>JARZZO010000009.1:20379128-22879128 GCA_030544215.1 Zantedeschia hybrid cultivar
GGGTGCCACGTGGGCTGGCTTAGGGCCGCGAGAGTACGGCCCTGTCGTGTCGCCTGAACGGCGTCCACGTGTGTCGACGCCTTTCATACTGCGACTCTGGGATTGTCAAAGTACGGCCCTGACAAGTCGTCTGAATAGCGTCTGCCTCGAACGACGCGTTTCAGAATCTTGTCAGAGCAGCCGTCACGTCACCTGATAGGCGTCCGTCGATGTCGACGCGTTTTAGCCAGTCTCTGGTTAACCCCGCGAACCCTCCTTCTTTCCCTCATTTTCCTTCCCTCCTTCTCACCTTCCCTTCCGGCGAGCTCGGCGGCGATTTCTCCGCCTCCCTCTTCTCCTTCCACCGTCTCATCTCTCCCTTCACTCCATCCTCTACCTAGCTCCAACCACTACCACCACCACTTCCACTGCGGCGTTCTACTCTCCGGACGGCGGCCGACGTCACGGTGGAGTAAGGACGACCACGGCGGTACCGGCGGCGACGTGGGGCGAGACGGGTGGACGGCTTGAAGCTCGGAGGCGTTCAAGTATCCGGTAGGGTGACGGTTCCCATAGTATTGTGTTTAAACCATGTTTTCCCCGTTTGAGCATGTTATGGATCTTTGGTTTCGAGGGGTAGAACAAGCATGTTTAGGAGTTCTTCTTGATGATATGGGGGATTTCTATGAATGTGATTTCCTGTGAAGTGGATTGCCCCTCTTTCTCCTCCGTTTCTGGGTGATTTTGGGGTTGTTTGGGTTGAAAAGGGAGCCCTCGGGCTCATGCAGACTCTGGTTCCTGGGGTTAAAAGACGTCGTGCATGGGCGACGCCTTTTTGAAGGGCGTCGGACCATCGCGACGCCTTTTAGGCAGGAATTGCCTTGCTGAGAGTCTACCAGTTCGGGGATTCTGGGACTAAAAGACGTCATGGGTGGACGACGCGATTTGAATGGCGTCGAGTAGCCATGACGCCTTTTAAGGCAGAAATCCCCTGGGTAATGTTTTCTGGAAATTCTTGGATTTCTGTGCTAAATGGCGTCTGAGGATGTCGACGCCTTTCAAAAGGCGACCACTGGTGTCGACGCCTTTTAGGGCATGATTCTGAAGACAGTAATTTTACGTAAACCAGTACATGGAGCTTGAATGGCGTCGGCCTTGGGCGACGCGATTCAAGACAGAATAGCACTAAATCATGACGGTAAAACGTGTTCATACTGCTAGATAATGGGTTAATGCATGCTTTAGTGCGCTCGTTAATGCTAGATTCTTCTTGACCGGATGGCACTGTGTGGGTGTCGTGCGATCGCGGGCTTTTCGCGTGACCGGATCGTACTGTGCCAGGTTATGGTGTTTTGTGTTACTGTGGACCTAGAGTGACATTGTAGCGCTTTATCACCCTGTGCTGGTGGGGGCGTGAGCACAGCGCCGGTGGGGGCGTGGGCGGGGTGACGCCTAGTGAGAGAGGGTCACCTGGTGAACCCGGGGTCAGCTAGTACCGGTGTCGGAGTGGTACATTCGGAGAGTCACTCATGCTGAGGGAAGGAGTAACCACCTAAGCCGGTTGGGCCGGAGTAGCTAGTGTGCTATCCGAGGGGTTACTGCTTGGTCTCAGCGGGTCGAGGTTTTTCCACCGTTGTTGTGTGGTTAGCGAGTTCTATCTAGACGACAGTTGTGGGTTCCCTAGTCGGCTGGTTTAAAGTATGCATGTTTATTATATTTCGACTGTATGTAATTTCACGTTAAGAATTAGGAATTGTACCTCCTGTGCTTATCACTTTACCGTTAGCTGTACCTTGCACTTGTGGGTGTGTGCGTGGGCAGTGGGGATCGAAGGATCCCTACTGAGTCTTGTCTTTGAGACTCACCCCCCTGCGGTTTTCAGGTGAGGACTCTCTGCAGACCTAGCGAGGAGAGTGCGGCCGTGTGTTGAGCACCGTCAGCAGTTATTCTGGAGTATGCCCCGACGTAGTTGTTATTTTATTTCTGGCCTACACGTTTAATTATTTCTTTTCTGTTGGAGTATGTAATTATTTGCTGTATCGAGTCACATTGTAATAATTTTTAATTCCTGCACTTCTATTTCCGTTCAATGCGATGTGAATGTTTAGCTTAGTTTATTATTTATCTCCCATACTTGATTAGATCCTGGTTTGGTTCCAAATTAATGATTCGGTACCCATTTAGTAATCGGATCCCCGATTATAGGGTGGCGGGTCGTTACATACCTTAAACTGTTCCGTATTGGAGAGTAATCACTCTGGGACATTGATTACTTGTAAATCCGCACGCATGATGTGTAGATGACCAATCTCACGGTCATAGATGTGGGGCATCAGCACATATGTGTAGGTGTTCATCCTGAGAGGATGTTCACTGAACTGATCCGCTGATGGATCTTCAGATGGTTAATTATACCAAATGTCAACTGAAGATACATCTGTCTCAGTAGTATCGTTGATCCTTTAACCTGAGACATTAATGAGGTCTTGCGTGAAGACTGGTGTAGTTTAATATTTGGTTAAGTGACTTTAACCATAAGTCATGAAATACTAAATTATTGGCCACATCGGGATACATTCGAAGACCGTTAATGGTCAAAAGGGGATCGCTCACTGTCAGGTATATCACAGACAGTTAACGAGTCATGACATGGACGCTCCACTAAATCCGTGGTAAGGGTGGTATCGGTTCGTTTGGAACGAACGTGAAATTATTATGGAGGTCATGGTCAGACGACACGATCACTAGTGGTTTGACATAACCATACCACACGATCGAATCGGATTCATAGAACGAGCGAGGGATTATAGCGATACGGTAACTGAAGACTTATAGGTGCCTAACAGGGTGAAGATGAACCTGGCATCCTCTGGAATCACGCGGGTTTGCTTGACCCAACGTGATCAAAAAGGTCCGAAACTAATTAAACGATTATTGGGAATAATCGGTTTAATTTACTTATAATTAGATTAGAAGTTAATGGATCTTTGAACCAGAGTGATAATGGGCCTAGAGGATCACACACAAATAACTCTTGCAGAACGGAATATTATTGTATGAAAAAATATACTAAAGCATTAAATTCTTTGGAGAAAAGAATTTATAAATGGCTTAAAAGTATATATACAATAATATAAAAGACATATATATAATACATATATTATTAGACTTATTTGATAAATGAGCTAATAATAATATAATGATATATCAAATGTCGTTGGTTTTACTTTTAACCGCAGTTACTTTTGCCAAGGCAATTAAATGACAGGATTAGTTGAATGAGCGGTTCAAGCTGCCGCCATAAATCCTTTATATAACCCATCTTTTCCCAACCCGTAATAGGACATTCCAACATCCCTAAAGCTTGCCGTCCAGAGATTGGAAGAGTTTGACTCTTCCCAAGGGTGAGGCTTTTGTGTTGTGCAGAGTTGGGAGAAAGAAAATTCCGTTGCTGCGAGATTCGTGTGGATCGGCTCTAGAGGCCGGACGTTTGTGCGGCTCAAAGCTTCGTGGAGCTCGACATCAATTTTCACAGGATAACATATTCTCTGCAAGGTGATAAATCTCGTGTGATTTATTTAAGAACATTTTTGTTGCATCAATCGGAGCCCGAACTGATTTAGAAAATCATTTTAATTTTGTTCTTCCGCTGCTGTGATTTTTCGGGGGTTACGACAAGAATCCAACAGTGGTATCAGAGCCAGGTTTAGGCTCCTATTGATGCAACTGGGAAAAACGATCTCTATTGTAACATCATGTTCAAGTTCTTCAATTTTATTTTAATTTTTTGGTCCATGAAAAATTTATTTTTCCAGAACAGTGGGAAACTGGACGGCAAAAGGCCAGGCCGTTTAAGTATTTTTAGAATTTTTTTCAGATTGTAAACGGCACTTGGAGTGGCCGTCTAGAATGTAAACAACACTTAAAGTGGCCATCCGAAACGTAAACGGCACTTGGAGTGGCCGTCAAATTTTACGGAATTTTCTGAAATTTTTCGAAAATTAAACGACCTAGGTTGTGGTCGTCCACGTGGTGGACGGCCAACATGGTGGCCGTCCACTTGGAGTGGACACCCATGCATGTGGCCGTCCACCATAGTGGTCGTCCACTCCAAGGGTGGACGGCCAACCATGTGGCCTTCCACTTGGTGGAAGGCACTCAGCCCTACCGTCCACATATTTTAAATTTTTTAAAATAAAATTGTTATCCGATTTTTCGTACTCTTAGGCGCACTACTCCAACCCGCACTGCACTGGTCCAGAAAATTAATTTTTTTCTCAAAATTAAGATAATTATCGAATATGATTAATTAAATTTATTGTTGATTAATCTGATAATTATCATGTAAATTTTAAGTTTAATTAAAGATTACGTATAAAGTCAAACTTTTGAATTTTTAATTATTAGATAATTGTTAAATTCGTATTTTGAAGAGGATTATTGTTAAAATTCAAATTTTGAGTTTGTAAAATTATTGGATAATTTTCAAAGGAATAAATTGTGAATATTAATGAAAGATAATTGAAGACGATCATTTAATTAAATTGTATTCTATCATTGGATGATTAATTTGAATTTAAATTTCATTATTGTCTTAATTATCATGAATGATTGAATTTAATTTTAAATTCATTTGTGTATCTTCTTATACGTATGGAATAATTCTAAGCATGAATGTTACTGTGATGCCATTTTAGTCTCTGTTAGATTAATTTTGAATGTAATAATGAGTTTTTCAAAATTAAACATGACCAAAATTTCTCGTATGCACAACCTATGATTTCAATCCAAATATAAGGATTATTTTCAAAAATAACCCTTCTGTGATTGATTTGATTGTGTTCAGAATGGTGGGTGATCATGGACTTAGATCAGTTCGTTTGAGGCCTGCAAGTCTCCCTTCTTTCTCTATTTAATTTCCAATGTACTTCTTTCTTCCTCCGATAAATGTACTCCCCTTAAGGGCTGCTGAAAATTATTTGGCATGTAATTCCTTTTCCGACTTGCGAGCCGTGTAATTATTGTAATTAATGCTGCGAATGGAACTTGAAGGTACGGAGGACGAACTACGAGGATGGTCCTGCTACTTGGGAAGTAAGCTGGATATCAGTGTAGCTTTACTTAGACACCATGATCACCTAGGCTTATTTATTTACATGGGATGTATTTATTTTGAGCAATTATTAGGTACAGTAAATATATAGCACAAATATATTTATTCTTAAGGTGAGACCAAGATAAAAGCAAAATACCCTCTTTATTAAATATTAGATCTGTGACTGTGGCTTTAGAAGCCGTTGTGGCCCTCCACCATTATGGGTGACTGAATGCCATTATTTCATGGATTTGTTGTACTTTCCACAAGGTTCATGATTTAGTGACAGGATCTTAGTCCTAAAGTTTTGCTTCAATGGGATGAGGAATTGAACTTGGCCTTATTGTGCTTTCCACAAGGATCGGGTCACGAACTCATTGTTGTGTAGTAATGGTGATGCGATCTGACTGGGAGTATCCTTTGTTGTGCTTTCCACAAGAGGATGACTGCTCAGGGGCCGAAAGTCGGATATTGCATTGGATGCAAGTGTTGTTGACTGCCCAAGGAATGGGATATGATTTGTTGTGCTTTCCACAAGGTTGCATTTCAGTTCTGTTGGGATTCCAACCCACTAGGATGATCGCCGTGATCTCCCGTTCTATATGATTGAGGGTCATATAGTTTGACGCAAAATAGTGGAGCTAACTAAGATAGAAAACCATATCTAAAGTTAGAACTTTGAATGCATGCTAAAATATTGTCTTTTATTTTTCCATTCAGATCATCATGTCGTTATCGAATCCCCTTCGTAGCATCTTGGATGCGAACAAATTGACTGGACCTAATTTTCAAGACTGGCTACGTAATCTGCGAATAGTCTTAACAGTTAAAAAGATTGTATACATATTAGACACGATTCAACCTGAGCCCCCCGCTGATGCCGAGGAAGGTGATCAATTAAATTATGCAAAATGGTCAGAAGATTCTTCCCTTGCGCAGTATTATATACTAGCCTCTATGACTCCTGAGCTACATAAGCAATTTGAAAAGACAGATTGTAGAGCTATAGGTCTCCAACTACGCCAGCTCTTTGGTGAGCAGGGTAGGATAGAGAGGTATGAGCTCTCCAAGAAACTTTTCAGGAATAGGATGTCTGAGGGTATTTCGGTACAGGCTCATGTACTGAAAATGATGGAGTGGATAGAGAGACTCAATGGGCTAGGATTCAAGTTGGATCTTGAACTTAGCATTGATCTCATTCTCCAGTCATTACCCGAATCCTTTTCTCCCTTCATCATGAACTTTAACATGAATAGGATTGAGGTTTCTCTACCAGAACTCCTAAACATATTAAAGAGTGCTGAAGGGACCATGCAGAAGGAGAAACCATCTTCTGTAATGACCGTTGGTCGGACCAACAAGAAAAGGAAGGCCACCCAGACACCCAATAACAAGAAGGGAAAGAAACCGACTAAAGGTAATCAGATCACCAAGGCTAGTGAGGGCAAGGGCAAAAAGGATGAAAAAGACAGCAAATGCTTTCATTGTGGATAGACAGGTCACTGAAAAAGGAATTGCAAGGCAATTCTAAATGAAGGTATTTTTGTCATTGACTTAAATTTGTCTCTTACGAGATCCACATCATGGGTATTGGATACTGGATGCGCATCTCATATCTGCAATTCTTTGCAGGTACTGACAAATAAAAGAAGACTTGACTAAAGAGAGATCCAACTAAGGATGGGTAATGGAGCTATAGTTGCTGCTAAAGCTGTGGGGACTGCTCATTTTAGTTTACCTTCTGGGATAATTCTAGAGTTAACAGAGTATTATTTTGTTCCAGAAATCATCAGAAACATTGTATCTATTTCCTGCTTAAACAATGTTGGTTACTCTTTGACGATAACTAGCATTGGGTGCTCTATTATCAATAATGGTTGTGTATGGCTATGTGTATTTAATGAGATATAAATCACAAGCTTTTGAGAAGTTTAAGGAATATAAGAATGAAGTACAGAAGCAGACTGGTAAAATTATTAAAACTCTTCGATCGGATCGAGGAGGTGAATACGTAAGTCTCGAATTCACTTCTTACTTAAAGGACAATGGAATAATTTCTCAGTGGACCCCACCATATACGCTACAGCATAATGGTGTATCTGAAAGGAGAAATAGGACCTTGTTAGACATGGTCCGTTCCATGATGTGCTTCTCATAATTACCATCGTCTCTATGGGGGTACGCTTTAGAGACTGCCGCCTACTTGTTAAATAGGGTTTCGAGTAAGTCAATTCCTACCACACCATATGAGATATGGAAGGGAAGGAAACTGAACTTTAATCATATTAAAGTTTGGGGGTGTCTTACCCATGTAAAGAGGAATGACGCAAATAAGCTAGAGTCAAGAACAGACAAGTGTAGGTTTGTGGGATATCCAAAAGAGACATTTGGATATTATTTCTATCACCCTTCTAAGCAAAGGGTCTTAGTGGCCAAGAGAGCTGTATTCCTGGAGAAGGAATATCTCCTCCAAAAAAACAGTGGAAGCCAGATAGAACTGGACGAGGTCTATCAACCACAAACTGGGGACACAGTCTCATTAGATGAGACACCACCTACGGAAAATGTTCAAAATGAAACACAGATATTGCGAAGATCTGGTAGGGTACCTAGAGAACTTGAGAGATATGTTGGACATATCTCTGACAGTTCGTCTAAGGTACAGATAAATGAGGATAATGATCCTCAATCCTATCAGGAGGCAATTCGTAATTCTGACTCCGAGAAATGGAAAAAAGCTATAGATTCAGAAATCCAATCCATGTATACCAATCAAGTTTGGAACTTGGTTGACATACCTGAAGGGAAGGTCCCTAGCGGCTGCAAATGGATCTTCAAAAGGAAGATCGGAGCAGATAGACAAATTGACACTTATAAGGCTCGACTAGTGGCAAAGGGATATCGTCAAAGATAAGGAATTGACTATGACGAAACTTTTTCACCAGTAGCAATGATAAAGTCAATTAGGATCCTCCTTGTCATTGCAGCATACTTAGATTATGAGATCTGACAGATGAATGTGAAGACAGCTTTCCTTAATATAAACCTGTCAGAAGAGGTGTACGTAGTATAACCTGATGGATTCACATCTAAGCAGCATCCCAATAAGGTATGCAAGCTTTAGAAATCTATTTATGGATTGAAGCAGGCGTCTCGAAGTTGGAATTTGAGATTTGATGAGGTTATCAAATCTTTTGACTTCATTCGAAATGAAAACGAACCATGTGTTTACAAGAAGGTCAGTAGGAGTTCAGTGACCTTCTTAGTCCTCTATGTTGATGACATCTTACTCATTGGGAATGATGTAAAGATGCTGACATCAACGATGTCTTGGTTGTCCAAGACATTCTCTATGAAGGATTTGGGAGAAGCATCCTATGTACTAGGCATAAGGATCAATCGTGATAGATCAAAAAGGATGTTGGGAATGTCCCAATCCATATACATAGATACTATACTCAGGAAATTCCAGTTGGAAAATTCCAAAATAGGTCTCATTCCTATGAGATATGGAATTTACCTATCTAAAGACATGGACCTTAGAACACCTGAGGAAGTAGAGCACATGAGTCGGGTACCTTATGCCTCGACAATAGGGTCGATCATATATGCCATGCTATGTACTCGCCCTGATGTGGCTAATGCTTTTAGCATTACCAGCAGATATCAGAGTGATCCAGACGAAGAGCACTGGAAAGCAATGAAATGCATCCTTAAGTACTTGAGAAGAACTAAAGATCTTTTCTTGATATATGGAGGAGAAGAGGACTTGCAATTGAAAGCATATACAGACTCTAGTTTCCAGTCAGATTCAGATGATAACAAATCCATGTCTAGATTTGTATTCATGTTAAATGGAGGGACAGTCAGTTAGAAGAGTTCCAAGTAAGAAATGACTGCGGATTCAATGACAGAGGCAGAGTATATAGTTGCGGCTGAAAATGCCAAGGAAGCGGTCTGGAAGAAGAAATTCATCTCGGAACTTGACATAGTTCCTAACATATCGGCTCCCATCCCATTATTATGTGATAATAATGGGGCCATCGTGCAGGCGAAGGAACCTCGGTCTCACCAAAGGTCGAAGCATATTCTAAGGCGCTTCCACCTTATTCGGGAGATTGCTGCAAAGGGAGATGTAATGGTAGAGCGTGTACCATCAGAAGACAATATTGTGGATCCACTGACTAAGCCTTTATCACAGATTGTGTTTGAGCGTCATCGGGAAAAGATGGGCCTCAAGACTGTGGGCAATTGGCTATAGTACAAGTGGAAGATTGTTAGTTTTTGGGTGTCCTACAGACCAATTATAGGCCGTGTAGGCCCAATGTGTCGTACAATCTACTTTAATATAATTAAGTGGTAATTAGAGTGTAAACTTGAAATATGTGGATTGCTTTGCGTTGTCCCTAGGATATGTGGTTGTAAAGTCAATTTCGAGATGGGATCTCGAATGTGAGTTTGACTGTATATGGACACATACCTTAAACTGTTCCTGATTGGAAAGTAATCACTCTGGGATATTTATTACTTGTAAATCAGTACGCACTATATGTAGATGACCAATTTCACGGTCATAGATGCGGGCCATCAGCACATATGTGTGGATGTTCATCCTGAGAGGATGTTCACTGAACTGATCCGCTGATGGATCTTCAGATGGTTAATTATACCAAATGTCAACTGAAGATCCATCTGTCTACGTAGTATCGTTGATCCTTTAACCTGAGACATTAATGAGGTCTTGCGTGAAGACTGGTGTGGTTTAATATTTGGTTAAGTGACTTTAATCATAAGTCATGAAACACTGAATTATTAGCCACATCAGAATACATTCAAAGACCGTTAATGGTCAAAAGGGGATCGCTCACTGTCAGGTATATCACAGACAGTTAATGAGTCATGACATGGACGCTCGACTAAATCTGTGGCAAGGGTGGTATCGGTTCGTTTAGAACGAACGTGAAATTATTATGGAGGTCATGGTCAGACGACACGATCACTAGTGGTTTGACATAACCATACCACACGATCGAATCGGATTCATAGAACGAGCGAGGGATTATAGCGATACGGTAACTGAAGACTTACAGGTGCCTAACAGGGTGAAGATGAACCCGACATTCTCTGGGATCACGCGGATTTGCTTGACCTAACGTGATCAAAAAGGTCCGGAACTAATTAAATGGTTATTGAGAATAACCGGTTTAATTTACTTCTAATTAGATTAGAAATTAATGGATCTTTAAACCAGAGTGACAATGGGCCTAGAAGATCACATATAAATAACTCTTGCAAAACGGAATATTATTGTATGAAAAAATATATTAAAGCATTAAATTTTTTTGGGAAAAGAATTTATAAATAACTTAAAAGTATATATACAATACTATAAAAGACATACATATAATATATGTATTATTAGGCTTATTTGATAAATGAGCTAATAATAATATATTGATACATAAAATGTCATCAGGTTTACTTTTAACCGCAGTTACTTTTGCCAAGGCGGTTAAATGACAGGATTGGTTGAATAAGCGGTTCAAGCTGCCGCCATAAATCCTTTATATAACTCATCTTTTCCCAACCCGTAATAGGGCATCCCAACATCCCTAAAGCTTGCCGTCCAGAGATTGGAAGAGTTTGACTCTTCCCAAGGGTGAGGCTTTTGTGTTGTGTGGAGTTGGGAGAAAGAAAATTCCGTTGCTGTGAGATTCGTGTGGATCGGCTCTAGAGGCTGAATGTTTGTGCGGCTCAAAGCTTCGTGGAGTTCGGCATCGATTTTCACAGGATAACATATTCTGTGCAAGGTGGTAAATCTCGTGTGATTTATTTAAGAACATTTTTGTTACATCAATCGGAGCCCGAACTGGTTTAGGAAATTATTTTAATTTTGTTCTTCCGCTGTTGTGATTTCCCAGGGGTTACGATCCGAACCCAACAGTTTGGTCCCAACATGGTCGGTCGGGCTCCGGGTTGACAACGTATCTCTTCAAATGACCTCTCTTTATGAGATTTTTAATTTCTCTCTTCAAAATTTCCCAAACTGCTCCGCCTCTGGGGTAGGCTTGATTTTCTTCGGCCATCTGAGGTAACCTTCATTCTTGATCTCTTGGAGAATTCGGTCGATCGGCATGTTGACGGCGGTGTAATTTTCTTCTCTTCGGAACCTAGGACGTTCCTACCGATCATCTCGATTGTCGCGACGTAGACCCTTCAAGGGTTGATCTTTGGCGCTCTGATCGAACCTCTTTCGACCCATCGTCGGCTCTCGAGTTCTGTTTCCTCGACCCCCATTAGACTCAGTCGATCGCTGAGCAGGGTACGCTCGTAAGAGCTCTTCACTATTAATGCACTGATTACCCTCCAGACCAGGTTGGTAAGATCTATGGGTAACTATTTGCTCAGCTCGAAGCGAACTTGTTGATCCTGAATTCCGGCAATAAAGTATTATGCGGCATTCAGTACATCTAGGTTGGGAATCTTTAGGATAGCTTCGTAAAAACGGGTCCAGAACTTGCGCAGGGTCTCGTCCCTCCCTTGTCTCATAGAAGACAATGTTGTTGTCGTGGTCGGCATGCGTCGACTTGCCGCGAAGTTGCTTTTAAAGGCTCTTCTTAGCTCAGAAAAGCTACCAATGGAGTCTGGCTTCAGTTGTACAAACCATTGCCGGGCAAGTCCTTCTAGGGTTGTGAGGAAGGCGCGACATCGAATGGCGTCGGATGCATCTAGCAAGTCGAAAGTGCTGTCGAAGGACTGCGAGTGGTCATCAGGATCACGAGTGCCATCATACCTTTTTAGCGATGGCACCCTATAACGGTGCGATAGTGGCACCTTTATCATACGTCGGGTGAAGCACGATCGGGCATCGTCTCTGTCGTTGATTCCGACGTCCCGATCATGTCAGAGTAGCCACTCCATCCGTTCCTCCAACCTTCGCACGCAGTCATTGCTAGTGTGTCTCCTGGAGTAATGGCGACCCCCTCGAGGGCCTCTCCGATCTCGAGAAGTAGAGGTCCTCGAGGATCGATCCGAGGAATACCCTCCGGATACGACTCTTCCCCATTCGTGACGGGTGTGATGCCTCGAAGACGTCGAGGTAGAACTGTTGGAGGAGGCGGAAGATCGATGGCGTTGCTGTCTATCTCTTTCTTATCCCCGTCGAGACCTTCCCTGACTCATTTGTCGGGTCAATTGATAGATCTCGGGCCCTCGATCTTGGGGACCTTGGGGTCCCAATGAAATCTGAGAACTCAGAGGGGCTATTGGTTGTAGACCTTGTTGTGGATTGTCGACTCGAGGCCTCCTTCCCGATGGCCTTCCACCCGATCAAGTCTTTCTTCTGGACGCCGCAACAATGCTATTACAGTCGGGAGTTCCTCCTACGGGAGGTCCACCGGCTGGGCTGAATGCCTTATCACCTCAGGGCCTCCGTCAGGGGCCATGGGCATGTTGACTTGTGGAACCGGAGCTTGGGCTGGTGGGAGGACAATGAGGGGTACTGTTGGCGGATGAATTGGTTGAACATCGGTCGGTAGGACAGTAAGATTGACCGGAACATCACATTGTGAGCGGTTGCTGTTTCTCCTTACCATGACCTTTCGTTTGTTTCCCACAGACGACGCCAAAAATATTGGGTCACAAATTCGTTCGATCTTGATCGCATGCCAGGATCTTTCTCCACCAGTGAAGCTTTTGTTCCACCTCCTGCAAGACAAACACTAGGTCAGAGGAGACCCTGGTTCTGATCCCGAGGAGCCCCCTCCGATGCCTATGTCAGGATCGAATATCGTTAAAAGTTGCAGGGAGTCTGGGGGTTGTTCTGAGCATACCTTCTAAAGTTACCAGAGGGTCCTTCTTATAGGAAAGATTGGAGAGTTCGAAGGCAAGGCGTAATGGAGTAAGCCCAATCTCGATCCCAGTGTGGACGAGATTCCTAGGATTCCGGCTTCCTCATTCAGTACGGGTTCCCTCCATTAGAGGATCAGAGCTGAATTAGGAAAGAACTTTCCTAAGGGGGGTGAGTCGCTCCGAACCCCCCAGAGTCTGTTACAAATTTGACTGAACTACGGGCGGAAGAACGGCAACGCCTGCGGGGGCCCCAGTGGATTCCAGAGGTGTCTTGGGTGCCTCCTAACGGGCCGGCCCACTTGGTAAATGAGACAAACCTAAATAAGCCCTCTCAGTAGTATTTTTAGATATTTGGAATGATATAAAATAACCCTGAAATAAAATCCCATTGAGCCTTTTGTCTGCTCACTTGCCAGTCCATTTCTCTTGTTTTAGTTTACATGAGCGAGTAATTCAAAAGAAGAATATTTAAGTCTTCTTTTATTTTATTTTATAAATAATTAAATAAATATTCTCTTATTTTAAAATTAAGAAAAATTCACTTATTTTAAAATCAGTAATTTTAGAACCGATTAATTAAGAAGTTTCATGTTGAAACAAAATAACCCTTTAATATCTCATGGCCGAGGTCACGAAATCGCAAGAGGGCGGGGCTACGAAATTTCTTTCTTCATTGATATATAGTTGATATATTAAAATAGATAAATATTGGGATCACAGAAGTACCTCCCACCTACGCGCATTGATGTCAACAAATATTTCTCTAGGTCGAATGGTACGCCTTTGCTTGCACACGTGGATTTATGATGTCGTTCTGATCCCCCCGACACCCGAGCCGATGCTGTCGCTCTCCGAACGCGTTTTGCAAAACCGCGTGAAAACTGAGGGTACATTACAGCGCACGCGATTCCGTCCAATCCGGACCTGCAACGCCAAAATCAAGCCTTTAAAAATGGTCCGATGCACGCAGCAGTTACCTTTCTTTGGGAACCTATCCACGTCGCCCCTGCACCGCGGTGGACGCAGGGGACCACCGAATCCTTGTATGGGAAACCGGACTGGTGGGTCCAGTCCAATAACTAGGAGCTGTAGTGGTAAACCCTTCTTACTCGAATCTGGTTCAGTAAGCATAGGTGAGGATGGAATAGAGAGAAAAATTTTCATGAAAACCCATTGTGGGGGATAGAAGAAGTTTAATAAGAAAAACTATTTTGAAAATTTTCCCCTGTATACTGACTGGGTTCATCTTTACCTGCATTTAAAGGATCCGGATTCTTCTCACAAGCAACGGAGGCGGCAAAGCCGAGGGAAAAAAGAGAGAGGGACGGAAACAAGAAACAAGTCTTTGCTGCATTAAATGCGCAGTCACGCTCTTTGCCTCACCTTCTCGTCCGCCTCGCTCCGCCTGTTTGCGGATGAACGTTAAAAGAGAGAGAGAGAGAGAGGATCTGCTCTAACAATAAAAAGTCCCAACGCTTCCGACTCCAGAAAAGGCCGTGGTGTTCCCCTCTCCTCCCATGGCGGCTTCCCGTGGCGACCCCGCCCGTGGCCGCGGCTGCGACGCCTCCGGCAAGGGGGCCACCACGCTGCTGCTGGGGAACCCGGAGGAGGTTGAGAGGGTGTTCCGCCACTTCGACGCCAACGGCGACGGCAAGATCTCCGCCTCCGAGCTCGCCGACGTGGTCCGCGCCCTCTCCGGCTCCGGCGGCGACGCCTCCGAGGAGGAGGTCCGGCGGATGATGGAGGAGATGGACACCGACCGCGACGGGTACGTGGACCTGGCGGAGTTCGTGGCGTTCCACGGAGGAGGGGGAGGGGCCCCAACGGCGGCGGACAGTGACAGGGAGCTGAAGGAGGCGTTCCGGATGTACGACCTGAACGGGGACGGGGTGATAACGGCGAGGGAGCTGCAGCAGGTGCTGAAGCGGCTGGGCGACAGCAAGTGCTCCGTCCGCGACTGCTCCCGCATGATCAGCTCCGTCGACGCCGACGGCGACGGCGCCGTCAACTTCCAGGAGTTCAAGAAGATGATGACCAACCCCTCCGCCGCCAACGGGGCCCGCAACAGCGCCAAAAAGCACCGCCGCCACCCGAAATAGGGACACGAATCTGGTAAACACGGAGGGGTGGGGGGAAGAACATGGAGGGAGGGGAATTTAACAGAGATTATCCTTGTCCATTAACTTTGATAGAGTAGTCCTCCTCGTCTCTGCTACCTGTTTCTACTCTGCCGACTACTGCTTCCCCGATGCGTTTGTAATTGTGGGTACACAACAACACCGGCCATCTGACGGAAAAACGAAAAAAAAAAAAAAAAAAAAGTAACATTCCCTTCCCCCCAGAGTATTAAGACAACTTAGCGACTTGTTGTTCTCATATTTTACTCTTCTTCTCTTTCTCTCTCTCTAGAGGCAGCCTTCCAAATTCGCTATTGGGGTTACACACCTTGGGATTATTAAAGTATGCAATGAAATTTACATCACCATAACTATGACCGCCCGGCGCAGCAGCTGCCAACATAAGCTGCTGCGAGAGCGCGGCCCTTTGGAGGGTTGCCTCGGACACGTTTCGGACACGTTTCGGTTATAAATAGAAGGTCTCAGATTCGATTACTTCGAAAGATAAGGAAATGAATTTCTGTGGATTCGAAGCATTCCCCGTGACAGAATATCTTAGATATATTTGACTTTCGAACATCTCTTGACATTCTATTAACTTAAACTGCATACGGTTGCAACTGAGGTAGAAGCCGAATTAGTGGGTTTGTATTTAACCTCAAAAATCGAAAACAGAAAAAACATAAGCTGCTCTCAGGCGGCGGCATCCTCCTATCCGTTTGGGGTTTGGGATGGGAAGAGAGCGCGTGTCTGCCGAGGAGAGGCAGGATGAGGGTGGTGTTTGTTACGAATAATGAATTGAAGGAAGCATGACCTTCTCCATTGTATTGAATCTTGATATATACAAGTACACAATCCCATAATAGGGCAAGAGGTCCATAATAGGATAAGAGGTCAGCATGCTTACCAATATGTACATACTAAATCTAGAGCATACTAAATCTAAACCTACTGTATATACATCAACATCCTCCCCTCAAACTCACGGTGGATCATGAACCGAGAGTTTGCTAACCAATGCACGAAAACGTAGAGTAGGCTGTGATTTCGTGAAAAGATCAGCAAGTTGTGCGGTTGTCGAAATATAAGGGAGAGACAGATCGCCTGAAAGATAGTGCTGACGAACAAAGTGACAATCAATTTCAATATGCTTCGTCCGCTCATGGAAGACAGGATTGCTGGCAATCTGAAGAGCACTCTGATTATCACAGTAGAGAGGAGTCGGAGTGGTAAGAGCAATCCCAAAATCGCGAAGAAGACGTCGGAGCCAAATAACCTCAGCAGATGTGTCAGCCATAGCACGATACTCTGCTTCAGTACTAGAGCGAGAGACAACTGTTTGTTTCTTGCTCCGCCAGGAGATGAGAGAAGAACCCAAGAAAATGCAGAACCCAGTGGTAGAGCGGCGATCAGTAGGATCCCCAGCCCAATCAACATCAGTGTAGGCACGGAGCTCTAAGGAGGAAGTAGAAGACAACAGAAACAAGCGACGAATAGTGCTACGTAGGTATCGGAGTACTCGAAGAAGAGCAGCATAGTGAACAGAAGTAGGCGCACTGACAAACTGACTCAAGACATGCACAGCATGGGCGATGTTAGGACGTGAAATAGTAAGATAAACCAGGGCACCAACTAGCTGACGATAGCGCGTGGGATTGTCCAGAGGAACACCATCAGTCGGGCGAAGCTTAACATGTAGTTCTATGGGAGTGTCTATCGAGCGAGTGTCAGAGAGAGAGGCTCGCTGAAGAATATCTGCAATATACTTCTGCTGTGAGAGTAAGTAACTCCGAGAGGAATATGCAACCTCAAGACCAAGAAAGTAACTAAGGAACCCCAAATCTTTCATATCAAACTGCTGCTGAATATGAGACTTGAGGGAAGCAATGGCAGTCGAGTCATCGCCAGTGATGATCATGTCATCTACATAGAGAAGTAGGATGGCGCGACTATTAGGAGAATCACGAACGAAGAGGGCATAATCTTCAGCGCTCTCCTGAAAACCAATCTCAAAAACTGCTCGCCGAAAACGCTCAAACCAAGCACGAGGTGCCTGCTTGAGCCCATAAATGGCCTTGCGGAGACGGCAAACATAATCAGGCGGAGCGGGAAGACCAGGGGGTGACTGCATATAGACCTCTTCTGTGAGATCTCTATGGAGAAAAGCATTCTTCACATCAAGCTGATAGAGAGGCCAACGACGAACTGCGGCAACAGCAAGTAAAGTGCGAACAGTAGTCATCTTTGCCACAGGTGCAAAAGTCTCCTCATAATCAATGCCATACTCTTGAGTGAAACCACGTGCCACAAGCCGTGCCTTATGACGCTCGATAGAACCATCAGCCTTAGTCTTGATCTTGTATATCCACTTACAACTGACATGAGAGACACCAGAAGGAAGTGGTACAAGATCCCATGTATGGGTCTGCTGAAGTGCTTGAATCTCCTCCTGCATAGCCTGACGTCATTATGGTAACTGAATAGCCTGTCTGAAACTCTGAGGCTCTTGATGAGTGTGAATAGCTGTAAGAAAGGCGGAAAATTGAGGATAATAAAAGTCAGTAGGATCATAGCCAAGTCTGTCAGGAGGGCGGTGAGAGCGCTGAGGGTAGCGTCGAGGAGGATCCACAGCCGGCAGAGGAGGAGTAGGAGCAGGAGCGGCATCAACTGAAGAACCTGAAGAATCTTCCAAGGCGGGAGCACGGTGACTGGAGACTGGAGAAATAGGAGACGCAGGAGGGGAGGTGGGCAGCGAAGCCATAGAGGAGCATGATGGCTCGAGCTCCAATAGAGATGTAGAAGTGGAGGGTCAGCGGAGGGTAGAAGACCCGGAAGACCAGGAACAATAGAGGAAGTGGAAGAAGGGAACATGCTCAAGAAAAGTGACATGACGAGAGATACGAAGACGACGAGCAGTAGGATCATAGCAGCGATACCCAAGGTGCTCTGTGCTGTAACCAAGGAGGACACACTTAACAGCTCGAGGTGAGAGTTTAGTGCGTTCGTAAGAGGGCAACAGAACAAAACATGTACAACCAAAAGTACGAAGTCGGCCGTAGTTGGGAGGGGCAGAGTAAAGACGCTCATAAGGTGTGCCACCCGACATGACAGAAGATGGTGTGATATTAATGAGAAGCACAGATGTGAGAACAGCTTCGGCCCAAAAAGTACGGGGCATAGAGGCACAAAGGAGAAGAGTGCGAGAAGTGTCAAGGATGTGACGATGTTTGTGTTCAGCAAGACCATTCTGTTGAGGTGTATAAGGGCAGGAGAGCTGAGGAAGTGTGCCATGGGATGTCAGAAGCGAACGAAAGTCTGAAGAAAGGTACTCACGAGCACCATCAGTTCTGAGAACTTTAATACGACAATGAAAATGTGTGGACACCATCTCAGTGAACTGGCGATAAATGGAGAGAAGATCCGACTGCTTGTGAAGTAGGTAAACCCAAGTAAAACGCGTACAATCATCTACAAAACTGACGTAATATAAGAAGCCAGTCATAGACAGAATAGGAGAAGGACCCCAAATATCAGAATGTACTAAATCAAAAGGATGAGTGGAGACAAACTCATGGGAATAAAAAGGAAGAGCTGTATGTTTAGCAAGTTTACAACCTTCACAATGAGACAAAGAAAATGACGGGCTAGGACCTAAGACACCAGACTGAAAAAGAGATCGAAGACGAGCTGCAGATGGATGACCCAAGCGACGATGCCACAGATCGACAGAAGTAGAAGGACGGCCTGGAGAAGATGACGCAGTAAGTGCAGACCGAGGAAGATGCAACGAGTCTAAGCAGTAGAGGCCACCCTTTCTATAACCTGTTCCAATCATCTGGCCGGTACGTAGATCCTGCACATCACAAGAAGAGGAAGTGAATGAAATACGATATCCTGAATCAGTTAGGCTACTAACAGAAACAAGATTCATAGATAGATGAGGAACATGAAGAATAGAAGAGAGGGTGAAATGACCAGAGGGGTCAGAGGCAGTAGTAATGGAGCCACACTTGGAGACAGAGAGAGGGGTACCATCTGCAGTATGGATCCGGAGGTGTGGTGGAACAGGAGAACAATTAACAAGAATAGAATCATTAGAGGTCATGTGATGGGAAGCCCCAGAGTCTAAGATCCAGTTTGAAACAGTACCAGTGGCGGCAGATAGAGCGGAAGGTTCAGAAAAGAAACCAGCGGTCTGGAGAAACTGCTGAATCTATTGTATCTGTCCAGCAAGTTGCGTCACGTCAAGAGAACTTCCTTGAGAAGGTAATCCAGACGGAGTTGTAGGCGACGGGACGGAAGGAGGCGACTCCGCCACAGCAGCAGTGGGACGAGACTGACGTTGGCGACGCTGAAGCTTCCGACATTGATCAATAGTGTGGCCACGATTGCGACAGTATTTGCAGAAAAGATTCGCTGGTGTGCTAACTGAGTCACCAAGGTGTGATGAAGAATCCATGCTACGTGAGTGCGTCAGAATGTCAAGTAGCGGAGAAAATTTGGAAGGCTCCGATGAGCGAGACCGCAATGCGGCAGCGAGAACAGTTTCAGATGGAGTGCCAGACGTCCCCAGGGCTCGCAGTCGTGTTTCTTCTGCAATAAGCTCAGTAAGAGCATCATCCAGACTCGGCAGAGGGGATCGATGTAGAAGCTGAGCACGAAGTGCCTCGTACTCAGGACGAACGCGCATCAGAAAGTGATAGAGATGTTGTCGATCCCGTTGAAGACTGCAAGAACACGTAGAAATACGACCAGAGATATGTATAGCATCTAATTCTGACCAGATACGTCGAAGACGAGTGAAGAACTCCTGAATTGACAGTTCACCCTGACGAATACTGTCAAGTTAACTACGAAGCTGATACTCTCGAGCACCACTAGACTGAATATAACGTCTGGCAAGATAAGTCCATTGTGCTCGAGAAGTAGTGAAGTCCAAAAGATCCAGACGAATGGAAGGATCAACCGAACGAAAGATATAACCCATGACAACCTCATCATTATCTTTCCAAATATGAATAAAAGAAATAGTAGTACTTTTTTCTGCCGATGACTCAATTTCAACTGCCGGATACAAAATAGTCCCATCAACATATCCCCATAACTTAGCAGTACGAAGATTAGATCGAACAGTAGCAGCCCATACAGCATAATTATTGGCATCCTTTAATTGAAGATCCATTTTTGGAATATCCGACGCAGAAATAGAACTTAATAGAGCCATAACAATCAAAGAAGGTGAACACTACCTTAAACAGCGATTAGTCACCGGATCCACCGGGGGGGCTTCGCGGGGGGTGACCGGATCCGTCCTCATCCTTCCTTGCGGACCCGTTGGGAAGACCACCCATACCTAGACCCAGACCCGAAGAGCTAGAAGCCCCAGCCGAACCTGCTGCGAGTGGGGAGGAGCTGGACTGGGCGAGTGGCGCGGACCTGGACTGGGCAGGAGCGCCCAACGCCGACCCACTGGGATTGGGACTGGGCCAGGAGCGCCCAACGCCGCACCGCCTGCCGAACTGAACTGCTGGGAACGGTCCCTGGAGAGACTAGGAACGACAACCGCGACAGGGGAGGAGCGCCAGGACCGCCCAACGCCGACCCGCTGGGATTGGGACTGGGCCAGGAGCGCCCAACGCCGCACCGCCTGCCGAACTGCACTGCTGGGAATAGTCCTGGAGAGACTAGGAACGGCAACCGCGACTGGGGAGGAGCGGCAACGCACCGCACCGCTGGAAAACCTGCCACGGCAACGCAACGCACCGCTGGAAGACCTCCCCCGACCCTCCCCCCGGCCAAACCCCAGCAGACGAACGGCAGAGGGTTTAGGGCGAACGCAGAGGGGGAACGGCGGCGGACCAGAAGGCAGACGCACACGGCAGCGGCGCGGCGATGGCAGACATGCTCAAGAAAACTGAAACCGAACGTTCGACTCTGATACCATGTTACAAATAATGAATTGAAGGAAACATGACCTTCTCCATTGTATTGAACCTTGATATATACAAGTACAAGATCCCATAATAGGGCAAGAGGCCAGCATGCTTACCAATATGTACATACTAAATCTAGAGCATACTATATCTAGACCTACTGTACATACATCAACAGTGTTTTTCCCTTTGAGAGTTAAAAAAGAAGTTTCGACCAAAAATCGTAATTATTATTCAATTAACAGATTAGATGGCATGTAACTTTTCCATTATGTTGCACTTCGTGTGGGTTGGTGCAACTACCCACCCTCGGATCCACCAATCAGACGGTATCTACGTGGAAGAAGTTTATATCCAAAACACCTACATCCATGAGGGAACGAATCCGCTTCTTAAAAATGGGAAATAACTACGTCCATTTCTGCGGCATCTAGGTGCGTGAGAGGATTCGAATTCAAAAAATTAGGATGTGGTCAGGTCGAATCTGGGCATACCCGCAGGGACAACGGGCAGAAACCCTTCTGCCCCATGGGTGGAATCCTAGCTACCCCTGCTGTGCACAACATTGTTTACTCTGAAGGTTAGCCAGCTATACAAGCAAAGAAACAGGAGGTTAGCCACTTACACACACCAAATATCCTGCAAGCAGATTCTGTCACATTTAACTCTGGCCTTTCAAGCTCCTCATCGGATACGAAGGCCTTGCAACAGTCCGTCCTGTCATCACATGGATACCTCTTACATCTCTCCATCCAAGAGGAAGCTTATAACTGAACTAGACACAGCCTCCCTGTATAAAGAAGAAAGCCATTATACGAGGGACCAGCTTTTAACTAGTGTTAGGCCGTATTTGGCGCAGTTTTCATTTGGAAGTATTTTTGTATTTTCATTTAGTTATTTTTGTGGAAGCCATTAGATCTTAAAAGTCATTTATGTGACATTTTCTGTGTTTTGACTTCCAACCAAAAGTTAAAGGGAGAAGCTTCTAAGATTAGAGAAAAAGTGAACTTGTTATGAAAGAATTGACTTTTGTAACAAACTAAAATTAGTTATAACCTCTCTCCCTCAACTCACTCTATATAAGAAGTGGAAGCCAAAAGTAACTTTCAAGTATAAGTTTTGCCAAATACGTCCTTAACATCCCAGACTCTTTATGTTTTCCCTTGGTTTCTATACAGCCTTGGGTAAAGGCAAACAAAGGCAATCTAGAACAATATCTCTGAAGCATGCTAATTCTGCATCACCCTCTATTGATGACTCCCCCTTAGTACATAGTGAAAGCAAGGTCGTGAAGGCCGACCATAAATTGCCACAAGGTCATCAATGAAGATTATCTCCTAGAATTGTCTGGAGTGGGTGGATCCACGACAATTCCATATATTTGGCAACTCACCCAAGCAATCAAGCTTGATGCCTTTTTTGCTGCTGAAACAAAAGCTTAACTCCGTCACAACTACAAGTTTTTTCCTTCAGAATAATATCCAATCTTAAAGTTGGTGGCTTGTGGTTTTGGTGGTCTCCTAACTTCGATATCTCTATTACCTACTTGGATCAAAATTGCATCATTTCTCATGCTCGTAAAGAGGATGGTTTTCTCTAGCACCTTATCTGCATGTATGCTCCTCCTAGACTCTGTGATTGAAGGCAATTTTTGGATTGATCTTTTGGCACTTATTACTCCTCTGTCTGCTTATTGTCTCACTAGGGATATGAACTCCATTCTTTCTCCCCAAGAGAAAACTTGGAGGCTCATAGGTTAGAAACTATAAGCGTGCACCTTTTTAGAGCTTTGTTCTAAGGGGTGGTCTCATTGATTTTGTTCACGATGGACCTGCATATACTTGGTCTAGTAACAGAACTGCTACAACTCATCTTAGAGAGAGAATTGACAGAGCTATGGCTTCAGCACAGTGATATCTCAGATTTTCTTCGGCAAAATTAACCCATCTTCCAAGGATTTCCAGTGATCACAGTCCTATACTTTTAAATCTATTAGGTTTTGATCCTAAAAGGAAACCCACCTTTAAAATTGAAGCAGCTTGGTCTCTCATGCCAGACTTACAAATTAAGATACTCTTGTTGATATTTGGACTTCCACTCCCTCACTTGCCCAGAATTATAGTAGCAAAATTCGTCAGATCCATCATAGTCTAACTGCATGGGGAAAGAAATTTTTTTAGCACCCCACTAAGACCATCATCACTCTTTCTAAACAGCTGGAAGTTCTGGATTCTCTTCCCATTACTGATGACAATCTCAAGCAAAGTATTGATTTGCGTATCAAGTATCAGAAGGCTTTGATTGAAGAAGAAGAAATGGGGAGGCAGCGAGCTAAAGCTCACTTGTACTATGGTGGTGACAGAAATACCAAATTCTTCCATGTCCAAGTTCTTTGCAGGAGAAGAACCAAACAAACTACTGGACTTCAGCTCCATGATGGCCATTGGATTAAAAAGCCCAATGATATCCATAATATCTTCATCAATTACTTCAACACATTGTACCAATCAGCTAACCCTGATGTCTCCTTCCATTATTGGGACATGGATATTGACCCTCTAATGCAGGATGAATCGAAATTTGAAAGAACATACTTGATCGGAACGGGCATCTCACCCAAGGCGTCTCACCGTACCCCATCACAGGGCTCTTCTTTCACGTAGGCCCTCAAAATCCGACCCGACTAAGACGAGTGCGCATCTCACTCGAGGCTTCTCACCCTCCCCATCTCAGAGATCTCACAAGAATAAGGCTAGAATTCCAAAAATTAGATAACTTCTTCCATTCTTCATCATCTTCTCTAAAAAAAAAACATACATATATAGAGATTTTTTGTAACTTATGTCTCTAGAAATTCCTATCAGACTCTAGGACTCCCCCCCCCCTATTCATGTTTCCGTAACTCCCAGAAAATATAAAAATACATAATGGACCATAAAGGGTCCTAATAAAAGTAAATAATGGTGTCTCATGCCTCACATAAACCCTAGCTCGTCCCTAAGCCACAACGATGCCAGAAGAGCCCTCCGACGGCGGTAAACGAGGTCCAGGCGGAACCGGATCGTAGCTCGGGTGTCCTCACCAATCCTCCCTAGCTGGGAGGAATTCGACCCTGTCGAGTAAGGGTCATTGCTGCTCTGGTAACACTCCAAGAGGTCTAGGTCGATCCTCTGCAACTCGGCTCGAGTGATCCAGGTGTCATCTAAAGACGGTCGTCCCCTCCAACGAAGCAGGTATCGGTGGTGTACACCCTCCCGAAATATAACAACGTGCTCATCCAGTATATGCTTAATCTGCTCACGTCGATTAGGTATTGGGGCTACAAGTGGACACTCATGTGTGGGGTCACTCACAAGGGGAGGAGAGGCTCGAATGGATCACTGGGAATCACTACTGGGTCCCGATATGGTACCAGATCAGAGACATTGAATGTGGAACTAATGCCGTAATTTGGTGGTAACTCAACAACATACGCATTGGATCCTACCCGCTTCAAGATCTTGAAAGGACTGGCTCCTCTAGCTTGCAACTTCTTAACGGTTCCAAATAGAAATCGCTCAGGTCTGACCCTGATTATGACGTAGTCACCCTCCTAAAACTCTTGTGGACGTCAGTGTGCATCTGCCAAATATTTATAATGCTCATTGCTGATTTCTATGTAACGACGGACAGTGTCATGCAAGCTCTTAACATGCTCAGCTAAAGACTCGGTAGACTCTGACACACGGGCCTGAACAGGCAAAAGAACTAGATCCATGGGTCTCCTAGGTCTATGGCCAGTGATAATCTCAAAGGGACTCATATATGTAGACCTATTAACCGAATCATTATACGCGAACTCAACATGAGATAGGATCAAGTCCCAACTACCTACATGCTCTCCCACTAAACAACGCAACAAATCCCCCGGACTCCTATTGACTACCTCAGTTTGCCCATCAATCTAAGGGTGATAAATTGTGGAGAACTTGAGCTTAATGCCCAATAGATGACATAAGGTCTTCCAAAAATAACTTATAAAACGAACATCCATGTCCATGACTATGGTCTTTGGTAACCCATGCAAACGGATAACCCCATCAAAGAACAAACGGGCTACTCTAGATGCATCAGAAGTCTTGGAGCAAGGGATAAAATGAGCCATCTTACAAAACCTATCGACAACCATCATGATAGAATCGTACTTACGGACCGTTCGTAGCAGGCCTAAAACAAAGTCCATGCTAATATCCTGCCACGGACTATCTGGCACAGGGAGCAGAATGTATAATCTGGTATTCTGCTTCTTCTGCTTTGCTATAGCGCAGATGCGGCACTGAGCCACAATACGTGCCACGTCGCGCTTCAGGCTAGGCCAATAGAACCGATACTCTACTAACTCAATGGTCTTATTGCGGCCGAAATGACCGGCTAGACCACCTGCATGGCTCTCTCATACTAAGAAATCATGGACTGAGGTCCGTAGGATACACAACCTATCTTTACGAAAAAGAAATCCCTCTTGAAGAATATACTCACTAAACTCTCTAGAGGGTCCAGAATGAAGTGTCGTGTGGATCGGGCCCAAATCAGGACAAGCAGGGTACTCATCACAAAGTCTCTCGAACCCAATAACCTCTGCGCTGACAATAGATAAAAGATAAGTTCGGTGACTCAGCGCGTCGGCTACACGATTCTCCACACCCGCTCGATGTTTGAGAACAATTGTGTATGCCTAGAGAAACTCTACCCAACGACTGTGTTAGGGTTGAGCTTCTTCTGGGTATGGAGAAATCTGAGAGCCTCGTTATCAAAGTAGAGGACAAACTCCTAAGGCAAGAGATAGTGCTTCCAATAACGCAGAGCCTGGACTACCACATAAAATTCCTTGTCATAAGTAGAATACCTCAGCTTAGCATCATTCAATTTCTCGCTGAAGTAAGCAACAGGGTGACCCTCCTGACTCAATACTCCACTTATGCCAACACTAGAAGCATCACAAGAAACCTCAAACACC
The DNA here is from genome assembly GCA_030544215.1 of Zantedeschia hybrid cultivar. Classification (NCBI taxonomy): domain Eukaryota; kingdom Viridiplantae; phylum Streptophyta; class Magnoliopsida; order Alismatales; family Araceae; genus Zantedeschia; species Zantedeschia hybrid cultivar. The sequence goes on from JARZZO010000009.1 coordinate 20,405,100, forward strand.
TTAGAAAAACCTGGTAATCGACGAATAGCTGCATGAGTCATCCGCTCCTTGATGTCATGAAAGGCTAATGCGGCAGCCTTGATCCAGACAAAGGCTCCTTTCTTAATACAATCAGTGATTGGAGCCGTAATCGTACTAAACCCACGTATAAAATGACGGTAGAATGTAGCCAAGCCATGGAAACTACAAACATCATGAATATTCTAGGGCTCAGGCCACTCTACTATCGCTCTAACCTTCTCAGGGTCTGCAGAAATACCCTTAGTAGATACAATGAACCCCAAGAAGACTATCATGTCAGTCATGAATGCACACTTCTTGAAGTTGTCATACAGTTGCTCCTTTCGAAGGACGGCACATATCTGGTACAAATGGTCCACATGATCCTCCCTAATTCGGCTGTAGATGAGAATATCATCAAAGTATACAACTACAAATGTCCCAATGAAGGGTCGTAAAACCTGGGTCATTAGCCGCATGAAGGTACTAAGGGCATTGGATAGTCTGAAGGGCATCACCAACCACTCAAAAAGACCGTCCTTGTTTTGAAGGCCATCTTCTACTCATCACTTGGACGGATCCTGACCTGGTGATAGCCACTTTTAAGATCAACTTTAGAAAATATCCTGACTCCTGCCATCATATCCAACATGTCATCCAAGCGAGGTATAAGAAAATGGTATTTGACAGTGATTTGATTGCTTGCACGACTATCTACGCACATTCTCCAAGTACCATCCTTCTTTGAAGCTAACAGTGCGGGAACAGCGCAAGGACTCATGCTCTCCTGAACCGAGCCTCTCCTCAAGAGCTCCTCAACCTGCCTCCGCAACTCGGCATGCTCAATGGGGTTGAGCCTATAATGTGGCAGGTTGGGCAAAGTGGACCCTAGAACGAGATCAATAGCATGCTGGATGTCACGCATCGGAGGTAAACCATCTGGCAAATCCTCAGGAAATATATCTTGGAATTCCTTAAGGATAGTCGTAACCTCAGGTGGATGATCACTCGGGGTCTCCTCATCCATAGTCTCCCTGACTGTAAGGGCATAGATCGGATCACTCTCGATACACTCTCGTTCAAACTCCCTTGCACTGATCAATTGAAGAGTCGTAGGTGGGGGCTCTCCAAGGATAGAAACCCTATGCGTGGGAGTATTACCCGAACCAATCGAGCTGGGGGTAGCAAGAGCTTTTGACTTAACAGGGCTAGGTGTAACAGATGAAGCTCCAGAAGTAGCAGAAGCACTAGGAGAAGAAGTGCTAGGCTGAGTGGACTCCTGCTGAGCAGATATCTAAGGCCGGGAGGAGTTCAAAGTGATGCGGCGAGTGCCAAACTGAAATACGCAGATGTTGGATCGATCGTAAAGAATGGCGTCCACATCATAAATCCATGACCTGCCTAAAATAATGCTCCCAACATCCATAGGCAAGACATCACACCAGATGAGATCATCATAAGAAGGAAAATGAATAGGGACCAAACATCTCATCCAAATTGGAATGGTCGTCGAGTCCACCCAGGACACACAATACGGACTCAGATGATCCACATGGGTCAAGCCAAGGCATGCAACTGTATTCGTGGAGATTGCGTTGATGTAACTCCCACTATCAATGATCACTTTACACACATTGCCATCATGTTTAAAGTAGGTATGAAAGATCGCGGTCCTACGCCAGTCATCACTGACTTTGGGTTGGGTCAAGATGCAACGGACCACGACCTTCCTCTGGAAGGTCCATGATATCCTCCACATGGTGGTACTCTCTCTAAATACAGCCAACTACATGATCATCTGTCGGAAACTCATTGGCTATATATCCTCATCTGCCTCATACTGGAGCTCCTCAGTGACTAACGGGGGCTCTTCAGACTCAGTGCCATCTAAGGTCAAGGTACGGGTAGGACAATGAGATGCATAATGGCCATATCCATGGCATCGGAAGCACTGAGTATGCAGACCAGCAGTAGAGGACTCTCCAGTCAGGGAAGCCTTCCCTCTATCCTCCCGTCAGAATGGTGGGGCTGCTGCCGGGGGGCGAGCGAGAGAGGTAGGAAGTGGTAGCGGCTGCTCCCGGATAGGAATACGGGGTTTGGGAGCATAAACCTCCTGACGAGCCGGATCTTGGGGTCGAATCATAGGTAATCTCTGTGGGTACGCAGGTGCACCTTGAGTGTCAAGAGGGTGCTGAAAAGGAGGCCTCGGGCACTTGAATGACTCACTCTCAATTTCTCATTGCTCGGCCTCTAGTGCCACCTGATAGGCATACTCTAAAGTAGATACTTCCCTCCTGAACAACTCACGCTGAAAAGCTAGACGTAACCCTTCCAAAAGCGTGAAAGGGCCATCGCACTCTCCTCTCTAACACTACATCTCAAAAGATAAGTATCAAACACAGAGATGTACTCAGCCACTTTACGGTTCCCTTGGGTGAGACGTAAACCCTTCCAAAAGCGTGAAAGGGTCATCGCACTCTCCTCTCTAACACTACATCTCAAAAGATAAGTATCAAACACAGAGGTGTACTCAGCCATGGTACGGTTCCCTTGGGTGAGGTTCTGCCACTTATCAATAAGACGATGACAGTATGTGGCAAGAAGGTACTTCTCACAAAATTTCACTTTCATCTCATCCCATGTCTCTACGAGCTCTTGATATCGTTGCCTAAGAAGGGCTTCCACATTAGACCAGAAGGTCTTAGCTTGGCCCATAAGTTTCATTTTGGCAAATCGGACCCATCGACTATCAGACATCTTGTACCAATCAAAATAATGATCCATACCAACCTCCCAATCCATATAGATCTGGGGATCCAGGGATCCATCAAAGATAGGCACATCTACTCTGACATTTTTGATGGCCTGATAATCTAAATCCCCATGATCATGATAGGGACTATGTAACGATCCGCCACCCTATAATCAGGGATCCGATTACTAAATGGGTACCGAATCATTAAAATTTAGAGCCAAACCAGGATCTCAATAAGTATGGGAAATAAATGATAAACTAAGCTAAACAAACCACAATACATCGAATTGTAAAGGAAGTGCAGGGATTAAAAATTATTACAATTCAACTCGACTCAGCAAATAATTACAAATTCCAACTAAAAAGAAATAATTATTCGTACAGGCCTGAAAAGGAAATAACAACTACATCAGGCATATCCTGAAACAGCAGTTGCTAGCGCGCAACACGAGACGAAACCCTCCACGCTACGCCTGCTTGGAACCCTCACCTGAAAACTGCAGGGGTGAGTCTCATCGAAATGGACTCAGTAGGGATCCTTCGATCCCTACCACCCACTCACGTACCCACAAGTGCAACAACACAAATATAGGTAATTAAATAAGTAAAGTAATAAACACAACTCCCAAACATTCCCAAATTCCGATATATACATACATTTGCAAATGCAACATGCACAACTCTGAAACCACTCAACCACAAAGTCCACAACCAGCGTCTCGACTAAACACACAAACCACGCAACCGAACACAGAAAACACCGACCCGCTGGGACCAAACAACAACCCCTCAGATAGTGCGTTGGTTACTCTGGCCTGTCTAGCTCTAGGTGGTTCTGTTTCCCCCAGCTATGAGTGACACACCGAATGTACCACTCCCACACCAGTACTAGCTATACCCCGGGGTACACTAGGTGACCCTCTCTCTAGGCGTCACCCCACCACTCCCACACCGGCTCTGTGTCACTCCCACACTGATATAGGGTACCTAAGCGCTAACAATTGTCACTCTAGGTCTACGATCGCTCAAAACATAACACACTTCTATCCGATCACGTGGAAACCTTCGTCCTCGAAGTACGGTATCGAACATGCATTTATTTGAATTATCTAATAATATAAATACATGTTAATTGCATGAATTAATGGGGTTCTATCTTGAATCGTGTCGCCCGTGGCCGACGTCATTCAAGACCCCTAAACTAGTTCAGTTTTCGCAAAGCCACTGGGACCAGGGATACTGGCTTGAATGGCGTCGCCCATGGCTGACGCTATTCAGCTCTTTATCCCACACTGGCCTTGGAAACCAGGTAACTGGGCTGTTGAATCGCATCGACTCAGGTCGACGCCTATCTCAAATAGCGTCGGCCTGACTGGACGCCATTTAAGCCCGAAACCGCGTTCCACCGAGCCAAACCGAGGGTCCCTCTTCTCCCCAAAAACACCCAAAAAATACAAAGGAGACAAGGGGAGAAGTTACTAACCGATAATCACCTAAAACCCCAATTCATAAAAATATTCATTTTCATCAAAAACCCCTTTAAAACATACTTTTCTACCCAAAACCTCTACGTACAACGCATGCTTCAAAGCGGAAAAGACATGGTTTTAAGCAAAACACAACAAAGATCGTCACCCTACCCGTCACTTGAACTCCTTCTTACTCCTAGCTGCCGAATCGCCACGCCACGAGCCGCTGCCGGTACCACCGTGGACCCTATCACTCTACCGAAACGTCGGTCGCCGTCCGGAGAGCAAAGTGTCGTGGAGGAGATGGTGGTGGTAGTGGTGAAGGTTAGGAGGTTGATGGAATGGAGGAAGAGGAGGAATGGGGGGAGGAAGGGAAGAAAGAGGGGGGAGGGGAAACGGAGCGTTCGGAGAGGAGGGGAAGGAGAGAGAGAGGAATGGAGAGAATGAGAGAAAGGAAGGAGGGCTTCAGAGTGTCAACCAAAACTGGCTAAAACGCGTCGTTCCAGAACGATGCCAATCAGGCACAGGACGAGGTCGTACACTGGCAGATGCTTGAATCGCGTCGTCCATGCAAGGCGCCATTCAGATGACACGACCGGGGATGTATACACACGCCCCCACGCCCACCCACGTGGCACCCCTGCAAAGCTCCTAAATGCCCCAGCCCTACAAGGGCCTAAACCAAGGGGTCTGACACCGAAACCGATCCGATAACCAGATCCGAAACCTCAGTCCTTACAGCCTACGCTCGTACTCATAGTCTTGGGCTCACCTAAAATCAGGGCGAGGACCTCTCCGTGTAGGCGAAATTCTCGAAATCCATCATCAACTGCCTCATACGGATCGTCCTTATAACCTAGGTGACGATCCCTTCTATCATCATATCGAGCAGGACGAACAACTAGGGGAGGCGGGAGTAGCTGATGCTCAACCCTCACGGGTTCTAGATTCAGGATTCTCACATGATCCTGTGGTCCTTGGGGAACTCCTTCTAAGGCGGTGACTCAGTCAGCTGAACCCTGAAGGGAATGATCAGTTTGAGACACCCTATCATGAATTGTTTTGAGCGATCCCTCTATTTGATCAAAGTGCTGACCTATAGTATTGTGGAGCTCATGGACCATATCTGATAAATCAAAAGCATACTGGACTCTAGATTCAATTTGAGTCTCTTCAGGAGATTCTACGAGTGACCTTGACATGGCTGCAAATGGATGGTAATTTGTACCACTACGCGTAGGCATGCAAACCACTATGACCCAATCAAGACTCTCAACTGACTCCCTAGACAAGTAGAACATGAGCTCTGATACCAAAAATTGATGTGGGACGAGTCGAAATTTGATACGCGATCAGAACGGACATCTCACCCAAGGCGTCTCACCTTACCCCATCGCAAGGCTCTCCTTTCACGTAGGCCCTAAAAATCCGATCCGACCAAGACGAATGCGCATCTCACTCGGGGCTTCTCACCCTCCTCATCTCAAATATCTCACAAGAATATAGCTAGAATTCCAAAAATTAGATAACTTCTTCCATTCTTCATCCTCTTCTCTGAAAAAAAATATACATATATAGAGATTTTTTGTAACTCCTGTCTCTAGAAATTCCTATCAGACTCTAGGACTCCCCCCCCTATTCACGTTTCCGTAACTCCCAGAAAATATAAAAATACATAATGGACCATAAAGGGTCCTAATAAAAGCAAATAATGGTGTCTCATGCCTCACATAGACCCTAGCTCGTCCCTAAGCCACAACGATGCCAGAAGAGCCCTCCGACGGTGGTAAACGAGGTCCGGGCGGAACTAGATCGTAGCTCAAGTGTCCTCACCACCCTCTCAACAAAGTCACTGACCTAGAGTTTCAACAACTGTCTGCGATTATGACAACTAAGGAAGTTAAAGCCACTATCTTCAATATGAGCCCTTGCAAGTCTCTTGGTCCAGATGGTTTGCCCCCATGTTCTACCAAAAATATTGGGATATTGTTAATGATCAGGTTATCAATACTGTGAGAGATGTCTTCATGGCTGGTTCTATGCCCTGTGGTCTCAACCATACCAACATTGCTTTAATTCTCAAGAAGTCTCCAGCATCTCACCCTGATGATTTTAGGCCTATCAGTCTCTCTAATGTTCAAAATTAAACCCCTTCTCCAAAAGCTTATTTCTTAGAATCAATCTGCCTTTGTGCCTCAGCGACTTCTTCTTGACAGCATTCTCGTCTCCCAGGAGATTATGCACTCAATGAGATAAAAGAAAGGTAAGCATGGCTGGTTATGTTTCAAAGCGGATCTCTAAAGCTTTTGATAAGCTCAAATGGAATTACATCTCTTATATTCTTAACAAGTTTGGGTTCTCTACCCACGTTATCTCCCTCATTATGACTTGCATATCCATAGCTACATTCTCCATCAATATTAATGGTCAAAGTGTTGAGCTTATTACGCCTACCCGAGGCATCAGACAAGGTTGGCCCTTGTCACCCTTCGTTTATATTCTCTGCGATGAAGGCTTTACTTCTATTATTAATGCCAAGGTTCAGGAAGGGAGGATCAAAGGTCTTAGTATTAATCCAAGAGCCCCATAGATCACCCATTTGTTGTACGCTGATGATGTTATGCTTTTTGGGCAGGCTAATGAATAAGAAATTAGTGAATTTATAGATTGTCTTAATGTTTATGGTGCATGGTCAGGGTAGGTCATCAACATAAACAAATTTGGCCTTATTTTCAGCTCCAACATCTCTAAAGATCTCTAAAAATATCTCTCCACTAAAGTCAACATTTCCCCTCTCTCAAAAAGGGATCTTTATCAAGTGTTCCCCTTTGGCTAGCCATTGGGAGGGTAGCTCAATTCTCTTAAAATGAAGATCAAGCTTAGCAGATGGAAAGTAGAAACATTGTCTTTTGCAGGTAAAATCACCCTTATCAATTCGATTCTCTCTTTTGTCCCCCAACATGTGATGAGTGCAGGCCTCCTTCTGAAGGCCACCATTTGTAAACTCAACTCAATTCAGTCTTCTTTTCTCTGGGCAATTCCAAAGATCAAAAGAAAATCCATATGCAGCTGGGATAGGATTACATCTCATAAGGCAGGTGGTGGTCTTGTTGTTAGGAATCTGGAATGCTACAACAAAGCATGTGTAATCAAGCTGATTTGAAAATTCCTCAAGAAGCCCTACTCTCTTTGGGCCAATATTCTCAAAGCTAAATATCTCGGTAGCCATTCCTTTTGGGATTCCCACTCCCTGAAGACCTACTCTAGAACATGGGTTGCTATGATGAAACTCAAAGATATTGTGGCTAACATCCAATTCAAATCCATTTGCAATAGTCTCACTACAAATATATAGATAGACAGGTGGATTCCTACGTTTGCGGGCCCCCTACTCTAAATCAAAACTTCAAAGGTCCTCCACCTACTTGTGTATGTCATCTTATCAATAATCATAATTGGAATGAGCACCTGATTTTTTATGTATTTGATGAACACTCTGCTAAGGCAATCACTCACATCAAATTGTCTCCTAGCCAAGCCAGCTCTGAAGATATTCTGATTTGGCCACTGAATGATTATGGCAATTTTACTATTAAGAGTGCCTATAGATACATGGTTAGTTTGCTTGATCAACCTGCCCCTTCATCTCTCAATCCTCCCTAGAAACACATTTGGGATTCACACCTTCAAAAGTTGGTTCCCCCTAAAATCATCCACTTTATATGGAAGTGTGATGAGCAATCCATCCCTATTAATGGCATCTTAGCCGGTAGGATTGCTACTATTAATCCCCCCTACCCTTTCTACCCCTCAATCCGTGAAACTGTGGAGCACATGTTGTTTGATTGTGAGTTTCTTGTGCGGTTTGGAAGTTCAATCCCCTTAGTTATAATTTAGTTGTGGATCAACTTTCTTTACATAGACAGGCTTAGGTCTTGGTCTAAAGCTCCCTTTACCCCACATAAGTCTGACAGGAATTTGCTTGCTATGACTCTATCTACTCTTGGCAAATATAGAAGGCTAGATGTAGGAAGGTGTTTGAGAAGAAAATCATCAATCCACTCAAGATTATCTAGAACGCCATGTCTAATTTTAACTCTAGGTCAACTCGAATGTCATTGAGGTCAAGGCTTCTAAAAGCCTAACTGGCTCTTCAACCTCCTGGTCTCCACCAGTGTAGGCTCTCTCAAGGTCAATTTCGACGGGATACTACTTTAACCAATGGAACTACTGGAGTTATTCTTCATGATCATATTGGCAGACCAATTCAATGTTCTACACATGAGGTCCCTTTCAATGATCCGGCTATGGTTGAGGCTTTTGCCCTTCATTAAGCTATCGTTCTAGCTTCCAAGCAACATCTTTCGACGACAGTCGAAGGCGATGCCAACATCCTTATTCAAGGTTTCAACAAAATCAGAGCCCCCCATGGAAGGCTAAAACCATAATCAAAGATTGTCAACGTCTTATGCTTCAATACAACATTGGAGTCTCTTTTATTCCCAGAGTAGGCAATCATGTTGCTCATCAAATTGCTAAATTTGGTACTATTTCAGCACATGAAGGTCTCTTAGATGTTTCTTGCCTTCCCTCTTATATCAGTCATGTTGTTATAGCTGACTACCATGTTTCCTCTTTACTTTGAGGGAAATCAACTATCTCATTTGCAAAAGAAAAAAAAAAAAGAAAATTTGGGCACATCCGCATCATGTGTTCTACTTAAGTATGGGCAAATTGCAAAGAGATTATAATAAACAGGGATAGTGGCAAAGTTGATATTTAAATATGAAAGATTATATCATCATTTTCTCTAATAAAATAAAATATGATAAGAATAACTATGTAGTGATGTTTGGCAAGACCTTTCACAAATTTGAAGACAATTCAAATTCTTTAATAATCTCTCTCAAAAAAAATACCAACCTTTTTCTTAAAAGCACATAGGATGTGGCGCTCATCCATTATTTCTTCTTATTCGCCTCCTCATCCCTCAAGCCAACCATACTTGGGGAGGGAAGGAGCAATTTGGACATACCCCATCGACGCTAGCCAGAATTGGTGGTGGAAATGGCATCCATTGAAGATTTGCCGCCTCCTTCCTCGCTTGCCTCTAGTAGTAGCAGCAACAGCTATTGCTGCCATGGAGAGTAAGGAGGGCAACCCTATGATAAGCAGTAACTGCAACCATTACTATTGCTATGGGGGAGGGATTGTCAACCTGTTCTTCATTTGCCTAATATAGTTACTATTGATGTTGCCATGGGTAGGGGTTTGGGTGATCTCCTCCACCAACATCAATAGTGATTATAGTAGTTAATGTTGACACGGGAATATGATTGCCAACCCTCTCCCATTCACCCTCAATAGTAGCAATGAGAATTATTGCAACCATCGTTAGGGTCAAGGGACCCTACCCTCTCTGCCCTCCTCCCCCGATTAACAACAATAGTAGCAACAACCTCTCATGTTATGGTGAGATTCTTGCTAGGGCTGCAAACGGAGCACATACGGAGCGGATATGGAGTTTGTATGTCTATCCATTTATCTTAAATGGATAACCCATATTCTCATCTTTCATGATCCATATGAAGCAGATATTTTATCCAAATTCATAACAAGAAATTACCAAGCTCGGTGTTGGACTTCTCCTCCATAGATTTGATTCGAACTTGGGTTGAAACTCACATAGATTTCTATCAAGACAGACACTTATTCAGCTAGTTTTGACCCTTTAACTGATACAATTAACTAAAGTGGTCGACATTTAATTTTTATCTAATCTAATTATTTTTTAAAGGAACCTAATTCACCTTAATATAACATTCTTAAGAAAAGTTATACTCAAAATAGGATGACTATTCATAGAGAAACCTGTAAGGATCATGTTGAGCCCTTAGACCATTCATAAAGAGCCCTATAAGGATGGTGTTGAGCCCCTATGATTGTTTTAAAGTTATATTCATGGTGTTTTATGATGTCTTTAGATTGAGAAGATTAAGATTGAGTTGTTTGTTAAGTCCTTAAATCCAAAAAAAAAGACATATAGACAATAACCTATATGTGGGGGTATGAATGCAACAAATCTTGGGCAGCCATTGACTATTTTTAAAATGATCCATGAAACGAAACTTAGACTGAGAAACCCAAAGAGAAGACCAATACCCAACAAGAAGTGCACTGATTGATCAATCAGTTTATTGGTCGACCAATGTCAAGACTCAATTTCTAAGTCTGTTTGAGTTGGTCGATCAAGTAGTGTGTTGATCAACCAAATGGCAAATTTTAGTTTTGTGAGTCTGTCTAGGTTGGTTGACCAACCATGTCCATTGGTTGACTAATGCCCATAGACACCCAAGTTGTGGCTAGGCTGTCCTTTCTTTATTTGTACCAGAACAAGAGCAGTACAAGAGTACTCATTTTGATAAAGCATGACTTTTTCTCCTATGATAGTACAAGATCTCTCACTTTTTTTAACTCTACTTGCTTGGATCGCCTAAGTCTTCCATTAAGTCACACTTAATTAATTAATCCTTTTGCATTTGCCTACTTTCCTTTGTGTTTGCTTATTCCCTTCCGTACCAATTAAGTTTTCAAACTTCGACTAAGTCATCCTATATCGACTAAGTCATAATTAAGTCTTATTTAATCAATTTATTGTTTTGATTGATTAAATCGCTAGATATCAGTTAAGTCCTTGAGTTGTTTCACTAAAAGATTATATCCTTGTACCAATTATATGCCTTGGTATTGATTAAGTCTTTGAGTTGTTCTACTTCATCGATTATCTATCTTTATAATCAACTAAGTCTCAGTATTTCGTTTAACTGCCCATGCCGACTGACTCTTTACTTTGACTAAGTTTGTGAACTTCGACTAAATAAGCATGTAATCAATTAATTTACCTATTTTGCCATTTCATTGAATGTCTATCCTTCACAATCAATTGATTGTCTATTCCTGTTGAATCTAATCGATTAGATGCCTTGTGATCGATTAACTACGTATTTTTGTTACCTGACACATTAATGATTAACTGCATCAGATATCGATTATTCATCAAATTCTAAATTTAAGTCTCTTATATATGAAATCTGATCTATTAGTGTAGAAATTGTACCTCTGCATCTATGAACTTGAGATCTGGACATGTAAATTAATTACGTTGCTAGCCATGATTTTGTTAAGAAAACCTTCTTATGTATTGGGGATCTTGTTCTCAAACAGGCCCTCCCTTCATTCCTCAGAAGGGGCAAACAACTAAGGTACAAACCCCTTGCTAGTCTTACTACCTCCTGTCCTCAGACAAGCCCTCCCTTCCACACAACCAGGAAGAGGAATGAAAGCACAATTGTAATGAATAGTGACAATGATGCCTCTTGAATAGGCAGATATCATAATGAAACTTTAATCATAAAATCAAGACATAAAGAATAAGAATGAAGGACACCGGTCTTGATTTTAATGTCGAACGCCTGAGAACTTCAATTCACAGCTTGAGTGAAGCTCCAACTCTCAGGTTCTTGATTCTCTATCTTTCTATGCAGCAGGAAAAAGGTTATGGCTTTATGAATTTTTTACTCACTTTCAAGAATTGGTTCTCTAAACTATGTGTATGTCTCTCCGTATCTGTCTATTTTTCTCTCTATCTTCCTTATTCTTGAACTTGTGGAGAAGTCTTGTATTTATATCAGAATTCAAAAAGAGATTTGCCCACTTGAATTTTCTAGCTATCATCTTTCGGTCTAACATCTCCTACTTTTAGTCTAATGGTAAACTTCATGGTTTTTAACGTTGAACAGCTTTATGTCTAGTAGAGAGAAAGAGAGAGAGTTTGAGTGTACAACGTTGTTGATTTTGAAAGGACCATTGAGTTGTCATAATCAGTTCTTCCATATTTGATTTTGTGTATCTTCCCAAACCTGTTGACACTACAAGAATAGAAAGTTCCCATCCAGTTGAGTAACCAAAGGATAGGTGAGTTCTGCAAAAGTTGTGTTAGTTAGAGTACAGACGTAGGTCTGACATGTTGCCAACGTATCAGGTGTCAGTGCAGAAAAATATTTATCAGGATTTGGGTAATAGCGTGAATAGATTGTCATAAAAACAATTTGAAGTTAATCCATTCCCAGTCAATGTCAAAGGATGATTTAAAATTCAAAATTAATCGATTACATAGAACAATTAATCGAAGTTAAAGACTGTACAGATAATCATTAAAAAGATAGATCAGTTAATCGATTTATTAAGTAATGAACAATTCATTACATAGGTAAACATAATCGGTTTGCAAATAGCTTGTTAATCGATAATGAGTTAATCGATTAGACAACTATTCATCAGTCAGAAAGAAAATATGCTATCAAGGTGTCAACTAATAACAATTGATTGATGGTGACATTTATAATTGACGCTAAGACCGAACCATTAATCGATTGTCTTTGAACAAGTAATCGGAAGTAAGGACTATCAATCGATTAAACGGACAACAGACCTTAGTCTGTTAATCGATTAACAAGTAATCCATTCGAATTACGGGTGAATAATCGATTGATGGTATAATGCATATTATAAAGAATAGTAGGTAATCGATCATATAAAGAGAATTAGTAGTCTATCATTGAAGCAACTGTTAAGTGATTTCATAAGCATCGGTAATCTAACTAAGTATCAATCCGTTGAGGATATCTCTTAATTGCAAAAGACAGTAATAGATTAATGTGACTATTCGATTAAGTAACAGCACTGAGTCGATTGATACTTAATCATAGAAATTCGATTAGAGCACATAGTCAATTTACTCAAGTGGTAATCGATAAAAGCTCTTAACTAAGGGAGATATCAGAACAAGTCTTAATCGATTAGTGATAAGTGAGTAATTGGTACCTCTGATCTATTAAGTTTGAAGGAAAACTTAATCGATTAACGATAGAGATTACTCCCTGAAAAAGTATGTGTTCTCTAATCGATAAGGAGTCTAAGAGTTTCTGAGAGGCTAACACTGTTAATTGATCAATGATAGAGGGTTAATCAATTGATCGATTTCTTAGTAAGCGTTTTATCTGGGAATCAAGAAACGACTAAGTCATAGTTTGAATAATGCATATAAGGTGTTATCAGTTGGAAACATTTGTCATTTCTAGAATGTGTAATCACCAAAGTATGTGAATTGAAATACTCACAACAATTAATACATTTGTCATTTTCAGAAAATGTTATCACCAAAACAAGGGAATTGAAATAATCATAAGAAATAACTAAACAATCTTCCCTTTTTTGTGATGACAAAATTTCTGGAAATGATGGCAAAACTTCTGGAAATGAGAAAGAGCAAAACATGATTCCTTCTCAATAGTAGCAAGAGTATCAAATATTTCTTATATTTCTTTTCTTCCTTTTTGTCATTGGTCCAAAAAGGTAGTAGCTCCAGATGTCATAATAAGAGTGATAAACGCAACAATTATAGTAGGATGAAACAAGAGCAATGAAAAAGAGAAAGTGTTGTAGTGACTTTATTGATCAATTTGAATGTAGGATACATGTTGATAAAAAAAAAAAATCCCCCCTTGTTGACGGATAAGAAACAATAACACCAAGGGATTAAATGTGATTGATGTCCAAAAGGAATAAAATAGGAAGAACTTTTGCATTGGTAACAATGATGCAGAGTCTCTCCCTTAGTTCCATACTCCCCCTCAGTCTATGGCTCCCCCACAGGTGGGCTTTTCGGCCTGCATTTTCTCAAAATGCGGCATGAGCCGTTGCTATTGTTCCTTTTGCCAAGTTTGCTAAGAAGGTTCTGCACTTTGTTGACGGCAATCCATGGCATGAATGTGCAACACTCACCTGAATATGACACAGCTTCCATTCCCACAATCCCAATATGAGATTGTGTAGGACCCTCCACCAAAATATCTGGATTGTTTGTGGAGTAACTCACCAATATAGGTGAGTATGAAAATTCTGTCTGGATGGTTTGTGGAGGATCTGCTTAGATGATCTAAGTAGAATACCTTTTGCCAGTAAGGATAGGTTCTTCCAAATCTGGCTGAGGTAGATTTCATCTCCCCCACGGCCTACTTTCAATAGACATCCAAGAACATAGTAGGATTTTATCGGTGGTGAACACCAATTAACTAAAGACTTATTCATAGATTCTGCGGACATGGCTAGAGCAACAAGTTGGTAGGGATTTTGAATGCACGGAGGATAGGATTCAAAGATCAATCGAGGAGAGAAGAAGGAAAAGCAAGCTCAGGTAGGGCGATTGTGAACTAGCACAAGGATAGATCTCTTGTGACTATAGATATGAGCTCTACATTCTTATTTATAAAGTGAAGAAACCTTAAAAGAATGACACTCAAGTACAACTATTTCATGAGAAAGGAGATACTATAAAGGAGTGAAGTAGACTAAACATGTTAGAATACACTGTTAGTTGGTCAAAAAGTGGGTTATTGACAGATTGACATGTTTTGATAAGATGAGAGAAGCTTTCGTAATCAGATCTAGATTGCTCGTGATCGCAATTACAATTGATCATATTAGTCAAAGCGTGACTTATTGGAAATTTGATTACTAAAAAAGACAAGCTATTATAGCATTAATCGAAGTGAACATTGAAGTTATGGATCAATTAGATATATGATATCATTAATTGATTATGAGAGATTAATCGATTAATGTAATTCAGTGAAGCCGATTGAAGGAGCAAATTGATTAATCAAGAACCGAATGATATCGATTAATGACTACAAGGAAAGAATCGATTAACCTTACAGTGATTAAACTGAGGCTTGTAACAAGGGGCTAATTGATTACAGAATCTAATAGAATTAGGTGGCCTTAATGCCAATCATTGTACATTCTAGTTCTGAATATTAATAAAGGCAATCATTTCATTATATATAATTCTCGCAAATTAACTATTGTAATGAAGGTCTATAGACAAATATATAAGATATTGAATCATGATGAGATCATGATAGTGACATCAATATTCTTAGTCACTTGTCTTAAAAAATTCTCAATCATAGGATATTTGAATTGGACATTAAATATCCGATAAGATCAACACAGGTTATTTCTGCTCCTGCGATGAGGGTGAATGATCTCACATTCACTCGTGTGGTGACACTAAGACAAACTTGTGGGTGCTCATTAGAGAATGAGTTCACTGAACATATCCGAATAAGAATTCCTGGATGGTCATTATACCTAATAATCAACCAGGGAATTTAATCGTTGCAGCAGCGCAATTGGTCCTTTGACCTGAGCCACCAATGATACCTTGCTTGTAGACCATTGTGATTTGATTCTCTAACTTGTAGACTTTAACCATTAAGTCCACGATAGTCAATCTCTTAGACACAACGGAAAGCTTGCAAAGGTAATTGAGTGAACAACATGGGATCACTCACTCTTAGTATACCACTAGAGAGAGAATGTCCTATGGATGTGTACACAGAAATCCCTGGCAGGGTCAACTGAAAGAGATGTCTTTCTACAAGTTAACTGAGTACTAGAATCCATCTAAATAATGCGATAAAGGGTTTGACTATAAAACCATTACCCTTGCGTTATTGGTGTTGGGTTCACTATGTCGAGATCCGACCGAAAACGCAACGGAATAAAATATTCGGGATCGGATCCGTCCCGTTTCGATCAATAAAATAAACTGAAAAATCGGATTTACCTTGCACGGATTCGAATTCGCGTTCGTTCTCCAGTTCCGCCGGAGCGATGCCGCAAGCCGCGCAGGTGCCCAGCCTCTAGTGGTATCCACGCAGTTCTCCTCGCGATAGATCGTCCTCGCCTCCTCGCTCGATGCGGCGTTCGTGGATCCCATCTGGCTACGCGTAATCTGCCGCAACATGCGGATTCGGAAACTCCCGTCGGACGGAAGGTGGAGCTGTCAGGAGCCGAAGCGGAGCCTCCAGATGGCCGCCTCATATCGTGCACCCAGGAGAGAGGAGAGAGAAAGAAGGCGGCGGCTAGGTCAGGGTTGATGGCCCTGACGTAGCAGCCGTTCTTTTATAATAAGCCTATTTGCGATTTTTCATAAAAACCCAGACTTATCCGAAATCCTGTCGGATTATCCATCAACTTGAAAACCTTTTACGTGTGACCCTCTAAGCCCAAATACCAATCCAGTTAATGGCCCATTAAGCCTAGTAACTCTTTACGGACCCACTGAATTAATTAATATCCTTACATTTATTAATCAGCTGAATTTAATGTCCCACAGTACATTCGGATGGGCTTTCGATCACGTTGGATGCCAAGCAACATCGCGTGATCCTAGATGGCATTGGGGTTATTGCAACCCTCTATTGGAACCTTTCCGTCAACTGTTACCACGCGGATATAATCCTTCATCGGTGCAATGTTCCCGAATCGACCTAGGGTATGGTTTACTGTTAAACCCTAGCTGGTCGATTCACTTGAATCAGATGCCGCTAATCTGAATCCGATAACTCCTTATCAGAAACAAAGTCCGCCCTGACCAAAGACTTTAGCGCATCATTCCCAGAACATTCTCTCTCATAATACCGAGAGCGGATGATCCCATATTGAACACACAATTACCTTCGAGGGCATTTCTCTGAACCCGATCATTTGACTTATTGATAACCCATAGTTAGGGATTCGTTAGTCAAGGTCAAAGTTCACAAACCTACCAACAAGATATCTTTGGCGTCTCAGGTCCAAGGATCATCTATGCAACTGTGACAAAAGAATCAAGCTGGTTAACAGTGAGGTGTTTACCATCCAGCGATTCATAGTCGGATCAGTTCAGTGAACTCATCCGCCAATGAGCACCTACAAGTCCAGTATAGTGTCTCCACACAAGTGACTTATAGGATCAATCACCCTCATCATATGAGCTGAAGAAACCTATACTAGTCTATCCGGATGTTTGATGTCCTTCTCAAACATCCTATGACCATGAACAATTAAGAACATGTGTTTATAATTCTTCGGTCCCGTAATTATGATCTCATCATAATCCAACTATTGCACATGTTCATGGACTTCATCGTGATACGATAAACATAAATCGAATTAATTACACACAATGAATAAATGTCATTATATTAATAATAATATGAACATAATACAGTGTCGGATTGGCTTATTGGCCATCCAATACTAACAATTGGGACATTAGATGAATGAAGGATTTTATCTGTGCGATATCTGCAAACGAAAAGGTTCAAATAAAGGGAATATTATCCCTTATATCTTATAGGATCATGAGGTAGTGTTTGGTGCCGTTCATGGTCAAAAGGTCAAGTAGATTAATCATCGGATGATAAACCACTTATTTATTGAATTAATTATTTAACACATGATGTTTAAATAATAAATAATAAATACTAAACTTTAGAATTAATTCTAAGTTTAGTGGGCCTAAAACTAGACTGATATATGGGCCTAGAGGGTCACACACATAAGAGTTCTCGCAAGACGATGAGAAATGTTAAATATTTTATTTATTTGGGTTTTTGTGAAAAGCCGCAGGATAAACATGAATATTTAAATAGAGAATTATCTAAGGCCAAGCTCTTGGATAATCATGAGAATTAATCCTTGGCCTTATCTATAATAGTAATAAAAGGAGGCCAAGGGGAGGGTGGTAAAGTACACATACACAACACCACAACAAATTGGAGTTTCTCTCTCCTATCTCCCTCTCTCTCTCTCTTGAAGAAGGATAGATCTCTCTCTCTCCTCTGCATGGTGTATTTAAGATCACGTCAATGTCTTCAAGCCAAGGAGAAAATCGCGTCTGCGTTAGGAGCTCGTGTGGACACCTCTGGAGATCGTGTGCGTGTGCGATTACCAAAACAGTTCCATCTACGGGAGATTCGAAACCCCGCAAAGGTGAAGAAGGGTCCTTCCCGTAAATTTTATTTAGTCCGTTTTTCAATCCCAGCAACTCGATACTTGGAATCGTATTTAATTTCCGCTGCGTTCAGACGATTCCTTATAGTGGTATCAAAGCCAAGTTGCTAATTTGATCGAAAAATGGTATCATTTTGCGTGATAATTTCTCGTTATGCGCGTAGAACTAGATTGTCCACGTTCTAGGGCTAGTTTTCAAGAGGGTTTCTGCTATCGTATGATAGGTGGGAATTGTTCTCAGGTTTAATGGATTTCATTTATTACTCTTTTGATAATATGGTTAATCTTACGGAGGGTTTATACCTTGGTGATCTATTGTTATTATTTATTGAGTATTATCTTCATGTGCACGGCTGAGAGATAATCGAAGGATTCTCTATACTTCTCGGCCACTACACAAAGGTCTCGGAACTTGCAAAGGGATCAATAATTTCTGCTCCTATTGGCCAGAACGAAATATTTTTCCCACGGGCTTGTACAGAGTGTATGTTAACAATTAACATAGCATTGCTTATACGTATCTAAGGAAGCCGCAAGGATCATCATCGGGTTCTAGGCACCATTTGGTACGACCAGCCAGGGCTCCGGTCATGACAGGAGATTCCCAAACACATGCAGAGGCCAACGGCTTCCTCCCTTTCTTCCCAAGGGCATGCGAACCAGGTCGCTTTGAGTACCGGCAATGCAAAGGGTTCCGATGCATACTGGGAGTTAGGGACGTCCAAGAACGTGAATCAGCGCCGCCGGTGACGTCCACTGGTGCCGTAGGGGCCGGCCGGAGCCCCGCCGCCCATCGGTTGGACCGACGGCAGCCTCCCCTCGCCGATCGGGGGTCGAACTAGGCGCACCCCCCCCCCCCGCCTTAAACCCTAACGGGCGACGGGGGAGGAAGGCGCGTGGGCTATCGTGTCGCCCGCCCGGGTCCAGGCGACCAGCGTACGACCGGGTTTGTACTCGGCCGCCCCTTACCAAACCCGTTAAGCCCCTTTTAAAACCCCTTTAGCACATTTTGAAATTATTTAAGCCCATTTTTGCAGTTTTAAAATTTGTTTAAACTCTAAAATTTTCATTAACAGATTGTTAAATTGTTTAATTTACTGTTAGTTAAATTCAGAGGGTTTAAATATTGTGGGGTATTAGTTAATTGTTTAAAACAATTTTAAATTATTAAGTTCACTATTAATCAATTAAGTTTAAAATTGTTTTAAACTTATTTTGAAGCATAACTTGATTTTATTATTCTATTCAAATTGTTTGAATTCAGTGATTAGTTAACTAAATAGTTTAGTTAGATCTTTTGTCAATAATATTGTGAATATTTGTTGATTTAAACTTGAAATAAATGTTATTTCAAAAACTAATGGTATTATATTTTATTTTTTACATAAAATGATACCAACAATAATTATCTGATAATTATTTGATACATTTGATGTGTGGTGTTAATTGGTGGAATGATCATAGAGTTAGGTTAATCATGTGATGGTTATTATGGTCGAATGTGATGCATGTTTTATTTGGTCTTTTTAAATAGGACCTGCGTGTCCTCCTCTCTCTTAATCCAAATGTACATTCTATCTCCCTCAAAGTTTGTACTCCCCTTGATAAGATCAAAGTTTCAAATTATTATTTATATGTACATTAGTGGACCTGCTAGTCCTATGTTCATATTTACTTGTAATTTTTGCAGATTAAGTTATTGAAGACGAGATCTTTTGATGACACCCCTGGAGGACGGACTCGCATTAGATGGAACCTGTATTGCTGGATTCATCATAGGATATCATTATGGATCATCGTTTGGCTCCGATGATTCCATAATAGAATTTGAAGTCCATGATCATCCTAATTTATTTTCTGCATATATGTGATATCTGTGGAGTATGATATTAAATACATATTTCATTAAAGTATAAATGATACTTCAAATCGAAATATTATTAATAGCACTTATTTTATAAAAATAACTAAAATACCCTCTTTTTCAAATTTAAGTTGTAACGTGAGATATTTAGAATAATCCACGTAACCTACCATCATTATAGATCTTAAGTTAATTTTTATTTCAAATGGATTTATTGTTCTACCACAAGGTCTATTTGATTTAGTAATTGATTATGATCTATGACATATGATGTTCTTCTAGGTAGGTGGACAAATGGTGTAGTTTTGTTGTGCTACCACAAAGATTGCACCACGAATTCATGCTATCTTTGTAATGATGGATTAACTTAACTAAATCATTTGATTTGTTGTGCTACCACAAGATCAAACTGATTTAGGGGTCAAAATAGATCGGATATTGCAAATGTTACTATTGCCAAGAGTTGGCTACCTAAAGAACATGATGTGATTTGTTATGCTACCACAAGATTACATAAATGATATCCAAAAGATTATGATCCTCACTAGGAGAGCATCGGAATCTCTCGTTCTATACAATAGAGGGTCATACAGATCGCCGAAAAATAGTGGGAGCTAAATCTAGTTTAAAAGTCCTAAATCTGATTTAATCGAACTATCTGTTCATTATCGTAAAATTTCTTTGTAGGTCGCTATGTCGTCACCTAATCTTCTTCGTAGCATACTCGATGCTAACAAACTCACGAGACCGAATTATATTGATTGGCTCCGCAACCTAAAGATTGTCCTCAAGTGTGGGAAAGTTGTTTATGTCCTGGATCAGCCTGATCTGAACAACCTAGTGAAAATGCCAATGAGGATGAACTAATGATTTACGAAAACTGGAAGGAGGACTCTATTAAAGTCCAATGTTATATAATGGGTTCTATGTCTAATGAACTATAAAGACAGCATGATAATATGGAAGCTAAGGCTATTCTAAATCACCTACAAGAGTTGTTTGGTGAACAATCCAGAATAGAAAGATATGAAATATCAAAGAAATTATTCAGGACTAGAATGACAGATGGCACATCTGTGCAAACACATGTGCTTAAAATGATAGAGTGGATAGAAAGGCTCGCGGTGCTTGACTTTGTTATGAACAATGACTTAAGCATCGATTTAATCCTTCAATCCTTACCTGATTCATTTTCACAGTTTATCATTAACTTCAATATGAATAAAATTGAGGTTACACTGGCTGAGCTGCTCAACATATTGAAAACAGCTGAGGGGACTATCCAGAAGGATAAGCCACATGTTATGCTTGTTGGTAAGACCAATAAGAAAAGGAAAGTTGGACAAACCTTTAAGAAAGGAAAATCCAAAAATCTAGTGAAAAGCAAGCAAGCAGTTCAAAAGGACAAAACAAAAGCCAATGACAAAAGTTAATGTTTCCACTGCCATAAAGAAGGACACTGGAAAAGAAACTACAAGATTTATCTAGCAGAAAAAGTAAAGGAGAAGCTTAGTCAAGCTTCAGGTATACTCATGATTGACCTTAACTTGTCTTATAAAGAATCTACATCTTGGCTATTAGAAACTAGATGTGTTTCTCATATCTGCAATAACCTGCAGGTACTAACAAGTAAAAGAAGACAGAATCATGGAGACGTGGATCTGAGACTTGAAAATGGAGCAAAGGTTGCTGCATTAGCTATGGGGACAGCAAGACTCAAGATGCCATCAGGAGACATGTTGGAACTTAAAGATAGTTATCATGTTCCAACTATTATTAGGAATATCATTTCTATTTCTTATTTAAACTGTTGGGTTCTCGGGTTTCTCCGGATCTCCCGCACAGCGGAAATAAAAATAAAAACAGAGTTCCGTTCCCGTTTCGAAAAATCTAAAAGCCAGATTATCGGATAATCAATTATTACCGTGTGCAGATTCGAATGCGCAACCGTGTGATTCTGTCTGTGCGACACTGCAAACCGCGCAAGCGCCCGACCTCTAGCGGAGTCCACGCTATCCACCTCGCAACGAATATCCTCACGTTTCTCGTTCTTCGCAACCACGAAACCTCCGTCGGTCGCCGCAATGCGTGGACAATTTTCGGTCAAACGGGAGTCGAAAAAGCGGCGGAGCAGATCCGGGGATCCGGATCCGACCTAGGGCGCCAGAGAGAGAAAGAAAGAGAGGAGGGGGTGGCTAGGGTTAGCAGCAACTTGGCCTGCTCAGCCCGTTCGCTACATTTTATACTAACTGCGCGATTTTTCATAAAAACCCTCAGTTTATATAAAACCATATTATTTATCCATCGCCTTGAGAATCATTTGCGTGTAACCCTTTAGGCCCAATTACCAGTCTGGTTAATAGCCTAATATGCCCAATAACTCCTTACTGGATTTATTAATCAATTAATAACTCTTTATTAATTAATTAATCAATCGAATTGATGTCGCACATCGAATTCGACCGGGCCTCTGATCACGTTGGGTGCCAAGCAACACCTCGTGAACCCGGAAGGTATCGAGGTTAAATAACCCACTCTTGGAACCTTTCCGTCGACAGTTACCGCGTTGATATAATCCTTCATTCATACAATGCTCTCGAGTCAACTCAAGGTATGGCGTGCTGTCAAACCCTAACCGGTCGACTCGCTTGGATTGGATGCTGCTGATGAATATCAGAAAACTCATTTCCCGATATTATCGTCCGCCATGGCCAGGGACTTCTGCGCATCCTTCCTAGAGCATTCTCTCTCTAAGTACCGAGAGCGAATGATTCCTTATTGACACACAATTCCGTTCGACGATATTCCGCTATACTCGATCCTTAACTGTTTAGAATCCCGTGGTTAGAGATTCATAAACCAAGGTCAAAGCACAGAAGTCCACCGACAAGGTGTCCTTGGTGTCTCAGGTCCGAAGACCATCCACGCAACTGCGACAATAGAATCAAGTTGGTTGACAGTGAGGTACAATACCATCTAGCGATTCAGTCGGATCAGTTCAGTGAACTCATTCTCCAATGAGCACCTACATATTCGCCTTAGTGTCTCCACACAAGTGACTTATGAGATCAGTCACTCTCATTGTATGAGCAGGAGTAATCTGTACTAGTCTAACCGGATATCCGATGTCCTTCTCGGATATCCTCCGACTATGAACGATTAAGAATATGTGTGTTTAAGTGATCAGTCTCATTAGTATGATCTCATCATAATCTGATCACTATCGCACATATTCACGGACTTCATTATGAGACGATAATTAATATGATTTACATACAATGAATATTATGCCATTATATTAATAAATAAACGAGATTTACATAGTCAGATTGGCTTGTAGGCCACCGAAGACTAACAATCGCCCACTTGGACTAAAGCCAGTCACCTTTATACAGTAAGCCTATAGACTCTAGGTGACACTCAAACACAATTTGAGCCAACGGCTTTGTCAGTGGATCTGCTACATTGTCGACAAATGGAACTCTTTCTACTACTACATCTCCTCTGGATATGATCTCTCTGATAAGATGAAAGCGCCTCAGAATATGCTTCGATTTCTGATGAGACCGCGGCTCTTTCGCTTGCGCAATCGCTCCATTGTTGTCGCACAACAGCGGAACAGGTTCAGAGATGTTGGGAATTACGCCGAGGTCGGTGATGAATTTCTCTAACCACACTGCTTCCTTGGCGGCTTCAGCTGCAGCGATGTACTTCAGCTGCTTCCTTAGTTCTTCTCAAGTACTTAGGGATACATTTCACTGCCTTCCAGTGCTCTTCACCTGGATCAGTCTGAAATCTGCTCGTAACACTTAGAGCAAATGCAACATCAGGTCGTGTACATAGCATGGCATACATGATAGATCCTATGGCAGAGGCATAGGGTACTATATCCATGAGTGCCCTCTCATCAGGAGTCTTAGGAGACTGCTCCTTTGAGAGACTAATTCCATGTCTCATCGGTATGAGACATCTCTTGGAATTTTTCATGCCAAACCTTTTGACTATAGTATCTATGTACAAGGATTGGGTAATTCCAAGCATCCTTTTTGATCTGTCTCTATAGATCTGTATTCCCAATACATAGGATGCTTCTCCCAAATCTTTCATGGAGAAGTTTTTCGACAGCCAGATCTTTACTGATGGCATCATAGCTACATCATTCCCAATGAGTAGTATGTCATCTACATAAAGAACTAAGAAGGTGAATGCGCTCCCACTGGTCTTCTTGTACACACAAGGCTCATCTTCATTCTTAATGAAGTTATAAGACTTGATAGCCTCGTCAAATCTTATGTTCCAGCTCCGGGAAGCTTGCTTTAGTCTATAAATGGACCTTTGAAGCTTGGACACTTTATCTGGAGATTCTTTGGACGTGAAGCCTTCTGGTTGTCTCATATACACCTCTTCCTCAAGGTTGCCATTGAGGAAGGCAGTCTTCACATCCGTCTGATAGATTTCGTAATCAAAATGTACAGCAATGGCGAGTAGAACTCTGATCGACTTTATCATGGCAACTGGTGAGAAAGTATCATCATAGTCAATGCATTGCCTTTGACGATATCCCTTTGCCACCAACCTTGCCTTATAAGTGTCGATCCGTCCATCAGCACCTATCTTTCTCTTAAAGATCCACTTGCATCCGATGGGTACAATACTCTCGGGCAAGTCCTCCAAGTTCCAAACTTAGTTGGTGTACATGGACTGGATTTCTGAGTTCATGGCTTCTCGCCATTTCCCAGCTTCTGGGCCTTCTATAGCCTCCTAGTAGGTTTTAGAATCATCATCATCATTATATTCTACCTTAGACTCACCTTCAGCGATATGTCCCACATATCGTTCGGGTAGTCTAGGTAATCTACCAGATCTACGAGGCTCATGTGTGTGTACCTAAATAGATTCAGGAATTGATATCTCATCTGATGATAATGCAGCTATTTGGGGATCTAGAACCTCTTCCAGTACTATTTTACTCCCACTGTCCTCCTGGAGAGGGTATTCCTCTTCCAGGAAGACAGCTTTCCTGGCGACAAACACCTTTTGTTCACCAGGATGGTAAAAATAGTATCCAAAGGTTTCCTTTAGATATCCCACAAACCTGTATTTATCAGTTCGTGATTCCAGCTTGTCTGGATCATGTCTCTTTACATGAACAAGACAACCCCAGAATTTAACATGTTTAAATTATGGTTTCCTGCCTTTCCACATCTCATATGGAGTAGAGGCCACAGAGTTGCTGAGTACTCTGTTCAGTAGGTATGCCCAAGGGACATTGGTAATCCCGAAAATCTCATCATGGATCGCACCATATCCAACAAGGTGCGATTCTTCCTTTATGATACACCATTCATCTATGGTGTATATAGAGGGGTCAGCTGAGAAAGGATATCGTTATCCTTTAAGAATTGTGTGAAATTAGTACTCAAGTATTCTCCTCCTCGATCTGATCGAAAAGCTTTAATACACTTTCCTAATTGCTTCTCTGCCTCATTCTTAAACTCCTTGAACTTCTCAAATGCTTCCGACTTGTACTTCATTAAGTACACATAGCCGAATCTTGAGAAGTCATCGGTGACCGTGATGAAGTATGAAAAATCACCTTTGGCTTGAGTGGACATGGGACTACATACATCCGAATGTATTAGTTCCAAAATGTCCTTGGCATGTTCTCTATGTCCAGTAAATAGAGATTTTGTCATCTTTCCCATAAGGCAGGATTCACATGCCGCAAACAATTCATAATTGAATGCATTTAAATAATCATGCTTATGCAACCTTTGCAACCTGCTTTCACCAATATGCCCAAGTCTACAATGCCACATGTAGGCTTGGTTCACACAATTCTTGCTCTTCTTAAGAGCATTATCAATTTGAAGATTGTAATAAGAAACATCTAAGAGATATAGACCGTTGACTAAAGATGTCGAAGCTATTGATTTATTACCATAATAAATCGAACAACTTCTATTCTCAATAGTCAACCTATATACTATCTTGTCTAAACAAGATACTGATATGATGTTCTTTATTATGCTAGGAACATAATAACTATCTTCTAATAGTAAGGCGTCTCCTGATGGAAGCCTAAGGTTTGCTGCCCCAACAGCAATCGCCACAACTTTTGCGCCATTTCTTAGCCTCAATTCCATCTCACCTTGTCACAGCTTACACTTACTTGTCAGCATCTACGCATCATGACGGATATGAGAAGCACATCTGGTATCCAATACCCAAGATGTGGAATCTCTAACTGACAAGTTGATATCTATCATATAGATATCTAAAGCTTCAGACAGCTTCACCTTTCCATGAGCTTTATCGTTAAAGAACTCCTTGCAGTTCCTCTTCCAGTGACCATACTGCTTATAGTAGAAGCAGTCACCCTTTACTACTCTTTTGCCTTTGTCCTTCGATCTTTTATCGTTAGCTATCATCTCTGCTTCAGGGGGATCCAATGCCGGTTCAACAGGAGGATCAGCTCCAAGGACATAGTCAATGTGCTCAGATCTGAAGACATTCTTCAGGTTTCTGAACCAATCCGAGTAGTTTAGGCTAGTCAACAGTTTGGCATCAAGTATGCCACGGAGTAGGTTATTCGACGACATAATTCCCTACAGAAGATATATAAAATCTTTTAGCAGATGTTCAATTATTAAAATTTAAAACAAGACATAGTCTTTTGTTCAAGTTTTTAACTCCCACTAATTTTCGACGGACTGTATAACCCTCAGTTATACATAACGGGAGACGTCGACAGTCTCCTAGTGGGAATCAGAATCTTAATGACTTGCAGTACAGCCTTGTGGATAGCACAACAAACTGTAATACAATCAAAGAGCACCCAACTCATGGGACTTGCAACTCCTTGCAATATCTGATCATAGCTTCGGTCCCTAGAGATTTAATGACCTTGTGGATAGCACAACAAACCACTAATTCTGGTCTAAGCTAACTATCGTTACGCAACGAGCATAGATTTGCATGCAGCCCTTGTGGATAGCACAACAAAGCTACATGGTTCCTCTACTCCGATCATATAGGTATCTAATGCCATAGCCACAGTTTCTCATCACAATTAAATAAACCTTGTGGATAGCACAACAAACCTGCCTAAAGTGATTTGAATCCTATAACTATAACGATGGTGGACCACGCGGTAAGTTCTTAACTACTCGCATTACGGCGTAGAATTAAGATGAGGGTATTTAAATAACTTTTATCTTGGTCTCTCCTAGGTGATAGTATATAAATATATCGTATATATTTACTAAATACAATACCTGTTTTGATTCATAATCAAAAGAAAACAATGCATCTCATACATATCAAGTGTGATCATGGATAGAACAATGGTGTCATACATTTTTTAGGGCAAAAATGCACTTGATCTTGATTTTTTGATTTTTGATTTAGATTTATGCGCTCTACCTGACTCAGTCAGATGATTGCGTAGTTCTTCGACCCGATCCCGCTACCCATAAATGGAATAGCGTTAATTACATCCTCTTAAGAGGAAAACCCTTGATTAATCATCAGAAGAATAGAATAACACCCTTTAAATGATATAATAAAGATATACAAAATTGCATTTGAAAAATGAATGAATTTCAGTTTTTATTTGAGAAGAAAACTCATTTTTTAGTTTAAAGTTAAGTCTACGCAAGACTTGGTTTATTGATTTGTATTGGTGGATAATGATTAGAGACATTTTTTAGTATTTTTTGAATTGATATATGGGGATTAATTGAAGGTTTATTAAATTTTTTAAGTTTAGAAATGAGGCTTCTTTTAGGTATTTTTTATGTTTTGCAAAAGGGCAAAAATGAGTTTTTATTTGATTTTTGATTTATAGAAAGTATTTTATTTTTATATTGGGGTTTTTTATTCAATTTTAAAGGAATTAGAGTTGAAAAAGATTGGATTTTACCAATTAGGGGCTGAGTCTGTGCAGGGTAGCGCAGACTCACCTGTCACAAGCCTATTTTTCAGTTTTTTACGTAATTTTTAGGGAAAAGTTATCACTTTTGTTTAGGTTTTGATTTGTGGAAAATATAGGGTTTATCATTAAGATTTTGATTTGAATTGATGGAATTTTAATAGCCAAAATACCATATTTTAGGAATTTAAGGTTGAGTCTGCGCTATAGAGCGCAGACTCATTGTTTATCAAAGTGTTTAGCATTTCTTATATTTTTTATAAAAGGAGTTTTAAGATTTTATTTAGGTTTTTGGCTTATATAAAGTATAAACTTTTTATGTAAATTTTTGGATTTAATTTGGATGGAAATTAAGGTCAAAAAGACCAAATTTGGGATTTCAGGGTTGAGTCTGCGCTGGGTAGCGCAGACTCATTTTCACCAAAGTGTTTTTAGTTTTTTTTTTTTTTTTTTCAAGAACATCTTGGTATTTTTATTTGATATTCTGATAGATAAGAATAAACTAGATTTTTAGATGGTTTTAGATCATCTTTTGGTGCTCGGGAAGTTGCTTTTTTATTTTTTGTGAATTTCAGGACTGAGTCTGCGCCAGGATGCGCAGACTCAAGTCTGAACTGTGGATTTTTTGTTTGTAAGTTATTTTATTGGATTTTTGGTGGGATAACTTGATTTTATGTTTTGTTTGATGATTATTTACATATTTGGAGCTACGGACATGATTTGGGGGCCAAGAGACGAGGTTTTAGCCTTGGGATTGATGCACAGACTCAAGTTCAAAGAGGATTTGAGCAAGATTCTTGAAAAGATGGAACCTCCTGAGGTTGAGGGGAATTCCAAGAGTTTCAAAGGGCTGGGGAGCTTCAAATATCAAGGAGACAAGAAAAATGGGTTTGAGTCTGCGCAAGGGGTGCGCAGACTCAGCTGAACTTGTAATTTTTTGTTTATTTTGAAGGGATTTAGATCCTTTTTGTAAATAGATGTTCATTTTAAATGAAATGGAGTGTTTGATATATGATTGTGAGTGATTTGAGCAATTTTATTTATTGTTTAGTTGATTTTTTCATTTGAAATGAGCTTATGAAAGATGTGCAGACTCAACTTAAGTTTGAAATTTTAAAATAGAAGATGGCTATCTTAAACCCTTTTTTGAATGAATTAACTTTAATTATTTGAGTTACTTGAACCATAAATGAGTCTATCAGCCCATGCAAGGACTCTTTTGACAGTTTTGAGTTGAGTCTGCACAAGGGTGCGCAGACTCAGAATAGTGGCGTAGACTCAAGTCTGAAATTTGATTTTTAAATTTCCTGCACAATTCAAGCTGCTATTAAGTCCATCAAGGGGTTAGTTTCAACCATTAAAGTTAGAACATGAAATCCATAGTGGAGAGAAACATATTGTACCCCATTCCCAATTGAATTTCTATAGTTATAGGTGCGCAGACTCAAAATCTAAGCATAATTTCAGGTTTATACCTCTTTCAACTTGAAGTGATCCAAGAATCACCACAAATTTGGGGAGGATAACACTGAGAAATCTCAGAAGTTGAGTATGGCTACATGAGGCCTTTTCAAAGAGTGGTTCTTGTATGGATTTCTTCAAATGACATGATTTCTTCATGTTTATCTCATTCTTCTTGGGTCACTTTATAAAGCATTGAAAATGTTCAATATAGTGATTCCAAGTTGAATTTCAACCTTTCATTAGGAAAACCCAATGAAAAGGTTTAAGATCTTCATGAAGGGTCATGGCATGAAGGGACCCGAAAGACCAAGTCTCTTAAAGGGATATGTAATGGCTAATGGACCATAGGGATGGCTATAAAGGGGGGCGTGCCGAGCATCCAACCACTCACCCAATGGGTGCCCTTAATGCCTTCAAGATGTAAGAAAAACCCACAAGGGGTAATCCAAAGCATCTCTACATTTGGGGAGCAAGGAACTCCACCAATTTCCCTAGAGGATCACATGTAGCCATGAACCATGGAGGTGGCTATAAAGGGGGGCGTGCCGAGCATCCAACCACTCACCCAAAGGGTGCCCTTAATGCCTTCGAAATGAAAGGGTTATCCACAGGGAATCACCCATTCCATTTCTACATTTGGGGAGCAAGGAACTCCACCAACTCATTGGGACTTCGGGACACATCATCTAAATGAACCCATAGAAATAGGAACACAAGAATGATGTTTTTTGTATGAGGGCCCTTGATGGGTTACCCAACATGAGATTGCTGGCACCCTTAGATCGGGACATCCTTGAAAAACATCGGAAAACATTTAAAAGCTTAAAATATACGGCAAAAACTTCTATTTGAAACATTAAGGGCTTCATAACCTAAAGTTCAATCCATTTAGGACCTTCATTGGATTTCAAAGGGACAGCCCTAGGTCCAAGGAACATTTGGACAGCTTGGGGGAGGATCAAAGAATCACCTCAAGCCCAAAAACCCACTTGGAAGAGGCGCAGACTCAAAACCTGCAACTGGCGCTGAGTCTGCGCAGGGAGGCACAGACTCAACACTGTAGCACCTGCAAACTCCAGATTCAAGCTGAAATCCGGATTTTCGGTAAAACATGGGTTTAAATCTAACCCAAATGATATAAAATAAGGTATAAAAGGTACAAGACCAAAAATATTTATTTAAAATATATTTTAGATGCATTTCTTTAGGAAAGTATCATGAAAACTTGAATATGAACATAAGAGAAACTTAGGCATACTATTTATCTTTTCCATAGATCTCTCCTTCTTGGCTCCATGTTAGAGGATTTCTACCCAAAGAAGCCCATCCTCAACTAGTGAGGGAACCTCCTTGAGAACCTCTAGGGCCTAAACCCTTATCCATTAAAGGAAAAAGGTCCAAACAAAACCCATTCGGTTCCAACATGAAAACAGAAACTTAGATTTTAATATATATGAAACTTAGGAGATTTCTCTTGATGTTTGGCCTTGGGGGAACATCATACATGGAGGGGATGTGCTCCTAAGGGTCATGGTAGGCCAAGCCACCTTGAAAAATCCCAAAACCAAAGACAAATAAGGAAAATCAGTTTTCAGGAAATCTGGACAGCAAAGCATATTTCAGGTCATATCTCCATATTTAGGGGGTTTCAAGGTTTGAGGAGACCATTTCTATGAACTAGAAAGGCCCCTCTACCATCCCCATATGAAAAACACATGCCTTATAAAGGAAAAAATGCCATAAAAGCAAGATAACCAGCAAATTCACAAAATAGACTCATAAAATCTGAACTTGCATTTCATTACTTTCGATCATCATGGATGAACATCAAGAGGGAGATAGAAGTTTCTATGAACATCAAAATGAAGGAAAACATTAAAAGAAAGCAAGGAGACAGAAATAAACCCCTTCTTCACCCCCACTCTACCTTGGAGAGGGGATGAGAAGGGAGAATGGTTCTTGAAGCCTACAATCTTGCTCTCTTCTTCTCTAGCACTGTAACGACCCGTCATCCTATGACCGGAGACCCGATCACTAAATGGATGTCGGCCCATTAACTGCGGGTTCACACCCGGATCTCACACAACACATCTGGAGGAGTAAGCGTTAAACAAGGCTAAATATAACAATCACACGGACTACAAAGATGTAACAAGTGCGCAGGAAGGAAGATAACAATGTCCGTATACAGTCCAACAATAATTACATGGTCCAACAAATTAAATAAGTACAGGCAGAAGAAAAGTACAACAACATCGGGGCATACCCCGGAACTGAGACAGCTGCTGGTCCGCACACCAAGAAGACACCATACGCCGCCACACGCCACGAGGTCCACACCTGAAACCGCAGGGAGTGAGCCACACCAGAATTGGGCTCAGTAGGGATAATCTGATCCCCTGCCTCCCACTCACACACCCACAAGTGCAACGATACGGATATATGGCAATTAAGTAAAGCAGTAAACATAGCACCCAAATCTGACATGAAACATATGCATAAGCAGTGTAGCAGGAACAGTTCTAAGTAACCCGAAGAACCCAACACAAAGTCACGTCTCACAGCCAAAGTCCACAAAGCGACTGAACTACACTGTCAACCGAAGCCAAATGTCGCCTCACAACACTACCACCACTACTTACGCATGTCCGCCCCTACAGTGTTCCGGGGCACTGTAGGGTGAGGCAGTGAGTCAAACTAGGACTAACTAGGACTAGTGAACCACCACTGCCCAGCTACGTGTGCACACAAGCAGTCTAAACTACTGTCCTACCGACCGGATTGCCTCCACGCCAGGCCTCGGCGCTTCAGGAGGGCCTTGGGGACCGGCGAACCCCCGTCAAGCCGAAGCTACAGGAACTACCCACAACCCTAACCTCCCGGGCTACGTCAGGCCAAAGGGCGAAGGGTACCACTCGTAACCTTGATCAAAGGTCACATCAGGCCCAGTGGCTACATGGGTAAAACAACTCCAACAGTACCACAACCAGCTCCACAGCAAGAAACGCGCCGGAAGCTGCCACGACAAACAGGGAAACCCCGACCCGCTAAGACCAAACAGCAACCCCTCGGATAGCGCACCAGCTACTCCGGCCCGACGGGCTCAAGGTGGTTCTGCTTCCCTCAGCCAAAGGTAAAACACAACATGTACCCCTCCTCCACCGGTACGGCACAATGCCTCACAGACACCATGGCCCTGTCCCCATCGGCCCATGGTGACAAACGTAAACCACAGTTATTCCGGTTCCATATTCGCATAAGCACACACACACACAACATGATGTAATTCCATTTACGCAGAAGTCCTCAGTCTCTGTATACAACTTAAAGCATGCATTCGAACCATCCAATCGTGAAACATGTACTAAATAACAGGAGTTAAGCAGTTCTGTCTTGAATCGCGTCGACCGAGGTCGACGCCATTCAAGCCCCTAAAACAGGTTCATTAAAACCAGATTATTCCTTAAACCACGTCGACATGGGAAGCCACCCTTTTAAAACGCGTCAGAACCCAAAGACACCATTCACCCCAGAATTCCAGATTTGCAGAAGCCTCAGTCGGGGTGATTTCCTGCCTAAAAGGCGTCATGATGGTCCGACGTCCTTCTAAAAGGCGTCATCCATACATGACGTCTTTTAGCGCCAGAACCCCGTACAACGAAACCTCGAACAGGGAGGTTTCTGCCCTAAAAGGCGTCGTACTGCCCTGACGTCCTTATAACAGGCGTCGACCAGGGAGGACGCCGTTTAGCGCCAGAAACCTGGTTCCCTAGTTCGATCCGAGGGTCTCTCCCTTAACCCCAAACACCCCGAAAATGCCCAAAACAGAAGGGGGAGAAACGGGAAATCAAAACTACCACAAGCATGCTACAATTCCACAATCCCGAACACAGCCATTCCCACAAGAAAACCCCCTAAACATGATCATTTCAACCCAAAACACATCATGCCACGCCAAGGAAACCATAAACAAGATAATCACGATTCATGCAAGGTTCGTCCCCCTACCGGTTCTTGAACTCCTCCAAGCTCCGTGCCGCCGACCCGCCGCACCGCAGACTGCCGCCGGTACCCTCGAGGACGCCGCCACTCCGCCGGGACGTCGGCCGCCGTCCGGAGAATGGAACGCCGCAAAGGAAGTGGTGGAGGTAGAGGTGAGAGGTAGGGAGGCGTTGGAGTGATGGGAGAGGAAGAAGAGGAAGGGAAAGGGGAAAGGAGGGCGGAGAGGACGAAGAGAGAGAAGGTGGAGGCGAAGAATGAGGGAAAGAAGGGGAGGCTCGCGGGGTCAATCTGAATCTGGCTAAAACACGTCGATCGCGACAGACGCCAATCAGTCTGACAGGACGGGCCGTACTGACATCGTTCTGAAATGCGTCGCTCACCACGGACGCCGTTCAGACGACAAGACAGGCCGTACTGACAACGCTCTGGCGCCGTACACTGACATCGCAGGGGTCGTAGCCTGAATCGCGTTGACCGAGGTCGACGCCGTTCAGACGACACGACAGGGGCCGTACTCTCGCGGCCCGAAACCCGCCCACGTGGCGCACACGTGGCACAACAGAAAGCATACTTAAATGGCGTCTACATAGACAGACGTCTTTTGAAAGACGTCGAGCAGTGCAGACGTCATTCAGTCAGAAATCTCAAGGCCCCTCAGGATCCAAACCAGGGGATCCGGCCCGAACCCGACCCGAATACTGAACCCGAAACCTCAGTCCTTACAAGCACTCTTCCTTTCTTTTTATCTTCTTCTCTAACTCTTTTTTCTCTCTTGGGATGCAGGAAATGGAGGGGAAGGAGGAGGGAGACGTGCTCCTCCAAGCTCTCTCACTTTTCTTCTTCTCTTTTCTATTTTTTGGGATTTTTGTCTCCAACTTTTTCTTGTAGAAGATGGGGGTTCTTTTATAGATAAAGTTGGCTTACTTTTGGGGGTAGATTAGGCATCCATTAGCCTTAGATTAGGGATAAGAAACCCCTCTTGAGAGCCCTCCAATGAGGCCACAACACTTGGAGAATCATGATTGGTTTCTATTTTTGCTTTTCACCTACCCTCTTCTAGAAGAATCTTGAGGGGGGGACCACTTGCTTTTCTTCTTATCCTCCTTTGAGTAGGTTTGACTACAGGCCAAAGGGATAAGAATAGGCCATGGGGGGGACCATTTGGGCCCTTTTAAAAGCTGCCACAAAATTGGGCTTTGGCCTTCACTTTTTGGGCCCAAATTAGTCTTATTGGACTTCTTTTGCTTGAAATAATGGGCCTAGGCCTGCTCCCTTGGATTTCTTCATCATTTGGGTTGAAAGTAACCCTTTTTTGACTTATTTGGGCTTGCAAGAATGGGCATGACGGCTGTCCATTAACTTTTTTCACTTGGGCCTTCTTTGAAAAATTGCTTGGACCACTTTTACTTGAGATAATGGGCCCGGTTGTGCCATTAGATTTCTTCACCATTTGGGCCCTAGAGTGGCCCCTTTTTGGTTCATTTAGCTTGCAAAATTGGGCTTAGCTGCTGCCTCCTTAAATCTTCTTCATTTGGGCCTTCTTGGACAATCTTTGCACAATTGCTTGGACCTCCTTTGCTTGGGATAATGGGTCCGGTTGTGACATTGAATTGCTTTACCATTTGGACCCTAGAGTTGCCCCTTTTTTGATTCATTTGACTTGTAAAATAGACATAACTGTTGTCCATTAATTCTTCTTCACTTGAGCTTTCTTTGAAAAATTGCTCAGACCTTTCTTGCTTGAATTAATGGGCTCGGTTCTTCCTTTCAATTATCTTTGATCTGTGCCTTCTTTGTTGATCTTTAGACTCTTCTTCTTGTTCAATTTTTTTGGTGACAACAAGTGGGTTTGACTAAAGTCAACAGTCAAATGCACACACAATTCTAATATAACATTTACATTAGAGAAGCCTGCAAAGACATAGGCAAAGGATCTTCATCTTTTCGCCTTCCCGGTTGCAGCTGTGGATCGTCCTCGTTCCTTCCTCGGTTGCCTCGATCATATTACATCAAATTCTAGAATTTACAAGTAAACTAAAGAAGGCCTTATGGCGAGTACAAGGGAGAGGGAGGTAGAAGTACACCAAAGTTCGAGAGAGGGAGAGGTACATAGACCTCCATTTATTAACAAGTAATAAATAACCATACATCCACGATCCACACAATCCATTCATCATATGCATAATTGAATAAGGGCATATCTATGACCACGACGTGTTTTAAACATTCCACACATGATTCAACTCCTCACATGGCTAAAATAAAAGAGTTTCAAAATTAAATAATGTTGGCTTTCAAAAGACTAGGATCCAATCAAAATTGGTATTTGAATTTTGAAAATCTCTTTAAATCAATTTAACATGCAATCAAATCTAATTTAAAAGCATATAAAACACACATCACATGTGCACACACTCCAAATTAATAATTCCAGATTATTCAACGCAAATTAGAACAAGTCTAATAATTAAAATAATCTAACATTTAGATTAAACAAAATTAATAATCTAACTATTAGATTATTAATAATTAATTACAAATCTAACTCTTAGATCAGTAGATTAAAATTAATCATTAATTTAACACTTAAATTAATGATCAACTTTAATTAGTTATTAATTACTAATCTAACTCTTATACTAGTTAATTAATAAATGTTAATTACCAATTTAACTATTAAACTAATAATTAACACTAATAACTCCTAAACCAATAACTAATAACTCCTAATTAAACCATTCAATTAGTTAGTTAAAATTAATTGTCAATTTAATATTTAAATTAACAATCAATTCCATTTAACTAATAAGAATTAATTTAACTCTAAAATTAATCATTTAAAATTAATTATTAATTTAACATTTAAATTAATAACTAACTTTAATTATTAACAACAATTTGTTAATAATGATTCCAAAACAATTAATAACCCAATTCAATAATATTAGAAAAAAAAATTTTGTCAAAACAATTTTGAAATATAAATTTAAAATCTAATCATATATTAATTGGGTCAAAAAGGGCTTAATAAGGTTTAAATATGAGGGTTTATTGAGAATAGGGCTCAGCCACCTAGCTGAGCCATTGGGTTCGGGCCCTGGCCGAGCCAGGGCTCGGACCAGGCGCCCACAGTGGGCGCCTGGCTCAAACCTGGTTCGACCAGGCCCCCAGACCCAGTCCGGGCCAGTTCGACCGGCTTGGGACCAGGCCTCCCCCCCACCCCGTAACCCTAACCTGGCAGCAGGGATATCTAGTGGTGGGGGTAGTTGCAGGCCGCCGCCGGCCGGCCCCCCGGCGCCGCCGGCCCCGGCCAGTGATGCCTCCGGCGCCGGCGACGTGCCCGGCGCTGGCAGGGCCGCCGGTGGTGGCCAAACAAGTAGCCGTTCGACCCCCTTCAAACTCCCTAAATCTGATTTTTCAGGGTTTAAAACCAAATTAGGGCTCGATTTTTTCAGCTCTTCAAGGCCACTCCGGCGTTGCCTATGATGCCCGGTGGTTAGAGGTGAGTATCCTCTGGGGTTCCGGGATCCAGGCCAGCCATCCCAATGCTTGGGAAGCTCGAAAAAGGCCGCCGAAAAGCCCCTGATTATCATCTCATCAAGAACTCCGAAAACCCAAAAAAAAAATCGAAAATTGCAAGAAAGAATAATCTAATTATTCATAAAATCGGTGTTCATCTTATAAATACGTATCCAGCAGAAAGATCAAATTAGTGCATGGAATAATACATAGAAAAATTAATTTTGGAACCCGAAACAGGACGAGAAACAGTGGAACCTGGCTCTGATACCACTGTTGGGTTCTTGGGTTTCTCCGGATCTCCCGCGCAGCGGAAACAAAAATAAAAAAGGAGATTCGTTCCCGTTTCGAAAAATCTAAAAACTAGATTATCAGATAATCAGTTCTTACCTTGTGCGGATTCGAATCTGCAACCGTTCGGTTCCGTCGGTGCAACACCGCAAGCCGCGCAAGCGCCTGACCTCTAGCGGAGTCCACGCGATCCTCCTCGCGACGGATATCCTCACATTCCTCATTCTTCGCAGCCACGAAACCTCTGCCGGTCGCCGCAACAATCGCCGCAACGCAGGGATGATTTCCCGTCGAATGGGAGTTGGAGAAGCGGCGGAGCATATCCGGGGATCCAGATCCAACCTGGGGCGCCAGAGAGAGAGAGAAGGAGAGGAGGGGGCGGCTAGGGTTAGTGATATGCACACGATACGCGTCGTTAAACGCTCACGACAATCAACTTCAAATATTACCGGACTTACAATTGATTTGAAAATAGTAAGCGGTGAGAGCCGGGTCGATCCACGGAGAAATAGATTATTAACCTTGAAAATGTTGGATCCGGTTTGCAAAATTATTCACAAGCATGATTTTGAGATTCAAATCTAGAAAAGGTGATTAATAAGTGCTAAGAATTAATTATACCTCTAAAACACCTAGTATTAAGAAAATATTATCAAAATACTATTTTGCCGAAATCTACAACACAACAAGCTAACTAATTAATTATAAATCTGGAAATGCCAAATAAATTCATATCAATAGAAGCAAATAACATGGCTACCATTACTGAGATAAAATGGATTACAATGGTTCTCAAAAAAAAAAAATTAAATCACAGAAATGTTACTCATTGTTTAACAACTAAAAGAATAACAGGGAAAACAAAGTGTGGACTGTGGCTCGGGCGGTGCAATGCGCCGTGGACCTCAGCGGCGGCAGATGGTGCAACGAGCGGCGCGCGGGCGGGAAGCTAGCACGGGCGACGATGCCCGGCCCTACGAACAACGCGGCTTTGCCGCGTGGCGCCAGACGGCGGCAACGCTGGCGGGAAGTGCCCCACGGGCGCCGCGTGGTGGCTCGGCACGCGAGGCGCGACAGCTGGCAGACGCGTGGCTAGCTGTGCGGTGCAGGCTTCCCACGCAGGGGCTCGAACAACGAGGTTCGCTCGGGCGAATCCTCTCGTTGCGCCGCATGGCGCTGACTTTTACCGCACAGCGGGCGGCTGGCGTTAAAGAGAGGAAAGAGAGAGGCAGGAAGCGGGAGTAGGGAGAGAGAGAGAGAGACGT
This sequence comes from Zantedeschia hybrid cultivar, assembly GCA_030544215.1. NCBI lineage: Eukaryota > Viridiplantae > Streptophyta > Magnoliopsida > Alismatales > Araceae > Zantedeschia > Zantedeschia hybrid cultivar. Next base: position 20,443,567 of record JARZZO010000009.1, read on the forward strand.
ACAGAGAGGGATAAAAAGTGAGAGAGAGAAAGGGAAAAAGTGGGAGAGAGAAGTGTAGGATGCGTGAGAGAGAAAGAGGAAAAAGCAGAGAGAGAGAAAGAGAAAAGGTAGAGAGGGAGGAAGAAAAAGACAAAGAAGAAGAAGACGAAACAGCAAAGAAGAGGAGGGAGATGCGTGAGAGAGAGAGGGAAAAAGCAGAGAGAGAGAAAGAGAAAAAGTAGAGAGGGAGGAAGAGAGAGTCTGTAAAAAGTGAGAGAATGCATGAGGGAGAGTTTAAGTTGTCCCCAAAGAAGGGAAGAGATGTCTTTAAAAAGGGGGGGGGGATTTTCAAAATAGAGAAAAGAGGGAAAAGAGGTGACGGCTGGCCTCTTTTAGGGTAAGAATTAGGACAATCTTCCTGAGAATTTTAAAAGACTATTTCGTCCCTGCTTTAGCCTTTTAGCCAAAATGAAGTCGAATTTTGTTGAGATTCGAACACTGGACCTCCCACAAATTTCCAGAAACTCCACCAACTGCACTGCATCATCGACATGTCATGTTCACATAGAATAAATGTAAATTAGCATATTATCATAAAAATCATTACATTTATTTATTTATTTCATCTCGGCTTTGTCGAAAAATCGCAAATGCGCTATACTCCATTAATTACATGAAATGACAATGTTTTTAAATCGGAATTTGACGAAATTGGTACCGTTGGAATTGGTACGAAATTATTTATCATTTAATGCTATTTTTCAACTAAAAATGTGAGTGTGTTGCATATGATTGCTCATAAATGGTCAAATTATCAACTTATCACACACCCAAACTTACTCACTGCTAGTCCCTTAGCAATACAAATAAAAAAAAATTATGACAAACAATGAATTATCATGTTTCATTTTTAGTTATCTATCACAAATAATTTAAGTGGTAGCTGATTGGTTAAGTTAAAATTTTCATATCCCATAATATTTTGATTCGCGACAGGTGATTGTGCATGCAAATTGGCACGCTTAGAACTCGTTTCTGACCTTTATGTTATATTCTTGCCTTTACTACCCTTTAGATAAGACTACTTGGGGAAGAGAAGAGAATAAAAGATTTCCCAATCAGTCAGCGAGGACCGTTTTTCAGCTCCCGCCCCGACTCAGCACATTTCACGACTTGGTCATATTTCTAGTATGATAGACTTTTTAGCGCGGCTTTTTTTTTCATTTATTTGCGCAATTGCCTTTGAGAGTACTTACTTTTTGTTACTCTCATTACTTTGCTTGAGGAGAGGTACGTACTTTTTGCCACCTACCTTCCTTTAGCTCTTTTAACACCTTCTATTGCCTTTAGTGTTTACAGTTGTCCGTTTTAAATGACCGCCTATTTAGAGTGCTGAGTGGGACAGTCCCCTATTACGAATCTTAGCATTCCTTTCGTTCAACCCGAAAAGAAAAATTGGAATAAGTAGTCCTATCCTTGAGGCTAATTCTAGCAATTCTATACTTTTAAGATCTTTCATTTATTCTAAGTTGCCGTGTGTGTGCGAAAATTATCCTGCCGTGGATTTTTGTGAAGTGGGATATTTTAAACTTTGAAGGCTCTTTAACCAATGTGACTAACAAAAAACTGATTTGTTTAAGATTTACTTAATGAAACATGATTTCATGTAATTTTCATAGGATGTGAAAAGAAGTTTTTGAAAGAAATTTTAAAATTTTGACCATTTTTCAGTGAAAGATATCAGTTTTCTTCAAAAGATTTTCAAATAAATACATATCAAATTGATTGTCCCCCCCAACTTGATTGACATTGTCCTCAATGGTATAAAAGATATGAAAAGCATGCTAGCCAGAAGAGAATTGTGAAGGAGAGAAACAACCTGTAATGATGAGGATACGACTTTACCAAAGCCAATTGCTGCTTACAAACCTAAAAGGAATGAAAAGAAAAACAAAAGTTGAACTAAAAATATTGGGTTGCCTCCCGACAAGCGCTAAGTTTATCGTCTTCAGCCATACGGAAGTTCAGTTATTGAGGATCACTCAGTTCTATGGATTCTTGTGGCTCATTTTGAAGGTTTTCAATAAATGGTTTCAACCATTGACCATTAACGGTGAAAGTGTTCCCACTCTTAGGATTCAGAATTTTAACAGCCCCATGATCGAAGGCTTTAACGACCACGAACGGTCCATCCCATCTGGATTTCAGTTTTCCTGGAAATAGGCGAAGCCTAGAATTAAATAGCCAAACTTTCTGATTTAGAAGAAAAGATTTTCTCACAATATATTTATCATGGAAATCTTTAGTTTTGGCTTTATAAATCTTTGAATTTTCATAGGCCTCGTTGTGCAACTCTTCCAGCTCACTCAGTTGTAAGGTTCGGTGGGAACCAGCTTGGGCTAGGTCCATATTGACTTGTTTAATGGCCTAATATGCCCTATGTTCCATTTCCACCGGAAGGTGGCACGCATTTCCAAAAATTAGGTGATAAGGAGACATGACAATAGGAGTTTTGTAAGCGGTCCAATAGGCCCATAAGGCATCATCCAATCTTTCAGACCAATCTTTTCTATCGGGCTTAACGAACTTTTGCATAATATTCTTAATCTCTCTATTGGAAACTTTCACTTGGCCACTGGTTTGGGGATGATAAGGGGTAGCCATCTTGTGATTAATCCCATATTTCTTAAGCAAAGCTCGAAACTGGTAATTCGTAAAATGCGTTCTCCTATCACTTATGATAGCTTTAGGCCACCCGAACCGAGAAAAGATATTTTTCTGGACAAATTTAATGACCACTTTATGATCATTGGTTCGGGTGTCTACTACTTCAATCCACTTAGAGACATAATCCACCGCTACCAGGATATATGTATGTCCAAAAGAAGGTGGAAAAGGTCCCATAAAGTCAATCCCTCAAACATCAAAAACTTCAACCACTAAGATTGGGTTGAGTGGCATCATATCCCTTTTCGCCATATTTCCTACAGCCTGACATCGGAGGCAAGTTTTGCTGAACTCATGGGCATCTTTGAAAAGTGTGGGCCAGTAAAAACCACTTTGTAGGACCTTGGCTGCAGTTTTCTTCCCCGAGAAATGGCCCCCACAAGCCAGATTATGGCAGAAGTGGAGAACACTTTGTTGTTCTTCTTCAGGAACACATCGCCTAATGATTTGATCAGGACATAATTTGAATAGTTCCGGATCCTCCCAGAAATAATACTTCTCCTGGGAAAAGAATCTGTCCTTCTCACTTTTAGTCCATCCTTCTGGAAGTTGATTGGTCACCTTGTAATTGACAAGATGAGCATACCAAGGTGTAACAGTGTGAGAAATGGCCAGCAGATGCTCATCAGGAAATGAATCAGTTATTGGTGCACTCTCGGAAATCAGAATTCGGGATAGGTGGTCAGCTACCACATTCTCAGAACCCTTCTTATCCCGAATTTCCAAATCAAATTCCTGAAGGAGTAAGATCCATCTGATAAGTCTGGGCTTCGCATCCTTCTTGGTCAAAAGATATTTCAAAGCTGAGTTATCAGAATAGATTATGACTTTTGCCCCTAAAAGATACGATCTGAATTTTTCTAGGGCAAAAACCACAGCTAATAATTCCTTTTCTGTGGTGGTATAATTCATTTGAGCATTTGCAAGGGTGCGACTTGCATAATAGATCACCATGGGACACTTGTTGATTCTTTGTCCCAATATCGCACCGATAGCATAGTCAGAGGCATCGCACATGATTTCGAAAGGCAAAGACCAATCTGGAGATTGAAGAATCGGAGCTTTGGTCAAAGATTCCTTCAGAGAATTGAATGCCTTGATGCAAGATTCATCCATTTGGAAGGGAACATCCTTAGCTAGGAGAAGAGTTAGAGGCCGGGCAATTTGAGAGAAATTGTGGATAAACCGGCGATAGAAACCGGCATGGCCAAGGAATGAACAGATTTGTCTGACCGAGGTGGGAGGAGGAAGATTAGATATGAGATCGATCTTAGCTTTCTCTACCTCTATCCCCCTTTCAGATACAATGTAGCCTAGAACAATGCCCTCTCGAACCATAAAATGACTCTTCTCCCAGCTAAGTATCAGGTTGGTTTCAATGCATCTAGCTAGCACCTGTTTAAGATTTTCCAAGCAATTTTCAAAAGATTCCCCGAAGATTGAGAAATCATCCATGAAAACTTCGAGGAATTCTCCCACCATATCCGAGAATATAGCCAGCATACACCGTTGAAATGTGGCTGGTGCGTTGCATAATCCAAATGGCATTCTCCTAAAAGCAAACGTGTCATAAGGGCACGTAAAGGTGGTATTTTCTTGATCTTCCGAGTAAATAGCCACTTGATTGTACCCGGAGTACCCATCTAAGAAGCAAAAGTACTTCTGGCCCGATAACTTTTCCAGAATCTGATCCATGAATGGGAGTGGAAAGTGATCCTTCTTAGTCATGAGATTCAGCTTTCGGTAATCAATGCACACTCTCCATCCCGTGGTGGGCCTAGTAGGTACCTCTTCCCCCTGATCATTCTTAACAATCGTCAATCCGGACTTTTTTGGTACTACTTGAGTTGGGCTGACCCATTTGTTATCCGATATGGGGTAAATGATACCCACATCCAACCATTTCATAACCTCTTTTTTAACCACCTATTTCATATTTGGGTTAAGCCGCCTTTGCATCTCCCGACTGGGCTTAGAATTCTCTTCCATATAGATGTGATGCATGCAAATGGACGGGCTAATTCCCTTTAAATAGGCTACCGACCATCCAATGGCACCCTTGTGGTCTTTGAGGACCTCGGTTAATTGGGCCTCCTACGGCGATGTGAGATTTGCCGCAATGATGACCGGGACAGTTTGGTTCGGGCCCAAGAAGATATACTTAAGAGACTCAGATAATGGCTTGAGTTCAAGTTCAGGAGGGTCCTCTAAAGATGACAAAGCGGGCTCAGATTGTAAGGCTGGTAAAGGTTCAACCTTGGGCCAAGATGTTAATGGGCCGGGAGAATCTTTTAAGGCATTGGCTTCCTCTAAAAGGTCCCATTTTCTTCAACCAAGTTATCCAAGATATCGATAGTATGCATTCTTCTTCATGATCTAGATATTGGGATGCTTTGAAGACATTAATCTTGACTTTTTGACCGCCAAAGGATATGTCCATCATGCCAGTTTCACAATTAATATTAGCTTTGGCAGTAGCTAAAAATGGACGTCCTAGGATGATTGGGGTGTGAATGATTTCTTCAGGCGATGCCATATCCAAAATAAGAAAATCCACGGGAAAATAACAATCATGGACTTTTACGATAACATCCTCAATTAATCCCCGTGGAGTCTTTACAGACCTATCAGCCAACTGCAAGATGATGGACGTGGGCTTTAATTCCCCAATATCAAATTTCTCATAGATGGCTGTTGGCAAGAGGTTCACACTAGCACCTAAATCCAATAAAGCTCTATCAAATGTAACTTCACCTAAATCACATGAGATCATAGGTGCTCCAGGATCCTTCAACTTCTTGGGAAGATGATTCATCACAATCGCACTCACATCTTCCAAAAGCCGAACCTTTTTGGATGCTATTCTAGATTGTCTTCGTGGAGTACATAATTCCTTGAGGAACTTAGCATAAGCTGGCACATGCTTGATGGCATCGAGGAATGGAATATTAATCTGAACTTATTTGAATAAGTCCAGCAACTCCACATTCTGGGCCAGTTTCTTCCTGGCATTGGGCTTAGCTAACAAAGCATTTGGAAATGGCACCCTAGGTTGATAAGAACTTGGGCCTTCATCTATCTTCCCTTTTCCTTTCGGATCCTCCTCCAACTTCTCCATGTTGGGTTCAGCCTCACTCTCACTTTCAATTTCATGAGGCCCATCAGTGGAACCTTCGTCTAACTCTCCATCTGCATGCAGGTTTTCTAAACTCTTCCCACTCCTAAGGGCTGAAATGGCTTTAGCATTCTCAAATTGCGGCCCTTTAGGTTGTAGCACTGGGCCAGGCTGAGGTAAAAGGCCCGATTGCTGTGAAAAATCCGGAGGTTGATTCCTTGGATTGACAATGGGTTGACTAGGAAGTTGACCCACTTCTCTTCTCATCGTAGCTTTAGCTAGTTGGCCCATTTGACTTTCCAACTTAGAAATGGATTGTTGCTGGGTCAAAATCAGCTGTTGGAGTTCAGTGAATTTGTCATCAAAGTTGGGATGAGGAGGTTGTTGGTAAGTGGGTGTAGGATGGTATTGGGTTGGTTGTCCTGATTGGAATGATTGGTAGTGGGCCGGTTGAGAGAATTGGGCCTGGGATCCCCTAGCCTGAACATTTCCGTAGAAATTAGATTAATGTTGAAATGGATTATGTGGCTTTTGTGCTTGATGCATGGGAGGATTGGACATTGGTAATGGGTCCTGCTGATTCTTCCAAGAAAAATTATGGTGGTTTCTCCAGCCAGGATTGTAAGTATTTGAGAATGGGTCATTATTGGGCCTGGAGAATCCCTGGGCAGCCTGAACTTGTTCTTGAATGAATGGTGGAAGTTGGGCCGCGGTTGGGCATTCATTCACTTGATGGGTCGGACTTGCGCATAAGGCACAAATGTCATGATTGACAGAAGATGGGCCTTCATATGGACTAGATTGTGTTGGGCAGTAGGCTCTTGCTTGTTTAAGGCCAAGAGTTGGTCTAATTTCTGGGCCAAGATGTCTACCTTATCCAATTTCTAATTAATCAAATTTATGTCCATTCTGGATTCGGGCTCTCCACGGGCCTTAAGTTCATACATTCCAGCCCGTTTAGATGGCCCAACAGACCTCTCATAAGATGATAATGAGGCATGATTGATGAAATTTTCGCTTAACATCTCAATGAAATTTTCGCTTAACATCTCAAAAAGATCATAAGCCTCATTTTCATTTTTCATCATAAACGCCCCTCCACTTGAGGCATCCACCATTTGTCTGAATTGTTCAGACAATCCTTCATAAAATGGTTGGACAATTTGCCATTTTGAAAGTCCATGATGAGGGCATTTCCTAAGCAATTCCTTTAGTCTTTCCCAAGATTCATGAATCATTTAACCAGAAGTTTGGGTAAAACCCGTGATAGCCCTTCTCATGGTATTAGTCCGCCCTATAGGATAGGACTTCTTCATAAATTCTTTTTGCATTTCTTCCCATATCCTAATAGGCCTACCTATAGTCCCCAACCAATATTTAGCCTTATCCTTTAATGAGAAGGGAAATAAGGTCAGCATAAGGCCATCATCGGTGAAATTCTGGATTTTCACCGTATAACATATTTTTAGAAATTCATCCAGATGCTTATAAGGATCTTCGTTCGTGTTCCCATAAAAGGATGGGAGCATCTTAATGGTGCTAGATTTAATTTCATATTGATTGGTTGGATTCTGAGGAAGATGAATACATGATGAAGGTTGATATTGATTTGGATTAAAATAGTCCTTCATTTGCTTCGGTGGATCATGATTATCAGCCATTTGATCGTGTGGTGGGTTTCCTTGATGTAGGATTCTCTCGATTTCAGCAAATGGTCCTAGAAGGTTAGGGTTTTGAGATCTCCTACCTTGCATACACTAGGACTAAGAGAGAGAGAAGATGGATTTGAATTTTGTTTTCTATTTCTTTTTTTTTCTTTTTTTATAAATGCAAACAATTTTGGCAATCAAATTACCCTAATGATCTAATGTTGACCTAGACTCTCTATGTGAATTTTCTTACAAGGTGAATGGGATCCACCTCAGGTCACAACCATAATCAATCAACGGCCAGGTAAGAGGTGGGGTAGTGGGAGGCTCCCCCTACTTTCGTAGGGACCTAATTAGAGAACCACTTTCCCGCTTAGGCATTTGCCTTTTTAACCTCTAGCCTAGACACCGTTGCCAAAAGTGGAGGCAACCCGAAATTTAAACCACTCACGGTGTAAACCCTAGATTCTCTTTCGACTTGCTTTTAATTGGATTAGGAAATGCCAATGCAAGGAGGGTGATTTGTGGGCTAAAGAAGGGTGATCAAATCCCTACCTTATGTGGTTAAACTTGTTGCCCTTAAAGTCTTTTTGAATGCAATGTAAGGTAATAAGCAAATCAAGGCATGGTGTGTTGATGCAATCACGAATGACTTGCTATAATTGAAACACGTACCTTTCCCCCGCAATCTTCAACAATTTATGGAAATGACTAAAAATATAAACTAATGCATGCGTTCCTAAAATGATGAATGCCTAACATGGATGGTTTCTAATCTTGAGATGAAGATTTTTAATTTGAATTTTTCTTTCCTTTTTTTTATGTTAATGGCAACCTATCCAACTTAGCAACTACAAAAAGAAAACTAACTAAAATAAGGAAATTGAAATATAGAAAGTTGGAACATACTTACCATGATTTCGCTTTCCTCCTTTTTTCTTTTTTTTTTATATGCACCTACACAAATAAGCAAAAGGATGTTAGATAAACAATAATTACACTAAATCCAAAATAATCAAAATTAAAAATTTAAATCCCCGGCAACGGCGCCAAAAATTGATATGCACGCGATACACGTCGTTAAACGCTCACGACAATCAACTTCAAATATTACCGGACTTACAATTGATTTGAAAATAGTAAGCGGTGGGAGCCGGGTCGATCCACGGAGAAATAGATTATTAACCTTGAAAATGTTGGATCCGGTTTGCAAAATTATTCACAAGCATGATTTTGAGATGCAAATCTAGAAAAGGTGATTAGATAAGTGCTAAGAATTAATTATACCTCTAAAACACCTAGTATTAAGAAAATATTATCAAAATACTATTTTGCCGAAATCTACAACACAACAAGCTAACTAATTGATTATAAATATGGAAATGCCAAAAAAATTCATATCAATAGAAGCAAATAACATGGCTACCATTACTGAGATAAAATGGATTACAATGGTTCTAAAAGAAAAAATTAAATCACAGAAATGTTACTCATTGTTTAACAAGTAAAAGAATAACAAGGAAAACAAAGTGTGGACTGTGGCTCGGGCGGTGCAATGCGTCGTGGACCTCGGCGGCGACAGATGGGGAAACGAGCGGCGCACGGGCGGGAAGCTGGCACGGGCGACGATGCCCGGCCCTACGAACAACGCGGCTTCGCCGCGTGGCGCCAGACGGCAGCAGCGCTGGCGGGAAGCGCCCGTGGGGCGCCGCGTGGTGGCTCGGCACGTGAGGCGCGACAGCTGGCAGACGCGTGGCTGGCTGTGCGGTGCAGGCTTCCCACGCAGGGGCTCGAACGATGAGGTTCGCTCGTGCGAATCCTCTCGTTGCGCCGTGTGGCGCTGACTTTTACCGCACGGCGGGCGGCTGGCGTTGAAGAGAGGAAAGAGAGAGGCAGGAAGCGAGAGCAGGGAGAGAGAGAGAGAGACGTACAGAGAGGGATAAAAAGTGAGAGAGAGAGAAAGGGAAAAAGTGGGAGAGAGAAAGAGGAAAAAGCAGAGAGAGAGAAAGAGAAAAGGTAGGAAAAAGCAGAGAGAGAGAAAGAGAAAAGCTAGAGAGGGGGGAAGAAAAAGACAAAGAAGAAGAAGACGAAATAGCAAAGAAGAGGAGGGAGATGCGTGAGAGAGAGAGGGAAAAAGCAGAGAGAGAGAGAAAGAGAAAAAGTAGAGAGGGAGGAAGAGAGAGTCTGTAAAAAGTGAGAGAATGCGTGAGGGAGAGAGAAAATTAAGTTGTCCCCAAAGAAGGGAAGAGATGTCTTTAAAAGGGGGGGGGGATTTTCAAAATAGAGAAAGGAGGGAAAAGAGGTGACGGCTGGCCTCTCTTAGGGTAAGAATTAGGGCAATCTTTCTAAGAATTTTAAAAGACCATTTCGCCCCTGCTTTAGCCTTTTAGCCAAAATGAAGTCAAATTTTGTTGAGATTCGAATACTGGACCTCCCACAAATTTCCAGAAACTCCACCAACTGCACTGCATCATCGACATGTCCTGTTCACATAGAATAAATGTAAATTAACATATTATCATAAAAATCATTACATTTATTTATTTATTTCATCTCGGTTTTGTCGAAAAACCGCAAATACGCTATACTCCATTAATCACATGGAATGACGATGTTTTTAAGTCGGAATTTGACGAAATTGCTACCGTTGGAATTGGTACGAAATTATATATCATTTCATGCTATTTTTCAACTAAAAACGAGAGTGTGATGCATATGATTGCTCATAAATGGTTAAATTATCAACTTATCAGTTAGCAGTAGCTTGGTCTGCTCAGCCCGTTCACTACATTTTATACTAACCGCGCGATTTTTCATAAAAACCCCCGATTTATATAAAACTCACTTATTTATCAATCGCCTTGAGAATCATGTGCGTGTGACCCTCTAGGCCCAAGTACCAGTCCAGTTAATGGCCCAACAAGCCCAGTGAGGAGTCACTGGCTTTATTAATTAATTAATAACCCTTTATTAATCAATTAATCAATCGAATTGATGTCGCACATCGAATTCGACCGGCCCTCCGATCATGTTGGGTGCCAAGCAACACCGCGTGAACTCGGAAGGTATTGGGGTTAAGTAACCCACTCTTGGAACTTTTCTGCCGACAGTTACCGCGTAGATATAATCCTTCATTCGTTCAATGCTCTCGAGTCAACTCAGGGTATGGCGTGCTGTCAAACCCAAACCGGTCGACTCACTTGGATTGGATGCCGCTGATAAATATTGGAAAACTCCTTTCCCGATATTATCGTCCGCCCTGGCCAGGGACTTCCACACATCCTTCCTAGAGCACTCTCTCTAAGTACCGAGAGCGAATGATTCCTTATTGACGCACAATTCCCTTCGACGGTATTCTGTTGCACCCGATCATTGGATGTTTAAAATCCCGTGGTTAGATATTCATAAACCAAGGTCAAAGCACAGAAGTCCACCGACAAGGTTGTTAGTATTAGATGGTCTCAAAGCCAATCCGATACTATGTACATATTCAGATTATTAATAAATGGCAATAATTCATTGTGTGTAATTAATTCGATCTGTGTTTATCGTATCACGATGAAGTCCATGAACATGTACAACAGTCTTCGGATTATGATGAGATCATAATTACGGGACCGAAGACTTATAAACACATGTTCTTAATTGTTCCTAGTCATAGGATGTTTGAGATAGGACATCGAACCGCGTAGATACCGCTAGAGGTCGGGCATCTACACGACTTGCGGCATCGCTCCGACGGAACCGGAAAACGGACGCGGATTCGAATCCACGCAAGGTAAATTCGATTTACACCGATTTTATTTTAACGACCGCAACGGGACAGATCCGATCCCGAACTTGTTATTCTGCTGTGTTTTAGGATCAGATCCCGACACAGCGATCCCAACAGTGGTATCATAGCCAGGTTATCACTGTGTTCTTCGCCGTTTCGGATTCCGAAATTTAATTTTCTAGTTATATTCCATGCATATTTTACGATTTTGTTGGAGAAATAATATTCATGAGATGGATAAAATTAATTAGATTAATTTTATTTCTGCAAAAATCATTATTTTTGGTCTCTCGCGTTCTTCGTGGGACGAAGAACGAAGTTTGTGGGGGTGATGTTTGGATAATCACATGTGATGCGAATATGCCGGGAAGGATTTTGGTATGACCAAATGATCCCACAGATCACTGCCAACATCATCTTCGGCTCCGGCGGCTGGTTACCGGCGATGACCGGCCGGAATAGTGCTTCCCGGCACCTAGGTTTGACAGAGTCTTTTTGGGGGTTCCGGGCACCCCTTTATGGGGTTGGAAGGCACCACAAGCGTCATCCGACGCCGGCGAGATGACCGGCGGCAGTCCAGTGCCTTCCCGGCGCTGGGGCGGTCGCCGGCCGCCGCCTCACCCCCCTTCCCCCCGGCGATTTCCTGCAACCAGGTGCGTCGGAATTGGGGGAGAAGGGCTCGGGCCCGTGCAGCCGAACCGGGCCGGCCGGGGGTCGAACCGGGTTGAACCGCCCGCCCCGCCCTGGTCCAAGCCCTGGAGGGGCCCTGGTCCGAGCCCATGGCTCAGCTGGGCTGAGCCCTGGTTCGGCCAGGGTGGGCTAGTTCGAGCCCTGGGGCCCCTGGTCCGAGCCCTGGGGCCCCTGGTTCGAGCCCATGGCTCAGCTGGGCTGAGCCCTGGTTCGGCCAGGGGTGGGCTGAGCCACCTACGTGTTTTTTTTTAAAACCTGTTTAATTAGTTTAAATTGTTTTAAAACTTTATATTTTCAAAATTGTTTTGAAATTAAATTTTTTATTCAATTTAACCTATTGAGACCCATTGCAATTGATTAACATCATTATCTTAATTGAAGTTTATAGTTATAATTAATTATTAATTTAAATGTTGAATTGATGATTATTTATAACTAGATAATCTAAATGTTAGATTTTAATAAGATAATGATTAATCTAGTTGTTTAATGACTTTATTAATCTAATAGTTAGATTAATCTTGTCATATTTGCATGGAATATTCTAGATATTTAAATTTTGGAATTTTAATGCATATGATGTGTTATTAATTGCTTGTTTAAATTCGATTTAAATTAAGCATACATAAATTGATTTTCGAAAATTCCAAACTCTCCAAAATTTTGTTTGGTCCCTGGTTTTGTGAAACCAAAATTATAAGTTATTTTCGAAAATTTTATTTAGCCATTTGATGCGCAATTCATGTGTGGTTTGTTTAACTAAAACACATGGTGGTCATGGACGAGCATTAATTGTGGATGTGGAATGTGATTGTGTGGTTTATTATGTATTAATAAATAGAGGTCTGCGAACCTCTCCCTCTCATATTCCATTGTACTTCTACCTTCCTCCTTGATATAATCGCCATAAGGCTTCCTCATTTAAATTATCATGTAATTGAGAATTACGATGAGATTTGATCGAGGCGGATGCACGCGGAGCGAGGATGATCCACAAATGCTGACCAGATGAAAATGAAGGAGTTCATTGAATCCATGGGTTTGCAGACTCATGATATAAGTTGTTATATTTTGTATGTGTGTGCGTTTGACTGTCTGGCTCAAGTCAAACCGCAGTGCCATCCATGACCACACTAATGACATGTATGTGATGCGTGTGCTTAACATTTGCTAGGTTAGTAATATTTATAATATATTCGATATATTTAATACTATCACCTAGGATGAGACCGAACTAAATAAGTAAAATCTTCATTACAAACTCTAAGCCGTAGCGCGAGTCATTGAGAATGTACCGCGTGGCTCTCCATCAATATGATTAATAGAATTTAATTCGGTGGTGGCAGATACTATGTGTTTACCCAAGGTCTGCCATTAACTGATGAGAGGATTGTTTATCATGGCATAAGATGCCTTTGGATAAGAGTAGAGGAACGATATAGTCATCCACGTGTTTACCCGGGAACTATATTTCTACTTTACTCTATCACGTATTGATGGTAAAGCTTAGACCGGGGATAATGGTCTACTGTGTTTACCCGGGACTATTAAACTTGGGAGCCGAAGTATGATCGGATATTGCAAGGAGTTGCAATTATCATGAGATGATTGCTCTGAGATAGCGGTATGATACTATGTGTTTACCCGAGGTCATACTGTGATGCTTGGAGATTCTGATCCCCACTAGGAGACAGTCGGCGTCTCCCGTTCTATATATCTGAAGGTTATACAGTCCGTCGAAAATTAGTGGGAGTAAAACTAGATAATAAAAACCCATATCTTGTTTTAGTTAATCTGAATATCTGCTAATTATCAATTGATTATCTCCTGTAGGCGAGAATGTCGCACCAAAACCCGTTGCGAGGCATACTTGATGCCAATCGTTTGACAGGCACCAATTACTCAGATTGGCTCAGAAACTTGAAGATAGTCCTCAGGTCTGAGCAGATTGCCTATGTCTTGGATAATGAACCTCCTGCTGAACCAGCATTGGATGCTCCAGAGGAGGAAATGATAGCGTATGAAAAATGGAAGGAGGATTCCACCATGGCCCAATGCTACATGTTAGCCTCTATGAGCAATGAGTTGCAGAGGCAACATGAAGAGATGGATGCTAGATCCATCATGCTCCATTTGAAGGAGCTCTTTGGTGAGTAGAGCATAATCGAACGATATGAGATATCGAAGAATCTGTTCAAGGCTCAGATGGCAGAGGGAACTTCAGTATAGAATCACGTGCTGAAGATGATTGAGTGGGTAGAGAGGCTGGATGCTCTTGGGATTACACTTCCCAAGGAAATGCATACAGACCTCGTGTTGTCTTCACTTCCACCATCATATGCTCAGTTCATCGTTAATTTTAACATGAACAAGATCCAGGCCACCTTAGCTGAACTGCTGAACATGTTAAAGACTGCTGAGGGGAACCTTGTGAAGGATAAACCCCAAGTCCTAATGGTTGGTAAGACCAATAGAAAAAAAGACTTGAAGTCCAAGCTTTTCGAAAGAATAAAAACAAGGTTCAGAGAAAGGCAAAGGTTACCAAGAAAGACAAGAGTAAGAGTGCTGAGAAAGGTGATTGCTTCTACTGTCACTAGAAAGGGCATTGAAAGAGGAATTGCGAAGAATACCTTAAGGACAAGGCTCAAGGAACTGTGAAGCAGCAGGACGCTTCAGGTATCTATATGATAGATGTAAACTTGTCAATTAGAGATTGTACATCATGGGTATTGGATACTGGATGTGTATCTCATATCTGCAATTCTGTCCAGGCACTGACAAGAAGGCGTAAGCTGAGGACCGGCGAGGTGGAGCTGAGGCTAGGTAACGGCGCAACAGTTGCGGCGATCGCTGTGGGGACAGTGAAGCTCAAGCTACCATCTGGAGACACATTTTTATTAGATGGATGTTATTATGTACCTAGCATAATAAGGAACATCATTTCTATTTCATGTTTAGATAGAATTTGATACAATTTAAATTTTGGGAACAATAGTTGTTCAATTTATTTCGGAAATAAATTAATAGCTTCTGCTATTTTGTCCAATGGATTGTATCTATTGAATGTGCCTCATGATAATTTATATATCGGTTCTTCAATTAAAAGAAGTAAGTATGAAATGAACAAAGCCTACTTGTGGCATTGTAGGCTTGGACACATTGGTGAAAACAGATTCTAAAGGTTGCATAAAGATGGATATTTGGATCCATTTGATTATGAATCATATGCAACCTGTGAGTCCTGTTTAATGGGTAAAATGGCTAAGTCTCCATTTAGTGGAACTGGAGAACGAGCCAAAGGCATATTAGAACTCATACATTCAGATGTATGTGGTCCTATGTCAACCCAAGCCATTGGTGGTTTCTTATACTTCATTACATTCACTGATGATTACTCAAAGTTTGGATATGTATACTTATTGAAGTATAAATCTGAAGCCTTTGAGAAATTCAGAGAATTTAAGAATGAAGTAGAAAAACAAATAGGAAAGAGTATAAAAACCATCCGATCTGATCGGGGTGGTGAATACTTGAATACTGAGTTCATTAAATACTTAAAGGATAATGGTATCCTTTCTCAGCTTACACCTCCTTATACACCTCAGATGAATAGTATATCAGAAAGGAGAAATCGCACATTAATGAAAATGGTGCAATCCATGATGAGCATGTCCAAATTGCCAGTGTCCTTATGGGGATATGCACTTAGCTCGGCTATGTATATCCTGAACAAGGTACCCAGAAAATCTGTTGAGACCACTCCATATGAGATATGGAATGGAAGGAAACTAGACCTTAAACATGTTAAAGTCTGGGGATGTCCTGCTCATGTTAAAAGACATGACACACATAAGCTGGAATCCATAACTGACAAATGCAGATTTGTGGTATATCTAAAGAAAACTTATGGATATTACTTTTATCTTCCTGGCGAACAAAAGGTGTTTGTGGCCAGGAGAGCTGTCTTTCTGGAATAAGATTATATTCTCCAGAAGGACAGTGGGAGTAAAGTAACACTGGAGGAAAGTCCAGACCCGCAAACTGGCATTGGTTCATCAGATGAACCGTCAGTTTCTGAACATGTTCAAAATGATACACAGGAACCTCGTAGGTCTGAAAGAGTACCTAAACCACCAGAAAGATATGTGGGACATATTAATTTGGATGGTTCAATGATACTCTATAATGAGGATGATGATCCTAAGACTTACGAGGAGGCCATTGAAAGTCCAAAGGCCGAAAAATGGCGGGAAGCCATGAATTCTGAAATACAGTCCATGTACATCAACCAAGTTTGGAACTTGGTAGATTTACCCGATGGTATAGTATCTATTGGCTACAAATGGATCTTTAAAAGAAAGATCGGTGCAGATGGACGTATTGAGACTTATAAAGCAAGATTAGTGGCGAAAGGCTATCGTCAAAGACAAGGTGTTGACTATGACGAAACCTTTTCACCCGTTGCTATAATTAAGTCTATCAGAATTCTTCTCGCCATTGCTGCCTACCATGATTATGAAATCTGGCAGATGGATGTGAAGACTGCCTTCCTCAATAGAAACCTTGAGGAGGAGGTGTATATGATACAACCAGAAGAATTCACATCTAAAGAATCTCCAGACATGGTATGCAAGTTGCAAAGGTCCATTTATAGACTGAAGCAAGCTTCCCGAAGCTGGAACATAAGATTTGATGAGGCGATCAAATCTTATGGCTTCATTAAGAATGAAGATGAGCCATGTGTATACAAGAAAAATAGTGGGAGCGCAATCACATTTCTGGTTCTTTACGTTGACGACATCCTACTCATTGGGAATGATGTAAGAATGATGTCATCAGTAAAGATATGGCTGTCAAATAACTTCTCCATGAAGGATTTGGGAGAAGCATCTTACGTATTAGGAATACGGATCTATAGGGATAGATCAAAGAAGATGCTGGCTTTGACCCAATCCATGTACATAGAAACCATTGTCAAAAGGTTTGGTATGGGAAATTCCAAGAGAGGTCTCATACCGATGAGACATGGAATTTCACTCTCTAAAGGTCAGTCTCCCAAGACACCTGAAGTGAGGGCAGTGATGGATAAAGTCCCTTATGCTTCTCCCATAAGGTCCATCATGTATGCCATGCTATGTACCAGACCTGATGTAGCATATGTTCTAAGTGTTACGAGCAGACATCAGGCAGATCCAGGTAATGAACACTGGAAGGCTGTGAAATGCATCCTTAAGTACTTGAGAAGGACTAAGGATCTATTTCTAGTCTATGGAGGAGGAGACTTAAAGCTGCAAGGATACACTGACTCGAGTTTTCAGTCTGATCCTGACGACAGCAAGTCAACATCAGGTTTTATTTTCACACTCAACGGGGGAGCAGTGAGCTGGAAAAGTTCCAAGCAGGAAACCACTGTTGATTCGACAACGGAAGCCGAGTATATTGCTGCTGCTGAAGCCGCCAAGGAGGTTGTATGGATGAAGAAATTCATCAACGATCTTGGTGTGGTGGAAAGCATATCTGGTCCCATCCCACTGCTGTGTGACAATAATGGGGCGATTGCTCAAGCGAAAGAGCCGAGGTCTTATCAGAAGTCGAAGCACATTCTGCGGCGCTTTCATTTGATCAGAGAGATTATAGCTCGAGGAGATGTCGTGGTGGAAAGAGTTCCCTCAGCCGAGAACATAGCAGATCCACTTACAAAGCCATTGTCTCAAAATGTTTTTGAGCGTCACTTAGAGAATATGGGTATTCTGTATAAAAGTGATTGGATTTAGTCCAAGTGGGAGATTGTTAGTATTAGATGGTCTCAAAGCCAATCCGATACTATGTACATATTCAGATTATTAATAAATGGCAATAATTTATTGTGTGTAATTAATTCGATCTGTGTTTATCGTATCACGATGAAGTCCATGAACATGTACAACAGTCTTCGGATTATGATGAGATCATAATTACGGGACCGAAGACTTATAAACACATGTTCTTAATTGTTCCTAGTCATAGGATGTTTGAGATAGGACATCGAACATCCGGATAGACTAGTATAGGTTACTTCAGCTCATATGATGAGGGTGACTGATCCCATAAGTCACTTGTGTGGAGACACTATGCTGAACCTATAGGTGCTCATTGGTGAATGAGTTCACTGAACTGATCCGACTATGAATCGCTGGATGGTAATCACCTCACTGTTAACCAGCTCGATTCATTTGTCACGGTTGCGTGGATGATCCTTGAACCTGAGACTCCAAAGATATCTTGTTGGTAGGTTTCTGAGCTTTCACCTTGACGAACGAATCCCTAACCATGGGTTATCAATAAGTCATGCGATCGGGTTCAGGGAAATACCCTCGAAGGTAATTGTGTGTTCAATACGGGATCATCCGCTCTCGGTAGTTTGAGAGAGAATGTTCCGGGAATGATGCGCTTAAAGTCCCTGGCCAGGGCGGACTCTGTAATCGATAAGGAGTTATCGGATTCAAATTAGCGGCATCTGATTCAAGTGAATCGAACAAATAGGGTTTAACAGTAAACTATGCCCTGGGTTGATTAGGGAACATTGCACGGATGAAGGATTATATCCGCGCGCTAACCGATGACAGAAAGGTTCCAATAGAGGGTTGCGATAACCCCAGTGCCATCCAGGATCACGCGATGTTGCTTGGCATCCAACGTGATCGGCAGTCCGTCCGAATTGATTGTGGGACATTAAATTCGGCTGATTAATTGAATATAAGGATATTAATTAATTCAGTGGGTCAGTAAAGGGTTACTGGACTTAATGGGCTATTAACTTGACTAGTATTTGGGCCTAGAGGGTCACACGCAAATGGTTTTCAAGTCGATGGATAATCCGATAGGATTTCGGATAAGTCTGGGTTTTTATGAAAAACCGCAAACTAACTTCTTATAAAAGAACGGATTCTACGTCCGGGGCCAACAACTCTGACCTAGCCGTCATTCGTTCTTCCCCACTTTCTCTCTCCTCTGGGCGTACGGTTCCCAACTGCTCCACCTTCCGTTCGACGGGGATTCCGAATCCGCATGTCGCGGCGGATTACGCGCAGTCAGACGGGATCTACGAACGCCGCAGCGAGCGAGGAAGCGAGGACGATCCATCGCGAGGAGAACCGCGTGGATACCGCTAGAGGTCGGGCATCTACACGACTTGCGGCATCGCTCTGACGGAACCGGAAAACGGACGCGGATTCGAATCCACGCAAGGTAAATTCGATTTACACCGGTTTTATTTTAACGACCGCAACGGGACAGATCCGATCCCGAACTTGTTATTCTGCTGCGTTTTAGGATCGGATCCCGACACAGCGATCCCAACAAAGGTGTCATTGGTGTCTTAGGTCCGAGGACCATCCACGCAACTGCGACAATATAATCAAGTTGGTTGATAGTGAGACTCTATATAAGTATACATGATCCATCTAAGCAAATCAAATTAAGAATTTTCTCTCTCAAGAAAGTCCTCAAAATAGACTTACGGTTAAAATCAACTTCTAAACTCCTAATAAATCTCGAAATTAGCTAAAAGCCTGTTCTTAACAATTATAGGTAACTTGATTAATTTTTACATGAGCTTAGTCTCACTAAATTTTGAGTTCTCGGCAAGGAGTTTTGACTAAATCAAGGCAGTTGATCATTGGAGACTTACGAATTATGCTTAAGTTAAAGCCTTAGTTAACTTAACACCGGCATAGTGAGCCAATATGACTAAAGGGATCTAAGCAAAAGGTTCAAATGGGACGGAATATTATAAGACATCTTGGTTTATCTAATTCAATTTGTTAATAAGAAAAATGATTTGACAAGTATGCATGAAATTGACTTAGTCCTTGGTTAAGAATAGAAGTAAAAATGATAGTGAAAGAGTTTGTTGATTTGTATATCTAAAAAAACTGGATATTAAGAATTTAGAATAAAGTTAGAGATGTTTTTTGCATCAATTTTTTGAAGATCAAGACATTACGAAAAGAATAAAAGGCTTTTTCGATATCGTTCTCTATAAACATAGTGAATTTAAAATAAATCTCTATGTTTTGCATATTTTTGTGTTAATTACTATAAACTTAATATAAATTTAGTAAATCCTTCTCATCAAGAATCATTTAAAAGAAGTAAATATTAATGAAATGTTCTTCAAACCAATATCAAAAGGGATGGAAGTACTTGAAATGGCACTAAAAATAAAAAATTGAATCCCATTGAACATTAAGAATGACCTTAATGGGCAAACTTAATAATAATTTTCAATTTTTTAGATTTTTCTATTGTGCAATCAGAGATCAAGTTGTACGTACACGTGAGGTACATCTAGGGCAACCTAAAAAATTGTTTTTTTTTCATTTTCACTACACTAGCAAGCATTGCAACATCAATTGTCGATGCAACAAGTAAAACTCAAAATTTAAACGAGGGCATAGGTGAATTTTTAGAGTGATTTAAATTTAAACTCATGTTTAACTATGGTAGTTAAGAAAAACTAATGAAAGCAAACAGTAGGGATTAAATAATAAAAAATTTAAGTATATAAAGATTAAAATCCAAAGTATGAAAGATACAAGAGCTTACTTCGGACTCACTATATTTATAGAGATCTATGTAGTAAAATCCAAAAATAAAAGGTTCTATATAGTGCTTAAAGTTAAGATCTCGTTTTGGAACAAAAGCTACTATTCAGATTTTTTTATTTTATACACATTTTATTCTTAAATTAGAGCACTCTATAAATCTTTAAATTTGAACTAATCTTCATAATAAATGCCAATTTCTTTTATTTGAGTGAGGATGATCATTCTCTCCTAACGCTATCTTTTTGTTTACTAAAACTTGAAAAAAATGATAAGAAATTTATTCTCCTTTTTTGTTTCAGAAACTTAAAAATAGAAGATAAGACTTAGAAGAAACATTGACAATGGAAATTAGAGACAGCTTGTCTTATCTCATTCAATCTTTTAATAAGAAAAAGGACTTGACAAGTATGCATGAAAATGGACTTAGTCCTAATTTAAGAATAGAAGTAAAAATAATAGTGAGCGAGTATGTTGCTTTGTTTCAATATCTGAAAAAAAGGATATTGTGAATTTAGAATAAAAGTTAGATATGTTTTTTACATCATTCTTTTTGGAGATCAAGACACTACAAAAAAAGGCTTTTTTCATGCCGTTCTCTATAAACATAGTGAATTTGAAATAAATCTCTATGTCTTGAGTATTTTGATATTATAAACTTAATATAATTTATTAATAAATTCTTCTTGTTAAGAATCATTTAAAATAAGTAAATATTCATAAAATATTCTTCAAACCAATATTAAAAGGGATGCAAATACTTGAAATGGAACTAAACAACAAAAATTGAATCTCAATGAATTTGTACTTCTAAATAGAATGTTCATAAGAAGTGCCCAATTTCTTTTATTTGAGTGAGTATGATCATTCTCGCATTATCAGATGGATTTTTTGTTTCCTTGTGCACCTTAACTTCATATAAAAAAAGGTGCTATTAAACTCCTCCGTTTGGTTGCCAAGCCGTGACGCTGACGCGCCAAGGATAAGGTGGGCTCGTGTTCTCTGGCCATTTTTCAGTCTGGTGCGATACCCCTCCAACTAGCCCCCGCCCGCGCTCTCCACCCGCCATGGCCGCCTTCCTGGGATCGCCCTCCATCCTCTCCCACCCACTGAAGAGGCTCCACCCCTCCTACTCCCAGGCACCCCGCTCGCCCCCACCCCCTCCTCCTGCTCAAGGGCCTCCCCTTCCGGCGCCACCCTCCTCCCAACAGACGCCCCCTCTCTCGACACCCTCCTCCGTCCCCCTCGAGCCCAAGCAGACGTCCCGGCCAGCCGCCACTACGGCGCCCGAGTCCACCGACTGGATAGCCTCCTCCCTGAGCAGGAGGTTCGGCCTCGGCGCCGGCCTGGCCTGGGCGGGCTTCCTCGCCATCGGCGTCCTGTCCGAGCAGATCAAGACCCGGCTCGAAGCCTCTCGGCAGGAAGCGGACACAAGGTTACGTACCCATCTCTCCCAACCAACTTCTGCCTCTTCTTCTGCCGCCGCCCTCTGCATCACATATAGCATGCATCTTCTTCTGATCTCCTCGTGCAGGGACGTTGAGAAAGAGCAGGAGGTCGTGCTGCCCAACGGCATCAGGTACTACGAGATGCGGGTGGGCGGGGGGGCTTCCCCCAGGCCGCGGGACCTGGTGGTGATCGACCTCAAGGGGAGGGTGGAGGGCAGCGGGGAGGTGTTCGTGGACACGTTCGGCGAAGGGGAGAAGCCGCTGGCGCTGGTGCTGGGGTCGAGGCCCTACACCAGGGGGATGTGCGAGGGGGTGGAGTCGGCGCTGAGGTTGATGAAGGCCGGGGGGAAGGCGAGGGTGGTTGTCCCCCCCGGGTTGGGGTTCGGGGAGAAGGGCGCGGACCTGGGCTCCGGCGTGCAGATACCCCCTTCCTCCACCTTGGAGTTCATCGTCCAGGTTGACAAGGTCTCCATCGCCCCATCTTAACTAACTCTTCCTTAAGCAAGCCGCTGTCTACTCCCGTGGGGTTATTCGCACGTAACTGTGATCAGATCTTTCCATGATGAGATGATCAGACTGTTACTTAAAAAAAAGGAAACAAAAGGGAGAGCTCGGCCTGTGTAGATAGGTTTTATAATCGAAAGTAGTTTCGGATAAGATTATATCATAAAAATTGTTTATGTAAACGTTTAATTGAAAATAACATATTGGATTACCCACTTGGACGAAGAAAATGAAGTTAAGAAGGGAAGTTCTTAAGCTACCTAAATAAAATTCCGTTGCATGCATGTGTCGCTATTACTTCGGCATTGATTATTTTATTATTTGCGCATTCATTCATTCCATTTGAGTGTTCTTGCATTTATGATATGAGTACTAATTGTTATAGTGAGGGTGTGATTTGTACCGGTCCACAATGTAATAGGTAAATAAAAGAAATTATTTTTTGAAATTTTTTAGGTGGGTCCGGATGTGCTTTACATGTCTGTATAGGCCGATCTCCGATCGGATGATCTAAAAAAATCTGAAAAATAAAAAATAAAACCTCAATAAATAGTTAAAAAAAATATCCTTAATGGGCCGAGTCCAATAATGGTTTTTGAATTTTTAGATTTTTTTAGGTCATCAGATCGGAAATCGATTTGTACAGACATATAGGACATCTTGAGAGCCACCTAAAAAAAAATTTAGAAATATATTTATTTTTTTTAATTTATCCACTGCACTGAGATGCGGCACAAATTTTACCCTCAATACAGCAAGTATTATTCTTATGATATATCATTTTCGGCTTTCCTTATTAACCCCCTCTCTAGGGCAATCCGACATAGCTCAGGCCAACTTTCTGCATTAGGGACCAACTCAATTTGAACCACATTTCAAGAATTCATCAATTAGTTGCAACATATGTGGTTTCTACGTACTTTGACTTCTCAATCTCTATGAATTCATCGACTCAAACATATATGGTTTAAGAATTATCAAGGCTGGTCTTAAATCTTTTATAAACCAAAAGTATACTGATATAATGAGGGAAATATGCTTGTTTTTCTCTTTTATATCGTAAATTTGGTACATGGATTTGGGACCTCATTACTGCCACTTATGCGACAGATATGCCAAGGAAAACCATCACCATTACTCCCTTTATCCAAATGTAATACCTTTATCTTCATCAAAGTTTATATAATGCTCAGTCTAACTTAATTGATTCATGGGTAACACTAATCATATTCATCAAGAAGAGAGAATGAATGTTTCTATATATTTGGCAAAGTCAATGAACTTTCCTACATGATTTCACCACTATTGATAAAACCAACGGATGTGCGAGGTTTAGATCGATCACTTTATGACTATGGCGAGCACACATATTTATGAATTCTTGTTTGGTTATTACAATCCTACTCTTTTACTATATATATATATATATGTACTGTAGCGGTCGGAAACTAGTCGGATAGTGACGACCATCCTATCGAAGATTTCGATTACGCGATAGAATTTATTTGTTGGTGGAAACTGTTAGCCTTAGGTAACCTACAAGTCAATCTGATTATTTAAATCTCGATCATTTATTAATAAAATGACATTATTTTATTATGTGTAATTCGTTCTTTTACCGTCTCATAATGAAGTCCGTGAATATGTGTGATAGTGATCAGATTATAATGAGATCATATTAATGAGATTGATCACTTAAACACACATATTCTTAATAGTTCCTGATCGGAGAATATCCGAAAAAGACATCAGATATCTAATTAGACTAGTACATATCATTCTTACTCATAAGATGGAGGTGACTAATCTCATAGTCATTTGTGTGAATACACTAAAGCGAATCTGTAGGTACTCATTAGAGAATGAGTTCACTGAACTGATCCGGCTGAATCGTTGGATGGTATTGTACCTGATTGTCAATTAGTTTGATTCTATTGTCGTAGTTGCATAGATGGTCTTCGGACCTGAGATACCAAGGACACATTGCCGGTATACTTCTATATTTTGACCTTGATTTACGGATCTCTATTCACGAATTCTAAACAGCTAAGGATCGAGTACGGCAACCATCGAAAGGAATTGAGTGTCAAAAAGGAATCATTCGCTCTCAGTATTTAGAAAGAGAATGCTCTAGGAATGATGCGCAGGAGTCTCTGGCCAGAACAGATAATAATATCGGAAAATGAGTTTTTCAATATTATTCGACAACATCCAATCCAAGTGAGTCGACCGGTTATGATTTGACGATTAACCATATCCTGAGTTGACTCGAGAGCATTGTACGAATAAAAGATTATATCTACACGATAACTGTCGACGGGAAGGTTCCAAAAATGAGTTGCTTTAACCCCAATACATTCCGGGTTCACACGGTCACTGTCGACGGGAGTTTTATCTAAAAAATCCATTCCTATAAAGAAATCTACAGGTAATGTATTAGATATACATACCATAGATAGGGTTAATTTTAAATTTGGATATTTAAAAAAATTCAAAGTTAGAAATTTCTTAATCTACTTCTTTTTTTTGAATAGCTATTCCTCTGAATTTTACTAATAGTATTTTTTGTATTGGATATAAATTTACTTTAAGATGTATGATGGTTTTTTGTATTCCAGTAAATATTGTTGCGTAAATACTGATTTTTGGTAGGCTTATTAATATTTTATTAACTAATCGTAGGCGTTCTTCAATTAGATTACTCATAGAGTACTCGTGAATATATGGTTGATGTAATTTTAAAATATCTTGTCTTAAAATGAATGGTGCTTCTTTAGTAGAATGCGGATGTGCATATATTAGACAAAATTGTAAAATTTATTTTTCACTATTAATATTTTTAATTCTAAGTTTCTAAGGGAGGCTAAATATTTGATATTTATTAATTCTATTATGGAGGCGGTAGCTATTGGTTTTGTTGTTTCGTATATTTCGTCTGAGAATAATAAATTAAAGTGTAATAAAGAATAATTTGAAGTATAGTCAATCATAGAGTGTCATTTTAATTTTTTAATTTTTATTTTTATAATTATTTATATTATTTTATCTTTTAAGGATATTTTTTTTGTTAGTGATATTCTTTCTATTATTGATTTTGTTTCTAATTTAGTTGTTATAGAGAATGATATGAATTTTTTAGAATTTATAGTTTTTGTTTGTTGTTGTTCTAAGTATTTATTTAATAATTTAATTTTTTAACTTGTTTTATTGATTTGATCATTCATAATCTTCTTTTATCTCTTTATGTTTTAATCTAGGTAAAGAATTAGTTCTTTGTAAAAATAAAGAAGTAAAAGCTGGTCTTAACCTTAAGAAATCGCCTTCAAATGTTAATGTTCTTAATGGTAAATTTATAGGAGTAGTTTGTCTTAATTCTTCTATTCTTACTACTATTAATGGTAATGATAATTATTCAGGATTTATTTTTTAAGGTAATATTACTTTGGAGTATTAATGATAAATATTATTCATTACTATATTATCTATTCTAGGTTTGTGTTCTATATCCATAGATTCACAAAAACTAATTATTTTTTGATAAAAAAGGATAATACTTTGATCCTTCTAACATTTGAACTTTTTCTAATTTATGATATAATTCTAAACTTTGATTAATATTTTAGTCAGTTATGGATAATAAATAGTTAGGACATACTCTAAAACTAATTTTTTGATATGTTATATTTGATTGTATGGCACCTATTATTATTTGATCTAATCTCGTGATTCTATTATCTAAAATATAAATAGAAATGGGGCTCTCGATATTTTCTTTAAAATGTGCTCTAGTTATTATTTGTACTGCATTTATAAATATATTTTTTATTTTTTTATTTTTTCTATTTTTTTCTGATTTTTTTGTTATTAAAGGGATTTTTAAACAGCTTTCATAATTATAGGAAGGGAATGTTTCTTCAGTAGTAGATAATTCATCAATATTATTTTTAGATCTTCTTGAAAATAAAGATATTTGTAATGCCTCATTTTTTATTTCATTTTTTCTTTTTAAAATTTGATTATAAATTTTATTATCGAAAATAAAATTTTCTTCTTCTTTTTCTATTTTTATTACACTTTCTATATTTGAACTAGTTTTAGGTACTAATCTTAACATATATATATATATATATATATATATACTATGTATTAATTTTTCATAATCATTTATTAATAAGAATTCTTGAAATAGTAAGGAAAATCTTCTTCTAATGTTGTTTCTTCTTCTTCATAAAAAGGATTTCCAAGTTCATCAAAATTGATATCAGAATTGTCAGATTTTGTATCACTTACAAGTATTATTTCATATACAGTATAACCATTATATAAACTAGATAAATATGTTGTTTTTACCATTTGAAATTCTCCTATTTTAACTAAGTTTGCTAAGTCTTCTTGTGTAAACATTACTTTGCTATTCTTTTATTGAC
This sequence comes from Zantedeschia hybrid cultivar, assembly GCA_030544215.1. NCBI lineage: Eukaryota > Viridiplantae > Streptophyta > Magnoliopsida > Alismatales > Araceae > Zantedeschia > Zantedeschia hybrid cultivar. Next base: position 20,470,466 of record JARZZO010000009.1, read on the forward strand.
ATGAATTAGCAAAATAACCCTGTTTTCCATAAGAATAATAATATTTTCTTTGTTGAGTTAAATTTTTTGATTTTGGATGGAATCTTCCACCTTTTCTTTGTTGAATTTTATATCTTTTTTGTCTTTTATAATAAGGTTTATGATAAGTTCTATTAGTGTACTATTGATGATAATGTTTTTTTATAATAATATTTTTATGCAATTTATGTTTGAAAGAAGATGCATTTGAACGAAATTATAACAAGAAGGTTGTAATTGTTTACAAATAGGTTTTGTGGCTAAGTATCTTAATTGTTCTTGTATTTGTTGTTCAGCACATTATTTAACACTTCAAAAGCGCATTGTATTCTTAAAGCTAAATAATCAGTTAATCTTTTTCTTTTTATGTTCTAAAAGAAAATATTATAATAATATTTACATTTTTTATCTCATGGTAGTGGTAATTTTGAAAAATATTCTATTTCTAGTTTAGGAATATCGGGTGTTTTAATTCTCATATTTTAGTGATATACCATTAACTAAAATAAGATAATGCTTTAATATTAACACATTTTGAACATTTTAGGGATTCTTTAAATCTTTCTTGTTCTGAACTATCATCTATAAATGTTTCTATAAACATAGCTAATAAAAATTATCCTAATTTTTTAAAAATTATAAATTTATCTCTTTCTGAAATTGTTATGGTTTCTATTTCTCCATGTTCATTTTGTTTAGTAGTTGCTATTACTTTTAAATTTTGAAAAGTAGCTAAAATTTCAAAAGGTCTAATAGTGTTTGCTGCAGATCCTTCAAATTTTGATTATGCTAATTCTAATAATTTTACTGCATCAATATTTGGTTTTCATAAATTTTACCTAAAATTCTTTGTAACTATTCTCTAATATATTTTTCTCTTTGTTGAAATGGTATTTTGTCTATATTAAAAGCATAAAGGTCAAATCCCATATTATGATTCATTAATATTGTATAATCTTCATAAGGTTAAAAATTAGGATAAAATATACTGAAAATATTTTTATTCTTGAATAACGTTTGGAGTCATCTTTTGGTAAATAATGGTAATCAGCAATATGTCCTCTTTTTGTTCCTTAATATCTTGATTTATCATAGGGATATTTTGTTCCTTTAAGAGGTTTTATAAATTCTCTATAGGGTCATGAATGGTAATCGTTTTTTATCCATATATGCATTTTTATCATGAGGAATATCTGGAATTGGAGGAGGTATATTAATTGGAAGAGACATGATATAGATCAAATTATTATTCTTTTGGTACTAGGCGGAAGTTTATCTTCTACGTACTGAGATTACCAATTTGATATACTAAAGAGTAATTTTGATCTCCTTTTTATTTTGTTTTAGCAAAGCAAACTTTTCTTTTAAATTTTAATATTTTTTCATAAGTTGATCCTGAGCACATAAACTCTACTCCTAGTGATTTTATGGTAACAATAGTTTTTTATCCATATGTGCATTTTTATCATGAGGAATATCTGGAATTGGAGAAGGTATATTAATTGGAAGAGATATGATATAGATCAAATTATTATTCTTTTGATATTAGGCGGAGGTTTATCTTCTACGTACTGAGATTACCAGTTTGATATACTAAAGAGTAATTTTGATCTCCTTTTTATTTTGTTTTAGCAAAGCAAACTTTACTTTTATATTTTAATATTTTTTCATAAGTTGATCCTTAGCACATAAACTCTACTCCTAGTGATTTTATACTTAGTGAACCTCAACGTTCCCTTTTATAGCTTCTCTCAGAGCTTAGTAGGGTACTATTCATTTTGACTCTTTCTAAAATCACTCAATATTTGTGAGTCAACTTATGAAAAAATTAAAATTTAAGCATTTGCGGTTCAATAAAAGAAATAAGGAGAAAGTAAGATTACTTACGTAAGGTGTGTCGAAGGATGAAGAAATCGAGTTGATAAGGATGCTACTGGCTCTGATACCACTTGACAAAGGTTCCACTGGAGCCTCTAGGGAGGAAGACATAGTCTGCCGTTCAAGTCGCCATTACGAGAGGGCCGTGGTGGAAGTCCGAAAGCGACGTTCGTTCAAAACTTGTGTAACGTTATTAATTCAATAAAGAAGGTGGTTTTGATGGGGACACCAAACCGCAGAAGAGCAGACATCGAGCACGTGCTACGCAAACGTCTTTGTGGCTTAGCGACGAGCTCCTTATCTAGGATCGAGTCTAGTTACGTATTTTATTTTAGTCTAGCCTTAAGGGCTATTTCTATCATTTTCCTGCCCCTAAGACATGTGTGGTATTTCTTTTTTTAATGAAGTCATTCTTGTCTTGACTGTAGACACGCTAATTTTTACATCATATTGAGTAAATTTCATGTCACAATGATAATGCCTCAGAATGGTCTGATGTTTAATCACTAATTAATTTTTATTGATTTTCTCTCGAAATTTGTTGAATCACGTCGCGCATACACGACGCCATTTAGATTCTTAACAGAAATCAATTCGAAATTGAAAATTGTAAATTAAGAGGATTTAGCTTAATAGTGTCACCCTTACACAACGCCGTTTAAGTCCTAATCCGCTTAGGTTTACTATTTCTAATTCTGGTTAATTTCCTAGTTTATCTAAAGCACGTCGCGTGTACACGACGCCTTTCATGTTTCCTAATTATTTTCAATTTTCCTTTCCGGATTTATTTCTATTTTGACTGCATTAATGAACTAAAAGGCGTCCCCCTTAAGCGACGCGTTTTAAGAGTTTCTTGATAAGCAAGATTTGGCCGAGATAATCATGTTCTCAAGGTTGGAAAGGTTTCCGATTCCCATTATGATCGTCCAGAGCAAGTCCGAGCTGCGGGAGAGTCCCTTAGAAGGCCAAATACCCTAAAATCACTTCTTATAAATACATATGGACATTAACTTTTAAAAAAGGTTGGTATTTAGAGAATTCGGAGCTCTTTACAAGGTGTTTGAAGGTCCTCAAGGGAGAAAAACGTGGATAACAAGAAGGAGTTCTTGTTTCTTCATCCTCTTCCACCATTGAAACTCAACAAGATCAAGGCTTTCAAGGGGCCAAACCAACCGATTTCCTTTCTAGCTTATTCTAGTTTCTTTTTCATATAGTTTTTCATTGCATCAACTCATCGCACACACTCACTTCATGATTTCCAAACCTACACTCCTTAAAGGGGTTTAAAAGAACATAAAAAGTGAGTTCTTTTAGTTTAGTTGCATGTTTAGATTTTTAATTAGAATAGATATTACACTATTTTAGTTCTAATCATAGTTTTGTTGTTTATTTGATTTTTTTTTGTGCAAAGTACAAAAGAAGAGCAAGAGTAAAGAAAGAGAAGGCTCTTTTCTTTCGGCCGCTCGGAAGAGAGGAACAAAAAAATATCCATATTCTCCCAGTTTGCAAGGTTAGTAAGCGATCACTTTTCCTTTGAAAATCTCGATTTCTGGCGATCACAATTCTTTTCATATTGTTAATCATAGTAAACACATGATAACATGATTAACACACTCTTTTTTAGCACTACAGCTTTTTGGCGGTCACGGTGGGACTTGTCTTGCCGTTTCTCTCTTTTTACTCTTGTTTATTCCATTGGGCACCCTCGGTGCACCGCTTGTGTCCCTCGGACACGTTTGATGGTTTGTTGGTTGGTTAGTTGACTTTTATCCACACGTACACCTCGTACACACCCCCTTGTGGCAAAATTTTGCCCTCCCTTGATTGCCTTGAGAAGTGGTATTAGAAAGTGTGTTTGTTCAGATTGATATCCATGTGTTGCATGATTGGTCTATATATTCAAATTGTCGTCGCATGAGTAGTTGATTTCTTAGTCATCTTGTTGTTTGAAGAGTGGATTGCCCCTGATCTTGCTTCTTATTTGCTGCTTTTGGGACCTAAAGCACGTCTGCACAGGGAGACGTGTTTCATTAAGTGCGTCGCCTTCGCAAGACGCGATTTAGTGCCCCCCTTTATCTTCCTTGTTGCCCGAGCCTCTGTGAACATGAGAGATTACTGTTGTGAATAGCGTCGGTGAACAGCGACGCAATTCAAGCTCTCATCCCTGTTGGTCATTAGCACTCGGATCGTTGACCTTCTTGCTACCTATATTTATTTATTCTACATTAGAGGCCATCCACGCCACAGGTCATTTGCATCGAAGCTCACCCCCCTCCTCTAGGAACACCTCTCTTGACATCCTCACCTCTCTCTGACTGGGTCAGTCCCTCGGTCAGACTAAAGTGGTTGGTGTTAAGACCTCTGTAAATCCCCAAACGCAAAGAATTCCTCTTTGTTCATCAGGCCAGTTGTACCATTTGAAGTCCCGGGTAGTCGGTCATATCGTTGTGAGTGAAGCCGTAGAGCATAACGGTGGAAATTGAATTGAAACTAGGATCTTACCCATTGAGAGGATTTGAATCTAAAAATTCAATTAACCTAACAAGTAACTCTCAAAATAGCATAAACATCCACTTGGTTGTTAATCTATGCAAACTTGATTGAAGTAATTGTCATCTCAACACAATGATGCTACGTTCAGGTAGAACTGTCGGCATGGTTGCCTTTGAACAAGAAGATATGGTCGAATATGAGGGAGATGCCTATGCCCCTCAGATTCATGGTACATCCTATTCTGAAGATGAAAGGGACGCTTATATCCCCGATTATCACGATCAATTTCAATCTGTTCACGAGGGAGATGCTCATGCCCCTCAGTATCATGATGATTCGATCTACGGTCAATATCACTCGAATTTGGGCAATCATTCACGTATTCATGTCATCTCTAATCCTACTGTTGAAAGATCCCAAGACCAGACTGGGCCCTCTGTCGATCATCCTTCTGATCTTGCTACTCTCATGGTGTAACGACCCGCCACCCTATAATCGGGGATCCGATTACTAAATGGGTACCGAATCATTAGTTTGGAGCCAAACTAAGATCTAGATAAGTCTGGGAAATAAATAATAAACTAAGCTAAACATTCACATCGCATTGAATTAAAAAGGAAGTGCAAGAATTAAAAGTTATTACAATGTGACTCGACACAGTAAATAATTACATACTCCAACTAAAAAGAAATATTTAAGCGTACAGGCCAGAAAATAAAATAACAACTACGTCGGGGCATACCCCGGAACAACAGTTGTTGGCGCGCAACCCAAAGCAGTACTCTCCTCGCTAAGCCTGCCTGGAACCCTCACCTGAAAACCGCAGGGGTGAGTCTCAACGAAAAGACTCAGTAGGGATCCTTCGATCCCCACCGCCCACTCACGCACCCACAAGTGCAGTAACACAGATACAAGTAGAATAAGCAAGTTACACAATTCCTAAATTCCGATATAAAACACATGTATTCGAGATGTAACGTGCACAACTCTGAAACCATTCTACCAGGGAGCCTACAACCAGCGTCTCGGCAAAACACGCTAACCACACAGCCGAACACAGGAAACATCGACCCGCTGGGACCAAACAATAACCCCTCGGATAGCACGCTAGCTACTCCGGCCCAACTGGCTCTAGGTGGTTTCTGCTTCCCCCAGCACGAGTGACACTCCACAGGTACCACTTCCACACCGGTACTAGCTAACCCCGGGGTACACCAGGTGACCCTCTCTCTAGGCGTCACCCCACCACTCCCACACCGGCGTTGTGTCCCTCCCACACGGACACAGGGTGGCAAGCGCTACAACTGTCACTCTAGGTCCACAGTCGTACGAAACACAACACAGTGCGATCCGATCACGTAAAAATTCTCATCCTCGAGTATGATTTCAAACATGCAATTAACCAAACTATCTAACAGTGTGAAGATATGTTAATAGCATGAATTAATGTGATTATGCCTTGAATCGCGTCGCCCAAGGCCGACGCCATTCAAGCCTCCTAAACTGGTTCATGTGAAATCTGGCCTCGGAAATAGCCTAAAAAGCATCGTTTATGCAAGTCGCCTTTTGAAAGGTGTCGCTGTCCCTAGACGCCATTCAGTTCTAGAGACAGAGTCTGGTATTTGGGCTAAATCGCGTCGCGGGTGGAAGCCGCCTTTCTAAAAGGCGTCGCTGTCCCCCGACGCCATTTAACCCTCACAGACATGTTCTCCCTCCGCCATCTCCCGGTCCACGGGATGGGATTTCCTCCCCAAAATCGTGTAAAAACACGAAAAACATGGAGAATAGGGAGAAGAACCTAACTACCCATTTAAAACACCCAATTTCTTATTTCATGCATTTAGTATTTTCACCCCAAGAACACCCCTAAACATGCTCCAAAGCGGGAAAACATGGTTTTTAAATGAAATACTACGAGAATCGTCACCCTACCGGTTACTTGAACTCCTCGAAGCTCCAAGCCGCCTACCTGCCTTGCCCCACGCCGCCGCCGGTACCACCGTGGACGCCGTTACTCCACCGGGACGTCGGCCGCCGTCCGGAGAGAAAAACGCCGCGGAGGAGATGGTGGTTGTAGTGGTGGGAGTTAGGAGATCGATGGAGTGGAGGGAGAGATGAAATGGAGGGAGGAAAAGGAAGTAGGGGGAAAAAGAGCCGTCGGATCGCCGGAGGAAGAGAGGAAAGAGAAGAAGGAGGACGAAATGAGGGAAAGGAAGGAGAGTTCACAGGGTCAACCAGAAACTAGGTAAAATGTGTCATGCACGCCCGACGTCTTTCAGACGACAAGACCGGGCCGTACACTGACAAGCCAAGGTCGTACTCTGAAAGGCGTCGTCCATCCAAGATGCCATTCAGACGATCTGACCATGGCCGTACTCTCGCGATCCAAGGCCAGCCTACGTGGCGCCCACGTGGCACAGCCTAAAACGCGTCTACATTGCTGGACGCCGTTTAAACCGTGTCTCGCAGGCTCGACGCGAAACAGAACTGAGTCTCAGCCCCATCAGGGCCCGAACTAAGGGATCCGACCCCGAAAACTGACCCGAAAACCGGATCCGAAAACCTCAATCCTTACACATGGGAGCTCTGTCTAATCACGTGGATCTCCGTCAATTTGATGCCATTCAATCAATCTTGAAGGAGAAAGCTCCTCTACATACTTCTGAGCCAAGCCCTATGGTTCAACCTTCTGCTTATCAAGCTCCTACTCAGGCCATGAAAGGTCTCCGTATTTTCACTCCACGGCACAGAAGCCCTCAACAGTCTGGTTCACGGCATCCTGTCAGGCCGCAAACCCCAATCTATCAGAATGCCTTCGGGCACGGTGGAAACGCCGCCAGTTCACAACCTCACTGTCCCCGCATCCCTGCTTATTCGCGGAGGCAGTCTTTTCAACAACCACCACCTCCACCAGCAGATTCTACCACCCAACTCCTACTTAACAAGTTGGCCCAGATGGACAAGAGATTCAAGAATCTTGAAAAGAATATGGATAGTAAGGACGCTCCTGAACTCTCTGTTCCTGATTTTCCAGTATTCCATCTCTTACCTTCTGAAATGTCAATTTACAGAAAGTACAACGAAACAGGCAATCCTTTCCTTCACATCAAAGAATTTCCGTATGAATCATTATTCTGGCAGCATGATAAAAAAGCATTGGCATTCCTCTTCAGAAGGTCGTCGGAGGGATCAGCTTTGGAGTGGTTCTTTTCCCTGGACCCCAGTGAGGTAGAGAATTTCGACATAGTGTCGAAGAGGTTCCTGCAAAGGTACAAAGATAGGGTGCCACATACCTTGTCCATCACTAACTTATTCAATGAGAAGATGAAGCCAGATGAAGACTTCATAGTGTTCGCCGATAGGTGGTGAGGGATGGCTGAAAAGATAAGAGACCATTTGTTCGAACAAGAATTAGTAAAGATAATGGTTGCCAAGGCCACTCCACAATACAAACTTGTGCTGACCCTAAATAACTTGACTACCATGGCAGATCTATATGAGAGAGCACATTATGCTCAGAATGCGTTCAAGGATTCCACCTTTGCTAGTGTCTTCGATCCTCATCGACCTAATAGACCTCCACCCCGGAAGTCTATTATCCCCAATTCTTCTATGGGTCCAACTACTAAGGGTACATTGTGATGGATATAGGTGTCCTCTAAGCCAACCATAAGGCACCTATTTCAATCTGGTTCACTAACCAATGGCATTAAATTCATTATGTAGATTGGCATACTTGTAACTGCGCATAATGAAGTCCATAAATGTGTGCAATAGTCATTAGATTATGATGAGATCATAATAATGAGACTGGTGACTTATAAACACATATTCTTAATTGTTCCTAGTCGTAGGATGTTTGAGAAAGACAGCAAACATCCGGTAAGAGTAGTACAGGTTGTTCCAGCTCATATGATGAGGGTGACTGATCTCGTTAATTACTCGTGTAGAGACACAATGGTAAACCTGTAGGTGCTCATTGGGGAATGAGTTCACTGAACTGATCCGACATGAATTGCCTAATGGTAATTTACCTGACTGTCAATCGGCTTGATTCATCGTTACAGTGGCGTGGTTGATCCTTAGACTTGAGACACCAAAGACACCTTGTCAGTGGACTTCTGGACTTTGACCTTGACCTACGAATCCCTATCCACAGGATCTCTAATAGTCAAAGATCGGGTCCAACAGAAGACTTTCGAAGGTGATTGTGTCTTCAATAAAGGATCGTTCGCTCTCAGGTAATTGGAGAGAGAATACTCTAGAATAGATCCGCAGGAGTCTCTGTCTAGAGAAAAAACAATATCAAAAAAGAGGTTTTCGGATATTGTACAACGGAATCCGATTCAAGTGAGTTGACCATCTAGGGTTTGACAGTTGACCATACCCTAAGTTAACTCGAGAGCATTGTGCGAACGAAGAATTATAGCCACGTGGTAACTGTGGACAGACAGGTTCCATGAGTGGGTTGCTGAACCCCATTACCTTCCGGGATCATGCGGTGTTGCTTGGCACCCAACTTGATCGGAAGTCTAACCGAATTTATATGCGATGTTAATTCGGCTAAGTAATTAGTTAATATATAGATATTAATTAATTATAATAAGTCAATAACTAGTTATTGGACTTAACGGGCTGAAAATCGGACTAGTAAATGAGCCTAGAGGGTCACACGCAATAAGATTCTCAGTCGATGGTACATAAGTGGGATTTATATTAACTTGGAGACTTTTGTGAAAAATCGCGCCAACTTAATATATATACGCGCTGTTGAGAAACTCTGGGCCAAGCTCCAGGGTTTCCCTATGTTGGCCGTCCTCCCCTCTTTCTCTCTCCTCCTCTGGGCGCCCCATTCGAGGCGCCAGAATAGTCTCCGTCACCGCCACGCGCGATTCTCGAAAGTCGGGAATTCTCGTACGCGGGTTTCCGGACATCGTTGCCGCGATGGATCTTCAGCGAGCGAGCTTATACGGACGAGGGAGCGAGGACGAACCACTGCGGAGGATCGCATGGATACCGCTAGAGGCCGGACGCTTGTGCGGCTCGCGGCATTGCCTCGACGGAACCGAGACGGAAGCGGATTCGAATCCGCGCACGATAATCAAATTACGATCCGTTTTTTTTTCGGTTTGTGTTTTTCGTTCCGAATCGGATCAACGGGCATCAGGCGGGATGAATTTTGTTCGTCGTTTCCGCTGCGTTCTTCGCGTCCAGCCCAGATCCCAACAGTGTATCAGAGCCAAGTTCCGCTCTAATCCGCTTCGGAACGACAAAATTAATATTCTAAAATTGATTTCCATGCACTTATTCCCTATTCTATGAGAAATTGTTCATGTGATGAACATTAAATTTTAGATTTGATTTTCTACCTAAAAAACGAGTTTATTTTTGGGGTGTTTCATGGTGTTCTTCATGGAGATGAAGAATCGACTGCATAACATGCTTCGGTACTTCTTTGGCCACTGTCGGCCATCCTCATCGTCGCCGGTGTGACTGGCAGCAGGCGGCGGCCTCACCAAGCTGCTGGAGGGTGGCGCTATCCGGCAGTGGAGGTCCCTTCCCTCCTCTTCCCTTTTCTCATTTGATGTAGAAATAAAGAAGTGGTAAAGGGGATCGTCGGTTTAGAAGAAGTAGTATTAGACGGCAGTAGGAGCCTTCTAGGAGCCCTGCCGGCACAGGCCTTGCCGTTCATCCTCACCGGCCCCGTCACAGGCGTCGGGGAGGCCGGCGGCGCCCCACTGTTCACCTCCCTTTCTCATCGCCAGCATCGGGGTAAGGGGGCGTTGCGACCTTTCTCTGCAGTGACCAACCGAAGGGGAGGGGGTGTGCTTGCCGTGGGCACCGGCAGAGCTAGAAGTTGGGCTCCCTCCGACGGCCTGAAGCACTCCGGCGTCAGGGTAGACAGGTGGGGAGGGGCTGTAATGCCCGGCGGCGGCTGCAGCAAACCCTAGCCCACGCGCTAGGAGCCCGGGTGAAGCGTGCAGGCTGGGCCCGGTCTCGTCGGCCTGAACCGGGCCAACCAGGAGCATGAACCCGGCCCAACCGGGGGGGGGGGGGAGGGGGGGAGCTAAGCCCTGTCCATGCACCCAGACCTGGTTCGACTAGGTGGGCCTTGGTCCAAGGCTAGGCTAGGCACTTGGCTGGGTCTAGTTCTAGGCCCGAGCCCAGTCCTTATGGGGCCAAAAGCCCATTTAAACCTTAACCCCAAAACCCCCCCATTAAAATAATCCCCACCCTTATTAACTGGAAAATGTAATTAATATATATATATAAGTTTAAAATATGTTTTAAACTTATGTCTATAATTTTCAGATATAAAGGGGTGATCTTTAAGATATGATCTTAATTAAGATATGTCCTTATGGGGATATGCACTTAGCTCGGCTATGTATATCCTGAATAAGGTACCTAGCAAATCTATTAAGACCACTCCATATGAGATATAGAATGGAAGGAAACCAGACCTTAAACATGTTAAAGTCTGGGGATGTCCTGCTCATGTTAAAAGACATGACGCAGATAAGCTGGAATCCAGAACTGACAAATGCAGATTTGTGGGATATCCAAAGGAAACTTATGGATATTACTTTTATCTTCCTGGCGAACAAAAGGTGTTTGTGGCCAGGAGAGCTGTCTTTCTGGAAGAAGATTATATTCTCCAGAAGGACAGTGGGAGTAAAGTAACACTGGAAGAAATTCCAGACCCACAAACTGGCAATGGTTCATCAGATGAATCGTCAGTTTATGAACCTGTTCAAAATGATACACAGGAACCTCGTAGGTCTGAAAGAGTACCTAAACCACCAGAAAGATATGTGAGACATATTAATTTGGATCGTTCAATGATACTCTATAATGAGGATGATAATCCTAAGACTTACCAGGAGGCCATTGAAAGTCCAGAGACCGGGAAATGGCGGGAAGCAATGAATTCTGAAATACAGTCCATGTACATCAACCAAGTTTGAAACTTGGTAGATTTACCCGATGGTATAGTACCTATCGGCTGCAAATGGATCTTTAAAAGAAAGATCGGTGCAGATGGACGTATTGAGACTTATAAAGCAAGATTAGTGGCAAGATTACTTTTCTTAATAATAGTTATTGAGAAATATTATTTGATAAAGGGGTTTTATTAACAAGGAGTTGTTAATGAATTATAATAGGAATTAGAAATTCTTTTATAAGTGTTATTTATGAATTTTTAATTCTATCTAAATGTTAGATTGTTTCGCATTAATAATTGTTATTAATGTGAATTAAAATTAATCTAAGTGTTAGATTAATTAATTTAGAATTATTCTAAATTTTGCATGAAATATTTTAGAATTTTGATTTTAGCTTTGTTTGCACATGATGATGTGTTTGATGTTTTAAATTAGATTTATTGCATGTTAGAAAATAAGATTTTCGAAAAATCAATTTGTCCAATTTTGATTGTTACCTAGGTTTTAAGAAAACCAAAACTATTATTTTTCAAAATTTTAGCCTTCATATGATGTGCTTTAACATGTGTGGATGGTTAAAATTTGTGGTGGTCATGGGCATGTACTTAGTTAAATTTCATATCATGTGATGGTGTGTGATTATGTGGATTGTTGTAGAATGTGATGTACATTAATTTAGTGTTATTTAATGAGGCCTGCGTGCCTTCCCCTCTCTCATTCCGTTGTAATTCTATCTCCCTCTGTCATTGTAATAGGCCATAAGGCTTTCTCTTACAATTTATTTGTATTTGAAATTGTTTCAAAAATTAATATTATTTGTAATTGATCGCGCCGATCGAGGAGAGGCGAAGATGATCCACAAGTGCAACCAGGAAGGAGACATGAGATGAGATCACCAGTGGCTATGTGTTTGCATACTTAGATTATATAAATGTTATATAGTTTTGGTGATTAATCGTTTGGCTCAAGTTAATCACCGTGCTGTCCATGACCACATAATGAACATGTATGGTTGATGCATGCCTTTTAGTTTTTTATTATGAATCGATTACTAGTATCTAGGTATAGTTAAATATATTCAATATATTTATAAACTATCACCTAGGATGAGACCAACTTAAAATAAACAAAACCTTCAACATAAAGTCTAAGTCAGAGCGCAAGTCATTGAGAATGTACCGCGTGGCTCTCCATCAATATAGTTCTTAGAACTTGATTTAGTGATGGCAGTTTCTTTGTGTTTACCCGAGATCTGCCACCATTTGATGAAAGGACTATTAACTATGGCATATTGATGTCTTGAGATTGGAATAGAGGAACGGTGTAGCTATCCTCGCGTTTACCCGGGAGCTGCATTCTTACTCTACTCTGTCACGTATTGATGGTAAAGCTTGTTAGTATTAGATGGTCTCAAAGCCAATCCGATACTATGTACTTATTCATATTATTAATAAATGGCAATAATTCATTATGTGTAATTAATTCGATATGTGTTTATCGTATCATGATGAAATCCATGAATATGTGCAATAGTCTTCGGATTATGATGAGATCATAATTACGGGACCGAAGACTTATAAACACATGTTCTTAATTGTTCCTAGTCATAGGATGTTTGAGATAGGACATCAAACATCTGGATAGACTAGTATAGGTCACTTCAGCTCATATGATGAGGGTGACTGATCCTATAAGTCACTTGTGTGGAGACACTATGCTGGACCTATAGGTGCTCATTGGTGAATGAGTTCACTGAACTGATCCAACTATGAATCGCTGGATGGTAATCACCTCACTGTTAACCAGCTCGATTCATTTCTCACGGTTGCGTGGATGATCCTTGGACCTGAGACGCCAAAGATATCTTGTTGGTAGGTTTCTGAACATTGACCTTGACTAACGAATCCCAAACCATGGGTTATCAATAAGTCAAGCGAACGGATTCAGGGAAATGCCCTCGAAGGTAATTGTGTGTTCAATACGGGATCATCCGCTCTCGGTAGTTTGAGAGAGAATGTTCCGGGAATGATGCGCTTAAAGTCCCTGGCAGGGCGGACTCTGTATTCGATAAGGAGTTATCGGATTCAGATTAGCGACATCTGATTCAAGTGAATCGACCGTATACGGTTTAACAGTAAACCATGCCCTAGGTCGATTCGGGAACATTGCACGGATGAAGGATTATATCCGCGCGCTAACCGATGAAAGAAAGGTTCCAATAGAGGGTTGCGATAACCCCAGTGCCATCCAGGATCACGCGATGTTGCTTGGCATCCAACTTGATCGGCAGTCCGTCCGAATTTATTGTGGGACATTAAATTCGGCTGATTAATTGAATATAAAGATATTAATTAATTTAGTGGGTCAGTAAAGGGTTACTTGACTTAATGGGCTATTAACTGGACCGGTATTTGGTCCTAGAGGGTGACACGCAAATGGTTTTCAAGTCGATGGATAATCCGACAGGATTTCGGATAAGTCTGGGTTTTTATGAAAAACTGCAAACAGACTTATTATAAAAGAACAGATTCTACGTCGGGGGCCAGCAACCCTGACCTAGCCGTCATTCGTTCTTTCTCTCCTTCTCTCTCCTCTGGGCATGCGATTCTCGACTGCTCCGCCTTCCATCTGACAGGAGAATCAAAATCCGCATGTCACGGCGGATTACGCGCAGCCAGACGGGATCTACGAACACCGCAGCAAGCGAGGAAACGAGGACGATCCATCGCGAGGAGAACCGCGTGGATACCGCTAGAGGTCGGGCATCTGCGCGACTTGAGGCATCGCTCCGACGGAACTGGAAAACGAACGCGGATTCGAATCCGCGCAAGGTAAATCTGATTTACTCCGGTATTGTTTTGTTCATCGAAACGGGACATATCCGATCCCGAATATTTTATTCCGCTGCATTTTTCGGTCGGATCTCGACACAGCGATCCCAACAAAGCTTAGATCAGATATAATAGTCTACTGTGTTTATCCGGGACCATTAAAAACCTGGGAGCTGAAATAAGATCGGATATTGCAAGGAGTTGCAATTACCATGAGATAGTTGCTCTAAGATAATAGTATGATACTATGTGTTTATCCGAGGTCATACTGTGATTCTTGGAGATTCTGATCCTCACTAGGAGACCGTCGGAGTTTTTCGTTCTATATACCTGAAGGTTATACAGTCCATCGAAAAATAGTGGGAAATAATTCAAGATAAAAGACCATAATTGAATTATAAGAACTATCTGCTTAAATCACGTTATTTCCTTCGTTCACTAAAATGTCGTCTATTAGAGATTTTAGCATAATGGATGTCAATACTTCTCATATTCAGATTGACTAAAAAACTCTGAAGAATGTCTTCAGGGCCAAGTGAAAGTCACTATCCTAATCAAATATCATGAATCCTCTTACTTGGATAGACCAGGGTGAAGAGGTACTCATGGTATGTCTTTTTGGAAGGCAATGATTGTCATGAAATCTCTTATTTGGATAGACCAAGATGAAAAGATATTTATGATGTGCCTTTGAAAAAGGTAAGTGGTAAAATTTTAAACGGTCGAACCCACACCTAAAAGGATAAAGGAAGGTCAACTAACATAGAGAAGTAGCAGTTCTCCCACTACAACCAATATAAGGATACTGATATTGGCAAGACGAATATGAAACTTGAAAGAAGTTTCAGATATTCTTATTATCAACCTTTTACATATCAATTGGAGAATTAGCATCTCCAATATGACATATTGGAAATGGTTCTCAGAGCTGCGATGGTATGCAGACTTAGACAAGTAAAAGGAAATCGAGAAAATGTAAGTGTTGAGTTAGACTTAACAATTGTTCATGAAATTCATAGGTAACTGTCAGACAGTAAATATTTGTATATCTATAGGAGTCAAATATAAAACTGAATAATTGTTATTTAGTTGCATAAGATATCAATAATTATAAAAGCGAATAACGTTGACTGAAAATGAACAATAGTTGTTCAAATCAGTCAATGCACTATAGATTCTTGATGTGACATTTCATGGGATGAATGTTCATAAGTCTCCTATAGAAATGAACTGTGTGAATCCTGATTATCTATGATATTGTACACAGGGTTATACAATAAGAAATTATTAGTGCTGATACATACTGATGTAAACAGCTCAAAGGCTAAAGATAATCACTCTCATTGACTTACCTTATAGTTAACTCTCAGAATGATTCGACTGTATGTACTTACTGAAGTACAAGACGAATACATCTGAGAGATTAAGGTATAAGATCAATATGAAGTATTAGAATTTTTTATTTGATTAAAGAAATTAATACTTAAGTATATGATTCACATAAATCATTCAGAGAATAATTGTATCATCGCTCGACTGATCCTCATTGTACATCATAGTAACATGATAAAATGAGGGATTGCACCTTATTAAGATATGGTGCAATGCATAATAAGATTTGCCTAATTCTTATATCCTTTTGAACATAAGTATAAGCATTAGATGTCCATACTTTATAGATAGTTCCAAATAAGTCAGTGTATGTCCATATATGATATGGAAACCAAATAATTCATATGAGATGTGAATTATGAACAAACCTGATTTCAAAAGTCAGGTATTACTGTGGTGTGAATTTGTGAATGTCTAAAGAGTTTGGACACTATATTTATTGGCCAGGCGATAATGAAATAATTATCGTCCTGAAAGTTGTCTTCTATGAAGAAGAATATATCTTCAAAAATGACAGTGGGAGTTGATAATACTAGAAGATGTTCTAGATTCACAAGCTAACATAAGATTATTAGATAATCTTTAAGTATTTGGAACCACTCATGACACACATCAGAGAGCTTCATAGATTTTGAGATTGTCTCAGTGACTAGAAGGATATGTTTGACATATCTGATTTAGCAAGATGAGAGGAGCTCAATATAGATTATGATCTAAAATCTATGATAATGATGCTCTCTGTCATTACAACTTTGAGATTGATAAGTTTATTAAAATTCTACTTGTCAATACTGTATATCATTATAATGAGATAATGACAGTTGGATATTAAAAGTGTTCTCTCAATATGATTGAGGAAAAGATGTATATAATACACCTTTAAAACTTTTCGAAGGAAGTTATGATTTCAAATATCATTTTGAATCAAACTGAAGTTTCCTAAGTTGTAATAAAAGTTTTGACTTAATGGTCAAATACTACGTGATCATTAAGAATGATCACAGATTGTGTGTGGATTCAGAAAGGACAATGGGAGTACGGTAGCTTTAGTAATGCTTTGTGATAATAACGTCAAAGTCATTAAGAATGACATCAAGATGTTACTATCAGTGAAAGCATTATTAACTATGTTTTCCTCCATAATAAGTTTAGTTATAATATCTCACGTATTGGAAATACGAATATATTAAGATAGATTGGTGGGGATATTGTATTGACCTGTATGTCAAAATGTTTGGCATAAATTTAATAATAAGTCTCAATTGTTGAGATATGGAATTTATTCCTTTAAAGAAAAGATTCCTTAAAGGATATATGAGTGAAATGCATCATTAAGCACTTGAGAAATGCTAAGGATGCATTCACGTATATGGAGATGATGATTTGAAACTATCAGGTCACACTAACTCAAATTTTAAGTCAAATAATAGATTCAACCTTCTAGTAGAAAGGAATGGATTTGAATTATTCCAATCTAGAACTCGATATTAAGGTGACGACATAAATAAGTGATACTGTTATTAGAACAGTATTGATGAAAATGTTCATCCCTGAACTAGATGTAGTTCTAAAAGGTCTCTGATACCATCCTATCGTTATAGGACAACAGTGGGAGCGATCAATTGTGTGATCGAGCCATGGTCTCTTCAAAAGTTGCAGAACATTCTGAGGTTCTTTCACAGGTTCAAAGACAAAGGATTAAGAGGAAATAACGTAATGGAAAATATTCCATCTATAGATAATTTAGCAGATCCCTGACCAAGTCTTAGTCACAGACTTTATGTGAGCATCACCTAGATTTGATGGAGATCAAATGCGAAAGTGATTGGTTTGAGTCCAAGTGGGAGATTGATGGATATAGGTGTCCTCTAAGCCAATCATAAGGAACCTATTTCAATCTGGTTCACTAACCAATGGCATTAAATTCATTATGTAGATTGGCATACTTGTAACTATGCATAATGAAGTCCATGAATGTGTACAATAGTCATTGGATTATGATGAGATCATAATAATGAGACTGGTGACTTATAAACACATATTCTTAATTGTTCCTAGTCGTAGGATATTTGAGAATGACAGCAAACATCCGGTAAGACTAGTACAGGTTATTCCAGCTCATATGATAAAGGTGACTGATCTGGTTAGTTACTCGTATGGAGACACAATAGTAAACCTGTAGGTGCTTATTGGGGAATGAGTTCACTGAACTGATTCGACATGAATTGCCGAATGGTAATTTACCTGACTGTCAATCGGCTTGATTCATCGTCACAGTGGCGTGGTTGATCCTTGGACTTGAGACACCAAAGACACTTTATCGGTGGACTTCTGGACTTTGACCCTGACCCATGAATCCCTATCCACGGGATCTTTAATAGTCAAGGATTAGGTCCAGCGGAAGACCTTCGAAGGTGATTGTGTGTTCAATAAAGGATCGTTCGCTCTCAGGTAACTAGAGAGAGAATGCTCTAGAATAGATCCGCAGGAGTCTCTGGCCAGAGCAGAAACAATATCAGAAAAGAGGTTTTCGGATATTGTACAGCGGAATCTGATTCAAGTGAGTTGACCATCTAGGGTTTGACAGTTGACCATACCCTAGGTTAACTCGAGAGCATTGTGCGAACGAAAGATTATAGCCACGCGGTAACTGTGGACAGACAGGTTCCATGAGTGGGTTGCTGAACCCCATTACCTTCCAGGATCACGCGGTGTTGCTTGGCACCCAACTTGATCGGAAGTCCGACCGAATTTACATGCGATGTTAATTCGGCTAAGTAATTAGTTAATATCTAGATATTAATTAATTACAATAAGTCAATAACTAGTTATTGGACTTAACGGGCTGAAAACCGGACTGGTAAATGGGCCTAGAGGGTCACACACAATAAGATTCTCAGTCGATGGTACATAAGTGGGATTTATATTAACTCGGGGACTTTTATGAAAAGTTGCGCCGACTTAATATATATACGCGCTGTTGAGAAACCCTGAGCCAAGCTCCACGGTTTCCCCATGCTAGCCGTCATCCCCTCTTTCTCTCTCCTCCTCTGGGCGCCCCGTTCGAGAATAGTCTCTGTCTCCGCCGCGCGCGATTCCCGAAAGTTGGGAATTCCCGTCCGCAGGTTTACGAACATCATTGCGACGACAGATCTTCAACGAGCGAGCTGATACAGATGAGGGAGCGAGGATGAACCCCCACGGAGGATCGCGTGGATATCGCTAGACGCCAGACACTTGTGCGGCTCGCGGCATCGCCTCGATGAAACCGAGACGGAAGCGAATTCAAATCCGCGCACGGTAATCAGATTAAGATCCTTTTTTTTTCGGTTTGTGTTTTTCGTTCCGAATCGGATCAGCGGGCATCGAGCAGGATGAATTTTTGTTCGTCGTTTCCGCTGCGTTCTTCGCGTCCCGCCCGGATCCCAACACATTGTCCCATGAACAGGTCAGTACAATGAACAATAATCAGCACCAGTTTATGAGAAATCAGTAGCAATATCAGTCACCCAGGCCTCAAAACCAGCAGGGTTATAGTCCTCCTACTCAGTAGTTACAGTCGGCACCGCAACATTCTCATCAGCAAGTATACAATCAACCTCGGCAGCCGCCGAATTACACTCATGTTCCTCCTCCTAATCACTATACACAGCAGAGGAAACCTCCTGATCCCAGAAGGACGGTATACCCCCAATTACCAGAATCCCTCACAGATATATTCAACGCCCTCATGGCGGCCAATGCCTTAGTGTTGCCGAAGGAAAGGGCCGTTTGGCCATCAAATGTTGACATGTCCAGTTACTGTGTGTTCCATCGTCAACTTGGACACACAATGGATGCTTGTTTTCATTTTCGGGATTATATTCATGACCTCAATGATCAAGGAGGGATTGATTGGGAAGAGATGAAAAAGTACATAGCCACCTTGAAGGCAAAAAGACCATAGCAGTAACAACAACAGTCACAGACTCCACAGCAGCAACAGTCGGTTCAAAGGGCCCCGGTACAGCAAGCAGCGCCGTAGAATATGGGTATAGTGCAAAACCCGTTGCCAGAACATCAAAACCAAATCGCCCCCATCCTAACAGATAGCCAGTCTGAGGCTAATAAAGGGCAACAATGTAAAGTGGAGGATTCATCCTCTATCTATTCAACAAGTCACATGTCAAGCACTGCCGAGCAACCGCCTCACCGCATTCTCCGCATCCCTAAACCACAACCTATCACAATTAAACCCATTCCACCCTCTACCACCACATCCTCACCAAGCAACCCTCCGCAAATCGATTATACACCCCTCATGCCATCCAGACCACTACTCTGTATGCCATTCCCTACATCACCTACAACAACCACTCACCCCGATACCCTACAACCCTCCAAACCACTCATCCGTGTTGGGTTCTCGGGTTTCTCCGGATCTCCCACGCAGAGGAAATAAAAATAAAAATTGAGATCCGTTCCCGTTTCGAAAAATCTAAAAACCAGATTATCGGCTAATCGGTTCTTACCGTGTGCGGATTCGAATCTGCAACCGTTTGGTTCCGTCGGTGTGACACCGCAAGCAGCGCCCGGCCTCTAGCAGAGTCCACGCGATCCTCCCCGCGACGGATATCCCCATGTTCCTCGTTCTTCGCAGCCTACAAAACCTCCACCGGTCGCCGCAACAATCGCCGCAACGCGCGGACGATTTCACGTCGAACAGGAGTCGGAGAAGCGGCGAAGCAGATCTGGATCTATCTAGGACGCCAGAGAGAGAGAGAAACTGAGGAGGGGTGGCTAGGGTTAGCAGTAGCTTGGCCTGCTCAGCCCGTTCGCTATATTTTATACTAACCGCACGGTTTTTCAAAAAAACTCTCGGTTTGTATAAAACCCACTTATTTACCCATCGCCGTGAGAATCATTTGTGTGTGACCCTATAGGCCCAATTATCAGTCCGGTTAATAGCCCAATAAGCCCAGTGACTCCTCACTAGCTTTATTAATCAATTAATAACTCTTTATTAATTAATTAATTAATCGAATTGATGTCGCACACCGAATTCGAATGGGCTTCCGATCACATTGGGTGCCAAGCAACACCGCGTTAACCTGGAAGGTATCGGGGTTAAGTAACCCACTCTTGGAACCTTTCCGCCGACAGTTACCGCGTGGATATAATCCTTCATTCGTACAATGCTTTCGAGTCAACTCAGGGTATGGCGTGCTGTCAAACCCTAACCGGTCGACTCACTTGGATTGGATGCCGCTGATGAATATCGGAAAACTCTTTTCCCGATATTATCGTCCGCCCTGGCCAGGGATTTCCGCACAGCCTTCTTAGAGCATTCTCTCTCTAAGTACCGAGAGCGAATGATTTCTTATTGACACACAATTCCCTTCGTCGGTATTCCGTTGTACCCAATCCTTGGCGTTTTAGAATCCCGTGGCTAGAAATTCGTAAACCAAGGTCAAAGTACAGAAGTCCACCGACAAGGTGTCCTTGGTGTCTCAGGTCTGAGGACCATCCACGCAACTGCAACAATAGAATCAAGTTGTTTGATAGTGAGGTACAATACCATCTAGAAATTCAATCGGATCAGTTCAGTAAACTCATTCTCTAATGAGCACCTACATATTCGCCTTAGTATCTCCACACAAGTGACTTATGAGATCAGTCACCCTCATCATATGAGTAGGAGTAATATGTACTAGTCTAACTGGATATACGATGTCCTTCTCGGATATCCTTCGACTAGGAATGATAAAGAATATGTATGTTTAAGTGATCAGTCTCATTAGTATGATCTCATCATAATCTAATCACTATCGTACATATTCACGGACTTCATTATGAAACGATAATTAATGCGATTTACACATAATGAATATTATGCCATTATATTAATAAATGAACGAGATTTACATGGTCAGATTGGCTTGTAGGCCACCTAAAACTAACAATCTCCCACTTGGACTAAAGCCAATCACCTTTATACAATAAGCCTATAGACTCTAGGTGACGCTCAAATATAATTTGAGCCAACGGCTTTGTCAGTGGATCTGCTACATTGTCGACGGATGGAACTCTTTCCACTACTACATCTCCTCTGGATATGATCTCTATGATAAGATGAAAGTGCCTAAGAATATGCTTCGATTTCTGATGAGACCGCGGCTCTTTCGCTTGCGCAATCGCTCCATTGTTGTCGCACAACAGCGGAACAGGCTCAGAGATGCTGAGAACTACGCCGAGGTCGGTGATGAATTTCTTCAACCACACTGCTTCCTTGGCGGCTTCAGCTGCAGCGATGTACTCATCTTCAGTCGTCGAATCTGCAGTGGTTACTTGCTTAGAACTCTTCTAGCACACTGCGCCTCCGTTCAAAGTAAACACGAATCTAGATGTAGACTTGCTATCATCTGGATCTGACTGGAAACTCGAGTCAGTAAAGCCTCGCAGTTTCAAGTCACCTCCTCCATAAACAAGAAACATATCCTTAGTTCTTCTCAAGTACTTAAGGATACATTTCACTGCCTTCCAGTGCTCTTCGCCTGGATCAACCTGAAATCTGCTCGAACACTTAGAACAAATGCAACATCAGGCCGTGTACATAGAATGGCATACATGATAGATCCTATGGTAGAGGCATAGGGTATTCTATCCATGAATGCCCTCTCATTAGGAGTCTTAGGAGACTGCTCCTTTGAGAGACTAATTCCATGTCTCATCGGTATAAGACCTCTTTTGGAATTTTCCATGCCAAACCTTTTGACTATGGTGTCTATGTACAAGGATTGGGTCATTCCAAGCATCCTCTTTGATCTAACTGTAACGACCCGCCACCCTATAATCGGGGATCCGATTACTAAATGGGTACCGAATCATTAATTTGGAACCAAACCAGGATCTAATCAAGTCTGGGAGATAAATAATAAACTAAGCTAAACATTCACATCGCATTGAACTGAAATAAAAGTGCAGGAATTAAAAATTATTACAATGCGACTCGATACAGCAAATAATTACATACTCCAACAGAAAGGAAATAATTAAACGTACAGGCCAGAAATAAAATAACAACTACGTCGGGGCATACCCCGGAACAACTGCTGAGGGTGCTCAACTCACGGCCGCACTCTCCTCGCTAGGTCTGCTGAGAGTCCTCACCTGAAAACCGCAGGAGGGGTGAGTCTCAAAGACAAGACTCAGTAGGGATCCTTCGATCCCCACTGCCCACGCACACACCCACAAGTGCAAGGTACAGCTAACGGAAAGGTGATAAGCACAAGAGGTACAATTCCTAATTCTTAACGTGCAATCACATGCAATCGTAATATAATAAACATGCATATATTAAACCAGCCGGCTAGGAAACCCACAACTGTCGTCTCGATAGAACTCGCTAACCACACAACAACGGTGGAAAAATCTCGACCCGCTGAGACCAAACAGTAACCCCTCGGATAGCGCACTAGCTACTCCGGCCCAACCGGCTCAGGTGGCTACTCCTTCCCTCAGCATGAGTGACTCTCCGAATGTACCACTCCGACACCGGTACTAGCTGACACCGGGGTTCACCAGGTGACCCTCTCTCACTAGGCGTCACCCCGCCCACGCCCCCACCGGCGCTGTGCTCACGCCCCCACCAGCACAGGGTGATAAAGCGCTTCAATGTCACTCCAGGTCCACAGTAACACAAAACCCAACAAGTACGATCCGGTCACGTGAAAAGTCCGCGATCGTATAACATACATGTAGCATCGTCCGGTCATGAAGAATCTATCTCTACCGGGTACACTAAAACATGCACTAACCATCCGTCTAACAGTGTGAACACATTTTACTGGCATGAATTAGTGAGGTTCTGTCTTGAATCGCGTCTCCCAAGGTTGACGCCATTCAAGCTCCATGTACAGGTTCATGTAAAACTGTCTTCAGAATCAGGCCCTAAAAGGCGTCGACATCCTCAGACGCCATTCAGCACAGAAATCCAGAAATTCCACAGAAACCACCCAGGGGATTTCTGCCTTAAAAGGCGTCATGGCCTCCCGACGCCATTCAAAAACGCGTCGTTGTCCCATGACGTCTTTTAACCCCAGAATCCCGAACTGGCAACTCCTCAGTAAGGCGATTCCTGACTTAAAAGGCGTCGTGATGGTCCGACGCCCTTCAAAAAGGCGTCGTCCATGCACGACGTCTTTTAACCCCAGGAAACAGAATTGCCATGAGCCCGAGGGCTCCCTTTTCAACTCAAATAACCCCAAAATCACCCAAAAACGGAGGAGAAAGAGGGGCAACATGATGCGTATTAAAATGCCGTCGTTAAAACACAAATAACATCAATCTTAATGTCCGAATCTCAATTAAAAATAACAAAGTAGTGCATGGTTGAGACCGGGTCGATCCACAAGGAAATAGAATCTTAATTTTGAAAACCTTGGATTTTGATTAATCTAGAAATGAGAGCTTGACTTAATTGCACTAATTAACTAATTACCTAATCAATCAACAATCTAATTAATTAGATCTATTCTAAAGAGTTTATTTCTAATTTCCAACATAAAGAAACTATAAAGAATTAATTACATGCACAAGTTTAAAGGAACTAACACACCTAAAATAAAATTTCCAACAATTGAAATACAAATGTTATTCTATTTAGAGACTTAAAACAGAATTCTGCAAAATGAATTAATTACATGCTATGAATTAAATACATGAGAGAAAGCTTAACATCTAAACTAAATAAACTAAAAAAAAAAATACTAATGCAGCAAAGGAGCTCATGTGGGCAATAGGGGTTCTGTGAAGATGCTGGGGGGCTCGGTGCAGTGGACCGAGGCAGCGGCTGAGGAAGGCGCAGCAGGCGAGGCTGGCGCGGCAGGCGAGGCCCTGACACGAGCGGGCGGGAAGCGCCTGCGCGGTGCCGCGTGGCTGCACGGGCGACGATGCTGGCGGCTGCGAAACGCCTTCTCCCGACGCGTGGACACGGGCGGTGGCGGGGCTTGGCATGGACGACGATGGAGCGGCGGCCGAATCCGCTGGAGCCGCCACGTGGATCCGTTGGGGCCCGCCGGTCAAAGCTTCTGTGAGGGAGAGAAGAAGAGAGGAGGAGAAAGGAAGAGAGAGAGAGCGACTGACAGAGAGAGAAATAGGCTGCGGGAGAGGGAGCAAAAGCAGAGCGAGAGAGAGAAAATGACAGAGAGAGAAATAGGAAAAGCAGAGAGAGAGGGGTGCGTAGAGAGAGAGAGAGAGCAGTGGGCGTGAGAGAGAGAGAGCAGTGGGCGTGAGAGAGAGAAACTTGTGGGAGAGAAAGGGATTAAGAAAAATTTCTGAAAATTTGGGGTCCCCCCTTTTGACCTTCTCCCTTAGTTTTATAGAAAAGATGGGGGGGTTTGAATTTCAAAAAGAAATCTTTTCATTAAGTCCCCTATGATTAGGGGATCCTCATAAAAAAACATTAATTGGTGATTTGAATTTCGAATTTTTAGATGGATCCTCCTTTCTTTGAATTTCAGAATTCCCTCCTCCTTTCTCTCTTAGTTGGCATGTGGGCCCCAGTTGAAGCTAAAATACGAAAATAAAATGTTGCTTTTGCCAGGATTCGAACCCTGGTTGCTTCCTTGACGTTCGGGTGGTCTAACCACTATGCCATCTGCTTGTTCATGTCCTGTTTCACATAAAATAACAGTTAAGTTCTCATAGTCATAAATCATTCAACTGCGCATTAAATAATTGCTGAGAAAAATGGAATTGCTACCCTTATTCCATCCATGGACTGATGAAATTTTAAAATTCAGATTCTGAATGCGCAAATGGTTTATCTTATCATTTCATGTGATTTTGTCCGTTAAATTGATAGCAAATTATGTAAATTGGATCTGTTATTTATGTAAAATCGTGGACTTAACACAACACAATTCATAGGAAATCACATTTATAGCAAGACCCCCATATCATCAAAAGAACACCTAAACATGCTCGTTCTACCCCCCGAAACCAAAGATCCAAACAGGCTTAAACGGGGGTAAACATGGCTTAAAACACGATGCTTATGGGAACCGTCACCCTACCGGATACTTGAACGCCTCCTAGCTTCAAGCCGTCCACCCGACTCGCCCCACGCCGCCGCCGGTACCGCCGTGGTCGTCCTTGCTCCACCGTGACGTCGGCCGCTGTCCGGAGAGTAGAACGCCGCAGTGGAAGTGGAGGTGGTAGTGGTAGGAGCTAGGTAGAGGATGGAGTGGAGGGAGAGATGAAATGGTGGGAGGAAAAGAGGGAGGAGGAGGGATCGCCGCCGAGATCGTCGGAAGGGAAAGAGAGGAAGAGAGGGAAAAATGAGGGAAAGAAGGAGGGCTCACGGGGTTAACCAGAGACTGGCTAAAACGCGTCGACATCCACGGACGCCATTCAGTTGATGTGACGGCTGCTCTGACAAGACTCTGAAACGCGTCGTTCAAGGCAGACGCCGTTCAGACGACATGTCAGGGCCGTACTCTGACAAACCCATAGTCGCAGTCTGATAGGCGTCGACACACGTGGACGCCGTTCAGGCGACAAAACAGGGCCGTACCCTCGCGGCCCGAAACCAGCCCACGTGGCACCCACGTGGCAAAACTTGAAATGCGTCTGCGACGGTGGACGCCGTTCAAAACGCGTCTTGATGTCCTGACGCGAATCAACTCAGAACCTCCGCCCTTACTAAGGTCAGAACTACAAGGTCCGATCCCGAAAACCGGCTCCGAAGGTCACGATCCTTACACTATCTCTATAGATCCGTATTCCCAATACGTAGGATGCTTCTCCCAAATCCTTCATGGAGAAATTTTTCGACAGCCAGATCTTTACTGATGACATCATAGCTACATCATTCCCAATGAGTAGTATGTCATCTACGTAAAGAACTAGAAAAGTGACTGCACTCCCACTGGTCTTCTTGTACACACAAGGCTCATCTTCATTCTTAATGAAGTCATAAGACTTGACAGCCTCGTCAAATCTTATGTTCCAGCTCCGGGAAGCCTGCTTCAGCCCATAAATGGATCTCTAAAGCTTGCACACTTTATCTGAAGATTCTTTGGATGTGAAACCTTCTGGTTGTATCATATACACCTCTTACCATTGAGGAAGGCAGTCTTTACATCCATCTGCCAGATTTCATAATCAAAATGTGCAGCAATGACGAGCAGAACTCTGATCGACTTTATCATGGCAACTGGTGAGAAAGTCTCGTCATAGTCAATTCATTGCCTTTGACGATATCCCTTTGCCACTAACCTTGCCTTATAAGTGTCGATCCGTCCATCAGCACCGATCTTTCTCTTAAAGATCCACTTGCAACCGATGGGTACAATACCCTCGGGCAAGTCCTCCAAGTTCCAAACTTGGTTGGTGTACATGGACTGGATTTCTGAGTTCATGGGTTCTCGCCATTTCCTGGATTCTGGACCTTCTATGGCTTCCTGGTAGGTTTTAGGATCATCATCCTCATTATATTGTACCTTAGACTCACCTTCAGTGATGTGTCCCACATATCATTCAGGTAGTCTAGGTAATCTACCAGATCTACAAGGCTCATGTGTGTGTACTTGAACAGATTCAGGAACTGATATCTCATCTGATGATAATTCATCTGTTTGGGGATCTGGGACCTCTTCCAGTACTATTTTACTCCCACTGTTCTGTTGGAGAAGGTATTCCTCTTCCAGGAAGACAGCTTTCTTGGCGACAAACACCTTTTGTTCACCAGGATGGAAAAAATAGTATTCAAAGGTTTCCTTTGGATATCCTACAAACCTACATTTATCAGTTCGTGATTCCAGCTTGTCTAGATCATGCCTCTTTACATGAGTAGGACAACCCCAGACTTTACCATATTTAAATTCTGGTTTCCTGCCTTTCCATATCTCATATGGAGTAGAGACCACAGACTTGCTGGGTACTATGTTCAGTAGGTATGCTGCTGACTCTAGAGCATACCCCCAGAGGGACACTGGTAATCCCGAAAAGTCCATCATGGATCGCACCATGTCCAACAAGGTGCAATTCCTCCTTTCTGATACACCATTCATCTGTGGTGTATATGGAGGGGTTAGGTGAGAAAGGATACCATTATCCTTTAAGAATTGTGTGAAATTAGTACCCAAGTATTCTCCTCCTCGATCTGATCGAAGAGCTTTAATACTCTTTCCTAACTGCTTCTCTACTTCATTCTTGAACTCCTTGAACTTCTCAAATGCTTCCGACTTGTACTTCATTAAGTACACATATTCGAATCTTGAGAAGTCATCAGTGAACGTGATGAAGTATGAAAAGCCACCTTTGGCTTGGGTGGACATTGGACCATATACATCCGAATGTATTAGTTCCAGAATGTCCTTGGCACGTTCTCCATGTCCAGTAAATAGAGATTTTGCCATCTTTCCCATAAGGCAGGATTCACATGTCGCAAACGATTCGTAATCGAATGCAGTTAAGTAACCATGCTTGTGCAACTTTTGCAACCTGCTTTCACCAATATGTCCAAGTCTACAATGCCACATGTAGGCTTGGTTCACACAATTCTTGCTCTTCTTAAGAACATTATCAATTTGAAAATTGTAATAAGAAGCATCTAAGAGATATAGACCGTTGATTAAATATGCCGAAGCTATTGATTTATTACCATAATAAATCGAACAACTTCTATTCTCAATAGTCAACCTATATCCTATCTTGTCCAAGCAAGATACTGATATGATGTTCTTTATTATGCTAGGAACATAATAACAATCTTCTAATAGTAGCCGTCTCCTGATAGAAGTATAAGGTTTTCTGTTCCAACAGCAATCGCCGCAACTTTTGCGCCGTTTCCTAGCCTCAATTCCACCTCGCCTTGTCTCAGCTTGCGCTTACTTGTCAGTATCTGCGCATCATGACATATATGAGAAGCACATCCGGTATCCAATACTCAAGATCTGGAATCTCTTACTGACAAGTTGATATCTATCATATAGATATCTGAAGCTTCATATAGCTTCACCTTTCCATGAGCCTTTGTCCTTCGATCTTTTATCGTTAGCTATAATCTCTGCTTCAGGGGCATCCAATGCCGATTCAGCAGGAGGATCAGTTCCAGGGACAAAGTCAATGTGCTCAGATCTGAAGACATTCTTCAGGTTTCTGAACCAATCCGAGTAGATCAGGTAAGTCAAAAGGACATCAAGTATGCCGCGGAGTGGGTTATTCGACGACATAATTCCCTATAGGAGATAAGTAAAATCTATTTAGCAGATGTTCAATTATTAAAATTAAAACAAGAGATGGTCTTTTGTTCAAGTTTAACTCCCACTAATTTTCGACGGACTATATAACCCTCAGTTATACAGAACGAGAGACACCGACAGTCTCCTAGTGGGGATCAGAATCTCAATGACTTGCAGTACAGCCTTGTGGATAGCACAACAAACTGTAATACAATCAAAGAGCACCCAACTCATGGGACTTGCAACTCCTTGCAATATCTGATCATAGCTTCAGTCCCCAGAGATTTAATGGCCTTGTGGATAGCACAACAAACCACTAATTCTAGTCTAAGCTAACCATCGTTACGCGACGAGTATAGATTTACATGCAACCCTTGTGGATAGCATAATAAAGCTACATAGTTCCTCTACCCCGATCATATAGGCATCTAATTGTTAGTTTTAGGTGGCCTACAAGCCAATCTGACTATGTAAATCTCGTTCATTTATTAATAAAATGGCTTAATATTCATTATGTGTAAATCGCATTAATTATCGTTTCATAATGAAGTCCATGAATATGTGCTATAGTGATCAGATTATGATGAAATCATACTAATGAGACTGATCACTTAAACACACATATTCTTAATTGTTCCTAGTCGGAGGATATCCGAGAAGGACATCGGATATCCGGTTCGACTAGTACAGATTACTCCTGCTCATATGATGAGGGTGACTGATCTCATAAGTCACTTGTGTGGAGACACTAAGACGAATCTGTAAGTGCTCATTGGAGAATGAGTTCACTGAACTGATCCGACTAAATCGCTGGATGGTATTGTACCTCACTGTCAACCAGCTTGATTCTATTGTCACAGTTGCCTAGATGGTCCTCGGACATGAGACACCAAGGACACCTTGTCGGTGGACTTCTGTGCTTTGACATTGGTTTACGAATCTCTAGCCACGGGATTCTAATACGCCAAGGATTGGGTACAGCGGAATACCGTCATAGGGAATTGTGTGTCAACAAGGAATCATTCGCTCTCGGTACTTAAAGAGAGAATGCTCTAGGAAGGATGCGCGAAAGTCCCTGGCCAGGGCGGACGATAATATCGGAAAAGGAGTTTTCCGATATTCATCAGCGGCATCCAATCCAAGTGAGTCGACCGGTTAGGGTTTGACAGCTCGCCATGCCCTAAGTTGACTCGAGAGCATTGTACGAATGAAGGATTATATCCACGCGGTAACTGTCGACGGAAAGGTTCCAAGAGTGGGTTACTGAACCCCAATACCTTCCGGGTTCACGCGGTGTTGCTTGGCACCCAACGTGATCGGAGTCCCGGTCGAATTCGATGTGCGACATCAATTCGATTGATTAATTAATTAATAAAGGGTTATTAATTGATTAATAAAGTCAGTGAGGAGTCACTGGACTTGTTGGGCCATTAACTGGACTGGTACTTGGGCCTAGAGGGTCACACGCAAATGATTCTCAAGGTGATAGATAAATAAGTGGGTTTTATACAAACCGGGGTTTTTTATAAAAAACCGCGCGGTTAGTATAAAACATAGCGAACGGGCTGAGCAGGCCAAGCTGCTGCTCACCCTAGCCACCCCTCCTCTGTTTCTCTCTCTCTCCGGCGTCCAGACAGATCCAGATCTGCTCCGCCGCTTCTTCGAATCTCGTTCGACGGGAAATCGTCCGCGTGTTGCGGCGATCCTTGCGGCGACCGGCGGAGGTTTCGGGGGCTGCGAAGAACGAGGAACGCGAGGATTTCCATCGCGGGGAGGATCGCGTGGACTTCGCTAGAGGCCGGGTGCTTGCGCGGCTTGCGGTGTCGCACCGACGGAACCGAACAGCTGCGGATTCGAATCCGCACACAGTGAGAACTTCGATTATCCGATAATCGATTTTAGTTTTTCAAAACGGGAACGGATCGCTGTTTTATATTTTATTTTCCGCTGCGTGAGAGATCCGGAGAAACCCGAGAAATCCCAACACTAATGCCATAGCCATAGTTTCTCCTCCCAATTAAACAGGCCTTCTGGATATCACAACAAACCTGCCTAAAGTGATTTGAATCCTATGACTATAACGATGGTGGACCACGTGGTAAGTTCTTAACTACTCACGTTACGGCTTAGAGTTTAGATGAGGGTATTTAGATAACTTTTATCTTGGTCTCTCCTAGGTAATAGTATATAAATATATCGTATATATTTACTAAATATTATACCTGTTTTGATTCATAATCAAAAGAAAACAATGCATCACGTACATGTCTAGTGTGGTCATGGTTAGCACAGTGGGTTTGATTGGAGCCAACAGTCAAACGCACACACAATCTAACATAACATTTACATTAGATAAACCTGCAAACACATAGGCAAGAGATCTCCATCATATCGCCTTCCTGGTTGCATATGTGGATCGTCCTCGCTCCTTCCTCAGTTGCCTCGATCATATTACAATAAATTCGTAGAATTACATGTAATTAGAAGAGAGCCTTATGGCGAGTACAAGAGAGAAGGAGGTAGAAATACATCGGAGTATGAGAGAGGGAGAGATACGCAGATCTCTATTTATTAACAATTTAATAAACATCCATCATTCATCCACGATCCACACAAACACATCATTCATCTCATGAATAATTAAATAAGTGCATATCCATGACCACGGTGTGTTTTAATCATTCCACACAAGATTCAGTGCATCACACGGCTAAAAAAAAAGAGTTTCAAAATTAAATAATTTTGGCTTTCAAAAAGCTGGGATCCAATCAAAATTGGTATTTGTTTTTTTGAAAAACCTTTTAATCAAATTAACATGCAATCAAATCAAATCTAAAAGCATATAAAACACACATCACATGTGCACACACTCCAAATTAATAATTCCAGATTATTCCATGCAAATTAGAACACTTCTAATAATTAAACAATCTAATACTTAGATTGAATCAAATTAATAATCTAACATTTAGAATATTAAAACTAATTACTAATCTAACTCTTAGACTAATAGATTAATTAATGTTAATAACTAATTTAACTCTTAAACTAGTAAATAACACAAATTAATCATTTAACCAATAATCTAACTCTTAGATTATTAGATTAATATTAATTATTAGTTTAACACTTAAACTAACAACTAATAACTCCTAATTAAACCTTTATATTAGTTAATTAAAACTAATTATCAATTTAACATTTGAACTGACAATTAATTCTAGTTAACTAATAAATACTATCTTAACACTTAAGTTAGACAATTAAAATTAAATATTAATTTAACATTTAAATTAATAACTAATTTCAATTATTAACAACACTTTGTTAATATTAATGAATCAAAATCATTAATGCCAAATAAAATTGAAATAGAATGATAATTTAAAATTCAAAACTATTTTGAAAAATTTAAATTAAAATTCAATTTAACTATTAAATTGGAAATTGGGTTTAATTGGGTATTTTGGGGATTTAATGGGCTAAAGGGGAGGGAAAAACAGAAAGTGGCTCAGCCTACAAGGGCTGAGCCTTCGGGCTCGGGCCCTGGCCGAGCCAGGGCTCGGACCAGGCGCCCACAGAGGGCGCTTGGTGCGGGCCTGGTTCGACCAGGCCCTAGACCCGGTCCGGGCCAGTCCAACCGACTCGAGACCGGGCCGCCACCCCTTTCCCTTCCACCCCCAAACCCTAAATCGCAGGTGCAAGGCGGCGGGAGGAAGACGTTGCAGCGCCACCGCCGGCCAGTGCCCGGCGCCTCCAGGCCCCCCGCCGGCATCGCCCCTACACCGGCGACACGCCTGGCCCCGGCAGGGCTGCCGGCGTGGCCCCATGTATCTGTCCAAGCCCCTTTTTAAAACCGTTGCAGGAAGTGGTGCCCGGCAGCGGGGCCGCCCTATCCGCCCTATCTGGGGTATACGCCAACCCTTCCCAACGCTTGGGATTCCCCAACGAAGACGCCCGAACACCGTTGTTCTTCGTCTCACGAAGAACACCAAAACCCTAAATTAAAATCCAAAAAATTATAGAAAAATAATCTTATTATTACGTTCATATAATGAACAAATTTATATTATTTTAATCGGATTAAACACATGGAATAACTCAAATAATAATTATTTCGGAGATCGAAACAGAACGAGAAATAGTAGAAACTGGCTCTGATACCACTGTTGGGTTCTCGGGTTTCTCCGGATCTCCCGCGCAGCGGAAATAAAAATAAAAACGGAGATCCGTTCCCGTTTCGAAAAATCTAAAAACCAGATTATCGGATAATCGGTTCTTACTGTGTGCGGATTTGAATCCACAACCGTTCGGTTCCATCGGTGCGACACCGTAAGCCGCGCAAGCGCCCGGCCTCTAGCGGAGTCCACGCGATCCTCCCCGCGATGGATATCCTCACGTTCCTCGTTCTTCGCAGCCCACGAAACCTCCGCCGGTCGCCGCAACGATCGCCGCAATGTGCAGACGATTTCCCGTCGAACTGGAGTCGGAGAAGCGGCGGAGCAGATCTGGATCTATCTGGAACACCAAAGATAGAGAGAAACTGAGGAGGGGCGGCTAGGGTTAGCAGCACTTTGGCCTACTCAGCCCGTTTGCTATATTTTATACTAACCGCACGGTTTTTAATAAAAACCCCCGGTTTGTATAAAACCCACTTATTTATCCATCGCCTTGAGAATCATTTGTGTGTGACCCTCTAGGCCCAAGTACCAGTCCGGTTAATAGCCCAATAAGCCCAGTGACTCCTCACTGGCTTTATTAATCAATTAATAACTCTTTATTAATTAATTAATCAATCGAATTGATGTCTCACATCGAATTCGACTGGGCCTCCGATCACGTTTGGTGCCAAACAACACCGCGTGAACCTGAAAGGTATCGGGGTTAAGTAACCCACTCTTGGAACCTTTCCGCCGTCAGTTATCGCGTGGATATAATCCTTCATTCGTACAATGCTCTTGAGTCAACTTAGGGTATGGCGAACCGTCAAACCCTAATCGGTTGACTCACTTGGATTGGATGTTGCCGTATAATATCAGAAAATTCCTTTCCCGATATTATTGTCCGCTCTGGCCAGGGACTCCTGCGCATCCTTCCTAGAGCATTCTCTCTCTAAGTACCGAGAACAAATGATTCCTTGTTGAACACTAAATTCCCTTCGACGGTATTCTGTTATACCGGATCCTTGGCTATTTAGAATCCCGTGAATAGAGATCCGTAAACCAGAGTCAAAGTACAGAAGTCCACCGACAAGGTGTCCTTGGTGTCTCATGTCCGAGGACCATCCACGCAACTGCGACAATAGAATCAAGCTGGTTGACAGTGAGGTACAATACCATCCAGCGATTCAGTCGGATCAGTTCAGTGAACTCATTATCCAATGAGCACCTACAGATTCGCCTTAGTGTCTCCACACAAGTGACTTATGAGATCAGTCACCCTCATCATATGAGCAGGAGTAATATGTACTAGTCTAACTGGATATCCGATGTCCTTCTCGGATATCCGCCGACTAGGAACAATTAAGAATATGTGTGTTTAAGTGATCAGTCTCATTAGTATGATCTCATCATAATCTGATCACTATAGCACATATTCACGGACTTCATTATGAAACGATAATTAATGCGATTTACACATAATGAATATTATGTCATTATATTAATAAATGAACGAAATTTACATGGTCAGATTGGCTTGTAGGCCACCTAAACTAACAGGAACATCATGCTGAAAGTGGGATATCAACCTAGAAAGGGTCTGGGTACCCGACTGCAAGGAAGAATTAAACCAGTGACAGATTAGAGAAGGATACCTGGCAGCGGCCTAGGCTACAGGCCAGAGAAGGTGAGGCATAGTATTGTGGATCAACAAGAAGGTGAAGATGGTCAGAAAATATGGAAAACCATGGTTACCCCCTGCAAAGAGAATCGGGATCCCTTGACTTGGACCTTGTCCACTCATTTTGTTAAAGGGCCCGTTATTCAACATGACCACAATAACACAGTAATGATCACCTCTCATTTTGACCTGCATGATGTATATGGGAAGGACCTGGTTAGACATTGTACTCCACTGCTGACATACCAGTCTCTAAAGGCTCTGCGACCAGTGAAAAAGAGGAAGACACAAGATCCGGAATGTGAATGGTACTGCTGGTTTGACATGTGGGACTTGTATATTGCACTGAGCATACTATTCTTGAATCCATCAGAACCAAAGTGGCCGCCACTAATAGATGAATTGATCGAGAGGTTCGGGGCCATCTTCGACAAAAGGATTTTGCTAGTAGAAGAAACAGATGAAGGGGAGCCAGATGACCCCTATGAAGTTGGTTGTACCACTGATCTTCTAGGGAGGGGAACCAATCCCTCTCATGTTTTCACACTCCATACCTTATTCCGCACTCTGCTCCTAACCCCAACTTGGCCACGGGTTATTACTGAAGACATTCCACGGGCTCCGCCAATCACTATTACTATATCCCCTCAAGATCTCATCCCTCGGATTCCTCTTAATCTTAAGAGGATCTATGATCTGATTTGGGACATACTACTGTATGATCCCCATAATCCTTGGGCACTGGTGCCGATAACTCCATCATTTCATTCTCCCCCCATCTACATCCATTTTTGCTATATGTTAAACTCAAATAATTCATAAAAAAAAAACGCCAATTTGGCAACTTCTTCCTCCCAAATCCTCGTCGAGGAAACATCCTATTTGTCCAACTATACCCCATCTCGTGGGTCATTCGGACAAGATTCCCTTCTTGATCTGCTTTGCCCCTCCCCGCGGGAGGATTCATCTGTGCTCTCCCCTGTATCCCCTGATTTTTAACCTTCTTCGTCCTCATTAGGTCAGGATAAGGAGTTTAGTGAAGTTAGAGAATCTAGTTCTAGGCAGGTTAGCCATGTTAGGAAGTTTATGAAGTCTAAGGGTAGACGAGTCCCAGATAGATACCTCCAAGAGTTAGCTTTAAGATGTCTTTCTTGCTCTCAGATCCCTCAGCTATTAGAAGATCCAATCCAGATGCCAGAAGAATGTGGAGCTGATCAGTTAGTCGATGATGGATACGGGGTATATGAGTTGTTACATGAGAAAGACCCCATTAATGAAGAAGGAGAAGACGACGAGGACGCGGTTGAGGCATATGCCAGTGGAGTGAAGAGATTTGATGAACCCTCAGCTGCTGTAGAAGAGCCTACCAAAGAAATCAATCTAGGAACTAAAGATGAACCTAAGGTTGTCCTCGTCAGCAAGAATCTGTCTGAAGTAAATGAAGAGGCAGTGGTCCGAGTTCTCAAAGATTATAAGGACACCTTCGCCTGGAGTTACAAGGATATGCCAGAGCTAGACTCATCACTAGTGGAACATAGATTAACCTTGAAAGAGGAAGCTAGCCCGGTAAAACAAAAGTTAAGGCGTTTCTATCCTCAAATGGCTTTGAAAATGAAAGAAGAGGCCGATAAGCTATATAAAGTCAAATTCATTAGAGTTGTCCTCTATCCGCAATGGGTGGCCAATATAGTCCCGGTTATGAAAAAGGATGGGAATGTCAAAATCTGTATTGACTTCCGAGATTTGAACCGGGCATACCTAAAGACGATTTCCCACTGCCTCACATAGATGTGCTCATTGATAACATTGCTGGCTATGAAACTCTGTCATTTATGGATGGGTTCTCGGGATATAACCTGATTAAGTTGGCAGAAGTGGATCAAGAGAAAACATCATTCACCACACCTTGGGGAATTTACTGCTACGTCGTTATGCCATTTGGATTGAAAAATGCTGGAGCCACTTATCAGAGAGCCATGATGGCAATATTCCACGACATGATGCACATTAACTTAGAGGTGTATGTGGATGATTTGCTAGTGAAATCTAAGACAAAAGCTAAGCATGCTGAAGTTCTAGCAAGGCTTCTGGAGAGGTCGAGAGAATATCAGTTGAAGATGAACCCCAAGAAATGTGTGTTTGGGGAATCCTCAAGGAAGTTACTTGGATTCATTGTCAACAAGCGGGGCATTGAGATCGATCCCAACAAGGCGAAGGCTATCAGAGAGATGCCACCTCCCAAGAATTTGAAGGAATTAAGAGGATTAATCGGGAGGTTGCAATTTATTCGCCAATTTGTCTCCCAACACTCGCAAAGGTGTAAGCGGTTTTACGAGCTTACTAAACCGGGAGTCAAGTTCGATTGGGATGATAAGTGTTAAGAGGCATTTGATGGATTTAAGAATTATTTAGCAAGTCCTCCTATTCTGAGACCACCAATCCAGACAAACCTTTGATTCCATATATTTCTGTCTTGGTTGATGCAGTGGGGGTTGTCCTGGTACAAAAGGATGAAGAAGGAAAGGAGAGGGCAGCCTATTATCTCTCAAAACTTCTCAACCCCGCTTAACAGAGATATACAGCGATGGAGAAAACATGTGCAGCACTTGTATGGGTGGTCCAGAAGTTGAAGCATTATTTCTTGGCCCATGAAGTTTATCTCATCGCTAGGATGAATCCCATTAAGTTCATTCTGGAGAAATCCGTTCTCACTGATAGGTTGGCACGATGGCAGAGCTTTCTTTCCCAATTCGATATCACTTACATTCAGCAAAAAGCGATTAAAGGGTATGCCATAGCAGAACATCTTACTCATCACCCTCTTCCTAGATTCGATCAAGTCCAATCATAGTTTCTGGATGAGGAACTGATGTCCATAAACAAAATCAATGATGATATGTGGATTCTGAATTTTGACGGAGCTCTGAACTCTCATAGTAAGGTTATCGGCATTGTTCTCTTATCACCTAAAAGTGTCACCATTCCACAAGCCTTTTAGCTTGACTTCTATGTCACTAACAACATAGCTGAGTATGAGGCTCTCCTTGCCGGCCTCGAGGCCGCTCATCTCCATGGTGCCACCAAACTAAGAATTGTGAGCAATAGTCAATTAATTCTTCGCCAAGTGCTTACCAAATATCGCACTCTTGATCCTAAACTCAAGCCCTATCAGGAACTCACTTCAGCTTATGCCAAGCTTTTCACCAAACTGATCTTTGTCCATGTTCCTCGAAATCAGAACATTCTAGCTAACGCTTTAGCTTCTCTTACATCTTCCCTAAATTTCCCGATCAGTAGGCAATCTGAGTCCATTACTGTCCATAGGCGTCTTTCTCCTGCCGTGAAAGACCCTTCTTTCCTTAAAGTTAAAGAGAAGTTACTAAAGAAGGTTAGAGATGGGGATATTGTGGAAAAGGGAGAAATCTTGTTGCTAGACTGGCAACAAGAAATGGAAGACGAGGATAAACCATGGTATTATGAAATTACCAAGTACTGTAAAGATAAGTTATACCCCGAAGAAGCCACTACTGAGGAGAAAAGGGCTATCAGGAGAGTTGCTCAGAGATACATCTTAGTTGGAGG
This sequence comes from Zantedeschia hybrid cultivar, assembly GCA_030544215.1. NCBI lineage: Eukaryota > Viridiplantae > Streptophyta > Magnoliopsida > Alismatales > Araceae > Zantedeschia > Zantedeschia hybrid cultivar. The sequence goes on from JARZZO010000009.1 coordinate 20,508,674, forward strand.
AACTTTATACAAACGTGGATTTAATGGTGTTATCTTAAGATGTCTGGATGAAGACGAGCTTTGGAAAATCATGGAGGGAGATCATGCTGGAGTTTGTGGTGGCCATGTTAATAGACATATACTATCAAAGAAAATCCTTAGACAAGGATATTATTGGCCAACCATGGAAGAAGATTGCGTAGGATATGTCCGTAGGTGTGCTAAGTGTTAGCTTCATGCCGAAAAGATCCATTCCCCTACATCTTCACTCCATCTTGTTTCATCTCCATGGCCTTTCTCCATGTGCGCTTTCGACATCATTGGTTCCCTTGGTAATTCTGATTCTGCCACCACGCAAAAATCTTCCATCCTCACGGCAACATAATATTTCACCAAGTGGGCGGAAGCCGAAGCATAAACGAAGATCAAAGCACCAACGGTTTTCAAGTTCATCATGAGGAACATCATCACCAGATTTGGAATCCTAAGCACCATCGTCACCGACAATGGACCACAGTTCATATCACAAGAGCTGAAGGAACTCTGCAACATGTATAAAATTGCATTGCATCATTCATCTCCTTATTATCCGCAAGGTAATGGCCAAGCAGAGGCAACCATTAAAACTCTGATAAAAATTATCAAGAAAACATGTAAGTCTAATAAGTTCTCGGACTGGCCAGAGAAATTAGTTGAGGCTCTATGGGCATACCTAACTTCAATCCGCACTCCCACTGGGCAAACTCCTTATTCCCTAACATTTGGAATGGAGGCGGTAGTTCCATATGAAATCCTCATCCCATCATTAAGAGTACAATTGAGCAAGGAATTTGCCATTGATGAGCATCGCACCGCACTCCTTGTTCAACTGGAACTCTTAGATGAGAAAAAGATGGTCAGCCGCCAATCATGCAAGAGTATATCAAAACATATTAGCACGTTTTTACCAAAAGAAGGTCATTGAACGAAAGTTTAAAGTTGGTGAGATGGTTGTGAAAAGAATTTTTGTAAAACCTGGTGGTCCACGTTCTAAGCTCCAACCAAACTGGGAAGGACCGTATGTCATATCGCATGCTTTTCCTGGTAACGCTTATTGCTTAGTCAATGCAGAAGGACAAGAGTTGACTCACCCCTGGAATGGTCTATATTTTAAGAAGTACTACCCTTAGTGTAATCGATCAGCATGGCACAAGGATCAGTGGAGTTGAAAAATTCGAAAACTCAAATTCCCTTATTAATCTTTGGTAATCTAATCCAAACGTATTATTGCACACAAACATGTTTGATTCGTGAATAACAAGAGATGCGAAGCCTGAGGAACACCGAAAGCTTGACTAATAGTGGAAAAGTACAACTCATTCTTTTCAAAACAAAACTTCTGTTTTTACTATCGACCCGCGATGATGGAATGAGGCTTAGATAGACTACTGACAATACCCACCATCCTAGTAGGGGGCCATCATAAAAAAAAAGGGGGAGATCCGCCCCGCAAGGGCAAAAGAAAAAGCAAAAAAAAAAAAAAACAATTCAAAAGGCCACTCAATATTGTGAATGTTATTACAAAAGACCACAAAATCAAATGAAAAGGGAGCACAGGTCGTTAAATACCCCGCAAAAATAAGAATGACGGAACCCCAACGGATAATAGGATAAAGAAAGGATATCTTTCTGAGTCTCCGGAACCTTCTCGCTGGTTTTCTAAACCAATTCTTCCTTTCATTCTAAAGAGGCGTGCTCCAAGCTTGAGGAATAGCCTAGGTTGACTAAAGGTTGGACCATCGAATAGGATCACAATTCCAAACATAATTCAAGCACGATAAGTCAGATTAGGTCATTAAACATTGATGTGGGAATTAAGTTGACGAATGGATACGCTCTTTTGATCCAAGTTCCATGTTGATCTTTAGTTACTCAGTAAATTGAATATTTCAAAACCCAAAAAAAAATTCAATATTTCAAAACCCAAAAAAAATTGAATATTTCAAAACCCAAAAAAATTACCCAAAAAACTTGAATATGACAAAACTTCGAAAATTGGATATTTCTAAATATGCAATTGCGAAACAAAAATATTTCAATTAGCATTTGTTTGTCGCATCATGCGCGTGTTGCATCATTTTACTTTCAGTGAGTATTTGCATACTTGTATGTTGCATTTTACTTCCTTTTAATTATCTTTATTCACCTTTGTTAAATAAAGGCTTCGCCCCTTAACCCTTCTACCAAAGATAGGATCAAATACCTGGTTACTTAACTGGGCAAGGGGCAAAGCCTGAACAGATATTTAATTTATTCGTTTAAGCCATATACAGGAATGGAAAAGGAAAGACAGTGAAGAACAATACCAAGACAACTCAAAGTATGAAGAAAGTCCTTTCACATATCACAAAGAGTTTGTACAACATGAAAGTCCATCCACAGGACTCCAAAAATACATGGTGGCAGCCCTCACGGCTGGCTCTCTCCCACACCCTCGTCCAGCTAGCTCTGCGCCTCATCCTGGACGTCTGGACCTCGAGCTGGCGGCGGCGGTGGTCCCATGACTCTTGGCCCTGCCTGGCCAGAGGATACTACAATGCTGGTGGTGAAGGCACTCGTCTGTCCCCATTCCAACGCCCGCTAGTAGCGAGCCTCGATGCTCTGGCGCTCATGCTCCGCTACTGATAGTCGCCCCTGGAGACTCTCCAACCGGGACCGGTCGCGATCCCTCTCCTCCGTCAAGACCTCCAGCCGAACATGGAGACGTGCAAGCTCATGAGGGAGGTCGCCCGTGGAGAGTCTTGCCAGCTGCTCCTCCAGCTCTGCGACTCGGGCTGCTGAGCTGCGGGCCTGCGCCAGCTCCGCATCCCTCTCCTCAAGAGCCACGCAGAGCTCTTGGACCTGCAACAGAAGATATCGTCAACCAAGCAAGCAAACAAGTCAATGTTGAGATGAAGGAAGCAAGTTGAAGACTTACCCGAGCAGCAACATCCTCCTCAGCCTGGGTAGCTCGGCGGATGGCAAAGGCTAGCTGACTCCGCAGGTCAGCCATGGCAGCCTCATGGGCAGCTGAAAGGGAGGAAGGACCGGCAGCAATTGAAGGTGAGGGGGTCGCCGCATGGGTATAAGCGGCACACTGTAACGAAAGGGGGACCACCGTCAGTGTACAAGTGTCAAAATAATTTAATAATAAAATGGAGTGTTCATAACATCTATGTCATTCATGCATAGCACTTACCAATTCGTCCAACTCCTTATGGACCCACTCCAACTGGGCCTCAGCGTCTTGGAGGTGGCAGCGGAGTGTGATGATGGTGGCATCCCGAGCATCCTGCATTTTTCATGACATGTCATACATTTACAAATATAAACAAGATAATTAATAAAATGAAAGAAGCATTCATAAACATGTATATCATATACTCACATCGAGAGGCCAGAGAAGCTGGAGGTGGGCCGCGTAGTGGGCCCGGTTGTGTTGCAGGTAAGTGTCGTTGCTCACCGCCTGCGACTCCATCGGAACTCCATATCGGTGCCAGTCATCCCGTTGATCTGGGAACTTGGCACCCCAATCCGTGCGGGCCTGCTTCCCCCGCATCGACCTCCCGATCCCCTCCGGAATCTCCTCCTCCACCCACTCATGATGCAAACCCAACGTCCGCATCGCCAGCCTCACGCACAGGAGGGCGATCTCGTTCATGCAGTGCAGCCACACCTGGCGCCCGAACCTGCCTCGGCCCTGCTCCACCCACAGTTGTCAGGCATCGTCCATACCTAAATATGGACGCCAGATAACCTGCATTCATATAGGTTAACCGCATTGCAATTCAATAATCAAATATGCAAATTAAACCAATAATAAGTTAATAGCACTTTAACAAAACAATTAATTAATTAATTAGTTCAACGATCAGATAACTAAACAGAAAGGAATTTTAAAAATCACCAACAACTCTGGGTAGTCAAGAAATTGACGGCGGAGGGCCGTCAACTGGTGATGTTGCGACGCCGTGTCCACTACCGGATGCCAGCGCCGAGTAAGTGGGACCACTGCCAGTCGTACAGATGGCCTCGCTCAGCCCAGAGGAAAATAAAAATACGTCCACACCTGCATAAAAGAACATGTAGTTAGGATCACACGCATTACAAGCATTTAATGAAATGAACAAATATAAAATAAACCAAGTACGTGAAGAAACGGCACGAAGCCGCTGATGGTGGTCTCCCGGTTAGGTGTGACGGCGGAGAGGTCAATAAAGAGATGGGCCAGAATGGCCACACCCCAGGCATACTCCCCTAAGTGGTCAAGATCTACCAAGAGACTCAGGAAGCGACAATGGATGTAGTCACCCTTCGTCCCGAAGAGAAGCCTACCGAAGAAGAATACTAAGAATCTCCTAAGGTCCCTATCAGCAGCTACCCTATCGCTAGGGTCCTAACAGTATACTGCACTAGCCGCCCTGGCTAGTCTGGATCTCAATTCAGCCCGGGACTCGTCGGGCTACTGCCTAGGCTCCTCTAGTCCTAGGGATCTCTCCACAGTTGTCCTGAGGAGGGTCCGAGACTCCCGGCCCTCCAACCCCGTACACTCTAGGCCCAGCAGCTCCTGAGCCAGCCCATGGTAGTCGGGATACGTAATCCCGCTCACCGCCTGGCCTTCCACTCGAAGGCCAAGACCATGTGTCCCCAGGGCATCAGAAATGCCCTGCTCTCGGCGTGCCACCTCTCTCTAAGGACCTGGAGCAATACCAGGTCAATCCAGAAGGGCTCTATCTCTAGTTTCTCCCAGAACCCCATCTCCGCCAGTCTTGCCTTTTGGAAGTCCGGGAGACCCCGGTAGGCGGCCACCACCAGGTACCAAGAGATCCTTGTCCTCATCGTGCCCTGCAATTTTCAATCGGGATTATCATTAGAACACTAATAATCAATTTTTAAATTAATTTCGAGAATTAATCCCCATTTTTAAATCGCGTCAGGGTACGGGACGCGTTTCAAAAGGCATCCCTGTCCCCATACGCCTTTCGCCACAGGTTTCAAGAACCTGTGGCCGGGCCATTTTCTCTCCCTAAAATTGGAATTTAAGTGCTATAAAGAGTGTTCCGAGGCTTACCAAACGAGGGTTTGCCTCCTCGGCCGGTGCCGCCGCTTCCTCACCCGCTTGAGTAGCCGGAGGGGCTTCCTCAGTCTCCATGAAGGCCGCCGCCTCCATGAGCACCGATTCCTCAGTCGGCGGGACTTCCTCCTCGCCCACCTCCACCACTTCAACGGCGGTGAATCGCCGCCGCTTGCCACCCACATTGCTAGGTCCTCCTTGCTCCATAGGACCGTAAAGAAGAGAGAGAGAGTGAAGAAGAGAATGAGGAAGAAAGGGGATCGGGCTCGCGAGCTCCTGTTTGAATTCTTTAAATCGCGTCTTGGGACAGCGATGCCATTTCGGGGCGCACAAATTGAGGCGGCAACATGAATTTTTGAAATAAGTGAAACGCATCCCCCTAGGTCAACGCCTTTTGGACTTTACCGCATCTTCTACTCAGGGCCGTATCACATAGAGTTTGAAAAGAATGGTTATTCGCATCTTGTAAGGATGACGCCATTTAGTGGATTAATTACTGGAAATCTCTGGAAAATAGGAGAGAGAGAATTGAAAGGCGTCCTGATGAACAGACACGATTCAGGGTTCTTTAAAGATTAATTTTTAAATTTGGAAATTTATTAAGATTGAAAAACGTCTCTCTGAGTCGACGCGATTTGAATTAACTAAATCCGAAAGTTCATATTTTGAGGAAAAATCACAGTTTCATTCAAGGAAAAATTACAGGAAGTCTGTAAAGCATTAAAGGATAATTTCTACTATATTAAGGATTGATTTCTTCATTAAAATAAAAAAAATAAAAAAAAAACATCAAATTGGAAAAAAGGCGAAGAGCTTTCAAGGTCGAATTTTCTTGAGCTCATTTACATAAGATTTCTACAATTCTTTATTGGCTTCGTGAGGAGTTTTCACACAACGAGTGAATCCGATGTTCCAAAGAATTGCAATATGTTCGGTCACCTCGAAGTCTTCATCAGTTCCTAATGCCCGCTTCTTGATTGGAGAAAGATAAGATATTTCTGGAAACTCATAGCAAGGCATGCCAAGTTGAGGATGACACCGATGTTGATTATAAAGGACAAACTCTGTGCCAGCACCACGGCGCACTCGAGCCGCCTTTTCCATGAGAGCAAGTGGCGTGGATTCGAATCCAATTCTGGGCATAGTCTTGAAATAAGTACGCCAGTCAGCTCGAGTCTTGAGGTTGGGCACTCGATTGGTCATGTTATCATTGAATTTCAAAATGTTGGCGATATGGAAGATAGGACTGCGCTGATATGCCTAAGATATCCTTGAAACTTTCTCCTCATTATGGTTGAACTTGAAGTGGAATTCCACTCACAGAGCCAATAGTAGCATGCTGCCATAAGGAGGTTGGCCCGTAGAAGCTGCAGAGAGCCCACTATAGAGGTAGGCTAGAACCGCTATGCTAATCTGCTTTCCTTCGAAAATCCCATTGATTGCGTTGATTTGATCATCTTCTAGAATATTGTCTTGAGCAGGGAATAGTAGTGCTCCAGCTAAGCACGTGGTGAACGCGTTCATCATATTCTCTGTATCTTCACCCTCGAAATCTTCTATCTTCTTCAAAGTCTATTCAGCTAATTTAGCTAGATTGATCCCTTTCTTGGTAAGACAGTCTTGAAATTCTTTTGGGCTCTTCATGATCTTCTCTAATAATTGTTGACCCGTGATTCTTTCCCTTATGAATATCATCTCACTCAAATCAGGATCATCATTGTTGACTTTGAGTTTGGAAAGGCCCAATAAGAGTTCGGCTTCTTCTAGGAGTATGGTGGCTTCGAATGTGGCAAAGAGGAAAGTATGAGTTTGTGGATGTCATAGTTCGATCAAAGCACTCATTGCAGCCCAATCTATGTTTGTGCTTTCGTAATGTTTGGCATGGACTATCAATCCTTGGATATGCCACTTGGATATATAAGATTGCATGGAGAGATTGATCTTGTTGACTAGCTTTTGGACCCATGGAAGTGAAGAAAATCTTCTTGGACCGGAGAAGAAAGGATATCCCTAGATGGAGAATCGGAGCATGGAGATCATGTAAAAAGTTGCATAGAAAGAATTGATTAGATGAGAGACTAGCTTACTTGTAAGTTAGGATCTCGCCCACTTAGATGATCTTTCACCTCATAAAGCTTTTCAATCGCCTTTCTCATCCTCTTATTTGAAGAATCTTATGTAGAATCCATCTTTCTTGCTTGAATTTTATTGGCTCCTTCTTATTCTTCACCTCTTTTCCCTTGAGTCTTGAAGAGAATTCTCTACCTTTCCCTCTTGATTGCTTGTTGTGATGCTTTGATATGAAGGAATGAGGGATTTATAGAGTGATTTGCAAAATTGGAAGTCCCTTTTCGAATTAGAGGAGGAATGTGCATTAAGGCAAGCAGAGTTCGGATTTGAGTCAGAAAGGAGAGCAGTTTCTATAATTTAAATGGCATCTTGATGGGGCGACGTCATTTAAATGACGTCTGGGAACAACGACGCGTTTTAAACAGGTTTTCTGAATTTTCGTTACCTTGCTGAAAATCCATGATTTCATGATATACAATTTGCTTGAAGTTACTGACGAAATGCTGAGTGCAAGCAATACTAAGAGGTGAAAATAAAGCTAACAATTCCACTAAGGTCCCACTGTGAGAGTTCATGAGTCCTAGCCGTGACTAAAAAGACGGTTATCTCTACCTTGTACTCTTTTATGTAATTGATTTGCATTCACATTATTATATGATAAATATTTATTAGATACATCAAGGACCTTGAGGTTCTAATGAAATTGGAATTTGAGTTTCCCTCTAACAAAAACAATGATAATTCCATAAGATTCTTAATCACACGGATAGGCTGTTAGATTGTTAATTAATGGGGACGATGGTTCCACTGTTATAAAACGGTGCGTGGATAAACGAGCTTCGGCTTAGCACTGAATTACAAGAATCAATATCTTGACTCATTAATGACAATTTAACAATATTATCCTTGATTAATTTATATTTATATTATATTTTATATTTTTCTTTTAGCCCAGCATGCATCATATAGGACTTTGATATAGTTGTGATAAAGATTAATTTCTGATTAAATTTCAGACCATTGATCCATAAATCTCAACGTGATATGAAATATTCTATTCTGAATTGAGTATCTTGATTATCTTTGAGGTTCGCTTGAAGATATCCTTAGAGTTCTATCCTTTCTTGGATTTCTCACTCAACATTTCATGTTCCCTCTTAAGATCCGTCAAGATTGCAGCACTTCCACATTGACTGGTAACCGCTCTTCATGACGAAACCTGCAAGGTTTGTGACCTAGGGTACTTCCTAATCGTGGAAGTTGATCGACCTTTTGTTTCCTTTGTCTCCCTCATTCAGATAAGATCAATTCCATTGATCTCTTCAAGATATCCTCACTGATTGTTTTAAGAAAGATTCTCATCATATGATGTTAAGAGCGTGTCACATCACACCTTGGCATCACCTTTCAGTACATTTCACTCCCTTACAAACTCAATGCCAAGGTAGGGCAGCTGTAGACACGCTAATTTTTACATCATATTGAGTAAATTTCATGTCACAATGATAATGTCGTAGAATGGTCTGATGTTTAATCACTAATTAATTTTCTCTCGAAATTTGTTGAATCACGTCGCGCATACACGACGCCATTTAGATTCTTAACAGAAATCAATTCGAAATTGAAAATTGAAAATTTAAGAGGATTTAGCTGAATAGCGTTACCCTTACACGACGCCGTTTAAGTCCTAATCCGCTTAGGTTTATTATTTCTAATTCTGGTTAATTTCCTAGTTTATCTAAAGCACGTCGCATGTACACGACGCCTTTCATGTTTCCTAATTATTTTCAGTTTCCCTTTCCAGATTTATTTCTATTTTGACTGCATTAATGAACTAAAAGGCGTCCCCCTTGAGCGACACATTTTAAGAGTTTCCTGATAAGCAAGATTTGGCCGAGATAATCATGTTCTCAAGGTTGGAAAGGTTTCCGATTCCCATTATGATCGTCCAGAGCAAGTCCGAGCTGCGGGAGAGTCCCTTAGAAGGCCAAATACCCTAAAATCACTTCTTATAAATACATATGGACATTAACTTTTAAAAAAGGTTGGTATTTAGAGAATTCGGAGCTCTTTACAAGGTGTTTGAAGGTCCTCAAGGGAGAAAAACGTGGATAACAAGAAGGAGTTCTTGTTTCTTCATCCTCTTCCACCATTGAAACTCAACAAGATCAAGGCTTTCAAGGGGCCAAACCAACCGATTTCCTTTCTAGCTTATTCTAGTTTTTTTTTCATATAGTTTTTCATTGCATCAACTCATCGCACACACTCACTTCATGATTTCCAAACCTACACTCCTTAAAGGGGTTTAAAAGAACACAAAAAGTGAGTTCTTTTAGTTTAGTTATATGTTTAGATTCTTAATTAGAATAGATATTACACTATTTTAGTTCTAATCATAGTTTTGTTGTTTATTTGATTTTTTTTGTGTGCAAAGTACAAAAGAAGAGCAAGAGTAAAGAAAGAGAAGGCTCTTTTCTTTCGGGCGGTCGAAAGAGAGGAACAAAAGAACCCCCATATTCTCCCAGTTTGCAAGGTTAGTAAGCGATCACTTTTCCTTTGAAACCCTTGATTTCTAGCGATCACAATTATTTTCATATTGTTAATCATAGTAAACACATGATAACATGATTACCACACACTCTTTTTTAGTACTACATTGACCAAGAGATGCCCTTCCCTATATAAAGGGATCATCTCTTCCCTTGTAGACATGCTAGAATAAATGAGAATTTGTGTTATTGTGTTTTCTCCCCTCCTCATAGTGTGAGATGAGAGCCCGTCCCTCCACGGAGGTCGCCTGAGAGAGGTTCCGGCGAGAGGCCGTGGGCGTGAGGCCCGTGTTTGTGTCGTTCCTCCCGCCTTCGACCCACCACCACGCCGACGTTCCGCGTCAAATTTGGTATCAGAGCGGGCCTTAGGGCGTTCCAACCACCCCAAGATCCTTAGTCTGGTCATCCGCTCCATCGTCATCAGCGGCCTCTCCACCACCGACTCACTACCATCCGTAAGCACCACAACCCATCCGCCGCTATCATTCTCCCTCTCTGTTGTTTCCTACGTCTCCCACCGCCACCCACAACCAGCAGCGGCAACAACTGCCCACCCGACGTGGCCATCATCTGCAGCCCACGAGCCACTCCCGCTACGTCTCATCTCCCTTCTCATCGTCCTCCCTGATGACGAGGATGCCAAGGGCTGCCACCAACTGGGCAACCACAACAACAGCAACCACGAGCTGCTGCCCGGGCCCCTTAGCTCGTCGGCGACGAGCCCTGCTGTCCTCCTCCCACCCATCAACCTCCCACCACCTTTTCTCTCTCCTCTATCCCTCTCCCTCTCCACTGTTCTCCTGCGCCTCCCACCGCCACCCATCCACCTTAAGATCTCCGTTGACAGTGGCCGCACCTCAGCCACACGCCCGCGAACCAGCCCGCCACCTTTTCTCTCACGGCAAGCCCTCCGCTGGTGTTGGGAAGAAGTTATAGCCCCAGCTGAGGAGAATGGCGACCATCGTACCACCCAAGCATTGTTGTTCAGCGACCTCGAGCCCGCTCGCCCATCACCGACGGTGTTCGGGGCGTCCGGACCCCACTCCCGCAGCCATATAATCGCCGGCAGCCCCGTTCCTAGCCCACGGTTGCTGCCCGTGCGCGAAGAAGAAGGAGGAGCACGGCGACATCGTCGCCCGTGCCCCTCACGAACGTGATGCGATAGTCGTGTACCCCACGCACTCCCAATCCAGTGCCTCACGACTGCTGCAGCGTCTGAGCAAACAGCTGGTGATTGAAATGAAGAGTTTTGTCACAAAAGAATTGTACACAGAGAACCAGAAAACAAGTTTTGAGGGTGACAGAAAAACAGGTTACGCACTTGCACGCTATCCTGTTGGCCAGTGTGATCGTTCCAAATTGTGCGTCGTTAAACACTCATGAAAACGTTCAATCTAAATTTATTCGGCTCATTCAAATTAGATTTTGAAAATTGATAATGGTGAGTCCGAGTCGATCCACAGGGAGTTAAATTTCTAACTTTGAAAATCTTGTGATTCTTAATTATCTAAAAATTAGGTGAGAATTTGAGTGAACTAATTACTTATTTAAACTAAAACTCAATTAACTAATGTTACCTAAAAAATATAATTACGTAAATTAAACAAATTTCCCCTTTTTTTTCTTTTTCAGAAATTAAACACAAGCATATATGGAAAACAAGCACAACTAAAAAAAATGTAACAAAAACACCGTAACTTAACTATGTGTAAAACATTAATTATCTAAAAATTATGAAACAAATTACACACTTTATAGTCTAATATCCTTAAACGAAATAAACAAAACATTAAATAACCACTAACTAATCCTAATTAAATAAACGACTACTATACTAGTGGGGGAGAGAAAGAACAGAGCAGCAGCTATGTGGACTCTTTGTGGGGTTGTCGGCTGGTGCCCTGGAGTGCATGCAGGTGCTGATGCAACACGTGGATGGAGCTTGGCTGATGGCTTGCAGCGTGGGGGCTTGCAGGTGGTGGTATTGCTGGAAAGAAGCTGCTGGCTACGTTGGGATGCAGCTGGGCGTGTGGAGGATTGCAGCAGCTTGACGTGGAGGCTTGCAGGCGCGTCGGATGAAGCTGCTGCTGGAGGCCTTGCCGGCATGCAGGGCAACACGTGGGAGCTGGTGGAGGAGCTGCTGGGGTGGCTTGATCGCAGCGCTTGGAGGATGTTGTCAACGTGCACACGTGCATGCATGCACGCGTGATGAGCGCTGGATGAGCTGGAGCTGGCTGGGCTTCACCGCAGGTGCGCTGCTTCGCTGCCACATGGGAGCTTCATGTTGCTGGTTTGGATGTGGAGCTGCTGGCTGCATGCGTGGAGGCCGGCTGCTGCTTGGACGTGGAGCTGCTGGAGCCGCTGGTTGGGCTGAGAGAAACCGAGGGAGGCGTGGAAGAGAGAAGAAAAAGAGACCGAGAGAGAGATAAACGTGTGGGGGAGGCTGAGAAGAGAGAGAGATGTTGGGACAGGTTGAGAAGAAGAAGAGAAAGGGAGCAAGAGAGACCGAGAGAGAGAGAACAGAGGGAGAGAAAGAGAGACCGAGAGAAAGAAGGAAGAGAAGAGAGGGAGGACTGTGCGTGGGAGAAAGAGAGAGGAGGAGGAGTCGGCTGGAGAGGAGAGGCTGCTGGAACGAGAGGGAGAGCTGCGGAGGGAGAGGAAGAGAGGAGGAGAGAGTATGGCTGCTGGGAAGGAAATTGAAAGAGAAGACTGCGGGGGTTGAGAGGAGGAAGAGAAGATTGCAGGAAGGAAGATTGGAGACGGAGAGAGAGAATCCGAGAGAGAGAGGGAGAATTAGAGAGTGAGAGGCTAAGAAGAGGAAGAGAGAACCGGAGAGAAAGAGGAGAGAGGCTGCGGAGGGAGTTGGAGAAGGAGAGGGCTGCGGGAAGGAAGGTTAATATAGAGAGGAAGAGAGGCGTGGGAAGGAAACTGGAGAAGAAGTAGGGCTGCAGTTGGGAAATTGGAAAGAAAGAAGGAAATAGAGGGTTTTGGGAAACTCCAGAGAAAGAAGGAATCAGAGGGTCTTTTTAAAAAGAAAGTAGACTTTAGGAAGGCGGCTGGCCCTTCTTGGGTTCTTCTTGGCCGTGGAATTAGGGCAACACTAGGGCCTCAAATGACGTTTTTTACCCATGCTTTAATCTTTTGGACAAAATAACGTCGAATTTATCGAAATTCGAATCCTAAACCTCCCTCAAATTTTCGGAAACTCCACCAGCTGCACTGCATCATTGGCATGTCCTGTTCACATAAAATAAATATAAATTAGCACATTATCATAAAAATATCATTATATTTATTTAATTCGTCTCGGTTTTGTCGAAAAACCGCAAATGTGCTATACTCCATTAATCACATGAAATGACGATGTTTTTAAGTCACAATTTGACGAAATTAGTACCGTTGGACTTGGTACACAATTATATATCATTTCATGTTATTTTACAGATAAAAACATGAGTATGATGCGTTTGATTGCCTTTAAATGATCAATTTAACACTTTATCACAGTGTCTGCAGGCCTACATGCATGTAGCTATCAGGCTCGAGAGTTGCACCCCAGCACGCACCCAGCCACCACCAGTCACACCAAACCCCAAGTCCTGCCCTCGCTACGTCAAAGAACTCCAACACTCAAAGTCTGCTGCCAAGTGCCCCTACATGCACGAGAGATTGTGGCAGGCTTTCTGCACAAAATCTTGGTGGGATTCTGCACGCCTAGGACACCTTGATAAGAGCTTTTGTGGAGGGTTGCTAGGGTCATCATTTGGGATAGATCTTGTAGGAGATTTAGAGGATATTTTAGATAAAATTATTCTCCCTGCGTGGATATTAGTGGTTGATTTGTCCTCTTGCATGGGGAATAGGATTATATCATGTAATTAATTAATTTCCCTCCTGCACGAGGCGTAAGGTGACTGTACACAGGTACCGAAGCGACACCGCCACTGCGTGGGTGCTCCACGCATCCCCGCTCACCCTAGTCTCCGGTCGGAGTCGGTCTTGCAGGCCGGCTAGGTAAGTGCTGAACTCTGCTCCAATATTATCTGTTCGTTTAGTATTTGCATCAATTGCGTAGCGCCGGAGTGAGAGAGCGCTCCACCACACTGAGTGATTATTGTTGTGGCGGTGAGAGAGTGTTTGCGAAACCCAGCGCTCCAATTAGCGCAAGGTCGGCACGCCAAGTGTGGACAAGTCTTACATATGTCGGTAGCTCCACAGCCACCTCGATTTGTCCCACGCACTTAGTGGGCTGATGCTGTGGGTGCTCAACACCCTTCACCACTACGAGTTCACGTCTTGAGCTTCTTGTTCACTGAGTGAGGACGTCAATCTTGCATCTAATTTGCTTGCTACAAGTCTAGGATCTCCGCACCTTGTTAATCTATCAAGCCTTGCATGTCAGCCCGTAGAGAGCACTCGTCCCACTTCACATCTCGGCACAACCCTGTCATGGATCCTGCACTTATAGACACCATAGAGACCCTCTTAGGCAAATCTTTGCAAGACATCACCGACCAATTTGGGCGATTAACCCAACACGTGGACGAGAAACTCATTGCCTTGGGAGAGTCTATGAGAGTCGTGGTAGGATGAGTGGATAATCTAGAGAATCCCTTAGATAGACCACAAGAGGCAGAGGAACGTGCGGGAGTGCGTGATCACCTAGATAATCGCCAAGGAGAGCCAGTTAGGGCCCCAACCCACCCCAGGGTCAGGAGGATGTCCTTGACCACGAGCCCGATCGCGCGCCTCCGGAGCGAGCACCGCGCAAGAGAGTAGAGTTTGACGACGGGTTAGCCCAAGAACGATATCCCGACCTACGTCGGGATGGGATGGGTGTCCATGGCCGTGGACAGAATAATGTGCCATGCGGCGTAGTTTCCCGAGGCTATGGTGAGTATGACGAATACGACCCATTCCCTGACCCACCACAGGTACGAGGGGAGGTCTACGGTTATAGGAGGGACCGCGCACCCTTTGCGAGAGGCCCCTGTTATTATTTTAATGAACATGAACGGGTTCCCGACCCTTACAAGGTTCGAGGGGATGAGCCTTACCGTGAGCGAGACCCCGGACACTTTGAGAGAGTTCCACAAGGGTATAGGGGCATGGGTGAGAGAGGCGAACATGATATCCCCAACCCACCACGGGTTAGGAATGCCTATGAGCGTGGCCGAGAGCATAGACCGTTTGATAGATGGCCTAGGGATTACCCCGACATTAATGATCACATCCTTCGAAGTGTAAGGGTAGATGCCCCGACTTTTGATGGTACCTTAGACCCCAAGGCCTATCTTGACTGCGAGGCGGGGATGAGCCAGTACTTTACCTGGTATACCATGAGTGAAGAGAGGAAGGTGAGTTTTGCTTCTATGAGGCTTGTGGGTTGAGCCAAAACCTACTGGCTCAACGTGGAGCATCTTCGTGCTGCAAGGCGGCTGAGACCTATCTCCACATGGGAGGAGATGAGAGAGAAATTGCGGGAGAAATATGTGCCTCCATCTTATGAGTAGCGCCTCCTAGACCAGTGGCAGAGGTTGACTCAAGACGGCCGGACGGTGTCTGAGTACATAGCCGAATTTGATGACTAATGTCTCAGGTGTGGCGTTGGTGAAGATAGTAGGGTCACCTTATCGAGGTTTCAGGAAGGGTTGCATGAGAGCATCCAACATGAGCTATTCCTACGTGAGGTGATCACACTTGAACATGCCTATCAGATCGCCTTAGATGTGGAATGGTTTCAAAAGCCCACTAGGCCCCCCATTTTCCGGCAACCTGACTCCCGAGGGGCTACCAATCGCTCCATGCATTTCCCCGAGCGGTCCAGAACTACCCCCGTCACTTCTGCAAGGGTCCCTACTGCCACCACCCCAAGCCCTCCCTCACCCCTACCTCCGACCACCTTGGCTCAGGCTTCCACCATACCACGGGCTGAGAAGAGAGATGATAGAGGGACATGATTAGCTAGTAGGAATAGCCAACAGGCAGGGAGCTCTCGTAATCACTGCTTTCAGTGTCATGGGGTTGGCCATTATGCCAGTCAGTGTCCCACCAGGGCCCTACTAATTGAGCCCTCCACTCATGAAGAAGAGCAGAACTACATACCTGACCCAACCTTAGCTTAGGAATTTGAGGAGAATGGTGCCACCCTAGGGTGTGTGCATAGGGGGTACGCTAGAGTCGAGGGCATTGTGGACTCACACAGGGACACTAGGCTTGGTGTGGTGAGATTCATTCTCACACAGACCAAAGAGGAGGACTGGCGTCAAACCTCCATCTTCCATACCTACACTAGGATAGACGACCAGCCATGTAAGATCATAATTGATAGTGGAAGTTGTATCAACGCAATTTCCACTGATTGTGTCTCTTGTTTAGGCCTGGATCCTGAGACTCACCTTGAGCCATATCAAGTCTCGTGGATTAATGCCTCATCATTACCCATTAGGACCTGCTGCCTGGTACCCCTTAAGTTTCAATCCTATCAGAAGCCGATTTGGTGTGACGTCCTTCCCATGGAAGTAGGAAGCATCATCTTGGGTAGGCCATGGATCTATGATGAGGATGCTACCCTGCTTGGCAAGGCCAACATTTGTGTCTTCAAACACAATGGCAGGAAGATTCTCTTGCATCCCTCCCCACCTAAGAACCCCGCCAAAGGGGAGATCCCATCTTAGGAAAATTCACCTGCCACATCATCACCTTCACCTAGCCCCTCCCCACTCATTCCTTCCCCATCCAACCCACCCAACTCAGATTTGGACACAAAGTCAAAGCGAGGGTATCCCTTCATATAATCAAAGCAAGTGCATTTGAGGGCGAGGTTGCTGAGGGAGCCCCGGTTTGGGCTGTCGTCATGAGTAATCCATCTGAAGGTTACTCCACTCCACGAGTTGAGGAAGTGGAAACCGTCTTGCACAGGTACCACGATGTCTTTCCCGAGGATCTTCCGAATCATCTGCCGCCCATGCGTGACATACAACACGCTATTGATTTCGTCCCTGGGTCCACCTTGCCCAACCTGCCTCACTATCGCTTAAATCCCACAAGCACGCGGAACTACAAAGGAAGGTCAAGGAGCTCATTGGGAAGGATTTTTTGCGAATCAACACCAGCCCTTGTGCTGTGCCAGCCCTCCTGACCCCCTAAAAGGATGGCAACTGGCATATGTGTGTTGACAGCCGTGCCATCAATAGAATCACTATGAGATATAGGTTCCCCATTCCTCGACTTGATGACATGCTTGACATGATGGCAGAAGCCACCATCTTCTCCAAGATTGACCTAAAGAGTGGATACCATCAGGTCCGCATCCGGTCAGGGGATGAGTGGAAGACTGCTTTTAAGACCAAGGATGGTCTTTACGAGTGGCTCGTCATGCCTTTTGGGCTATCAAATGCCCCTAGCACCTTCATGAGGCTGATGACTCAGGTCCTCCGACCCTTCATGGGCTCTTTTGTTGTTGCCTACTTCGATGACATTCTCATTTACAGTAGGACCAAGGAGGACCACTTGGGCCACCTCTGTCAGGTTTGCGAAGTACTGAGAAAAGAGAGCATGTATGCAAATCCTAAGAAGTGCACATTTTTTACTGATCAAGTAACCTTCTTAGGCTTCATAGTATCACATAGGGGAGTTTATGCCGACCCTGAAAAGGTCAAGGCGATCGTTGAGTGGCCCCAGCTTATGAGCATCCATGATGTTCGCAGTTTTCATGGACTAGCATCTTTCTATAGGCGATTCATTAGGGGATTCAGCACTGTGATGGCCCCAATTACGGATTGCATCCATAAGGAACCTTTCGGGTGGACGAAGGCCGCTTCCAAAGCCTTCGCAGAGGTCAAGAATCGAATCACTTAGGCTCCCATACTTCGCCTCCCCAATTTCTCTAAAGTCTTTGAGGTCTCTTGTGACGCCTCTGGGGTCGGTATAGGAGGAGTGTTAAGTCAAGAAGGGCACCCTGTGGCGTATTTCAGTGAGAAGCTAGCTGATGCTAAGCTGATATTCAACTTATGATAAAGAGTTCTATGCCGTGGTCCAGGCTCTTCGCTATTGGCGGCATTATTTGTTGCCACAGGAATTTGTCTTGTACTCCGATCATGAGGCACTCCGCTTCCTCAGCTCCCAAAAAAAGCTGAATCCCATGCATGGTCGATGGGTAGAGTTCTTGCGGGCCTACACTTTTGTGCTGAAGCACAAGGCGGGAGTCGAGAATAAGGTTGTAGAAGCCCTCAATCGACAAGTATCCCTTCTTTCTATTATGGGTGTTGAGGTAACGGGGTTTGATAAACTCAAGGAATTGTATGAGGGATGTCCTGATTTTGGAGAGATCTATACCATGCTTAAAGCCGGATCGTCTAGGGGTACGAGTGAGTATCTCTTGCAGAACGGATACTTATTTAGAGGTCAGTAGCTTTGTGTGCCACGCACCTCCGTTCACGAATTTTTAATTTGGGAGGTACATGCGGGCGGTCTAGGTGGGCATTTTGGTCGAAACAAAACCATTGAGGCTGTTGAAAGCCGATTCTATTGGCCAAGCCTAAAGCGCAATGTAGCTCGTTTAGTGGCCCAGTGCCATACTTGTGCCACTACCAAGCAAAAACGCCAGAACACTGGCCTCTACACTCCCCCTCCCGTCCCTGATCGTCCTTGGATTTCGTGCTTGGACTACCACGGAGCCCTCGTAAGCATGACTCCATCTTCATAGTGGTTGATCGGTTCTAAAAAATGGCCCACTTCATCCCTTGCTCCAAAACTTCAGAAGCATCTAGAGTGGCTTGTCTTTTCTTTGATGAGGTTGTCCGTTTACATGGTTTTTCCAAGACCATAGTCTCAGATAGGAATGTGAGATTTACTAGCTACTTTTGGAAGACCCTTTGGCACCGAGTAGGCACCCTACTCAAGTTTTCTACTGCCTATCACCCTCAAACTGATGGCCAAACCGAGGTGGTCAACATAAGCTTAGGGAACCTTTTGAGGTGCTTTGTAGGGGAGCACTGTAAGGATTGAGGTTTCGGATCCAGTTATTGGGTCAGTTTTGGTGTCGGACCCCTTAGTTTGGGCCCTTGTGGGGCTGGGGGCATAGGTTCTTTATCGCGTCGAGCTTGTGAGACGTGGTTCAAACGGCGTCCTGTTATGGGGACGCGTTTTAGAGTGTGCTACGTCGGTGCCACGTGGGCCAGTTTCAGGCTGCGAGAGTACGACCCCGGTCTTGTCATCTGAATGGCGTCGGTATTGGACGACACGTTTTAGCTAGTTTCGGTTTAAACCCGCGAACCCTCCCTTCTTTCCCTCATTTCTCTCATCCTCCTCTCTCTCTTCCCTCTCTTTGATCCCTTCGCTCTCCCTTCCCCTTCTCCTTCCTTCCTCTCACTCCACTCCATCAACCCCCCCCCCCCCCCCCCAACTTCCACCACTACCACCACCATTTCCTCTGTGGCGTATTGCTCTGCGAACGGCGGCCGACGTCCCAGTGGAGTAATGGTGTCCACGGCAGTACCAGCGGCGGTTTGTGGTGTGGCAGTTCGGCGGCTTGGAGCTCGGAGGAGTTCAAGTAACCAGTAGGGTGAGGATCTCCATTGTGTTTTAATTAAAACCACGTTTTTCCTGCTTTGGAGCATGTTTAGGAGATTTTCGGGAAGAAATTTCATTTTTTGTACTTGGAAGGCTGGGGGAAACCTGTTAGTGAACGTTAAATGGCGTCTTGGGACAACGACGCCATTTTGAATGGCGGCTGCCTCTCACGACGCGATTTAGTTCGATTCACCCCGAAGCATGATTCTGTTTCTGTCGTGAATAGGTGACTAGGGACAGCGACGCCTTTTAAAAGGTGACTACCTTGCACGACGCGATTTAAGCCATCTTCTGAGGCCAGGTTTTACACGAACTAGTTTAGGAGTCTTGAATGACGTCGGTCACGGGCGACGCGATTCAAGACAGAACTTCATTAATTCATGTAATTAACACGTGTTTACATTGTTAGATAGTTTGGTTAAAATGCATACTTAAAACCATACTTCGTAGTCGAGGATTTCTACGTGATCGGATCGCACTGTGACGTGTTTTGTGCGATCGTCGACCTAGAGTGATAGTTGTTAGCGCTTAGGCACCCTATGTCCGTGTGGGAGTGACACGGCGCCGGTGTGGGAGTGGTGGGGTGACGCCTAGAGAGAGGGTCACCTGGTGTACCCTGGGGTATAGCTAGTACCGATGTGGGAGTGGTACATTAGGAGTGTCACTCGTGCTGGGGGAAGTAGAACCACCTTGAGCCGGTCAGGCCGGAGTAGCCAGCACGCTATTCGAAGGGTTGTTGTTTGGTCTCAACGGGTCGGTGTTTTCCACGTTCAGCTGCGTGATTTGCGTGTTTAGCCGAGATGTTGGTTGTGTACTCCGTGGTGGAGTGGTTTCAGAGTTGTATTTACTGCCTTATTTATTTAAATTGCCTATTTCGTGTTGTTGCACTTGTGGGTGCGTGAGTAGGTGGTGGGGATCGAAGGATCCCTACTGAGTCCATTTCGATGAGACTCACCCCCTGCGGTTTTCAGGTGAGGGTTCTGGGTAGACGTAGTATGGAGGGCGTTGTATCGGCTTGCGTGCTAGTAGCCACTGTCCTGGGGTATGCCCCGATATAGTTGTTATTTTATCTTCAGGCTTGTACGCTTAATTACTTCTTTTCAGTTGGAATATGTAATTATTTGTTGAGTCGAGTTGAATTGTAATAACTTTTAATTCATGCACTTCCTTTACAATTCAATGTGATGTGGATGTTTAGCTTAATTTATCATTTATTTTGCAGACTTATCGAGATCCTGCTTTAACTCCAAATTTTAATAATTCGGTACCCATTTAGTAATCGGATCCTCGATTATAGGGTGGCGGGTCGTTACAAGCACACAGGGACATGGGATTCGATCTTGCCCTGAGCTGAGTTCACCTATAATAGTTCAGTTAATAGGACCACCGGCATGAGCCCTTTTGAAGTCGTGCATGGATACAAGCCTAACCAGCCTGTGGATCTCATTCCCCTTCCCTTGCATGCTCGCATCTCCGAGTCGGCTTAGTCATTTGCCCAACATATCTAGAACCTACACAAGCACATTAGCAAGCAAATTGATGAGAGCAACCAGCTCTACAAAAGATTGGCTGATGCACACAAACAAGTGCAGGAATTTCAGGAGGGTGACTTTGTCATGGTCAGGATGCGGCCTGAACGATTCCCCTTCGGGGTCGTCAAAAAGTTGCAAGCCCGCAGTGCTGGCCCATTCCGGATCCTAAAAAGGATCGGGACGAATGCTTATGTTGTGGGCTTACCGACAGACTATGGGATCAGTCCCACATTTAATGTGGCAGACCTTGTAACTTACAAGGAGCCCACAACAATACCTAGTGATCCATTTGGGCCTCTGCCATCCATTGAGAGCGACCCCCCTACGAAGTGTCCACTAGCTCCACCCCCTGCACGGCGCGAGCAAATTGGGCGAATACTGGATGAACATGTAATCACCATCAGGAGCAGGGAGTATCGGTGCTTCCTTGTCCGCTGGCGAGATCGGCCACCATCCGAAGACACGTAGATCAGCTGAGAGGACTTGCAACTCCTCGATCTAGACCTTCTCGAGTGCTACCAGAGAGGCGTGGACCCTTACTCGACGGGGTCGAGTTCCCAGCACCTCGGGAGAGTTGGTGGGGACACCGAACCGTAGAAGAGCAGACATCGAGCACGTGCTACGTAGACATCTTTGTGGCTTGGCGACGAGCTCCTTATCTAGGATCGAGTCTAGTTACGTATTTTATTTTAGTCTAGCCTTAAGGGCTATTTCTGTCATTTTCCTTCCCCCAGGACATGTGTGGTATTTCTTTTTTTAATGAGGTCATTCTTGTCTTGACCAAAAGATGCCCTTCCCTATATAAAGGGGTCATCTCTTCCCTTGTAGACATGCTAGAATGAATGAGAATTTGTGTTATTGTGTTCTCCCCCCTCCTCATAGTGTGAGATGAGAGCCCGTCCCTCTACGGAGGTCGCCTGAGAGAGGTTCCGGCGAGAGGCCGTGGGCGTGAGGCCCATGTTCGTGTCGTTCCTCCCGCCTTCGACCCACCGCCACGCCGACGTTCCGCGTCAGGTTTTTACTTTACATAAGAAGGTTTAGAAGAGGAAGATTTGAGAAAGTGAGAGGGGGAAGAGTATTGATAGTGATGGTGATGGAGGAGGCGACGAGGTTGGAAGAGTGGGAGGAGATTCATAGCTTAGTTATGCAAAGAGAACTTTGATTTCTCAAGTTTGATGCCTTCTACAATTCAGAAGGATATGTATTTATAGAGAGTGTCGTGGTTTCATGACCTTTCGAGGCTCTTCTAAACCGATGGGGACGTATATACAGTAAGATGCTTTTACAGGAAAATTTGGTAAGTAATAGTGACATTTACAATTGTTTATTTAAATGAGAAGAAATTTCGTGATTGAAATAGTCTTCAATAATTCTTGAATAGTTCTTAAATAGTTCATGAATAGTGGTCTTGAAAAGGACATTTACTTTTCTTGTAGTAATCTTTGACCTCACTAATGATCTCAGGCTTAACGACCAAGATGTTGGTCTTCTTAGGCTTGGCTTTCTTGAGATTTGTGCCTTCTGGTCCTAGTCTCTAGCTTGCATGTTTGGGTACCAAGAGAACTTATGTGGCATCCTCACTTGTGTACCTGTGGGCCGACTGTAGGGCCTTGGGCTAGTTGGACCTGATTGGGCCGCATCACAATCACTCTCTCATCAGTGATAAATATTTTTTTCAGGTGTGACAAATGTTTTGTGGATATGATAATTATATTTGTCATGTCTAGGGAGCATTTGTCACGCGTATGTACTTTTGTCACACCCAAAACCTTGCACCCATTTTTAATGTTTGTCTATCTCCTTTACGGAAAAAAATTGTTCAGCCTATATGATTCATGCCTAAGTAAACTAATGACATCTTGCATTGTAAGATGACTAGCTTGTTGCACTGACCCATAAGCATTGCTCAACTTATCATACCACTCCTTTTACCATCCCTCTTGCCACACTTATCTTTAATCAAGTTACTTTTGATACAATTTTTTACTGTCATTATTGCAGTCAACCAGAGTTCTATCTGATCAAGCAATCAAATAGCTCCAAAGAGGGTAGTAAAAAGAGTGATATACTGCTATTTATTTAAATCAAAACATAAAAGTTTTAAAATTTTTAAAAATAATTTTAACAAACTATAATTTTAAGTATGAAATAGTCTCTGACTAAACAATCCCAGAAGACCCCCTTTCATTTGAAACATGCACTTTTCTTACTTAATACTTGTGTATACAATACACATTTATTTTTCTATAAAATATGTGGAGTAATGCTTACTGCAGCATGCAGTTCTGCGCTGTTGCTCATAGTGTTGTCTGATCTGTCAGATCGGATGGCAACGCAGTGAGTTTGTCTAATTTTTTTGTTTTTCTATTGAAATTTTTAAAATTTTTAAAGTGTCCGATCAAAATTCCGACGGTACATCTGAAAAGTTCGAGTCATCCCCCAACCGACTATATATATATAACTTTTGGTATACATCTAGTTCACCTATAAAAGAAAAAAACTCTTTTTTTCAGAAAAAAAATATATCTGACTTTTCGAATGTATTATCCTATTTTTAATCGGATGCTTTAAAAAAAATTAAAAATTTTTACAAAAAAATGAAAAAAAGACGAACTCACTGCACTGCCGTCAAATCTGCTGCGTCCGATCTGGTACCGCCCGCTACTAGCGCACAGTGCAGCAGCGTTACTCAAATATGTTTGGAATGCAGTGTTGATCGGTGGGACTTTTGGTAGAAAGGAGATTAGACCACGCACGGCCGTCCATTCCCGGGGGCCTGTGTTCCCTCCAAATCTTGGAGAGGACACTGAACGAAGGGTATGAACTTCAAATTCGAAAGGGGAAGAACGTCGTCTTCCCGTTCTTGGGTAGGGGAGCGGGGTACCCGAGGCTCCGACGTGGACCACATCCCTCCCGTCTGTCGTGCCGTCGCTGCCATCTCGCGTCACTCTCTCGACCTTTCTCCACCGATGGCATTGGCGGCGTTCTCCCCTCCCTGCTGCTCCCACCTCGGAGGAGGGCGGGCCGCTGCCGCTTCTTTCCGGCCGTGCATCCTCTCCTTCTCCGCCCCTTCTCACCCATCCTGTACAAGACCGACTGCTTGGTCTCATAGTGGGAAAGTAACATCAGGAGCGGTCCCCGCGGCCTCTTCGTCTCCTTCCTTCGATTTCTTCCCTCCGCCAATCGACTATGACGGCGATGATCTCCATGTACGTATGCCCCTTCGTGTGCCTGAGCGAGATTCGCCATGGGGGGTACTTTGAAATGAACTGTCTCGTTTCAGATGATACGTTCCTGTTTCTGTTTTTCGGTTCAGTTTGAATTTTGGATCTGCGAAGATACTGTTTTTACTGACAGTTCGTTTTGGAACTCGAGGTCAAAGAATCAGTATCGCGAGAATCTGCAGTTTCTCTAGCTCTCTAAGGTTCTGTTTGATAAAAGGTACCCGAATGATTTCAATCATAAGAATCATGCGGGTAAAAGTAAAAAGATGTTCATGTGTTGGAAACATAAAATTCTACTCTGTTCTATTGCATGGATAAACAATTCGAGATGTGCAATGAATTACATGACTATATTATACGTTATACATTATATTGTACTCTCTTATACTATTTATGAATATTCTTAAAATTATAGTTATTTTAAGTTAAACAGTCCTTACTGGAATAATATTAATTTAAATGTGACAAAATGGTGATCCTCAGCATTGTATGTCTATGAGAGGGGTGGAGAGACACATACAGAGAGATAAACACTTGAAGAGAAGTTAGAAGAGAGGATATGTACACAGGGAATTCAAGAAGGGTGAGAGGATGTTAATGGCTATGAGGGTTCCAAGTTTGTTGACATTGGTAAGTGGGGTTGTTACCTTCTCATGGCCATGATAGTGAAAGAAGAACCTTATTGTTTGTATATGAGTGCCTCGTCATTGACCCCCGAGATTTGTTCGTTGAGGAGGGATAGTCAAAGATAAGGAAGAGAGATGGGTATTGAGGCCTAGGGCCCACTCGTCCAAACAATCCTTCTTATATTACGGTGAGGTACTAATAGATCCAATTTGTTTGGCCCATGAACTAGCATAGGCGTGTGCAAGTGATGCCAATGTGCAACTTTTTTCAAGGCTTAATAAGGCATTTAACTGCCTAGACCATGAAATAAAATCTTTGTCGCCTAGGTATCGCCAAGGCATCGCCGCTATTGTCAAGGCAGGTGCCTAGGCATCGCCAATGCATAAATGTGCCAAATCTTGGGCAAGGTGAACTGCTGCCTTGTACAGTGCACAAAAGGTGGGCCACTTCGATTGTATCCAAACCCAATCGGATCCACCTATTTAAGATCTGTCTCCATTGGCCCTTCTCATTTCCAGCCCCCAAGCCCCCTGATGACATTGATGACTACTAGGGTTTCGCATGGGGTGCCACTCTGTTGCTGATTGGGCTGCCTCTTCATTGCCTTCTGCCGTTCTTAGGTACTTCTTACTCTCTCCTTGTCTCTCGCTTTCTCCCTTTCCTTCCACATCTAGTGTTAAGTGCCCTCTTTCCCCTTTCACTCTCTATTTCAATCTATCTCTCCTCCTCTATCTTAATCCCCCTCTCCCTCCCTAGTTCTCTTTTTCTCAATCTCTGTCTCCCTCTTGCACACACTCACTGTACTATGCACAATACACAGAGTCACTGTTCAGTGTTCACGGTGAACAATGCCTACCCTGTACATAGTGAATAGTGCATGCTCAATGCATTCTATTGTGTGCACAGTAGACCCCTTTCTTTCTCTCACATCTCCATCCCTCTCTCAATCATGTAGCCCCCTTCTCTCTCTCTCTCTCTCTCTCTCTTCCCCCCTCCCTCCCCTCCTCCCCTTCACAATCTATCTCTCTCTCCCTCTTTCACAATCTGTCTCTAATTGTTTGTATGATATTTTTGCAGACCTTACCTCAACATGAAAGGGAACTTAGAATTGGTGTTTGGAGGGATAACACAAGAGAAGAAGAAGTCCAAGTCAAATGATCTAAGATGGAAGTATGCCTATTGGCCAGATGACAATGATGAGAACAAGGTGAAGTGTGAGCGTTGTGGTATGATGACAAATGGAGGGATCAAAAGCAAAAGGAGCATCTGATAGGAGGTTTAGAGATGTAAGAAAATGTCCAACCACACCAAAGGAGATCATTGAAGAAATGTTGCATTGGATGACCAGAAACATGTAAAGAAAAATTATCATTGAAGAGTATGAGTTTGAACATGAATCATCTGATGAGGAGACCCATGAATTGGGCAAGGGCTCTTCATTGTCCATGAAGAAAAGGTCAAGTTCATCTCTAAATTTAGGAAAACAACTAGAGCATCGCACCTCAAGCAAGGGGCCCATGGATGCATTTGGAAAGATGAGTGCAGAAGAATTCGTTGATGCAAGGAGATGTGGAAAATAAATTCAAAGGACTTTAAAGAGTAAATGGAAGAAAGAAGGAAAAAAAATGAAGGTTGATGAGGCTGTAGCCACATGGTTACATGCGGGTGGAATTCCTTTTAATGTCACTAAGTTGAAGAGTTTCGACGTTCGAACTTGTGGAGTGACCTGGACCTGGATACGAGCCTCTAGGTTATCACATGTGAATGAAAATGGTAGAGAGCACACATAAGTTGCATGCTGAATATGCAACATTGGCATACTTATGGCTACACCATCACGTGTGTTGGATGGACTGATAGAAGGCAGAGGAAGAGATTAATTTCTTGATGAATTGTCTAGTGGGGACAAACTATTTTCTTCTTAAAAATGGTTGCTAATGACAATCACAGTGTAAAACAAAAGCCAATGCTTGGAGTCATTATGCTCCAATGCTGTAGACTTAAACATTCAAAGACCCTTAAAATATTTTATTGTGTTCTTCCTAAGAAATTGGCATTGTCTACCGGGATTATTAATACTAATGAAATGTAGTTTTCCCAAAAGGTAATTCCTCTCTCCTTCCTATTATCTTTTGACCCTATACAGATATAATTGCTGTGTGCTGTAAGAATGGCTGTTATGTTCCAGCTATTTATTATTGATTTTCATCGTCCAGTCAAGCCATAATATAGAACTTTTGTGTAGGTTAAGGTTTTGAGCATCTGGATCCTAAATTTTAATTAACTTGTCTGGACAACTATTAGCCTGACATCTTATTTTATAGGAGTTCTTTGTTAGCAGGAAACAAAGATTGAGATGATGACTGAAGTTCTTGTTAAGATTGTTACTGGTTTCAATGAGTTTGATTTTGCGTTCTGGAGATCGTCAGGTGCTTTGGGAGGAACTCTAGTGGCATGGGACTTGAGCAGATGGGGTGGACAACTTTTGGATATTGGTGAGCACACAGTTACTGTTAAATTACATAACGAAGTAGGAGGTCCATGGCGGATGTTGTCTGCAGTTTATGGTACACGTAGTTCAGTAGAACGGCAGCACCTTTGGACTGAATTGGCTAATTGTCAAAGAAGGTTCTCTCTTCCATGGTGTGTTGTGCGGGATTTTAATGAAGTCAGACTAAGGTAGACTTCGAGGATGCAGATTAACCACTGGGATGCAGCAATTTAATTTCTGGGTGGATGATTGTGGTCTCATCGAGATAGCTAACCCTTACATTAATCTCACCTGGAGTAATGGAAAGATTGTTCCATCGATGCCAAAGAGTGATAGGATTTTTGTTGGTGGAACTGGGGAGGAATTGTTTCCTTATGTTACACTCCTGGCTTAACTGAGAACAATTTCTGATCATAATGCTCTGATTTTGAAATGTTTAGTTGGGGTTATTGAAGGCAGATCATTCAGGTTCGAGAAAGTCTGTCTTCAAGATGAACAGTTCATTTAGTTAGTGAAAATTCTTGGAAAGAGAGGGAGTATCAGGCGGATAAAGTTAAAGTTTTGGCTTTGAAACTTAGGAACTTGAAAAGGAGAATTAAACAGTGGGCTCAGACATGGAAAGAGGCAAAGGTAGAATAATTAATGACATTGAAAACAATTTGAAGCAATGGGAAACAGTAGAGGAACAAGGTGGTCTTTCTGGACAACAAATTCAACTAAGACTAATCTTGAAGGCACATCTATCAGATTGGCTACATGAGGAAGAAATTAGATGGCGGCAAAAGTCAAGTGCAATGGCTTCGGGAAGGGGATCTGAACACGTCCTTTTTTCATAAGGTAGCAAATGGTAGAAGAAGGAAACATGTTCCAATGCTTATGAGAGGTGATAAATGGATTGGGGATACTAAGGAGATTGGTACATAGATGATTGGTTTCTGTGAGGAGTTATTTAGTGAAGAAAAGAGGTGGTACCCTGCGTGGTCTGATATTCATGTAATGCAACTTTCGGAGGATGAATGAGAATGGTTAGTGAGAGCAGTTTCAGAACAGGAGGTTTACAGCTACCTTTTAGTTAGGTGCATACAAGGCTCCGGGAACATACGAGTTTCCAATATTTTTTATCAGGAGGTGGTGAAATAGACACCATTGCTACTCTTCAGGAATGCTTTTCCAGAGCTAAAGGTTGTGAGGTTTTCAATCAAACTTTTCTTGTCCTCATCCCTAAGAGAGATGAAGCAGTGGAATTGAAGGATTTTCACCCCATCAGTCTTCTTCATGGTCCTTACAAAAGTTTCAGAAAGGTTCTAGCGAATAGGCTATGGTTAGTGCTGGCAAGGATTATTGAAAATAACCAATCTGCATTTCTTCAAGGGAGACGGTTGAAAGATAATTTTCTTCTGGCGCATGAGCTATTATTTTCTATGAAAAGAGAGGTATCACAGAGATTGCGTGTAAATTAAATTTTATTATTTTAATAAGGTGAATGACAGAGTATCCTGGAAGTGTTTATGGAACATATTGGAGTATCATGGTTTTTCAAGGCATTTGATAGTGTTTTGAAGTATTGTCTATCTACAGCTACCTTTCCATTGATATTTAATTGGAGGTACATGGATTCTTTAAGGTCCCGTTTGGTATCGGGATAAGCCAGGGATAAGCCAGGGATATCCCCGTTCCTCGTTTGGCATTATAAAAAGTCACGAGGATAAGAGGGGTTAAGGGGGAAAGGGATAAGGAAGCTTAACCCCATTTTTGGGGTTAGATATGGGGATAACTTATTCCACCAAAAAGGTGGAATGACTTATCCTCGCCCCTTAACCTCATTGTTACCCTCATTTGCCCCTTCTCTTGGTTCATAAAATAATAATATATTTAACTCTAATAATTATTTTATTACTATCTAATGACGTTAAATATATTATTAAATAAAATTCTTAATCAAATCGATACCACCTATAGAATATATTATTATATTTATCTTATATATCATTATCTTTAAATAGTGCTAATAAGTATTTTAATATATTATTATATATAATATAATATCATATATTATTATCTTAAATTAGTATTTGTAATTAAATTATTAGTATTAGTACTAATAAGTATTAGTATTACATCGTATTCTTAAAATAGTAATATAATTAACTCTAATAACAACTTTATTTCTAGTTAATGACATTATGTCATTAAATAGAAATATGAATCAAGCCAATACAGATGGAATATATTATTATACTAAATAATAGTAATAAGCATCTTTAATATATTATTATACATAATATAATAATATATATTATTATCTTAGATAGTACTAATAAGTTTTTTAATATATTATTATATATTATAAAATAACATATATTATTATCTTAAATTAATATTAGTACTTATATTAGTAATATTAGTACTTACATACTAATATTAGTATTAATAAGCATTAGTACTACATTGGATTTATAAAATAATATACTTAAATTCAATAACGGCTTCATTACTAGCTAATGACATAATGTGTACTTTAATATATACTTTAATATATACTTAAATTCAATAATACTTAAAATAATATATATAATACTTAAATAAATCTATAAGCATCTTTAATATATTTTATATGTAATATAATAATATACATTATTATTTTAAATAACACTAATAAATATTTTAATAGATTATTATATAATATAATACATATATTATTATCTTAGATTAGTATTAGTACTTACATACTAGTATTAGTACTAATAGACATTAGTATTACATCGGATTTATAAAATAATAATATAATTAACTTTAATAATGGTTCATTTACTATATTGAATAATACTATTAAGTATATTTAATATATTATTATATTCTAATTATATGTTAATTATGTGTAGTATAAATTGAGTGCCTTTAAAATATAATTAAATTCAATAACTTGAATTAAGTATGTTTAGTGTATCATGATACGAGTAATAAAAAATAAAAAAATATTTACACTTAATATACTACATATATATTGAATATATAGTTATATTACATAAAATAATATAATACCTATGTTACTTTAGATTAGAAGGGTAGCAATGTCTTTTTTACAACTTATCTTCCGTACTGTGCTCATTTTCACCAAATAGAGAATATGATTAACTTTTTTCTTATCCCCTCACATACCAAACACATCACAGAATAAGGATAGGGATAAATTAATCTAGGTTAATTTATCCCTATTCTTCCCTTTTTCTATCCCGATACCAAACAAGACCTAAGAGTTCCCAAGGATTAAGGCAAGGGGAACCAATATCTCCTTTAGGGTCCATTTGGTTGCATGTAAAGCTTGTCGCATGAGAATGTTTTCCCAAAAGGTGAAACAAAAATGTCTATTTGGCAATCCGTAGAACTGCAGTAAATGGAAATGATATTCTGTTGACCACTGAAACCTCCCCATGTTCCCGATTTTGGCATCCGGAACTTGAGTCCAGATGCCCTTTTCCGCAAGAGACCTTTCGCTGGAATGTTGTTAGATGTAAAACATTGATAACCTCATGGGCAAAGTTCCTCACTTTTTTTTTAACAGACATACCTGGTAAATTTGTAAAAAGCCCCAAGATTCTTCCTTTTAAGTGGGTAAAATACTGTGACCCTCTTTGCATGGGGAAACTTGCTCACTTCTTTTGTTGCAGCCATACCAGGTAAATCTGTAAAGGGTCCCTTGAACAAGATTCTTCCTTTTGAGTGGGTAAAATATTGGGACCCTATTTTTTTAGAATATGATTGTCTAAAATATTGGGGTACCAAAGGAGCTGTGCTGCTGTAGGGATACCTAACAAATATTTATTTTAGAATCTTATCATTTTGGGTTTAAGATCATGATTTTGATAATTATCAGATATATTTTCTCTATCCAAATCCATTTTAAAAATTGGAAATGGATTAGAAAGTCAAGTAATCAAGTTTCTGCTTACGGCCTTAATGTTATGGATTCGCAAACTATGTTAATTCTCTTGTAATATGAGAAATCTTTTACAAACAAACAAATATATGAAATCATTTTCAAGAAAATATTTTTTGGGAAAACAAATGCATGAAAAGGTTTTCAAGAAAATATTTTCAGAAGTACCAAATGACAGATGTTGTTTTCATTTTCCTTGAAAATCTATTTCCTTAGAAAACACTTTCCAATTGAATATGTTTTACGTAGAGGCAAACACACCCTTATTGTTTTTTACGCTAGCTAATACGTTGGGCAAGTTGTGTAAAAGGGCTGCAATGCAAGGATGGCTTAGTGAGGTGCAGATTCTTCATACTTCTTATCAAATTTCGCATCTCCAGTTTGCCAATGAGACACTTCTGTTTATTAAAGGAGGACAGGATCATGTGAGGAATCTCAAGTTTCTATTGAAGACCTTTGAGGTATGTTCTGGTTTGAAGATCAACTTTGACAAGGGTTAGGTGGATATTCAATCTCGTGCTACTCTTGTGGGATGTAAAGTGGAGTCTTTACCTATTGTGTATTTGGGTTTACCTCTGCATCATAGACAGATAAGATTATCTGATTGGGTGGGTGATTTTGAAGCTGCAAAGAAGATTAGCCATATGGAAAGCGAGGAACTTTTCTTTAGGAGGCTGAATAACCCTATTGAACTCAGCACTCTCTTCCATTCCCCAGAATTATATATCCATTTTTACCTTGCCTTAGACAATCTGCAGAAAAATGGATCAAATTCAAAGGAATTTTTTATGGGGGTGTGCCAATTCCATTGGAGGTGTTCCGCTGGTCAAATGGGAGAGGGTGTGCAAACTGCAAATTGAAGGCAAACTGGGGGCTCGGAGTGAAAGATTTGTCCTTGATGAATTGGGCTTTACTGGGGAAATGGGAATTTCTTTCTGATGGTCAGCCTTTATGGAAGGAAATTATTTGCTACAAGCATTACACCACTACTAAGAACATCTTCTTACAGCCGGGCCATTTGTCTTCTATATCACTGATTTGGAGGGGCATCCTGAAAGTAGGCCACATGATGCGAAGATATATTAGAGTCAAGGTTGGTACTGCGGAGAGTACTTATTTCTGGACAGATAAATGGGTAGGAGATGATACCCTCAGAAACAGGTTTCCTTGAGTATTACACCTTGCAGTTTTCAAAATGGTCTTGGGTCAAGATTGTGATGCAAGAAAAACAAGTGTGTTGGACAGTTCAGCTGAGAAGGAATCTCAAGGAGGAAGAAGTAGAAGAATATCAAGTTCTGTAACATTCTTTCTGAAACTCAGATGGATATGCCTCAGCCCGACGGGTTCATTTGGGAAAGAGGAGATGACAGGTTTCATGGTTAAATCTTTTTATCATCTGCTGGAAGGAGAAGGCACCAGGTACAGGAGGTTAAAGGAAGTTTGGAAGGTTAAATCTCTGTTAAAAGTAAGAGATTTTATGTGGCCAGTAGTCCAGAAATGAATTCTTACTTAAGTTTTTAGGAGGAAATGGAATGTGAGCGGTGATACTTTATGTTCAGTTTGTGAGGCTGCAGAGGAGGATATGGAACATCTATTGATTAATTGCCCAATTATTCAAGCAGTTTGGGATAATCTTCAATTGTCACATTACTTTCAATTCCTTGGACAGTTTGTGGTACAGCTTTTATTCATTATCCAAAGGACAAGTGAGGAGTGTTAGCAGTTGGATTTTGCGGATTCTGCCTCCAGCTATATGCTGGCGTATCCGGAGGGAATGCCATGGTATTCTTTTTAAGGGAAGCAAATTGTATGTGGAAAACATTTGTGAACATGTGTTGCACTTTGTGTTTGTGTGGAGCAGACATTTAGTGGGTATTTCTGCAGAAGATTGGAATATGGAATTTAAGCTAGTGTAATTTTCTTTTTGTTTGGTGGATATAGGAATCTCTCCCATCCCACAATTGTATACCCTCTGTTTATTTTCAAATAAAATCAGTGGTACAATGCACACCTTTTTATGAAAAAATCTATTAGCCTGCATGGAATATGGTAACCTGATAATTGGCCAGCTGATGGACTCCCTATCATCCAGGGTCTAAACAGGACAGTTCCTATGAATCTGATTGGCCAAACCTGATAGTAAACCAGATGCAATTTGGCTTCTGGCTCAAGATAGGTTTTCACCGTTGTGCTAGCCTCAGGTAACAAATGCTGACTCAAAATGCTGCTCAAAACATGTTTGGGTGTGAAATGTTTATTGTGAATGTTTCAAATTCTATTGCAGACTTGCAGTCCTACCCCATCGTAGATGGTTAAAAGCATTTGTAGAAGGAAATTAGACATTTTGCATTTTTTTTTTTTCATTTGTAGTTAATTTTGTGCTGATCACCCAGTCCCCTTATAAAATCCATTCGTGTTGGTCAGTCAATTAGAAAGGGATTTTGGTCATCAATGATCCATATGATCTATTACAGATAAATGGTATCCGAAAATGCTATGTCTGGAACCTCAAGAGGACTCAGGCCTTGTAGGGTTGAACTGCTGCAAAACAGGGCTACGTCCTTGGGGGAAAAGCTGCTGGGAATAAGACCTGCAGAATCTCTGATCTGGGGTTTTTGAATACCAACTTTAGTGTGAGGATCCCTATTTCGGGGTTCTGGAATCCCATGGAAATAATCGCCAACTGGCCAATCAGTCAAGGAAAGTGAGCCTTTTTTCTCTTACAATACTTGTCCCGAACTTCAGGGTTGCACTCCCCTTTCCAGTGTTTCTCTTTCAGGATCTCTACTGTACAACCTGTTCTGATATCATGAAGACATTCACAGATTCAGAACAGTTAGAGAGGAAGAACATAAAAACATAAAAACAGAGTGCAAGGAAGAGAGAGGCCTAGGGGATTGATCAACTGAGAGAATGAACTTGCTGCCAGTCCCTTGGACCTAATATCACATTATGAAAAAATACAACAATGCCCCTGTTACAATGAATCGGTCCGGGCACATGAAGAAAAGACAAAATAGGGGTGATGGGTTGAAATCTCGTCCACCACAATCAGAGTCCTCCGCCTATGATCAGAGGACCGGGAATCAGCTGTTCCTGCAAAAGAGAACACTGTTAAGGGCCCCCGGTAATAATCTGGGGGATCTCCCTCTGATGCCTAAGTAAGAAGGTTGAGAGACTGAGAGAAAGCATAGAGAGATTGGGCTAATCAGGGTGTACCCTAACCTGCGGCTTAGGGGTTTTTATATAGTGGTTTGGAGACAACTTTTGAACCGGTTTTGATTAGAAAGAGTATATCACCTGAGTCCCTTTTCAAGGGCAATTACTTGAGGGAAAAGAGTCGACTTTGGAAAGGTTAGGCCCGAGCCGGATCCTTCGGCCCATCAAGGATCAGGAAGGGCGCCTTGTAGATTTGTATCTGGACTGGTTTCCATATTTATTTTAGTCTGCACCTGCTCGAGGTCGGATTGGATCGAGGAAGTCAGATTCTGCCCAAGGGGAGGAGTCCTGCTTGATCCACCCCTGGGGTTCTATTAGGGGAAGGACTCGGATGCCCCCTTTGGGGGGGGGGTGAGAGCAATAGGTCGAGTGCTGTTGGTGGTAGGGCTCTTCAAATGGGCTTGGCTGTGGGCCCTACCTCTGGCTCATGTTATTGGCTGGCCCACAGACTAACTGAGCCGGGTGAGACTTTCATCCATCAAGGACTATGATCATAAAGAAAAGAAAACCAATGGGACAAGTACCTCCTCCATGTTTACTTTCCTCTTTCTGGTTTTCCTGTTCATGCATCACATTTGCTAATGTCTGGGAAAATGAGATTGAAAAATTTTAAGCTTGAACTAGAGCTGAGCAGTTGAAAAGAGTTCGTGCCAAGTCAACATGGAAAGGTCCTGGCCGTGCTATGACATTGGTAACTTTATTGCAGATTCAGAACTTTGGTTCCTGTGGCAGTAGTACAACTCTTTTAAATAGGGTTGAGCAGTTGAAAAGAATTTTTGACAAATCATCATGTGAAAGTCCTGGTCAGGCTGATGATGCTTATGATAAATGCATTAAGTAAGTCTATACGGATTCCAAATTTGGCTCCTGTCATCGCTGGCAGTATTGGTACTGGTATTGGCTGGGGATGATGTGGGACAGAGACTGGGAGGGGGGGGGCTGGAAGAGGGCACGGAGGCCAGGGGTGAAGGCGATGGAAGAGG
Source organism: Zantedeschia hybrid cultivar (assembly GCA_030544215.1). Classification (NCBI taxonomy): domain Eukaryota; kingdom Viridiplantae; phylum Streptophyta; class Magnoliopsida; order Alismatales; family Araceae; genus Zantedeschia; species Zantedeschia hybrid cultivar. The sequence goes on from JARZZO010000009.1 coordinate 20,543,950, forward strand.
GGGAGGGAAGAAGAAGGGGAAGACGTCGGGAAGAAGGAGGGAGGGGAAGGGGACGAGGGCTTCACGCCCTCCCACAGAGCCCCATCACGGGGTCGGCACATACACACACACACTGCACAGCCGCCTTGGGAACATTCTCTTCTTTCTTCCTTTTTTCTGTCCACCCCCAAAAGAGGTATATACAAGTATATATAGAGGGCTCCATGGAGTGCTCTAGAGAACAAAAAGACAAGAATGCGCTTGCATCTCAAAATGAGAAACAAAGTGCAGGAAAATAACCGAAAAATAAAAAGGTCTAAACGGGCCCCAAATGGCCAAATACATGTCCAAAAAATGAAAAAAATAGCAAAATATAACTCAGTCCAAAAATGTGTCCTTGCCAAGCCAAAGTGAGACGGGAGTTATGGCCGATGTCCTCCGACGACAGTACACGTGAGCCGAGTCGAATTGGGTACAAGCTCTGGTGTCCTCACCATTGTTACTTACTGGTATCAGTCGGTACCAGTATTGATTCGGGGGTTTAACAAAGAAAAATAAAAGAAAGACACTGCCCGGCCAGTTTCAGCCTGGTACTGGTCCAGTACAAGTGAAACCCGCCAGTACCAGTCTGGTACCACATGACACCGTGACAGGGGGTTATACACCCCCCTCTTTCAGCCTCCCTCTCACGGATTTCAGATCTGTGAGAAGTTGAGAGCATTTGGGGGAGGGTTTCCAAAGGGGAAGCTTTGAGGAGTTGCTGCTGCCGTCGCCTGCTGCCGCTGCAGCACGTTGGAGTTGTCGAGGGAGGATATCCTATAGCAATTGTACAGCTCTTTGAAATAGGGTTGAGTGCATTGAGCAGTTGAAAAGAAATTTTGCCAAGTCAATATGGAAAGGTTCCGGTCATGCAGTTAGACATTGGTAACTACAGTATATTCAGAGTTTTGGTTCCTGTGGCTGTACTACAACTTAAGCCTAAAGTTGTCTGTGTACTTATTGCCATAAAAAACCATCAACATGCCAGAAATCATTCAACAACTGGCAATGCAACCTATAGTCTGACATCAATGTGGAGATATCCACCTTCTATCAAATCTATCAGGTCTGATATTCATATACATATGCTGACTTTGGGAATCTCATTCTAGGAGAAACATTCATTCAATGATCAAATGCCTTTTGTATGTCCGGTAAAATTTTGGTTATCTTTACTAGGGCTATTGGCTCGTGCAGCCTTTTGAGGTGTCCATTTTGCTAAAATAAATGTAGACAATCTGAATGTTTATTTTTTATAGTTTTATTGGAGTTTCATATTTTTTATAAACCATGCATCCCTTGAGTATTTGTTCAGGAGTAGGCATGTGGCAGCACCCTACTTTTGATATCAGGGCACCCCCTCCTATTATGCACCTAAGATGCATAACTCGGGGAAAATTATACTGTATTTTCTTTGATTTTATGAAAGTATGAATACGGTTGGAAACAAGTAATGCCAGATCAGCACTCTTGCCTATTCTTCTATACCAATTAGTCTTTAGCTTTCCAATGCATCTGACATTTATGTTCACTATGCAAATGGAGATCTTTTTTTCATAGTGTCTAGAGAAATGCTTTTCCTATCTTTCTATTACCTGATTCTTTCTTCTCAAAATCTTTTTCTGCGCTTAACATGGGAAGCTAGCTTTTGGATATTATGTGTTGACTTTTGTTTTTAGTTATTTGTAGGACAACTTGATGGAGCAAAAGCTATATCAAATGTTACTATTGGATCATTTGCAGATGACAATATGGCTCTTGATGCAGCATATGATGGAGTTGCGGTATGCTTGCAATTTTTATTGGTGTATAAATTTGTCATTTTCCTATTTCTTTCTTTCTACTTTGTTTCAAGGAACATAGAACTTTATCAGTGTCACCCTTGTTAAGGTTGCCACTCAAAAGAGAAGTATACTTGACTTGTCACTCGATGTAGGCAACTATGCATAGTCCACTATATATATATATATTCTCCAGAAGCAAATTCTATATTCCTACACCTATGAGCAACAGGAGAGGATATAGTGGCGACATGATAAATAGCACATTGCTTTCTTGAAGTTTTTGTGTAAAGCCCTTATCTTTTTTGGCACTAGGAAAAGGTATGGAGAAGACCAAGTTATCCATTTTGCTCAATTCTGTTTGTTTCATTTCAAAAAAGGGGATGGGATAAGTTATGTCTTCCCTATGTTCAGTTTTTTGAAATATTATCCTCATGTTTTACGATTTTTGAGGATAGAATCAATCAAAACCAAGGATAAGCTATCCCCACCTTTATTGGCAATAAGCTTTATTCCCATTTTCTTTTAAAACTTAATTAATATGAAATTACAAAGCACCCCTCTTATCTTGTACCCTCTCCTTCATCAACTTAGGTTAAACACTTCATTTTATCTTCCCTCTAGAATACCCCAATCACTCATTTATGCACAAATCTATCCCTATCCCAAGCGCCCATCCCATCCCTACACAAACATTAAAGTATGGATTGGATAATTTGAATGCCTATCCTTATGGATTAGATAATTTGAATGCCTATCCTTACACTTATTTTATGCACAATTAGTTATAGTATCATTTCTGTTATCTTGATGCCATACATGGACTTGAAGAATAACATACTACTTAGTCAGGATGCCCTATATAATCATTGTTTGTCAAACCCCCTATAAAATGGCCATATGCTTTCATTAACCCATATCATCTGCTTGTCATTTACCAAGGAGGATGCGATGTCAAAGAACCATCAGACAACTTAGCACCGAATTAATACGTTAATCAAACCCACATGAGAGCTTAAATATGTACATAAAGAAGACAAAAAGCAGCCCCTTCTTAGTTTCTAGGCCCTTCTATCTTCTCTTTCATCCTTCCCTCTCCCTCTCAACCAGGGGGCTGGCCCATACCACTGCAAAGGGTGGCCTGTCTGCTGTTGTTGGAGAAGGGCGATCAACTTGCATGTAAAGAGGGGTTGGGCAACTTTCTTGTCCACTTAAATGAGGGAAACCCCTCAGTCCCAAGGGGCTGTCTCAATCATAGATTGCATGATCGGCCGATTCCAATTCAGGCCCCCTCCCCCCAACCGATTTTTTTTTAAAAAAATTGTTGGGATCGGCCCGTGTCGGACTTGATCGGCTGATCCGGCCCGATCCCTGATCCGCCCTTAAAGGGGGATCGGGAGACAACAACAACAATTGCTGCTTTGTTGTTGCTGCTGCTCTCCCCTCCCCAACCCGGTGCCCCTTGCCGCTGCCCATAGTCGCCGCCGGCGATCCTCTGCCGCTTCTGCCGTCACTACCATCCTCTTCTCTTTCTTCTCTCTCTCTCTCTCTCTCTCTCTCTTTGAGATATTGATTGAAAGAAAAGGGTTTTCACCCCGTCATTGCCAGCCGATCGTTCGGCAGCCATCGCCACGGTTGTTGTTGCCGCCACTGCCGCCGTCGACGTCGAATTTCTTTGTCGGATCCTGATCTGGGTTAAGGTATATTTCGATCTTAAATTTTTTTAAATTCTAAAAAATTAGAAATGATGTATGGTAGTGTAGATCTATTAATATTTAGCTTATTTTTTTTTTAGCATGTTGATTAGACAAAATCCCTAAAATGGACCTTAATTAGGGGTTAAAAATTAGCGCTTTTGTATGATTAGTGTAATTAGGGTTCAATTGAGTGTGCCAAACACTCAATTGAATTTATTAGAACCTAATTGTATAGATTTATGGATTAATTGCATGTCATTAGCATTAATTTCTCAAAATTAACTTTAATTAGGGGTTAAAAAATAGAGTTTTTGTATGATTAGTGTAATTAGGGTTCAATTGAGTGTGCCAAACACTCAATTGAAATTATTAGAATCTGATTGCATAGATTACGTTATTAATTAAGGGTTAAAAATTGGAACTTTTGTATGATTAGTGTAATTAGGGTTCAATTGAGTGTGCCAAACACGCAATTGAACTTACTAGAATCTGATTGCATAGATTTGTGCATTAATTACATGTTATTAGAGCTAATTTTCTAAAATTAACCCTAATTTGAGGTTAAAAATTAAGATTTTTGTATGATTAGTGTATTAGGATTCAATTAAGTGTGCTAAACACTCAATTGAACTTATTAGAATATGATTGCATAGATTTGTACATTAATTTTACATGATTAGTGCCACTTAAATTTATTTGTGTCTTTTTATGTTATGTAGAAATATGACATAGTAAGGACATCATGAACATGATGTGGAGCAGTATGGTGTTGATCTTGGTTGGCAGCATTGCACACTAGTGGACAGTAGGTAGAGGAGGGTCAAATGCAATTGGTGTGAAAATGAGATGGGTGGAGGCATGTATCGCCTAAAAAGTCATATTGCTGGTATAGCAGGAATGTCAGCAGATGTGAGTCAGTTCCACTGAACTTGAAGAGGGAAATGAGGGCTTATATACTTGGTAAAAAAGGCCAAAAAGATTTATCAGTTCAACAATAGATAGATTGGCAAGATGAGATATCAGGGCGCTAGAGACGAAGGGATTACAGTCTGCCTGTTTAACCGACCATTTTAGATGATGATGATGATGACCCTGATCCAGAGTACACCATAGTTGTTCGTGCCAGTCTGCAGACAAATAGAGAAGATAAGGACTGACGAAGAGGCATAGGATCATCAGCTGGATCAGTGCTTACCGGTTCTCAGTCTGAGATATTCCTTCCTAGGGACTCTTCTGTTGACATGATTGCTAGTACTGTGTTGGGTTGTGGACGGACGTCAGATGTGACACGAGGTCCTATGGATTATTTTTTATACAGATCAAGGTCTGCCAGATAGTATGGAATCAGACAAGTATTGAAAGGAGTTAAGACCTCAGCAAAAAATGCCTTGAAAGGAATTATGAAGTAGTTTTTACATGCAGGTGTGCCAACACATACAATATCCAGTCCATATTTTTAGACGATAATGGATGCGGTTGCAAATGCTGGGCCTAGTGTAAAGGCTTCTACACCTCACTACATTTATGATGTTGGGCTCAAATAGGAGTATAATGAATTGAAGGCATGGGTCGACAACTTCAAAAATGTATGGAAGGAGCGTAGTTGTACCATCATGTGTGATGGTTGGACATGGATCACAAGGAGATCCATGATTAATTTCCTTATGTATTGCAACAAGAGCACTATTTTTTGAAGTCTGTGGATGCCTTCGACAAAATAAAAAATGTTGATTATTTGTACATGCTGATTGATGAGGTGGTAGAGGAAATTGGTGCAGATAATGTTGTACAGGTGGTCACTGACAATGAAGCAAGCTACAAAATAGCTAGTAGATAGTTGATGCAGAAGATGAAACATTTGTACTGGGTGCCTTGTGCTGTTACGCCTTGGATCCGGTTCATTTTTTTTAAACTCGGAGTCAACTGCGTAATCTCAAAACAAATTCCACTATAACAAATAGATATGAGAGTTAAACAACCATAAAACGATTTAAATAAATGTCATAACCATCAATTAATCCAAAATATCTAAATATAGCCAATACCAATGTTTACAAATTATAATATCCATTAATTTGTAGATAAATTCTCAATTTCACCAAATAAAGAAAAATACATCAATCTCTCATTATCCCTACTACATCAAATCTAAGACAACTATAAATTTAAATTAAGATAATGTGAGACTTTCTTTTAAAAAAAGAAGAACTTTTTGTTGGATTTGAAAAGGGAATTAAGAAAACATATTCTCTTCTCTTTTAGGTGGACTTTGAGAATTTAAGATTAATCTTCGAAGTCTAAATTTATTTTGGATCGATCATGGATCCGTATTCTTGACCTCTCCCCATTGACTTTGGTCAGTGTTAACTATACCAATCATCGATTGGTAACCCTTGATTAACTGTCGAATAAGACTCATTGTTAAAACATGAATGAAATAAATTATTTTTGATGAAATAAGCATGTGTTGGCAGGATTAAGCATGCAACAATTTATTTGATTTCATTTGTTACAATGCATCACTTTGGACTATTCTATCGATAGGAATGAATCACTTAAATTTTGACCGCTCTACCGATAAGAGCGAGTTGTAACTTTATGGTCAATCCATCATTAGGAAAGAACAAAGTAATTTGATGGCCATTCCACCAGTAGTAACGAACCACAAAATTGTGTTTTGGCCACTCTACCAATAAGAGTTAACTGCAGCTTCATGGTCAATCCATTAGTAGGAAAGAACCAAGACATTAATTTATTGGCTATTCTTGTTGATAAGAACGAACCAAGAACCATGATTATTGGTCACTCTACTAGTGAGAGCGAACCATCACTTCATGGCCGGCCCACTAATAGGACATAACCATAATAGTTAATGGTCACTCCACCAATAGGAATGAATCAAACAAATCATACCTTTTGGTCATTCTACCAATAAGAATGAACCACAAATTTAATGGTCAATCCACCAGTAGGAAAGAACCACATGAGTCAATGGCCACCCCATCAATAAAATGAACCAAAGACCATGATTATTAGCCCTTTTATGATTGAGAGTGAACCATAACTTCGTAGCCGGTCCACCAATAGGACAGAACTATAAAAGTTAATGGTCACTCAACTAGTAGGAATGAACTAATAACTGTAATCTTTGGTCACTCTACCAATAAGAATGAACCATAAACATAATGGCTGAAATAATAATCATAGAGTAAATAGTAAAGAAGATCACAAAAATTTGAAACTTGATGATCATGGAGTAGACATATACATCAAACTTCTTACTAATTGATTAACTTTTGAAATTTTTTAAAAATAATATAGTTTTTAATACAAAATAGATCATGTTTTGATTTATCCACCTACCTCTTGAAGAAAGATCGGTTCTTAGTTCTCCTATGGCTTCCTTGTTATCTATTCATGATTTTTTCCTCTTCTGAACTATTTTTCATATTCTCTAAGTTCTTTCTTACGTTCTCTAAGCCTCAAATAATACAAAACATTAATTAGAATCAAATTCCCAAAAGAAATAATTATGAATCGACTCTATTATCTCAAGAACATTATATGAACTTACCTTTGGAAGAGAGCTGCATACAATAGAGTTTTGAGTACGACTCTAAGGCTCTATTTATGCATCTTTTCTTTACTAATACAACATCTAACACCTTTTTTTGTTGGAGTCGAGCTCCAACTCTCCATGATTTAATTTCTAAGTTAAAGTCACTTTCTAGTACAAATCGAATTCTGTTCATGCTACATGTAGTTTCATTTTCTGAAGACCTTTAAATTTAACCCCTTAAACGTCCGAATTAGGAAAAACTCTCTCCTACAAAATTTTATAACTTTTTATTATCTTTCGAATGTCATCAATATCACTGTGTTTAGACACTTATATAAAAAGTTATGTCTATTTTATTGACCTACTGTCCTGAGTACTCCGAACTCAGAAATCTGACATATTTCCTTCTTATCCAAAGATGTTCTAATTCCGACTAGTAAACGACTTATTTTAAACATGTGTTCTGACTAAAATTTCTAGAATTTTTAGTTATCGTTCTAATGAGAATTGTCTTACTTAATTTAGAATTTTATACACAGAGTTATGCTTAAAACACTGGGACTGTGTCAAGTAAATCTGTGTATAGAATCTTAATTCAAGTATGATTCTAATTATGACTTTTTATTTATTAATTAGAATCTTAATTATATTCAAATTTATTATATTCTACTTCTAATTTAAGTCAAATATATCATATATAACTTTTTAGGTCATGGTTAATTTAATTATATTATCTTTTATTTCTTAATTCAAATCCTAGTCTAATTAGGACTTGTTCTTTATGGGCAGTTATTTTTAAAACTGATCATCGATATTTGTAACATCTAAAACATATGAATTAGTAAAAATAGTATTCTACAAAGTTATAGATCTTTTTATGCTCTTTCCAATGATACCAACTATATTTTAATCAGAATTTTCTATAGAAAGTTATCATTATTTTACTATGTTGCTGTCTAATACATCAACTTAGAATTTGAATTAAATTTGTGAGTTATTCTTAATAGTATAATTGGGTTATTGGACTTTCATATTTGAGTTGGTTGGACTAAATCAAGTTACTTAAACTCAGTCATGGATTTTTATAATTAGTTAATTGATCCAATTTAAATTAATTAAATTCATTAATAGTTGTAAAAGTGTGGGGTATAACATGTGCAACACATTCCATTAACTTGATGATGGAGGACATAGGCAAAGAGTCTTTTGTTGCTGACGTGGTGGAGCAGGTTCAGTTGATCACCAGATTTATTTATAGTCACAACATGATCTTACATATGATGAGCGAGCATACAGGTGGACGATATCTCTTTTGTGTTGGCCCTACCATATTTACATCTAACTTCATCTCTTTAGAGAGCCTGATGAAGTTTAAGTATCAGTTGGCCTAGTTAGCCCACTTTGACGATTGTCTGGCATATATAGGGATACTGAGGGCTAATGCTAGGGATGTTGCTGTGGCAGTACAAACGTTAGTTGGGAATTTTTTTTTTTTCGATAAAGTTTCTCACTACCTGAAAGTGGTTGACCCTCTAGTATATGTTCTGAGGTTAGTTGATGGAGATGACAAAAATGATATGAGATATCTATTGAGGCAATGGATATAGTAAAAGAGCACTTGAGGGCAAACAATCCTACATCTTTTGAAAAATGGTAGAGGATCATTGATAATAGATGAGAGTCGACTCTCCATTATGATCTCCATGTTGTTGGTTAATTCTATTTCTTTTCTACTTGATTTTATTTGATTAATGTTAATGACATTTATTTTGATAACTAATGAACCTTAATTTAAATACATAGTATTTTTTCAATTCAAGATATCAGTATGATGAGAGCATGCACAATGATGGAGAGGTCCTTTGAGACACCTAATGTGATTACTAGAATATCAATGAATACGAACGAAATGATAGATGCTTTAGTAGAGGTAACATACAAAATAGGCGTTTATGAAAATCTAGTCTTCTATCATTAACTTATGTCATTTACATTTATTTTGTAGATAGAGAGATTTAAATTAAACATTGGCATTTATGGAGATGATGACATCAGGGCTGTAGTATTGAGGACAACTACAGGTGACTTACATAGTAAATAACCAAATACCAATTTAATGAATTACTACAATTGATTGTTAATATCGTCGTCTCCTTTTTTCTTGCAACAATTGAATGGTAGATCCAGATAAATTATAGACAAACTGCCACAAACCCTTTGGCGTATATTGCAGTGAGTGTATTTAATCAAACCACTTCTTCCAGCTAGTGTGAAAGAAACTGGAGTACATTCAGTCTCATTTACACGAATGTTCATAATAGATTGGGTGTTTTCAGACTAGAGAAGTTGATGTACTGTCACTATAATATGCGCTTAAAGATCAGGCAGATTCAGGAAAGACAGAGGCTCGAACGACAGAGATTCATGGAGTTTGCTGACAGACCAGTTGATGAGCCTCTACATCAGATTGATATTGATGAATTGCTAGATGAAGAACACCCATTGCATTCTTGGGTGGAGAGCAGAGCAGTCAGAGATGTTCAGCTTGAGTTTGCTCCTCAGGATCGGAGTTGGGCAGGAGGTGAATTAGATGGAGTAGTTGCTCGAGATCCTGAATTTCAGGCAACAAATGAAGGAGGTGCATCATTCTTCAGAGGCGTCGAAAGTCAGCCACACTACCAGACACTGCTAGAGTTTCTGCCTCTCAGCCAACACTTAGGAGATCAGCTATTTAGGTAGATCTATATAAAAGAAAGGATAAAGTACCAGCGGGACATTCATTGCAGTCATCTAGTAGGAAAAAAGAAAAAACAATCAAAAGGAAAGTCTAAACAACGAGTGGACCCATCGAAAGAAGAACAAGGGAGAGACACAACTATAATTCAACAGACTGGAGAGACATTTGAGGACACTCCAACTTTACCACCTCACTTGGCTAGTATATACGAGGCGGATAAACAAACCTACAGGCGTAGAAGAAGGTGGTTGACGAAAAAAGGTCAAATGGGAAGTGATGACTCTACTAAGGATGATGATGATGATGATGATGATGGCGATGGTGATGGTACTGCTACTGCTGCTGGACTATCAGGAGGTTTTGGACTTGGGAGCATTTATTCAGGATATGAAGATTACTCTGCACCTCCGAGTCATTCTGAAGGAACTCAAGGCCAAAGACAAGGACAACAAAGGGGATTTGAAGGCCAACAAAGACATGCATAATATGATTGGCCGAGTTAGGAATATGGATCTTCTTATCTGCCCATTTTTTACTCCCCTATATTGTTGTATTCAGACATTAGCAGCACTACTGAGGGATACTTTGGATCTCCACCTATTCAGTATGGCATTTATGTCCCTCCAGTACAATTAGGAGAAAGTTCAAGCCAACAAGCGAACACACCTCATGGTATTCAAAGGAGATTCAAAGACTTTGCTAGCTCCTTGTTTGTCGATGGTCATCCAACATATATATTTGCAGATTATGGACTGCTAGTTCAAACTTATGAGTTGGATGATGAAGGATTACAAATGTGATCTTTCTAAGGTATTTTTTATTATTTATGTAAAATACTTCATAATGTCTTTTTTAATTAGTGCACAACAATAATTGTTAGCGAGTTATTTGTCTTTAAATGTTTATTTTTTATAGGTGTGCATGATTTGCATTCATTTTTATTGTACATTCATTGAATAATATGTATACATTTTCTTTTGATTTTTTGATTTTTTTTTCTGATTTTTCTGATTTTTTTTATTTTTTTTAATAGGGCCGATCCGGACCGGCCAATCTTCATCAAGATCGGCTGATCCGGCTGATACGGATCGAATCGGATTGGGATCGGTGGGTCCCGATCCTGGGACCCGACCCGACCTGGAATTCCTTGGTCTGAATCCCATTGTTCCAAGGGAGAGTATATTCCAATTCCTGCACAATGTATGTCAAGCACATATTGAAATTTAGTTTTTTTCTTTGCCACCTGAGGAAAAGAGATGGGAGCAGTGAAAAAGCAAAATAAATGGAAAGTCAGAAAAGAAGCAAAATTCATCATATATAAAGCTTCACCAAAAGAAAATTGGGTCATCATAGAGGAGGCCTGAAAAATGAAGAAAGGTGAGCCTAGCCCATCCAGCGGATAAATCTTTAAAGACGCTCACCCCTTATCATTCATATTCCGGAGTCAAAGTCGGAAGAAAGTTGCCTGTAGAGAAAAAAAAGCATGCCCAAGTAGGCAAGTTTGACAATAAAGCCCACGATTACCCACTGGTAGAATATCAAAGTGCCCACCTAGTTCATCAGCTGATTGAGCATGGCACCTCACTCACCTGGAGGAAAAGGAGAATCATGCATATGACTGAAGGTACAGGCATTCTCCTGCTACACCATGCACAACACAAACCCTTCTCAGGCTCTGCTAGACAACCCATCTCCTGCTACACCATGCACAACACAAACCCTTCTCAAGCTCTGCTAGACAACCTACCAGAGATAGCACAGGAAGGCAAGGGATAGCTGCAATCACAGGAAGGCAAGGGATAGCTGCAATCACAAAAAGCAAGGGACTTTGATCTGGCTTGGGCAAGATGCCAAAAATTGGCTTCATGAAAATAGGATGGATGTTGAAATATCCAAGGTTTCAGCTGATTGATATCAGTTTTTGATGGACTGATATGACCCAGACCCACTTTTGCGATTCTTTGACCAAAATCCTTTAGTCATGCTTTGAACCAGAAATGCAATAGAATCTGACTAGGATCAGCCAGGGTCAGCCTGACTTGAATTGGAATTGGCTGACCAAGATAAGTTTTACCGACCGATCTTGAGACTAATCTAAATTTTGCTTGCAAATATCCCCTCTCTAATAATAGGAAAGGAACAACATTTGCAGAAGATATAGATGCAATCATTATTGTCGCAGGCCAACACATGGTAAACCAATGATATCAAGATTTAGCCTAAGATCCCTAGTGATGAATGCTTTACATGGGGTATCTAGGTAAGCTTTAGAGGAAGAAATTGTCTAACTATGGGTGGCTATTGAAAAAAGAGGATCCTTGCCACCACCCATGATACCTCCCAACCTTGTGCCACATATGCTACTTTGGTGAATAATCTGCCGGTGGCTGGCACAGAAAGATTTTTTTTTTTTGGGTTAGTCACAGCAATAGTTGCTATGGTTGATTTGGAGCTCAGTACCCAGGTGTGACATCCATGCGATTGACCCACACAACTAGATCTAGGCTACTTATTCCTCAGTTGGAGACACATCAGCCTCACAGAGGGCTGTGATGAGACAATTCATAGAGGAGAAGTTTGCCAAGCATGGGGGAGAAGCGATCCTTGCATTTATTCAGTATCAAGTCTCCTACTGATTCATTGCCGCTTTGCCAGTTCAAGACACTATTGCTAGGTCATCCTAAGATCCTGAAGTCAGAAATGGGAGCTGCAGGGTCCCTCTAAAAACAATTGGCTCATTATATTACTATTGTGAATAAGTAAGCGATGAATCTTATATTCTTTGTTAGCTGTGACACTGCTCAATGTTACTGTTTTCCAATAGTACTTGAAATCAAGGTATGTGGAATCAGATCGGGATTGGGAATTGCCTGGTGTCGATCCGATCCGGATTGGGATCGGATTGGCTGAATTGGCCGATCCATTCGGAAAAGGCCGATCCTTGGATCGGTCTGATTTTTTTAATTTTAAAAAATCAGAAAAAATTCAGAATAAAAAAAAATCAAACAGTTAAAAAAAGAAACTATAGAAATGAAAATAACATATGAACAATCAAATCTAATGGAATCACAATTGATTTGGACTGATAGTGATCAACTTGTGATTCCAAATTAAACTCATAACTGAAATAAATGATCAAATATATGTCCCATTACATTACTACTAGGATAAATGATAAAAAAGTTCAAATTACATACCGTGAAATCAATAATATGTAGGATAATGGGAAGAATCGTCATCACCATCTTGGAAGTCACCTCAAGGATATGCCACATAGCCATAACTAAATAAAGATGAAGCCATATATTGAAAACCACCATATAACCCTCTTGGAGATTGTGCAATTGGTGCTTGGTGGCTAGAGCTACTTCTAGAAAATGTTGGCTCAGGTTGATAAAGAACTCCATAAATGAGAGACCAACATTTCTACTGGTAGAGTCTGAGTAAGAAGGATCAAGGTGGGGATGATGAAAAGCTATGCCATAAGAATGTCCTCCCTATTCATATGATCCATGCTGATGATGGCCTTGATCTCTCTTACCATATTCACCTACACCATATTGTTGGCTCCCACTCATACCTCCTGATGGCAATGAATATAGTGGATATCTAGGTGTGTCTGATTCAAAACCTAGTTGTCCAGTAGCTCCAATTGTAGCTCCTGTTGCATCACTAGGAGCCTGTGTGCTATCATCACTCCTAACAACTTGTAAACGTTTCTTTGTCTTTTTCTTCTTCTTCTGTTGTTGCTGTTGTTTCTGAACTTCTTTCTCCTTGTTTTTGGATCGGAGGGTTCGTGAATTAGTGTGTAAGAGTACATCTTCATGCCGCTGTGACCCATGTTTAACTTCGATGCAGACCTTTGAAGTTCAGGCTGAGGCATATTAGATCTTTAGGACCTATGCTCAACCACAAACCTTTGCAATTGAGTCTCTTCATGTCTTGAGCCAGATGCTGATGTTTAATGCCTCTTTAAAGTAACAACTCTAAATTCAAGATCTTGTGGCTCAACTCCATCCAATTCTCCTTCCATCGGCGGTCATCAGGGTCAAATAAAGGTTCATCCAACTTTTTTCTAGCATCCACCCAGGCATGAAGTGGATGTTCCTCCTCAGAGTTTTTCTACATCAATGTGACCCACGACATCATCTTCTGGACCTCGAAGCATTTGACCTGCCACTTTTAATGTTCTCTTTTGTTGCAATTTTTGTCTCATTTGGACATTCATTAGCCTTATCCTCATATTGTAACATGGAATGCAAAATCGGCTGATCCAATTATGGGGGGGAGGGGGGGGGGGGGAGGAGGCAGCCGTTCCCCCTCTAGTTCACTGAGAACTGGCCGGGAATCAGTTGATCCCTGGCCGATCTGATCTGGATTGGATAGGGATCACCGGGGTCCGATCTAGACCCCCGACCCAGTTTGGAATTCCATGTATTGTAATGACAATACATTAACTTATCCAGCCTATCTACCTTCAATCTGTTTCCACTTTTTGTGTGTATAAGACTAAATGTCCTCCAATTTCTTTCACATTGGTTGGTTGAAGTGGTTTGGCTAAGAACTCTTATAGCCACATAAGCTAATGGATTCTTCCCTCCGTCACCACGATTGATTTGAATCTACCATTCAGCTGTTCAAATTAATATATATATATATATATATATATATATATATATATATATATATATATATATATATATATATATATATATATATAAATTAGATAAAATATGAATTCATTAATAAAGATGAACACAATTAATATAAGGAATAAAGATTAACTTGGGCTGAGCTTTAACACTGCATATTGCATTTTTGGGTCACTACATGTGCCAATCCAGAGTTTGTAAGCTTCCATTTGGAGGAGATTGTAGAAATGCATTCATTAATCATTGTATTAGAGTACTAGTATATAAATAAGTTGAAATTGAATAACAAACTAACCTCTTTCTCAGCATCTATTCGAACATCCTGTAAACGAGATAATCTTCTAATCACTTTAATTGTTCCACTTAACACCTCAGCATCATTGTGAACATCATTAGCATATTGATATCAAGGGTTTAAGAAATAACCTACAATTATTAACAACATGTTATGTTTATAAAAAAATAGTCATATTGTCTAATAATATTAATGGCATTAGGAATTTAGTGTACCAACCAGCTACATGTAAGTCGTGATGCAAAGGTCATCTCCCATATGTTATTAATGATATTCCACCTTTTATTGAAAGACTATGGGAGTTTTGTCTTGATTCTTATCTTTGCCTTGTCCATGGCCTGACAAGTATAGCCTATATCATTTTTATCATCTTCATTAACCAACCTTAGGACCTGAACTGTGGGCTTTACTAATTGAAAGTAATAATCGACCTTTGATCAGAATCGAGAATCATCAACATATTTTTCTACAGTGGATAGCTCTCCCTAGATTCAGAACTCAAATTGGCCTTGTATTCTAAATGTTTCTCACTATAAAATAAGGTGGTCAAATCATGCTCAAACTTATATAAACTTTCCAAAGAAATGAAGTTAGATGTAAAATGAGTTGGCCCAGTCTGAATGAGATCTCTAACCTTTGTGGCCTCCCTCAACATTAGCATAATGCAGTTGTGACTATAAATAAATGAAGTGATCATTTGAGCCTTTGTCACAACATCTTTTACTGAATCTTCTTTGCCAATGTCTTTTAGCATTAAATCTAGGGAGTGAGCTGCGCATGGGACTCGATACAAATGTTCTCTTTTCTTTATTATTTTTTTCCTTGTCGCCTTGTAGTTAACTTGATTATCTCTCATAACTTGAACTATATTTTCTTCGCCAATTTCTTCAACCGTTTCATCCATCAACCTAAACAGATAATCTGCATTTTTTGCATGTACAGAAGCATCAACAGGATTCATAAAAATTGTACCTTCAGTGCAATATACTTAGGAAGTTAATCATAGTCCTCCTAGTAGTCCTTGTCCATCCATCACAGATCAAAGTACAACTTCTATCCTTCCACACTGCTTTGAATGATTACACCCATTGTTGCAATTCATTGTACTCCTCATCCAACCCAATTTCATAAATCTCCTTAGGGGTAGGAGGTTTAAAATCTGGCCTTGCTTCTGAAATAATGTTCAACATGCCTCGAAAGTATGGGTTAGATGCTATATTTGCAAAAATACTTGCATGAAAAAACCATTTACATATGCTCTTAAAAGCATGCTTTGTGGCTTGTGCAGTGGCAACCGCACCTCTCATTGCTTGTTTTATGGTTTTTTGTCATGCACTCTGCTTTCTAAACACACAAGGATCTAAACTTCCTGTTCGAGTATGAATCACATCTGGTAATCTGCCTCTACAACTCATAATTGCAGCTGCACATCACAATGATGTAGTCCGTGAAAGGGTTGTAGTAGAATGTGGTTGCTCCCTTCTACTAGCTGTACCACCACTTCCACCAGTTCCTGGTGTGTCAATGCTTTTGCCTTTACGTCGTGCCTGTTCAGCTGCCAATGATTTGATACTTGCCTCCCTAACTGTCCTAAAATCAACATCCTCATCCTCATCATCTGAATCAAGCTCCAAAGGGCATGGATCATCTTGTTCACGGATGGTTATGCCTGTTTCTACTCCCTCATACTATGCCCTTGGACGGCCTGATAACTCCTCTAACAACTCTACCTCATGTTCTTCCCTGATGTCTCTTAACAACTTTTTTCCTATTAAGAGAGCCCTCATCTCATTCTTTGTCTAAGACAAGATTCACATGCTTTTACATCTCTTTTCACCCCTCTCAAATGTTGCTTCAATCGATAAACGCCTGTATTCATTTCTTTCTCACACCAATTGCATAACCCTTTTCTTCTTAGCATCAATAAGAACACAATGTTGCCACCTGATATCTTCTTGGCCAGCCATCCTCGATCCTCCTACAATAACCAATAAGAATTTCACCAAGCAGTAAGTTAAACACAGTAAGAATTTCATCAAGCATGCAATGAAGGTTCAATTGTATGCAAGCACACTTAGTTGCATGTAAATAAGCCCAATTGGACTTCAATTGGACTCAATTACATGTAATTATAGAACAAGCCCCAAATTTAGAACCTAATTAGCCTCAAATTTGGGGCTTTTACTATAATTGCATGCAATGAAGGTTTAATTGTGTGCAAGCATACTTAATTGCATGCAAAGAAGCCCAATTCAACTTCAATTGGACTTAATTACATATAATTATCGAAAAGCCCCAAATTTAGAACCCTAATTAGGCTCAGATTTGGGGCTTTTCCTATATATGAATCAAAATCATCTTTAAACATACTTCAAATACTTCTAATCATATAGATCTAAGTAGAAAAGACATTTTTTTCCCACAAGTTATCTGATTTCTTTTGAATTTTTTTTTCTTCTATTCTCCTAAAAGGACCTTCCTTCACCTTTCTTCCTTCTTCAGTTCTTCAAGAAGGGTTGAAGACTTGGGGAAGAGACGAGGAAAAGAATGAGATCAACCTTACCTTGAAACCTTGAAGCCTCTTCCTTCTTCTTCTTCTTCTTCTTGCCATGGCAACAAACGGCCAAGAGTGGCTGGATCTGCAGCTTGCCGGTGGCGGGACGGGTTGCCGGTGCTGGAGAAGGGGGAGGGGATGGGGGGCTGGGGCATGGGCAGACCTGGGATTGCACAGATCCCTTAGGTCTCGAGCTGATCTGTTTTAAACACAGCGTACCGGTTGGGATTGGGCCCGTATCGGGCGATCTGGGCAGGATTGGCCCGATACGTGCCCGATCTCGTTTGATACACAAAATCACCCAATTCCGGCCAAAAGCGAGCGATTCTCACTGATTCGGCCGATTTCCAACTGATTCCACACCGATTCCAATCTGATTCCCACCGATTCCAAAGGATTCTGACCAATTCAAGCAATTAAATAATTTTTTTAAATGTTATTCAAAGAATCGGGATTTCCCATGCGAAATCGGATCGGAACCTGTCAATTCCGGCCGATTCAGATCGGAATCGCCGATTCTGCGAACCATGCTTGAAATTGAAACACAACTTTGTCATTGATTGATGCTGCGCCTACCCTGAATCTGTCAATACGTATCGGTGGCAGCCTGGTTGGGAACGATACCTGTAAACGGGTATCGGCCGATGCCGGCTGATACTGGGCTGGTACTGGCCGATACGTACCAGTATCGGTACTCTCCGATACCAGTAGCAATACTGGTACTGCGATCCATGGGTGGTACAGTCATTGGTTTGGAGACTTGCAATAGTTAAAATGGTGAAACAATCACAAGGAACATATATAAAGGTAATGAGCAAGGAAACATGGGCAACGAATAATGATTGTTTGGTAGTACCGTAGGAAAATGGAATGATTCCTTACGGTAACTGAGAACTACAAGTGGGTGAATACATAGCCATTTGCTTATACTAACATATCCCAATTTGAAGAAAAATTGCAACTTCAAACCAATTCCTAACTACACTGATATTGCTACTATTACTGGACATAGAAATTTCTCCTCATCTGCTATAAGCTCCACTATGCCGAGTCCTAAGAACACACCATACAAGAAAAGTAAGTAACAAGGAGTAACAGAGACTTTCACATAATCCATGTCGGCATCGTTTATTGTACTACAACTGATCATGAAAAGAATCAGAGTGCTAGTATATACAGCTAAGCTGCAAATAGATAATAAACTAGAATACAAGTGTAGCCACTAAACAGGAAAGTGAAAGCTGAAAAACGAGGCACAATATGTAACGATGCAATGCATCAGCCAACAATAGACAAGAAATTGAGTCTGCAGAAGTCATTGATGGAAGTACATCAGTATCTGTTTGGACATGAATACTAATCATAGGAATGGCTTACCAGAAGAGGCAACAATGAACAGGCTGGTTCCTAACATGAATAACAGAAGTAAAATCGATCGAACATTGTTAAGAGACTTTCTGTTAACAAATAAGGGAAGGTCAGCTTTCCTGTTATCTCTAACTTTTTCCTTGACACTGTTCCTTCGAAATCTTGATGCTCTGAGTTGGACTACTAAAGATGATGCTTGTATGCTGTACAGGGAATGCACCAATGTGCCTTGGCACTCTCTTTCAGAGTTAGATCATTCCGATAAGTCTTTAACTATGTGATTTTGACCTTCCGACGTTTATACAATTCTTCTTTCCGTTTCTTTCTTTTTCTGGTTTTAGAGTAAATCTTTTATGGTATTATTTTCTTTCTATTTGTTGAGTTATTTAATGGAAGACTTCTGTCTTGCAATCCAGATTTTTATGGGTAACGAAGCAATATCTAGAAGACCACATTTTTTGAAATTTGTTCATGGCTTGAAAAGGCAGACTGAACTTTCCCCAGTTTCTTTGGTTTTAAACCTAGCATCTAACAATTGTTGAATGTGCACTGGACATTCCCTAATAAATCAACATATTTGATCAAAATGTGCAGTTGAAATAAGTGTCATATTCTTCTTCTTTCTTATTGCACTTCTTTTCCCTTAACAGGTTGCTGACTTAACACATTTCGGGCGTATTAGAGGTAACTTTTCTTCATCAAAACATTTAGTTATCTGTGATTAGAATTACCACCGTCTGGCTATGCTATGTTCGAGATTGTCACACTTCTTACTGGGTCTTTACATATCCTTGTGAAATTTCATATATGCTTGCCTTTCAAAGTTCTGGACCTGATCCAGCTTGGCCCATCTCAACATAATCTTGCCAATCCAGGGCCTACTGAGTTGACTGAAGATGCTTGGTGTAGGATGTGGAAAAACTAAAAGAAAAAGGTCTAAGAAATAGAAAAATGGAAGCTCTAGTTAGAATGATTGAATTTTTTGTGGCACAAACAGTGTAGATATTGTTACATATTAAGATTTAGAAAAAGAGTTATAAAGGTCAAGACAGTGGGAGATAGGCCTGTATTAGATGAACTTGTGTTAGATGAGGATATTTTCAATATAACTGCACCACAAATGGGACCAGAAGAGTATTAAAAAAGAATTTTGAGAGAATTTTGATAGGGTAGTCTAAGATATACCTAATAAGAAGAGAACTTTGATGTAATTAACATTGGTTGAGGTCGGTGAGGATGGTCTAATTTTTAAAATCTAGTTTGCCAGCTTCTTTGATTTTGTAGGAGGTTTTTCTTTCTTTTTTCTTTTTTTTTCTGTGCTAAAAAAGAGTGATGCACCTCAAAATATTGTGGGAACTAGTGGTGGTACTCAAGGCTCCTATCCCATTCATCAGTTACTTTGGCCCCTGCTTGATCATATAATATAGCTTGGAGCTATGCAAAAGCTGTTTCAGGGCAAAGAAAACAAACAATTTGTTTGCTTTATAACAAGCTTATCAAGTCGTGATTAGGGACCTTATTATTATGAAGGATATTCAAATTGTTTGTTTGCAAGAGACAAAAATAGAATATGTGACCGAAGCCTTGTTCAAAATCTTACGGTTTTTAAAGATTTTGATTTTGTGTTTAGAAGGTCTTGCGGCAGATCAGGAGGAATTTTAATTTCTTGGGACAACAATATTTGGGATGGGACTTCGCTGGAAATTGGTGATTTCTCTATTACTGTCAAGTTTTGTAACTTCAACAAAGAGTTACTAGATGTTCTTTGGTGTATGCAACGTTAGTAATTACAAGGATAGACTGATATTATGGGAAGAGTTGAGATACTCTCAAAGCAAATTTAATCTGTCATGGTTTATTATTGGAGGTTTTAATGAAGTAAAGGATCCTCTGTTATGCCCAGTCTTTTATTGTAACACCTGGCGCATTAGTGGCTCATTAGCGGCTTTAGTATGGCTCATTAGTGGACTTAGGGCGGGTTAGGAGTGGACTCTAGGGAGATCTCTGATAGGCGTCGACTATACGTGACGTGTTTTAGAGACCTCTGAGAGGCGTCGAGTCGGGCTGACGCGTTTCAAGCCCATTGCCCAGTTTTAGTAGGACTCAGTTAGTTTCCATCTATGGGTTTTTTTTTTCCGCATAAAACTTGATCCCAACAGCTTTTAGATAGAACCCTTCAACCCCAAGGCCCCTCTTATGCATCCCTTTAGCATAGAAGAGATTTAGAGAGATTGGAGAGGCTATGTGTGTGTGTGTGTGTGAGAGAGAGAGAGAGAGAGAGAGAGAGTTGAGGGTATTTAAGTGCGGTCCGCAATGGTTCTTCGTGCGGCTTTGGAGGACTTCACGAGAGGCCTTCGTGGTGGTGTGAGTGTGCGTAAGAGGAGGTTCCTGCCTTGGCTAGGTGGACTGCGTCGTGTTTTTGGTCTTTAGTGTAGAGGCAAGTGATGATTAACCCTAATTCCATAGCCACTTTTTATATATGTTTTGGTGGCCAATATATAAATTTGGAGCGAAAAGTGACCATCATTGAGTTGGTCGCATTGAAACAAGGCAAGAACGAGTCCGCCATCAACTACATCAAGAAATGGCGGAACCTTAGTATGAAGTGTGACAACCCACCAGTCCATAGGGACCCGGTGAAGTTATGTAAGAGGGGTCTAAAGCCTGAGATAAATGAGAAGTTGATCGCAACGAATGTCAGAAATTTTGATCAACTCAACAATGTTGTGTCAGAAATGGAAATGTTCTTTGTGGACAATTTGATCATCACCTTCAATAAGGGAAAGGCTCCTAAGGAGCGGACCACCAATGTGAAGGAGGTCAATGCTATAGATTTTGCCTCAACGGTGGAAAAAGCATGGGGCAAGGCCACCATGAATGCTTCTACGTCCAGCAGAAGAGAGAACAGAAGAGGGTCATCCTCGTCCCTTAATGAGAAGATGAGAAAGCCTTACTCCTCCACTCGGGAACACACAAGAAAATTGTTTGATACATGTGTCCAGGGGAATCTCCTGGTGCTCTCAGAACCAAAAAGGCCAGCAGAGGTTGGCAAAACAAACGAGCCTAGTTATTGCATGTACTATCGCATGTTGGGACATGTAGTAGAAGATTGTTACCTATGCAAGAATGAAATTGAGAGGCTCATCCAGGAGGGGGCTGTAGAAATGGTGAGTACTTGGTGAACCAACCCTAGCCACATTATAAGCCAAAGCAGACATTTGCAGCAAATGTCATCCACATGAGTGAAGGCTCGTCATGGGCTGACCCTAAAGAAGAGTATATGTATTCCTTCTTGGAACGGGGGATGATACCAATCTACACTCCAGTAACTCCCCTGCCAGAAGGGTCCATTATGGCGGCACTGGAAGAGATTTAGGCAAGTTTAGGATAACTCTCCCATCGATAAGCAGATCTCACCCAGGTGGTGGAAGGCGTTGCAAGACAATTGGTAGAAGTCCTAATGAAGAAAAAAGTCAACAGTTCACTCCCCTTCTAAAAGTCGAGACCGGAATGCAACCACCCTTAGAGGAAGAGGGGCAAACAAGTCATAGACTTGAATGAAACATCTGAAGCACAGTACGAGGAATGGATATTCCCTAAAAGAAAGGGTTATGATGATCAAGACAATAACCCTAAAAGTGTCATTTTAGCTGGTGAAGGCTCTCGAGGAAAACAAGTCTCTTGTGAAGAAGCAAGAATAAGCATTAAAGGTTGCGGATCCCTGAGAGAGAAGCTTAAGAAGCCATATTCTTTCCCTAAGGAGAAAACCTGGGAGTTCTTTAGGTTGTGCATGAGCAAGGGGGCAATCATTTTGCCTAAGCCAAAAAGAGGAGAAGAAATGTACAAGACGGATGAGGCCAATTTCTGTCCCTATTATTGCTTCATCAGCCATCTAATTGAACATTGTTTCACATTCAAAGATGAAGTGGAAAAGCTGATTTAGGAAGGCAAGATAAACATGGGAAGTATTTGGTGAAACCCTCGTAAGCACATGATTGGGATGCAATCACTTACATAGTAAATGTGGTGCACAGAAACTTTGTAGATGTGCCCATTCACGAAATGTTCTGGGACCAGTCTGAAGAAGAAGCATCGCCTTCTTATCGATATTGAGGGGTAGCTTTGAATAGGGCCACCGACTCCTTGAACTAAGGCGGCCATCGACTCCATAAGGGCGATCGTAAGAGACATGGAAAGACGAGAGCTGCAGTGACAATATGTGGCCCTCGAAGAGCAGAAAGTAGCCAAAGAAAAAGCATCCTCCTCTGGCATGGACAAAAAGAACATATTTGGTGAATACCAAATGTTGCCTTATGATGCGGTGGAACAAGCCATCTAGGCCACTTTCAACCATACTCAACAGGAGTAGCAATGGACCAAGGTCCAAAAGAAGAAGCTGGTATCGGCAAAGGCACCAAAGCCAAAAAATGAAGGCAAGAAGATAGTTATTAGAGGCCTTCACCTCTGAAGACATAGTCGAAGTCTCATCTCGTCAGAGATGTTGCCAGAGAAAAGCAACAAGAGAAGAACAAAAAGAAGAATGAAGAAAGAAAGCTGAAGAGAAAAGAAGCCTAGGCCAGCTTGTTAGCTATTGTAAAACTAGAAGAAACCCCATTGTAAAGATTGCTGAAAGTTATTGATGAATTGGAGGAATACCAATAAGGGGTCCGGTGAAAAATGTTCCCTTGGACAAGTACATGCCATGGAAAGAAATTGAAAGAAAGGCCCGCTTAAGAAGTTGGTTGCTGCAGCTCCAGCAGCGTATGCAAGAGGCAGAAGAAGATGCATTCTTTGTGGTAGATGATGCAAGCACATTCTAGAGAAAAGATCTAACAATGAAAAAGGTGGAGCAACAATACCAAATTTTCTCTTGCAATATGGTCCTATGCAATTCTAAGCTGGGAAATATTCCCTAGAGGACGAGATCAGGTGTGTCTCGCCAAAATCCAGAAAGCCATTGGCAACTTATCTAAGAAAGAATAGCCAGCAAAATCGAGGAAGAGGCTGAGGCCGTGATGGTGGTCGAGTAAGAGGCAAAAACATGCCAGATTAGAAAAGCATGATCTACTTTAGGGGGAAATCCCAAAGCCTCTGCTAGAGCCAGAAGTAAGGGGGAATTTCTACTTCTACCCCTCGTCTGATGAATAGGAACTCTCGCATCCGCCAGGTGAAGCAAACCCACAGACAAATCTGGAAGAAGCAGGTCCTTTGATACAGCTTTACCCTATAGAAGATGTAGACGCCCTCGCAGGCCTATTTGATGAGGAGTTGAAAGTAGATGCTGAAAAAGAAGAAAACCCAACTGAAGAAGCCCCAGAGAGCTCAAAGCAGCAGAAGGCACTGAATGAGACTCTCAAGAGTATAGTGGAGGTATTGCCACCTATCGAAAAAGCTCGAGCTCGAGTTGATAGGAAGGTGCTACAAACTATGAAAAGAATGCCGACAACTTTCAGCATTTGGGAGGCGATCTCTCTAAGTAGGGAGCTAAGGGACACGTCAATTGCTGTTCTTTAAAACCTTAAGGCTTATGAGGTCCATATGGCTGAAATCTGGGCCCAGGTGTATGAAGCATATGAACCCACGCTAACATTTACCAACGAAGACATGCTCCTGCCATCATCTTACTATAGTAGGCCATTGTACATGAAGGGCCAAATCAATGGGAGAGAGTTAGATCGGATCTTGTTAGATGCGGGATCCGTCGTCAACATCATGCCATTGAAGACCTTTCAGGCTCTATACCTCACCCTTATATGAAGAAAGTAAACGGGGTAACAATATCATGCTTTAATCAAGATGTCGAAGAAGCCCTAGGGCAAGTAGACGTCGAGCTAACCCTAGATGATTGGGTGACCCACATGTCATTCCTCATCGTTGACCCCAACACTTCCTTCAAGGCACTGCTGGGGAGGCCTTGCCTACACAAGAACTGGGTTGTGCATGCTACCCTACATCAATGCATCAAATACACAAAGAATGACGAACAACACCAGATCTTTATCTATCTAGAGCTGCTCAAAGCATATGATTGCCATTTGGCAGATGTATAGCTATACTTCGACAAGGCGACAGACTTAGCCACTAGTGAAAGCTGCCGTAAGAGGAAGCAAGTCGTCGAAGAGTCATCTGACGAGGAAGGTGGTATTACCATAAATGAAACAAAAGCTGCACAATTCAAGCAGAAAGTGAAGAATACCTCCACAAATTGGAAGCCATTGAAGCTGAGGAGGCCAATAATCAATTTGGAAGTCAATACTATTAGTAAGGTAGTAGATGCAAGTGTATGCCTACCACCTATCCTTATGAAGTTGGTGTCACATAGGAGGTGCACTCAATAAAAGAATTGAAGACTTCCATCATACCCATTAGACGGACACCAACTCATCTTCTATAAAGGCGAGCTCATGCTCAGATAGCGCCACGAAGACGACTTTGGGTGGACGCAACAATGTACAGAGAAAATCTAGGAATGGGTGATATGCCACAATACATCAAGAAAATGTGCAAATGTCTGAAGATTCCCCTTAGGCAAAGCACAACAAGGGGAAAACTCTTTCGAGAGTTATAGTATCCAGCTGAAGTGAAGGGGCAACCTATGTTCTCTTGGCAAGATCAGAGGGGCCTAGGTTATGGATGGCGTGGTGGACCTTTAGTCCATTATGCGGTTAATATGGTGAGCCTATTGCCGCCTAATGCTGAAGGACAGACCCCAGAAGTAAGGTTTGACAACTCCAGAGAAGAAGAAGAAGAAGAAGAAGAAGAAATTATCCTTCCCATCAAAGTAACCATGGTTGAGGCAAACCCTACCTATGATTTCAAGTTCTCCTTGACTGAACCTCCTTAAGCCCCAAAAGAGCAGCCCGAAGTCGCTGAAGAAGAAAGGGAGATCCCATTCCCTCTCTAGAAGTACCTCAACAGGCAAATTTAATAGTCTCTTCGGAAGAAGAGTCCCTATGGACAGTGATTTAAAAGTCGGCCGCCTCGCCGACTAGGCGGTCCACCTAGGCGGTTTACACCCCATTCTCGCCTAGGCGGAAATCGACTTGTCTTCTTTTATGATATTTTAGTTGTGCATCTTCACTTTTTCTTGAAAGACATGTATGCTCCTATAATAACTCATACATGACCTTGAAAATTGTCCTTTGTATAAATACATCTCACACATGTGGCATACAAGGCTACGATGAAAGGTTACAACTCTTTGTCTGTCCTACTATAGCAACTAGCGGGACTGCAGGTATATGGAGACTTCTCTCCTCCATAAAAACTACAATTAGCGACAATCATAGGACTTCAAAGATGATTCTTGCATGTGTATATAATGGTATAGCACCTTTGTGTTTGATACTATATTATTCTTTAAAATAGTTGCTGACTTGCAGCAAATTAGAATTTATAATTGAATTTGATATTTTATTATTTTATGATGCTTATATACGTAAATATGAGATTTCTATAGTTGATAGCATTATCAATTAATAGAGTATATATAAAAACTAAAAAAAAAGGTCCACAAAAATAGCTAGCTCAAAATTGAGGCGCCTGCCTCACCACCTAAGTAGTAATGAGGTTGGCCGACTCATTCCGCATAGGTGTTTTTAAAACATTGCCTATGGATAGTCTCTCCGGCAAGCCCTAACCTGAGGGGAGAAGAGCCTACTTGGCATGAGGTGTATGTGGCTGACATAAATGAAGAAGAAGATTTTATCGATCCCCAACCAGCCCCTCAGGAGATGGAAGATGGGGGACAAGCCACTGTTGATGAGTTGATTGAAGTCAATCTGGGTGGACCCGAGGGCCATCGTCCAATTCATTAGTGCCCTTCTGAAGGAAGAAGAAAGACGGGCATACACTCAACTGCTTTTGGAGTTAAAGGACTGTTTCGCATGGAATTATCAAGAAATGTCTGGCTTGGATCCCTCCGTGGGCGAAGATGAATTGTCCATTTTGCTCGATGCTAAGCCTGTAAAGCAACCTCAAAGGCGGATACGTCCAGAGCTGGAGATGAAGGTGAATGCTGAAGTCGACAAGATGCATGATGTTCACTTCATTGAAGAATGTATGTATGCTGTGTGGTTGGCAAACATTATGTTAATAAAGAAAAAGAATGGCCAAGCCCAAGTATCAACTTTCGAGACATGAATAGGGCATGTTCCAAAGATGACTTTCTATTGCCAATCATAGAAACAATGGTATATTTCACCACAGGACGAAGTACTATCCTTCATGGATGGGTCATCGGGCTACAATCAAATAAGGAAGGCTGTCAAAGATAAGAACCATACAACCTTTCGAACCCCAAAGGGGATCTTTAATTATAAGTGAATGCCTTTTGGCCTAAAAAATGCCGGTGCCACCTACCAAAGGCTAATGACGAAGATTTTTGATGAATTACTCCACAACTTAGTCGAGTGCTATGTTGGCGACTTGGTTATGAAAATCGAAAGAAGGGAGGACCACCTGTTTGATTTGTGTAAGGTGTTCGAAAGGCTACGACAATATCAATTGAAAATGATCCCATGAAGTGCACCTTCGGGGGTGTCCAGTGGAAAATTCCTTGGCTTTATCATCAGATACCCGAGAATTGAAATTGATCCCGATAAGATCAAAGCAATAAGAGCATAGAATGCATTATGATTATTGAGTGGAATGCATCGTCAATATATTATCCTCAGGCTAATGACATGTCCGAGGCATTTAACAGAACATTGTGCAAGCTTTTGATAAAAATATGTGAAGGGCGAAAGCGAGATTGGGATGAAAAGATGCATGAAGCATTGTGGGCATACCGCACGGTCTACAAAATTCCGACTGGGTGTTCCCCTTATTCCCTGGTCTATGGAGCCAAAGTGGTAGTTCCCATCGAAATTGAGCTTTCCTCTTATCGAGTGGTCCTGCATTATGATTTGCAAGAAGGCAATATGAGTGAAATCTAAAGGCGCTACGAGGAGCTATCCGACCTCGAGGGCGAAAGATTGGCGGCCTATCAACGCCTGCAAGTTTACTAAGTATGAATGTCCCGGGCCTTCGACAAGTTGATAAAAGAAAGGACTTTCAAGAAGGGAGACCTTGTGATGGTCAAGTAGAAAGATGTTATAGTATCACGTCCTAAGAATAAATTCAAGTCAAATTGGATAGGGCCTTTCATAGTTAGCAATGCTTATGAAGGAGTTGGCTATAAATTGTAGATGAAAAAGGGAACCTGGCCTTCCCTTTACTGAATGGCCGACATATGAGGCTGTACCATACTCTAGAGCATGAATTCGTCCAGAATCGATAGCAGAGGAAATATTGTTAAAAAAAGGAGTTAAAAAACGAGGTGGTTTGACAGACTTAATTGGTTTCTCCATCAGAAAAAGGGGGGAGGGACTAGTTAAGGATAAAAACATCTTAAATCTAGCTGAGGTGAAAATCCGAAAGGGCGCCTTAGTCAAAAATGGGAAATCCTACTGTGTGAAAACCCACAAAAGCGCACAAGTAAAAAACAAAAAAAGGAGCTAGCTTTGGTGAAAACCCACAAGGGCACTGAGGTTAGTTAAAAAAAAAAAATCACTGGGGTACGACTCACCTTTGGTGGAGACTGAGTTTTCCCATATGTTTATCGAGGGAGGATGTTAGAGTCGCCAATGACGAGAAAATCTTTCGTATTACTCTACATCTGGTGGGTAACACAGAAATCCTTTGATACAGGGCTACGAATGAGGCGATACTGACGACGTCTTCCCGACTCGGTAAAGGAGTGGGAAAACCCAATTTCTCACCTGGTAAAGTTTGAAACCATGAATTACTCTCTGGCCAAAATCTCTCGTCTCACTAGAAAAATTTCCATTAACAAGTTTCGAAGTCCTTGGCCCCTGGGAGCCGTTGTATCCCTTAAGAACCAAAAGTCATGGCTATTTGGAGCCTTTACCCCTTCGAAGCCTAAAAGTTCTTGACCCTTGGAGCTGTTTTATCCCCTTAAGAACCAAAAGTCATGATTTCCTGGAGCCTTTACTCCTTCGAAGACCAAAAGTTCTTAGCCCCTGTGAGCCGTTGTATCCTTTAAGAACCAAAAGTTATGGTTATCTGGAGCCTTTACCTCCTCGAAGACCAAAAGTTCTCGGCTCTCGGGAGCCTTTGTATCCTTGAACCCCTAAAGTCTTTGGACCCTTGGAGCCGTTGTATCTTTGAACCCCTAAAGTCCTTGGCCCCTGGGAACCATTATATCCTTGAAGTCTTTGGCACCTAGGAGCCATTGTATCCTTGGAAATTCAAAACTCCTTGTCTCACCGGATCTTGTTTGTGTCCAAAAACTCTAAAGCCTTCACGGCTACTAGGAGCCTTTGTATCCTTAGCGATTCCAAAAGTTCTCGGTTATATCCAAAGCTTTCTAAAAGACTCCACCAATTCGTCCCTCAGGGATGCTATAATTTCCTACTGAACTAAAAGAAACAATTGTTAAAAAAGAAAAGAAAAAAAAGAACTTAAAAATGCGGTGCTTCGAAGGACTTAGCTGGTTCTCTCCTCAAAAGGGATCAGTTAGAGGGAAAAACGTCCCAAACCCAATTGAGGTGAAAACCTGAAAGGACGCTTCAGGTAAAAATAGGTAACTCCACTGCGTGAAAACTGCAAGGGGGCGCAGGCAAAAATAAAAGGGGGCTAATGCTGGCGAAAACCCGAAAGGGTGCTAGAGTTAGTTAAAAAAAAAAAAGTCACACAAGTACTTTGATGTTAGTGTTTCACTAATAGATGAATGTTTTGTCCGAGACAAGCCCTCGAAGTAGGTAAATCACATAAAGAAAAAAGACAACATTGAGAGATGCCAACGTCAACGTTGAGAGAGACAAATCCTCCAGCCTTAACCATGGCACCAAAAGAAAAAAAAAGAGAGGAGTGTTGCAAACAAGAAGAGAAGTTGATGTCAAAGACAAGTTTACAATAAAGATGCAAGGGAAGCAAAGTAGAAGATGTGCCCCACCAAGCACATAAAAAGCGATGAGGCCACCCTCTAATGGAGGAGTAGTCTAGTGAGCAAGGGTAGCATCTTATGGAGTTGGCCCTGTAAGCAAACCAGGAACTTCCAAGGGGTTGACCGGGACTCATTCAATGTATTCTGGTCCTTGATCAATGGAGTCCCTAAAGGATCAACTCCTGCAAAAAGTTGGCATTCATGACAAGCTGAAAGAAGGATGACTGAAAGAATGACCGAGGGTGAGGCCACCCACCTAGAAGCAAATGCCCTAAATTCTCCCTCAACCTCAGAAAAAAAAGGGGGAACAAGGGCACTGTACCGATAAATCCCGCAGAAGCAATAAGGCAAGTTTCCAGCCTCTCCATAATCCAGGTCGTGCTCCTGCCTATGGGCACCGTTGGGAAAGCCTCCTGCATCAACCATGGCGCAAAGGAGGAAAGAAGTAAGCAAGAAAAGAAAGAATTGAAAGTAGTTCATTAAAAAGAATTTGAAGTGCGAAGAGACAAAATGAAGGTTCGCGAACTGTGGCGAAATTACAAAGTTTGACTCGATACAGTAAAGCTCTGACCAGTTAGGGCCACTTTCACAATGTGTCTTAAAAAGCCAAAAGGGGATTATTCATACCTAAAAGTTTTGAAATATGGGTAAATGTCGGGAAATGACAAAGGACCGACATTGCATAACATTTACAAGTTACGTCTGCCTCGAAGGCCGCGTAAGTCAGGCTATTCTGAATACTCTTTTGAATGTGCGGAAAGTCGAAGAGGAGTGTTTGGTGCTCCGTAGATTTCAAATGTCATCGAATGACTAGATGTAAAGTGAGTCAATGCAATCTGAGACTCACAAAGGTTATTCCAAACATTACAATCGGACCGGCTTGACATGAGTCAAAGCCTTGGCCACTTTAAGGTGCTCTTCCTAGCGTTCCTGAAAAAGTTGAAATGGGGTTGTTCACACCCTAAAATTATGAAGTCGGGCAAGTGTTGAAAGATAAAATACATTGCCCAAATATGCTCAAGGAGGCTCCACAGTAATGGATGACGGGAAGGCCCCAAAATGTCAGGACATGTCGGATGCTGTCAGAAATATTCAAGAAGTTAGAGAGGAACTG
This sequence comes from Zantedeschia hybrid cultivar, assembly GCA_030544215.1. Lineage (NCBI taxonomy): Eukaryota > Viridiplantae > Streptophyta > Magnoliopsida > Alismatales > Araceae > Zantedeschia > Zantedeschia hybrid cultivar. The sequence continues at coordinate 20,574,673 of JARZZO010000009.1, forward strand.
CGATGTTCCAAATGACACATGTCAGGATTAGCTAAAGAGGTTCAGTTGGGTCCAGCTTGAAAGACCACAAATGTGGGTTTGGTTGGACGCCTTTGGTTCACCAGAATATTTGAAGCAGGGCAATGCAGAGCCCAAAAGAAGGCAAAACTCCGATGAGTTGACATCATTTCAATGCTCATAAAGATTGGTTTACTCACAAAGTTTCAAGAATGTTCATGTATATTGCTATATTTTCAAAGTATTTTGATGCTCAAGTTGGGTTTGTAAGCCGTAAGTTAAGAAAAAAATCCCAAGATAAGAAATAATGTAAGCTAATCGAACGTGATGAAGCCAACAAAAGCGTGTGAAGCAAATCATGCACGGGACACATGCCTCCATCTTTGTCTCCGACATGTCTTGTGGGGGGTTTCCCTATTAAAAAAAAGGAGGAAGATGGAATGAAGGGGGAAGGGGAGCCACTAGTGGCACCCCCCATTGGTGGCATCCATCGGTGGGGGTGCCACCGGTGGGTGCCATTGGCACCTCCCCTCTCTCTCACACTCCCACTCATCTCTCTCTCTCTCGTCCCCCCTCCAAAATTCAAAATAGAGATGGATGGAACCAACACCCCCCCCCCCCCCCCCCCCTAGACACACACACAATGGCTCCTCTATATAAACCCCCAAAGGGGCCTGCTGCGGGGGTTTTTTGGAGATGATTTTTTTCCACACGAAGAGAAGCACAAGAGGATGCCCGTACGCTGCGATTCCGTCAAAAAATTCTCAAGATCCTTGAAGGCAAAGTCAAGAATATGACCTAAAGGGTTCATTCATATGGTTTGAATGACCTAATTTTTGGAGCAGTTCGCTCATATGGTTGGAGTGAACGGTTGTGGTTCATTCATATTATTTGAATAACCAAACTTTTGGTTCACTTGTATTATTCAAGTGACCAATTTTGGTTCTGTTATATCATTTGAAAGACCATTATTTTGTATGATTCTTGATTAAATGGGTGATCGCCATACCTAATTAATCATGTCATAACATACTTGTAATTCATGAATTAATAAAGTGGACTCTTTGAATTGGTAATGCATGTGTATGTTTAAATCAAGCTATGATGGATTCTTAATAAGCTGCGGTATCTTTGAATTACGATGAGTTTAAAAGGTTTCCTTGATGGATATTAAAGGACTTTCACAATCACACGACATATAAATATCCTTTAAGTACAAAAGAAAAGGACACTTAACTAGGCTTTATCCTAAATAATACTTAAAGGACAAAAGGTACAAGTTAGATAGACACATCATGTTAAAGCATATCCTATAAGTATCCTTTAAGGCTTTATCATCTCTCCTTCGATCCTTAGGAATCCTAAGAGGAACGACATGGTCACATCATGCAAAAGGCTTATCCTATAAGTATCCTCTATAAAAGGAAACAACATAAATAAATCATGCAACACGTGTCCTTTAAGAGTCCCTCAAAGATTCCAAGACATTCAAAGGAACATGAATGGCTCGTTTCAAGAATTATTTCATAAATTGATATGTTAGTGCACAATTTTCAAAAGGGCATCACCAGATGATTAATCAAGAGTTGTTAATCATTGATAGACATAATTAACACTGAGCAAGGTCAGTGGGGAGAGGTCAAATTCATAGATTCATGCTTGATCCAAATCCCAAGACTCCTTGAGGGCTCACCCTAAGTTCTCAAAGTCTAACCAAAATAAAACAAGAAAAGGAAACAAACCCACATGATGTTATCTTATTGCATATATATATATATGTTACATTTTTTTGAAATTTTTATTAAAAAAACCGAAAACAGATGTGGAAATTGTTTGAGATGTCCTATCCCAGAAGAAAAAAATGGGATAGAGACCGGGATGAGATTGAGAACTATGCATGTGTGTGTGTGTGTGTGTGTGTGTGTGTTTTGGTTTTATGCCTATGTTGAACTACTTCACAAGGAAGGCAAAATCAGCCGAATAGACCAATCCAAAGGAAGAAAGTAGATGTTGGATCAGCTTCTTGTTTTCTTTTAACAAATTAAGAAAAATAATAAAAATACCATAAAAACAGAGAAAGAAAAGAAAAATCCAACTATCCAATGTTGGATTGCGTGGGATTTGCCAACCCTAGGTGATTCAGCACAGTTCTGCCAATTTGGCCAGAATTTTCCTCTTTTTTCCCTCATTTTGAGGGGGAGAGATCATGGTCCCCCCTGAAATCGGATTGGCAATGCTTAATTCCAATCTAGATTGGCTGATCCAGCTCGACAGATCCTATGAACCAGGCTACTTCAACAATTCGTCGAGAGGGCATTTACCAGTGTGAGAATTAATGTTGGATGGTTGGAGAGACTTGTGAATCTCTTGTTATTATATGATTAATAATAGGTCCATATCTCATTACTTTTGTTATAAATGAAATGACAAAATATATATGATGATATCTCTTAGTGTATGTTATTTATAGATAAATGTTATTTTAATTTGAGAGTATAAACAATTTACTTGCTGACTTAGAATGGTGGACAGCTGCCTTAGGATATAAAGGTCTTGGGACTAGTCAAACTCACTCAAAGTATATGAAATGTAACTATGATAGAGTGTGGAGAGAGCAAGAGGATATTGTTGTGATTGATGGATAGCTTATTTTTAGAAATACTGAAGTAGAAACTTTCATTAGTTAGGATCTATTTATTCAAGAGAATGGGAAGATCCAAGAGGATGTTGCACATAGGTTAAGGCAGGTTAGTTGAAATGGAGAAGTGCATCTGCAAATCTGAATCCTTCGTGTTGATTGGCAACTATTTTTAAAGTTAAAGGGAAGATCCAAGAGGATGTTGCATCTAGGTTAAGGTAGGCTGGTGAAATGGAGAAGTGCATTTGGAGTGATTTGCAATTGGCAAATACTCTTTAAAGGAAGTTTTATAGAATTACTATGCCACCTGCTATGGTATAGAGAACTGTGCTATGTGGTAAGGAAGGAACAGATAAAGAACATGCTTATCGCAGAGATATTCACTTTTAAATTAATCTGCCTGCTTGGTGTGACTCGATGACTCATTTATCAAGAACCCAAGCCAAATTCTGCTACGACATCAGCCAACCTTCCTTTTCCGAGATGGTGGGATGTAAGAAGATTCCAACACCAGGAAGAACCAAACAACACTAATGACTGCTAAAGACAGGCATCAAGAAACACCTGAGATACGAATAAGACAGTTCTAACTCCCACAAAAAATTGTGAACAATGACAAAATTATAGGATAACAAGATGACGACAAACAATAGGCAGACAGAAATGCTGCCATAGCAAGAACAACTAGGACAAAACTAAACCTATTGTTATCCTTTGGTTAAATGATGGGTCCTATCGTAGGCTATTGTTTAAATGCTAGGAAGTATCACCTTATTTGTGGTAATTTTTCCCCATATCTAGCTATTCAACAGGTTAACACATGTTATTCCTGTAATAAGATATTTAGGCCATCGAAGTGAGCCCATTGCCAATTGGAAGACCTCCAACAGATCGTGAATGCAAGAAAGGCCGGTTTTACATCAGGATCAGCCAATCCAATTGCGGCCCCTGAAAATTAGTCCTGTTAAAAATAAAAAAGAATCAACCCGAACTCGGGCCAAAATCGGTCAAACTGGAGACAAGAATGGCCTAAAATCTACTGATTCAAGCCAGTTTAAATAGCCACCATATAGGTTGGCTACATGAACCCTGTATCGCCCTTTTAATCTATTCAATGCCATATTAGTAATTTAGTAGTTAAACTTAGAAAGGTCATGTCCTTTCTAACCAATCTTATTTTAGGCCTTTCTCAAGTCCTCCTGTCAACCAACAATGTGCTAAACCTGTGTGACAGTGCACCTGCCCAAACTGTCCATCTTTTCTAGCTTAAAAGATGCAACTAAATATCCATGTATAAATTCATCCTGAATATTATCCTTTCTGCTATTTCCATACATCCATAATGCAGGCTGCATGGATCAATTAACTTACTCGGCATTTGTAAAGTTGAAAGGAGGAGTCGCTCATGAGTTAGCTAGCCTTCACCAATGGGTTTTAAACATGGGTCAATGAGGAGCAAACACATAATCTGAACTGGATGATTCACCATGTGGTCTCAACTATCTTTCAATATTACTAAATGTTACATAAATGGAATGATTCAATCAAAAGACCAGATTTTTATTAAGCTGTGGTTTTCATGTTGAAATTGTTTTCTGTTCATTCCATTCTACTTTTCCTCCTAGAATGAAGGTTTTGTTTTTCCTCAGTTAGTGGAGATGATCGAGTTCAGTTCCTTCACAATCAGAGCACTGCAAACTTCAATTCCCTATCGGAAGGAGAGGTAAGTCATGTCAAGACATTATTTCCAGTTTCTCTTAGGTTTATTTCCATTTCGCAAGACTAGAGTAATTGTGCTAATCCACTGAAGCATGCAGGGGTGTGATACTGTTTTTGTTTCCCCAACTGCCCGTACCATTGATCTTGCTCATGCATGGATTATGGTAAATTTTCTTTTCCTGTTTGAACAATTTTACTGTCTGTAGTGCATAATTATGGTTTGGTTGCATCCTTATCTCAAAAAGGGAACGTAAATATTGTGTTAAGAGTTAGTTGTTTGGAAATCTAATGATTTAGTGGAGCCAGAGATGTGACTTAGAGTTTTGAAATTCTTTCACATGCAGAAAAATGCCATTATCTTGCTTGTCTCGCCATTGACCTGCAAAACCATCAATGACATGCTTTCAAGGTTTGTCCAAAATGCAATACTTTTCATTTTCTTTTATTATATCTGTAGAAGTCAATTATTTATTTCAATTTTCTGTGGGACGTTCATGTTCCTTGCAGACTGGTGGTTGCTTTGACTATTTTTTTTTTATATATATTTTATTTGTATGGCATGCAACTATGCAAGAATTGTTATTCTAATTCTTGTGAAATTAATGTGTGATGCTAGATTATATACTTGGTTACTCTTTGGACTGCTTTGTACCCAAACATAGAGATTTTATCTATTTCTCTGCCTAATTATTTATCAAGGCTAAATTCTTAGAAAGAGGTAAGATGTGGTGCCTTCCTGGGACACATGCAAGGATGTTATCTAATCCTTTTTCCTGATCTTATGAGTCCACATGCAATATCAACCATACATCTTGTTCATATACGTTGCAGAGTTTGAATTTCTTATGGTAAATATCCATGATCAAGTCTTTATAAACGAAGGAAACAGTTAAAGACTAGCAATTAAATCGAGTGAGTCATTATATCATTGTCATGGATTATCCCTAGCTATCAAAGTGAGGATGAGACATTGTTGTCATCACCATGGCTTATCCCTGACCATCTTATCAGGCATGCTCAGATTTCCACAAACAGAACAGGTCAGATGTACATTTGGTTGGCATTGTTAAGAGTGCTTATGATCTTGCCCTCTTTATTCAGACTTCTTTGCATGGTTATGCTATTCTTCCTCTCTATGTGGATTGCATGGTCATCATTAGTGATGGCATTGTTACTATCACTTCTTTGAAGAAACATCATCATTGGGAATTTGAGATGAAGAGCTTTGGACCTCGTTGTCTTTACCTTCCCATGGCTATTTACTTTCTTAGTTGATATGCATCTCAGGTACTCTTTATTCTTTAATGTGTACCTATCTGCTGATTCTTGGATAGTTGACCCATCAATGGAGCTTTATCTAAAGCTTTGTCTTGTAAATGATGAACTTTCATTTGAAGCTCCATCCTATAGATGATGGGCTGCTGGTAAATCTAACTCATTGTGAGCTGCTATATTCTCATCCAGTTATGAGTAGCAGTGGGAAAGTCTACTTGTGAGGCAAGGTGATGTGGAATTAGAGCCATCACTATTTTATGGCTTGAGGTAGGAATGAACAAATGAGTCCCATATAGGAAAAAAGTGAGAAAATATTATTGGGCTGTATATGCAAGGATCCATAATTTGTGAGGAGCTTTTTGAGGCAAGCCTATGTAGGTGGGCCAAAATAGACAATATCTCACAAGGGTTGGATTGAGTTGTTACCTTATAGTATCAGAAGTGGGCTCACATATAATATAAAGATAATTTGAGGAGATACAATGCAGAAGCTGGTGGGTCCAAGTGGAGTAGTAGAAAAGGTCTAGTCATAAGAGAGGGCTATCTATAAGGCGAAAGTGATTGGAGCTTGGAGCTATCACGACATGGAGCCATCACTGTGTCAGAGGGCTAGGGCAAGGAGGAACCAAATTAGTCTTAAATTAGAAAACAGGAAAAAAAGGTTATTAAGCTATATATGTGGGGCTTTAATCAATAACTTGTGACATACCTTTCGGGGACAAAACTATGCAGGTCGAGCCCAAAGTAGACAGTATCGACTAAGAGTTGGATCAACTCATTTACAACTTATGACGGTGCTGTTGAAACCTGATCCTTTTATTTTATTTGTTTACTTATTTATTGAATTTGCCATGATATTTGATGAATTTTTTTGGATTACAATTTGTTGTTAAGTGCATGGGTAGTATAGTCTTTATGTTCTTTTGTAGGCTTTACTCTTGTTATTTCACTACCCAGTCTTTATGTCCTTTTATAAGCTTTACTCTTGTTATTTCACTCTTATTTTCTTTTTTGCCTTGGCCGGCCCCATCTCATAAGGGCAAATATGTAAATTCTCAGTTCTACACATATAAAGAATACTTTTTTTAGGGCTATGTGTCAGTCAAGACATAATAGACCCTCTTCTCTCCTGTGCCACCTATTCTTTTTCTCCCTCTCTTCCTCCTCTAGAGGTTCCAACATGGGATCAGTGCTTGCGGCGGGTGCTATGAGTCTCGGAAGCATGTGCCATGCTCTATAGGTCCTCATCATCTCCTCAAGCTGGTTTTTTCTTCTTAATGGAAGGGTGCGACGGGTTTTTCTCTCTTGGTGGAAGTGTACGAGACCCTTTTTTGCTTCTCCTGTTGACCGGTTGTTCCAAGAACTCTTCTAGTAGTGGCTGGTTGCCTCCACAGTTTTTTTTGGGGTGACCGCACCTCCTCTCTTGCTCTCCTTTGGCATCTGCACCTCTTCTCTTGCTCTTTCGTGGCATCCGCCCCCCACTTCCTCTCCTTGGTGACCGGACACAGCTACAACCCTAGTTCTTACTTTGTTGCTGCTGGTTGGTCTCTTGTGGTGCAATTTTTGATTAGGGGGAGCTCTCCTCTTGATGTCTTTCTTGCTTCTTCAAACAACAAACATGGCTGATGCATCAGAGGCTTCGTCTGGGGCTCCTCCAACTACCATTGCCTTCTCTGGATTTGTTCATCTACTCTTTCCTGTGACAGGTATAGGAGGAAATCACTTCCAGATGACATCTAAAAATTGACTGAACAAAATTATGCCTCCTGGGATGTTGCAATAGAACTTTATGTTGAAGGCAAGGTTTGCCGTATCGTACCGGATCGGGCTGACTCGTACGAGTCGACTCGTATCTGGACAATCCTGAGTCGCTGGCACGGGTGGATCGTACGAGTCGGGTTGGGACGCTTCCGGATCGAGCCGTCTCGCATCGTATCGGACTGACTCGTGCCGGATTGCACGATACGAACACGAGTCGCTGCGATCCGGTGCGAGCCAATCACGGTTCGGCTTGAGTCGGTGCTATCCAACTCGATAAAGTGTGATCCACTCTCTTTAGTCTAGGTGTACTACTTTGTTTTGTTAATTGAGATTTGACGTTTCTAACTTTCTATAAGAGGTGGTATACCACTTTCTTTTGTAAAGAGATCTCTCGACTAAATTCCTCTCAATTAGTATCCTAGACTAATTTTTTTACAAATTTAAATCAATTAAATTAGAGTATTTTTCTTAAATGTGACTTATAATCATTCACAATAACGATGGACATGAAGCATGATGTTTATAATAAGGTAACCACTAAAAAAAAAAGAGAGATTTGTCAAAAAAAAACTAGCATGCATTGGCTTGAATCAGTCTGACTCGTGCGAGTTGGCCCGAGTCGGTCCGAGTCGGATCGGATCCAACTCTTATCTGGTCAAATCCGATCCGATCAGGATCCACGAGTTGGCGAACCTTGGTTGAAGGGCATGACAAACTCGATGTACTTCATGGCATGAAGCAGAAACCTGAGGAAAATAACCCTAATTTCCCTATATGGAAGCATGATAATATTCAATTGATGACATGGTTGCTTAACTTTGTCTGGTCGAACATCAAACAAGTTATTCTTCTTTAAAAGACTACAGTTGATATGTGTAAGACCTTGAAGAAGATTTATGGGTGCAAACATGATATGTTGTGCACCTATCAGTTTAGTCATCATATTTTTAAGTTAGAACAGAGCTCTATTTCAATTAGAAATTATTTTGCTGCTCTTAGAGGATCATGGGATGAATTTGATTACTACAGGATGGAAGAATGGAGTATAGTGATGATCATAGATGTTAAGCTTCTTGAGAAGGATAGGATCATAAAATTTTCATATGGACTAAATATAGAGTTTGAGAGCTTAAAGGACAGATCCTTAGCCTAGATCCCACTCCCTTTTTGGAACAAGTTTCTACAAAGTTCTAAGGAAGGGCGGAAGAAGACTATGGTAGCAAAAGTGTAATTGCTGAAAGCACTTCTATTGGAGAAGTTTCAGCTCTTGTTAGCATTGGTAACACGGCAAAGTCTGGGGGAACCAAAGGAAAGGGAGATAAACTCTGTCGTCATTGCAAAAGGACTAATCATGGCTTAGATTTCTATTGGGAGAAGTATCTAGAGAAAAAAAAAAGTAGAAAAGTTTAAATTGTTGAAATGCAAAGCTTCCTACTGAAGAGGGGACTATTATTGCTACTATATCAAAATCCTGTTGGGATGCCCTCTACTGACATTGCAAAGCTTTAGAGGCTTCTCTTGCAGTTTCAAGCAACATCATTAGCCCCATAATTCCCTCTCATGCTCAAGCCCATATAGGTACCCTAGGTACAACATTGGGTGTTACTAGCCTTGTACCTAATAACTCTTGGGTCGTTGACTTTGGAGCCACTGATCATATGACCTATGCTGCCACTTCCTTTGTTTCCTATTCCTTGTCCTCAAGGAAAGATAAGGAAGGATAAAGTGACCATTGCCAATGGAACTAAAGTCATTATGGTTGGAAAATGTTCCGTAAAATTGACTGATCACTTTATCTTGTTCTCTGCTCTTCATGTGCCTTCTATTTTTATTAATCTACTCTCTGTTAGACCCATTATAAAACAACAACATTGTTCTGTAACCTTTTCTTCTGATCATTGTGTTTTTTAGGATCTAGAGACCAAGAGAACGATTGGGACTGACCATGAAGTAGGAGGTATTTACTACTATGAGCTTGGAGTGACCATTGCCTTGAAGTCTACAACTCAAAATCCGGAAAAGAGAGTTACAAAAATTTATCTATGACATTCTTACTTAGGGCATTTGTCTTTTAGGTCATTAAGGGTCTTGTTTCCTGATTGGTTTGCATCTGTTAGTCTTGAATCGCTTCAATGTGAAGTTTGTCAATTGTCTAAACATTGTAGAACTCATTTTTTAGATTCATTAAATAAAAGCTCTTCTCCATTTGATCTTATTCATTCTGATGTATGGGTCCTCCTATGTCTTCCTTGGATGGCTATCGATATGTTAGCTTTATTGATGACTACTCCCATTGTACCTGGATGTATTTAATGAAATTTACAGATGAAGTTCTAGGAATGGTAGAAACTTATTAAAAGATGGTTAAGACTTAATTCCAAAAAAAAGGTGAAAATTTTTGGGTCATATGATGCTTAGGAATACTTTGCCAAATCCTTGAATACCTTTCTTGAGAATGCTATAATCCATGAGTCTTCATGTGCTCCCTCCCCATAGAATGGGGTGCCTAAAAGAAAGAACCGACACCTCCTCGAGATAGCTCGTGCTTTGTTATTCCAACGGCATCTACCTAAGATGTTTTAGACTGATGCCGTGAACAAGTTACATTACCAATCGAATGCCATCCAAGGTCCTCAAAGATGAGTGCCCCTTCTCCATTCTATGTTCTAATGAACCCTTGTTTCATCTTGTACCCTAAGTTTGTAGATGTCTTTGCTTTGTTCATGTTCTCGGGCCCAACACATCTAAGCTTGATTTTAAGGCAATTTGGGGAGTTTTCCTTGGTTATTCCACTTGTCAAAAGGGGTTGTTTTGATCCTCTTACTTGAGAAAGATGTCTTAAAAGATGTCATCTTTTTCGAGTTTGAGTCCTGTTATCCTTCCCAGGCTCTTCCTCAGGGGGAGAATACTAGTCATTGCTCCGGTCCTTTTGATAATGTATCACCTGTTGTTCCCTCGCTTGCCCTACCAGATGCTACAAAGAAGATTTCAGGCAGCAGTTCACATCCTCTCAAGGAAATGATCACTTGCATGCCAAAAGACGAGCAGGGGCCTCTTACTGATCAGTTGGCTCACTCTGAAGATCCAATCTTAGATTCCATGGAATATAGCTTCTATCACTGTACCGTTAGCCCCTTCAGATGTTCACATACTCAAGAAAATAATCACTTGCATGCCAAAAGACAAGAGCAGGGACCTCCTACTGATCAGTTGGCTCACTCTGAAGATCCAATCCTTGATTCCATGAAATTCCATGGAGAATATAGCTTCTATCACTGTACCTTCAGCCCCTTCAAATGTTGATGATTGAGACCTACCTATTGCTATTGGGAAGGGGGTTACACAGCACCTTATCTCTAACCACATTTCCTACTCTTACTCAAGGTAGGAAGAATAGAGGATCGGGCACGGATCGGCTCGGTCCATACCGATCGGATTGGCCGATCCGATCCGATCTTGACCGATCCCAAGCTGATCCGGACCAGTCCCCCATTTATTTTTTAATTTTTTATTAAAAAAATTGGTCCAATCCCAGCCCGATCCCGGACCGATCCTGACCAATCCTAGTCGATCCCGGCCTAGGCTGATGGATCGGGGATTGGGATCGGACTGGTTCAGGTCAAAACCGATCGGATCGGCCGATCCGATTCGATCTGTGCCGATCCTGCCTTCCCTTCTCTCACTTGTCACCTACCTATCATGCTTTTGTGTCTAACTTGTCTACTCATGCCACACCATCTTCTCATTATGAAGTTGTGAGATATCCAAAATGGACTGAAGCAATGGATGAAGAGATGGAGTCTCTCAACAAGAGTGGTAAGTGGAAGAATCTTGTAAGATCTAAATGGGTTTATACCATCCTTGGTGAAGTGTTAAGATACAAAGCCAAACGTGTTGCCAAAGGATTTACACAAACATATGAGATCGATTATTTGGAGACTTTTGCTCCGTTGCAAAATTGGAGTCTTTAAGGGTAGTTCTTTCACTTGCTGCTCATTTCTCTTCGGCCTTTGTACTAGCTGGATGTTAAAAATGCTTTCTTGAATGGTGATTTACATGAAGAGGTCTACATGTCACCTCTACCAGGTGTTGACATGAAAGGGAAGGTTTGCAAACTTAAGAAGGTTTGTATGGGCTGAAACAATCTACTAGGGCCTGGTTTGATAGACTTCACCAGGCTATAATTAAAATTGGGTTCCAAAAAAGTAATGGGGATTATACACTATTTGTTAAGTGGAAAGATGGGCGACTAACTGTACTCTTAGTCTATGTTGATGATATGATTGTCACAGGTGATGATGAAGCTAATTTTCAACAATTAAAATCCAAGTTAGCCACTGAATTTGAGAGTAAGGACTTGGATCCTTGAGGTACTTTCTTGGGATTAAAGTTGCTCGATCTTGAGAAGGTATTTATTTGTCGAAGAAAATATGTGTTGGATTTATCAGGGAGATGGGAAAACTAGGCTGTAGACTAGCAGCTACACCCATAGAGATGAACCATGAACTTATCAACCCTGGTGGAGAGGAGCTTACAGTGCAGGAAAAGGGCATTTACCAATGACTGGTTGGTATTGCTCTACTTATCTTTGACCAGGCCTGACATCACCTATGCTATTAGTGTGGTCAGTCAGTACAGGCATGCTCCAAAAAGTGTACATATGAGAGCTATGTATTTGGGATATTTGAAATCATGTCCAGGTAAAGGGCTGCTATTCTAGAAGTCTGATACACTGAGGATTGTGTGCCATTCATATGCAGATTGGGCTGGCTCTCGAGATGGTAGGAGGTCAACTACAGGGTATTGCCCTTTTCTGGGAGGCAATTTGGTGACTTGGAGAAGTAAATAGAATGTTTATGCCAGATCCAAAGGCATAATATACGGCTATGGCCCATGGACTTGTAGAACTGTTGTGGTTGAAACTTTTCTTAGAAGACCTTAGAGTAAATGTGGACTTACCCTAAAATTATATTGTGATTACCCTAAAATTATATTGTGATAATAAAACAGCTATTAATATTGCAAATAATCCAATGCAGCATGATTGCACCAAGCATATAGAGATTTATCGGCATTGCATTCCGGAAATACTTGATTCTAGAGAATTATGCTTACCGTATGTTAAATCTGGAGAGCAGCTTGATATGTTCCACTAAGGCTATGCCTCAGGCGATCCTCACTTCTACACTTGGGAAGTTGAACATGCATGATATCTATGCTCAACTTAAGGGGGAGTGTTGTAAAGTACAGGGGTAGTATTGTCTATGTCCTTCTATAGGCTTTACTGGTGTTATTTCACTCTTGTTTTCTTATGTCTTGGCCGGCTTCTTTTCATAAGGGCAAGTGTGTATCTCAGTTTTACACATAAATAATACGTTTTCTTGTGCTGTGTCGGTTAAGACACAATAGACCCTCTTCTCTCCTACACCGCCTCTTCTTTCTCTCCTCTCTTCCTCCTCCGGAGGTTCCAACACAATTGAAAGAGACATCATAAATTTGCTAGACTTCATGTTGAATGGTAAATCTGTGAATGTTTAAATTAAATTTTTATGGTCCTTGGTTCAAAGGAAAAAGGCAGAGTAACTGAAAGGTGACAAGCCAATTGGTCCTCTGGATGGATCTTAAAATAATTTCATAGCTACTCACTAACTGATTGAGATAAATCATGGACTGGCTTATCAGGGTTAACCATTCAGCACTTGTTCACTGTAGGATAGAATGGTTTTTTAGTAGTGCTAGAAACTGTACACAATGAAGAGTGAGGGGAAGCTGCACTTGTCATGTGAACTTGGTTTCAGAAGAGCATATAAATATATGATAGATTTTCTTGCGTGCTCTTGTGGAACTTATTACAAATCATTTTTTTCTGGAACCATGGATTAAATGAAGTTAGAGCTGTGCGATGACAGCCACGTGCTCTCAGTGGCATACTTCATGCCTTCTCTCAAAGCTTTTGGGATTTGAGACAGGGTAAGCTACTCTTAACTTTGTTGTTTCTTCTGGTGTCTAATGTGATGAGTAGGATGTGTAAGAAAGCCGAGAGCGAAGGATGATTAAATGTGATCAAAGTATTCAAAGCTTCCTAGAAGCTATCACATAATTTGTGATGACACTAAACTCATGGCAAGGAGCAATTGAAATGTTTTACTCTTATTCTCAATGTTTTTATCGAAGTTATTTGACCATCCAACACTATTTATTTAAATATTTTTATTTCTGGCTCCATTCAGTGTAGGACTATTCTAACAATTTTGAATGCATATTAGCCTGGAAGTGAACCATGACAAGAACCCAATAATAGGAATAATTTGAAGGGGTCCAAATGTGCAGAAATTGTGAAGGATAGAATGTAACATTTTCTCATCTATGCCGGGGAAATGCTACTGCCTTATAAATAATTGAGCCCAGCTAACCAGAAAAATGAAAAGGACCTAGCCCCTTTCAAAGCAAACACGTAGATCTAAGTACGGAAGAATCATGTTCTTAAACTCAACATTGTCAAGCATCCCGATCTTGTGCATTTCGATGTTCTGTTTACCAGAGAGCATTAGAACAAGCTGGACAAAAGAAGGAGAAAAGTTTTTACGAAAGGATCCATGGAGAGCTCTAGGCACTAAAAAAGGCTTAATGGATATTGTATGTCAACCAAAGGAAAGTTGAGTTTTGGGTGTTAAGGATTGACCAAGATGAGCCTTGTTCTCCTGGGAAATGGCCTTGGGAGCGGCTTTTCTCTGAAACCTATCTGTGGAGAAGGATTATTCTGCTCATGTACTAGATAAATAAGAACTCTTTTCATTTTCACATCCACAATGCTGGCTGTTTCTTCCCTATTTGGTATCCTCATGCCTACTCCTTGGATAGAGAAACAAAATCTGGTCATTAACCCCAACTTGGAATTGTAGTTTACTAGACTCCATATGGTTGCGGCAAATAAATAGCTATTAATTGAAGACCGTTATCATGAATTTGGAGCTAAAATTAACTTGTTTCCCAATCTTCAGATTGGGGAAGGTGAAAAGTCTGATGATTTTTTATCTCCTTAACTTGATTGCATCTGCTACAGGCAAGACAAATGCAAAAGCTAGCAGATGGGCATTTATAGTTCCTTTGCAATATGGTTCAAGGCAATAGCAAAAAATTTCAATGTGAAATGGAGTTTGGAGGTTAGATCACCACTCCCAGTCAAAGCCTTAATGTGGCTTATATTTCTGAAAATGACAACTACAAAGATGATGAGGAACACAGTGCAGAAATAGCAACTTAGACTGCCCTTTTTGTGGTTGGATGCTGAGGATGTAGATCAACGTTGGTGAATAAGCCAGGAAGTACGTGGTTTGTTCTTTAAAAACTTCAAGCCCCAGGTCGGGTTGGTGCAAGATGTGTGGACCTCCTTCCATAAATTCAGACATGGCAATTGGAAAACTTGTAGAATGAGAGTTATATACATGATTCGTCATGCGGCCTGCTGGAGCATCTGGATAGAATGGAATGATCATATTTTCCAAGGAAGTGGAATCTATACTGAAAACATTTGTCGTCGAATGACTTTTTTTGGGTTGTGTGACTATATGTGCATGGAATGAAATACCGAGCAATAATCCCTTCATGCTAGACACATAATTGACTTTGCAGCAGAAAATAGGGATGACTTTCTGTAGGGCCTTCTAACCGAAAATAGTGATTGGATCTAACCCAACCCATATCAAAAGACTTCAACCCTAACAACAACCCAACCCAACCGTCGACCCAACTTTCTCAACCGTAACCCAACACCTCTAACAATGTCCCAATGCAACCCAACCCAACCCAACCCAACCCATGTAATCCAATCTTCATCGGGTTGGATCGGTTTGAGTCGAATTAATGCATACTTTTATCTTTTCTTTACAGAAAAATGAATTCATTTATCTATCTATGTTAACAAAATAACTAAAAGAAAGGAAGATACAAGCATAATTACATGGTGGCTACTTGAGAACATCTTTGTAGTTATGTTGTAATCTAAATTCTTGTTCAAGGATGCAGCGATCTAAGTTATCATTTATATATATTAATGTTGGACTTGGATTAGGTTGGGTTGGCTGACCCTCAACCCAACCCAAACCCTTCCAAGGTTGGGTTGAAACGCTTCCCAACCCTAACCCTACTGAACCCAAGCTTGGTCGCGTTCAACCCAACCCAACCATCAGGTGGACCCACTCGGGTTCGGTTTCTCCCACCCAAAGTTGTAGCCCTAAAACTAGGGCTACAATATAAAAAAGCATGAGAATACAAATTGTACATCAGATGCATCTGTAACTGTGTTGTTGATGATGTGTTTTAATAGTCATGCTCCACAATATCATCTCTGTCTATATCTGTTTCATTATGAATTCTAGTCCAAGAGATTTTAGTTAACTAATAAACGCTTGGAGACGGTCGATGTTATTGAGAGCTTTGATTTCAAGTACATTAATGTTGCATATTCTTTCTTTTAGGTACATATTCTTTGCTGATAAGGTAGAAGTAAATGATATCACCAGACAGACATGCTTCTTTGTTCTTATGGGGCCTAAAAGTAATCAAGTAAAGGATATTTATCACATCCTTAGTTGATCTTATTTGCACATTTTTAAAAGATGTTGTGTTAATTTGGGTTTGACTTGTATGGTTATTATGCTGAAGGTGATGGAAGCTTTGAAACTTGACGATCTTATTGGACAACCATATGGTGCCCATCGGCATTACAAAGTAAAGATGTAGTTTTCTTCACTGTATACCGTCCTGGTCATCTGAAATTGAGTTGTCAATTTCTTCAAGCTTAGAGCTTATTTTACATAGCATCCTGCATCATCATTGTTCATCCAGATTTTTTCTTCCATTTTTCATACTTAGATGGCCAGTATGATTATGTATAAACATATAGGCTTCACTCATCACTTGTATTCACATATCAAAAATTGCAGAATAGTTTTAAGAGCCAGATGATGCAACAAAAAATAGTCTGAAGAAAATCTTGGAAATAAATATGGAAATATCTGGAAGCTGGTTGATTGATTTCCATTGTTCCTTTGGAGTAGTAGTAATCCAGTCAGTACTGATACAACACAAAAGTGTAGTATCTTTTACATGAGAAAAACATGATATGCCTATTCAAGTTACAAATTGGTCAGAACCAAGCTAAAGTTTGTTGTGCATTAGCTTGTGAAACAAATAGAAAGAAGATAAATTTATTTATGCCAAAATGTCTCCATCTTGACCAAAGCTAAGAGATACATTCTTTGTATCTCCATTATAAAACTTTGTGACGCAAATTTAATGCCAAAGATTTTGTGAAACTATGACTTGTATTTGGAGCTGGTATGAATTGCATTGGACCAGATCTGTTTTTGTAATATGTGCAAACCATTATCCTATCCTAGCCTTTTATATGGAACTTGCTGAAAAGCTGTATAAAAGAGTTTTTACGACATGTAGATTGTAATGGAGAACCATTTAATCCTTAACAAGATTTCATCCTTTCGGGGACCCATAAATGTTTTACCATTTGGCTTTCTGCAACAGCTTTGTTAGCACTGTGGATGACTTTTGTCCAGTTACTGTTCTTAGCATTAGCATCACAGCCAATCATCTGCTCATGCTTATCACTGCCTGTTGATTCCATTATCGCTGGGGTTTTTGCAGCTTTCTTAGTCATTATTCTGGCTGTGTCTCAATTCATGGAATGCTGTGGCTTCTGTAATTATTTGTATGTTGTTCTAAAAGAATGTTGTTACTCTTAAGCTCTATGCTGGCCACTAATATCCTATCAGTTAATAATTTTCCTTGTGTTTCTGTGATCATTGTCCAGTCATCTTGGTAAACCTATGATTCTAAGCTCCTTTTGCCTGCATTGCCACAAAATCTGATTGTATCATTCAATGTTTCTTAATGGTGGGCAGTTGACTATCAACTAGCAAGACAGTGTCTGATATATGGCAGCCCAATAGTATCAAAGCTTGTACATGTGTTTGTACGAAGTTGTACACAAATGATGTATGTACACCTTTATTATGTGCCTGTAATAATTATCTAAATGTATGATTGAGCAATGTATTTGACTTAGTAACTTTACTTTCCTAAGGTAGGTAAGCCATTCACCTCTTCAAATCCAACCAACAAGCATTCCTACAGTTAAAGATACTGCCAAACCTTGTAATAGAAATCATTGATAGTCCATTGAATAGTTCTCTGGAGTAAGTTTATTTTTGTCGAAAACTGACATATCTTTCCATAGAGGTGGCATTCTTCTCTAATTTTCTAGTTCACCATGATCCTCTCACATTGCTAGACTTTTGACGTCATGTGGTAATTTTTGGTTGGCTCCTCCATTTGCATGCAATGTATGTGTTGTTGACTTTTGCATGTTCATAAATGTGGTGGCCCATGAGGACATATCCATGCATTTGGGTGTCTAACTGGGTCAGAGTCATGTATGCTACTGAGTGATGGTTTGGGAACTTGTAGATGAAAGAGTAGAATTGCACTCATATAGAACATACACATAAAATTCCTTGTAGAAATAATTGAGAAGAACATCCCTACACTAGTTCTAGAAAATGGATGAAAGCAAGGTAGTACTGGCCAAGTATTATAGTTTATACTTATCCTAGAAAACAAAAGGGAAACAGTAACTATACTGACTATACTCTGGAAACCTCCACATTGATTCTTCAAGATGCCTTAACCGCGGCCACAAGCAGTACTATGCCACCGGTGCTCAGAACCTGCCACTTGAACAATAAGTGGCAGTTTGTCCCCAAGACATATAGAGGCCACCTATCACACTACTACGAAAAATTCTTGGTGCAGCATAAGACAATTAGCAGGAAACAATGAAAAAAACAATAACAATAACAGTAATGGTAGCAGTGGTATAGTAACAATGTATAATAGTAACAATAATAGATATTTATTATCTCCCTTGGGGGGGGGGACTTGGTTGCCTTCTTTCAGAAGGAATATGTTGGAGAATGAGATTGAAGATTTTGTCAGCCTTTTGTCTCTTCTTCAGGGTCATAGTCTTCTTCCTACAGCTAGAGATTCTTGGTGCTGGGAATGGGAGTCATCAGGGCTGTTTTTGTGACATCTACCTATCAAATGATTGCTGATGGAGGACACCAGTACCCTTTTTACAAGCATGTTTGGTCTGATAAAAGCCCTTTGAAGGTTCAAGTGTTCTTATGGAGAATTACTCTTGACAGGCTACCTACCTGTGATAGGCTTTCCAGATTTATAGATTCTCTCCCCACTATTTGCTGCTTATGTGCGGAGGGAGGAGTCGTCATTGTATCATGTCTTTCTTGCCTGTGACTTTGCCCGGCAGGTGTGGTTTTTATTGCTTCATAGGCTGCAGCTCCCACCTACCGGCTTGGGTATTGTGGACTCAGTGGAAGATATGCTACTCTATTGGGATTCATATTCCCTGCCCAAGAGGGATACAAAAGTTTGGAGGTTGATCTTCCATGCTACCTTTTAGGTCATATGGAGTGAGCGAAATAGAAGGATTTTTTGCAAGGAAGCTTTAGGTCCGGAGAGAACTCTTACTTTTTTGTGTCAGTCTGTTAGGGAGTGGGCTAAGGCTTTTTGTGACGAGGATGTGGATAGTTCATCCCTTTTGTTCATTTGGGGCATTTTTGAGGACCGCGCCAGTTCGTTGCCTTTTGTATAGAGGGAGTCTATAAGGGTTTTTTGTCCATTACTCTTGTACATTCTCCTCTTTCAATTTTATACACCTTGTGGTACAATCCACATTTCCCAAAAAAAAAAAGATTAACAGCGACACTAATCACTTGCCAGTAGCAGTAACGTTTTTTCATGTTTCCATTAACCATGTCATTTCTTTTGGAAGTTGGAACATAGAGACACAGTAAAACAATTAAACCATTTGAACCACAGTAAGGAAATGGTAACTGTAGGCTAAGTAAAACAACAATAATACAAATCATAATGAGGAAGGCACCAGTGAACTACACTAGGACAATTTTAGCCTGCTGATCCTACGTTGTTTTATTGAGCATAGCAATATTGTCCCTAATGATTGGTTGCCCCTCTGATCTTTGGTGGTCCAATCTACCTTCTAGAAGTGATAGGGGTACCAAGACAATACTACTACAGCAGTAACAATAAGATTGGACTGACTTGTCCATTCTCAACCTCATCCAGTGAGTGACAACACTTGTCCTTCCTAATAGGAACACCCCTTATCTTGAATAGTGTGTTAGGAAAAAGGATTAGGTTGGAACCAGTCTACATACTACCATGTCGTCTTAGGATACAACTATGCATGAAGTCCTCACTCATTGTCTTGTCAGTCAGTATAATAACCTTGGACTCACAGTCTAGTCCCAACAGAAAGGGGTAGCCTTGAGTCATGGCTGTGACCCAAACAATCAATGGGTAAAAACTTTCCCTCTAACCCCAAGGGAAAAACCATCAACTATTATGTGACCACTCTGCACAAACAAAAAGGACATGACTTCTACAACAGACAAGAAGAATTGCTGTAATCCAAGCTTAAGACCATTTATATGTTTACTCATCATCATAACACACATAAGCCTCTTAGGCACTAGCATCAACATATAGTAACCACCAAGGTTCGCTGTTTTGTTGATCCGCATCTGATAGTATCTTCCTAGATACGATACAATACCTATCCGACCCAGTCCGACTTACACAAGTCGCACGTGGCAAGTCAATGAGTTCGTTAAAAGTAATGAGTTTAAATCACATTTTAGAGAAATGTACCCTTTAATTGATGTAAAAAAAGTGTTATTTTACTTATCAAATAGGAAAAACTCAATTAAAACAACCCATTATGCATGTATGAGTCAGCATGATCTGGTTCGTCTCCGTGTGTGCCAGCTGATTGAACTCACCTAAATACAAGTTGACTCATATTAGTCGGCACGATCCAGTATGATACGGCAAACCATGGTAACCACATTTTAGGCATTTCATACTGCAGTTTCTAATGTCAGGGTGGTCCTTATTTGAAAGTCGCATGGTTGCAATTAGCCCTAGAATATTGTCTCTTGATCACCATCATCTAGAAACATCTAGAGTTTAGTTTAAGCTTGCTCATTCTGGTGCAATCTGGGCTCTAGGATGAACTAAGAGTTTCTACCAGTGCATGGCAAGGGCAAAGTTGGTATCTCAAAGAATTAGTTAATCTCACACAAGGTCTTTCAGTCAAGGTTCTTCCAATGTCTTAGTTGCTTTATCTTAAACCAGAGTTTCATAAAGTAGTGTTCAGACTTCAGAACACTAGAAAGAGCTTGCTGAACACTAGAAGCACACAAACTAGGAGACACCAGAATTGCTGGTTCGGTAGGATAGGGGTTGAACTATCTTAGTGAAAATTACGTTATCTGAATCATAGTTGCCAACCCCGTCCCGTTCCTTGTCTCATTTTTCTACTGGGAGGGGACGTTCCAGTGTCCCAAGCAATCCGGTATCCTGTCCCGGGATTTTGTTTATGCATATTCCAACAAATATAAAACATATGTATACAAAAAATGATATGAAGATAAACATATAAGCATGGAAATAAGACAATTAATGCAACAAAAGCATTTAGGATGGATTTATGATGTTATAAAGAGTATATTCATCAAATGAAGCCCCTAAAATAAGTTTACAAGGAGCTTAAGTGGTTAGGAAAGTCTCAAGTTAAAACACAAATTCTGCTTGGGACGGGCTGAGACAGGCTGGGTCGGGCCGAAACCGGGACAGAGCGGGAGAACATCTGGGACAGATGAGAAACTGTCCCGTCCCATTCTCTCAGTGGGATGGGCCGTCCCAGCCAGGACATGCCGGGATGGGACGGGATTGACTACTATGATCTGAATTCCGGAACATGTGAGCTTTTAGTTGCATACATGAGTCAATGGGCACCCTACAAAGGAGTTTTCAGGTTAAAACTCATCCATTAGGAGGGTCAAATTAACTAAATAATCTACTACCAAAAACATGTATGGTCGTATAAACATGTTAGGCTTTGTTATGCTGAAAACTATACATATGTAGATCCAGCCTGAAAATAATGAAAACTTTTGTACCTTGAATCTCATTTCAAAGCCAATTTCCAATATACGATTCGTCAGTATATTCATTCATTTTGCAAGGCAATTCGACCCAATGACTTATTGCCATAATGATGAGAAATCATAAAGGGACACTGGTGTGACTAGCTCGATATTACAGAATCTTACTTTGCATGCTGTTAACAGGGAGATTTTCCTTTCACACCTGTTTTATGATGCAGTTCACAAGAAATCAACACCACGAACCCAAGGACTGTAGAATCTAACAGGAACAGACAGCAAGAGGAATGCAAGAAAAAGAGGTGGTAGCATGGGTATCGGTCTACCTCAGACTTGATCTGTTATACCTTACACTTATGTGCACATTTCACATAACATAGGTAAGTCCAATAGGCCAATCAAGTCAATAGTAAACAGTGCGTTAAGTTTCTTAAATATTGTCCTTGGGTATGCATGTTCAGTGTTTTACATGCAACTCCCTGTAGAAAATGTGGATTGAGGCAAGATCACATCCATTGGAAAGAGAACTCAGAGACTATAATGTATGTCGGAAACTTTTCCTAATCTGGACATTTTGAGGTCAAATTCATGAAGTTTTAAGCGAGTGGTTAGGAAAGCAGAAAACTAGTCCTAATAGGCCTAGGGTTTAAATTAGGAAAGAGAGGGAAGGCTTCTCCTTTCACAACGCTGACTTGGAAAGCTTTAAGGGAGGTTTTGTAGTTGAATTAGAACTATAATAATAAAATCAAATGTATTTAAACTCCTAATTCATTAACCGAAAGTCATAATTCAGTTTCTATGTATGGATTTACAAGGCATAGTCTTAATATTTTGGCCATAACTTTGCTTAGGAAAGTTAGATTAGGTGAGACTATCTCATTGGAAAGTTGTTTTATAATTTACAACTTTTGTGAAGGCTATTTTTCCTGAGTCATTTAATAAATCGAATTTGATAGTCTTTGGGCAAGAGCCAAGTCTAGTAGAAATTTGGATGAGTTCTACTCCAAGTTGGAATCCTTAGAAATTTGGATGAGTTCTACTCCAAGTTGGAATCCTACTCATATAGAAGAAAAGCCCAAATTCATAACTGACTACTACTTGTGATTTGGAAGTCCAACTGGGATCGAGGAATACACTATAAATAGGGGTTGAGGACGTCCATGAGGCTTGGAGTTTCATATTTGGCTTGATAAGAGTTTGTGTGCGTGAGAGAGAGAGAGAGAGAGAGAGAGAGAGAGAGAGATTTTCACTCTTTAAGTGAGTTTTTGAGAGAGATTATTTCAAAAAGAGAGGAAGGTAAAGTTATAAGCTTTAAGGGAAGAATAGAATCCAAGGGAGAAGGGCTACCAATCTAGAGAGATACAGAAACAACCTCCACTTAAAAAGATGGCATGTGATTATCCTAGTCTTGATTATTTTGTAAATTTGATTTCTTTCTTTATTTTCAATTCTTTGAAGTTATATTAAAAAATAAGCTATAAACATCATGCTAAAATTTTTACTATAATTATTTATCATTATTTTATATTTGGGGCGGGGTGAGTGGCATAGTGGAATCCCTGCGTCTCCTGAAGTAGTTGCCCAATACGGTCCCCCCTCACATGCTGGGGCAGTTTACTCGGTATGGCTTTGGGCGTCTGCTTGGGAGCTATACCCCCAAACCCCAGCCACTGTGCGGTATGGCTTAGGTGTCTGGTCTGGGATCTGTCCCAAACCCTAGCTGGGGTTTCCCCATGAGTACTACCTCCACTCAAAAAGAAAAAAAAACTAATTTTTATTTATTTAAGAAGAAAAGATGCTATGTTTGTACTAAGAAATCTATGAAAAATTATGATAAATCATGAAATCCGATCTTTGACCTTTTCACATGTTTAATACCCGATGTTCACTTGATTTGATTATTATACAACTTTTGGAATTCTTTGAATTAGAAACGTTGAAACTTTGTGTTAGCAGTTTAGAACTAATTTTCTAGACTTTTACTGATAGAACTACAACTAAAACCTTATGATTAACCTTTCTTTTCCAATCGGCTATATGAACTTTTTCTTTGACCTTTTGTCATGTTTAATACCCTATATTCACTTGGTTTGATCATTATACAACTTTTGAAAAATTTTAAGTTAGAAAGGTTGAAACTTTATGTTAAAAATTTAAAATTAGTTTTCTAGACTTTTTGACAGAACTATCACTAAAACCCGATGATCAACCTTTTTTTTTATCTAATCAGTTAAGAATGAAAATCATACATCATATTTGACCTTGTGCAAACATAAGAGAGAGATGAGAGAGGGAGGAAGAAGGGCACAGACACAAGGGAGAGCCAGAACAGGGGATCAGATCTTCATGCAAACCGTCCCCAATTTGGTCACGCTATAATCTACGCTATCCAATCCTCTTCATGAACATGTACATAAGTTAATGTGCTGCTTGACGTGTGAATTTGATGCATGACATGTCAAGTTCTTTATGTAGTAGAGGTTATCTACTTTGTAAAGGCACTGGCTAGATGGCTATGCTTATGAAACATGAAATTATTATAAGCACATGATAACTTGACCATATGTTTTATCTATCAGTTCTGATCAATTGATTAATAACATGTTTGATAAGATGGGACAGATACGACTTTGTATCATCTTTTGTTTATGTTATATATAGAATTGATCCGATCTCACACTATACGCATCTATGTCATTTGAATTTTCAAAGCTTATTATATGACAAGTCATGCGCGGGAGTTTAATGCCTATCGAGTTTGTGGACTCATAAATCCTACTAATTATTTCTTAGGAGATGTTGATCTGTTATCTGATTAGCTGAGAAGTGATTTGACTTGTTGGACTTTCTTGGTGGACTCTAGTTTGCATTGTGTTAGATATTCAATTTTCAATATGATGCGTTAGGTAATACTTTGAGAAACATGATATATTTGTTATTGTTATTCTAAGACTTGAGCGTATTTGGATATTTGTTTAGGTGATTATTTTGGTGAATTTGGCATTGACTTGCAATATGGATTCATTTGAAATTTGGGATGGTAATGCATTATTTTGCTTGCCTTTTGATATGTTTTATCTCTCATATCCATTTGTTATGTAATGATTTATCCCAATGTTGCATACATGAGTCCAATATGAGTTAGTATATTGAACTAGATTTAAGGGCATGACATGATTAGGTCTTCAAACTAGGATGTGGAAATGTAACAATCAATTTATTGTCTCATAATATTTATTTCTGGTTCTCCTATTTTATACATAGATTGGAGGTTCATACAGAAATGCAGAACGGAATGAATAAAGAAAAATTCATATAAGGGGATAGTTCAAATAATTAACAAGTGTTTTTGCATTTGGTTTCAAAAAATGAAACCAATTCCCCATTGCGTATTGTTACTTATCGGGTCGCATACAGGATGAGTTAGTATATTGAACTAGATTTAAGGGCATGACATGATTAGGCCTTCAAACTAGGATGAATTCTCTCTCCTGAAATTTGCCAGCAGTTGAGATTGAAGGATAAACATGTTCATTGACTCTAGTACTTGAAGCTCTACTTCAAGATTTTATTTCTTCTCCTCTCCCTAGGTGAGGGATGGCTTAAGCAACCGTAGGAGGTGGCCTGACAGGGACTAACAAGTTGGGTTACACCAGACTTATGGGGCAGGGAAGGAGTTGGGTTACACCAGTTTTGGTGGGGGCAGGGGAAGGCACACTAGTTTTATGATGTGGTTTACAAGAAATCAAAACTAAGAATCTAGGGCCTATATGATAAAACAACGTAGAGGTAGGGTATGCAAGAAGAGAAGATGGTAGCATAGACATCAATCTGCTTCAGACTTGACCACCTCCGACAGTGATTAGGGCCTTCACCTAAAATGTGACCAGTAGTTGAGGTCAATGGAGAAACCTGTTCTGCTACTTTGGTACTTGAAGCTCTCTCTGGGATCTTCTTCTCCTCTTCCTAGGTGCTGGCCAACTTAACCAACATGAGAAGGTGGCCTGTGTAGGGGAGTAAAGAGTTGCATTAGGGCAGGAGGGAGAAAGGTGGTTCTCATTAGGTTTATGTGTCACGTATGCCCTCTAACCCATATAATCCTATCGATTATACAATTCTTGTATGCTTTTCTGTTTCTGACTTATAACATGGCAGCCATGCAGACTCCATCAAGGGAGAGATGCCACCTCAACCATTGGCCCGAATCTCAAGTCCGACTAGGCCAGTGAATGTTGATGTGGCATTCTAGTCAACATCATTCAATCATGGTTCGACACTTCATTATTCTTGATTATTTATTAACCATTCCTGGATCCAAAACATAATTATTCAATACTGAAGGAATTAAGTTAATTAACATGTCAAGGAAGATGATTAGGTTAACAGTGTTATTTTGCATAACATCCCTTATTAGGTTCAACAACTAATCAGTAATCAACAGCTATCCTCACCCGTTATTGCTTGTATAACTTGCCATTTTCCATTAGGTCCTTTTTGATTTAAAATGATACTTGGCCAATTGAAATCATTTATTTGGCCATCACAGCATAAACTTTGCATGAAGGTATGGGATGTCACAGTACATATAGGCAATATGTCCTAATCTGGCTTTAGCACTAGTAAATCTGCTCTCGGTATTTGGTAACTTGAAGTATCATGGGAGATGTTCAAGTAATAGGCTTCATTAGTTCTCCTAGTCAGATCTACCAAGAACCTTTTCTTTGTGAATTCACAAATATTAATTTAATTGAGCATATTGTCTTTGGGTGGAGTTCATTTGTTTGACATTTGATCCTAATAATTGTCTTGTTTGCATATGCAGACATTTTAGATGTTTTGTATTTTAAAGTGTGCATGTGCATAAAATTTTCACTTGTAACAATCATGTGAGTAAAAATTTCATTTTGTAGGGATATGCATATTGAAAAAAAAGGTTTGTAATCTTGAAGGAAGAGTTTTCCAGTGATTATTTTTCCTATTTCTTTCTCATGTACCTTGGTAGAAAAAAAAATCAACTGCCTTCTCCAATTTACAGATGAATGGTATGCCAGTAACTGTAGGAGTTGGAAGCATTCTCTCCAAAGAAGGTTTCTCACTTTTGATGACACCTGAGTCCGCTGAATCTATATGGAAAACTGTTCTGCGTCTTGGTGCTGTCCCAATGGGGCCTAATGGATGGGAGAGGCTAAGGATTCTTCAAGGTTATAATTTTATGTAACTTTTAATCGATTGTTTAAGTTGCATAATATCATTTGGAAGGGCATATGAAACCAAGGATCTGATGCAGTACTATATTCTTGTACAGGGAGGCCAGCTCCTGGCAAAGAGCTTACAAATGAGTACAATGTCCTGGAGGCAGGTCTTTGGATGACAATTTCTCTAGACAAAGGTTCCTCACTTTTGTCATTCTAGAGCATCTCTGCAATGTAGGCATGCATAAGTCATCAGATCATATTAATTATCGATAATTGCCTCATTTTTAGGATGTTACAAAGGGCAAGAGACCATCTCTAGGCTTATCACCTACGATGGTGTCAAACAGAGGTTATGGGGGATTCATCTCTCTGGTCCAGCCAACCCTGGCAGCCCTATTATACTGGACAATAAAAAGGTTAGTCCATATTCTTTTCCAATTGACTAGGTGGTGTAACCACCCGTTGTTTGTCTTGCTTCAGTGGAGAGAACTGTTTCTGGACAGGTGGGCACACTCACGAGTTACGCTGTTGGAAGACATGACAAAGAGCATTTTGGCCTGGGTTACCTCAAAAGGCAAGCTGGGTCAGCTGGAGCAGAAGTAACAGTTGGGACTGTTTCAGGGACGGTTGTTGAAGTTCCATTCTCGTGCCATTCACTGCACACATGACGTTCCTAGTTCATGTAGTGTTTGTGGTTACATGAATGTAGATGAACTCACATTTATCAATGTCTTGGTGTTTCTTTTTGAATGAGATTATCATCTTTGAGATGAATAAATTGCTCACCCATATAAAAATGTCCAGTTTAATACAAAAATTTGCTTGTTATCTTGGAACCTGTACAAAAATGTCTGATTATGGTCCTCCATTCTTGAAAACTAAATGAATATTTTGTATCGATGAATTGGATTACATGCTTCTGACAATGCTGTTGCCTTTTGATGACGAGGAACTTGGTTTTGCTGATAAAACCCACGCGAGCTGACAGGGTGGACCTCACCCCACCAGGTCAATCTGTTAGCTTCTCGTCTGCAAGCTATTAAGGCTATGAACTTGCACAAGAACATAAAAGTGGAAGATTAAGTATGATGGATCTTGGTTCTTTCATAAGTAATTTGAACTACAAACTAATAGTTTTGTACGGTAATGTTCATGTATCAATTCAATTGCCACGGTGTCCATTTAGGCTTTTAATGTTCATGTATTCATATTCGTGGGGATGTTTTGATATTGAGTTGGAGAATTGTTGAGGTCCATTTCCAAGTAAAATTTGTCAACTGGTAGAGATTCCGTGTTCCCTTTTGCTTTGATGCCAAGTATAATTTCCAATTATCAGTGACAAATCAAATGTGCAACATTAGTAGAAATTGTTTTGATTTTTTCCATTTCATGTGTAGTTTCTCACTTACAATTTTATGCCCGCCTAGGTGCTACTTAGGAGGAAGGGCTCTTTTCCAAGGCCCAGGTGGCTGAACACCTCTTGCTAGGTGGGCCTTACACATGTAGGCCAGTATGGTCGGTCCCATCATACTTTACATGTCTTTACAATTTAATATTTTGATTAGATAACCCAAAAAAATTTTAAAAAATAAAAACCGAATGCGAATGAATAGTGAAAAAAATACCCTTAATGAGCTGAGCTCAATAATTTGGAGTTTAGTTTTTTATTTTTAGAGTTTTTTGAACTTGCAATTAAGTTATACAAACATGTAGAACATGATGGGACAAACTATAAAAAATAAAAAAAGACTGCCTCATTTTCTGGGTTATGGTGCAGCAAACATGCTGCACTGCATGTAATACAATAAGTATTACTCAATAGAAATAGGGTTGTAGGGATCACTGGGTCATAATTCTCGATACCGTACCTTGTCTTGCTCGTTATTTCAACTTCTTTGTCATCTCTGGTCATGTAACTGCACCACGAATCAATCTCAAGTTGGCAATGAGATGCTCTTGCATGGACGACAAGATTTTCCTTTTGCTATGATAGCCATAACGAGGTGACACGTTTTACTTGCCAATGTCAATGGACTTGGAATACTCGGTGTCCATTAGCATGCTCGATTCAATGAGCTAGACGATGAAGCAGTCCTTTTTGGCTAGTAAAATGAATAAGAGAGGTTGAGTTCCTCCTTTCATCCTCTGACCCTTATCAGGTTCCCCCGCATCCATTCTCTTCTCCCTGATAAGGATGTTCTACCACCTCTTTGAAACCGTGAAATATTGAAGTTATACTTGCCAAGTAATTTAAACCATTAATATAAGCTTTACTAGCCAAAACATTCATCAAAGTTTATATTTCTCTTTCGTTTTGTAATAGATAACAAACGACTGTAGATATTGCTAAACTGATGTTCTTATCCTGTGCTAAATAAATAATCTCAATTGACCAAGATCCGAAATCCATGATTTCTTTAGTGAATTAACATCTATTCAGCCTGTATGCCATTCCATGTCCACTTGGGCATGGTTCGTACAACATTGCATACTGATTTTTGAAAAGCCTACGTGGAGCTTCTCGTTGTCCTACAAGCCTTTTCTGTTTTTGTGCGTGTGTATTCCTTATCCTACTAGCATGATAGGATCTGCATTTATTTTTTAGATTTCGATCTCCGTAAATATGCATAATTCAACATAAGCTGTATCTTATGTATTTCAATATCAATTCTTTTATGAATATTTTTATTTTTTAATCTCTACCATTTACCTCCACCATTTTTTACTAACTCTACTGCGGTCAAACTCCAAGTTAACTTTTAAGCCATGCAGAATGCCACCATTATGCTCTGCCTTTGCCTCTCTCTCATGCATCTGGGAGGCCACGGCCATGGTGCATGCTGATATACAAGTGTAACTATAACATGCTCGTGTGGCAGCTGGTATGAGCATTACTCCGGGCCGATCCACATCCATATCAGAATTGAAATCCACAGAACCTGCAGGATGGCACCTCTTCCTATTCTTGCCCTTGGCCAAGTCCAGCAGCATAAGGTCTTGTCTTCCCCTCTCGTCCTCTCCCAGCTCCTGGAACTCCTTGCAGCCCATGCACTAGTAGAAATCGTTGTATTAGTGATGTCTATAAAAAGCCATCGCCAATAATATTATTAATGACGGATATTTTCTTAACCATCGCCAATAATATTATTCGCAGTGGTTAAAATGTCATCCATCGCTATTAGTCACGACGGATATAGAAAAATCGTCGCTATTGTAGTATTATTTGTAACGACTAAAAAAAATCTTCACTAATAATATTACTGGCGACGGCTTCATAAAAATCAACGCTATTGATAAATTATTAGCGCCAGTTAAAATGTCGTCCATCACTATTATAATGTTATTAGAGACGGCTAAAAAAAAATCGTCGCTATTATAGTATTATTCACGACGACTAAAAAAATCCGTCACCAATAATATTATTAGCGACAGCTGCATAAATATCTAATAGCAATAATTGCAACGGCTATTTTAGCCATCGTGAATAATTTTTATATATTAAACTTATGTTTAATATATTTATAGTTAATATTGTACTAATGTTAGTTATAAAATATAATTATAATATTTAACTTAATATTTATCATATAATTATAATAATATAACTAATATAACTTATAACTAATATTTATTGTATTCGTTATAGTTAAATATAACTTCTACCTAATAGACCATTAAATATAATTAACTTAGTAAGATATAGTTAAATATTTAGTTAAGTTACATAATTAAGTATGAAATATAATTTTTAAATATATTAATATAAATATAGTTATACTAACTAAATATTTAATATAAATATTGTTAAATATACTTAAGTATATTAGTTAACTTAAATATATTAGTTATAGTTAACTAAATATAATATTAGTGAATATGTAGTCAAGTATATATTTAACTAGTCATTATTAGTTTACAGCTAACACAAGCGTAGTTAAATATAGCATATTTATGTATTTAACTAATATGGTTAGAGTGTAATTAATTATATGAACTACTAAAACTATTATGCAAGTATTAAGTATATATAAGTATTTGACTAATATAGTTAAATATATAGCTACAAATTATACTTAAATAATTAAGCATGTAACTAATATAGTTAAATATTTACTTAACCACTCTTAGTAATATAGTTAAATGTATTTAACTTAGTATAATATAATTAAATATATAGTTAAGTCATTATAACTAGAAAAATATTTAGTTAAATCATTATAACTAGAATAATATATAGTAAAATATAGTTAATTAGGCATTATAACTAGTTTAAAAACTAATATAATTAAATATATAGTGAAGTTACATAATGCATTATATTAGTTAAAGAATTAGTATAAATATAGTTATACTAAGTAAATATACAACATAATTATATTAAGTATATTAGCTAACTAATAAGTGTAAATTTAACTAAAGTATTTATTATTAGTTAAATCATTATAACTAGAATAATATATAGTTAAATATAGTTAATTATGCATTATAACTAGTTTAAGACTAATATAAGCAAAGTTAATTAAAAAATTCCAGTATAACTAATATAATTAAATATATTTAACTTACTATAATATAGCTAAATATATAGACTATAATATAGCTAAATATATAGTTAAGTACATAATTAACTATGCATTATTATTAGTTAAATATATTAGTATAAATAGAGTTATACTAAATAAATATATAACATAAACATAATTCTACTAAGTAAATATTTAGTATAGTTAAATATAGTTATACTAAGTTATATGACACAATCATGTAACTTAACTATAATTAATAAATACATAGTTAAACTTAGTAAAAATATAGTATAACTATAGTTAAATATATACTATAAATATAGTTAAATATAGCTATACTAAGTAAATATGAAGTATAAAATAGTTAAATATTCTTAACTAAGTATATTAGTTAAGTTAAATATATTCGTTATAGTTAACTAAATATTATATTACTAAATATGCAGTTAAGTGTATATAAGTATTTAACTGGTATAGTGAAGTTTATAGTTAACCAATATACTTAACTATTTAAGCATTTAGCTATGCATTATATAAGATAAATACATGAGTATATATATTGTTATACTAAGTAAATATATAACACAAATATTAAATATACTTAACTATGTATATTAGCTAAATATATTAGCATATTAGTTAAATATAGTTAACTTAACTATATTAGTTAAGTATGACATAGTTAACTTAATACATATAAGTATTTATTTTCAAGCAAATTACATCTTTAAAGAATTAAAATTTTAATAATATATTTAAAATATGTATTATATCTAATAATAATTATATATATGAAAATGAATAGTCAATCACTTGTATTTTTTAACTTAGCTAAAGGAAGCCATCGCTAATACTTATTTTTTTGCCACGGCTAGAATAGAAGCCGTCGGCTAAAGTAAAACTTAAATTATTAGTATAAATATAATTATACTATGTAACTATATTACATAAATATTGTTAAACATACTTAATTAAGTATATTAGCTAACTTATAAACTTAACTAAAATATTTTTTAGTTAACTAAGAATAATATATAGTTAAATATAGTTAACTAGACATTATAGCTAGTTTAAAACTAGTATTATTAAATATTTACTAACCAATATAACTAACATAATAGTTTAGTATCGTTAACTAACCATAACATACTCAATCATATTTAACAATGTATATTTACATATAATTAAATATATGAGTATAAGAATAGTTATACAAAGCAAATATATTATAAACATAGTTAAATATAGTATAGTTAAATATAGTTAACTTAACTATATTAGTGTATGTATGACATGGTTAATTTACGATATATAAATATTTATTTTCAAGCAAATTACATATTTAAAGAATTAAATTTTTATTAACATATTAAAATATATGTTATCTTTAATAGTAATTTTATATATTAAAATTAATAGTTTATCACCTTTTTATGTATTCTTTAACCATAATATTTATACCAATAATAATACATATATAAGTACAACCTAAAATATATTTATACTTATATATAAGTAAAATTATATATGCAACTATATATTAAAATATTCTAACCAGCTTTACTAATATAACTATTATAATTATTCTTTTTCTGAAAGTTACTATTACAATTATTCATTCAAGTATATATTCAAGTATATATTTTAAATAAACTTCTATGCAAAATGTCCCAGAGTTCTAGGTTCTGTTGGATTTGCGGAGTGCATAGAACGCAACGAAAATTGAATATAAATTTTTTTACTCTGCGAAACCCTCAAGCAATCGGTTGCTTGATTCAATAGAACACAAACAACGAATCCAAGAGAATGGATTCTCACCATGCGGAGATGAGGGATCTTCAAAAGGCGACGTCGAATCCATGAGACGGGATAGCTGTACATGCGCATGACCTCCAAATCTAGTAACCACACTGATCTACACGGAGATGAGATCTCCTTCTCGTCATCGGCACTGCCTTCCATCTACCACCACTGAGGAGAGAAAGAGGAGAGGGACAACCAGAGGGAGAGAGGGAGAAGAGGGGGAGGGCCATAGAAGAAACCCACGTGGTGGTTAGGGGTTTTTTTCTACGTCCCTCTATTATATATATTCTCAAGTCCAAAAAATATATATAATTTTTTTTTATAAACCCAGTCTCACGTAAATCCTTATGCGTGTGACCCTCTAGGCCCGACTAGAAACCTAGTTATAAGCCCATTAATTTTAAAACATCTTTTAAAATTAAATTAATTCATTTATTATCTCATAATTAAATAAATTAAGCCTTTCAATCACAAATGGCACTGACAACACCTCGTGATCCCAAGAGATGTTGTACATCCTGCTATCGGAACTTGTATATCTATATATTATCATACAAAAATAATCCTTCATCCACAAAACTTAATAGTGATGATAGAGTATGTGTAAGGATTGAGGTTTCGGATCCAGTTATTGGGTCAGTTTCAGTGTCGAACCCCTAGGTTTGGGCCCTTGTGGGGCTGGGGCATAGGTTCTTTATCGCGTCGAACTTGCTCGACGCGGTTCAAACGACGTTCTATTAGGCGGACGTGTTTTAGAGTGTGCTACGTAGGTTCCACGTGGGCCAGTTTCGGGCCGCGAGAGTACGACCCCGGTCTTGTCATCTGAACGGCGTCGGTATTGGGTGACGCATTTTAACTAGTTTCGGTTTAACTCCGCGAACCCTCCCTCTTTTCCCTCATTTCTCTCATCTTCTTCTCTCTCCTCCCTCTCTCCGATCTCTTCGCTCTCCCTTCCTCTTCTCCTTCCTTTCCTCTTACTCCACACCATCACCCCCCCCCCCCTTAACTTCCACCACTACCACCACCATTTCCTCCGTGGCGTGTTGTTCTCCGGACAGCGGCCGACGTTCCGGTGGAGTAACAGCGTCCACGGCAGTATCGGCGGCGGCTTGTGGCGTGGCGGTTCGGCGTCTTGGAGCTCGGAGGAGTTCAAGTAACCGGTAGGATGACGATCTCCGTTGTGTTTTGATTAAAACCATATTTTTCCTGCTTTGGAGTATGTTTAGGAGATTTTCGGGGTGAAAATGGTCACTTTATAAATTGGGGAATGGTAGGTTTTAATGGGTATTTGGATTCTCCTCCTCCTTCCCCATTTTGGTGCGTTTTTATGTAATTTGGGGGAAGAAATTCCACTTTTAGTATTCGGGAAGGCTGGAGGGAACCTGTTTACGAATGCTAAATGGCGTCTTGCGACAGTGACGCCATTCTAAATGGCGGTTGCCTCTCAAGACGCGATTTAGCCTAGTTCATCCCGAGCCTTGATTCTGTTCCTGTCGTGAATGGCGACCAGGGACAATGATGCCTTTTAAAAGGTGACTACCTTGCACGACGCGATTTAGGCCGTCTTTTGAGGCCAGGTTTTACATGAACCAGTTTAGGAGTCTTGAATGACGTCGGCCACGAGTGACGCGATTTAAGACAGAACTTCATTAATCCATATAATTAACACGTGTTTACATTGTTAGATAGTTTGGTTAAAATGCATACTTAAAACCATACTTCGAAGTTGAGGATTTCTACGTGATCAGATCGCACTGTGACGTGTTTTGTGCGATCGTGGACCTAGAGTGACAGTTGTTAGCGCTTAGGTGCCCTGTGTCGGTATGGGAGTGACATGGCGCCGGTATGGGAGTGGTGGGGTGACGCTTAGAGCGGGGTCACCAAGTGTACCCCGGGGTATAGCTAGTACCGGTGTGGGAGTGGTACATTTGGAGTGTCATTTGTGCTGGGGGAAGTAGAACTACCTAGAGCCGGTCAGGACGGAGTAGCCAGCACGCTATCCGAGGGGCTGCT
Source organism: Zantedeschia hybrid cultivar (assembly GCA_030544215.1). Taxonomy (NCBI): domain Eukaryota; kingdom Viridiplantae; phylum Streptophyta; class Magnoliopsida; order Alismatales; family Araceae; genus Zantedeschia; species Zantedeschia hybrid cultivar. The sequence goes on from JARZZO010000009.1 coordinate 20,609,666, forward strand.
GTTTGGTCTCAGCGGGTCGGTGTTTTCTGCGTTCGGCTGCGTAGTTTGCGTGTTTAGCTAAGACACTGGTTGTGGACTCCGTGGTGGAGTGGTTTCAGAGTTGTGTTTACTGCTTTATTTATTTTAAATTACCTATATTCATGTTGTTGCACTTGTGGGTGAATGAGTAGGTGGTGGGGATCGAAGGATCTCTACTAAGTCCATTTCGATGAGACTCACCCCCTGCGGTTTTCAGGTGAGGGTTCCAAACAGGCGTAGTGTGGAGGGTGTTGTCTCGAGTTGCGCGCCAGCATCCACTGTCTCGGGGTATGTCCCGATGTAGTTGTTATTTTCCTTTCAGGCTTGTACGCTTAATTACTTCTTTTTAGTTGGAATATGTAATTATTTGCTGAGTCAAGTTGGATTGTAATAATTTTTAATTCCTTCACTTCCTTTACAATTCAATGTGATGTGGATGTTTAGCTTAGTTTATCATTTATTTTCCAGACTTATCGAGATCCTGGTTTGACTCCAAATTTTAATGATTCGATACCTATTTAGTAATCGGATCACCGATTATAGGGTGGCGGGTCGTTACAATTGGTATCAGAACATTCGGTCTGGCAAATAAATGAATAACTAGGTTAAATACCGAAATTTCAGCAAATAAATGCATTATCCTGTACAGGCACGGCGGTAGTGTAGGTCTTGAGTTCTAATTAGAATTTTTGATTGTTATGACTGTAAGCGATTAGATGGCTCCTAGGAAGAGAGTGCCAGTTATTAGGGGGCAGGGAGATGTTCCTAGTGGGTCTGAGGCCGGTAGGCCGAATATGGAGCGTTTTATGGAGGCTATGATGGACACAATGACCAGATATTAGACTCTTGACCCTAGTGAGAGTTCTAGTACTCGGGGAGGGCCTTCAGCTGCTTTGGAGAGATTCCTGAAGCTGAAGCCGCCTCATTTTACCGGTCGTCCCAACCCTGATGAGGCCGTTCATTGGCTGAAGGAGTTGGAGAAGACTTTCGATACCATGGATTGTGTGGCAGTTGAGAGGACTCCATTGGCTACCTTCATATTGAAGGATGATGCCTATGACTGGTGGACTACTTTGAAGAGCTTGTCTTATGCAGATAGGAATCTCAGAGAGATTCCATGGGAGACATTTGTGAAGGAGTTCTATGCGCAGTACTTCCCTAGGCATGTCTAGAAGGCTAAGGAGAGTTATGGAGTTGACCTAAGGGAGCATGACAGTGCTCGAGTACTAGATGAAATTTGTTTCGCTTGGGAGGTTTGTGCCCTTTTTTTCAGGAGACGAAGGGCGTCGGACTGAGAGGTTCATGGATGGACTGAGGTACAACTTGAGGAGTTTTGTGGCGTCCCACTGTTGTACAGACTTGGCGTCAGCAGTTAAGTGTGCCGCAGCAGTCGAGGCACAGCACGATCAATCGGCTTGGGAGAGGGGACTGATTACTCAAGGGCCAACTTATGGCAAGGGAAAGACAGCAGCAACAGCTCCTTCGTCCGGATTAGGATCGTCTTCACTCGGCTCCAGATTCAGGAGGTTCTTTCGAGGTGGTGTCAGCAGCAGTGGCAGCAGCGGTGGTAGTAGACCCAGGTAGAGTCAGCAGAGTCAGTTGGTGTCCAGTGCTCAGCAGAAGGCAGCTCAAAGGCTTCCGGCAGCTTGTCATCATTATGGTAGTACTCACGGTGGGACTCAGTGTCTTGCTTTTTCTAGGAGGTGTTATACTTGTAGCCAGCAGGGCCATTTGGCGAGGTATTGCCAGCAGGGGCATGGTTAGGGGAAGGGACTGTAGACACGCTAATTTTGACGTCATTTTGAGTAAATTTCATATCATATAATAATGCCTCATAATGGTCTGATAATTAATCATTGATTAATTTTTATTGATATTTTTAAGTGTCGGGTTTAACAGACATGTTTAAGTTAATCAATTGAATTGATTTTAACTCAAATTTCAGTTAAAATATGAAGAATCCTAAAAGGCGTCGGCCCATGTGGACGCCATTTAGAGTTTATTCCTATTTTAGCGTTTAAATTTGAATTTTAATTAATTGGTTTATTGACTAAAAGGCGTCTGTTAAGGTCGACGCGTTTTAGGTTTCCTAAGCTGTTTTAACTTCTCTTCCGGATGTTTATCCTTATCTTAATTAGTGTAAAAGACGTCTATCAAGGTGGACGCGTTTTAGCTAATAAAGATAAAGATAAGTTTTCCCGGATATTTATCCTTATCTTAATTTAATCTGAAAGGCGTCACCCAAGGTGGACGCGTTTTAGATAATTACAGATAAAGATGAATTAATCAGTAATTATCTGTCGATTAAGGTAGATAAATCCTAGATTTTTCTATGTTAATCGCGAACGCAGAAAATGCCTATAAATACCTCGCATCTCAAAAAAAAAAAAAAAAAAAAAGAGAGAGAGAATTATTGAGCCACAGCGTTATAGCAATTTGGAGATCGAAGCAACTACGCCGGAGCGCTGCCATTTCCAGAAGACAGCATCCTTCTTCAAGATCTTCATCTCTTCAAAGCTTCAACCAACTGGGCATAAGTTTTTCATATCTGAATTTCATTTTCATTCTTTAGTTTCATATCTCTCATATTCACTTCATGCAACACACACCACGTCATTAATTTTCCAAAACCCATCTATTCTAAAGGGGTTTCAAAGTCATTTAAAACAAGTGAGTTGCTGTTTAAACATGTTTATAATCATGGTTAGCTTTGATATTATTTCCATTTAAATTCTCATCAGTATTTCTCCTTTATTTTTCTGTTTCTCTGTCTCTGCTGCATCCAACAACTGAATAACAAGAAATCAAAAAGAGGGAAATCAAGCACGAAGCCAGGAGAACTTCTGGACGATCCTCAACATTCAACAGCAAGAACGAAAAAACAAAGAGGCTCTCTTTCTTCAGCCGGCTGAAGGAGGGGAACCAAGGATTCATTCTTCCGCGTTTAAACAGGTAGGCGATCAAACTTCTTTTGAAGCTTTTTAGTTAAAAGTTTCTGGCGATCACAGCACCTTAGTTACATTTTTTTAATAGGTTAATTTACCCTAAACAACATAGTTTTTCACATTAATCACACGAGCAAATTTTCAGCACCTACAGCTCTTTTGGCGATCACGGTGGGACTTGGTCTCGCCGTCTTTTAATTTCTTTTGTTCTTGCTATTATCATACCGGGCACCCACGGTGCACCACTTGTGTCTTTCGACACGTCCTCACCAATTGGTGAGTGTTTAGTTTGTTTAATTTCCCTCGTACACCACGTGCACACCCCAGTGGCAAGATCTTGCCTCCCCTTTGATTAGTTTAAAAAGCTGTTTTTGGTGATAAAATGCTGTGTGATTGTGTGATTTCTTAGTTGTTTAGATAGTAAACCATCCTGTTTAAAATCTGAAACTAAAAATCTTTGCATGAGTCGATTGTTTACTGCATTTTTCCCTGTTTAAGGAGGATTCGACCCAGAAAATCCTTCTGGAAATCTGTTTCTGCGAACTGAAAAGCGTCCAGGAACAGCGACGCGTTTCAAAACCGCGTCAAGACACCTGGACGCCTTTTAGCCTCCAGATTCTCTCTGCCGTTTACATCTGTTTCTGCAAAATAATTAACTTCTGTGTTGAATAGCGTCGACCATACTCGACGCTATTCATACAGTTTTTAGTTATTTTCCAGGTTTTCTCTGCTGTTTGCATCTGTTCTCTGCGAAAGAATTAAGTTCTGTTTTGAATAGCGTCGACTATCATTGACGCGATTCAGACAGTTTCTTAATTATTTTTCAGTTTCCAGATTTCTATGTTCAGTGCTAGCTACACATTACTCTATTAAGCATTAGAGGCCATCCAGGTCGCAGGGCATACGCATTGAGGCTAAAACCCTCCTTTTCTTAGGAACACATTACTCGACGTTAGCAACTCTCTCTGATTGGGTTGGTCCCTTGATCAGACTAGAGAAGTTGACGTTGAGACCTCCATAAGTCCCCAAAATCAAGGTATTCCTCCTTGATCATCGGGCTGGTTGTACCAATTGAAGTCCCGGCTAGATTCCGAAAGCGTTGTGAGAGAGAACCTTAGAGAATAACGGTGGAAATCAAACTGAAACTAGGATCCTTCCCTGAGCGAAATTGTGGTTTAATCCAATTCAAATAACTCAACAAGGAATCCTGAAATCACGTTAAGCATCCACTTGTTTGATTAATCTCTGCACAACTTGTTTGATTAATTTTTTTTGAAAAGAGAATCTAATATAATGTTGCTGCGATCAGGCAGAGATTTGAGTATGGCCCAAGACGCCATTATCAACTACGAGGGAGATGCTAATGCCCCTCGCAATTCTGATTTCAACTACGAGAACGGGAGAGATGCTGATGCCTCTCGTAATTCTGTCCCCATTCCAGTTCGACATGACGGGAATGTCCGAACTCCTCTTTTTAATCCGCACGATCAATATCATGATCTTCCTCCGCATGAATATGCGATTCCTAATCCTGACCTTGAGGGGGACATGAATCAGTATGATCCCCCATCCTCCGATCCTATGGATCTTGTTAATGCTCTGGGAGTTCTTGCCTCCCGACTGGACCCTCAGCAGTTCGAGGCGATCCAGTCTATATTGAAGGGGAAGGCACCCATGCAGCCTGCTGAGCCGAATCCTGTGGCTCCCCCTGTTGTTCCTCAACAACCTCTTCCTCCTTATATCCATCAGGCCATGGAAGGCCTTCATCTTACTTCTCGGCCAACTGGGCCACAACTTTCGTCATCCAGGCCACCGGCTAGACCGCAGACGCCCATTTATCAAAATGCCCTCGGGCATGGCGGAAGCTCTGCCGGACCTCATCCTTATTATCCTCCTTGTCCAACGTACTCTAGGCAGCAGGCCTATCAAGTACTTCCTCCTCCTCCTCCTCCCCAGGCAGATCTGACCACGCAGACGTTGTTGGCCAAGATGGAGCGCATGGATGAACAGTTCAACAATCTTCAGAAGATGATGGGGGTTAAAGCTGTGCCGGAAATCAATTTGCCGAGCCTGCCAGTGTTCCATCTGCCACCCTCTGAAATGCCAGTGTATCGAAAGTATAACGGTACTGGTAACCCCTTCACGCACCTGAAGGAGTTCATGTACGAATCCTCTTTCTGGCAGAATGATAAGAGGTCATTGGCTTTCTTGTTCAGGAGATCCCTAGAGGGACCAGCCCTCGAGTGGTTCTTTTCTCTGGAACCCTCCGAAGTAGAGGATTACGGTATCGTTTCGCGCAAATTTATCCAACGATACCAGGACAGAGTTGCACCCTCCTTGTCTATCACGGATCTTATTGCAGAAAAGATGAAACCGGACGAGGAGTTTGTCAGTTTTGCTGACAGGTGGCGAGGCCTGGCTGAAAAAGTAAAAGATCACTTGTCCGAATCCGAACAAGTGAAAATGTTGATTTCTAACGCCACTCCCCAGTTCAAGCTAGTCCTCTCCTTGAACAACTTGACGAACATGGCAGAGCTCTATGAAAGAGCACGGTACTGCCAGAATGCTTTCAAGGACGCTACGTTCTCTAGCGTCTTTGATCCTCACAGACCTAACAGGCCTCCACCTCGGAAGCCTGCAGTGCCAAATTCTCCTAGCTCAGGTCCAACTACTGAGGGCACGCTCTCTCACGAGCAGGTCAGTACCATGAACAATAATTCGCCCCAATTTGTGAGGAATCAGCAGTACCAGAGGCCGCCACAGCCGAGCCAGCAGGGGTACAGGCAACAGCAGAACCCCCATTACCAACAACAGTACCAGCGGCCCCAGCAGCCGAGTCAGCAACAGCTACAGCAACAGCCGCAACGGCAACAGCAGTATCAGCAGCCACATCAGCAGCAACAGCAACAACCACAGTACCAGCCGCGTGCACCGCCGGCGTACCACAATGTCCCTCCTCCTGGTGACTACAGCCAACAAAGGAGACCTCCAGGCCCGAAAAGGGCAGAGTACCCGGCCCTCCCAGAATCCTTGGCGGATATCTTCAGTGCTTTAATGGCAGCCAATGCCTTAGTTTTGCCAAGGGAGAAGGCCGTCTGGCCTCAAAACGCCGATACGTCTAGGTATTGCTATTTCCACAGACAACCTGGGCATACCATTGACACATGCTTCCAATTCAGAGATTATATCCATGATCTCAATGAGCAGGGCGGCATAGACTGGGAGGAAATGAAGAAATACATAACAGCCCTGAAGGCAAGGAGACCGCAGCAGCAGCAGCAGCAAGCAAGACCACCGGTACAAGCAGCAGCACCACCCAACATGGGAATAGTGCAGAATCCACTCCTGGAGCACCAGAACCAAAACCAGGTTGCTCCCATCTTGACGAACAGCCAGTATGAGGCTGGTCGTGGGCAGCAGTGGAGAGTAGAGGACTCTTCCTCTCTTTGTTCAACGGGTCACGTTCAAAGTACCGCAGAGCGACCACCACGCCGCACCATCCACATACCAAGGCCACAACCTGTTACTATTACCCCCATACCCACACCCACATATCACTCGCCCACACCCAATAACCCATTACCACTACCCGCCTTCCTTAGACCCATCACGCCCCGCACCACTACACCTCCATCATATAACCCCCCGCAAACCAATAACGCACCCCTCCTACCATCTAGACCACTATTATGCATACCGTTTCCTACTTCACCCGCTACCACTACCGCCTATCCAGATATGCCCTTACCATCTAAACCGCTATTACGCGTACCATTCCCCACTTCGCCAACCACTTACCCATCCACCATCCAACCCTCTAGGCCTTTAATCCGCACCACGCCATCACCACCTAGCCCTACGCCATCACCTACCTACCAACCCTCTACGCCATCCGCACCATCCAACTCTGCGGTACTTAAGGTGTCACCCGGATCCTCCACGGTTGAGGAACACGCGCTCCAGAGTGGAAGGATCTTCAACAAGGTCTTTCCTCAGTCCACAGTCAGAGACGGCCCATCACAGCCGACTGAGGAAGCCCATAATGAAGAGAGTGCGCCAGGCACTCAATATGACTTGTTGAAACACCTAGATCGGACACCGGCACGGATCACTATACTAGAACTGATCAAAAGATCCAAGAGTCACCAAGAAGCTTTAATGGAATATCTGCAGAAGGTGATGGTCAATGAAGACGTGCCGGTAGAGAAGATTGCAGCACTACTAGTTCCTCAGGGGGATCAACCCTCTATAACATTTCATACATCGGAACTAGCACCGCCAGCAGCCAGGAGCATGGTTCTGAGTATCACGGTCAACATCTGTAAGAAGGCCGTGGATGCATGCCTGGTCGACACAGGGGCTTCGATCAATGTTCTACCTCCGAAGACCCTGGAGCTGTGCGGTGTGCCCAAAGAGAAATGGCTGCCCAGCCCCATCTCAGTAACAGCATATGACAATTCTACCCGTTCCCCTCTGGGAATGGTTTATTTAAAGGTGGAGCTGGGCCCCGTAAGTCATGCGGAGGTTGAATTTCACATCTTGGAAATCGACCCTTCCATAAATGCCATTTTAGGTCGTCCTTATATTAAAACTCTTGAGGCGATTCCTTCTACGAATCATCAATGCCTCAAATTCCCTTACAAAGGACGAATAATTAAAGTAACGAGCATGCCGATCCTTGCTGCTGCTCATTCCTTGAACATTAAATCTGCTGTTTTACCTGGCCGACAACCTTTTCTGTCGGTATTACAGGTCTACCGTCCAGTGGCTGATCCTCTGAAAGCCGCCACTATTTCTCCATAGCCGTTAGATGCTATCAAGAGGGGGAAGTGCATGAGTACCCCAGGATGGAGGATTATGATGAAGAACGGCTACAAGCCTGGGAAAGGTCTGGGCACTCAGTTGCAAGGCAGGACCACTCCTGTCAGAAATCATCGAGCGGCACCTGGAAGTGGTCTGGGCTATAGACCAATAAAACTGAAACAAGCAGAGATCGAACAAGGCCCGAAAATCTGGGAGGCAATGTCTACACCACCTAAAGAAGGCCGAGATCCCCTAACATGGACCCTGTGTACACATTTTGTGAAAGGGCCCATACTTAACCACGACAACACGGTGGTCATTACTTCCTGTTTTGACTTCCACGATATATATGGGAGGGACTTGGCCAGACATTGCTCTGAACTACTTACGTACCAATCCTTGGAGGCTCTGCGGCCTATGAAAAGGAGGAAATTTGATGATCCTGAATGTGAATGGTACAGATGGTTCGATCTGAGGGACCTGTATATTGCACTGAACAGACTATTTCTGGATCCTGCAGAACCTAAGTGGCCGCTACAGATTGATGAATTGATTGAAAGCCCTGGTGCTATATTTGACAAGCGGATACTGCTATCTGAAGAAACCGATGAAGGGGAACCAGATGACCCCTATGAAGCTGGTTATACAACAGATCTGCTCTGGAGAGGGACATATCCTTCACATGTCTTCATGCTCCATACCTTATTTCGTACACTGCTTTTGACCCCGACTTGGTCGCGGGTCATAACTGAAGATATTCCACGGGCTCCGCCCGTCATGATTACTCTGTCCCCTCGGGACATTATACCACAACCTCCTCTCGATCCAGAGAGGTTGTATGATCTGATCTGGGACATATTACTATATGATCCCCCCAATCCTTTGGCCTTGGTGCCACTTCCTCCGTCTGATTCTCCTCCCATTTTTATTCATTCTTGCTTTATGTTTAATTCTTTCACTTTCCAAAAAAAAACGCCAATTTGGCAACAAATTCTTCCCAAATCCTCATTGAGGAAACATCTTACTTGTCCGATCGCACCCCGCCGCACGGGTCCTTCGGTCAAGATTCTCTTCTAGATTTACTCTGTCCCTCCTCTCGGGAGGATTCTCTTGTATTTCCACTTGTATCCCAGGATTTTCATCCTGCTTCATCTTCGTTAGGTTATGATAGTGAAGTTAGGCAGTCTAGTCAGGTTAGGAAGTCTAGGAAGCCTAAGGGTAGGCAAATTCCAGATAGATACCTCCAGGACTTAGCTGATAAGTGCTCTTCTTGCTCTTTGATCCCTCAGTTTTTAGAAAATCCGATTCAGATGCCAGAAGATTGCATGGATGATGAGTCAGTCAATGATGGGTACAGGGTATATGAATTAGTACATGAAAAGGACCCCATTGTTGAAGAGGAAGATGACGAGGACGCGGCTGAGGCATATGCCAGTGGAGTGAAGAGATTTGATGAACCCTCAGCTGCCGTAGAAGAGCCCACCAAAGAAATTAATTTAGGGACTGAAGACGAACCTAAGGTTGTCCTCGTCAGTAAAAATCTTTCTTCAGAGGATGAGAAAGCAATGGTACAAGTACTCAAGGACTATAAGGACACTTTCGCCTGGAGTTATGAGGATATGCCGGGGTTAGACTCGTCTTTAGTTGAACACAGGTTGACATTAAAAGACGGAGTTAGCCCGGTCAAACAGAAATTAAGGCGATTCCACCCACAAATGGCTCTAAAGATGAAGGAAGAGGTCGATAAGTTGCATAAAGCCAAATTTATTAGAGTTGTCCTTTATCCACAATGGGTGGCAAATATAGTCCCGGTTATGAAGAAGGACGGGAAGGTCAGAATTTGCATTGACTTCCGTGATTTGAACCGGGCGTGTCCTAAAGATGATTTTCCATTGCCTCATATTGATGTACTCATCGATAACACCGCTGGCTATGAGACGTTATCATTCATGGACGGATTTTCAGGATATAATCAGATTAAGCTGGCAGAAGAGGATCAAGAGAAAACATTATTCACTACACCTTGGGGAACATATTGTTATGTTGTCATGCCATTTGGATTAAAGAATGCTGGAGCCACCTATCAAAGGGCCATGATGGCAATATTTCATGACATGATGCATATAGATCTGGAAGTGTATGTGGATGACTTATTAGTTAAATCGAAAACAAAGGCTGAGCATGCTAAAGTTTTGGCAAGGGTATTAGAGAGATCGAGAGAATATCAGTTAAAGATGAACCCCAAGAAATGTGTATTCGGGGTATCTTCAGGGAAATTGCTTTGATTTATCGTCAGTAAACGGGGAATTGAGATCGATCCTAACAAGGCGAAGGCTATTAGAGAAATGCCACCTCCTAAAAACTTGAAAGAGTTGAGAGGATTAATCGGGAGGTTGCAATTTATTCGCCGTTTTGTCTCCCAGCACTCACAAAGGTGTAAGCCATTTTACGAGCTTACCAAGCCGGGAGTCAAATTCGATTGGGACGATAAGTGTCAGGAGGCGTTTGATGGATTAAAGAATTATTTAGCAAATCCTCCTGTTTTGAGACCACCATCTCCAGGCAAATCATTGATACTTTACATTTCAGTCCTGGATGATGCTGTGGGGGCTGTCTTAGCACAAGAAGATGAGGAAGGAAAAGAGAGGGCAGCCTACTATCTCTCCAAACTTCTCAACCCCGCTGAACAGAGATATACGGCGATGGAGAAAACATGTGCAGCATTGGTTTGAGTTGTGCAGAAATTGAAACATTATTTTCTAGCCCATGAAGTCCATCTCATCGCTAGGATGAATCCGATCAAATTTCTTCTGGAAAAATCTGTTCTTACTGATAGGTTAGCGCGATGGCAAAGCTTTCTATCTCAATTCGACATCATCTACATTCAGCAGAAAGCGATTAAGGGCTATGCCATAGCAGAACATCTAGCTCATCATCCCCTTCCTCGATTTGATCCAGTGCGATCAGAGTTTCCGGATGAGGAACTGATGTCCGTAAATCAAATCAGAGATGATATGTGGACTCTGCATTTTGACGGAGCTCTGAATTCTCATGGAAAAGGGATCGGTATTGTTCTGTTATCACCTGAAGGTATCACCATTCCACAAGCCTTTCAGCTTGACTTTCCAGTCACAAACAATATTGCTGAATACGAGGCACTCCTTGCTGGTCTTGAGGCTGCTCATTTCCATGGTGTTACCAAACTCAGGATCGTAGGTGATAGCCAACTAATTCTTCGCCAAGTGTTGACCAAGTATCGAACTCTCGATCCCAAACTCAAGCCTTATCAAGAGCTTACTTCTGCTTATTCAAAGCTTTTCACGAAATTGATCTTTGTCCATGTCCCTAGGAATCAGAACATCTTAGCTGACGCTCTAGCTTCACTTGCATCTTCTCTTGATTTTCCAATCAGCAAACAATCCGAATCAATCATAGTTCATAGGCGTCTTTCACCCGCCGTGAAAGATCCTTCATTCCTTAGAACTAAGGAGAAATTGCTGAAGAAAGTCAGAGACGGAGATATCATTGAAAGAAGAGAAATTATGTTGATGGAGCTGTTAGAAGAGATGGATGATGAACAGAAGCCATGGTATTATGAAATTGCAAAATATTGTGAAGATCAATCATATCCTGAGGAAGCTACAACTGAGGAGAAGAGAGCTATCAGGAGAGTTTCTCAACGATACACCATAGTTGGAGGAGCACTGTACAAGAGAGGTTTTGATGGAGTTCTTCTGAGATGTCTAGACGAAGATGAGCTTTGGAAGGTTATGGAAGGAGCTCATAGTGGAGTTTGTGGTGGTCATGTCAATGGACAGATGTTAGCAAAGAAGATCCTTAGACAAGGATTTTATTGGCCAACCATGGAAGAAGATTGCGTAGGATATGTCCGTAGGTGTGCTAAGTGTCAACTTCATGCCGACAAAATTCATTCTCCTGCATCTTCACTCCATCCTGTTTCTTCCCCATGGCCTTTCTCCATGTGGGCTTTCGACATTATTGGACCTCTTGGCAATCCAGATTCCGGCATCAAGCAAAAATCTTTCATTCTCACGGCAACGGAATACTTCACCAAGTGGGCAGAAGCTGAAGCGTACGTGGAGATCAAAGCATCAACCGTCTGCAAGTTCATCATGAAGAACATCATCACTCGATTCGGAATTCCAAGCACCATCGTCACCGACAACGGACCGCAGTTCGTGTCACAGGAACTGAAGGATCTCTGTAACAGGTATAAAATTGCATTGCATCATTCGTCTCCTTATTATCCGCAAGGCAATGGCCAAGCAGAGGCAACAAATAAGACTTTGATAAAAATCATCAAAAAGACGTGTAAATCTAACAAATTCACAGATTGGCCAGAAAAATTGGTTGAGGCTTTATGGGCCTACCGAACTTCAATCCGCACACCTACTGGGCAAACTCCTTATTCCTTAACATTTGGAATGGAGACGGTAGTTCCATATGAGATCCTCATACCGTCATTAAGAGTACAATTGAATAAGGAATTTTCCATTGATGAACAACGTTCAGCACTCCTTGCTCAATTGGAACTTTTAGACGAGAAAAGATGGTCAGCTGCTAATCATGCAAAAGTTTATCAAAATAGATTAGCACGTTTTTATCAAAAGAAAGTCATTGAACGTAAGTTCAAAGTCGGTGAAATGGTTGTCAAAAGAATTTTTATAAAACCTGGTGGTCCGCATTCTAAGCTCCAACCCAACTGGGAAGGACCTTATGTTGTATCGCACGCTTTTCCTGGTAATGCTTATCGTCTTGTTAATGCAGAAGGAGAAGAGTTAAAACATCCATGGAATGGTTTACATCTTAAGAAATACTACCCTTAAGTTAAAGAGTCGATCAGTATGGTACAAAGACCAGTGGAATCAGAAAGTTTATAAACTCAAATTTCCTTATCAGTCTAGATAACTTAACTTTAAGCCCATTACTGCACACATTGACACGTTTGATTCGTGAGTAACAAGAGATGACAAGTCCTAAAGAATATCGAAAGCTTGACCACAAGTGCGAAGTCCAAATCATTCATTTTTTTGAAGCAAAATTCTGTTTTATACTCGGCCCATGATGTCGGAACGAGACTTAGAATAGATTACTAAGAATACCCGCCATCTTAGTAGGAGGCCGTCATAAAAAAAAGGGGGAGATCCGTCCCAAAGAGAAGAACAGAAAGAGAAGAGTAGAAAAGCAAAAGCCAAATGTCAAATCAAAAAGGCCATTACATTACAAACGTTACATGAAGGCCATGAAATGAAACAAAAGGGAACGCAAGGTCGATAAATACCTCGGAAAGAAATGACCGAACCCCAACGGATATTAGGGTAGGAAAGGGACATCTTTTTAAGTCTCCGGAACCTTCTCATGGGCTTTCTAAACTTATTCTTCTTTTCTTTCTAAAGAGATGTACTTCAAACTTAAGGAATTGCTTAGATTGACTAAGGGTCAAATCATCAAATGGGATCACGAATGGAAACACAAATTCAAACACGATGGGTTTAAGTTGAGTTGTTAAAGAATAATTTGGAAATTAAGTTAATAAATGAATATGATCTTTTGATCCAAGTACCATGCTGATCTTTTAGTCAAAAACCCAAAAAAGTACATATGTCAAAAATATAAAAAAAAATACATATGTCAAAAATTCAAAAAAATTACATAAGTCAAAAGTCAAAAAAAAAAACATACATATGTCAAAAATCCAAAAAAATACATAAGTCAAAAATCCAAAAAAATTACATAAGTCAAAAATAAAAAAAAATACATAAGTCAAAAATCCAAAAAAATTACATAAGTCAAAAATCCAAAAAAATACATAAGTCAAAAATTCAAAAAAATACATATGTCAAAATTCAAAAAAAAAAAAGAGGCATATATTTCAAAACCCCAAACAAAAATGAATATTTCAAAACAAAAAAAAATATTTCAGTTAGCATCTGCTTGTTGCATTTAGTGTGTTTCATTCCTTTTATTTTCAGCGAGCATCCGTCTGCTTGTATGTTGCACTTTGCTTAAGTTTGATTATTCTCATTACCTTTGTTAATAAAGGCTATGCCCCTTGACCCTTCTATCAAGGATAGGATCAAGTAGTCGGTTACTTAATCAGGCAAGGGGCTAAGCCTAAATAGATACTTAACATGTTTGTTCAAGTTGTATACAGGACACAAGGCATTGATAGAGTTGGAATTCGAGTAGAGAACAAGCAGAAACCTGTTTCTAAAATTCAAGAAGGCCTAAATAAAGCTGGAAAATATCAAGAAGATCTCACTGTGGGAGTTCAAGAAGTCTAACCGTGGCTAAAAAGACGGTTATTTCTACCCTTGTATTATTTCATATAATTATTTTGCATTTGCATTACTATATATATTAAATATTTATTAGATCATGTCAAGGACCTTGTGTTTTTGATGAAACTGGAGTTTGAGTTCCCCTTCAAGAAAAACAGTGATAATTTCAGAGGATTCTTAATCGCACGGATAGGCCGTTTGATTGTTAATCAGTGAGGACGATGGTTCCATCTTTTGTGAAACAGTGCGTGGATAAACGAGCTTCGGCTTAGCACTAGATTACAAGAATTGGTATCTTGACTCATTAATGACAGTTTAACAATATTATCCTTGATTAATTTATATTTTATTTGACTTTATATTTTTCTTTTAGCCCAGCATGCATCATGTAGGATTTTGAAATCATTGTAATAAGGATTAATTATTGATTAAGTTTCAGACCATAAATCAAATAACTCAAAACATGATATGAAATATTCCATTATGAATTGAGTATCTTGATTATCTTTGAGATTCGCTTGAAGATATCTTTGGAATTCTATCCTTTCTTGGATTCTTTATCCAATATTTCTTGTTTTCTTTTAAGATCCATCATGGCTGCAGCACGTCCACATTGGCTGGCAAACGCTCCCCATGATGAAACCTACAGTGTCTATGACCTGGGGTACTTCCCACTCCGAGGAGGTTGATCGACTTTATTTTATTTCCTTGTCTATTTCATCCAGACATGATTAATTCCATTGATTTCATTGAGCTATCTTCATTGATAATTTCGAGAAAAATTCCAATCATGTGATGTTAAGAGCGTGTCTCATCACACTTTGGCATCACCTTTTTAGTACATTCTATTTCATTTCACTCCCTTGCAAAGACGATGCCAAGGTGAGGCAGCTGTAGACACGCTAATTTTGACGTCATTTTGAGTAAATTTCATATCATATAATAATGCCTCATAATGGTCTGATAATTAATCATTGATTAATTTTTATTGATATTTTTAAGTGTCGGGTTTAACAGACATGTTTAAGTTAATCAATTGAATTGATTTTAACTCAAATTTCAGTTAAAATATGAAGAATCCTAAAAGGCGTCGGCCCATGTGGACGCCATTTAGAGTTTATTCCTATTTTAGCGTTTAAATTTGAATTTTAATTAATTGGTTTATTGACTAAAAGGCGTCTGTTAAGGTCGACGCGTTTTAGGTTTCCTAAGCTGTTTTAACTTCTCTTCCGGATGTTTATCCTTATCTTAATTAGTGTAAAAGACGTCTATCAAGGTGGACGCGTTTTAGCTAATAAAGATAAAGATAAGTTTTCCCGGATATTTATCCTTATCTTAATTTAATCTGAAAGGCGTCACCCAAGGTGGACGCGTTTTAGATAATTACAGATAAAGATGAATTAATCAGTAATTATCTGTCGATTAAGGTAGATAAATCCTAGATTTTTCTATGTTAATCGCGAACGCAGAAAATGCCTATAAATACCTCGCATCTCAAAAAAAAAGAAAAAAAAAAAGAGAGAGAGAATTATTGAGCCACAGCGTTATAGCAATTTGGAGATCGAAGCAACTACGCCGGAGCGCTGCCATTTCCAGAAGACGGCATCCTTCTTCAAGATCTTCATCTCTTCAAAGCTTCAACCAACTGGGCATAAGTTTTTCATATCTGAATTTCATTTTCATTCTTTAGTTTCATATCTCTCATATTCACTTCATGCAACACACACCACGTCATTAATTTTCCAAAACCCATCTATTCTAAAGGGGTTTCAAAGTCATTTAAAACAAGTGAGTTGCTGTTTAAACATGTTTATAATCATGGTTAGCTTTGATATTATTTCCATTTAAATTCTCATCAGTATTTCTCCTTTATTTTTCTGTTTCTCTGTCTCTGCTGCATCCAACAACTGAATAACAAGAAATCAAAAAGAGGGAAATCAAGCACGAAGCCAGGAGAACTTCTGGACGATCCTCAACATTCAACAGCAAGAACGAAAAAACAAAGAGGCTCTCTTTCTTCAGCCGGCTGAAGGAGGGGAACCAAGGATTCATTCTTCCGCGTTTAAACAGGTAGGCGATCAAACTTCTTTTGAAGCTTTTTAGTTAAAAGTTTCTGGCGATCACAGCACCTTAGTTGCATTTTTTTAATAGGTTAATTTACCCTAAACAACATAGTTTTTCACATTAATCACACGAGCAAATTTTCAGCACCTACAGGGACCAGGTGATCAGAAGAAGCCGAGGACCCAAGGGAGAGTTCTCGCTATCACCAGAAAGGAGGCTCGTGCATCCAACTTGGTGGAAGGTACACTTTCTGTCCTTGGGAACTCCGTACATGTGTTGATTGATTCGGGTGCTTCGCATTCCTTTATTTCTAAGCAGTTCGTAGATATTTTTCTGCACCCATTGATGAGTTATCTAATAGACTGATAGTTGAGGTTCCTTTTAGGGATTTCATGTTGTCATATAACTGTTTGAGTGAGGTTCCCTTAACCATTGAGGGTCATGAGTTACCTGCCTAATTAGTTGTGCTTGCCATTCGTGACTTTGATGTCATCTTGGGTATTGACTGGTTGGAGGCTTATTATGCCGAGGTGGACTGCTCCAGGAATATGGTGCGTTTCTCCATTCCGGATATCTCGGCCTTCTACTTCCAAGGTATTAGGCTCTCTTCTCGTAGTATTCTTATTTTTGCTTTTAAAGCCCAGAGATTGCTTGTTGGTGGCTGTGAGGCTTTCCTTGCCTCGGTAGTTGTAGCTGGTGTTAGTAGCGGTTCCAGTCCTTGGGAGATGCCTGTAGTCTGTGACTTTGTTGATGTGTTTCCTGAGGAATTGCCTGGCCTTCCTTTTCAGCGGGAGGTTGAGTTCACTATTGAGCTTGCACCAGGTACGGCACCCTTATCTAAGGCCCCGTATCGGATGGCTCCAGCCAAACTTGCTAAGTTGAAAGCGCAGTTGCAAGAACTGCTGGATAAGAGTTTTATCCATCCCAGTACTTCTCCGTGGGGTGCTCCAGTTCTATTTGTTAGGAAGAAGGATGGTTTTCTAAGGCTGTGCATTGATTATATACAGCTGAACCAGGTAACTATAAAGAACAAGTACCCACTTCCGAGAATCGATGATTTGATGGATCAGTTGCAGTCTGTCAAGGTATTCTCGAAGATTGACTTGAGATCAGAGTACTACCAGATGAGGATCCATGAGTTTGATGTGAGTAAGACGGCTTTTAGGATTCGGTACGGGCATTACGAGTTTTTGGTTATGCCTTTCGGCTTAACCAATGCTCCGGCGGCTTTTATGGATTTGAGGAACCGGGTCTTCAGGGCCTGCTTGGATCAGTTTGTAGTGGTATTTGTAGATGATCTTTTGGTATATTCTTCTTCTGAGGAAGATCATGCCACGCATCTTCAAGTGGTATTGCAGGTTCTGAGAGAGCACAAACTTTATGCCAAGTTTAGCAAGTGTGAATTCTGGCTAGATAAGGTATACTTCTTGGGGCATGTCATTTCTAGTGATGGCATTGCAGTGGATCCAGCCAAGATTGAGGCAGTGATGGATTGGGGCAGATCGACAACAGTGACTGAGATCAGGAGTTTCCTGGGGTTAGTAGGGTATTACATACGGTTTGTCCAGGATTTTTCTTCGATAGCAACCCCCTTGTCAAGGTTGACTCGTAAGGGTGTTCGTTTCGTGTGGAGCGAAGAGTGCGAGCAGAGTTTCGCTGAATTGAAGGCTCGTCTCACTTCGGCTCCAGTTCTGGTGTTTCCATCAGGTTCAGGTGGATTCGTGGTTTACTCCGATGCATCTCGTCGAGGTTTGGGTGCGGCTCTGATGCAGCATGGTAAGGTTGTGGCCTATGCTTCTAGGCAACTGAAGAAGCATGAGGAAAACTACCCCACTCATGACTTAGAGTTGACGGCTGTAGTATTTGCTCTGAAGATCTGGCGGCACTACTTATATGGGGAGAAGTTTCAAGTCTTCACTGATCACAAGAGCCGAAAGTATGTTTTCACTCAGAGGGATCTGAATTTGAGGCAACGCAGGTGGATGGAATTTATCAAGGATTATGACTTTGACCTTTCTTATCATCTGGGCAAGGCGAACGTGGTGGCAGACGCCTTGAGTCGGAAGACGGTCGTATCACATCTTAAGATTCAAGAATGGAGATTATATGAGCAGGTTGTGGAATCTTCTTTTAGGATTCCTCGAGAGGCCGATAGAGCCGTGTTGGCCAGCTTGACTGTGAGGCCAGCGGTATACCATGTAGTAATTGAGGCTCAGAGGGTGGATGCAGAGTTACCGTAGATTCTCCAGGTACCACAGGTTGAGTTGTGGGATGATGGCACGGTCAGATTTAGAGGCAGACTCTATGTTCTAGCTAAAGAAGAGGTGCGCAGGAATGTCCTAGATGAAGCACACCGTTCTAGATATGCAGTGCATCCCGGAACGACTAAGATGTATCATTGTTTGAGGAGGCACTTTTGGTGGCTTGGTATGAAGAAGGACATAGCTGATTATGTGGCAAGGTGCCTGACTTGTCAGCAAGTTAAGGCAGAGCACCAGAGACCAGGAGGGTTGTTACAGCCGTTACCGATCTCGGAGTGGAAATGGGAGCACGTGACTATGGACTTTGTGATGGGATTGCCCGTGTCACCCGGCAGGAGAGATGCAATCTGGGTCATTGTTGATCGATTGACCAAGTATGTGCACTTTCTAGCTATTAGAAAGGACTGGTCAGTCGGTAAGTTGGCTAAGTTGTTTGTGGACCGGATCATCTCTCTGCATGGGGTGCCTTTGTCCTTCGTGTCAGATCGGGATCCAAGATTCACTTCTAGGTTCTGGAAGAGTTTTCATAAGGCCTTGGGTACGCAGTTAGCCTTTAGCTTGGCTTACCATCCTGAGACTGATGGACAGTCAGAAAGGACCATTCAGACATTGGAGGATATGCTCAGGGCTTGTTGTCTAGATTGGGGAGGTTCTTAGGAGCAGCACTTGTCTACAGTGGAGTTTGCTTACAACAACAGTTATCATTTTAGTATCGGCATGGCGCCATTTGAGGCATTGTACGGGCAGACGTGCCGATCTCCTGTGAATTGGTCTGAGATTGGCGAGAGGCAGATAGCAGGGCCAGAGTTGGTACAACAGTGTGCTGAGGTTGCCAGGGTAGTGCAACAGAGGTTGACTACAGCTCAGAACAGGCAGAAGAGCTATGCAGATATCCGTAGGAGACCGCTTGAATTCGAGGTTGGGGACCACGTGTTTCTCCGAGTCTCACCCTCTAAAGGTGTGATGAGATTCGGGAAGCGAGGTAAGTTGAGTCCGCGATATATTGGGCCTTTTCCCATTCTTGCTCGAATTGGGGAAACGATGTATCAGGTAGCCTTGCCACCCAGTCTTGCAGGAGTACACGATGTGTTCCATGTTTCTTTGCTGAGGAAGTATGTTCAGGATCCATCTTATGTCTTGGACTTTTCGGAGTTGGAGGTCGCTGAGGACTTGTCCTTTCCGGAATTTCCAGTGAGTATTGAGGATCGCAGGGAGTAGGTCGTTCGGAACAAGGTTGTTCCTTTGGTTAAGGTGATTTGGCAGCATCGCTCCGGAGGCGAGGCGACCTGGGAGCGAGGATGAGATGCGAGATCAGTTTCTCTACCTTTTCTCGTAAGTTCTCCTTTTTACCCCTGCAATCTCATTTTTGGTGCTAGTTTTATTGCGGTAATTTCGGAGACGAAATTCTTTTAAGGGGGGGAGAATGTAAGGATTGAGGTTTCGGATCCAGTTATTGGGTCAGTTTCAATGTTAGACCCTTAGGTTTGGGCCCTTGTGGGGCTAGGGCATAGGTTCTTTATCGCGTCGAGCTTGCTCGACGTGGTTCAAACGGCGTCCTGTTAGGGGGACGCGTTTTAGAGTGCGCCACGTGGGCGCCACGTGGGCCAGTTTTGGGCCGCGAGAGTACGGCCCCGGTCTTGTTGTTTGAATGGCGTCGGTATTGGGCAACGCATTTTAGCTAGTTTCGGTTTAACGCCGCGAACCCTCCCTCCTTTCCCTCATTTCTCTCATCTTCTTCTCTCTCCTCCCTCTCTCCGATCTCTTCGCTCTCCCTTCCCCTTCTCCTTCCTTTCCTCTCACTCCACTCCATCAACCCCTCCCCCCCCCTAACTTCCACCACTACCACCACCATTTCCTCCGCGGCGTGTTGCTCTCCGGACGGTGGCCGACGTCTCAGTAGAGTAACGGCGTCCACGGCGGTACCGGCGGCTACTTGTGGCGTGGTGGTTCGGCGGCTTGGAGCTCGAAGGAGTTCAAGTAACTGGTAGGGTGACGATCTCCGTTGTGTTTTGATTAAAATCATGTTTTTCCTGCCTTGGAGGATGTTTAGGGAATTTTCGGGGTGAAAATGGTCACTTTATAAATTGGGGAATTGTAGGTTTTAACGGGTATTTGGATTCTCCTCCTCCTTCCCCATTTTGGTGCATTTTTATGCAATTTGGGGGAAGAAATTCTACTTTTAGTACTCGGGAAGACTGGAGGGAACTTGTTTACGAATGCTAAATGGCATCTTGCAACAGCGACGCCATTCTAAATGGCGGCTGCCTCCTAAGACACGATTTAGCTCAGTTCATCTCAAGCCCTGATTCTGTTTCTGTCGTGAATGGCGACCAGGGACAGCGACGCCTTTTAAAAGGTGACTACCTTACACGACGCGATTTAGGCCATCTTTTGAGGCCATGTTTTACATGAACCAGTTTAGGAGTCGTGAATGACGTCGGCTACAGGCGACGCGATTCAAGACAGAACTTCATTAATCCATGTAATTAACACGTGTTTACATTGTTAGATAGTTTGGTTAAAATGCATACTTAAAACCATACTTCGAAGTTGAGGATTTCTACATGATCGGATCACACTGTGATGTGTTTTGTGTGATCGTAGACTTAGAGTGACAGTTGTTAGTGCTTAGGCACCCTCTGTTGGTGTGGGAGTGACACGATGCCGATGTGGGAGTGGTGGGGTGACGCCTAGAGAGAGGGTCACCTGGTGTACCTCGGGATATAGCTAGTACCGGTGTAGGAGTGGTACATTCGGAGTGTCATTCGTGTTGGGGGAAGCAGAACCACCTAGAGCCGGTCAAGCCGGAGTAGCCAACCCGCTATCCGAGGGGTTGCTGTTTGGTCTCAGCGGGTCGGTGTTTTCTGCGTTCGGCCGCGTGGTTTGCGTGTTTAGCCGAGACGCTGGTTGTGGACTCCGTGGTGGAGTGGTTTCAGAGTTGTGTTTACTGCTTTATTTATTTTAAATTGCCTATATTCGTGTTGTTGCACTTGTGGGTGCGTGAATAGGTGGTGGGGATTGAAGGATCCTTACTGAGTCCATTTCGATGAGACTCACCCCCTGCGGTTTTCAGGTGAGGGTTCCAGGCAGGCGTAGCGTGGAGGCTGTTGTCTTGGGTTGCGCTCCAGCGGCCATTGTCCCGGGGTATGCCCCGATGTAGTTGTTATTTTCCTTTCAGGCCTGTATGCTTAATTACTTCTTTTTAGTTAGAATATGTAATTATTTACTGAATTAAGTTGAATTGTAATAATTTTTAATTCATGCACTTCCTTTACAATTCAATATGATGTGGATGTTTAGCTTAGTTTATCATTTATTTCCCAGACTTATCGAGATCCTGATTTGGCTCCAAATTTTAATGATTCGGTACCCATTTAGTAATCAGATCACCGATTATAGGGTGGCGGGTCGTTACAGTCTCCTTAATCACTTAAGTGGATCAATCGCTCAATGATATATCGAAAAATTCTTTTTTCGATAATCTTATTAATCCTAGCCAGGAGCTTAAACGAGCATAGATTATTATGGATGATTCCATCTTGACCACTCAATCACCTTCGTACAACTTCCACCGCTAACGGTCACTTGAATATTCAGACCCAGATACTTTGAATCCTTAATCAAGAGCCAGATAGCCGCGGTCCTCGCACAAGGTGTCCTTGGCGTCTCAGGTCAAAGGACCTACTGTACATCTGCGACACAGAATATCCTGGTTGATAACTAAGACCATCCAAGAATTTTGAAGTGGATCAGTTCAGCGAACTCATTAAGCCAATGAGCACCTATATGTTTGTCTCAATGTCACTAGTGGTTATGAGACCAACCACTCTTATCACATGAGCAGACACAACATGTATCAGTATGTCTGAATGCTCGATGTCCGGTTCGAGCATTCTATGACAAAGAACAACTTAGAACTTATGTTTATAGAGGGTTAAGCTCATTATCACAACTCCTTGTAATTTAACTTTCATTACATAAGTCCTCGGGTATCATATATATATATATATATATATATATATATATGAGAATATCATTTATTAATGAATAAGAATTATAGGAATTAAATCCTAACTCCTTCATTCTCTTACTTGGACTACAACTAATCACCTACATGTTTGATTCCCATCCCATGTAGGTGACGTTCAAAAACTTTATGAACCAAAGGCTTTGTCAATGATTCTAAAATGTTATCTTCAGATGGAACTCTTTCCATGAGAATATCTCCTCGAGCAATCATCTCTCTGATCAAGTGGAACTTCTATAGAATATGCTTTGACCTTTGATGAGACCTGGGTTCCTTAGTTTGCGCTATTGCCTCATAATTGTCACAAAATAAGGGCACATGATCAGAGATATTCGGCACAGTCCCGAGCTTGGTGATGAATTTCTTCATCCATATCGTTTCTTTTGATGCTTCTGAGGCTGCAATGTATTCTACCTCGATAGTAGAATTGGCTATCGTACTATGCTTGGAACTCTTCCAAATCACCGCTTCACCATTCAAGGTAAAGAATGTTGCGTAAGGCTAGACTAACCTAGAGGGGGGTGAATGGGTAAATAAAAAAAAAAATCTAAGACTAACAACTTAAATGTAGAAGCTTAAATGTGCACAAAATAAGAGGGAAGAAGGAAGCAATCACACAAATTAATTGCACACAGAGTTTATACTAGTTTGGTCTTGTCCAGACCTATATCCAGTCCCCAAGCAACCTCTTGAGATTTTTACTCAATAAGGAACAGACCCCTTGCTAATCAAACAACACACAAGGTACTGACTCCTTGTCGGTCTCACAACACCACAGATATTGACCCCTTGCCGATCTTACAACACCCAGCCTCAGTTAGTCTTCCCGTTAATCCACTAAAGGGGAACAACCACCTGTCCACAAATAGGTCTACTCTTCCACACACAAGAACAGAAACAATCAATGAGCTGAAATAAATGAGTGATTGTTTTTCAATAGTCAATGTTCTTCTCAACAAACACAACATAGAAGATCAAGACAATAAATAATAAAATAGTAAAGAGCATTGATCTTGATCAGAGGACGATCTTCAAGAGATTGATGTAGAGAGTGCTGAAGCAGGGCTCTTGAAATCCTTACACAAGGCTGTTTGCTAGGCATTTAGGCACAACTCTCTCTCAAAATCACTTTAGCTCGGTGGAATGGATTTTTCCATGCTTGATCCTTGGATCCGTTTTTTCTCTCTGGTGAAGATCTTCTATTTATACAGGTCTTCAAAGATCTATATGTTAGACTGATGAAAAAGAAATGCAAAATTCCCACTTAAGTCTAACGTTTGAATTTTCTAGAGATAAGGGAGAGAGAGAGAGAGAGAGAGAGAGAGAGAGAGAGAGAGAGAGAGTAGTATCGGCATTCTGCACAAATAGTTTAAACACAAGAAAGGAAACTAGCTTTTCCTTTGCTTTATGTTAGTAGTGTAGCAGAAGTCTATGAAAGGATAATTGATAAAAGTAAACAACTCTTTAGCTGTGACAGATAGAGAGAAAGAGTGTAATGCAAAGTAGTTACAATAAAAGTCTGTCAGTCAGAGATTCGACGCAATTAAGAGTAGTGCATCATGGTATCAACAAAAAGTACACAATCTGCCATTCAAAGATATGGCAGAGATCTCGTAAAAAAGGTATTCATAAAATACATACTGAGAGTATCGGCTAACTATTTTCAAATTTTATTGGAAATAGTAACATAGTTAGCAAGTAGTTATGATGTAACTACCGTAAGTCATTAACTAATCAAAGTGAGAAATTGCATGTTAATTGAAGTTAAATCGTTGATAGCAGTGCATTCGACTCTCACTTAGATTAGAAGTATGACTTAGAGTTAAGGCGCTGTAATCAATAATTAAAAATATAACCTTAATCAAAGATATAACCGAAGAGATATAATGTAAATTGGTAAGACGTTAATCGATGTAACACTTAGGTGCAAAATGACTGCTGTTAATTGAGTTAATCGAAGTGATCCTTCTAGTGCTAATTGAATTAAAGTTTAAAGCGTTAATCGATATGAGTCTTAAGGTGCTAATCGAAGCGTCAATCGATATATAACTCGAGTCGACAATTGAAGCATTAATCGATATGAAACTTTCAATGGTAATCGATAGAGCCAATCATTTGAAGACTTAAAGCAGTAGTCGAAGAGCTAATCGATATGAGACTTAAAGTGCAATTGATATCCGACTTAACATTAATAATCGAATCGCCACTTCAAACGTTAATCAAAGAAACCGTGTAAGGTATGAATTGAAATAATACTTAGCAGCATAGAACATAATCGATTAAGCTTGAATACAGTTAGTGATAGAAAGCAACTAAAGTCTAAGTATTTGTACTAACATTTGTTAGATTTTGTTATCACCGAAATATGGGAAATAATATAAATCTACAAATTACTCACAATCTCCCCCTTTTTGGTATGACAAAACTTATAAGAATATCAATTCAAAGCAAATATAGAAACAACATTCATAATTGAAAAAATAGAGCTCATAAATTATTGCTAAAAATAAAAGCTTAATGTATCAGAACTGAACAACAAGACTTGATAAATCAGGACTTAAATTATGACGAAACTACTTATGCTAACAAATTTCATGCCGATTTCTCCCCTTTCTGATGTAAATGTATAACGAATGATTTCTCTAATATTAGTTTGAATAGCTTATCTCTGAATGAATGTTGGATAGCTTTATTTCTCTCCCTTTTTGTTATTCACACAAAAAGGTAACACACAGATCATAGAATCAATAAAGGAGACACCTAAATCTTGTAGAAAGCAATAAGAGTTATAAGAATCCATATCTTGAGCTATGGAGTGTAATGGGATAAAGAAATTGGATTTCAAGAAGTGCAGGATAAGATACACATCATCCAGTGAAGAGGAAGATCATTCATTTAGGAAGTGTAATAAGAGTTGACTACACATAGTTTTGCTGGAACAAGAAAATGATCTTTATTCAATAAAATATACATGATTACAGAAGAGTTGCTCCCACTGAAGATGTACAATAAAAAAATAAAATACAAAATAGATTAGTGATAAAAAAGAATCAAGTAGTAAGAAGTTCAACACTAGTGATGCTGCTTCTTTCTCTTGAATTTTTACTCCCCCTCACTCTATGGCTCCTCCCCTAGTGGGCTTCCAGCCTTTATTTTCTCTTTAAGCAACCTCAACCTTGAGTTCTCACCCTCTCTGTTGTGTCTACAATAGGAGTTCCTCACCTTATTAGCAACATCACACAACACGAGATGTAGTGCTCACCCAGGGAGGGTGAGACTTCCATCCTCATATGTCCCAATATTGTAATATGTAGGATCTTCCACCATAATATCTAGATAGTGTGTGGAGGAATCCACCAAGATGGGTGAGAATGGCAGCACTATCTGGATGATATGTGGAGAAACTAATTTAGAAGTTCGGCAGATAGCTAGTGACCCAGCATGATGAACTCGTCCAAGCTGGGTAGACTTCATCTCCTCCATGGCCTTTGCTCCATATGCATCTAGAAGCATAGCAGAGCTTCACTGGGGTATAAACACCAAATGGCTGAAGAAGGATACAAGATTGCTAAACATGATTCAAGAGAAGTTGGATATGGAGATGAAGATGAGGAAATGCTTCTCAAAATTCTAGAGGAAAGGCTTTCTTAGGAATGTCTATTAAGTAGCTCATTGTTGATACACAAGTGACTATGGAGTTGAGCTACGCAGGCCTTTAATAGATCAGGGAAACCAAAAGCAAATATATCTTCTTGTACAAGGGGTCACGAGAAAGAAGAGATGAAATGAAATGAGGTAGACTAATTAGTCTAGACTAATCAAGTCAAGCTGACTCTGTTAGCAAGTCAAAAGTTACCATTCCACTGACAGATTTGATTATGAAATGAAGTATCACTGAGATATAAAGGGATGTTAATTGATATAACCGATTTGCCAAAGATTCTAATATATAGTAAGACAACCTGTGAATCGATAACATAAATAAAATGAATATTGAATAGATAATGAATCATAGTTTAGATAGATATCAGACAGCAAAAGATAGATAACATCCATAAGGAGTTTCAAACGTAGATTACAGAAGAAAAAGGCAATCGATTAGAGATAAGAATTGATTAGTGCAATTTATTTTCGATTACCAATAGAACATCGATTAGTGAAGAATACAATGAATTTATAACGAAGTGAACTTCGATTAGAGAAACAGGTAAGTCCTACTTCTATTAGTGATAGATTTTAAGCTTTGGATACTGAAGAACTTTCAACAGAGGTTACAATTGCTGAATTTCTTGTTCCTTAATGTGTTTTTTTAGGAGAACTATCCTTATTTAATGAATAGATAAATATCTAACTGATAAATCTACAAATTACACATCCTCAATTCTCTTCTGATAGATGTGAATCTATCTTCTATAAAGGATTTTGTAAAGATATCAGATAGTTGATACAAAGTATCTAAAAAACTAATTTTAATACAACCTTTAGCTACATAATCTCTAATAAGTGATGTCTAACCTTAATGTGGTTGGTCCTGGAGTGCTAGATGGGATTCTTTGTCAAGTTTATTGCACTTGTGTTATCGCACAACATTGAGATTGCCTCCAGCTTCAATTCAAAGTCTTTTAATTGGTTCTTGATCCACATCAGTTGTGAACAACAGCTTCTAGCTACTACCTATTATGCTTCTGTTGTTGATAAAGCTACTGAATTTTACTTTCTAGAAGACTATGAGATTAAGCATCCTGCAAGAAATTGACAAGTACTACTGATGCTTTTTATATCTATTTTGCATCCACCATAGTCAGCATCTGAATATCCAAGCAAATTGAGATAGCATCCTCTAGGATACTATAGTCCTAAGTTATAAGTATTAACCAGATATCTAAAGATTCTTTTGACACAGGTCATATGAGATTCTTTAGGATCAAATGGAAACTTGACACACATACAAACACTAAAGAGAATTTCTGGCCTACTAGCAGTAAGATAGAGCAGTGATCCAATCATACCTCTGTAGACCTTTTGATCTATCTTTTTTACTTTCAGGGTCTACATCTAATCTTGTTGAGGTGCTCATAGGAGTGGTGAGAGCTTTAACTTGATCAAAGCCATATTTCTTCAATAAGTCCTTGCTGTACTTGGCTTGACATATGTGAATTCCTTCCTTCATTTACTTGATTTGCAAACCAAGGAAGTAGCTTAGCTCCCATCATGCTCATTTCGAATTCACTCTGCATTAACTTTTCAAAGTCCTTGCACAAATTTTTATTAGTAGCACCAAAAATTATATCATCAATATAAATGTGAATAACTAGTAAATACTTATCATGATTCTTAATAAAAAAGATGCAGTCTACTTTGCCTATATTGAAACCATGATTGATAAGAAAGGACTCAATCATTCATACCAAACTCTAGGAGCTTGTTTAAGACCATACAATGCCTTATGCAAATTAAACACACGGTTGAAAAAATATGATCTTCAAAGCCTAAAGGTTGTTCAACATATATCTCCTCTTTTATAAGACCATTTAAAAATGCACTTTTAACATCCATTTGAAAAAGTTTTAGATTACATACTGATGCAAATGCTAGCAGAATACAAATTGCCTCAAGTCTATCTATTGAGGCATAGGTCTCATCATAATCTATGCCTTCCTCCTAGCAGTAGCCTTAACCTACCAATATGGCCTTGTTTCTTGTGATTGTACTTGATTCATCTATTTTATTTCTAAATACCCATATTGACGTCAATGACTGAATGATCAGATAGTCTAGGAACAAGTGACCAAACTTGATATCTCTGGAAGCTGATTTGGTTTCTCTTACATGGCTAATATCCAAGATTCATCTTCCAGTGCCTCATTGACTATCCTAGGCTCTATTTGGGAAACAAAAGCTAAGTAGTCATAGGAAATGATCTTACTTTTAGTTTTTACTCTCTCATTCGGATTTTAAAAAATATTCTCCCGAGGATGATACTTGTGGTATCTCCACTCTTTGGGCAGATCTTCATGTTGATCTTCAACTTGTTGCATGTCCCCCATGGGTGGATCTTCCTCTATATTATCCTTTACCCTCAGTTTGTTCAGTCCTTCTAGAATATCTCCTGCATCATTGTCATCAAGATACCATTTTCTTCCTTTGGAAGATGCATTAGTTTCATCAAATATAACATGAAGAGTTTGTTCAACAAGTAAGGTCTCTTATTAAAGACTCTAAAACCATGAGGTTTAGAAATGTACCATGGGAACAAACCTTCATTAGATTTTAAGTTAAGCTTCCCAAGGTTGTCCTTTCCATTGTTGAGGATGAAGCATCTACATCCGAATGGCTTCAAGCGTCCAACTTTTGACTTCTGCTCTTTGTATAGTTCAAAAGGAGTCTTCTTAAGAACTGGCCTGATTATAGCTCTACTTATGATCTAGAAGGTTGTGTTGACTGCTTTTGCCCAGACGTATCTAAGTAAGTTATTTTCTGACAGCATAGTTCTGGCTATATCAAGTAGTGTTCTGTTCTTCTTTTCTACTACACCATTTTGTTATGAAATTCTTGGAGCTGAAAAATTGTGCTGAATCCCATTTTTTTCATCGAACCTAGTGAACTCAGCATTCTGAAATTCTCCACCATGATCAGATCTCGATAGCTATGATACTCATATTCTTCTCCTTTTGTACTACTTTGTTGAACTTGAAGAACGCTTTAAAAGTATCATACTTGCTTTCTAAGAAAGCCACCCAGGTGAACCTAGAGTATTCGTTAACCATGGTAGTCCATAGGCTTTTCCACCTAGGCTGATCGTCCTCATGGGTCCAAACAGATCTATATGTATCAATTCTAGAGGTTTGGAAGTTGTAACATTAGTCTTGGATTGAAATAAGATCTTAGTATGCTTGCCCTTAGCACAAGCTGCACAAATGCTTGACATCTTTATCTTCATTTTAGGTAGTCCATCCACTAAGTCATGCTTGATCAATTTTTGTAGTACTTCTTGACTTGCATGTCCTTGTTTCATGTGCCATAACTCTACTTCTTTTGAGTTGTTAGCTGCAAAGCACACATCTTTGTCTTTAAGCTCATCCAAATGAATGATGTAGATGTTCTTTTTTCTGTGAGCTTTCAAGACAATCTTATTCTCCTTAGAGATGATGCATTCAGAGAATTCAA
Source organism: Zantedeschia hybrid cultivar (assembly GCA_030544215.1). Classification (NCBI taxonomy): domain Eukaryota; kingdom Viridiplantae; phylum Streptophyta; class Magnoliopsida; order Alismatales; family Araceae; genus Zantedeschia; species Zantedeschia hybrid cultivar. Next base: position 20,639,253 of record JARZZO010000009.1, read on the forward strand.
ACAAAATCATGTGCCCTCTGTTACATAGTTGACTGATGCTGATTAGATTGTGCTTCAGTCCTTTTACATAAAGTACATCTTCAATTAAGTCTGTAGATTTGCGCCCTACTATTCCACAACATATGGCCTTTCCCTTGCCATCATCCCCATAGGTGACAGTAATAGTTTCTGATATGATATTCTTGAATAAGGTACAGTCCCCTCTCATGTGTCTGGAGCATCTACTATCTATGTACCATCTGGATGCTCCCAGGCCTACCTGCATAAATTACTCAGGAGTTTTAGGTACCCAAAACTTTTTGGGTCCTTTGAGGTTAGTAGCAGCAAATGATCCTTTAGGCAGCTAGACCTACTTCCTCATTTTACAAGTTTTGGAAGTGTGGCCTAGTCTGCCACAATGTGAGCAACAGTATATATTAAGAGCTTTTTGTTTTGAGCATATTCTAGTTTTAGCTTTTACAAATTTATGGGTAGGATACTTATCTAGAGGTTTTATTTTTGAGCCTTTGGATTTCACAAAATCAAGTCCATTTTTTCTATTATCAGCCCTAAGTCCCTTTAAATAAAAGTGTAAGGATGTTTTGCCCTTAATTAATTTTTCAAGAGTAGATTTTAAATATTGGTTCTCTTGGATTAGCTCATTTTATTTGATTTTATCTTCATTAATAATCATATTTCTCTTATTTATCTTTAAGGGTTCATATTGTAAGTCTCGAAGTTTAGAGTCATTTATTTTAATTACTTCACCAAGATAGATATTTTCTAATTTTAATCTTCCATTATCTTGCACTAAATCTAAGTTTTCAGATTTTAAGGACCCACTTATAGCACTTAATTTATCATGGTCTATTTTAAGTTTCTTGAAGTCTTTAGAAAGAATTTAAAATTTTTTATACAGCTCATCAAAAGTTTCTTCTAAAGACAGTTCCTCACTAGATTCTTATTCAGAAAATAAAGCTGCGAAAATTACCTGCTCATCTGTTTGATGAGTATAGTTCCTCATTAATGCATTGTTGACTACTTCTTCTTCTTCATATGAGTTGAAAGAAGTTGATGTAGCATCTTCATTGTCCCATGCAGCTGCCGTTGCCTTCTTCTTGAGCTCCTTCTTTTTAAGTAGTGAACATTTAGATCTTAGATGTCCAGGCTGATTGCATTCATAATAGTAGCTTCATGTCTCTTGTCTTTGGCGAACTTCCTTTTGTAGTGTCTCTGTCCTGAGACACTTTGGAACTTCTTCTATTGAAGAATTCTTAGAAGTCTTCGAGATAGAAGAGCTTCATCTTCGTCTTTGTCAGCATCACTTTCTTCAGTAGATGATGCTACTTCTTTGGTGCTTATTTGAAAGGTTTTGAGAGCTGTGGAGACTCCTCTCTTGGAGGAACTCTCCCCTAGTCTTTTCATGTTGATTTCATAGATCATGAGGGACCCAACAAGCTTCTCAAGTGACATGCTACTGAGGTCATGGGCTTCCTCAATAGCTGTCACCTTTGGCGTCCATTGACTAGGTAGAGACCTTAGAATTTTTTGAACAAGGTCTTTAGATTTGTACTCCTTTCCAAGAGCCATTAACCCATTTGTAATGTCAGTAAATCTTGAGTATATTTGGTGATGATCTCTCATGATTCCATCTTGAATTTTTTATATTGTGTAATCAGGATAACTATCTTGGTCTCCTTGACTTTATCGGTACCTTCATAGGTCAACTGAAGCTTCTACCACATTTCTTTGGTGGTCTTGCATGCATAGGTTCGATTGAACTCTTTCTTTTCTAGAGCACAGTAAATGATGTTTTTAGCCCTGTTATTTAAAAACATCAAACGTTTATCATTATCTATCCATTTATCTCTAGGCACAGTTATGGTGTAATTGCCATCTTCAAGCACTCCTCAAAGGTCAAAGTCAACTTCCTTAAATAAATACTCCATACGGCATTTCCAGTAAGAATAGTCTTTCCCTTCAAACAAAAGAATGCACTTGATAGATTGACTTTCAGCATAATTGTTTGTCATAGTCATTACTCTCTTGACTATTAAGTCAAATAAATGAGAGACCGGACTCTGATACCACTTGTTTCCAAAGGCTAGATTAACCCAAAGGGGAGGGGGGTGAATGGGTACATAAAAAAAAAAAAATCTAAGACTAACAACTTAAATGCAGAAGCTTAAATGAGTACATAATAAGAGGGAAGAAAGAAACAATCACACAAATTAATTGCACACATAATTTATATTGGTTTGGTCTTGTCCAGACTACATCCAGTCCCTAAGTATCCTCTTGGCATTTTTACTTCACAAGGAATAGACTTTTTCTGGTCAAACAACATACAAGGTACTGACCCCTTGCTGGTCTCACAACATTACAAAGTACTGACCCCTTGTGTAGACACGCTAATTTTGACATCATATTGAGTAAATTTCATATCATATAATAATGCTCCGAAATGGTCTGATTTTTAATCCTTAATTGATTTTTATCTATTTTTCTTGATTAATTGTATTAATGACGTCGACTTGGTACGACGCCATTTAAGTTATTAGATGAAATTGGTTTTAACTCAAATTCTTAATCGAAATATGAAAATTTCTAAATGACGTCGCTTATGTTCGACACCATTTAGGTTTCCTAATCCATTTAGATTTCTAATTTAATTTTTAGTTAATTTCCTAATTAACTGAATCACGTCGCCTATGCCTAACGCCATTTAGGTTTCCTACCTCTTTTGGCTTCCTTCTCCGGATTATCATTATCTTTAATTTAGCTAAAAGACGTCTCTCTCGGGCGATGCGATTTGGTTAATTACAAATAATGATGATTTGGCTGAGATTATCTTGTTCTCTTGGTTGGATTAGCTTTAAACTCTTTCAAGTTGATCCGTAAGTGGCCGCGGAGGCGCATGAGAGCTCTAACACTAGGTCTATATAAACCCAAACCCTTGGTCATTAAAAAAGGTCATTGAAAGAGGTTAGAAAAAGGTTAGAAAAGGTTCAAAAGGTGTTCAAAAAGTTGAAGAGGCTTAAGCATTAAAGGATCGGAGCGCTACGTGATGGCTTCCAAGAGCACTTGAAGGAGAAAAACGTGGTCAACTCTTCATGCTCTTCATCCTTTAAGATCAAACAAGACCCAAGGCTTCAAGGGGCCATCTAAATCTTTTTTTCATTAGTTTCTTTTTCATCTTAGTTTCTTCATATAATCATATTCATATCACTTCATGCACACACACCCACATAATCATCTTTTCAAATCTCACACATGCTATAGGGGTTTAAGTAAATATCACACAAGTGAGTTTCTTGTTTTGATTGCATGATTAATAATCTTGTTAGAATAGATTCTACATTCTATTAGTTTTAATTAGTTTTTCTCCTTATTTTCTTCATTTTCTTGTAAGGTATAAAGGAGCATCAAAAGATCAAGCAAAGAAGAAATTCTGGAGTGAAAAGGACGATCCCCAAATCAAGTAAGAATAAGAGTAAAAATGACTCTCTTTCTTCAGCCCGCTGAAGAGAGGGAATCAAGAACATCCGTATCTCCCCCGTTTCAAACAGGTAAGCGATCAAACCTTTCTTTTGAAACTTTTTAGTCAAAAGTTTCTGACTATCACATGTTAGTTGTTAATTATTTTATTGTCATTAAACAACACTTGATTCATGATAATCACACACTCAAATTGAGCACTCACACCTTGTCGGTCTTACAACACCCAACCTCAACTGATCTTCCCTTTAATCCACTAAAGAGGAACAACCACTTGTCCACAAACATGTCCACTCTTCCACACATAGGAAGAGGAACAATTAATGAGCTGAAATAAATGATAAGACTGTTTCTTAACATCCAAGTTTTCTTCTCAAAGAACATAACATAGATCACTGGTCTTAATTAGAGGAAGATCTTCAAGAGCTTGATATAGAGAGTGCTGAAGCAGGGCTCTTGAAATCTTCACACAAGACTGTTTGCTAGGCGTTTAGGCGCAGCTCTCTCTCAAAATCACTTTAGCTCACTGGAATAGATTTTTCAATGCTTGATCTTTGGATCTATTTTTTCTCTCTGGTGAAGATCTTCTATTTATATAGGTCTTCAAAAATCTATTCATTAGACTGATGAAAAAGAAATGCAGAATTCCCGCTTGAGTCTAATATTTGAATTTCCCAGAGACAAGGCACATAGAGAGAGAGAGAGAGAGAGAGAGAGAGAGAGAGAGAGAGAGAGTATCCTTGGACTTTTGTTCGACGTAGTTGAATTTGACCTTAGAAACTTCCTCGAGTGCAGAGCTTTGCCTCTTATTAGCATCAAACACAAATACTTTAAATACAAGAAAGGAAACTGACTTTTTCTTTACCTTGTGTTAGTAGTGTAGCAGATGTCTATGAAAGGATAATTGATAAAATTAAATAGCTTTTTAGCTCTGATAGACATAGAGAAAGAGTGTAAAGCAAAGTAGCTATCAATATGAGTCTTAAGGTGCTAATCGAAGAGTCAATTGATATATAACTCGAGTCGGTAATCGAAGCATTAATCAATATGAAACTTTTAGTGGTAATCGATAGAGCCAATCTATTGAAGACTTAAAGTAGTAATCGAAGAGCTAATCGATATGAGACTTAAAGCGCAACTGATATTCGACTTAACATTAATAATCAAATAACCACTTCAAACGTTGATCGAAGAAACTATATAAGGCATTAATCAAAATAATACTTAGCCGCATAGAACATAATCAATTAAGCTCGAATACAGTTAGCGATAGAAAACAACTAAAATATGAGTATTTGTACTGACATTTGTAAGATTTTTTTATCACCAAAATACGAAAAATAATGTAAATCCACAAATTGCTCAACAGAGGTATGTCCTTATGTGGACATGTTGTCATCATGATCTGATTGAAAGATAGAATTTGTGTATCCCACAACTTTCAAATCAGAACCTCCATAGATTAAAAACATATCCTTAGTTCTTCTTAAGTACTTAAAAGATACATTTCATAGCTGTTCAATATTGTGAACCTGGATAAACCTGATATTTGTTGGCTATGCTCAAAGCATTCGCCACGTTAGGCCTAGTACATAGCATCACGTACATAATAGACCCAATAGCTAAAGCATAAGGTACCTCACTCATGTATTCTCTCTCTTCAGGTGTCTTTGGTGACATATTCTTGGAGTGATAGATTCCATGTCTCATCGGGATGTGACCCCTTTTGGAATCTTGCATGTTAAAGCTTTTTAACAATTGTGACTATGTATATAGACTAAGATAAACCAAGCATTCTATTAGATTTATCCCTATAGATATTTATCTCTAGGATATATGATGCATGATAGACAACTAAGCTTTCACAGACGATAACATTTCTACATCATTCCCAATGAGTAGAATGTCATCAACATAAAGAACATGTAGAAGATATAGGACCAGGCAGATTGGCGTGATTAGACTAGGCCTATTGACGCAGGCTCCTTTAGCAGACCAGGTCTACTCAATGAGTTGGGGTGGAGTTGACCCACTGGCATAGGGTTTGGGATCACAGGTGGCCCGTTCCGCACTGACAAGAGTGAAGGAAGCAGTGTTGGGTTCTCGTGTTTCTCCGGATCGCTCACACAGCGGAATATAAAATTAAATCAGCGATCCATTTCTTGTTTCGAAAATACTAAAACCGGATTATCGAATAATCGGTCCTCACATTCCTCGCTCGTCAAAGCCCACGAAGCCTCCGCCATTCGCCGCAATGATCGCCGCAACGCGCAGATGATTTCCCGTCGGACGGGAGTCGGAGAAGCGGCGGAGCAAACCTAGAGAACATGTCCAGCCTAGGGCGCTAGAGAGAGAAAGGAAGAGAAGATGTGGTGGCTAGGGTTGAACAGCCGCCAGGCCTGCTCAGCCCGTTTGCTACATTTTATACTAACCGCGCGATTTTCTTATAAAAATCCCCGGTTAATATAAAACCTACTTATTTATCCATCGCCTTGAGAATCATTTGCGTATGACCCTTTTGGCCCAATAACCAGTCCGATTAATGGCCAAATAAGCCCAGTGACTCCTCATTGGCCTGATTAATCAATTAATACTCATATTAATTAATTAATCAATTGAATTAATGTCGTACATCGAATTCGAACGGGCCTCCGATCACGTTGGGTGCCAAACAACACTGTGTGAACCGGAAGGTATTGGGGTTAAGCAACCCACTCTTGAAACCTTTCCGCCGACAGTTACCGCGTGGATATAATTCTTCATTCGTACAATGCTCTCGAGTCAACTCAGGATATGGTGTACTGTCAAACCCTAATCGGTCGATTCACTTGGATCGGTTGTTGCCGTATAATATCGGACAACTCCTTTCCCGATATTATCATCCGCCTTGACCAGGGACTTCCTGTTGGGTTCTCGTGTTTCTCCGGATAGCAAAACGCAGTGGAAAATAAAATTGAAACCAGCAATCCGTTCCCGTTTCGAATAACTAAAATCGATAATCGGATTACCAATTCTTACCGTCCGCGGATTCAAATCCACGGCCGATCGGTTCCGTCGGTGTGACACCGCAAGCCACGCAAGCGCCCAGCCTCTAGCGGAGTACATGCAATCCTCCTTGTGGTGGATATCATCACGTTCCTCGCTCATCACAACCCTCAAATCCTTCGCCGTTCGCCGCAACGACAGTCGTGACGCGTGGTCGATTTCCCGTCGGACGGGAGTCGAAGAAGCGGCGGAACAGACCTGGAGATCAGAACCGACTTGGGGCGCTAGAGAGAGAGAGGAAGAGAGGAGGGGGCGGCTAGGGTTAGCAGTAGCCTGGCCTGCTCAGCCCGCTCGCTACATTTTATATTAATCGTGCGGTTTTTCATAAAAACTCTTGGTTTATATAAAACCCACTTATTTATCCATCACTTTGAGAATTATTTGCGTGTGACCCTCTAGGCCCAATAATCAGTCCGGTTAATGGCCCAATAAGACCAATGACTCCTCACTGGCCTGATTAATCAATTAATAACTTATATTAATTAATTAATCAATCAAATCAATGTCGCACATAAAATTCGATCGGGCCTTCGATCACGTTGGGTGCCAAGCAACACCGCGTGAATCTGGAAGGTATTGGGGTTAAGTAGCCCACTTTTGGAATCTTTCTGCTGATAGTTATCATGTGGATACAGTCCTTTATTCGTACAATGCTCTCGAGTCAACTTAGGGTATGGTGTACTGTCAAACCCTAACCGGTCGACTCACTTGGATCGGATGCTATCGAATAATATCGGAAAACTCTTTTCCTGATATTATCGTCCGCCCAGGCTAGGGACTTCCGCGCATCCTTCCTAGAGCATTCTCTCTCTAAGTACCGAGAGCGAATGATTCCTTATTGACACTCAATTCCCTTCAACGGTATTCCACTGTACCCAATCCTTGGCTATTTAGAATCCCGTGGTTAGAGATTCATAAACCAAGGTTAAAGCACATAAATCCACCAACAAGGTGTCCTTGGTGTCTCAGGTCCGAGGACCATCCATGTAACTGCGACAATAGAATCAAGCTGGTTGACAGTGAGGTACAATACCATCCAACGATTCAGTCGGATCAGTTCAGTGAACTCATTCTCTAATGAGCACCTACAGATTCGCCTTAGTGTCTCCACACAACTGACTTTGAGATCAGTCACCCTCATCATATGAGCAGGAGTAATATGCACTAGTCTAACTGGATATCTGATGTCCTTCTCGGATATCCTCTGACTAGGAACTATTAAGAATATGTATATTTAATTGATCAGTCTCATTAGTATGATCTCATCATAATCTGATCACTATCGCAGATATTCATGGACTTCATTATGAGACGATAATAATACGAATTATACATAAGGAATATAATGCCAATTTATTAATAAATGAACGAGATTACAAAGTCATATTGGCTTGTAAGCCACTTAAGACTAACAATCTCCCACTTGGACTAAAGCTAATCACCTTTATGCACTAAACCTATAGACTCTAGGTGACGCTCAAACACATTTTGAGCCAACAACTTTGTCAGTGGATCTACTACATTGTCGACAGATGGACCTCTTTCCACCACTACATCTCTTCTGGATATGAGCTCTCTGATGAGATGAAAGCACCTCAGAATATGTTTCGATTTCTGAAGAGACCGTAGCTCTTTCGCTTGTGCAATAGCCTCATTGTTGTCGCACAATAGCGGAACAGGTTCAGAGATGCAGGGAACTACGCCGAGGTCAGTGATGAATTTCTTCAACCACACTGCTTCCTTGGCGGCTTCAGCTGCAGCGATATATTCACCTTCAGTCGTCGAATCTACAGTGGTTGCTTGCTTGGAACTATTCCAGCACACTGCCTCTCCGTTTAAAGTAAACATAAATCTAGATGTAGACTTGCTATCATCTAGATCTGACTGGAAACTCGAGTCAGTATAATCTCGTAGTTTGAAGTCATCTCCTCTATAAACAAGAAACATATCCTTAGTTCTTCTCAAGTACTTAAGGATACATTTCACTGCCTTCTAGTGCTCTTCGCTTGGATCAACCTGAAATCTATTCGTAACACTTAGAGCATATGCTACATCAGGCCATGTACATAGCATGACATACATGATAGATCCTATGGCAGAGGCATAGGGTACTCTATCCATGAATGCCCTCTTATCAGGAGTTTTAGGAGACTGCTCCTTTGAGAGATTAATTTCATGTCTCATCAATATGAGACCTCTCTTGGAATTTTCCATGCCAAACCTTTTGACTATGGAATCTATGTACAAGGATTGGGTCATTCCAAGCATCCACTTTGATCTATCTCTATAGATCTGTATTCCCAATACGTAGGATGCTTCTTCCAAATCCTTCATGGAGAAATTTTTCGACAGACAGATCTTTACTGATGACATCATAGCTATATCATTCCCAATGAGTAGTATATTATCTACATAAAGAACTTGGAAAGTGACTGCACTCCCACTTGTCTTCTTGTACACACAAGGCTCATCTTTATTCTTAATGAAATCATAAGACTTGACGGCCTCGTCAAATCTTATGTTCCAGCACTGGGAAGCTTGCTTCAGTCCATAAATGGACTTTTGAAGCTTGCACACTTTATCTGGAGATTCTTTGGATGTGAAACCTTCTGGTTGTATCATATACACCTCTTCCTTAAGGTTATCGTTGAGGAAGGCAGTTTTCACATCCATCTGCCAGATCTCGTAATCGTAGTGTGCAACTATGGCGAGTAGAACTCTGATCGACTTTATCATGACAACTGGTCAGAAAGTCTCATTATAGTCAATTCCTTGCCTTTGACGATATCCCTTTGCCACCAATCTTGTCTTATAAGTGTCGATCCGTCCATCAGCACCGATCTTTCTCTTAAAGATCAACTTGCACCCGATAGGTACAATACCCTCGAGCAAGTCCTCTAAGTTCCAAACTTAGTTGGTGTACATGGCTTAGATTTCTGAGTTCATGGCTTCTTGCCATTTCCCGGCTTCTGGGCCTTCTGTGGCCTCCTAATAGGTTTTAGGATCATCATCCTCATTATATTCTACCTTAGACTCTCCTTCAGCGATATGTCCCACACATCGTTCGGGTAGTCTAGGTGCTCTACCAGATTTACGAGGCTCATATGCGTGTACCTGAACAGATTCAAGAACTGATATATCATTCGATGATATTGCAGCTGTTTGAGGATCTGGAACCTCTTCAAGTACTATTTTTCTCCCACTGTCCTCCTGGAGAAGGTATTACTCTTTCAGGAAGACAACTTTCCTAACGACAAACACATTTTGTTCATCAGGATGGTAAAAATAGTATCCAAAGATTTTCTTTGGATATCTCACAAACCTGCATTTATCCGTTCGTGATTCCAACTTGTTTGGATCATGCCTCTTTACATGAGCAGGACAACCCCTAAGTTTAACATGTTTAAATTCTGGTTTCCTGCCTTTCCATATCTCATATGGAGTAGAGGCCACAGACTTGCTGGGTACTCTGTTCAGTAGGTATGCTGCTGATTCTAGAGTATACCTCCAGAGGGACACTGGTAATCTTGAAAAGCTTATCATGGATCGTACCATATCCAACAAGATGCGATTCCTCCTTTCTTATATACCATTCATCTGTGGTGTGTATGGAGGGGTCACATGAGAAAGGATACCATTATCCTTTAAGAATTGTGTGAAATTAGTACTCAAGTATTCTCCTCCCTGATCTGATCGAAGAGCTTTAATATTCTTTCATAACTGCTTCTCTACCTCACTCTTGAACTCTTTGAACTTTTCAAATGCTTCCGACTTGTACCTCATTTAAATACACGTAGCCTAATCTTGAGAAGTCGTCGGTGAACGTGATGAAGTACGAGAAGCCACCTTTGGCTTGGGTGGACATGGGATCACATACATCCGAATGTATTAGTTCCAAAATGTCATTGGTACGTTCTCTATGTCTAGTAAATAGAGATTTTGCCATTTTTCCCATAAGGCAGGATTCACATGTCGCAAACGATTCATAATCGAATGCCGTTAAATAACCATGTATATGCAACTTTTGCAGCCTGCTTTCATCAATGTGTCCAAGTCTATAATGTCACATGCAGGCTGGGTTTATACAATTCTTGCTCTTCTTAAGAGCATTATCAATATGAAGATTGTAATAAGAAACATCTAAGAGATATAGACCGTTGACTAAAGATGCCGAAGCTATTGATTTATTACCATAATAAATCGAACAACTTCTATTCTCGATAGACAACCTATACTTTATCTTGTCCAAACAAGATACTGATATGATGTTCTTTATTATGCTAGGAACATAATAACAATCTTCTAATAATAATACGTCTCCCGATGGAAGCCTGAGGTTTGCTGTCCAATTGCTGCAACATCAAATTCAATAGGATCAAAACTTGTATTTTCTTAACTTCATCTTTGTAAGGACTGAGGTTTCGGGTTCAGTATTCGGATCGGTTTCGGGTCGGATTCCCCGGTTTGGACCCTGAGGGGGGGTCTTAAGAATTTCTTCTAAACGACGTCTGTCCTGCACGACGCCTTTCAAACGGCGTCTTGCTGGGTGGATGCCATTTAGGTCTGTTGTTGTTGCGCCACGTGGGCAGGTTTCGGGCCGCGAGAGTACGGCCCCTGTCTTGTCGTCTGAACGGCGTCCGTGATGGACGACGCCATTCAGATTGCGACCCTACGATGTCAGTGTACGGTGCCGGTGTTGTCGTCTGAACGGCGTCGGTGGTGAGCGACGCGTTTCAGAGCTTCTGTCAGTACGGCCCGTCCTGTCATCTGATTGGCGTCTGTCTCGGACGACGCGTTTTACCATGTTTCGGATTGACCCCGCGAGCCTTCCCTTCTTTCCCTCATTCTCACCCTCTCACTCTCTCTCCTCCCCCTCTCCGCCTCCTCCGATCCCTCTCTTCCCCTTTCCCTTCCTCTTCTTCCTCTTCCACCACTCCAACGCCTCTCTACCTCTCACCACTACCACCACCACTTCCTTCGCGGCGTTTCCTTCTCCGGGCGGCGGCCGACGTCCCGGCGGAGTGGCGACGTCCTCGGGGGTACCGGCGGCGGTCTGCGGTGCGGCGGTTCGGCGGCACGGAGCCAGGAAGAGTTCAAGTAACCGGTAGGGGGACGAACCTTGCATGAATTGTAGTCGTTTCATCCGTAGTTTCCATGTGATGCATGATGCGTTTGGGGGTAGAACGAGCATGTTAGAGGCTTTTCTTGATGGGAATGAGGGTTTCTATGAATATGGATTTGTGATGGTTTAGTTTTCCCCTCTTCCTCCTCTGTTTTTGGGTGATTTTGGGGCTTTTGGAGGTGTAAAGGGAGCCCTCGGGCAGAGTGCAGAACCTGATTTCTGGCGTTAAAAGACGTCGTGCCTGGACTACGCCATTTAGAATGGCAACGGGCAAGCACGACGCTATTTAGGCAGAAATCGCCCTGTGTGAGGTTCTGTCAGTTCAGGGTTTCTGGTGCTAAAAGACGTCGTGCCTGGACGACGCCATTTAGAATGGCGACGGGCAAGCACGACGCCATTTAGGCAGAAATCGCCCCTATTGAGGTTTCTGCAAGTTTCGGATTCTGGTGTGAATGGCGTCTGAGGACAGCGACGCCTTTTTAAAAAGGCGGCTTCCCAGGACGACGCGTTTTAAGAAGAATCAACCGTGGCCTGTCCCTGTTTCTGTCGCTGATAGGCGACGAGGGATGGCGACGCGTTTTAAAAGGCGGCTACCTGTGGCGACGCCTTTTTAGGCCATATTCTGAGGCCGAGATTTCATGAACCAGTTTAGGATGCTTGAATGGCGTCGGCCTTGGGCGACGCGATTCAAGACAGAACCACACTAATCCATACAAGTAAAATGTGTTTACACTGCTAGATAGTTGGATAAATGCATGCCTTCGGCATACTCGATGATGATGGGTTCTTTGTGACCGGATAGCACTGCGTCGTGTATCGTGCGACCGTGGACTTCTCACGTGACCGGATCGCACTGTGCCGTGTTTTGTGTTACTGTGGACCTAGAGTGACAGTTGTAGCGTTTGACATCCTGTGTCGGTGCGGTTGGGACACAACGCTGATGGGAGCAGTGGCGGGGTGACGCCTAGTGAGAGAGGGTCACCTGGTGAACCCCGGGGTTAGCTAGTACCGGTGTCGGAGTGGTACCTGTGGAGTGTCACTCGTGCTGGGGGAAGGAGTAACCACCTGAGCCAGTTGGGCCGGAGTAGCCAGCGTGCTATCCGAGGGGTTATTGTTTGGTCTCAGCGGGTCGGTGTTTGCTGGGGGAAGGAGTAACCGCCGGAGTAGCCAGTGTGCTATCTGAGGGATTACTGTTTGGTCTCAGCGGATCGGTGTTTCCCACTTTCGGAGACGTGGTTGGCGCATTTTGCCGAGACGCGAGTTGTAGGCTCCTTGGTAGAATGATTTCTGAGATATACATGTTATACTTCGAATGCATGTGGTTTATATTGAGATTTAGGAGTAGTGTATTATAGTTTTACTTGCCTTAATTACCTGTACCTGTGTTATTGCACGTGTGGGTGTGTGAGTGGGAGGCAATGGATCGGATGATCCCTACTGTAACGACCCACCACCCTATAATCGGGGATCCGATTACTAAATGGGTACTGAATCATTAATTTGGAACCAAACCAGGATCTAAGTAAGTCTGGGAAATAAATAATAAACTAAGCTAAACATTCACATCGCATTGAATTGAAAGGAAAAAGCAGGAATTAAAAGTTATTACAATGCGACTCGATACAACAAATAATTACATACTCCAACAGAAAAAAAATAATTAAGCATACAGGCCAGGAATAAAGATAACAGCTACGTCGGGGCATATCCCGGAACAACAACTGACGGCGCGCGACACACAGCAGCACACCCCTCGCTAAGTCTGCCTGAAATCCTCACCTGAAAATCGCAGGGGTGAGTTTCAACGAAAAGACTCAGTAGGGATCCTTCGATCCCCACTGCCCAGTTACACACCCACAAGTGTAAAATGCAGCTAAAAGTCCAGTGAACAAGTAAAGCAGTAATTACTACTCCTAAATCTCGATATGAATCACATGCATTCGAAATATATTTAACATGCATATTTCTAAAACCAGTCTACCAGGAAATCCACAACCAACGTCTCGGTAGAACACGCCAACCACACAAACGAAGGTGGAGAAAACACCGACCCGCTGAGACCAAACAGTAATCCCTTGGATAGCACTCTAGCTACTCCGGCCCAGCTGGCTCAGGTGGTTACTCCTTCCCTCAGCACGAGTGACACTCCAAAGGTACCACACTCACACCGGTACTAGCTAACCCCGGGATTCACCAGGTGACCCTCTCTCACTAGGGGTCACCCCGCCACACCCACACCGGCGCTGTGCTCCACCCACACCAGCACAGGGTGATAAAGCGCTACAACTGTCACTCTAGGTCCACATTAGCTCAAAACACAGCACAGTAAGAAGTCCACGGTCGCATGCAACACCATGCGCAGCGTACGATCCGGTTACAATGAATCCATCACCATAGAGTATAATTTAAAGCATGCATTTAACTAATTAAACAACTGTCTAACCATGTAACATGTTTTAATGGCATGAATTAGTGTGATTCTGTCTTGAATCGCGTCGCCCAAGGCCGACGCCATTCAAGTCTCATAAATTGGTTCACAGAAACTCGGCCACAGAACCTGGCGTAAAACACGTCGCCACAACCAGTCGCCTTTTGAAAGGCGTCGCTGTCCCTCGTCGCCTTTTAGCGACCGGTAACAGGGACAGGAAAATGAGGTGATTTCACTAAAACGCGTCGTCGACGCCAGTCGCCTATTGAAAAGGCGTCACTGTCCCTGGACGCTTATCAGTCCGGGAACATGGTCTGTTAATGGATTAAATCGCGTCGTGTGTGGGCGCCGCCTTTCTGAAAGGCGTCGCTTCACCTCGACGCCATTTAGCCCCGACAGACAGGTTCTCTCCTTGCTTCCCCCAATCCTCGAGGTGGGATTTCTCCCCTAAAACGCGTAGAAAAGACACAAAACATAGAGGGGAAGGAGGAGAATCCATCTACCCATTAGAACACCCAATTTCTCATACATGCACTTAGCGTTTTCACCCCAAAAAGCACCCCAAAGCATGCTTCAAATGCTGGAAAACATGGTTTTCAAACGAAAATGCACTGGGGATAGTCACCCTACCGGTCACTTGAACTCCTCCTAGCTCCAAGCCGTCCACCCGTCTCGCCCCACGCCGCCGCCGGTACCGCCGAGGTCGTCCTTACTCCACCGGGACGTCGGCCGCCGTCCGGAGAGAAAACGCCGCGGAGGAGGTGGTGGTGGTAGTGGTGGGAGTTAGGAGGTCGATGGAGTGGAGGGAGAGATGAAATGGTGGGAGGAAAAGAGGGAGGGGAAGGAGGCGTCGCCGGAATCGCTGGAGGAAGGGAGGAGAGAGAGAGAGAGAAGGAAGAAATGAGGGAAAGGAAGGAGGATTCGCGGGGTTAACCAGAAACTGGCTAAAACACGTCGAGCTGTACGGACGCCTATCAGTTGACATGACGGGTCGCTCTGACAGAACTTTGAAACGCGTCGTCCAGCCAAGACGCCGTTCAGACGACAAGACTGGCGCCGTACACTGACAACCCAGAGTCACAGTCTGAAAGGCGTCGTCCCTAGCGGACGCCGTTCAGACGACACGACAGGGCCGTACTCTCGCGGCCCAAAGCCAGCCCACGTGGCACAAACTAAAACGCGTCTGCAATGCTGGACGCCGTTTAAACCGCGTCGAGTGGGCTCGACGCGAAACAGAACAGAGTCTCAGCCCCACTAGGGCCTGAACTACAGGGTCCGACCCCGAAAACCGGATCCGAAAACCTCAGTCCTTACACCTACTGAGCCCAATTCTGGTGTGGCTCACTCCCTGCGGTTTTCAGGTGTGGACCTCGTGGCGAGTGGCGGCGTGTGGTGTTCTTTTTGGTGTGCGGACCAGCAACTATCTCAGTTCCGGAGTATGCCCCGATGTTGTTGTACTTTGCTTCTGCCTGTACTTAATTAATTTGTTGGACCATGTAATTATTGTTGGACTGTGTACGGACATTATTAATTTCCTTTCTGCGCACTTGTAGTTCCTTTTGTCCGTGTGGTTGTTATATTTAACATTATTTAACGCTTACTCCTCCAGATGTGTGTATGAGATCCGGATGTGAGACCGTTGGTTAATGATTTGACACCCATTTAGTGATCGGATCTCCGATCATAGGGTGACGGGTCGTTACAATCTTGAAGTACCCAATGAACTATAAAGACCGTAGATTCTCTTGTTCCCAAATTGTAAATCTATTTGATAAAATTTGTTGAAGTCATGTAATGGCTTGTCCATTGTGGTATAAAGGATAAGATAGGAAGAAAAAGGAGAAAGGGAGGAGATAGAAAAAGTTGGGTTAGGAAAGCTTTTACAGATTTTAGGGTGATTCTAATGACGACGTGGGACCCACACATCCCCAGATCTTCAACAGTAAAAATCTCCTCCTCCTTACACCTATTGTCAAACAGTGCCCTAAGAGTCATGTAGGGTAGCCACACCTCTTGTAGATTTTATTTGTTAGCTTTTATTCTTGGGAATTTAGTGATGCTTGGTTCGACAAGAAATTTCTGATGTCAAAGCCAAAATTCTTACTGGTGACTTATTGTAGGCAAAGATGTGATTTGTTCAGTTTTAATTAGGGATTTTTACTTTTTAGTCCATATAATTTTTCAGTATTCTTAATAAATGCCTGCCATCTTTATATTTCTTATTAGTCTAAAAAATTATCTAAAATGTCCTTAAAAGGCCTATTAATCCTCCCTTAAAGTTCCTCTGGAGAGATTTTTAAGGATGATTCAAAGGTTGTGGGGATTTACAGATATACCAAGATTGCATGGGCTTATGAGGAATATTAAAAGATTAAGGATTGAAAAGTGAAAATCTCTAACCAGAAATAAAACTCTAGAGCAAAGTGCCAAGACAATGATTTATATAACCTATGCAATCTAGAGATGGTCATAGCTCACTCCCCAGTTTGATAAGAGAGTAAGAGAAGAATAAGGAACCTTATTTTTAGAATAAGGCTAATTCTAATTTGATAGGCGGAATAACTTATACTGCGTCAAAATTGCTTATACCCGAATAAGGAGAATAAGTAATTCCACCTTAGATCCAAGAATTGTTTATTATTCTTATTTCGCCAGTGGGTCACACACCACTATTAAAGTGAACTATTAAAGTGAAACGCCCCTTATTCTGGTATAAACTAGTAATTCCAGATAACCTATTCTGCAAACAAACCAGGGATTTTGTCACCTCATATGAAAGGGATAAGCCACATCCGGTAGGCACTAGACCATCGTCTTTTTTGAGCGAGGTGATAATATTTTGGTTTCTCAGTCCATAGAACACAAGCTGCATTTGTTTTCACTGGTGGAAGAGATTTAACATTACAGCTTTTGTGAGATAAATTAAAAGAATGACAGAGCAAACAAAGAAAAACACTTGCTGCATTGGCACCGGCTGCCGATGTTTTTAAATTAAAAAAAATATAATATTTTTGATGGGCCCAACCCGATCTATATGGCCGTACAATTGTTTCAGATTTTCTTGAATTGTCCAATCAAAGATCTGGATTTTAAGGACATGTAAGTCATAATGGAGCTCTCCAAAAGGAATTACAATGTTTTTTTTTTTAATTTATAAACATCAGCAGCCAATGTAACACTGGCTGCCGGTGTAGCAAGTGTTTCTCACAAACAAATGGGTATATATCTCATCAAACTTTTAGCTTCTCCTAAGTAAAAATCTGAAAAGTGGCACTAACTTAACAATTTTTCCTCTTCCCTTTAGATTATTATATATAAGAATCTTAAGAAAAGAAAGATAGTAAGAGATCATCCCAACCTTCACTTGGCACACTAGCTATGACATCCTTTTATTGCAAACAAATCCAATGAAAGTGTTGCACAAGTCCGAAGCGCTTCTTACATACAATGTCGTTCTGTCGCAGCCATGGGACTCGCCGAGACTCGCATGAGGCATTGTCTGGTCCAGCAAAAGATGCCCCCGGTGGAAGGGATGAAATCCACCAACAGAACAAAACTGATTCAAATAAATGAGAGGAAGGATGTTAAGATGTTAGAAAAATAAAGGAGTGGTGATGTTAGGGACTAGGGAAGGTAGAGGGATTGCAAACTAGACTGTGAGGGATATTCTTTTTGGCTTGGCTTTTGCAATTTTCAACCTGCTTACAACATATGTAATTTTCACTATGTCGAGTTAGAATGCCTATGGAACAATTTTATTGTCTCCCCTTGCCTTAGAAATCGCAAAGCACTTCCAGGTGAGACTCCAACGTGCTGATTGAGCACAAGAGAGTGAAGCTTCACCAGTAATCGCCACAAGAACATTCCCCATTGCAGAAATGATGGAATCGAGACGCATCCCTAACAACAATGTCGCGCCCAACCACCTGACTGACAAGTTTGATAAACTCGTGACAATTTTCACACACCCTAAGGTTCTTTATCACAACCATCTTCGTCCCCATTTCAGTGTTTAGCAGCCCAAAAGCAATGGCCAACTTCTCACTATGATGTCCGACAGCTCCTTCGCTGTCCTCCCTTTTACCCTCCATTTCCTTGGATCCATTCACCAGAGCCTCTAAATCATTCACCAACTGGTAAATATCCTTTGTTTGTGGATGAGACCTGTCGTCTGCTAAGAACAAGTGGACCTTTCCCTTGTGCTCCATGTAGCTGCACCCAGGCTCCTTCCTCAGCCCTCTCTGCCGCATCATCACCCGGATCCTCGCGACCCCGTCCAACATCCCAGCGTCGGAGTACACGTTCGACATCAGCACATAGTAACCTACATTCATCGCCTCGAGCTCAATCACTCGCTCAAAAGCCAGCTCTGCCATCTCAACGTTGCGGTGGATCTTACATGCACCCAGTAATGTGCCCCAGACGGCGCCGTCGGGCTCCACCTGCATGGATTGAATCAGCTCCCGAGCTTCCTGCAGACGGCCCGCACGCCCCAGGAGGTCGACCACGCACGCGTAGTGCTCCGGGCCAGGGACCACATTGTGGGCTCTCTCCATGTTCCGGAACAACTGCAAGCCCTTCTCTGTCAGCCCGGCATGGCTGCACGCCGAAAGGACGCTCACCATGACCACACCATCGGGCTGGATGCCTGTAGTGCACATCCTCTCAAACAGTTCTGCGGCCATCTTCCCATTCCCGTGCATTCCGTAACCCGAAATGATGGCTGTCCATGAAACAACACTCCGCTTGGGCATTCCATCGAATATCTCCTGGGCATGGAGTAGGTCTCCACATCTAGCATTCATACTTATCAGCGCATTCTCCAGGAACATGTTGGACCTGAGGGACGGGTCGCCGGCTATTCTACCCTCCACTTCTCGGCCGATGGCCCGTGCCCCGAGGTTGGCACAGGACGAGAGGACACCCACCAGTGTGACAGCGTCGGACTGGACACCAGCCCGCTCCATCTCCTGGTAAAGATGGAGGGCCTCCGTGGCCATGCCGTTCTGAGCGTAGGCAGAGACCATGGCATTCCATGTGACCAGGTCGTCTATCCCCGTCAGCAGCATTATGTCGAACAACTGACGGGCGATATCGACGGCATCGCAACGGCCGTACATAGAGAGAAGGCAGTTGGCGACGGCGGGGTCGACGTCGGTGCCAACCTTGACGTTGCAGGCATGCAGGGCGGCGCCGGGCAGATAGGGGCAGCGGGGGAGGTGGGGACAGCAGGGGAGGAGGGCGAGCATGGTGACGGAGTTGAAAGGGACGGCGTCGCTGCGCATGCGCTGGAAAAGAGCAAGCGCCGGGCGGTGGAGGGCGTTGAAGGCAAAGCCAGAGATAAGCGCGTTGTAGCAGACGGTCAGAGTGGCGGCGGGCGCCTGGGCGGCCTGGTCGTCGAGCAGGCGGGCGGCGAGGAGGGGGAGGGAGAGGCGGGAGTAGGCGGAGACGAGCGAAGTGAGGACGAAGGGGTGGGCGTGGCAGCCGGAGCGGAGGGCGCGGGAGTGCAGCTGCGCAGCGAAGGAGGGCATGCGAAGGGCGGTGCAGGACTTGAGGAGGGCGGGGAAGGCGAAGAAGGGGTCGGGGGGCGAAGAGGAGCGGAGGTCCTCCAGGTAGAGGAGGAGGGCGTCGAGGTGGCGGCCGTGCGCGGCGAGGTCCCCCAGCGCCCGCCTGCCCTGCCATGGAAGAGACGGAGAGGGCACCGTTGCTGCGTCGGCGGCGGTTGCTTGGCTCCGTTGCCGCCGGGAAACCTTTTGTTTAGCGAGCAGGTGATGGTTCAAGTTTGGACCGCGAGAGAGCGAGCTGCTGCGGTTGCATGTGTGGTAGCTTTTACGTCTAGTTTGTGAGTGATGAGAGGCCTCTAATGGAAAGCAATGTTGGGGGACTCCTATCAGCCATTCTCATTGGCGTCACCAATATTAGTGAAAAAAAACAACAACTTATTTTCAAATTTCATCAAATTATATTCTAATTAATCATATTTTTGACGATTCAAATAATAATGTATTTTGGTTCATCAGACGTTAAAAAATTGTCAATGTTCCAGAGCATCTGATCTGCCTAACACACGGTCAAAATTTGTTCCTTTTATGAAGAGGAAATGAGACCTACAACAATAGAGATCACAGTCATGGGACCCGAGGAGGCATCCTGAGGAAAAATCCTTCGATACTTAAGTAGTATGTGAGGTAGAAGAGAAAAATTAGATAATGCCCTAGAGAGGTAAAGATTGTATTCCTTCTTAATTTAGGCTCTGCCTTGAGCTATTTAAAGGGTACTCCTTGGTATGGCTATCAGAGGGTCATGTAGTGTCCATCGGTTGCAAGATCGTTGCTTCTTCATGGAGTTGTGGTCTCCTTCGTGGAGTCGTAGCTCCATCATGCTCACGCTTTTTCTGAACATTATGGGGTTATTTCCCATGATAGAAGGAGTTATGGTCTCGAATGTGACCCAACCTTTGAGGCCTCTAACGGGCCACATTTATAATATGCTCCAACACTTTCGTAACAATCATTTTCCCGAGTGAACTCTTGGACCTAGTGTAAGGGATTCACTTGTTGGGCTCTCCCAAGTGCTTTATTCTCGAGCGTCTCCCAGAGTCAGTGCCTCGAGATAAGAAATGTGTCCATTTGTTGGACTTTTCCATGGCCTCATCGTGCAGATGTGGGCCTTTTGGGATTGTAACGGTTGATCCATCTTTGCCCTCCTCACTTGTCCTCCAACTCTTGGGTGTGAAATAAGATGCTTCCTTGAGATTGCCTGTCTGGCTCCGCTCTACTTTTATGATGGTTTCGAGCCATATTTCCACCATTAATGAGGACATATGTACATAAGGGCTAGCTTACATTCGGGTGATGCACATATCTGATGGGACGCTGTGGTAATTGACTTGTGCCCATCATCTTATCAATGTTGTCACAATGTTATAATGCCATTGTACTCAGATGTCTTTTGCATCTAGATATAAAAGGGAGAGTTCCTCCATTAGAGGGGCTCAGGTTTCCTTTCATACACCTGCTCATCTTCTTCCTCCTACTTCCTTACACTTCATGATGTTTGGTCAGCTTGGTGCCTATGTGGAGGCGGCACCCCTTGCTTCTCGTTGAATGCTCTCCCTTTTACATCAGCATCCCATCTTCTTGTTGCTTGAGGCACCTTTTAGGGTAGTATTCTTTTGGCTCCGAGTTCCATTCCCTGGAGCTTGCTTTCTCTTCTCGGTCTTTTGCTAAGGCTTTCTTTGCCTTAGCATCTTATCTTGATCCTATCAATCTTCCTACTATCAGGGTGTTCTCTAGGGGACTCTCAATGGCTGATGAAGAGAGGGCAACTCCTTCTGGTTCTTTTGGCCATGCTAGACAGAGACACCCTAATATTGTTGTTGTAAACAATCATTGTACGACTTCCGAAAGCCTCGTTGCTCTCCTGAAGAGCATTCAATTCCATATCGTTACAGCCTTGTCACTTCGAGGTAGGAATAACATTTTTATCTCTTCTACTCTCAACTCATTTGTTCTATAAGGAGATGTTGGATGTTGGTTTTTGGATCTCTCTCTTCGACGTCATTAAGAGACTAATTTGCAAGTACAATCTCGCACCAGCACAGCTAACCCCCCTAATAGTTGGTACTTAATTTTTTTCTCTTTCCTTGCAAAGATTGGAAGGTTGCGTCAAATGTGGTGTCATTTTGCTTGCAGAATAACTTAAATCAGAATAAGGTTTTGAAGATTTCTTAAACCAGAATAAGAGGTATTTTAATTTGATAAGTTGTTAGTATTCCACCCAGAATAAAAAGAATTACATTGTGTTATTTCAAGTGATTTGATAGAAAAAAGTGAAATAAAATGTAAAATTGAGAGAATTGGGAGAATTAGATATTCCAGATAGAGTTTGGAGAGTTAGAAGAATTGAGAGAATTAGATATTCCAGATAGAGTTTGGAGAGTTAGAAGAATTGGAAGAATTAGGCGAGGGTTATATTGCGCTATTTTGCCCTCGCACCTTGATTGACGAGGGTTTCTTCTTTTTCAAGGCCCTATGAAAGCAACTCTTCCTAAAGTCATCTTCAAGAGATTCTAGCCACAAAAGTTAGAGAAATCACTCTTTTTTTGTGTCTCGTGACCAGACACCACTCATTTATGGGGTTTTTCGACTAAGTTCAATCTTGCTTCCGGGGATAAAGACCCAATTCTAGCCAGATCTCCTCCAAATAATGGCGAATTAGTTATTGCCATGGACTTTTTTGCAAAAATATCCGACTTCAAGGCCCTTCCCAGTTAGCCCTCTTCAACACAGGCCTCCACCGTTTACTATCCCAACGGCTCCTGTTATTCAAGTAGTACTGGATCAGTCGAATGAGATTGAAGAGAATGAGGCAGAAGCTGGAAATGCGATATCGAGATAGAGATCGAGATGGCGTACCTTGGGTCGACAGAAAGGTCTTGTGTTGCCCTCTGATTTGGAATTCTTCCCTTGCTGGGTGTGATTGGAGGTGCCGGAGGAGGTGTCGGAGGTGGTGGTTATGGAGGCGCCGCTAGTAGAGGTTCTGGAGGTGTCATTGGGGGTGGCGTGGTTGGAGGAGGGGGGTGCCAGAGGTAGTGCAGCATGCCACTGGTGGTGGTGCTGAAGGCATCGTTCGGGGTGTCGTTGGTGGAGGAGGAGGTGCTGGACATGGTGATTTTGGAGGCGCCACTAGGGGGAGGTACTGGAGACGAACTGGGGGGTGGCATGGGTGGAGGAAGGGGGCGCCGGAGGTTGTGGAGGATATGGAGGAGCCGGTGGGATAGAGAAAGGAAAGAAAAAAAATTTCTTGCCCTAGAAAGGTCTTACTGTTTCCTTCAACCATGCTGTTTAGAAACTACTTCCTGACTAAGAAAACTCTTGCTATTTCTTTTAAAAGGAGAAAGAAGTGGAATTGGGAGGAGGCGGATGAAGGTGGAGGATACGGAGGAGATGCTGCAATAGATGGAGGAAAGAAAAAATTTCCTTGCCGAAGAAAGGTCCATATTATTTGGTTAAAAACTTTTGCTATTTCTTTAAATGGTATGAGTGGAACTGGAACGGTTGTGAGGAGGGGGCACTGGAGGTGGTGCGATGGATGGAGAAAAGAAAAGTATTTCCTTCCCCAAGAAGGATCTATGTCAGTTGGTTAAAAAAATCTTTCTATTTCTCTCAATGGTATGAGAGGAATTGGATCAGTTGTTTTTTATGTGAATATTTCAAAAAGATTGGCGACAAAGAGTGCCACATTAACAATGTTAGAAACTTTGTTTTAATATAAGAAAAAAAGAGAAACTGTATTGAGCTAATATCATGTGTCCAGAAGAAAATTTAAGTGAAAAATAGAAGATTCTAGTGTTGACACGTGGTCTAGATATAGATGAGTGATGAGTGATGATTGATTGCCATGAATGGCGGCTACTTATGCTGCCACTAAATCCAAGTGCTCCGATCACTTAGATATGACTGATGTTAAATAAACACCAAATGCATATAAATACAACTCATATTACATAAACACATATAGTTGTGTTTAAATGCTCTTTAAGGTATATTTTAAATTATAGTTGTAGCATTTTGCTCTTAGTTGTATTTAAATACTTTGAGTTGTATCGTAAAACTAGGAGAACTGGTAACAAAAAAAAATCACAAGATTGCGACGTGACATATTTCGTTTGACACGCCCTTAGAGTTCAGTCCACCTTTATATTGAGAAGAACTGGACTAGAGGGTGGGCAATTTTTGAAGGGATGGAGGGTCCTTGGGAGCAAGAATACAACGGGAAAGTGATGCTTGTGGCTAGAGGTGGAAGTAGGCCAGACTAGGTCAGGCTTCGCTAAAATAGGTCAAGCTTACATGACAAAAGTTCAACCCGAGTCTGACCTGTTGGTCTGTTGTAGGCCAAAAAAGAGGTCTGACCTGACTGTTAGCCTGTTTAAGTCTATCAAGAAATAGGCCAAAAATAGGCCTCACCTTACAACATATATATATATATATATATATATATATATAGGCCGGCCTACAGACCTATAAAACGGACTTTTGATAAATAAGCTTAATCTATTTGTGAAAATAGGCCTATATGAAGACCTTGGCCTGTCTAAATTGCTAAATAGGCTAGGTCAGGTCATGCTAGACCAGGCCAACAGCAGGCCAAACCTTAAGTCCTTGATAGGCTGCCTAACTTACTTCCACCCCCACTTGTCAAGTCGTACAACGAGATTTCCAGATCCCAATCAGCTTCATACCCGCGGAGTGCAACCCATTCGGTAGCCACACATAGCCTAGCCAGAATGGCAGTCATCACCGGATTGTCCGTCCAACTGTCAGGGCCCTATACACAACGAGAATATCTGCTGAAAGATCAAAGTCTATTAACCATGCAATAAAAAAATTATTTATCATCTAATCTGTGGAAAAAATAACGTTTCGGGGTGCATTTATCTTAGGTTTTTACCACTCGAGTAAGTACATACATGTACTTGTTGTAGGAAGGAATTATTTACACTCTCCCTAGTAAAATATTGTCCGCGAGGACTCACAATTTTATCTTTATGAGAAATTGAACACCTCTATTAAGAAAAAAGTGAAGGCATTTTTCATAAATATATAATTACCTTTTAAATAATCGATACAAAATTATTTAATCCTCGTTTATGTACTTCTATAATATTTAAAGGAGGAGGGGAGGAAAAATCTTGGAGAGAACCCGTTGAAGAGATATTTCGTTTCCTTTTCCCGTCCTCGTATATTCGTTCACTTTAAAATGATGGAAAGGGAACACAGAGAAAACAAGAGACCTCGTAACGGGAGCATGTGAAAGACGAAGGCAGCGATAAGAGAAACGACAAAGAAGAGATCAGGAGGCGAAGGCTCCGTGCAGGTGAATCCATGTGACTGTAGCTGTTCATGCCGAAATGCTCCAAGTGACCCGGCCCTTGGTAGCTCTCAACGGCTGCTTGGCAGATTTCGAGCATGGAGAAGATCCCCCCCGTAGGTTTTGGCCCTTGAGTGCCGCGCGGAGCCGTCACATGCAGCGTTGTCAGCCATGGCCATGGAGAACTCCCCGTGGGCAAGTGGCGAGCGAGACTCGTCAGCTAGCTACCTGCTAGATCGAACAGCTGACCAATCTACGGAATTTGCAGCCCCGTAATGTGAGAAATGGCCAGCAGGAGGCAGGAGCCCAGCAACCCGGCGGCGTCTTCTCCAGGCACATGTCACGTCAACGTCAACATGCAGTTTCGCCAGGGGGAGCGGAAGCTGAGGTTCACTACTTTTCCTGGACGTCCTCCCGGCCACATAAAGAAGAATCTAAAGCCTCTGGTGAGGCATCGGTCTTGACATGAACAAAATCCCCACAAGAGGTCCAGGTTTAATAAATTAGGATTGTTGGAGATAGAGATATGATAAACGAAAGTGATGGAAAATATACAACCCCATAGTTATTTATGACAATTAGGAGGTTTGCATCCGTACTTCCACATTTAGGGGCTACTTGGTGTGTCCTGTGAGCCACCCTTCGTGGCTTCCCGCAATGTTGATTTCCAAGTCTTACTGGTTCATTTCGGACTGCTTTTTCTTCTCAGTCTTAGGTCAGTTTAAAGTTACTAAAAGTTGAAATCAAAGAAGTATAGTGAAAAATAGCAAGTAAATTTAAAATCGGGGGATATGTTAATTACATCATTTTAATAGCCATGATTTCTGAATTTTTAACCTATAAAATATATACTTCAAGAAAACTTGAACACAGGCCAAAATGGAATAAGTTTTGCCCTCGCTTCTCAATTAAAAATTAATGACTTTAAAGCAGAGGATTGCCACATTTTAATATCTATGATTTCTGAATGTTTAGCCCATAAAATAATATAGGAAAACCTAAGGAGTGGTTTGGTGTGTTGTAAAATACCGTGAACAGCCATAAAACGATATTTTCCTTGTATTTGGAGTGTTGTAAATCATTTTATGATACTTTTTCATACATTTGATGCATCATGAATTACTATATTTCAAAACCGGCCGGTTGACTTCTAAAATCTTCTTTTTAGCTGATTTCAGTTTATAGTCCAAAATAATTGTAACCAGAACCAATGATTTCAAAATTTTTGATTTTAAATTTAGAAATTTTATTTTTTCTATTAGAAGCAATGATTTCAAAACCAAGACTTTACAATATTTTAAGATGCACCAAACAACACCTAACTCGAAGCCAAATCTCAACCAGCCACGCCCCCTCTTTCTTCAAAACCAATATTTTACAATATTTTACTTTAATTATTAAGTAATAACTTTACTATTAATTATTGTTTTAATATAATTTTTTAGCAAAGTACTATTATTATTCCTTGAACTTTAAAGAAAGTTTTTAGAGAGAGAGGTGAGATGCATACTCGAAGAGAGAGAGAGAGAGAAAGTAAGGTGTAATTAAATATGAGAGAGAGACATTTGGGGAATAAGAAAAGTTATATTAATTTAGACCTTCTCTCCTAATAAAAGTGAGATGGGAAAGGGGGAAACAATTAATCTCTTTTATTAAGAATTCTTTAATAATATTTTTTAGAGAGAAAGAATAATAGAGTGCCACGTAAGTTGGATTAAAAACTATGTTTTATTATATAATATAAATAATTCAAAAATATTGGTGGCAAAGAATGCCACATCAGCAGTATTAGAATCTTTGTTTTAATATAAGCAGGTCTCTTGTTTTCTCTGTGTTCCCTTTCCATCGTTTTAAAGTGAATGAATATACGAGGACGGGAAAAGGAAAACTGCACCGCGCGGCCTACCATGCATCCGAACGTGCGGAACGAAATATCTCTTCAACGGGTTCTCTCCAAGATTTTTCCTCTCCACCTCCTTTAAATATCATCGAGGTATAGAAATGAGGATTAAATAATTTTGTAACGATTATTTAAAAGGTAATCATATTTTTATAAAGAATGTCTTCACTTTTCTATTAATAAAGGTCTAATTTCTCACAAAGATAAAATTGTGTGTGTCCCTCAAATCAAAACGGACAATATTTTATTAGCGAGCGTAGATTTCTTCCCACAACAAATACATGTATGTACTTACTCGAGTGGTAGAAGCCTAAGATAAACACTTGATGCACTCCAAAATTATCCTTTTTTCCCCCAAATCAGTTGTTCCTGCAAAAGATAACACCTTTAAGGACCATCGGCAATAGTTTAGAGGATCCCTCCGATATTTAAGTCAAAAGGTTGAGGGTATGGAGGAAAGTAGAGAGAGATCGGGCGGATCAGAGCGTACCTTGGACTATGGGCATAGGAGTCTTTATATAATGGCACAAACCCTCACTGGAAATGGATTTCGATCGAGAAACTGGACTTGGGAGATGACCCAAATCGAAAAGGATCGTTTAATGAAACTTGAGTTCAAAATAGATTCCCAGACTCATGTTACTCTACCTTGAGTCGCAGATGGACTAGGCTGAGAGAAGTGATGTCTCTCAATCTAGGCTAAGTTCCAAGCGAGGTAGGGCTCTTAGTCTGATCGGGTTGGCCCGAGTGTTTCGTTAGGGAGCGGATTCGAAACCTACAAGCCCTTGAAATCACTTGATCTTGACGTTAAGGCTATTGGGGCCAGTTTGGGACCTTCCTCGGATTGAGTTTGGGTTGGACGCAAACTGAGAGGCATTAATCTATCTTGGCGGGGTGTAAGCGCACTTAATGGTTTTTGTCTAGAATTGTTCTGTCGGCCCACTGTTTTGTTTGGGCTAGGCAAATTTCTCCTCCTTTATCTGCCTCCCCACTCTTTGGCGTGCTTTGCATGGCAAGGAGAGACAAATGTTCGTTGCACGCACCGCTTGGTCGGCATCCTTCGGTATCCCTTGTAGTAAATTTTGTAGGAACTCTTTTGCCTGTTATACTTATCAAGGCGAATAACATGCGGCATTCATGCTTTGACAGGGGCCTATATCGATCATAAAGTTTTGAATTGTCCTGTTTGACAGTCTGTGGATATCTAATCATTGAATCTTCTTTATTATATGTGCTTCATGATTATCTTAAATTTTCGACAGTATCTTCTCACTCTTCTCCAATATACCTGCTAATTTTGACTACTCTTTTTATCACTTGTATTTCATACACTTTTTGAGAAAAGTTAAAATTAGTAAATAATGGTTGTATATTGGAGAAGTGTGGAGACATGTTGCTGAAATTTTAAGATAATCATGAAGCACATATAATAAAGAAGATTAGATGATTAGATATCTATGGATGAGCATGTTATGTGAATGTAGGTACTTTTTTTTTATGAGATAGTATGAAATCAAATAGGTGTATAGGTGTGGAAAATATACAACTTTTAGGGGAGATACTGTCAATTTTTTTTTAGAAATGTATATATTTATGTCTATAAATCTATCAACTTATCTATTTATATGTTTCTATCTATCTGTCTAGCTAACTATTTACATATCTAGTTTATCTTCTACCTATTTATATAGTTAAATATGTACATATGTACATATCTCTGTATATATCTAGCTATCTTGTTATCTATATATCTACTTATTTACCTATCTATCTTATCTAACTATTTATCTATGTATATGTCTATATATTTACCTATCTACCTATCTAACTGCATATTTATCTATATATCTATCTTGTTATCTATGTGTGTGTGTATATATATATATATATATATATATATATATATATATATATATATATAACTCTCTATCTATCTACCTATCTATCTATCTATCAATCTATATATCTAGCTACTACCTATCTATCTAGCTATCCTATCTATGTACCCATATATCCTATCTAGCTATGTAACTAGCTATTATCAATCTATCTATATATCCTATCTTTCTATCTATCTACCTATCTATCCTATCTATGTAACTATCTTATCTATATACCTACCTATCTATTTATGTATATAACTATCTTATCTATTTACCTATCTAGTTACCAACCTATCTATCTATCTTGCGAGCTATGTACGTGTCTATCTATCTATTGTTGGGTTCTCGAGTTTCTCTGGATCGTCCACATAGCGGAATAAACAAAATAAATACAGCGATCCGTTCTCGTTTTGAATATTTTAAAATCGGATTATCAGATAATCGGGTATTACCTTTGCGCAGATTCGAATCCGCGACCGATTGGTTCCGTCGGTGTGACACCGCCAGCCGCGCAGATGTCCGGCCTCTAGCGAAGTCCACGCGATCCTCCTTGCGGTAGATATCCTCACATTTCTCGCTCGTCGCAGCCCACGAACCCGTCGCCATTTGCAGCAATGACCGCCGCGACGCGTGGTCGATTTCCCGTAGGATGGGAGTTGGATAAGTGGCGGAGCAGACCCAGAGAATAGAATCGGCCAGGGGCACCAGAGAGAGAGAGGAAGAGAGGAGGGGGCAGCTAGGGTTAGCAGCACCTTGGCCTGCTCAGCCTGTTCGCTACATTTTATATTAACCGTGCAATTTTTTACAAAAATCTTTGGTTTACATAAAACCCACTTTTTAATCTATTACCTTGAGAATTATTTGCGTGTGACCCTCTAGGCCCAATTACCAGTCCAGTTAACGGCCCATTTAGCTCAGTGACTCCTTACTAACTTGATTAAATTAATTAATAACTCATATTAATCAATTAATCAATCGAATTAATGTCGCACATTAAATTCGATCAAGCCTCCGATCACGTTGGGTGTCAAGCAACACCGCGTGAACCGAAAGGTATTTGGGGTTAAGTAACCTACTCTTGGAACATTTCTGCCGATAGTTACCGCGTAGATATAATCCTTCATTCGTATAATGCTCTCGAGTCAACTCAGGATATGGTTTACTGTTAAACCCTAACCGGTCGACTCACTTAAATTGGATGTTGCCGTATAATATCAGAAAACTCATTTCCTGATATTATCGTCTGCCCTGGCCAAGAACTTCCGTGCATCCTTCCCAGAGCATTCTCTTTCTAAGTACCGAGAGCGAATGATTCTTTATTGACACTCAATTCCCTTCGACGGTATTTTGTTGTATCCGATCTTTGGCTGTTTAGAATCCCGTAGATAGAGATTCATAAATCCAAGGTCAAAGTACAGAAGTCCACCGACAAGGTGACCTTGGTGTCTCAGGTCCGAGGACCATCCACGCAACTGCGACAATAGAATCAAGCTGGTTAACAATCAGGTACTATACTATCCAGCGATTCAGTTGGATCAGTTCATTGAACTCATTATAATGAGCACCTACAGATTTGCCTTAGTGTCTCCACACAATTGATTATAAGATCAGTCACCCTCATCGTATGAACAGGAGAAATCTGTACTAGTCTAACCGGATATCCGATGTCCTTCTTGGATAACCTCTGACTTAGAACTACTAAGAATATATGTGTATAAGTGATCAGTCTCATTAGTATGATCTCATCACAATATGATCACTACTGTACATATTCACGGACTTCTTTATGAGACGATAAATAAAGCGAATTATACATAATGAATATTATGCCATTTTATTAATAAATGAAAAAGATTACAAAGTCATATTGGCTTGTAGGCCACCTAAGACTAACAATCTCCCACTTGGACTAAAGCCAATCACCTCTATGCACTAGACCTATAGACTCTACGTGACGCTCACATATATTTTGAGCCAATGTCTTTGTTAGTGGATCTGCTACATTATCGGTGGATGGAACTCTTTCTACCACTACATCTCTTCTGAAAATGATCTCTTTGATAAGATGAAAGTGCCTCAGAATATCTTTCAATTTCTGATGAGACCGCGGCTCTTTCACTTGTGCAATACACCATTGTTGTCGCACAACCGCGGAATAAGATTAGAGATGCAGGGAGCTATGCCAAAATCGGTGATGAACTTCTTCAACCACACAACTTCCTTGGCGGTTTCAGCTACAGCGATGTACTCAGCTTCAGTCGTCGAATCTACAGTGGTTTCTTGCTTGGAACTCTTCCAGCACACTGCGCCTCCGTTTAAAGTAAACACAAATCCAGATGTAGACTTGTTATCATTTGGATATAATTGGAAACTCGAGTCAGTAAAGCCTCGCAATTTCAAGTCACCTCCTCCATAAATAAGAAATATATTCTTAGTTCTTCTTAAGTACTTAAGGATACATTTCACTGCCTTCTAATGCTCTTCGCCTGGATCAACATGAAATCTGCTCGTAACACTTAGAGTATATGCTACATCAGGCGGTATACATAGCATGATATACATGATAGATTCTATGGCAGAGGCATAGGATATTCTATCTATGAATGCTCTCTCATTAGTGTTAGTATTAGATAGTCTGAAAGCCAATTTGATACTATGTATTATTTAGTTTATTAATAAATGGCATTAATTCATTGTGTGTAATTAATTCGATCTATGTTTATCATATCACGATGAAGTCTATGAACATGTGCAACAATCTTCAGATTATGATGAGATCATAATTACGGGACCGACGACTTATAAATACATGTTCTTAATTGTTCCTAGTCAGAGGATGTTTGAGAAGGACATCAAACATCCGAATAGACTAGTACAAGTTTCTTCAGTTCATATGATGATGGTGATTGATCCTATAAGTCACTTGTATGGAGACACTATGCTGGACCTATAGGTGCTCATTGGGGAATGAGTTCACTGAACTGATCTGACCATGAATCGCTGGATGGTATATATCTCCCTATTAACCAGCTCGATTCTTTTGTCACAGTTGCGTAGATGATCCTTGGACCTGAAACACTAAAGATATCTTGTTGGTATGTCTGTGAGCTATGACTTTGACTAACGAATCCCTAACAATGGGTTATCAATAAGTTAAATGATCAGGTTCAGATAAATGCCCTTGAAGGTAATTGTTTGTTCAATAAGGAATCATCCGCTCTCGGTATTATGAGAGCGAATGTTCCGGAAATGATGGGCTTAAGTCCCTGTCCAGGGCGGATCTATATTAGATAAAGAGTTATCTCATATAGATTAGCGGCATCTGATTCAAGTGGTTCGACTGGCTAAGGTTTAACAACAAACCATACCCTAGGTTGAATCGAGAACATTGCACGAATGAAAGATTATATCCATACGCTAACCGATGACGGAAAGGTTCCAATATAGGGTTGCGATAATTTCAAAGCCATCTAGGATCACGCGATGTTGCTTGGCATTCAACATGATCAGAAGCTCGTCCGAATTTACTGTGAGACATTAAATTCGGCTGATTAATTAATATAAGGATATTAATTAATTCAGTGGGTCCGTAAAGAGTTACTGGACTTAATGGGCCATTAACTGTACTGGTATTTAGGCCTAGAGGGTCATACGCAAAAGGTTTTCAAGTCGATAGATAATTTGACGGGATTTCAGATAAGTGTGGGTTTTTATGAAAAACTGCAAATACACTTATTATAAAAGAATTACCGCTAGGTCGAGGGCCAGTAACCCTGACCTAGCCGCCGCCCTCTCTCTCTCCTGGGTGCACCTCTCGAGGCCGGGCCCCTAGAGGATCTGCTCTGACTCCCGACAGCTCCGCTTCTCGTCCGACAGGAGTTTCCAAATCCGCATGTCGTGGCGGATTACGTGCAGCCAAACGGGATCCGCATACGCCGCATCGAGCGAGGAGGCGAGGATGATCCATCGCGAGGAGAACCGCGTGGATATCGTTAGAGGCGGGGCACTTGCGCGGCTTGCGGCATCACTCCGACAGAACCGAATAACGAACACGAATTTGAATCCGCGCAAGGTAAATACGATTTACCGCTTTAGTTTTTTTTTTTTTTTTTTTGATCGAAACGGGATGGATCCAATCTCGACTTTATTTTATTTGCTGTGTTACGGTCGGATTTGGACACAGAGAACCCTATAGTGGTATCAGAGCTAGGTTCCACTATGTTCTTCGCCGTTTCGGTCTCTAAAATTGTGGTTTTCAAATTTATTCCATGCTTGAATCTATTTTCTTACAAGATTAATATTCATGAGATGTTCGACGCGATGAGATCGCAATTTTAATCTGTAAAAAACAATTTTTATTTGAGTTTTTTCGTCGTATTCTTCGTTGGACAAAGAACGCTTTATTCTTGTGGGATTCAGATCCATAAGATGGATCTTTGAGGCTAGGGTCACTGTGAACCATGCCCACTAGTGCTAGGCGAGTTGCTGGCGGCATGGGGAGCGGTAGATGGCCGGCCGTGGATCTTCTTCTTCCTCCCCACACGTTTTTGAAACCTGCAACAATGGGCATTTTAAGGAGGTAATAAACCCCCCACCGGCCCCTTTCTCGGGCTCACACCGGTCGTCGGAGGGCACCGGCGACGTTGCCATTGCCGGTGGACGGGCGTCGACATCTGCCCAGTGCTGGAAGAGGCTGGAGGGGGGGGGGGGGGGGAGGGGGTGCGCCGTCAGGTTCCCTGCTGCGCAGGGAACCCTTGGGCCGGCCCTGTCGGGCGGCTAACCCTAGCCACCCGATAGGGTTCGGCTCGACCAGACCCTGACCCGGGCCAGGCGGCTCGAGTCAGAGCCCAACAAGGGCTCGGACCAGCCCTACCCACCCGGGTGGACCTAGGTCCAAGCCCACTGCTGAGCCCTGGCTCGGCCAAGGCCTCAGCTGGTCTGAGCCCAATTG
Source organism: Zantedeschia hybrid cultivar (assembly GCA_030544215.1). Taxonomy (NCBI): domain Eukaryota; kingdom Viridiplantae; phylum Streptophyta; class Magnoliopsida; order Alismatales; family Araceae; genus Zantedeschia; species Zantedeschia hybrid cultivar. The sequence goes on from JARZZO010000009.1 coordinate 20,672,931, forward strand.
GGAAACCAATTGGGCCCAACAAAATAATTTATTTTATTAAAATTGACTTTGGTTTTAACGATAAAATGAGATCTTAAAATTAAAATCAAATTCATTTTTTTTAATTTGTTGGGTCTTAATAAAATATTATCAATTAATATTAATTAATTAACAAATGTTGTTGAATTAATTAATTGTTCTAAGTTGTTAGATTAATCTTTTATTATTTAATTGTTAATTTTACCCCATTTATTTGAAGTGTTCAAATAAAGTATGGAATATTCCTAAAGCATTAATTTTAGATTTTGTACACATATGATGTGTTATGATTGCTTGTTTAAATTTGATTTAATTAGCATGATTAAACTGATAATCTTTTTCGAAGAAACTAATTCTTCAAAATTTTTTTGGTCCCTAATTTATGAAACCAAAATATTATTTATTTTAAAAAAATCTATTTAGCCATGTGTTGTGCTAAATCCTGTGTGGTTTGTTTAATTAAAAAGAAAAATTTACACAATGGTCATGGATGAGCATTATTCTTTGTGGATGTCGATGGTGATATATGTGAATGCTTGGATTATTAATTGTTAATAAATAGAGGTCTGCATACCTCTTCCTCTCTCATATTCCACTGTATCTCTACTTCCCTCCTTGATGTACTCGTGATAGGGCTCCCTCTTTTAAATTAACATGTAATTAAAATTTATAATGTAATTTGATCGAAGCGGTTGAGCGTGGAGCGAGGATAATCCACAACTGCAACCAAGAAGGAAATGAAGGAGTTTATTCAGCCTATGAGTTTGCAGACTCATGATATAATTGTTATATAGTGCATTTTTGTGTGTTTGACTTTATGGCTCAGGTCAAACCACAATGCCATCCATGACCACACTAATGACATGTATGCGATGCGTGTGTTTTCTTTTGATTACGAATCAAATTAACTAGGTTATTAGTATATGTAATATATTCGATATATTTAATGCTATCACCTAGGATGAGACCAAAGTAAATAAATAAAACCTTCGTTACAAAGTCTAAGCCGTAGCACGAGTCATTGAGAATGTACTGCGTAGCTCTCTATCAATATAGTTAATAAAACTTAATTCAGTGGTGGCATATACTATGTGTTTACCTGAGATTTGTCATCATCTGTTGAGAGGACTATTAATTATGACATTAGATGTCTTGAGATTAGAATAGAGGAATGATATAGCTATCCACATGTTTACCCGAGAGCTATATTCTTACTCTACTCTATCACATATTGATGGTAAAACTTAGACCGAGGATGATGGTCTACTGTGTTTACCCTAGACTATTAATAACCTGAGAGCCGAAACATGATCGGATATTGCAAGGAGTTGCAATTACCATGAGTTGGTTGCTCTAAGAAAATAGTATAATACTATGTGTTTCCCCGAGGTAATACTGTGACTCTTGGAGATTCTGATCTCCGCCAGGAGACTATCAACGTCTCCTATTCTATATACCTAAAGGTTTTACAGTCCGACGAAAATTAGTGGGAGTAAAACTAGATAAACAAAGTTTATATCTTGTTTTAATTAATGACTGAATATCTGTTAATTGTAATTTGATTATCTCCTGTAGGCTAAAATGTCGCACCATAACCCGTTGCATGGCATACTGGATGCCAATCGTTTGACAGGCCCAAACTACTCAGGCTGGCTCAGGAACCTGAAGATTGTCCTCAGGTCTGAGCAAATTGCTTATGTCATGTATGATGAACCTCCTACTGAACCAGCATTAGATGCCCCAGAGGAGGACATGCTGACATATGAAAAATGGAAGGAAGATTCCACCATGGCCCAATGCTACATACTGGCCTCTATGAGCAATGAGTTGTAGAGGCAGCATGAGGAGATGGATGCAAGATCCATCATACTCCATTTGAAGGAGCTATTTGGTGAGCAGAGCAGGATCGAAAGATATAAGATATCTAAGAATCTGTTCAAAGCTCAGATGGTAGAGGGATCTTTAGTACATATTCATGTGCTGAAGATGATTGAATGGGTGGAAAAACTGGATACTCTTGGGGTCCCACTCCCCAAGGAGATGCATACCGACCTTGTGTTATCTTCACTTCTACAATCATATGCTCAGTTCATTGTTAACTTTAACATGAACAAGATCCAGACCATTTTAGCTGAATTACTGAACATGCTGAAGACTACAGAGGGGAACCTTGTGAAGGATAAACCCCAAGTTCTTATGGTTGGTAAGACCGGCAGAAAAAGACTGGTAGTCCAAGTCTTTAGGAAAGGTAAAAGCAAGAATCAAAAGAAGCCAAAAGTTGTCAAAAAGGATAAAAGCAAGAGTGCTGAGAAGGGTGAATGCTTCTACTGTCATAAGAAGGGCCACTGGAAGAGGAATTGTAAAGAATAACTCAAGGACAAGGCTCAAGGAACTGTGAAGCAGCGGGATGCTTCAGGTATCTATATGATAGATGTAAATTTGTCAATTAGAGATTATACATCATGGGTATTAAATATTTGATATGTTTCTCATATCTGCAATACTGTGCAGGCACTGACAAGAAGACGTAAGCTGAGAACCGAAGAGGTGGAGTTGAGGCTAGGTAACGGCGCAAGAATTGCGACGATCGTTGTAGGGACAGTGAAGCTCAAACCACCATCCAGAGATATTTTTTCATTAGATGAATGTTATTATGTACCTAGTATAATAAGGAATATTATTTCTATTCCGAGTTTAGATATAATTAGGTACACTTTATCTGTTGGGAATAATTGTTGTTCAATTTATTTCAGAAATAAATTAATAGCTTCTGCTATCTTATCCAATGGATTGTATTTATTAAATATGTCTCATGATAATTTCAATATCGGTTCTTTAACTAAAAGAAATAAGTATGAAGTGAACATAGCCTATCTATGGCATTGTAGGCTTGGCCATATTAGTGAAAACAAACTCCAAAGGCTGTATAAAAATGAATACTTAGATTCATTTGATTATGAATCATATGCAACCTATGAGTCATGTTTAATGGGTAAAATGGTGAAATCTCTATTTTCTAGAACTGGAGAACGAGCCACTGACTTAATAGAACTAATACATTCAGATGTATGTGGTCCTATGTCAACCCAAGCCATTGGTGATTTCTCATACTTCATTACGTTCATTGATGATTTCTCAAGATATGACTTTATATACTTATTGAAGTATAAATCAGAAGCTTTTGAAAAAATTAGATAATTCATGAATGAAGTAGAGAAACAAAATAGAAAGTGTATCAAAACCATTCGATCCGATCATGGTGGGGAATATTTTAGTACAGATTTCACAAAATACTTAAAGGATAATAGTATCCTTTCTGAGCTTACACCTCCCTATACACCTCAAATGAATGATGTATCAAAAAGGAGGAATCACACATTAATGAAATTGTGCGATCCATGATGAGTATGTCCAAATTACTAGTGTCCTTATGGGGATATGCACTTAGCTCGGCTATGTATATCCTGAACAAGGTACCCAGCAAATATGTTGAAACCACTCCGTATGAGATATGGAATGGAAGGAAACCAAACCTTAAACATATTAAAGTCTGGGGGTGTCCTGCTCATGTTAAAAGACATGATGCAGATAAGCTGGAGTTAAGAACTGACAAATGTAGATTTGTAGAATATTCGAAGGAAACTTACGGATATTATTTTTATCATCCTGGAGAACAAAAGGTGTTTGTTGCCAGGAGAGCTGTCTTTTTGGAAGAAGATTATATTTTCCAAAAAGACAGTGGGAGTAAAGTAATTCTGGAAGAAATACTAGATCCACAAACTGTTAATAGTTCATCAGATGAACTATCAGTTTCTGAACCTATTCAAGAAAATACACAAGAACCTCGTAGGTTAGAAAGAGTACTTAAACCACCAAAAAGATATGTGGGATATATTAATTTTGATGGTTCTAGAATACTCTATAATGAGGATGATGATCTTAAGACTTACCAGAAGGCCATTGAAAGTCCAGAGGTCGAGAAATGGCGAGAAGCCATAAATTCTGAAATTCAGTCCATGCATATCAACCAAATTTGGAACTTGGTTGACTTACCCGAAAGTATAGTACCTATCGGTTGCAAATTGGTCTTTAAAAGAAAGATTGGTGCATATGGATGAATTGAGACTTATAAGGCAAGGTTGGTGGCGAAGGGTTATCGTCAAAGGCAAGGTATTGACTATGACAAGATCTTCTCACCCATTGCCATGATTAAGTCTATCAGAATTCTTCTCGCTATTGCAGCATACTATGATTATAAAATCTGGCAGATGGATGTGAAGACTGCCTTCCTCAATGAAAACCTTAAAGAAGAGGTGTATATGATTCAACCAGAGTGCTTCACATCAAAAGAATCTCCATATATGGTATGTAAGTTGTAAAAGGCCATTTATGGATTAAAGCAAGTTTCCCGTAGTTGGAACATAAGGTTTGATGAGGCAATTAAATCTTATGGCTTCATTAAGAATGAAGATGAGCTTTGTGTATACAAGAAAAACAGTGGGAGCGCAATCACATTCCTGGTTCTTTACGTTGACGACATCCTACTCATTTGGATTATAAAGAATGAACTCGGTCGCCCCGATCAGTCTGAGCTCTGTGCCAGCATCACGGTGCACTCGAACCACCTTTTTCCTTAGAGCAAGTGGCGTGGATTCAAATCTAGTTATGGGCATAGTCTTGAAATAAGTGTGCCAGTTAGCTCGAGTCTTGAAGTTGGGCACACGATTGGTCATGTTGTTGTTGAACTTCACGATATTTGAGATGTGGAAGATAGGACTACGTTGGTACATTTGGGATATCCTTGAAACTTTTTCTTCATTGTGGTTGAACTTGAAGTGGAATTCTATCCACAGAGCTAAGAGAAGCATGCTGCCATAAGGAAGTTGACTTGTAGAAGTTGCAGAGAGCCCACTGTAGAGGTAGGCTAGAACCGCTGTGCTAATATGTTTTCCTTCAAAAATCCCATCAATTGTGCAGATCTAATCATCTTCTAGATATTATCTTGGGCAGGGAATAGTAGAACTCCAGTTAAGCATGTGGTGAACGCCTTCATCACGTTCTCTGTTTCTTCATCCTTGAGGTCTTCTATCTTCTTCAAGGTCCATTCAGCTAACTTTGCAAGATTGATCCCCTTCTTAGTAAGACAGCCTTGAATCTCCTTCGGATTCTTCATAATCTTATTCAAGAATTGTTGACCCGTGATTCTTTCCCTCATGAACATCATATCACTCAAATCAGGTTCATCATTGTTGCCCTTAAGCTTAGGAAGACCCAATAAGAGTTCGGTTTCTTCTAAGAGGATAGTAGCTTCGAACGTGGTAAAAAGGAAGGTATGAGTTTGTGGATGCCATAGCTCGATCAAAGCGCCCATTGCAGCCCAATCTATGCTTGTGCTCTTATAATGTTTAGCATGAATAACCAATCCTTGGACATGCCTCTTGGATATATAAAATTGCATGGAGAGATTGATCTTGTTAACTAGCTTTTGGACCCATGAAAGTGAAGAAAATCTTCTTAGACCAGGGAAGAAGGGATATCCCTAGATGAAGAAAGAAATTGGAATAGTTCTATCATGCCATGAAGAATTGCAATATGGAGAACATGTAGAGAGTTGCATAGAAAGAAAGAATTAATTAGAAGAGAGATTAGCTTACTTGCAAGTTAGGATCTTGCCCACTAAGATGATATCTAACTTCAGAGAGCTTTTCAATTGCCTTTCTCATCCTCTTGTTTGAAGTAGAATCCATCCTTCCTTTTTATTTGAATTGATTTTCCTCCTTGATTTCTTCCTGTTCTTCTCCTCTTTCCTTTGAGCTTTAAAGAGAATTCTTTACCTTTCCCTCTTGATTGCTTGTTGTAATGTTTTGATGTGAAGAGAGGGAGGCTTTATAGAAGAATTTGCGAGATTAAGGAGCCCCTTTCCGAATTGGAAGAGGGATGTGTATTAAGGCAAGTAGAGTTCGGATTGGAGTCGGAAAAAGGAACAATTTATGTAAGTTAAATGACGTCTGGACGGGACGGCGTCATTTAAACGACGTCTGTGAACAGCGACGCTATTTATCAATTTTCTGAATTTCTGTTATTTTTCCAAAAATCCATAATTACATGATATTTAATGTTGATTATTGATGAAATTTGAATGCAAAAAATTCAAGGAAATGAAAATAAAGCTGAGAATTTCACTAAGGTCCCACTGTGGGAATTCATGAGTCCCAACCGTGACTAAAAAGACGGTTATATCTATCTTTATATTCCCTTTATGTAATTGATTTGCATCAGCATTACTATATGATAAATATTTATTAGAGTATATCAAGGACTTTGTGATTTTGATGAAACTGAAATTTGAGTTCCCCTTCAACAAAAACAGTGATAATTCCAAAGAATTCTTAATCGCACGGATAGGCCGTTAGATTGTTAATTGATGGGGACGATGGTTCCACTTTTGTGAATCAGTGCGTGGACAAACGAACTTCGGCTTAGTACTGAATTACAGAACTGCTATCTTTACTCATTTGTGACAGTTTAATAATATTATCCTTAATTAATTTATATTTTATTTCATCTTTTTCTTTCTTTTAACCCAGCATGCATCACGTAGGATTTTGAAATCATTGTGATAAAAATTGGTTATTGATTAAATGACAGACCATTGTTCAAATAAATCCCAACATGATATGAAATATTCCATTCTAAATTGATCTCTCAATTATCTTTGAGGTTTTTTCGATGGTATCATTAGAATTCTATCTTTTCTTGGATTATTTACCCAAAAATTTCTTGTTTCCTTTTAAGATCTATCATGGTTATAGCACGTCCACATTAGCTGGTAATCGCTCTCCATGATAAAACCTGCAGGGTTTGTGACGTAGGGTACTTCACAATCGTAGAAGTTGATCGACCTTATTTTGTTTCCTTGTCTCTTTCATCCAAACAGGATTGATTCCATTGATATCTTTGAGTTATTTTCATTGATTATTTTGAGAAAAATTCTCATCATATGATGTTGAGAGCGTGTCTCATCACACCTTGGCATCACCTTTTCGGTACATTCTATTCCATTTCACTCTCTTGTAAAGTCAATGCTAAGGTGGGGCAGCTGTAGACACGCTAATTTTGACCTCATATTGAATAAATTTCATGTCACAATGATAATGCCTCAAAATAGTCTGATGTTTAATCATTAATTAACTTTTATTGATTTTGCTTGAAATTTGTTGATTAGCGTCGCCCAAGCACGACGCTATTTAGATTCATAGCCGAAATCAGTTCTGAATTAAATTCATAAATTCAGATAGATTTAATTGAATAGCGTTGCCAAAGGGGGATGCTATTTAAGTCTTAATTCATCTAGGTTTACGATTTTTATTCCGAATTAATTTCCTAATTATTTAAAGCACGTCGCCCTTAGGAGACGCAATTTAGGTTTCCTAATGTATTTCGATTTCCTTTTCGGATTTCCTTTCTATTTTGGCCGATTTAATTAACTAAATAGCGTCCCGATTGGACGACGTGATTTGTAGGTTTCCTGATAAATATGATTTGGCCGAGATAATCCGGTTTCGGAAGTTGGGAAGGTTGCTAACTCCTCCATGCTCATCCAAGGTAAGTCCAATTGTGAGAGAGAGTCCTATTGAAGCCCAAAACACCCCTAAATCTATTCTTATAAATACAACACCCTTTGGACCTTTGAAAAAGGTTGGCTATTGGTGAATTTAAAGCTTGAAACAAAGTGTTTGAAGGTTCTAGAGGAGAAAAACGTAGACATCAAGAGGAGCTTCATTCAAGGCTTCTTCTTCTTCATCCCTTTCATCCTTTGAAGCTTTTGAAGATAAAGGCTATGGAGGAGCCAACCAACTATCTTCTCTCCTTAATTCCTTTCTAGTTTTTCATTAATTTCATAGATTCATCATTGTTTTCCATAGCCCATCATTATCATCACTTCATGTTCACACACACACTCATATTTTCATATCCACATGTTTATAGGGGTTTAAAGAACACCAATCAAGTGAGTAGATTAGTTTAGTTGCATGTTTAAATTTCTTATTAGAATAGATATTACTCTACCCTAGTTCTAATTAGATTCTTTCTTTATTTGATCTTACAAGGTACAAAGAAGGAGAAAGAAAGAGGTTCAAAGGAATAACCATTAAGAAAACAAAAGCAAGAACATCTTACAAAAAGGGTTCTCTTTCTTTGGCCGGCCAAATAAAGGGAATCAAGGACTCAACATCTCCCAAATTTGAAAAGGTAAGTGATCAATCTTTCTTTGAAACTTTTACAGTTTCTGGCGATCACGTTTTTTTTAGTTTTTAATAATTTTACTATTCATATAAATAACATGAAATTCATGAATAACACACACCTAATTTGAGCACCCACATGCATCAGGTATGCCACGGAGTAGGTTATTCAACAACATATTTCCCTACATGAGATAAGTAATCTATTTAGTAGATGTTCAATTATTAAATTTTAAAACAAGACATGGTCTTTGATCAAGTTTTAACTCCCATTAATTTTCGACGGACTGTATAACCCTCAGTTATACAGAACGGGAGACCCTGATAGTCTCCTAGTGGGGATCAAAATATCAATGAAATGCAATAAAACCTTGTGGATAGCACAACAAGTTGTAATACACTCAAAGAGCACCCATCTCATGGGACTTGCAACTCCTTGCAATATCCGATCATATCTTCGGTTCCCAGAGATTTAATGGCCTTGTGGATAGCACAACAAGCCATTAATTCTGGTCTAAGCTAACCATCGTTACGATATGAGCAAAGATTTGCATGCAGCCCTTGTGGATAGCACAACAAAGCTACATGGTTCCTCTACCCTGATCAACAGGCATCTAATGTCATAGCTACAGTCTCTCCTTACAATTAAACAAGCTTTGTGGATAGCACAACAAATCTGCCTAAAGTAATTTGAATCCGATGACTATAACGATAATCGACCACGCGGTAAGTTCTTAACTTCTTACGTTATAGCTTAGAATTTAGACAAGGATTTTAGATAACTTTTATCTAGGTCTGTCCTAGGTGATAGTATATAAATAAATCGCATATATTTATTAAATACTATACCTACTTTGATTTATAATCAAAGAATAAAACATTGCATCTCATACATATCAAGTGTGGTCATAGATAGCACAGTGGGTTTGACTGGAGCCAACAGTCAAACGCACACACAAATCTAATATAACATTTACATTAGAAAATGTAAGGATTGAGGTTTCGGATCCGGTTACCAGGTCAGTTTCAGGGTTGGATCCCTTGATTTGGGCCTTTATGGAATTGGGGCTTGGGTTTATTTTTGCGTCGAGCTTGCTCGACGCGCTTCAAACGGCGTCCGTCGAGGTGGACGCGTTTTAGGTTGTGCCACGTGGGCGCCACGTGGGTTGGTTTTGGGCCGCGAGAGTACGACCCCGGTCTTATCGTCTGAATGGTGTCTTGCATGGACGACGCCATTTAGAGTACGGCCCTGGTATGTCAGTGTATGGCCCGGACTTGTCATCTGAATGACGTCGGGCTTGGACGATGCGTTTTACCTAGTTTCAGTTTGACCCCGCGAACCCTCCCTCCTTTCCCTCAGTTTCTCCTTTCCCTTCTCTCTCCTCTCTTCCCTCCGAACCTCCGGCGCCCCTTTCCCCCTCTCCTTCCTTTCCTCCCCCCATTCCTCCTCTCCCTCCACTCCATCTACCTCCTAACTTCCTCCACTACTACCACCACTTCCTCCGCGGCGCATTTCTCTCCGGACGGCGGCGAACGCCCCGGTGGAGTAATGGCGTCGACGGCGGTACCGGCGGCGGCGTGTAGCGAGGCGGTTCGGCGGCTTGGAGCTCGGAGGAGTTCGAGTAACTGGTAGGGTGACGATCCTCGCGATGTTTTGATTAAATCATGTTTTTCCCGCTTTGGAGCATGTTTAGGGGACTTTTGGGATGAAAATACTAATTGCATGTAATGAGGAATTGTGGGTTTTTAATGGGTACTTAGTTTCTCCTCCTCCCTCTCTATTTTTATGGCGTTTTGTGCGATTTTGGGGGAGAAATTCCATTTTATAACTCGGGGGAGGCCGGAGGAGAACCTGTCTGTTAGGGTTAAATGGCGTCTAGGGACAGCGATGCCATTTAAAAAGGCGGCTTCCACCTATGACGCGATTTAACGCTAGATAACAGACTCTGTCTTTGGACTGAATGGCGTCCAAGGACAGCGACGCTATTTAAATGGCGACCCCTTTGAATGACGCGTTTTAGGCCATCTTCCGAGGCCAGATTTCACATGAACCAGTTTAGGAGTCTTGAATGACGTCGGCCTTGGGCGACGCGATTCAAGACATAATCTCATTAATTCCTACAATTAACATGTGTTTACATTGATAAATAGTTTGGTTAATTGCATGCTTGAAATTATACTTGAGGATAATGATTTCTACGTGATCGGATTGCACCGTATTGCGTTTTGTGCGATCGTGGGCCTAGAGTGACAGTTGTTAGCGCTTAGGCACCCCGTGTCGGTGTGGGAGTGACACGGCGCCGGTGTGGGAGTGGTGGGGTGACGCCTAGAGAGAGGATCACCTGGTGTACCCCGGGGTATAGCCAGTACCGGTATGGGAGTGGTACATTCAGAGTGTCACTCGTGCTGGGGGAAGTAGAACCACCTTGAGCCAGGTCAGGCCGGAGTATCCAATACGCTATTCGAGGGGTTGCTGTTTGGTCTTAGCGGGTCAGTGTTTTCCGCATTTGGCCGTGTGACTTGTGTGTTTAGCCGAGGCGCTAGTTGTGGACTCCATGGTAGGGTGGTTTCAGAATCGTGCATGTTACTGTTATAAATGCGTTTGTTTTATATCAAAATCTAGGAATTGTGTTACTGCTTTATTTAGTTAAATTGCCTATATTTGTGTATTGCACTTGTGGGTGTGTGAGTGGGTGGTGGGGATCGAAGGATCCCTACTAAGTCTTTTTCGATGAGACTCACCCCCAGCGGTTTTCAGGTGAGGGTTCCGGGCAGGCGTAGCAAGGAGAGTGTTGCCTTGGGTTGCGCGCCAACAACCGCTGTTCCGAGATATGCCCCGATGTAGTTGTTATTTTCTTTTCTGTCCTGTACGCTTAATTATTTCTTTTATGTTGGAATATATAATTAATTGCTGAGTCAAGTCAAATTGTAATAATTTTTAATTTCTGCACTTCCTTTACAATTCGATGTGAGGTGAATGTTTAGCTTAGTTTATCATTTATTTTCCAGACTTATCGAGATCCTAGTTTGGCTCCAAATATATGATTCGATACCCATTTAGTAATCGGATCCCCGATTATAGGGTGGCGAGTTGTTACAGAAAATCTACAAACGTAAAGGCAAAGGATCTCTATCGTATCGCCTTCCTGGTTGCAGTTGTGGATCGTCCTCGCTCCTTCCTCAGTTGTGGATCGTCCTCGCTCCTTCTTCAGTTGCCTTATAGCGAGTACAAAAGAGAGAGAGGTAGAAGTACATCGGAGTATGAGAGAAAGAAAGGTACACAGACCTCTATTTATTAACAATTAATAGATATCCACTCAACTATACATCCACGATCCACACACATCTCATGAACAATTAAAAAAGTGCATATCCATGACCACGGTGTATTTTAATCAATCCACACATGATACACTCATCACATGGTTAAAATAAAAGAGTTTCAAAATTAAATAATTTTTGTTTTCAAAAAACTAGGTTCCAATCAAAATTAGCATTTGAATTTTGAAAACTCATTTTATTATCTTAACATGCAATTAAATCAAATTTAAAAGCATCAAAACACACATCACATGTGCACACACTCCAAATTAATAATTCCATATTATTCCATGCAATTAGAACATTTCTAATAATTAAAATAATCTAACTTTTTGATTAAACAATATTAATAATCAAACAGTTAGACTATTAATAACTTGTTACTAATCCAACTCTTAGATTAGTCAACTAAAGTCAAGTACTAATTTAACACTTAAATTAAATAGTTAATTAATGTTAATTACTAATTTAACTCTTAAACCAATAATTAACACCAATTAATTAATAATTTTTAATTGTAACTCTTAGAATAGTTAATTTAAAAATAATCATTAACCTAACACTTAAATTAACAATTAACTTTAATTAACTAAAAAGTATTAATCTAACTCTTAGATTAGATAATTAATGATAATTATTAATTTAACTCTTAAAGTAATAATTAACACTAATTAATCAAAGACTACTAATTTAATACTTAAATTAGTCAATTAAATTAATTATTAATTTAACACTTAAATTAATAACTAACTTTCATCAATTTACAATTAGAAGAATTAATAATTAATAATCTAACAATTAGACTAATAATTATTAATCACTCATCTAACCCTTAAATTAGTCTAATTAAGATTAATTATTAACATAACAATTAAACTAATAATTCACTCTAATTAATTAACAACTAATTGTTAATATTAATGATTGAAAATCATTAAAAGCCCAATTAAATGAAATTGATCAATAATTTTAATTTCCAAAACCCTTTTGAACTTTAAAATTAAAATCCAATTCTAATTATGCTTTAATGGGCTTGGGATTTATTGGGTTTAAATTGGGACTTAAAGTGGGGTTAATAGGGGTATTATTGGGAAATAGAAGAAATGGGCCCAGCCCGCTTTGCCCTAGCCCTGGCTTGGACCCTGTTGAGCCAGGGCTCAGACCAGGCACCCAACAGTTGGGCGCCTAGGCTCGGGCCTGGGCCAGCAGGGACCTGGTCGGTCCGCTGGGCTGCTAGCCGATTCGGCTCGCCCGGTTCCCTCAAACCCAGCCCGTTCGCAGACAGCTCCTTCCCCACCGAAACCGGCGGCCCAGCGGCGGCACCCCTCCCGACGGCCGGCTGCCCGGTGCCGTCCGGACCTGCCGGCACCGGCGGGCTCGCCGGAGAGGCTCCCCAAGTTGCTGCCCGACCCCGTTTTCCCCCTTTATTTTAGTTTTTCTGGTTTTCTTAAAATCGAAAATAGGAGGAAGAATAACCCTATTTAGCTGCCCCTCATGGCTACTCCTGTGTCGGGTTTGATGTCCATAGTGACCGGCCATAGTCCTAGGACCATCTAGGCTATCCAATCATCCTTCCCAGACAACAAAATGTCTCAAACGGCATCGAAAAGAGCCTCGTTCTTCATCGCATGAAGAACTTCGAAAACCCCCAAATAAAAAATTAATTTTTACATAAAAAGTACGATCTAATCGCAACAATCATCTCATGACTATTAGCTTTGCATAAAAATTAAAACAGTGCATGGAATAATTCATAGAAAAATTAATTTCGGGACCCAAAACGGGACGAGAAACAGTGGAACTTGGCTTTGATACCACTGTTGGGTTCTCGAGTTTCTCAGGATCGCCCACGCAGCGGAATAAACAAAATAAATGCAGCAATCTGTTCCCATTTTTTATATTCTAAAATCGGATTATCGGATAATAGGTATTACCTTCGCGCGGATTCGAACCGCGACTGATTGGCTCCGTCGGTGTGACACCGCCAGCCGCGCAGATGCCCGGCCTCTAGCAAAGTCCACGTGATCCTCCTCACGGTGGATATTGATAGAATTGGGTGGCCTCAAAGCCAATCTTTGTACATTCTAGTACAAAATATTAATAAAGGTAATTATTTCTTCATTTATAGTTCTCGCAAATTAACTATCGTAATGAAGGTCCGTAGATAAGTGTGTAGGATATTGAATTATGATGAGATCATGATAGTGAGATCAATATTTTTAGTCACTTATCTTAAACAGTTCTCGATCATAGGATATTTGAATTGGACGTTAAATATACGATAAGATCGACACAGGTTATTTTTGTTCATGTGATGAGAGTGAATGATCTCACATTCACTTGTGTGGTGACACTAAGGCAAACTTGTGGGTGCTCATTAGAGAATGAGTTCACTGAAGAGATCCGGATTATAATTCATGGATGGTCATTATACCTAATAGTCAACCAGGGAATTCAATCGTTGCAGTAGCACAGTTGGTCCTTTGACCTGAGTCACCAATGATACATTGCTTGTAGACTATTGTGACTTGATTCTCTGGCTTGTGGACTTTAACCATTAAGTTCACGATAGTCAGTCTCTCAGACACAGCAGAAAGCTTGCGAAGGTAGTTGAGTGAACAATAGGAGATCACTCACTCTTGGTATACGACTGGAGAGAGAATGTCCTATGGATGTGTACACATAAATCCCTGGCCATGGTCAACTGAAAGAGATGTCTTCCTGAAAGTTAACTGAGTACTGGAATCCATCTAAATAATGTAATAAAGGGTTTGACTTTGAAACCATACCCTTGCATCATTGGGACATTAGATGAGTGAAGGATTTTATCTGTGCGGTATCTGCAGACGGAAAGGTTCAAATAAAGGGAACATCATCCCTTATATCTTTTGGGATCATGAGGTAGTGTTTGGTGTCGTTCATGGTCAGAAGGTCAAGTGGATTAATCATCGGATGATAAACCACTTATTTATTTAACATATGATGTTTAAATAATAATTAATAAATACTAAACTTTAGAATTAGTTCTAAGTTTAGTGGGCCTAAAACCAGACTGATATATGGACCTGGAGGGTCACACACATAGGAGTTCTCGTAAGACGGTGAGAGATGTTAAATATTATAGTTATCTGAGTTTTTGTGAAAGACCGCAGGATAAACATGAATATTTAAATGGAGAGTTATCCAAGGCCAAGCTCTTGCATAATCATGAGAATTAAACCTTGTGCTTATCTATATTTCTTATAAAAGGAGGCCAAGGGGTGGGTGGAGACGGCATACGTATACAACACCCTTTGAGTTTCTCTCTCCTCTCTCTCTCTTGAAGAAGATCTCTCTCTCTTCTCAACTGCATGGTGGATTTGAGATCGGGTCGAAGTACTCAACCCGAAGGGGAAATCGCTTTTACATTAGGAGCTCGTATGGATACCTCTGGAGATCGTGCGCGTGTGCGATTACCGAAATGGTTGAATCCACGGGAGATTCGAAACCCCGCAAAGGTGAAGAACAATTCTTCCCGGTTACTTTATTTTGTCCGTTTTACGATCCTAGCAATCGATATGAGGAATCATTTTTATTTTTCACTGCGTTCCGGCGACTCCTAACAGTGGTATCTGAGCCAGGTTGCTGGTTCGATCGTAAAACGACATCGTTTTGCGTGGTAATTTCTCGTTATGCGTGAAGAACTATATTGTACACGTTCTTGGGCTTGTTCTTTGGGGAATTTTAAAATTATTATCATGTGATGATTAAATGAATCATTCCCTATTTTAAATTGGTTCTAACGATGATGTTAAACCTGTTTTAACACTACCAATTTAATATTCAATTTTGGGGATGTTCTTGCCACAGCCGTTAGTTTATAAGATGAACTAAACTAGGGTATAATTATTTGAATATCTTGATGAATATATTGACCCGTTTCATCAGGTTATTCCTCATACAAAGAGGAAATCTAGAGTTGTCTAGATTCACAAGGATAGGTCTGGTGAAGGCTGGGATGTCAACGAATCATCCATATGGCACTCACCTCCTGGTTAGGTCATTGGGGGAGTATTCTCGGACTTAAGGGTTTGATTATATGTTGGTTTCTGTTGGAGATTGCAAGCATACTAACAGGTCCATGGACTGTCCATGGCTCCTTATCGCTAGGTCAGGGATTTAACTTGACCTGTGGCTATCTCCGCGATTGTCTAGTGCTGCCCCACTCGCGCTGTGGCCGGGGATTCCCTTCCCTTGGGAATGCAAGCAAGGTTCGGCCATGCAAAAGGGGTTTCCATGCATGCAGATGCTCGGATACGTCCGGCGACGTCCATTGGGTCGCCAGCGACGTCAGCCGGTGCCGGAGAGTCCGAACGGAGCCTCGCCGTACCTTGCCGCGGCCGGCAGCGCCCTCCCCCCCGACAGGAGAACAGCGAACCAGGCGCCCGCCCCGCAGAAGCCCTAACGGGTGGCAAGGGTGACAGAAGCGTGGGCGTGCGGGTCCGCCCGCCCGGATCTGGGAACCCATGCCCAACCCAAACGGGCCAGACCGGACCGAACGCCCCCCCCCCCCCCCCCCCCCCCCCCCCAAAAAAAAAAAAAAAAAAAAAAAACCGTTTAGGCCCTTTAACCCTTATTTAGCCGTTTTTTAAGTCATTTAAACCCTTTTTTGCAGTTTTTAAATATTGTTTAAACTATAAAATTTTAATTAATAGATTATTAAATTGTTTAATTAATTGTTAGTTAAATTTAGAGGGTTTAAATTTTATGGGGTATTTTGATAATTATTTAAAATAGTTTTAAATTGTTAACCTGATTCCCTATTACCATAATTAAGTTAAGAATTTAATTTTTGACTTAATTATCATTGCATAACTTGAAATTTCTTATTGTTCAAATTGTTTGAGCATGTGTGAAGTTAACTAAATAGTTTAGTTAATTTTATTATCAATAATGTTGTGTATGTTGTTGATGTGCATGAGATAAATGTTATTTCAAAAACTAATGGTATTATATTTCATTTTGATACCAACAATAATTATCTGATAATTATTTGATGCATGTAATGTGAATGGTGGGATGATCATGGACTTAGGTTAATCATGTGATGGTTATTATGCGTGAATGCAATGCATGTTATTGTTTGGTCGTTTTAAATAGGACATGCGTGTCCTCTTCTCTTTTAATCCAAATGTACATTCTATTTCCCTCAAAGATTGTACTCTCCTTAATAAGATCAAGATTTCTACTTATTATTTAAATGTATATTAATGGACCTGCGAGTCCTTATTCATATTTAAATGTAGAGGATTAAATATTTGAGGTCGGGATCTTCTGAAGACACCTCTGGAGGACGGACTAGCATCAGATGGAACCTGGATTATTGGATTCACCATAAGATCTCATTATGGATCATCGTTTGGCTCCGATGATTCCATAATAGAATTAGTAGTCCATGATCATCATATTTTAAATTCTCTGCATTTATATGATATCTGTGGATTATGCTATTATATATATTTCTATTAAGTATTATGATATTTCAAATTAAAATATTATTGATAGCACGATTTTTAAAATCAAACTTAAAAACCCACTTTTAAAATTTTAAGTTGTATACGTGAGATAGTTAGAATAATCCATGTTACCCACCATCATTATAGATCTAAGGATAATTCTTATTTCAAATAGATTTGTTGTGCTACCACAAGGTCTATTTGATTTAAAAATTAATCTAGGTCTGCGACATGTGATGTCATTAAGATAGATAGAAAAATAGTGTAGTTTTGTTGTGCTACCACAAGGATTGCACTACAAATTCATGTTATCTAAGTAATGATGGATAAACTTAACTGAATCGTTTGATTTATTGTGCTACCACAAGATCATTCTGATTTAGGGGTTAAATTTGATCGGATATTGCAAATATTGTAATTGTCAAGAGTTGACTGCCTAAGGGACTTAATGTGATTTATTGTGCTACCACAAAATTACATGCATAATACTCGAAGGATTATGATCCTCACTAGGAGATCACCGGAATCTCCCGTTCTGTATAATAGAGGGTCGTACAGATCGCCGAAAAATAGTGGGAGCTAAATCTAGATTAAAAGTTCTATATATGATTTAATTGAACTATCTGCTCATTATCATAAAATTTATTTGTAGGTCGCTATGTCGTCACCTAACCCTCTTCGTTACATACTTGATGCCAACAAACTCACGGACCAAATTACATTGACTGGTTACGCAACCTAAAGATTGTCCTCAGGTGTGAAAAACTAGCCTATGTCCGGGATCAACCTGATCCAGAACAGCTTGGTAAAAATGCTAACGAAAATGAATTAATGATGTTTGAAAACTAGAAAGAAGACTCTATTAAAGTCCAGTGTTATATGCTTGGTTCAATGAACAATGAATTACAACGACAGCATGATCACATGGAAGCTAAGGCCATTCTGAATCACCTACAAGAGTTGTTTGATGAACAATCGCGAACATAAAGATATGAGATATCTAAGAAACTGTTCAGGACCAGAATGACCGAGGGCACATCTGTGCAAACTCATGTGCTCAAGATGATAGAGAAGATTGAGAGGCTTGCAGTACTTGGTTTTGTTATGAACAACGATCTAAGCGTCGACTTAATCCTTTAGTCCCTACTACATTCATTTTCACAATTTATCATCAATTTCAATATGAACAAAATTGAGGTTACACTAGCTGAGCTGCTCAACATGTTGAAGACAGCTGAAGGCACTATCCAGAAAGATAAGCCACATGTTATGCTTGTTGGTAAGACCAATAAGAAAAGAAAAGCTGGACAGACCTTTAAGAAAGGTAAGCCAAAGAAGCCAGTGAAAAGCAAATCAGCAGTTCAAAATGACAAAGCTAAAATCAATGATAAAGGTCAATGTTTCCACTGCCGTAAAGAAGGTCACTGGAAGAGAAACTGCAAGATTTATCTAACAGAAAAAGCAAAGGATAAGCTTGGTGAAGCTTCAGGTATACTCATGATTGATCTTAACTTGTCTTATAGAGAATCTACATCTTGGGTATTAGATACTAGATGTGTTTCTCATATCTACAATAACTTGCAGGTACTAACAAGTAGAAGAAGACTGAATCGTAGAAACGTGGAACTGAGGCTTGAAAATGGAGCAAAAGTTGCTACATTAGTTGTGGGGATAACAAGACTTCAGATGTCGTTAGGAGACTCATTGGAACTAATAGATTGTTATTATGTTCTAACTATCATTAGGAATATCATTTCAATTTCTTGTTTGGACAAAGAAGGATATTAAATGAAATTAGAGAATAATGGTTGTTCCATTTATCTGAGACAAATTGTTTGCTTCTAGATATTTATTAAATGGTTTATATTTAGTTGATATTGCATATGATGTATGTCTAGTAAATATATCTCTTGAACGAATAGATAAAGATGTGAATAAATCATACCAATGGCATTGTAGGCTCAATCATATAAATGAGAACATGATCAATAAGTTGTAAAAGAATGGATATCTTGATCCATTTGATTATGAATCATTTGCAACTTGTGAAGCTTGTCTCATGGGAAAAATGACTAAAGCTCCATTTTCTGGACATGGAGAAAGAGCTAATGAATTATTGGAACTAATACATAGTGATATATGTGATCCAATGTCCACTCATGCTATGGGTGGTTACTCAAACTTCGTTTCATTTACAGATGATTTCTCAAGATATGGATGCATATATTTAATGAAATATAAGTTAGAAGTCTTTGAGAAATTTAAAGAATTTAAAAATAAAGTTGAGAACCAAACTGGAAAGAGTATCAAGATTCTTTGATCTGATCGAGGGGGTGAATACTTAAGTACATAATTTATACAATATCTTAAGAATAAAGGTATTCGGTCTCAGTGGACTCCTCCTTATACACCACAGTTAAATGGTATATCGGAAAGGAGAAATCGTACTCTATTAGATATGGTACGATCAATGATGAGTTATGCTAAACTTCCAATTATGGGGCTATGCACTATTGTTTGATGCATATCTGTTGAACAAGGTTCCCAGTTACTTAGTATCTTCCACTCCATATGAGATATGGAAAGGGAAGAAACCAGACTTTAAGCATGTTAGAGTATAGGGTTGTCCTACACATGTCAAAATACATGATCCAGATAAAATAGATTTCAGGACATAAAAATGTAGGTTTGTGGGATATCCAAAAGAGACTTTTGGATATTATTTCTATAAACCCAACGATCAAAGGGTATTTGTCGCAAAAAGAGTTGTCTTTTTAGAGAAAGAATATCTTTTAAAAGAAGACAGTGAGAAGAAAATAGAACTAGAAGAAATTTTAGACTCACAAATTAATGCTGGCTCATCTGATGAGTCATTGACTCAAGAACTTGTTTAAGATAATATACAAGAAATTCGCAGATCTGGTAAAGTGCCTAAGCAGCCTGAAAGATATGTTGGACATATCGATGAAGGCAAACCAATAGTGCACATAAATGAGGATGATGATCGTCAAACCTACCAAGATGCCATGAATAGTCACGAATCAGAAAAATGGCAAGAGGCAATGAAATCAGAAATTCAGTCCATGTATGCCAACCAAGTTTGGAACTTGGTTAATCTGCCAGAAGGATCTTTAAAAGAAAGATCGGGGTAGATGGACAGATTGACATTTACAAGGCAAGATTGGTAGCGAAAGGGTATCGTCAAAGACAAGGCATTGACTATGACGAAACTTTTTCTTCAGTTGCCATGGTTAAGTCAATTAGAATACTTCTTGCCGTTGTTACATTCTATGATTATGAAATATGACAAATGGATGTGAAAACAATGTTCCTTAACGGGAACCTTCAGGAAGAAATGTATATGATACAACCTGAATGATTCACTTCCAAAGAGCATTTAAGTAAAGTATGTAGGCTGTAAAGATCCATTTATGGATTAAAGCAAGCATCCCGAACTTCTAACTTAAGATTTGATGAAGCAATCAAATCTTATGACTTCATTAAGAATGAAGATGAATCTTGTGTATATAAAAAGACTAGTGAGAGTGCGGTTACCTTTTTAGTACTTTACGTTAAAGACATTCTACTCATTGGGAATGATGTAGGAATGTTGTCATCAGTAAAGATTTGATTATCCAAAAACTTCTCCATGAAGGATTTGAGAGAGGTATCCTATATTCTGGGAATTAGGATCTATAGAGATGGATCTAAGAGGATGTTCGGATTATCCCAATCCATGTACATAGACACCATAGTCAAATGGTTTGACATGAAAAATTCCAAGAGAGGTCTCATTCCGAAAAGACATGGAATTTATCTCTCTAAAGAAATGTCTCCCAAGACATCTGAAGAGAAAGCATATATGGATAGAGTTCCTTATGCTTCAGCAATATGATTTATCATGTATGCAATGCTATGTACTAGGCCTGATGTGCCACATCCACTAAGTGTCACTAGTAGATATCAAGCTGATCCAGGTGAGGAACACTGGAAGGTGGTGAAATGTATCCTTAGATACTTGAGAAGGACTAAGGATCTATTTCTCGTCTATGGAGGAAACGACTTGGAACTTCGAGAGTTTACTGACTCGAGCTTCCAGTGGGATATGGATGACAACAAATCTATGTCTGGATTTGTGTTCATGTTAAATGGAGGTGCAGTGAGTTGGAAAAATTCCAAACAAGAAACGAATGCAGATTCGACGACCGAAGCAGAATACATTGTTGCAGCTGAAGCGGCTAAGGAGGCAGTTTGGATGAAGAAGTTCATCTCTACACTTGGAGTAGTCCCAAGCATTTCGGATCCTGTTCCATAATTATGTGACAACAATGGGGCAATAGCTCAAGCAAAGGAGCTTAGATCTCATCGAAAGTCAAAGCACATTCTGAGAATATTTCATCTGATCCGTAAGATAATCGCCAGAGGAGATATAGTGGTTGAGAAAGTCTCATCCGAAGATAATGTAGTAGATCCCTTAACTAAGCCATTGTCTCAAAATAATTTAGAACATCACCTTAAGTCTATGGGACTTAAATATATGGGTGATTGGCTGTAGTCCAAGTGGGAGAATAATAGAATTGGGTGGCCTCAAAGCCAATCTTTATACATTCTAGTTCAGAATATTAATAAAGACAATTATTTCTTCATTTATAGTTCTTGCAAATTAACTATCGTAATGAGGGTCCGTATACAAGTGTGTAGGATAGTGAATCATGATGAGATCATGATAGTGAGATCAATATTCTTAGTCACTTATGTTAAACAGTTCTCGATCATAGGATATTTGAATTGGACGTTGAATATCTGATAAGATCGACACATGTTATTTATGCTCATGTGATGAGGGTGAATGATCTCCCATTCACTTGTGTGGTGACACTAAGACAAACTTGTGGGTTCTCATTAGAGAATGAGTTTACAGAACATATCCGAATTAGAATTCTTATATGGTCATTATACCTAATAGTCAACTAGGGAATTCAATCGTTGCAGTAGTGCAGTTGGTCCTTTGACCTGAGTCACCAATGATACCTTACTTGTAGACCATTGTGACTTGATTATCTGGCTTGTGGACTTTAACCATTAAGTCCACGATAGTCAGTCTCTCAGATACAATGGAAAGCTTGCGAAGGTAATTGAGTGAACAACAGGGGATCACTCACTCTTGGTATACGATTGGAGAGAGAATGTCCTATGGATGTGTACACAGAAATCCCTGGCCAGGGTCAACTGAAATAGATGTCTTCCTGAAAGTTAACTGAGTACTGGAATCCATCTAAATAATGCAATAAAGGGTTTGACTTTGAAACTATACCCTTGCGTCATTGGGACATTGGATGAGTAAAGAATTTTATCTGTGCGGTATCTGCAGACGGAAATGTTCAAATAAAGGGAATAATATCCCTTATATCTTCTGGGATCATGAGATAGTGTTTGGTACCGTTCATGGTCAGAAGGTCAAGTGGATTAATCATCGGATAATAAACCACTTATTTATTGAATTAATTATTGAACATATGATGTTTAAATAATAATTAATAAATACTAAACTTTAGAATTAGTTATAAGTTTAGTGGGCCTAAAACCAGACTGATATATGGGTCTAGAGGGTCACACACATAAGAGTTCTCGTAAGACGGTGAGAGATGTTAAATATTATAGTTATTTGGATTTTTGTGAAAAGCTGCACGATAAATATGAATATTTAAATGGAGAATTATCTAAGACCAAGCTCTTGCATAATCATGAGAATTAAACCTTGTGCTTATCTATATTTCTTATAAAAGGAGGCCAAGGGGTGGGTGGGGACTGCATACGTATACAACACCCTTTGAGTTTCTCTCTCCTCTCTCTCTCTCCCTCTCGCTCTTTTGAAGAAGATCCCTCTCTCTTCACAACTACATGGTGGATCTGAGATCGGGTCGAAGTACTCAACCTTAGGAGGAAATCGCGTCTACGTCGAGAGCTTGTGTGGATACCTCTGGAGATCGTACGCGTGAGCGATTGCAAAAACAGTTGAATCTATGGGAGATTTGAAACCCCGCAAAGGTGAAGAATAATTCTTCCTGGTTATTTTATTTTGTCCGTTTTATGATCCCAACAATCGATATGAGGTATCGTTTTTATTTTCTGCTACATTCTGGTGATTCTTAACGAATCCCCGCAACGACCGCCACGACGCGCGGTCGATTTCTTGTTGGACGGGAGTCAGAGAAGTGGTGGAGCAGACCCGGAGAACAGAACCGGCCTGGGGCACCAGAGAGAGAGAGGAAGAGAGGAGGGGGCGGCTAGGGTTAGTAGCAGCTTGGCCTGCTCAGCCCGTTCGCTACATTTTATATTAACCGCGCGGTTTTTCATAAAAACTCCTGGTCACTTTTTAATTCATCTCCTTGAGAATCATTTGCGTGTGACCCACTAGACCCAATTATCAGTCCAGTTAACGGCTCATTAAGCCCAATGACTCCTCATTGACTTCACTAATTAATTAATAACTCATATTAATCAATTAATCAATCGAATTAATGTCGCATATTAAATTTGATCGAGCCTCCGATCATGTCAAACAACACCCCGTAATCCTGGAAGGTATTTGGGGTTAAGTAACCTACTCTTGGAACCTTTCTGTCAATAGTTACCGCGTGGATATAATCCCTCATTCGTACAATGCTCTCGAGTCAACTCAAGATATGGTTTACCGTTAAATCATAACCAGTCAATTCACTTGGATTAGATGCTGCTATATAATATCAGAAAACTCCTTTCGCGATATTATCATCCACTCTGGCTAGGGACTTCCGCGCATCCTTCCCAGAGCATTCTCTCTCTAAGTACCGAGAGCGAATGATTTCTTATTGACACTCAATTCCCTTCGACAGTATTCTGTTGTACCCTTTCCTTGGCTGTTTAGAATCCCGTAGAAAGAGATTCATAAACTAAGGTCAAAGCACAGAAGTCCACCGACAAGGTGTCCTTGGTGTCTCAGGTCCGAGGACCATCCGTGCAACTGCGACAATAGAATCAAGCTGATTGACAGTGAGGTACTATACCATCTAGTGATTTAGTCAGATCAATTCAGTGAACTCATTCTCTAATGAGCACCTACAGATTCGCCTTCGTGTCTCCGCTCAAGTGACTATGAGATCAGTCACCCTCATCGTATGAGCAGGAGAAATCTGTACTAGTCTAACCGGATATCCGATGTCCTTCTCGGATATCCTCCGACTAGAAACTATTAAGAATATGTGTGTATAAGTGATCAGTCTCATTAGTATGATCACATCACATTCTGATCACTACTGCATATATTTACGGACTTCATTATGAGACGACAATTAGAGCGAATTATACATAATGAATATTATGCCATCTTATTAATAAATGAATAAGATTACAAATTCATATTGGCTTGTAGGCCACCTAAGACTAACATCTATCTATGCATATATCTATCTATCTATCTACATAGCTACCTATTTATCTATCCGACTTTATTTATGTACATGTGGATTTCTTTTTGTCATACTATATTACTGCTTTGGTATATCAAACTGGCAACCTCATTGCGTAGATGTTTACCTCCGCCTAGTACCAAAAAGTAATATATAAATAGATGGATATATACTTGTGGATGCACATGTGAGTTGGAATATAATCTCTAAATCGTGTATGTGGATATGGATACGAGACATTTGTATATGGATGTAACTTGATATTTACATGTGAATACAACTAAGTTTTTTGGCAGGTACGGATGAGGATGTTGATGTGTATGTGTATGCTATGTAATGTAGGTACCATTTTTTATGAGATTGTATGAAATTAGACAGGTGTACAAACATGAAAAATATACAACCTTCATGGGAGATGTTGTCGAATTTTTTTTAGAAGTGTGTATATCTATGTCTATAAATCTGTTTATCTATCTATTTACATATCTTTCTATCTATTTACCTAGCTAACTATCTACATATCTAGTTTATCTATCTATCTAGCTAACTAGTATATCTAGCCTATCTTTATATCTAGTTTATCTAACTATCTAACTATGTATGTGGTTATCTATATATCTATCTAACTATCTGTTTAGCTATCTAACTAACTATATATGTATCTAACTGTCTATCTATCTCACTATCTATTTAGCTATCTAACTATCTAAGTAAACATTGGCAGGGCTTTACCCTAGGTTAGAGAGAGCCCTTCCAGAAATGTCCGATATAGGACGAACAAAATCCGTGTGTATGCTGAGTATGTGTGTGTGTGACAGTGTGTGTAGTATTATGTGTCCTTTGTGTTTATTGTTTATTATGTGCTTAACTTTTGTTAGTAGCACTTTTAAATTAATTGAAGATGATGACGATGCATTTGTCTTCGCAAGTTGTGTGTGTGTGTGTGTGTGTGTGTGTGTGTGTGTGTGTGTGGTATGTGTGTGTGTGAGGCGATGATGATGCACTTGTCTTTGCAGCCACTGCAAGCCATCTGCTAATGGCGTGGCAGCCCTAAACGGCCATCCTTCCTCGCTGGTGGGCAATCGGGTTGCAGCAGTTTGTGCAGATTGCTGAAGCATACGGAAGTCATTAGGGGCAAAAAAAATATACATCTGAGCCTCCGGTCTCCCCTCTCCTAAACTTTATAGAGAGGCGACTGTATGTGTTTGTCTTTTGCGTGCGTGTGCGTGTGCAGTGTGTACAATGTGGTGTTGTACTTATTGTAAAAAATTGGACCCCCTTATCTCATCAACATGCTCCCTCACAGCTTGTGTACTTATTAGCTAAGTTCATACTCTGAAGGAGCACATTGATGAGATGAGAGGATCAAGTTTCTTGTGTTATGTGTTTCTATTGTGTGTGCACGTTTTGTATGTGGCAAGTTGTGTATGTGTGTGTGAGAGGTGATGATGATGCATTTACCTTTGCAGCCACTGCAAGACATTTGCGAACGGCGTGGCAGCCCTGGATGGCCATTCTTCTTCATTGGTGGGCAATCGGGTTGCAGCCATTTGCGCAGATCACTGAAGCATACATAATCCCTTAGAGGCAAAAAAAATAGTTACATCTGAGCCTCCAGTGTCCCCTCTCCTAAACTTTATAGAGAGGTGACTGTGTGTGTTTGTGTTTTGCATGCGTATGCATGTGCAGTGTGTGTAATGTGGTGTTGTACTTATTGTAAAAAATTGGACCCCCTTATCTTATCACCGTGCTTACTCGCGGATTGTATACTTATTGGCTAAGTTCATACTCTGAAGGAGCACATTAACAAGATGAGAGGATCAAGTTTCTTGTGTTGTGTGCGTGTGTGTGTGCGTGCGTTTTGTGTGTTATGTTATTTCGTCGGTGGGCAATTGGGTTGCATCCATTTGTACAGATCACTGAAGCATATGGAAGCCCCTAGGGAAAAGAAAATAATTACATATGAGCCTCCAGTCTCCCCTCTCCTAAACTTTATGGAGAGGCGACTGTGTGTGTTTGTGTTTTGCGTGTGTGTGCATATGCAGTGTGTGCAATGTGGTATTGTACTGATTGTAAAAAATTGGACTCCCTTATCAAGTTTCTTGTGTTATGTGTGTATGCGTTCTGTATACAAGCAGACAGGTGTACGAATGTAGATAACGTATAATTTTTAGGGAAGATGTTGTTGAATTTTTGATGTGGATATGTAGATAATTATTAACCGATCATATTTGTTAATATGTAGGTTAGAGGATACATAGAAATGGATGGACCTGATAAGAGTTGGATGAAGCTTGTTTATAATCGGGGAGATCCTAGATATGAGTGAGGGGTAGCTGAGTTTTTCGACTTTGTCTTTCATGAAGATAGAACAAGTTGTAGGCATGGACAAAACAATGAATTGATACAGTGTCCATATTGGAATTGCCTTAATGAAGTAAAGTTGACTCGAATAGATGTTGAAACCCATCTTAAGGTAGATGGAGTGCGGGTGCATTATACAAATTGGGTGTGTCATGGAGAGGTACCATTAGATGATATGGTCAGATGTCAAACGAACATCCCTCATGTAGAGCTGACTGAAGAACAAGAATGTTTTATTACTGACAGTTGATTTGTTGCATGCGTTGCAAGAAGCTGGAATTGTTAGTGTAGAAGAAGAGCATGAACCAAATTCCAAAGTAAGAGACTTTTATAAACTATTGGAGGATGCTGAGATACTATTGTATCTTGGGTGCCAGAAGGTTTCAAAGTTAACTTTTCTTTTAAAGTTGTTGCATATTAAGACACTGAATCATGTGATGTGGGCATGCATGAATATGTTTCTTGAATTCATCAGAGAAATACTACCAGAAAGAGCCAACGTACCTCAAACATGGTATGAAGCTAAAAATGTTATTAAATATTTAGGATTAGGATATGAAAAGATAGATGCATGTCAGAATGATTGACTATTATTTTGAAAGGATCATGAAGATAAAGATCGGTGTCCAAAGTGTGATGCATCGAGATTTAAGGAAAGTATGCAAAATTTGAACAATTAATTACAAAATGAGAAGAAGAGACTTGGTAAACAAGTACGCAATAAAGTTTTGCATTATTTTTCATTGAAAGGTAGATTGCAAAGGTTGTTTATGTCATCCAAGACAGCCAGGTGGATGACATCACATATTGATGGTCGGACTCCTCAACAAAACTGAGAGATGCGACATCCTGCTGATTCTGAGGCATAGAAACATTTTGATAATCAGTATCCAGGTTTCACTGCAGAAGCTTGCAACTTGAGACTCTATTTAACGAGTGATGGGTTCAACCCATTTGGAAATATGAGCAGCAACTATAGTATATGGCATGTAATGACAGTTGTTTACAATCTGCCACCGTGGATGTGCATGAAACAAACATTTATGATGATGTCGTTACTCATTCTTGGTCCTAAAGATTCAGAAAATGACATTGATGTATACTTACAACTGCTAGTGAAAGAGTTAAAAGACCTATGGGACAATGGTGTTGAAACATATGATGCTTCAAAAAAACAAAATTTCAAAATGCATGTTGTCGTCCTTTGGACAATAAATGACTTCCCTGTATAAGTCAATTCATTTGGATGGAGCACCAAACGAAAATTCGCATGTCTATTGTGTAATTATAAAACCTGTTCAAGATGGCTAAAAAATTGCCGCAAATTTTGCTATTTAGGGCACCGACGTTTTTTGTCATTGTATCACAGATGACCTAGAAGAGTGGAGAATACGGCCAGGAATTCACGTGTCAAAGGACCCCCAGTACAAGAACAAGATACCAGCAGCAATGTACATACTGAACAAAATACAATAGACTGATGTGTATGAATTCTTAAGTAAGATTAAGGTCCTAGATGGATATTCTTCTAATTTATCCAAAAGTGTGGATATTATGGGTCGAAAGCTGATTGGGTTGAAGAGTCATGATTGTCACGTATACATGCAACTGTTGCTACCCTTGGCAATTCGTAACATTGTAAATGAAGATGTGACTGACCTGATTACGGAGTTGAATATGTACTTCAAAGAAGTATGTTCCAAAGTTCTTCTGCTTGAATGTTTATTCAAATTAAAAAGTGATATCATAGTGTCATTATGAAAGCTAGAATAGATTTTTCCACTGTGTTTTTCTGATGTAATGATTCATTTGATAATCCATTTGGCATATGAAGTAAGAATTATTGGTCCTATTCAGTATTGATGGATGTATCATTTAAAAATGTTTTTTAAAAAAATGAAAGATTATGTCCTCAATAAGGCACGTCCAGAAAGTTCAATTGTAGAAAGTTATCTTGTTGAAGAAACGATGTCATTTTGTTCGATGTATATGGATGACATTGACACTCGATTTAATCATAGGAAAAAGAATTATAATAGAGCTGTTAATGAGACTGATGATAAAAGTTGTTCGATTTTTAATTCTCCTGGTCATTTTCTAAAAAAAAAGTTGAATCTCATTTACTATCTGAAGAAGAAAGAGATTTGACCTATATATATATTTTGAAACAGATTGAACAAATAGAGCAATTTTTTCTGAACACAAATAGAAAGTGCAAACTTCAAATGTGGTGGAGAAAGATTTTCTAAAATGGTTTTAGAGTTACGTTCAAGAACTGAAAGAAGCAAATGATCTTTGTTGCACTCATAAGATCGAAGTTTTGTCACAAAGACCTTCAAGACTTGCATATTCACATTTGGGTTATATAGTAAATAATTTTAAATTTCGTATAAAAGATATTGATGATACTAAGTTGACTCAATTGTTTGGAGTTATTGTGAATCTAGACTTGAATATGGATGTAATGAATATTATGGACATCTAATTGATGTTCTTGAAATATCTTTTGATCATGAAAGTCATGTTGTAGATGTTTATAAAAAAGACGAGGAATTTAAGATCGATAAGCATGGAATTGTCAATCTCAACACCCGTTTTAAACTCAACATAAATGAGCTATTTGCTCTTGTAAATCAAGTAGAGCAGGTGTTCTATGTAAATGATACTACCGCAATAGGATGGATCATTCCTGTTAGAACATGACCTCGAAATTATTATAACATATAGGGTGAAGCAGTTGAAGATGATGCACTACATGTTGAAAAAGCTTATCAGAAAAACTTAATTGATATTCATGTTATGGGAGAAACAATTGATGTAGATATAAGTGAAGAAATTAACATAAGAGTAGGCGAATACATTGAGATTTAGGTGATGGTAACTTTCAACGAATTTTATTTTGATCTATTTTTACTTCTAACTTTAATATGATATAGTAGCTTTTGAACAGATGGCTTTAGGTAGTGGCTTTCATGCTTCAGGTGGTGGCTTCAGACTCCGAAAGAAGCGGAATGCCTCTCACCACTCTATCCCTGAGCTTTCCATCTCTCAGGCCATTGTCTCTCAGCACCTTATCCCTGAGCTTTTCACCTCTCAGGCCATTGCCTCTCAGTACCTTATCCCTGAGCTTCCCACTTCTCAGACCCTTGTTTCTCAGCCTGTTACCTCTTAGGTTACTGCGGCTCAGGCACCTACAAGTGTATCCACATCTTCATCTGTAGTAGTATGAATTTTAATTTTAGTCGTTCGATGAATTGATACTCTTATGTTTATAATCTAATATAAATGTCTTTATTATGTATGTTTAAACAAGTCCATCTTCTACGCAGACTTGAGGCTGGGGACATGGCCATCGGGGCCCAACTAGAGATATCACCGATGGGAGATTGGAGCAGGGTCAACGATGAAACGTGCGGGTGATCGGCGGTTACGACGTTGGCAAGAAGAGGAGCAATTTTGTATCTCGCATGGGCATTGTTGCAAAACTTCATTGCAAGGTATGGCAAAAAAAAATTCTTACTCTTCCTGTAGTGAAGAAGACTGCAATGTTTAGAGATATCAAGGTAATGATATTTAAAGTTAACTATATATTTGTGAAATATTTTAACTAATTAAGTTAATGATAATGTGCAGCTGATGTATCAGTGGGACCGAGCTCTCGAGATAGGTAGGGAGATGCTTATGCACATGACCTCAATGCATCGCAGCTGACGCGGGATTTTGAAGAAAAGAGTAAATTAATATTTTCTTATTTTATTTTAAATATATTTTTGTATTATTATTTCTTAATTCATATATAATGAAGTCAAAATCAAATCATATCCTAGTTTTATATGAGAAAGACTATAGCGGATGTAATTGCTTTCGTGTCAGCTGGTGTTGATCCATCTGATCGGTAGATAATGAATGGAACACGTCAAATGAACAAGTAATAGTGAAGTGAAGCTTAACTTTATGTTGATTTGTTCGATACAAATTTGACAACTAATATTTTTTTTCTATAAAAAATTGTTGATCGTAATAGGAAAAATCGCTCCCATCAGTCTATGCCATATAGGCGGGGCCGGACGAGTCATTATCAATTGAAAGATGACTTTGTAAAATTTTCATTTTATTATTGGTCTTCTTATATTATTAAGTTTTTATTACTTATTTTTTTTAATATAATTTGATCAGCATCATCTTCATCAATGTGATCTCGAGCGTCTTGAGATATTTAAGATAGATAGATGTAACAATCTTCCGGACGACAGTGAGAAATGGGTAGATGAGGAGAGTGGGAGTCGATATGTAAGTCTTTTTATGTTTTGAATTAATTTTTTCAATACTTTTTATTAAAATTAATTCATATCACTAATAAGAACCTTATTTATTTATTTATTTTTATAGGAGAGGATGACCTAATTGATCACTCCTTATTTGGAGAGTGATGTTGGGAGTACCCCCCTTTCTGCTGAGGAGGCTTTCATTTCAGTTATGTGAAAAGACCGATCTAGCCGTGTTTGTTGTGCAGGCAATCAAGAGACGCTACATACATGGTGTTAGGATCTGGGCGGGATGCGACGAACGCAGCAGAAGCATAAAACGAATCCCCACTCGATGCTCGTTGATCTGTTTCGGAATGAAAATTGGAAATCGAAAAACAGTTGTGATCTCATCACCTTGCGCGAAATTGAATCCGCGACCGTTTCGATTCCGTCGAGGCGATGCCGCTAGCCGCACAAGCGTCCGGCCTCCAGCAGTATCCATGCGATCCTATGCGGTGGTTCGTCCTCGCTCCCTCGTCTAGATCACGTCACTCTCTGAAGATCCGTCATCGCAACGACGTCCGAAAATCCAAGGACGAGAATTCCCGACTTTCGGGAATTGCACGCGGCAGAGACGGGAACTGTCTCGGTGCCTCGAGAGGGGCGCCCAGAGGAGAGAGGAGAGAGAGGGGGGGACGGCCAGGCTTGAGATCTCCTGGAGCTTGGCCCGGAGTTTCTCAAAAATGTGTATTTATATATTAAGTTGGCGCGACTTTTCATAAAAGTCCCCGATTTAATATAAATCCCACTTAAGTACCACCGACTGAGAATCTATTTGCGTGTGACCCTCGAGGTCCATTAATCAGTCTGGTTTTCAGCCCATTAAGTCCAATAACTAGTTATTGACTTATTGTAATTAATTATATCAAATATTTAATTAATTACTTAACTGAATTAACATCTCATTTAAATTCAGTCAGACTTCTGATCAAGTTGGGTGCCAAGCAACACCGCATGATCCTGGAAGGGAATGGGGCTCAGCAACTCACACATGGAACCTATCCATCCACAATTACCACATGGCTTATGATCTTTCATTCGCACAATGCTCTCGAATCGACCTAGGATTATGGTCAACTGTCAAAATCATAAATGGTCAACTCACTTGAATTAAACTCTGTTGTACAATATCAAAAAACACCTTTTCTGATATTGTGTCTACTCTGGCCAGAGACTCCTGTAGATCCATTCTAGAGCATTCTCTCTCCAGTTACCTGAGAGTGAATGATCCTTTATTGAACACATAATCACCTTCGAAGGTCTTCCGCTGGACCCGACGCTTAATTATCAGAAATCCTATGGATAGGGATTTGTAAGCCAAGGTCAAAGTCCAGAAATCTACCGACAAGATGTCTTTGGTGTCTCAAGTCTAAAGATCAACCATGCCACTATGACGATGAATGAAGCCGGTTGACAATCATGTAAATTATCATACGGCGATTCATTTCGGATCAGTTCAGTGAACTTATTCTCCAATGAGCACCTACAAGTTTATCATAGTGTTTTCACAGAAGTGACTAACAAGATTAGTCGCCCTCATCATATGAGCTAGAATAACATGTACTAGTCTTACCAAATGTTTGATGTTTTTTTCAAACATCCTATGACTAGGAACAATTAAGAATATGTGTTTATAAGTCATCAGTCTCATCATTATGATCTCATCATAATCTGATGATTATTGCACATATTCATTGACTTCATTATGTGCGATAATAAATATGCCAATCTACATAATAATTTAAATGCCATTAATTAGCGAACCAGATTGTAATAGGTGCCTCATGATTAGCTTCGAGGACACCTAGATCCATCACATGGTATGGACCGGGAGAAGGGTTGAGCTCTTCCATGTATCAACGGCAAGTTGAGGAGCAAGCCGAGGAGCTGCGGACCATGAAAGAGAAACTCCAAGCACAAGGAGAGGAGATGGAGTGGATACACAAACAAATGGCGGAGATGAGTGCATTTATGAGCTGATTTTAGACAAGGTAGAGTTCTACTCAGCCTTAGATAGCTGTTATGGATGAGGGCGATGCCGAAGGCGAAACAGTTGATGAGAGAGATGATTTTGATGGTAATGATGAGGAGTGAGATGAGAATCATTGATAGATTTCTTTGTGGATGTGTAATGTGAATTTTTTGTGGATGTGTTTATTATTTTTACGTAAATGTGTTTATTTGTGCATGTGGATGTACTTATTTTGAAAGTGAATGTGTTTATTTGTGCATGTAGATGTATTTACTTGTGTATGGATGTGCATATTTGTGTATTGTCTATGAATGCTATTTACAAGTTTTTATGCATCTAGAAGTTTTTGTGCATTATTTAATATTTTAAAATATTTTTTATTTATTAACAATTGTCAGCGGCTTAAATCGTTGACAAAACCTTCTGCTAAATATATGTCAACGGCTAGAGTAGCAGTTGACATACGATATTTGTTAACGACTACAACCGTCAACATATGTTGAACATATGTCAATGGCAACAGCCGTTAACATATGTAGAACATATGTCAACAGATGCAGCCGTTGACTAATGATCAATATTTGTCAGCAGCTTGAGCTATTGACATTTGCTACATATGTCAGCGGGTTAAGCCGTTGACATATGAGGTATATGTCCACGGCTCCAACCATTGACACATAGCTCATTTGTCCACAGCTTACAGCCATGGACATATGTTTCATATGTCAACGGATGTGGTTATCCCGTCGACAAGTATTTGCCGACGGATCTTTTGTCTACGACTTTGTTTAACGGCCGTCTAGCCATTGACATAACCTTTAGTCTACGGTTTTTTTATATTCGTCAGCGGCTCTTAGCCGCTGACAAATCCCCTCTTCCTTGTAGTGCTCTAAGGAGATTTGTGGGCCAATGGTATAAGCATTCCTAAGGTTGGTCAAAAACTTGTTGGTAACAGGTTGGGACATAACACTCCCCGGTGCTACAACAGCCAAGACTTAGCATTAGAGTTAGGTGTTGGGTATTCATTTGTTGCCTTATGAGAGAATTTGAATGCATGTTTGTTAAATTTTGATATGTTTGATTAATCTCATTTTGGTACATATATATATGATAGTCCTACTATTTTTTTGTTTGATGACCTATAGGATCCTTTGAAAATTTTGATAAGTTTGTGATTAGGACTAGTTCAGTTCATTGATACCTTAGTTCAGATTACTTGATTAAGTTCACTTGGAATATTACAGCCCATTTGGATTAGTTTTAGATGTATTCAATTAATTTCAGTACATTTCAGTTTAGTTGGAATAAATTTTAGATCAATTTGAAATCCCAATTTAACGTATTAATTCAATTCTAAGTAATTGATTTATTTTAATACTATGCAGTTCATTTGATTCAGTTAATTCAATCTAATTGTTGTTATTAGATCTAATTTAATTCTATTTTTTATGTTGAAATTTTCCTATTTAAATAATCCTTAAGATACATATATTATTTATTCATATTTTAATCACTTAGAAGCTCAAAAATGAGATGCTAATTGAAGAGAATTTATCTATATAATCGACTATGCCTAGTTTTGTTCAGTTAATTGATCGAGCATTCGTATTATTTAGTTTATTAATAAATAACATTAATTCATTGTGTGTAATTAATTCGATCTATATTTATCGTATCACGATGAAGTCCATGAACATGTGCAATAATCTTCGGATTATGTTGAGATCATAATTACTGGACTGAAGACTTATAAACACATGTTCTTAATTGTTCCTAGTCGGAAGATGTTTGAGAAGGACATCAAACATCCAGATAGACTAGTACAGGTTTCTTCAGCTCATATGATGAGGGTGATTGATCCAATAAGTCACTTGTGTGGAGACACTATGCTAGACCTGTAGGTGCTCATTGGGGAATGAGTTCACTGAACTGATCCGACCATGAATCGCTAGATGGTATATACCTTACTGTTAACCAGCTCGATTCTTTTGTCACAGTTGCGTAGATGATCCTTGGACCTGAGACACCAAAAATATCTTGTTGGTACGTCTGTGAGCTTTGACTTTGACTAACGAATCCCTAACCATAGGTTATCAATAAGTCAAATGATCGGGATCAGAGAAATGCCCTCAAAGGTAATTGTGTGTTCAATAAGGGATCATCCACTCTCGGTATTATGAGAGAGAATGTTCTGGAAATGATGCGCTTAAGTCCTTGGCCAAGGCGGACTCTGTATCAGATAAAGAGTTATCATATATAGATTAATGGCATCTGATTCAAGTTGTAAGGATTGACGTTTCGGATTCGGTTATCAGGTCAGTTTCTGGGTCGGATCCTCTGGTTTGGACCCTGATGGGACAAGGGGGGGTACCATCTAAATGACGTCCAGGATGCACGACGCCTTTTGAATGGCGTCTTACTGGGTGGATGCCATTTAGTTTGGTTGCCGTTGTGCCACGTGGGCCGGCTTCGGGCCGCGAGAGTATGGCCCCTGTCGTATCGCCTGAACGACGTCCTTGTTGGACGACGCCATTCAGACTGCGACCATGGGTTGTCAGTGTACGGTGCCAGTCTTGTCATCTGAACGGCGTCTTGGATAGGCGACGCGATTCAGAGTCTCCGTCAGTACGGCCCGTCATGTCAATTGATCAGCATCTGTACCGCACGACGCGTTTTACCCAGCTTCTGGTTAACCCCGCGAACCCTCCTTCTTTTCCCTCATTTCCTCCTCCCTTATCTCTTTCCTCTCTTTCCCGGCGGCTCCGGCAATCCCTCTTCCCCCTCCTTCTTTTCCTCCCACCATTTCATCTCTCCCTCCACTCCATCGACCTCCTAACTCCCACTACTACCACCACCACCTCCTCCGCGGCGTTTTCTCTCCGGACGGCGGCCGACGTCTCGGTGGAGTAACGACGTCCTCGGCGGTACCGGCAGCGACGTGGAGCGAGACGGGTTGGCGGCTCGGAGCTTGGAGGAGTTTGAGTAACCGGTAGGGTGACGATTCCCATTGTATTTCATTTAAAACAATGTTTTCCCACATTTGAAGCATGTATGTTTTCCCGCTTTGAAGCATGTTTAGGGGCGTTTTTGGGGTGAAAACGCTAAATGCATGAATGAGAAATTGGGTGTTCTAATGGGTAGTTAGATTCTCCTCCTTCCCCTCTATACTTTGTGGCGTTTTCTGTGCATTTTGGGTGAGAAATCCGAACTTGTGGATTGGGGGAAGCGGAGGGGAGAACCTGTCTGTCAAGGCTAAATGGCGTCGAGGGACAGGGATGCCTTTTTGAAAGGCGGCTCCCACCCACGACGTGATTTAGCCTCATTAACAGACTTTGTCTCTGGACTGACTAGCGTCCAGGAACAGCGACGCCTTTTTAAAAGGCGACTTGCGTGGACGACCCATTTTAGTGGAAATTACCCCGTAGCATTGTCCCTGCTCCTGTTGTTGTTAGGCGACGAAGGACAGCGACGCCTTTTAATAGGCGGCTACCTATGGCGACGCCTTTTAGGCCATGTTCTGAGGTCGTATTTCACATGAACTAGTTTAGGAGGCTTGAATGGCGTCGGCCTTGGGCGACGCGATTCAAGATAGAACCACATTAATTCATACTATTAATATGTGTTTACACTGTTAGATAGTTCAGTTAATGCATGCTTTAAATATACTTGATGATGATGGATTCCTTGTGACCTGATCATACTGCGTTGTGTTTCGTACGACCGTGGACTTTTTCACGTGACCGGATCGCACTGTTCTGTGTTTTGTACTATTGTGGACCTAGAGTGACAGTTGTAGTGCTTGACACCCTGTGTCGGTATGGGTGGGACACAGCGCCGGTGGGAGCAGTGGCGGGGTGACGCCTAGTGAGAGAGGGTCACCTGGTAAACCCCGGGGTTAACTAGTACCGGTGTAGGAGTGGTACCTGTGAAGTGTCACTCGTGCTGAGGGAAGGAGTAACCACCTGAGCCAGTTGGGCCGGAGTAGCTAGCGTGCTATCCGAGGGGTTACTGTTTGGTCTCAACGGGTCGGTGTTTCCCACGTTTGGTTGTGTGGTTGGCGTGTTTTGCCGAGACGTTGGTTGTAGGTTCCCTGGTAGAATGGTTTCTGAGATATGTATGTTACATTTCGAATGCACGTGGTTTATATCGAGAATTAGGAGTAGTAATTACTGCTTTACTTGCTTACTTTACCTTTATCTGTGCTTCTGCTCTTGTGGGTGCGTGAGTGGGCGGTGGGGATCGAAGGATCCCTACTGAGTCTTTTCATTGAGACTCACCCCTGCGGTTTTCAGGTGAGGGTTCCGTTCCAGGCAGGCTTAGCGAGGAGAGTGCTGCTTAGAGTTGCGCGCCAGCTGTTGTTGTTCCGGGGTATCCCCCGACGTAGTTGTTATTTTATTTCTGGCCTGTACGCTTAATTATTTCTTTTCTGTTGGAGTATGTAATTATTTGTTGTGTCCAGTCGCATTGTAATAACTTTTAATTCTTGCACTTCCTTTTCAGTTCAATGTGATGTGAATGTTTAGCTTAGTTAATTATTTATTTTCTAGACTTATCTAGATCTTGGTTCGGTTCCAAAATAATGATTCGGTACCCATTTAGTAATTGGATCCCCGATTATAAGGTGGCGGGTCGTTATAGTTGGTATCAGAGCATTCGGTTTGGCAAATAAATGAATAACTAGGTTAAATATTGTAACTCCGGCAAATAATTGCATTATCTTGTACAGGCACGGCGGTAGTGTAGGTCTTAGGATTCTAATTAGAACTTTTCGATTTATGTGATTGTAGGCGATTAGATGTCTCCTAGGAAGAGGATGCCAGTTATTAGAGAGCGGGGAGATGTCCCTAGTAGATCCGAGGCCGGTAGGCCGAGTGTGGAGCATTTCATGGAGGCTATGATGGATACGATGGCTAGATATCAGACCCGAGACCCTAGTGAGAGTTCCAGTGCTCGAGGAGGGTCTTCGGCTACCCTAGAGAAATTCTTGAAGCTGAGGCCGCCTCAACCGGTCGTCCCGATCCTGATGAGGCTGTTCATTGGTTGAGGGAGATAGAGAAGACTTTTGATACTATGGATTGTGCGGCGGTTGAGAGGACTCCGTTGGCTACATTTATGTTGAAGGATGACGCCTACGACTGGTGGACCACTTTGAAGAGTTTGTCTTATGCAGATAGGAGTCTCAGGGAAATTCCATGGGATACTTTTGTGAAGGAATTCAATGCACAGTATTTCCCTAGGCATGTTTAGAGGGCCAAGGAGAGGGAATTTATGGAGCTGACCCAAAGAAGCATGACAGTGCTTGAGTACCAGACGAAGTTTGTTTCACTTGGGAGGTTTGTGCCTTTTATCTCAGGAGACGAGGAGCGTCGGACTGAGAGGTTTGTGGATGGACTGAGGTCCAGTCTGAGGAGTTTTGTGGCATCCCATTGTTGTACGGATTTGGCATCGGCGGTTAGGTGTGCCGCGGCAGTAGAAGCACAACAGGATTAGTCAGCCCGGGAGAGGGGACTGACTACTCAGGGACCAGTTCGTGGCAGGGGGAAGGCAGCAGCAGCAGCTCCTTCGTCCGGATAAGGATTGTCTTCACTCGGCTCCAGATTCAGGAGATTCTTTCGAGGCAGTTGCAGCAGTAGCGGCAACAGCAGTAGCAGCAGACCCAAGCAGAGCCAGCAGAGTCAGTCGGTGTCCAGCGCTCAGTAGGAGACAACTCAGAGGCTTCCGACAGCCTGTCGGCACTGCGGTGGCACATACGGTGGGACTCAGTATCCTGCTTTTTCTGGGAGGTGCTACACTTGTGGCTAGCAGGGCCATTTGGTGAGGTTTTGCCCGCAAGGGCGTGGTCAGGGGCAGGGATCAGGTGATCAGAAGAAGCCGAGGACCCAGGAGAGAGTTCTAGCTATCACCAGGAAGGAGGCTTGCGCATCCAACTTGGTGGAAGGTACACTTTCTGTCCTTGGGAACTCCGCACATGTGTTGTTTGATTCGGGTGCTTCGCATTCTTTCATTTCTGAGCAGTTCGTAGATGTTCTTTCTGCACCCGTTGATGAGATATATGATGGTTTGATGGTAGAGGTTCCTTCTGGGGATTTCTTGTTGTCTTATAACTGTTTGAGCAAAGTTCCCTTGATTATTGACGGTCGTGAGTTACCTGCCCGGTTAGTTGTGCTCGCCATTCGCGACTTTGATGTCATCCTGGGCAAGGACTGGTTGGAGGCTTACTATGCCGAGGTGGACTGCCGCAGGAAGAGGGTGCGTTTCTCTATTCCTGACATCCCGACCTTCTACTTCCAAGATATTAGGCTCTCTTCTCGAGGTATTCTTATTTCTACCTTTAAGGCCTAGAGGTTGCTTGTTGGTGGTTGTGAGGCCTTCCTTTCCTCTGTTGTTCTAGCTGATGTTAGTAGTAGCCCCAGTCCTTGGGAGGTGCCTGTAGTATGTGACTTTATAGATGTGTTTCCTGAGGATTTGCCTGGCCTTCCTCCTTAGCGAGAGGTTAAGTTTTCTATTGAGCTTGCACCGGGTATAGCGCCCCTGTCTAAGGCCCCGTATCGGATGGCGTCAGCCGAACTCGCTGAGTTAAAGACGCAGTTGCAGGAATTGTTGGATAAGGGTTTCATTCGTCCCAGTACTTCTCCGTGGGGTGTTCCAATTCTATTTGTCAGGAAGAAAGATGGTTCTCTGAGGTTGTGCATTTATTATAGACAGCTGAACCAGGTAACGATAAAGAACAAGTACCCACTTCCGAGGATCGATGATTTGATGGA
Organism: Zantedeschia hybrid cultivar; assembly: GCA_030544215.1. Taxonomy (NCBI): domain Eukaryota; kingdom Viridiplantae; phylum Streptophyta; class Magnoliopsida; order Alismatales; family Araceae; genus Zantedeschia; species Zantedeschia hybrid cultivar. Next base: position 20,712,866 of record JARZZO010000009.1, read on the forward strand.
TCAGCTGCAGTCTGCGAAGGTGTTTTCGAAGATTGACTTGAGATCAGGGTATTACCAGATGAGGATCCGTGAGGTTGATGTTAGTAAGACAGCCTTTAGGACTCGGTATGGACATTATGAGTTTTTAGTTATGCCTTTTGGCTTGACCAATGCTCCGGCAACTTTTATGGATTTGATGAACCGGGTCTTCAGGGCCTATCTGGATCAGTTTGTGGTAGTATTTGTAGATGATATTCTTATATACTCTTCTTCTGAGGAAGAGCATGCCACACATCTTCAGGTGGTATTGTAGGTTCTGAGAGAGCACCAACTCTATGCCAAGTTTAGCAAGTGTGAATTCTGGTTAGACAAGGTGCACTTCTTGGGGCATGTCATCTCTGGCGATGGCATTGCAGTGGATCCAGCCAAGATTGAGGCAGTAATGGATTGGAGCAGGCCAACAACAGTAACTGAGATCAGGAGCTTCTTGGGGCTAGTAGGTTATTACAGGCGGTTTGTTCAGGGTTTCTCTTCGATAGCGGCCCCCTTGTCGAGGTTGACTCGTAAGGGAGTTCGTTTCGTGTGGACCGAGGAGTGTGAGCGGAGTTTCATTGAGTTGAAGACTCGCCTCACTTCGGCTCTAGTGTTGGTGCTTCAATCAGGTTTAGGTGGATTTGTAGTTTATTCGGATGCATCACGTCGAGGTTTGGGTGCAGTTCTGATGCAGCATGGTAAGGTTGTGGCCTATGCTTCTTGATAGTTAAAGAAGCATGAGGAGAACTATCCTACTCATGACTTAGAGTTGGCAGCTGTGGTATTTGCATTGAAAATCTGGCGACATTATTTGTATGGAGAGAAATTTCAGGTTTTTACTTATCACAAGAGCCTGAAGTATGTGTTCACGCAAAGGGACCTGAACTTGAGGCAGCGTAGGTGGATGGAATTTATCAAGGATTATTACATCGACCTTTCTTATCATCCGGGCAAGGCAAATGTGGTGGCAGACGCTTTAAGTCGGAAGACGGTCATGTCATATCTCATTATTCGAGAATGGAGATTATTTGAGCAGGTTGTGGAATCTTCCTTTCGGATTCCACGTGAGGTTGATAGAGCCGTGTTGGCCAGCTTAACTATGAGGCCAGCAGTGTACCATGACGTAATTGAGGCTCAGAGGGCAGATGCAGAGTTACCGCAGATTCTCTAGAGACCAGAGGTGGAGTTGTGGGATGATGGTACAGTCAGATTTAGAGGCAGATTCTATGTTCCGGCCGAGGAGGACGTGCGCAGGAGTGTCATTGATGAGGCGCACCGTTCTAGATATGCAGTGCATCCTGGAACGACTAAGATGTGTCATTGTTTGAGGAGGCACTTTTGGTGGCCTGGTGTGAAGAAGGATGTCGCTGAGTATGTGGCTAGGTGCATGACTTGTCAGCAGGTTAAGGCAGAACATCAGAGACCAGGAGGATTGTTGAAGTCTTTGCCGATCCTGGAATGGAAATGGGAGCACGTGACTATAGACTTTGTGATGGGATTACCTGTATCCCCTGGCAGAAGAGATGCGATCTGGGTCATTGTTGATCGATTGACCAAGTCGGCACACTTCCTGGCTGTTAGGTAAGTTGGCTAAGCTGTTTGTGGATCGGATCATCTCTCTGCACGGGGTCCCCTTATCCATCGTATCAGATTGGGATCCGAGATTTACTTCTAAGTTCTGGAAGAGTTTTCAGAAGGCCTTGGGCACGCAGTTGGCCTTCAGCTCGGCCTATCATCCCGAGACTGATGGGCAGTTGGAGAGGACCATTCAGACTCTTGAGGATATGCTCAGGGCATGTTGCTTAGACTGGGGAGGTTCTTGGGAGCAACACTTGTCTACAGTGGAGTTTGCGTACAACAATAGTTATCATTCTAGTATCGGTATGGCGCCTTACGAGGCGTTGTAGAGGTGACCGTGTCGATCCCCTGTGAATTGATCCGAGATTGGCGAGAGGCAGATAGCAGGACCAGAGTTGGTACAGCAGTGTGCTGAGGTTGCCAGACTAGTACAGTAGAGAATGATTGCAGCTCAGAGCAGACAGAAGAGTTATGCAGACATCCGTAGGAGACCGCTTAAGTTTGAGGTTGGGGACCACGTATTTCTCCGAGTCTCACCCTCCAAGGGCGTGATGAGATTCGGGAAGCGAGGTAAGCTGAGTCCGCAATATGTTGGGCCTTTTCCCATTCTTGCTCGAATTGGGGAAACGGCGTACCAGCTAGCCTTGCCGCCCAATCTTGCGGGGGTGCACGATGTGTTCCATGTTTCTTTGCTGAGGAGATATGTTCAGGATCCATCTCATGTTTTAGATTTTTCAGAGTTGGAGGTCATTGAGGACCTGTCCTTTCCAGAGTTTCCGGTATGTATTGAGGATCGTAAGGAGCAGGTCCTTTGGAACAAGGTTGTACCTCTGGTTAAGGTGATTTGGTAGTTTCGCTTCGGGGGCGAGGCAACCTGGGAGCGCGAGGATGAGATGCGGGAGCAGTTTACCTACCTTTTTTCGTAAGTTCTCTTGTGAGCTTGTATCTTTATGTTTCAACCTCATTAATCATAGCAGACAATTTCGAGGACAAAATTCTTTTTAGGGGGGGAGATTGTAAGGATTGAGGTTTCGGATCCGGTTATCGGGTCAGTTTCAGGGTCGGATCCCCTGGTTTGGAGCCTGATGGGACAGGGGGAGGTACTATCTAAATGACGTCTAGGATGCGTGACGCCTTTTAAACGGCGTCTTGCTGGGTGGACGCTATTTAGTTTGGTTGCAGTTGTGCCACGTGGGCCAGCTTCGGGCCGCGAGAGTACGGCCCCTGTCATGTCGCCTGAACGGCGTCCTTGTTGGACGATGCCATTCAGACTGCGACCTTGGGTTGTCAGTGTACGGTGCCAGTCTTGTCATCTGAACGGCATCTTGGATAGGCGACGCGATTCAGAGTCTCTGTCAGTACGGCCCGTCATGTCAACTAATAGGCGTCTGTACCGCACGACGCGTTTTACCCAGCTTCTGGTTGACCCCGCGAACCCTCCTTCTTTTCCCTCATTTCCTCCTCCCTTCTCTCTTTCCTCTCTTCCCCGGCGGCTCCGGCGATCCCTCTTCCCCCTCCTTCTTTTCCTCCCACCATTTCATCTCTCCCTCCACTCCATCGACCTCCTTACTCCCACTACTACCACCATCACCTCCTCCGCGGCGTTTTCTCTCTGGACGGCGGCCGACGTCCGGGTAGAGTAACGACGTCCTCGGCGGTACCGGCGGAGGCGTGGAGCGAGACGGGTTGGCGGTTCGGAGCTTGGAGGAGTTCGAGTAACTGGTAGGGTGACGATCCCCATTGTATTTCATTTAAAACCATGCTTTCCCACATTTGAAGCATGTATGTTTTCCTGCTTTGAAGCATGTTTAGGGGCGTTTTTGGGGTGAAAACGCTAAATGCATAAATGAGAAATTGGGTGTTCTAATGGGTAGTTAGATTCTCTTCCTTCCCCTCTATGCTTTGTGGTATTTTCTGTGCGTTTTGGGAGAGAAATCTCAACTTGTGGATTGGGGGAAGCGGAGGGGAGAACCTGTCTGTCAAGGCTAAATGGCGTCGAGGGAAATGAACGCATTTTTGAAAGGCGGCTCCCACCCACGACGCGATTTAGCCTCATTAACAGACTTTGTCTCTGGACTGACTAGCGTCTAGGAACAGAGACACCTTTTTAAAAGGCGACTTGCGTGGACGACGCATTTTAGTGGAAATTACCCTGTAGCATTGTCTCTGCTTCCGTCGCTGTTAGGCGACGAAGGACAGCGACGCGTTTTAATAGGCGGCTACCTATGGCGATGCCTTTTAGGCCATGTTCTGAGGCCGTATTTCACATGAACCAGTTTAGGAGGCTTAAATGGCGTCGGCCTTGGGCGACGCGATTCAAGATAGAACCACATTAATTCATGCTATTAATATGTGTTTACACTATTAGATAGTTCAGTTAATGCATGCTTTAAATATACTCGATGATGATGGATTCCTTGTGACCTAATCATACTGCGTTGTGTTTCGTGCGACCGTGGACTTTTCACGTGACTGGATCGCACTATGCTGTGTTTTGTGCTATTGTGGACCTAGAGTGACAGTTGTAGCGCTTGACACCCTGTGTCGGTGTAGGTGGGACACAACGCCGGTGGGAGCAGTGGCGGGGTGACGCCTAGTGAGAGAGGGTCACCTGGTGAACCCCGGGGCTAGCTAGTACCGGTGTAGGAGTGGTACCTGTGAAGTGTCACTCGTGCTGAGGGAAAGAGTAACCACCTGAGCCAGTTGGGCCGGAGTAGCTAGCGTGCTATCCGAGGGGTTACTGTTTGGTCTCAACGGGTCGGTGTTTCCCACGTTTGGTTGTGTGGTTGGCGTGTTTTGCCGAGACGTTGGTTGTAGGTTCCCTGGTAGAATGGTTTCTGAGATATGCATGTTATATTTCGAATGCACGTGGTTTATATCGAGAATTAGGAGTAGTAATTACTGCTTTACTTACTTACTTTACCTTTATCTGTGCTTCTGCTCTTGTGGGTGCGTGAGTGGGCGGTGGGGATCGAAGGATTCCTACTGAGTCTTTTCGTTGAGACTCACCCCTGCGGTTTTCAGGTGAGGGTTCCAGGCAGGCTTATCGAGGAGTGCTGCTTAGAGTTGCGCGCCAGCTATTGTTGTTCCGGGGTATGCCCCGACGTATTGTTATTTTATTTCCGGCCTGTACGCTTAATTATTTCTTTTCTATTGGAGTATGTAATTATTTGTTGTGTCTAATCACATTGTAATAACTTTTAATTCTTGCACTTCCTTTTCAGTTCAATGCGATGTGAATGTTTAGCTTAGTTAATTATTTATTTCCCAGACTTATCTAGATCCTGGTTCGGTTCCAAAATAATGATTCGATACCCATTTAGTAATCGGATCACCGATTATAGTGTGGCGGGTCGTTACACAAGTGATTTGACTAGCTAGGATATAACAGTAAACCATACCCTAGGTCGAATCGAGAACATTGCACGGATGAAGGATTATATCCGCATGCTAACCGATGACGGAAAGGTTCCAATAGAGGGTTGCGATAACCCCAAAGCTATCCAGGATCATGCGATATTGCTTCGCATCGAACGTGATCGGAAGCTCGTCTGAATTTACTGTGGGACATTAAATTCGGTTGATTAATTAAATAAAGATATTAATTAATTCAGTGGGTCCGTAAAGAGTTATTGGACTTAATGGGCTATTAACTGGATTGGTATTTGGGCCTAGAGGGTCACACGCAAAAGATTTTCAAGTCGATGGATAATTTGTCGGGATTCCAGATAAGTGTGGGTTTTTATGAAAAACTGCAAATACACTTTTTATAAAAGAATGGTTGCTAGGTTAGGGTCCAGCAACCCTGACCTAGCCGCTGCCCTCTCTCTCTCCTGGGCGCACCTCTCGAGGCCGGGCCCCTGGAGGATCTACTCCGGTTCCTGACAACTCCGCTTCTTGCCCGACAGGAGTTTCCGAATCTGCATGTCGTGGCAGATTACGCACAGCCAGACGGGATCCGCGGACGCCGCATCGAGCGAGGAGGCGAGGACGATCCATCGCGAGGAGAACCGCGTGGATACCGCTAAAGGCCGGGCACTTGCGCGGCTTGCGGCATTGCTCTGACAGAACCGAAGAACGAATGTGGATTCGAATCCGCGCAAGGTAAATACGATTTACCACTTTAGTTTTTTTTTTCGTTGATCGAAACGAGATGGATCCCATCGACTTTATTTTATCCGCTGCATTCTGGTCGGATCCGGACACAGAGAACCCAACAGTGGTATTAGAGTTAGGTTCCATTGTGTTCTTCGCCGTTTCGATCTCTAAAATTGTGGTTTTTGAATTTATTCCATGCTTGAATTTATTTTCGTATAAGATTAATATTCATGAGATGTTCACCGCGATGAGATCGCAATTTTAATCTGTAGAAAATAATTTTTATTTGGGGTTTTTCGTCGTGTTCTTCGTTGGACGAAGAACGCTTTATTCTTGCGGGATTCGGATCCATAAGATGGATCTTTGACGCTGGGGTCACCTCGAACCATGCCCACCAGCGCTGGGCGAGTTTCTAGCGACATGGGGAGTAGTGGACGGCTAGCCGTGGATCTTCTTCTCCCCCCCCCCCCCCCCCCCCCCCCACATGTTTTTGAAACTTGCAACAATCGGGATTTTAAGGAGGTAAGAAACCCCCCACCGGTCCCTTTCTCGGGCTCACACCGGTCGCCGAACGGCACCGGCGACATCGCTGTTGCCGGCGGACAGGCGCCGATGTCGGAAGAGGCGGGAGGGGGGGGGGGGATGCGTCGTCGGGTTCCCTGCTGCGTAGGGAACCCTTGGGCCGACCTTGTCAGGCAGCTAGGGTTTGCCTAGCCGCCAACAGGGGCTCGGACCGGCCCTACCCACCCAAGTGGACTGGGTCTGAGCCCACCGCTGAGCCCTGGCTCGGCCCTGGTCCGAGCCAGGGGCTCAGCTAGCTTGAGCCCAGTTGGGCCCAACAAAATAATTTTTGATGTCCTTCTCAAACATCCTCCGACTAGGAACAATTAAGAACATGTGTTTATAAGTCTTCGGTCCCATAATTATGATCTCATCATAGTCCGAAAATTGTTGCACATGTTCATGGACTTCATCGTGATACGATAAACATAGATCGAACTAATTATACACAATGAATTCATGCCAGTATATATTAACAAACTGAATAGTATCGGATTGACTTTCAGACCACCTAATACTAACAGTAAGTACTATTAATAATATTTCGTTTTGAAGTATCATGTATACTAAATAGCAATATTTATTTAATAGCACATTTCATATATATCACATATATGCAGAAATTAAAATAGAATGATCATGGACTACTAATTCTAATATGACATCATCGGAGCCAAACAATGATCCATAATGATATCCTATTGTGAGCCATGCAACACAAGTTCCATTTGATACGAGTCTGTCTTCCAGGGGTGTCTTTAGAAGATCCCATCCTCAAATCTTAACCCGCTACATTTACATATAATAATGAACATTGGACTCGTAGACCCACTAATGTACATTTTAATTATAATAACAAAACATGATCTGATCAAGGGGAGTACAAAGTTTGAGGGAGATAGAATATACATTTTGGATAAGATCAAGATAGCGGAGGATACGCATGTCCTATTAAAAAGACATCAAATAAATCATACATCGCATTCAACCACATTAACCATCACATGATTAACTTAAGTCCATGATCATCCCACCATTCAACATAACACATCAAATGCATCAAATAATTATCAGATAATTATAGTTGGTAAAATAAAAATATAATACCATAAGTTTTGAAATAACAATTATTTCAAGTATATCCACAACATACACAACATGATTGATAATTGAATTAACTAAACTATTTAGTTAACATGTTACATGCTCAAACAATTTTAACAAAATGGAAATTTCAAGTTATGCAAAAAAGGAAGTAAGTTTAAAAATTAAATTCTAAACTTAATTGATTAATAGGGAATTTAGTTAGCAATTTAAAACTATTTTAAATAATTAACAAATCCCCCATAATTGATAAACCCTTTAAATTTAACTAACGTTTAATTCAATTTAATAATATGTTAAATAAAAATTTTACAATTTAAACATATTTTAGAAACTGCAAAATTGGGTTTAAACAATTTAAAATGGGCTAAAAGGGATTAAAAGGGGGTTAGCGGGTCTGGGTTTCTGTAGGGGGGGGGGGGGGCACCTAGTGCGTAGTTCGGCGGGGGGGAGGCCGCCACTGGCCGTGGCGGGGGCCAGGAAGGCTCCGGACGGAGTCATCGACGCCGGCGGACGTCGCCGGTGGACGTCGCCAGATGTCCCCCCAATCCCTGCATGCATTTGAGAAGCTCATGTATGTGCCCGTGGGAAGGAGGGGTCATGCCGATCGCTTGGCCAGCCAGGGCTGCGTCGTTCGGCGCCGGTGGCACTGGCACGTCGCCGGACGTCCTTCCTCTCACCCTTAAAACCCTTTTAGAATATCTTGCAAGGCCGTAGATATCCTGTGCACTGTGCGCAACCCTTGGGGAAAAAGGAGAAGAAGCCGGCAATATAACCAGCATGATAAGCACCGGATGGCGCTGTCAATGCCCCCCGGAGGTAGCTGGACAACGCCGGTTCACTCATGCAGCGGCAAAGAGGCAAGGACAATTCTGTGGTCCTCTCTTCGCTGTGCACAATAAACTCAGTTTAATAATGAAAATACTACGGCCGACCTGGGTATGATCTCTTCGAAGGATCAACTATCAAATCTTAAGATCATAATATGAAAAACCTTTTAAGCCTGGGAACAATTCCCAATATCATGCGATAGTTAAATACCCTGAAACTAGCCCAAGAACGTGTACAATACAAGTTCTTCATACATAACGAGAAAAATAACACGTAAAACGATGTCATTTTTCAATCGAACCAGTAACCTGACTCTGATACCACTGTAAGGAATCGATAAGAATGCAATGGAAACTAACTAATTCTATGTATCACATTGCTGGGATTGAAAAACGGACTAGTTAAGTAAATCTAGAAGAATCGTTATTCACCTTTATGGGGTTTTAAATCTCTTGTTTGAAGTACCAATTCGCCAATTGCGCAGGCGCACTATCTCTAAAGTTATCCACACGAACTTCCGACGTAGATGAGTTTCCCTCCTTGGCTTGAAGATGTCGACTGGATCTCAAAATCTCCACCATGCAGTTGTAGAGGAGGAGAGAGGGAAGATAGTCATCTTCTTCTTCTTCAAAAGAGAGAGAGAGAGAGAAAGTGGAGAGATGAGAATTCCAAGCCACACAGAACCCTCCGTGCCCCCCTTCCTTTGTCCTATTTATCTCTCTTATTAGAATAAGAAGGATAAAGCCGAAGGTTATTCTCATCATTATCTAAAGAGTTTGGTCTAGGATAATTCTTCATTAAATATTCTCATAATTATCTTACAGCTTTTCATAAAAATTCAAATAAAAGAATATTTAATATCTCTCCCCGTCTTTCGAGAACTCTTATGTGTGTGACCATCTAAGCCTATATATCAGTCTAGTTTCAGGCCCACTAACTTAGAACTATTTCTTAAATTTAGTATTTATTAATTTATTATTAAAACATCATATTTTAAATAATTAATTCAATCAATAAGTAAATTATCATCTGATGATTAATCTACTAGACCTTCTAACGATGAACGGCACCAAACACTATCTCATGATCCCAGAAGATATAAGGGATATTGTTCCCTTTGTTGAACCTTTCCGTGTGTAGATATCGCATGGATAAAATCCTTCACTCATCTAATGTCCTAACAACGTAAGGGTACAGTTTCGTTGTCTAACTCTTTAAAGTATTGTTTGGATAGATTCCAGTACTCTGTTAACTTCTAGAAAGACACCTCTTTCAGTTGACCATAGCCAGAGATTTTTAAGTACACGTCTATAAGACATTCTCTCTCTCCAGTGGTTCACTCAATTTTCTTCGCAAGCTTTCTACTATATTTGAAAGACTGACTATCGTGAACTTAATGACTAAAGTTCATAAGCTAGAAAATCAAGACACAACAATCTACAAACAAGGTATCTTTGGTGACTCAAGTCAAAGGACCAACTGCGCTATTGCAATAATTGAATACCCTAGTTGACTATTAGGTATAATGACTATCCAGGGATTCTTATTTGGATTAGTTCAGTGAATTCATTCTCTAATGAGCACCCACAAGTTTGTCTCAGTATCAGCACACAAGTTAATGTGAGATCATTCACCCTCATCGCATGAGCAGAAATAACTTGTTTCAATCTTATCGGATATTTGATGTCCATCTCAAATATCTTATAATCGAGAAATGTTTAAGACAAATGTTTATAGAATATTGATCTCACTATCATGATCTCATCATGATTCAATATCCTTTACATATGTCTATAGATATTCATTACGATAGGTAAATATTCAATAACTACATAATAAAAAGATTATCTTTATTAAAATATAGAACTAGAATGTACAAAATGAATTTATGATTGGCTTTTAGTCCACTCAATTTTATCATTGATATTTTTAAGTTTTGAATTATGCAATTTTCCATAATATTATGTTCTATTTTAACTGAGTTGTTCCCACTGTTACATATACATGTCTCTAAAGTAAACATCATACCTAAAATGATGTTCAGGGGTGTAATACAAAAAGAGATCAGTGTACAAGATAGAAGATCACTACAACCAAACAACATACAAAAGAGCACCAACAAGAAAGGAAGCAAATCATATGTCGCGGCTGACACAGGCATCCCTAGAGGGTTGGGAATGGGATCCCCACAAAAGGCAAAACAAGGTAAGCTCGACTTACCAAAACACAAAAAGGAGGGAGGGGTAGGCGGAGTGAGAGGGAGGATGAGGAGGAAAGAAACATAGAGGGGAAGAATGAAGAAAATAGATGAGAAGTAGGAAGAGGGAAAGAAAGCACAGAGGGGAAGAGTGAAAAAACGGATGCGGAATAAGAAGAGGGAGAACAAAGAAGAAGAAGAAAAAAAAGAAAATCTGAACTGAGGAGGGAGGGGGAGAGCGAGTCCATGGAGAAGCCTTCCCCGCCCAAGAAGCTGCCAATGGACAGCGAGCAGAATGTTGATGAGCGGCGATGAAATCACCGAAAATCCCAATGTGTAGGACTGTCAACAGAAATCCGACTATCCGACTTTTTTAATCGTGTTCGAAAAAAATATTTATTTTTGATAAAAAATATCCACCCGATAGTTATTAGAATCAAAAATAGATATTTTTGATAAACTATCATAATCGAAAATGGAAACATCTATTTTCATGTCCGCTTTTTGATTTTGATTATTATTAAGTTTATTATTAACAATAATATTAATCTTTAGATTTTATTAGTATGTGGTTTATATTGTGTTATTGTGAAGAATTTCATTAGCGTATCATGAATTTTTTTTTTTAATTTTGAAATGATATTTAGTTGAAAGTCTTTTCTTAGGTATCTTTTAACATTTGGTTGTGAAGTTTAATGTGTATAATATATTTTTGAATGTAACTTTATGGATATGGAGTTACATTCATTGTGTTTTAATCTTATTGATCATTATTTAATATATAAGAGCTTATTAATTATATTGAAGTCTTATTCTATATATTTTAAAAAAGTAAATTAAAAAATATAGATATTTTTTTTTTTATAATGATCGAAAATAATATCCGATTCCGATGTCAAAATCAGAAACAAATCGAAAAGAAAAATATATTTTCCAATCTTATCGAGATCGAAAATAAAATAAAATTATTATTATCAAAATCAAAAAACAGAAACACCTATTTCTATTTCGATATCATATCCGTTTAGAACCCTATTGACCAGGGTTCCGGGTGCTCCCCGTGCACGGAAAGGCAGTGCCCGAGGGCGTCCTCTTTCTTCCACCCCAGTCACATGACTTGAGTGTTTCTACCCCGCCCTCTCTTTATCGTTTAGGAAGCACACATTTAATACTAGGTCGTCAAAAGCAGTATTTTCTTGACGCATACAGCTAGAGCAGAAAGAGCGGCCCTCATTCGTTGGGACGGTATACCAACTTGGCTAAAAAAGCCAACGGCCGTCGCCTTCCCCGAATTTGCTTGCCCCCACAATCCGAGAAAAAAAGGACGACCAAGACAAAATATCTTAGCAAGTGGATGATAATGGGTTCGGCACAGAATATCCATAGCCAGAATCTTCTCAGTACATGTTTGAATTGAAGTCTAATAATATTAAGAGAGGAGAAGATTAAACATTACAAAAAATTCACTTATTTGATCTTAAAATTTGATTAATACTTAGATCCTTTTTATTCTCCCTTGTATTGAGAGAATCTATTCTCTTCCTCTAAATCCCATTCGACCTGATCCACAGCCGACAGCTGCTTTCCATGACACGATCACGAAGCTGCAGTAATAGGATAGAAAAAGAACAGTAACCCGTACGTGCACGCTTATCTCTTCCACATTGTGACCCAACGAGGTTTGATCAAAATGTACGTTCCAGAGCTCCAGTGCAAGAATCCGATTATTAGTATAGGATTAATTGGGATTTAATAATTATAGAGACAGAATGAATCAGTTGCCTAAGACAGTTGGTTTCGGATTCGAATCTGGTTGGAACCTAAAAACTCTCAAGTCATGCAACCTTGGTACTGTTGGAATCTCTATCCCCTGGTTTGTGGGATTACTTTCCTAAAAATCAGACAGTCTTAGAATTGTCGCTTAATTAGGCGGATCCATCGACCTATTCAAAATTATCTCTAATTATGGAGGAAAATCTCGAGTTCGGAGGTCGTTTTTAAATGTACGGACAAAAAATTTAAAATCTTTTTATTTTTGATTGAGTCCAATTCAATCTTGCACTAAGAGAATCTCTGTTCCCAATGCAATGATCATCATGATACAAGAAAAGAAAAGAGCAGGAACACAAATTAGTCTGCGGAAGTGATAAGGAACATCTAAGTTTGACATTAATTTATTGCGGCCCATTGTAATGGGTAGAAGCTGATTAAGAAAGGAGAGCGAGCTCAATCCCCCACTGTACATGCGGAGTGGCTTCCTTCGTACACATATATGTACACATGAATGGAAAGGAAATGGTGGTGAAACGACAAAACGAGAGACCGTTTAAAAAAGAAGAAGAAATGGCGGTAGCTAGTGTTCCACAATTCGTTAGTAGAAGCGATCGGATTCGCGATGCCTGGAGCTTTTCAGAACTGGAGCAGCGAGTTCTTGACGTCGTAGCCCATCTTCTCCAGGTTGGGCACCACGGCGAACTGCAGCATGGGCGGCGGCCCGCACGCAAGCGCCAGCACGTCGTCCCCCCCGGCGGGGACATGCTCCCGCAGGATCTCCTCCGTGACGAACCCGACGCTGTAGCGCCACCCCACCTCCTTGGCCTCGTTCACCACGTACCACACCTTCACCTGATCCCCGCGCTCCCTCGCCCACCCGTCCAGCTCCTCCCGCAGCAGGATGTCCTCCTCGCTGCGGTTGGCGTACACCACGTGCATCTCCGTCCTGTCCTCCGGGTCTTTGAGCACCGCTTGCATTACCTGGCAGATAGGCGTGATGCCGGTGCCCCCGGCGATCATGGCCAGCCTCGTCGCCTGCTTCCGCTCGCCGTCTACCAGGAAGTTGCCGCGGCCCATGTACTCGATGTGGCCGAGCGGGCCCTTCACGTCGAGGCTGGCGCCTACGCGGAGGGAGTCGAGGTACTGCGACATGAGGCCACCTCTGGGGAACTTGGGGTGCACGTCCCTGAAGTAGACCTTGACGACCAGGTCGAAGTGCCCCACCTCCTCCACGCCGCTCGTCGGCGTGTACGCGCGCATGCAGGGCTTGCCGTCGATGGTGGCGCACAGGAAGATGTGCTTTCCCACCGGCAGTCCCAGCACCTGGTCCTTGGACGGCAGAGCGAAACGGAAGCGGCGGACGTCGTGGGAAAGCGACGTCTTGTCGACGAGCCTGCATTGGATCTTCTCCCGAGGGATCAGGGCGACGGGCCTCTGCGGCGGAACCGGGGCGGCGAGGGGGGGCTTTGGGAAGGCGGCCTCGGTGATGGTGGTGAGGTGGGCTAGGTTGCTGGCGCCGTGGTTGGAGGTGTCGGAGGCGTAGCCGGTGGTGATGAGCTCGCCGATGCGGTAGGTCTCCAGCATGGACTTGGCCTTCTCCGAGTGGATAGCGTCGAAGTCCTCGGTGCAGTCGGTGCCGGCGTTGATGAGGATGCTGTCGGCGCCTCCTGGGTGGTCCTTGAGGAAGCCAGTGCAGTCGTAGATGTGACCATGGACGACGATCCAGGCGGAGTCCCTGGTGGAGTGCTTGCGGACCTCCGACAGGGAGTACTGCTTGGCGGAGGTGTTCATGAAGGGGGTGGAGACGCTCTTCTTGAGGGGCTGCCCCTCTGAGCTCTCCTGCAGGTGCCTCTGGCGGGCCATCCACCCGCCTTTCTGGTTGGCGGGCTGCGTCGGGTGCTCGAACACTAGACCTATCTCACCCCGGTGCGGTCGGCACACGTTCACCTTCACCCTGAACCAGCAGTTGTTCATCATACCCTGCGAGGAGCACATTGGTAGGTTAATTAGCCTCCACATATTATGCATGCAACACTTGTTCTGCTTGATAAGAACGCGGCCGGTGCACGTCGAGAAATAACAAGGATGGTTGTGCTTAATTACCAGGACGTTCCAGGTGAGCTTCTCGGGCTGGGTGTTGAGGGACTGGTCCCAGGCGCGGACGGCCACCTCCTTGGCGCCGAGGAGGTCGAGCACCTCGACGTCGACGGACCAGAAGCACCAGCACCAGTACTTGCCGTACTTGTTTGGTCGCTCCGAGTGGTCGAGCTCGCACGGCAGCCATGTCTCGCCCGCGTCCAGCGTCACCTCCACCCGTGTCACCTTCTTGCCCCCGCCTGTTCCAGTGAACAAAGATTAATTCAGCGAAGCAGACATATGTGACAACCCGAAACGCCGTGCCTGAACATGGCATGCGCCAAGCGGTGCCCAGAGAGGCCACATCGCAGTGCCCGCTCCCATGCATTCTTAAGCACGCCTGTCCACAGATGTACCACGTAGTGCCCACAACTCCCCGTCTCTTACTCATACCATACGAATAGAGATCCTCTACTTACACGTTTAGACTGAACTCAGTCGGTAAAGAGAGGAGAAAGTTTTTAAAAGTCACCCTCAAATGGTACTTTTCTTTTTTCTGATGAGAGATTTTTAAAAAAAATTTCAAAGAATAAAGTAAAATTGTGAGAGGAGATCTTCTAAGTACAAGTTTGAACTCGGGCAGATTTTTTTAAATAATCTTTTAGCATGGAACTTTTCCAAGACCCAGTAAAAGAGTTTTTTTGGAAAAACACTGTTTCCTGTTGCACTTACCCGGCCCCTCTACACTTGCACTTATTGGAACCGCACTCGACGCGACACTTATTTATGAGAAGTAGGATCTTTCAAAAAGGAGAAGACCGTCTAAGTAAGTGCTTGGACCGAAGTCCAAAATAATTGGGAGGGGGACTTTTTTTTAGACTCCGATCTAAATATGTAGTTAGAGGATCGCTATTTCTCATAAAGAGGTGGAGAAGAGGATTTCCCACGTCACTGACACGAAACGAGATCGTATACGGTCCATGTTGGACCGTAAACGGTCAGTAATGAAGGGGAGGAGGGTAAAATATCCCAAAATCTCACTCGCCCAGACACCTGTGATCGCAACGTGGCCTTCCCCCTCTTCCTTGTTACTGATCGTCTATGGTCCAACATAGACTGCAGACGAATTAGACTCTTTGTTTAATTAAAACAAACCAAGCTCTATCCTTCTAACTAACGTAGATACGTCTGTATCTACCGTTCTGCGCTTCCTATATGAGCCAGGAGAGAGAGGATATTTTAGAGGTGGGACCGTGGGAAGAGAAGGCGGTGACGACGGGTGACATACCGGAGTAGGCGTACCCCTTCATGGTGTAAGGCCGCTGCGTCGTGACGGTGCTAATGGGTAGGATCTCGTCGTGGCCAGGTGTTGTGATCACCGAGTTGATGTTGAGCTCGTTAATCATGTACTCCTGCTTGTACCACCACCCTGTTTGGTTTGCAGAGCAGAACAATTAGTACAGTAAAGCCGAAGAATGTGATTGGAGAGTGAAGACATTACATTTATCGGACAAGTAAGTAAATGCGATTAATTTGCGTTCCTTGCGTGCTCAATATATTATTTGACAAGACACCTTTGACTTCAAACGTTGAGAACTATCCAAGGCACTGTTATAGAACTCAGTGATCTAATTAGGAAATAGTCCCATCTAAAAGATTAGATCTCTAACAAGAATCTTGGTTGGATCATTTAGTCCAATTTACTCTTCACATATATTAAAAAAATATGATTAAATTAACTTAAATATTTTATTTTAAAAAAATATTAATTAAATGCTTTCATACTAACTCACGAAACTCACTAAAAAACTAGGATCAGTAGGAATCTGACCTGATCCCAGGAGGCAAGAATATTCCACTGCAGAAGATGTTCAAACTTTATCTTTGAAAATGGAAGACCAGTCAATTAAGTTCCGGAAAGCACTTTTGGGATTTTTGCATATATACTCTTAAAATATATCATATTTGCATCTATATTCCTAATTCTAACATATTGGTTTCTGTATCCCTTAAATCTCAGATATGTTACCTCCATCAAAATAAGGTGAATTCTACCTAATATGTCAAAAAAAAATTCATAAATTTTGATAACATCGATGACATGTTTGCAAATTTTTAATAAATTTAAGAGTATATATATGTAAAGTATCAGTAAATTTAAGGAGATGCATGCAAAAATATTAGTGAATTTAAAGGTATGTATGCAAAACTTTTAAGTTTGATTTAATGGCATTTGACAGAAAAATAAATGCAATATTTTTGAAATTTTAAAATAATACGTGAGAGTTAGAAATATAAATGTAAATACGATGTATTCAGAAATATATATGCATCTATCCCACTAATTTTCCCAAGAATTATGGTCCACAAAATGAGATCTAAATAAAAAGTTTTATTTCTTCATTTTTGCCTTATTATATTTTTTTATTATATTAAGTGGATGGCAAAGAAAAAGCCTACTGCTAGTGCCAAAAGATAACATCATCTAACTAAGTTCCCTAAACAAACTCAGCAGACAAGAAAAGCATAGATACCACCAAGAATATAGCTAATGCGGTGGTGGCTGCTGCTTACCTTCGGCGTTGGCGAGCTCGGCGTCGACGTGGGAGGGAAGCACCTTGTTGTCGCGGTAGTGGTAGTAGCTCTGGCATTCCTCTGTAGTCACCAGGATCCTCCGCAGCCACTTCACCATTCGGCCGCCGATGTGCCCCGGGATGATCATCCTCACCGGGAACCCGTGGTCCGGCGCCAGCAGCTCCCCGTTCTGCATGTATGCGAGGATGATGTCGTTGGCCGGATCCAACGCCACCTCCAGCCGGATGCTCGTCCCATACTTGGATCCCCCGCCCCCGGGCAGGTCCTCGTCCCCCTCGAAGCACACGTTGATCCTCGCCGGCGCCCCCCGGCCGGCGCCCGCGGCGGGCTTGCGCAGGACTCCGCAGCGCCGGAGGACATCGCAGAGGCGGGCCCCTCGCCAGACGGAGGTGGACAGCCCGGCGGAGCCCCAGTTGAAGCCGATGGTTTGCTTCACCATGTTCTGCTCCTTGCGTCGGTTGCCGCAGCATGCAAGCGTGACGGGGAGCTCTCGGGCGGGGAAGTTGCGGGCGATCTCGTCCATGGAGAGGCGGCAGGGCCGGCGGACGATGCCGCAGACCTCCACTGACCAGGCGTCCCAGGAGGCCCTGGGGACGGGCCCGTGGTTGCGAACGTAGTGGAGCGGGGTGGGTGTGATGAAGCCGTGGTGCATCAGGCGCGGCAGTGGCGGCTCACAGTTGAAAGGGTGCTTCCCCGTGAGCCTGATAAGGCTGGGGTTGCGCTCCACCCAGTTGTCGGCTGTGCCCTCGTCCCGGGGGTCCAGCGCCGGCGGCTCCACCTCGGCGGCCCGCGCCGAGGCCTTGAGGGCCCTGACGTACTCCTCGTAGTCGGGGTCCTCGTCGTCGGAGTCGTCGGAGTCGGCGAAGAAGGAGGCGCTGCTCTTCTTGGGGAGGGGGCTAACGGAGGTGGAGACGGGTAGGAGGGGCGGGAAGTTGCAGCCGCGGACGGGGGAGTCGGAGCGCCGGGACGCGGCGGGGCCGAAGGGTTTGCCGGCTACGACCTGCGCGGGCAGGCCGCCCTGGTCGGGGCGGCCGAACTGCCTGTTGTCGACAGATGCCGCCATGAGAGGAGAGGAGAGGAGAGGAGAGGTGGAAGAAGAGGAGAGGAAGGGAAAGGAGGGTAGGGGGAAGGAAGGACGGGAGCGGTAAGGCTACGGGACCGTGGCGGTGGTGGCCAGGTTGGAAACCTGGGGATGGGGAAGACGGGCTGGGGGTTTTAAATAGGGAGGCCGGGGGCGGGCAGACGGCGGACGGGTGCGAGGGGAGGGGAAGCCAAACCAAACGTGTCTGCGTTGCGTTTTTTGGTGGGCCCCAGTAAATGGGTCAGTAGTAACCGCAGGCATGAATCCCCCTCCGCTATCCTCATGCATCGCAGGCCAGGAGAGAAGGAAAGTGGGGCCCGGGACTCCCACCGTGCCGAGGGCGGCCCATGGCACGACGACGCGTGGCTTTCCTTTTCTTCTCATTTTTTTCTGAACCATGAGAAATATTTCACAGATGACGCGTTACAAGCTGTAACATATATATATTTATTGGAGATAAATACCCTTTAACAACGTATGTATATTTAACCTTTCATGCACGACCTACCTGCTGAACCTTTTATTTTGACAAGTATCTAAAGCATTGATTTTGAGAGATTTCCACGTACTAAATCGCATGAACACATGAAAAAGAATAATGCTTGTTGTACTGTGTACTGCAGTGCAGGCGTGTCTTGTATTGTGGTGTGCAGTGTTCTTTGATCCTGCGGATCAGACGGTATGTAATGAGCTCGTTTTGATTTTTTTATCTGATTTTTAAAATTTTTTTGAAGCATCCAATAAAAAATCCGATGGTATGTCCGAGGAGTTCAGGTCGGTTCTAAGTCGATTGTATATTTTTTAAAAAAAAGAAATTTTTTTTTGCATGCAAACTGAAGTCATTATAAAAAAAAAATTAAAAGAACATATACAACCGACTCGAAGTCGACTTGAACTTCTCAGATGAACCGTCGGATTTTTGATCGGACGTTTTAAAAAAAATTAAAAATTCAACAAGAAAATAAAAAAATCTAAACGAGCTCACTATGCAACGTGCGATCTCACTGATCCGGCGGATTAGATCGCATATCTTAAATTGTGACACGCAGTCCAGCAAGTACTACTATAATATCTAAATTGTGACACGCAGTCGAACAAGTAAATTAAAGGTGAAAAGTTGACATCCGGTGGAGGCGTGGTTCCAGATTAATCCTCCCTCGGACTCACAAATCTGGAGCTCGATCCAGACGATACTCTCGGCCGCTCCAATTGGCTACGTACGTACCAACATGAGTACCCCTTGCGCATGCAATTAAGGTAATTGATTGCATGCTAAAAGTAATGTAATTAAAATGGTCGGTAGGGGATCCAACATTTAACCAACGGGTTTTTTAAGTTTTATTAGATTTTGTCAAATTTATCGACCTAGTTCAAAATAATATAATCCCGGACTTTTTTGACCCAACTCAAGACTGCACTAATTCAATTTAAGATCTTATATGACTTAACCTAAGATTTCACTGACTCAATTATATTTATAATTTAATATTCGAATGATCCCACTAAATAAAATTTCTACATCTGCTGCCACTGAAGATGAGGATATATACGATATATAATCATGATTATTATTATTGTTATCATCAAAGTATCTTGTTTGCTTACTTCTTGCCAGTAGAACCCGAAGAGGAGCTAGCGGGTGAATTTCGTTCCAATAAAAGTGACCTACTGCTGCTAGCTGGCGTCGGTCCACATTCAGAAGGGTTATATTTGATGTACCCTACCGCAAATGGTGGCTGCAGCACCAAGTTTTATTTTTATTATTTTTTGAATTTATTTATGATTGATGTTCAATATACCTGAATAACTACATCTTTGGTTGGAGGATTAAAAAAAAAATTAATATATCAGTGTTCATCAGGCTCGGTTTTGATTTTTAAAATTTTTTGAGACGTCTCACCATTCATTGGGTTCAATTTTTAAACTTTTTTCAAATTTTGGGTCAACTCATTGTTCATTAAGTTTAATTTTTGTTTTTTATTTTATTTTTTAAATTATCCAATCAAAATTTGATTGTACGAGCATGATGGGATACAATATAAAAAAATTTAAAAAATAAAAAAAATAGACAAGTAGCTAATTCAGAGATAAAACATCCAGCAAGAGGTAATTTGGTTAGGGCGTCGTACCTAGTTCTAAACGGGACCTTTGCATTTCTTTATCCAATTATTTGCAGGGGAGGAACCCTTCTAAAGAAATTTATAAAGTTTTTTGTGGCTTTTAATTGGACACTTTTTAAATTAGAGGAAAAGCAAATTTATTAAAAAGAGAAGAATTATTGCCTTATGGGATCGTACAAATTTAGTCATGTGTATGATCTCATCTGATATTTCTTTCAATACAGGTACAGGTCAAAAGTAACGTCTAACGCACGAAAGACATTTTGTTTGGCGTGTCTTTAGATTGCATTAGAAAATGTAGACTTTTCAAAGGTATATAAAAAACTATTAAAAAGATCTAAACACATAAATAATGACTTTTGTGTTTTAATCTAGATTCCGATTCCAAGTGTTACATTTTTTTGACCTTTTCCAGTATCTTGTATCCCTGGTGGATGACTGGGGACATGTCAAACCTGTCCCTTCCCGTAATTGAAATTGTCTCACAAACCATTTCTTTTAGATGACAGGAGCATCAACAGGTTCTTTTTTTTTAAAGAGAATAACTTGGTGCAATTATTATGTCATCTGGCGGCGCAGCCAGGTAAAATGTATATATATGTATATATTAAAAACTTTTTTCGAAACCACACATGGCATGGTCATTTTTTGACTTTTCGTCTTTTTTTGTCTCGTCCGATTGAAGATTAGATTGTACGTTGGGTCAAGTTGATTGAAGAATTTCAAAAAAAAAAAAAAAAAAAACAAACGTAGCTGCACTGCAAAATAAAATAATAATTTCTGACGGTGCAGCAAATTGTAAAAAGAAGTC
The DNA here is from genome assembly GCA_030544215.1 of Zantedeschia hybrid cultivar. Classification (NCBI taxonomy): domain Eukaryota; kingdom Viridiplantae; phylum Streptophyta; class Magnoliopsida; order Alismatales; family Araceae; genus Zantedeschia; species Zantedeschia hybrid cultivar. The sequence continues at coordinate 20,733,703 of JARZZO010000009.1, forward strand.
ACTTGTCAAAAGAAAAGTGATTTAGGATGTAGATGAGGTTTAAAGCTCACCCAACGCAATAGCCAGATGCTCAAGTAGATTCACAGAGTGGCCAATGAGGGCGCGTGTTGATCCATGGTGATCACTAATTTCAAGAAACCAAACAGCACCCAATAATTATATTAATATTTGCAAATTGTGGGGAGGTGTGTGCGTTGGGGACACCTTCCCGCGCATCCCTCCACCCTGCTGCCCCCTGCCAAGTTAGAGGGGGTGGGGGTGGGGATGGGGTGCCCATTTTCAAAGAGGCGGCGACTGGTGTGGGCATGGCCCATTGACCGGGAACCCTTATGGCGGGCTTTCCGTACGACCACACAGATTAATCAGGTGCGCATGCACGTGAGAGAGAATGGGGATCATATTCCAAGGCCTCAACCTCAAGCAATACCCAATGCGGTTCGATCGCCTGTTGTTGGAATTCTTGTCCAACACTTCTATCATGGATTATGATGTGCTCAATTGTTGCCTTTTTTCTTTTTTTTAATGTGGCCCAGTAGCCAGTGGTCAGGTATGTACAATTATTTACAAGCGACCGAGGTTCTATTCCGGAATCCGAGATTTTCTTTTAGAATTGGAGATAATTTCGGTCGGGTCGATGGGTCCGCCTTTTCAAGTCCGTCTGATTTTTAGGAAAGTAATCTTACAGACCAGAGAATAAAAATCCCAACAGCACCAAGACTAAGACTACATGACTAGACAATTTTTAGGTTCCAACCAGATTCGAACAAGAGACCTCCCATTTGGAAGGGAGATAGTAAACCAATTGTCCTAGGCAACTGGTTCTTGTTCAATTATTGTCTGTTGATCTTGTGCTTTGCTTGCTCCGTGAATGAAGAAGGGAGGCAAATCACGTGACAAACAGTGAAGCATAATGGGGGAGGGTTTGTTGGTGGTACTGCCATAATCGGATGCAGATCCCTAATTCTGATGAGTTCTCTCTCTAATGATAGGGCAACAGAACACTCTTAGAGTTGAGAACATATGTTTTTGTAAAAAGAACAACTTAATAGTGGAAAGAATCTTTTTTGTAAAAAGATCATAGCTTAATATTAAATAAGTACGGAACAAGTGCTCTGATCATTTTGATTGGATACAAAAGGAAACATATGTTTAAAAGAGTAGAGTCTCCTTCCCTAATCATCTTAAGATTTTTAGTTAGATAGTCCAATGACTTCAACTATATATCCATGACATGATTTAGATCACATTAAAATTAATGGATATCTAACTCTAAACCTTTATTCCCCATTTGGCAATGGAATAAATGGGTAGAATATGAGGTTATTCGGTCGTGCCTATTAAAGTACAATTAAAATATTTAGGGGTCGAATGTTCCATCAAAGGACAGAATAACCTAATAATTTATATTCAGAGTCTTCCCTCAAATAAAAGAAAAGAGGTGAAATATCTCACCCTCCTGTTAAAATAACTATTTATTCTCTTCATCTTTTGTCAAATTGAAAATTGACAAATAAAAGAATAACCTATGTATGAAATAATATTCTTCTCCAAATTTATTCATTTGCCAAACGGGGGTTAAAATACAATCTATTATCGCAGTGTAGAACATCCGTTCACAAGTTCAGTCCAATTGGCAAATCAGACAACATGTGTGTTGCTGTGCAAGGCGGTGCAATGGCCTTGTGTCATCTAATCTCATTGATCCAATGACAGGCACGTACAAGAAGTATTTCTCGATCCCTAATGCAAAGAGTGAAGAAGATTAATATATTTTTATTTTTGTTGCCTATGATATAGGACTATTTTAATATACCCCTCCACCATGATCTGCCAATTGTCATGTACGGTGTATGGGTTGGATTATAACCACAGGCTCAGATGCTACATCAAAAGTTATACGGCTGGCTAGTTCCAAATCTTAAATTATTGAATAGAAGGTCTCCACTTTTTTAAATATAATTTATTTAGGGATCATTTGATGTGTCATAAAAATATGTAAAACGTCGTAAATAACTATAAAATAGTATTTTTTAATATTTAGTTTCCTATAATTATTTTACATTGTTTTTTATACGCTTGAAGTATCCTAAATTATCGTGTTTCAAAACCTATCAATCTTTAAAATCTTCCTTTCAGCTTATTCTGATCTCCAATCTAAAATCACTGTAAACTAAAATCGGTGATTTTAGAGTTTTACTTTTTATTGATTTTAAAATTGAATTTTAAAAGAAATACTTTATGACATACTAAACAAACCCTTAATCACTTATCATCAATATAATAATATTCCAACATAAATGAACTACTTCCTGATGAAGCATTGTTTGTGGGACTCTGAACGAATTTATTGTTCTGCACACTAAATGGTGCGCTTGTGACTGTCATCTAGACTAGCCATCTTCCTTTGTGGTCAAAAGATAAAGCCAAATACGGCATTTTAAGTCCCAAATTTAGTTTGAAGCCGCAGAAAAGGAAAAATGCAAAAGCCTCAATATTTTAAAGTCGGAAAACAAGGAAAATAAAGGAGCTTTAAATACCATTCGAGAACTTGGTTAGTGTTGATATAATTAAAATTGAAATCATAAGCGGGTTCACTCCTTTGACTTGTTTAAATAATTTAGTGGAGTTAGCGTTTGACGACATAACTCATATGCAACATCTTTTGTCTCCGAAAGTAGTTAATTATAAGAAGTTCACAATACAAAGATCATAGAAATTTATTACCTAAAATAAATTATGTTATATAGAGCATATATTCTTTGTTATATTATGTGCTCAAAACAAGTCAAAACTAGTTCACCCATTTTTGAATGAGTCAAACTTGCTGCACGTCAACTGCCGGTATTTTTAATATATATATATATATATATATTAAGTAGGTCTTATTATGCGTTACATGTCTGCATAATTTAATTTTTGATCAGACAATTTAGAGAGAGAAGTTTAGTATGTTCTTTGTGGGTCTTGTTGTAGATCCTCCTACAAAATCCAACCTCAAATCCTATGGTCGTGAGGTCCGATCGTGTCTTTGTGTAGATCCGCTCCCGAATCCAACCAAAATTTAACGGTCAAGATCCTATCAGACCGCTAAAAAGATCTTAATTGATATGCGAAAGTCCACAGGGTTTGATCCGGGGGAGGGGGGCACCTTTATCGAACCTTGTACATGTTTGTTGGATCTGAGGGAGGCCTATATCAAAGTATTCTTTGCAGGTATTAAGATTTACGAAAAAAACTATTATCTTCGAGTAGTACTTATTATATATATCACATGTCGTGCATCAAGCACCGCGGGGGTATAGCCTAAAAAAAGATAACTTTTCAAAAAATAGAATTTATGGTTGGTCTCGTCATATTTAAAATGTTTATATCTGATCAGATGATCTAAAAAGTAAAAAAAAGTAAAAAATAAAAAAATGTTTTTTTACTATTCATTAAGGTTAATTTTTAAATTTTAAATATATTTTTCATTTTTTAAAAAAATAAATTATTTAATCGGAGATTAAGTTATACAGACATGTCGAATATGGTGCACTCAACCATAAAAAGATTAAAAAAGTAACTTTTTTTTTTTTGCTGCATTTTTTACAGTGCAATAAGTATTACTCATTATTTTTTGCGATCGTATCGCTAAGCTCAAAATAGTCACTTAAAAAGATATAATTATCGCAATTCTTATCAAAGAAAAAATATTAACTTAAAGCTTGAATTGCATAAAACACCCTCTATTAAGGAGACTATGTAAATACTATCGACTAACAATAATCTTTTTGTGCAATAAAAAGAGAGTAACAACAATCTTATGTTGCAGGTCGAAAACCAACAACCTTGAATGGATTCAAGATATTTATCCTTTTTCAATAAGAATAAGGCCAAAAAGAGCTCCAAGTGGTCCCTTTCATATAAAAGTCTTCCTCCGTGCGAGGTCCAGCTGGTTTCATGTTTCATCACCGACGTGTTTGAGACGGAGGGCGCGGCCTGGCTACCCGCCTCTCCAACGAGCCCAAGGGTTGGCCACCCCTGCGGCCTTTGTTTTGGTCCCTCCAAGAAGAGACAGTCCAGGATGCACCTCACGGGCTCGGAGGGTCGAAAGGGGAGCGGCTGATTTGATAATTAGCTTCCGGCATGAGTTGTAGGAGAGGGAGACAAATCTGTTATCATGTGATGTTATTTAGTTTGGACGTCAAAATATTATAAAGGACTTTTTAGTAAATAACCCTTGAAAGAATAATATAAATATGTAGAAAATCCCATTAGATTAATACGTATACGCAAAAAAATATTCAACAATCTCCTGTCATCAAGTAAAAAAAGAAAACTCTTGGAAAATGAATATATGCCAAAAAAACTGTCATGTGTACTCATTATATGTTTAAAGTATTCACCATCATCAAATCTATCATATGATGTAGAAGAGTAATGTTTGTTGCACTGCTATCGATACAAATAAGGTGCAATGAATTGAATCTCCTAATATTCTTCTTCTATCTAGAGAATTCACATGGGGGCTATTCTCATCATTAAATACGTCCTGACATTATTCGCATGCGCACATTAGAGGGACAATATCTAAAAAGTTTATCTATTAGATTATTTTTCAAAAGTACCGTCAAACTCTCAAGAACATCCTCTCGAGAGCTTCATGATGCTCTAGAATGTTCTCCAGAGCATCAAACCCTTGAGAATGTATAGATGTTTTTGAGGGTTTGAGGATGTTTTGAAGATCACAACATCTAGCCTCCTCCATTGGCGCTATGCGAGGATGACATCTGCACGAATTTAAGGGGGAGGAGGAGGATGATAGCTCCTTTGTGAGTTGTCCGTGTGGCGGAAAGACATTGGAGGCTCAATCCACTTTATCTCATTTGCATTAGTAGCGGTATAATAAATATTACTCAAACGTAAGGATTCTTTTGCACACGAGATTTTTTAAGACAATATGAGCTGACTTTTTTAATATAAATATCTTACAATATTTTATATCCAATTATACGACCCTAAGAGTAAGTAAACCCAACCCAACTTATACTATTCACCGTTCAGGATTATTAAGGGCTAAACCATGGCATCTCATTGAGTAAGTGATTGATGAAAACGGCAAAAAGTCTCTCTTCATTTGAGCTGTTTTCATTTTAGATGTTGTTTAGTTTGAAGAAAAGTGTTGTAAAATACTACAACATAAATATTTTTGCGAGTCATAGAATATAGTATGTTACAATATCATAGACCAAATGATCAAATGAACCTTTCTTAAAAAAAAAGAACTTATTTATTACATTTAAATCATATGCCACTGCATTTGATTCTACAAGCAGCAGCTTGATTTGGAGTTACCTTCCCGGATACCCAACCCTTGGGCTATTGGGATTTCGGAGGCGCTTCCCATTGTTAATTTGTGAAGAAGCTGTCATGCCTCCTCCGGTTTTTAAACGCCAGTGTCGCTCTCCATGTTACCTCCCCAGACGAGACGATCGTCCCCAACTCCGGACAGGTACAGAGCTTGTACTACGGGTTGCGTCACACCCCCTCCCCTCTTCCAAGTCAAATCCCCTCCAGTTGTACCATACACTTTGGATTCGTCATGCGTCCCTACTATTTAAACAGGGAACCCGAAGCAACAGCATTAAATTTGACAGAAAAGAGTAATGTAGAGAATATCCGAAGGATTCAGAAGATATTCGTATTAATTAACATATATATATATATATATATATATATATATAGAGAGAGAGAGAGAGAGAGAGAGAGATGTTTTGTTAAAAGTGGTGGGGGGAGGGCGGAGGGGCACGGTGTGTGAAGTGGCGCGCGGAGAGGACGGACGAGCTGTTCTCGCTCGGCGGCTTCCGCGGGAAGCACCCGCCGTGCGGCCCTTGCGCTCGCCCAAGAGGCAACGGGGGTCCTCCGCTTACGCTTGGCCCCCGCCCTTGCCACATCCCACCGGCCGCCCCCCGCTTGTGGCCCTTAACCAGCGCACCGCAGCCGCCACGGTTTCCTAGATCTCTGACTGGCCTCTGGTTTTCTTTCTTCTACGCCAACTAGTTGGTCCAGCTTCTCTCTCCTTGTTTTGGAGTAATATTTGCTGAATGAATGGGTTGGGTATTGTAATTTACTTGGATTGTAATGTCTTAAGTATTGCCGTCTGATCCATTTAACGCTGTCCAGTGTCTTATTGGACTGTAATGAGGTCAATTTTTTAATTTTTTAAAAATTTTAATTAAAAATTCTGACAGTATATTCAGCAGACTCAGGTTGGCTTCAAGTTACTATATATTTATTTTTAAAAAGAGAATAACTTTTTTGTGCATGTAAATTGAGATGTGTTTCGAAGAAATATACGCACGGTCGATTCAGGGCCGACCTGAGTTTGCTGATTTTACGTTAAATTTTTAATCAAATGTTTTTAAAAAATTAAAATTTGAATAAAAATAAAAAAAAATTGATCCATAAGATCAGATAATAATACCAAAATATTACAGCAAATATTACTCTTCTTTTAATGGGTAACAAAATAGAGGCCAGAAATATGCGTATGGTCAAGACTGAAGAGGGGGACGCCCAATGGTTATGCGAGCCTTTTTTCTTCTTTCTTTTCCTTTTTGAGAGGTTTCCCCGAAGGTCGCTTTGTGGGCTTCAAGCTCGAGTGCTCGGATGGACGGCTTATGGGCTTCCACGTGGGGCGTGGTATCCGAATCTTTTTATTAGTTTTTTAAACTTGGAGCAGGCAATTATTCCGCATGGCGCGAGAAGAAGCTACCGAGTGGGATTGTTTGATTCGCTGGAGTCTGGTGCCCCATATACACGATTATAAACTTGTTAGCTTTTTCTTCCTAATAAATAAGAAATCAATGACTCGATGGAACTAGTTAAAAGTCTTTTTCTCTTTGTTTACTGCAGATGTCATCGTTCATTATTACTAAGGTCGACTCCCACAAGAAAAAAATACAATGAAATTAGGATTTACCACACGCTGAGGAGAGTATTGATCACAATATTGTGTTTTGTAGCTCCCCTTTTACTCGTGGAAGATTTTCATATTAGATATACTTATCAATTTTACGGGCAAGTTTGGTTGGTTCTTTCGATAACCAGTGACTGCTAGTTATCTCTTTAATCAGTATTTACTGTGTTCTATCTCTGTGTTTTGTGTTCTAACGGGATATTGTCCTAACTACTATGATAATATAGGTTTGCTCTATTGCAAGGAAGGTGTTTGATATTATGATATCTTATTGTACCGCTACAAGTTTTATGAATAAAAGTTTCCCTTCTTATGATAAAAAAAAAATCACAATATTGTGTTTCAAGCAATCGGTCCATCTTCTAACGATTCTCACATCTCTAATATTGTCATTGGGCTATGTATGATCTCTTCAACCATTAATCCTTCTTAAAGAACAATATAGTAAAGTACTCTTTACTCGAGAGAATAAGAAGCCATGCATGATAATTTGACGGTTACAAAGATAAGTAGGAAAAGCAGGTATTATCCTCCTGAGAAGCTAGAGCACCAAAGATCAGCACATATATATAGTCATTCGACCACCAAGCTGTGGTTAAGTTTGAGCATGTGGACTAACATACGTGAATAGCTAATGTATGTACAAAAAATGTTTTTGTGACACGAAAATTTGATACATATATTTGACATCAGATACATGACACAAATTTATATTTACTATTTATTCACCTTAAAATTTATATTATGTGTCTGATATCAAATGTGTGTGTCAAATTTTTTTATCACAAAACTATTTTCCTATACATATTCATGAATGCAAGCATATCAAAAAAAGATTAGGGAAGAAAACCCCACCACAACATGGCTTGCCAAGAAGCAAATGAAGCCAAAAAGGACGACAACAGTGCCAATGTGTTTGTCGCTATTAATCTGCACGATATGACATCAATGCGGCACTGCCTTCAAAGAAGACGTTAACCATCCGCCCACCTAGTGGCCTTCGGTTGACAAAGAAGATTTTGATTTTGGATTCTGTGAGGAACGTGATTGAGTGGGCGAACCTCTTCAGCAGCTATGATTACATTGCACATCACTATTTCGTTAGCACTACTTTGATAGGAAAATAAAAGAAAAATAAAGAGTCTTATTTTTAAATAAAACTAATTCTAATTTGATAGACAAAATAGGTTATACTGTATCAGAATTACTTATTCCCTATATAAGAAGAATAATGAATTCCATTCTAGATCTAAGAATTGTTTATTCTGCCTATTTCGGGAGTGGGATCCACACTACTATCAAAGTGAAACGTCATTTATTCTAGTCTAAGTAATTCTTTAATAAATAATTTCGAACATACTCTGCTATCAAAATTGGGCTAAAGGACCAAGATCCTCAAGACCTTCTTTCCTGCATCATTATGTATCTTGAGATACATCAAGAGGAGGATAAATAAGTCATTTCTCTATGAAAAGATAGTGTAGCAGTCAAAAATTAGTCAGGCGACAAGAGCCGTCCCATCAGTACTCTTGACTATTCGATAGTATTTATAAAATTGGAAACACTCAGGATAGGACCTGCAAAAGGAAAAAGAGGCATCAAGAGACCTCCTGTCTCTTGAGGAGTAGAATTCTCCGATGCCTAACTCAAATCTTAGAAGGAGATGGATTTTCTAGGATTTTTAGATCATGTCTTGCGTCTCTTTCACCGTAGAAAGTCGGAGAGTTATATAGTCCCTCTCTCAAGAGGCTGCAGGGGCTGTTACCTTTGGACAGTTAATTGACTCATGATCTGCTCCCTTTAATTGAAGAGATCGTGAGATACTGGACAAAGAGAGATCTCCTCGTGATCGGGGGGAGCAGATTGTACAGACCTACCTTAAGTGGGCGGTTATGCCGTAAACCCGCAAGGCCCGCCTGATGGTGGGGATGAGTTACGGGTCGAGCCTAGAGGACCTTCAACCTCTCGGACAGTTGGGAGGAGGTGGATTTCAAGTCCAAGCTCTTAGCCCCCCTCAGACAAGTCGTGGGTCTTTGACTACCGAGAGAGTAGGCTCCTCTGGGCTCTCGGTGGATATGACCATGGCACTACGTCATCTCGAGGGTTATCGACTGATGTGTTGCATCTTCCACACCTGGCGTTCCTTGGACTTGAGCCTATACGCTCCAAGTTCCTGCCTTCAACCTACCAATCGAGATATCGAGAGAACCTACATGATATCCTTGTGCAAGTTCCTGCTGACTGCGAACCTTTGTGCCTCTTGACTAAATGAGCATGATTGGGCCGAGTCCCCATCAACCTCATCACTGGCCCTCTCACTCTCAAATTCGAAGTTTGAATATCAGAACATGCATGAGTCATATGGCACTAGTTGTACTTCGAAAGGACACCCATTTATAGAAGGAGATGACGTCCTTTCACTTTTCACGATCTCCGAGCATCTCCTGGTGTGTCGGTTGCCCAAGCGGTGCTATCTCGTAGGTGACCAGATGCCTAGGATTGTCACAATTAAGGATAGAAGTAGACTAGGCGGCCTATCAGGGGCCTGTTGTAGACACGTTAATTTTGACATCATATTGAATAAATTTCATATCATATAGTAATATCCTAAAATTGTCTGATATTTAATCAATAATTAATTTTTATTAATTTTTTAGATTAATTGTCTGAATGACGTCGCCCTTGGGGGACGCCATTTATGTTTCTTAATTCATTGCGATTTCTAATTTAATTTTTAATTGATTTCCTAAATAACTAAATGACGTCATGAAATACTGACGCCATTTAGCTTTCCTACTTCTTCCGGCTTCCTTCTACGGATTATCATTAGTTTTAATTTAGCTAAAAGGCGTCTTCTTCGGGCGACACGATTTAGTTAATTACAGATAATGATGATTGGGCTGAGATTATCTTGTTCTTTTAGTTGGATTGGCTTAAAACTCTTTCAAGTTAATCCATAAACGGCCACAGAGACGCGTGAGGGTTATAACACTACTTCTATATAAATCCAAGCCCTTAGTCATTAAAAAAGGTAAATGAGTCAAGTTAGAAAGTGTGAAAGAATCATTGAAGAAGCTTTATTCTCTTCATTCTTCATCCTTCAAAATTCATTCAAGTCCCAAGACTTCAAGAGGCCATCTAAAGCTTTTCTTTCATTAATTTCTTATTCATCATTATATTCATTTCACTTCATATTCACATACTCACTCACATAATCTTTTCAAATCCCATACATGCTATAAAGGTTTAAACAACATCAAACAAGTGAGTTTCTTATTTTGGTTATATGATTAATGATTTTGTCATGATAGATTCTACACTCTATTAGTTTTAATTAGCTTTTCTCTTTCCTTTCTTCACTTTCTTGCAAGGAACATCAAAAGGAGTATCAAAAGATCAAGTGGAGATCAAGAAAAGAAGGAATTCTGGAGCAAAAAGGAAGATCCCCAAATCAAGCAAGAACAAGAGCAAAAGGGTTTTCTTTCTTCAGCCGACTGAAGAGAGGGAATCAAGAACACGCATATCTCCCTCATTTCAAATAGGTAAGCGATCAAACATTTCTTTTGAAACTTTTTACTCAAAAGTTTCTGGCGATCACATGTTAGTTTTTAATTGTTTTATTGTCATTTAAACAACACAATTTTCATGATAATCACACACACAAATTGAGCACTCATAGCTTTTTGGCGATTACAATGGGACTTGGTCTTGCCATCTTTTAAATATTTTATTCTTGCTGTTATCATCAGGCACCTACGGTGCATCACTTGTGTCCCTCAGGCACGTTTTTTATCAATTGGAGAGTTTGGTTACGTTCATCCCAACGTGTACCACGTGCACATCCTTTGTGGCAAGATTTTGCCCCCCCGTTTGATTGTTTAAGGAGTTGTGATTGTGATAGGAAGGTGTGTGTTTGATTGGGTTTTGTTTATTTGCCTGATAAATAACCTTGTTAAAAACTGAATTCGCATGATCTGTTAGTTACTGCCTTACCTTGATAACTTGGGAGGGATTGCCCTTGATTTTTGCTTGTTGTTTACTGTTTCTACGACCTGAATAGCATCTTGGGTTAGCGACACATTTCAAAACCGCGTCGTTAGACGAATACGCCATTTATTAATATTTTTTGTCTGTTTGCTGCTGGAGGTTCTGTGAACAGTAGAAGTCTCCATCTTGAATTGCGTTGTTGAACAGCGACGCGATTCAAGCTCTTTCTTCTTTTCGTCATTAGCCCTCGGATCCTTAGTTTGATTGCTACTTGTATCTATCTTATCATACATTAGAGGCCATCCAGGCCATAGGTCATTTGTACTGGGGCTAACCCCCCCCCCCCCTCTTTCGTAGGAACACCTTCTTGACATCCTCACCTCTCTCTGATTGGGTCGGTCCCTCGATCAGACTAGAGTAGTTGGTGTTAAGACCTCCGTAAGTACCCAAAAGGAAGGAATTCCTTCTTGTTCATCGGCCTAGTTGTACCAATTGAAGTCCTGGTTAGATATTCATGTCGTTGTGAGAAAGAACTATAGAGTATAACGGTGGAAACTGAACTGAAACTAGGATCCAACCCGTTGAGAGAGTTGGTGTAAAAATTCAAGTAATCTAACAAAGAATCCTAAAATAACGTAAACATCCACTTGTTTGCTTAATCTCTTGTACAACTTGTTTGAACTTGATTGTCAAAAAAAAAAAAATCTAATACCATGATGTTTCAATCAGGTAAATTTGTGGGTATAGCTGCTTACGAGCAGGATGCTATCGTTGAATACGAGGGATATGCTAATTCCCCTCGAGAATTCGATTGCTACTCTGAGAACGGAGGAGATGCTAATGCCCTCCGTAATATTGATTCCTATCATCCTAACTATGAGGGAGACACTTACGCTTCTCAAAGTCAGGCCCATTTTCCTCACGACTAGTACAACCCTAGTATTGATCATCATCATATCCATGTAATCTCCAATCCCACTTTTGATAGAGCTCCAGATCCAGCTGAGCCCTCACCTACCAATCCTCCTAATCTGATTACTATCCTGGGAGCTCTAGCTGTCCATGTGGATCCTCAGCAACTTAAGGCGATCCAATTTATCCTCAAGGGGAAGACGCCCGTGCAGTCTACTGAACCGAATCATGTGGTTCGCCCAGTCGTTCGTCAAGTTCCTCCTCCTTACCATGCTCTTTCTATTCATCAGGCCATGGAAGGCCTTCATGTTTCAACCTCCCGGCAATCTGGGTCCAATTATCTTCTTCAAGGCATCCGGCCAGACCGCCAACGTCGACTTACCAAAATGCCTTCGGGCATGGCAGAAGCGCTGCCGGACCGCAGCCTTGTTATCTAACTTGCCCCACCTATTCCAGGTAGCAAGCTTATCATGATCCACCATCACCTCCTCACCAAGTTGATCCAGTAACTCAGACTCTGCTCGTAAAGATGGACCGCATGGACGAGCAATTTAGCAGCTTCAAGAAGATGATGGGAGTCAAAGCAGTACCTGAAATCACTCTTCCCAGTCTGCCAGTATTTCACTTGCCACCTTATGAGATGCCAGTGTATAGGAAGTACAACGGTTCTGGTAACCCCTTCACCCACCTGAAGGAGTTCATGTATGAATCTTTCTTCTGGCAGAATGACAAGAAGTCACTGGCATTCTTATTCATAAGATCATTGGAGGGACCAGCCCTCGAGTGGTTCTTCTCCTTGGAGCTGTCTGAGGTGGAAGACTATAGTATCGTGTCAAGAAAATTCATCAAAAGATATCAGGACCAAGTTGCACCGTCTCTGTCAATAATCGACTTAATGGTTGAGAAGATGAAGCCTGATGAGGACTTCATCAATTTTGCTGATAGATGGAGGGGAATGGCAGAGAAAATCAAGATCACCTATCCGAATCCGAACAAGTGAAGATGATGATCTCTAATGCTACCTCCCAGTACAAGCTAGTCCTTACACTGAACAACCTGACTAGCATGGCGGAACTCTACGAGAGGGCACATTATTGCCAAAATGCCTTCAAGGATGTTACTTTCTCTAGCGTCTTTGATCCTCAAAGACCCAGCAGACCTCCACCTCGGAAGCCTGCTATGCCAAACTCTCCTAGCATAGGTCCGACAATTGAGGGCACGCTCTCCCACGAGTAAATCAGCACTGTAAACAACAACCAACCTCAGTTCATAAGAAATCAGCAGCAACCGTAGCACGCAGGGCAGAGACCTCCGAACTAGCAGGGCTACAGGCCACCTCAATAGCAGTACCAGCCAACCTACAATCAGCCACAACAGCAATACCAACTACAGTCGCAGTATCAGCCTTGTCCACTTCCAACATATCACAATGTACCTCCTCTAGGCGACTACAATCAGCAGAGAAAGCCTCCAGGCCCGACGAGGACATCATACCTTGCTCTCCCAGAGTCTCTCCTAGACATCTTCAGTGCCCTTATAGCAGCCAATGCGTTGGTTCTGCCTAGGGAGAAAATTGTTTGGCCTCATAATGCCGATGCCTCTAGGTATTGTGTCTTCCAAAGACAACCTGGGCATACGGTGGATGTATGTTTCCAATTCCGGGACTACATCTATGACCTCAATGAACAAGGGGGCATTGACTAGGAAGAGATGAGAAAATATATAGCCGCTTTGAAGGCGAGGAGACCCCAGCAGCAGCAACAACAACAACAACCTCAATAACACCCGTAACAACAACAACAACAGCAACAGAGAGCACCAGCACAGGCAACAACACCACCAAATATGGGAATAGTACATAACCCACTGTCGGAGCACCAACATCAAAACCAGATCGCCCCTATCTTGACAAATAGCCAGTCTGAGGTTAACATGGGACAACAGTGGAAAGTAGATGACTCTTCCTCTGTCTATTCAACAGGTCATATACCAAGCACCGTCGAGTAACCGCCTCGCCGCATCCTCCGCACACCCAAACCACAACCCATCACCATTAAACCCGTTACCCCCTCTACCACCATACCTTCACCAAACAATCCTCCGCAAACCAACTATATGTTGAATTCTCGCGGTTTCTCCGGATCTCCCACGCAGTGGAAATAAAAATAAAACAGAGATCTGTTCCCATTTCGAAAAATCAAAATCCCAATAATCGGATTATCAGATCTTACCGTGTGCGGATTCGAATCCGCAACCGTTCAGTTCCGTCGGTGTGACACCGCAAGCCGCACAAGCGTCCGGCCTCTAGCGGAGTCCACGCGATCCTCCTCGCGACGGATATCCTCACGTTCCTCGTTCTTCGCAGCCCACGAAGTCTCCGCAGTTCGCCGCAACAATAGCTGCAACAAGCGAACGATTTCCCGTCGAACGGGAGTTGGAGAAGCGGCGGAGTAGATCCAGGGATCTCGATTCTTCTAGGGCACCAGAGAGAGAGAGAGAAAGAGAGGAGAGGGCGGCTAGGGTTAGCAGCAGCTTGGTCTGCTCGGCCCAGTCGCTATATTTTATACTAACAACGTAGTTTTTCATAAAAACCCCCGGTTTATATAAAACCAACTTATTTATCCATCGCCTTGAGAATCTTTTGCGTGTTACCCTCTAGGCCCAATAACCAGTTCGGTTAATAGCCCAATAAGCTCAATGACTCCTCATTGGCTTTATTAATCAATTAATAACTCTGTATTAATTAATTAATCAATCGAATTAAAGTCGCACATTAAATTTGATCGGGCCTCTGATCACATTGGGTGCCAAGCAACACCACGTGAACCCGGAAGGTATCGGGGTTAAGTAACCCACTTTTGGAACCTGTCCGTCGACAATTACCGCGTGGATATAATCCTTCATTCGTACAATGCACTCGAGTCGACTCAGGGTATGGTGTACTGTCAAACCCTAACCAGTCAACTTACTTGGATTGGATGCCGCTGATGAATATCGGAAAACTCTTTTCCCGATATTATCGTCCGCCCTGGCCAGGGACTTTCGCGCATCCTTCCTAGAACATTCTCTCTCCAAGTACCGAGAGCAAATGATTCCTTATTGACACACAATTCCCTTCGACGGTATTCCGCCGTACCCAATCCTTGGCTGTTTAGAATCCCGTGGTTAGAGATTCATAAACTAAGGTCAAAGCACAGAAGTCTACCGACAAGGTGTCCTTGGTGTCTCAGGTCCGAGGACCATCCATGCAATTGCGACAATAGAATCAAGCTGGTTGACAGTGAGGTACAGTACCATCCAGCGATTCAGTCGGATCAGTTCAGTGAACCCATTCTCTAATGAGCACCTACAGATTTACCTTAGTGTCTCCACACAAGTGACTATGAGATCAGTCACCCTCATCTTATGAGCGGGAGTAATCTGTACTAGTCTAAATGGATATCCGATGTCCTTCTCGGATATCTTCCGACTAGGAACGATTAAGAATATGTGTGTTTAAGTGATCAGTTTCACTAGCCGCACCACTCTAGCAACCTCAGCACACTGCTGTACCAACTCTGGCCTTGCTATCTGCCTCTCACCAATCTCAGACCAATTCACAGGAGATCGACACGGCCGCCCGTACAATGCCTCATAAGGCGCCATGCCGATACTAGAATGATAACTGTTATTATAGGCAAACTCCACTGTAGACAAGTGTTGCTCCCAAGAACCTCCCCAGTCTAGGCAACATGCCCGGAGCATATCCTCCAGTGTTTGAATGGTCCTCTCTGACTGCCCATCAGTCTCAGGATGAAGCCGAGCTGAAGGCTAACTGCGTGCCCAAGGCCTTCTGAAAACTCTTCAAGAATCTAGAAGTAAATCTCAGATCCTGGTCTGACACGATGGATAAGGGCACCTCGTGTAGAGAGATGATCCGGTCCACAAACAACTTAGCCAACTTACCGACTGACCAGTCCTTCCTAATAGCCAGAAAGTGTGCCGACTTGGTCAATCGATCAACAATGACCCAGATCGAGTCTCTTCTGCCAGGGGACATAGGTAATCCCATCACAAAGTCCATAGTCACGTGTTCCCATTTCCATTCCAGGATCGGCAAAGGCTACAACAATCCTCTTGGTCTCTGGTGTTTGTGAGTGCTCAAATTGGGTCTGTGATTATCATGAAAAATTATGTTGTTTAAGTGATAAATAAACCTATTAAAAACTAAGTGAATGTGATCGTCAGAAACTTTTAACTAAAAAGTTCCAAAAGAAAGATTTGATCGCCAACCTGTTTTGGATGTGGGAGATGTTGAAGTTCTTGATTCCCCTCCTTCAGCCGGCTGAAGAAAGAGAGCCATTTCTATCTTTGTTCTTACTTTGGCTGCTTATTAGACTTTGAGGATCATCCAAATTCCTGGTTGTTGATTCTCTCCTCTTGATCTTCTTTTGTACCTTGCAAGGAAATGGAAAGAAAGAGGGAACAATGAGAACTCAAATAGATATAGTATCTATTCCAGTAGAAATTTTAATCATGCAACTAAACAAATGAACTCATTTGTTTGTGGTCTTTTAAACCCCTTTAAAATATGGATTGGAAAATAATGCTAGTGAGTGTGTGTTGCATGGAGTGATGTGATAAATGAAATTTGAACTTAATATGATGATGAAATTGATATGATGAAAATAGGAGAACTAAGTTGAATGGCTCCTGGAACGCCTTGGTCTTGGAAGTTCTTGAAAGGACGAAAAGACGATGAAGAAAGGATGCCGACTCCTGGTAGTAGCAGTGCTTTGATTCTTCAGCGTATGGACGTCGTCTCCTTCTTGGATCGAATTTCACTCTTATCACTTTAATCACTTATCATCACTAATAATCACTAATAATCATTAATTTTTCAATGACCAAGGGGTTGGATATTTATAGGCTTTTCATCCGCGGTTATTAATGGATTAACATGGAAGAATTTGAAGTTTATCCAGCTAGCAAACAGATAAACACAGATTAATTCATCTTTATCTGTAATTATCTAAAACGCGTCGTCCATGGGAGACGTCTTTTAGCTTAATTAAGATAAGGATAAACATCCGGAAAAAGAGGTAGAAACAGCTTAGGAAACCTAAATGGCGTCGTGCTTGGAAGACGTCTTTTAGCTAATTGATCAATTAATTAAAATTCAAATTTAAATATCAAAATATGAATAACTCTAAATGGCGTCTACACATATTGACGTCTTTTAGACTTTTTCATATTTTAATTAAAATTTGAGTTAAAATCAATTTAATTAATTAACTTAAACTATGTCTGTCTGACCTAATACTATGTGGATAATTAATCCAAAAAGATCAATAAAAATTAACCAATGATTAAATATCAGACCATTATGAGGCATTATTATATGATATGAAATTTACTCAAAATGATGTCAAAATTAGCGTGTCAACAGTGTTCTGCCTTAACCTGCTGGCAAGTTAGGCACCTTGCCACATAATCAGCCACATCCTTCTTCATAACAGGCTACCAAAAGTGCCTCCTCAAACAATGATACATCTTAGTCGTTCCGGGATGCACTACATATCTAGAACGGTGCGACTCATCCAAGAGACTTCTGCGTACGTCTTCCTCGGCTGGGACATAGAGTCTACCTCTAAATCTGACTGTACCATCATCTCACAACTCCACTTCTGGTGTTTGGAGAACCTGCGGTAACTCTTCATCTGCCCTTTGAGCCACAATTACGGCATAGTACACTGCTGGCCTCACAGTTAAGCTGGCCAACACGGCTCTGTCAGCTTCTCGCGGAATCCTAAAGGAAGATTCTACCACCTGCTCAAATAACCTTCATTCTTGAACCATGGGATATGACACGACCGACTTCTGACTCAAGGCGTCTGCCACCACATTTTCCTTACCCGGATGATACGAAAGGTCGAGATCATATTCTTTGATGAACTCCATGTTGGGTTTTCTCGGGTTTCTCCGGATCGCTCACGCAGTGGAAAATAAAATATTAAACAGCGATCCGTTCCCGTTTCGAAAAACTAAAAACTACGATTATCGGATAATCGATTCTCACCGTGTGTGGATGCGAATCCGCAACCGTTCGGTTCCGTCGGTGTGACACCGCAAGACGCGCAAATGCCCGGCCTCTAGCGAAGTCCACACGATCCTCCCTGCGACGGATATCCTCGCGTTCCTCGTTCTTCGCAGCCCACGAAACCTCCGCCGGTCGCCGCAACGATCGCCGCAACGCGCGGACGATTTCCCGTCGAACGGGATTCAGAGAAGCGGCAGAGTAGATCTGGATCTGTTTGGACGCCAGAGAGAGAGAGAGAGAGAGAGAGAGAGAGAAACTGAGGAGGGGCGGCTAGGGTTAGCAGCAGCTTGGCCTGCTCAGCCCGTTCGCTATGTTTTATACTAACCGCAGTTTTTCATAAAAACCCCCGGTTTATATAAAACCCACTTATTTATCCATCGCCTTGAGAATCATGTGCGTGTGACCCTCTAGGCCCAAGTACCAGTCCAGTTAATGGCCCAACAAGCCCAGTGACTCCTCACTGGCTTTATTAATCAATTAATAACCCTTTATTAATTAATTAATCAATCGAATTGATGTCGCACATCGAATTCGACCGGGCCTCCGATCACGTTGGGTGCCAAGCAACACCGCGTGAACCTGGAAGGTATTGGAGTTAAGTAACCAACTCTTGGAACCTTTCCGATGACAGTTACCGCGTGGATATAATCCTTCATTCGTACAATGCTCTCGAGTCAACTCAGGGCATGGCGAGCTGTCAAACCCTAACCGGTCGACTCACTTGGATTGGATGCCGCTGATGAATATCGGAAAACTCCTTTCCCGATATTATTGTCCGCCCTGGCCAGGGACTTTCGCGCATCCTTCCTAGAGCATTCTCTCTCTAAGTACCGAGAGCGAATGATTCCTTATTGACACACAATTCCCTTCGACGGTATTTCGTTGTACCCAATCCTTGGCGTATTAGAATTCCGTGGCTAGATATTCGTAAACCAAGGTCAAAGCACAGAAGTCCACCGACAAGGTGTCCTTAGTGTCTCAGGTCCGAGGACCATCCACGCAACTGCGACAATGGAATCAAGCTGGTTGACAGTGATGTACAATACCATCCAGCGATTCAGTCGGATTAGTTCAGTGAACTCATTCTCCAATGAGCACCTACAGATTCACCTTAGTGTCTCCACACAAGTGACTTATGAGATCAGTCACCATCATCATATGAGCAGGAGTAATCTGTACTAGTCTAACCGGATATCCGATGTCCTTCTCGGATATCCTCCGACTATGAACGATTAAGAATATGTGTGTTTAAGTGATCAGTCTCATTAGTATGATCTCATCATAATCTGACCACTATAGCACATATTCACGGACTTCATTATGAAACGATAATTAATGCGATTTACACATAATGAATATTATGCCATTTTATTAATAAATGAATGAGATTTACATAGTCAGATTGGCTTGTAGGCCACCTAAAAGTAACAATCTTCCACTTGGACTAAAGCCAATCACCTTTATACAATAAGCCTATAGACTCTAGGTGACGCTCAAACATTGGAGAATGAGAGAGGGAGAGATATGCAGATCTCTATTTATTAATAATTTAATAAACATCCATCATTCATCCACGATCCATACAAACACATCATTCATCACATGAACAATTAAATCAGTGCACATCCATGACCACGGTGTGTTTTAAACATCTCACACATGATTCAGCGCATCACGTAGCTAAAATAAAAGAGTTTTCAAAAATAGATAACTTTGGCTTTCAAAAACTGGGATCCAATCAAAATTGGTATTTGAATTTCGAAAATACTTTTAATTAACTTAACATGCAATTAAATCAAATTTAAAAGCATCAAACACACATCACATGCGCACACACTCCAAATTAATAATTCCAGATTATTCCATGCAAATTAGAACATTTCTAATAATCTAACACTTAGATTAAACCCCACTAATAATCTAACAATTAGACTATTAAAGATTAATCTAACTCTTAGATTAATCCAACAAAGTTAATTAAAAATTTAACACTTAAATTAATAATCAACCAGACTAATTATTAACTACTAATCTAACACTTAGATTAGCAAATTAATGCTAATTATTAATTTAACTCTTAAACCAATAATTAACACTAACTAATTAATAATTAATTAATCTAACTCTTAGATTAGATAATTAAAGTTATCATTAATTTAACTATTAAATTAATGACTAATAGTAATTAATCAAGGATTACTAATTTAACATTTAAATCAATCATTTAAGTTAATTATTAATTTAACAATTAAATTAATAACTAACTCAAATTAATAATTAACAATTATATGTATTAATAATTAATAATCTAACAATTAGATTAAAAATTATTGATTACTAATTTTAACTCTTAAAATTAGATAAATTAAGGTCAATAATTAATTTAACACTTAAACTAATATTAACCTCAATTAATCCACAACTAATTGCTAATTAACGAATCCTTAATTAACTAAATGATTTAAAATCATTAATATGCCCAATTAAATAACAATTAATAATAATTTAAAAATTTGAAAACATTTTTTAAAATTTAAAATCAAAATCCAATGCCTTTAATTATCAATAGGGATAATAGAGTTTTTAAATGGGGTTTTAAAGAGAACAAGGCTCAGCCATCTGGCTGAGCCATTTGGTTCGGGCCCTGGCAGAGCCAGGGCTCGGACCAGGTAGGCGCTTGGCTCGGGCCTGGCCCGGTCAGGCTCTGGACCCGATCCAGCCGGTCCAACTGGCACGGGACCGGGTCCAGCCCTCTGGTTCGCCCCCCTTTCCTCCTTCCCAGTAGAACCCTAACAATGCAGGAACTTGGCGGCGGGAAGGAGGGGTTGCAGCGCCGCCGCCGGCCGGCGACCGGTGCCGCCAGGCCCCCGCCGGCGTTGCCCCAACTCCAGCGACTCGCCCGGCACTGGCAAGGCCGCCGGTGGCCTCCGGTTGGGGTGCAATCCAAGCCCAAAAATCCCGAAAAAATCTGCTTTTTCACAGGTTAAAACCGATTTAGGGCTTGAATTTATACCCCTCCAAGGGCACTCCGGCGCCGACCATGGTGACCGGTGGATAGTGGTGACTATCCTCTATGGATCCGGAGTCTCGGCCGGCCATCCCAACACTTGGGAAGCGAGTACGAAGTCGCCGAAAAGCCCCGGTTCATCATCTCATGAAGAACTCCGAAAACCCCCAAATAAAATCCAAAAAATCACAGAAAAAAGATCTAAATATTTGTGTTCATCTTATGAACACTATTTCGTCATTTTAATCGGATTAAACGCATGGAATAACTCATGGAAAAATTAATTCGGAGATCGAAACGGGACGAGAAACAGTGGAACCTGGCTATGATACCACTGTTGGGTTGTTTCTCCGGATCGCTCACGCAGTGGAAAATAAAATATTAAACAGCGATCCATTCCCGTTTCGAAAAACTAAAAACTACAATTATCGGATAATCGATTCTCACCGTGTGCGGATTCGAATCCGTAACCGTTTGGTTCTGTCGGTGTGACACCGCAAGCCGCGCAAGTGCCCGGCCTCTAGCGAAGTCCACGCGATCCTCCCCGCGACGGATATCCTCATGTTCCTCGTTCTTCGCAGCCCACGAAACCTCCGCCGGTCGCCGCAATGATCGCCGTAACGTGCGGACGATTTCCTGTCGAACGGGATTCGGAGAAGCGGCGGAGCAGATCTGGATCTGTCTGGACGCTAGAGACAGAGAGAGACAGAGAGAAACTGAGGAGGGGCGGCTAGGATTAGCAGCAGCTTGGCCTGCTCAGCCCGTTCGCTATGTTTTATACTAACCGCGCGATTTTTCATAAAAACCCCCGGTTTGTATAAAACCCACTTATTCATCCATCGCCTTGAGAATCATGTGCGTGTGACCCTCTAGGCCCAAGTACCAGTCCAGTTAATGGCCCAACAAGCCCAGTGACTCCTCACTGGCTTTATTAATCAATTAATAACCCTTTATTAATTAATTAATCAATCGAATTGATGTCGCACATCGAATTCGACCGGGCCTCCGATCACGTTGGGTGCCAAGCAACACCGCGTGAACCCGGAAGGTATTTGGGGTTAAGTAACCCACTCTTGGAACCTTTCCGCCGATAGTTACCGCGTGGATATAATCCTTCATTCGTACAATGCTCTCGAGTCAACTGAGGACATGGCGAGCTGTCAAACCCTAACCGGTCGACTAACTTGGATTGGATGCCGCTGATGAATATCGGAAAACTCCTTTCCCGATATTATCGTCCGCCCTGGCCAGGGACTTTCGCGCATCCTTCCTAGAGCATTCTCTCTCTAAGTACCGAGAGCGAATGATTCCTTATTGACACACAATTCCCTTCAACGGTATTTCGTTGTACCCAATCCTTGGCGTATTAGAATCCCGTGGCTAGAGATTCGTAAACCAAGGTCAAAGCACAGAAGTCCACCGACAAGGTGTCCTTGGTGTCTCAAGTCCGAGGACCATCCATGCAACTGCGACAATGGAATCAAGCTGGTTGACAGTGAGGTAGAATACCATCCAGCGATTCAGTCGGATCAGTTCAGTGAACTCATTCTCCAATGAGCACTTACAGATTCGCCTTAGTGTCTCCACACAAGTGACTTATGAGATCAGTCACCCTCATCATATGAGCAGGAGTAATTTGTACTAGTATAACCGGATATCCGATGTCCTTCTCGGATATCCTCCGACTATGAACGATTAAGAATATGTGTGTTTAAGTGATCAGTCTCATTAGTATGATCTCATAATAATCTGACCACTATAGCACATATTCACGGACTTCATTATGACACGATAATTAATGCGATTTACACATAATGAATATTATACCATTTTATTAATAAATGAACGAGATTTATATAGTCAGATTGGCTTGTAGGCCACCTAAAACTAACACTCCATCCACCTGCGCTGCCTCAAATTCAGATCCTTCTGCGTGAATACATACTTCAGGCTCTTGTGATCGGTAAAAGCTTAAAATTTCTCTCCATACAAATAGTGCCGCCAGATCTTCAGTGCAAATACTACAACTGCCAACTCTAAGTCATGAGTGTATAGTTCTCCTCATGCTTCTTCAGCTACCTAGAAGCATAGGCCACAACCTTACCATAATGCATCATAACCGCACCCAAACCTCGACGAGATGCATCTGAAAAAACCACAAATCCACTGGAACCTGATGGAAGCACCAGCACTGGAGCCGAAGTGAGGCGAGTCTTTAACTCAATGAAACTCTGCTCACACTACTCGGTCCACACAAAACGAATTCCCTTACGAGTCAACCTCGACAAAGGGGTCGCTATCGAAGAAAAACCCTGGACAAACAGTCTGTAATATCCTGCTAACCCCAAGAAGCTCCTGATCTCAGTTACTGTTGTCGGTCTGCTCCAGTCCATCACTACCTCAATCTTGGCTGGATCCACTGCAATGTCATCTCCAGAAATGACATGCCACAGGAAGTGCACCTTATCTAACCAAAATTCACACTTACTAAACTTGGCATAGAGTTGGTGCTCTCTCATAACGTGCAATACCAGCTGAAGATGTGTGGCATGCTCTTCCTCAGAAGAAGAGTATACTAAAATATTATCTACAAATACCACTACAAACTGATCCAGGTAGGCCCTGAAGACCCAGTTCATCAAGTCCATAAAAGCCGCCGGAGCATTGGTCAAGCCAAAAGGCATAACCAAAAATTCATAATGTCCATACCGAGTCCTAAAGGCCGTCTTACTAACATAAACCTCACGGATCCTCATCTGATAATACCCTGATCTCAAGTCAATCTTTGAAAACACCTTCGCAGACTGCCACTGATCCATCATATCATCGATCCTCGGAAGTGGGTACTTGTTCTTTATCGTCACCTGGTTCAGTTGTCTATAATCAATACACAACCTCAGAGAACCATCCTTCTTCTTGACAAATAGAACTGGAGCACCCCATGAAGAAGTACTGGGATGAATAAAACCCTTATCCAGCAATTCCTGCAACTGCGCCTTCAACTTAGCTAGTTCAGCTGGAGCCATCCGATACGGGGCCTTAGACAACGGCGCCGTACCTGGTGCAAGCTCAATAGTGAACTTAACCTCTCACTGAGGAGGGAGGCCAGGCAACTCCTCAGGAAACACATCAACAAAGTCACAAACTATAGGCACCTCCCAGGGACTAGAACCACTACTAACACCAGCTAAAACAATAGCGGCAAGGAAAGCCTCACAACCACTAACAAGCAACCTCTGGGCCTTAAAGGCAGAAATAAGAATTCTACGAGAAGATAGTCTAATACCTTGGAAGTAGAAGGTCGGGATGTCAGGAATAGAGAAACGCACTCTCTTCCTGTGGCAGTCCACCTCGGCATAATAAGCCTTCAACCAGTCCATGCCCAAGATGACATCAAAGTCGCGAACGACAAGCACAACTAACTGGGCAGGTAACTCATGGCCCTCAATGGTCAAGGGAACCTCACTCAAACAATTATAAGACAACATGAAATCCCCAGAAAGAACCTCTACCATCAGTCCATTAGATATCTCGTCAACGGGTGCAGAAAGAATATCTACGAACTGCTCAAAAATAAAAGAATGTGAAGCACCTGAATCAATTAACACATGCGCAGAGTTTCCAAGGACAGAAAGTGTACCTTCCACCAAGTTGGACGCATGAGCCTCCTTCCTGGTGATAACTAGAACTCTCCCCTGAGTCCTCGGCTTCTTCTGATCACCTAGCCCCTGCCCCTGACCATGCCCCTGCGGGCAATACCTCGCCAAATGGCCCTGCTGGCCACAAGTGTAGCACCTCCCAGAAAATGCAGGACAATGAGTCCCACCGTGAGTACCACCGCAATGTCGACAAGCTGCCGGAAGCCTCTGAGCTGCCTCTTGCTGAGCACTGTGTTAGTTTAGGTGGCCTACAAGCCAATATGACTATGTAAATATCCTTCATTTTATTAATATAATGGCATAATATCCATTATGTGTAAATCGCATTAATTCTTGTTTCATAATGAAGTCCATGAATATGTGCTATAGTGATCAAATTATGATGAGATCATACTAATGAGACTGATCACTTAAACACACATATTCTTAATCGTTCCTAGTCGGAGGATATCCGAGAAGGACATCGGATATCCGGTTAGACTAGTACATATTACTCCTGCTCATATGATGAGGGTGACTGGTCTTATAAGTCACTTGTGTGAAGACACTAAGGCGAATCTGTAGGTGCTCGTTGGAGAATGAGTTCACTGAACTGATCCGACTGAATCGCTGGATGGTATTGTACCTCACTTTCAACCAGCTTGATTCTATTGTCGCAGTTGCGTGGATGGTCCTCGGACCTGAGACACCAAGGACACCTTGGCGGTGGACTTCTGCGCTTTGACCTTGGTTTACGAATCTCTAGCCACGGGATTCTAATACGCCAAGGATTGGGTACAGCGGAATACCGTCGAAGGGAATTGTGTGTCAATAAGGAATCATTCGCTCTCGGTACTTAGAGAGAGAATGCTCTAGGAAGGATGCGCGAAAGTCCCTGGCCAGGGCGGACAATAATATCGGGAAAGGAGTTTTCCGATATTCATCAGCGGCATCCAATCCAAGTGAGTCGACCGGTTAGGGTTTGACAGCTCGCCATGCCCTGAGTTGACTCGAGAGCATTGTACGAATGAAGGATTATATCCACGCGGTAACTGTCAGCGGAAAGGTTCCAAGAGTTGGTTACTTAACTCCAATACCTTCCAGGTTCACGCGGTGTTGCTTGGCACCCAACGTGATCGGAGGCCCGGTCGAATTCGATGTGCGACATCAATTCGATTGATTAATTAATTAATAAAGGGTTATTAATTGATTAATAAAGCCAGTGAGGAGTCACTGGGCTTGTTGGGCCATTAACTGGACTGGTACTTGGGCCTAGAGGGTCACACGCACATGATTCTCAAGGCGATGGATGAATAAGTGGGTTTTATACAAACCGGGGGTTTTTATGAAAAACCGCGCGGTTAGTATAAAACATAGCGAACAGGCTGAGCAGGCCAAGCTGCTGCTAACCCTAGCCGCCCCTCCTCAGTTTCTGTCCTTCTCTGGCGTCCAGGCAGATCCAGATCTGCTCCGCCGCTTCTCCGAATCCCGTTTGACGGGAAATCGTCCGCGCCCTGCGGCGATCATTGCGGCGACTGGCGGAGGCTTCGTGGGCTGCGAAGAACGAGGAACGTGAGGATATCCATCGCGGGGAGGATCGCGTGGACTTCGCTAGAGGCCGGGCGCTTGCGCGGCTTACGGTGTCACACCGACGGAACCGAACGGTTGCGGATTCGAATCCGCACACGGTGAGAACTTCGATAATCCGATTATTGTATTTTAGATTTAGAAACGGGAACGGATCGCTGTATTTTTTTTGTTTCCGCTGCGTGAGCGATCCGGAGAAACCGAGAAAACCCAACAGTGGTATCAGAGCTAGGTTCCACTGTTTCTCGTCTCGTTTCGGTTTCCGAAATTAATTTTTCTTGAGTTATTCCATGCGTTTAATCCGATTAAAATGACGGAATAGTATTCATAAGATGAACACAAATAATTTAATTATTTTTCTGTGATTTTTCGGATTTTATTTGGGATTTTCGGAGTTCTTCGTGGGACGATGAACGGGGTACTTTAGCGGCTTCGTACACGATTCCCAAGCGTTGGGATGGCGGCCCGGATGCCCGGATCTCTTGATGATAGTCACCACTACACACCGGGCATGATAGCCGGCGCCATGGTGGCCTTGAAGAGCTACAAAATTGAGCCCCAAATCGGATTTAAAACCCTGCAAAATCAGAATTTTAGGGGGTTTTTGGGCTTGGTCTTCACCCCATCGGAGGTCGACGGCGGCCCTGCCGGCGCCGGGAGCACCGTCGGCGTGGCCGGCGCCGCTGCCGGGGGGCTGGCCGCCGGCGCCCCAACGCCTCCAGCCGCCGCTGTTCCTGCTGCATTAGGGTTTCGGGTTGGGGAGGAAGGAGTGGGCAAACCGCTCCGCTGGACCCGGTCCCGAGCCGGTCGGACCGGCCGGGCCGGGTCCAGGGCTTGGTTGGACCTGGTCGGAGCCAGGCCCCCAATGGGGGAGCCTGGTCCGAGCCCTGGCTCGGCCAGGGCCCGAGCCCTTAGGCTCAGCCCTTGTGGCTGATCCATCTTCTGAATTTTTCCCCATTAACCCTATTTAAACCCCATTTGCCAATTTAATAAATAAATTAGATTTTAATTTGATTTCAAAAATTGTTTTGAGATCTTAATTATTATCAAAGTTTTAATTATTTGGGCATTAATGATTTTGAATCATTTAGTAATTTAAGGGTTGATTAATTAACTAGAAATTAGTTGTTAATTAATTGGGGTTAATATTAATTTAATTGTTAAATTGATTATTAACCTTAATTTAACTAATTTAGATGTTAAAATAGTTATTAATAGTTATTAGTCTAATTGTTAGATTATTAACTATTGTTTCATCTAATTGTTAATTAATTATTTAAGTTAGTTGTTAATTTTATTGTTAAATTAAAATTGACTTAAATGACTAATTTACGTGTTAAATTAGTAGTCTTTAATTATTATTGTTAGTTATTAATTTAAGGGTTAAATTAATGATTAACATTAATCTTCTAATCTAATAGTTAGATTAGTAATTATTAATTAATTAAAGTTAATTATTAATTTAAGTGTTAAGTTAATAATTAATTTTAAATTAACTAATCTAAGAGTTACATTAGTGGTTAATTAATAATTAGAGTTAATTAATAATTTAAGTGTTAAATTATTAATTAACTTAGTCGGATTAATCTAAGAGTTAGATTAGTCTTTATATAGTCTAATTGTTAGATTATTAATGGGGTTTAATCTAAGTGTTAGATTATTAGAAATGTTCTAATTTGTATGGAATAATCTGGAATTATTAATTCGGTATGTGTGCGCATGTGATGTGTGTTTATTACTTTTAAATTTGATTTAATTGCATGTTAAGATAATAAATGAGTTTTTCGAAATTCAAATACCAATTTTGATTGGATCCCAGTTTTTTGAAAGCCAAAACTTATTTATTTTGAAAACTCATTTATTTTAACCATGTGATGCGCTGAATCATGTGTGGAATGTTTAAAACACACCGTGGTCATGGATATGCACTTATTTAATTGTTCATGTGATGAATGATGGATTGTGTGGATCGTAGATGTATGATTTTTTATTAATTGTT
The DNA here is from genome assembly GCA_030544215.1 of Zantedeschia hybrid cultivar. Classification (NCBI taxonomy): domain Eukaryota; kingdom Viridiplantae; phylum Streptophyta; class Magnoliopsida; order Alismatales; family Araceae; genus Zantedeschia; species Zantedeschia hybrid cultivar. Next base: position 20,761,870 of record JARZZO010000009.1, read on the forward strand.
AATAAATAGAGGTTTGCGCACCTCTCTCACTTATACTCCGATGTATTTCTACCTCCCTCTTACTCTTGTACTCGCCATAAGGCCTTCTTCATTTTTACTTGTGAATTCTAGAATTTAAATGTAATATGATCGAGGCAACCGAGGAAGGAGCGAGGACGATCCACAACTGCAACCAGGAAGGCGAAAAGATGGAGATCTCTTGCCTATGTGTTTGCAGGATATCTAATGTAATTATTGTGTTAGATTGTGTGTGCGTTTGACTGTTGGCTCCAGTCAAACCCACTGTACTATCCATGACCACACTAAAGACATGTATGTGATGCTTTGTTTTTCTTTTGATGATGAATCAAAGAAGGTTATAGTATTTAGTAAATATATACGATATATTTATATACTATCACCTAGGAGAGACCAAGATAAAAGTTATCCAAATACCCTCAGATAAACTCTAAGCCGTAACGTGAGTAGTTGAGAACTTACCGCGTGGTCCACCATCGTTATAGTCATAGGATTCGAATCACTTTAGGCAGGTTTGTTGTGCTATCCACAAGGCCTGCTTAATTGGGAGGAGAAACTGTGGCTATGGCATTAGATGCCTATAGATCGGGGTAGAGGAACCATGTAGCTTTGTTGTGCTATCCACAAGGGCTGCATGCAAATCTATGCTCGTCGCGTAATGATGGTTAGCTTAGACCAGAATTAGTGGTTTGTTGTGCTATCTACAAGGCCATTAAATCTCTGGGGACCGAAGCTATGATCAGATATTGCAAGGAGTTGCAAGTCCCATGAGTTAGGTGCTCTCTGATTGTATTACAGTTTGTTGTGCTATCCACAAGGCTGTAGTGCAAGTCATTGAGATTCTGATCCCCACTAGGAGACTGTCGACGTCTCCCGTTCTATATAACTGGGGGTTATACAGTCCGTCGAAAATTAGTGGGAGTTAAACTTGAACGAAAGACCATGTCTTGTTTTAAATTTTAATAATTGAACATCTGCTAAATAGATTTTATTTATCTCCTGTAGGGAATTATGTCGTCGAATAACCCACTCCGTGGCATACTTGATGCCCTTTTGACTTACCTGATCTACTCGTGTTGGTTCAGAAACCTGAAGAATGTCTTCAGATCTGAGCACATTGACTTTGTCCCTGGAGCTGATCCTCCTGCTGAATCGGCATTGGATGCCCCTGAAGCAGAGATGATAGCTAACGATAAAAGATCGAAGGACAAAAGCAAAAGAGTAGTGAATGGTGACTGCTTCTATTATAAACAGTATGGTCACTGGAAGAGGAACTGCAAGGAGTTCCTTCATGATAAAGCTCATGGAAGAGTGAAGCTGTCTGAAGCTTCAGATATCTATATGATAGATATCAACTTATCAGTTAGAGATTCCACATCGTGAGTATTAGATACCGGATGTGCTTCTCATATCTGCCATGATGTGCAGATGCTGACAAGTAAGCGCAAGCTGAGACAAGGTGAGGTGGAATTGAGGCTAGGAAACGGCGCAAAAGTTGCGGCGATTGCTGCTGGGACAGCAAACCTCAGACTTCCATCGGGAGACACCTTACTATTAGAAGATTGTTATTATGTTCCTAACATAATAAAGAACATCGTATCAATATCTTGTTTGGACAAGATAGGATATAGGTTGACTATTGAGAATAGAAGTTGTTCGATTTATTATGGTAATAAATCAATAGCGTCAGCATCTTTAGTCAATGGTCTATATCTCTTAGACGTTTCTTATTACAATCTTCAAATTGATAATGCTCTTAAGAAGAGCAAGAATTGTGTGAACCAAGCCTACATGTGGCGTTGCAGACTTGGACACATTGGCGAAAGCATGTTGCAAAAGTTGCACAAGCATGGTTACTTAACTGCATTCGATTACGAATCGTTTGCAACATGTGAATCCTGCCTTATGGGAAAGATAGCAAAATCTCCATTTACTGGACATGGAGAACGTGCCAAGGACATTTTGGAACTAATACATTCAGATGTATGTGGTCTAATGTCTACCCAAGCCAAATGTGGCTTTTCTTACTTCATCACGTTCACCGATGACTTCTCAAGATTCGGCTATGTGTACTTAATGAAGTACAAGTCGGAAGCATTTGAGAAGTTTAAGGAGTTCAAGAATGAGGTAGAGAAGCAGTTAGGAAAGAGTATTAAAGTTCTTCGATCAAATCGAGGAGGAGAATACTTGAGTACTAACTTCACACAATTCTTAAAGGATAATGGTATCCTTTCTCAGCTGACCCCTCCATATACACCACAGATGAATGGTGTATCAAAAAGGAGGAATCGCACCTTGTTGGACATGGTGCGATCCATGATGAGCTTTTCGGGATTGCCAGTGTCCCTCTGGGGATATGCTTTAGAGTCAGCAGCATACCTACTGAACAGAGTACCCAGCAAGTCTATGGCCTCTACTCCATATGAGATATGGAAAGGCAGGAAACCAGAATTTAAACATGTTAAAGTCTGGGGTTGTCCTGCTCATGTAAAGAGGCATGATCCAGACAAGCTGAAATCACGAACTGATAAATGCAGGTTTGTGGGATATCCAAAGGAAACCTTTGGATACTATTTTTTCCATCCTGGTGAACAAAAGGTGTTTGTCGCCAGGAAAGCTGTCTTCTTGGAAGAGGAATACCTTCTCTAGGAGGACAGTGGGAGTAAAATAGTACTGGAAGAGGTTCCAGATCTCCAATCTGTTCAGGTACACACAGATGTGCCTCGTAGATCTTGTAGAATACCTAGACTACCCGAACGATATGTGGGACATATTGCTGAAGGTAAGTCCAAGGTGGAATATAATGAGGATGATGATCCTAAAACCTACCAGGAGGCCATAGAAGGCCCAGAAGTCAGGAAATGGCGAGAAGCCATGAACTCAGAAATCCAGTCCATGTACACCAACCAAGTTTGGAACTTGGAAGACTTGCCCGAGGGTATTGTACCCATCGGTTGCAAGTGGATCTTTAAGAGAAAGATCGGTGTTGATGGACGGATCGAAACTTATAAGGCAAGGTCGGTGGCAAAGGGATATCGTCAAAGGCAAGGAATTGACTATGACGGGACTTTCTCACCAGTTGCCATGATAAAGTCGATCAGAGTTCTGCTAGCCATTGCTGCACATTTTGATTATGAAATCTGGCAGATGGATGTGAAGACTTCCTTCCTCAATGGTAACCTTGAGGAAGAGGTGTATATGATACAACCAGAAGGTTTCACATCCAAAGAATCTCCAGATAAAGTGTGTAAGCTTCAGAGGTCCATTTATGGACTGAAGCAAGCTTCCCGGAGCTGGAACATAAGATTTGACGAGGCTGTCAAGTCTTATGACTTCAGTAAGAATGAAGATGAGCCTTGTGTGTACAAGAAGACCAGTGGGAGTGCAGTCACTTTTCTAATTCTTTACGTAGATGACATACTACTCATTGGGAATGATGTAGCTATGATGTCATCAGTAAAGGTCTGGCTGTCGAAAAACTTCTCCATGAAGGATTTGGGAGAAACATCCTACGTATTGAGAATACGGATCTATAGAGATAGATCAAAGAGGATGCTTGGAATGACCCAATCCTTGTACATAGATACCATAGTCAAAAAGTTTGGCATGGAAAATTCCAAGAGAGGTTTCATACCGATGAGACATGGAATTAGTCTCTCAAAGGAGCAATCTCCTAAGACTCCTGATGAGAGGGCATTCATGGATAGAATACCCTATGCCTCTGCCATAGGATCTATCATGTATGCCATGCTATGTACACGGCCTGATGTTGTATTTGCTCTAAGTGTTACGAGCAGATTTCAGACTGATCCAGGCAAAGAGCACTGGAAGGCAGTGAAATGCATCCTTAAGTACTTGAGAAGAACTAAGGATATGTTTCTTGTCTATGGAGGAGGTGACTTGAAACTGCGAGGCTTTACTGACTCAAGTTTCCAGTCATATCCAGATGATAGCAAGTCTACATCTGGATTCATGTTTACTTTGAACGGAGGTTCAGTGTGCTAGAAGAGTTCCAAGCAAGTAACCACTGCAGATTCGACGACTGAAGCTGAGTACATCGCTGCAGCTGAAGCCGCCAAGGAAGCAGTGTGGTTGAAGAAATTCATCACCGACCTCGGCGTAGTTCCCAGCATCTCTGAGCCTGTTCCACTGTTGTGCGACAACAATGGAGCCATTGCGCAAGCGAAAGAGCCGCAGTCTCATTAGAAATCAAAGCATATTCTGAGGCGATTTCACCTTATCAGAGAGATCATATCCAGAGGAGATGTAGTAGTGGAAAGAGTTCCATCGGTCGAAAATATAGCAGATCCACTAACCAAGCCGTTGGCTCAAATTGTGTTTGAGCGTCACCTAGAGTCTATAGGCTTATTGTATAAAGGTGATTGGCTTTAGTCCAAGTAGGAGATTGTTAGTTTAGGTGGCCTACAAGCCAATCTGACTATGTAAATCTTGTTCATTTTATTAATATAATGGCATAATATTCATTATGTGTAAATCGCATTAATTCTCGTTTCATAATGAAGTCCATGAATATGTGCTATAGTGATCAGATTATGATGAGATCATACTAATGAGACTGATCACTTAAACACACATATTCTTAATCGTTCATAGTCGGAGGATATCCGAGAAGGACATCGGATATCTGGTTAGACTAGTACAGATTACTCCTGCTCATATGATGAGGATGACTGGTCTCATAAGTCACTTGTGTGGAGACACTAAGGCGAATCTGTAGGTGCTCGTTGGAGAATGAGTTCACTGAACTGATCCGACTGAATCACTGGATGGTATTGTACCTCACTTTCAACCAGCTTGATTCTATTGTCGCAGTTGCGTGGATGGTCCTCGGACCTGAGACACCAAGGACACCTTGGCGGTGGACTTCTGTGATTTGACCTTGGTTTACGAATCTCTAGTCACGGGATTCTAATACGCCAAGGATTGGGTACAGCGGAATACCGTCGAAGGGAATTGTGTGTCAATAAGGAATCATTCGCTCTCGGTACTTAGAGAGAGAATGCTCTAGGAAGGATGCGCGAAAGTCCTTGGCCAGGGCGGACGATAATATCGGGAAAGGAGTTTTTCGATATTCATCAGCGGCATCCAATCCAAGTTAATCGACCGGTTAGGGTTTGACAACTCGCTATGTCCTCAGTTGACTCGAGAGCATTGTACGAATGAAGGATTATATCCACGCGGTAACTGTCGGCGGAAAGGTTCCAAGAGTGGGTTACTTAACCCCAAATACCTTCCGGGTTCACGCGGTGTTGCTTGGCACCCAACGTGATCGGAGGCCCGGTCGAATTCGATGTGCGACATCAATTCGATTGATTAATTAATTAATAAAGGGTTATTAATTGATTAATAAAGCCAGTGAGGAGTCACTGGGCTTGTTGGGCCATTAACTGGACTGGTACTTGGGCCTAGAGGGTCACACGCACATGATTCTCAAGGCGATGGATGAATAAGTGGGTTTTATACAAACCGGGGGTTTTTATGAAAAACCACGCGGTTAGTATAAAACATAGTGAATGGGCTGAGCAGGCCAAGCTGCTGCTAACCCTAGCCGCCCCTCCTCAGTTTCTGTCCTTCTCTGGCGTCCAGGCAGATCCAGATCTGCTCCGCCGCTTCTCCGAATCCCGTTTGACTGGAAATCGTCCGGGCGTTGCGGCGATCATTGCGGCGACCGGCGGAGGCTTCGTGGGCTGCGAAGAACGAGGAACGTGAGGATATCCATCGCGGGGAGGATCGCGTGGACTTCGCTAGAGGCCGGGCGCTTGCGCGGCTTGCGGTGTCATACCGACGGAACCGAACGGTTGCGGATTCGAATCCGCACACGATGAGAGCTTCGATAATCCGATTATCGTATTTTAGATTTCGAAACGGGAACGGATCACTGTATTTTTTTTGTTTCCGCTGCGTGAGCGATCCTGAGAAACCGAGCAAACCTAACACACTGGACACCGACTGACTCTGCTGGCTCTGCCTGGGTCTGCTTCTACCACTACTACCACTGCTGCTGCCACCGCCTCGGAAGAACATCCTGAATTTGGAGCCGAGTGAAGATGATCCTAATCCGGACGAAGGAGCTACTACTGCTGCTGTCTTTTCCCTGCCATGAACTGGCCCCTGAGTAGTCAGTCCCCTCTCCCGAGCTGACTGATCATGCTGTGCCTCTACTGCCGCGGCACACCTAACCGCCGATGCCAAATCCGTACAACAGTGGGATGCCACAAAACTCCTCAAATTGGACCTCATTCCATCCACAAACCTCTCACTCCGACGCTCCTCATCTCTTGAAATAAAAGGCACGAACCTCCCAAGCGAAACAAACTTCATCTGGTACTCAAGCACTGTCATGCTTCCTTAGGTCAACTCCATAAATTCCCTCTCCTTGGCCCTCTGGACATGCCTAGAGAAGTACTGCACATTGAATTCCTTCACAAATGTCTCCCATGGAATCTCCCTAAGATTCCTATCCGCATATGACAAACTCTTCAAAGTGGTCCACCAGTCGTAGGCATCATCCTTCAACATGAAGGTAGCCAACGGAGTCCTCTCAACTGCCGCACAATCCATGGTATCAAAAGTCTTCTCCAACTCCCTCAAGCAAAGAACAGTCTCATCAGGGTTGGGACGACCGGTAAAATGAGGCGGCTTTAGCTTCAGGAATCTCTCTAGAGCAGGTGAAGGCCCTCCGCGAGAAGTAGAACTCTCACTAGGGTCTCGAGTCTGGTATCTAGCCATCGTGTCCATTATAGCCTCCATGAAACGCTCCATATTCGGCCTACCGGCCTCAGATCCACTAGGGACATCTCCCCGCTCTCTAATAACTAGCATCCTCTTCCTAGGAGCCATCTAATCGGCTACAATCACAAAAATCGAAAAGTTCTAATTAGAATCCTAAAACCTATACTACCGCCATGCCTGTACGGGACAACGTAATTGTTTTCCAAAATTATGATATTTAACCTAGTTATTTATCTATTTGCCAGACCGACTGCTCTGATACCAACTGTAACGACCCGCCACCCTATAATCGAGGATCCGATTACTAAATGGGTACCGAATCATCAATTTGGAGTCAAATCAAGATCTTGATAAGTTTGGAAAATAAATGATAAACTAAGCTAAACATCCACATTGCATCGAATTGAAAAGGAAGTGCAAGAATTAAAAATTATTACAATGCGACTTGACTCAGCAAATAATTACATACTCCAACTGAAAAGAAATAATTAAGCATACAGGCCAGAAAATAAAATAATAACTACATCGGGGTATACTCCGGAACAGCGGTTGCTGGCGCGCGACCCAAAGCAACACTCTCCTCACTATGCCTTCCTGGAACCCTCACCTGAAAACCGCAGGGGTAAGTCTCATTGAAAAGACTCAGTAGGGATCCTTCGATCCCCACCGTCCACTCACGCACCCACAAGTGCAGCAACACAAATATAGATAATTTAAGCGAGTAAAGCAGTAAACACAATTCCTAATTTCGATATAAAACATATGCATTCGAAATAAAACATGCACAACTCTGAAACCATTCCACCATGGAGCCCACAACCAGCGTCTTGGCAAAACAAGCCAACCACATGGCCGAACGCGGGAAACACCGACCCGCTGAGAACAAACAGCAACCCCTCAGATAGCGCGCTGGCTACTCCGGCCTGACAGGCTCCAGGTGGTTCTGCTTCTCCCAGCACGAGTGACACTCCGAATGTACCACTCCCACACCGGTACTAGCTATATCTCAGGGTACTCTAGGTGACCCTCTCTCTAGGCGTCACCCCACCACTCCCACACCGGCGCCGTGTCACTCCCACACACGACACAGGGTGCCTAAGCGCTAACAACTGTCACTCAAGGTCCACGATCGCACAAAACGCAACACGGTGCGATCCGATTACGTAGAATCTATCGTCCACAGGTATGATTTCAAGCATGCAATTAACCAGACTATCTATCAATGTAAACACATGTTAATTGCAGGAATTAATGAGATTCTATCCTAAATCGCGTCGCCTAAGGCCGACGTCATTCAAGCCTCCTAAAATGGTTCATGTGAAATATGGCCTCGGAAGAATGCCTAAAACGTGTCGTTCAACATGGTCGCCGTTTAAAAGGCGTCGCTGTCCCTAGTTGCCTGATAACGACAGAAACATAGACAGGCCTTGGGGTGATTTGACTTAAAATGCGTCGTGCATGGGAGTCGCCGTTTAAATGGCGTTGTTGTCCCTAGACGCTCACCAGTCCAGAGACAGAGTCTTTTATTTGGGCTAAATCGCGTCGCGGGTTGAAGCCGTCTTTTTAAAAGGCGTCGTTGTCCCCCGACACCATTTAACCCTCACAGATAGGTTCTTCCTCCGCCATCTCCCAATCTACGGGGTGGGATTTCCTCTCCCAAATTGTGTAAAAACACTAAAAAGTGGAGAGGGAGGAGAAGAACCTAAATATCCATTAAAGTCCCCAATTTCTCATTTCATGCAATTAGTGTTTTCACCCAAAAAACCCTTTAAAGCATGCTTCAAAGCGGGAAAAACATAGTTTTAAACACAATACAACGGGGATCGTCATCCTACCGGTTACCCGAACTCCTCCTAGCTCCAAGCCGCCAACCCGCCTCGCCACACGCCGCCGCTGGTACTACCGTGGACGCCGTTACTTCAGCGGGAAGTCGGCCGCCGTCCAGAGAAAAGTGCGCTGCGGAGGAAGTGGTAGTGGTAGTGGGGGAGGTTGGAAGGTTAATGGAGTGGAGGGAGAGGAGGAATGAAGAGAGGAAAGTAAGGAGAGGGGGAAGGGGTTCGCCGGAGATCGGAGGGAAGAGATGAGAGAGAAGAGAAAGGAGAGAATGAGGGAAAGGAGGGAGGGTTCGCGTCGTTCAAATCCGACGTCATCCAGATGACAAGACCTGGCCGTACTCTAACAAAGTAGGGTCGTACTCTAAATGGCGTCGTCCATACAAGACGCCATTCAGACGATAAGACCGGGGCCGTACACTCGCGCCCCAAGGCCAGTCCACGTGGCGCCTACGTGGCACACCCTAAAACACGTCCACATTGCTGGACGTCGTTTAAACCGCGTCGAGCAAGCTTGATGCGAAAAGGAAACTAAGTCTCAGCCCCACCAGGGCCCAGACTAAGGGATCCGACCCCGAAACTGACCCGATAACCGGATCCGAAACCTCAATCCTTACATGGGTCGTTACACTCCTAATGGAGATCAAAATCTCAATGACTTGCATTACAACCTTGTGGATAGCACAAGAAAGGTGTCAAACAATTACAGAGCACCCATCTCATGGGACTTGCAACTCCTTGCAATATCCGATCATGTCTTGGGTCCCTAGAGATTTAATGGCCTTGCGGATAGCACAACAAACCATTAGTTCTAGTCTAAGCTAACCATCGTTATGAGACGAGCATAGATTTGCATGCAACCTTTGTGGATAGCACAACAAAACTACATGGTTCCTCTACCCCGATCATATAGGCATCTAATGCTATAGGCATAGTTTCTCCTCACAATTAAACATGCCTTGTGGTAGTACAACAAACCTGTCTAAAGTGATTCGAATCCTATGATTATTACGATGGTGAATCACGCGATAAGTTCTCAACTACTCGCATTACGGCTTAGAATTAAGACGAGGGTATTTAGATAACTTTTATCTTGGTCTCTCCTAGGTGATAATATATAAATATATCGTATATATTTACTAAATACTATATCTGCTTTGATTCATAATCAAACATAAAACCAATGCATCTCATACATGTCATTAGTGTGGTCATGGATAGCACAATGGGTTTGACTGGAGCCATCAGTCAAACGCACATATTATCTAACACAACAATTATATTAGATAACCTGCAAACACATAGGCAAAAGATCTTCATCATATCGTCTTTCTGGTTGCAGCTGTGGATCATCCACGCTCCTTCTTCGGTTGCCTCGATCGAATTACATTAAATTCTAGAATTTACATGTAAACACAAGAAAGTCTTATGGCGAGTACAAGAGAGAGGGAGGTAGAACTACATCGGAGTATGAGAGAGAGAGAGAGAGAGAGAGGTACGCATACCTCTATTTATTAACAATTAATAAATAATATCATTCAAACATCCACGATCCACACAATCATTTATCACATGAATAATATTAAATATGCATATCCATGACCACGGTGTGTTTTAAACAATCTACACATGATTAGCACATCACATGGCTAAAACAAAAGAGTTTTCAAAAATAGATAACTTTGGCTTTCAGAAAGCATAGGTTCTAATCAAAATTGGCATTTGAATTTCGAAAACTCATTTTATTAACTTAACATACAATTAAATCAAAATTTAAAAGCATTAACCATACATCACATGCGTGCACACTACAAATTAATAATTCTATATTATTGCATGCAGTTAGAACAATTCTATTAATTAAACAATCTAACATTTAGATTAAATCATATTACTAATCTAACAATTAGACCATTAATAATTAATTACTAATCTAACTCTTAGATCATCAAATTAAAATTAATTACTAATTTAATATTTAAATTAATAATCAACTCTAATTAATTATTAATTACTAATCGAACTCTTAGACTAGTTAATTAATAAATGCTAATTACTAATTTAACTATTAAACTAACAATTAACATTAATTAATAGTTAACCACTAATCTAACTCTTAGATTATTGGATTAAAATTAATTATTAGTTTAACTCTTAAACCAATAATTAATAACTCCTACTTAAACCATTATATTAGTTAATTAAAATTAGTCATCAATTTAACACTTAAACTAATAATTAATTTCAGTTAACTAATAATCACTAACTTAACATTTAAAGTAATAACTAATTCTAATTATGAACAACACTTAGTTAATATCAACGATTCATAATCATTAATGCCAAATAAAATTAAAATTGAATAATAATTTAAATACTCCAACAGCTTTGAATTTTTAAATTAAAATCCAATTTGATTTTAAATGGTCTTGGGGTTTAACTGGAAATGGGGTTTAAAAAAAAAAAGGGGAAATGAATAGGGAATTGGCTCAAAGGGCTGAGCCACAAGGGGCCCTAGTTCGAGCCATTGGCTGGGCTAAGCCCGAGCCCTGGCTCGAATCAGGTTTGGGGCCGGCCCGCCCCAGATCGGACCAGCCAGGCCTGGCCCGGTCTGAACCCCAGAACTGGCCCCCTTCCCCAGTCGTCCCCCTTCCCCAGTCGTCCCCCTCTCTTCGTTTAGGTTTCTGGAACACCAGAAACCCTAAACGGGTAGCCGGCGGCTGGGCTGGTGTTGCAGGGGGGTGGTCCGACGGCGGCGCCCCACCGGTGGCCAGTGCCCGGTGCTGTCCGTACCTGCTGGCGCCGGCGGGCTCGCCGGAGAGGCTCCCCAAGTTGCTGCTCGAATTACTTTCTTCCTTGATTTTTTTTTTTTTGGGTTTTCATAAAACTGAAAATCAAGGAACAAGATCTCCCTTTTGCATTCCTTCATGGACTCTCTTACGTCGGTTTTGTTACGCCCCGGATCCGGTTCAATTTTTTTTTTTTTTTTTTTTAAACTCGGAATCCGACCACGTAATCTCAGAACAAATTCCACCATAATGAACATATATGAGAGCTAAACAAACACAAGGCGATTTTAAATAAATGTCATAACCATCAAGTAACCAAAAATATCCAAATATAGCCAACACCAAACTTCACAAATTACAATTTCTATCAATTGTGTATAAATTCTCAATCTCACCAAATAAATAAAAATACATCAATCTCTCATTATCCCTATTACATCAAGTCTAAGAAAGGTGTAAACTTCAATCTAATAACCTCCTGAAGATGTCAAATGCTTCAATTAGAAGTCTTCTCATATTCTAGTTTCTCTTTCTCTGACTCTGAAAATGTTAATAGGATTTATGAATACAACCACTCAGTAGGATTCAAACAATCCACATGATTTAACATATAGTAAACTTTACGAATCACATTATACAATTATACTAAACATGATCTTACACAGTTCTACATATAGCTCAAATAAAAACATGATACAAATCATGGTCAGATATAAACTTATCAAATCAAATGTGTTTTCTAATAGCATGAATAGATTAATTAACATATAGCATATATGGCATGATCGAACTCATATCAGACATATCAAATTCTACTAGCCATGATCAGAATGTATCACATAACATATCAAATTATCAGGGCGTTACGTATTGCCGTCCCCTGAGCACATGTCATATCAAATAGCAAATATCAAATGAACAGGATGATTCATATCATGGATCATATAATTAAGACAGATTCATATGATTGCAAAGGGATAGCTAAACAGGATGATCAAAAGATTCAAATGACTAAGCTGAATTCAAATGAACATATGGAGTAAGGATTTCAGATTTATGTGCCAATCAAACAACTCAAATCATATCATAACGGACATGTACCCAAACCACAACATAAGGAGCCAAACAAAACAAATACCAAAGCATCTAGGCAAATAATGCAAAGGTCTTAGTCACTGCGCAGAACCGGGGAGTCTAAGTCCCACCCAACTCCAAACCGCCAGGGCGTTACGTATCGCCGTCCCCTGGTTTTAGTCGGCCGGAAATCAGGATTCCACCCATTTGTCCTCAGGTTCCAAACAAAATACCCTATCCAATATGGATGCTTATAATGGAATCGGGTCAAATATCTCCTTAAGATGGCAATGTCCAAACAAAGTCAAATAATTATGCCACAATCAGATTAATTGAAATCAAATGATGACAAAAGATGAGCATAGATCTAAAAATTGAATTATCAAATTGATACGTACATATAATAGTTCAAATACATACCTTTATATACAGAATAACTACTTAGAGAGTCATCATGATCTTATATATGGATAATCAGAGTAAAGCTAATCAAAATAGATTTCTGGATAGAAATGATAATCAAAGGAATTTTCTTAGAATTTTCGGAATAACAAACATATTTTTCGGCCATCAAAACTGATTTTCAGAGCTGACAAATCAACAAATAGGACGAATAATATTAAAAAGTTTCATAAAATTATAAAACTTGGAGAACATGTCAAAAAGATCATATGTAAAGTTTATACAAAATTTCATCAATTTCTGGATTGGTTTGATACGACTTTAGATTCTCACTTCGATTCGAAGAACCCGACTTAAATCGAATTCCAGCAAATCAAAACAGAGGGTAAACTGAATATCAAAAGAAGTCATAAAATTCTCAAACTTTACAGAGAAGTCAAATATAACATAACAAAGTTCTCTGAAAAATTTTGTATGATTTTAATTTTAATCAAATCAGATATAGGATTCACAAGTTGAGATTGCAAAACTGTCTGGGCAGATTGTATAGTCTGAAAATACTATTATGGAATAAATATCTAAAAAACTCCTAAAATTATTAAATTTATTGGACATGAATTTAACATGACAAATAGGCTTATTACAAACTTTCAGCTCAATTAGATATCAGCTCAAGGAGAAAACATATCTGTAACTCGTGTAATCATAATTAAAAACAGAACAGATTGAACGGACAGATTTCATAGACTGAGATAATAATCATGAAGTAAATAGAAAAGAAGATCAAAAAAATATGAAACTTTAATATAATGAATTAGACATATAGATAAAAGTTCTTACCAATTTATTTATTCTTTAAATCTTTCTAAAATAAAATAGTTTTGTAATACAAAATAGATCATGTGTACAGTTATCCACCTACCTCTTGAAGAAAGACCGGCCTTGATTCTCCTATGGTTTCCTTACTATCTATCCATGTTTCTTCTTCATATAAACTCTTTTACACATTATACAAGCTCTTTCATATGTTATCTAAGCCTCCAATAATACAAAACATTAATTAGAATCAAACCTCCAAAAGAAATAATCATGAACAACTCTATTCTCTCAAGAACATCACATGAACTTACCCTTTAGAAGAGAGCTGCATGCTATAGAGGTTGAGCACGACCCAAGGTTATATTTATGCTTATTTACTCTTATAATATAACTACCAACACCCCCTTTCTTTTCTGGAGTCGAACTCCTACTCCCCATAACTTAATCTCCAAGTAAAAGTCACTTCCTAGTCTAAATCGGACTCTGTTCACGCTATCTGCAAGTTTCCTTTTTGAAGACGTTTAACTTCATCCCCTTAAACATCCGACTTAAGAAAATATTTCTTATACAAAGTTTTAAAACTTTTTATTACCTTTACAATGCAATAAATTTCACTATTTTTTGACTTTTATACAAGAAGATATACTTATTTTACTGACCTGCTGTCCTAATTATTCCGAACTCAGAAATCTGGCAGATTTACTTCATGTCTAAAGATGTCCTGATTCCGATTAGGAAACGACTTATTTTAAATATGTGTTCTTCATAAAACTTATATATATTTGAGTCATAGTTCTAATGGGAGTTGTCTTATGTAATTATGAATTTTATATACGGAGTTATGCTTAAAATACTAGAGCTATGTCAAGTAAATCTGTGTACAGAATCCTAGTCCAAGTGGGATTCTTATTATGACTTTCTACCCATTAATTAGAATCTTAATTATATTCAAATTTATTATGTTTTACTTCTAATCTAAGTCAAATATGTTATACATAACTTTTTAGGTCGTAGTTAACATTAATTGTACCATCTTTTGTTTCCAAATTCAAATCCTAATCAGATTAGGACTTGTTCTCTATGAGTAGCCCTTTCTAAAACTGATTTTTGATATTTTTGACCTCTAAAACATCTGAATTAGTAAAAATAGTCTTCCACAAAGTTATTAATCTTTTTATTATATTTATAATGATATCAATTATGCCTTAACCCGAATTTTTTATAGAAAGTTATAATTATTTTACTATGTTACTGTCTAATACATCAACATAGAATTTGAACTAAATTAGTAAGCTATTCTTAGTAGTATAATTTGGGTTATTGGGCTTTCATAATTGAGTTAATTGGACTAAATTAAGTTACTTAAGCTCAGTCATAGACTTTTATAATTAGTTAATTGGTCTAATTTAAATTAATTAAATTTAGTAGTAGTTGTAAAAGTACAGGGTATAACAGGTTTCGATGCCTGCAATAACTAGCCTTATACCTAGGATCATCTAGACGAGCCAATCACCCTTCCCGAACCTCAAAATGTCCCAAACGGCGTCGGAAAGAGCCCCGTTCTTCATCACATGAAGAACTCTGAAAAACCCCAAACAAAATTTAATTTTACACAAAGATGGACGATCTAATCGTAGCAGTCATCTGATGATTATTATCCTTGCGAAAAATTAAAATCGATGCTTGAAATAATTCATAGAAAATTAATTCGGAGACTGAAATGGGATGAGAAACAGTGGAAACTGGCTCTGATACCACTGTTGGATTCTCGCGGTTTCTCCGGACCTCCCACTCAGCGGAAATAAAAATAAAACGGAGATCCGTTCCCTTTTTGAAAAATCAAAATCCCAATAATAGGATTATCAGATCTTACCGTGTGCGGATTCGAATCCGCAACCGTTCGGTTCTGTCGGTGTGACACCGCAAGCCGCGCAAGCGCTCGGCCTCTAGCGGAGTCCACGCATTCCTCCTCGCGACAGATATCCTCACGTTCCTCATTCTTTGCAGCCCACAAAGTCTCCGCAGTTCGCTGCAACGATCGCCGCAACACGGGGACGATTTCCCGTCGAACGGGAGTCGGAGAAGCGGTGGAGCAGATCCGGAGATCTCGATTCTTATAGGGGACCAGAGAGAGAGAGAAAGAGAGGAGGGGGCGGGTAGAGTTAGCAGTAGCTTGGCCTGCTCAGCACGTTCGCTATATTTTATATTAACCGCGCAATTTTTCATAAAAACCCCTGATTTATATAAAACCCACTTATTTATCCATCGCCTTGAGAATCTTTTGCGTGTTACCCTCTAGGCCCAATAACCAGTCCAGTTAATAGCCCAACAAGCCCAGTGACTCCTCACTGGTTTTATTAATCAATTAATAACTCTTTATTAATTAATTAATCAATCGAATTAAAGTCGCACATTAAATTCAATCGGGCCTCTGATTACGTTGGGTGCCAAGCAACACTACGTGAACCCAGAAGGTATGGGGGTTAGGTAAACCACTTTTGGAACCTGTCCGTCGACAGTTACCGCGTGGATATAATCCTTCATTTGTACAATGCTCTCGAGTCGACTCAAGGTATGGTGTACTGTCAAACCCTAACATGTCAACTCATTTAGATTGGATGCCGCTGATGAATATCGGAAAACTCCTTTCCCGATATTATTGTTCGCCCTGGCCAGGGACTTTCGCGTATCCTTCCTAGAGCATTCTCTCTCATCGTACCGAGAGCGAATGATTCCTTATCGACACACAATTCCCTTCGACGGTATTCCGTTGTACCCGATCCTTGGCTGTTTAGAATTCCGTGATTAGAGATTCATAAACTAAGGTCAAAGCATAGAAGTCCATCGACAAGGTGTCCTTGGTGTCTAAGGTTCGAGGACTATCCACGCAACTGCGACAATAGAATCAAGCTGGTTGACAGTGAGGTACAGTACCATCGAGCGATTCAGTCGGATCAGTTCAGTGAACTTATTCTCTAATGAGCACCTACAGATTCACCTTAGTGTCTCCACACAAGTGACTATGAGATTAGTCACCCTCATCTTATGAGCGGGGGTAATCTGTACTAGTCTAACTGCATATCCAATGTCCTTCTCGGATATCTGATAAAGTGTTAAATTGATCATTTAAAGGTAATCATATGCATCATACTCATGTTTTGATCTGCAAAATAACATGAAATGATAGATAATTGTGTAACAAGTCCAACGGTACCAATTTCGTCAAATTCTGACTTAAAAACATCGTCATTTCATGTGATTAAGGAGTATAGCACATTTGCGGTTTTTCGACAAAACCGAGACGAAATGAATAAACATGATGATATTTTTATGATAATGCGCTAATTTATATTTATTTTATGTGAACAGGACATGCCGATGATGCAGTGCAGCTGGTGGAGTTTCTGAAAATTTGGGAGAGGTCTAATGTTCGGATTTCAACTAAAAGCAGGGGTAAAAATGCAATTTGATGTCCTAATATTGCTCTGATTCCCTCTTTCTCTGGAGTTTCTCAAAACCCTCTATTTCCTTCCTTCTCTCCAATTTCCCAACCACATCCCTTCCTTTCTTTATTTTAAAAAACCTTCTCTCTCTCTTTTTAGAAATTCGAATCCTCTTCCTTCTCCAGTTTCCTCTTCATCTCCAAATCGGAATCCTGTCCCTTCTCCAAGCCTCCCACGTTCCTTCTCCTCTTCCAATTTCTCCTATATATTCCCCCTCTCTCTCCCTGATTCGTCCTCTTCTCTGCTAACCAATCTCCCGCAGCTTTTCTCGGCTACTCTTCCTCCGAATTCCTGCTCTCTCTCTCTGAACCCGCAACCTTCAACTCTCTCTCTCGAGTCCTTCTCCTTCTTTCTCTCTGAATATTTTCTCAGCAGCCCTCTCTTCCTCTCTCCGTTCTGTTTTTTTCCAACCCCTCCCTCCGGTTCTCCTTCTCTTTCTCCCTCGGATTTTTTTGCTCTCTCTCTTCTATTCCTCCTCCCCACAACCTTCTTTCTTCTCCTGCATCTCCGTGGAGTCTCAACAACGCCCTTGCGGTGAAGCTCCTGGAACTTGCACGCAACCAGCCGTCAAGCAGCTCCGGTAGCCTCCTCCTATCCTCCACGCTGCATGCATGCAACCACCTCCACAGCAGCAAACCTCCACGTGCGGTGAACCCACAGCACCGGTCTCCAGCAGCCGGCCTGCATCTAGCCGGTCTCCACGTTGAAGCCTGCACGGCCAGCTGCGGTGAAGCCCTTATTGCAACTCCACGCCGCGCCTGAAGCTGTGGCAAGTCCATGCAAGCCAGCAAGCAACCTACATATACTCCAGCCAGCACCCTCCTTGTCCATGTGTTGCATGCAGCTGGCTGCTTCCTCCAGCGCATAGCCAGCAGCAACCGCAACTTCCACAGCCTTCCTCCACGCAGCAGCTAGCAAAGCCACGCACCAGCCTGCATGCATGCGTTGAAGCTTCCAGCAGCCATGCAAACCTCCTCCACGTGCACCTGAAGCACTGCCAGCAACACTCCCACGACGCACCTGTCCAAGCCCATGCAAGCAGCCAGCCATCCACCTTCTGCCCTCAACCTGCAGTAGTTCTTCTAGCAGCCAGCAACCGCACCAAGTAGTTGAAGTCGTGGTCCACTGCACCACTTTCCCCCAGCCCGGTCCATTGCGCCGGCAACCCCCACAAAAACCCACAGATTGCTTTTATTTTATTCTTTCCCTTCCCCCATTAGTATAATAGTTGTTTATTTAATTAGGATTAGTCAGTTGTTATTTAATGTTTTGTTTATTTAGGATATTAAACCATTAAATGTTGTAAGTTGTTTCATGATTTTTAGTTAATTAATTATTTACACTTAGTTAAATAACAGTTTCTTTGTTATTTTTTTTTAGTCGTGCTTATTTTCCATATATGATTGTGTTTAATTTATGAAAAAGAAAAGAAAAAAAAAGATTTGTTTAATTTAAGTAATCCTATTTTTAGGTAACATTAGTTAACTTAATTCTAGTTTAAATAAGTAATTAGTTTACTTAAAGTCTCACTTATTTTTAGATTAATTAAATTCCAAAGTTTTCAAAATTAAAATTCTATCTCCCTGTGGATCGACTCGGACTCACCACTATTAATTTTCAAATTTTGATTTGAGTGAGCCGGATAAATTTAGATTGAACGTTTTCACGAGTGTTTAACGACGCACAATTCGAAATGATCAATTTTTGGCGCCGTTGCCGGGGAGTTAGATTTTTAATTTTGATTATCTTGGATTTAGTGTAATTATTCTTTAGCTAACCTTATTTTTCTTATTTTTGCAGGTATATTGAAAAAAAATAATAAAGGAAAGCGAAATCATGGTCAGTGTGTTCCAACTTTCTATGTTTCAATTTCCTTACTTTAGTTAGTTTCCAATTTTTGTAATTTCTAGTTTAGATAGGTTTCCTTTATCTAAAAAAAAGAAACACAAAGAAGAACATCCAAATTTAAAAGCCTTCATTTCCACGATTAGAAACCTTCCATGTTAGGCATTCATCATTCTAGGAAAGCATGAGTTAGTTTCCTTTCACAGTTATTTCCATAAATTGTTGAAGATTGTAGGGGAAAGGTACGTGTTTCAATTTTAGCAAGTCATTCATGATTGCATCAACACACCTTGCATTGATTTGTTGCCTTGTATTGCATTCAAAAAGACTTTAAGGGCAGCAACTTTAACCACATAAGGTAGGGATTTGATCACCCTTCCTTAGCCCACAAATCACCTTCCTTGCATTGGCATTTCCTAATCCAACTAAAAGCAAGTCGAAAGAGAATCTAGGGTTTACACCGTGAGTGGTTTAAATCTCGGGTTGCCTCCATTTTTGGCAACAGTGTCTAGGCTAGAGGTTGAAAAAGCAAACGTCTAAGCAGGAAAGTGGTTCTCTAATTAGGTCCCTACGAAAGTAGGGGGAGCCTCCCACTACCCCACCTCTTACCTGGCCGTTGATTGATTGTGGTTGTGACTCGAGGTGGACTCCATTCACCTTGTAAGAAAATTCACATAGAGAGTCCAGGTTAACATTAGATCGTTAGGATAATTTGTTTGTCAAAATTGATTGCATTTAAAAAAAAAAAAAACAAGAAATAGAAAACAAAATCCTCTCTCCATCAGTCCTAGTGTATGCAAGGTAGGAGATCTAAAAATCCTAACCTTCTAGGACCACTTGCTGAAATAGAAAGAATCCTACATCAAAGAAATCCACCACAAGATCTAATGGCTGATAATCAGGACCCATCAAAGCAAATGAAGGACTATTTCATTCCAAATCGATATCAACCTTCATCGTGTATTCATCTTCCTCAGAATCCAGCCAATCAATATGAAATCAAATCTAGCACCATTCAGATGCTCCCATCCTTTTATGGGAATACTAATGAAGATCCTTATAAGCATCTGGATGAATTTCTAGAAATCTGTTCCACGGTGAAGATCCAGAATTTCACCGATGATGGCCTTAAATTGACCTTATTTCCCTTTTCATTGAAGGACAAGGCTAAATATTGGTTGGGAACTATAGGAAGGCCTATTAGGACATGGGAAGAAATGCAGAAAGAATTTCTCAAGAAGTTCTATCCCATCGGGCGGACCAATACCATGAGAAGGGCCATCACGAGTTTTACCCAAACCCCCGGGGAATTGATCCATGAATCTTGGGAAAGACTGAAAGAATTGCTTAGAAAATGCCTTCATCATCGGCTTTCAAAATGGCAAATTGTCCAAGCATTCTATGAAGGATTGTCTGAACAGTTCAGACAAATGGTGGATGCCTCATGTGGAGGGGCTTTTAGGATGAAAAATGAAGATGAGGCCTATGATCTTTTTGAGATGTTAAGTGAAAATTCCATCAATCATGCCTCATTATCATCTTATTAGAGGTCTGTTGGGCCATCTAAACGGACTGGAATGTATGAACTGGCCCGTGGAGAGCCCGAATCCGGAATGGACATAAATATGATTAATCATAAATTAGATAAAGTAGACATCTTGGCCTAGAAACTAGACCAACTCCTGGCCTTAAACAAGCAAGAGTCTACTTACCCAACACAATCTAGTCCATATGAAGGCCCATCCTCTACTAATCATGACATTTGTGCCTTATGCGCAAGTCCAACCCATCAAGTGAATGAATGCCCAACTGCGGCCCAACTTCCACCATTCATTCAAGAACAAGTTCAGGCTGCCCAGGGATTCTCCAGGCTCAATAATGACCCATTCTCAAATACTTACAATCCTGGCTGGAGAAATCACCCTAATTTATCTTGGAAGAATCAGCAGGCCCCACTACCAATGTCCAATCCTCCCATGCATCAAGCCCAAAAGCCACTAAATTCATTCCAACAACAATCTAATTTCTATGGAAATGTTCAGGCTGGGGGATCTCAAGCCCAGTTTTCTCAATCGGCCCAGTATCCATCAGGCCAACCGGTCCCTTATCAATCATTCCAATCAGGTCAACCGGCCCACTATCATTCATTCCAATCTGGACAGCCAACCCAATACCATCCTCCACCCACTTATCCACAACCTCCTCAGCCCAACTTTGATGACAAATTCACTCAACTCCAACAACTGATTTTGACCCAGCAACAATCCATTGCTAAGTTGGAAAGTCAAATGGGCCAACTAGCTGAGGCTACGATGAGAAGAGAAGTGGGCCAACTTCCTAGTCAACCCATTGCCAATCCAAGGAATCAACCTCCGGGTTTTCCACAGCAATCGGGCCTTTTACCTCAGCCTGGCCCAGTACGACAACCTAAAGGGCCGCAATTTGAGAATGCTAAAGCCATTTCAACCCTTCGGAGTGGGAGAAGTTTAGAAAAACCACATGCAGATGGAGAGTTAGCCAAAGGTTCCACTGATGGGCCTCAGGAAATTGAAAGTGAGAGTGAAGATGAACCCATCATGGAGAAGTTGGAGGAGGATCTAAAAGGAAAAGGGAAGATAGATGAAGGCCCAAGTTCTTATAAACCTAGGGTGCCATTCCCTAATGCCTTGTTAGCTAAGCCCAGTACCAGGAAGAAACTGGCCCAGAATGAGGAGTTGTTGGATTTGTTCAAACAAGAATATTCCACTCCTCGATGCCATCAAGCATGTGCCAGCTTATGCTAAGTTTCTTAAGGAATTATGTACTCCACGAAGAGAATCTAGAATGGCACCCGAAAAGGTTCGGCTTTTCGAGGATGTTAGTGCAATTGTGATGAATCATTTACCCAACAAGTTAAAGGATCATGGAGCACCTCTAATTTCATGTGACTTAGCTGGAGTTACATTTGATAGAGCTTTAGTGGATCTTGGTGCTAGTGTGAATCTATTGTCAACAGCCATTTATGAGAAATTTGATATTGGAGAATTAAAGCCCACACCCATCATCTTGTAGTTGGCTGATAGGTCTGTGAAAACTCTACGGGGATTAATTGAGGATGTTATTGTGAAGGTTCATGATTGTTATTTTCCCGTGGATTTTCTTATTCTGGATATGGCATTACCTGAGGAACTCATTCACACTCCGATCATCCTAGGTCGTCCATTCTTAGCCACTGCCAAAGCTAATATAAATTGTGAAACTAGCATAATGGACATTTCATTTGGGGGTCAAAAGGTCCAGATTAATGTCTTCAAAGCATCTCAATGCCCAGATCATGAAAAAGAATGCCATACTATTGATGTCTTGGATAATCTGGTTGAAGAAAATGAGATGTTCACACATGACCTTTTGGAAGAAGTCAATACCTTAAAGGACTCTCCTGGCCCATTAACATCTTGGCCCAAGGTTGAACCTTTACCAGCCTTACAATCTGAGCCCGCTTTGCCATCCTTAGAGGACCCTCCTGAGCTTGAACTCAAATCATTACCTGAGTCTCTCAAGTATATCTTTTTGGGCCCGGACCAAACTCTCCCGGTCATCATTGCGGCAAATCTCACATCGCCGCAGGAGGCCCAATTAACCGAGGTCCTCAAAGACCACAAGGGTGCCATTGGATGGTCGGTGGCAGATTTAAAGGGAATTAGTCCGTCCATCTGCATGCATCACATCTATATGGAAGAGAATTATAAGCCCAGTCGGGAGATGCAAAGGCAGCTTAATCCCAATATGAAAGAAGTGGTGAAGAAGGAAGTTGTGAAATGGTTGGATGCGGGTATCATTTACCCCATATCAGACAGTAAATGGGTCAGCCCAACTCAAGTGGTACCCAAGAAATCTGGATTAACAGTTATCAAGAATGATCATAGAGAAGAGGTACCCACTAGGCTCACCACGGGATGGAGAGTGTGCATTGATTACCGAAAGCTGAATCTAATGACTAAGAAGGATCACTTTCCACTTCCATTCATGGATCAGATTCTGGAAAAGTTATCGGGCCAGAAGTACTTTTGCTTCTTAGATGGGTACTCCGGGTACAATCAAGTGGCTATTTACCCGGAAGATCAAGAAAAGACCACCTTCACGTGCCCTTATGGCACGTTTGCTTTTAGGAGAATGCCATTTGGATTATGCAACGCACCAGCCACATTTCAACGATGCATGATGGCTATCTTCTCCGATATTGTGGGAGAATTCCTCGAAGTTCTCATGGATGATTTCTCAATCTTCGGGGACTCTTTTGAAAATTGCCTGGAAAATCTTAAACATGTGCTAGCACGATTCATAGACACCAATCTGATTCTTAGCTGGGAAAAGAGCCATTTTATGGTTCGAGAGGGCATTGTTCTAGGCCACATTGTGTCTGAAAGGGGGATAGAGGTAGATAAAGCTAAGATCGATCTCATATCCAATCTTCCTCCTCCCACCTCGGTCAGACAGATCCGTTCATTCCTTGGCCATGCCAGTTTCTATCCCCGGTTTATCCACAATTTCTCTCAAATTGCCCGGCCTCTAACTCTTCTCCTAGCTAAGGACGTTCCTTTCCAAATGGATGAATCTTGCATCAAGGCATTCAATTCTCTGAAGGAATCTTTGACCAAAGCCCCGATTCTTCAATCTCCAGATTGGTCTTTACCCTTCGAAATCATGTGTGATGCCTCGGATTATGCTATCGGTGCGGTCTTGGGACAAAGAATCAACAAGTGTCCCGTGGTGATATATTATGCAAGTCGCACCCTTACAAATGCTCAAATGAATTATATCACCACCGAAAAGGAATTATTAGCTGTGGTTTTTGCCCTAGAAAAATTCAGATCTTATCTTTTATGGACAAAAGTCATTATCTATTCTGATCACTCAGCTCTAAAATACATGCTGACCAAGAAGGATGCAAAGCCTAGACTTATTAGATGGATCTTACTCCTTCAGGAATTTGATTTGGAAATTCGGGATAAGAAGGGTTCTGAGAATGTGGTAGCTGACCACCTATCCCGAATTCCGATCTCTGAAAGTACACCAATCACTGACTCCTTTCCTGATGAGCATTTACTGACCATTTCTCACACTGTTGCACCTTGGTATGCTCATATTGTCAATTACAAGGTGACTAATCAGCTTCCGAAAGGATGGACTAAAAGTGAAAAGGACAAATTCTTTTCTCAGGAAAAATATTGTTTCTGGGAGGATCCTGAATTATTCAAATTTTGTCCTGATCAAATCATTAGGCGATGTGTTCCTGAAGAAGAACAACAGAGTGTTCTTAACTTCTGCCATAATCTGGCCTGTAGGGGCCACTTCTCAGGAAAGAAAACTGCAGCCAAAGTCCTGCAAAGTGGTTTTTACTGGCCCACACTTTTCAAAGATGCCCATGAATTTAGCAAAACGTGCCTCCGATGTCAGGCCGTAGGAAGTATGGCGAAAAGGGATATGATGCCACTCAACCCAATCTTGGTGGTTGAAGTCTTTGATGTTTGGGGAATTGACTTTATGGGACCTTTTCCACCCTCTTTTGGACATACATATATTATGGTAGTGGTGGATTATGTCTCAAAATAGATTGAAGCAGTAGCCACCTGAACCAATGATCATAAAGTGGTCATTAAATTCGTTCAGAAGAATATCTTTTCTCGGTTCGGGTGACCTAAAGCTATCATAAGTGATGGGGGAACGCATTTCACGAATTACCAATTTCGGGCTTTGCTTAAGAAATATGGGATTAATCACAAAGTAGCTACCCCTTATCACCCCCAAACCAGTGGCCAAGTGGAAGTTTCCAATAGAGAGATTAAGAATATTCTGCAAAAGTCCGTTAGGCCCGATAGAAAAGATTGGTCTGAAAGATTGGATGATGCTTTATGGGCCTATCGGACCGCTTACAAAACTCCTATTGGCATGTCTCCTTATCGCCTGGTTTTTGGAAAAGTGTGCCACCTTCCGGTGGAATTGGAACATAGGGCTTATTGGGCTGTCAAACAAGTCAATCTGGACCTAGCCCAAGCTGGTTCCCACCGAACCTTACAACTGAGTGAGGTAGAAGAGTTGCGCAACGAGGCCTATGAAAATTCAAGGATTTATAAAGTCAAAACTAAAGCTTTTCATGATAAACATATTGTGAGAAAATCCTTTCTTCTAAATCAAAAAATTTGGCTATTTAACTCTAGGCTCCGCTTATTTCCAGGAAAACTGAAATCCAGATGGGATGGACCATTCGTGGTCGTTAAAGCCTTCGATCATGGAGCTGTTAAAATTCTGAATCCCAAGAGTGGGAACACTTTTACTGTTAATGGTCAACGGTTGAAACCATTCATTGAAAATCTTCAAAATGAGCCACCTGAATCCATAGAACTAAGTGATCCACATTAACTGAACTTCCGTCTGGCTGAAGATGATAAACTTAGCACTTGTTGGGAGGCAACCCAATATTTTACTTCAGTTTTTGTATTTCTTTTCCTTTTAGGTCCCTGAGCAGCAATCGCCGTGGGTACGTCGCATCCTCTTCATTACAGGTTGTTTCGCTCCTTTACAAATTCTCTTCTGGCTGACATGTTTTTCATATCTTTTATGCCATTGAGGACAATGTCAATCAAGTTGGGGGGTGGGACAATCAATTTGATATGCATTTATTGAAAATCTTTTGAAGAAAACTGATATCTTTCACTGAAAAATGGTCAAATTTTTTCAAAAACTTCTTTTCACATCCTAGGAAAATTGCATGAAAATCATGTTTCATTAAGTAAATCTTAAACAAATCAGTTTTCTGTTAGTCACATTGGTTAAAGAGCCTTTAAAGTTTAAATATCCCACTTTACAAAAATCCACGGCAGGATGATTTTCACACACACACGGCAACTTAGAATAAATGAAAGATCTTAAAAGTATAGAATTGCTGGAATTAACCTCAAGGATAAGACTACTTATTCTAATTTTTCTTTTGGGTTGAACGAAAGGAATGTGTAGGATCTGTAATAGGAGACTGTCCCACTCAGCACTCTAAAAGAGGCGGTTATTTAAAATGGACATCTGTAAACACTAAAGGCAATAGAAGGGGTTAAAAGAGCTAAAGGAAGGTAGGTGGCAAAAAGTACGCACCTCCCCTCAGGCAATTCAAAGAGAGTGGCAAAAAGTACGCACTCTCAAAAGTAAAAGTACAATGAAATGAAAAAAACGCCACGCTAAAAAGTCCATCGTACCAAAAATATGACCAAGTCGTGAAAAGTGCTGAGTTGGGACGGGAACTGAAAAACGGTCTTCACTGACTGATCGGGAAATTTTTTATTCTCTTATCCTCCCCAGGAAGTCTTATCTAAAGGGTAGTAAAGGCAAGAATATACCAGAAAGGGCGGAAACGAGTTCTAAGTGTGTCAAATTTCATGCACAATCAACTGTCGTGAATCAAAATATTGTGGGATATGAAAACTTTTAGCTTAACCAATCGGCTACCACTTAAATTGATTGTGAAAGATACTACAAATGAAGCATGATAATTCATTGTTTGTCCTAACTTTTCCTTATTTGCATTGCTCAGGGACTAGTAATGAGTAATTTGGGGGATGTGATAAAGTATTAAATTGATCATTTAAAGGTAATCATATGTATCATACTTATGTTTTTATCTGCAAAATAACATCAAATGATAGATAATTGTGTAACAAGTCCAACGGTACCAATTTCGTCAAATTCTGACTTAAAAACATCGTCATTTCATGTGATTAAAGGAATATAGCGCATTTGCGGTTTTTCGACAAAACCGAGACGAAATGAATAAATATGATGATATTTTTATGATAATGCGTTAATTTATATTTATTTTATGTGAACAGGACATGCTAATAATGCAGTGCAGCTAGTGGAGTTTCTGAAAATTTGGGGGAGGTCTAATGTTCGGATTTCAACTAAAAGCAGGGGTAAAAATACAATTTGATGTCCTAATATTGCTCTGATTCTCTCTTTCTCTGGAGTTTCCAAAAACCCTCTATTTCCTTCCTTCTCTCCAATTTCCCAACCACATCCCTTCCTTTCTTTATTTTAAAAAACCTTCTCTCTCTCTTTTTAGAAATTCGAATCCTCTTCCTTCTCCAGTTTCCTCTTCCTCTCCAAATCGGAATCCTGTCCCTTCTCCAAGCCTCCCACGTTCCTTCTCCTCTTCCAATTTCTCCTATATATTCCCCCTCTCTCTCCCTGATTCGTCCTCTTCTCTGCTAACCAATCTCCCGCAGCTTTTCTCGGCTACTCTTCCTCCGAATTCCTGCTCTCTCTCTCTGAACCCGCAACCTTCAACTCTCTCTCTCGAGTCCTTCTCCTTCTTTCTCTCTGAATATTTTCCCAGCAGCCCTCTCTTCCTCTCTCCGTTCTTTTTTTTTTTCCAACCCCTCCCTCCAATTCTCCTTCTCTTTCTCCCTCGGGTTTTTTTGCTCTCTCTCTTCTATTCCTCCTCCCCACAACCTTCTTTCTTCTCCTGCGTCTCCGTGGAGTCTCAGCAGCGCCCTTGCGGTGAAGCTCCTGGAACTTGCACGCAGCCAGCCGTCAAGCAGCTCCGGTAGCCTCCTCCTATCCTCCACGCTGCATGCATGCAACCACCTCCACAGCAGCAAACCTCCACGTGCGGTGAACCCACAACGCCGGTCTCCAGCAGCCGGCCTGCATCTAGCCGGTCTCCACGTTGAAGCCTGCACGGCCAGCTGCGGTGAAGCCCTTGTTGCAACTCCATGCCGCGCCTGAAGCTGTGGCAAGTCCATGCAAGCCAGCAAGCAACCTACATATACTCCAGCCAGCACCCTCCTCGTCCACGTGTTGCATGCAGCCGGCTGCTTCCTCCAGCGCATAGCCAGCAGCAACCGCAACTTCCACAGCCTTCCTCCACGCAGCAGCTAGCAAAGCCACGCACCAGCCTGCATGCATGCGTTGAAGCTTCCAGCAGCCATGCAAACCTCCTCCACGTGCACCTGAAGCACTGCAAGCAACACTCCTACGACGCACATGTCCAAGCCCATGCAAGCAGCCAGCCGTCCACCTTCTGCCCTCAACCTGCAGCCGTTCTTCCAGCAGCCAGCAACCGCACCAAGTAGTTGAAGTCGTGGTCCACTGCACCACTTTCCCCCAGCCCGGTCCATTGCGCCGGCAGCCCCCACAAAAACCCACAGATTGCTTTTATTTTATTCTTTCCCTTCCCCCATTAGTATAATAGTTGTTTATTTAATTAGGATTATTCAGTTGTTATTTAATGTTTTGTTTATTTAGGATATTAAACCATTAAATGTTGTAAGTTGTTTCATGATTTTTAGTTAATTAATCATTTACACTTAGTTAAATAACAGTTTCTTTGTTATTTTTTTTTAGTCGTGCTTATTTTCCATATATGCTTGTGTTTAATTTCTGAAAAAGAAAAGAAAAAGAAATATTTGTTTAATTTAAGTAATCCTATTTTTAGGTAACATTAGTTAACTTAATTCTAGTTTAAATAAGTAATTAGTTTACTTAAAGTCTCACTTATTTTTAGATTAATTAAATTCCAAAGTTTTCAAAATTAAAATTCTATCTCCCTGTGGATCGACTCAGACTCACCACTATTAATTTTCAAAATTTGATTTGAGTGAGCCGGATAAATTTAGATTGAACGTTTTCATGAGTGTTTAACGACGCACAATTCGAAACGATCATTATCCTCTGACTAGGAACGATTAAGAATATGTGTGTTTATGTGATCAGTCTCACTAGTATGATCTCATCATAATCTGATCACTATCGCACATATTCACGGACTTCATCATGAGACGATAATTAATATGATTTTAACACATTGAATATTATGTCATTATATTAATAAATGAACTATATTACAAAGTCATATTGGCTTGTAGGCCACCTAGGACTAACACTACATACCCCTCATTCCATCTAAACCATTGCTACGTATACCATTCCCCACCTCGCCTACAACCACTTACACCTGTACTATACAACCCTCCAAACCCCTTATCTGCACAATACCTCCACCAAATACCCCACCAACACCTGTTTACCAACCCATTACACCCTCCAGACCACTCATCAACCCGGAGGTGCTCAAGATAACACCTGAACCTTCCACTATTGAGCAACATACGCTCCAGAGTGGGAGAATCTTCAACAAGGTTTTTCCTCAATCCACCGTTCGAGACGGCCCATCACAGCCACCAGAGTTAGCACAGAATGAAGAGAGTGCACCAAGCACTCAATACGACTTGTTAAAGCAGCTAGACAGGACATCGGCACGGATCTCTGTGCTCAAACTGATCAAAAGGTCAAAAACCCATCAAGAAGTCCTGATGGAGTATTTGCAAAAAGTAATGGTCAATGAAGACATGCCGATAGAGAAAATAACTACATTGCTAATTCCACAGGGGGATCAGCCCTCTATAACATTTCATACATCGGAACTAGCACCACTTGCAGCCAGAGGCATGGCCTTGAGCATTACGGTTAATATATGCAAAAAGGCTATAGGTGCTTGTCTAGTTGATACTGAGGCTTCCATAAATGTATTGTCACCAAAAACTCTAGAATCTTGTGGCATACCCAGAGAAAAGTAGTTGCCTTCTCCTATCTCTGTTACGGCCTATGACAACTTTACCTGTTCCCCTCTGGGAATGGTCTATTTGAGGGTAGAGTTAGGCCCTATTTGTCATGCTGAGGTCGAATTCGACATCTTGGAAATCGACCCTTCATTAAAAGGCATCCTTGGCCGCCTATACATTAAGTCCCTTGAGGTTATACCTTCTATAAACCATCAATGCCTCAAATTCCCATACAAGAGAAGAATCATTAAAGTCACGAGCATGCCAATCCTTGCTGCTGCTCATTCCTTGAACATCAGGCCAATTTCCTCACTTGGCCGACAGCCCAGTCTGTCGGTATTACAGGTCTATTCTCCCTTGGCTGATCCTTTAAGAGCCACCACACTTGATCCGCATCCAGTTGATGTACAGCAGGGGAAGTGCATGAGTACCCCTGGCTGGAACATCATGATGAATGGCAGTTATCAACATGGAAGGGGTCTGGGCTATAGGCCAAGAAGAGTAAGGCATGACATCGTCCAGCAGCATGAAGATGAAAATGGCCAAAAGATATGGGTGGCAATGGCCACCCCATACAAAGAAAATTGGGATCCCTTGACTTGGACTCTATACACATTTCATCAAAGGACCCGTGATCAACCATAATGATGACAACACGGTGGTGATCACCTCCCATTTTGACTTACATGATATTTATGGGAGAGATCTAGCCAGACACTGGTCTGAATTGCTGACATACCAGTCCTTGGAGGCTCTGCGGCCGATGAAAAGGAGAAAATTTCACGACCTGGAATGTGAATGGTATCGTTGGTTCGACCAAAGGGATCTATACATAGCACTGAACAGATTATTCCTTGACCCCTTGGAGCCGAAGTGGCTGCCACTAATAAACGAGTTGATAGAGAGCCCTGGGGCTATATTTGATAAGAGAATTATGCTGCATAAAGAAACTGATGAAAGAGAGCCGGATGACCCTTATAAAACTGGATTCACCACTGATCTTCTCTGGAGGGGAACATATCCCTCTCATGTTTTTACCCCCCACACTTTGTTCCGCACTCTACTCTTGACCCCAACTTGGTCGCGATTCATCACTGAAGACATCCCACGGGCTCCGCCCATTATTGTAACTCTGTCCCCTTGGGACTTTATTCCTCAGCCTCCTCTCAATCTGGAGAGGATTTATGATCTAATCTGGGACATACTGTTGTATGATCCCCCCAATCCCTTAGCACTGGTGCCATTACCTCCATCATTTCATTCTCCCCCTATTCATATCCATTCATTCTTTTTACAAAAATTTTCGTTTTATTCTCGGCCCATGATGTCGGAACGAGGCTAAGAATAGACTACCAAAAATACCCGCCATCTTACTAGGAGGCCGTCATAAAAAAAAAGGGAGGAGACCTGCTCCATAAAGGCAAAAGAAAAGAGGCAAAAAGCCGATACAAAGTCAAAGGCCATCACATTACAAACGTTATATCAAAAGGCCACAAAATCAAAAGAAAGAGAAGTGCAAGGTCCTTAAATACCCCATAAAGTGAATATGACCAAACCTCAATAGATATTAGGGTAAAAGAGGGACATCTTTCTGGGTCTTCAAAACCCTCTCGTGGGCTTTCTAGATAAATTCTTATCTTCTTTCTACAGAGGCATACTCTAAAACTTAAGGAATGGATTAGATTGACTAAAGGTCAGACCATCGAATGGGATCACGAACGAGAACATAAGCTCAAACACGATGAGTCTAAGTTAGATTATTGAAGAACAATTTGGGAATTAAGTTAATAAATGGATATGCTCTTTTGATCTAAGTACCATACTGGTCTTTTAGTTCATGTCTTATTTCCAAAAACCATAAAAAAAATAGATATTTCAAAAGCTAAAAAAATATAGATATTTCAAAAGAAAAAAAAAAAAAGATATTTCAAAAGCCAAAAAAATAGATATTCCAAAAACCATAAAAAAATAAATATTTCAAAAGCAAAAAAAAAAAAGATACAAAATAGATATTCAAAACAAATATCTCAAAATTGAATATTTCAAAATCCTAAAAATCAAATATTTCAAAATTGCAATTGCAAAGACATAAAATATTTCAATTAGCGTCTGCTTGTCGCATTTGGTGTGTTTCATTCCTTTTATTTTCAGCGAGCATCTACATGCTTGAATGTTGCATAATTCCATTTCCTTTGTTGGTTACTATTACCTTGATTAATAAAGGCTTCGCCCTTTGAACCTTTTTATCAAAAAAAAAGAATTGATTGGCCAATTACTTAACTGGGAAAGGGGCTAAGCCTGGGCAGATGCTTAACCTATTTGTTAAGTGATGAACAGGGCATGATTGAAGAAGGATCCACACAAGGCACAAATCTGAAGACGAAAATTTCATGTATATTATCAAAAGGTGTCATGTATACATGTCTGAGTCCATCAACATCAGGACTCACAAAAGAAAAGAAAATAAATGATAAACAGGCATCAAGGCTGACTCTCCCCGGCACCCTCATACTGGCTCGTCGCCTCATCAGGTCCCTCTGGCCCACGAGTCGGAGGCGCTGGCGGTCCCATGGCGCTCGGCCTTGCCTGGCCGGAAGATATGGCGATACTGGCGGTAAAGGCACTCGCCTGGCCCCAATCTAGTACTCATTGGAAGGTACGCTGGTACCACTCCTCCACCATCTGGTGCTCATGCTCCGCTACAGAGAGACGTCCCTGTAAGCTCTCCATCCTAGCCCGGTCGCGATCCCTCTCGTCCGTCAATATGTCCGGATGAATCTGGAGCGGTGCAACATCGCCGATGCGCGCGCTACCTGAGCCTCTAGCTCTGCCACCCGGGCAGCCGAACTCCGAGCATGTTCGAGCTCGACATCTCTCTGCTCAAGAGCTTGCTGAAGCTCTAAACCTGCAACAGAAGTTATCACAGTCAGATTAACCAATCAAAATTCAAGCGAATGCATTGTATAAAGGTAAAGTAAGTTGAAGACTTACCCGGGCCATCGTGTCCTCCTCAACCTGGGAGGCCCGGTGGATGGCAGAAGTAAGCTGACCCTGAAGATCAATGATGTCAGCCTCGTAAGCAGCATAAGGGGTAGAGGATGATGAAGCATCAGAAGAAGGGGGAGCCGCCTAGGTGTAGACGGCTCGTTGTACCAAAAGAATCATCTGTTAGTGGCTAAACGTCAAAACAAACAAATAAATATTTATGTCATTATTCATTCATACATACCAGGTCAAATAATTCTTTCTGGACTTGCTCGAGTTGTGTCTCCGCATCTTGCAGGCAGGCCTGAAGGTCGATGATGGTCGCACCACATGCATCCTGCATAACATACATGCATACATTCATTCACAAATTTAAATAAAGATAATAATTAAAATGAAAGGCGTATAAAAGTATACTTACATCGACTGGACGAAGGAGCCGTAGCTGATCGACATAATGCGCCCAGTACTGCTGGATGTAGGTTGTGCTACTCTCAGCATTTGCCTGCACCGGGACGCCTCGGCGGTGCCAATCCTCATACTGCTCTGGAAATTTCACCCGCCAATCGGTGAGGGCTTACTTCCCCCTCATTGACCGTCCAACTCCATCCAGTACCTCTTCTTCCACCCCCTCCTGGTGGAGGCCGAGGGTCCGCATCATGAGGCGGAGGTGAAGTGACTCAATCTCGTTGAGGCAATGAACCCACATATGGCGTCCATACCTCCTCCAACCAGCCGTCCCCCACGGCTGGCCTACCTCTCCCATCCCCAAGTACGGGTCCCCGATCACCTGCATACAGGTTAGATGCATTCATAATAAATAAATTGGATTTAATGAAAGATTGCATTTTAATAAATAAAATTAAATAAATAAATAATTAAATTAAAACTCACCAGTAACTCTGGATAGTCGAGGAACTGACAGCGGAGGGCCGTCAACTGGTGGTGCTGGGGAGCTATGTTCACGATTGACTGCCAGCGGCGAGCCAACGGGACAGCGCTCGGTCGTACAATCCTCCCCTGATCGAGCGGGAAGTAGTAGTAACTCCACACCTGCATACATGCGCACATGAGGTAGAAATCATCATATCATATCATTCATCTGCATGAATAAACAATAATTAAAATGATTTATATCTGGAGAAACGGCGAAAAGCCATCGATAGAGGTCTCGCGGTCCAGCGTGACCGCGGAAAGATCTGTAAATAGGTGGGCCAGGAGGGCCGCACCCCAAGTATACTCGTGGAGATGGTCTAGGTCATCTAACAAACTAAGGAACCTACAATGGATATGGTCACCCTTTGTATCGAAGAGCAACCGACCAAAGAAAAAGACTAAGAAGACCCTAAGCTGCCTATCTACCTCCTCTCCCTAACTGGGGTCACTACTATAGACTACAGAGGCTGACCTAGCTAATCTATCCATAAAGGCCTCGTGGGTCTCGTCAGATCGCCGCCTAGGCTCAACTAACCCTAGAGCTGCCTCTACCTCTACCCTAGGTACGGTCCTAGACTCCCTATCTAAACTAGATACCTCTATACCTAAAAGGCTCTCTGCCAGTCCACGGTAATCGGGGTAGGTCACTCCATTCACTGCCCGGCCCTCCACGCGGAGACCAGTGATCCTCTCTACGTCCTCCAAACTCGAGACCATATGTCCCTAGGGCATTAGGAATGCCCTGCTCTCCGCATGCCACCTCTCCCACAGAGCCTATAGCAGAACCAGGTCGAGCCAGAACAGCTCGATATCAAGGATCTCCCTGAACCCAATCCGGTGTAGTCACACCTTCTGGAAGTCGGGCATGCCACGATAAGCACCGATGACCAGGTCCTACGATATCCTGACCCTCATTGTCCCCTGCAAATAATTCAACAAATTTCATCAGTTAAATAGGCATTAAAAATCAATTTCTTTAAGAATAAATACTCTGTTTGAATGGCGTCGGACATGGAAGACACCCTTTGAAAGGCGTCCACATGTCTTGACGCCATTCATCTTCATTTCTTTTGCTCATTTATCGAATAAATAAATAAATATCTGCCTTGAATGGCGTCGGGACAAGTTGACGCCCTTTGAAAGGCGTCAACTAGTCTTGACGCCATTCAACATAGATTCTGGATCTTTGCAAGGTCCCTTCCCTTGCTCGTTCCCCATATCAAAAGGCATCTATAGGGAGCTTACCAGATGGGGGCCACCTTCCGCTTCTTCTTCTTCGCCCACCGCCGCGGGTGGACCCTTCTCCTTTTCCAAAAACGCCTCCACCGCCGCAAGGTCGGCTGACGTCGCTTCAGGGACCTCCTCCACTACCACGATCGAGGTCCGTCGTCGTTTCACGACGACCTTGCTCTATTGCCCTGTTTCCATAGCTTGCAGGGGAGTGAGAGAGAGAGAGGGAGCTAGGGTGGAGAGAGGGGCTCGGGTTGAGAGAAAGAGAGGGAGCTAGAGAGAATGAGTGTTTGAAGGAGAGTTTGAGAGGGAATGAGTGAAAGCGTGAGATGGCTGGCGGCGAGAGATCGCCAGAGAAGCTTGGTGATCGCCGGAGAAGGAAGAAAGTGAGGAGAGAGAAAAAGTAAGAGAGAATGAGGAAGAAGGAGGGGCTCGCATAGGTTCTGTTTGGGAAGTTTGAAACGCGTTGAGGGACAGCAATGCCTTTCAAAGCACATAAATTGAGGCGGCAATCCGGAATTTTGAAATTGTGTGAACCGTGTCCACAGGACACGACGTGTTTCAGATTAAACCTCCAATTCTGGTCAGAGATGTACCAGGCATAATGATTAGATGCGTCTGTACAAGACGTCGCGTTTCAGTGGATTAATTACATGATTAATGGCAAAATTCTGTGAAAAAGTAGGAGAGAGAATTAAAAGGCGTCTAGTTTACAAGACGCGTTTTACGCATAATATGGCATTTTAAGGGATTAATCTTTGCGATTTCGGAATTTAATTAAGATTAAAAGGCGTCATCCTGAGTGGACGCGATTTACATTAACTAAATCCGAAACTTGATGTTTTAAAGAAAAATCATGGTTTTAGTAAAGGAAAAATCCTGAACAAATCACAGAACATTAATGGATGATTTCTATTGTATAAAGGATGGATTCTTCATTGAAAATAAAATTGAAATTACATCAAATGGAAGATAAGGGAGAGCTTTCAAGGACGAATTTTCTGAAGCTCCTTTACATATATTCCGACAGTCCTCTATTGGCTTCACCAGAAGATTTTACACAACGGGAGAACCCGCTGTTCCACAAAGTAGCAATGAGCTCAGTCGCCTTATAATCTTCATCACTTTCCAATGCTCGCTTCTTTATTGGAAAGAGATTGGAAAACTCAGGAAATTCGTAGCATGGCATTCCAACTTGTGGATGACAACGATGAGGATTATATAGAACAAACTTAGTAGCCTCGACCAGTCGGAGTTATGTACCAGCACTACGGCACACGTGAATTGTCTTCTTTATGAGAGCAAGTGGTGAAGATTCGAATCCGTACTTTTCATTTTCTTCAAATAATCACGCCAGTCGACTCGAGTTTTGAGATTGGACACACGATTGATCATCTTGTCATTGAACTTCACAATGTTGGAGATGTGAAAGATGGGACTTTGTTCATATATTTGAGATATCCTCGGAACAGTTTCCTCATTGTGGTGGAATTTGAAGTGAAATTCAACCCATAGTGCAAAGAGTAACATACACCCATAAGGAGATTGACTCGTAGAATCTGCAGAAAGCCCACTGTAGAGGTAAGCTAGAACCGATGTGCTAATTGGCTTTCCCTCAAAGATCCCATTGATTGCATTTACTTGATCATCTTCTAAGATATTATCTTAAGAAGGGAATAGTAAAGCTCTAGCTAAGCACGTGGTGAACGCCTTCATCACGTTCTCTATTTCTTCATCCTTGAGATCTTCAATCTTTTTCAAGATTCATTTGGCTAACTTTGCAAGATTAATTCCCTTATTCATAAGACATCCTTGAATTTCCTCTGAACTCTTCATAATCTTTTCTAACAATTGTTGACCAGTGATTCTATCCCTCATAAGCATCATATCACTCAAATATGGTTCATCACTGTTCATCTTGAGTTTAAGAAGGCCTAATAGGAGTTCGGCTTCATTAAGAAGGATAGTGGCTTCAAATGTGACGAAGATAAAAGTATGAGTTTGTGGATGCCACAACTCAATCAAAGTTCGTATAGCCGCCTAATCCATGTTTGAGTTCTTGTAATGTTTGGCATGGACAACCAATCCTTGGATATGCCACTTGTAAATATATGATTGCATGGATATATTGATCTTGTTCACAAGCTTTTAGATCTAAGGAAGTAAAGAAAATCTTCTTGGACCGGGAAAGAAAGGATATCCCTAAGATGAATAGAAAATAATAATTTGTTCTAATCTTAACATGAAGAACATGGAAGAGGATTTGATTAGAAGGATAGAGAGAATACTTACTTGTAGGTTAGGATCTCTGCCGCTAAGATGATCTTTCACTTCAGAAATCTTCTCGTGTGTTTTTCTCATCCTCTTGTTTGAAGAATCCAACTCTTTCCTCAACTTTGAGGTTTTTCCTCTTGAAATCTTGGTTGTTCTTGAGCTTTTGGAGAGAATCCCTTACTTTGATCTTTAGATTGTGTATGGATTTGCCTTGATACAAGTCATAGAAGCTTATGTATAGAGGTTTGCGAGATTGGAGAGTCTTTTTCGAATTGGAGAGAGGATATACATTGAAGAGAATTGGACTCCGGATTGAACACAGGGAAACTTGTTTCTGCGACTTAAAAGGCGTCGGTGAATAGCGACGTCATTTGATTCATTCTGATGGCATCGGCGGGACACGACACGTTTCAGGGTTTTCCTATTATTTACCCGAAATTCCATGTTTGATGTTCAATTAAATATTTGCTTGAAATTACCGATGATTTCTGAGTGCAGGAAATTAAAAAAAATGACAATAAAGCTAAAAATATCAAGAAGATCCCACTGTGGGAGTTAGTGAGTCCCGACCGTAGCTAAAAAGACAGTTATCTCTATCCCTATATTTCATTATTGATTTGCATTATCATCATTATTATATGTTAAATATTTATTAGAGTATATCAAGGACCTTGTGGTTTTGATGAAACTGGAATTTGAGTTCCCTTTCAATAAAAACTATGATAATTCCAGAAGATTCTTAATTGCGTGGATAGACCGTTGGATTGTTAATTAGTGAGGATGATGGTTCTGCTTTTGTGAAACAGTGCGTGGACAAACGAGCTTCGGCTTAGTACTAAATTGCAGAATTTGTATCTTGACTCATTAATAACAATTTAACAATATTATTCTTGATTAATTTATATTTTATTTTATTTTATATTTTTCTTTTAGCCTAGCATGCATCATATAAGACTTTGATATAATTGTGATAAGGGTTAATTATTAATTAAATTTCAGACCATTGATCTAAATAAATCCTAACATGATATGAAATATTCGATTATGAAGTGAGTATTGTATGTGCTTAAAATGCTCGTGTGATTAACATGAAAAATCTATGTTGTTTAGTGTAAACTAAACTATTAAAAACAGCAACTAAGTGCAGTGATCGCCAGAAACTTTTGACTTAAAAGTTTCAAAAGAGAGTTTTGATCGCCTACCTGTTTGAACGCGGAAGATGTTGAGTCCCTGATTCCCCTCCTTCAGCCGGCTGAAGAAAGAGAGCCATTTCTTTGTTCTTTTGTTCTTGCTGTTGAGTTTGAGTTTGAGGATCGTCCAGAAGTCCTTCTGGCTTTGTGCTTGATTTCCCCTTTTGTTCTCTTGTTGTTGTTGAGTGCAGCAGAGACAGAGAAAAAAAACGAAGAAACAATGATGATGAGAACTTTAAATAGAAGCAATATCCAAACTAATCATGATTTTAGGCATGTGATTGAACAGCAAACTTACTTGTTTAAATGACTTTGAAAACCCCTTAAATCAAATAGGTTTTGAAAGATGATGTTGTGGTGTGTGTTGCATGAAGTGATTATGAAGAATGAGAGATTAAATGAAATGAAAATGCAGAAATGAAACACTTATGCCCAATAGGTTGAAGCCTTGAAAGGATGAAGATTCTTGAAAGGACGCCGACTTCTGGAAATGACAGCGCTCCGGCGTTCCGACGTTGTTGCTTCGATCTTCAACTCGTTATAATAACGCTCTCTTAATGGCTTTCAATGGGGCTCAACATTTTTTACTCTTCAAGATGTAAGGTATTTATAAACTTTTTCTGCGTTCGCGATTAACATAGAAAAATCAAGGATTTATCTATCTTAACTGACAGATAAATACTGATTAATTCATCTTTATCTGTAATTGTCTAAAACGCGTCCACCAAGGATGACGCCTTTCAGATTAATTAAGATAAAGATAAATATCCAGGAAAACTTATCTTTATCTTTATCAGCTAAAACGCGTCTACATGTGTAGACGTCTTTTACACTAATTAAGATAAGGATAAACATCCGGAAGAGAAGTTAAAATAGCCTAGGAAACCTAAAACGCGTCAGAACTCACAGACGCCTTTTAGCTAATTAATCAACTGATTAAAATTCAAATTTAAACGTTAAAATAGGAATAAACTCTAAATGGCGTCCACACAGGTCGACGTCTTTTAGAATTTCTGCATATTTTAACTGAAATTTAAGTTAAAATCAATTTAATTGATTAACTTAAACATGTCTGTTAAACCCGACACTCAAAAATATCAATAAAAATTAATCAATGATTAAATATCAAACCATTATGAGGCATTATTATATAATATGAAATTTACTCGAAATGATGTCAAAATTAGCGTCTTTACAGCTGCCTCACCTTGGCATCGTCTTTGCAAGGGAGTGAAATGGAATAGAATGTACTGAAAAGGTAATGCCAAGGTGTGATGAGACACGCTCTTAACATCACATGATTGGAATTTTTCTCAAAATTATCAATGAAGACAGCTCAAAGAGATCAATAGAATCAATAATGTCTGGATGAGGTAGACAAGGAAATAAAATAAGGTCGATCAACCTCCACGGAGTGGGAAGTACCCTAGGTCATAGACACTGTAGGTTTCATCATGGGGAGCGTTTGCCAGCCAATGTGGACGTGCTGCAGCCATGATGGATCTTAAAAAGAAAACAAGAATATTTGATAAAGAATCCAAGAAAGGATAGAATTCCAAGGATATCTTCAAGCGAACCTCAAAGATAATCAAGATACTCAATTCAGAATGGAATATTTCATATCATGTTGAGATTATTTGATTAAATGGTCTGAAACTTAATCAATAATTAATCCTTATCACAATGATTTCAAAGTCCTACATGATGCATGCTGGGCTAAAAGAAAAATATAAAGTCAAATAAAATATAAATTAATCAAGGATAATATTGTTAAATTGTCATTAATGAGTCAAGATACCAATTCTTGTAATCCAGTGCTAAGCCGAAGCTCGTTTATCTACGCACCGTTTCACAAAAGTGGAACCATCGTCCTCACTAATTAACAATCAAACGGCCTATCCATGCGATTAAGAATCCTTTGGAATTATCACTGTTTTTGTTGAAGGGGAACTCAAATTCCAGTTTCATCAAAACCACAAGGTCCTTGATAT
Organism: Zantedeschia hybrid cultivar; assembly: GCA_030544215.1. Taxonomy (NCBI): domain Eukaryota; kingdom Viridiplantae; phylum Streptophyta; class Magnoliopsida; order Alismatales; family Araceae; genus Zantedeschia; species Zantedeschia hybrid cultivar. Next base: position 20,802,100 of record JARZZO010000009.1, read on the forward strand.
GATCTAATAAATACTTATCATATAGTAATGCAAATGCAAAATAATTACATGAAATAGTACAAGGGTAGAAATAACCGTCTTTTTAGCCACGGTCAGGACTTCATAAATTCCCACAGTGGGATCTTCTTGACATTTTCCAGCTTTATCTGAATTTCCTGAAATCAAAATTATTAGTAATTCCAAACAAATATTCAATTTAAACATCAAAACCCACAGAATTTCGAATAAATAACAAAAAGGCTAAAACGCGTCGTGTCGCGCAGACGCCATTTAACGTTGAAACGCGTCAGTGCTCCTAGACGCCTTTCACTCACAGAAACAGGTTTCTGGCTGTTCTCTATTCGGATTCCAACTCTATCAATGCACATCCCTTTTCCAATCCGGAAAAGTCTTCCTAGGATCGCAATTCCTTCTATATAAACACCCTTAGGTTGTTCCCAAGCAATCCTACCATAATCCAAAGATCCAAAGTTGAGTTTTTTTTTCCAAAGTTTAAGGTTTCTTCAATAGTTCCAAGGTTTCCAAGCTTCAAGAAGGAGGAATTCCGAAAAAGGGGATGAATTCTTCAAACAAGAAGATGAAGATGTCCTTGGAGAAGTTTTCTGATGTGGAGAATCACCTCAATGGAAGGAATCCCAATCTTCAAGTAAGTTCAATCAACTTCCCTTCAATTCTTCTTCATGTTCTTCATGTTCTTCGTCTTTTCTTTTGGTTTTCAGAATTATCCCATGTTTCCTGGCCCAAGGAAGTTTACCTCCTTACCTTGGATTCGTAAACTTACAAAAAGTGTTAAGCTTTCCATGCAAGTGTTCATATCCAAGTGGAATCTTCAAGGTCTTGTGGTGCTTGCCAAACATTACAAAAGTTCGAACGTAGATTGGGCGGCTATGGGTGCCTTGATCGAGTGGTGGCATCCCCAAACTCATACGTTCTTCTTCCAAGACTTCGAGTGCACAATCCTCTTGGAGGAGGCGGAGCTTCTTTTAGGTCTCCCAAAGACCAAAGATAACAAGGATAAGATAGCTTTGACAAGAGAGAAAATTACCGGTCAACAATTGTTGACATCAATCATGAAGGATCCTTCAGAAGCTAAAGGATGTCTTGCCAAGAAGGGGATCAATCTTACAAAGCTAGCTGAGTGGACGCTATATGAAATTGATGATCTAAGGGAGGATGAAGCGGAGGATGTGACAAAAGCTTTAGTTACATGCCTTGCCGGTGCCTTGTTCTTCTCTGCGCAGGATAACATCTTAGAAGATGATCAAGTCAGTACCATATGCGCAATCTTTGAAGGTAAATCCATTAGCACTGCACTCTTAGCATATCTTTATAGTGGGCTTTCTGCGGCATCTGTGGGCCGTCCTCCTTATGGATGTATGCTACTCTTTGCTTTATGGGTTGAACTTCACTTCAAGTTTGAGTACAATAAGAAAAGGCCTCTGAATCCATCTCAAATCTTCTTGAATAGCCCAATTCATTGCATTGCTAACATTGTAAAGTTCAATGAACACATAGTTAACAAGGTTCCAAAACTCAAGACCCGAGCCGACTGGAGAGAGTATTTAAAACTCATGACGTCCGACATATTCGACTCGTCTCCACTCGCTCTTGTTGGAAAACCTGTTTGGGTGCGTCGTGCAGCAGGAGCAGATCTTAAGTTGATTGGAGCCACCGAGTTCGTGTTATACAATCCACATCGGTGCCTTACTCAACTTAGCTTGGGCCGTCGTGAATTCCCTGAGTTCTCTCCCACACTTCCAATCAAGAAGCGTGACTTGGAATCCGACGAAGATTATGAAGCCATACAAATCATTACTACTCTATGGAACCTTGGCTTCAGTTACCGTGTAAAATCCTCTAAAGATAGAGATAGAGGATTGAAATTTTCTTACCTTAAACGTCTTCATGAAATTCTTCCTTAAATGTCCTCTTTCTCTTTTTTCATGATGTAATAAAGAATTTTTATTGAATAAAGAAGTATTTTTCATGCCTTGAAACTTTTCCTCAACTTCCTGTGATGTGCACATGATTTTTCCTTTAGCAAAAAAATTGGATTTTTCCTGAAAATTCAACAGTTCGGATTCTGTTAAATGTAAAATGCGTCCACTCAGAAAGACGCCTTTCAACAATAATTCTTTTTCCAGAAATTCAATTTAATCCTCAAAACCTGATTTAAAGTTTAAATTGCGTCTTCCACCATTGACGCCTTTCAACTCTCTCTCCTATTTTCTCCAGGATTCTATCATTAATTCCATGATTAATTCCCTGAAAAGCGTCACCACATAAAGATGCCTTTTATCATTTTCCTCTGTACGGCTCTAACCAGAATCTTGAAACGCGTTGACCTGGGTGAACGTCTTTTAATCGATTTCAAACAGCTGTCCTTGCCGCCTCAACTTATGCGCCCTAAAACGCGTCTGTCTGAGTCGACGCCTTTCAACCTTTCTGTTAACAGACCCACGAAGGCCCCCCTTTCTTCCTCACTTTTCACAAAATCTCTCTTTCTTCCCTCTCTCCGGCGACCAAACTCCGGCGATCTTTTCCTCAAAACTCCCTCTACTCGAGCTATGGAACGTGGTGAAGGCTCCAAGAAGATGAAGACCCTAGCCAAGAGACGGCGAAGGCAAGAAGAAGAAGCTCCCGAGGAGGTTCCGGCGATGCTAGCCGAGGCCGAGGCCTTTTTGGAGGAGGAACTCCCTCCACCGGCACCCATGGCGGTGGAAGAAGAAGAGGAGGGCGACCTCCACACGGTAAGATCCCTATGGTTTGAGTGGATGAAGAGAAAAGATGGGAGAAAGGGGTTCTTCAAAGAACCCGGAATCTGGACTTGAAAGGCGTCCAGACCAGGTGACGCCATTCAAAAGGCGTCACCATGGGCTGACGTCTTTCAAGATAAATTCCGGATTTTTTTAATTAGGAATAAATATTTTGAATTGCGTCAAGGCATGTTGACGTGTTTTAAAAGACGTCCATATGGGCTGACGCCTTTCAAAACAGAACTGATTTTCTTGTTTTTTTTATTCATTACTGACCCCCATTTTTATGTTTTTATTTGCAGGGAGTGATGAGGGCTAGAATCTCCTGGGACCTAGTGATAGGTGCCTATAGGGGTCTCCCAGATTTCCAGAAGGCGCGCCTGCGTCAGATGGGATTCGGCGAGGTACTAGACATCGAGCCATTTTAGCTCAATTTAGTCCTCCTGCAGGTGCTGCGGGAGAGGTGGCATGCGGAAAACCGTGCTTTCCTAATGCCGTGGGGGCATATGGTCCCCACCCTAGAGGATGTGGCCAGGATTACTGGCCTCAGGGTAGAGGGCCTACCAGTTAGTGGGGTTACTTACCCCAACTATCAGGGATTAGCAGAGGCTCTTCTAGGGATAGAGGTGTCCAGCCTAGGCAGAGAGTCTAGGATGGTCCCTAGGGTAGAAGTAGAGGCAGCTTTAGGACTAGAGGAGCCCCGGCGTCGGTCTGACGAGACCCGGGAGGAGTTTAGGGATAGACTAGCAGAGTCATCTTCCTCCGTCTACTGTAGTGACCCTAGTCAGGGGGAGGAGGTAGATAGACAGCTTAGGGTCTTCTTAGTTTTCTTCTTTGGTCGGTTGCTCTTCGGTACGAAGGGCGACCACATCCACTGTAGATTTCTTTATTTATTAGATGACCTAGATAGCTTAGGAGAGTATGCCTGGGGTGCGGCCCTTCTGGCCCACCTCTTTGCCGATCTGTCCGCGGTCACGCCGGACCGTGAGACCACTGTCAGCGGCTTCTCGCCGTTTTTTCAGGTATTAACTTGTTTAATTATCTGTTTATGATATGCAGTGCAATATGATATGATGCTTTTTCTAACCTATATGTTCATGAATGCAGGTGTGGAGTTACTACTATTTCCCGCTCGGCAAAGCGCGGATTGCTCGACCGGATGCCGTCCCATTGGCCTGCCGTTGGCAGCCGATCGTGGACACGGCTCCACAGCACCACCAGCTGACGGCCCTCCGCCGTCAGTTCCTGGATTACCCCGAGCTACTGGTAAATTTTTAATTTATTTAATTTTTGTATTCATTAAATGCAATTTATTTATGAATGCTTCTAACCTATATGCAGGTGATCTGGCACCCGTACCTTGGTATGGGCGAGGAGGGTCAGCCATGGGTGACGGCTGGCAGGAGGAGGTTCGGGAGGCAGATGTGGGTGCATTGCCTCAACGAGATCGAGCCCCTCCGCCTCCGGCTCGTAATGAGGACGCTGGGCCTCCACCAGGAGTGGATAGACGAGGAAGTCCCGGAGGGTGTGGGGGAGGAGCATGAGGGGCAAGCAAGCCCTCACCGACTGGCGTGCCAAGTTCCCGGAACAGTACGAGGACTGGCACCGTCGGGGCGTACGGGTGGAGTCCCGTGCGGAGAGTAGCGAGGGCTACCTCCAGCAGTACCGGGCCCACTACGCCGATCAACTTCGGCTCCTTCGACCACTCGATGTAAGTATGCATCCATGCGTCTTTAATTTTATTATTATCTTGATTTATATTTGTGAATGAATGTATGTATGACATGCATGATGCACGTGATGCGGTCATCGTCGACCTCCGGGCCCGCCTACATGATGCGGAGGCCCAGCTAGAACAAGTTCAGAAGGAATTGTTCGATCTGGTATGTATGAATGCATGTGAATGATTGTTTTAATTAATTGATTGTTTTGGCGATTAATCACTGACAGTTGTCTTTCGGTGCAGCGAGCCGTCTACACCCAGGCGGCTCCCCCTTCCTTCGGAACTTCATCTTCTTCATCATCCGCCCATGATGCTGCCCTGGCTGACCTCCAGAGTCAGCTCGCCTCCGCCATCCACCGGGCTTCTCTCGCGGAGGAGGACCGGGCTGCTCGGGTAAATTCTTCAACTTTCGACTTCTGAATTTGATTACTTGATTGCTTTGAACTAATAAAATCTTCCTCTGCAGGTTTCTGAGCTTCAGGAAGCCCTTCAGAGGGCTGAAGCAGAGCTGGAGCATTCTCGTGCTGCAGCGGCTCGTGCCGAGGCCGACGCTGCGCGGATCCGGGCTCTGGAGGAGCAAGTGGCGCGTCTCTCCACTGGAGATCTTGCACGCCTCCAGATTCGCCTGGAGGTTGTGACTGAAGAGAGAGACCGCGACCGTCTTCGACTGGAGAGTCTTCAGGGTCGGCTGTCAGTTGCGGAGCATGAGCGCAAGATGGTGGAGGAACGGTATCAACGAGCTCGGCAGCGTGCCCATGAGCGTGGTCTGACCAGTGCCTTCACCGCCAGTGCTGCCGTGTCTTCTGGCCAGGCGGGTCCGAGCGCGATGGGACCACCTCCACCTCCTAGTCGAGGGCCAGCACCGGATGCGCCTGACGAGGCCCAGAGTCAGCTCGACGAGGGCGGAGGGGAGAGTCAGCCTTGAGGGCTCATGTATCTTCTTCTTTTTTCATGTATCATGTACAAAACACTTTTTTGATAATATACATGAAACTTTTGGGCTCCAATCTTGTGTTCATGTGCTTGTCTTGTATCCTGTACAACACTGAACAAACAGGTTAACTATCTATTTAGGCTTAGCCCCTTGCCTGACCAAATAAATGGTCAATCAATTTTTTCTTCAATAAATGGTCAAGGGGCATAGCCTTTATTAACAAAGGTAATGAGAATAATCAAACTTAAGCAAAATGCAACATACAAGCAGACAGATGCTCACTGAAAATAAAAGGAATGAAACATACTAAATGCAACAAGCAGATGCTAATTGAAATATTTTTGTTGTTTTGAAATATTCATTTTTGTTTAGGGTTTTGAAATATATGCTTTTTTTTAATTTTGACATATGTATTTTTTTTTAATTTTGATATATGTATTTTTTCTGAATTTTTGACATATGTATTTTTTTTGAATTTTTGACTAAAAGATCAGCATGGTACTTAGATCAAAAGATCATATTCATTTATTAACTTAATTCCCAAATTGTTCTTTAACAACTTAACTTAAAACCCATCGTGTTTGAACTTGTGTTTCCATTCGTGATCACATTTGATGATTTGACCCTTAGTCAATGTAAGCCATTCCTTAAGTTTAGAGTACATCTCTTTAGAAAGAAAAGAAGAATAAGTTTAGAAAGCCCATGAGAAGGTTCCGGAGACTTAAAAAGATGTTCCTTTCCTACCCTAATATCCGTTGGGGTTCGGTCATTTCTTTCCGGGGTATTTATCGACCTTGCGTTCCCTTTCATTTCGTTTCATGGCCTTGACGTAACGTTTGTAATGTAATGGCCTTTTGATTTGACATTTGGCTTTTGCCTTTTTGCTTTTTCTATTCTTTTCTTTCCTTAGGGACGGATCTCCCCCATTTTTTATGACGGCCTCCTACTAAGATGGCAGGTATTCTCGGTAATCTATTCTAAGTCTCGTTCCGACATCATGGGCCGAGTATAAAACAGAATTTTTGCTTTGAATGATCTGTACTTTACACTTTTGGTCAAGCTTTCGATATTCTTTAGGACTTGTCATCTCTTGTTACTCACGAATCAAACGTGTCAGTGTGTGTAATAATGGGCTTGAAATTAAGTTATCCAGACTGATAAGGAAATTCGAGTTTATAAACTTTCTGATTCCACTGGTCTTTGTACCATACTGATCAACTCTTTAACCTAAGGGTAGTATTTCTTAAGATGTAAGCCATTCCAGAGATGATTTAGCTCTTCTCCTTCTACATTAATCAGACGATAAGCATTATCAGGAAAAGCGTGCGATACAACATAAGGTCCTTTCCAGTTGGGTTGGAGCTTAGAATGCGGACCACCAGGTTTTACCAAAATTCTTTTAACAACCATTTCACCAACTTTGAACTTACGTTCAATGACTTTCTTTTGATAAAAACGTGCTAGTCTATTTTGATAAACTTTTGCATGATTAGCGGCTGACCATCTTTTCTCGTCTAAAAGTTCCAATTGAGCAAGGAGTGTTGAACGATGTTCATCAATGGAAAATTCCTTATTCCATTGTACCCTTAATGACGGTATGAGGATCTCATATGGAACTACCGCCTCCATTCCAAATGTTAAGGAATAAGGAGTTTGCCCAGTAGGCGTGCGGATTGAAGTTCGGTAGGCCCATAGAGCCTCAACCAATTTTTCTGGCCAATCTGTGAATTTATTAGATTTACACGTCTTTTTTATATTTTTTATCAAAGTCTTATTTGTTGCATCTGCTTGGCCATTGCCTTACGGATAATAAGGAGATGAATGATGCAATGCAATTTTATACCTGTTACAGAGGTCCTTCAGTTCCTGTGACACGAACTGTGGTCCGTTGTCGGTGACGATGGTGCTTGGAATTCCAAATCGAGTGATGATGTTATTCATGATGAACTTGCAGACGGTTGATGCTTTGATCTCCACGTATGATTCAGCTTCTGCCCACATTGTGAAGTATTCCGTTGCCATGAGAATGAAAGATTTTTGCTTGATGCTGGAATCTGGGTTACCAAGGGGTCCAATAATGTCGAAAGCCCACATGGAGAAAGGCCATGGGGAAGAAACAGGATGGAGTGAAGATGCAGGAGAATGAATTTTGTCGGCGTGAAGTTGACACTTAGCACACCTACGAACATATCCTACGCAGTCTTCTTCCATGGTTGGCCAGTAAAATCCTTGTCTAAAGATCTTCTTTGCTAGCATCTGTCCATTGACATGGCCACCACAAACTCCACTATGAGCTCCTTCCATAACCTTCCAAAGCTCATCTTCGTCTAGACATATCAGGAGAACTCCATCAAAACCTCTCTTGTACAATGCTCCTCCAACTAGAGTGTATCGTTGAGCAACTCTCCTGATAGCTCTCTTCTCCTCAGTTGTAGCTTCCTCAGGATACGATTGATCTTCACAATATTTTACAATTTCATAATACCATGGCTTCTGTTCATCATCCATCTCTTCTAACAGCTCCATCAACATGATTTCTCTTTTCTCAATGATATCTCTGTCCCTGACTTTCTTCAGCAACTTCTCCTTAGTTCTAAGGAATGAAGGATTTTTCACGGCGGGTGAAAGACGCCTATGAACTATGATTGATTCAGATTGTTTGCGGATTGGAAAATCAAGAGAATATGCAAGTGAAGCTAGAGCGTCAGCTAAGATGTTTTGATTCCTAGGGACACGGACAAAGATCAATTTCGTGAAAAGCTTTGAATAAGCAGAAGTAAGTTCCTGATAAGGCTTGAGCTTAGAATCGAAAGTTCGATACTTGGTCAGCACTTGGCGAAGAATCAGTTGGCTATCACCTACAATCCTGAGTTTGGTGGCACCATGGAAATGAGCAGCCTCGAGACCAGCAAGGAGTGCCTCGTATTCAGCTATATTGTTTGTGACTGGAAAATCAAGCTGAAAGGCTTGTGGAATGGTGACACCTTCAGGTGATAACAGAACAATACCGATCCCTTTTCTATGAGAATTCAGAGCTCCGTCAAAATGCAGAGTCCACATATCATCTCTGATTTGATTTACGAACATCAGTTCCTCATCCGGAAACTCTGATCGCACTGGATCAAATCTAGGAAGGGGATGATAAGCGAGATGTTCTGCTATGGCATAGCCCTTGATCGCTTTCTGCTGAATATAAATGATGTCAAATTGAGATAGAAAGCTTTGCCATCGCGCTAACCTATCAGTAAGAACATATTTCTCCAGAAGGAATTTGATCGGATTCATCCTAGCGATGAGATGGACTTCATGGGCCAGAAAATAATGCTTCAATTTCTGCACAACCCAGACCAATGTTGCACATGTTTTCTCCATCGCTGTATATCTCTGTTCAGCGGGGTTGAGAAGTTTAGAGAGATAATAGGCTGCCCTCTCTTTTCCTTCTTCATCCTCTTGTGCTAGGACAGCCCCCACTGCATCATCCAGGACTGAAATGTAAAGTATCAATGGTTTGCCTGGAGATGGTGGTCTCAAAACAGGAAGACTTGCTAAATAGTTCTTTAATCCATCGAATGCCTCCTGACACTTATCGTCCCAATCAAACTTGACTCCCGGCTTGGTAAGCTCGTAAAACGGCTTACACCTTTGTGAGTGCTGGGAGACAAAACGGCGAATAAATTGCAACCTCCCGATTAATCCTCTCAACTCTTTCAAGTTTTTGGGAGGTGGCATTTCTCTGATAGCCTTCGCCTTGTTGGGATCGATCTCAATTCCCCGTTTGCTGACAATAAATCCAAGTAATTTTCCTGAAGATACCCCGAATACACATTTCTTGGGGTTCATCTTTAACTGATATTCTCTCGATCTCTCTAATACCCTTGCCAAAACTTTGGCGTGCTCAGCCTTTGTCTTAGATTTAACCAATAAATCATCCACATACACTTCCAAATCTATGTGCATCATGTCATGAAATATTGCCATCATGGCCCTTTGATAAGTGGCTCCAGCATTCTTTAATCCAAATGGCATGACGACATAACAGTATGTTCCCCAAGGTGTAGTGAATGACGTTTTCTCTTGATCCTCTTCTGCCAGCTTAATTTGATTATATCCTGAAAATCCGTCCATAAATGATAACGTCTCATAGCCAGCAGTGTTATCGATGAGTACATCAATATGAGGCAATGGAAAATCATCTTTAGGACACGCCCGGTTCAGATCGCGGAAGTCAATGCAAATTCTGACCTTCCCATCCTTCTTCATGACCGGGACTATGTTAGCCACCCATTGTGGATAAAGGACAACTCTAATAAATTTGGCTTTATGTAATTATCGACCTCTTCCTTCATCTTTAAAGCCATTTGTGGGTGGAATCGCCTTAATTTCTGCTTGACCGGGCTAGCTCCTTCCTTCAACGTCAATCTGTGTTCAACTAAAGATGAGTCTAACCCTGGCATATCTTCATAACTCCAGGCGAAAGTGTCCTTATAGTCCTTAAGTACTTGTACCATTGCCTTCTCATCCTCTGTAGAAAGATTTTTACTGACGAGGACAACCTTAGGTTCGTCTTCAGTCCCTAAATTGATTTCTTTGGTGGGCTCTTCTACGGCAGCTGAGGGTTCATCAAACCTCTTCACTCCACTGGCATATGCCTCAGCTGCGTCCTCGTCATCTTCCTCATTCTCAACAATGGGGTCCTTTTCATGTACTAACTCATATACCCCGTACCCATCATTGACTGACTCATCATTCATACAGTCTTCTGGCATCTGAATTAGATTTTCTAAAAACTGAGGGATCAAAGAATAAGAAAAGCACTTATCAGCTAATTCCTGGAGGTATCTATCTGGAATTCGCCTACCCTTAGGCTTCCTAGACTTCCTAACCTGACTAATCTGACTAAAACTAGACTGCCTAACTTTACTAAACTCCCTATTGTAACCTACTGAAGATGAAGCAGGATAGAAATCCTGGGGTACAAGTGGAAATACAAGAGAATCCTCCCGAGGGGAGGGACAGAGTAGATCTAGAAGAGAATCTTGACCGAAGGACCCGCGCGACGGGGTGCAATCGGACAAGTAAGATGTTTCCTTGATAAAGATTTGAGAAGAATTTGTTGTAAAATTGGCGTTTTTTTTTTATATATCAGAGGAATTAAACATGAAGCAGGAGTGAATATAAATGGGAGGGGAATCAGACGGAGGAAGTGGCACCAAGGCCAGAGGATTAGGGGGATCATATAGCAATATGTCCTAGATCAAATTATACATCCTCTCTAGATCGAGAGGAGGTTGTGGAATAAGGTCCCGAGGGGACAGAGTAATCATGACGGGCGAAGCCCGTGGGATATCTTCAGTAATGACCCGCGACCAAGTCGGGGTCAAGAGCAGTGTACGAAATAGAGTATGGAGCATGAAGACATGTGAAGGATATATCCGCTTGTCAAATATGGCACCAGGGCTTTCAATCAGCTCATCAATCTGCGGCGGCCACTTAGGTTCTGCAGGATCTAGGAATAGTCTGTTCAGTGCAATATAAAGGTCTCTAAGATCGAACCACCTGTACCATTCGCATTCGGGATCATGGAACTTTCTCCTTTTCATAGGCCGCAGAGCCTCCAAGGATTGGTACGTAAGTAGTTCTGAGTAATGTCTGGCCAGATCCCTCCCATATATGTCGTGGAAGTCAAAACACGAAGTAATGACCACCGTGTTGTCATGGCTAAGTATGGGCCCTTTCACAAAGTGTGTACACAGGGTCCATGTTAAGGGATCTCGGCCTTCTTTGGGTGGTATAGACATTGCCTCCCAGATTTTCGGACCTTCTTCGATCTCTGCTTGCTGAACCAGATCTTGTTTCAGTTTTCTTGGCCTATAGCCCAGACCACTTCCAGGTGCTGCTCGATGATTTTTAACAGGAGTGGTCCTGCCTTGCAACTGTGTGCCCAGACCTCTTCTAGGCTCGTAGCCGTTCTTCATCATAATCCTCCATCCTGGGGTACTCATGCACTTCCCCCTTTTTATGGCATCTAACGGGTATGGAGAAATAGTGGCGGCTTTTAGAGGATCAGCCACTGGACGGTAGACCTGTAATACCAACAGAAAAGGTTGTCGGCCAGGTAAAACAGCAGACTTAATGTTCAAGGTATGAGCAGCAACAAGGATCGGCATGCTCGTCACTTTAATAATTCGCCCTTTGTAAGGGAATTTGAGGCATTGGTGATTCGTAGAGGGAATCGCCTCAAGAGTTTTGATATAAGGACGACCCAGAAGGCATTTAAAGAATGGTCGATTTCCAGGATGTGAAATTCGACCTCCGCATGACTTACAGGGCCCAACTCCACCATCAAATAGACCATTCCCAGAGGGGAACGGGTAGAATTGTCATATGCTATCACTGAGATGGGGCTGGGCAGCCATTTTTCTTTGGGCACACCGCACAGCTCCAGGGTCTTCGGAGGTAAAACATTGATCGAAGCTCCTGTATCTACCAGGCATGCATCCACGGCCTTCTTACAGATGTTGACCGTAATGCTCAGAGCCATGCTTCTGGCTGCCGGCGGTGCTAGTTCCGATGTATGAAATGTAATGGAGGGCTGATCCCCCTGAGGAACTAGTAGTGGTGCAATTTTTTCTACCGGCACGTCCTCATTGACCATCACTTTCTGCAGATATTCCATTAAGGCTTCTTGGTGAATCTTGGATCTTTTGATCAATTCAAGTACAGTGATCTGTGCCGGTGTCCGATCCAGATGTTTCAACAAGTCATATTGAGTGCCTGGTGCACTCTCTTCATTATGGGCTTCCTCAGTCGGCTGTGATGGGCCGTCTCTAACTGTGGACTGAGGAAAGACTTTGTTGAAAATCCTTCCACTCCGGAGCGCGTGTTCCTCGACCGTGGAGGATCCGGGTGACACCTTAAGTACCGCAGGGTTGGATGGTGCGGATGGCGTAGAGGGTTGGTATGTAGGTGATGGCATAGGGCTAGGTGGTGATGGCGCGGTGCGGATTAATGGCATAGAGGGTTGGATGGTGGATGGGTAAGTGGTTGGTGAAGTGGGGAATGGTACGCGTAGTAGTGGTTTGGATGGTAAGGGGGGATCTGGGTAGATGGTAGTGGTAGCGGGTGAAGTAGGAAATGGTACGCGTAGTAATGGCCTAGATGGTAGGAGGGGCGCGTGATTGGTTTGCGGGGGGTTATATGATGGAGGTGTAGTGGTGCGGGGTGTGATGGGCTTAAGGAAGGCGGGTAGTGGTAATGGGTTATTGGGTGCGGGTGAGTGATATGTGGGTGTCGGTAGAGGAGTGATGGTAATGGGTTGCGGCCTAAGTATGTGGATGGTGCAGCGTGGTGGTCGCTCTGCGGTACTTGGAACGTGACCCGTTGAACAAAGAGAGGAAGAGTCCTCTATTCTCCACTGCTGCCCACGACCAGCCTCAGACTGGCTATTCGTCAGAATGGGAGCAACTTGGTTTTGGTTCTGGTGCTCTGGGAGTGGATTCTGCACTATGCCCATGTTGGGTGGTGCTGCTGCTTGTGCTGGTGGTCTTGCTTGCTGCTGCTGCTGTGGTCTTCTCGCCTTTAGGGCTGATATGTACTTTTTCATCTCCTCCCAGTCTATGCCGCCCTGCTCATTGAGATCATGAATATAATCTCTGAACTGAAAGCAGGTGTCGATGGTATGCCCAGGTTGCCTATGGAAGTAGCAATACCTAGACGTATCGGCATTTTGAGGCCAGACGGCCTTTTCCCTTGGCAAAACTAAGGCATTAGCTGCCATTAGAGCACTGAAGATATCTGCCAAGGATTCTGGGAGGGACGGGTATTCTGCCCTCTTCGGGCCTGGAGGTCTTCTCTGCTGGTTGTAGTCACCAGGAGGAGGGACATTATGGTACGCCGACGGTGCGCGCGGCTGATACTGTAGCTGTTGTTGCTGCTGATATTGCTGCTGTTGGGGCTGCTGGTACTGCTGTTGCCATTGCGGCTGTTGTTGTAGCTGTTGCTGGTTCTGATTCGGCTGTTGGGGCCGCTGATATTGTTGATGATAATGGGGGTTCTGCTGCTGCCTATACCCTTGTTGGTTCGGCTGCGGTGGCCTCTGGTACTGCTGCTGGTTCCTCACGAACTGGGGCGAGTTATTGTTCATGCTACTGACTTGCTTGTGAGAGAGCGTGCCCTCAGTAGTCGGACCTGTGCTGAGAGAGTTTGGCACTGCATGCTTCCGAGGTTGAGGCCTGCTAGGTCTGTGAGGATCAAAGACGCTAGAGAATGTAGCGTCCTTGAAGGCATTCTGGCAGTACCGTGCTCTTTCATAGAGCTCTGCCATGTTGGTCAGATTGTTCAAGGAGATGACTAGCTTGAACTGGGGCGTGGCGTTGGAAATTAACATCTTCACTTGCTCAGAGTCGGACAAGTGATCCTTTACCTTTTCAGCCAGGCCCCGCCACCTGTCAGCAAAACTGACAAACTCCTCATCAGGTTTCATCTTTTCTGCAATGAGGTCAGTGATGGACAAGGAGGGTGCAACTCTGTCCTGGTATCGTTGGATAAATTTGCGTGAAACGATACCGTAATCCTCTACTTCGGAGGGTTCCAGAGAAAAGAACCACTCGAGGGCTGGTCCCTCTAGAGATCTCCTAAACAAAAAGGCCAATGACCTCTTATCGTTCTGCCAGAAAGATGATTCGTACATAAACTCCTTCAGATGTGTGAAGGGGTTACCAGTACCGTTATACTTCTGGTACACTGGCATCTCAGAGGGTGGCAGATGGAATACTGGCAGGCTCGGTAAATTGATCTCTGGCACAGCTTTAACCCCCATCATCTTCTGGAGGTTGTTGAACTGCTCATCCATGCGCTCCATCTTGGCCAGCAACGCTTGCGTGGTCAGATCTGCCTGGGGAGGAGGAGGAGGTGGAAGTACTTGATAGGCCTGCTGCCTAGAGTACGTTGGACAGGGAGGACAATAAAGAGGAGGTCCGGCAGAGCTTCCGCCATGCCCGAGGGCATTTTGATAAGCAGGCGTTTGCGGTCTAGCCGGTTGCCTAGATGATGAAAGCTGTGGCCCAGTTGGCCGAGAAGTGACATGAAGGCCTTCCATGGCCTGATGGATATAAGGAGGAGGAAGAGGAGGTTGTTGAGTAACAACAGGGGGAGCCACAGGGTTCGGCTCAGCAGGCTGCACGGATGCCTTCCCCTTCAGAATAGACTGGATCGCCTCGAACTGCTGAGGGTCCAGTCGGGAGGCAAGAACTCCCAAGGCGTTGACGAGATCCGAAGGATCAGAGGGTGAGGGATCATTCTGATTCATGTCCCCCTCTAGATCGGGATTAGGGATTGCATATTCATACGGGGGAAGATCAGGATATCGATCATGTGGATGAAAGAGAGGTGTCCGGACATTCCCATCTTGTCGATATGGAATGGGGACGGAATTACGGGAGGCATCAGCATCTCTCCCGTTCTCATAGTTGTAGTCCGAATCGCGAGGGGCATTAGCATCTCCCTCGTAGTTGATGATGGCGTCTTGAGCCATACTCAAGTCCCTGCCTGATCGCAGCAGCATGATGTTAGATTCCCTTTTCAAAGATTTGACAAACAAGTTGGGAACTGAAACCACCGAAATCTGGGAACTGAAAAATAATTAAGGAACTGTCTGAATCGTGTCGATGGTAGTCGACGCTATTCAAAACAGAACTTAATTTTTTCGCAGAAACAGATCTGAAAAAATAACTAAGAATATGTCTGAATCGCGTCGATGGTAGTCGACGCTATTCAAAACAGAACCTAATTTTTTCGCAGAAACAGATGCAGACAGCAGAGAAGATATGAAGACTGAAAGGCGTCTGGGGGTGTTGACGTGGTTTTGAAACGCGTCAGTGCTCCTGGACGCTTTTCAGTTCGCAGAAACAGTTTTGCAGGAGGATTTTCTGGGTTGAATCCTCCTCAAACAGGATAAAAAGCAGTAAATAATCAATTCATGCAAAAAAAAATTTAGTTCTAGATTTTAACAGGATGATTTACTAACTAAGCAACTAGAAAATCAATCAATCACACATCATTTTTATCACAAAAACAGCTTTTTAAACTAATCAAGGGGAGGGCAAGATCTTGCCACTGGGGTGTGCACGTGGTGCACGAGGGAAATTAATTAAACTAAAACATTCACCAATTGGTGAGGACGTGTCGAGAGACACAAATGGTGCACCGTGGGTGCCCGATTGATGATAGCAAGAACAAAAAAAACTAAAATATGGTGAGACCAAGTCCCACCGTGATCGCCAAAAAAGCTGTTAGTGCTTTAAAATGTATGTGTGATTAACATGAAAAATCTAGGTTGTTTAGTGCAAAATAAACCTATTAAAAACAGCAACTAAGTGCAGTGATCGCCAGAAACTTTTGACTAAAAAGTTTCAAAAGAGGTGTGATCGCCTACCTGTTTGAACGCGGAAGATATCGAGTCCTTGATTCCCCTCCTTCAGCCGGCTGAAGAAAGAGAGCCCTTTCTTTGTTTTTTTGTTCTTGCTGTTGAGTTTGAGGTTGATGATCGTCCAGAAGTCCTTCTGACTTTGTGCTTGATTTCCCCTTTTGTTCTCTTGTTGTTGTTGAGTGCAGCAGAGACAGAGAAAAAAAATGAAGAAACAATGATGATGAGAACTTTAAATAGAAGCAATATCCAAACTAATCATGATTTTAGGCATGTGATTGAACAGCAAACTTACTTGTTTAAATGGATTTGAAAACCCCTTAAATCAAATAGGTTTTGAAAGATGATGTTGTGGTGTGTGTTGCATGAAGTGATTATGAAGAATGAGAGATTAAATGAAATGAAAATGCATAAATGAAACACTTATGCCCAATAGGTTGAAGCCTTGAAAGGATGAAGATTCTTGAAAGGACGCCGACTTCTGGAAATGACAGCGCTCCGGCGTTCCGACGTTGTTGCTTCGATCTTCAACTCGTTATAATAACGCTCTCTTAATGGCTTTCAATGGGGCTCAACATTTTTTACTCTTCAAGATGTAAGGTATTTATAAGTTTTTTCTGCGTTCGCGATTAACATAGAAAAATCTAGGATTTATCTATCTTAACTGACAGATAAATACTGATTAATTCATCTTTATCTGTAATTGTCTAAAACGCGTCCACCATAGATGACGCCTTTCAGATTAATTAAGATAAGGATAAATATCCAGGAAATCTTATCTTTATCTTTATCAGCTAAAACGCGTCTACATGTGTAGACGTCTTTTACACTAATTAAGATAAGGATAAACATCCGGAAGAGAAGTTAAAATAGCCTAGGAAACCTAAAACGCGTCAGAACTCACAGACGCCTTTTAGCTAATTAATCAACTGATTAAAATTCAAATTTAAACGTTAAAATAGGAATAAACTCTAAATGGCGTCCACACAGGTCGACGTCTTTTAGAATTTCTGCATATTTTAACTGAAATTTAAGTTAAAATCAATTTAATTGATTAACTTAAACATGTCTGTTAAACCCGACACTCAAAAATATCAATAAAAATTAATCAATGATTAAATATCAAACCATTATGAGGCATTATTATATAATATGAAATTTACTCGAAATGATGTCAAAATTAGCGTGTCTACAAGTATCTTGATTATCTTTGATATTCGCTTGAAGATATCTTTGGCATTTTATCTTTTCTTGGATTCTTTATCCTAAATTTTTCTTGTTTCCTTTTAAGATCCATCATAGCTGCAACATGTCCACATTGGCAGGTAACAGCTCCCCATTATGAAACCTGCAGGGTTTGTGACCTAGGGTATTTCCCAATCGTGGAGGTTAATCGACCTTATTTTGTTTCCTTGTCTACTTCATCCAAACATGATTGATTCCATTGATCTCTTTGAGTTATCTTCATTGATCATTTTGAGAAAAATTCTTATCATATGATGTTGAGAGCGTGTCTCATCACACATTGGCATCACCTTTTCAGTATATTTTATTTTCATTTCACTCCCTTGCAAAGTCAATGCCAAGGTGGGGCAGCTGTAGACACGCTAATTTTGACATCATATTGCGTAAATTTCATATCATATAATAATGTCTCAAAATGATCTAATGTTTAATCAATAATTGACTTTTATTAATTTTCTGGATTAATTGTCTGAATGACGTCGCCCTTAGGGGACGCCATTTATGTTTCTTAATTCATTTCGATTTCTAATTTAATTTTTAATTGATTTCTTAAATAATTAAATGAGGTCGTGAAATACCGACGCCATTTAGCTTTCCTACTTCTTCCAGCTTTCTTCTACGAATTATCATTAACTTTAATTTAGCTCAAAGGCGTCTCCCTCGGACAACACGATTTAGTTAATTACAGATAATGATGATTTGACTGAGATTATCTTGTTCTCTTGGTTAGATTGGCTTAAAACTCTTTCAAGTTAATCCATAAGCGGCCACAGAGGCATGTGAGGGTTATCACACTACTTCTATATAAACCCAAGCGCTTGGTCATTAAAAAAGGTTAAGGAGTCAAGTTAGAAAGTGTGGAAAAATCATTGAAGAAGCTTCATTCTCTTCATTCTTCATCCTTCAAGATTCATTCAAGACCCAAGGCTTCAAGGGGCCATCTAAAGCGTTTCTTTCTTTAATTTCTTATTCATCATTATATTCATTCCACTTTATATTCACACACTCACTCACATAGTCTTTTCAAATCCCATATATGCTATAGGGGTTTAAACAACATCAAACAAGTGAGTTTCTTGTTTTGGTTGCATGATTAATGATTTTGTCATGATAGATTCTACACTCCATTAGTTCTAATTAGCTTTTCTCTTTCCTTTCTTCACTTTCTTGCAAAGAACATCAAAAGGAGCATCAAAGGATTAAGTGGAGATCAAGAAAAGAAGGAATTCTGGAGCAAAAAGGAAGATCCCCAAATCAAGCAAGAACAATAGCGAAAAAGGCTCTCTTTCTTCAGCCGGCTGGAGAGAGAGAATCAAGAACATGCATATCTCCCTCATTTCAAACAGGTAAACGATCAAACCTTTCTTTTGAAACTTTTTAGTCAAAAGTTTCTGGCGATCACATGTTAGTTTTTAATTGTCTTATTGTCATTTAAACAACACAATTTTCATGATAATCATACACACAAATTGAGCACTCACACCTACGGCCTGGCTTGGCCTAGCCTGTTTAGCAATTTAGGCCAGACCAAGGCCTTCATATAGGCCTATTTGGCCAGGCCTATTTTTCAAAAGCCCGTTTTATAGGCCTGCAGGTTGGCCTGTTTACTTATTATATATATATATAAATACCTTGTAGGCTGAGGCCTATTTTTGGCCTTGTAAGCCAAGGCCCATTTTTGGCCTATTTCCTGATAGGCTTAAATAGGCCAACAGGCCAAGCGAGGCCTAGTGATTTTTCTAAATAGGCTAGGCCAGGCCTCTTTTTTAGCCTACAACAGGCCAATAGACCAGGCTCAGGCTGAGCCTTTGCCATGTAGGCCTAGACTGTTTTAGCAAAGCCTGGCCTGGCCTGGCCTACTTCCACCCCTAGTCAATGGAGGCGCGTCCCTTCGTCCTCAGACGAAACGCCTGGTCAGTCAAGATGACGGACCATTTTGGTGCCTCTCAAAATTCCAGGCGGGAAAAAGGGGCAAGGAGCCTAGATGTGCTTCCCCTATAAAAGCAAAGGTTTGAGAGGAAGCCAAGCCCATTCTTGCACCTATTCGAACTTCTCTGTTGTTCACCGGAGTTAGGGAAGAAGAAGTCTCTCGTTGGCTAGGCTTTCCCTATATTCTCCGATGAGTCCATCATGGCCTCCAGTTCTGTAGGTTCTTCAGAGTCCTTCGGGACTTCTTCCTCGCTTCCTTCTTCCTCTGGGACCGCTTCCTAGTGTCCAGAGTCCTCTTCTCCCTCATCTAGCAAGTTTTCTTATTGGTGTGAGCATTCTCTTGAACTTTCCTCCATGGCCTCAGATGAGGCTGCCAGTTCGTCTGGCCAATCTGAGAGGAGAGATCCTACCCTAGCTTGCTATAGTCGTAACTTAATTAAATAGGTGGATCTAGGGAGGATGATGGAGGAGTACCGGGTGCCCCATAGGTATCACCTGGTCGAGGCCGGTCTAGATGACTAACTCTCCTCCGAGGCTCCCAACCCTTTGTTGCTTACAGGGAGATGTTCCTCGCGGGTTCCACCTTCCATAGTCTTCAACTGTATAGTCAAAAGACGCTCTCAAATCCCACCTAGATAGTATGTAAACACACTTCTAGGATTTATCCGTATGTCTCGGGTTCATACATAACCTCATAGTCATAACCAAATAGATATGAGAACCTAGAGATGGTTCACATTGAATTAAGAGATAACTCCCACTAAGTAGCATTTTGATCCCATGGAAAACAAAAGTTGGCTCTCCTAGTGTAGCACTTTAGTCTAGGCTATCAGTGGGCCCCCGAAGTCTGAAAGTCCGACCCGGCCCGATGCCTAAAATTTGGACTTGGGTAGTGAAATTGAACCCAAATAAAGTTTGGACTAGGCTTAAAAGAATTTGAAGCCCGTTTTATTTTTCAGGCTAGGCTTGAGCTTGGCTAAGCCCGAGCTCGAAAGCCCGATAGGCCTGATCCTTAATAATGATGTCTTACTCATGGGTTATTCATGTCCATTGTATCTTTGTTATTTATAACTTTTACATTGAAATCATCGGTCTCTCTTATATTTTGGTTAGCTATAAAAGCACAGTATTGGCTGGGATTATGCGGTTTCCATGGTGGAAAGGGTATCTAATATCGTGATGTTTATCCATGGTAACTCGGAGGCCATGGGAGAGCCTTTTGGGAGTCAAATTGCTTCAAAACAATACTCTATATATGTATACCCCTTTTGAGCCTTCAAAGAGGTTGATCATTGCATGAATTGGAGCTCCCATCAAGGTGAAAGAAAAGATCTCTTGCAGAAAATGTGGATAAACTTTGGAGCTTCTTCCTCTTCTTCCAACCTCTTCATTTGAAGCATCGAAGGATGATGGCTATGGAGGGGCCAACCTTCTCTTCTCCCCTTTCTTTTCTTTTCTTTATAGTTTTTATTGATTAGATAGTTGTTTTCTCATTATTTTTCACTGTTTTTCATTAATTTTCATAGTTCATTCACCACATCATATTTCACATACTCACTGTTAGTCTTAGGTGGCCTACAAGTCAATCTAACTATATAAATCTTATTCATTTATTAATAAAATGACATTATTTCATTATGTGTAATTCGTTCTTTTACCGTCTCAAAATGAAGTCCGTGAATATGTTCAATAGTGATCAGATTATGATGAGATTATCTCATACTAATGAGACTGATTACTTAAACACACATATTCTTAATAGTTCTTAGCCGGAAGATATCCGAGAAGGATATCAGATATCCGGTTAAACTAGTATAGATTATTCCTGCTCATACAATGAGGGTGACTGATCTAATAGTCACTTGTGTGGAGACACTAAGGCAAATTTGTAGGTGCTCATTAGATAATGAGTTCACTGAACTGAACCGACTGAATCGTTGGATGGTATAGTACCTGACTATCAACCAGCTTGATTCTATTGTCGCAGTTGCGTGGATGGTCCTTAGACTTAAGATACCAAGGACACCTGGTCGGTAGACTTCTGTACTTTGACCTTGGTTTACATATTCCTATGCACGGGATTTTAAACAGCTAAGGATCGGGTACAGTGGAATACCGTCGAAGGGAATTGAGTGTCAATAAAGAATCACTCGCTCTCAGTATTTAGAAAGAGAAAGTTATAGGAAGGATGCATAGGAGTCTCTGGCCAGGGCGGACGATAATATCGAGAAAGGAGTTTTTCGATATTATACGGTAACATCTGATCTAAGTGAGTCGACCGGTTAGGGTTTGACAATAAACTATATCCTAAGTTGACTCGAGAGTATTGTATGAATGAATGATTATATCCACGTGGTAACTGTCAGCGGAAAGGTTTTAAGAGTGGGTTGCTTAACCCCAAAACCTTCCAGGTTCACAACATGTTGCTTGGCACGCAACGTGATCGGAGGCCCGACCGAATTCAATGTGCGACATTAATTTAGTTGATTAATTAATTAATATGAGTTATTAATTGATTAATTAAGTTAGTAATGAGTCACTGGGCTTATTGGGCCATTAACCAGATTGGTAATTGGGCCTAGAGGGTCACACGCAAATGATTCTCAAGGCGATAGATTACAAGTGGGTTTTATATTATATTGTGGTTTTTTATGAAAAACTGCGTGGTTAATATAAAATATAGCGAACGGGCTAAGCAGGCCAGGCTGCTACTCAGCCCTAGCCACCCCTGCTCTCTCCCCTCTCTGGAGACAGCTCTGCCGTCTTCTCCGACTCCGATCGACGGGCAATCGATCGCGCATTGCAGCGGTCGTTGAAGCGAACGGCGAATCGCTCATAGGGTGTGAAGAATGAGGAACGTAAGAAAATCCATCGTGAGAAGAATCGCGTGGACTTTGCTATAGGCTGGGCATTTGTGCGGCTGGCGGTGTCACACCGATGGAACCATTCGAATGCGGATTCGATTCCGTGCAAGGTAATAAACGATTACCCGAAATCATTTTTATTTATTCAAAACGGACCGGGATCGCAACAGCAATTAATTTAATTTTTCCACTGCATTTGCGATCCTGAGAAACCCGAGAACCTTATAGTGGTATCAGAGCAAGGTTCCATTGTTCTCGTCCGTTTTGATCTCCAAATTGATTTTCAATGCGTTTATTCGATTATATTGCTAGTACTATGTTCATATGATGAAAACATAAAATTATAGTAATTTTAATTATGTAAAAATCGGATTTTTGGTTTGGGGTTTTCGTGTTCTTCGTGGGCAAAGAACGACAGGCTTTGCGGTGTCGTTCGGGCATCCCCAAGCATTGGGGAGGTGGGCCGACACCCCAGATCCTCCTGGGGATGTCGCCGATCAACACTAGACCTGGTGCCGGTGCTGGACATGGCGGCTGGGCGATGACCGGCCGGCTTCTTCTTCCTCCATCTCCATAGTTTGAAAGGGGGCAAAGGGGGTTGGCCAGCAGGTTTTGGGGCCTCTCCGACGAGCCCGCCGGCACCGGCAAGACAGGACGGCGCCTAGTGGTCGGCCGCTAGAGGGGGCGCCGCCCCCAGAACCCATCCTGCTCCCCCTGCCCATCGCCATGGAAACCTGCAGCTCCTGCTATAGCTACGTTTAGGGTTTAGGGTTAGGGGGGGGGCGGCAACCAGGCGGACGGGCAAGCAGCCCATGACCGATCCAGCCGAGTCGCACTCGCCGGGTCCCTACTGGCCCAGGCCCGAGCCCAGGCGCCCAACTGTTGGGCGCTTGGTCCAATCCCTGGCTCAATAGGGTCCGAGCCTGGGCTTGGCCAAAGGGACTAAGCCCACTCTTCCCAAATTCCAAATTAAAACCACAAAACCCCAAGCCCATTTAATAATTAAATTGGATTTTAATTTAAATTCAAAATTATTTTAAAATTTTAAATTGGTCATTAATGATTATGAAATCATTAACTTTAACAAATATTTTTTAATTAATTAAAGTTAATTATTGATTTAAGTGTTAAATTAGTAATTAATTTTAATTAACTAATTTAAAATTTAGATTAGTAATTAACTAATCTAAGAGTTAGATTAGTAATTAATTTTAATTAACTAATCTAAGAGTTAGATTAAAAGTTATTAATTAATTCTTTTTAATTATTAGTTTTAGAGTTAAATTAGTAATTAACATTAATTAAATAATATAAGAGTTAGATTAGTTGTTAATAAATAATTAGAGCTGACTATTAATTTAAGTGTTAAATTAATAATTAACTTTAATTGACTAATCTAAGAGTTAGATTAGTAATTAATTATGAATAGTCTAATTGTTAGATTATTAATATTGTTTAATGTAAATGTTAGATTGTATTAATTATTAGAAATGTTCTAATGGCATGGAATATTATGAAAATTATTAATTTAAAGTGTGTGCACATGTGATATGTGATTTGATGCTTTTAAATTTGATTTAATTACATGTTAAGATATTAAAAGGAGTTTTTGAAATTCAAATACTAATTTTGATTGAAACCCAGCTTTTTGAAAGTCAAACTTATTTAATTTTGAAACTCTTTTACTTTAGCCATGTAATGCACTTATCTTGTGTAGAATGGATATAAAACGCACTGTGGACATGGATATGCACCTTTTAATACCTCATGTGATGTACGTGGATCGTGGATTTATATTTGTATGTTTATTAATTGTTAATAAATATAGGTGTGCGTACCTCTCCTTCTCTCATACTCCGATGTACTTCTACATCCCTCTTTTTGTACTGGCCATAAGGCCTTCTTCAATTTACATGTAAATTTAGAATTTGTAATATGATCGAGGCAATCGAGAAAGGAGCGAGGATGATCCACAGTTGCAACCAGGAAGGCGATTTGATGGAGATCCTTTGCCTATGTGTTTGCAGGCTTATCTAATATAAATGTTATGTTAGATTGTGTGTGCGTTTGACTGATGGCTCCAGTCAAACCCACTATGCTATCTATGACCACACTAGACATGTATGTGATACAATGTTTTTATTTTGATTATGAATCAAAGTAAGTATAATATATAGTAAATATATACGATATATTTATATACTATCACCTAGGTAAGATGAAGATAAAAGTTATCTAAAAATCCTCGCTAAATTCTAAACTGTAACGTGAGTAGTTGAGAACTTACCGCGTGGTCCTCCTTCATTATAGTCATAGGATTCGAATTACTTTAGGCAGATCTGTTGTGCTATCCACAAGGCCTGTTTAATTGTAAGTAGAGAGTATAGCTATGGCATAAGTTGCCTATTGATCGGGGTAGAAGAACCATGTAGCCTTGTTGTGCTATCCACAAGGGCTACATGCAAATCTATGCTCGTCTCGTAATGATGGTGATCCTTAGACCAGAATTAATGGTTTGTTGTGCTATCCACATGACTATTAAATCTCTTGGGACCGAAGATATGATCAGATATTGCAAGGAGTTGCAAGTCTTATGAGATGGGTGCTCTTTGATTATATTACAGCTTGTTGTGCTATCCACAAGGCTGTACTACAAGTCATTGAGATTTTGATTCCTACTAGGAGGCTGTCGGCGTCTCCCGTTCTATATATCTGAGGGTTATACAGTCTGTTGAAAGTTAGTGAGAGTTAAAACTTGATTAAAAGCCCATATCTTATTTTATATTTGATAACGGAACATCTGCTAAAATAGATTTTATTTATCTCCTATAAGGAAATAATGTTGTCGAATAACCCACTCCGTGGCGCACTTGATGCCAATCTTTTGACAGGTCCGAACTACTTGGATTGGCTCATAAACTTAAAGATTGTCTTCAGGTTTGAGCACATTGTCTACATCCTTGGAGATGATCCTCCTACTGAACTAGTATTAGATCCCCCTGAGGCAGAGATGATCGCATATGATAAATGGAAGAGGAAGAGGTTAGAAGCTATTGGGATTCTTTTGCCCAATGAGATGCATAATGACCTCGCACTTGCCTCACTGCATGCATCATATACACCGTTCATAGTTGATCACAACATGAACAAGATACAAATTTCTTAATTGGTGAGACCAATAAAAAGAGGAAAGCTGCAGTTGCCTTTGAGAAAGTTAAAAGCAAGAAGCTGAATAAACTAAAGTCTGCGTTTGAGAAGGACAATGGCAAAAGAGTAGTAAAGGGTGACTGTTTCTACTGTAAGCAGAATGGTCACTGGAAAATGAACTACAAGGAGTTCCTCAACGATAAAGCTCATGGAAAAGTGAAGCTATCAGAAGCTTTAGATATCTATATGATAGATATCAACTTGTCAGTTAGAGATTCCATATCTTAGGTATTAGATACTGGATGTGCTTCTCATATCTGCCATGATGTGCAGATGCTGACAAGTAAGCGCAAGCTGAGAAAAGGCGAGGTGGAACTGAGGCTTGGAAATAGTGCAAAAGTTGCGACGGTTGCTGTAGGGACAACAAACCTCATACTTCCATTGGGAGACGTCTTATAATTGGAAGATTGTAATTACGTACCTAACATAATAAAGAACATTTTAATATCTTGTTTGGACAAGATAGGATATAGGATGAGCATTGAGAACAAAAATTGTTTGATTTATTATAGCAATAAATCAATAGCTTCTGCACCTTTAGTCAACGGTCTATATTTTGTTTATATTTCTTATTAAAATCTTCACATTGATAATGCTCTTAAGAAGAACAAGAATTGTGTGAACCAAGTCTACATGTGGCATTGTAGACTTGGACACATTGGTGAAAGTAGGCTGCAAAAGTTGCACAAATATGAATATTTAAATGCATTCGATTATAAATCGTTTGCGACATGTTAGTCCTACTTTATGGGAAAGATGGCAAAATCTCCATTTACTAGACATGGAGAATGTGCCAAGAACATTTTGGAACTAATATATTCGGATGTATGTGGTCCCATGTCCACCCAAGCCAAAGGTGTTCTTTAGTACTTCATCATGTTCACCGATGACTTCTCGAGATTCGGCTATGTGTACTTAATGAAGTATAAGTTGGAAGCGTTTGAGAAGTTCAAAGAGTTCAAGAATGAAGTAAAGAAGCAGACAAGAAAGAGTATTAAATCTCTTCGATCTGATCAAGAAGGATAATACTTGAGTACTAATTTCACACAATTCTTGAAGGATAATGATATCTTTTCTCAGCTGACCCCTCCATATACACCATAGATGAATGGTGTATCAGAAAGGAGAAATCGCACCTTATTGGATATGGTGCGATCCATGATGAGCTTTTTGGGATTATCAGTGTCCCTTTAGGGGTATGCTCTAGAGTCAACAGCCTACCTACTAAATAGAGTACCCAGCAAGTCTGTGGCCTCTACTCCATATGAGATATGGAAAGGAAGGAAACCAGAATTTAAACATGTTTAAGTCTGGGGTTGTCCTGCTCATGTAAAGAGGCATGATCTAGACAAGCTGGAATCACGAACTGATAAATGCAAGTTTGTGGGATATCTAAAGAAAACCTTTGGATACTACTTTTACCATCTTGGTGAACAAAAGGTGTTTGTCGCCAGGAAAGTTGTCTTCTTGGAAGAGGAATACCTTCTCCAAGAGGACAATGGGAGTAAAATTGTACCGGAAGAGGTTCCAGATCCTCAAACAGCTGCAATATCATCGAATGAGATATCAGTTCTTGAATCTATTCAAGTACACACAGATGAGCCTCGTAGATATGGTAGAGCATCTAGACTACCCAAACGATATGTGGGACATATCGATAAAGCAGAGTCTAAGGTAGAATATAATGAGGATGATGATCCTAAATCCTACCAGGAGGCGTAGAAGACCCACAAGCCAGGAGATGGCGAGAAGCCATGAACTTTGAAATCCAGTCCATGTACAGCAACCAAGTTTGGAACTTGGAGAACTTGTCTGAGGGTATTGTACCCATTGGATGCAAGTAGATCTTTAAGAGAAAGATCGGTGTTGATGGATGGATTGGCACTTATAAGGCAAGGTTGGTGGCGAAGGGATATCGTCAAAAGAAAGGAATTGACTATGACGAGACTTTCTGACCAATTTCCATGATAAAGTTGATCAGAGTACTACTCGCCATAGCTGCATACTTTGATTACGAGATCTGACAGATGGATGTGAAGACTGTGTTCTTCAACGGTAACCTTAAGGAAGAGGTGTATATGATACAACCTGAAGGTTTCACATCCAAAGAGTTTCTAGATAGAGTGTGCAAGTTTTAGAGGTCCATTTATAGACTGAAGTAGACTGTCCGGAGTTGAAACATAAGATTTGACGAGGCTATTAAGTCTTATGATTTTATTAAGAATGAAGATGAGCCTTGTGTGTACAAGAAGACCAGTGGGAGTGCAGTCACCTTCTTAGTCTTTTACGTAGATGACTTACTACTCATTGGGAATGATGTAGCTATGATGTCATCAGTAAAGGTTTGGCTGTCGAAAAACTTCTCTATGAAGGATTTAGGAGAAACATCCTACGTATTGGGAGTACGGTTCTATAGAGATAGATCAAAGATGATGCTCAGAATGACCCAATCCATGTATATAGATATCATCATCAAATGGTCTGGCATGGAAAATTCCAAGAGAGATCTCATACCGATGAGACATGGAATTTGTGTCTCAAAAGAGCAGTCTCTTAAAACTCCTAATGAAAGGGCATTCATGGATAGAGTACCCTTTGCCTCTGCCAAAGGATCTATCATGTATGCCATGCTATGTACAAGGCCTAATGTTGCCTATGCTCTAAGTGTTACGAGTAGATTTCAAGCTGATCCAGGCGAAGAGCACGGGAAGGCAGTGAAATGTATCCTTAAGTACTTGAGAAGAACGAAAGATATATTTCTTGTTTATGAAGGAGGTGAGTTGAAACTGTGACTAACTCGAGTTTTCAGTCATATCCAGATGATAGCAAGTCTACATCTGGTTTTCTGTTCACTTTTAACAGAGGAGCAGTGCACTAGAAGAGTTCCAAGCAAGAAACCGCTGCAGATTCGATGACTGAAGCTGAGTAGATTGTTGCAGCTAAAGCTACCAAGGAAGCAGTATGGTTGAAGAATTTCATCACGGACCTTGGCGTAGTTCCCAGCATCACTGATCCTGTTCTGCAGTTGTGCGATAACAATGGGGTCATTGCACAAGCGAAAGAGCTGCAGTCTCATCAGAAATCGAAACATATTCTGAGGCACTTTCATCTCATCAGAGAGATTATTTCTGGAGGAGATGTAGTGGTGGAAAGAGTTCCATCTATCGACAATCTAGTAGATCCACTGACAAAGCCATTGTCTCAAATTGTATTTGAGCGTCACCTAGAGTCTATAGGTTTATTGCATAAAGGTAATTGGCTTTAGTCCAAGTAGGAGATTATTAGTCTTAGGTGGCCTCGATCCAATCTGACTATGTAAATCTCGTTCATTTATTAATAAAATGGCATTGTTTGATTATGTGTAATTCGTTCTTTTACCGTCTAATAATGAAGTCCGTGAATATATGCGATAGTGATCAAATTATGATGAGATCATACTAATGAGACTGATCACTTAAACACACATATTCTTAATAGTTCGTAGTCAGAGGATATCCGAGAAGGACATCGGATATCCAGTTAGACAAGTACATATTACTCCTACTCTACGATGAGGGTGACTGATCTCATAGTAACTTGTGTGGAGACACTAAAGCGAATCTGTAGGTGCTCATGAGAGAATGAGTTCACTGAACTGATTCAACTGAATCGCTGGATGGTATAGTACATGACTATCAACCAACTTAATTTTATTGTCGCAGTTACGTGGATGGTCCTTGTACCTGAGACACCAAGGATATCTTGTCGGTGGACTTCTGTACTTTGACCTTGGTTTACAGTTCTCTATTCACGGGATTCTAAACAGCCAAAGATCAGGTACAGTGGAATACCGTCGAAGGGAATAAAGTGTCAATAAGGAATCATTCGCTCTCGGTACTTAGATAGAGAATGCTTTAAGAAGGATGCACAAGAGTCCCTGGCCAAGACATACGATAATATCGGGAACGGAGTTTTCCGATATTATACGGCAGCATCCGATCCAAGTGAGTCGACCAGTTAGGGTTTGACAGTAAACCATATCCTGAGTTGACTTGAGAGCATTGTATGAATGAAGGATTATATTCACGCGGTAACTGTTGGCGGAAAGGTTCCAAGAGTGGGTTGCTTAACCCCAATACCTTCCAGGTTCACGCGGTGTTTCTTGGCACCCAAAGTGATCGGAGGCCTGACCGAATTCAATGTGCGACATTAATTCAATTTTTTAATTAATTAATATGAATTATTAATTGATTAATTAAGTCAATGATGAGTCACTGGGATTATTGGGCCATTAACCGGATTGGTAATTGGGCCTAGAGGGTCACACGCAAATGATTCTCAAGGCTGTGGATAAAAGTGGGTTTTATATTATACCGTAGTTTTTTTTTAAAATCGCGTAGTTAATATAAAATATAGCGAATGGGCTGAACAGGCCAGGCTGCTGCTCAACCCTAGCCACCCCACTCCTCTCTCCCTCTCTCTCTCTGGCGCTCTTGCTCTCTCCCCTCTCTGGAGATAGCTCTGTCGTCTTCTCCGATCCCGTTCTATAGGAAATCGACGGCGCATTGTGGCGAACGACGAATCGGTCATAAGCTGCAAGGAACGAGGAACGTGAGGAATTGCACCGCGAGGAGGATCTCATGGACTTCGCCAGAGGGCGGGCATTTGCGCGGCTGGCGGTGTCACATAAACGGAACCGTTCGGACGTGGATTCGATTCCGCGCAAGGTAAAAAAGATTACCCAAATCATTTTTATTTTTTTGAAACGGACAAGGATCGCAACGTTAATTAATTTTATTTTTCTGCTGCGTTTGCGATCCCGAGAAATCCGAGAAAACCTTACACTCACATCATTCACACAATCCCATTGCATAGGGGTTTAAAAGAATATACAAAAAGTGAGTTTTCTTAGTTTAGTTGCATGCTTCTTATTCTTTTTAGAATAAATACTACACTATCACCAAAGCCCTAACCAATCTTATTTTTCTTTGTTTCTTTTGCAAGGATTCAAAGAAACAAAGCAAAGAATAATACAAAAAAGTGAGTAAAGTAGAAAGAAGGCTTTTCTTTTTCGGCCAGCCGAAAAGGAGGAAATAGAAGACTCCACAAGAATCACCCATTAGACAGGTAAGTAGCAATCACTTCTTTTCTATTGAGATCCTTGATCTCTGGTGATCATGATCATGTTTTTCCTTATTTTTCATATTAATGATGAATGATGATATAATAGCATATTGAATTGAGCACTCACTGTTTTTTAGCGATCACAGTGGGACTTATTCTTGCCGTTTCTTTTTTTTACTCTCTTTTACACTTAGCACCCTTTGGCACCCTCCTGATGGACAATGATGGCCTTATGGAATGATGAAGAAGAATTATCCTTGGATGAGTCCGTAGAAGAGGAAATGATAAATCTTTATCTTGTGGCACAAGAGACGAATGGGGTAATTTTGGAATCTTTACCTTTTATCTTAGATGAATTTCAAGAAGCATTTGATTTTATTTACTTTAGATACAAAATGGTTAAACAAGAAAATAAGAGACTTAGCAAAGAACTAGTATCCTGTCATGATGATTTTCAACTCAAAGCTTTCATGATGGAAAATAATTTGTTGAAATCTGAATGAGGTACTTAAGTATGAAGTTTTTACTATGTGCCCCTCGGGCACTCTTTGGTTGGTTGGTTGATCTTAATCCTTTGTGCACCTCGTGCACACCCTTGGCAACAAAATTTTGCCCCCCTTTGATTGCCTTAAGTTGTGATTGTGAGATCATTGTGATTGAGTTGATTTACTTTATATTTTCATGTTATCTATTGATCTGGGAGATTTTAGAGTTGTTAACTATTTTATATATATTCTGTATGTTTGAAAGGAGAGTTCCCCTTTTTTATATGTGTTACAGGCTTCAAATCACATCGACACTAGATGACCCATTTTGATTCATGTTGTTCACAGCCGACGCCATTCAGTCAGTTATCTTGCTGCTTGAGGCCCTACTGTTTGGAGGCTTACTTTGCTGAATCATGTCGACACCAGATGACGTGATTTAGAGACAGAAGGTCTCTCCTACCATCAACCCTTCGGATCTCTTATTATCTTTGTTATTATTATTATTTATTGCATTAGAGACCATCCCGGTCACGGGTCATAAGCATTGGGAGTTCACTCCCTCTTTTAGGAAACACCCTTCTCGGCACTCTCAACTCTCTCTGACTAGGGTTGGTACCTCGGTTAGACTAGAGTGGTTTGTGTTGAGACCTCCATAAGTTCCCAAAAGCGAAAGATTCCCTCTTTGCTCATCAGGCAGGTTGAACCATTGAAGTCCCGTGTTAGTTGTTGCATTCGTTGTGAGTTAAAGCCATAGAGAATAACGGAGAAAAATTAAACTGAAACTAGGATCCTACCCTTGAGTAAATTCACCTTAAAAACTTACTAATTTCAACAAGAAAACCTCAAGAAACATAAACATATACTTCTCTGAGATTGTGTGCAAAATTGTTTGAGCCTTTTGTTGATCTGACATTATGATGCTACGTTCAAGTAGAATCGTTGGCATGGCCTCATACGAGTACGATAACCTGTTTGAACACGAGGGAGATACTAATGCCCATCAAAATCATGTCCAATTTTAGTTTGAACATGAGGGAGATGCTCATGTCCCTCAGAATCATATCTAATTTCAGTTTGAACACGAGGGAGATGCTCATGTCCCTCATAATCATATCCAGTTTTAGTTTGAACACGAGGGAGATGCTCATGCCCCTCATAATCATGTTCATTCCCAATATGACCAGTATAATCCCACTGTTGGTTTTCATGCTCATTCTTACGTCCATGCTGTAGGATCTGAATTCAATCCTACTTCTGGGGGAGCTCAAGATCAAACTGAGCCCTCATCCATGCCTACTCTAGACTTGGTCTCCGCTCTTGGAGTCCTTGCTACTCACGTGGATCCTCAACAGCTCGAGGCAATCCAATTGATTTTGAAAGGGAAGACTCCCTCAAGTTCCTCTGAACCGGCTATTCTATCTGTTCCTATCTTTCATCAGGTCCCTATCCAGGCAATGGAGAGCCTTCGTATCTCCACCCCGCCGCAGGCAGGTCATCAACATTCCACTACCCAGTATCCTTCAAGCCCACAAACTCCTATCCTTCCAAATGCCCTCGGGCACGGTGGAAATGTTGTCAGATCTTGACCATACTATCCACTTTGCCCAATTACTCTAGGAGGCAAGCATTTCATACCTCTCCACCAGAATCAATTGATCCGCTCACCCAAGGTCTTTTGATCAAGATGAATCAAATGGATGAGCAATACAAGGATATGAAAAGAATGATCGATGCCAAAGCCACACCATAAATTTATGTACCACCCTTACCAGTCTTCCATATGTTACCATCTGAGATGCCAGTTTACAGAAGATACAATGGCACGGGTAATCCTTTCATCCACCTGAAGGAGTTCTTATATGAGTCGTCATTCTGACAGAATGACAAGAGGTCCCTGGCTTTTCTGTTCAGAAGATCATTCGAGGGACCAGCCCTCAAGTGATTCTTTTCACTAGACCCTGTCGATGTAGAAGACTTCGGTACTGTGTTTAAGAAATTCCTACCGAGGTACAAAGACCAAGTCACTCCATCCCTGTCTATTACTGATTTGGTGGCTAAGAGAATGAAACCAGATGAGGACTTCGTCACGTTTGTAGATAGGTGGCGAGCAATAGCCGAAAAGGTGAAGGATCATCTATCTGAGTCAGAGCAAGTCAAGATGATGATTGCCAATGTCACTCCTCAATACAAGCTGGTCCTTATTCTCTGAACAATCTCACAAACATGGCGGAGGTACATGAGAGGGCGCACTATGCCTTGAATGCTTTCAAGGATTCTACCTACTCTAGTGTGTTTGACCCCCATATACCTAATAGGCCTCCACCCAAGAAGTCTAATGCACCTAGCTCCTCTAATACGGGTTTGACCACTGAAGGTACCATGTCTCATGAGCAGGTGAGCACCATGAACAATAATCAAGCCTCATTTGTGAGAAATCAACCACCTCCATACAACAAGCAGCGGCCTCAGAACCAACAAGGTTTACGGCCTTTACAACAGTAACCTCTTCAGTCTACTTACAATCAGTCTCGTCAGCAGCCAGGGTACAACCAGGTTCCACCACCTATAGAAAATTCCCAACAGAGAAAACCTCCTGGCCCTAAGAGGACCACATACTCACCACTCCCAGAGTCACTCTCCGATATCTTTAATGCTCTTATGGCAGCACACGCCCTTTCATTACCAAAAGAAAGGACTATATGGCTTCAAAATGCTGATACATCCCGCTACTATATATTCCACAAGCAGCCTGGGCACATTGTTGATGTATGTTTATAGTTTTCGGGATTATATTCATGACCTCAATGATCAGGGAGGGATGGATTGGGATGAGATGCGTAAATACATTACTGCTTTGAAAGCTAAGAGGCCTCTACAGCAACAACAACAGCCACAACAGCAGATTCAAAGGGCACCTATCCAACAAGCGGCACCACAACCGCTAAATATGGGAACTGTAGAAAATCCATTATCAAAGCATTCGAATCAGATGGCCCCTATCCTCACCAACAACCAATCTGAGGTGAATAGGCGTAAGCAATGGAAAGTAGAGGAGTCATCTTCTATATACTCCGTTGTTTACACGCCTGATACTGCCACTCAACCGCCTCACACCATTATCCGCATCCCTAGGCCTCCACCAAAGCATACAACATTTGTTCCACCGCCATAACCCCTAAAACCCAATCCTACCATACCCACCACCTCAACACCACCATCCACCCCTAAACCCTTGCTCATCATCCCCAGGCCATCACCGCCACCAAAGAACCCTCCACCCATCCATGATCATATCATGCCATTAAAACCCTTATTACACATCCCTTTCCCCACATCACCTAGTCATGACAACCCCTAACCCACCAAACCACTCATAAGCACTCCGCAACCACCACCTGCCGCTCAAAACCACCATATCATCCCATCCAAACCCTTGATCATCAACACGGTAGTTGTCAAGGCCTCACCATCATCCTCTACTACTGAGCCGCAACCATTGGTGCTCTGGAGCGGCTGGATATTCAATAAGGTGTTCCCTCAATCTGCTGTGCCAGAGGGTCCTTTACAGTCAACAAAAGAACTACAAAATAAAGAGAGTACACCAGGCACTCAATATGATCTTCTAAAACATCTGGATAAGACATTGGCACGCATCTCTGTGCTAAAGCTGATTATGAGATCCAAGACCCATCAAGAGGCGCTGATGGAGTATTTACAGAGAGTCATGGTAAATGAGGATGTGCCTGTATAGAAGATCACTACAATTCTGGTACTGCAAAGTGACCCGCCGTCCATATCATTTCACAATTCTGAGTTAGCACCTCTGGTAGCACGGGGCATGGCTTTGAGTATTACTGTGAATATATGTCGGAAAGCCATTAACACATGCTTAGTAGATACAGGGGCTTCAATCAATATTCTACCGCCACGGACATTGGAATTGTGTGGCATGCCGAAAGAGAAATGGATACCCTCTCCCATATCAGTGACTGCTTACAATAATACCACTAGATCTCTACTGCGCATGGTCTACCTCAAGGTAGAACTAGGCCCGGTTTGTCATTTAGAGGTCAAATTCCACATCCTAAAGATAGACCCCTCCCTTAAAGGCATCCTTGGTTACCCATATATCGAACTCCTTGAGGTTGTTCCTTCCACTAATCATCAATGCCTCAAGTTTCCTTACAAAGGTCATATTGTCAAAGTGATTAGCATGCCGATCCTTGCTGCTACTCATTTCTTTGATACCAATTCGGTTCCTATTCAAACATCTATCCACAAACCAATTCTTTCTCTCTTAGATGTAGTGCTCAAAATCGTGTCATGCTTTCTTTGATATCATGTGTTCTATGATAAATGAATCAAAATAAATTAAGTGTGATTGCCAAAAATAGAGGGCTTCAAAGATAAAGTGATTGCATACTAACCTTGTGAATTTGGGAGGATTGTGGTTCTTTTGTTCTTTTCCTTTGACCGACTAAAGAAAAGAGCCTCTTCTTTTACTCTTGTTTTTTGTTGTTTTCCCTTCAAGCTTTCTTCAAATCCTCTCTTTCCTTCTCTCTAAATCTTGCAAAATGAATCAAACGAAGGAGAAGGAAAAGATGGTTAGAGCTATGGGTAGTGTAGTATCTATTATATCTATCAAATCTAATATAAACTAAACTAAGAAACTCACTTGTTTTTTATCTTCTTAAATCCCTAACACATATAGGTATGAAAGATTATGATGTGGGTGTGTGAAATATGAAGTGATGGGATGAAGAATCAAATAAAAACAGTAATGATTATGATGACAATCTAACTAGAAAATTAAGAAAACTAGCGAAGAGAAGAAAAGGGCAAGAGTATGCTTGGCCCCTCCATAGCCTTTGGTCTTCTAAGCTTCAATGGAGAAGGAAGAAGAGAGAGAAGAAGCTCTCCAATTATTGTCCACGTTCTTCACCAAAGAGGGTGTAAGAGGTTTCGGATCCAGTTGTTAAGTTGGTTTCGGTGTTGGACCCCTTCGGATGGACCATTGCGGGACTGGGGCTTGGCTTCTGTTTGGCGTCTGGCGTGTGCGACACCATTATGAATGGCGTCAGCCTAGGGAGACGCCATTTAGAGTAGCGGCTGCTGTGCCGCGTGGGCCAATGTTGCGGTGTGTGCGTACGGCCTGGTCTCATCATCTGATTGGCGTCCTACGTGGTAGACGCGATTCAGATATCTATTAGTGCACAACCCCTATCCTGTCGCCTGAATGGCATCTTTTTAGAACGAGCGATTTAGGCGCGTTCCATTTGACGCCCGAGCCTTCCCTCCTTTCTCTCATTTCTCTCATTCTCACTCTCTCTCCTCCCCCTCTTCGACCCTCTCCTTCCCTCCCTCTTTCCCTTCTTCCTCTTTCACCACCCTGACGCCCCTCTACCTCCCACCACCATCTCTTCCGTGGCACCGCACTCTCCGGATGGCGGCCGACATCCCGGTGGAGTGACGGCTTCTACTGCGATACCGGCCGCGGATTGTGGCGTGGTAGTTCAACAGCAAGGAACAAGGAGGAGTTCAAGCTAAACCGGTAAGGTGACGATTCTCGTTGTGTTTTGTTTAAAACCATGATTTTCCCGCTTTGAAGTATGCGACGTGTATGGAAATTTTTGAGTAGAAAGAGCATGTTTTAAGGAGGTTTTAATGAAAATGGACTTCTTTATGAAATGGGGTTTAGTGTGTTTCAATTGGTTATTTGATTTCCTCCCCTATCTTCTTGTGTTTTAGGTGTTTTTGAGGGAGAAGGGACCCCGGTTTTGGCTCGGTGGAGGCCGGAGGATTCATCGGTTTCAAGCGTTATATGGCATAGAGACCAGGTGACGCCATTTATAATAGTGTCGACCATGGCCGACGCAATTTACGACCCATTTTCTCGGACCCCGTGGCCAGTGTATGGATAAAGAGCTTAATAGCGTCGCCCATGGGAGACGCCATTCACGCTATTATCCCCTAGGTCCCAGTGCTGTAGAACACAAAACCTGTTCAAAGGTCTTGAATGACGTCGGCCACAGGCAACGCCAATGAAGACATAACCTCATTAATTCATGCAATTAGCATGTGTTTACATTGTTAGATAGCTTGGTTACATGCATGCTTGAAATCGTATATCAAGGCCAAAGATTTCTACGTAATCAGATCGCATTGTGTTGTGTTTTATGCGATCGTGGACCTAGAGTGACAATTGATGGCACTTAGGTATCTTGTGTTGGTGTGGGAGTGGCACAGTACTGGCGTGGGAGTGGTAGGGTAACGCCTAGCAAGTGAGGGTCACTCGGTGAACCCCGGGGTATAGCTAGTACCGGTGTGGGAGTGGTACATTCGGAGTGTTACTCGTGGTTGGGAGGATATATAATCACTTAGAGCTAGACAGGCCGGAATAGCCAGTGTGTTATCCGAGGGGTTGCTGTTGCGTCCAAGTGGGTCGGTGTTTTCCGCGTTAGGCTGCGTGGTTTGTGTGTTTAGCCGAGACGCCGGTTGTGGACTCCATAGTAGAGTGGTTTCAGAGTTGTGCCTGTTGCATTTACAAAGGCATGTGTTTCATATCGGAATTTGGGAATCTTTAGGAATTGTGTTTACTACTTTACTTTAATTGCATATATCTAGTCTTGTTGCACTATGGTTGCATGTGTGGGTGGTAGGGATCGAAGGATCCCTAGCGTGTCCAATTCAGTGTGACTCACTCCTATAGTTTTTAGGTGAGGGTTCTCGGCAGACGTAGTGTGGTGGAGTTTCATCTCGGGTTACGCGCCGGCAACCATCATTCCGGGGTATGCCTCACTGTAGTTGTTATTTCCTTTTCATGCTTATACGCTTAATTATTTCTTTTCAGTTGGAATCTGTCATTATTTGCTGAGTTGCACTATGGTTGTGTGTGTGGGTGGTGGGGATCGGAAGATCTTTGGGAGTTGTGTTTAGGGTTTAGGGTTTAATTGCCTATATCTAGCCTTGTCGCACTGTGGTTGCGTGTGTGGGTGGTAAGGATCAGAGGATTCCTATTGAGTCCATTTCGGTGTTAGGTGAGGGTTCCTGGAAGACGTAGCGTGGTAGAGTTGTTGGTTTCTCGTGTTTCTCCAGATCACTTACGCAGTGAAAATAAAAATAATTTAAACAGCGATCCATTCCCATTTCGAATAAACCAAAACCGGAAATATGGTAATCGAACATTATCGCGTGCGGATTCGAATCCGCGACCGATTGGTTCCATCGGTGTGACACCGCTAGATGTGCAAGCGCCCGGCCTCTAGCGAAGTCCACGCGATCCTCCTCGTAGTGGATATCCTCACGGTTCCTCGTTCTTTGCAGCCCACGAAGCCTCCATCGTTCGCCGTAACGATCGCCGCAACACGCGGACGATTTCTCGTCGAACGGGAGTCAGAGAAGCGGCAGAGTAGATCCGGGCTCGTCTGGGACGCCAGAGGAAGAGAGGAGGGGGTGGCCATGGTTGAGCAGCAACCTGGCCTGCTCAGCCTGTTCACTACATTTTATATTAACCGCACAGTTTTTCATAAAAACTCCCGGTTTATATAAAACCCAATTTATTATCCATCGCCTTGATAATCATTTGCGTATGACCCTCTAGGCCCAATAATCAGTCCGGTTAATGGCCCAATAAGCCCAGTAACTTCTTATTGCCCTGATTAATCAATTAATAACTCATATTAATTAATTAATCAATCGAATTAATGTCGCACATCAAATTC
Organism: Zantedeschia hybrid cultivar; assembly: GCA_030544215.1. NCBI lineage: Eukaryota > Viridiplantae > Streptophyta > Magnoliopsida > Alismatales > Araceae > Zantedeschia > Zantedeschia hybrid cultivar. The sequence continues at coordinate 20,840,493 of JARZZO010000009.1, forward strand.
GATCGGGCCTCCAGTCACGTTGGGTGCCAAGCAACACCGCGTGAACCCGGAAGGTATCAGGTTAAGTAACCCACTCTTGTAACCTTTCCGCCGACAGTTACTGCGTGGATATAATCCTTCATTCGTACAATGCTTTCGAGTCAACTCAGGGTATGGTAAACTGTCAAACCCTAACCGGTCGACTCACTTGGATCGGATGCTGCTATATAATATCGGAAAACTCTTTTCCCGATGTTATCGTCCACCCTGGCCAGGGACTTCCGCGCATCCTTCCTAGCGCATTCTATCTCTAAATACCGCGAGCAAATGATTCCTTATTGACACTCAATTCTCTTCGACGGTATTCCGTTGTACCCGATCATTGGCTGTTTAGAATCCCGTGGTTAGAGATTCGTAAACCAAGGTCAAAGTATAGAAGTCCACAGACAAGGTGTCCTTAGTGTCTCAGGTCCGAGAACCATCCACGCAACTGCGACAATATAATCAAGCCAGTTGACAGTGAGGTACAATACCATCCAGCGATTTAGTCGGATCAGTTCAGTGAACTCATTCTCTAATGAGCACCTACAGATTCGCCTTAGTGTCTCCACAGAAGAGACTATGAGATTAGTCACCCTCATCATAGAATATGAGTAATATGTACTTGTCTAACTGGATATCCGATATCCTTCTCGGATATCTTCTGACTACGAACTATTAAGAATATGTGTGTTTAAGTGATCAATCTTATTAGTATGATCTCATCATAATTTGATCACTATCACACATATTCACGGACTTCATTATGAGACGATAACAATACGAATTACACATAATGAATATTATGCTATTTATATTAATAAACGAACTAGATTTATATAGTCAGATTGGCTTGTAGACCACCTAAGACTAACAATCTCCCACTTGGACTAAAGCCAATCACCTTTATGCACTAATCCAATAGACTCTAGGTGATGCTCAAACACATTTTGAGACAGTGGCTTCATCAGTGGATCTGCTACATTATCGGCGGTCCATCACTACATCTCCTCTGGAAATGATCTCTCTGATAAGATAAAAGCGCCTCAAATTATCTTTCGATTTCTGATGATACCGCGACTCTTTCACTTGTGCAATAGTTCCATTGTTGTCGCACAACAGCGGAACATGATCAGAGATGCAGGGAATTATGCTAAGGTCGGTGATGAACTTCTTCAACTATACTGCTTCCTTGGCGGCTTCAGCTGCAGCGATGTGCTCAGCTTCAGTCGTCGAATATGCAGTGGTTTTTTTCTTGGAACTCTTCCAGCACACTGCGCCTCCATTCAAAGTAAACACAAATCCAGATGTAGACTTGCTATCATCTGGATCTAACTAAAAATTCGAGTCAGTAAACCTCGCAGTTTCAAGTCACCTCCTCCATAGACAAGAATCATATCCTTAGTTCTTCTCAAGAACTTAAAGATACATTTCACTGCCTTCCGCTGCTCTTCGCTTGGATCAGCCTGAAATTTGCTCGTAATACTTAGAGAATATGCTTCATCAAGCCGTGTACATAGCATGGCAGACATGATAGATCCAATGGCAGAGGCATATGATATTCTATCCATGAATGCCCTCTCATTAAGAGTCTTATGAGACTGCTCCTTTAAGAGATTAATTTTGTGTCTCATCGGTATAAGACCCCTCTTGAAATTTTTCATGCCCAACCTTTTGACAATAGTATCTATGTACAAGGATTGGGTCATTCCAAGTATCCTCTTTGATCTATCTCTATAGATCCGTATTCCCAAGACGTAGGATGCTTCTCTCAAATCCTTCATGAAGAAATTTTTTTTTTTTTCGACAACCAGATCTTTACCGATGATATCATAGGTACATCATTCCCAATGAGTAGTATGTCATCTACATAAAAAACTAAGAAAGTGACTGCGCTCCCACTGATCTTCTTGTACACACAAGGCTCATCTTCATTCTTAATAAAGTCATAATACTTGACAGTCTCGTCAAATCTTATGTTCTAGCTCCGGGAAGTTTCCTTCAGTCCATAAATGGACCACTGAAGCTTGCACACTTTCTCTGGAGATTCTTTGGATGTGAAACTTTTAGGTTGTATCATATACACCTCTTCCTCAAGGTTACTGTTGAGGAAGGCAGTTTTCACATCCATCTGCCAGATCTCATAATCGAGGTGTGCAGCAATGGCGAGTAGAACTTTGATCGACTTTATCATAGCAACTGGTGAGAAAGTCTCGTTATAGTCAATTCATTTTCTTTGACGATATCCCTTTGTCACCAACCATGCCTTATAAGTGTCGATCTATCCATCAACACCTATCTTTCTCTTAATGATCCACTTGCATCAAATGGGTACAATACCCTCGGGCAAGTCATCCAAGTTCCAAACTTGATTGGTGTACATGGACTGGATTTCTGAGTTTATGGCTTCTCGTCATTTTCTGGCTTCTAGGCCTTCTATGGCCTCCTAGTAGGTTTTAGGATCATCATACCCATTATATTTTACCTTAGACTTACCTTCATTGATATGTACCACATATCGTTCGGATAATTTAGGTATCTTACCAGATCTTCGAGGTTCATTTGTATGTACCTGAACAGATTCAAGAAATGATATCTCATCTTATGATAATGCAACTGTTTGGGGATCTGAAACCTCTTCCAGTTCTATTTTACTCCTATTGTCCTCCTGGAGAAGGAATTCCTCTTCCAGGAAGACAACTTTCCTAGCGACAAACACCTTTTGTTTACCAGGATGGAAAAATAGTATCCAAAGGTTTCCTTTGGATATCCCACAAACCTGCATTTCTCAGTTCGTGATTCCATCTTGTCTAGTTCATGCCTCTTTACATGAACAGGACAAGCCTAGACTTTAATATGTTTAAATTCTAGCTTCCTGCCTTTCCATATCTCATATGGAGTAGAGGTCACAGACTTGCTGGGTACTCTATTTTATAGGTATGCTGCTAACTCTAGAGCATACCCTTAGAGGGACACTGGTAAACTCAAAAAACTCATCATGGATTGCACCATGTCCAACAAGGTGTGGTTCCTCCTTTCATATACACTATTCATCTGCGGTGTATATGGAGGGGTCAACTGAGAAAAGATACTATTATCCTTTAAGAATTGTATGAAATCAGTACTCAAGTATTCTCCTCCTCGATCTGATCGAAGAGCTTTATTACTCTTTCCTAACTGCTTCTCTACCTCATTCTTGAACTCTCTAAACTTCTCAAACGCTTCCGACTTGTACTTCATTAAGTACACATAGCCAAATCTTGAGAAGTTGTTGGTGAACGTGATGAAGTATGAGAAGCCACCTTTGGTTGGGTGGACATGGGATCACATACATCTGAATGTATTAATCTCAAAATGTCCTTGGCATGTTCTTCATGTCCAGTAAATGGAGATTTTGCCATCTTTCCCAAAAGATAGGACTTACATGTCGTAAACAATTCATAATCGAATGCATTTAAATAACCATCGTTATGCAACTTTTGCAGCCTGCTTTCACCAATGTGTCCAAGTCTACAATGTCACATGTAGGCTTGATTCACACAATTCTTGCTCTTCTTAAGAGCTTTATCAATGTGAAGATTGTAATAAGAAACATTTAAAAGATATAGACCGTTGACTAAAAGTGCCGAAGCAATTGATTTATTACCATAATAAATCAAACAACTTTTGTTCTATATGGCAACCTATATCCTATCTTGTCTAAACAAGATATTGATATGAAGTTCTTTATTATGCTAGGAACATAATAACAATCTTCCAATGATAAGACATCTCTCGATGGAAGCCTGAGGTTTGCTGTCCCTACAGAAACTACCGCAACTTTTGCGCCATTAACTAGTCTCAGTTCCACCTCGCATTTTCTTAGCTTGCGCTTACTTGTCAGCATATGCACATCGTGGCAGATATGAGAAGCACATCTGGTATCTTATATCTAATATGTGGAATCTCTAACTGACAAGTTGATATCTATCATATAGATACTCTACCAGATCTACGAGGCTCATCTGTGTGTACTTGAACAGATTTAGGAACTGATATCTCATCTGATGATAATGTAGCTATTTAGGGATCTGGAACCTCTTCCAGTACTATTTTACTCCCACTGTCCTCCTGGAGAAGGTATTCCTCTTCCAGGAAGACAGCTTTTCTGGCGACAAACACCTTTTGTTCACCAGGATGGAAAAAATAGTATCCAAAGGTTTCCTTTGGATATCCCACAAACCTGCATTTATCAGTTCGTGATTCTAGCTTGTCTGTATCATGCCTCTTTACATGAGTAGGACAACCCCAGACTTTAACATGTTTAAATTCTAGTTTCCTGCCTTTCCATATTTCATATGGAGTAGAGGCCACAGACTTGCTGGGTACTCTATTCAGTAGGTATGCTGCTGACTCTAGAGCATACCCCCAGAGGGACACTGGTAATCCCGAAAAGCTCATCATGGATCGCACCATGTCCAACAAGGTGCGATTCCTCCTTTCTGATACACCATTCATCTGTGGTGTATATGGAGGGGTTAGTTGAGAAAGGATACCATTATCCTTTAAGAATTGTGTGAAATTAGTACTCAAGTATTCTCCTCCTCGATCTGATCGAAGAGCTTTAATACTCTTTCCTAACTGCTTCTCTACCTCATTCTTGAACTCTTTGAACTTCTCAAATGCTTCCGACTTGTACTTCATTAAGTACACATAGCTGAATCTTGAGAAGTCATCGGTGAACGTGATGAAGTATGAAAAGCCACCTTTGGCTTGGGTGGACATGGGACCACATACATCCGAATGTATTAGTTTCAGAATGTCCTTGGCACGTTCTCCATGTCCAGTAAATGGAGATCTTGCCATCTTTCCCATAAGGTAGGACTCACATGTCGTAAACAATTCATAATCGAATGCATTTAAATAACCATCGTTATGCAACTTTTGCAGCCTGCTTTCACCAATGTGTCCAAGTCTACAATGTCACATGTAGGCTTGATTCACACAATTCTTGCTCTTCTTAAGAGCTTTATCAATGTGAAGATTGTAGTAAGAAACATCTAAAAGATATAGACCGTTGACTAAAAGTGCCGAAGCAATTGATTTATTATCATAATAAATCAAACAACTTTTGTTCTATATGGCAACCTATATCCTATCTTGTCTAAACAAGATATTGATATGAAGTTCTTTATTATGCTAGGAACATAATAACAATCTTCCAATGATATGACATCTCCCGATGGAAGCCAGAGGTTTGCTGTCCCTACAGAAACTACCGCAACTTTTGCGCCATTAACTAGTCTCAGTTCCACCTCGCATTTTATGAGCTTGCGCTTACTTGTCAGCATATGCATATCATGGCAGATATGAGAAGCACATCTGGTATCTTATATCTAAGATGTGGAATCTCTAACTGACAAGTTGATATCTATCATATAGATATCTGAAACTTCAAACAACTTCACCTTTCCATGAGCTTTATCGTTGAGGAACTCCTTGCAGTTCCTCTTCTAGTGACCATTTTGCTTATAGTAGAAACAGTCACCTATTATGACTCCTTTAACATTGTCCTTCTTCCTTTTATCATTAGCTATCATCTCTGCCTCAAGGGCATCCAATGCCGGTTCAGCAAGAAGATCAGCTCCTAGGAAGTAGGCAATGTGCTCATTTCTGAAGACATTCTTCAGGTTTCTGAGTGAATCAGTGTAGTTCAGGCTAGTCAAAAGATCAAGTATGCCACGGAGTGGGTTATTCGACGACATATTTCCCTACAGGAGATAAAATCTATTTTAACAGATGTTTAGTTATTAAATATAAAACAAGTTATGGTTTTTTATTCAAATTTTAACTCCCACTAATTATCGACGGATTGTATAACCGTCAGCTATACAGAACGAGAGACGCCGACAGTCTCCTAGTGGGAATCAAAATCTCAATGACTTGTAGTACAACCTTATGGATAACACAAGAAAACTGTAAAACAATCAAAGAGCACCCATATCATGGGACTTGCAACTCCTTGCAATATCCAATCATAGCTTCGGTCCCCATAGATTTAATGGCCTTGTGGATAGCACAACAAACCACTAATTCTAATCTAAGCTAACCATCGTTACGCGACAAGTATAGATTTGCATGCAGCCCTTGTGGATATCACAACAAAGCTACATGGTTCCTCTACCCTGATCATATAGGCATCTAATGTCAAAGCTACAGTCTCTCCTTACAATTGAATAGGCCTTGTGGTAGCAAAACAAATCTGCCTAAAATAGTTCAAATCTTATGACTATAACGATGATGGACCACGCGGTAAGTCCTTAACTGCTCACGTTACGGCTTAGAATTTAGACGATGGTATTTAGATAACTTTTTTCTTGGTCTCTCCTTGGTGATAGTATATAAATATATCATATATTTTTACTAAATATTATACATGCTTTGATTCATAATCAAAATTAAAAACAATGCATCTCATACATGTCTAGTGTGGTCATGGATAGCACAGTAGTTTTGACTGAAGCCAACAGTCAAACGCACACACAATCTAACATAACATTTACATTAGACTACCCTGCAAACACATAGGTAAAGGATCTCCATCACATCACCTTCCTGGTTGCATCTGTGGATCGTCCTCGCTCCTTCCTCAGTTGCCTCGATAAGATTACATTTAAATCTAAATTTATATGTAAACAGAAGAGGGCCTTATGGCGAGTACAAGAGAGTGAGAGGTAGAAGTACACCGGAGTATGAGAGAGGGAGAGGTACGCAGACCTCTATTCATTAACAATTAATAAATATCCATCATTCATCTATGATCCACACAAGACATTCATCACATGAATAAGTGCATATCCATAACCATATTGTGTTTTATATCATTCCACACATGATAAGAGCATCACATGGCTAAAATAAAAGAGTTTCAAAAATTAAATAACTTTTGACTTTCATAAATTAGGTTTCAATCAAAATTGGCTTCTGAATTTTGAAAACTATTTGAATTAACTTAACATGCTATTAAATCATATTTAAAAGCATAAAAACACACATCACATGTGCACACACTCCAAATTAATAATTCCATATTATTATATGTAAATTAGAATTTTTCTATTAATTAAAACAATCTAGCATTTAGATTAAACAATATTAATAATCTAACAATTAGACTATGAATAATTAATTACTAATCTCACTCTTAGATCAGTAACTTAAAATTAATCATTAATTTAACACTTAAATTAATAATCAACTCTAATTAGTTATTAACTATTAATCTAACTCTTAGATTAATTAATTAATGTTAATCACTAATTTAACTCTTAAACTAATAATTCACACAAATTAATTATTAACTACTTGCGGTGGATATCCTCACAGTTCCTCATTCTTCGCAGCCCACGAAGCCTCCGCCATTCGCCTTAACGATCACTGCTACACGCGGACGATTTCTCGTTGAACGGGAGTCGGAGAAGTGGCAGAGTAGATCTGGGCTCGTTTGGGGCACTAGAGAAAGAGAGGAGGGGGCGGCCAAGGTTGACAACCTGGTCTGCTCAGCTCGTTCGCTACATTTTATATTAACCGCGCGGTTTTCATAAAAACTCCCGGTTTATATAAAATGTACTTTATTATCCATTGCCTTGAGAATCATTTGTGTGTGACTCTAGACCCAATAACCAGTCCGATTAATGGCCCAATAAGCCCAGTGACTCCTCACTGGCCTGAGTAATCATTTAATAACTCATATTAATTAATTAATCAATCGAATTAATGTCGCACATCAAATTTGATCGGGCCTCTTATCACGTTTGGTACCAAGCAACACCGCGTGAACCCGGAAGGTATCGGGTTAAGTAACTAACTTTTGGAACCTTTCCGCTGACAGTTATCACATGGATATAATCCTTCATTCGTACAATGCTCTCGAGTCAACTGAGGGTATGGTAAACCGTCAAACCCTAACCGGTCGACTCATTTGGATCGGATGCTGCCGGATAATATCGGAAAACTCTTTTCCCGATATTATCGTCCGCCTTGGCCAGAGACTTCCGCGCATCCTTCCTAGAGCATTCTCTCTCTAAGTACCGAGAGCGAATGATTCCTTATTGACACTCAATTCCCTTTGATGATATTCCGCTGTACCCGATCATTGGTTGTTTAGAATCCCGTGATTAGAGATTCATAAACCAAGGTCAAAGCATAGAAGTCCACTGACAAGGTGTCCTTGGTGTCTCAGGTGCGAGGACTATCTACACAACTACGACAATACAATCAAACCGGTTGACAGTGAGGTACAATACCATCCAGCGATTCAGTCGGATCAGTTCAGTGAACTCATTCTCTATTGAGCACCTACAGATTCGCCTTAGTGTCTCCACACAAGTGACTATAAGATCAGTCGCTCTCATCTTATGAGTGGGAGTAATCTATACTAGTCTAACCAGATATCCGATGTCCTTCTCGGATATCCTCCGACTATGAACTATTAAGAATATGTGTGTTTAAGTGATCAGTCTCATTAGTATGATCTCATCATAATCTTATTACTATCGCACATATTCACGGACTTCATTATGAGACGATAACAATACGAATTACACATAATGAATATTATGTCATTTATATTAATAAACGAACGAGTTTTATATAGTCAGATTGGCTTGTAGGCCACTTAAGACTAACAGGAGTTTCGTCTCGGGTTGCACACCGGCAACCATCGTTCCGGGGTATGCTTCGTTGTAGTTGTTATTTCCTTTTCAAGTCTATATGCTTAATTATTTCTTTTCAGCTGGAATATGTAATTATTTACTGAGCCGAGTCGAATTGTAATAATTTTTAATTCCTGCACTTCTTTTACAATTCGATGTTTTGTGGATTGTTTAGCTTAGTTTATGATTTATTTTCCAGACTTGTCGAGATCCTCGCTTGGCTCCAGATTTTAATGATTCGGTGCCTATTTAGTAATTAGACCTCCAATTATAAGGTGACGGGTCGTTACAGTTGGTATCAGAGCATTCGGTCTAACAAATAGATGAATTACTAGGTTAAATACCGTAATTTCAGCAAATAAATACATTATCCCGTGCAGGCACGGCGATAGTTTAGGTTTTGAGTTCTAATTAGAATTTTTTATTGTTGTAATCGTAGGCGATTAGATGGCTCCAAGGAAGAGAGTGCCAATTATTCGAGCAGGGAGATGTTCCTAGCGGGTCTGAGGCCGGTAGGCCAAGTATAGAGCGTTTTGTGGAGGCTATGATGGATACGATGATTAGATATCAAACTCGAGACCCTAGTAAGAGTTCTAGTGCTCGGGGAGGGCCTTCAGCTGCTCTGGAGAGATTCCTGAAGCTAAAGCCACCTCATTTTACCGGCCATCCCAATCCTGATGAGGCCGTTCATTGGTTGAAGGAGTTAGAGAAGACTTTCGATACTATGGACTGTGCGGAAGTTGAGAGGACTCCGTTAGCTACCTTCATGTTAAAGGATGATGCCTATGACTGGTGGACCATTTTGAAGAGATTGTCTTTGTGAGTGCTCAAATTAGGATGTGTAATTATCATGAAAATTTATGTTGATCATGTGACAAATAAACCTATTAAAAATTAAGTGAATGTGATCGCTAGAAACTTTTAACTAAAAAGTTCCAAAAGACAGAGATTGATCGCCTACCTGTTTCAGAATTGGGAGATGTTGGAGTCCTTAATTCCCCTCCTTCTGTCGGTTGAAGAAAGAGAGCCCATTTGACTTTGTTCTTACTTTGGATGCTTATGGGGCTTTAAGAATTGTCTAGATTTTCTTGTTGTTGATTCTCTCTTCTCGATCTTCTTTTGTACCTTTGATCCTTGCAAAGAACAAAACAAAAGAAAATAATAAGAACTTAGGCAAAGGTAGTATCTATTCCAATAGAAATTTTGATCATGCAACTAAAAAAAAAACTCACTTGTTTTGATAGTCTTTTAAACCCCTTAGTCAAATAGGTTTGAAATTATACTAGCGATTGTGTGAAGCATGGAGTGATGTGATGAATGAGATTTTGAACCAATATGATGATGAAACTAACAGAGATTAATAAAAAGAACTAATTTGGATGGCCCCTGGGAAGCCTTGGTCTTGAAAGCTCTTGAATGGACGAAGAACAGATGAAGAAAGGATGTTGACTCCGGAAAGTAGCAGCGCTTCGATCCTTCAGCGTTTGGACGTCATCTCCTTCACTTTCGTCAAGATTCTTTGCTCAATTTTCACTCAATTATCGCTATCATCACTCAAAATTATCACTAACTTTTTAATGGCCAAGGGGTTGGGTATTTATAGACTTAAGTTCACGCATCCGCGGTTACTTAAAGATTAACATGAAAGAGTTTGAAGTTAATCCAACTAAGAAATAGATAAACATAGCCTGATTCATCATTATTTGTAATTATCTAAAACGCGTCGCCCAAGGGAGACGTCTTTTAGCTTAATTAAGATAAGGATAAACAACGGGAAGAAGAAGCAGAAACAGCTTAGGAAACCTAAATGGCGTTGTGTATAGTAGACGTCTTTTAGTTTATTAATAAATTAATTAAAAATCAGATTAATAATCAAAATAAGAATAAACTCGAAATGGCGTCTTGACTGGTTGACGTCTTTTAGAATTTCTCATATTTGATTAAAAATGTGAGTAAAAATAAATTTATTTAATAAACTTAAATAATGTATGCCTGATCGATGTCATTTAGTTAATTAATCTAGAAAGATTAATAAAAATTAACTAATGATTAAATATTATACCATTCTGAGGCATTATTATATGATATGAAATTTACTTAAAATGATGTCAAAATTAGCATGTTTACAGCTGCCTCACCTTGGCATCGTCTTTGTAAGGGAGTGAAATGAAATAGAATGTACTGAAAAGGTGATAACAAGGTGTGATGAGACACGCTCTCAACATAACATGTTTGGAATTTTTCTCAAAATAGTCAATAAAGATAACTCAATAATATCGATGGAATCAATCATGTCTAGATGAAATAGACAAAGAAATAAAATAAGGTCGATCAACCTCCACGATTGGGAAGTATCCTTGGTCACAAACACCGTAGGTTTCATCATGGGGAGCGATTGCCAGCTAATATGGACGTGTTGCAGCCATGATGGATCTTAAAAGAAAACAAGAAAATTTGAGATAAAGAGTCCAAGAAGGATAGAATTCTAAGGATATCTTCAAGCGAACATCAAAGATAATCAAGATACTTAATTCAGAATAGAATATTTCATATCATGTTGGAATTATTTGATCAATAGTCTGAAACTTAATCAATAATTAATTCTTATCACAATTATATCAAAGTCCTACATGATGTATGTTAGGCTAAAAGAAAAATATAAAATCAAATCAAATATAAATTAATTAAGGATAATATTATTAAATTGTCATTAATGAGTCAAGATATCAATTCTTGCAATTCAGTGTTAAGCCGAAGCTCGTTTATCCACGCACCGTTTTACAAAAGCAGAACCATCATCCTCATTAATTAACAATCCAACAGCTTATCCGTGCGATTAAGAATTCTCTGGAATTATCACTGTTTTTGTTGTAAGGGAACTCAAATTCCAGTTTCATCAAAACCACAAAGTCCTTGATATACTCTAATTAACATATAGTAATGATGATGTAAATCAATTACATGAAAGAATACAGGGATAGAGATAACCGTCTTTTTAGCCATGGTCGGGACTCATAAACTCCCACAATATGATCTCCTTGAGATTCTCAGCTTTATTTGTATTTTCCTGAATTTCCTGCACTTAAAAATCATCAGTAACTTCAAACAAGTGCATTAAAATCTAGATAAACATAACTTTTCGGGCAAATAACAGAAAAAACATGAAACGCGTGGTGTCGCGCCGACGCCATTAGGTCAACTAAAACACGTCGCTGTTCAACAACGCCTTTCAGTCGCAGAAACAGGTTATGGCTGTGTTCAATCCGGATTCCAACTCTCTTCATGCACATCCCTTCTCCAATTCGGAAAAGCCTTCCTAGAATCGCAAATCCCTCTATATAAACTCCATTAACTTGTATTAAGGCAACCCTAACACAATCTAGAGATCAAAGCAAGAGGTTTTCTTCAATAGTTCAAGGATTTTCAAGGTTTCAAGGTTTCAAGAAGAAGAAGCTCAAGAACAAGATGGATTCTTCAAGCAATAGGATGAAAAAGACGCTAGAGAAGCTCTCTGTTGTGAAAGATCATCTACGTGGAAGAGATCCTAACTTCCAAGTAAGTTAAATCCTTTGTTCAATTTCCTTTTTCTCCATGTTCTTCAAGTTCTTCATAGCAATTTTTCATTTTTATTCTTCTAGGCATATCCTTTATTTTCCGGTCCAAGAAAATTCACATCTCTCCCTTGGATTCGAAAGCTTGCTAAAAGCGTTACTATTTCCATGCAATCCTTTGTTTCCAAGTGGAATATCCAAGGTCTTGTAGTCCATGCAAAGCACTACAAAAGTTCAAACGTGGACTGGGAAGCTATGGGTGCTTTGATTGAATTATGGCATCCTCAAACCCATACTTCCTTTTTCCTGAATTTGAATGCATTATTCTTCTAGAAGATGTTGAACTTCTATTGGGCCTTCCCAAGATCAAGTTGAACAAAAATGAAATGATCCATAATAAGATGGCTTTGAGGAGGAAGAAGATCACATGTCAACAATTATTGATGAAGATCATGAAGGATGCAAAAGAAGTTAAAGGATGCCTCACCAAGAAATGAATCAATCTTGAAAAGCTAGCAGAGTAGAGTTTATACGAGATTGAAGATCTTAGAGAGGATGACACTGAGAACGTGATGAAAGCATTCACTACGTGCCTAGCTGGAGCTTTGTTCTTTCCTGTTCAAGATAACATACTAGAAGATGATCAAGTCAGTGCAATCTGCGAGATATTTGAGGGAAGACAGATCGGCACAGCGATTCTAGCTTATCTCTATAGTGGGCTTTCTGCAGCATCTACAGGTCACCCAACATATGGTTGTATGCTTCTCTTCGCTCTGTGCACTGAGTTGCATTTCAAGTTTGAATATCACACTAGAAATTCTGCAAGACCGTCTCAAATATATCAGAATAGTCATATCTTCCATATTTCTAACATTGTGAAATTCAATGAGAGGATGATCAATCGAGTACCAAAACTCAAGACTCGAGCTGACTGGAGAGATTATCTGAGGACAATGCCAACATATGGGTTCGACTCTTCTCCACTTGCACTTGTAGGAAAGCCCATTCGAGTACATTATGCAGCTGGTGCAGAGCTCAAACTGATTGGGACAACTGAGTTCGTGTTGTACAATCCTCATCGCTGTTATACTCAACTCAGCATGCCTCGCCATGGATTCCCTGAGTTTTCCAACACTTCTCCAATTAAGAAGCGTGCCTTAGAATCCGATGAAGACTTTGAAACTACTGAGCTTATAGTCACACTGTGGAATATTAGCTTCAATCATCATGTAAAATCCTCTCAGAATGCTCATAGAGGCTTAACCTATCCATATGTAATGGGACTTCAGGAAATTCGTCCTTGAATGTTCTCTTTATTTTTTCTTTTATTTCAATAAAGAATTTATTTTCAATAAAGAATTGTTCCTTTATATCGTGAAAATTCATCCTTAATCTTCTGTGACTTGTCCAAGATTTTCTTCTAAATAAAAACTTATTTTTTTCTTAAAAGATTACAATTCGAGTTTACTTAATGCAAAACGCGTCCACTCAGAAAGACGCCTTTCAACTATAATTCATTTTTCAAAAACCATAGATTAATCCTTGAAATCTCGAATTATCCTTAAAACGCGTCCATATGTGTAGACGCTTTTCAATCAAAAATTATTTTCCAAAAATAAGAGATTAATCCTTAAAATCCCGAATTATGCATAAAAAAGCGTCCATTTATGTAGACGCCTTTCAATTCTCTTTCTTACTCTTCTCAAAATTCTGCCATTAATTCTGTGATTAATCCACCGAAACGCGTCGTATTACCTGGAGGTGGTTAATCATCGTGCCTTGTACTGCTATGACTAGAATTGACAGTTTAACATGAAACGCGTCGCTCTGTGTAGACGCCTTTTGATCAATTTCAAACCCCTGTCTTGTTGCCTCCGTTTATACGCCTTGAATGGCGTCGCTGTACCATGACGCGTTTCAACTTATCCTAACAGAAGCCGTAAAGGCTCCCTTTCTTCCTCATTCTCTCAAGTTCTTCCTCTCTCTCTCCTCTGCACTCCCTGAACTCCGGCGATCTTCCGGCAACCTCATTCTCCTCTTCGTCATCGGCCATCACCGCCCTTAAGCTCCCTCTTCCTCTCTCTCTCTCTCTCTCTCTCTTTCTCGAGCTCTCTCTCTCTCTAGCTCCCTCAAACTTTTGTTCTTCTCCCATGGAGCAAGGAGAAGGATCACGCAAAGCCAAAGTCATGGCAAAGAGGCGGCGGATGGCCTCCCTTGCGGTGGTGCCGGCGGAAGAGGTCCACGAGGAGGTGCCGGTTGACCTCGCTGCAGTAACGGCCTTCTTGGAGGAGGAAGAAGCTCCCCCGGCGCCCATGGCCGAAGAGGAAGGCGGGGAAGAGGCTCTACACCCAAATGCCAAGAGACTTAGCCAACTGTGTAATGTGTTCCTCATGTTTTGTTCACACAAAATAAATTTAAATTAGATTTTTTAGTGAATAAAATTACACTTATGCCCAAATAAAATTATTAATTGTCTCGACTTAGCTGAAAAACTGTAAAAACGTTACACTCAGTTTTTCACATGAAATGACGATGTTTGTAACTTGGAATTCAACAAAATTGGTATTGTTGGAATCAGCACAAAGTTATCTATCATTTCATACCATTTTGCGCATAAAACCATGAGTGTAATGCATGTATTTGCCTGTTTAATTTTAAAAAATACATACTTATCACAACGTCGCCAGCCGGTCCAACGCTCTAGTCCAATGCTTCTATCCCCTTCCTTTGCTTTGCCGCAATAGAGAAAAATAGAGAGAGAGGAGACAACACCGCCGGCCGTCAGTGACAATAGGGGCTCGTCGGGGAGGTAGAGACCGTCCGTCACATCGGCCTATACTATGGTGGTTGCCTATCACCATTGAAACCCCTTCCAAGCCCATGATATCCGGTTCTTCATCCCCATGAAGAACACCATGAAAAACCCCATAATATAATTCAATTTTTCAACAGAAAAATAAATCGCGGATTGTACGTTCATCCCATTAACAATGTTTCTGAGAAAAATGAATCTTTGCATGGACAATTACCTTAGAACATTAATTTCAGCATTCCGAAATGGATCAGAGCGGAACTTGGCTTTGATACCACTGTTGGGGTCCAGGTGGGATGCGAAGAATGCAGCGGAATTGGAATATAAAAATTGATCCCACACGTTTCCCCTTGATCCGTTTTGGAACAAAACAAAAAATACCCAAAAATAGGGTAATCGAACATCATTGTACGCGGATTCGAATCTGCGTCCATATCGGTTCAGTCAAGGCGATGCCGCTAGCTGCACAAGCTTCTGGCCTCCAACGGTATCCACACGATCTTTTGTAGCAGTTCATCCTCACTCCCTCGTCCAGATCTGTATGCCCGCTGATTATTCTTCACAGCAATGGTGTCCAAAATAAGCGAACGGAGAATTCTTGACATTCGAGAAGTGTACATAGTGGAGACGGGATGATCCCGGCACCTTGAAGGGGGCGCCTAGAGGAGGAGGAATGAGAGAGAGGGGTGGCCTGGTAGAAGAGCCCCCTAGAGCTTACCCAGGGTTTATACATGGCTTAAATATATATATCAAGTCATCACAAAAGTCCCTAAATTAATATACAATCCACTAAAACACCATCAACTGAGAATATTTGTACGTGTGACCATCTAGGCCCATTTACCGATCCGATTTTCAACCTGTTAAGTCTAATAACACTTTATCGACTTATAGTAATTAATTAATATCTTATATTTAATTAATTACTTAATTGAATTAACATCTCATGTAAATTCGGCCGGACTTCCGATCAAGTTGGATGCCAAGCAACACCGCATAATCTCATAAAGTAGTGGGATTCAGCAACCTACTCATGAAACTTGTTTGTCCACAGTTACCACGTGGCTATAATCCTTCATTCGTACAATGCTCTTATAAGGATTGAGGTTTTCGGATCCGGGTATCAGGTCAGTTTTCGGGGTCGGATCCCGTAGTTCAGGCCCTGATGGGGCTGAGACTCTGTTCTGTTTCGCGTCGAGCCAGGCTCGACGCGGTTTAAACGGCGTCCAGCAATGTAGCCGCATTTTAGGCTATGCCACGTGGGCTGGCCTTAGGTCGCAAGAGTACAGCCCCGGTCATATCGTCTGAATGGCGTCTTGGATGGACAACGCCATTCAAAGTACGACCCTAGCTTGTCAGTGTACGGCCCGGTCTTGTCATCTGAAAGACGTCGGGCGTGCACGACGCATTTTACCCAGTTTCTGGTTACCCCGCGAACCCTCCTTCCTTTCCCTCATTTCTTCCTTCCTTCTCTCTCTCCTCCCTTCCTCCGGCGACTCCGGCGACGCCTCTTCCCCCTCCTTCTTTTCCTCCCACCATTTCGTCTCCCCCTCCACTCCATCAACCTCCTAACTCCCATCACTACCACCACCACCTCCTCCGTGGCGTTTTCTCTCCGGACGGCGGCCGACGTCCCGGTGGAGTAACGACGTCCTCGGCGGTACCGGCGGCGGTGTGGGGCGAGACGGGTGGGCGGCTTGGAGCTTAGAGGAGTTCGAGTAACTGGTAGGGTGACAATCCCCATTGTATTTCATTGAAAAAGCATGTTTTCCCACTTTGAAGCATGTTTAGGGGTGTTTTTTGGGTGAAAATGTTAAATGCATGAGATAGAAATTGGGTGTTTTAATGGGTAGTTAGGTTCTCCTCATTTTCCCCCTAAGTTTCATTGTCTTTTCGTTCGTTTTGGGGGAGAAATCCCAATTTGTGGATTGGGGGAAACGGAGGGAAGAACCTGTCTGTCTGGACTAAATGGCGTCGAGGGACAGGGACGCCTTTTTAGAAAGGCGGCTCCCATCCACGACGCGATTTAGCCCAATAACAGACCCTGTCCCGGGACTTATAAGCGTCCAGAAACAGCGACGCCTTTTCAAAAGGCGACTTGCGTGAACGACGCATTTTAATGGAAATCACCCCGTAGCCTGTCCCTGCTTCTGTCGCTGTCAGGCGACGAGGGACAGCGACGCCTTTCAAAAGGCGGCTACATGTGACAACGCGTTTTAGGCCATTTCCGAGGCCAAGTTTTTATGAACCAATTTAGGAGGCTTGAATGACGTCGGCCTTGGACGATACGATTCAAGACAAAACACACTAATTCATGTTATTAATATGTGTTACATTGTTAGATAGTTTGGTTAATTGCATGATTATAATCGTACTCGAGGATGAGGACTCTTATGTGACCGGATCGCACCGGGTTGTGTTTCGTGCGACCGTGGGCCTAGAGTGACAGTTGTAGCGTTTTATCACCCTGTGTTGGTGTGGGTGGAACACAGCGCCGGTGTGGGTGTGGCGGGGTGACGCCTAGTGAGAGAGAGTCACCTGGTGAACCCCGGGGTTAGCTAGTACCGGTGTGGGTGTGGTACCTGTGAAGTGTCACTCGTGCTGAGAGAAGTAGTAACCACCTAGAGCATGTTAGGTCGGAGTAGCTAGCGTGCTATCCGAGGGGTTACTACTTGGTCTCAGCGGGTCGGTGTTTCCCACCTTCGTTTGTGTGGTTGGCGTGTTTTGCCGAGACGTTGGTTGTGGGCTCCCTGGTAAAATGGTTTTGGAAATATGCATGTTATATTTCAAATGCATGTGATTCATATCGAGATTTAAGAGTAGTAATTACTGCTTTACTTGCTTACTTTACCTTCAGCTGTGTTTTTGCTCTTGTGGGTGTGTGAGTGGGCAGTGGGGATCGAAGGTTCCCTACTGAGTCTTTTCGTTGAGACTCACCCCTGCGGTTTTCAGGTGAGGGTTCCAAGCAGGCTTAGCGAGGAGAGTACCGCTTTGAGTTGCGCGCCAGCGGCTGTTGTTCCGGGATATGCCCCAACGTAGTTGTTATTTTATTTCTGGCATGTACGCTTAATTATTTCTTTTCAGTTGGAATATGTAATTATTTGCTGTGTCGAGTCGCATTGTAATAACTTTTAATTCTTGTACTTTCTTTTTAATTCAATGCGATATGAATGTTTAGCTTAGTTTATTGTTTATTTCCCAGACTTACCTAGATCCTGGTTTAGTTCTAAATTAATGATTCGGTACCCATTTAGTAATCGGATCCCCGATTATAGGGTGGCGGGTCGTTACAGCTCTCAAGTCAACCTAGGGTATGGTCAACTATCAAAACCTAGATGGTCAACTCACTTGGATCAGATACTACTATACAATATCAGAAAAATATCTTTTCTGAAATTATGTCAATTCTGGCCAAAGACTTATATAGATCTATCTTAGAGCATTCTATCTTCAGTTACCTAAGAGAGAATAATCCCATACTGAACACACAATGACCTTCGAAGGTCTTCCGCTAGACCCGATCATTGACTATTAGAGATCCTGTGGATATAGATTCTTAAGCCAAGGTTAAAGTCCAAAAGTTCATCGATAAGATATCTTTGGTGTCTCAAGTCCAAGGATCAACCACGCCACTGTGACGATGAATCAAGCTAGTTGACAATTTGGTAGATTACAGTCCGACGATTCATGTCAGATCAGTTCAGTGAACTCATTCTCTAATGAGTACCTACAGGTTTACCATAGTGTCTCCACACAAGTGACTAATGAGATCAGTCACCCTCATCAAAAGAACTATAATAACATGTGCTAGTCTCACCGGATGTTTGATGTCCTTCTCAAACATCCTTCGACTATGAACAACTAAGAATATGTGTTTATAAGTCATCAATCTCATTATTATGATCTCATCATAATTTGATGATTATTGCACATATTTAAGGACTTCATTGTACGCAATGAAAAACTTGCCAATCTTCAGAATAAATTAAATGTCATTTATTAGTAAAAGATATTATAACAAGTGCCTAATGATTAGCCTTGAGGGCACCTATATCTAACACTTCATACTTAAGATGACGTACAAGAGTGAAATATTCTTCCTCAAGCTCCTAGGCCAAGCCAATACAAGAATGCTCTAAAAAAGGCTCTACCTTTCTCATACTTCTTTAGTATTTGATCACCCTAACAATTGTGTTGTGTTTGTTTCGACTTTTCTCATTACTTTAGTTGTTTCCTTCCTTAGAGAAGAGGGCTAGTCCTTGAGAGGACTAAAGGGTAGCCTTCCTAGAAGCTTGGTGTCTAGGTGGTTCCTTCCATTAGGGAAGAGGGTCATTGGAAGTTTGTAAGATTTTCCTTGTGTTGTGAAGAGGGTCAACCCAAGGAAGGGTTGAGGTTTGCCTATTTTCTTTTGGTTGAGAAGAGGGCCAACCCTTGGAAAGGTTGGCGGTTAGCCTATTAAAGACTTGGTATCTAGGTGGTTAGTTAGCTAGGGCCATAACTACAAGTACTAGAAATGATTTTCTAGTGGAAATATTCAACTTTGTTTGGAAGTGGACGTTGGTATCTAGGTGAGTGAACCACTATAAATCTTGTGCCTCTTATATGATTGTTGCTTTATTCTTTCTCGTTCTATCTATTACAAGCACTTATAATTTAACTTATAATCTCTCGTTGCGAAAAGATTTTAAAATTATTATCACTACCCCCTCTCCCGTGACCGAAGTCATAGCTCCAAATGCAACAAGTGCCAACATATTAGATGGTGAACAGGTCTCAGCCTAGTGTCACTCTAAGTCAAGAGTGTGGACTTGGTGCAGTTTGATGTCTTTTGCCCTGGGCTCTCTCTCTTATATATCTATGTGTGTGAAAACGTTGAGTCAATTTTGGTTAAGCTAAACACCCAGTTATTGATGGGAGAGGTATAAAGTTGGCAATCCCTAGATTTCATGGCTATAAGGATAACTTTCTCAAAGATTAAGATGTATAGGCTTTTTATAAAAAACTTAGGAATATATAGGTAATATTCTTGACCAAACTCCTACTATTAATAGAAATGCTTTCAAAATTATATAATATGATAATAAGTGGTGTAAGAAGGACTACTGGCTCTCATTGTTGCATTACTATCTAATTTGGTCGTCTTTAATAAGGGCAGCCTACGGTGTAAAAAGGAGGTAATATTCTAGACCAAACTCCTACTATTAATAGCAATATTTTCAGAACTGCTATGATATGACGATGTGGTGTAAGAAGGGACTACAAGCTCTCATTGATGGGATACTGCCTAATTTTGACTTTGAAAAGGCTTTCTTTTTAAAAAAAAAAAAAAGAGAAAAGGGTAGAATCTTCTTTATAAACTCAAGGTCACCTTCTCAACAACTAATACGAGATAATCCAGATCCCCCACTGTTGCATTAACATAGCCCATTAAGAAGGCAAGCATGTCCATATAGATGATGAGATTCTCATAATCAACATTAGTAAAAGGGTCACGACCTCTTGTCACCAAATTATCGTTCGCTTTGTTTTTCAAATGCAGAGCAAGATAGACCACATGGCTTTATACGTTTTTGGGAAAAGGGAACCTTATTAGAAGGAGAGTCGGAACCTCATACAATACACACACTAAACTTGTCAAGGACTGTCTTAAGATAGAAATAGGGGCTTCAGATAATATCACGTCTGTTATCGAGAAGGTGACAATGTGCTTATCAGAAGGGTCTCCATCCTCCTCCCATAGCGACACAAAACCTTACAGCACGCCCTCTTTAAGGCCAACCACCAAAGTGAACAATATCTTGATAGAGAGCCCATGTCCCTTTCCACAACAATTTACCATACTGCAAGAATAGGTTGTGGACTTTTGTCGCCAAGGTTGTGTCTGCCTTGTTCATCAACCTTAAGGAGCAAATATCGCATGACTTTATTTTCTCCGAGGAAAAAAGCTTCTTGTTAGGAGAAGAGTGAACCCCAATCAATCCACACATTCGCCTTCTCGAGGGAATGGTGTCAATGCAAAAATAGATGCTTCAGATAGTCCCACAGATTGTTGAAAAGGCAACCCTGCACTTATAAACAGGGTCCCCAACCTCCTCCCAGTAACGCCTCACCATCAAGTGAGACAAAATCTTATGGCCCATCCTACTCAAGGTTGACAACAATAGAATGGTGCAGGGTTTGCAGCTCCTTCCCACAATAACTTAACACCATATCTATAGGAATCTCATCGTCTAAGAGGCACAACTCACTTTGATCGATGCAACAAATTAAGATTATAGTCGTGCACTATTGTCTGAGTTTGGCATTAGTTAAAAGGCTGTTATATCTAAGTGGATGCATGGGAATGAGAAGAACTTTGGAAAAGACAGAGTACGTAAGATTTTCGAATCCACCCGACTTAAATAGGACAAGTTGCTGCTGATGATGATGTTGATGATCAGAACTGCTACGAATGAAGCGATTAGAACACACTAGTAAAGATTTTGGCCAGAAGGAGCTCATTGTGTCCTGTGGAACAGCATGCGTGGAGAGAGAGAGAGTGTTAGAATAGTCATGTATTGGAAAAAAGACAAAATCAACAAGTGTTTAAAAGATGAGTCATCCAACTTAAAATCTTAAGGTCATGAGTGAAGTAGGCACCATCTTTTAAACAGATGTTAATTGATTTTGTCTTTTTTTCAATACAGGACTATTCTAAGAAAAAGAGAGAGAGAGAGAGAGAATCGGTCATGAATCTGTTACAAACCCACCTCAGCTGTTCAATAGCCTACAAATCTGTTCCGATGCCAAAAACGCATTTACCCTTCTTAGAAATATTTATTTATCCCGTCCCCTAATCCTATCCCGAGTTCCTGAGATCTGTTCCTGGTTGACATAAAACTCGTAATGACGCTGTGATCATGGCCCCCTATGTTTTCGTTTTCTTCACCTGAGGATATCGACATGAAGAGAGAGGGAGACCAGCCGGAGGCCCGACGGAGAAGCAGTGTTATAATCACCGTGTACGAGGAGCTGCCTTCGGCCAGGCGTGAGAGACCACGATTGCGGCGGCCTCGACCGGAGCCGGGCCGCAGCCACGCGAGGTACCCGAAGCCAGCCCAGCAGCAGGGAAGCGACCGGAGGGCGGCCCTCCTCGCCTACTCCCAGCAGTTGAGACGGCTGAATCCACAACCAGAGACGGCGAAAGCAGGAACAAAGGTAAGCTTCGAGACCAGAAACTTACTGATCTGAGGATAACATTGTATCCATATTTCATGAGCGCAACGTAATAACTTGGTTCGTACGTGACAGTGGAGGGGAAGCGCATACAGATGGAGACCATCCTCGATAGTAAGCGGGCTCTTGCGTCCGGTGATGCGGCATCAGAGGAAATATAGGCGATTCGTGTCAGAAGAAAAGATCCGGGACAGTGCGGAGGATGGTCTCCGGTGCTGGCGACCAACCGAGGCGCCCCCTGTGACCATGCACGGAAGCCGACCTTGCTGCCACTGTGTGAGTTTGCCATGCATATTCCATGCAGCTTCCCCTCACACCCGGTGTTAACGAGGAACAAATCTCAGAAACTTCAGTGCCGGTGGAGGACGGGCTCCGGTGCCGGCGACTAAAATGCAGCATTTTGGTTTCTTTTCTTTCCTTCTTTTACTCTATTTGCTGACTTCTGGTTCCTGTCTTTTTGCATCACAGAGACGATTGAAGAGCGTATTGCATCGGCTATGTTGCATCTGGAAGTGTGGGACATGGTGCGAGGAGAAGCTGACGTGAATTCTTTTGCTCATCTTCACATGGTTATCCATCGCAATTGCAACCCGATCCGTGTTCTTTCTCCTTTTTCCAGGCCACCCCCATTACACGAAACGATTCCCGTACTTGTAGATGTTAGACCCCAAAATATTTTAGTTTCAGATCCTTAATACTGTATATTATGTGATCATGCATGCTACTACTCTTGCAATCGCCAGTCCGCACATATTTTAAGTGACATTTGGAAACAAAGTTTGCATTTGACTTTCAATAATCAGGAAAAATTAAGGTGAAAGGGACAAGGAGAGGCAAAGTATTTAAGGAGGGGGGAAGTGACAATTTTTTAAAAGTTAAGAGATTTTAAATGTATTTTCATTTGACTGGCAAACTAAAATAGTTTACTATAGTTGTATTATAGATGTGGGTCTCTAGTTGACTCCATAATACTTCTCCTCTTCCCATAGAAAGGACTGCTCACAATATAAGTCAATGTCTGATTGTCCCTATCCACAACCAGTATTGGGAGCGAATCAATCTGAACATAACTCAAACATGTTACACATCTCTCACTCAGACACATTAATCATCAAAATATATGCCAAAAAATATCTCATATAACTTTTTCTTTCGTACAAGAAAATAACGATCCGATAAAAAAGATTTAAAAGTAAAGCAAGTTATGTTAAGTCACATCTTATTAACATAACATTACAACCCCAAGTTTTAATGCTTGCCTTCTCCTGCACAGCGGCAGTCTCACGTGGCCGAGCATCGCCTTGTAAAATAGCGGTCCCGTGCGGTCGAGCGTCACCCTACACGGAAACGAGGGCACAACAGCATACCTTTATTGTCGTCAGTCCTAACATCATTGTGCAGGAAAAAAAATTACGCACGTGGAACAAGATGACAAATCTAGCAATGGTACCAGTATAGAAATTTCTAAAAAAATTTACCTAAAGTTTACGGAGGAGGAGATGTTGAATCAATTATCTACCTATTATTTGATCCCCATATTTTGGTGATAACACATAATGAAAATGAAAAAATCAGACTATATTGAGTTGTTAAATGTATGAATTAATGGATTACTCACTGATAGACTCACTGCCCTTCCAACACTAAGTTAGGAGACTTAGTCCATTTAAGAAAAGTCCAGTCCATTTAAGAAAAGTCCTTTAAAGTTTATTGGAACTTCGACTAAATCTCCATCACTAATCAATTACTAGTGAGAAAGTTGGATGCAGTCTAATGACCTCTAATCAATTAGTGTGTTGATTAAGTCTCACCTTCTAGTCAGTATTACTATCGATTAAGTCAACGACTAAGATCTATTTGATTGATTAGTCATATCGATTAGATCGCCCTTTTCAATCGATTAAGTCTATCAATTAACTCATGCGCTTCTTCAACTACATTACTCTATCTAATCGATTATAGATACTTTCAGCTACGGATCTTGATTGATTGATAAGTCATCGATTAATCAAAAAACTCTATCTAATAGATTAGAAAGACTGAAGCGATTATTCAATACTTATCATTTCGATTATCTATCTCGTTTGATTTGATTAACTGGTATGGTTGATTCGATTATAGAGTTTGTGTGCACAATTGATCATCTATCTTAGTTTGCTAGTCTCAGCATCAATTAAGAGTGCCTATTGAATTGATTAATCAACTATTTGTCTTGATAATAATCAATCTTTTGACTAGATTACCTTTGAACTTAGTCAATTCCTCAAACCCTTATCATCAATCTTTTGAGCAGATACCTTTGAACTTCCCGTCGATTGATAACTTCTCATTTTTAGGCATTAAAGAGATTGAATTAATGTATTACATTCATGATTTTATGTGAAAAATGACATGAAATGATAGATAATTTAGTCATCTTTTCAATGACATCAATTTTGTAAAATTCTAAGTTAAAAAATATCATCATTTTATGTAAAAAACTAATTAAGTGTCAGTACATTTGCTCGAATTTCATTTTCGACGAGGGCTTTACTGCAATTCTTGGGGTTTAAGGGATATCTAATAATTTTATCATTGCATGATCACAGATTCATTATTTGCAAAGACTTAACTTTAATTTTCTGTTTATGCAGCATATGAAAAGCTTGTAGCCCAATTGATCAAACCACTTGGCTCCCACCTGAGTGACCCAAGTTCAAATCTTGGCAACAACAGCAGTAATTAATTTTTACAGGTAGACCAACAGCAGGGGCACTCTAGACATTGTGGCACCCTTAGAGGGTTGACCTAGCTTTCCTAGCCAGCTCCTACATTTCCTCCCCGTTGCTAGCCTCCGTTTGCAAAAAGAGGGAAAAAAAAATGTTTCAAAAGAGATCTCCTATATCTTTAAATCAAGCAAGAGATAAAAGTAATGCTTCTAAGATGGACGGAACCACCAAGGTGGGAGCCAGCCCTAGATTCATGGACGGGGGGGCGTCCTAATCATCTTTCCATCACCATAATCACATCCTAGACCTACATTCACCATCTAACCATCTTAGCCATCCATTTGAAACCCTAGAAAGACCGCTCTATATATATACTCTAAAAGGTCTATTGTTAGGGGGAGCTTAGATGAGCATTAGCTTAGGTTTAGGTTTAGGTTCAGTGTAGGATCCACCTTCCCTCTCCTTCTCTCTCTCTCTCTCTCTCTCTCTCTCTCCCTTTGCTACAGTACTCGCGAGTGCTGTAGCACTTCCCCCTCTCTCTTGTTTTCATCTCCATCTCTCTCTTTCTTCCCCTCTCCACTTCTCTCTATCTTGGGGTGCCAACTTCAAGGAAGAGCACTGAAGGGAGCAGTTGGCCACCTTTCGCACCGCTTGCAGAGGAGGTTTTGAGGATGATCTTCACCATTGTTCTCCACTCTAGTTCTTCTTCTTTTTGTTCTAGTTCTTTTTGTCCTTAGACTCTTTCATGATTGTAAGTATAACGACCCGTCACCCTATAATCGGGGATCCGATTATTAAATGGGTACCGAATCATTAAAATCTGAAGTCAAACTATGATCTCGATAAGTCTGTAAAATAAATGATAAACTAAGCTAAACAATCCACTACACATCGAATTGTAAAGGAAGTGTAGGAATAAAAAAAAATTATTACAATTCGACTCTACTCAGCAAATAATTACATATTCCAACTGAAAAAGAAATAATTAAGCGTATAGGCCTGAAAAGAAAATAACAACTACATCAGGGCATATTTCGGAACAATGGCTACTGACGCGCAACTCGAGACGAGACCCACCATGCTACGTCTGTTGGGAACCCTCACCTGAAAACCGCAGGAGTGAGTTACACCAAAATGGACTCAGTAAGGATCATCCGATCTCTACTACCCATACACGCAATCACAATGCAACAAGACTAGATATAGGCAATTAAAGTAAAGCAACAAACACAACTCCCAAATATTCTTAAATTTCGATATGAAACACATGCATTTGTAAATGCAACAGGCACAACTCTGAAACCGCTCCACTACGGAGTCCACAACTAGCGTCTCGGCTAAACACACAAACTACACAGCCAAACGCGAAAAATATTGACCCGCTGGGACGGAACAGCAACCCCTCGGATAGCGCGTTAGCTACTCCGGCCTGTCTAGCTCTAGGTGGTTCTGCCTCCTCCCAGCCACGAGTGACACTCTGAATGTACCACTCCCACACCGGTACTAGTTAGACCCCGGGGTACACCAGGTGACCCTCTCTCACTAGACGTCACCCCACCACTCCCACACTGGCATTGTGTTACTCCTACACCGACACAAGGTGTCAAGCACTAACAACTGTCACTCTAGGTCCACGATCGCACAAAATACAACACAGTACGATCCGGTCACGTGAAAACCCTCGTCTTCGAAATACTGTTTCGAACATGCATTTAACCGCACTATCTAACAATGTAAACACACGTTAATTGCATGAATTAATAAAATTATGTTTTGAATGGCTTCGCCCGTGGCCGACGTCATTCAAGACCCCTAAATAAGTTATGTGTTCTGCAGCACTGGGACCCAGAGCATACTGGCTTGAATGGCGTCGCCCATGGCCGACGCTATTCAATTCTTTATTCCACACTGGCCTCGAGAACTAGAAAAATTGGCCGTAAATCGCGTCGACCTAGATCGACACCATTTAAAATGGCGTCATCTGGTCTCGACGCCATTTGACGCCCGAAACTGCGTTCCACCGAGTCAAACCGAAGGTCCCTCTTCTCCCCCAAAACACACAAAAACGTAAAAGAGATAAGGGGAGAAATCCAATAATCAATTTAACACCCAAAACCCATTTCATAAAAATACTTATTTTCATTAAAAATCCCCTTAAAACATGCTTTTTACCCAAAAACCTCCATACACACCGCATGCTTCAAAACAGGAAAATCATGATTTTAAACAAAACACAACGAGGATCATCACCCTACCGGTTACTTGAACTCCTCCTTGCTCCTAGCTGTCGAATCACCACACCAAGAGTCGCCGCCGGTACCGCCGTAGACGCCGTCATTCCACCGGGACATCCACCGTCTAGAGAACAAAGTGTCGTAGAGGAAATGGTGGTGGTAGTAGTGAGGGTTAGGAGGTTGATGAAGTGGAGGAAGAGGAGGAATGGGGAGAAGAAGGGAAGGGGAGTCGGACCCATTCGGAGAGGAGGGGGAGGATAGAGAGAGGAATGAAGAGAATGAAGAAAAAGAGGGAGGGCTTCAGAGCATCAACCGAAACTCGCAAAAACGCGTTGTTCCTAAACGACGTCAATAAGGCGACAAGATGGGGTCGTACACTGGCAGATGTCAAAATTGTGTCGTCCATGCAAGACGCCATTCAGATGACACAACCGGGGCCGTACACATGCACCCCCACGCCCGCCCATGCGGCACCCCTGTAAAACTCTTAAATGGCATCCCCATGGGCCGACGCTGTTCAAAATCGCATCTCTCAAGAACCCAAACCAAGGGATCCGAAATCAACCCGATAACTAGATCTGAAACCTCAGTCCTCACAGTAAGCATTTAAAAATCTTGTACAAGACTCATTTTGAGCAATGAATAGAAGTTTTTTTTATATGGACGTCCAATATGGTGTGCCCCTCTTGTGATCTTCTAAGTGTTGTTATTACTCTCTGGTTGTCATCATCATTGCATGTGTAGCCTTTTATTTTCCTCTCATGTTAAGCCTTCTTAGAATTATTTAATGTTCAGCATCGCATATTCATCATTGCACTAGTTAGCTTGGAATTTCATTTAATGAGTAGTCTTGCATAATGCGTTTCTTTTCTTTCATTAGTTATTTCACATCTTAGTTCTAGATTTTATCATTTTTAGATTTGGATACTTTGATTTGTCGCTTCATTGCACGATTTTAATCTTGTTATCACCATTAGTTTCATTCATTGTCAATCTTGCACTTTCATCATTTTTTTAAAATTTTAAGTGGCATCATTAGATTATCACCTTGTGGAGCATTTTCATTATTTTATGAGATTAGTTTGCATCTATCTTGATTAACTCATCACTCGGATCAAAGGTATTCAAATCTAGGAATTTAACCTCCTTTTCTATTCAACCCATTCTCACCATCGTCTAAAATATTTAAAAATCTTTTGTGAGTTTAGAATGTTTGATTGATTTGCAATTTTTAATGAATATCTATCAACGCATCAATTTTTAGCACCGTTGCTGGGGAGGTTCACGATTTTTAGATTTGATAATCTTACACTTTTGTATATACATTGAAACTAACGCCTGCTCTTTTTGCATACATAAAAAATATAAAAAAAACTAAAAAAATCCAAAATTAAGAAACAATAAGGACTCAGTCCTATGGAGATTTATGGTTTCTGTGATGCCATGGGAAGCATGCAGAAAACATTTTTTTCTAAAAAAGGTAGAAATAGCAGGAAATTCAAAAAATTCTAGTAATCTGTCTAGAAATTTCAGAAAAATCAGGAAAAAACAGAAAAGGGACTTTACCAAAAAATTGGCATTTTGAGGTAAGTACCTCTCTCTCCCTCTCGCCCCTTTCATTTCACCATGTTCATTTAACTAGTTATCATGTTTAGGAATTTTTAAAGTTTTCTTGGTTAGATAGGGTCAGTAACTAAAAAAAATTCTTGAATCCAATAAAAAAAGAGAAAAATTTATGATGAAATTATAAACCACACCTTTCATGTCTTAGGTCATTCATCTTATAGGTACATTGATTTTAATTTTTTATTCAACTTCTCTTTAGAAATTATATGTTCATGAATATGCATTTAAAACCTTTTGTTTGAATCTTTGTGTTGTATTTTTAAATCACTTTAAGGGCACCACCATCACAAGATAAGGTGGATATTTCATCACCCTCCTTTGGCCCATACACCACAACCCCCTTCACTCTTTTGCATCAACCTTAAGCCTAATAAATTGAGTGGGAATTGAACCTAGGGTTCACAATAAGATTTGGTCCAAGTTTGAGCCCACTATCACTTTTGAAGACGGATGTCTAAGGCTAGAGGTCAAATGGCAAACACCTATCTGCATCTATGGTTATTAAATTATGTCACTGCGAGAAGAGGGGAAGCCTTCCACTACCCTACCTCTTACATGGCCGGTTGACAACTGTGAGGGTGGACTTCGGTTGGACCTACATCAATTTGTGAGAAATGCATCATCTAGGTTAGGTTAACCATAGGAGTCACAAGGTTAATTGTCTACTAACTTGTTTGTGTTTAAAAAAAGAATAAAAAACATCATCCAACATGAAGTGGACCCAAATGGATGAATTCCTTGGCCCATGTCATAACACCTATACATCTTTCCCTTCACTACCTCGTATGGATCTAGCTCACAGCTTAGACAAGGTGGATCTCTTGGCCCATATAATTGATCAATTCATAGCCTTGAGCCCAGAATCTATCGCACATTTCACTCCACCTTCTGACCAAGAGAACTGCTTCATGTGGGTCAGGCCAACCCATGATGTTAATGACCATCCAAATAAGGTCCAGTTTTCTTTATCCACCCAAGAGCAGGCCCAAATTGGTCAAAGATTTTTCCTACCCAATTATAACCCATGTCTAAATTCTAATTGGGAAGTATATCCTGATCTCTCTTATGAATCTCAACAGGCCCAAGCCCACAGTCTGTCCAATCAAAACTTTCAAAATTGGGCCCAATACTTGAACAACTCTTATTATCAAATCCATAATGGAGGACAACCCATCTACTCTCTGTCTGATTACTACCCTCAGTAGTTTGATCCTCAACCAGTATATCCACCTCCTCATCAAAATAGTCTAGTGAATGAGGGATTCTTGCAATTCCAACAACTAACGATAGCCCAACAAAAACTTCAAGCCCAACAATATGAATTAAAGCAATCCTTCATGAGGACAGACATCTTAATTACTCATGCGGACAGACTTTGCTCCCGTCTTCTTTTGTCACTAAAAGCACTTCTTTGTACAAAGAATCTATCATACTGCTCATGCGACTTTATTAATCATAGAAAGATGTGATTGTGTAAAATCGCTTTTTTTGATGAAGTTCGGGTGGCTGCCTCCAATGCGATTATTAGGGGTTGGAAGCTAGTGCCGCTCCTGAAATGATTTACACAGCGCAATTTACGAGGGCTAAGGATAGTGTCACTTTCGATACGGTTTACACAGCTGAAGCTACTCTCGGTACGGTTTACGCGACTTAGAATAGTGCTGCTCCCGATACGGTTTACTCAGCCGAAGATGCTCCCGGTACGGTTTACGCGGACTTAAGATAATGCCGCTCCTGTATAGTTTACATAGCCAAAGTTGCTCCCGGTACGACCTTGAATGCTGCCTTCTTCTCAGACGAGGACAGAGCTTACTGCCGATTCAGATGCGGCAAGGTATAAGAATAAATTGGCTTGGACAAGATGAGGACTTCCGCTAGGTACTTTTTGAGCTGGTCAAAGGAAACTTGGCATTCACTGTCCATTGGAATCCTTCGGTCTTTTTCAACAGCTTGAAGAAAGGGAAACATTGATCTGTCACCCTTGACATGAAACGACTAAGTGCTGCTACCAGTCTGCTGAGCCTTTGCACTTCCCGGGGGTTGTCGGAGGATGCATCTAGAGGATGGTGGTCACCTTCTCTGGGTTTGCTTCCATATCGCAGCGAGTCACTAAGTAATTGGGAAATTTCTTGGATGCTACGCCGAAGGCACATTTCATTGGATTCAACTTCATGCAGTACCTGTGCAAAGCAGCAAAAGTTTTAGCCAAATCGACCAAGTAGTTAGAACTGAGTCAGCTTTTTACCAACATATCGTCAATATAAACTTCCATGTTTCAGCCAAGTTGAGGAGCAGAGATCTTATTGACGAGCCGTTGATAAGTAGTACCGGCATTCTTTAGTCCGAAGGGCATTCTGATATAACAATAAAGGCTCAGATTGGAGGTGAAACTCGTCTTGTCCTCATCATCTGAGGGCATTTGGATTGGGTGATAACCTGAGTAGGTGTCAAAGAAGCTAAGGAACTCATGGCCGGATGTGGCATCTAGCAACTGGTCTACCTGGGGTAGTGGGAAGCTATCTATCAGACAGTCCGTATTGAGGTCAGTGAAGTCGACATACATCTGCCATTTGCCATCCTTTTCGGGTACCATGACTACATTGGCTATTCACTTAGGATGATGGGCTTCTCGGAGATGGCCTACATCCAAACCCTTTTGAAATTCTACATGGATTGCCATCTATCATTCATGGTTGAATTTCCGGCATTTCTACTTCACCGGAGGTTGGATCGGATCAACATGAAGACGGTGCACTACAACCTCTAAATCTACTTTCGGCATATTCGAGGGAGACCAAGTGAACACATCAAGATTGTTCATATGAAAATCTTGTTAGTTTTAGGTGGCCTACAAGCCAATCTGACTATGTAAATCTCGTTCATTTATTAATAAAATGGCATAACATTCATTATGTGTAAATCGCTTTAATTACCGTTTCATAATGAAGTCCGTGAATATGTGCTATAGTGATTAGATTATGATGAGATCATACTAATGAGACTGATCATTTAAACACACATATTCTTAATCGTTCCAAGTCGGAGGATATCCGAGAAGGACATCGGATATCCGGTTAGACTAGTACAGATTACTCCTGCTCATATGATGAGGGTGACTGATCTCATAAGTCACTTGTGTGGAGACACTAAGGCGAATCTGTAGGTGCTCATTGGAGAATGAGTTCACTGAACTGATCCGACTGAATAGCTGGATGATATTGTACCTCACTGTCAACCAGCTTGATTCTATTGTCGCAGTTGCGTGGATGGTCCTCGGACCTGAGGCACCAAGGACACCTTGTCGGTGGACTTCTGTGCTTTGACCTTGGTTTACGAATCTCCAGCCACGGGATTCTAATACGCCAAGGATTGGGTATAGCGGAATACCGTCGAAGGGAATTGTGTGTCAATAAGGAATCATTCGCTCTCGATACTTGGAGAGAGAATGTTCTAGGAAGGATGCGCGAAAGTCCCTGGCCAGGGCGGACGATAATATCGGAAAAGGAGTTTTCCGATATTCATCAGCGGCATCCAATCCAAGTGAGTCGACCGGTTAGGGTTTGACAGCTCGCCATGCCCTGAGTTGACTCGAGAGCATTGTACGAATGAATGATTATATCTACGCGGTAACTGTCAGCGGAAAGGTTCCAAGAGTGGGTTACTTAACCCCAATACCTTCCGGGTTCACGCGGTGTTACTTGGCACCCAACGTGATCGGAGGCCCGGTCGAATTCGATGTGCGACATCAATTCGATTGATTAATTAATTAATAAAGGGTTACTAATTGATTAATAAAGCCAGTGAGGAGTCACTGGGCTTGTTGGGCCATTAACTGGACTAGTACTTGGGCCTAGAGGGTCACACGCAAATGATTCTCAAGGCGATGGATAAATAAGTGGGTTTTATACAAACCGGGGGTTTTTATGAAAAACCGCGCGGTTAGTATAAAACATAGCGAACGGGCTGAGCAGGCCAAGCTGCTGCTAACCCTAGCCACCCCTCCACTGTTTCACTCTCTCTCTCTGGCGTCCAGACTAGGGGTGTTCACGGTTTGGTTTGAGGAAGATATTTATGAAATCAGACCAAACCGAATTAAATCCCAAACCAAACCGTACATATCTCAAACCGAACCAAACCGAACCTAAATAATTCGGTTTGGTTCGGTTTGGAGTTCGGTTTGGGCTTCAAAGTGGACCTCCAGTGGGCTTCTATAGTTGTTGCTTCTTTTTAAAGATTCAAAGCCCACCGTTGGATCAGCTTCATCTAATCGCCTAGGTAAATTAATGAGAAGTCCACATTACCCTCTAGACCAATTGATATTTACTGAAACATGATAAAAAAACTCAGGTAATATATAATTTTTACATGCCCTTGATTGGAATTCGGTTTCTTCGGTTCGGTTCGGTTTATGGGGCCTCCAAACCGAACCAAACCGTTTTTTCTGGATCGGTTCGGTTTTAACCCAAACCGAAATTTTTGAAATTTTGAACCGAACCAGTCGGTTCGGTTTGGTTTTTCGGGTTGGCCCAAACAGTGATCGTTGCGGCGACCGGCGGAGGTTTCGTGGGCTGCGAAGAACGAGGAACGCGAGGATATCTGTCGCGAGGAGGATCGCGTGGACTTCGCTAGAGGCCGAGCACTTGCGCGGCTTGCGGTGTCGTACCGACGGAACCGAACGGTTGCGGATTCGAATCCGCACACGGTGAGAATCGATTATCCGATAATCGTAGTTTTAGTTTTTCGAAACGGGAAAATGGATCGCTGTAATATTTTATTTTCCGCTGCGTGAGCGATCCAGAGAAACCCGAGTAAACCCAACAGTGGTATCAGAGTCAGGTTCCACTGTTTCTCGTCCCGTTTCAATCTCCGAATTAATTTTTCCATGAGTTATTCCATGCGTTTAATCCGATTAAAATGACGAAATAGCGTTCATAAGATGAACACAAATATTTAGATCATTTTTCTGTGATTTTTCGGA
Organism: Zantedeschia hybrid cultivar; assembly: GCA_030544215.1. Classification (NCBI taxonomy): domain Eukaryota; kingdom Viridiplantae; phylum Streptophyta; class Magnoliopsida; order Alismatales; family Araceae; genus Zantedeschia; species Zantedeschia hybrid cultivar. The sequence goes on from JARZZO010000009.1 coordinate 20,874,328, forward strand.
TTTTATTTGGGGGTTTTCGGAGTTCTTCATGAGATGATGAATCGGGGCTTTTCGGCGACTTCGTACTCGCTTCCCAAGCGTTGGGATGGCCGGCCGAGACTCCGGATCCATAGAGGATAGTCACCACTATCCACCGGTCACCAAGACTGCCGCCAGAGTGCCCTTGGAGGACTATAAATTTGAGCCCTAAATCGGTTTTAAAACCCTGGGAAATCAGATTTTTGGGGTTTTCTTAAGGGGCTCGGGCAACATGTTTTGGCACCACCGGAGGGCCCGCCGGCGCCGGCAACATCGCCGGTGCCGAGGGCGACGCCGGTGGGACCGGCGGGGCCCGGCGCCGGCCACCGGGCGGCCCTGCTTCTCCTTCCCGCCGTCGGCCTGCAACTGCATTATGAATTAGGGTTCTGTAGCATAGGGGCTCGGGTGGGGGGGGCGACGGTCCAGACGGACTGGTCTGGCCGGGCAAGGGGCCCTGGCTGGACCGGGCTCGAGCCCAAGCGCGCCTGGCTCGGGCCCAGGCGCGCCTGGCTCGAGCCCAGGGCCTGCAGGGCCGAGCCAGCCCGGACCTTAGGGCTGAGCATTTTCCCATTAAAACAAAATCTTATAACCCCTATTTAACCCCAATGGCCCATTTAATAGATGAAGTCTGGATTTTAATTTAAGTTTAAAATATGTTTTAAAACTTATATTATTATACAGTTTTATTAATTTGGGCATTAATGTTTTAATCATGTTAATTGATAATTAGTTTTAATCAATTAGAGTTAATTATTAGATTAAATGTTAAACTAATAATTAACTTTGATTTAACTAATCTAATTGTTAGATTAGTAATTAATAATTATTAGTCTACCTGTTAGATTATTAATTATTATTTCAACTTATTGTTAATTAATATTTGAGTTATTTATTAATTTAATTGTTAAATTAATAATTAACTTAAATGACTGATTTAAATGTTAAATTAGTAGTCCTTGATTAATTACTGTTAGTCATTAATTTATTAGTTAAATTAATGATAACTTTAATTATCTAATCTAAGAGTTAGATGAATTAATTATCAATTAGTTAGTGTTAATTATTAGTTTGAGAGTTAAATTAATAATTAACATTAATTGGCTAATCTAAGTGTTAGATTAGTAGTTAATAATTAATTATAGTTGATTATTAATTTAAGTGTTAAATTAATAATTAACTTTGCTGGATTAATCTAAGAGTTAGATTAGTCTTTAAATACTCTAATTGTTATATTATTAATGGGGTTTAATCTAAGTGTTAGATTATTAGAATTGTTCTAATTTGCATGGAATAATCTGCAATTATTAATTTGGAGTGTGTGCGCATGTGATGTGTGTTTAATGCTTTTAAATTTTGATTTAATTGCATGTTAAGTTAATGAAATGAATTTTCAAAATTCAAATACCAATTTTGATTGGATCCCATACTTTTTGAAAGCCAAAAATTATATATTTTGAAAACTCTTTTATTTTAGCCATGTGATGCGCTGAATCATGTGTGGAATGTTTAAAACACACCGTGGTCATGGATATGCACTTATTTATTTGTTCATGTGATGAATGGATTATATGGATCGTGGATGTATGATTGTTTATTAATTGTTAATAAATAGAGGTCTGCGCACCTCTCTCTCTCATACTCCGATGTATTTCTACCTCCCTCTCTCTCTTGTACTCGCCATAAGGCCTTCTTCAATTTACTTGTAAATTCTAGAATTTAAATGTAATATGATCGAGGCAACCGAGGAAGGAGCGAGGACGATCCACAGCTGCAACCAGAAAGGCGAAAAGATCAAGATCCTTTGCCTATGTGTTTGCAGGTTTATCTAATGTAAATGTTATGTTAGATTGTGTGTGCGTTTGACTGTTGGCTCCAGTCAAACCCACTGTGCTATCCATGACCACACTAATGACATGTATGAGATGCATTGTTTTTCTTTTGATTATGAATCAAAGCAGGTTATAGTATTTAGTAAATATATACGATATATCTATATACTATCACCTAGAAGAGACCAAGATAAAAGTTATCCAAATACCCTCAGATAAACTCTAAGCCGTAACGTGAGTAGTTAAGAACTTACCGCGTGGTCCACCATCGTTATAGTCATAGGATTTGAATCACTTTAGGCAGGTTTGTTGTGTTATCCACAAGGCCTGCTTAATTGGGAGGAGAAACTGTGGCTATGGCATTAGATGCCTATATGATCGGGGTAGAGGAACCATGTAGCTTTGTTGTGCTATCCGCAAGGGCTGCATGCAAATCTATGCTCGTCGCGTAATGATGGTTAACTTAGATCAGAATTAATGGTTTGTTGTGCTATCCACAAGGCCATTAAATCTCTGGGGACCGAAGCCACGATCAGATATTGCAAGGAGTTGCAAGTCCCATGAGTTGGGTGCTCTTTGATTGTATTACAGTTTGTTGTGCTATCCACAAGGTTGTAGTGCAAGTCATTGAGATTATGATCTCCACTAGGAGACTATCGGCGTCTCCCGTTCTGTATAACTGAGGGTTATACAGTCCGTCAAAATTTAGTGGGAGTTAAACTTGAACAAAAGACCATGGCTTGTTTAAAATTTTAATAATTGAACATCTGCTAAATAGATTTTACTTATCTCCTGTAGGGAATTATGTCGTCGAATAACCCACTCCGCGGCATACTTAATGCCCTTTTGACTTACCTGGTCTACTCGGATTGGTTCAGACACCTGAAGAATGTCTTCAGATCTGAGCACAATAACTTTGTCCCTGGAGCTGATCCTCCTGCTAAATCGGCATTGGATGCCCCTAAAGCAGAGATGATAGCTAACGATAAAAGATCGAAGGACAAAGGCAAAAGAGTAGTGATGGGTGACTGCTTCTACTATAAGCAGTATGGTCACTGGAAGAGGAACTGCAAGGAGTTCCTTATCGATAAAGCTCATGGAAGAGTGAAGCTGTCTGAAGCTTCAAATATCTATATGATAGATATCAACTTATCAGTTAGAGATTCCACATCTTGGGTATTGGATACCGGATGTACTTCTCATATCTGTCATGATGTACAAATACTGACAAGTAAGCGCAAGCTGAGACAAGATGAGGTGGAATTGAGACTAGGAAACGGCGCAAAAGTTGTGGCGATTGCAGCTGGGACAGCAAACCTCAGGCTTCCATCGGGAGACGCCTTACTATTAGAAGATTGTTATTATGTTCCTAGCATAATAAAGAACATCATATCAATATCTTGTTGGATCTTTAAGAGAAAGATCGGTGCTGATGGACGGATCGACACTTATAAGGCAAGGTTGGTGGCAAAGGGATATCGTCAAAGGCAAGGAATTGACTATAACGAGACTTTCTCACCAGTTGCTATGATAAAGTCGATCAGAGTTCTGCTCGCCATTGCTGCACATTTTGATTATGAAATCTGGCAGATTGATGTCAAGACTGTCTTCCTCAATGGTAACCTTGAGGAAGAGGTGTATATGATACAACCAGAAGGTTACACATCCAAAGAATCTCCAGATAAAGTGTGCAAGCTTCAGAGCTCCATTTATGGACTGAAGCAGGCTTCCCGGAGCTGGAACATAAGATTTGACGAGGCTGTCAAGTCTTATGACTTCATTAAGAATGAAGATGAGCTTTGCGTGTACAAGAAGACCAGTGGGAGTGCAGTCACTTTTCTAGTTCTTTACGTAGATGACATACTACTCATTGAGAATGATGTAGCTATGATGTCATCAGTAAAGATCTGGTTGTCGAAACATTTCTCCATGAAGGATTTGGGAGAAGCATCCTACGTATTGAGAATACAGATCTATAGAGATAGATCAAAGAGGATGCTTGGAATGACCCAATCCTTCTACATAGATACCATAGTCAAAAGATTTGACATGGAAAATTCCAAGAGAAGTCTTATACCGATGAGACATGGAATTAGTCTCTCAAAGGAGCAGTCTCCCAAGACTCCTAATGAGAGGGCATTCAGGGATAGAGTATCCTATGCCTCTGCCATAGGATCTATCATGTATGCCATGCTATGTACACGGCCTGATGTTGTATATGCTCTAAGTGTTACGAGCAGATTTCAGGCTGATCCAGGCGAAGAGTACTGGAAGGCAGTGAAATGTATCCTTAAGTACTTGAGAAGAACTAAGGATATGTTTCTTGTCTATGGAGGAGGTGACTTGAAAGTGCGAGGTTTTACTGACTCGAGTTTACAGTCAGATCCAGATGATAGCAAGTCTACATCTGGATTCGTGTTCACTTTGAACGAAGGCGCAGTGTGCTGGAAGAGTTCCAAGCAAGTAACCACTGCAGATTCGACGACTGAAGCTGAGTACATCGTTGCAGCCGAAGCCGCCAAGGAAGCAGTGTGGTTGAAGAAATTCATCACCGACCTCGGCGTAGTTCCCAGCATCTCTGAGCCTGTTCCACTGTTGTGTGACAACAATGGAGCCATTGCGCAAGCGAAAGAGCCGCGGTCTCATCAGAAATCGAAGCATATTCTGAGGCGCTTTCACCTTATCAGAGAGATCATATCCAGAGGAGATGTAGTAGTGGAAAGAGTTCCATCCGTCGACAATGTAGCAGATCCACTGACAAAGCCGTTGGCTCAAATTGTGTTTGAGCGTCACCTAGAGTCTATATGCTTATTGTGTAAAGGTAATTGGCTTTAGTCCAAGTGGGAGATTGTTAGTGTTAGGTGGCCTACAAGCCAATCTGACTATGTAAATCTCGTTCATTTATTAATAAAATGGCATAACATTCATTTTGTGTAAATCGCTTTAATTACCGTTTGATAATGAAGTCTGTGAATATGTGCTATAGTGATCAGATTATGATGAGATCATACTAATGAGACTGATCACTTAAACACACATATTCTTAATCGTTCCTAGTCGGAGGATATCCGAAAAAGACATCGGATATCCGGTTAGACTAGTATAGATTACTCCTGCTCACATGATGAGGGTGACTGATCTCATAAGTCACTTGTGTGGAGACACTAAGGCGAATCTGTAGGTGCTCTTTGGAGAATGAGTTCACTGAACTGAGGCGACTGAATCGCTGGATGGTATTGTACCTCACTGTCAACCAGCTTGATTCTATTATCGGGTCAGTTTCAGGGTCGGACTCTGTAGTTTGGGCCCTAATGGGGCTGGGACCCTGTTCTGTTTCGCGTCGAACCTGCGAGACGCGGTTTAAACGGCGTTCGTCGTGGCAGACGCGTTTTAGATTGTGCCACGTGGATGCCACGTGGGCTGGCCTTGGGTCGCGAGTGTACGGGCCGGTCGTGTCGTCTGAACGGCGTCCATGATAGGCGACGCGTTTCAGACTGCGACCATGCGGTGTCAGAGTACGGTGCCGGTCTTGTCGTCTGAATGACGTTAGCCTTGGGTGACACGTTTCAGACTTCTGTCAGAATGGCCTGTCATGTCATCTGATAGGCGTCCGTACATCTCGACGCGTTTTACCTAGTTTCTGGTTACCCCGTGAGCCCTCCTTCCTTTCCCTCATTCTCACCCTCACACTCTCTCTCCCCTCACCCTATCCACCCTCCGACTCTCCCCACTCTTCCCCTTCCCTTTCCCCTTCTTCCTCTTCCACCTCTCCACCTCTCACCACTGCCACCACCACTTTCTTCGCGGCGTTCCATTCTCCGGACGGCGGCCGACGTCCCGGCGGAGTGGCGGTGTCCTCGGAGTACCGACGGCGGTTTGCGGTGCGACGGTTTGGCGGCGGAGCCAGGAGGAGTTCAAGAATCGGTAGGGTGACGATTCCCATAGTGTTTTATTTTAAAACCATGTTCTCCCGCTTGAAGCATGCTATGGATCTACGGTTTTTGGGTAGAAAGAGCATGTTAGGGGCTTTTTCTTGATGGGAATGGGAGTTTCTGTGAGTGTGGATTTGTAATGGTCTAGCTTGCCCCTCTTCCTCCCCCGTTTGGTTTGATTTTTGGGGCATTGGGGAGTGAAAAAGGGAGCCCTCGGGCTGAGGACAGAACTCGGTTTCTGGCGTTAAAAGACGTCATGCCTGGACGACGCGATTTGGAAAAACGTCGGGCCACCATGACGCCTTTTAGACAGAAATCGCTCCACCGAGCCTCTGTCAGTTCGGGGAGTTTGGCGCTAAAAGACGTCATGTATGGACGACGCCTTTTTGAAGGACGTCGGGCCATCATGACGCCCTTTAGGCAGAAATCACCCGATTAAGGTTTTCTGCAAATTTCGGATTTTGGTGTGATTGGCATCCTTCGACTTCGACGTGTTTTTAAAAGGCGGCTAACTGTGACGATGCCTTTTTAGGCCATATTATGATGCTGGGATTTCATGAACCAGTTTAGGAGGCTTGAATGGCATCGTCCTTGGTCGACGCGATTCAAGGCAGAACCACACTAATTCATGCCATTAAAACATGTTACACTGTTAGATAGTTGCTAAGTTAGTTAGATGCACGCTTTGAATTATACTCTATAATGATGGATTCATTGTAACCGGATTGTACGCGTGGTGTTGCATGCGATCGTGGATTTCTTACTGTGTTGTGTTTTGAGCTACTCTTATTATCAAATCCATAATAGAGGACAACCCATCTACTCTATGTCTGATTACTACCCTGAGTAGTTTGATTCTCAACCAGTATATCCACCTCCTCATCAAAATAGTCTAGTGAACGAGGGATCCTTGCAATTCCAACAGCTAACGATAGCCCAACAACAACTTCAAGCCCAACAATATGAATTAAAGCAATTCTTCATGAGGACAGACATCTTAATTACTCAACTAATGGAAACTGTGAGAAGGGAAGAGGGCCCACTTCCTAGCTAACCCAATGCAAACATGAAATTTCATTCTATGCTTATGACCAATATCTTGTCCGATATAGTCAACCTATGACCTCCCAGTCCGAGATTGCCCATATCTGTTTTTATCTAGAAAATGAGTAGATTCATGAGGATTCATGTGAGGAAGAATTAGGGAAAGCTAGCACCAGTAAAGATCAGCCTAATTATCTACCTCCTCAACAAACAAGTCAATGTGAGGAGGAAGAAATCATACAACTTGAGCAAATAATCATGGCCCAACAATAGTCCATAGACAAACTCTAGGTCTGATTAGAAAAGTTAGTTGAAGTTGCTTTGATGATAGAGCCAGAACAATAGACTAGCATGCCCATTGAAAATCTTAAACATCTATCTGTTGGTTTTGACCCACAACTTCAACCTGAGATTTCTCACTACAAAAAGGCCCATATCAGGTTTGATTTTGAGAACGGAGTGAGTCTTGAAAAGCCATACCAAGAGGAGAGAGAGCGTGCTATGATTTTGGACAATTTTGAGGCTGATCTGAAAGAAGAGCCCAAACCTGATGTTGAGAAGGGTAAAGAAGAAAAATAGGATGAGAAAGTTCAGGAACTCCTTGAAGATCATAACCCAACAACCCTTACTCAGAATTTTGTTAAAGAGGAGAGAAAGTGAAATGAACCTTGGAGCTTCGATCATTTCTTATGTCATTGGGGGCATAACTTTCCAAGGTTTTTGTTGGACCCTGGAGCGAGTGTGAACCTAATCCTAATCTTGACCTATAAGAAAATTGGGTTAGAAAATTTGAGGCCCACGTCGGTTGCTTTGCAATTAGCCGATCGATCCATTAAGCAACCATGTGGCATGATTGAAGATGTACTAATGAGGGTGGATAAGAGCCACTTCTTCAATGACTTCGGAGTCCTTGATATGGAATCATCCCCAGCTTCAATTCAATGTTCCATCATTTTGGATCATCCATTCATCACCACTATAAATGAGGCCATTAAGTATAAATCTGGAAGCTTGAATATTTCTCTTGGGGATCAAATGGTTTAGATCTATACTTATGATATCAAGAAAGTCATGCAAGGCAAGGGAGTAGGTTACATTAATGACATGGTCCATGATATAGTTGAAACCAACCTTTCTCTAACCATGTTGGAAATCTCTTCTATTTTGGTCCTCAAGTATAATGCTCCAAGCTTCGGGGTACATATTATGATTGATCCACTCCAGCCAACAACTCTCATAACATATGCACTAAAATCTGAGCCGAAAGGTATTGGATAGTGGTGAAACTTTACAACTGGCGGAAGATGTTAAACTTAGTGCTTATTGTGAGACAACCTAATGATCTTAGTTAGGTTTCTTTGAGTTTATTTTTCATTTTTACGTGTCTATAGGTGTAACACCCCAGATCCGGTTCATTTTCTTTTCTTTAACTTGAAGTCCGACTGCGTAATTTCAGAACAAATTCTACTATAACAAACATATATTAGAGCTAAACAACCACAAGGCGATTTAAATAAATGTCATAACCATCAACTAATCCAAAATATCCAAATATAGCTAATACAAAAATTCATAAATTACAATATCCATCAATTGTGTATAAATTCTCAATCTCACCAAATAAAGAAAAATACATCAATCTCTCATTATCCCTATTACATCAAATCTAAGAAAGTTATAAATTTTGAATCTAAATAACCTTCTGAAGATATCAAATGTCTCAATCAGAAGTCTCCTCAAATTCTATGTTCTCTTCCTCAGACTCTGAAAACATTAATAGGATTTATGAGCACAACCACTCAGTAGGCTTCAAACGATCCACATTACTTAACATACAGTAAATTTTACAAATCACATTATATAATTATACTAAATATGATCTTATACAATTCTACATATATTTCAAATAAAAATATGATACAAAACATGGTCATATATAAGTTTATCAAATCAAATGTGTTTTCTAATAATAATAAATAGACTAACTAACATATAGCATATATAGCATGATCGAACTCATATCAGACATATCAAATTTATCATGGCATAGTAACTTATCAAATCAGAGTTTACCTTGCCAGAATAGTTAATCAGAATCAACATAGATTCTTAATCAAATAGACTGAAATCACAAAAGAACAAACTGAGTAGATTATAAGCTGAATCAAATGGATCTAAATAGTAAATTATATTTCATATTTATGTGTCAAACAAACCAAATTCAAACATATTAAATAGACATGCATCCAACCACCATATACGGAGCCGAACAAACAAATACCAAAACATAAAGGCAAGTATGTTAAGGTTATGACACACGCATAGCTGGAGAGTCTATTGTCCCACCTCGGATAACTGTAAATAAAACACAATCACCGGGACTTTTCCGTTGTCTACGAGCAGAACTCATTCACGGACGCTTATGGAATGAACCTAAATCTCCTTAAGATGGCAATGCCCATATATCAAACAAATATGATACAAATATATTTTCGCAGATTTCATAATGATCATAAATCTGAAAATTAATTTGGTATAATGATACTTACAGATAAGAGTTAAAATATATACTTTTATATGCAAAATAGTCACTTAAAGAGTCAACATGGTCATATAGATGGATAATCAGAGTAAAGCTGATCAAAATATATTGATGGACATAAACGATAGTCAAAGGAATTTTCTTAAAATTTTCGGAATAACAAACATATTTTTCGGCCATCAAAATTAATTTTCAGAGCTAATAAATTAACAAATATACCGAATAATATCAAATAGATTTAGAAAGTTATCAAATTTGAAAAACATGCCAAAAATGTCATATTTAAAGTGTGGACAAAGTTTCATCAATTTATGGATTGGTTTGATATGATTTTTGGATTCTCACTTTGATTCAAGGAATCCGACTTAAATATAATTCTAGCAAATCAAAACATAGGGTAAACTGAATATCAAACGAAGTCATAAAATTCTCAAACATTATAGAGAAGTCAAGGGTATATAACAAAAGTCGCTACAAAATTTGGTATGATTTGGACATGAATCAAAGGAGATATAGGATTCACAAGTTGAGATTTCAAAACTGTCTAAACAAATTGTATAGTCTGAAAGTAATATTACGGAATAAATATCAAACAAACTCCGAAAATTATGATATTTATTGGACATGAAGTAACATCTAGAGTAAGCTTCTATCCAAATTTTAGATCAATTGGATATCGAACCAGAGAGAACAAACATCTGTAACTTATGTGATCATAATTGAAGATAAAACAGATTGAACGGACATATTACATAGGCTGAGATAATAATCATAGAATAAATAGTAAAGAAGATCACAAACATCTGAAACTTGATGATCATAAAGTAGACATATAGATCAAACGACTTACTACTTAATTAGCTTTTGAAAACTTTCAAAAATAATATAATTTTTAATGTAAAATAGATCATGTGTAGAGTTATCCACCTACCTCTTGAAGAAAGATCGGCTCTTAGATCTCCTACGGCTTCCTTGCTATTTATCAATGCTTTCTTCTTCCTCTAAACTCTTGTTCACATTCTCTAAACTCTTTCTCACGTTCTCTAAGCCTTTAATTACATAAAATATTGATTAGAATCAAACCTCCAAAACAAATAACCATGAAGAACCATATTCTATCAAAAATACCATATGAACTTATCATTGGAAAAGAGTTGCACGCAATAGAGCTTTGAGCATGACTCCAAGGCTCTATTTATACTTATTTATCCTTCTAATATAACCAACAACACCTCCTTTCTTTGTTGGAGTTGAACTTCTACTCCTCATTGTTGGGTTCTGGGGTTTCTCCAGATCAGTCACACAGCGGAAAATAAAATAAAACAACGATCCGCTTTTCCCGTTTCGAATAAATAAAATCGATAATCATATTATCAAGGTTTTACCGTGTGCGGATTCGAATCCGCAACCATTCGGTTCCGTCAGTGCGACACCGCAAGCCGCGCAAGCGCCCGGCCTCTACCGGAGTCCACGCGATCCTCCTCGCGACGGATATCCTCACGTTCCTCGTTATTTGCAGCCCACGAAACCCCCGCAAGTCGCCGCAACGATCGCCGCAACGCGTGGACGATTTCACGTCGAACGGGAGTCGGAGAAGCGGTGGAGCATATCCAGATCTGTATGGGACGCCACAGAGAGAGAGAAACAGAGGAGGGGGCGGCTAGGGTTAGCAGCAGCTTGGCCTGCTCAGCCCATTCGCTACATTTTATACTAACCGCGCGGTTTTTCATAAAAATCCTCGGTTTGTATAAAACCCACTTATTTATCCATCGACTTGAGAATCATTTGCGTGTGACCCTTTAGACCCAATTACCAGTCCGGTTAATAGCCCAATAAGCCCAATAACTCCTTACTGGCTTTATTAATCAATTAATAACTCTTTATTAATTAATTAATCAATTGAATTGATGTCGCACATCGAATTCGACCGGGCCACCGATCACGTTGGGTGCCAAGCAACACCGCGTGAACCTGGAAGGTATCGGGGTTAAGTAACCCACTCTTGGAACCTTTCCACCCACAGTTACCGCGTGGATATAATCCTTCATTCGTACAATGCTCTCGAGTCAACTCAGGGTATGGCGTACTGTCAAACCCTAACCGGTCGACTTACTTGGATTGGATGCCGCTGATAAATATCAGAAAACTCATTTCCCGATATTATCGTCCGCCCTGGCCAGGGACTTCCGCGCATCCTTCCTAGAGCATTCTCTCTTTAAGTATCGAGAGCGAATGATTCATTATTGACACACAATTCCCTTCGTCGGTATTCCGCTGTACCCAATCCTTGGCATTTTAGAATCCCGTGGCTAGAGATTCGTAAACCAAGGTCAAAGCACAGAAGTCCATCGACAAGGTGTCCTTGGTGCCACAGGTCCGAGGACCATCCACGCAATTGCGACAATAGAATCAAGCTGGTTGACAGTGAGGTACAATACCATCTAGCTATTCAGTCGGATCAGTTCAGTGAACTCATTCTCCAATGAGCACCTACATATTCGCCCTAGTGTCTCCACACAAGTGATTTATGAGATCAGTCACCCTCATCATATGAGCAGGAGTAATCTGTACTAGTCTAACCGGATATCCGATGTCCTTCTCGGATATCCTCCGACTAGGAACAATGAAGAATATGTGTGTTTAAGTGATCAGTCTCATTAGTATGATCTCATCATAATCTGATCACTATCGCACATATTCACGTACTTCATTATGAGACGATAATTAATGCGATTTATACATAATGAATATTATGCCATTATATTAATAAATGAACGAGATTTACATAGTCAGATTGGCTTGTAGGCCTCCTAAAACTAACAATCTCCCACTTGGACTAAAGCCAATCACCTTTATACAATAAGCCTATAGACTTTAGGTGGCGCTCAAATACAATTTGAGCCAACGGCTTTGTCAGTGGATCTGCTTCATTGTCGACAGATGGAACTCTTTCCACTACTACATCTCCTCTGGATATGATCTCTCTGATAAGATGAAAGCGCCTCAGAATATGCTTTGATTTTTTATTAGACCGCGGCTCTTTCGCTTGCGCAATCGCTCAATTGTTGTCGCACAACAGCAGAACAGGCTCATAGATGCTGGAAACTACGCCGAGGTCGGTGATGAATTTCTTCAACCACACTGCTTCCTTGGCGGCTTCAGCTGCAGCGATGTACTCTGCTTCAGTCGTCGAATCTGTAGTGGTTACTTGCTTGAAACTTTTCCAGCACACTGCGCCTCCATTCAAAGTAAACACGAATCCAGATGTAGACTTGCTATCATCTGTATCTGACTTGAAACTCGAGTCAGAAAAGCCTCACAGTTTCAAGTCACCTCCTCCATATACCAGAAACATATCCTTAGTTCTTCTCAAGTACTTAATGATACATTTCACAACCTTCCAGTGCTCTTCGCCTGGATCAGCCTGAAATCTGCTCGTAACACTTAGAGCATATACAACATCAGGCCGTGTACATAGCATGACATACATGATAGATCCTATGGCAGAGGCATAGGATACTCTATCCATGAGTGCCCTCTCATCAGGAGTCTTAGGAGACTGCTCCTTTGAGAGACTAATTCCATGTCTCATTGGTATGAGACCTCCCTTGGAATTTTCTATGCCAAACCTTTTGACTATGGTATCTATGTACAAGGATTGGGTCATTCCAAGCATCCTCTTTGATCTATCTCTATAGATCCGTATTCCCAATACGTAGGATGCTTCTCCCAAATCCTTCATGGAGAAGTTTCTTGGCAGCCAGATCTTTACTGATGACATCATAGCTACATCATTCCCAATGAGTAGTATGTCATCTACGTAAAGAACTAAGAAGGTGACTGAGCTCCCACTGGTCTTCTTGTACACACAAGTCTCATCTTCATTCTTAATGAAGTTATAATACTCGACAGCCTCATCAAATCTTATGTTCCAGCTCCGAAAAACTTGCTTCAGTCTAAAAATGGACCTCTGAAGCTTGCACACTTTATCTGGAGATTCTTTGGATGTGAAACCTTCTGATTGTATCATATACACCTCTTCCTCCAGGTTACCATTGAGGAAGGCAGTCTTCACATCCATCTACCAGATTTCATAATCAAAATGTGCAGCAATGGCGAGTAGAACTTTGATCGACTTTATCATGGCAACTGGTGAGAAAGTCTCGTCATAGTCAATTCCTTGCCTTTGACGATATCCCTTTGCCACCAACCTTGCCTTATAAGTGTCGATCCGTCCACCAGCACCGATCTTTCTCTTAAAGATCCACTCGCAACCGATGGGTACAATCCCCTCGGGCAAGTCCTCCAAGTTCCAAACTTGGTTGGTGTACATGGACTGGATTTATGAGTTCATGGCTTCTCGCCATTTCCCGGCTTCTGGGCCTTCTATGGCCTCCTGGTAGCTTTTAGGATCATCATCCTCATTATATTCTACCTTATACTCACCTTCAGCGATATGTCCCACATATCGTTCGGGTGGTCTAGGTAATCTACCAAATCTACGAGACTCATCTGTGTATACCTGAACAAATTCAAGAACTGATATCTCATCTGATAATAATGCAGCTAGGGCTGGCAATGAGCCGAGCCGAGCCGAGCTTTGCATGGCTCGGGCTCGGCTCAGGTCAATGGAGCTTGGCTCGAGCTCGAGCTCGAGCTCGGTTCGAGCTCTAAATCTGGGCTCGAGCTCGGCTCGACTCGTTTTCGCCAGGCTCGAGCTCGGCTCGGCTCGAGCTCGAACCAATAAAATTTGGACATATGCGATTTAATTTTAGTCATTTGATGCAGAATGAGGATTTTTAGTATTCTTATTCAAACTTGTGTAATAATACTCTATCAAGACATAAAATAAAAACTAATCAATTCAATTAAAATCCCAAGGAAGACAATTAAATGCATAATAAAAAATGAACAAGAACCTTAATGGGCAGATTTTGAACTCAATTAAACATGAATATAGACCTTTTGTGATCATACTAACTACATTATGAAAATTTAAACGTGGGACACGGATGGAATGCCACTTTGACCTAGTTTGAAAAAATTAAAAAAAACATGTTAAATATTTCGAGCCGGCTCACGAGCTCACGAGCCGAGCTACCCTAAGCTTGAGCTCGGCTCGTTAAGCTATTCGAGCTTCTACTTAAGCTTGAGCTCGGCTCGTTTGACATTTCGAGTCGAGCCGAACCGAGCTGAAATCGAGCCGAGCCCGAGCGGCTCGGCTCATTGCCAGCCCTAAATGCAGCTGTTTGGGGATCTAGAACCTCTTCCAGTACTATTTTTCTCCCACTGTCCTCCTGGAGAAGGTATTCCTCTTCCAGGAAGACAGCTTTCCTGACGACAAACACCTTTTGTTCACTAGGATAGTAAAAATCGTATTCAAAGGTTTCCTTTGGATATCCCACAAATCTGCATTTATCAGTTCGTGATTCCAGCTTGTCTGGATCATGCCTCTTTACGTGAGCAGGACAACCCCAGACTTTAACATGTTTAAATTCTGGTTTCCTGCCTTTCCATATCTCATATGGAGTAGAAGTCACAGACTTGCCGGATATTCTGTTCAATAGGTATGTTGTTGACTCTAGAACATACCCCCAGAGGGACACTGGTAATCCCGAAAAGCTCATCATGGATCGCACCATGTCCAACAAGATGTGATTCCTCCTTTCTGATACACCATTCATCTGTGGTGTATATGGAGGGGTTAGCTGAGAAAGGATACCATTATCTTTTAAGAATTGTGTGAAATTAGTACTCAAGTAGTCTCCTCCTCGATATGATCGAAGAGCTTTAATACTCTTTCCTAACTGCTTCTCTACCTCATTCTTGAACTCCTTGAACTTATCAAATGCTTCCGACTTGTACTTCATTAAGTACACATAGCCGAATCTTGAGAAGTCATAAGTGAACGTGATGAAGTATGAAAAGCCACCTTTGGCTTGGGTGGAAATTGGACCACATACATCCGAATGTATTAGTTCCAGAATGTCCTTGGCACGTTCTCCATATCCAGTAAATGGAGATTTTGCCATCTTTCCCATAATGCAGGATTCACATGTTGCAAACGATTCATAATCAAATGCAGTTAAGTAACCATGCTTGTGCAACTTTTGCAACCGGCTTTCACCAATATGCCCAAGTCTACAATGCCATATGTAGGCTTGGTTCACACAATTCTTGCTCTTCTTAAGAGCATTATCAATGTGAAGATTGTAATAAGAAACATCTAACAGATATAGATCGTTGGCTAAGGATGCCGAAGCTATTGATTTATTACCATAATAAATCGAACGACTTCTATTCTCATTAGTCAACATATATCCTATCTTGTCCAAACAAGATACTGATATGATGTTCTTTATTATGTTAGGAACATAATAACAATCTTCTAATAGTAAGGCGTCTCCTGATGGAAACCTGAGGTTTGCTGTCCCAACAGCAATCACCGCAACTTTTGCGCCGTTTCCTAGTGTCATTTCCACCTCGCCTTGTCTCAGCTTGCACTTACTGGTCAGCATCTGCGCATCATGACAGATATGAGAAGCACATCCGGTATCTAATACCCAAGATGTGGAGTCTCCAACTAACAAGTTTATATCTATCATATAGATATCTGAAGCTTCAGACAGCTTCACATGTCCATGAGCTTTATCGTAAAGGAACTCCTTTCAGTTCCTCTTTCAGTAACCATTCTGCTTACAGTAGAAGCAATCACCCTTTACTACTCTTTCGTCTTTGTCCTTCGATCTTTTATCGTTAGCTATCATCTCTGCTTCAGGGGCATCCAATGCCGATTCAGCAAAAGGATCAGCTCCAGGGACAAAGTCAATGTGCTCAGATCTGAAGACATTCTTCAGGTTTCTGAATCAATCCGAGTAGATCAGGTAAGTCATAATGACATCAAGTATGCCACGGACTGGGTTATTCGACGACGTAATTCCCTACAGGAGATATATAAAATCTATTTAGCAGTTGTTCAATTATTAAAGATAAAACAAGACATGGTCTTTTGTTCAAGTTTTAACCGCCACTAATTTTTGACGGACTATATAACCCTCACTTATACAGAACGGGAGACGCTGACAGTCTCCTAGTGGAGATCAAAATCTCAATGACTTGCAGTACAGTCTTGTGGATAGCACAACAAATTTTAATACAATCAAAGAGCACCCAACTCATGGGACTTGCAACTCCTTGCAATATCTGATCATAGCTTCGGTCCCCAGAGATTTAATGGCCTTGTGGATAGCACAACAAACCACTAATTCTGGTCTAAGCTAACCATCGTTACGCGACGAGCATAGATTTGCATGCAGCCCTTGTGGATAGCACGACAAAGCTACATGGTTCCTCTACCCCGATCATATAGGCATCTAATGCCATAGCCATAGTTTCTTCTCCCAATTAAGCAGGCCTTGTGGATAGCACAACAAACCTGTCTAAAGTTATTCGAATCTTATGACTATAACGATGGTGGACCACGCGGTAAGTTCTTAACTACTCACGTTACGGCTTAGAGTTTATCTGAGGGTATTTAGATAACTTTTATCTTGGTCGCTCCTAGGTGATAGTATAAATATATCGTATATATTTACTAAATACTATAACCTGCTTTGATTCATAATCAAAAGAAAACAATGCATCTCATACATGTCATTAGTGTGGTCAGGGATAACACAGTGGGTTTGACTGGAGCCAACAGTCAAACGCACACACAATCTAACATAACATTTACATTAGATAAACCTGCAAACACATAGGCAAAGGATCTTGATCTTTTCGCCTTCCTGGTTGCAGCTGTGGATCGTCCTCGCTCCTTTCTCGGTTGCCTCGATCATATTACATTTAAATTCTAGAATTTACAAGTAAAATGAAGAAGGCCTTACGGCGAGTACAAGAGAGAGAGGGAGGTAGAAATACATCGGAGTATGAGAGAGACAGAGGTACGCAGACCTCTATTTATTAACAATTAATAAATAACCATACATCCACGATCCACACAATCCATTCATCACATAAATAATTAAATAAATGCATATTCATGACCACTATGTGTTTTAAACATCCTACACATGATTCAGCGCATCACATAGCTAAAATAAAGGAGTTTTCAAAATATATAATTTTGGCTTTCAAAAAACTGGGATCTAATCAAAATTGGTGTTTGAATTTCGAAAACACTTTTAATTAACTTAACATGCAATTAAATCATATTCAAAAGCATAAAACATACATCACATGTGCACACACTCCAAATTAATAATTTCCAGATTATTCCATGCAATTAGAACAATTCTAATAATTAAATAATCTAACACTTAGATTAAACCACATTAATAATCTAACAATTAGACTATTAATAACTAATCTAACTCTTAGACTAGTCCAATAAAGTTTAATAATTTAACACTTAAATTAATAAGCAACTACAATTAATTATTAACTACTACCCTAACACTTAGATTAGTCAATTAATGTTAATTATTAATTTAACTTTTAAACCAATAATTAACACTAACATATTAATAACTAATTAATCTAACTCTTAAATCATATGATTAAAGTTATCATTAATTTAACTATTAAATTAATGACTAACAATAATTAATGAAGGTCTACTAATTTAACATTTAAATTAGTCATTTAAATTAATTATTAATTTAACAATTAAATTAATAACTAACTCAAATATTAATTAACAATTAGATGAAATAATAATTAATAATCTAACAGGTAGACTAATAATTATTAATTACTAATTTAACAATTAAATTAATTAAATCAAAGTTAATTATTAGTTTAACATTTAATCTAATAATTAACTCTAATTGATTAAAACTAATTGTCAATTAACATGATTAAAATATTAATGCCCAAATTAATAAAACTGGATAATAATATAAATTTTAAAACATATTTTAAACTTAAATTAAAATCCAGACTTCATTTATTAAATGGGCCATAGGGGTTAAAAGATTTGGTTTTATATGGGGAAAATGGCCCAGCCCATTAGGGGGCTCATTGGCTTGGACCCGAGTCCGAGCCAGGGACCAGACCAGGTGGGAGCCTGGCCCTGGTGGCCCTAGTCCGGCCTGGGGCTGGTCCAGCCGGTCCGACCGGCTTGGGCTCGGTCCCGATGGCCGGTCCACACTGTATCTTCCCCACCACATAGCTGAAACCCTAAAACCCCTTATTGTGTTGCAGGTATGGTGGCCGGCAGCTGGGAGGTGCGGCGCCGCCCGGCGTCAGGGCCCTGGCGTCGGCCGGCGACCCCGGTGACGCCCCCTGCACCGGCAGGCTTCCCGGTGCCGGCGAGGGCCTCAAATAGAAGCTGTCCGATCCCGGATTTTTCCAAAAAAAATCTGGTTTTTCCTTTTAAAACTATGGGAAGAAAAGGACACTTCATCTCCCTCTCCGGCGCAGGTGACTAGTGCCAGCCGTGGCCGGTGAGGTCCTTCGACATTCCAGGACCCCGGTTACCAACCCATCACATGGGGAGACCGAATCGAAGCCTCCAACAACCCCCATTCTTCATCATATGAAGAACACGAAAAACCACATTTAAAATCCGAATATTGCATAATAAAATCAATCAAAATAATCCTTTTAATCTGTGTTCATCACATGAACAAGGATCCATCAATAATATCGAATTTGTGCATGGAATAATACTATGAAAAATTAATTTCGGAGACCGAAATGGGACGAGAAATAGTGGAACCTGGTTCTCATACCACTGTTGGGTTTTAGGGTTTCTCCGGATCGCTCACGCAGCGGAAAATAAAATAAAACAGCGATCCATTTTTTCCATTTCGAATAAATAAAACCGATAATTAGATCATCAAGGTCTTACCGTGTGCGGATTCGAATCCGCAACCATTCGGTTCCGTCGGTGCGACACTGGAAGCCGCGCAAGCGCTCGGCCTACTGGAGTCCACGCGATCCTCCTCGCGACGGATATCCTCACGTCCTTCGTTCTTCACAGCCTACGAAACCTCCGCCGGTCGCCGCAACGATCGCCGCAACGCGCGGACGATTTCCCGTCGAACGGGAGTCAGAGAAGCGGCGGAGCAGATCCGGATCTGTCTGGGACGCCACAGAGAGAGAGAAACATAGGAGGGGCGGCTAGGGTTAGCAACAGCTTGGCCTGCTCAGCTCGTTCGCTACATTTTATACTAACCGCGCGGTTTTTCATAAAAAACCCCGGTTTGTATAAAACCCACTTATTTATCCCTCGCCTTGAGAATCATTTGCGTGTGACCCTCTAGGCCCAATTACCAGTACGGTTAATAGCCCAATAAGCTCAGTAACTCCTTATTGACTTTATTAATCAATTAATAACTCTTTATTAATTAATTAATCAATCGAATTGATGTCGCACATCGAAGTCGACCGGACCTTCGATCACGTTGGGTGCCAAGCAACACCGCGTGAACCCGAAAGGTATCAGGGTTAAGTAACCCATTCTTGGAACCTTTCCACCGACAGTTACCACGTAGATATAATCCTTCATTCGTACAATGCTCTCGAGTCAACTCAGGGTATGGCGTGCTGTCAAACCCTAACCGGTCGACTCACTTGGATTGGATGCCACTGATAAATATTGGAAAACTCCTTTACCGATATTATCGTTCGCCCTAGCCAGGGACTTCCGCGCATCCTTCCTAGAGAATTCTCTCTCTAAGTACCGAGAGCGAATGATTCCTTATTGACACACAATTCCCTTCGTCGGTAATCCGCTGTATCCAATCATTGGCGTTTTAGAATCCCGTGACTAGAGATACGTAAACCAAGGTCAAAGCACAGAAGTCCACCGACAAGGTGTCCTTGGTGTCTCAGGTCCGAAGATCATCCACGCAACTGCGACAATAGAATCAAGTTGGTTGACAGTGAGGTACAATACCATCTAGCGATTCAGTCGGATCAGTTCAGTGAACACATTCTCCAATGAGCACCTACAGATTCGCCTTAGTGTCTCCACACAAGTGATTTATGAGATCAGTCACCCTCATCATATGAGCAGGAGTAATCTGTACTAGTCTAACCGGATATCCGATGTCCTTCTTAGATATCCTCCGACTAGGAACAATTAAGAATATGTGTGTTTAAGTGATCAGTCTCATTAGTATGATCTCATCATAGTATGATCACTATCGCACATATTCACGGACTTCATTATGAGACAATAATTAATATGATTTACACATAATAAATATTATGCCATTATGTTAATAAATGAACGAGATTTACATAGTCATATTGGCTAGTAGGCCACTTAAAACTAATACTCATAACTTAATCTCCGAGTTAAAGTCACTTCCTAGGGCAAATTGGACTCTACTCACGCTACCTGCAGTTTCCCTTTCTGAAGACTTTCAAATTCAATTTCTTAAACGTCATAATTAAGATAAACTATCTTCTAAAACGTTTTCTAATTTTTCATTACCTTTCCAATGCCTCTAATCTCACTATTTTTGGATATCTATACAAAAAGATATGCCTATTTTACTAACATGCTGTCATAAGTGTTCCGAACTCAGAAATCTGACAGATTTTCTTTTCGTCTAAAGATATTCTGATTCTGACTAGTAAACGACTTATTTTAAATATATGGTTTTCATAAAACTTCTAGAATTATGAGTCATCATTCTAATGGGAGTTTTTTTACTTAATTTAGAATTTTATGCACAGAGTAATGCTTAAAACACTAGGACTATGTCAAGTAAACTGATGTAAAGAATCCTAGTCTAAGTAGGATTCCAATTATGACTTTCTACATATTAATTAAAATCTTAATTATATTAAAATTTATTATATTTTGATTCTAATCTAAGACAAATGTATTATACATAAGTTTTTAAGTTGTGGTTAATATTAATTATTTCATCTTTTGTTTCCTAATTCAAATCCTAATCTGATTCAGACTTGTTCTTTATGGGTAGTCCTTTTTAAACATGATCTTTGATATTTTTGACGTTTAAAACATTTGAATTAGTAAAAATGATCTTCTACAAAGTTATAGATCTTTTTATTCTCTTTCCAATAATATCAATTATGCCTTAATAATAATTTTTTATAAAAATTTATCATTATTTTACTATGTTATTGTCTAATACATCAACCCAGAATTTGAACCAAATTAGTAGGCTATTCTTAGTAGTATAATTGGGCTATTGAACTTTCATAATTGGATTAATTAGACTAAATTAAGTTACTTAAACTCAGTCATGGATTCTTATAATTAGTTAATTGGTCTAATATAAATTAATTAAATTCATTAATGGTTGTAAAAGTGCGGGACATAACAATAGGTGTCCTGCAATAGCCAATTCTCTTAGAGGGACCCTCACTTACACCTCAACTTGTATCTTTCCTTCACATATTTTATGTCTACATTGTTTCACTTTTTATTATTATTATTCATGAAATTAAGGACAATGTCATTCAAGTTCTGAAGAGGGGGGGGGGGAACCATTGTGCATTCTTGTAAAAACTTTTAAAGAAAATTTGCATTTTTTGTGCCAAAATTTTTCAAAACTCTTGCATTTGTGTGTCCCAAGTGTGTTTTTATATTTATGCTTCATAAAAAGGGAGTCTTAAACAACGTAACTTTGAGCTAGTTACTTAGTTGGCTAGGTCAGTTTGAGTAGCCGTAGAAGTTAGAGTATCACCTTTTCCACAAGGAGCCGCAGTAAGACCGAATCTTATACACATGCACGGCAACTTAGAGCAAATAGAAGACTTTAAAAGTGTAGAATTATCGGAATTAGCCCAAGGGGTAGGACACCTCTTTTTTTTTCATTTGTTTGAGCGAAAGGAAGGTCATGACTCGTAATAGGGGACCAACTCGCTCAGCAACCCCAAATAGGAGGTCAATTAAAAAAGGGCACAAAACATATAGATGCATTATGAAAAAAGCCAAAGAAAGGCATGTGGCAAAAAATACACCTCTCCTCAGGCAAATAAAAGAGGATGTTAAAAAGTATGCACCCTCAGAATAGTATAGAAGCTCAAATAAATGAAAAAAATATGCAAAGTTAAAAGTCTTTGGCATCAAAAGTAAGACCAAGTCCACAAAGTATGCAATTGAGGCGAGTGCTGAAAAGCGATCCTTACCGATTGATCGAGAGACTTCCTATTTTCTTCTTCTTCTCTTCTCCTCCGAGTAGTTCTATCTCAAGGTTCAACAAAGGCGATGATACATTGGAAAGAGTGAAAATGAACTCTGAGCTTGTCATTTTTTTGTGTACAATCATTTGTTGCAACTCCAAGCATAGCAAGGGGAATGAGAACTTTAACTGAACTAGCTAGCCACACTAATGCTTGTGAATGATAAGCATTTGATTATGGCTTGTCTCGATGTCCGATATTATTCGTATCTACTCCAAATCTGGATGATATCTGTCAAATAGTAGTCGCTTCGTAAATGGAGTAGATATAGATTGTCCGTTTGGTGTAGATGGACGAACGTGATAATGACATATCCGCTCTGTTTACCGGCCTAGTCACAGGGAAATACAATTGGGATTTTCCAATAAACACTAGACTGTAACATTGTGGAGGGAAAAATAAGGCAGCCAAAAAGCAAAGAGCTTCCGATAAGCTACAAGGGCAGGAGGAAAAAAGTCAAGAGGCACTGCCAAGGAGTCATCGTAATTTTCCTTACATTTGTTACATTACATGTGATCCTCTCCTTGGTAGTCGGTGTTGTGAAATAAACTTAATTTCATGAGGATCTCCTTATAATTATGTAAGGAATTTATTATGTTATGAGTTAGAGAGAAAATAATGGGTCCTTTATTATTTAGAGGTTATGGAATCTTTTGGGTCTCTCTTATAACTCTTGTAACCTTCATTTGAGTTAAGAATGCAAGGGAGGTGAAGAGTCATGTAATGGTCATTAATAGGAGTTGAAGAGTCTTTTGTAACTACCTATGTATAACTCTCATGCATGTAATGTGGAGATTTTCGTGCTCCACCTTGGAGCCTTAGTTAGTGAGAGTCTAAAAGTCATTTTAGGAAAATTATCCATCTAGAAAGCCCATGTAAGGTCTATATATACATGTGGCTAGTTGTTTTCATGTAAGAAGTCACATATGATCAATAGAATATCCACTTTTTGAGGTCTTCTTCAACTTTTATGTTTTCTACCTTCTCTACATATTTTCACCACAATTCCACCTTTGGTGAGTAAGAGCTCACCATTAGCTTCCAACAAAGTGGTATCAGAGCGAGATTTCTACTAGTTAATATGGCTAGTGGGAATATGGCATTCCAAATTCTTCAACTCTCCAAAATCAACTATGAGAATTAGAGCATCCAAATGAAGGCGCTTCTTGAATCTCAAGATGTATGGGATATCGTCACCCAAGGTTATGATGAGCCAGAAGATGAAGCGACCTTACCTCAAAATGAAAGAATTTCTTTGAAAGATTCAAGAAAGAGAGATAAGAAGGCCCTTTTTTTCATCTACCAAGGGGTGGATGAAGCTACCTTTGAGAAGATTGCCGAAGCAACTTCTTCAAAGGCGGCATGGGAGTTGCTCGATAGGTTTTGCAAAGGAGAAGAGAGGGTGAAAAAAGTACGCCTCCAAACTCTAAGAGGTGAATTTGAAGCCTTACAAATGAAAGAGTCCGAGACTATCTCGGATTACTACACAAGGGTGTAGATAGTTGTAAATTAACTACGAAGAAATGGCGAGACTACATCGGATGTTCATGTGGTGGAGAAGCTACTACGGTCACTTGATTCTAAGTTTGACCATATAGTAGTGCCTATTGAAGAATCCAAAGATTTGGATATCATCTCCGTCGAGCAACTCATTGGATCCTTAGAGGCCCATGAACATAAGCTTCTCAAGAAGAAGAAGGAAGCCTTGGAGCAAGCACTTGCCGCCAAAGTTTTTCTCAAAGAAGGAAAAGGTGTAGGCAAGAATCAAAGATGACGTGGTTGTGGTAGTGGTGGTCGTGGCTGTGGTGGAAAAGGAGGACGAGGCATCTCTTATGAAGAGAAGGGAAGCACTTCTACAAACTCCACAAGAGGTTGTGGTAGAGGCCGTAGTGATTCATATGGAAAGCCAAGATATGAAAAATCTCAAGTTGAATGTTACAACTGTCATAGACGTGGGCATTATGCAAGTGAATGTTGGCGTGATTCCACTAACAATGATGATGAGAAGGCTAATCATGTTGAGAAACAAAATGAAGATAAAGAACCATTTGTCTTGTTGACATACAAAGGAGAAGAGAAGGACAATCAAGAAGTATGATATCTTGACTCCGGAGCAAGCAATCACATGAGTAGACAAAGAGAGATCTTCACAAATTTTGATGAGACAGTTGGTGGCCAAGTTACCTTTGGTAATTCCTCCAAAATAGCAATCAAGGGAAAAGGTAACATCTTCATTCGTTCAAAGAATGGAAATTATCAATTGATTTCCGATGTTTATTATGTTATGGGGATGAAAGATAATATTTTGAGTTTGGGACAACTCTTAGAGAAAGGATATGATATTCGCTTGAAAGATCATGGTCTTTCAATAAGAGATAAAAGAAACAACTTGATTGCTAGAGTTGGCATACAAAAGAATATAATGTTTGTTTTGAATATCCAAAATGAAGTTACAAAGTCTTTGAAAGCATATTTTAAAGATCTCTCTTGGTTATGGCACTTGAGATATGGACATCTTAATTTTGTTAGTTTGAAGTTTTTGTCTAAGCAAAAGTTGGTAAAATGATTGTCTCATATTGATCATTCGGATGAGTTATGTGAAAGTTGTATTCTTGGCAAGCATCATAGAAAGAGTTTTTCAAAAGAAGCAACAAGAAGGACAAATGGGCCACTCCAACTCATTCACACCGATGTATGCGGGCCAATTTCTCCAACATCATTTGATAAGAATAGATATTTTCTTACCTTTACAGATGATTTTACTAGAAAGATATGGGTATATTTTCTTAAAGAAAAATCCAAAGTGTTTGATATTTTCAAGAAGTTTAAGGTATTTGTAGAAAAGCAAAGTAGTTGCTATATCAAAGCCATAAGATCGGATAGAGGTAGAGAATTCACATCAAACTCTTTTGAAACGTTTTGTGAAGAGCATGGGATTCATCGTCTATTAACGGCTCCATATTTACCACATCAAAATAGAGTCGCGGAGAAAAGAAATCGGACCATTCTCAATATGGCCCGAAGTATGTTGAAGTGCAAAAATATGCCGAAGAGTTTTGGGCGGAGGCCGTGACTTGTGCGGTCTATTTGTTGAATAGATGTCCCACAAAAGGTTTGGAAAGCATGACACCACATGAAGCATAGTATGGAGAGAAGCCGGATGTTTCTCATTTAAAGATATTTGGAAGTGTACCCTATGCACATGTACCGGATCAAAGGATAACCAAGTTAGATGACAAAAGGAAAAGATATATCTTTCTTGGTTATGATCTACGTACTAAAGGCTATATAAGTTGTTTGATCCTTCTAATGAAAAAGTTGATGTCAATGATGATGTGATTTTTGATGAAGAAGACACTTGGAATTGGAGTACCGATAAAACTAGTGATGAGATGAGACCACTAGTTGATGAAGATGAAGATGCACATGAAGAGCCTCATTTGCCTCAGTCGTCACCACCTTTGCCATCTTTGTCTCCACATAGTGGTGAATCTCCATCATCATCTTCATCGTCGGGAGGAAATTCAAGGCCAAAAAAGATGAGATCTCTTGATGAGATCTACAATGTAACTGAAAATCAAAATGATCTAACCTTCTTTTGTTTTTTTGCAAATTGTGAGCCTCTAACATTTGATGATGTAGTAAAAAATAAAAGGTGGAGAGATGCTATGGATGAAGAAATCAAATCAATAGAGAAGAACAACACATGGGAATTTCCGGTTCTTCCAAAAGGCAAAAAGATAATTGGTGTGAAGTGGGTGTACAAAATGAAGAAAAATGCTCAAGGAGAAGTTGAAAAATACAAAGCAAGATTGGTAGCCAAATGATACAAATAAAAGGCCGGAATTGATTATGATGAGGTATTTGCTCGTGTTGCACGTTTGGAAACTATTCGTTTGATTATTGCTTTAGCGGCTCAAAATCATTAGAGTATTTTTCAAATTGATGTTAAATCGACATTCTTGAATGGTTTTCTTGATGAAGAAATTTATATTGATCAATCTTTAAGTTATGAGAAGAAAGGATACGAAGGAAAAATTCTAAGGCTCAAGAAGGCGCTCTATAGTTTGAAGCAAGTACCAAGAGCATGGAATAGTAGAGTTGACAATTATTTTTTACAAAATAATTTTGTCAAATGTCCTTATGAGAATACACTTTACTTGAAGATACATGAAAATGGAGACATATTGCTTGTTTGTTTGTATGTGGATGATTTGATCTTTACAGGAAATAATCTACATATGTTCAAAGAATTCAAGGAATGCATGGTTCAAGAATTTGAAATGACGGACATTGGCCTTATGTCTTATTTTCTTGGCATTGAAGTAAAGCAAAGAATTGAAGGTATTTTCATATCACAAGAAGGTTATGCACAAGAAATTCTCAAAAAGTTCAATATAGAAGATTATAATCCGGTCAACACTCCTATAGAAAGTGGCATAAAATTGTCAAAGTATGAAGAAAGTGAAGTGATTGATTCAACTTTATTCAAAAGTTTGATTGGAAGCCTTAGATATTTGACATGCACAAGGCCAGATATTTTATATGGTGTTGATTTAGTGAGTCGATATATGGTAGAACCAAAGTCAACACATTTCAAAGCCGCAAAGAGAATTCTTCGGTACATCAAAGGTACTATCCATCATGGAATATTTTATTCATCAACCGAAGAATTTGATCTTATAGGTTATTCCGATAGTGATTGGGGAGGTGATGTTGATGAAAGAAAGAGCACTACATGATTTGTTTTCTTCTTAAGAAGAACGCCATTCACATGGTTTTTTAAGAAACAACCTATTGTTACACTTTCTACTTGTGAAGCGGAGTATGTGACATTATCATCTGGAGTGTGTCATGCACTTTGGTTGATAAATTTACTCAAGAACCTTCATGTTAATCAAAGAGAGCCTACAAAGATGTTTGTTGATAACAAGTCTGCAATTGTCTTAGTCAAGAATCCGGTCTATCATGAAAAGAGCAAGTACATTGATACAAGATTTCATTTCATTCGGGAGCATGTGAAGAACAAAGAGATTGAACTTATTTTTGTCAAATCTCAAGATCAAGTTACGGATATTTTCGCAAAGTTTTTGAAGTTTGATATCTTCTCCAAATTGAAGAAATTACTTGAAATGCTTGATGAAAGAGAATTAAGTTTACAAGAAGGTGTTGTGAAATAAATTTAATTTCATGAGGATCTCTTTATAATTATGTAAGGAATTTATTATGTTATGAGTTATAGAGAAAATAATGGGTCCTTTATTATTTAGAGGTTATGAAATTTTTTAGGTCTCTCTTGTAACTCTTATAATCTTCATTTGAGTTAAGAATGCAAGAGAGGTGAAGAGTCATGTAATGGTCATTAATAGGAGTTGAAGAGTCTTTTGTAACCACCCATGTATAACTCCCATACATATAATTGGGAGATTTTCGTATTCCACTTTGGAGTCTTAGTTAGTGAGAGTCTAAAAGTCATTTTAGTAAAGTTATCTATCTAGAAAGCCCATGTAAGGTCTATATATACATGTGGCTAGTTGTTTTCATGTAAGAAGTCACATATGATTAATAGAATATTTATTTTTTGAGAATTTCTTTAACTTTTGTGTTTTCTATCTTCTCTACCTATTTTCACCGCAATTCTATCTTGTGTGAGTAAGAGCTCACCGTTAACTTCAACAGTCGTAGGTATCCGTTGGCGTACCCGTATCCGAGCCAGCTCGGAACCGAAAGGACCAACACGTGTGGCTTAAAAATCGCTCGCGACGCAGGGAAGCGAGAGCAGAAAGATTGGATTAGATTAGGCTGAGTAGGCTGCAACTGCAAGAGAGCGCGCAGTGCAGGGCGCTCCGAGCCGGCCTTGCACCTCCCGCGAAGCAAGGGAGAGGGCAATGTCGAGGACGGCCATCTTCAAGTCGGGCAGCAACCATCCCTTCTTGCTCGGATCCGGAGCGACTGGCGCTTCGCCCCGCCACCGCCTCTCCAGCAGTCGCCGCAGCCTCTTTGGTGCCGCTGCAACTTCTGCTTTCTCCCGAAGCTTCACCAGGTCCCCTCCTCTTATTTCGTTAGCTCGTGGTGGAGGGAGGCGGCGGCCGGGCGTGTTCTGCAGGAACGCCGGGGCGTCCGACGACACCGAGATTGACGCAGGTGTTGGACAAGACCGCTTGAAGAAGGTCCGTTCCTCTTATTAACTGCTCGCGGTCAGACACCTTCTCCCTATGTCGGCTTGGTTGTTGGCTCTTTTGTTGCTTAGAAACGGGGAATTCGTTCTCTTCGCTGTTGTTGATCGCTTACGGTTACTTGTGTTCATAGGCGAAATGTTATCGTGCCTTGCATTCGGCATGAAATTTAGATTTAATATGAAAGTTATGACATTGCAACGGAATTATAATCAGTGCTCGGTAGTAGAGATGAAGCATACAAAATAACTAGAAAATGCTTATGTATACATATTACTTATTGATGCAGCCGAGTTACTCACGGATCAGTCACGGTTGCGGAAGAAGGATCCGAAACCGTTGGAGAAGGCCGGGATGAGAGAGGTTGGCTCACCTACAAGACGAAGCACACGGTCAGAAAGGGTCCCGGATGTGGTTCCGGGAGAGCCCTCTCCGACGGCTAAGTCAGCACGGAGAACTTTGAAAGGATAAGATAAAGGGTATCGGATAACAAATGTCACATAACCTTTATTTGACGTAAGCAGTGTCCTTAAATAGGCAGTAGTTGGGGACCCCTTTTTGCTGCTGACGATATAAAACTATTCTTGTGAATAGGGACATCACGTCAAAACGTGCTGTTACTTCCCTTCGCAAGATGGGCCAAAAGCCCATTAATCATTTTCATCTCATAATGGATCCGGAACATGGGTAAGCTCATTTCTCGGCTCACTTAGGCCCAACTCTCGGCTTATCCCATCACCTGGCCCCCTACTCCTGGTATGCCTTAGATGAATAGGGTGCCGATAGTATACAACAATCGAGTTCAGGCCCGAGGTCTTTGTTTGAGAGGAAGTGACCAAAGGGTGAAACTAGAGTAAGAATGAGAGGAAGAGCCGAGAGGCATTTGGATTAGCCTTTGATTATGGTTTGTGTCTGAAAGCATAAGCCGAAGCAGGGACTACTTGAACCGTCACGTTGGGTGGCACTAATTTCGAAATTTCCACCCCCAACATGCCATTTAAAGGGGCGTGACAGGTGGTGCGAATTGGGAGACGGAAGTCATACAACCGCTTAGCCCTTACCGTTGATCTCATATCGGGCCTTCTAGCGATCCCCTATAAATAGTTGTCAGCCCCTACAAATAACACTATTGCGCTTACTTCCTTAGGGGCTTCGATTGAGGAGCGAGAAAGGGGTGGCCCAAGTATGTCATTTTGATTGGTGGCGGCCGAATAAGTCAAGAGGGTAAACCTCCGACCCCGTCTTGTCACATGTCGTTTCATGTCCCTCTCTTCTCTTTTCTCGAGCAGTTCGTCCTTCTCATCCACCAGGCCAGAATCAGCCCAACCTTCCCTCTCTTCCTTTTTCTCTTTTAACTCCTTTACTTTTGCAATGGCAGACGAAGTCACCTTACTTGCCAATACTTTTGAACTTGTCGATACCCAGTAGACGGAGCCGGTCGGATAAAGTCAAAAATCGGCCGAACTGGTCTCGGATATCCTGTCTAACCTTTCTAAACAAATGGTTAGCGAGATGTGGGAATGCCACAATATCTCGAACTAGGTCTAGTTGATTAAGCCTCGGGTCGACTCCAGAACCAACTCCCTTTGGCTTAGGTGCCTTTCTATCTATGCACACAACTTCCGAGTAGGGTTTTGGCTTCCTCTTCATCCCTTCATCATGGATCTCCTTTGTATCTATGGTTTCCCCCCGTCTCAATTCTACCCCAACTCCTTGCGAACCGTTTACGGCTCCATCATTCTTGCTCTCTTCTGGGCATAGCTCTTTCGATTGCTATTTTTAGATACCTTTTCAAAATAAAGCTGTAGGAAAAATCATCTTAGTTTTTCCTTCACTACTCATTCGGGTCATGTCATCTTTTACGGGAAGTCTTCGTCCATTCATCATTGGAAGGAGGGATTTTTCTTCGTTTACCTCCCGAAAGTGAAGGAGGGAGTCTGGCCCTTCCCTATAGAGTGAAGGCCTTTGACTGAAGGCGCCGCAGATGCTCCGGGACTTAGCAAGGGAGAATTGGCCTTGGCCAGACAAATCATCAATGAGGCACATGTGGACACCAATATACTACTGTTGGATACTCGTAGGCTGATCGCGACGGGTGCCTGGCCGAATTCCGATAACATGCCAGTCCGATTGGGGCCTTATTTGCTGTGCGATAAAAAATCGGGAGAAATTGTAGCAGCTGAAGCTATCGAGACTGCTCCAGCACCGACTACAGTGCTTGCGGCCAAAGGGTCGACAGAAGTCCACGAAGTGTCTAGTGACCGGACACTGCTGCCGGTGCCGAGAGTAAGTCGGTCTCCAGTTGGTTCACTCCTCGTACTGATGTTCTTTTACTTATTGTTTTCTTTTGGTTGCAGATATGGCCCTCGGCATCAGATCTATTCTGGGGAAGCTCAGGGGCGTAGGCTCAGCCTCACCCGTCCCTGCTCAGACACAGTTTCCCTGGAGGGTCACGTTGTTGCCATGGCCTCGGAAAGGGAAAAAGCTAAAGGCAAGTCCGTCGCCCCTGACTACGACTCGGCAGACAGATAAAAGCGGAAAGCCTAGTGGGACGTTGCAAAGGCTGTGAAGAAGAAGAATACCGCGATGCGGGATGCACCACTATCGGCCCCCCCTCCGGGGCAAGGGCTCCCTTGAGAATCGTCATCGGCCAGGGGAACCTCGCTTCTTATCCATTTGGCGAGATCCGGATGCACATGTCCTGTGAATATGGACATGAACCATGATGTTCGGACCTCGGGGTTTTTGTGGACGAGTCTCTAGAAGATCCAGGGACTTGTCTAAAGTTTCCCCAAGATCTCGCCCTCCCAATAGTCTAAGACGAGCTAAGGACAGTGCCCACTGACGGCCTCATGGCACAATGCATGCGCTACGTCATTCAGGTAAGATGTCTTAACTTTCACCTTATTTGTCATTTCAGGCGAGGCTGGCTACTAACACTTTTCTCCTCTAGGCTGCGACCTTCTGCGGTGCCCTTGCCTGCCGCTTCCCCCACATTCAAGAGAAAGTTAAAGGATGTGGATAAGGCCGCAGACCATTTGGCCTCAACGAAGGTTGTTCGCCGGGACCTTAAGGATAACATCGACACCATCCTCGATTTGAATGTCAAGCTCGACGCAAAGCTGGTGAAGCAGGCGGAGGAAAAGTGTGTTGCTGCCGAGGTCCGCGAGAAGGCGGAGAAGGAAGCGGACGACCTTCGCGCATTATTGGCGGAGAAAAATGAAGTCCTCTCCCGGCTGCAAAGGGAGGCCGAGGAGGAAAGGAAGCTGCATGCCGAGGCCCTGTGTACGGCTGATGCCTAGGCCGAGAAGGTTGAGGAGGACGCACACAACATCGTCGCCCTCTACAAATCGGGGCCGGAGTATAGTGAGGCCCTGATGGAGGTCGGGGCCAACGCCGCCTAAATGGTCTTCGACTTGATATATTCTGGTCTTTTTCAACAGCTTGAAAAAAGGGAAACATTGATATGCCGCCCTTGACATGAAACGGCTAAGTGCTACTACCAGTCCGCTGGGCCTTTGCACTTCTTTGACGGTTGTCGGAGGATGCATCTAGAGGATGGTGGTCACCTTCTCTGGGTTTGCTTCCATACCATGGCGAGTCACTAAGTAACTGGGAAATTTCTTGGATGCTACGCCGAAGGCAGATTTCGCCGGATTCAACTTTATGCGGTACTTGTGCAAAGCAGCAAAAGTTTTGGCCAAATCGACCAAATGGTTAGAATCGAGTCGGCGTTTTACCAAAATATCCTTAATGTAAACTTCCATGTTTTGGCCAAGTTGAGGAGCAGAGATCTTATTGACGAGCCGTTGATAAGTAGCACCGACATTCTTTAGTCCGAAGGGCATTCTGGTATAGCAATAAAGACTAAGATTGGTGGTGAAACTCGTCTTGGCTTCATCATCTGAGGGCATTTGGATTTGGTGATAGCTTGAGTAGGCGTCGAGGAAGCTGAGGAACTCATGGCCGGATGTGACATCCACCAACTGGTCTATCCGGGGTAGCGGGAAGCTATCCATCGGACAATCCTTATTGAGGTCAGTGAGGTCGACATACATCTGTCATTTGCCATCCTTTTTGGGTACCATGACTACATTGGCTATCCACTCAGGATGATGGGCTTCTTGGAGATGGCCTGCGTCTAGGCCCTTCTGAAATTCTGCATAGATTGCTATCCGTCATTCATGGTTGAAGTTCTGGCGTTTCTGCTTCACTGGAGGTTGAATCAGATCAACATGAAGACGGTGCACTGCAACCTCTACATATACTCTCGGCATATTCGAGGGCGACCAAACGAATACATCAAGATTGTTCATAAGAAAATCTATCATATTCCATGCCTTTTCGGCTGGTAGGCCTGAACCTATCAGTAGAGTATGGCCCTCCCTGCCGGGGACTAGGACGGTGGCCAACTCTTCCCCCGGGGAGGTAGCATCGGCTGAGGATTTGATTCCCAGTGACTCGACAATCGCCTTCCTTTTGACCAAGATCATGTAGCATTGGTGGGTTGATTCCTGATTCCCCTTGGCTTCTCCTACTCTTTGATCAGTGTGGAACTTAAGCTTCTGGTGATAAGAGGACGGGACAACTCCGATCTGTTTGATCAGGCATCAGCCGAAAATGGCCTTATACGCCAAATCCACTTTTAACAACTACAAAATCAGTTTCAAGAGTTAGTTGTTTTGGGGCTGTACAAAGGGTCACTAGTAACCTAACTATGCCTTCCAAAACAAAGGTCCTCGGTGGGTCCTCATATCGGCATCAATCAAGCTGACTTTAAGAAAGCAATCATAGAAAAGCACATTAGATGCACTTCCATTATCTATAAAGATTCGATGCACCTCATAGTTTTTTATTACAACATTCACGATAAGAGCATCATCGTGGGGGACCTGAGCTCCTTCAAGATCAGCGTCAGAGAAGGTGGTTTCTTCACGCCGAGGATGCTTCGTGTTAGTCTGTACTGTTGCTATAGCTGATGACGCTCTGTCTCATCCTTGCCTCCTGGGTATCTTATGTGGTCCTCCTAAGATTACCATAATTGATCTTGCACTTGGTCGCTGATGAGAGGTCTTACCCACCGGGGCAAAGGTAGGCTGAGATCCCTCCTTTTGCGGAAGCTGCTGCTGTGGTGGAGGTTGCTGCTAGGACCGGGACTAGTACCACTGTCGTGGTTGTTGTTCTTGGGTTGCGTACTGAGGCAGATGCCCCTCTCGGATGAGGCGCTATATCTCCTATCAGAGATGGCGACACTTGTCCGTAGAGTGGCCTTTCTCATGATGGTATTCACAGTACTTTTGAGAGGTACGGCGCCAAAGGTCTGTCTTCATTCGCTTTGGCTGTTGGAGCATACCTTTCATTCCATTAGAATCCTAGAAGGCGGAGCCGACAGGGGCAGATGATGTTGATGCTGAAATCGGCGCCTCTCTTGGCTTTGATCTTCTTCTCTTTGAGACCTCTTCCAAGATGAATCAAAGTGATGTTGTCAATGTCGCTCGGCCGGGAAGGTTGCTGCCGAGGGCGGCTCAGCTACCCTCTTTGCTTTGGATAACATCAAGGCTTCCCGGTTAATATATTGGGTTTTTTACATATATGCCCCTATAATCTTGTAATACTATAAATAAGCCCTCCTAATATGACTGTTTACAAATAAACCTCCACAGTCGTAACTTTCTTACAAATAAGCCCTTTTAGGGGCTTATTTGTAACACTCTCAGGGGCTTATTTGTAAGATTCAGGGGCCTTTCACTAATTCACGATAGATTATGCGGGCTTATTTATAAATAGTCAGATTATGGGGGCTTATTTGTAATATCAAAAGATTATAGGGATTTATATGTAAAAAACTCTAATATATTTGCGAGCGCGTACAACCAGATTTTGGAATGTCGGGGGGTGCCTCTTCCAATGGAGCTAAGTAGTCTCATGTCGGTGCAACTATTAATAACCGCCGATACAACAATGGAGCTATCAAGGCTAGGGATCTGTGCCGCCTCCGCACAGAGTCTAGCAAAATAATCCCGAAGGGTCTCACCCGGCTCTTAACGAATGGCTAGCAGGCTGGCAGAGGTTTTGCATTGACGGATGTCAGTATAGAATTGGTCAATAAATAGCTGACCAAGTTGTACCAGTGAATGAATTGAACTGGGGGTTAAAATCTCGAACCAGGTAGATACAATTAATCATTTTTGTCTCACCCATTAAAACGTGTTGTTACTTCCCTTCGCAAGATGGGCCGAAAGCCCAATAATCATTTTCGTCTCATAATGGATACGGAGCATGGCTAAGCTCATTTCTCGGCTCACTTAGGCCCTACTCCTGGTATGCTTTAGATGAATAAGGTGCCGGGAGTATACAACAATCGAGTTCAGTTAGGAGCGTTGATCGTCTAATCAGGCCCAAGGTCTTTGTCTGAGAGGAAGTGACCAAAGGGCGAAACTGGAGTAAGAATGAGAGGAAGAGCTGAGAGTCATTCAGATTAGCCTTTGATCATGGTTTGTGTCTGAAAGCATAAGCCGAAGTAGGGACTACTTGAACTGTCGTATTGAGGGCATGGGCGCCAGAATCAGGCGGCACTAATTTTGAAATTTCCGACCCCAGCACGCCATTTGAAGGGGCGTGGCACGAATTGGGAGACGGAAGTCGTACAGCACATTCCGTACAATAAATAGCTGACCAAGCTGCACCAGTGAATGAATTGAACTAGGGGTCAAAGTCTCGAACCAGATAGATACAATTAATCATTTTCGTCTCACCCATTAAAACGTGCTGTTACTTCCCTTCGCAAGATGGGCCGAAAGCCCATTAATCATTTTCGTCTCATAATGGATCCAAAGCATGGTTAAGCTCATTTCTCGGCCCACTTAGGCCCAATTCCCGGCTTACCCATCACATATATGGGATTTGGAAATGTGCATGAGAAGATCAACTTGGGTTGTCGTGAGGGAGATGGCTCAAGAGATTTTGTTGATCAATCAGACTCAAAGAACAGGGTGTCTGTCTTGAAGAATCAAATCTCAATTTTTTTTGGGTCCATGTCTTGGTTCATGTCCAGCTATTGCCATCTCATTGGTTATCTTCCCACATGGATGGCTCTCTGCATTTGCATCAGCTATTCAAACTGCACATCATCATCGTCATCTAGGCAACTGGCAACACAAGTGGTCCTGAATGAAGGCTGTTCTAGAATGATTCCATCATCTAAGTTCACATCATCTGTCCCAATGTCTTGCTCATTTGTTTGTCGGTGCTCACTAAGGGGTCATTTTGTGTGTCGTAAAATGCTGTAAAACATCGTAAATAGCAATAGATGGTGTCTTTCTATGCTTGTTTTCATCCACTAGGATCCACTTGACTTGAAGCTTTTGTCACCAAGGGAGTATTAGGACACAGGAAGGCACAAAATTGTATACTGGATTTTGGGGGAGGGGGGTGGTTTCTGCATACTTCCTTCTGTTACTATCACTTCCGAGGAGTGAATTGCCATGATGATGTAAGACAACATTTTTTTGCTGCAGAACTTGAGCGTGTGGGCCATGAAATAAAAGATGTAGTGAAGAAGAAAGGACGATAAGAACAGCACTGGAGGAGGACAAAAAATAAGAGATCTTCTTGCTGAACTTGAAAGGATAGGGGCATTTTGAAAAGAGTGTATATATATATATATATTTGTGTTACAGCATTATTTGCTTAATTTCTTAAGTCCTTAACACAGTAGGTTGGCATCCTAGGGAAACTCCCAAATCTTTTAAAACTCTTATTTAAAAAAGAACTTTGAGAAACAATTTCTTATAAACATTTTATACAAGTTTGTGAATATTCATCAGTGGTTTTTTACTTTTTTTCTCCTTTCACGTCTTGTTATTTTTGTTGTTAGTTGTGCTGGGGTAAAGTTTCTTGATGTGCATTTCACCTTTGACAAATAACGTCTGGATTCCAAAATACTGTATTATCATAGACTCAGTAATAAATGCTAGACTATCTGTGTTTCCTTTACTCTGGCCATGATTTTTACTAGATTTATCATGCTGCTGTGCAGGTCCCGATATCAAACATAAGAAACTTTTGCATTATTGCCCATATTGACCATGGGAAGTCAACCTTGGCGGACAAGTTACTGCAGTTGACTGGTACAGTACAAAAGAGGGAGATGAAAGAACAATTTCTTGACAACATGGACTTGGAGAGGGAGAGAGGAATCACTATCAAATTACAGGTATGACAAGTGGATTTGTATAAATCTTACATAGGAGAAGTTGGTCTTGTTGTCAATTTTTATTTTTACAAATCCTATTTTCAGCTCAGCATGAAAATGCAAAGCTGTTAATATACTTGCAGTTTGAATTTGTGCATATTAACTAAGGCCTAGTTTGAAAGCAGGATTGCTTGATCACCATACGCAATCTGAGATTACTTATGGTTATACAAACAAGTCACATTTTACTTTGGTATCCTTATTCTAGTTATAGCTGGAATAAGCCATTCTAATTAAGTAAAATAAACAAATTGTAAGAAAGGAGGTGCAATTAATGTTTATTCTAGCTAGAAAATCTCAAATTGCTTGTTCCTCCCTATTCTAAAATAAGCCATTCTCACTCGGGTTATGTAATCAAAGTCAATAAGAAAGAATAACATGGATAAACCATCCTATTCTACCTTAGTCTGCAGTCAAGCTGGGCCTAGAAGAATTATCTGTTGATCTTCGTATGTATAGATAATGTTAAATTTGAGGTTGTTGAGAAACATGATTTACATGCCATGACTTGTTTGACAAATGAGGCTTCTCGTGGTTCTATATTTAGAAATGCTATGCAAGGGTTTCTTGGTGATCAGTTTTATGAGGACTGTGCAAGAATTAAAGCAGGATGAAATATAACCTGATCTCCTATTCAAAATATGTCAAAACAGAAAATCAGCAGAATGTTTATGCACTATGCAAGGGCTTCTTGGTTACCAATTTTGTGAAAGATTGTGCAAGAACAGGAGCTGAATGAGCTATAACCTGATCTCTTATTCAAAATATGTTGATGCAGCAACTCAATCAGCACGATAAACTAAGGAAACCATACTAATTTGTCAGAAAGTGTTTGCAGTGAGATCGTGGCTTCAAACATGGCTTCTCTGGTTGTTTGAGCATTTGTAAACTAATTCTATTGGTTAGAAAAGGGGAACCTGTTTTATAGAGGCATGTTATAAGATGCCATGTGAAGGATATGAAGAAGTCAACTGTAAAGAGGCAACTGCCAAGATTCAATTCTTTTGTGTTCTAGAAGGACAGGTTTTAAGATGCAATGCCAAAGACATGAAGAAGTCAACAGTAAAGAGTCAACTGCCAAAGATTCAATTCATTTTTCTATTTCTTTTCCTGACAGTGCTGTTGGTCTTTCAGGTAGATTGCACTAAGAACATTTTTCTCCGAAGAAGATTGCACTAAGAACATATATTTGCATTTAGGGAGGCTATATTCTGCCATCTTTTGCATCTGAAATATCATCATTATCAATGAGCTCGTATGTTCATCCTTAGAGGGTTTATCTCCTGCCATCTTTAACTACTGAGATATCTTTGTTCTCTTTGATGCTTCAACTATGTAGTTGATTAGTGTTAAGCAGTCTTCTGTCATGTTTTTGCCTTTTGCAGCAGAATAGAATAGATGGAGAGTATGCTGGCCTCCATGTTAGTGTTTTCCTTTTTTTTTGTGTTTTTTAATCAAAGTTTGACTGCTGCATATTCTATTACTCATCCATTATGATGTATATTATGTTGCAACAAGGACATGAGCATCAGAAATGCCGAATCCGTAAAAGCTAGGCAAAAGACTCACAATTCCTTTCCCTCCTTCCAAGAACAGAGGTCCAAATCCACCCTATGTACCCCAAAACTCCATTTACCTTATTATATACTTTTGAACCTCTTGTCTGTGTACCTAAATGGTGCAGGTGGGATGCCATGAAGTTGTTATGACGTGTTTTCATTAGAAAAAGGAGAAAACTGACTTTCAGCATGCGCATTAAAACTTAATGCTTTCCTGGCCAATCAAGGATGTTATAACTTGGGAATCCTATAGACCTCTGTTTATCCTCTTTTACTATGATATTTTTATTTTCAATGGTTCCATTGTTGAATTGTATGATCTTGGTTAAGACCTGATTTACAATTATACTTTTTCAAAGGCAGCTCGAATGCGTTTTGTCGTTGACAATCAGCCATATTGCTTGAATCTAATTGATACTCCAGGTCATGTTGACTTCTCATATGAGGTGAGCAATTTTCAAAAGTTTTACTATTCCATGTCAATATCTAACTGATTTCATCTTTTGCATATGGTGTATTATGTTTGTAAAATTTATTTGATCAAATAAGAGTCATATGACCATTGTTTAAGAAGGCAGCACCCTAAGGCACTGAGGCATACGCCTCAAGGCAAGGCGCTAAGAAAACCCTTGAGGCATGCGCCTCAGGCTGTTTACCTGAGGCTTACACCTTTTGTGGGCATGTGCCTCATGCCATTGACTTGAGGCTTACTCCTTGAGGCTGTAACACAATGAGATGCTTTAAGATAAACCTAGGGTTACGTCACCTTTATTATCTTTAAAATATGATTCAATGGTGCCAATTATTAGTAAATGAAGTAGAAGGATTTAAACAAGGCCCAATTCTTCTACTTCTAATACCAAAAGAGAGGGCAGTAATTGTGGCAGTTCATGCTTCAATGCCAACTAATAGTTCTTGGCTTTTACCTTGTAAGATCAATATATTTCTTTGGAAGTTGGCCTTGGGTAGGCTGCCAATGATGGACAGATTGAGTAGATTCCTATCCTTTCAGAAGCTTGATTGTTATTCCTGTGGCAGATTTATAGAGGGTGTGGACCACTTATTTTGCCATTGCGGTATTGTCCACACTTGGTGGCTGTCTTGCTGTAGGTGCCTCAATAGTACTTGGGTGGAACCGCAATCTGCGATTGACATGTTGGAAGGATGGGCTAACTTATGTCCCTGTCCATCCGAGAGGGAGCTGTGGTCTCTTATTCTTCCTGCATTTCTGTGGGGTGTTTGGACTGAACGGAACTTCAGAAGGTTCAGAGATGAGTTTCAAAGCTTCTACAGGCTCAAGGTCATTAGATGGGTTTCTGAATGGAGAAGAGCTGCAGCTGTCGTGGTGGATCCGAATGTTTCTGCTGTCATGTTTGATGTGCTGCAGTGGCGGACATGTTTTGGCTGATGTTGCAGGGCTGTAATTAGTATATCATTTTTCTGTTATTCTATCACTTGATAATACTTCGAGAGGGGTGGTTTCTTGGGAGGGGTCTTATTTTTTCTCTCTTTGTAATGGGTTTCTGTGGTATTTCAGAGCTTCTTTGGACTCTGGTGTATGGCTTGTATATAATTTTTTCAATGAAACTGTGATCCATTTGATCACCTTCAAAAAATTAGTTCTTGGCTTTTACCTCATAGTTTATTTGTATGGACCCAATCGTTAAGTTGAGATAGGATTGCCAATAGCAAATCAGCATTATTTAATTTTCTTTGATAATTTTAACATACTTTCCATAACATAGTGAGGCTTACACCTTGTTGTGCCTCAAGGCTTATGCCTTGTGAGGCTTTTGGAAAGCACCTCATGACCGCCTTAATCATTTTCAAACTATGCATAAGGCCCATGTTTTCTATCTGTGTTAAGCTCAAAGCTAGTGTCTTATGGCTGGAAATAGGGCTTTGGATGAGTGAGGTGTGATGCATGCATTAGAAAAATGTAGTATGAATGTCCTTTCATTAGGATTATTTAGGCAAGTCCTTTTTCATATTGATTGAAAGAATTGTTTCCATCCTTGAACACAATGGTAAGTTGGTAACTTACCTGTAATATGAGAAGAACATATCTAGCTCCCTGTATGTGCTTTACACTGTTTTTTTTGGAACGTGGGTATGTGCTTCACTCTCTGTTGATCACTCAAGCCTTTGTCCCTCTTTTTCTCCCTTCTGAATCAATTTTCTCAATCAGGAAATAATAGATGTTGTGTTGAGGCATGGTTGGTAGTATCGGTCGATACTGATATGTATCGGCCGATACGTATCGGTATCGGCCCTGCCCAATACAGATACTGGGGTCTGGGGGGTATCGGTACCGGTCTTTATAGTTAAGAATTTTTTTTAATATTTTTTTATTGGCCGATACCGCCGATATGGCCGATACCGATACCGGTACGTATCGGTACCCTGTGATATGGGTACCGACACCGGTACTTCCATCCTTGTATTGAGGTGTTTGATAGTTCTAGTTATGTGGAGAAGACAGCGATGAGTGGACTTCCATTGAGATTTTGGACAGGTTAGACCGAGTGGGACAAGTTTTTGATCATAGAGAACAAGACTTGGATAGTAATAGCTGATTTGATTCTGCTCCCTAACTGGATCTGTAATTCACCCTGATTAATGATTTATCCCTATACAAAGGTCTCAATCTAGATTCAGTCAATTTTAATGGAAAGGAACTTCCGGTCCTTATGCTATCCATTTGGATTTAATAGTAATCAGAGAGATGGATTCTAAACTCCGTCCTCATCCACCAATCTTTGAACTATTGAGCTGCTGGAGCAATCTGTCAATGTGCACACGAGGAGATTGGTCTCTCTCTCTCTCTATATATATATATATATACATTTTTATGATTCTCTGTTTATTTTTAGTATTATCCTTAGGATAAGGGCTTGTGCCACAATTGGGTCAGGCTGGTCCTAAACTGAATAAGGTGATTCCAGTGTTATCCATCTGATTTTGAAAATCATATGTAATAACGGCTGGTAATATTGTGGTTGATTTTAGTGGAAGGATGTGGAAAGACCACATTGTTGTGAAGAATAAAAAACCACATCAATGCAGGTTTAATGTTGTAAATCATGAAAAGAGGATGGTTTTTTTGCTCATAAAGCATTGTTAGAATGAAATTTGCAGATTTATCACTTCTGCATTTTGATGTTTGCATCTATCATTAAAAATGCCAATGGTGTGCAAAAAGACCATTTTCTGTGTGCAGAAACATTAGTTGGTTGTTTGCACATTGGTGACATTCTCAATGATACATGTAAAAATTCAAAGGTAGGAGTGATAAATATGTAATTTTTATTCTAGCAGTGGCTTATATAAAATCTTGAAGAAGAATTTTATTGTGGTTTAGAAGCTTCACCAGTGTGGAGGTGTTTTAGGGGTTTTTGGAGTGATTTTGGTCTTTTTAGGGTAGAGGAGTATTTTGTAATTTCATGTGGTTTTAAGGTTTGGGGATATATTAGTGATTTCAAGTGATTTTTGTATTTGGAGTGTATTTTGATGAGTTTAGGATGTTTTTAGAATCTAGAGGGCATTTTATGAGTTTTAGGTGATTTGATGCATGAAGGGTATTTAGTAAAATTGAAGGGTTTTGCCCCAGTTTGTTTGTAGAATAGGTTATCTGGAGTTACTTACCCGAAATAGCGTATACAAGAATAAGGGGTGTTTAGGCGTTATAGTTCTATGGGGTCCACTGTTGGAATAGGAAGAACAAGCAATTCTTGGGTCTAAGGTGGAATTGCTTATTCTCCTTATTCTGGTTAAGCAATTCTGACGCGGTATATGCTATTCCGCCTATCAAACTAGAATTAGCCTTATTCTAGGAATAAGACCCCTTATTATGCTCTTATTCTCCTATCAAACCGGTGCTTTAGGAAATATATATATCAACACAGGCTTCTCAAACGACACAGTCGTATGGCACATTACTATGCTTGGATTCTAATCAAATAGTTGCTGCGTATGAGAATAATAGGTTTACTTGACATAATCGTGCTGGAGATTCCTGATTCCCTCTCTCTCTCTCCCCTCCGTCCCCCCTTATGACTTCTCCCTTCTCATCTCCTCTTGGAGCCATGGAATTTTTGATCAGGTCAGGTACCCAGATTGGGACCCCGCGATCTTGATCCAATCCGGATCATATTAGCTGGATTGACCTATTTGGAGGAAGCGAGCCGATCTTAGATCGGCCCGATTAAAAAATTATTAAAAAAAGAAAAAAAGAAAAAAAAGATAAATTATAAAAAATCTAAACATATTATTCAATGAATGCACAATGAAAATGAATA
Organism: Zantedeschia hybrid cultivar; assembly: GCA_030544215.1. Lineage (NCBI taxonomy): Eukaryota > Viridiplantae > Streptophyta > Magnoliopsida > Alismatales > Araceae > Zantedeschia > Zantedeschia hybrid cultivar. The sequence continues at coordinate 20,917,150 of JARZZO010000009.1, forward strand.
CAAATCATACACATCCAGAAAAAAAGAACATTAAAGATAATTAACTCGCTAATAATTATTATTGTGTACTAATTAAAAAAGACATGTTATGAAGTTTTTAACATAAAATTAATGAAAAGTACCTTACAAAGATCACATTTGTGATCCTTCATCATCCGATTCATAAATTTAGATAGGCGGTCCATAATCTGGCTATATATACCCTGGACACCGATAGCCAAACAAAGAACTAGCGAGGTCTTCAAATTCCCTTTGAATACTTCGAGGTGTGTATGCTTGTTGGCTTGAGCTTTCTCCTGAGTCAATAGGTGGATGTCCTGGTTGTACTGGAAGGACAAAAATGACATACTCAATATGTGGATGTCCAGAGTGCCCCACAGTAGTGGTACTGATGTTTGAATATATCAGAGACATCCATACGGTGTGCGAGCTGGCTAACGAACTCGGCTATATCAAAGACATATGGGGACCCCGCCCGCGAACCTGACGTAGGTGCAGACATGTGGAAAATCACGCTGCTACGAGTGGGCATGCAAGATAGGTAGCGTGGGGACGTGTATCAACTAGCACCTAGACGACTAGCATGCATGACGTAGACCAACCAAAGCAAAATGCGGAACTAAGTGGATAGAGACACGCTAACACTAAAATGATCAATAAAATAAATAAAATATGCAACAGATATGCCCTAGACGAAACCTATGCTATGATACCAAACTGATACGGGACGACTACCGAAAAGACTCCGAACCAATGTGTGGGTCCAATACCAACAACAACATTACAAACGAATAGCAAATAATCACCGAATATCTCATGTTTCCATGAAATTAACTACGCAACGCAATCGCAAACGTACTTGGGAATCGTCCTCTCGCAATGATAAAACGGCTAGGATCGTCAGTAGTGGGAACTACCGAACTGCTAGGACGATAACAACACACTCAATGCTCTCAAATAGCACCACGGGACGGATCTCACGCTCACAGTCCGACAGCGAATAATAAACAAATGGCTAGACGTCCTAACTCACATGCACCGGAGCATACACGATCATATAATAAACGAGCAAATTAAACGGGATGAGAGTCAATCCGAACTAACTGACCCACTGTCGAGCGGGGTTGTATCGAAGGTGAGGTCATGCGTAGGTGGTTTGGGGGAGACCCGAACGGGTGTTGTACAGCAACCGGGGTGGGGCTGGACACTCACGGGCACATGGCGGGCGGTTCTCAGAGCTGCTGGGTTGGCCTTCGTGTGCTGAACGGGAGCGGCAAGAGGCGGCTATGGCATGCGGGCGTTGAACGCCAGACAAGGGGGGAGATCTGTGTGGAGTCGCGAATGCATGGCCCGCCCGGGCCGGCGAGCTCTGTGGTGTAGTCACACCATGTGAGCAGGGCGATGGCGACTGGGCGGGAAACGTCCCGCACGGGACGCGGCCTCGGGCTCACGTGGAGAGGCGGCGGCAGCGCAGCTTGCCCTTGAGGCACGGGCGACGAGGGAAGGAAGCGGCGAATCGCGAGGGGGCGCCGCGTGACGTCGGTGCGATGGACGCGGCTGGTTCGTGGGGAGGCTCGAGCGACGAGGGGGGGCACGGGCTTGGTGCGTGGAGGCGCCGCGTGGAGGGAGGAGTAGGCGTTGGGCTAGTGAGCTCTGCGCACGGGCGTGAGCAGTAAGGTGGGGGGGGCTCCCGGGTCCCACAACAAACGTGTAGCTTCGGCGTGGAGAACAGGGAGAAGCGCCAAGAGGAAGAGAAAGGAGAAGACAACAAGAGGGAGGGGATTTCACGCCCTCAGATACGAACTTACTCGCATCGCGGCGGGCAGATTTGCTCTTTTCATTAAATAATCTTCCCTCCCTCTAAATGAGGTTTACAATGCTTTAAATAGAGTAGAAAAAAAACCCTAATGAAGTCCTACAGAAACAAATGACTACAATGACCCTTAACCTAGAAAAATACAAAGAATTCGTGCAGAAAATTCCAGAAAAATATAAAAATGATAATTGGGCCTCATAACGGGCCGTACATTGGTTCCAGATGCTCCTCAATCATGTAAACGCGAGTCAGTCCTCAAATACGCCATCGTCAAGCTACAAAGATGCTAGAATCATCGCGGACGTCCTCCTCCGTATGTAGACGCGGGTCGGGTCGTACCGGATCTGCGTGCGGGTGTCCTCACCACCTTTCCACCTGGATAATATGGACTGAAACTTCTGGATCACTGGCTACCAATTGCTGCACTTCACCTGTCCTGGAGTAAGGGGCAAACCAAGGTAAGACATAGGGAAAGACCTCTTCCTGCATCCCAGGATAGTAGCTACTTTGCTCAGGAAATCATCAGACACATTGATCCCAAACATTGCATTCTTTTTAAAAGTTAACTCTGAGGCCAGTAACTTCATCTAGGAGTTCAAGAATCAACCTCATATTGTATACTTGCTGATAGGTAGATTGTGATCCCTTCATCTCTGATGTCCTGATATCTCGTCTTGCAGATCTATTTGTTACTGAGCTGGTAAATCTTTTTGGATTTTGTACCCATCATATAAGCCTTCATTTTCTTTTTTAATTCTAGTAGAACTGACACACATATGTTGACATTCCCTGATTTGCCAGTAATATGCTTTTTTAGGCGATACACGCCTCCACCCATCTCCTTTTCGCACCATTTACATTTTGCTCTCCTCTGTCTAGTGTCCACTAGTATGCAATGACGCCAACCATGGTTACCGTCCTACTGCTTCACCTCCTATTCTTGATGTCCTCGCTCTGGCATATTCCTATATAAAATAAAAAAGTACAAATAAATTCAATTATCATTAATCACATGCAATTAATATACAAATATGTGCAATCATGTTTGAATAAGTTCTATTGAGTGTTTGACACACTCAGTTGGACCATAATTGTACTAATTATGTAAAATCTCTAATTTTTAAACCCTAATTAAGGTTAGTTTTAGGAAATTGGTGCTAATCATATGCAATTAATGTACAAATTTGTGTAATAAGGTTTGAATAAGTTCAATTGAGTGTTTGACAAACTCAATTGAATCCTAATTACACTAATTATACAGACACACCAATTTTTAAATTCTAATTAGGGTTAATTTTAGGGAATGAGTGCTAATCATATGCAATTAATGCACAAATCTGTGCAATCAGGTTTGAATAAGTTCAATTAAGTATTTAACACACTCAATTAAACCCTAATTATACTAATTATGCAAAAGTCTTAATTTTTGAACCCTAATTAAGGTTAATTTTGGGGAATGGACCCTCGTACCTAGCATGGCCTTTCGCCATTGCTAAGCCCGGCTCCTTCCTTAGGAGAACTCGCTGGCACAACAGGTCGCACCTAACTATGGCGGCCACAAAACCGAAGTTGTGGCTGAGGGGGTCCGGTCGGGCGAGGCCGGAACCTACCACCCGCTGGATATAGTCCGGCTCCATCTTCAACCTACAAATGAAAGACTTCACAAGCCATGCCGCCCCTCTTGGCACTCTCGAGTAGTCAAGGCTTAGTAAAAAGCCTAAGTCACAATTTTGGTTGTGACATAGGGCTTCATGCCCTTCCCTTCATGGGAACACACATGTACACACATATTTCAAAATGTTCAACCATTCTTATATGATCCCAACATGGATTATAAGATTATTTAAAGAGACTCAAAATCCTAATGAACCCAAGCAGGCAATGACCATACTACCCCTACGACAAGAAAAATAGCATAAAATCGTGCAGAAAATACTAGGAAAATGCAAAAGAGAAACGGGCCACAAATGGGCCGTACACATGTCCAAAAGACTACGTGATAGTTGAAATATAAATCAATCAACAAATAGTCCATCGCCAAGCCAAATCGAAGCCTATGCCGCTGCTGAAGTCCTTCGACAGTGGAGACAAATGTTGGGTCGAACAGGGTCCAAGCTTCGGTGTCCTCACCATACACTGTGGGCCTACTCAAAAGAAATATATAGTTATATACTCGTGTATCAGTGAAGTTGCATCTAAAGGTACTCTTAAGAAATGACATTACTGGCCCCATATACCTTTAAACCTTAGAATCTCACTATTATTGATCAAAACATTCTAAGACCTTGTCTAAAATCTTAAAATCCACTCAAAGCGACTCAAATGCCTTTGAAACCCTAATGCCAACGCAAAATGACCTAAATGCCATCAAACTCAATATCAACCTAAAATGACGATAAATATCATTTAACCCTCGCAATCAATCCAAATGACTAAATAGCCTACAAATCATCTAAAAAATGTCTATAGAACCCTAAAATGTGTCAAATTACTAAAATAGCCAATCAACCCTAATCCTTAAAATTTTAGAATTCTTGAGTAATCAAAATGCCCTTTGAGTCCACAAATCAACTCAAAAGTATCAAAATACTTTCAGATCTTAAAGACCACCTTCTTTATTAACTTTGCAAAAACTCTTTAAAAATCTAAATCACCTAAAAGATGTCCAAAATACCTCTAAACCTCAAACTTTCTTAAACTTATCAAAATGCTCTTGGGACCCTATAACACATAAGAGATGATCTAAAAACCTGAGTTAGGGTCCCCAATCCATTCGAGTACATCTGAACCTTAAAACTACCAAAACGGAAATACCTCTGGACCTAAAACATTGCAAAATCTCCGAAATATCCTTCAACCTTAACAAAATCATTTAAAAGCACTCTAAAACACTTCAGAGCCCCTCAAAACTTCATGTGGCGTGTGGTACAGCTTTGGGCTCAGCTACAGTTGTGCTTTTATGACTAGACTCATAGCTTGTTTCATTTTGGGCATTTCTTCAAGGGGTTAATCAATAGTTTTATCCGTCAAGTGATGTTATTATCAATGATCCGCGGATTGCGCAAAGGCTACATCAAACTTCTAAAACCAATCCAAAAGTTTTCCAAAATCTGAAAAATCCTTTTCTTTAAGAAATTAAAAAAACTCCAACATCCACTGAAGGTTACAGCCTTGATTGATATTGGTGAAGTCCGTTAAAGGTTATGTACTTCAGAAAATTCATCATGGATCCATATCCTTGATGGACTTGTTGAGTCTAATAGGGACCCACTAAGGATCTGTGATCATAGTGGACTTGAGTGGGACCTGATAAGGATCCACAAGACAAAATGATGAAAGAGCAAGATCACAGTGGACCAAAGTACTTCATTAATTTTTTTCCAAATTATGATGTGAAATTGAGGAAATGAGCAGTTGAATCTTCTGCAAGTCTTGACCACTTAAAACCTTGAAGTTGTTGTCTTCACTTTGCATCTGTGTCTATCTTCATGCAGTTGCTGCTTCTAATACAAAATTCTATGTTCAGGTTTCTCGTTCTCTTGCAGCATGCGAAGGTGCTCTTCTTGTTGTTGATGCTTCTCAGGTGCAGTATTTTTCCTAATAGGTCGTTATGGAGAGTTAAATTCTTTCCTTCCATTTTAGTTGATTCAAAATACATGATTATACAAATAGTTTTATCAAAAGTTTACAGGATATTCACTCCTCTTTTTCCTCGGAATATTAGATATCCAGATGCTTCAGTTAGGATACCGGTTTTTGTTCATAAGATAACCACCTTACCATGATAATGCAGGGAGTGGAAGCTCAGACGCTCTCTAATGTTTATCTGGCATTAGAAAACAATCTTGAAATTATACCGGTAAGAGCATAATGATGTTCTTTGTGTTAACCCTCTGTTAGTTATGCTAATACTCCATGATCTTATTTGAATTTTCTTACTGGTAATGATGAGGATAAATGCTAAGGAATTTGGTGGAAATAAGAGCTACTTATTGCTACATCCATTCCAGCAGGATGGCATGATTTTATTATTGTTGGCTGTGCAGAGGTGTCATGCCTCTGTGGTGTGGAGAAGTGTAGGTTTACGTTGTGATGGATGGATAGCTCACCTATTGAGGGCATGCAATTCATCCAGCATCAAGAACTTTTCCAAGCATGGCTGACTCTGCTGTCACAGACTCAGGCTCACAGATGACCCCACCTGATCCCATATTCCAGGTTCACTTCTCAAAAATGCTAGAAATTAATGAAATACTGTAAGCAATGAGAATGGTGTCTTGGACTTGGAACAAACACCACAGGGCGGTGCATTTTTCTGACAGCATTCCCTTTACAGCACCTGCCACACTAATTTGCACCTGTAAAGTATGAGGGAAATTTAAAAGCAATGCAAAAGGTTGGAGAAGATAAGTAGAAACTGTGGTGGTTGAAAAAGAATGAACTTGCAATAGGTTGAAGAAGAGGAAAAGGAATGTTGGGCTTGCAATTGAACACCTCATGGCCGTTCCTTGTGGCTTTTGCCTTCTGGAACTTACCCACGTGACTCGAGCACATTGGCAGCGCTTTAATATGCCTGTCCTCGAGGAAACTTTCTTTCTTCCATTTTCCTTTTTATCAACATGGATCTAACTTTTTACCTTTTGCCACAAAATTTGATCAAAGATGGTGGAACAGATACAAAAGAATCAACTGAGAATAGGCTGAAATGGCCACTCCAGCATGGATTGGCTACTTAAATCCATGTTTCTCATGAGAATAGGCAGATCAAGTCTGAACATGGGGAAGATCTCCTACTCGGGAAGTCTCGAGTGGCTAAGTGCCCTATGCAATGCCTGTGGGCCAAGGTAATAGTTTGTTTGGGATAAATTGACCTTAGCAAGGCTGCCTAGATGAGGTGTATGGCATGTAGTTTGCAGCCTTGAATGAAGGTCCATCCCCCATTCCCATGGGTGTGGGTGGATGGGCTTGGAGTGGTATCCAACTCCTAAAAGATTGAGTGCAAGTCTTGAGATAACATTGATGGTCTTATCAATTGGCTGATTGCCTTGAGGCTTGTACTGGGACCCTTCGTGATCTGCCTATCCCCAATCTTTGGGCCGAGTAATATAGTTGTGGTAGAGGAACTGACACCTAAAGAGCTCGCAGACATCATACTTCAGCAGGTGACATTCATTAGTGGCGAGGCCATGACCTCAGCAAACTTGCAGTACTTTGATTCGTCATTTTTGTCGTAGGTGGTTTTTGCTTCCCTGGCCACTTGATGGAGGCTTCCTCTCCAATTTCCATGAGAATATGACTAGGGGGGATAGAGAGGGGATGATGCCTATCAAGTCAGTGGTCATCTTGTGGCCAACCATTGCAGTGACGTTGCTTGTTATCACCTCATGATGAGGATTCTCCTAGGCACTTCTTAACCTGGTTAGTGGCTAGATGGGAACAGGTTGACTATAGCCAAAGAATTCTGGGTCGGATCGGGTCCCAAGATCAGGACCTGCCGATCTCGATCTGAATTGATCCGGATCAGTCTATCCTGATGAAGACTGGCCGGTCCGGATCGGCCCCATTAAAAAAATAATAAAAAATCAGAAAAATTTGTATACATATTATTCAATGAATATACAATAAAAATGAATGCAATTCATGCACATCCATAAAAAATAAACATTAGAGACAAATAACTCGCTAATAATTATTGTTGTGCATTAATTGAAAAAGACATTATGAAGTATTTTACATGAAATTAATAAAAAATACCTTAGAAAGATCACATTTGTGATCCTTCATCATCTGGCTCATAAGTTTGACTGGCATATGTGCTGGATATCCATAGCCAAACAAAGCGCTAGCAAGGTCTTCGAATCCCTTTTGAATACCTTCAGCTATGTTTGCTTGTTAGCTTGAGCTTTCTCCTAATTGTGCTGGAGGGACATAAATGCTATACTGAATAGGTGGAGGTCCAGAGTACCCCTCAGTAGTGTTGCTGATGTCTGAATACGGCAGTGTAGGGAGGTGAAAAATGGGTGGATAAGAAGATGCATGTTCCCAGTTGGGTCAATCATATCCTGTCTGTCTTTGTTGGCCTTTAAATCTCCCTTGTTGTCCTTGTCTTTGGCCTTGAGTTCCTTTAGAATGACTTGGAGGTGCGGAGTAATCTTCGTATATGCTCCCAAGTCTAGAATCTCCTCATGGTCACCATCACCATCACCATCTTCATCATCATCATCATCATCATCATGCTGAGTGGAGTCATCACTCCCCATTTGGCTTGTTTTCGTCAGCTGCCTTCTTCTACGGCTGTAGGTTTATCTCTCTGCCTCGTACATGCTGGCCAAGTGAGGTAGTAAAGCTGGGGTGTCCTCTAGCAAGGATGGCAGTACCGGTACCGGTATCGGTGGGTACCGGTACCGGTACGTACCGGTCCGGTACCGGCCGGTACCAGCCCGGTACCGGCCGGTACCGGCCCGATACCGGTACGTATCGGCCGGTACATACCGGTATCGGCCGGTACTGCCATCCATGTCCTCTAGTGTCTATCCAGTTTACTGAACTCTAGCTGTGTCTCACCCTTATTCTTCTTCCGATGGGTCCACTCGTTGTTTAGACTTTCCTTTTGATTGCTTTTTCTTTTTGCTACTAGATGACTGCAATGAAGGTCTCACTGGTTCTTTATCCTTTCTTCTATGTGGATCCATGTGAGTAACTGATCTCTTGAGTACTGGCTGAGAGGCAGAAGTTCTAGCAGTTTCTGGTAGTATGGTTGCTCCACATCTTGTTCATGATGTCCTTGCTCTGCCATATTCCTACATAATATAAAAAGACACAAATAAATTTAAGTGGCACTAATTATGTGCAATTAATGCACAAATCTATGCAATCAGATTCTAATAAATTCAATTGAGTATTTGGCATACTCAATTGAACCATAATTACACTAATCATACAATCTGATTTTAACCCCTAATTAGGGTTAATTTTAGAAAATTATCACTAACAACATACAATTAATGTACAAATCTATGCAATCAGGTTCTAATAAGTTCAATTGAGTGTTTGGTACACTCAATTGAATCATAATTACGCTAATCATACAAAAGTCTCAATTTTTAACTCTTAATTAAGGTTAATTTTAGAAAATTATCGCTAATAACATGCAATTAACGCACAAATCTATGCAATTGGATTCTAATAAGTTCAATTGAGTGTTTGACACACTCAATTAAACCCTAATTACACTAATCAAAAGTCCTAATTTAACCCTTAATTAAGGTTAATTTTAGAAAATTAGCTCTAGTAACATGCAATTAATGTACAAATCTATGCAATCAGATTCTAATAAGTTCAATTGAGTGTTTGACACACTCAATTGAACCATAATTACACTAATCATACAAAAGTCTTAATTTTTAACCCTTAATTAAGGTTAATTTTTAAAAAATTAACACTAATGACGTACAATTAATACAAAAATCTATGCAATCAGATTCTAATAATTTCAATTGAGTGTTTGACAGACTCAATTGAACCTTAATTATACTAATCATGCAAAGACTCTAATTTTTAACTCCTAATTAAGGTTAATTTTGAGAAATTAGTGTTAATGACGAGCAATTAATCCATAAATCTTTACAATTAGGTTCTAATAAGTTCAATTGAATATTTGGCACACTCAATTGAACTTTAATTACACTAATCATTCAAAAGCCCAAATTTTTAACCCCTAGTTAGGTTTTTTTTTTTTTTTTTTTTTTAAAGCTTAGAACCTTAACTAGGACCCTGGGCAGGCCCTTGGATTTTTATTGAAAGAATCATTCAACTTACATGAGGGGGACATGCCACCTTACCCCAGGGAGATACAATAATAAAGAAAATAAAATAGACCCCCCCCCAGGTACAATAACCAATCAAAAACGAAAATGAGGAACACCAGACTTGTCTATAGTCAACTCCTCTAACATAAGGAGGCAAAGTAGCAGCTAAAGAAAAAATCTGAGAGGCATGAGAGGAGCATGAAAAGTTGGCCAATGCATCAGCTGCCTTGTTACATTCTCTAAACACATATTGGGATTGTACATGTATAGAGTCCTTCAAGTAACAAAGTGTATCCCACCAAGGATGAAGGATCCAAGGAATCTTTTGGCCATCATAACGAAGAAGCATAACCAAGACCTGACAATAAGATTCCACAACAATAGAAGAAATCCTCATCTGAAGACACATCTGTAAACCAAAATAACCACATCAAGTAGAAATAAAAGATCCCCTATCATCTCTGAGGATAGCAACACCTGCAGAAATACATGGATTACCTCTACAACAGCCATCAGTATTAAGTTTAACATGATATCTAGGGGAGGTATCCAATAAACAAGAGAAGGGGGTGCAGGAGAAAACTTATCAATTAAACCCAAAGACTGCAAAGAAATTCTCTCAGTATATGATGAAGCCCTTTTGGGATGAAATAAAGAAGCAACCTCTCTGATGAGAATGATTGCCTGTCTCAAAATATGTTCCTTACTGCAAATAGAGTTGCCAAATCTGGCAGAGCATCTAGCTTTCCAAGTATACCAAGCAACAATGGAGGGAATAATACCCATGCAAAAACCATAAAGAGATGTGCTGGAAGCCTTGGAAGTAAACATATAAAATATGCTATCAAAAGAATTCATCTGGGCATGAATCTGGAATGAATTTGAGAAGAAATCCCAACAATATCTAGCAATATCACCCAAGGCAAGAATATGATCTATAGTTTCAACAAAATGATTTTTACAGCAAAAACACCTGGACACAACATAGATCCCATATCTCTGAATAACAGAATCAAAAGATAACTTGTCAATAAGAGCTCTGTAGACAAAGAGAGAGATCTTCTTAGGTAAAAGAGAATGCCAAATCCATTTGGTGACAGAAAGCTCAAGCCTGAGATGTCTGACAATATTCCAAGCAGATTTAGTAGTAAAATAACCATGAGTGTTAGGCTGCCATATAGGTTTATCAGGACCATGAATATGAGATAAGCAGTTAGCAAGACCAAGAATAACAGTGAGAACATCTATAGGAAGCAACATCAAAAACTCATATCTATGAACAATAAAATTTTGGACAATCCAATTATGAGTATGAATAATAGAGTACCACTGATCAGAAGTAATGAAATCCCTGAGAGGACCATGTCCAATCCAATTATCATGCCAAAAAGAGATAGTACCTGTCCCAACCTGCCAACAAGTGTGGTCCAAGATCCAGTGTCTGTGACGAAGTGTCATTTTCCAATGGGGAGAACCTATAATGGAACAATAAGAAATATGCTGACCCTGCAAGTAGGTGTTATGAATATAATCACTCCAAACACCTTTGTGAGAATAAATCTTCCAACAAAGCTTCACCTTCAGTGTAGTACTAACATCAGAATGAGATCTAACCCCAATCCCACCTTCAGTAGCATGCCTGGCCAAATGCTTCCAAGCAATCCAATGTTTTCTTTGACCCACACTAGAAGACCCCCAAAAGAATGCAGCAAAAGCTTTATCTAAGGCATCTAAAACACTTTTAGGGGGAGAGAGGACAACAAGAATATGTATGGGAATAGAAGATAACACATGCTTAATCAGAATAAGTCTACCACCAGGGGATAAGAGTTGAGTTTTCCAATTACCAAGCTTTTTTCTCACCTTGTCAAGAATTTGTTGGAAGTAGGATGTTTTAGCAATTCCTTTATAGAGAGGAGCCCCCAAATAAAGGATAGAAAAGACCTTATGAGACATCTGAGTGACTGCAGCAATTTGATTGACCCTTTGGGTGATGGTGGAAGGAGCCACATAAAAAGAACTCTTATCTTTATTAACATGTTGACCAGAACAATTCTCATAAATAGAAATGAAGGCAAAGAGTCTGCGAAGTGAAGCCTGAGAGCTATTGGTAAAAATAATAGTGTCATCAGCAAATAATAAATGTGATATGATAGGGCCATCCCTAAAAGTGGAAAAGGGAGTAACCAGGCCTCTGGAGAATAAGCTGTGAAGGCCCCTGCTGAAAGCTTCCTTAGCCAAAATAAATAGACTGGGGGCTAAGGGATCACCCTGTCTGAGCCCTCTAGTAAAATTGAAATATCATCCGAGCTGACCATTAAAAATCACTGAAAACCAACAATGACTGAACATATTCTTAATCAAACTAATCCAGGAACTAGAAAACCCAAATTTAGATAGCACATCGAATAAGTAACTCCATTCCAGCCTATCATAGGCCTTCATCATGTCTAGCTTGAGAATAACATTGTGGCCTTTGGTTCTTTTAGATATATTATGTACCATTTCCTGAGCCAAGCAAATATTATCACTGATATCCCTACCTTTTACAAAAGCACCTTGGAAAGGAGAGACTAGTCTTTGCAAAATGAGAGATAGTCTCTTACAAACAATCAGAGACATTATCTTGTAAGTAAAATTACAAAGGCTAATGGGCCTAAAATCCTTGAAAGATGTGTAGAGGTATATGCTTTAGGCAAAGTACCACCTTTAAAGAACTCAATAACCGTAGCAAGAATGTCATCAGCAATAATATCCCAACAATGAGTGAAGAAGTCACCTGAGAAGCCATCAGGGCCTGGCACACTATCAGCATAAAGAGAAAACACAGACTCCTTAGCCTCATCTATATTTGGGATAGCCATCAAATTATTATTATCCTGGTCAGTGACAATATTCGGAATGTACTGAAGCAAACCACTATTATTCATAGAAGAAGGCTGTGAAGTGAACAATTCTTTATAGCAACCAATAGCCATAGAAAGCAGAACATTATGGTCAGTAACCTGGTTACCATTATCATCAGCAAGGGAGTGAATAAAGTTTCTTCTCCGTCTCTGTAACAACAGAATGGAAGAAAGCAGTGTTATTATCCCCCTCCTTAAGCCACTTGAAGTGAGATTTCTGTCTTCAAAAGATTTCCTGTCTGAGAATAAGTTCATCAAGATGTTTTTTGACAGTAATAAGGTCATTAATAACATTATCAGAAGGAGAATTATCAACTATAGATTGCATGTAAGAAACATTATCTTCAGCTTGCAAAGCAGCATCAAATATATTGCCAAAGCTATCTTTATTCCACTGCTTAAGAGTAGCCCTCAATCTTTTGAGCTTGACACTGAACTTGTATAGTGGAGAGGCATATAGAGGCCTGGTCCAACAGTCCTTCACCACTTGAGTAAAGTTCTTATGTCTAGTCTATATTTTCAAGAACTTAAAGTGACCATAATGAGAGACATTGCTATGATTATATTCAACAAGGAGAGGATTGTGGTCATAACAATTATGATGCAAGTGAATAACAAAAGTAGAGAATGCATCAAACCAAAGAGTATTGGCCAATCCTCTATCCAATCTGACTTTGATACAACCTTGACCCTGTTGCCCATTGCGCCAAGTATAGCTCGACCCATTGAACCCAAGATTAGCAAGCCTACAGTCCTGCATAAAAGAATGGAAAGCATGGACATAAGTTGGCATAGGAGCATTGCCTCCAATTTTTTTCATGAGAATACAGAACAGAGTTGAAGTCCCCGATCACCATCCATGGTAAATTAACAGAGGAGGCAAATGAAGCAAAGTCATCCCAAGTAATAACTCTCTCATGCAAATGGCAACTAGCATAAACAAATGTAATAATGTGATCCATCACATCAGTTACTTTGAGGGTGATATAATTATCATTAATATGCATGGTATTAATGGTCACAGAGGAATGCCAGAAGATCCAGATTTTAGCAATATCGATACTAGAAGCAACATAATTATGAAGACCCAGCTGGAAGGAAATTCGCTGCATCGATGAAACATGGATCATGGGCTCAATAACGGCAACAACATGAATTCTGTGAGATTTGCACAAAGATATTAATCGACGAACAGAGGAGGAGTTACCAACTCCTCTAATATTCCAAACAAGAGACTTAATCATTAGATTTAACTTTGTTTTTCTGAGAACGAGTGAGCCTTGTGCTCTTACGCTGAACCAAAATAGGAGGATTAGATCCATCCTGCATATCCACATTAAAATTGGCATTAGCATCAACAGTGGAAGCGAAGGCTTGCTTGAACTTATGAATTTCAATCAATTGTTGTTTTTCCTCAGTGTGAGACGGATTGTCTAAATTAAGAGCATCCAAATCAGAAGCATGATCCATGTCATGGTGATCAAATTGAGCAACAACCAAATTATCCTGCCCAGGAGGAGGGGAGGAGGAGATATCACTTGATCCTCGACACCAATAGACGTTTGGACTTGAATGGGGTTCAACTGAGCAAGCAAGTCTTTCAAAGCCTCCTGGGGGACTGTATCAGATCCATCAACCAAAACAAGTGAATGACCATAATTTTCATTCATATGAAGAGAAGACGGAGGGGGAACCATAGTATCCTCCAAGTTGATCGTGCATGGAAAATTAGGAGTAGAAAACACCTGTTTATCGACACAGAAAGATGCTGGGACTTCCATGCGCTCCTGAACTTGTGTAGGGAGAGTCCGCTCGGCTTGTTGGTGCTGGGAATTGGAGGTCATATGCATCTGCACAATGGAAATTTTCTCCCCAGCACCAGTAGCCTGGTTATGAGGAACAGGCTGTTGATCGATTTCCATTTCTTTGGCCAGCATGGCAGGCAGCTGCAACCGGGCATGATTCTCGCCAGCCAAGGAATCCATCATCAGGTTGCCATGTGTAGACGTGGAGTCAGCGACTACAGAAGAATCAAAGGGCAAAGTGGAGATAATTTCAGGGATATGAGAGATGCTCACCAGGGACCCCTGGTGCTGGGGGCATGAAGTATTGTTCAGTTGAACATTAGATGGTTGCACCCCAGCACCAGCAGTCGGCCCAATAGTAGATGGCGGTGGGCTGCGTGGGGGACACGAAGCAGCAGGCATCCCCCCAATGCCAGCAGGCTTCCTAATAGTTTCATGTTGGGGGCTCGGCCCATTAACTGAATTAAAAACATGGCGCTGCGGATGCAAGTGGGCTGGGTCCTGAAGCTGATTCTGGGCTTTGTTGTTACACGATGGCTGGTCATCAAGAGGGTGTGTCTGCATTTTCGTTTGCACGGGCACAAACATCAAGACATGTTGGCCCTCAGCCATCGTATTGGCCATCTGACGAACACTTGGTGGGCAGGCCTGCAGGCTGCAGGGCACTTTTATGAGGCTGCATGGGCAGTAACGTGTCAGCCTGGAGGGCCTTGTTCAATGATGAAGACGCCACAAACAAAGGAGCCATCTTCACTATGCTGGAATCGTGCATGGGGTCGGTGACTGGGGGCATGCCAGCTGTGCACGCGGATGGAATGAGATGAACACCCGGCACCATAACCTGTTGGGAGATCCGAGAGGCGCAAGACAACACATCCCCTACGGCACGGGTCCTGGCCGGCGGGTGGCGAGCTGAGTGCACAATAAAATTATCGTCAGGGGGCCCGGCCACGATCAAAATCGGTTCCAGCGCGTCCTCGGCATCTGCATGATTAAGAGTTCCACCGGATTCCACGACATCACCGGCGGTGCCAGATCTTGGACATTGGTGCTCTTCTCCACGGTGACTAAGATCGGCGGCGACGTTTGCAGATTCGACAACGCCGTCATAAATAGAGGAGGCTCCAGACCAGTGTCAAGAAGTTCACCAGGGTTACCAGAAAGGTCTACAGTCTCCTCTGTAGGCTGGCCTCCCGGTGCAGCTGCAGTAGATCGAAGAATATCGAAAGAGTTAGAAATCGGAACCTAGGGTTGGACCTTATTCACCCGTCGACGTGTGAGTTTCTCGGGGCCATGGGAGGCCTTAGTGGATATCTCCAGGCCCTTGCTCATCTGGGAGGATGTAACTGGCACTGTAGGGCTAGTCTTCTTCTCCGTTTCCGGCGGTGCTGGAGATCCCGTGGGCTGGGAGCCAGATGGAGGTGCAGAAGAGGGGAGAATACGTTTCTTGGACGTACGCCGGTAGTTGGACTTTGAGTGTCCAAGCAACCTGCAGGCAGTGCAATATGGAGGTGGGAGAGGATACCTAATCTCCTGAAAAAAACCCGACGCTCCCATACCAATCCAGACGTGCTACAGCCATGGTTTGAGAACATCAGTTCGATGCAGGCGCGCGCAGAAGAGGCGTTGGTGATTTGCGAAGTCCGGAGAGCAACCTGTAGGACCCGTCCAATGTTGCCAACAATGGAGCGCATACAGGCTTCATGAAAAAGATGTGGTTTGAGGGCAAGGAAATCGACCCAAATTGGGATGATGGGAGGTTCCGTTCCGCACTCGTATTCCGGTGTCCACTTGAGGAAACGGAAGAGGAAACCCTTGACGTACAATTGATCTCGGAGTAGGATACGGAGGTAGTTGTCCTCCAGCGTGCATCTGATAAGGAGATGCCTGTTGTCCAAGGCGCTAAGGACGAACTCCTATTGAAGCCCAAGCCTTTGGGAGAGAAGGTTCTTGATCTCAGGGAAGGGAGGTTTGCCAAATGGAGTCTTAGCCACAAGGGTGAATTGGAAAGGAACGAGGGCAATATCAATCTCTTCTTGTGAGAAGAAAACCGCAGGTTCCCCCAGATCAGTGAAGGCAGGTGGATGAACTTTGATTTCCACCGGGGGAAAAACCTTGGTTTCCTTAAGAATATGGGCGAAAGACTTCGTGGCAGGTTGGATGGGCCATGAAGGTGTTGGGCTGGAAGACTTATCTGCAAGCGGTGTCTGCAGGGAGGGAGAGCTAGATGTGCGGGCTCCCGAGCTGTCAAGGGCGACGGCTAAGAGAGGAACTGTATGCGAGGGTTGGAGAGTAGGAGGGGCTGCGTCAACAGTAGGCAGCAGGCGTTGAGAATGACAGAGGGGGGTCGTTTGCAGCGAAGGGGGGGGCCGTCCGCCCCCTTGGGGGCCGGGCCATGGCCGGCAGCCAAAGAGAAAAAACCATAGCTTCTCTCTCTAGGGTTTAGTCCTGTCGCCTGTTTCTGTCGCTTTTTTGAGTTCTCTTAGTTAGGGTTAATTTTGGGGATTTTGTCTAATCAACATGCTAAAAGTTTTTTTAAGCTAAATATTAATAGATCTACACTACGATACATCATTTCTATTTTTTTGAGAATTTAAAAAATGTTAAGATCGAAATATACCTTAACTCGGATTGGGATATGGGAAAAAAAATCGACTTTGACGGCAGCGGTGGCTGCTGGCCGGCCGGCCGGCGATGATAAGTTGAAAACCCCCTTCTTTCGGTCAAGATTTTAGAGAGAGAGAGAGAGAGAGAGAGAGAGAGAGAGGGAGAGGATGGCGGCGGCCTGCCAACTGCGGCAGGATCGCTGGCGGTGACTAGCGGCAGCGGCAGGGGGACCGCAGCCATAGCAGCAGCAACAGAATCCGATCCCCTTGAAGGGGGGATCGGGGATCGGGCCGTTTCGGAATGGATCGGCCGATCCTGGCTCGATACGTCCCGATCCCACCGTGGGGGGGATAGTGATTCCGCGCACCCCCCTCGGAATCAGATCGGGGTCGGCCGATCCTGCAATCCATGACTATAGCTGCTCTTAGTTGGGTATTTTTGTGCTCGTGCCAGGAGCTCAGAGAGTGGAGGCTTCTTAGCGAGAAGCCACCAAGGTGAGGTTCCTCCAAACATGGCAGCAACAGCCATAAAGTGATATAGGCTGATGATTTTTTGTGTCTCAGCATGGAATCAAGCAATGTACTTATAAAGGGTCTTGCCCTTTTGCTCCTTCACATCTGTGAGGCTAGCCAAATTGTTGAGTTTCTTTGAACATTAAACAATGGTCGGCATAGAGCTGACCGAAATGTTGAAGTGAGCATATTGATTTGGGCTTCAGTATTTAACCATGCCATCATGCCTTTCTCAGCTACTATGGGGAAGGTTTAGTATTTGATGGCCTCTTGAGTGTACACAGGATCTGGAAGTTCTCAATCTGGTTTTTGAGGCTACTCTTCCTGATATGTAGTTTGATGGGCATCATCTTCTACTCTTCCGGATATATAGTTTGATAGGCATCATCTTAAATTTCATAAAAAGGGGAGCTGCACCAAAGGGGCTGGCATCGACCTTGGATTGGCGCATCTCAATTCGTATCTGATTGAGGATTGGAACAGCCAAATCGGCTGATCCAAAGGAAGAAAGTCGGTCTTTAGTTCAACTTGTTTTTCAATTTTAGAAATTAAAAAAATCAGGAAAATTGAAGAATCTAGAAGAATCAAGAAAAATGTATATGACACTATAACGTTCAAAGAGGTCTTGGGGTGAGACCTTATTTCATGGGCCAAGATACATGTTTAAGGGTAGGATCAAGCTGGATTGACCAATCCTGGCTGATTTGGGGAGATTCAGTGGGCGGGATGTGAGTTGGGGGGGGGGTTGGTGGGGGGTTGCAGGGGCGTGAGCAGGGTGAGTGCTCCATCCCGGTCTTGGATGTGAACCAGCTGTCCTTGCGAACCATCAAAGCAGAAAGGATTTCTTTAGTGAAGAGGGACTATTTGACGAGAGAGGTTTATTGTGTTATTATGGAGGGTCTTGAAAAGCATGCCTTCCGTCCTTATTTATTTCTTGGGTTGTGTGCCTAATCTTTGAAAATCAGTGTGGGATTATTCCTCAGTTGTTAGCATCATAAAAAGAGGAAAATATTTGGAAGTATCAAGAGGGACAATATGTCACCTCCTGAAAACTTGATTGAGCTTATTGGACTGACTTGTTATGGATCTCTCTCTCTGGGCTGATTAACCTTTCTCAGCTGGCCAAGGTGAGCTGACTAACTGCTCTTGGCACAAGTGGCCTAAGTGAGCTGGTTGGATTGTCTTGGCACACTATGCCAAGCAATCCTGCTGGGTTAAGAACCCAAACCAGAGTGCGATAGCAGTTTTGACCCTTATCAGTATCCACACAGACGGAGTACCTCGTCTTGCTACCCACAGGCCATGAAGGATCCTCGGTCCTCAACCACCTGGACTCAAAGCCTAGGTCCAACGTATTTGGGGCAGCCTTGGAGGGGGATTTGTTAGAGTGCAGTGTCACTACATCAAACCTGTGAATGTAGGAAGTCTCTAATGCACTTTGTCAAGTCCATAAAAAATCAGTCTTGGAGATTACTCACAACTGCAAGATCAGTTTCTTGTTTGCGCTTGGCTAGTTGGCCTCCTCCTTCCTTGCCTTCAACCTCATGAGATGCCTCACAAGGGTGAACCTCCACCATTACAGTATTACACTTGTGACCCTCTCCTTCACACTTGGCCCCCTTTCTCTCCTAGATGGTGGGGGGGATTTCCCAAAAAGTCAGGGCATTACATGGCTACAAGAGTGGTTATTGTAGTTATTTTAGTAGCTACTATGGTGGGTGTTTAACAACCTTGTGGCAATATTAGTAGCTTGCTAATATTCCCTTTCATGGGAATTCAGTTGATGTTTAGTATGTAAGTTCAACAATGCCAGAGTTTTCAAAGGCGTAAAGGCCTACAATGTTACATTGTGGGCTGTCAATTCCTCGGCCCTGAAAGGTAAGATTGGATCGACTATCTGAACCTAATCCCCCTTTAGACCAGAATCTGAGCAGCCAAAGTGGCTGAAAAAGGGGGAACATGATATGAAGGAAGAAGGAAACATGGGAAAATGAAAAGGAGAAAGTAGAAGGGGTGGAGGAATGACTTAGGAACAGAAGGAAACAGGGTAGAAGTGAGAGAAAAATCAGAAAAAGGAGTAATTAATAATAAATAAAGAAATGGAGAAGGAATAGGAGGGGGAAAGGAAATATTATCTGTCTTGGCCAACTCTTTTTGTTCTTGGCCAATGTTTGATGATTAGAGCTGGTTTCCTATTGACAGGCAAGGTTGTCATATCATTGCAGCAGTACAACCCTGGTTCTCTGAAAACTGAGTTGTATCGGTCCGACTCAGTTTGACTCATATGAGTAAGGCACAAGTCAGGCCGATTCAGGTCTGACTTGTATGTCTCATAAACCCCAAAAGCCAATATGACTCTTATGAGTCATAATGAATCGCACAGTCAGCAAACCATGCCAACAGGTGACAGAGCTGTTCATGCTGCACTTACCCTACAATGATAACATTGTTATAGAAACTGTTTATGCATGAAGATTACCCATCGTCATTTCAATTCATCTAACAAGGAAAAAGTTAAGATCGAGAGTTATACTCAAATAGTGGCATGGCTTTGATGAATAGATGCAACTTTTCCTTTGTGTTTCTATTTATCTAGTGCTTCATATATAGGAATGCTGAGTTGCTTGTTTTGTCGTATGGGTTAATGAGAAAAGTTTCCTGTGTAGGTTATAAATAAAATTGACCTGCCTGGTGCTGAACCAAGTCGTGTTTCTAAAGAAATTGAAGAGGTTTGGCAATTTACTGTTCCCTTGTGATCATGTACTAAGATGGCTATTGATTTATGCATTTCTTTTTGGAGGGTGGGAGGGTGGGGCGGTAATTGTGCATACCACGAGGATAAGTGTGTGTTTTTTGAAGGATTTTGTTAATTCGTTTGACTTGTCAATTTGTTGGATATGGGTTCAGGTTTGATCCAATTTTACTGGCTTCAGCCACATCAATTGAGCATGTTGTCTCTTTCTTCAATCCTCATTGGTGGATTATATGCAAGCATTTGTTTACAATTTGTGCAGATTAATGTAGAGGCTTTAAGAAACTGACTTTTGAAGATTAAATTTGTGAAATTGATTATTAAAACAAAGCTTCTGCGGAAGTTTCAATAAATGAGTTCAAAATAAAGTGTAAGTAAGATTTTTAAAATAACATGGGCCCTTTTGATGTATCCACTTGTCCGGTGAGTGATCAAAGAAAAGAAAGATTGAGTTTGATCTTGAGATTTAATCCACAAATAGTTGTCCATTTAACAACATGGAAGGTCAGCTATCCTGCGCAGATGAGCCTAAATCATAAATGCATTCATATTTTGAGCTCCATTGCATGCTTAAATGTACACAATACTTCCTTGAGGCTTTTATTGCTTAAATAGGAGAAAGAATTTCTTGTTGAACATTTTTTTATTCTTTTATTCACATCCTCTGTACATGTGACATGTCTGTTTTCCAAAAGGCTTCCATGTTGAATGCTTTTATTTTTATTTTTATTTTATTTACAACCTCACTGCATGTCTGTTCTCTTTATTATAAATTTCACATGTGTACAATCTACTTCTCAAAAACCATATTTAAGCAAGAGACATAAGAAGGTGGAACTGGTAGTATGGGATATACTTTACAATGACTGACTTAAAAAACAATTGAAAATTTATCTATTAGATTTCTGTCACTATCAACATAACAAACATCGTGAAAAGAGAGGAGCCGAGAGAGGCAGAGGCTAAGCTTCTGTATCTCGTTGTGCTGCTTGTATTTTCTTTTGGTCTTTTCATCATTCTGCATAGGATTTGACAAAAAAAGGGTTTCCGTTTAATACCCACTCAACATTTTCTTCTGTGGGAGGGGATCAAGTTGTTTTTGTGAGACAAGAAACTCTCCATCTGCAACGCGGCAGGTCTTCACCTTGTGTGTCGTTTTGTCCTCTCAACCTTGCTGGTCCAATGTAATTTCTCCATCCCTGCTGGTCCAGGAATCTGAAAAGGTGTGCCAACTTTTCTCCGCTAATCAGCACATCAGTGGAGACATACATTCTAGGTATGGCTCCTCATCTATCTGCCCATCCTTCCAGAAAAGTGTCCTTGCCACTTCCAACTTTGACTTGTATTTCCCATTTCCTTCCGTTGTGTTGTCTCATATCTTTATCAAACCTTTCCAGATTGCAAATTTGATTTTCTATCTGGTATCAACTGAAATGTGTGGGCATTTTCTTATTTTCAGGAGAAAGTAATCGCTGTGCCAATTGAGGATTTCACCCTATCATGAAACTCCATCTGCCTGATGGTGAGGACACCAGAGCCCATACCCGATTCGACTCGGCTCACATGTACTGCCGTCGGAGGACATCGACCTCAACTCTAGCTTCACTTTGGCTTGGCGAGGACACATTTTTGGACTGAGCTACATTTTGCCATTTTACCATTTTTTTGGACATGTATTCGGTCCATTTGATGTCCGTTTAGGCCTTTTATTTTTTGCTATTTCCTACACATTTTTTTTCTCATTTTGAGATGTAGGGGCATTCTTGTCTTTTTGTTCTCTAGGTCTAGGGCACTCCATGGAGCCCTCTGTATATACTTGTGAATACCTCGAGTTGGCGGTGGACAGAAAAAAAGAAAAAGGGAATAGAATGTTCTCGTGCAGTGTGCACCGACCCATGATGGGGCTCTGTGGAAGGGCGTAAAGCCCTCGTCTTCTTCCTTCCTCCTCCTTGTTCTTCCCGGCATCTTCTTCTTCTTCTACCACCCCCCACCGCCCACCATCTAATCTCTCTTCCGGCTCCCCATCTCTGTCCCGCACCAATTATGGTATCAGAGGCAAAATTTGGACCCCCACTGCGCCGCTGTGCCGCTCATCCCACTACCATCCACCCCCCTCTCTCCTACAGCAAAGCCGCAGAAAAAAAAGGCAAAGGAGCCAGCCTGCATCATCGCTGCCGTCAATTGCCTCTGCTGCTGTTGGTGACGTCGGCAGCCCTTGCGGTTGCCGTTGTTGTCGCCGCCGTCGTCTCCTTCCTCCAAAGAAAAGAAGAAGGGGTGGAGGGCTTGGGCCTGCCGTTGTCATTGTTGCCCAGCCCTACTGGGGCCGCCGTCGCTGTCGCCGGCACCCGTCGGAGCCGTCGCTGTCGACGCCAGCCCCTGCCGGGGTCGCCCCCTGCTGCCCACTCCCTGGCTGCTGCCATCACCCTTCCCTCTCTCCCTCTGGTGCGTTAGGGTTAGAGGAGGGGAGGAAAGGAAAGGCCCGACCCTTCTTGAGTCAAACTGGGTCAACTGATTTGACCGAGTTCAATTAAAAGGGGCTCGAGCCCATTAGGTGAACTTGGTCTGAGCCAGGGCCACCTTAGTCCAAGCAATCAGGGTGAGGTGGTTTGAGCCACCTTGTCCAAGACCTGGTTCGAACCAGGTCCCCATTTGGCCCGAGCCATCTACAGCTGCAGTCCGGGCCAACTGCGGCAATCAAGCGAGCCAGCATCTAATAGGGGTCTGCTACAGTATCAGGACAGTGCACCGGTGACTTCTAGTGCACTGCCAGGGCCAGGGAGTCATCTGGACTCCGAATTGCATGCCATTTGCGCTGTCGGTCTCGTCTCAGCGAGGCCAACCCAATTGCAGTGTGCATTAGCCCCGACAGTATCTCATTTTGCGTGCCACCTCTACATGTATATCGAGGTCATTGGTTTGTGCTCCATTTCTTGCGCTGATCGCACCGTTAGTTTCGTGCCAGTGAGGACGACTCAGATTCAGTATGGTACCGCCCTGAACTTGTCTAAGTTTCCGTACCCCACTCTCACAATGGGCAGGTTAGTGTTTGGTTAGCCCCTCTTTCACAGTTTGCTCGTTCTATATACGGTCGAATTTACTCCCGTGGTTGTGCAAGTTTAGGACGTCTAGCTTGATTATATCATTTAGTGTTTCACTGCTGGTTTGTGAGATTGAGAGCTACCCATCTGGCGGTTCTGAGCTATGATGTTGATGTTGATGCTACACTAGACCCGTAGTAGTCCTCACTGCCTACGTTTCGGCTCGTTTCCTCACTGTGAGGACGACTCCCGACTTAGTTACTTCTTGTTATTACATGATTGTCCTTTCTGGACGATTGTGACTATTTGTGCCTATGTGCTACCTTTGGTTGTGTTCATGGCCGATCTCGATATGTGTGGACATTCGGACCCTTCTTTGTTCTTAGTAGTTGTTCATCATATTCCATATTTCTATTGTTCGGCCATCATTTATAGCACGTGTAGAATTGTTTTGATGTCATCGGAGCATCATTTACAGAGGATGTGTGGTTGCATTTTACTGTCCCTGATTTTCATCATGTTGTTTTAGTGTCAGTTTAGCGAGTCTTATCATATATGCACATTGTTCTATGTCACTATTGTTAGTGTCATTCAGTTGCACTTACTTTATTGTGCCACTTGATCTCTGGTGGGTAGTTGCATCTGAGTTATGTGCTAGCTTTTGCTTTTGTCACTTCACTACACATGACTACACGTAGTGGTGTCGAGTTTTGTAGCTCCTTATCGATGTCAGGATCACACACTGATTCTCCCACGGTCCCTGAGATGACAGAGATGTTCGACCAGCTCATGCGCTAGATGGATTAGTTGGACCATCGCCTTGATGAGCATCTTGGATGCTTTGGAGAGTCGCTTAGGACCGTGTAGGACAAACTTGCCGATTTTGATTGCATAGTCCAAGGGATGGTGGGCCATGATCTCGCTCCTCCGGGACATCATCTGGGCCAAGGTCTACTGCAGGCGGCAGAGTGCCAGGACCCGAACCCAACCCTGGCCCAACACCCTCCGCCGCCTCCGGTGAACCCACCTCCTCTTGTGCGCCCACCTTCTAGAGCCGATCCTGCTTTTGACTGGCGAGGTGAGGATTAGGGGCTTGACGATGATTTTACCGATGAGATGGATTACGTCGACCGATTTGATGTACGTAGGCGTAGGAGGCATGACAAGATGCATAATCAGGACTGGGTCATGAGAGGAGGCGTTAGTGGCATCAGGATGATTGCTATGATCGCGGTGATAGGTATGAGCGCCATGATCAGGATGATCGATTCGATCAGTATGACCGCTTTGGTCATTATGATTGGGGCGATCGATTTGGTCGTGATGATCGATTCGGTTGATTTGGTAGAGCGGGTTTTAGGTATGATCGGAGGCGTCTCTGTTACCCGAGAGATCGGGATAATCGGGACGAATTTGGAGATGATCGGAGGCGTCGTAGATACCCTGGAGATGGGTATGGCTTTAATGAGCGGAGGCCCTATTTCCATCGTGACCTGGGCGACCAAGATGATCGTCGGGTCACTCGTACTGAGGCTTCCAACTTTGACGGGTCCTTGGACCTGAATGTATATCTGGATTGGGAGGCCAATATGAACTGCTACTTTGATTGGATGGGTATGTCCGATGAGCGCCGAGCTCACTTCGCTCTGATAAAGTTGATAGGCCAGACTCAAACCTACTGGTCTAACGTTGAGGCTCTATGCGAGTAGAGATGCCAGGAGCCCATTGAGTCATGGGAAGACACAAAGGTGTTGCTTCGCGAGAAGTACCTTTCCACAACTTATTGACATCGTCTCATTGATAGGTGGCAGAATCTCACTTAAGGGACTCGATCTGTTTCAGAGTACATTGTTGAGTTTGATAAGTACTTGATGATGTGTGGCGCTTGAGAGGAGGGTGCGCTGACTCTTTCCCGCTTTCGGAGAGGTCTGCGCCGTGTGTATCAGTAGGAGCTGTTCCGCTAACACGTGACAACCATTGAGCATGCCTATTAGGTCGTGCACGAGATGGAGTACTTCGAATTGGAGATGACTTCGCCCCCGCGTGCTAGGCCGCTTTACCTTTACCAGCGTCCTTTTGATCTGCGTGCCGTGATGAGAGCCCAGTAGAGGGATCCAATATCCTGTTTGATGGAGCCTAGCCGCCAGGATCCTACCTCCGCCCAGGCCCTGATTTCTGCCATAGAGAGACCAAGCACCTACTTTACCTCTACCTTCTACACGTCCCCTGATTGGCGCCCCATCAGATAGGCGGGAGGATAAGGGTAAGGCCCCGATTGTTAGTGGCCCGTCACACGATGGTGGGTTCCGTGGGCTATGCTATCAATGTCAGGAGTTGGGTCACTATGCCTCTCTGAGCACTTCCACTTTTCTCATCTACTTACGTGCCTTTTATTTATGGTGCGCCTCCTATGATGACCTTACAGCTGATAATGCTAGGGAGTTTGAAATTGACTTGTTTGAGAGTGAGCCCATATTCATTTTGGTGGTTAGAGAGGTGAGTGATGAGACCTCGGGCGAGCACCCCGCCAAGGTTACCTCTCTACTACAGGAGTTCTATGATGTTTTTCCTGAGGACCTTTCGGAAGGTTTACCACTCATGCGTGACATTTAGCACGCGAGCGATTTAGTTCCGAGATCCACTTTACCCAATTTGCCGCATTATTGCATGAATACCGCTGAACATGCGGAGCTTCAGAGGCAACTTGAGGAGCTCCTGAGGAGAGGCTCGATTCGGGAGAGTTTGAGTCCCTACGCGGTCCCTGTACTGTCAGCTCCAAAAAAAGGCTGCACTTAGAGAATGTGCATGGAGAGCCATGCCATCAATCGTATCACAGTCAAATACCGTTTTCGCATTCCCCGCTTGGACGACATATTTGACATGATGGCGGGAGCCATTGTGTTCTCAAAGATTGACTATCACCAGGTTTGGAGTCGACCTGGAGATGAGTGGAAAACGGCGTTCAAGACGAAGGACGGGTTGTACAAGTGGTTGGTCATGCCTTTCTGACTGTCCAACACCCACCACTTTCATGTGGCTCATGACTCAAGTACTTTGACCCTTCATTGACACATTTATGGTCGTGTACTTTGATGACACTCTCATCTACAACTGTACTAGGGAGGATAATATAGATTACTTGCGTCAGGTGTTCCTCGTCCTCCGCTGCGGGAGCTTATTTGGAAACCTCAACGCAAGAAATGTTCCTTCCTAACCAAGGAATTTTGGGTCGGATCGTCTGGTTCAGCCGATCCTGTTGAAGTCTGGCCGGTCTGGATCGTCCCAATTAGAAAAATAATAAAAAATGAGAAAATCAGAAAAAATCAAGAAAAAATCAGAAAAAAACTGTATACATATTATTCAATGAATGTACAATAAAAACGAATGCAATTCATGCACATCCATAAAAAATAAACATTAAAGACAAATAACTCGCTAATAATTATTGTTGTGCATTAATTGAAAAAGACATTATAAAGTATTTTACATGAAATTAATAAAAAATACCTTAGAAAGATCACATTTGTGATCCTTCATCATCCGACTCATAAGTTTGTCTGGCGGGCCATAATTTGTTGACATATGTGCTGGATATCCATAGCCAAACAAGGAGCTAGCGAGGTCTTCGAATCCCCTTTGAATACCTCGAGGTATGTTTGCTTGTTAGCTTGAGCTTTCTCCTGATTGTGCTGGAAGGACATAAATGTCTTACTGAATAGGTGGAGGTCTAGAGTACCCCTTAGTAGTGCTGCTCATGTATGAATACGACAGTATAGGGGGGTGAAAAATGGGCCGATAAGAAGATGCATGTTCCTAGTTGGGCGAATCATATCCTGCTTGTTTTTGTTGGCCTTCAAATCTCCCTTGTTGTCCTTGTCTTTGGCCTTGAGTTCTTTCAGAATGACTCAGAGGTGTGGAGTAATCTTCGTATTCTATGTAACTGCTCCTAAGTCTAGAACCTCCTGATAGTCTGGTAGCAACAACAACACCATTATCATCACCATCTCCATCATCATCATCATCATCCTTAATGGAGTCATCACTCCCCGTTTGGCTTATTTTCCTTAGCTGTCTTCTTCTACTCATGTAGGTTTGTCTCTCTGCCTCATCCATGCTGACTAAGTGAGGTGGTAAAATTGGAGTGTCCTCAAGTGTCTCGCCAGTTTGCTGAACTCTAGCTGTGTATCCCCCTTGTTCTTCTTCCGATAGGTCCACTTGTTATTTAGATTTTCCTTTTGATTGTATTTTCTTTTTACTGATAGATGACTGCAATGAAGGTCTTGCTGGCTCTTTCTCCTTTCTTCTATGTAGATCTACCTAAGTAGCTGATCTTCTGAGTGCTGGCTAAGAGGCAGAAGTTCTAGTAGTGTCTGGTAGTGTGGCTGACTTTTGACGCCTCTGAAGAACAAGTGCACCTCCTTCTTCTGTTGCCTGAAATTCAAGATCTCGAGCAACTACTCCATCTAATTTACTTTCTGTCCAACTCCGATCATGAGGATCAAACTCAGGCTGTGCATCTCTGGCTGCTCTGTTGTCCACCCAATAATGCAATGGGTGTTCTTCATTAGCAGTTCATCAATGTCAATTTGATGTACAGGCTTATCAACTGGTCTGCCAGCAAACTTTATGAATCTCTGTCTTTCAAGCCTCTGTCTTTATTGAATATACCTGATTGTTAGGCACATGTACACCAACTTCTCCAGCCTAGAAACACCAAATTTGTACGAATCTTCGTGTGAATGAAACTAAATGTACTCTAGTTTCTTTCTCACTAACTGGAAGAAGTGGTTTGACTGAGTGCTCTCATTGCAACATACGCCAAAGGATTTGTGGCAGCTTGTCTATAATTAATTTAGATCTACCATTCTGCTGTTGCAAAAAAGAAAAGAAAAGAAAACGACGATACTAATAATGAATAGTAGTAATTCATTAAATTGAGTGTTTGACTATTTATCATGTAATTCACCTGGAGTTGTCCTCATTACTATAGTTCTGACGTCCTCTTCTCCATAAATGTCAATCTTTAATTTAATTCTCTCCATCTACAAAATAAATATAAATGACCAGTTAATTTATGTTGCCTCTGCTAAAGCATCTATTATTTTGTTCGTATTCCTTTCTATTCTAGTAATCACATTAGTTGTGCCTCGAATGACCTCTCCATCATTATGCACACTTTTACCATATTGATATCTTGGATTGAAAAAATATCTTGCATTTAAATTAAGGTTCATTAGTTATCAAAATAAATGTCATTAAAATTAATCAAATAAAATTAAGTAGAAAAGATGAAGAAATAACTAGCAGCATGGAGATCATGATGGAGAGTCGACTCCCATCTATCATCGATGATCCTCCACTATTTTTCAAAATCTGTAAGATGGCTTTCCCTCAAGCACTCCTTTGCTCTATCCATAGCCTCATACAAATATCCCATATCATTTTTGTCATCTCTATCAACCAACCTCAGAACATGTACCAAAGCTCAACCACTTTCAGATAGTGAGAAACTTTATCTTAAAAATTTCTCTTCCCAACTAGTGATTCCACTGTCAAGACAACATCTTTAGCATCGGCCCTCAGTGTCCTTATATGTGCCAGAAAATCGTCAGAGTGGACTAACTGGGCCAACTGATGCTTGTACTTCATTAGACTTTCTAAAGAGATGAAGTTGGATGCAAATATAATAGGGCCAACACAAAGAAGATCCTGTCCACCTGTATGCTCTCTCATCATATGTAGGATCCTGTTGTGACTATAAATAAATCTCCTGATCATTTGAGCATGTTGTACCACCTCAGCAACAAAAGGGTCTTTGCCTATGTCCTCCATCATCAAGTCAATGGAATGTGCTGCACAAGGCACTCAGTACAAATGGTTCCTCTTCTACATCAATAATCTACCAGCTGCTTTGTAGCTTGCTTCGTTGTTGGTGACTATTTGTACAACATTTTCTTCATTAATTTCCTCTACCACGTCATCCATTAGCATATACAAATAATCAACATTCTTTATTTTATTTGAGGCATTTACGGACTTTAAAAAAATAGTGCCGTCGTTGCAATACACAAGGAAATTAATCATAGATCTTCTTGTGGTCCCTACCTAACCATCACACATGATAGTATAAGCTCGCTTCTTCTACACATTTTTGAAGTTGTCGACCCATACCTTCAACTCATTATACTCCTCTTCGAGCCCAACATCATAAATGTAGCGAGGTGTGGGGGCCTTTACACCAGGCCCAACATCTGCAATTGCATCCACCATCGTCTGAAAATATGGACTTGATGCTATATGTGCTAGCACACTTGTATGTAAAAATCACTTCACAATTCCTTTCAAGGCATTTTTTGTTGAGGTCTTGATTCCTTTCAATGCTTGCTTGATTCCAGGTTGTCTGACATATCTTGATCTATATAAAAATTGATCCATAGACCGCGTGCTACATTTGACGTCCGTTCATAACTCAACACATAACTAGCAGTCCTGCGAGCAGAAGAGCCCGTACGAAGGAATCTCCTAGGCCGAGAACCAGTAGGCACTGATCCAGCTGATGATCCTATGCCTCTTCGCCGGTCTTGATCTTCTCTATTTGTCTGCATACTGGCACGCACAACTCTGGTGTACTCTGCATCAAGGTCATTTGGAACCTCCTCCTCCTCATCATCTAAATTGATCGGCCGTTGAACAGGTAGACTGTAATCCCTTCGTCTCTGGCGTCCTGATATCTCATCTTGCAGATCCATGTGTTGTTGAGATGATAAATCTTTCTGGACTTTTTTACGTAACATATAAGCCCTCATTTCCTTCTTCAAGTTCAGCGGAACTAACTGACATCTGCTGACGTCTCCTGCTATGCTAGTAATATAATTTTTTAGGCGATACACGCCTCCACCCATCTCCTTTCCACACTAGTTGCATTTGACCCTCCTTTGCCAACCAAGATCAACATCCTGCTGTTCTACATCTTGTTCATGATGTCCTTGTTCTGCCATATTCCTGCATAACATTAAAAGACAAATAAATTTAAGTAGCACTAATCACATACAATTAATACACAAATCTATGCAATCAGGTTTTAATAACTTCAATTGCGTGTTTGGCACACTCAATTGAACCATAATTACACTAATCATACAAAATCCCAATTTTTAACCCTTATTTAGGGTTAATTTTATAAAATTATCGCTAATAATATGTAATTAACGCACAAATCTATGCAATCGGATTCTAATAAGTTCAATTGAGTGTTTGACACACTCAACTGAAACCTAATTACACTAATCATATAAAAGTTCCAATTTTTAATTCTTAAGTTGGGTAATTTTAAAAAATTAGCACTAATAACATGTAATTAATGTACAAATCTATACAATCAGATTCTAATCAGTTCAATTGAGTGTTTGACGCACTCAATTGAACCCTAATTACACTAATAATACAAAAGTCCTAATTTTTAACTCTTAATTAGGGTTAATTTTAAATAATTAATGGTAATAACATGCAATTAATGCATACATCTATGTAATCAGATTGTAATAAGTTCAATTGAGTGTTTGACACACTCAATTGAACCCTAATTACAATAATCATATAAAAGTTCTAATTTTTAATCAATTAGGGTTAAATTTAAAAAAATAACGCTAATAACATATAATTAATGCAAAAATATATGCAATCAGGTTCTAATAATCTCAATTAAGTGTTTGGCACACTCAATTGAAGCTTAATTACACTAATCATATAAAAGTTCTATTTTTAACTCTTAATTAAGGTTAATTTTGAGAAATTAGTACTAATGACAAGTAATTAATCTACAAATATGTACAATTAGGTTCTAATAAGTTCAATTAAGTGTTTGGCGCACTTAATTGAACACTAATTACACTAATCATATAAAAGTCTTAATTTTTAACCCCTAATTAGGATTAATTTTGGAGATTTTGTCTAATCAATATGCTAGTTTTTTTTTAAGCTAAATATGAATAGATCTACGCTACGGTACACCATTTCTAATTTTTTGAAAATTTAATAAAATTTTACATCAAAATATACCTTAACTCGGATCGGATGTGGAAAAAAAACCCGATGTCGATGGCAGCGGTGACAACGACAACAACGGAAGCGGTGGCTGCCAGACGGTCAGTTGGCGATGACGGGGTGAAAACCTCCTTTCGGTTGAGATCTCAACGAGAGAGAGAGAGAGAGAGAGAGAGAAGAGGAAGAAGAAGATGGCGGCGGCGGACGGCCGGCAACGAGTGGCGGCGATGGTCGGGCGGAGGGCTGAGGGAGGGGAGGCTACTGGGGCAGCAATAGAATGCTGCTGCTACTATTGGCTCCCAATCCCCTTTAAGGGGTGATTCGGGATCGCCCGTATCGGGCCGTATCGAGTTCGGATCGGGATCGGGCCGATCCGGACCAGGTACGGCTCGATACAGGCCGATCTCGAGCCTTTAAAAAAAAAAAAATCGAGTGAAGACCAGTGATTCCCCCTTGAAACGGATCGGGACCCGCCGACTCGGATCCGAATCGGCCGATTTGGATTAGGATCGGCCTATCCGGCAATCCATATTCCTACCAGATCATGTGATCTTTTTAGGGTTTATTGTGTCATCTGAGGGTGTCTCTGCCGACCTGGAGAAGGTCAGAGCGATAGTAGAGTGGTCCGAGCCATAGAGCATTCATGATGTGCGCAGTTTTCATGGCTTGTTGTCCTACCGTCATTTTATTCGGGGGTTCAACTTAGTTATGGCTCTGATCACTGATTGCATTAGGAAGGGAGCATTTTTTTTGCTCGAAAGTTGTATCTTCGACCTTTTAAGACATCAAGGAGCGTATGACCTAGGCACCTGTTCTTCGACTGTCTGATTTTTCGAAGGTATTTGAGGTCTCATGTGATGCTTCTGGTGTCGGCCTAGGTGGAGTCTTGAGTCAAGAGGGCCATCCTATCATATTTTTCAGCGAGAAATTGAATGATGCCAAATTAAAGTACTCCACCTATGATAACGAGTTTTATGCGGTCGTCCATGCTTTGGGATATTGGAGACATTATCTATTGCCGCAAGAGTTTGTACTGGACTCTGATTATGAGGCCCTCAGATTTCTTCATGCCTAAAAGAAGTTTAATCCGAGGGATAGCCGATGGGTTGAGTTTCTTCAGGCTTACACACTTGTTCTTCGTCATAAGGCATGTGTGAAGAACCGCGTAGCTGATGCGTTGAGCCATCGATCTTCCCTTCTATCAGTTGTCAGCACTGAAGTCACAAGATTCGAGAGACTCCTGGATGAGTACTCCGGTTATCCTGATTTCGGCCCAATTTATACTGCCCTTCAGTCTGGACCCTCTAGAGAGTACTGTGATTACATCCTTTAGGAGGGTTATCTTTTTCGTAGGTCGAGATTGTGCATCTCGTGGACTTCGGTCCATGATTTTTTGATCTGGGAGGTTCATGCGGGTGGTCTAGCCGGTCACTTCGGTCGGGACAAGACCATTGATCTTGTTGAGTACTGGTTCTTTTGGCCGAGCTTGAGGCGCGATGTTGCTCGTATCGTGGCTCAGTGTCGTACGTGCACTACGGCAAAACAGAGGAAGCAAAATATCGGTTTATACTCCCCACTCTCTGTGCTTGATCGTCTGCGGCAATATGTTAGCATAGTCTTTGTCTCAGGTCTACTGCGCACGGTTTGAGGACACGACTCTATCTTGGTTGTTGTTGATCGGTTTTTCAAAATGATACATTTTGTTCTCTATTCGAAGACTTTTGATGCATCTAGAGTGACCCATTACTTCTTTGAGGGTATGGTTCAATTGTATGGGCTACCTAAGACCATTGTTTCAGACAGGGATATTCGATTTGTTAGCTATTTTTAGAAGACCCTTTGACATCTCACGGGAACTCAAATTTTCCACTGCCTATCATCCCCACATTGATGGTTAGACTGAGGTAGTCAATAGGAGTCTGAGTGATCTTTTGCGTTGTCTGGTTGGAGAGCATGTCCGTAGTTGGGATCAGGTCTTGTGGCACGCAGAGTTTGCATACAATAGTTTTGTCAATAGGTCTACTGGCATGTGTCCATTCGAGATTGTTTCTAACTATAGACCTAGAGGACCCGTAAACCTATCCCACTACCCATTCAGTCCCGTACTTTAGAGTCAACTGAGTCCCTTATCCATCGCATCAGGAGTTTGCATGATAGTGTCCGTCACCATATCGAGATCATTAACGAACGTTACAAAGAGTTGACAGATGCGCATCGGCGACCGCTTGAGTTCTAGGAGGGCGATTATGTCATGATCAAGGTTAGACCTGAACGGTTCCCATCTGGGACTGTGAAGAAGTTGCAAGCTCGAGAAGCCGGTCCGTTCAAAGTGTTGAAACGGGCCAGACGAATGCATATGTGGTGGATCTTCCCCCAGACTATGGCATCAGAGTTATTTTCAACGTCTCAGATTTAGTAGCCTATCGCGATCCGACAGTGATACGTAGTGACCTATTTGAGCCTTCTCCTTCCTTTGAGAGTGACCCCATCCATGAGCGTCCACCTACAGCCACTATTCCAGTATGGTGAGAGCACATTGACCATATATTGGACGAGCATGTTGTTACTTCTAGAGATGTGGCCTACCAATGCTACCTAGTCCGTTGGAGAGGATAGTTGACGATCGAGGACACATGGGTCACACCCGAGGAGCTTCAGCAGATCGATCCGGACCTTCTGGAGTGGTACCTGTGCGGGCGTGACCCTCACTCAACGGGGTTAAGTTCCTCACAGCTGGGGAGGATTGGTTAGGACACCAAAGCCCGTTCCCAATTCTATCTGGCTCACGTGTACAACCATCGGAGGACATCGACCTCGACTCCAGCTCCACTTAGGCTTGGCGAGGACATATTTTTGGACAGGGTTACATTTTGCCATTTTACCATTTTTTTGGACATATATTCGGCTCATTTGAGATCCGTTTAGGCCTTTTATTTTTTTGCTATTTCCTATACGTTTTTTTTCTCATTTTGAGATGCAAGGGTATTCTTGTCTTTTCGTTCTCTAGGTCACCCATGGACATGGAGCCCTCTATATATATTTGTACATTTCTCATTTTGGGGGTGGATAGAAAAAAAGAAAAAGGGAATAGAATGTTCTTGTGCAGTATGTGCTCCAATCCCGTGATGGGGCTCTGTGGAAGGGCGTGAAGTCTTCGTATATGAGTTTAAGGAAAGATTGGGTAAATGAAACATGGGAGGAAGTGTAAAACAGCTAGAAGGATTAGACTGTGGAGTAACAGAGCCACACTGGGACATACAAAATGGAGTACCATTAGCAGTGTGAATCTGAAAATGAAAGGGAACTAAAGAGCAATCTACAAGAAGATATGAAAAAACAGCAACACATTTTGAAGTTATTGGGCTGTTCAACTCAAAACCAAAGGCATTGAGTGGAGAGGTTACCTTTCATTTCGACATATTTTGTTTTGTCCCTTTTCCAATGTGCAAGTATTCTAACATGTCTTGATGCATGCAGAGGGCGATTATACTTTATCACGTGTGCAAAGACAAGTATGGGATGCATGGCCCAGTTTGCAACCATGGGCTTTGATACCATATTAAAGTTACTAGGCCATCCAATTCAAAACCTTAAGCTGTTGAATGGAGAGGGTAGCTTTCATTTAAACATATTTTGTTTTGTCCCTTCTCCAATGTGGGACTATTCTAGCAGATTGAACTAAAAATCATAATTGGAATCCACATTTATCATGAATCATGCAAATCATAGGCAATCTTGCTGCACTCAGATGATGTTCATTTAATGTTAGTTTTTTTTATGGGGCATCATTAGCGAGGCAGAGATCAAGGTTTATGTTCCATCAAGGAGATGTCATTAATGCCAGCTTGGGATCGTGGGGAAGATCAATGATCAACATCCATAAAAGAAACTGGAACTTTCCTTCCATCAACCAATTAAGTTCAGATGAATACAATCCCACCAACCACATTATTTGGACAACGAACTTTAAAAATTTGAATCATGTGACACAACCATGCAGTTTAATACCACCTTTTCTTTAGCCATTTTCTTTGGGCATCTGAAACAACACCTACCGCATGTGGTTCATTAGAATTCCTATCCAGTATCTTTCACCACCTGCTTGGATGCTTCATTGGTTGGTCTATGCTATTAATTGGAATGACCTTCAATCTGTATCACTTTTGGCTATGCCAATGGGCTGGGCTGGCCTAGTTGCTTGACTCAATTCAACCCAGACTTGGAGCACCAAAACAGGCCCACAACATGAAACTGGCCTGGCCTACCACATATTGCCAGAACCAAGCGTAACTGGGCCTGACCTAGAGGCCATCTTGTGTATGTTATTTATGGGTCTTTGATGTGCTTGGGTTTAGTTAAGCATAGCTCACAGGCTTCTCTCATCTTTGGCTATGCTCTACATTCTTGGGTTGAAGCTGTCCTCACTTCAGTCAATCTATTAACATATCCCCTTCCTCTATTCTTTTGAAATGTTATCCCTTTGAGAGTCTCTAGACTCTCTACTCCACAACTCATGACTATTGTGTTCTTCATATTTTTGGTTGCACTTGCTTTGTGCTTCTGGCCCGTAAAGACACTAAG
This sequence comes from Zantedeschia hybrid cultivar, assembly GCA_030544215.1. NCBI lineage: Eukaryota > Viridiplantae > Streptophyta > Magnoliopsida > Alismatales > Araceae > Zantedeschia > Zantedeschia hybrid cultivar. The sequence continues at coordinate 20,953,018 of JARZZO010000009.1, forward strand.
CTTTCTCCTGGGCTGTGAAGTGCGTTATTCTTGGGTATTGTTCTGAGCATAAAAGGCTATTATGACCTTGCTAGATGCCTCTAGGTATCCCATTTTGAAAATGTGCCCTATTTTCCTACTTATCCCTCTCTGGATCTTTCCTCTGTTATGATCCTGTTTCCCCTGTACTAACAGAGTACAACAATAATTGTATCATGAAAAATAGTTTTGATATAGCTCGTGGGTTATTGCTTCAAATATGGACTTCCATCCCCACTTCCTGATTTCTCATCTTGGACCTATGTCTCAGTAAATTCCATTGGCAGCCAAGCTTATTCCTAGTTCCTATCATTTTGATTTTCATTATATCATTGTTTCACCATCCACTTCCATAAAAGACGCAGGGTAGACCTCATATATGGTAAAAGCACTAATTTACTTGGTCTTCATGCTACCTATGAATCATTTATGAGGTGGGGAAACAGTGGAATCATTAGATTTTTAATACTGCGAAGACAGGTGAGGGAGCTACAAGCTATTCTGTGGCACCACTCATGAGGATGGGAAGATGAGGGGTGGTGACTGTGTCATGCCCCTCACTATATGACATTTCTGATGAACAGATGAACCACCAACCAGTATGCACACATGAACTGGATGCCTGTTTTGTGATGAATACAGTGATCCACCTCACTGAGGCTGTGCAATTCTTGGATATTCTCTGGAATCCTTGATTCTATAAATAGAGTATAAAATTTCTTGTCAAAATTGATTCCTTTTGCATTTGTTGTTTCACAATTCTGACAAATGAACTTTATTGATTGCATTTTCTAACTTATTTCTTGACAATGTGTACTGTCTTCCAGATCGTTGGATTGGACTGTAGCAATGCAATCCTTTGTTCAGCTAAGGTTAACCAGAATTTTTCGTGTACTGCATCTACGATGTGAGAATATACTATTAGAAACAATGAGCATTCAAGTCATAACCTTTTCTGTGTCTCTTCTAGGAGGAAATAGGTATAACAGCTATTCTGAGTGCCATTGTCAAAAGAATTCCTTCTCCTCAGGGAACTCCTGATAGGCCTCTAAGGGCTCTTATATTCGATAGGTATCTATTTGTCTAAAACCTTTATGACTTTGATTTATTTTGTTTTCCATGTATAGCTTCCCTTTTTTCAGGGGTGTCCATAACTTGTTTTAACTGAAATGCTTATGTCATCTTGCTCGTTCTTAAATCTTTGACCCTTCTGAGATTCTAGTTGGTTCATCTATTGTTAGATTGATGTAAGAGAAGGCCTTACAAGAAAGAAAGAAAGTAAAAGGAAAGAATATAGAAGATGTGATGGACACATAGGGAGTAACACTAGGCTTGGACCTACATACTACATGGAGCTTATACATTGTAACACCCTGTCGACCCGGTTCAATCATGCCGGCTTACTTCGAACCAGCGGGCGCGCCACAGTGGGAACAACCTAAACATTTACTAAGTTTCCAGAGATAGCACATATAAACATCTATAACACCATGAATCAACTATCGTAACTACAAATTTATCCATTAAATGATAAATATTGCAAATTATAATACTTATTTAGGATATCTAAATATAGCCAATTTCTAAATCTGAAACATACGTCTAAATAGCAACTGGATCTTTTGGCTCTAAATCTCCCATCCTACTGCTCAACCTTTATCTCCTATTCTGAAAAATAGTTAGTAAGTAAGGGTAAGTCCTAAGCGACTTAGCAAGTTCATAATCCACAAACCATAGATTTTTCATAGAATATATCATAAAGGAAAAATACATGATAAATATATAAATAATATGCATCACAATATCGTATATACATGCTTATACCCTAAATATGTTCTTTAGCATCAAATCCTATCATAAACTTTAACTTAAACATGAACGTTAAACATCATAAACCTAGCATGCATCTACAATATGCATCTTAACATAACTTAACATGCATCTTAACATAACATGCCTCTATTATGAACTTAATATATCATATATCTTATTTCTTAATATGCCATCATACATCATACTTTTTAACATAACTAAACATGATCACACATATCATCATGTTATCACTTATTTAACGGACATGCATGCAAACCACAATATGATGAGTATCGTATTTAACATGACATGCAGCCAGTGGTAAGGTAAATACTCACTGGCGCTTCCACTACGTAGCAGCGAGACCCACCCGTCCCACTTGGACCGGAAAAGCCGTAGCTAGGATTTTATCCGTTTGCCTCGGGTTTCATGCATCTTGTAGCTTAGTGTCCACCTCATAAGGATGCTTATATGATTCAAACGTATAGACTCCTAAGGTGGCACTGTCTATAACCAAATAGACAAAGGATTGTAGAGGTGGTCCCGATAAGTTCAAGGGATGGCTCTACGCTATGGCAGCTTCACCTCTAAGGGTAGCCCTTTCCATAGGTAGCCTTTTCCTCCCATCACAACCTACGTGCCACTTAGCTCCCAAGCTACCAGTTGGTTAATTATCTTAACACATGCATGTGACATGCTTAAACATGTGCAACTATACGCAACTATCTTATCTAACATATGGTGAATGTGCAAATATTCATGAATATCATCTTAGTCGTCTTAACGCATGCATGCGACATGTTTAAACATATGCAACTATCTTACCTAACATATGTTGAATATGCAAATATTCATGAATATCATCTTACATATTACATATAGATCTTCATACTTATAGTAGGTAGGAAAATAATGTTGAAAATAAAGTTTTTTACATAAAAATATTTATGGAATCATAGTTAATTATCATTTGCCTCTTAATCACACAAACTAAAAATGTGACGGAGCCCATCTAGACACGATAGGAACCTCCTCTATGCACTTTCTCACCACCACGATGTTTCTCTCACATTGTCCTCCATGTGTACGTGAAGGACATCGCAAACTGCTCCTGTACTGCTCCCCCCTCTCTCTCTTCTCTCTCTCTCTCTCTCTCTCTCTTTCTCTCTCTCTACTTCCATGCCTCTTAGGTTGTGGTAGGAGGGGAAAGGTACCCTCTTATTTATAGGAAGAGAAAAAAGGAGATAACTTGAGGCTCAAGTTAACTTAAGGGGCAAGTTAACTTAAGGGGTAAGTTGACTAAGTAACTTGTTGACTAAGCTACTGTTGGCTAAGTAACTTGAGTGCCAAGCAACTTTACCACTATCTTTATCTTTTATCTTACTAATAGTATTTATCTGTATCCTTATCCTTTACCAATAACCTATACTTATTATATTTCAACCATATGTTTTTTCATAATTAGATTTATATCCTCATTCAATAACTTCTTTGCAAAATAAGTTGGAATCAACCCTTTTTGGCTATTTTATGATATTTTTAGGAACTTTAGAAATTTCACTTAAGACCCTATAAAAATCATCCATTGCATCATAAGGCATACACGTTTTATAATTATATTTATACTTTTTAAGTATTTGTAAATATACCCTTTTTTATAATTGTGTATATTTTGGTAAAATTAATTACTATCCAATTATACAAGTTCCTAAAATTATAAACAAACCTTTCATTGAAGTGTAATTTATTTGTGGGTCCTTACATCCTCTCCCTCTTAAACAAAATTCATCTTCGAATTTCAAGATAACGAAACAACCACGATACTTTCATTCTACTATAGATGAGCTAATTATACGGCATCTGCAACTACGATATAATTACCGTACCATAGTTTTGCTAAGTAACATAAATGAATCTTAGTACTCTAGTCTTCTTAAGTAAGCATCAACTTACAAATGCCTAAAGTGCATTAGATTACCTTACTCTTATTCTAGTCAAGCTTTCTCCTAAGTCCTTAAGTATTTCAAGGAAAGACTTAAGTGATTAACCAGCTCATTGCTCTATCCATTGTTCTAGTTCCTCCCTACAACATATAACTTGTCAGGCTTACCTTATCCTTTACACTCTGCCACTGTGGGGTCGCTTTCCCTCTTAAAGAAAGGTGGATCTATCCGTTTAAACCTAATTCCTTACAATCCTATGCCTAAGATCCTGGTTTAGTAGCTCAGGTTGATCATACTTAAGTGCTTAGTTAGAACTAGCTCTGATACCATTCTCTGTAATGCTCCGCCGACTCGGTTCAGTCATGCCGACTTACTTCGAACCAGCAAGTGCGCCATAGTGGGAACACCCAAACATTTACTGAGTTTTCAGAGTGAGCACATATAAACATCCATAACACCATGAATCAATCATCGTAACCACAAATTTATATTAAATGAAACTACAAATTATAATACTTATTCAAGATCTCTAAACATATTCAAATTCTAAATCTGAAACATACATCTAAATAGCAACTAGATCTTTTGACTCTAAGTCTCCCATCCTACTGCTCAACCTTTATTTTCTTTTTCTGAAAAATAGTTAGTGAGCAAGGGTAAGTCCCAACTGACTTAGCGAGTTCATAACCCACAAAACCATAAGTTTTTCATACAATATATCATAGAGGAAAAAGACATGATAAATATATAAATAACATGCATCATAATATAGTATATACATGCTTATGCCCTAAACCTTTTCTTTAGCATCAAATCCTATCATGAACTTTAACTTAAACATGAACGTTAAACATCATTTACCTAGCATGCATCAATAATATGCATCTTAACATAACTTAACATGCATCTTAATATAACATACCTTTATGAACATAATATATCATGTATCTTACTTCTTAACATGCTATCATGCATCATACACATGGCTCGAGGATGGTGTCCTTGACGCTTCTGTTCAAGCTGAGAGTCGGAGACGCATGTTTCTGGAGTCAGTACAATCTCTTTTTTCCTTGGAAAAACACCCATGTCCCCATGGGTTTTTTAAAGGATCTTATACATTATCTTGAAAAATCACACATATAGAGTACACATGTTCAATTGCATCCCAATTGAAGTGTCAATCTACTCATATATACATGGTTGTTTCATGCTTATGTAATTCTGCAACTCAGATGATCGCTCATATGCCATGCCTGTGTCTTGAGTACATCACAAATTATGTCTGTAAAATAGCATCTCAGTTCTTCTTGAGGTAAGGTGGGTTGAGGAGGCTGCTTAGTTTCTTTCGAAGCAATTATGTATGCTATGCCAAGGTTAAATGTTAAGATTGAGGATATGATTGACTATGCTCACACGAGCCCATAATACACACTTAATAGACCCCTTAAAATAATGCATGCAATCAGTCTTTTGACTTGTAATAAAAGCATGTATCAATTTTCATTTTTCTGTAGAGTCACCATATGTGGGTCATGCAAAACTGAAATCTCTTTGACTGGAACTCCCTACAGGTCATGTGAGTCAATCATTTAAAGTTGTCTCGACGATAATTCAGCGACTCCTTCGTTTAAGATAAATTGGGCAGTATCTTCTTAGGGTTGGGATGGATACCAAGGATAGAGGGGAACCAAAAACCAGCTCTAAAAAGAGAAGAGAAATAAGAGGGCATATAGCAAGCTGCAGGGTCGTCTCCAACCTCGGGTAGACATGAAGATTGTAGAGGGTGCACTAAAGACCACGTATATGAAGTTCCATCTTTCCTTTTTCCCCACATGGAATTTTTCTTGAAGGGGGTTGATTTCTATTTTCTAGGACTTATCTGAGCTTTTTATGATTTTTTTCAGGGATTCTCTCATCTCTTTAAGATTTTTCTCTCACTAGAATACGTATCCCACCTTTTCTCTCTCTCTCTCTTCCCCCTCTCTCTCTCTCTCTCTAGCTCTCTCTCTCTCTCTTCCTTTTTCTCCCTTTCTCTGCTGCTGCCTACACTGTACGGAGATGGCAAGTTAACAGGCGCCCACCTCCTTATCTAGGAGGTGGGCGCTGTGGGCCTCGGTGGGACTGAACCACCCACTGGTCGGCATGGATGGCAGTATCGGCCGATACCGGTACGTACCGGTATCGGCCGGCACCGGTACCGTGGGTACCGACCGGTACCGGCCGGTACCGGACTGGTTTTGGGCCGGTACCGACCGGTACCGGGCCGATACCGGCCGGTACCGGACCGGTACGTACCGGTACCGGTACCCACCGATACCGGTACCGGTACCGGTACTGCCATCCTTGCTGGTCGGGCCATGCTGGGGCATAAGGCGCCCTAGCAGGGGGCCAATAGAGGTCCAAATACCCTAGCCAACTTAGCCGAATAGGCCCATTAGGGGTCCATTCATAGGCCTCCTGACCTGCAAATTAATGCAGGGGCATATATGCAATTTTAGGAAATTTAGGGTCTATTTGCAAGAAAAAATAAAATATTAAACTTTTATTTTAAATCTTCTAACAATTTAAAACATACCAAAAAGTGCCAAACTATAAAATGCAAGGATGTAAACTAAAATTATAAAGTGTGAGGTTAGAAAGAAAGATACTATAAAGAAATGGACTTAAATAAGATTTTCCTAAAGATCTAAATAAGATTTTCCTAAAGATCCTTATTTTGCCTTAAGGAATGGGCCAAGAGAAACACCTCAAGAACAAGCCCAATGTGAGCCTTAATGGGGTGAAATGACCAGTTCCTATTTGGCTATGTGTTGGGCCCTTAATGCGCCACTAATGGGCCCACTTCTAGAAGGCCCAAACCCCAGACTGCCGCAGCTTCTTCACCTCTTCAATCCACCTTCTTACTCCACCTCTTCAAACCCTTATAAATAAGGGGTAACCGCTCCATTCCCTAGCATCTTAGCATAGTTATCAAGGCGGTAAGGTGACCCAAAGCGTACTTGGGGTCCTTGAGTGCCTAAGTGCTTAGGCTGGCATCTTCACAATCAAGTCGTAGGGGGAAGGGGTGGGAGAAATACTCACAAATAAGGAGGCAAACATTTGAAGAGAAAGGAGAAGAAAGGACAGACATATGGAAAACTCATGAAGGGTTAGAGGATGGTAATAATGGCCACAAAGGGTTCTAGATTTGTGGGTGAGTGGGCCTTGTTGCCTCATCGTGGCCATCATAGTGAGAGGAGAAAATATCGGAATGCCTCAATATTAACATCAAGATTTATTCATGAAAGAGGGATGATGTTAAAATTGAGGAAGATGAAATAATGAGGAAGACGAGATAAAGGGGCATAAAAAACTAGGGCCCAATCATCCACACAACTTTTATCTTAGAATTTGGTTCTAGTGAACTTTATTTAATTAGCCCATAAACTAGCCAAGGCGTTGCCTAGGCATGTTAAGCGTTCCTAAGCGCACCTAGGCATGCATTTTTTTAAAACCCAATAAGGCACTTAACTGCCTAGGCCTTGAAAATAAGTCTTGTCGCCTAAGCGGTGCCTATGTGTAAGCCTTGACAACTATGCATCTTAGGAAGAGATAAGGTGAGAAAGAGTATGAGAAAGGGAAGAGAAGAAGAGCAAGAGGGAGTAAGGAGTAAGGGACAGTCAGGCGGTGGCATGGCGGTAACTTGGCGGTGGTCCAGCGGCGGCTTGGTAGTGGGTTTGGCAATAGCTTGGTGATGTTCTAGTAGTGGTCCAATGGCGGCTCTCCTTTTAAGGTAGGGTGATACCTAAGGGTGGTAGTATCGATTTTTGGGAGCGGATGGATACCAATACGTACCGATACACCCGATACCGGTCCATTTTGGCCTAATATCGCCCAATATTTTTTTAAAAAAAAAATACAAATAACTAGTATTAGGCTATCCTCCAGTATCGTATCAGTACCTATGACACCGATACATATTGACTGATATGTATCAGTATTGATCGATACTACCAACCATGATACCCCTGCGTGAGACTTCATTCTTATTCTGAAAAGAATTTGATTTAGAAAGAAGGATTCTTGGATTTTTTGGTTTTTGAAAATAGAATCTTTTTATCTTAAAGTGTAGACCTTCAGAACTTGGAGTTAGTCCTTAAATCTAAGGTTTTGGATCAAGTGTAGATCCATATGCTTGACCTCTCCCCAGTGACCTCAGTCAGTGTTAATTATGCCAATCACTGATTAGTAACCCTTGATTAACCGTCTGTTTAGGCCCATTAAACAACAAGAATGAAAACGAATAACTTGTTTTAATGCCATTCATGAAAGATAGATTCTTTTTATTTGTGGATCCTACAAGGGTCTCTAAAGGATACTTAGGGATTTTTAAGTTCATATGAGGACATAAGAATTTATGCTCTTCAAGTATGCTAAGAAGATAGATCTTTTGGACATAATCTTCACTAGAACTCCTTAAAGAAGATGAAATGATTAAAGATATCCTTTAATTATCCTTTTAAAGGATATGAGATTTTTGGACAACATATCCCCTATTCTTAGGTTAATTTTGGAGGATAAATAAACATAAAGAATAATGGGGCATGAAGGTCACCGCATGCTTGAGGACACTCTTTAATGGTCCTCCAATCGATATGAAGGAACCAAAATCCACTTAGTTTGGAAACATATCCGACTTGGTCAACACATTTACCACTTAAACAAAGAAAATTGAGCATACATTCAATGAAAGTAAACATGTATTAAACAAGCATAATTGGACATACATTAACTTTATTTGAATCCACTTTGTAACGTATCAAAATATATCACTTTTGACTATTCCATCGATAAGAATGAATCATTTAAAAATTTGGTCACTCTACTAAGAAGAGTGAACCACAACTTCATGGCCAATCCACCAATAGGAAAGAACCAAAAGATTAATGGCCATTCCACCAATAGGAATGAACCAAGAACAATGATTATTGGTCCCTCTACCAATAAGAGTGAACCATAACTTCATGGCCCATCCACCAATATGAAAGAACCACAAGTACATTGGCCATTCCACCAATAGGAATGAACTGCAAAAATTAATTAATTAAAACTTTGGCCATTCAATTAATATGAATGAACCACACGATTAATTAATTAAAATTTTGGCCATTCAACTAATATGAATGAACCACATATACATTAACATCACATGGTTAATTAATTAAAACTTTGGCCATTCAACCAATATGAATGAACCACATATACATTAACATTATTACAAATTAATCTAAGGGTGAAGCCTAATATGTGCTACGCATGACAAGTCCCGGGGCTTTGGAGTCTTGGATGGAGCCTTCCCACGAACTTTTTCTCCACCGATAGAGCTTCCATGCCTTTAGAAAAGCCTCTCCTTTCTTCCTTTCTGCAGCAGCCTCCTATGGGCTATTTATAGAGTGGGGAAGAGAGAGATGAGGGTGAAAAAGAGAGGAGGGAGGGGTGCCTACTGGCACTTCTCCACTGGTTAGTGGGGGGGGGGGGGCTCCTCCTTCCCTCTTTTTTTTTTTTAACCCTCTTCTTTCCCTTTTTTCTTAAAAAAATGTTTCAACAAATGCCCCCCATGGACATGTACCAGAAGCAGGGGCGGAGGCATATGTCCCGTGCGTCCACATCATGGTCTCTGGTTGGCTTCATCTCATGCGCTCATCTTGCATTCGGTTAAGAGTTCATGGACCTTGTCTTGAGATTTTGGGAGTAAACCATTCTTTGTGGTGTTAATCTTCCAAGATTTTATTGCCTCTGAGCAGGTGTAGCTTGTAGTTGTTAGGAGATAAATCATTTATCCTCTTCCAGCATTCACCCACTTCTTCAAAATACTTGGGCATGAATACCCTTTTCCAGCATTTTAGGGTACACATTGGAAGTGACCCTAATTGGTTGGAGCCTTGACTGCAACAAATCGATCTTTGGGTATGGATATCCTCTTCTGGCATTTTAGGACACATGATGAAAGTGACCTTAACTGGGTGGAGCTTTGACTGCAACAAGTCCATCTTTGGATATGGATACCCTCTTCTGTCATTTTAGGGCATATTGCGAAAGTGACCCTAACTGGCCGAAGTTTTGACTACAACAAGTTGATCTTTGGGTATGGATACCCTCTTCTGGCATTTTAGGGCATGTTGAGAAAGGTCACCTTAACTAGCCGAAGCTTTGACTACAACAAGTCGATCTTTAGGTATGGATACCCTCTTCTGGCATTTTAGGGATATTGCAAAAGTAATCCTAACTGGCCGAAGCTTTGACTACAACAAATCGATCTTTGGGTATGGATACCCTCTTCTGGCATTTTAGGGCATAATGTGAAAGTGACCCTAACTGGCCGAAGCTTTGACTATATCAAGTCGATCTTTGGCTATGGATACCCTCTTTTGGCATTCTAGGGCATATTGCGAAAGTGACCATAACTGGCCGAAGCTTTGACTAAAATAAGCCGAACTTTGGATATGAATAACCCGCTCTTCTGGCATTTTAGGACACGTTGTGAAAGTGACCCTAACTGGCCGACACTTTAACTATGACAAGCCGATCTTTGGGTATGGATAACGCTCTTCTGGCATTTTAGGGCACATTGCGAAAGTAACCCTCACTAGTTGAAACTTTGACTACAATAAGCCACTTTTTAGGTGTGGAATGGATAACCCTCTTCTGGCATTTTAGGGTACATTGAGAAAGTGATCTGATAGCTAATAATTATGTCGTTAAAAATCATAGCTAACAATCCTATTTTAATCGGCTCATACAAGTTAAATTTAACAATGGCAATAGTGAGTCCGAGTCGAATCCACAGGGAAATAAATTTTTAACTTTGAAAACCTTGGATTTTAATTGATCTAAAAAGATGATGATTTTGAATTGATTAATTACTTACCTATTTAAAACAGCAAACTAATTAACTAAAATATCTAAGACATAAAATCTAACAAGAGCACCACTATTTAACTATTTGCACACCAAAATGACATTAATCATCTAAAAGCCAGAGATAGTGTTACAGAATCCTTGATGTTAATATAAAAAAAAATAACTTGTGGCAAACATTAATCCTAGTTGGTTAACTAAATAACTGGAATAATAAACAAAATTAATAAACCAATACAACATCAACATAGCGGTTGCAGGGCTGGCTCTTGTGAGCGGCAGGTGTATGGGCGCAATGTGCCGGCTTGGATGGACCCACGCACGGGCCGAGATGGGAGCTGTGCGACGAGGCTGGTAGCTGGGTACGGTGGGCAGGCGCTGTCGGGGCGGCGGCACTACGCGGGAACCGGGCACGGGCGACGATGTCGTCTGCTACGAACCGCGTAGGGACGACTACGAACCGCGTAGGGACGACGCGTGGCGAGGCGGGCCGGGCGTGGCGGCGCGAACGCGGGCCGGTTGCCGCGTGGCGGCGGCGGAGCGGGAACGCCCGCTTGAGAGAGAGAGAGACGCAAAGAAAGAGGAGAGGAGACGGAGTCTGACAGGGAGAGAGAGAAAAAGTGTGAGAGAGAGCGATAAGGCGTCTGAGGGAAAGAGAGAAAAGGTGAAAGAGAGAGTGTCTAACAAAAAGAGGGGGAGAGAGAGAGAGAAGCGCAGCAGAGAGAAAGAGAGGGAGGAAAAGTGAGAGAGAGACGTACAGAGAGGGAGAGAATAGTAGGGAGAGAGAGATGCCCTAAACCCTAGGGGAAGAGACTCAAAAAGTGGAGATGCGGCTGAGAGAGGGAGCGAGAGCCAGAAAAAAAGAGAGAGCCCCAAAGAAGGGAAGAGGTGTCTTTAAAAAGGGGGGGGGGGAATTTTCAAAATAGAGAAAGGAGGGGAAAGAGGTGATGGCTGCTCTTAGGTATTTTCTTGAGCAAAGATTAGGGCAACTTTTTGAGAGTTCTAAAAGACCATTTCGCCCCTGCTTTAGCCTTTTAGCCAAAATGAAGTCGAATTTTGTTGAGATTCGAACACTGGACCTCCCACAAATTTCTAGAAACTTCACTAATTGCACTACATCATCGGCATGTCCTGTTCACATAGAATAAATGTAAATTAACATATTATCATAAAAAATATTACATTTATTTATTTATTTCATCTCGATTTTGTCGAAAAATCGCAAATGCACTATACTCCATTAATCACATGAAATGACGATGTTTTTAAGTCGGAATTTGACGAAATTGGTACCGTTAGAATTGGTACGAAATTATCTATCATTTCATACTATTTTACAAATAAAAACGTGAGTATGATGCGTATGATTGCCCTTAAATGATCAAATTATCAACTTATCATGATCCTAATTGACCGAAGGTTTGAACTATGGTGAGCCAGACTTTGTAACTTTGCCATAATTCATATGCTTTCATCTTGCTTCTTTGTCCTTCAAACTTTTGATAGTAAATTACTCTCAGTTCTTTCTTTCCTTTTGCACTTAGCCCGCTTCTTTCCACTTTTGCGTCGCAGCCGAGGCATGAGGCCTATCTTTGTTGTTCCTCAACGACGCCCAGAAAGTTGGTCTGACTTTTACTTGCTTGATCATCTACTCTCTCCGCTTCTCCGAGTATCGAATATCGCCTTCGGTTCCTCAAATGCATTTAAATGCTTTCGGGACAACCTGACTTATAGGCACGATGTCGGGTCTCTTCATGAGACTTGCACTTTGGCAGGTTCTTGTCATAATTATATTGCCGTCTTTTCGAAGGTGACTTTGATTTTGTCACCCTTCTCTTCGTGATCCGGCTGCCTTGAGTTTTATCTCAGATAGCACTCTCTCTGTGACTTGGTTGTCTCGAAAGCTTGTCTTAGACAACACATTTATCTCTTAATGGAATCTTTGTTTCAAATCGTTCCAATGTTGTGTAACTACTTTTTTTTTTTAGCTAACTCCAGCGTCCTTTCGGATTTTCACCGGAATTAGCCCCCTCTTACTTTTGTCTGCATACCCTTTCAGGTTTTCATGCAGCGGGTTTATCCATTTTTGCCTAAGGCACCTTTTCGAGTTTTCACCTTAGTCGGATTTTGGGACCTTTTTGCCCTTAACTGTTCCTTTTCTAAGAGGAAGTAGTTAAGTCCATCGGAGCACCTCAATTTTAAGCTCTTTTTTTTTAATAGGGGATTATGGCTCCCTTGTGGGCAGGCTGAATATCCACAATGTCTTCTTCTTCATCAGTGTTGTCAACATGCAGTTCATGCCAAACTGCCTCTTCCTTTATAGGACTAGATCCTGTCAGAGGGGCTGGCTGTGATAGTTCTTCTTTCGGGGAGGTCACTTGATTCACCTGTGTTCTCTCTTTTAGAAGAGGGATAGGGCCTCCTCCTTCTTCACTATTAGCTTCAAGCTGGTTTTCCAGTATTTGAGAGGGTTCTTCCAGGGAAGGCTTTTGTCCGCCAGTGGGGTTTGAGCCAGCCACTACGGATTTTGGAGAAAAGAGTGTTTCTTCTTCTTCTTTCGAGCTATCAAATCTTGCTTTTGAGGTCTGCCTCTCTGCTTTAGATGATGATAGGCTCACCATATTAATTGCATAGTGGACAGAGGGACCACAACGTTGTCTGTAGCCCAAACCCCTCCGATCTTGCTTGGGGAAGGGCGGCTGCCCCCTCACTTCAGCTGGATACTACAATTCTTTGAAGAATTTGCTTATGACTGTACTTTGCTTGTTTGGGATTTTTTGATGTCGGCACATCTTTTTGATGTATTGGGGCATATCTTCCAATTCTAGGATTTCTTCTTCAACTTCCTGTTGAAGAACTTTTAACTCAAAATCATCCTTTGGGGAATTTTTGGACTCCAAATCTCCCTTGTAAAAGATAATCCACCGGTTGTCTTTATGGGGCATAGTGAAGGTTTTTAGCTCCTCCATTGTGTGAACTTCTCTTTGACAGACAAGCTTCATTAAGTTGGGAGTCATGCACACACTTGCCTCCACCCCTGTACTGATGAAGTTTACTTCTAAATTAATGACGGACCTTCTATACTTAGGAAGGGCCTTCGGCTTTCGTCTAGACTTCTCAACTTTGGCTGCATTTATGGTTATGCCCCCTTCTTTATCAGAGGATTCTTTCACCACCTACTTTTCCTTGCCACGGTTTTCACCAGTTGTTAGGTCCATTGCTTTGTCAAAATATAATTGCGCATCAGCATGATGGCAGTCATAGGCTTTGAACGACTCCCGATCAGGAAAGATCGGTGTTGCTCGCCATCCTTGGTGTATTTGATGCATTGATGTAGGGTGGAGGGGACAACCCAACTTTCATGCAGCCAAGGCCTCCTTAGGAGTGCCTTGAAAGATGTATTGGAGTCGACAATGAGGAATGACATATGGGTCACCCAATCATCTAAAGTCAACTCAACATCGACTCGCCCCAAAGCCTCTTCCGTATCCTGGTTGAAGCCTGATATGGTAACTCCTTGTACCTTTTTCATATAAGGCGTAAGGTATAGGGCTTGAAAGGTCTTGAATGGCATGATATTGACGGCGGACCCCGAAGCTATCAAAATCCGATCTACCACTCGCCCATTGATCTGGCCTTTCATATATAATGATCTATTATGGCAAGGAGATGGCAACAACATGTCCTCTTTAGTGAAAGTCACTATAGCTTCGTACACTGTGTACAATTCAACCTGAATCTCAGCCATGTGGACTTTATAAGCTTTTGGGTCTTGCAGGATAGTGATGTGCGCTTCTCTTAGCTTTATGCTTAGGGAGATGGCTTCCCAGATACTAAGACCTGCTGGCATCCTTTTCATTGTATGCAAACTCTTTCGATCTACTCTTGCACAGACCTTCTCAATAGTTGGCATTATCTCGACTGTGCTTTTCAGTGTCTTGATTAATGCTTTTTGCTATCTTGGTTCTTCTGGAGCTTCCTCAGTCAGTGCTTCTTTTTCTTCGGAGTCAACTCTTAGGCCTTTATCGAATAGACCTGTTAAGGCCTCTATATCTTTTGTGGTGTCAGGCTGCATCGAAGGACCTTCTTCGTTGGGATTTGCTGCGGAACCTGCCTCTTCAGGACTTGCTGCAAGGTCTGCCTCTTCAGATTGTTGCACACCCTCCCTTTCATCTGACGAGGGGTAAAAATAGACCTTTCCCCTCACTTTTGGCTTGGGGATTGGCTTCGGAATTTCTCTCCTAAACTGTATCACTTTTTCTTAGTTTGCAACATTCTTGCCTCTACCACGACTGCCATCGCGGCCTCGGCAGCCTGTTCCTTGATTATGTAAGTTGCTTCTTCTTTGATATGTCGTCAATGGTCTTCTGGATCTGGGTGAGACACACCTGATCTCATCATCGAAAGGGCCGCCTCCAGCTTGGAACTGCACAGAGGCTATATTACAGAAAAATGACTGAAATTGCTTTTCTAACTTTTCTACGGTCACATCCCCCTCTCAAAATGCAACCACTTCATTATCTGAGAAGGCCTCTTCATCTGAATTCCACATATATTGATGGAGTTGTAACAGCCAACTCCTTAGGCGGGATTTCTTCTCAATTTCTTCGCAGGGTATATACTCGTTTAGGGGTACTCTTTTCACTGGACGCTCTGGCTCATAATCTTCCAATTGATAATCTTCTGCAATTTCTGCAAGGGTGTCATTTCCTCCTTGGGCATGTCTGAGGAATTGGCCTGAGCTTCCTTCTCTCATTCTTCTTTCTATTCTTTTCTTGCTTCTTTTTTTGGCTGCCTCCTTGACGAGACAGGGCTGAGTCGACATTTTCTACGGCGGGGGTGCATAAGAAAAGGCTTTCCCCTTCTCCATTCCTACCTTCATCGTATGACTCTGCTCCATCTTCTTCTTCTTGACTGAAGTCCACTGCTCCTCTGGCTGGTTGCGATCAAAAGTGGCCTTAATGGCTTGCTCTACGACCGCATCTGGCAACATCTGGTATTCTCCAAATACCTTTTCCTGGTTACCATTGGAAGAACTTGGCTTGCTTCTTTCTCCTTCACGGCTTTTTGCTGCTATTCTAGTCTTCGTTGTTCCATTTCTCTTGCGACCACCGCCACAATGTCTATGGTGGCTTTGGTCCGGGGAATGATAGGCCTATTCAAGACTACTCACCCATGCTGATGTAAGGAGACTCCTTCGGGTTTGGATCTGACCTTTCCCTCAGTCGGTATTTTCACATTGCCTCCGGTATTCACATGCATCACATTTACTGTATAAATATCAACACTTCTGCTGTGAGGCCGTGGGGGATTCACCAAATATCTCTCAATACTCATTTCCCCACTCCGGATTAGCTTCTTCACTTCATCTTTGAACACAATGCACTACTCAATTGAGTGGCCGATGGAGCGGTGATATGAGTAGTACCGGAGTATGTCTTCCTCATACATTTTCCCTGTTTCTTAGGCTTGGACAAAGCCATCACCTTTTGATTCATGCATAATTTGAAGAGTTCCTAGGTCTTTTCCTTCGAAAAGGAGTACTCTTTCTTGAGCTTTCCCGCAAGGGATGTGTTGCTTTCGATTCTTATTCCCTCTTTCTTTTCATCTGCGGCTTGCTTCTCCCGTGGGCTTTCCTTAACCACCATAATGTCTCTGGGGTCGCCATTCGAGTAATTGCACCTTTTTCTTTTGGGAAATATTTACTCCTTGTATTGTGCTTCGGGCTTCTTAGTCAGGTCAATCACTTGCTTGCCTTTTCTACATTGATGTTCTGACCTTGACTCTTCGGTCGAAATGGATCGATGGGCCCGCTTCTCTGCCAGGACCTTGGCCAGCTGCTTTAAGAGTTCTTCCATCTTATGGGTCAAGACTGCATGTTGTTGAAATAACTACCCATGCGGACTTGAATTTCTTATAGCATCTCCTTGGTGGGATCCTCGGGTAGGGGTGTTGCTAGTGTATAAGTCGGCTTCGTCGGGGTATAAGAGGGTATAGTCTCACTCAGGAGAGGAATCCATATCTTCTTTTTGGTCGTCCCAATATGAGCCTTCATTCATATGAACAACATTTACTGCAAAGGTTTGCCTTGGCTTCTGGTGCTGTTGGGGTGGATTCACAATGTACTTCCCCATTTCTATGGCCCCTTCCTAGATGAGCTTCTCAATCACATCCTTGCAGAGATAACAATCTTCTATCACATGTCCTAGCATGCGGTGATATGAACAGTAATTGAGCTTATCTGTCTTCTCGACTTCTGCTGGCCTCTTTGTCTCGGGGAACACCAGTAGATTTGCCCGAATGTAGGTGTCGAACAATTTCTTAGTATGCTCCTTGATGAAGGAGTACGGTCTCTTTATTAAGAGACATAAATGACATTCTGCCGCCCCCCTTAGCATTGGATGTGGAGACATTTGCATTGGCCCTGCCCCCTTGCTTTTTCCACTGTCGAGGCAAAATCGACAGCATTAACTTCTTTTACATTAGAAGTCTGCTCTCTGGGAGCCTTCCCCTTGTTGAACATCACCATCGGATTATCAGCAGAACATTTCTTTTTCTGACACAATGTTGTTCAACTGATCAAAATTTCTAATATTCGCTTCGGTTAGCTTCTCATTGATTTCTGACTTCAAACCCCTTTTGTAGAGCTTTACTGCATCTTCATGTACTGGCGGGTTGTCGTACTTCATTCTGAGGTTTCGCTACTTCTTGATGTAATCGATGGCAGACTCATTCTTCCACAAGCTCAGTGACCATCACCTTCCGTTCTGACACCTTGAAATGGTCTATGAATTTTCTCTGCATTTCCTCTCAATTGCTGATGGTATTAGGCTTTAATTTAACATACCATTGGAATGTTGTGTCTGTCAAAGAGGTCGAGAAGAACCTCAATAGGTATCCTTTTTCTGTGACCAATTCTCCCAAATCGCTCATGTAATGGACGATATGCTCCTGGGCAGACTTTTCCCCATCATATCTTGTGAACTTAGGGCGCTTTGTATGATTAGGAGGCAACTTCTTGAATAAATGATGGGCTCCTACAATTTGCTCGATCAGGTGTTTTTGGGACGCCGCGGCATTTTCTAAAGAGGCATTAGACTGTTGGGCATTATGATTTGGCTCCTCACCCCGATTTTCCAAAGTTTCATCGGGGGTGAAGTTGATACTCGGGGCTTGAGGCCTAATCATTGCAGGAATAGGCACTGCCTTGGGAGAGGCCCATTCATCTATGTTGTTGTTTGCTGTTCTTCCAATTTCTGTATGAGACACAGTGGAAAGGTCTTGAGCTGTTGATTCTCTAGTCTCATTTCTTCTGTAGTTTGAAGTTGGACTGGGTTTGCTTGCTCTTGGCTATTGCCCGACTCATGGGCATTGAACCCATCTTCGCCTTCCCCTTCGCCTTCTGCGGTGGCGGCACCGCCGTTCTGGGGTTGTTGATTGACCCTTACATTCCTTTGATTCAGCCACTGCTGGGCTTGCGCCATCTACTGCGTCAGAGGCCCCGTCCCGTTGAGCTATACTAGCAATGTCAGCTAGATCTTCAGGCAATGAGGCTTGCCTATTGCTAGTACTAGAGGCATAGCAGGTGTATACTCGTATAACATATGCGGTCACCTACGTGACCCTTCTTCTTTTCTTGATTTGCAGGAGAAGTGCCCCCAATCTCTCGAAGACCGAAGTCTTATGTTGGATGGGTTGTGGTTACTTCTTTGCTTTATAAGCCCCTTTACTTTTCTGACCCCGTGGGGAACGAGGTTGGATGTCTTTAATGGTGGTTCGTCTCACTGGCTCCTCGAGCTTTTGAGGCTGTTGTTTGGTTAGGGCAGCCCTAGCCTGACGAATTATTTGGGCTTCCTCCTTGGTCACCCATATTTGCTTTAAACGGAGGTTCCTGCCCTCCACAGGGTTGCCTCCTCTCTGAGGCATTTTTGTCTTGGCTTCAGTTCTTTGCTCCTGCTGAATAGGAGCTTTGGGTTGATGTCTTCGCTCCTGCTAGAAAGGAGCCTTCAATGCCCTTTGCTTCTTCTTGAAGGCCACCTTGTCCTGGTAGACCTTCGGGAGTATCTTGAATCGGTTTTGGACGGGAACTGATGGGACGTGACGGATCTTAGGGGTTATAGGCTCCCCGCCATTCAAGCAGATGCGGAGATTGCCTATTAGAATAGTTTTTCCCGTGTTGGACGGGCTTACAACATGGTTCTTCTTTTGCCTCTTGTTGGAAGAGGAGGGGGGTGCAATATGAATGTTGTTTACGGCGAAGGCCCGGCCAGGTCTCCCACTGACATGATTCCTTTGGGCACGGGAAGCGTGCCATGTCTTCTTCTCATTCGGAGCAGGCTTCGGTGTAGCAACAACCCCTAGGAAGTAGGGGGATCCAATGACCGCTGGGAAATCGCCAAAACATGTTGGCATGGTGAAGTATCCGTATTGGCTGTGGATGGCCACTACGAGCGAACCGTATGTCATCTTTGCGGCCATTTGGTGTTTGAATTTCTTCGCACCTACACAAAACATGGTAGTATTAGTCTTGTCATGATAAGGGCTTTATTAGACTGAGAGATGAAGGAAGGAGAGGTCCCACCGGGCGTGCCATATGTGAGATTTCATTTTTATTCTGGAAAGAATTTGATTTAAAAAGAAGGCTTCTTGGATTTTTTTGTTTTTGAAAACAAAATCTTTTTATCTTGATGTGTAGACCTTGAGAACTTGGAGTTAGTCCTCAAGTCTAAGGTTCTGGATCAAGTGTGGATCCATGTACTTAACCTCTCTCCACTGACCTCAGCCAATGTTAATTATGTTAATCACTGATTGGCAACCCCTTGATTAACCGTCTGTTAAGGCCTATTAAGACGACAAGAATGAAAACGAATAACTTGTTTTGATGCCATTCATAAAAGATAGATTCTTTTTATTTGGGGATCCTACAAGGGTCCCTAAAGGATATTAAGGGATTTTTAAGTTCATATGAGGACATAAGAATTTATGCTCTTCAAGTGTGCTAAGAAGATAGGTCTTTTGGACATAATCTTCCTTAGAACCCCTTAAAGAAGATGAAATGATTAAAGATATCCTTAAAGTATCCTTTTAAAGGATATGAGATTTTTGGACAGCATATCTCCTATTCTTAGGTTCATTTTGGAGGATAAATAAACATAAATAATAGTGGGGCATGAAGGTCACTACATAGTTGAGGATACTCTTTGATGGTCCTCCAACCGATAGGAAGGAACCAAAATCCACATAGTTTGGAAACATATCCGACTTGGTCAACACATTTACCACTTAAACAAAGAAAATTGAGCATACATTCAATGAAAGTAAACATGCATTAAACAAGTAGAATTGAACATGTATCAACTTTGTTACATATCAAAATACATCACTTTTGACCATTCCATCAATAGGAATGAATCATTTAAAAATTTGGTCATTCTACCAATAAGAGTGAACTACAACTTTATGGCCAATCTACCAATAGGAAAGAACTAAAAGATTAATGGCCATTCTACTAATAAAAATGAACCAAGAACAATGATTATTGGTCACTCTACCAATAAGAGTGAACCATAACTTCATAGCCAATCCACCAATAGGAAAGAACCACAAATACATTGGCCATTCCACCAATAGGAATGAACCACAAAATTAATTAATTAAAATTTTTGGTCATTCAATCAATATGAATGAATCACACGATGAATTAATTAAAACTTTGGCTATTCAACCAATATGAATGAACCACATATACATTAACATCACATAGTTAATTAATTAAAACTTTGGCCATTCAACTAATATGAATGAACGACATATACATTAACATTATTACAAATTAATTTAAGGGTCAAGCCCAATATGTGCACTCACGACAAGTCCCAAGGCTTTCAAGTCTTGGACGGAGACTTCCCGTGAACGTTTTCTCCACCGATAGAGCTTCCACGCCTTCAGAAAAGCCTCTCCTTTCTTCCTTTCTGCAGCTGCCCCCTATGGGCTATTTATATAGTGGGGAAGAGAGAAATGAGGGTGAAAATGAGAGGAGGGAGGGGTGTGGTAGGCACCCCTACCGGTGGGGTGCCCCCCCACCAGTTGGGGGGGAAGCCACCGGTGTGGTTCCTCCTCCCCCTCTTTATTTTATTTTTTTAGCCCTCTTCTTTCCCTTTTTTTACTTAAAAAAATGTTTCAACACCCTGCTGTTCCTTTTTATTTTGGGTTTCCAAGGGTTATTAAGGGTGTAAAGATGATGAAAAACAAGGGGAACAATATCAATTTGATTTCTGATTTTTTGGTGCTTAAGAAAGGGGTTAAAGGGCATTATGAGAACATATTTTATTTACAAAATAGCATGCTCACAATGACTGATTTTCAGCTATTTCCTGCTGTTTTAGCGAGAACTATGATGGGCAGAGTTTTTATGCACTTAAGAATTATTAGATGAAGCTTAGTTTATGAAAAAGAACATGATGCTAGTTTAGTTTATAAAAAAGAACATGATGCTAGTTGAGTTTATGGAAAAGAGAAGAAAAGAGAATGATGATCGTTCTCAACCTCATTTGAACTTAGACATGAACCATTCTCCTAAGGGAGACCCGTTTCATAGAAATACGATTTGCATGATTAAATATCAAGTATTAGTATGAAATTTTCCTTTTACGAAATGAAATGAACACAATGGATTGAGTCCATTTAGAGCAAGCTCACATGAGCACGAACACTTCATGAAAGGAAAGAATGGTGCCTTCTAAAGCTCCTTATCTTATTCTAAGCTGATATGTTCTAGTATCCTATCATGAAAAATAAAAAATGAATGCCCATTATGATGACCATACGAAGGAGGTAAAAGAATCCTTGGATGCACAGTTGCACACTCTAGTGCACTCTCATAAAGACTCTATGAAAAGAAGTGAATGCAAGAAGGCCTTTTAAGATGAATGATGTTTCCGTACAATGTTTTGTTTTCTTAAAAGATTGAAGTGGCATCATTTCATTAGCGGGACGGGTCCACATGATCTGTTCCCTGTGGATAAAGGAACACTTGGGTCAAGCTCCTTATGATGTGTGGTGTCGAGGCATAGAGCATCTCTTCTTTGATTTTAGAATCCAAATTTGGGACCTCGATTTAGGCAGAGGATAGAGATCTTATTTTAGTACACTCATGAGCTGGGGCATGGACGATGTGGTCAAGAGACTGCATACCCAGGTCAACCTACTGTCCCACCAGACCCAACAAGTATTTGGAGGTCTTATGTGGCGGACAGGCGGAGCTCGGGATGATTGCCAGTGGATGACCTGTTCAACCGCTACGACCGCTAGTGAGTGGTTATCCATGCCACTTTGGGTCAAAGGGTGAGTCACCTTGTCGGTGAGGCAACCTTACTAAAAGAAAAGAATAGGAAGTCCTAAACTTGTG
This sequence comes from Zantedeschia hybrid cultivar, assembly GCA_030544215.1. NCBI lineage: Eukaryota > Viridiplantae > Streptophyta > Magnoliopsida > Alismatales > Araceae > Zantedeschia > Zantedeschia hybrid cultivar. The sequence goes on from JARZZO010000009.1 coordinate 20,975,095, forward strand.
TACTGTTTAGTAAAAGAAGAAAAAGTACACATGTTACTGTCTTGTTAACTTTTCTGCTTGTTGTTTTCCATTGTGCTTATGATAAATATTTTTAATTGCTTAAGTAAATATTCCCTCATCTACATGTTGGTAGATTCAGGGTGGGTAACAGGGTGGGTTTTTCTCTAATTGGGTATTCTGGTTTTTCTTATTGTGCTCCTTTGCATTATACCTTTTAATGAAGGTAATTTTCTCCCGCATCCTATAAAAGTATTGCGCTCATAATCTCCATTTCCCATGAGAGGCCATGCAACATCTGCATCGTATTGACTTCTTGTCATGTAAAATAACCATGATATTTTTTTTGTTGATGTAAAAATGTTTTTAACATAAACTTCTATTATTGACATAGAAAAAGTGTTTAATATGGATCACATAGGTGCTATTTAATGTACCTGTTCTAAAACTGTTGGTCAAAATTGGGATGAGCCCTTGTTTTCTGATTTATCTCAGGTCTTATTTTTGAAAATTTTGTTTTCCCCATGTAATTTCATGCAGTTTGACAGAGAAATGTATTTTTCCTCTTTAATGTGTCTTTGCACATATCTTGTTTTCATCATTGTCTGGTTGCTTCTTCATATGAAGGAAAGAGCTCGAGCTATTCTTCTGCAATTCCATTTATCTGGATGTAAAAATTTCGTAACTGCCAAGATTTCATGTATGCATCTATGATTGTATTCAAAACCTGTACGATATATCACTTTTACTTACCTGCTCATTTATTCATCTAACTTTTCCATATTTCTGTCTTCTTCTATGTAGCTACTATGATCCATATAGGGGTGTCATTGTATACTTCAGAGTCATTGATGGAACGATAAAAAAAGGTGACCGTGTATATTTTATGGCAAGTGGAAAGGTAAATTTGCATGCTTTATTGTACTCATACAACATTTTGTTGTGCTTTTCTCTTAGAAAAACAAGATTGCCGAACCTTCTTGCTCATCAATTTCTATCCATAGTCTGGTTTATTATATTAGACATGCTCTATTCGCAAAGTAGTACACAAACTCACTTGACTGTTTGGCTAACTAAACATTGATGTATTTAGCTTTACCATCTTCCTATTGTGCTTGGTTATGAATGATAAGTTAGTGGTTCTCAGCTGTAACTTTAACACTTTAGTTGTCTATTACTGCAAAATAGTTGCCTTTTTTTTTGAATAAATCATAGTGGTTGGATCACCAATTTATTGAGAATAAAAAGTAGTACAAGCAAAGGAAGAGGGGAGGTTCCTCTTAAAAGACAAAAATATAAAGCTAACAATGAAACTACAGTTTATTGGCTAATGCTTTCTTCCACTTATCTGCAGGTAACCTGAGAACAAATCTGCTCAATTAATAGAATGAGGACAGTGCTTTGAGGCAAATGTTCTCGATATAAACCTTGCAGCTCTTGAAAATAATGTCATTCCTTTCTCTCCAAATACTCCAACAAATAGCTTGGGAAAGGATGAGAAGAATCTGCTTTCTATAACCTTTGGTAGTGTAGTGTATCAAATGATGAAAATACCGCCTCATCCTCAACAGACTGAAGAGATTTGCACATGAGTTAAATCAGCAGAGACTTTCCAGACCTCTTTGCTCACTGGAGAGGAGATGAATAAATGATTCAGGTCTTCAATCCCAATGCCACAAATAGAACAAATAATATCACTCTAACACCACTTCCATCTGTAGGCATTGATAACAAGTTGCCTATTATATAAGAGCCACATGAAAGCTTTAGCTTTCAATGGAGACTTTACCCTTCACACTTCCCCAAATTTGCGGAAGTGTGGAAGATGGCCTGCAATGAGCTTATAAAGAGATCTGACAGAGAAGACACCTTGATTATTCTTCCATACAATTTTGTCATAGGGAGAAGGATCAATCTTCACATCCATAAGTAGCTGTTTCATGACTAGAAACTCCTGGAATTCCTCATCTTTCAAACCCCTTCTCAGAGTTGGTTGCCATCATATATCCTCTCCCAGTCTGATAGGAATCAAGTACTTTCTGCCATGTGTCTGCAGCTATACGGTAGATTCTTGGGAATTTTGATTGCAAAGTGAAATCACCTGCTGATTTATCCTTCCAAAATAATGTATCATTTCCTTTACCTACTTTGATACATATGTTCTGTTCAATGAATTTTGCACCTTTGAGAATTCCTTTCCAATTAGAAGAAATGTGAGTTTGATTAGAGTTCTCAAGAAGGAATCTGTGAGAATATCTATAATGCTTGTGAATAATGATTCTCTTTCATAAAGATTTATTAATGGATAAATGCTCCCAAAGCCATTTGCCAAGCAAGTCTAAATTCATGAAATGTAGATTCGTCACACCTAGACCTCCTCTGCGGGACTAGTCTGCATACAAGCTCCCATTTAATTAAAGGAATGGCTCTCGTATTGGCATTAGTACCTCCAAAAGAAAATTTCTCCGCAAACTATCTACTCTGGTTCTGATTTTAGCAGGCATGTAAAAAGATTGAAAGCGTTGCTGCATACTTGATAAGATTGAGTTTATTAAAGTGTTCCTACCACCCAACAATAAATTCCTGGCTTTCTGCATGGAAGCTTCTTTTGCATTTTGAGTAGAAGTGGTTTCCAATCAGACAAGGTAGGCGCTTTATAATGGAGGGGTAATCCCAAATAGGTAATAGGAAATGTTGCTACTTTACGACCCATCTGATCAGCAAAATGTTGAATCTGAATCGTGTCCCTCCCATATTGATATCCAGCATAGCACTTTTTGTCAAACTTAATCAGCAATCTTGAGCATAACTGAATGCTGTTTATTTAAACTGTAAGATTTCCATCTGAACCAAGATACCATCCATTAATAATAAACTATCATCTTTGAACTGTAAGTGCGAGAGAGAAAAGGATAATGCCTGATTTGGATGCTATTAATCCAACCTGAATATTAGCTACTAAAACAAAAAGAAGAGATGTGAGAGGGTCTCCCTGTCTAAGACCACAAAAACTTGAAAAGTATCCATGGGTTACTTCATTAATGATGATAAAAAACCTGGCTGTACTGACACAGTTTGATCCAAAGAATCCATTGTTCAGGAAAGCCAAAGAAAAGCCAAAGAAACTCTATCATAAGCTTTATTAAAGTCCAATTTTCATGCAGTACCTTATTTTTTGCTTTTCCTGATGGAAAATAATACCTCATGAGCAAGAAAGAAAGCATTTTTGAGTCTTCTTCCATGAATGAAATCAGACTGATTCTCTTCAATTGGTCTTCCAAGAACCCTGCTAAGCCTTAGTAGCAAGGACTTTGGCAATAATCTTGTAAGGACTGTTAAGATGGCTGATAGGTCTGTGGTCTTTAAGTCCCTCAGCCTCCTCTTTTTTTGGCAACCAACACTAAAAAGGTTTGGTTAATGTATTGACACCCTCTGTTCCAATCATGGATGGCAGTACCGGTACCGGTACCGGTGCCGGCCGGTACCGGTACGTACCGGTACCGGCCGGTACGACCGGTACGGGCTTAAAAGGGCCCAAAAAAATCAGAAAAAAAAGAAAAAAATCATAAAAAATCAGAAAAATTCAGAAAAAAATCAGAAAAAATGTAAACAATTAATTAGCTATGTGTTGGGTGTGATAAAAATAGGTTAAGACAAAGAAGTACACATAACACATACAAAATGACTATTTTCATAGAGATTAAACATGAAAAATATTATGTTAATGTACTAAATATTTACAACAATGCAAAATATTAACGAAATCAAACGATCCTTACCTATGAAAAACATAAGTGAGTCCCTTAATATGGATAATAACCCGTAGATCCTTCTGATTCATCATCTGGTTGCTGTTGCTGGTATCCATAATAAGGTTGCATATGTTCCCTATATTCACCATAACTAAACAATGATGCAGCCAAGTCGTGCATCCCTCTTTGAATCCCTCTTGGAGTATATGCTTGTTGACTTGATGAAATTCCAGAATCATGGTGCAAAGAAGTAGCATGAGGATAAGAAGAAGACCCTGACCCATAACTGCTACTGGGTGGAATCGGTGGATGGAATTGAAAGCCTTCATACTCTACTTGATCTCCCCAGCTATACATGCCTGCTTCTTGTTGGCCACCTCCATAACCTGACTGCTGTCCATGCTGACTTTGTGAATCGTAATCTCCTTGACTTTCATGTTGTCCTCTTCCTGTGTCAATATGTAAGGAGAAAGAAGGTGCATACACTCCGCCCCCGGTAGAAGCACCTGCAGCTGCACCAGCATCATCACTAGGAGACTCTGTCCCATCATCATCATCATCTTGATCATAATCAACGATTAACTTTCTTTTAAGAGTACTTGATTTTTTCTTTTGTGATGTCTGTTTTTGCTGGCTTTCTTTTTTTTCTAGATCCTTTTGCAAGTTCAATCGATTCAATACTCCTTTTCCTCGTGGTGTATGCCTCACATAAATTTGCTTCATCTCATCAATGGCAGGATCGTTTCTGGCAGCCAGATTAGTCCTCTCCAATGTAGATGTACTCCTTTTCAAGAATGATGGTGGCCCAACCATTCTAGGAGTGACTGGCCTACTATCTGATTCTGAGTGTCTAGCAGGCTTAAGCTCAGTATCAGGTGCAAATAAAGGCACATGCTCAGTCTGACTCTGATACTCATGTGAAGGAGGAGGTGAATTTTCTTTTTGCCTTTTCGAGCTTCTTAATTCTGGATCTCTAGCAACAGCTCCATCTAGTATGCCTTCTGCCCATTCTGTATCATCAGGATCAAAAATTGGCTCATCGACAGTTGCTCGTGTCTCAACCCAAGTATGCAAGGGATTATCATCATCAAATAACTCTTCCACATCAATTTGGCCAACCACATCTTCTGCGTGCCCTGCAGCTCGTTTCTCCCTCAATTGTTGTCTCAACTGGATGTTTTTGATCCTCAATCTCATATTGTAATGGCAGTACACCAATTTGTCCAATCGTTCAGCCTTTAACCGGTTACGAATTTTTGAGTGTATAAGGCTGAACGTGCTCCAGTTTCTTTCACATTGGCTTGCCGACGTCGTCTGACTCAAAACCCTCACTGCAACGGTAGCCAATGGATTATAACATCTATCTCTGTTGTACACCATTATCCACCACTCAGCTGTGCCATCATTAAAAGAAACAAAAAAAATAAATAATCAATGTATGTTCTCGTTTCTTATGCATATTTGACAACAATGCAATGACTAAGTATACCTGGGCTCACTTTCTCTACAGCAATTTGCACAGAGTCTTCATTATATGTCTCCAGCCTTAGCCTATAAGCCTCCATCTACAAAGATGGAATTAACAATTAATAGAATTCATAGGCTCTTCAAATTACAAGTAATTGGATAAATCTTAAAGTCAGATTTTCACTAAGTATACCTGTCTCTCTGCCTCAATCCTATCTTCTATTGTCCTCGACAAACGTGCAATCACATTTAGTGTGCCTTGAATCACCTCTCCATCAATATGCACTTGACGACTGTACATTACTCGAGGATTTAAATAATAACCTGCATTTAGGTGAAAAATTACTAATGTCAATTTAATAAATAATCTCCCATGTAACAGTATAAGACTTCACTTACCAGCTGCATGCAAGTCGTGGTGTAATGTGCTTTCCCATCTGACATCAATAAGGTCCCACCATTTCATATAAGTGTTGGAAAATGCGTTTTTGATGTGCACCTTAGCAATGTCAATTGCCTCGTACAAATATCCCATGTAATTCTTATCATCCCCATCCACCAATTTTAACACCTGTACGAGAGGTTCCACCAACTTCAGATAAGTCTCCATATTACTCCAAAATTTTTTATTCTTTATGATTTTTCTCACTTCCAAATGTTCAGATTTAGATTCATTGGAAGTGGTCCGCATATACTCCAAGAACTCCTTATTAAACATAAAACCCTTGATCTCATTCTTGAATTTGTGCAAAGATTCTAAAGAAATAAAATTAGATGCAAATCGTGTAGGCCCTGCACGGATGAGATCTCGACCTCCAGATGCTTTTTCTCTGAACATATTCAAGATCCTGGGATGACCATAAATAAATTGGGTAATTCTTTGGGCTTTCTTTACAGTCTTGCTGATAGTTGGATCCTTACCAATGTCTTCAAGCATCAAGTCCAGACTATGCGCTGCACATGGGACTCAATAAAGGTGTTTGCGCTTGTCCATTAACTTTTTCCCTGCAGCTTTATAACTTGGTTCATTATCGGTGACCACCTGGACAACATTTTCCTCTCCAATTTCCTGCACCATCTGATTCATCAAACCAAATAAATATTTTGTATTCTTTGAATAGTTTGATGCATCAACAGATTTCATAAAAACTGTCCCTTCTGTGCAATAAACAAGAAAATTAATCATGGACTTCTTCGTGGTACCAGTCTAGCCATCGCACATAATTGTGCATCCTCTCTCCTTCCATACTGCCTTGAAACTTTCAACCCACTGTTGAAGTTCCTCGTATTCTCCATCAAGCCCCCGTTTATATATGTCTCGACGTGTGGGGGCTTTGAACCCACGACCATGATCTGCGATCGCATCAATCATAGGCTGAAAATAAGGAGACTGAGCAGCATGTGAGGGAACACCTGCATGCAAAAACCATTTGCATATGCTTTTAAAAGTATGTCCTGCCGCTTCAGCTGACTTTTTTACTCCTCTCATTGCTTGCTTGATTTTTGGCTGAGTAGAAGTCTGTCTTCTAAAAAGATAACTGTCCATAGGACCCACTTGGCCTGTAGGTTGACTTGTGCCTCTTATTGATGGTCCATCACCTCTCCTTCGGGCTTCATCTTCTTGTTGATGCCACAAACTCTCTCTTCTAGCTGCAGCCATATCAGGATCATCATCATCATCATCATCACTAGAATCTACAATTTGTTCAGCCCTTTGCCTCTCACGTATAGAAATGCCACTGGCCGCAGTATACATCCCTTTGCCTTTTGTATTATGTCTACCTGAAATTTCGCCTTGGAGTTCAACCTCATCTTCTCGGCCACGCAACAATTCACGCATCTCGTTGGCAACTTGTCGGGGACAGACAGTACACCTTGTCACCTGTCCTGTCTTCCCTGCTAAATGTTCTTTCCCTCGGGTGATTCCACCACCCATCTCTTTGCCACAATATTTGCATTTCACTCTTCTCTTTGCAGTATTAATTAAGGTGATATGGGCCCACCCTGGGTCTTGCTCTTGCTGTTCAGCCATGTTCCTACAACACATTAAAAAAAAAAAAGAAACAAATATAAGAACATTTGGCATTATGCTCCTAGTTTAAAACATGTAAAATTGGATGTTAATTAGGCTCCAATTGATGTTTAATTTAAATAATTAGATAAAAGCCCCAAATTTTAACCGCTAATTAGGGCCAAAATTTAGTATTTCCCCTAATTAACCGTCGATCAACGTAATTGACAGCACACTCCTAGTTTAAAACATGTCATGAAGCTTAATTAGGCTCCAATTGATGTTTAATTTAAGTAATTAGACAAAAGCCCCAATTTTTAACCGCTAATTAGGGCCAAAATTGGGGATTTCCCCTAATTAACAGTCGATCAACGTAATTGACAGCACACTCCTAGTTTAAAACATGTCATGAAGCTTAATTAGGCTCCAATTGATGTTTAATTTAAGTAATTAGACAAAAGCCCTAATTTTTAACCGCTAATTAGGGCCAAAATTGGGGATTTCCCCTAATTAACCGTCGATCAACGTAATTGACAGCACACTCCTAGTTTAAAACATGTCATGAAGTTTAATTAGGCTCCAATTGATGTTTAATTTAAGTAATTAGACAAAAGCCCTAATTTTTAACCGCTAATTAGGGCCAAAATTGGGGATTTCCCCTAATTAACCGTCGATCAACGTAATTGACAGCACACTCCTAGTTTAAAACATGTCATGAAGTTTAATTAGGCTCCAATTGATGTTTAATTTAAGTAATTAGACAAAAGCCGCAATTTTTAACCGCTAATTAGGGCCAAAATTGAGGATTTCCCCTAATTAACCGTCGATCAACGTAATTGACAGCACACTCCTAGTTTAAAACATGTCATGAAGCTTAATTAGGCTCCAATTGATGTTTAATTTAAGTAATTAGACAAAAGCCCTAATTTTTAACCGCTAATTAGGGCCAAAATTGGGGATTTCCCCTAATTAACCGTCGATCAACGTAATTGACAGCACACTCCTAGTTTAAAACATGTCATGAAGCTTAATTAGGCTCCAATTGATGTTTAATTTAAGTAATTAGACAAAAGCCCCAATTTTTAACCGTTAATTAGGGTCAAAATTGGGGATTTCCCCTAATTAACCGTCGATCAACGTAATTGACAGCACACTCCTAGTTTAAAACATGTCATGAAGCTTAATTAGGCTCCAATTGATGTTTAATTTAAGTAATTAGACAAAAGCCCTAATTTTTAACCACTAATTAGGGCCAAAATCGGAGGTTGTCTATTTTATCAAGAAAATGAACGTAAATCATCTAAGAAATATGTAACAAACTAAAAAATAATCACTACATTAAAATATAAATCATACCTTCTTTTTTTCTTCCACCCAAAACAGTGAAAACGTCTCCGGAAAAGGATGAAAACGTCTCCGGCGGCGGTGGCGGGCGGCGGCGGCAGCGGCGGGTGGCGGCGGCGGTTCTTTCCCCTCCTTCTCCTCCTCCTTTCCCTCCTTCCCTTCCCCTCCCACTGCAAAAAACCCGAATCCCCTCTCACAGATCTGTTTCTGTGAGAGGGGGCAGTGAAACACCCCTTTAGTGGTTTAAGGGGTGTTTCACGGGCGTACCGGCCCGGTACAGTCATTTTTATCTTTTTTTTTTTTTTTTTTTTTTTACGGTACCGGCCCGAAATGGGGGTACCGGTACCGGTCCGGGCCGTACCGGTACCAGCCGAAACTGCCATCCATGGTTCCAATGCCAAGTTAGTCTCATCTCATTGGATACTGTATGGTACAGTTTTTACTCTTTAACTCAAGGCCCAGCAAAGAGTGATCGTAGTAAAATTACTACGTCTATCACCGCATGCAATTTGTTGGAGTCTGGCATGAAAGAAATGATATTATTTTTAGGGAAAGCAGATTGTATGTGGAAAATATTTGTGAAAGGGTTCTGAATGTTATGTTTTTGTGGAGCAAGCACTTTTGGGTGTTTAGGCAGAAGCTTGGAAGAAAGAAGCTAATAGTTTGTAATTTTTTTTTCCCTTTTCTTTGTGGAGATAGGAACCTCTTGTATCACACCTTGATTGTACTCCATCTCTTTATATCATAATAAAATTGGTGGTACAATCCACAATTCATTCAAACACAAAAAATGTATTGACACCCTCTGCCTGTAGATAAAAAATCTTTAGCTCCTATAACATCCAATTTTATAATGTGCCAGAATTTCTGAAAGAAAATCATAGGAAATCCGTCTTGGTCAGGTGCTTTCTCTTCCCCTAGTTGAATATGGCTTTTGTCAATCCTGTTCTGTTACTTCTTGAAGTAACAAAGAAACATCTTCGGTATAACTGAAGTGGGATTGGGAGAAGGCATGTTTTTATTTAAGAAGTGGATGGAGGTGGTGGAGCTTGAATATGTACACAGCATTGACAAGGTTAAGGTTTTCTGAAGACCTTTATTCATGGTAAAAATAAGAGTCCAACTTTGGGTACAAACATCTGCTGCAGATGGCCTGAAGCAATGTTTAGAATCATGGGCACTCATCTATGGCCATCCATTGAAGAAAACTTCATCAATCAAAAGTCACTCGTGCATACTCTGGTTTAACAGGGTCAGGGTTGACCAAGCTTATTGTAACTTGCTTCTTGGAGAGTGTGGTATAGTTGTTTGTTTTTCTTTTAAGAGTCATTCTCTTTTTCTTCATCTATACATGTTTTGGAAGCAAGTGAGGTGGTGTTGCTCAGACTTTCTGGAGTGGACCTTTCATTTTTCTCTATTGAGCTTCTGTACTAGAGAAGAGATGAGATGTAGTCCTCTTTTAACCACCTGCAGGCATTATCCTCTTCTAGTCAATTACTACAAAAAGATCGGACCACTAACTTAATGTTCTTAAACAAACAAATGGCTTGTTCTCCGGGCAGCATAATTAAAGAGCTGCTTGTCCATTTCAATTTTCATATTATTATCAGCTCAAACTCAAAGATGATATGTTTATTGGCAAAAAGGGATAATATAAAAGAATATATATAAAAATCATTTTTTTTTAAAATATTCAATTATTCCTCTTTAAGGTTGTTTTCATCCTTTTGGGCTTAAATTTCACTGTCTGATCGTGAAGCAATTAATCTTAGCCCACCGATTCTACATGCATAAATTGGTGATGAATACTAAAACCCACTGGATGGGAACGACCCTAGGGGCCATGGATGGTAGTACCGATATCGGTACAGGTATCGGTGGGTACCAATACTGATACGTACCGGTGGTACCGATATCGGCCGTATCGGCTGATACTGGTTTAAAATGGCTAAAAGAATTCAAGAAACATCATAAAAAAATCAGAAAAAATCACCAAAATGCAAGAAAAAATTTAAAAAATTAATTAGGTATGTTTTGAGTGTGACAAAGGTAGATCAAGATAAAGAAGTACGTATAACGCATACTAAATGACTATTTTGATACATATTAAACATGAAAAATATTCTGCTAATGTACTAAATAGTTACAAATAATAAATGTTAATGAAATGAAACGATCCTTACCTATGAAAAACAGAAGTGAATATACTAATATGGATAATAACCCGTAAAACCTTTTGATTCATCCTCCAGTTGCTGTTGTTGGTATCCATAATAAGGTTGCAGCATATGTTTCCTATATTCACTATAACTAAATAATGATACAGCCAAGTCGTGCATCCCTCTTGAGGATAAGAAGAAGATTCTGACCATAACTACTATTTGGTGGATAGAATTAGAAGCCTTCATACTCTATTCAATCTCCCTAGCTATACATGCCTACTTCTTGTTGGCCACCTCCATAACTTGACTATTGGCCATACTGACCTTGTGAATTATAATCTCCTTGACTTTGACTTTGTCTTCTCCTAATGTCAATATACAAGGAGAAACTAGGTGCATGCACTCCGCCACCGGTAGTAGCACCTGCAGTTGCACGAGCATCATCACTAGGAGACTGTATGCCATTATCATCATCATCATCATAATCAATAATTAACTTCCTCTTGACCTTGCTTGATTTTTTCCTTTGTGATGTCTATTGCTGACTATCTCTCCTGCTAGATCATTTTTCAGCCGATCAAATACTCTTTTTCCTCGTGGTGTATGTCTCACATAGATTTACTTCATCTCATTAATCGCGGGATAGTCTCTGACAGTTAGATTAGCCCTCTTAAGTGTAGATGTACTTCTTTTCAAGAATGATGGTGGCCCAACCATTCTATGAGTAACTGGCCTGCTATCTGATTATGAGTGTCTAACAGGCTCAAGCTCAAATTCAGGTACAAATAAAGGCACATGCTCTCTTTGACTTTGGTACTCATTGGAAGGATGTGGATTTTCTTTTTGTCTTTTTGATGTTCTTAATTCTGGATCTCTAGCAACAGTTCAATCTAATATGCCCTCTCCCCGTTCTGTATCATCATAATAAAAAATTGGCTGATCGACAGTTGCTTGCATCTCAACCCAAGTCTTTAAGGGATTCTCATCATCAAATAATTCATCCACATCAATTTGGCTAACAACATCTTCTGCCTGCTCTGCAGCTCATTTCTCTGTCAATTCTTTTCTCAACCAGATATTTTTGATCCTCAATCTCATGTTGTAATGGCAGTACACCAATTTCTCCAATCGTTCAACCTTTAACCGGTTACAAATTTTTGAGTGTAGGCTGAATGTGCTCCAATTTCTTTCACAATAGCTTGCCGATGCCGTCTGACTCAAAACTCTCACTGCAACGGAAGCCAAAGGATTATAACACCTGTCTCTGTTGTACGCCATTATCCACCACTCAATTGTTCTATCAGTAAAAAATAAAATATGAATCAATGTATGTTCTTGTTTCTTATCATTGCATATATGACTATAATGTAATCTCTAAGTATACGTGGGTTCACTTTCTCTACGGTAATTTACACCTGGTCCTTATTATATGTTTCGAGCCTTATCCTATACGTCTCCATCTACAAAGATAGAATGAATAATTAATATAATTGATGGAATCTTGAAAATATAAGTAATTGATTATGTATTAAAGTCACTTCTTCACATAATTGATAAACACCTGTCTTTCTGTCTCAATTCTATCTTCTACTGTCCTCGACAAACGTGCGATCACATTGAGTGTGCTTTGGATCACCTTTCCATCCATGTGCACTTGATGACTGTACATTACTCAAGGATTTAAAAAACAATCTACATTTAGGTGAATAATTAATAAATAACAATTTAATGAATAATATGTGATTTAACGGTACAAGACTTCACTTTCGAGCTACATTCAAGTTATGGTGTAATGTGCTTTCCTATATGATATCAATAATCTATCACCACTTGATATAACTGTTGGAAAATACTTAATGTGCATCTTAGTAACATCAATTGCTTCGTACAAATATCCCATGTAATTCTTATCATCTTTATCCACCAATTTTAAGACCTTTACGAGGGGTTCCATCAACAAGAGATAAGGTTGCTTATTGCTCCAAAATCTTTTGTTATCTGTGATTTTTCCTACTTCCAAATGTTCACATTTAGCTTCAGAAGAGCTATTCTGAACATCCTCCAATAACTCCTTATTATATATAAAACCTTTGATCTCATTCCTAAATTTGTACAAAGATTCTAATGAAATGAAATTAGAAGTAAATCTTGTAGGCCCTGCACGGATGAGATCTCGGCCCCCACTTGCTTGTTCTCTGAACATATTCAAGATCCTAGGATAGTCATAAAGATATTGGGTAATTTTTTGTGCTCTTTTTACTGTCTTATTTACATCCGGGTCCTTACTAATGTCTTTAAGCATCAAGTCCAGACTATGCGCTGCACATGAGACTCAATGAAGGTGTTTGCACTTGTTCATTAATTTCTTCGCTGCAACCTTATAACTTGGTTCATTATCAGTGACCACTTGAGCAACATTTTCCTCTCTAATTTTTTGCACTATCTGATCCATCAAACAAACAAATATTTGGCATTTTTTGAATAGTTTGATATATCAATAGATTTCATAAAAATTGTCCCTTTAGTGCAATTAAGTAGAAAATTAATCATAGATTTTCTCGTAGTACCAGTCCAACCATCGAACATAATTGTACATCCTCTCTCCTTCCATATAACTTTAAAACTTTTAACTTACTATTGAAGCTCCTCATATTTTTCGTCAAGCCCACGTCCATATATGTCTCGGCGTGGGGGGGTTTTAAACCTAGGACCATGATCTCCTATGGCGTTAATCATAGACTGAAAATAAGGAGACTGAGCAACATGTGAGGGAACACATGCATGCAAAAATCATTTGCAGATGCTCTTAAAAGCATGTCCTGCCGCGTCAACTGACTTTTTTACTCTTCTCAATGCTTGCTTGATTTTTAGCTGACTAGAACTCTGCCTTCTAAAAGGATAACTGTCAATAGGATCCACTTGATGTGTATCATATCCTGTTTTATCATGGACTGTAGAAACCTGGCCTTTAGGTTGAGTTTTGCTTGTTCTTAATGGTCCAGAACCTCTCCTTCGGACTTCGTCTTCTTCTAGGTGCCACAACTCTCTGTTCTAGCTGTAGGCATCTCATGATCTGAATCATCATCACTAGAGTCCACAATCTGTTCAACCCTCTGCCTTTTATGTAGAGAAATGTCTTTGCCTTTTCTATTTTGTCTTGGAGTTCAACCTCCTCTTCATTCCTTTGTTCCTTTTTAGCTTTCCGACCATGCAACAAGACACGCATCTCGCTGGACACTAGTCGGGGACAGACGGTACACCTCATAACTTGTCCCGAGATCCATGCTAAATGTTCTTTTTCTCTAGTCACTCCACCACCCATCTCTTTACCATAATATTTGCATTTCACTCTCCTCCTTATAGAATCAACTAAGGTGATATGGGCCCACCCTGGGTCCTGTTCTTGCTGTCTCTCACTGGATTGTTGATGTTTAGCCCATGAACCTACAACAAGAAAGAAAAAAATAAAAACAAATATAAGTACAATTGGCATCATGGACCTACTACTGTAAAGTATGCAATGAAGCTTATTTAGGCTTCAATTGATGTTTAATTAAGGTAATTAGACAAAAGTCCCAATTTTTAATTGCTAATTAGAGTTAAAATTGAGAATTTTGTATAATTAATGTTCAATCAATGTAATTGACAGCATGTTTCCTACTTTAAAATATGTCATGAAGCCAAATAAGACTTTAATTGATATTTAATTAACCACCAATTATGGTTAAAATTGGATTTTTTCCCTAATTAACCTTTAATCAACGTAATTGACATCATGCTCCTACTTTAAAATATGCAATGAAGCTTAATTAGACATTAATTGTTGGTTAATTAACATAATTAGACAAAAGTCCTAATTTTTAACCTCTAATTAGGATCAAAATTGAGATGTTTCTCTAATTAACGTTCAATCAACGTAATTGACAGTATGGTCTTACTCTAAAATATGTAAAGAAACTTAATTAGACTTCAATTGATAGTTAATTAACATAATTAGACAAAAGTCTTAATGTTTAACCTCTAATTAAGATCAAAATGGAGATTTTTCTCTAATTAACATTCAATCAACGTAATTGACAACATGCTCTTACTCTAAAATATACAATGAAACTTAATTAGGCTTTAATTAATGTTTAATTGAAGTAATTGGACAAAAGTCCTAATTTTTAACTGTTAATTACGGTCGAAAATTGGGGGTTGTCTATTTTGCTAAGAAAACGAACGAAAATAATCTAATAACACTTAACAACTCAAAAATAATATAAACATTTAAAATATATATATGCATACCTTTTTCTATTCCTTTTTTTCTTCTACCCAAAACCTCCCCGACGATGACAGTAGCAGGCTACAACGGCGATAGGCGGTGGCGGCGGCAACTTCTCCTCCTTCCCCTCCCTTACTTCCCTTTAGTTCCGCAGACAACATCCTCCTCCCTCTCATAGATCTGTTTCCGTGAGAGGGGAAAGTGAAAGACCCCTTTTAAAGGGGCCTTTCACGTGTACCGGTTCGGTATCGGCTGGTTTCGGGCATATCGGCCGATACCGGACCGATACGCCCGAAATTGGACTGGTACCGGCCGGTACAATATATTATATTATTATTATTATTTTTAAATCTGGTATCGGCCATTTGACCCCGTATCCGTACCGATCCCGTCCGACACCGATACGTATCGGTCGATATTGCCAACCATGCTAGGGATTACTGAAGAATTTTTAACTATTTTTTCATGATTTTTTGAAAACGAGATTTGCGTGTACCCAATGGATGCCTAATATTGAGTTTCACAATCGGACGATCAAAATGAAGCCCCCAAGTGATGGAAACAACCCTAAGGGGGATAATTGAGAATTTACAAATTTATGATTTTTTTTTTTTTTTAAAATACAGGGATGGGGTTGAAAATAGTGCATGCGGTTAAACCGCACGAATTATAGCAAACCGTCATATATATATATATATATACTTTTGTGGACATATATATATATATATATATTTATACATATGAGATTTTTTTCAAATAAGCATCTTAAAATTTTAATTGCAAATTTGTGTATCTAATTTTGATACTATTATAAATAACCTCACTGCATTACAATACTTCAAAAATGCCCCTGTGGTTAACCTCTGTTAAGGATGTAGCGAATATTCCTTCAACCGGCAAATTTAATGTTTGAACAAAAATAACCCTACGAAGGGGAGTTTCTTTTTATTGATACATTGTGCCAAATAGAGAGAAAGCGAGGAAAGAATATGGGTATTTTAGACTTCTAAACTTTGGTTGAAGGTTAAGCATGATTAGATAAGGGATTTTTAACAGAATGCTAACGGGTAGTAATGGCAGGGGCATTTTTGCAAGTACTATAATGCAGTGAGATTATTTATATTAGTATGAAAATATAATAGACAAGTATGCAATGTTGCAATTAAAATTTTAAGGGGGTTATTTTTGCTAATATCCCATATATTTTTTTCTTGTCTAGACTTGACCTGGACTCTGATCTTTATTGTTTCATATGCTTATCAGAGCAACTAAAAATTGATGGTTGCTTCCTTTGAAGCATTTTGGTTTCATATGGAATGTGAAGGTTTCTCATGTAAATGAGCTTATTTTTTTCCCTCTTTCACCAATTCATTTTTGCATTTGTTCAGGATTATTTTGCTGATGAGATTGGCGTCTTATCACCCAATCAATTGCAGGTTGGTGAACTGTATGCTGGTGAGGTATAAAAGATTTTCTTTTTGAACTTTTATCCTAGTTCATTATGTACTGCTAATTGTCTTAGTTGTGTTTTACTTTATGCTTCTGCATTCGAATGCCCTTCTGTACAACTACTGAGCTCTTGCTCCTGAACGACAAAAGTACTTTCTTTACTGTATGTAGAGTTATGTATTCGGGGGTGTACACATTTATTTGCGTTGTATTATAGTATAGTGACTCACCACATTGGGGGGTGCTCTAATTGTAGTCGTATATACATTGGGCCATTTGCCTGCATCCATGAGTGCATATTTTTTTTTCACTTGATTCCGTGACTGCATTCTATTCTTTTTCACTTGATTCCTATCATGGTTTGTTAATGATAAGCAAGTGCCTTTATCTTTATCTGTTCAGCAATGAAATTCTAACTATACCATCCAGAGTGCCTCTATGAGTTGAATTTTTAGTGCTGTATTAGAAATTTTATTTGGATTAGTGGAAAGAAAAGAAAAGGGTATACAACATTTTAAAATGGTATTCCTTTTGCAGCTTTATCTCATTGATAGATGTTATAATTTCCTGGTAAAGTTATTTTGCCAAGTTCCTGAAAATTGGACTAGGAATTTAGAATGAAGGGCCATAAAAGGTAACAAAATCAACAGACACTTCCTATTATAAACAGAAGAAGGACCATTACTGAGCTTTTATGTTTCATCGGCTCAAGGTATGTGGGCATAGGGTGACCCAAGGGAAGCAGGTCCTGTAGCTTCCTTGCTTTCTGACAGACATCGTTCTCAGTGATGGCTGCTACCAAGGCACATGAGGAAGCTGGGGATGAGGGGAGATAGAAAGGGTGCATTGTTGGTGGAAGGAAGAGATGATAGACATGGGAAGAGTGCCCAAGGTATTGCAAAAAGAGACGATAGCTGTTTGCACCATATGTCTAGGAAAGGCCAGGAGGCTAAGGTACATGGAGTTATGCTGCCCAAGCATGGGTGTAAGATTTTATCTGGGTGTAGGATTGTATCTACCATGGGATTGAGAATTAGAATTCAAAATTTTCATTAATTTGAACTGAAGGGACACATCATATTCATTGTTCAATTTTTTGTCGTTCTAGTAAGGATACTCGATGCTTATTAAAAATCCAGTAACCTTGAGATCAGGGTTTGCCAACTCCGACTTTGTGCAACTCGTAT
Organism: Zantedeschia hybrid cultivar; assembly: GCA_030544215.1. Taxonomy (NCBI): domain Eukaryota; kingdom Viridiplantae; phylum Streptophyta; class Magnoliopsida; order Alismatales; family Araceae; genus Zantedeschia; species Zantedeschia hybrid cultivar. The sequence goes on from JARZZO010000009.1 coordinate 20,992,731, forward strand.
GAGTCATATCAGTTTTTCAGCATTCCAAGCCCTGGACACCATTCAAATCGTCCATTCCTTTGGGCCTGCCTATGGATCAAATTGACTCGATTGGACTCGAACCAACTTGCACGATGTGGCTCAAGTTGGTTCGATACATATCAAGTCATTGCAATCTGGCTCGATGTGGACAGATATGTGACAATCCAATGCGCCATGTTCAACCCCGATCATTTACTTAGTTTGGGGCAATTCTTTTTGCACAGTTTGCCACAAATGGGAACATCCAAGGGTTTCCTCCTTGGTTTCCTCCTTCCCTCCTTTACCCAAACCATTTTCTCCAAATTTTTCATTTGAAAAGTTTGCATCAAGGCTTGGGGGTCACTTTGCATCCCCTTATAGGATTCAAGAGCTTTTCACCCGGTTCTTGAGTTCAAAGGAATAAAGTATGTTCCATCTGAACCATATAAACTTTGAAGTTTGAACTAGATCTCATTTTTTTATTCTTTAGTATTATTAAAGACGAAAGATAGTGGGAAATGGACTTACAGTACATTTGTACTCATGTGCAACAATCAGGAACTTAGATTTCATTAAATTAAAGTAGATTTAGGGATTTTGGGGAAAATCGTGAAAACTTTAAGAAAAGTAATAACAATCTAAGAAAATGGAAAAGATAGAAATGTGGTATACATGGCTATAGATCTATGTTCTCCTTTATCATTGTAGATCAAACTTCAACTTTATCAAAATTGATTTATTTTATGAAAATATTTAATTTAAACAGTTTAAAGAAAAGTCAAGTTAAAGCTTTTAAAAAATAACAAATAACATGCTAATGGTACGAATAAGTAGAAGTGGGCCATTCTATGATATTTTCTTTAATTCGTCGATGTAAGTTAAATTTAAAAATATTTATTTTATTTAGTATTTAAATATTACAACGATTATATTTTATAAAAATGATTAAAAGTTTAAAAATATCTGTAAAACATTTCTATATAGATTTCTTTCATTGAATGCATTTGTGGATATTAAAGTTAAATTTTACATGCTTGGATGTGTTTACTGAATCACATTGCTTGTATTTTATTTTACACGTATTTTGGATGGCCTCATGCTGAGAGGTAGATATTGGTTGGAAACATCGGATGAGTGTTGCTTTTTAGAACAGGACTGTCTTAGCCTATCCTAGCCAACTTTTTACGTATGATACTATAAGATCCTCGCACTTTTTCTTATATACTAAGATACTTTTTGCAGGTTTACTTTTTTCTTTTACTTGTAATACATCACCATCAACTCTCACCTACCATTTGTTGACTCTTCAAGGAAACTTATTTTAGGGAGTTGTTAAGTGCAAGGACATCATGTAAAGTCCCTTCTAACCGGTACAAACATAAGAACCAATTAAAGGCCTGATTTTCAAATAGACATAGAATGCTTTTGAATTAAAATATGGAAAATTAAGAGACTTTTCCCACCATGTATCTAACGGTTTGAATCCACTGCTTAGGACTACAAAAGGGAAACCTTTGAATAGTTTTTGGCTAAGGTTCTTGGAGGGTAAACATGAACTATAGGGAAAGAAACTTTCATGCACTTCATGTCTTCCTCTTGTACTCATTTTTAACCATTTTAGAAGAGATTGTGAGTTTCTTCATGTGTAGGTCAAGAAGAAAGGTGCTAGCTTGGTCTTTTCATCTTTTTCTTCTTCTTGATCAAGACCAAGAATAAGAACCATGAAAAGCTACCTCGGTCTTAAAGGTGTCTTCTTCAGCTTCTCAAGCAAGCTTCCCAGGAGAGCTTGGAGGATCATCATCCACATCAAAAGACTCCTAGTTCAAGACACCACAAGAAGGGACCTAAAGGCTTGAGCTTTCTTTTCTCATATCATTCCTTGTAATATTTGAGAAAGTGAACATTGTCTTGTAGGTGTGGTGGGTTAGAGGTCTAAGATTCCTATCTTCTAATCTTTTCTTTGTTGTTGCCTTCCTTAAAGAGGAGGGCCTGCCTTTGAAAAGGTTGGAGGTTGTGTGCCTTCCACGTTGAAGAGGGCCAATCCTTGAGAGGGTTGGAGGTGAGTCTTACTAGAGGGAGCCCAACTAGAGGCTTGGTAATTAGGGGGAACCTAGTTAGTGACTTGATATAGTGTGTTTAGTTGGCTAGGACCGAATCTACTAGCGGTGTATTAGAATTGGATTTCTAGTGAAAAAAGTCCAACAAGGTTAAGGAGTGGATGTAGGTCACCATTTGGTGGACCGAACTACTATAAATTTAGTGTCTCATGTGTGATTATGCTTTGTGTGCTTATTGTCATCCTCCGATGCACATTTTAGTTTAAGTTTTCGCTATGTTAGCTAAAAGTTTTTGAAAAAGATTATCACCCTATTCACCCCCCTCTAAATGAAGCATAACTCTAAATCCAACACACAACACCTAATACATGGAGGCAGAGTGATGTGGGATAGAAAAGAGGGGACGACTAGAGGAAGGCTCGGAGACCCAAGGGAGAGGAAGATGACAGGGGTAGAAGAAGAGGAAGATGTAGGGAAGAACAGAGGAGGGGAAAAAAGATAGAATAGGGCTTCACACCGCACACAACGTCCTTCTCGAACTCTCACACATGCACAGTGGCGGCCACAATAATAGCTCTTTTCCATTATCTAATCATTGGCAATCACTATCCTTCCCAAAAGGAAAACATGAGAATATATAGGCCTCCCAAAAAAGAAGCCCTAGTACATGAAAATACCATAATACCCTTAACTCCTAAAATAAATAAAAAACATGCAGAAAAATAAAGAAAAACTAAAAAGACACCAAATTGGCCTCTAATGGGCCTTATTCATGTCTACAATACTCAAATAAAATATAAAGTACTCCAATAACCAAAAGACGTGTCTCCAAGCTCGAAAGGTGCCGGCTTTGCATTGTCCCTAGACCCGCTCCTGTATCACCGAGCGTACAAAGCCGTATACTTTCATTGTCAACATGCTAGAATGCTCTTGTGTGTTCAAGGATGGCAGTACCGGTACCGGTATCGGTGGGTACCGGTACCGGTACGTACCGGTCCGGTACCGGCCGGTATCGGCCCGGTACCGGTCGGTACCGGCCCAAAACCAGTCCGGTACCGGCCCGGTACCGGTCGGTACCCACGGTACCGGTGCCGGCCGATACCGGTACGTACCGGTATCGGCCGGTACTGCCATCCATGTGTGTGTTGGCATTGTAGGGCTGTCGGCATCGAAAGCAGAAGCAGCTGATCCCGGATCAGCTGATTCGGATTGAGATCGGCAGGTCCCGATCCGGCCAGAATCGGCCGATCCTCGACAATTCCGGCCGATTTCAGCCAGAATCGGCCGATCCGATCCCAATTCGGATCAGGATCGGCAAGTCCCGATCCGGCCTCCCGATCCATGCCGGAATTCCATGGCTGTCGGGCATCATAGTATTGTAAAAGCATTGTCTCCTTTGAGCATCATATTAGTGATAACTCAAACAACCTTCAAGCAAGGAAACTGAGCAAAAAGTTGCATCTAATAGCATCTGTGTGGAAGCACCATAGCCTTCTGTTTTTTATTCTAAATTCAACAACTCTGAACCTGTTTAGTGGGTCATATTGTTCGAGGGCATCTTCATAAGAAGGAACTACATAGCTCTACTACAGCATTGGCCATCTAATGATCCTTGGAGATTTGGCATGCTTGATAACGTTCGTGTTAGAGTTTTCTTCCTAATGCAACGGATTGTCTTCAGTTCAATAACACAGTTGTTAGATGGTTGGAATGGAAAGAAGATATGGGCATTAGAAGAGCAGATGATGGCCAAGTTTTCTGGTGTCATTTATTTGGCATCCCTTTGCAACTATGGTCTGTGGAGATCTTCAGCAGCATTGTTGAGAATTTCGGGAGGTTAAAAGAAGTTGACATGAGTAGATTATCTTGGGAAAATCTGGAGTTTGCTCTGGTTTTGATTACTGCTGATCAGAGTGCAGATATCCACAAAACTATGAAGTTCCATTTGGGTGCATCCACCTTCTGTATTGATATCAAGTTAGAAAATAATTAACCTGCCAACAACGTAGATTGGACATATGCAGAAGTTGTTCAAGTGTATGGAAAATACAGGGATACTCAGGATAACAGCCTTGCAGCACAGAGGAAGAAGACGACCAAGCGAGTTCAAATGTGCAAACACAGGCCAATCTGAGTCTGGTCGGATCTAATTCTGAGTTGGATGGAATACATATGGTGACCAAAATGCCACCAAACCAAATGCTAAAATGCTGGTGGAAATGAAATTGAAATAGAGTTTTGTGTCATCTGCTGATGCTGCTTATAGGGAAGCCATATCCCAGCTGGCGACCCAAATAGTCAAAGGGGTCTTCAGTTACAATTCTATCAAAGGAAGATTAGAGTAGTTTGGCTCAGGACTCATGTGGTCGTGGAGTTGCCAAAGCAGGAAAGGATCTGAGTGGATCACCAAGATTGAGAAATCTTGAAAATTGCAAGTTGGCACAGTTCTGGGAATCTCCCAGCACAAATCAGGATAACGACGAGGGTAATCGGTATTCTTTGGCACTCATACAGCAGAAGGGTCATAATCTTCTAGCAGATCTCCTGCTGCTATTCATGGTAGTTCTTCTCATGCACAGGAGGAAGCCCAAGCGGTAGCAAACTCTGGCAAATCTTCAGCTTTTAAAGGAAAGAGCCATTTCGTTAGAAAGCCAGTGCCACAAAAATTTAATTTTAAACTCTACTCAAATTTCCAATGCAAACTAAAAAAATTTCAATGATTGGAATAACAAGGAGATAATATATAAGGCATGTACTTTGGGATTACAAATGTCAATGGCGAGCAGGGCTGCTGCCTCTTGGAAATCAAGAGAGTAAGCCTGACACAACCAACCACAAAGGAAAGGAGAGAGTTGCAAAGCTTAATGAAGGATACAGCAGTTAAAGTATGGAGCTGAGGTTGTTTCTCTATGGAGTGATAGAAGTGGAAGGCTGATTACTTAACGAATCTCTGCAAGCCGAGTTAAGAAGTGTGCATAGAGGTGTCATTGTGTAGTAGTCTTTTTTCTAAATAGCTAGTAATTTGAGTTCTTTTCTTGTGTAGTTTGATGTACATGTAGCTGGTCGAGGTATCTCACCTCACCACCTGATTGCACTTCCTCTGTTTATCTTTATAAAATTGATGCTATAATCCAGCTTTCTTTTGGGAAAAAAATATTCCACTGCTTCTTTGGAGCATTATCACATACATAAATGTTATCAATTAGTCTGATGTTCTTCATGGTGTAGATACTTGTGCATAAGAATGTCAAAGGATAACTATGGGTTGGAATGTTGGATAGAAGCACCAATCTTATCCTTTTAGAAAGGCCTATACTCATGTATTCTTATCCTTGAAAACTATTAACAATGGATAGTTAAAACTTGATTATCGGATAAGACTTTGATTGATTATCGGATAAGACTATGATTGACCTAAATTGCCTGATTTTATTCCTTCTGAAGAAGCGTAATTCCTCTATAATCTAAGATAACATGCATAGAGACTATCGCTAAGGTCTTTCAAACTAGTATTCATAGAATTACTTGTCTAACATGTAAAATGCAAAAGAAGAATCTCAGATTCTTTATTAAAGATTATGAAGTTCAAACTAAACTTTTGAAGTTTCGTTAGATGTTATGAAGTCAAGCTATAGAGCAGCAATGTTGCTGGAGAAAGGGAAAAATTCTGGGTGGAGAGTAATGGTGTTGCTCCTAAAGGACATGCCAGGAAGGAGGGTTCCGATGATCTTTCTCCTAATGTGTGGCTCTCAACAATGGACGAAGTGGAGGATGGCAATGGAACTGTTGTCCACAAAGATTGAAACCCCCCCCCCCCCCCCCCCCCCACCAAAAAATAAAATAAAAAATAAAAATAAAATAAAATTGCGTGGTCTGTGAAAACCATGGCCTTTCCAGTAGGAATAAGAATCCAAGGTTCTCCATCCAATCCTCGTGAATGGCATGTTTATTTGTATATATAATTATTCTACTTGAGAATTAACACAGAACACCACTGTTTCTAGAGTGAAGAGAAGTCAAGATGAAAAACACTTGTTTTGTCAAAGGGAAAGGAGATGCAGGAGAGACAGCATTGGCTTTTATCATAATTGTAGCTGTCAGCAATGGAGATGTAGATGGAGAGGAGCATGAAAAAGGAACCAGGAACGAGCACCCAAGCCTTTCAACCAAATCCTCACAAGAAGGCATGTGATTATTATTGTACTTGAGAATCAACAAGAGCATGAGATCAGTGAGATGCATGAAGAAAATAGACAGGTGTATAAATGGATGGAAGGATGCAAGCTGTAACCATGTTCTTATCCTTTAACATCAGTACTCTAGTCCTTTTCTTAGAAATGTGGAGAAATGTATCCATATCCTTCCTTTCTGCTTCAGATAAGGATGTATAAATAGATAGTCGGTTATCCTTTGACATACATGGAGAATGTCCTTCTCTATGCCAAAGCCTATTGGAGTAACTTATCTGAGAGGAGCCTGAAGATGGATGGCTTCACGCCGTTGCAGCTTCTTGCTGCACTGCCGAAGGCTTCAAAGCTTTCCAGACAATGACATATAGTATCATATTCTTTGCAATTTTTTTCTACAATCAACCATACGTTACTTTGTCCTTCTGGGGAATTCTACTATTTGTAATGAAAACACAATTATTGTACTCTGCTAACTCTCATTTTAAATTCATACCACGCTAACTTCCACTTGAAGTGAATGTTAATTGAATAATTGTTCATAAGATACCTAGAACATATGACCACATTACTTAGTTACCCTCACTGAATTAAATTAAGAAAACTTACAAAATGATGCTTGATGTGTTCCACGTCGAGCACGTGACGAAATTATGTTTGCACATGAAAATGCTCATTCATCATGCATGGTGTTTGCACCGCTGCAGTCAGCAAGTGTTGCCAGATAATGGGTCCCAATAATTCAGCATGGGTTTGTCAATGGTGGCAATCATTTTTTTCCTCTTTTTGGGGAGATGAGTGGGATGCAGGGCAGTGTTGATGGCAATGCAGTGATAATATTGGTTATTGAATTAAGGGGAGGGTGGTGGTGATTTTTTCCTCTAAATTAAACATAGGTATGATGGGAAAGGGTTATGCAATTGGACCAGCTTGTGGGATCGACCAAGCTCAATCTGGTCTGAATCAGGATTGGAATTGGCTTAGAATGATAGAATCGGCCTAGAATTGGCTGATTTCAGACAATTCTAGTCTCAATCTCTCTCTCTCTCTCTCTCTCTCTTTCTCTCCCTTTTTAAAATTAAAAGAGAGATTGGATTTCCCAGCATTGGCCATTCTCAAGCTGAGTTGGCCGGATCAGATCAGAATTGGCCGATCCTGCAAACCATGATCATGCCTACCTGGTCTTGATAGGCTTCAAGCTTTGCCGACTTGTGGATCCAGATCGGATCGGGTCCTCAGGCCGATTCGCACGAGTCGCAAGAGTCGGGCCAGTTCAGGTCAGTTTTTTTTGAAACAAATGTCTCATTTATTTGCATAAATATACACTTTTAAATGTCCTACTTGACGTTCCTTGATACTGTAAATGAGTATAAGGCACATTTAAGAGGAAAACATCAATTTCATGCATTTAACTTTGTAAAAACTATAGTCTATCAATTAATGGAATTATTTAAGAACGTGATAAAAAATTCAAGTATACTAGTATAAGACTATAATAATAGTAAATAAACAAATACCAAGAATGGCCCCAATATAGATACTTAGTAGGCATGACATATGCACTCATCGGAGCATCTCCTAGTAACTGAATTTGATATGTGGATAGCATGTACCATGCGATCCAGCTCGAGTCAGCTCGATACGGCTTGAACTGGTTCGCAGTGGCTCGAGCCTGTATCGTGCGATCTGGGCACGAGTCGGTCTGATACGGCTCGAGTCGCAGGGATCTGAAGACGGTTCCTATCGCATCGGCGGCCGATCCAAGCGTGCCAACGGATTGGGTTGGCCCATATACGAGTCAGATCGTACGATCCGGCCTGATCCGGTACAATATGGCAAACCCTGATTGGCTTACATTTTCAAGAAAATCATATTTTTGTTTTTCATTTTTCTTTATTTTTCTCATACTACACTATGCAGGATTTTTAGTTCATCTCATAACCACTTAAATTACTTGCTTGTTTATTTTATGTATACTTTCATACGCTCAAATTGCTTTCTGCCCTCTTTTATTAAGTTTCAATCACAATTATTTTGGTGAATTTTTGTGTGATGTGCTCATGTTGGATAAATCCTTGATACATCATGATCTCTTCTTTTTCACAGGTCGGTTACCTTTCTGCTTCAATAAGATCAGTGGCAGACGCTAGAGTTGGTGATACAATTACACATTTTAGTAGGAGGGCAGAGAACTCCCTGCCGGGATATGAGGAAGCTACGCCCATGGTGTTTTGTGGTCTCTTTCCTGTTGATGGTGACCAGTATTGTCCTATCATTTGCAATCTCCATCTTTTTCTGTAACTTTAATTGTCCCAAAATCTAGGCTTGACTAATTTGTGCTCGAGATAGGTTTGCTGAATTGCGTGATGCATTGGAGAAGCTTCAACTCAATGATGCTGCTCTCAAGGCAAGTTTGTTGAATATGCATGCATCCTATGGTGTACTTTATTAGTTTATTTTATTGACAATCTATTCCAGAATATTTTTGGTTTAAATTGCTGTTATTTTTTGAGATCCATTTCCTAACCCATGATTTCATGTTTTCATTCTAAATACGGTTTATGCATTATCATGCAGTTATTTTTTCAACTTCATTGGATTAACACAGTTCCTTTGCATGATTTAACTCTATATCAATATTGCCATGAAAAAAAATTGGTGGCAAATTCATAAGATACCCCCCTCCCCCAAACAGAAAAAAAAATGACAATCAAGATGGGACATGACAAAAAATGGTTCACTGCCTTTTCCTTGCCTATATCCTTTTTTCATCATTTTGATGACCATTTTAATATCAAGTTAAGCAAGACTTAACTCTTTGTCATTGCTAATAAGTATCCAAAGTTTTTCAGTCAGTATATGGCATTGGCAGGGATGAACTAGATAGTCTCATATTAAAAATTGGGAAAAGTAACCAAGCTATGTCTAACCTACAACTTGTAAGGTACCTTTTAAGGACAAAACTGTGCAGGCTTATGGTGGCCAAAGTGAATAATACCTCACAACGGTGAGACTGGACCATTACATTGCTCTGTGACACTCCAGGACTTTAGTCTTAGCCTTGCCTAGCGTTGACCAAATCAAGAGATATTACTTATTGATTTTAGTTAATTGTTTGGGTAATTTGTAGACCCAAGGTAACAGAGTGATGAAGATTGAACATCAATAATTGAGTTAATGATAAGAGATACATGCCGTGAACAATAATTTAATAGTCAACTCAATTATATGTGCATCGCCAAACATCGAAAGCAGAATCAGCCGATCCGGATCCGGATCAGCCGATTCGGATCTGGATCGGCAGGTTCCAATCCGGCCGGAATCTGCTGATCCTCGGCGATTCTGTCCGATTTCAGCCAGAATCGGCTGATCCGATCCCGATTCGGATCGGGATTGGTGGGTCCCGATCCGGCGTCCCGATCCATGCCAGAATTCCATGTCGCCAAATGAATATAAACATATCCCAAAAGAAATATGATAGGTCATAATTGACTCTAGGCTATTCAAGGCCTACAAGTGAACTCTATTGATTTGCTTCTAGTTCACTGAGTGAATTCTCAAACTATCTAAGGAGCTGGCTTCGCAGGTGATCCATAGAGTGAGGAGGGGTTTGCAGAGGAAAGGGGGGGAAGCTGTTAGTGTTTTCTATAGGTGGTGGGGTGGTATGAAGAAGGCGGCGGAGGAGAAAAGGTCTTGGCTCAACAAACTTTCCAAGATCAAAGGGATGGGTTTCCATTTGTTGCGGAGAAGATTCGTCCAGCTGTGCAGAACCTTCGGGAGGAAGGCAAGACTGGCTTCGTCGTGTTGGCGGGGCCTTCTCAAAGATGCGCTGTGGATGGAGCGTATCTAGGAGATGATCGGTAAAGAGATCTAGTGGGGGATTCGTATAGGGAATCATCGTTTTTTCCAGCTACAGAAAGTCTTTGTTTGTAGGCTTCCCCACAAATCCCACCTCCTCTTTCCCCTTCCCAACATGCTAAAAAGAGGGATGCAGAGGAAGGAGCTAAAGGGAAAGAGCGGGAGGAGCCGCAAATGAACCTATCGGATACTATGTCTGATCAAGAGCTAGCAGAGAAGGCTAAGGTGTTGGGTCTGGACTTGAAGAAAAAAACTGGCTAGTATAGGAAATTGTGGGCTCACGGTGCAGAGAAGGATTGCAATATAGTTTCCAAGATGAAATGCTCAAGCGAATTAAGCAGTCTGCTGAAGTCAGTAGGTGGAGATTGTGAAAGCTCGGCTGTTTTTAATCAGGTGCATACCATGGGTGCTCGCAGTCAGTTATGAAGCTGAGCAGTTGGAATATCAGCGGTTTGAATGGAAGACATAAACATGGTGCAGTCAGGGATCTTGTGCATCAACATAAAGTTGATATTCTTTGTATTGTGGAAACCAAAATGGTAGTATTGGAGCTGAATCAGGTCAAGTTGATAACAGGTTTTGTATCATCTGATTTTGTGTTTCGTAGAGCAGAGGGGCAGTCCAGAGGAATTTTAATTTCTTGGGAGTCTAGGAACTTGAAGGGTGTGCTTGCTGAAGTGGGGGAATGCTCTGTCAGTAATTTTACAATTTTTTGGCAAATGGTTCTCCATGGTTATTCTCGGGGAGTATATAGCCCAAATGCTTACATGGACTGAAGAACAATCAATGAGGAATTGACCACTTGCAGAGGGAAATTTAATTTTCCTTGGTGTGTTGTTGGAGATTTTAATGAGGTGAGAATTCCAAGGGAGAAGAGTTCAGGAAGGGTCACTAGAGGGATGAAGGATTTTAATGAATGGATTGACTCTATGTAATTGATCGAGTTGCCACTGAACTGCAGGAGGTTTACATGGAGTAATTCTAGAAGTCCTCTGTCGATTTCAAGAATTTACAAAGTTTTTATTGACGTTCGATGGGAGAATATGTTTTCTTCAGCTAAATTATGTGCGAAGCCAGGGCTCATATCATTATGTGCATTTGGTGGAATGCAGTCAAGTTATTTCAAAATATTACCCTTTTAGAATGAAATAGTGGATGATGATTGAAGATTTCAGGAATGTGGTTTTTTAACACATGGAACAATGTACAAAATGAGTTCCTTGGGGTCAATGCTCTGTCTGTTAAAATGAAGTTATTGAAGATTGCCATTAAGGATTGGGTTATTCAGTGGAAGAAAAACAATAATGAGTGTTTTTCTTCCATCATTAGAGACATCAATGATTTGGAGGTTCAAGAAGAGGCGAGGCTTCTAACTGCGCAGGAAAAGGAGAAATTGTCCTCTCTCAAGGTTCAACTCATTGAATGGTGAATGGAGGAAGAAGTTAAATGGAAGCAAAGGTCCAGGATTCAATGGCTTCAAGAAGGAGATAATAATACTAGGTTTTTTCATATTATGGCAAATGGGAGAAGAAGAAGGAATGCTATTTCATCACTTCTTGTTAATTGGGTGTAGTCAGATAATGAACACGTCATTATTGGTGAGATTATAAATTTTTATCAGAACCTGTTTGCTGCAAAGCAGTGATGGTACCCTGTTTGGCAGATTGAAGATGTGGTGAAGTTAAATGAGGATGATAAGGTGATGCTTATGTCTCATATAACAGATGAAGAGGTTAAACAGGCTGTATTTGATCTGGGAAGGGACAAATCACCAGGCCCTGATGGATTGCAAATGTTTTTTTATCAGTCTTTCTGAGAATTAGTTGGGAAAGATGTAGTTTTGGCTGTTCAAGACTGGTTTTGTTGTCAGAAAGGTGGGGAGTATGTGAATCAGACCTTTATTGTGTTATATTGCCCAAGAAAGAAAATGCTGCGGAGCTGAAAGATTTCCATCGAATAAGTCTATTGAACGGAGCTTACAAAATCATCACAAAACTCTTGGCAACTCGTTTGAGAAGGATTATTGGAAGCTAATTAATGAGCATTAGAATGCTTTTGTGTCTGGAAGGAAGCTATTTGATTCTTTTATTGTTGCTTATGAGGTCGTTTTCATCTTGAAGAGTGGGAAGAAGAAAGGAATGCTAATTAAATTAGACTTTCACAAGGCCTATGACAGACTTTCCTGGCAATGTCTGTGGAATGTGTTATATGCATGATTTTCCTAGTCATTGGATTACTATTATAAGAATTTCCTATCTACAGCAGTCTTTTCAGTGATAATTAATGGGAAGGTGGAAGTTTTTTCTAAAAGTTCCAGATGGCTGAGGCAAGGGGATCCTTTGTCCCCTTACCTCTTCATTTTAGTGGCAAATATTCTAAGCAAGATGTGTCTGAGAGCAGAAGAGGAGGGATGGTTTCAAGGAGTCAAACTGTTGAATTCTGGTTTGACTATTTCTCATCTGGAGTATGTACATGATACTCTATTGTTTCTAAAAGGAGGTGCTGAACAGTTGCAGAATTTGTTGTTTGTGTTGAAGACTTTTGGATTCACATCATGGTTCCAGATAAATTTTGAAAAGAGTTCGATAATTGGTGTCAATATGCACGATGAAGAGTTGAGTGAGTGTGCTCAGACTCTAAAATGCAGAGTTGAACAGCTGCCTATTGTTTACTTGGCGCTACCATTGCTCTACAAATCAACAAGGATTGTAGATTGGGAACCTATGGTGACTAAATTGCAGAAGAAGTTGGCATAGTGGAAGGCCAAAAATCTAAGTCTTCGTGGAAGGATTGCATTGCTCAACTCTGTTTTATCATCTAATCCTGTGTACTATATGTCTGTTTTTCTGATGCCAAAGAAGGTGATCAAGAGGATAGATAAAATCAGAAGGTTTTTTTCTGTGGGGAGGTAATAACGATAACAATAAAGGAATTGCACTGGTGGAGTGGAAAAAAGTGTGCAAGCCAATTCAAAAAGGAGGTTTAGGGGTCAAGAATTTGAAAACAATGAACCTGGCTTTATTAGGTAAACAACGGTTGTGGGGAATGTTGACAGATGATTTCCACTTGTGGAAAGATATCATGCAAGCCAGGTATTATACTAACTGTGGAAGATTTCAAATTTCTGATTCCAATGAAAGAACCATATCACCTATTTGGAGAGGTATATTGAAATCTGCAGAATGGGTTTTCAAATTTAGCAAGATCAAAGTTGGGGATGGACATAATTCATTCTTTTGGCAGGACAGATGGGCTGCAGATTAAAACACAAATTTCCTCATATTTTCAACCTTGCTATAGACAAATGGAAAACAATTAAAGACGTGTATACAATTGAGGAGGGGAGGTTATCTTGGTATGTGATTCTTAGAAGAAGCTTGAAGGATTCAGAAATTGAAGAGTTTTCAGATCTATTGTTTGGACGGCCAATATTGGTGTTTTCTCCGTTAAATCTCTATATGCTTTGATCGATCGAGAATCATCGAGTTTTCATTCTCTTCATGATGTCTGGAGAGTTAGATCCCCACTGAAGATTAAGGCATTTGTGTGGCTATTATTTCAAAAGAGAATTATCACCGAAGTTTATAGAAGACACTGGGTTACAGATTGCTCTACAATTTGTTCGCTATGTGGACTTAATGAGGGCGGATCATTTATTCATTCATTGTGATATTAGCAAGGAGATCTGAAGAGTTATTTCAAGGATTTTGAAGATTCGTCTCAGTTTCTGAACATAGAAGATACGTACAAGTTCTTTAGGACTTTTAATTAAGCAGGGATGAAAACTCTTAAGCAGAAGACATTTCAAATTCTGCCGCATGCAGTGTGCTGGAGCATTTGGAGAAACATGAATGATAACTTGTTTAGGGGTCATAAAGTGTGCATCGAAAATATTTGTCTTCAAACGGTTTCTTTTTGGTATAGTGGAGTTGTCATATATTAGGTGTTCCAGTAGAGTCTTAGGCTAGAATTATGAATTTCATGTAAATTTTATTTTTCTTCTAGCCTTCAGTTAGAGGAACCTCGCATCTCGACTGCTTTGGATGTATTTTCTCTATTTATCAATACACCTGATTATTTTAAAAAACTCGCTAATAGTTAATATTGTAAACTAACTAAAAAAAGACAAGTTATGAACTTTTTAATATGAAATAATCATCATATACCTTACAAAGATCACATTTGTGATCCTACATCATCTAGCTCACCATTTTGAAATGGCGGCCTATAATATGACTGCATATACATATAAAACCAAAGGAGCGATGAGCGGAGCAGAGTGGGAGCGGAGAGGAGGGAATAGAGAGAAGGGATGCATAGAGAGCATGCACGGAGTAACAGTCCAGGAAGAAGGCCATCTCTCGTAAGGTGTTTTAGGTGTTTGGGGAGGGACCACTGGGTTCAGAAGTGTCATAATGGTCTGGTTTGTTGGAGGTGTGGCAGTTTAGGCCATAGAAGTTTCACCTGTAAGGAGGATGGTAGGCATTCTGAGAATAGTATGGAGGGAAGGATGGTTAGGGAGATGGCTGTGATGATTCCTGAGGAGAAGGTGGACGAAAGGTGATTACAAACCAGTGTGTAGAAGTTCCACGGTTTCCTGCTTTTGTCAAAAACCAGAGGCAGAGGTTCTGCAAAAGAAGTCTTTTGGGGTCGTCGTCAACTCCTATTCAACAGGTTCAATCTATGAATTTTTACAGTTTTTTATAGTTGGAGGGGTATTTTAATCATTTTGGATTGATTCTATGATTGAACATGTTATTAAAGATTATGTGGGTATATGGATCTTTTAGAGACATTAAGTCCTTTATTTGGGTTATGGTATATTACATGTTTGGTCAGTTTATTGTTTGTTTAAGGTTGGGGGTATTTTAGGGCTTAAGTTGGATTAGATGATGAGTCCATGGTTAATTTGGTCATTTAGACAATAATAGAACAAAGTAAAAAACTGTGGGCCAGCTTATTGGGCTTTAACAAATTGCAGTCACGTGTCAAGCATGATGGACTTGCTTAAGTTTGTCCAAGTCCACTGAAGGATAATCTTAATGGATATTAGTTAAGGACACAAGGTCATAGACATAGACCCATTATACATCCATTAAGATTGTATCCTTTAGTAAACTTTAAACAGATCCAATTAAATCCACTAGAGGATGTCTTAAAGGACAAAGGATTAAGATTGGATCCTTAATTGGAGTGTAAGAGCTTAATGGATTTGGATAGACCCAAAAGACCAAAAAGGATTCATTATATCAATAAACTTGAATAGATTCAATAAGGGTCCAATAGGAATTCATATGCATGAGATTACATTTGATATGTAGTGTGAAACATCAACCACATAATCATTATAATATGCAGACACAAGAGTCATTATACAAAAATATAAAGCTCAAGAAAGCATGAGCTTGTATAAGAGATCACTGAAGAAAATATGAGTGTATCTCGCTAGATCTACTAAAAAAAACCATCGAGCTCAAAGCATGAGCTTGGCTTTGCTTTGAAGTGATCTCACTTAGTGGTGTCTCAAAAAGTCCTCTTTCCAACAGCCCCCCTTTGGGGGTATTTATAGAGCCATGGAGGAGCCAACTAGTGGGGGGATTTGTCACCGATGGCTTTTCTCTCCATTTTCTTTTTCAAATTTTCTTTGCTAGAGAGAGAGAGAGAGGAATTAGTGAGAGAGAGAGAGAGAGAACAAATGAGATAGAAAGAGAGAGAAGGTCATGCACGGCCATTGGTGGGGGGAGACGGGATCTTCTTCTTTTCTTTCTTCTCTCTCTCTCTCTTTTTATAATTTGAAAAAAATACACCCACCAGTGGGAGGGTTGGAATCGTTGGGGGGGAAGGCAACTGGTGGGACCCCCCATCGGTCTCTCTCTCTCTTGTTTCTTCCTTTCTCTCTCTTCTTTACTTTGATTTGGAGTTTACTTCTTTTCTTTCTTGCCATCTTTATCTCTCTTTCTCTATTTGTATGTTGGGCAAGAAGACTCCTATTGGACTCTTTCTCTTTACCCCTCTTTCTATCTTTCTCTCTCTGTCTCTTTTTATCTTGTGTGATGGGGAGAGAAGAAGAGCCTAGATGGACTCTTTCTTGTTGGTGCAACCCTTCTCCTCTCTTAGCTGGCTACGCACAAGAGAGGAAGTCGTCTCTCTCTTGCGCCTCCCTTCTCTTTTTATTCCTTTTCTTTTTCCTCTGTTCTGTCTTCTTCTCCTCTTTTTATTGTTCTTGTTTTTGTTGTTGCAGGTTGTTGCCCCTGATGCTGCTGATGGTGCATGTTGTTGTTGTGGATGCTGCTTGGTGCTTCTATTGCTTTCATGGAATGCAAAATCGGCCAATCTCGAGTCGGATCGACCGATTTACTCGGATTGGCAGTGGTTGACCTGATTCTGGGGGGTGGGGAGTGGTCAGTTGGGATCGACCGATCCCGGTCGAGTCAGGCAACCAATTTTTTTTTAATGGATCGGCCCTATATCGGGATGGATTGCGTCTGGATCGGCTGACTCGGACCTGATTTGACCCGATACGGGACAAATCATGATCCCGTCTAAAGGGGGGACTGGGATAGCAACCCAACCGTTACCTACAGATGCACCCCTGCCTCCCTCGACCCTTCCCCCCGCTGGTGCCCTATTGCCGCCAGCCATCATTTCTCTCTCTCTCTCTCTCTCTCTTCATAGACCTACACCCCCTCTGGCCCCCATAGTGGTGCAACCGGCGCCATACCATGTTTCTTTATCAACCCAAGGTATATTTCGATCCTTATTTCAATTGAACTTATTAAATCCGTTTGCATAGATTTATGCATTAATTGGTATGATTAGTATTAATTCCCCCAATTAACCCTAATTAGGATTTAAAAATTGGAGCTTTTATATAATTAGTGTAATTAAGATTCAATTGAATATGTCAAACACTAAATTGAACTTATTAAAATTTGATTACATAGATTTGTGTATTATTTGGGTGTGATTAGTGCGAAGTCCCTAAAATTAATCCTAATTAGGTTTAAAAATTGAGCTTTTTGCATAATTACTCTAATTACGAACGATTCTACCTCATATTTGGAGTCCTTAGATTCTACGGGAATTTGAAAAGTACAAAATTTTTTTCAAACAAAAAAAAGGTGGATGGATTCTCTGCGAATCCATATTTTGTTTCATGTTGAAAAATGACCTCTTTTCGATTCCTGGCGAATCTAATGAAAAGGGGATAGGAGGGGAATCTGAGGATTCTATAAAGTAACACCCTCTTTCTTTTCCTTTTTACCTTCCTAAAGTTCCTAGAAGAGAGTAATATGAGGGTACAAGTGTCTCTTGATGTGTTTTCAAATTTTAATTTTCATGGTCTTTCCAAATGAAATTCTAAAAGGTAAACAACTTCTCATGAAATTTGAATTCAAGAGATGATGACGTAACTCTTATTAGAACATAATTTTTTCAAAATTTAGAGTCTCAAAATCTTTACCAAACAAAGCCTAAGGTTCAATTGAGTATGCCAAACACTTAATTGAACTTATCCAAGTCTGATTGCATAGATTCGTGCATTAATTGCATGCAATTAATGCTAATTCTATAAAATTAACCATAATTAGTATTTAGAACTTGTGACTTTTACATAATTAGTGTAATTAAGGTTCAATTGATTATGTCAAGTTCTCAATTGAACTTATTCCAGTCCGATTGCAAAGATTCAGACATTAATTGCATGTGATTTGTGCTAATTCCCCAATATTAACTTTAATTAGGGTTTAAAAATTAGAGCTCTTGCATACTTAGTGTAATTAAGATTCAATTGAGTGTGTCAAACACTCAATTGAATATATTCAAATATGATTGCATAGATTTGTGCATTAAGTGGATGTGAATAGTATTAGTTCTCTCAAATTAAATTGAATTAGGGTTTAAAAATTGGGATTTTATATAATTAGTGTAATTAAAGTTCAATCGAGTATGCCAAACACTCAATTGCACTGATTTAAGTCATTGAAGTTTGATTGAAAACTTTTATTTGTACATTTATCTTATGCAAGAATATGGCAGAGTGAGGACATTAGGATCGGAGTTGACTAAAAGATGAATTAAATGGAGTAGTTGTTCGAGATCCTGAATTTTAGGCAGAAGATGAAGTAGGTGCATCTCTTCTTGAGAGGTGTCAACAGTTAGCCACACTACCAGAGACTACTAGACAACCAGTACTCAGAAGAGTTAAGGTGAATCCAAAAAGGAAAAAGGCCCAATGACCAGTTCATTGTAGCGATCTGACAGCAGAAAGAAACAAAAATCATACAAAAAGTTTACACAACGTGTGGAAGAGTTTGAAGAAGTATAAGGAGAGATAGCTGGAGTCATGGATGGCAGTACCGGTACGTACCGGTATCGGCTGTACCGGCTGGTATGTGTATAAAAGGGTAAAAAAAATCAGAAAAAATCAAAACAAATCAGAAAAAATCAGAAAAAATGTAAACAATTAATTAGATATGTGTTGAGTGTGACAAAGGTGGGTTAAGACAAAGAAGTACACGTAACATATACTAAATGACTATTTTGATACCGATTAAACATGAAAAATATTATGCTAATGTACTAAACATTTACAAATAATAAATGTTAATAAAATCAAACAATCCTTATCTATGAAAAACATAAGTGAGTATACTAATATGGATAAAAACCCGTAGATCCTTCTAATTCATCCTCCGTTTGCTGTTGCTGGTATCCATAATAAGGTTGCATATGTTCCCTATATTCACCATAGCTAAACAATGATACAGCCAAGTCGTGCATCCCTCTTTGAATCCCTCTTGGAATATACGCTTGTTGACTTGATGAAATTCTAGAATCAGGATACAAAGAAGCAACTTGAGGATAAGAAGAAGACCTTGACCTATAACTGCTACTGGGTGGATGGAATTGAAAGTCTTCATACTCTACTCGATCTCTCCAGTTATACATGCCTGCTTCTTGTTGGCCACCTTCATAACCTGACTACTGTCCATATTGACCTTGTGAATCATAATCTCCTTGACTTTCATATTGTCTTCTCCTAGTGTCAATATGTAAGGAGACTGTGTCCCATCATCATCATCATCATCGTCATCTTGATCATAATCAACAATTAACTTCCTCTTAACATTACTTGATTTTTTTTCTTTTGTAATGCCTATTTTTGCTGGCTTTCTTTTCTTTCTACATCTTTTTGCAAGTTCAATCGAATGAATAATCCTTTTCCTCGTGGTGTATGTCTTACATAAATTTGCTTCATCTCGTTAATTGCAGGGTCGTCTCTGACAGTCAGATTAGCTCTCTCAAGTGTAGATGTACTCCTTCTCAAGAATGATGGTGGCCCAACCATTCTAGGAGTGACTGGCCTGCTATCTGATTCTGAATGTCTAGCAGGCTCAAGCTCAGTATCAGGTGCAAATAAAGGCACATGCTCAGTCTGACTTTGATGCTCATGTGAAGGAGGAGGTGAATTTTCTTTTGGCTTTTTGATGTTCTTAATTCTGGATCTCTAGCAACAACTCCATCTAGTATGCCCTCTGCCCATTTTGTATCATCATGATTAAAAACTGACTTATCGACAGTTGCTTGTATCTCAATCCAAGTCTGCAAGGGATTATCATCATCAAATAAGTCTTCCACATCAATTTGACCAACAACATCTTCTGCCTGTCTTGCAGCTCGTTTCTCCCTCAATTGTTGTCTCAACTAGATATTTTTGATCCTCAATCCCATATTGTAATGGTAGCACACCAATTTGTTCAATCGTTCAGCCTTTAACCGGTTACGAATTTTTGAGTGTATAAGGCTGAACGTGCTCCAATTTCTTTCACACTGGCTTGCCGATGTCGTCTGACTCAAAATCCTCACTGCAATGGAAGCCAAAGGATTATAACACCTGTCTCTGTTGTACACCATCATCCATCACTCAGTTGTGCCATCAGTGAACAAAAAAAAAATGAATCAATGTATGTTCTTCTTTCTTATGCACATATGACAATAATGTAATCACTAAGTATACCTGGGCTCATTTTCTCTACGGCAATTTGCACATAGTCTTCATTATATGTCTCCAGCCTTAACCTATAAGTCTCCATCTACAAAGATGGAATAAACAATTAATATAATTCATGGACTCTTGAAAATATAAGTAATTGAGTATATCTTGAAGTCAATTCTTCATATAAGAGATAAACACCTGTCTCTTTGCCTTAACTCTATCTTCTATTGTCCTCGACAAATGTGCAATCACATTCAGTGTGCCTTGGATCACCTCTCTATCAATGTGCACTTGACGACTATACATTACTCGAGGATTTAAAAAATAACCTACATTTAGGTGGATAATTACTAAATAACAATTTCATAAATAATCCCCATGCAACAGTGTGAGACTTCACTTACCACCTGCATGCAAGTCGTGGTGTAATGTGCTTTCCCATCTGAGATCAATAAGGTCCCACTACTTCATATAAGTGTTAGGAAATGTATTCTTGATGTGCACCTTAGCAATGTCAATTGCCTCGTACAAATATCCCATGTAATTCTTATCATCCCCGTCCACTAATTTTAAGACCTGTATGAGCGATTCCACCAACTTTATATAAGTCTGCATATGGTTCTAAAATTTTTTGTTCTCTATGATTTTTCCCACTTCCAAATGTTCACATTTAGATTTATTGAAGGTAGTCCGCATATACTCTAAGAACTCCTTATTAAACATAAACCCCTTGATCTGATTCCTGAATTTGTACAAAGATTTTAATGAAATAAAATTAGATGCAAATCTTGTAGGCCCCGCACGGATGAGATCTCGGCACCCAGATACTTGTTCTCTGAACATATTCAAGATCTTAGGATGACTATGAATACATTGGATAATTTTTTGTGCTCTTCTTACTGTTTTGCTGACAGTCGGGTTCTTACCAATGTCTTCAAGCATCAAGTCCAGACTATGCGCTGCACATGGGACCTAATAAAGGTGTTTGGGCTTGTCCATTAACTTCTTCTCTTCAGTCTTATAACTTAGTTGATTATCAGTGACCACCTGGACAACATTTTCCTCTCCAATTTCTTACACCATCTGATCCATCAAATCAAATAAATATTTGACGTTCTTTGAATAGTTTGATGCATCAACAGAATTCATAAAATTGTCCCTTTAGTTCAATAAACAAGGAAATTAATCATGGACTTCTTCGTGGTACTAGTCCACCGTCGCACATAATTGTACATCCTCTCTCCTTCCATATAACTTTAAAACTTTCAACCTTGTTGAAGCTTCTCATATTCTCCATCAAGCCTACGTCCATATATGTCTCGACGTGTGGGGGTTTTGAACCCACGACCATGATCTGCTATTACGTCAATCATAGGTTAAAAATAAGGAGTCTGAGCAGCATGTGAAGGAACACCTACATGCAAAAACCATTTGCACATGTTTTTAAAAGCATGTCCTGCCGCTTCAACTGACTTTTTTACTCTTCTCATTGCTTGTTTGATTTTTGGCTGAATAGAAGTCTGTCTTCTAAAAAGATAATTGTCCATAGGACCACTTGGCCTCTAGCTTGAGTTGTGCTTCTTGTTGATGGTCCATCACCTCTTCTTCGGGCTTCGTCTTCTTCTTGATGCCACAAACTCTCTCTTCTAGATGCAGCCATCTCAGGATCTTCATCATCATCATCATAACTAGAGTCCACAATTTGTTCAGCCTTTTGCCTCTTACGTATAGAAATGCCACTGTCCCCAGTATACATCCATTTGCCTTTTCTATTATGTCTACCTGAAATCTCGTCTTGGAGTTCAACCTCTTCTTCATTTTTTTGCTCCTTTTGTGCTTTCTGGCCACGCAACAATTCACGCATCTCGTTGGCGACTTGTCGGGGACAGACAATACACCTTGTCACCTGTCCCGTCTTCCCTGCTGAATGTTCTTTTCCTCGAGTGATTCCACCACCCATCTCTTTGTCACAATATTTGCTTTTCACTCTTCTCTTTGCAGTATTAACTAAGGTGATATGTGCCCACCCTAGGTCCTGCTCTTGATGTTCAGCCATGATCTCACAACAAGAAAGAAAAAAGTAGAAACAAATATAAGTACATTTGGTATTATGGTCCTACTTTAAAATATGCATTGAAGTTTAATTACGCTTCAATTGATGTTTAATTTAAGTAATTGGACAAAAGCCCCAATTTTTAACTGCAAATTAGGGTCAAAATTATAATTTTTTTCTAATTAACTTTCAATCAACGCAATTCACACCATGTTCTTACTTTAAAATATGCAATGAAGCTTAATTAGGCTTCACTTGATATTTAATTTAAGTAATTTGACAACAATCCCAATTTTAACCGCTAATTAGGGTCAAAATTAGAATTTTTTTCCTAATTAACCTTTAATCAACGCAATTTACAGCATGCTCCTACTTTAAAAGATGCAATAAAGCTTAATTAGGCTTCAATTGACGTTTAATTTATGTAATTAGACAAAAACCCAATTTTTAACCACTAATTATGATCAAAATTTAAAATTTTTCCTAATTAACCTTCAATCAACACAATTCATAGCATCCTCCCACTTTAAAATATGTAATGAAACTTAATTAGGCTTCAATTGACGTTTAATTTAAGTAATTAGACAAAAATGTTAATTTTTAACCGCTAATTAGGGTCAAATTTGAGATTTTTTCCTAATTAACTTTTGATCAACACGATTCACAGCATGTTCCTACTTTAAAATATGCAATAAAGCTTAATTAAACTTCAATTGATGTTTAATTTAAGTAATTAGACAAAAGCCCCAATTTTTTACTGCAAATTAGGGTCAAATTTAGGATTTTTTCTTAATGAACTTTCTATCAACGCAATTCACAGCATGTTCCTATTTTAAAATATGCAAAGCTTAATTAAGCTTTAATTTTTTATGTTTAATTTAAGTAATTAGACAAAAGTCCCAATTTTTAACTGCTAATTAGGGTCTAAACTTGGGGGTTGTCTATTTTACTAAGAAAATGAATGTAAACAATCTAATAATTAGTTAACAACTAAAAAATAATCACTAGATTTAAAATATATATCATACCTTATTTTTTTCTTCCACCCAAAACGGCCAAAACGTCTCTGGCAACGGGCGGCGGTGACAGGTGGCGGCGGTGGCAACTTCTCCTCCTTCCCCCCTTCCCCTCCCCTTAAAACACGAAGCACCCCTCTCACAGATCTGTTTCTGTGAGAGGGGAAATTGTAAGGGGTGTTTCACGGGTACCGGTTCGGTACCAGCCCGGTACAATTTTTATTTTATTTTTTAAAAAAATCGGTATCGGCCATTTCAGGCTGTACGGGTACTGGTGCCTGCCGATACCAGTACGTACCAGTACCGGCCGGTACTGCCAACTACGGTTGGAGTTGGGTATGTTAGAGAGACACTGACACTCCAACCTTACCACCTCATTTGGCCAACTTGTACGAGGTAGAGAAACATATGTACATGCGTAAAAGAAAGTTGCTGAAAAAAATATGACAAGTTGGGAGTGATTAGTGGCAGACGCAAAAATTTTGTTCATTAGGGTCACTCAGACAATGGGCCAATGGAGTCACTTTATTGAGCTGCAGTCAGTGGGCCAGTAGGGTCACTTTAATGGGTTGAGATCAATAGGTTAGTCATTCTAATAGGCCAACATTAATGGGTCTTCATAAAACTTACAAAATCCAGTGGTGTCACAGGATCCCACTGGCCATAAGTTGCATCCGCCACTGGGAGTAATGACTCCACTCAGGCTCTAGATGATGATGATGATGATGGTGCTGCTGTTGTTCCTGGAGTATTAGAAGGCTATAGGCTTGGGAGCAGTTATTCAAGATATGAAAATTACTCTGTATCAGCAAGTCAACAAGAAGAAAGCCGAGGGGAAGGACATGGACAACAAAAGGGATATGAAGGCTAACAAAGACAGGCATAATATTATTGGGGATATGGAATTTCTTATCCACTCATTTTTCATTCCCTACACTATCATATTTAGACCACAACAGCACTACTGAGGGGTACTCTAGACATCCACTCATTCAGTATGGCATTTTTGTCCCTCCAATACAATCAGGAGAAAGCTCAAGCCAACAAGTAAACACACTCCAAGGTATTCAAAGGAGATTTCATGACCTCGCAAATTCTTTGTTTGGCTATGGGTATACAGAGTAGATGTAGTCAGATTATGGGCTGCCATTTCAAAATTATGTGCTAGATGGTGAAGTATCACAAATGTGATCTTTGTAAGGTATATGACGATTATTTCATGTTAAAAAGTTCATAACTTGTCTTTTTAATTAGTGTACAACATTAACTATTAGTGAGTTTATCATCTTTAATGTTCTTTTTGATAGATGTGTATGATTTGTGTTCATTTTTTTATTGTGAATTCATTGAATAACATACTTATATTTTTTTCATATTTTCCTAATCTTTTTTCTAAATTTTTTGAATTTTTAATTTTTAAACAATTTTTAAATAATTTTTTATCTGGCCGATCTGTGATCTGCCTGATTCATGTGGATCTGCCGATCCGGCAGATCTGATCCAGATCAGATTGGGATCGTCAGGGTCTGATTCTAGCACCCGACCCGATCTGGAATTCCATGATTGCTTTTGCTGATGCTGCTGATGGTGGTGTTGAAGTTGATGCTATGGCTGGTTGCTTGATGATGCTGATCCTGTTGTTGTTTGCTTCATCAAGTGCTACTGGTGATGTTGATTACAGTTAATTCTTCTTCCCCTTTTTGTTGTTCTTGTTCTTTCTCTTATTTTTTAATGTCCAACAGAAGTATAAGATTATCATTATCTGCCATTGTACTTGATCTCTCTGATATATTACCGATATCTTTTTTCTTTGACCTTATGAGATGATGCCGAGATCTGATATGGCATTCCTTACCAGGATTGTGATTGTGTATCATTCTATGGCTGATGCTTTTATTGAAATTGTTTAGCTATGGTGTGCCCCCCATGACCTTGGCATTGCTTAACTAGCTCCCACTCTCTTATACTGTCACAACCGAAGCATGCTTCAGATATATATATATAGAGAGAGAGGGAGAGTGCAATCTAAATCTTCAATGAATGGATAGAGCGGCCTATGTTATCAAAGGCAATTGTCTTTCTCACTTAGGAGATGTAGTAGGACTAGGTAAGTCAAAAAAGCCTCACCTCACCTCATCTCACTTAGGTACTTGCCGACGTTGTCTATGCCAAATCCTTGTATCTTTTTTATTTATGTGGTATTGCTTTCGTACTACTTATTCTTAATTATTCCAAAGTGTCTAGTGCCTCTTTTAGAAATGTCTAGTGTCCTTTTTCTATTACATGCTGCTACATTTTGTTTTATTTTTGATGGTTCTTTAGACCATTGGCTGCTTATATGAGTGCTTTATACAAATTGGTATTTACATATTGGACGTGATCAATGTTTCTCAAAATCTTGCATATCATTATTTTGGATGCTTTCTCTATTTTTCGCCTATTGCCATGTTCTTCCTTCATGGTGCCCGTAAAAATGTGTTCTCAAATGCCTAGGTGCTCACCTAGGCATCCAAGGGTAAGGTAAACTGTTGGTCGCCTTGTTTGCCTCTTGCCTATGACTACATAGGAGCACATTGAAATTTATAGATATTTCATTCAATAGCACTATTTCCTTAACACACTAACTCTTCCTCATGCCATCTCTAGCACACTGAAGTTTTGATCAATTTCCTGACCTCCTCACCAAATTTTGGATGATTGTATGCTTTAAAGAATTTGTTTGTAAACTCTCAATTTTTGTTTTGATCCATTATGACATTTGCCTTTTTTTGTTTGTTTTTTTCCCTTTTTGTATATATTTCCTACCATGGGACTCGCTTATATATTGGGTTGTTGAATCAATGGTGACACTATTGTGCTGTGCGCGTTCTCTCTGGTCTCTATTTCAAGCAAGGAGCATTGACCAATTTCATGGGGAAACTTTTTTTTTTCTCTATCTTCTTTGTTTTAGAAAAGGAAAAGGAATTATGTGAATACACACTGAAAGGAAGTAAATTTGGTATTCTTTAATCCATGCAGACAATTTCTGCCTTTATTGTCTTAGGAAAGAACTTTTTATCTTGAAGATAGTCTTGGCACCATCATCTCATGTTTTGGATTATACTTATTATTGTTACTAACTTGCGACTTGGTTTGTGACCTCTGAATAAAACTGCAGTTTGAACCTGAAACATCAAGTGCCATGGGCTCTGGTTTTCGATGTGGTTTCCTAGGACTTTTGCATATGGAAATTGTTCAGGTAAACAGCATTTTCTTCCTGTTTATATGTGCAACTGGTTTATTATTTTTCTGCAAATACAACAGCTGCTGTCTCAAGCTAGTCTTGTTTCTCAGGAAAGGCTCGAGAGGGAATACAACCTCACGTTGATAACTACTGCTCCTAGTGTTGTTTACCGAGTCAATTGTGTAAATGGTGATACTGTAATTTCTCTTCAAACCTTCAGCTTTTATTTAGCTTATTTTATATCATACAAGTGGATTTTTGCAATCGTTCGTGATCAATAGATAGATTCATAGCCTTCCAATTTCTTGTTATGAGAGGGAGTTGCTTTGTTTTTAATTGTCATTGCCACAAAATATGGGAAGCCAATTTCTTTAGCTATAATATGCACCGTTTCAGCAAGTTTGGCATAGATATGATGACCACAATAGTCCAAAGCTGTAACATAGTTGACTTATCTGGTGGCAAAATTTATCGTGAATGCCCCTTGAATCATTGGGGTTCTCATAACGTGTGTGTTATGTCCAACAGAGTTCATTATTTTCTGCAAGGCAGCAAATTGAGCAAACCAGTAAATGGCTGTTTTGGTTTGAGAAATTTGGTGAAGAGCAATTGCAAAAGGGAAAAAGAAGTGGGCCAGACATCGGACAGAAGCAAAGGCGAGGGAGTTGTTGCAATGATACTCATTCGACCTTAAATGTGTCAAACACAATTTGTAGTTGAGTACAAAAACTAAAGAACTTTTAATTTTGGTGACTAGTTGACAATTGTTTACAGATAAAGGGCATGAACATGAAAGATGAGTTGTCTTTTATGTCAGATAAGAAGCTGAGCTATGATTTGTCCTTGGTACACAGTTTAAACTTTGAAGTAATTTTATAGCTTTAGATATAAGTAAGTTGACATTAGCATACATCCTATCTGAAGTGGGATGCAACAACAATATCTTTTTTTCAACACAGTTAGGAGTCAATGCTTTAGGAGAAAGATAGAATACTAGTTTAGAAGAGCATGCGGGAGAACATGAATGGAGGATGGTATATATCTTTTTCCAGGCATCTGGCTAACAAAATGATACAAACTGGTCAATGAAGCTGAGGGTGACAAATTTGTATTTCAGATGACGAGTAATAAAGCATTCTACTGGAGACTTCCTCATTTCCTTCTGTTGGTAACAGACATGGGCTGCAACAACAATATCTTTTGTTCAACACAGTTAGGAGCCGACAATTGGAAAAAGGCATTTAAGTAGTTAATGCCATTGTAATTTTTTTACCTTTCTTGATGGGATAGGAATCTCTCCTGTCCGGTTTTGCATTGTACTTCCTCTCTTTATGAAGAAAATTGGTGGTACAATTCATGTTTTTCTCAAAAAAAAAAAAAAAAACACAGTTAGGAGCCTATGCTTGAGGAGGAGATAAAATACTTTTTGGAAGAGCATGTGGCAGAACATACATGAATGGTGGTATATTTTTTTCCAAGCATCTGGCTAACAAAATGATACAAACTGGTCAATGAAGTGGAGGTTGACAAGTTTGTATTTCAGATGATTAGTACTAATGCATTGTACTGGAAAGTTTCTCATTTCCTTTTTTCCACACAAACTTAAAAGCCCCAAGTTACCCTTTAGCCTATTAAAGAAAGCAAAGGCCATGAAGGGTCTTTTAACCCAAATTTCTGGGAAGGCACAGGAAAATCTCCAGAAAATAGGAAAAAAACAACAAAAACTCAGATTTTTCAGGGAAAAATGACAAAAAATAAAAAACATTGGACCTCTTCTTGCTGCCCGTGGGCAGCAGCCCTATGGGCGACAGCCTTTAAAAGGCTGCCCCTCATGGGTGGTGGACCCACAGGAAGGGTGTCTGCCGCCCGCTATGGCGGCAGCACCCAAAGGGGGCGTTGCCCCTCTTGAATGGCACTGTGGAGCTCTGTGATGCACCCTTGCTTCATTTGCCAATTTCCCCGCAAAATTCCAAGAAAAAAGGATGGAAAAAGGAAGAAATAGGCCCCACAGGTGCTTAGTTGGGCCAATCAAGTGCCACCAAGTTGTCTCATCATCGCTTTCTCATGCTTCATCAGCAACGGGTGGATCAATCAAAGATCTTGGAGGCTGGAACCACTGGATGGCCGCCATGTATGCATCACCATGGGGGGTGGTCCAATGAAGAATTGCCACTTGGCAGCACCCTCCCAACCCCCCAAATTGGCTGGCCATTCCTTGGCCAAGCCGATGAACACCCTCCCATAACCCCTATGTATGAGGGTTATGCCATAACCCCCCCCCCCCCCCCCCCCCCCCACCAAAAAAAAAAAAAAAACAACTGCTACTCACAAGCTCTTGCTCTTCCCCTTCTAACGTGAGAAAAGAAGTTTTGATACATTGCAAGGCCACCGCGATGTATCCAATGGATATGCTATAGACATCCTGCGACATATCCAATGGACGTGTCGTACGCATGCCATGACGTATCTCCACACTCTTAAACTATATACTATACACACTATATTAAGCCCTCTTCACCCCTTCTCTGTGACAATGGAACAGTGGTGAGCCATTAAGGACGTCCTCTTCAGCCTACCCTCTCATACATGAGGACGGTGAGGTGGACCACGTGCCACGACGATCGCAACATATGCATAATGTCTTTTGTTTCATGCGTCAGGATCATGGAATGCCAATGTTGAGCCGGTTGTAGACTGCATTGTACATTGAGATCCATGCTGAGCATACGTGCACCTTAACAAAATATGAACCAATCTTGTAGAATCATTATAGTTTGACAGGCAACATGCCCATCTTGTAAATGTGTTGTATCCAGGTCCAGTTGCCTATGTGGCAATGGCATGCCGCATATGGGACACCATCCGCAGATGGCAAATATCTCTGATGGTGCCTCAAAAAGCATGCCAATCGTCTACGTGCCTCTAAGTACAAATCAAAGAAAATCACATCATACACTATTAATCTTAGCATTCAGAGTGAAGCAAACTAAGGTGATAAACGAGTAATACAACGCACCTCACATCATTGCATGTCCTTGTCCGACAATGGACAGTTGTATCTAAGGGGTGAATAGTGCATCGTAAGGCAAGCCATGTGCGTTCACATGAAACAAAATCAACTTGATCTTTCAAATGCGGTGATGCGATACGGCATCGGGCCTCGACTTCTAGCCGTCATTGGCATCTTTTAATAATGCCTCAAGATGTATGCCGTATGCGATCTCATTTACATGAACAAATACAGTGTGTCAACAGGGCACAACCCTTAATCGATTTCTTGATAAGTGCAACCAACACATGAATAGTGCGCCTCGATAAGCATGCTGCACCCCTTTCTTCAAATAAATAAATCAAATTATGTTCAAGCATGATCGAACTTTCTAAGAAAGATCCAACCCAGGCTGGGACCCACATGTGGCACATGAATAGTGTCAATGAATAGTGCACATGAATAGTGCTGCTAAACAGTAACTGTAACAACCCCTTGTCGGTTCAGTCAGGTCGACCTACTTTGATCTGAAGGGACCCATTGATAGTGGGAACAACCCAAACATGTATTCATAAATTTGAGAGTGAACACTTTGCATGTGAATAGGCAACTAATCATGAGTCAAAAAAATTCTTTTATTGATTTCATATATAAACATCATAGTACATCAAGTCCAAGAGTACAACTTGTAGATATACATAGGGACTGGACTTACAAAAATTTCTGCTCAAATAGACTAAGACTGTACAAGTTCCTCAACTGCCTTGGAAAGGTCTTCTCCTGAAAGGTGGGTTAAATAACATGGGTGAGTTTACTGACTCAGCAAGCGCATGATACCAACTATATGGTTTATCATATTTATACAAAAATAAACATCATGATACCATGTAATCATATCATGATAGAATATAACATAGCAAGCTTCTTGTCTACTATATGTTCTTTGTTTAACAGCTAGTAGTCTATGTGTAGCTATCAGGGATGGCAGTACCGGTACCGGTACGTACCGGCCGGTACCGGCCCAGTATCGGCCGGTATCGGCCGATACCCTTTACATGTATCGGGTACCGGTACCGGCCGATACCGGTACGTACCGGTATCGGCCGGTACTGCCATCCATGGTAGTTATTCTTGTAGGTATTAACATGGCATGGCATGGCATGGTATAGTATGGCGTGGGTATAGACATAAAGGATCATGGTATAGCATAATGTCATGAATCATGAAGATATAACAGAGGAATAGCATAAATCTTATTACTTTTTTAATGAACTTGCATCCAAGCCACAACATGAGGAGTATCGTATTTAACATGACGTGCAGTCAGTGGTAAGGCAAATGTCTACTAGCACGTCCACTACGCAGTAGGTGGACCCACCCGTCCCACTTGGGCCGGAAAAGTTGTAGCTAGGATTTTACTTGTTTGCCTCGGGTTTCATGCGTCTTTTAGCTTAATATATGCCTCATAAGAATGCTTGTATGATTCAGACATATGGACTCCTAAGGTGGCACTGTCCGTAAACTTGTTCAATTTTAATATGGGGTTTTATTTTCATAGTGCTAGTGCGTAAATAGTGCATAACAAAAGGTGAAACCTAGTGTTTGTGAAGGGGCATTAATGTCCTCTGTCAGGGCTTTATGAAATGCGGCGTACCTAGTTGGCACCGCTTGTCTTGACTAGTGGCATGTTAAGACATCATTATTCAGTTTCAGAAATAAACTCTATAAATATCATGAACAAACATAAGGGAAAATATCATGAACAAACATTATTGACTTATAGGACGGGGTTTAGACATGGTTTAGGTGTTCGCAGAGGCTCTTATGTCATTTTGGTAAAATGTTGGCTTAGTAGTATACTTAAATTTGGAGGAAATTATATATTTTTGAAACATGGCATTTGTAGTAGAAAATAACTATAGAGAAAGGACCATGTACTTGTCTTTAACCAAATTATATTTAGAATGATAAGAAGCTCGCTTAGGCATGGTAGTAACCTCCTCCTCTACGCATGCACTTGGCACCACGACAATCCTCTCGCGTCGTCCTCCATATGCATGCGTGAGCTGCTCCCGTGCTCGTTATAAATCTCTCTCTCTCTTTCTCTCTTCCTTGCTTTGGAGGATAAATAAAGCCCTACCTTCTTATTTATAACCAAAGAGAACCAATAGGAAATTAACACATCCCCTCATGGGATGTCCATTCCCATCATCACTAAAGGACATAATATAATGATTATATTACGAGCATGGCGAAGTCCCCCCCCCCCCCAATCATGACATGACAAGGTGGCACGACGAGGTGTCCCGCATCACTCACCTAAATTATGACATGACGAGCTGGTACAACGAGGTGGTAGGGAGGTAGCTTAAGGGCTAAGTTATCTCCATCTTATCCCTTCTTTTTAATTATATATATATATATATCCCTATCTTATATTCTTCTCCATAAAAAAACTAGAGTCATCCTTTTGGCAAACCGAAGACAATTTATAACCTTAGAAAATTTAACTGACCCTATAAAGATTGTCAATCACACTTACATTCTTAAACTTCTGATAATTGTCTTTATACTTTTTAAAAATTTACAAATATACCCTTTTTCATAATTATGTATATTTTGGTAAAACTCATTACCATCCAATTATGCCATAAAGTTCCTAAAATTATAAGTAAACTTTTCACGTAAGTATAATTTATTTGTAGGTCCTTACAATAACAATGAATAGTGTTGATGAATAGTAACAATAAATAGTGCTGATGAATAGTGTCAATCAATAGTACCTATGAATAGTACTCATGAATAGTACTTGGGAATAGTGCTATGCACAGTAGCGCCCCTACAATGCAGGGGGGCTGATGGGGCCTATGAAGTGTGTTGTACAACACTTTCTAATATAATGCATTCTTGTGGTGCAAATGTCAATTCAACATCAATTTGTTATGTTAAAAAAGGTGAAGGCTGGGTTAGATGCCTAAATATCGCGGGGTGAGGTGCCTCTAATCGTTTCCTATCACAAGATCTTTTGAGTCATCATCCTCTTCAATCTCGTTCTTTATTTCTTGTTCATGTGAGTCCAACTGTAGATCATTGATGCTTGACACTACTTTCCCGTGGATGATGCTGTTCCTTGACGTAGGGGTATGTGCATCTCTAAGAGAAGGGAGCTATCATCATGGGGAGTTCTGGGAACACTTTGTTTGCAGTAAGATCAGGGTGGGAAGGCCCACAAGAGATATTGCTGGCTGGACCTGCTTCTGAGGAGCTTCGTCCTTACAGTGGATGCTTTCTCATGCAGGTCATAGAACCACCTGAGGGGACTCTTTATGTCACTGCTCATCACTCGTCAAAAGACGCGCCCTGCGGTAGAAAGAGACTACCTTGGTCCAGAATGTGATGCTTGAGCTGGTGATTGTTGGTCAATGCCACTGTCACATGTGGGTATGGATGGCAGTACCGGTATCGGAGGGTACCGATACCAGCACGTATCAGCCAGTACCGGCCCAGTATCGGCCGGTATCAGCCGATACCTGTTTACAGGTATTGTACCAGACGGTCCAGACCAGGCTGGTACTGCCAACCATGCATGGGATAATGAGTGTAATTTCTACCACTAACAGCCCAAGACATGGAGATACAAGTGCTCAAAGTCTTCCTGCACATGATTGCAGTGGCACCTATGGCAATTGAGTCTCCCATATATGCCAAGAGTATCCAAAGTGCCTGGGAGATGGGTGTTCCAGTCAAGCAGCTGGGGTTTAGTGGTGCTGTATGTGAGGAGGACATCAGTTGAATTACTTGAATAGCTGCAATAGCATAAAATTGAACTTCCTCTGAACTGGCATGTCGGCAGGTGTAGCATGCCAGGTGAAGGTGGGTGAAGGTGTCAGAGTTCTTATTGTAGAAGATTGTAGCAGATAATATCATGCTGGTTGGCAGGGGATGATGTGAAATGGTCCAGCTCGCCAAACCTGTGGGGTTTAACTAAATTATATACATACCTGTATCTGCACACAACACTAGTCGGGTTGACAGATCAATTGGGAGATGAGCTGAATATCTGAGTGGGAGATCAGGTGGTTCATCTGTTAAAGTGATTTATTTTTTCACAGGCAACCTGAAGCTTACTTGTTTCATGTAAATCTTTAGCTGTTCATAAGGCAACATTGAGGTGGGGGATAGTACTTTCCTTATATTGGCTGGAGGATCTGAAAGAGACATTTCTTAGGGGATGAAAGATTTTGGCAGGTGTTTTGCATTGTTGGGGATGACATGGTTGAAAATGCTGTGGTAATGTTCAAAACTCGGATACTTTTGGGATCCCTAAAGTTTAGGTGAGTGGTGATGATGTTAATTTGAGAGAGCTGTTGAGTCTGTGATTCTGTGTCTGTTCTTTTCAAGAAAAGGCTTGAACCTGTAGCAAGAGTGGTTCATGTCTTTCTGTACGACATGAGCATTGGACTCACCCGGACATGCATCGCTAATCTTAATGTTTCACTGAACTAAGACGCAAATGAATCTTATTTAGCAACTGTGGTATTCTTAATCTGGTATATACTAAATTCTTGAGACTACTAAAACCTCCTTGAGATCTGCTTATGTGACTAAATAGATGACTTTTTCCCATTATATACATACTGCTCAACACAATGTCTCCAGTTCATGAAATTACCACTTGCAAACAGTGTGTTATCCTTAGCTGACTCATCTGAATGAATTACAGGTCTACAAATATTTCACCTGAAATTGTGATCTGTACTGTGTAGGTTGAGTGTTCAAATCCATCAGTTCTTCCTAAGCCTGAAAAGAGAAAATCCATTGAGGAGCCATATGTTAAGGTTATTCACTTTTTCCACATCTTGCTATTTTTCTAGCTCTTGATCTTTTCCCATGTAAGAGTCCATGCCTAGGTGGTACTGTCATTTTGCAGATTGAAATGCTTACACCAAAAGATTACATTGGCTCGCTTCTGGAGCTTGGTCAAGAGAGAAGAGGCATTTTCAAGGAATTGAATTTCATCAGTGAGAGCAGAGGCTCTATCATTTATGAATTACCATTGTCAGAGGTACCTATGTTCATTGAAAATCTCTTTTATTCTCGAGGGGAAATTACTTGTTTGTAGGCCAGCAAACGGTGATGTAGCATATTGACGGTAGCTAATGGCTTCTTAATTCATTTGCAGATGATAGGAAATTTTTTTGATCAGTTGAAATCTAGAAGCAAAGGATATGCTAGCATGGAATATTCTGTTATAGGGTAATCCTATGGTGCATATGAAATTCTCTTTAGACATGAAGGTTTTTAATACTTCTTTAAAATGGGTTTTAACATATCTATTTATTTGTACAGAGATTGGCTTGTAGTTAAGTGTGCTCCTAGGATGATGTTTTTGTTCATGTAGTTTCAAGGTCATTTGTGTCAATGCAATTGACTTCATCATCCTAGAAGCCTGATCAACCTGAGGCCAACTTAGGATTTGGTAATCCAAAATCCAGGAGATTTGATCAAGTTGTCCTGCAGGGTGTGACTGTTTTGTCCAAACAAGATCAATATTGCCAAATATGCGACTTATGTCCTATATAGTTAAAACTGAGAGGTGAGTGAGTTGATCAAGGTCTCATGCCATCCTTACATGCGTATGCGAGCACCTAGGCATTTGAGGTGATGCCCCATCGGCCTCCCAAAAAGCAATCGAGGATCATAGTAAAGGAAAAAAAAAACATTAGACGCAATGATAAGGTTCTATAACCATGAACCATGACTAATAAATGCAGACCAGTTTATAGAAGGTGCCCACATGTAGTGGGTTTCCAGCCTTCCAGGAAACATGAAGAATAACAAAATAGTAGCATAGGATAAACAAAGGGCATCAGCCATCATTAAAAGATGATTAGCTAATCTAGGAAAAGAAAAAGGCAGTAGAATATAGTTTAAAGAAGGACAAGAATTAGACGTCATTAAAAGGGGAATATTCGGTGTCTTACTGTAACTTAAAGAAACATTTAATGAGACAAGACAACATGCTGTAGGCGGCACATCAACAGTCTCACAACCTATAGAGAAATAAAACTGACGAGGATATTTCCTGGGATTTTAAAAAAAGTTAAAGTATCATGTTTTCCCTGTTTCATAATTATTGGAGCTTGCTTTCCTTGTTTCATGTTAATTAGTGTATTGTAATAGTTTATCTGTCTTCTGTTCAGTTTCCTTGATTAGTTTTTGCAGTTTGATTGATCTTTCTGACTTATACTTTCTGCTTGTGCTTTCTATTTTGGCCAACTGTTCTCCGCATGTTTCCTAAATTCAATTGCTACTTTGTGCTCAATGAAAATTTGACAGGTACAGGAAAAGTGAATTAGTGAAACTTGATATTCAGATACATGGTGAACAAGTTGACCCCTTAGCGACAATAGTCCACAAGGACAAGGTGATAAATAATATTTGCAGCCTCATGTTGATTACACCTTTCATGATTTGGTGTATGCATACTTTGTGTTGGATCCATCCTTGAAATTTATAAGCATTAAAGATAAATGGGCATCCACCACTTTTGCAGGAAAGTTTTGCCTAGCAGGAGTTTTATTTGTTATCACATTGAAAGTGCCTCTTTTGTACTAATAGGCATTCTGTGTATCTGAGCACATATGGGTGCACTTGAAGAAGCACACGTAGCTAGGGAAAAATCATTCTATAGATCATGAACTATATCCATGCTTTGTTTTGGATAGTAGAACGTATCATGTTATATAAAATGAAAAAGAAGTACAAAATGAATGAGACTTATTCACTTAACTCTATAAGCCCATTGTCCTAAATGCAACCTCCCTGAAAAGAAAGCCCTCTAAAAAATACTAGACATCTATGGCTACAAGGATCGAGACCCTCAACCCCCTTCCCCATTATTAGAGATCACAATTCGTATATCCTTGGATAATCGTCCCCTCAACCATTCAAAAGCCAAAAGTTGTCGGATCTCCCTCCGTTCTTTCCTCCACAGTGAACTCCATGATTTGTCTAATAAGCCATTAATACAACCAGCCATACAATGATGGAATGCTTCATTGGTCCATTTGTGCAAATAACCTAGTGCCCCTGCCTGGGCCTTGAGTTCACCAAAAGTGATCTTCCTAGTGCCCATATCTTCTTCGGCTTGTTGAATCTCTGACTCAGACACTTCATGTGAATGGATTCTTCCCCTTAAAAGCCTTCCTCATTTGTGCAAGAGTCTATAACAGGTCATGATCTCGATCACCAGATCTCCTTCTGATTGGGAAACATCCATTGTGGGATCACCTTCTGACTCCCACTTCATCTGTCTCAGAGAAGTAGAAGGCATGCCGAATAGGTGCATCCTCACGGCACTTTGTCACTGACAAACTGCTGATTGACTATCTTTGAAGTCTTAGCTAGAGCCCAGGGACAAGGGTTCCTTCACTCTGACAATGAAAGTCTGACTAGTAGGGGTGCAAAATGCACGGATAGGTGTAGCGACCAACCTGCGTCCAACTAACATCAGATTTTTATTGTTGGACTTACATCTGGATGCAACTAGTAGCTTCTTATATATGGATGGTCAGCTAAGTGAATAGCTTCCCTTCTAACACAACAGTGGAGTATAGCTCCCTATCAAACTTGCCTCTGCTTCATGGATGCCCAACAGAGAGTGCCTGGGATACGATGGCGGATATGTTGGAGAAGGCCAACTGGATCTCTAGTGAGCACATTGTCTTCAAGACCACCATCTTTGCTAACCCGGAGAAGTGCACTATAGGCTCCCTGGAAATCTCGGAAAAGCGGGGCTTCTGGATTGAGTTGGAGGAGGCGAAGATGTCATCTCAGAGGGGTCGTTTGTGTGTGTTGGGGGGGGGGGGTTGGTTTGTTTTCAACAACGAACATGGTTCTGCAGATAGGGTGGTGCATTCATAGCCTGTCACACACTCTACTGCAGGTTTTTGTCGGATGAGGTTTAAATGTGGTTTAATCAGAGGTCAAGTAATGGATATGTGTGGGTATTGTAAAGGTCCGATTATGTATATCTGGATATATGGAATCTCCCTATCTGGAAGAAGGTTATATGGTCATAAACTGGATATATCTGGCCCAATTTGCACTCCGACTGACTAGTACGTGCTTTCTCCAATAGGAGACCAGTATCCTTCTTCATCAAGAAAGATTCCTTGATGCTAGGAAATGATGAATCAACAGTCACTTGGCAATGTTCTGTCACCTTGTAGGATTTCATTACTAGACATAGGAGGTCCCGTTGCATTCCATGCTTTTGCCTGTGCTGGAGTCTTCATTTAAGCTGCTTGTCAACTACTTCCTACTCCCAAAGGCATCCCCTGTAGGGTGAAGTCCAGGACATCACAAGAAAGGCGTTGATGTGGGGATATCCTTGCTGGGGGAGCCACAGATCCTTCTGCAACCACTCTTCAACACCCATGCAATCCTCATCTCAGTTTGAAGAAGCCTCCACCAGGATGCAGAATTGAGTAAATTGACGTCTCCTTCAGTGCGCAGGGTGATCTAGATGTCCCATGGCTGTAGTTCTGAGCACTTATATATGAGCTCTCACTATCATTGGGGAATTGAGAACCCTAGGCCACACTCCTTCATTAACAGTTGCGAAGAAAGTCAGAAGATAGATAAAGAGCCAGATTTGCTTTGTTCGGGATGAATCCTCACCTGTCCTAAGCATAGCTGTAGAGGCGGTAAAGTGACCCAAGGCGTAGCTGGGGTCTCTGAGCACCTAAGCACTTAGGTGCCTACCTAAGTAGTGCCTAGGTGGCACCTAGACAACACCTTCACAATTGGATAAGTGGAGAGGCACTCCTAAATTGGGATATAAGGATTATAAATAAGAGAGAAGAGATGATGGGGACATAAGGAACCTAGGAAGGGTGAGAGGATGAAGAAAGGGACTCACCCTCTCTTATTTGTCGTATTCACTAGAAAGACTATGCTTGGTCATCTCTCTTATTAAAGGGGGTCATCTGAGAGGATTCTAATAGTCACGACAACACCTTCTCAGTATGGTCATCATAGAGACTCAGAGAGAGGAGAATCTTGTTTTTTGTGGAGTGCCTCATTGCTAATGTCAAGATTTGCTTTGCCAAGGAAGGTCGAGGCTAGAAACAAGATGAAATGATGAGGAAGATGAGATGGAGTGGTATCAAAAACTAGGCCCAGTCATCCTCACAGTCTTATTTATACTAGTGGGTCGCAATGGACCCGCTTTGATCATCCCATGAATGGATGAACTGGCCTAGGTGTTGCCTAGGCACACGTAAGTAGTGCTTTCAAGGCCCAGGAAGGCATTTAGCTACCTAGGGGCCTGTAAAAAGACCTTTATTGTCTAGGCGGTGCCAAGATGACTAGATGTCACCTAGGTGAATGCCTTGATGACTACGGCCCCAAGCAAATGGTCCCTTAGACAATCTTCCCCAATCCAACTTACAGGTTATTCAAATTCAAGTTGGAACCTGAATTCGAGCATCCTTTCTAAAAAACTTGCCCCATTTTTGTAGTTTGAGCAGCTATGACCACGGTCCAGCTGAGATACTATCTTCCCCTCTCTTCACTATGGCTAGGATTTTCTGGCTTCTTTACAAACATGCATTGCTGCCACCAAATCCTGCTGCCATGACATCTGCCCATAATGCCACTCCAACTAGACCTTCCCTTAGTCATATGGCTTGGCAGCCTGTACAGAGACAGATGCTTCCTTGATGGTGGTGGCTGGAGGCATAACTTGGTGCTGCCTAGCATCCTGCAGGGCCTTCTTGTCCACTTGCACCACTATTCCAATGTTCTCAACAAGACATACATAGATTTCCTCTGCAGGTGTAACTAAAAGAAGTGGGTGCCCTACAAGTCAATCATAATTGTTATGATGGGACAATTTCTTATATATTTTTATTTAGTTTTAACAGGCATGTACAGAATGAAGTCCGTGAACTTATGGAATAAAGATTGAATCATAATGAGATTGTGATTATAAGATCGGATCTTCTTTGAACATACTTTCTAAATGTTCCTAGTTGAAGGATATTTGACAAGGACAACAAATTATTTGGACATGCTAGTACACTTTATGTCCATTCATATGATGAAGGTAATTGATCTCGTAAACCACTTGTTTAGAGACACTAAGGTTAGAGTGTAGGTGCTCATTAGAGAATGAGTTCATTAAATTGACCCGTTTAAGATCACCTGAATGATTATTATATCTAACCATCAATCAGAAAGTTCCTTGTCATAGTTGTATAATTAACCCTTTGACCAGAGACACCAAGGATACTAAGCTTCGACGCTTGATTTACGGATCTTTAGCATAAGGTTCATTATAGTCTTGCAATTGGGTTTAGCGTGATTCACACGAAAGTGATTAAGTGTTCAATAAGGGATCATTTGCTCTTGGTATAAATGAGGGAGAATGCCGTATAGAGTCGTGCTCAGTTATATCTCTGGCCAAGGTTGAATTTCTCACTAGAAGGGAGTTTCTAGTTGGAGAGTAGGAAGTATGCGACCTATCAGATGGAAAAGTGGGAGTCTGATAGTATGACCACACTCCGAATTCAATCAACAACATTGTACGAATGGACTACAATACATGGTAACTATGGATAGAAAGGTTCCAATAGGATTATGAATCCATTATCATCTGGCGGTCATGATATGTTGCTTGAGCTGACGATGGTTTGTGAGTTTGAATTGATTAATTATGTGATGATGAATCGGTACATAGTTAAGTGGTAACTCAAAATGGATTTGGAAGGTGTTCTGATAGTATTAAATAATATTAGGAGGAGTTCTAGTATTATTGAGCTTGTTGCTCAACATTGGGTCTAGAGGGTCACATATGCAAGAGTTCTCAAAAGAATGGGACTTTAGAGAGTTTTGGAAAAGTTTGGGATTTTTATGAAAAATCACTCAGAAGTTCTATAAATATAGTGCACGATGGAAACCCTGGCCAAGCAGCAGGCTCCTGGCCATCCTCTCTCTCTCTCTCTCTCTCTCTCTCTCTCTCTCTTGGTCACCCAGAGGTCAGGTTTTGCTGCCCCCTCTCCCGTTTGTCTGTGGAGAATCTGTCGGCCACGGAATTGTTTCGCGGGGCATGAGAGGAGTTTGTTCTTGATCGAGAGTTTGTGTGGATACCATTAGAGCTAGATGCTTGTGTAGCTCTTGATCCGGAACCGTTTTATGCATCGAGCTTTGGAGATCTATGGTCTCCACAAACGTTAAGATCCAATCTTTACCTCGTTTATATACTAGTTGATCAAATCCAAAACAATATGGGTGTGGAAATCATGTTTTAAAATTTTAATTCTGCTGCGTTTCAGAAACTTTGATTTCCTTATAGCAATAAGGTTCCACAAAACTCCACACATATTGACTGAGGGCCTTCATCATGACAACACCCACTCCTCGTCACCATGGCTCTGTGTTTGCGCGAAGGTTTTTCTAACCTTCGTCGGGACCTGACCTAGACACATCTCTCCTATGTCGGATTATTCGGAAATCCATTTTTTTTGTTTATCTAGAGAATTATAGGTCGGTTTTATATTTTATCGGACTATGAGAGCTTGGGATTAGCCCTCAGGGAATCCGGGACTTCGAATCAGGCGAAGATTCGAGTATATGACCTCTCTCCACTGACCTCGGTCAGTGTTAATTACGCTGAGCAACTGCTCGGCAACCCTTGATTAACCGTCCATATGATGCCCTTAATCATGCAAAGCTACTACTATAGGCAGCGCATGCATATGAAGATATATTTTAGGTTAAACTCTTGGCCTCACCCAAGTTTCGGATGTGTTTATATGATTTTGGATTGATTCCAAGCTATCTGGATTAATTCCAAGTATATTGGATTGACTCCAAGTATTCTGGATTGATTCCAAGTATTTTAAACCTATAGGGGTATTTTTGTAATTATGCCAAGTT
Source organism: Zantedeschia hybrid cultivar (assembly GCA_030544215.1). Classification (NCBI taxonomy): domain Eukaryota; kingdom Viridiplantae; phylum Streptophyta; class Magnoliopsida; order Alismatales; family Araceae; genus Zantedeschia; species Zantedeschia hybrid cultivar. The sequence continues at coordinate 21,034,057 of JARZZO010000009.1, forward strand.
GGAGGGTAAAGGGAGGTTATGGTTATTTGAGTGTATGAAATGAGTTTTAATGATTTAGGAAGGTTTCAAAACCTTAGGAGGTATTTTAGAGTTATTTCAAGTGTGTTTGGATTGTAAGGGTATTTTGGTAATTTTTCCCAAATTGGATTTTTAGACTTAAAGTCTATTTTTATATTTTTCTGAGATTTTTATTTATTTTTATCATATTGAGGGTATTTTGGTAATTTTACCCATCTTATTAAGGTTTGGAGGGTATTTTGGACATATGAGAGATTTTGATATTTTTAAGAATTTTCTGTGATTTTTACAGATTTTTAACATGTATGAGGGTATTTTTGTAATTTGTATTAAGCTTTAGGGGCATTTTAGTCATTTCAGATTTTTATATATTTTCAGATTTGGTTCTCTGTTTTTTACTGGTTTTTACTGAATTTTACTGATTTTTTTATTAATTTTACTGATTTTTATTAATTAATTAGGTATATGAAGGATATTTAAGTTATATTTTGGATTTATGTAATTTCCAGATTTTGTTTTCTGATTTTTACTGAGTATTACTGATTTTCACAGAATTTTTCTGATTTTTATATTCATTTTACTGATTTTAAATAATTTTCGCAGATTTTATTAATTAATTAAGTATGGAAATATTTAAGTCATTTTTAGCTTAAGTATATTATTTTATGAGTTAATGTTTCATTATTAAGTTTTAGTTATGTATGGGATGAGGCCAATATTTAACTATATGTTTTATGTATTTTAATTAGTTATAAAACTAATTATTTTGCATATGAAAATATGGTAACATAGTGTTACTTAAATAGTAGATTCGTGAACACACATGCACACACATAGGCTCAAAGGACAATTAGTAGCATTCATTCATTATTTCGGCATAATCCCGTCTTATAGAACGGTGATTTCACAACATAAATTTGGCAGAGCTTCCCCTTAGGAATAAACCTTAGGAAGAGAGCCCTCAAAGAAAATATCGCCTCCCAATCGCAGCAAACCCGGACAAGAGCACCGGATTTGGTCTTCAAACTGGCAGAGTTTCCCTTAGGAAATTTTGGGCCAAATGGGCATGGGGCTTCTTCTTACCCCTTGGGGGGTATTTATAGGCTTCAAAGCCTTAACCGGTGGGGGTACCCACCGGAATGCTTGAGGTGGGGGGGTACCCACCGGTTCCATCATCTCTCCTCCCCTCTTCTTCTTTTTTTTATATTTTTTTTTGGCCAATGGGTGGAGAGAGAGATGAGAGGGAGAGCATGCAAAGGAGAGAAAGGGAGAGAGAGGGAAGGGGGGACCGGTTGGCACCCCCACCGGTTCCAACCGGTGGAGGGGGGTGCCACCGGATGGACCCCCCCCCCCCCACCGGTTGGGAACCGGTGGGGGGGTCTCCCCACCGGTTTTGGGAAACCGGTGGGGGGGTTCCCCTCCCCACTTTGGGGGGGTTCCCCTCCCCACTTCTTCCTTCTTTTTTCTGTTTTTTGGAGCTCATTAATGAGCTTGGGTGGCAGATTTGGGAGATGGGCCAATGTGAAAAGGGTTTAAACCCCTTAAATCCAGATTTGGCTCCATGTGAAAAGGGGTTTTAGGATGAGTATTAAATGGGGTTCACATGGGGTTCTCAACCCATGTGTGAATGGGGTTAAGATTCCCATTAACTCTCCTTCATCCTAATTAATCCCCCCCCCCCCCTATTCTTTGAATTTAAAATGGGAGAGAGTGGAGGGATTCTCCTCCCCCCCCCACCGGTTTCCCCCTTGGAACCGGTGGGGGGGTCCCCAACTGGTGGGGGGGGGGCTTTTCCCCCTCCCTTTTGCTTTCTTTTTTTTTTCAAAAAAAAAAATGGTTTCAACACTCTGCCAATAGCACCAGGTCTCTGATGTGTACTGAACTTTGTTGAAGGATTTCTTTACAACACTCCCCTCAAGTTGAGCATAGATATCATGCATGTAAAACTTGTCAAGTCTAGAGGTGAAGATGGTCTGAGGTATAGCCTTGGTGAACACATTAGCAAGCTGTGTCTGTAGATTTAACATATGCTAAGCACAATTATCTTGAATCAAGCCTTTCTTGAATAAAATGACGATCAATCTCTATATGCTTAATCTGATTATGCTACACCAAATTATTTGTAATATTAATGGCTGCTTTATTATCACAATATAATTTCAAAGGTAATTCCACTTTTACTCCAAGATCTTCTAGCAAAAGTTTCAGCCATGACAATTCTGTAAGTCCATTAGCCCTACATTCTGCCTCAGCACTAGGCCTGGCACAGACATTCTGTTTCTTACTTCTCCAAGTCGCCAAATTGCCTCTCAAAAGGTACAATATCTAGACCTCCTATCATCTCGAGAGCCGGCCCAATCTACATCTGAATAGTACTCAATCCTCAGCTTATCACCCTTCTTGAATAGTAACCCTGTTCTTGGACATGCAGAATTCTGTCAATAGCCCTCAGGTGTACAATTTTGGGAGCACACATGTATTGACTCCCTACACTTGTACCGTAGGTGATGTTGGGCCTGGTCAAGGATAAGTGGAGCAATTTACCAACCAATCTTTGGTAAACTCCTTTTTCTTGTGCTGTAAGTTTCTCTCCACTAGGATTGGTTAGACCATGGTTCACCTCTATTGGCGTAGCTGCTGGTCTGCAGCCTAGTTTTCCTGTCTCCTTGAGTAAATCCAGCACATATTTCCTTTGACAGATCTAAATTCCATCTTGAGATCGAGCAACTTCAATCCCCAGAATATACCTCAAGAATTAAAGGTCCTTAATCTCAAATTCAGCAGCTAACTTGAATTTTAATCGTTGAATTTTTAGCTTCATCGTCACCTGCGACAATCATATCATCAACATTGACCAAGAGTACAGTAAGTCGCCCATCTATCCACTTAACGAACAGTGTATAATCAGCATTGCCTTATCGAAACCCAAACTTAATCATAGCCTTGCGAAGTCTATCAAACCATGCCTCAGGCGATTGTTTTAGCCCATACAAAGCTTTCTTCAGTTTGCAAACATTTCCTTTCACATCAACATCTGTTGGAGTCATTTTTAACATCCAGCTGGTACAAAGGCCAAGAGAAATGAGCAGCAAGTGAAAGAATTACCTTTATAGACTTCAGTTTTGCAACTAGGACAAATGTCTCCAAATAATCAATGCCATAGGTTTGAGTAAACCCTTTGGCAACATGTCTGACTTTGTATCTCAACACTTCACCATCTGAGCTATACTTAATGGTATATACCCATTTAGATCCAAGATTCTTCCCTTTTGGAGAATCTATCAAGTCCCACGTACCATTCTTGTTGAGAGCCTCCATCTCTTCATCCATTGCCTCAATCCATTTTGGATCTCTCACAGCTTCATCCTAGGAAGACGGTATGGCATGTGTAGACAAGTTAGACACAAAGCATGATAAGTGGGAGGCAAGTGAGAATAAGGAACATGGTTAGAGTAGGGTGCTACATACGAGTTATGACACCCTTTTGAACAGCGATAGGAAGATCTAAATCATCAACATGTGAAGGGATTGAAGGTATAATGATAGGAACTGTATTCTCTATGGAGTCTAGGACCGGAACTTCAAAATGGAGAGGACACTTATCTCCGAGGACCTTGGATGCAATTCAGTTTATAATGTAACTTGCTATCATCACGGCATCAATTTAAAAAATCTTAGGTATATGACATTAGAATAAAAGAGCACGAGCAGTCTTAAGAAGGTGGTGATTCTTTATTTCAACCACCCCATTTTGCTGGGGGGTATCAGCATATGAAGACCCATGGATATCCCCACATTCTCAAGAAGGTATTCACGGATTTGGCAAAGTATTCACGGGCAGTATCAGACCGAAAAATTTTCACCTTTTTTTGAAATTGGGTCTCAACCATCTTATAATAGGTTTCAACCATTTGTTGAACGGTTAACCATTATGATAGGTTACAAGAAAGAGCATTGAACAGACCCAGAGGAGGCAATGGTAGTTGGAGGAGCCCTAGATGAAGCCTCTAATGCATCCGCCATGTTTGCTGTACGAAGAGGCAAGAGGATGATCAACAGGAAGACTTCCTCTGACCAAAAAACACTACAGGTGACCAACCAGCAAGAACAAGAACACAAGTACTAGGCTGTAGTTGTAGCGGTCACAAAAGGAGAGTAAGAAAGGGGCCATATGCTAAAAAGGAAGGCACGTCACAAAGGAGAGCAAGAGGGAGGGGGCTGGATGCTACAAGAGAGTGAAAGGAGGGATGCGGTCACCCAAAAAGGCCAAATAGGATAGGCCGGCACTGCAAGAAGACCTCCTGGGCCAACTGATCACTAGGAAAAAAAAAAGAGACGAGTGTCGCACCCTTCCAAAGAGAAAAAACCCACTGTTGCACCCTTCATCTTATAATTGGGTCTCAACCATTATAATAGGTCACAAGAAAGAGTGGTTAAACAGACCTAGAGGAGGCAATGGTAGTCGGAGGAGCCCCAAACGAAGCCTTTGATGCGTCCGCCACGAAGTCTTTGATGCATCCGCCATGTTTGTTGTGTGAAGAGGCAAGACGATGATCAAGAGGAAAACTCCCCCTGACCAAAAAATGCCATAGGTGACCAACCAGGAGAAACAAAAACAAAGTACCAGGCTATAGTTGTAGGCTTGTAGCTGGTCACAAAAGGAGAGCAAGAAAGGGGCCGGATGGTATAAGGGAAGGCACCGGTCACAAAGGAGAGCAAGAAGGGAGGGGGCTGGATGCTACAAGAGACTGAAAGGAGGGGTGCGCCCACCCAAAAAGGCCAAAGAGGAGGGACTGGCACTACAAGAAGACCTCTTGGGCCAACTGGTCAGCAGGAAAAAAATGAGAGTGGAGTGTCACACCCTTCCTAAGAGAAGAAACCTCCTGTTGCACCCTTCCCCAAGAGAGGGTAGTTGTCAAAGGAGAGAAGGAACTATTGGGTCTGGCGCATGCTGCCAAAAAGCCTAGGTTCCACCGCCAAACTTTGATACCATGTTGAATCCTTTAGATGAGGAAGAAAGGGAGAAAGATGAGGCGGCACAGGAGGAAAGAGGGTCTATTGTGTCATACATCCCTAGAATCATTGTTATTTATATAAAAGGTTGAGCTTTTACATATATGCCCTTATGAGAAGGCACTGGTCAAAATCGATTAAAAAACACACAAGTAAACCTGCTGCTACAGTAGGGAGCTCAGTTGCCATCAAGAAGCCTTGCTTATTGCCAAGGCCCTTCCCATGCAGTTCCATGACAAATGGCCCTTCACCTTGTCTTATAAGCACTGGCCCTTTTCACCTCCTTGTGCGGTGGACTCTCCCGAAAAGGGGAAGCAATTGGCGCCTCACCTTTGGGACACCTTCCTTATATCTCGAGTCTCCTTTCCATCACCTTCTTTTCCCCATCTTCCTCCTTCCCCTTTTTCCTCCCAAGAACCCCCCAATATCCATCTTCTACATTTTTCTTGATATGTGTTTGTTCAAATTTTAAGCTTAAAAGTTCGTTAGTTTGAAAAATTGGTCAATTTCCATAGTTTCAAGAGAAAGATGTCAAGGAAGTTATAGCGACAAAATTCTAGATACAAGGCCTTATTCAAACCCTTTTTGAAAGCAATTTTATGTAAAGAACTATTCCATTTGAAAAATAAGGTATGAGAGCTTTGAGATAGCAACCTTACCATCAAAATCCATACATGTTAGTATGTTACCTATCTTGACTCCCATCATGATGTTCTGTGCTTTATCATCAGTGTCCAAACCTGCATTCTATATTTCTATTGCATGATAAATATAGTTTACTTATTGAAGCTCATTTTTTTTGGGTTTGTTAACATGTTTTTCCGGATAGCAACCAGTTAACAATTTCTTAACTATGTCTCCTTTGGTTTTTTTTGCTTGAGTTTGTTTAATATACCCAGGGTAGATATTATTGTGAATGGTGTGTACTAGTGTGCAACTGTGCATATATTCCATCCACATTGAATCAATTTTCAAATGCTTTCTTTGTAGGCATATTCTGTGGGAAAGGCTCTGACCCAGAAACTGAAGGAGCTTATACCCCGTCAGTTGTTTAAAATACCTATTCAAGTAAGACATTACATTTTTATAGCATTCATCATGGACTTGTACTTCAAAAATAAAAGGAAAAGTGTTTTTAATGTCACAGTTTTTCCTCTTATTCTCTTCATTGACGGGGTCCTGTTGATTACTTATTGTTCGTGCAAGTATTATGTTTGTCCCTTGCTTAGCATAGTCACTACCATTGTTTGGATGCTCCACACTCAAAAGAACTTGTTCAACCTGTAGGAGTAGTGGAAACTTTTGTCCAACATTTCAGGGAAAACTTTCGAGTGCTAGGGTGTTTTATTGTTTTCTATTCTTTGAACTTTCTGCATTTTTACTCGGCATGTTCACCTGAAGAGATGAATGGCACACATCTTGCGGCATTTTGAGAACAAAGGAATCTTGTGTTCCAGGTTTTGGCGTGAGGGGAAATAATGTTACAAGAAGTAATTTTTATGATGAATCACAGTTTCAGCATCTTTTTAAATGTATGAATTTATATCACGAAGAAAGACAACCTGGCCACTTTAAACATTGAGCAAAAAAAATATAATTGGGACTTTTGTCATATATGCTTATCGTGGTTGCCAGGATCTGCAATCTTTATTAAAGGTTGAGATACCTTTTGTTGTGGTCCTTTTATTTTTTGGTATTTGGTTTGTAGTTTGCACAGAGAATAGTAGGGAATTTTATTTGGTCCACTCAGAAGATGAATTCCTCTTTACAATGGTAGGTGGGGAATAATCTATGTTTTTGTGTTGTTTTGCATGGCAATGTTTACTTTCTGTCTTGGGTGGGTGAGGAACTTCTCCTCGCCTTTGATTCGGCCAGACTTGAGATTGAAAAATGGATATACTCACTGTCAATCCCTAATCTATCGGATGGTACCGGTAAGGTCATTCCAGATGTATATAGAGGCACTTCAGGTCCGGCTCATGATTTCTTCCCATCCTCATTCAAGGAGGAATGACCATGGCTGTGACATCAGACTGCTATCAATCAAACAGTTGGCCATCTTATTGTTAGCATATGTAGACGGTGTGGATTCTCTCTCTGACCTGAAGCTTGCCGATATGTTCAAATAGAATAGGAAAGTTGCAAGGATAAGGGCCGGAAAAGGTCAATCATGATGTCCTAAAACATTTGACTTTTTCTGCACCGACCTGATGAGAATAGGGAGTTCGAGTTCGATGACCTTTGTTAATAAAATTGGTGGTATAATCTGCCACATTTTTTTTAAAAAAAAAAGACATCAGATAAGAGAGGAGGATCTGTAAGAAATTCCATACAGCCAGTTGGCGTGTAGAAAACTCTCTTATTGTTAGGGAATTTAAGCTCATGCAATGAGTAACCATGGAAGCTTCAGATAGACTTTGAAGATATATAACACAAATTCTTTAGGGCAAGTTTCATCCAAAAAATGAATCTAGCTTGCTGCTAATGAGACTCCGTATTCTGGAAACTATTTGAAGTTAGCTCTGAATTGCCCATATGCAATAAGGGGAAGAATGCATATCACAGTAGGATGGAGTATTGAACACATAAATGTTATCCATTTTCTTAGCCATGCATGAGATGTGCTTACAAGGGAGTGTATGAGACCATCAGATATGTTTTATTTTTATTCATGTGATAACATATAAAAAAAACATTAGTTCCTACAGCGTTTCCTGAATCAAGCCTGTAGTTGGAAATAAGGGAAACGGGGACTTTTATGTAATTGTTCTTGTAGTCAGGGGTAATTTTGTCGTTCTATTGTTATCATTCTTTTACTCTATGTGTGAGATATGCGGTCTTTATTGGAGCAAGGGGTATTTTTGTCCTTGCCCAATTATTATAACCACATAACTCAGAGTATAAAAGAATGGTGTGGGGGCGGCCTGTTAGTGTGTGGCCGTTTTCTCTTGTTCTCCTGTCCAGCCCCTCTCTTCTCTTCCTCCTTCCCTCTTCCTGGTTTTCCATAGTTTTTATTTTATTTTCTATTTGTTCTGTTATTTCTGTGGCTAATATTGTTCTTAGTTATAGCTAGGTGCTTTTTAGTCTTTTGGATGTATGCTTTTTATTATCCTAAGAGGGTATTAATAAGAGGTGTTCGGACGGTCTGTGTTAAGGATTTGATCCCTTGTTTTGGGTCTCTCATGTGTCCGTGCACTTCTTCGTCCATCTCTTGCCTCTTCTACATATTTTCTACATGGTATTAGAGCAGGGGGGGCAGCAGAGGAGTGAAAGCTTGCATGTGATCCCTAGAAGCCCTCCGTCAACCTCTCTCTTTCTGTCCGCCACCCTATCCTAGGGTTCTCTTGTGAGGACAGACAGGAGGATGGTGGTTTGGGGTTGTCTGGCCCTTCTTTCCTTCTTCTAGTTTCTGAAGACCATTAAGGGGAGTCTCCTTCACCCTATGGCTGTCCTGGAAGTCCCCGCCAGCCATAGTTCCTTTGTTCAGATGCCCTAGAAGCTGCCATCATCTACTACTCTTTTGTCTGGGACCCTGGTCTAGGGTTTCTCTGTGTGGACAGAACAGAAGTTTGTGTTATGGGCTGTCCGGTCTCTTCTCCTATCCTTCAAGTCAGCGCATCATTGAGGGGAATATTCCTAATCTCGTAGTTAACTTAGAAGCCATTATTTGTGGCCATGTCTTTGTCTTCGACTGACACTACCATACCACCGATGGTGGATGCAACGGAGGTCTGCTTCCCGTTGTTGAAACCATCAGGCAGCACCATGACTGAGAGTGTCTCTGCAAATGACGATCACCAAGTTAACAAAGACCAATTTTAGGCTTTGATCTGTTTTTGCTCGGATATTTCACGCGGCAAGGCAACATATATCACCGGAAAGGCCAAGCTACCTGATGTTAATGACCCCTCATATGCCAAGTGGGACTTAGAGAATAATTTGGTGATGGGCTGGATTTTAAATTTTGTAAGTCCTGCAATTCAACAGTTGATAATGATGACAGGTTATATGGGAGCTTCTTGAGCAGATGTACGGGCAACGTCAAGATGTCTCTCCTATATGCCAATTGCTAACGTGCAAGATATAAAGCAAGGATGTATGGGTATCACAACTTATTTTGGCCTTTTAAAAAGTAAGTGGGAAGAACTCAACTATTATTTTGTGTACCAGTAGAGTTGCATAGATGACCTGTAACACTCCTCAAATATAGCTAAGTTGTATCTCCAAACATCGAGGTGTCTTTTCAGTATTGGCTTAGTTCTTATAAAGAACTCCGTAGTTAAGTGTACTTAACTGGGAGTAGTAACATGATGGGTGACCTTCTAGGAAGTTTTTGTCTTTAGAGCCGATTATCTTAAAAAGAGACTAAACCGTGAGACCTTTGGGCCAAAGCGGACAATACCTTGATGGTTGGAATATAGGACGCTACATAAAGATATCAGAGCCTCAAACCAGCCGGAAATGTTGGAGCTAAGTGTCACATAGGACAAAGTGCTGCACTATGAGAGGGCTACTGTAGGAAGGCGATACGTAACGCTACAGTGTAAAGCTAAATAGTGGGAGCCATCTCTTGAGCCTGTGGGGCCACCTTTAGAGTCCAACCTGCCTAGTGTACTAATTGTGGGTTAGGTGACATTGTGACGAGGAAGTCGCCTATATTAATGGGGAGGTAGAATGTAACACCTCTCAAATATAGCTAAGTTGTATCTCCAAACATGAATGTACCTTTTTGAGTATTGACTCAGTGCTTATAAAGAACTCCGTAGTTAAGCGTGCTTAGCTGGGAGTAGTAACAGGATGGGTAACCTCTCAGGAAGTCCGTATCTCTGGAGCCAATTACCTCAAAAACAGACAAAATTGTGAGGCCCTTAGACCAAAACGTACAATACCTTGATGGTTGAAGTACAGGGTGTTACATGATCAACAATAATATCTTCAGTATGTTCAGAAAAATTGCATATTTAAATTCCTTGCTGGCTTAAACACTGAGTATGAGTCCCTGCACGGACAAATCCTTAGCACGGAATGTCTTTCTACTTTAGAGCAAGTTTACTATAAGGTTCTTAATATGTAAGGGTGTTGAAAGGCTATGAATGATGGCAGTGTGTCTGTTGTTTCGTGTGATTTGGGGGAGTCTTCAGAGCTGATCAGCACTACCATGAAGCCTAGAAAAGCTGGTCATTGTTCAGGGAAGGAGAAAAACAAACATGCTAAACATTGTGCTCACTATGTCCAGGACATTCATAATGTAGACAATTTTTGGATCTTTATCATGACAAGAAACCATTGAAGTTCAGGAAAGGCGGGCAATCTAGAAAAGAGAATGTTGCCATGGCACAACCTACTGAGAATCCAGTACGCTCTTCGTTGGATGACAATCTTACTACCTCTCAGGTGTCTGCACTATTTTCTGTCAACATTGGCCACCTACAACGGATGTTTTTCACAACTGGGATTTCTTACTTCTCATCTTATTCCTTGAGCTCTGGATAGGATAAAGTTACCATTGCCGATGGTACCCGTGTCACTGTGGCAAGGAAGGGTACCATCAAATTAAATGGCAGTCTCATCCTGTCATCTATTCTTCATGTTCCTACTTTACCAATTAATCTTCTTTCAGTAAGCAGTCTCACTAAGTCTCTAAATTGCTCAGTGACCTTTCCCACTCATTATGTTTTTTAGGACCTGCGAACCACGTAGACGATTGGAAATAGTTGTGAAGCAGGTGGTTTTTATCATCTTGAGTATGGTGGGAGTGATTCCTTCCAGTCTAGTGTTAATGGTGACGTGGGTCAGAAAATAAAGGCAGTCCAGTTATGGCATAGTCGTTTAGGTCATTTGGCTTTTAGGTCCCTCAGAATTCTTTTTCTAGGTCTTTTTCAGTCTATTGGTCTTGAGTCATTTGCAATGCCACACTAGTCAACTTGCCAAGCATTGTAAAACCAATTTCTAATATTCAATGAATAAAAGTTCTATTCCTTTTCAGCTTGTTCATTCTAATGTTTAGGGGCCTTCCCCTATGCCATCTATCTCTGAACATCAATATTTCGTTAGTTGTATCGATGATTTCTCTCATTACTGTTGGATTTATTTGATGAGGTCCCGCAAAGAGGTTTCACATATTGTCCAAGTTTTCTGCAGGATGGTTGAGAGACAACTTGAGCGATCTATAAAAATTTTCAGATTTGATAATGCTAGAGAATACTTTGAGCGGTCTCTGAATATTATTATGAAAGACAAGGATATCATTCACGAGTCTTCATGCTCTTGCACTCCACAACAAATGGAGTGGCTGAAAGGAAAAATCATCATCAATTGGAGACCTCTGGAATACTACTCTTGCAACACGATTTGTCGAAAAAATTTAGGTTATGTTGACCGCCAATTGTATGCCATCTTGGACTCTTGGAAATCTATCTCCTCTACGGTTGTTGTGCCCCGAATACCCTCTTTTCTCCCTTGTTCCTTGTGTGTTTGGGTGTCTTTGCTTCATTCATTATCCTGCTTCGGGGACTAACAAACTAGACCATAGAGCTATTCACGGCATCTTCCTAGGATATTCTCCTACATAAAAGGGCTATAAATGTTTTGATCCCATGACAGGCACAAGGAATTCCGGGTCGGGTCCCGGAATCGGGACCCGGCGATCCCGACCCGATCCGATCTGGATCGGCCAGGTTGGCCGATCCAGACAAAGTCCGGCCAGTCCGACTCGGCCGGATTTTAAAAAAAAAAAAATCAGAAAAAATCAGGAAAAATCAGAAAAAATTAAAAAAAATCAGAAAAAATTACATACATATTACTCAATTGATGTACAATAAGAATGAATGCAATTCATGTATATCCATAAAAAATAAACATTAAAGACAACTAACTAACTAATAATTTTTGTTGTGCATTAATTAAAAAAGACATTGTTGTTGAAAAATACCTTAGAAAGATCACATTTGTGATCCTTCATCATCCGGTTCATAAGTTTGAGCAGGCGGGCCATAATTTGCCGACATGTATGGTGCATATCCATAGCCAAACAAGGAACTAGCGAGGTCTTCGAATCCTCTTTGAATACCTCTAGGTGTGTAAGCTTGTTGGCTTGAACTTTTTCTTGATTGTATTGGAGGGACAAAAATGCCATACTGTATAGGTGGAGGTCCAGAGTACCCTTCAGTAGTGCTGCTGATGTCTGAATACGGCAGTGTAGGGGGGTGAAAAATGGGCGGATAAGAAGGTGCATCTTCCCATGGTGGCTAATCACATCCTGCCTGTCTCTGTTGGCCTTCAAATCCCCTTTGTTGTCCTTGTCTCTAGCCTTGAGTTCCTTCAGAATGACTCGGAGGTGCAGAGTAATCTTTGTATCCTGTGTAACTGCTCCCAAGTGCAGAACCTCCGGATCATGGTTGGCAGTACCGGCCGATACTGGTACGTACTGGTCTCGGCCGGCACCGGTACCCTGGGTATCGGCCGGTACCGGACCGGTACTGGGCCGTTACCGACCGGTACCGAGCCGGTACGACCGGTACTGGCCGGTACCGGACCGGTACATACCGGTACCGGTACCCACCGATACCGTTACCGGTACCGGTACTGCCATCCTTGCTCCGGATAGTCCACCAGCAGCAGCAAAAACGCCATCACCATGCACATTTATGTCCTAACAAGTTCAATTGAGTGGTTGGCACACTCAATTGAAGCTTAATCACACTAATCATACAAAAGCCCTAATTTTTAACTCCTAATTAGGGTTAATTTTAACTAATTAACGCTAATAACATACAATTAATACAAAAAAATACACATTTATGTCCTAACAAGTTCAATTGAGTGGTTGGCACACTCAATTGAACCTTAATCACACTAATCATACAAAAGCCCTAATTTTTAACCCCTAATTAGGATTAATTTTAACTAATTAATGCTAATAACATGCAATTAATGCAAAAAAATGCACATTTTATGTCCTAACAAGTTCAATTGAGTGGGTGGCACACTCAATTGAACCTTAATTACACTAATCATACAAAAGCCCCAATTTTTAAGTCCTAATTAGGGCTAATTTTGAGAATTTTGTCTAATCAACATGCTAAATTTTTTTCAACCTAAATATTAATAGATCTACACAATATACACAATCATACATCATTTTTAATTTTTTTAGAATTTTAAAAAAATAATTCAAAATATACCTAAACTTGGATCGGGATGCGAAAAGAAAATCCAACGTCGAGGGCAACCACAGCGGCGGCGGCGACGGCAACCACAGCGGCGGCGGCGGCTCTCGGACGGTCGGCCGACGATGACGGGATGAAAACCCCCTCCTTTTGGTCGATATCTCAAAGAAAACTAGAAAAGAGAGAGAGAAAGAGAGAGAGAGAGAGGAAAGAGAGGCAGACGAATGGCGGCGGCGGCGGTGGGGCCGGTGGCGGTGGCCGGGGGAGGGGGAGCCGGGGAGGGGCTGGGGGAAGGGGGCGCCAGCAGCAGAAACGCTGCTGGCGCCTGGCTCCCGATCCCCCCGGCCCGAACCGGACCAGATCGGGTCCGGACCGGCCGATCTGGCCGGTCCGACCCCGATTTGGTCCGGTTTGGGCCGATTCGGCCATTTTTTTTAAAAAAAAAAATCAAGGGGGGGGGGACAGTAAATTTCCCCCCAAATCGGATCGGGACCCGCCGATTCCGATTAGAATCGGAATCGGCCGATTCCGCAATCCATGGACGGGCAAGCACTATGTACTTAAAGATGTTGCATTTTTTGGAAATGAGTCCTACTTTCAGTCCTAGTCCTCGTCTCGTATGGAGATTGTTTCTATTTCTCCATCTCCTATGTTGCCCATCCCTTTGCCTAGGAGTGAGGTTATAAATGAAACTTTGTCTGGCTTTGCCTGTCAAAAGTTGCCATGTATGACTACTGAGGATACTATACCAGAAGTTCTCACGTACTCCCGACATACATGGCAAAAGAAGAGACCGCTCGTGGATCTGCCACCTCAAGAAGCTGTTGAAAGTCCAGGTCCGCCATATGGTTCTTCCATTATTTCTTGCCCTGATCTTGATCTTCCCATTGCTATTCGTAAAGGTACGAGGTCATGTACTTGTCATTCGATCACTAACTTTGCTTCTTACTCTCATCTGTCATCCGCCTGTTATTCTTTCTTGTCTTCCATCTCTTCATATCATGTTCCTAACTCTTGTTTTGAGGCTATAAAAGATTCTAAATCGATGGTTGCCATGGATGAAGAAATGTCTACACTCACTAAAGATGGCACTTGGGAGTTGGTAGATATGTCTATAGGGAAGAGCTTGGTTGGCTTCTGATGGGTGTACGCCATCAAATACAACTCTGATGGTACTGTGTAGAGGTATAAAGCCAAATTAGTAGCCTAGGGTTTACACAAACATCTGGTGTTGATTATTTGAAGACGCGCGGGTCATTTTATCTCTTGTTGTCCAATTTGGTTGGGAGTTTCATCAGTTAGATGTAAAGAATGCATTTCTGAATGGTGACTTGCAGGAAGAAGTTGCAGCCACCTCCTGGGTTTGTTGCTAGGGGGAGAGTGTGTAAGTTGAAAAAGGCTTTGTATGGCCTTAAATGGTCTCCTCGAGCCTAGTTCGACCGTTCTCGGACAGCCATGGGTCGATTTGGTCATGTCCAAGGCAACTCTGATCATACATTGTTAACTAAATGGTATAATGGACAGCTTCTGGTGCTTCTCGTCCATGTTGATGATATGATTATTAAAGGTGATCATAAGGTAGAACTGAGCAAATTAAAGGTAGGCCTCAATAAGGAGTTTGAGATCAAAGATCTAGGTGAGCACAAGTATTTTCTTGGGATTGAGGTGGCCAAATCTCAATATGGACTTTATATATTGCAACGGAAGTATGCTCTAGACCTATTAAAGGAGATTGGGAAGTTGGGTTGTAAGCCTGCTCGCACTCCTATTGAGGTCAATCATGGTTTGTCTAATTTTGTAGGCGACCCCTTATTAGAGGCTAATAAGGGGATGTATCAATGCCTTGTGGGGAGATTGCTCTATTTGTCACTTACTCGACCTGATAGTGCCTATGCAGTTAGTGTTGTTAGCCAATTTATGCATGCTCCAACAGTCCCACATATGAAAGTTGTGGAGCGCATCCTGCACTATGTCAAGGCTTGTCTGAGAAAATGGCTGATGTATAAAAAAGGTTCTCATTTGAATTTTGAAGGTTTTTTGGATATTGATTGGGTAGGTTCTCGTGATGATATATGATCTACTAGTGATTGTTGCACTTTCTTGGTGGTAATTTAGTGGGTTGGCACAGTAAGAAGTAAACTGTGTGCTTGTTCTAAGTGCTGAAGTAGAATATCGAGCCATGGCGCATGGTCTTTCTGAGATATTATTGCTTAAACTTTTTTTACAAGACCTTGGTGTCCGGGTTCATCTGCCAATGAAATTGTATTGTGACAACAAGGTTGCCATTAATATTGCCAACAATCCTATCCAACATGACCGAACTAAATATATTATGATTGATCATCATTTCATCCATAAGGAGCTTGATTCTGGGGAATTCTGTTACCTTATGTTTGTTCTGCTGATCAACTTTCTGATGTCTTCACCAAGGGCTTGACTTGGGAACAGTTCAAGTCCATATTTTCCAAGCCGTGCATGATTGATATCTATGCTCAGCTTGAGGGGGAGTGTAGTCGGAAATAAGGGAAACATGGACTTTTATGTAATTGTTCTTATTTTATTTTCTATTTGTTCTGTTATTTCTGTGACTAATATTGTTCTTAATCACAGCTAGGGGCTTTTTAGTCTTTTGAATGTATGCCTTTCATTTCCCTAAGAGGCTACTAATAAGAGGTGTTGGGGACAATCTATGTTAATGATCTGATACCCTGTTTTGGGACTCTCATGCGTCCATGCTCTTTTTCCTCCCTCTCTTTCCTCTTCTACATGTTTTCTACAAAGCCAATTGTGTTGATTCGCACAATTAATGCCATGTCACTATGTCAGGCCAACACATGCTACCTCACATGGCTCACAGCCGATGTCATCAAGATTCGTATCTAATGTTGGCTCATTTAGCTGATCTAGATACTAAATCATGAGTTATAGTGTTACACCCCAGGCTAGGATATTCCTCATCTGTTATTCAATTGGAGGTCCAAGGTGTGATGATCTTTCAGGCAGATCAAGCTTCTGACTAAGAAATTCTTAAGTGCTTCCAAAACAAGTGTAGAATAACTTGAACAACATATTCATGTGACGAATAGAAGTCCATATCTAGCTGTACATTAGATCCAGTGGTTTAACCAACATATGCGGCAGAGAACACCTCAATAGTATACATTAGTTCTATCTTGTTTTGTCCATAACAGATTTGTCTTCTAATCTTAAGTGTGCAGACTCTCGACTAATGAATTAATCTTGAAAAAATGTTGAATAGAGTATATGAGCTAAAAATCCCAGTAAGTGATTATCACCAAAGCAACTAGTGTAGTAAAAAATCAGCTTAGAGGTCATTAGACCACACTAGGCATATAATTCTCAGTATTACTGCCATATATTTTGGTAAAGAAGTTTCTTGAACATGAACTTCGGTAAGACAGAGAGATCATTGGTTCGAAACACAGGACTCACAACATATGGCAATGGAAATGTGCAACCAAATTGAGTAATAGAATTTAATAATGGGAAGATGTAAACTGGTAGATCCAGTAGACTGTCACGCAGTAAAACTCTGTTGATTTTTTCAGAAGAGTAAAACTCTGTTGATGCAAGTCCAAGGTGCCCAAGGGCCATGCCTTGGAATGTTGGTCCATATGACAAAGATGTCCGAGGACCTGTCGAATATCATTATCTAAGATCTGTATGAGATCTCCTCTTCTACTTGCTGAAGCAAGTCTGGGAGAGGGAGGAGTGAGGAAGATGTGCGTAAGGAAAAATATGGCTGTAAATGGTGATGAGCAGCGCCAACATGCCTGCGGAAGCAAGCAGGGAGCATGAAAGGGCATATGACTAGGCATGTTAAATCGTATAGTATCCATCTGATTGAGCATGAACTAAGAAATATCAGGAAGAAAAGAATACTTGGGCAAAAAACTATCAGATCAATGCTATAACTGTGGAATTTGGATGAGCACAATCTAATCAGATCTGCATCCTGTCACTGATCTAGTGACCTTCAATCTCTACTTTGTTATTAGATTGTCACGTATCAGGATGGTTGGAAGAGTAAAGTTTATACATGACTGTTGTCTAAATATGTAAAGCTGGAATGCAATCAAGTTCTTAAATCTCGTTGAGGCTAATACAACTATGCTTTGTAGCATTTCATTAAAGGTCATGCACCATCACAGTAAGTCTGTAAAAACTCTAACTGAATGCTTCCAGTTAACAGTAAACAATCGCTTTATGTGAAATTCATTGCTGTGGAGGAATTATCATTATGGAACATGTGAATGAAACATCAGATGAGCAATTTCATGGCAGAGGGTATCTAATATTAGACAGCTTACCTTATAGTCTTGCTCATGGTTCAGCCTTGAAGTTGTCTAAAAGGTAGGCTTTTTTCTCTTTTTTCTTGTAAGTGAAGCATACTCTGCCTCCAAATAAGCAAAGAATCTGGCATATCATGCAGTTTGATGGTAGGTGATTTTGAAAAAAAATGATGCATGATCATCAATAAAGAATCCACCCACTGCTATGAAATCCTGATATTTCATATTCAACGGCTGAAGTGAGAAAAGCTCTTGAAAAACACAATTAAAATTGATCCCTATGTTAATTACTGCTGGCATATGTATATTTTGCTTCACATTTCAGATTTCTTAAGAGTAGATATGAATTGAAGGTGATTGGAGCTTTGTATTAAAAAGAACCTTCCAGCATGTTTTCTTTCTTGGGAATTGACCATTAAGGCCACATTTGTTGGCTGAAAAGGGAAAAAATTACACCACTAAAATGCAATCTATAATGATGTAAAAATCCACCAAGTTGGTAGAGTGCAACAAGAGGAAAGCCTAAGAGAACCTGCAAAAAACTCGGATTATAGATTTTGCAAATAGACTGATAGTAAATTGCTAAGCTAAGATTGAGCCACTCCTGAAAGGGCCCATCTATGTCCAGCTGAAAGTGAGTGGCTTTCAGTATTGTGCATTCCTTTCCTTCCAAACCTCCTAACAACATCATTCCAGTCTTCACATTGAATAGGAATATCATTTCAGTCTTCACATTGAATAGAAATATCTGAAAGAGGCAGATCCAGATATTTAATTGGAAATGCGGATAGTTGGCAGATCAACAAATCAGATAAGTAACACTAAGAAGCTTCTAGGATAATTCATAATGGGAAATTAATAGATATCATTTAATGCAGTACTGGAGTGGCCCTAGCAAAAAAAGTTGCATCAAGCTAAACTGTTGATGCCACAAGGGAAGCCCATCTCCAAGCCTGGTTTCTTCCAAGCCCATTCCGAGTTCTTGCTTTAACCTAGCAGTCCAGATGTGACTAGCCACATTGACCGGTTTTTGGTGGGTTTTGCCTTTAATTAAAATTCCATACTTTTTATTTTATTTAGTGTTTATCTCTTACACATCGACTACTTTGGCCTGCTCTGTGCCTAGTTGAGTTAGTTCCACTTCAACCGGTTCTTTGGACTGGTCATCTAGTGGCAGAGACACTTCCAATTCATCCACAATGCAGACAATAGTGGACACTGTGAATGGAAGTGTGAAACAGAATCCAGTAATTTACAGTATTTCTGGAAACATTCCAGTTGTAAAACCATCCACTTACAGACCAGGTCACTGTATCCTGTGATTTTGACCTTATGAATAGGTAAGTCTGGAGAATTGAGGGAAATTTTGAGATCTTTCTAATGGTTCAAAGGTATGCTTAATCAGGTATTATTTTGAAAAATTATGGCTTCCTCTATCATCTGTTTATAAAAGTTTGCAAAAGTGAGCAAGAACGTTACCTGCAGGGAAAGTAGATTTTTATATAGAAAGCATTTGTTTTCAAGTTATTCATTTCTTGTATGCTTGGTCTTTAGATGAGTGGACTAATGTGGTTATGACTTTAGATGCAGCATTTACTAGTTAGCTGCTTTTTTCATTTTTATTTGGAGGAACCTCTCCTCTACCTTTCTTTTGATTGTATCACCTCTCTTTATTCGATAAAATTGGTGGCATAGTCCACTTCTTTAAAAAAAAAATTTGGTTCGCAAAAGTGGATTCTTTTAGTACCGGTTCCCCTAAATCTGGATAGGTCGATACAAAGTCTATGTACTGTGAAATGCAACCAAAACTTCAAAAATCGACTTACTAAGGTGTTACTCAGCATTCTATAAAATATGGTGATCTTCTTGTTTTAAAATCCTTGGGTTTTGGTTTAGGGTGGTTTTGGGCTGGAAATCAAAAGATGGGTGTCATGTTGGATGGTGGTCTTTTAACTTACTGGAAACCAGAATTGGCAATAGGTGGCTGTCATGTTGGATGGCGGTCTTTTAACCTACTGGAAACCAAAGTTGGCAATAGGTGCTGTCATGTTGGATGGTGATCTTTTAACTTAAGTGTTTACAACACATCAGATTCCAGAGAAAAAGACAGAAAATCTCATTTTACAGTTTTACATCACTTTACAGCCCACCAGTTGACACCTAACCTAGAGATGCAATTGACATTACATAATATTTCCTGGTAGATTTCATTGCCGTGTGTTTCTGATTAGTCATAGAGGACTCTTTGTAGCAAAAGGACTATATTCAGCCTGATGGAAGGGAAGCCTCAAACAAAGCACATGGTCCACAAGAGCATGTGGTGTAAATCTCAGAAGTGAGTTTCCACCTGTGTAAAACCATTGGACTGCTCTATTGCATGTTGACATGCAGATTCCATTTGCCATTATTAAGAGTAAAATCCAGATTGATGGACAACACTCAGATCTCCTTTTGTTGCATGTAGGAAGACCATACATACTAGTGTCAGATATGTACATTGGCCTCAAGTCTCAGACCAGATGTTTTCTGGATTCATCATGTTCCCTTTCCTTCTTGCTGACAAATTTGTGCATTAACATTTTCTGAAAAAGAAATTGTCGTGTTCTATTTTCATGCTTTTTAACAACTATGTCCCGATAAAGATTATGTTATGTGTAACTGACTTTTCATGCATAGTTTGTGTTATGGAGAGAAATTATTGTAATCTATGATATGCCATTTAGATTTGCATGCTAGAGTCTGAATACATGAACAGGATACAGTAATCCAAGTAGAAATAGTGCCTATAATCCTAATCAAATTGGGACTCATTCCATGCTGTCGCCCCTCCGTTCAATAGAGGAGCTTTCATTATTTTCTCTGCTATGACTCTTAACAATGTTAGAGCCTAAGCTCATTTCCCATAATCTTCATTGGTTTGGGCATCTCAGTCAGGTTTCTTCCCTTCTAGTTTTGTGAACAGAGATTGAGCTCTCTCCAGTGCTGTGTTTCCCTTGTGACTTCCTTTCCCTTGGTTGATCTTGGAACTCTTCTTTGCGTTTGTTCGGTTATCTTTCTTGGTGATTTCTGGTTATTCATCAATTCCCCCCTGCTGCTACCATCAACTTTTTTGTTGATTTTTTTTTGGCCGATTCTACTCGCAGCATCATTTGTCATCACCTTTGTGTGCACTCTAGTTTATGGATCCACTTTTTGTACTCACCAGTTTCACTGTTTGTGTACCTCCCCGGTGTCATCATCCTCATTGCTACTGCTATAGGCATCCTATGTCATTGACCTTCATTTGCCACACCAGCATCTATGACTATGTTGCATTGTGCCACTGTTATTGTCACAGTTTCCTCGTTGTTGTCAATGTCCAGCAGTCTTTTTGTTGCTACCTTTGTCATCTTCTGCTGCTGTTGTTGATTCTCACAATGTATATAGTCATGGTTGGTATGCAGTTGTTCTCTTCCTCAGATCCAGACCTGATAGTCCAGATCCAAATGACATAGGTCAATTAGTTTTCCAGCTGATTTATTTCTATTTCTCAACTGGTTGGTTCTGGACTTCTCTAAGTGACCAATTGGGTTCTTTAAGATCAGCTCCATTCACACAAGTCAATTAGTTTTAAGCCGATTTTATTTCTATTCCTCTTTTAATTTTGGCTTGATAGCCCACTGGTTCAAGGCTTGGTTCAGGCTTTTATTAAAGCCTTTTGTTCAAGGCTTTTTAACAACAGTTCAATCTTCATTGCTCCAGTTTAGGAATTTATTCACTTTGGTTCAAGGGCCTTATTCAAAGAGTTCAAGCCCCTTTCCTTGGTCAAGTCATGCATTATTTTTCAGGTTTTGTGCCAGCTCTCAGCTTTGTGTTAGACACACTGAATGATTTTTTTTGACATTTTGATCACAGCTGCATTGTCCATTTCTTTGTCTGTGATCAGCTGCATTGTCCATTCCTTCGTCTGTCAGCTGGTTGTTGCTTTCCATGCGTCATCATATTCTCTTACCTCTTTATGGTTATTTCGACATGTTGTTTACATTTGTGATTACTAGTGAACTATTTGGCATAATACTTGCAAGGCAGCAGAGCCTATTTTCCTGTCCACTGGCTTCCATCTGCCTTGTCATATTTTATATCTATCTCGATGGTTTTCAACATGTTTTCATTGGGGCATTGTCTATTGGCGCTTTCTTTGAGCATTTCATAGACCTTCCTTCCATTGGACTTATTGTTTCATTGGTTGTTTTTGCATCTATGGCAATCTCTGCATCTAGTCTAGTTCTATCTTTGGCAATTTTTAACTGGCTCCACCAATGATCATCTTCCCACTCATGTTTATGGTGGAAGTATCTTATTTAGGACTACTCCTAGTATTCTTAGAGTCCACATACTCCATGCTTCATAGTTGTTATTTATTTTGAGCCTTTTTTCTTGGCAGTTTTCACTACTATTATTGTGCCTATAGATTCAGGAATTGGAGAGTAGGTTGAGCTCACCACTTTACTTTAGTCAATTCTACGGATGCTTCAATTGGCTAGTTTGTTTAGTGTTTTGCTTCTTGTTCTGAGCTTGTCTAATTGTGACATTTTTTTTTCCATCTTTGTGTCCTTTTCCCAACTCATACATCTTTAAGTTATTTACCATGGCAATCTGATCCTCCATGAGCAGAGGAAGCATATCTACATTGACTACCTTTTCTTCTGTTTGCTCTACCCCTTTGGCACATGTACTGTTCCTCTGACTGAACATGTTACTAACCTTTTCAAATAGTCTCAAATGGCTCTATACTTCACGTCATTGGTTGCCAAACTCCTTATTTGTGATCTACGAGTTTGAGAGGAGCATAACATTAGATAGAGATTTTACCATAACATATGACATCCTAGGCGTACCTTAGCATAGACTTGCATAAGGATTAGTAGAGGTAGTGCTATTTTAATGAGTATACTAGAGCTCTACATGGATTCAAATCGTAGATATTAGTTCTGTTTGGAATACTGCACATGCTTACTGTTCTCATTACTAGGGAAAAGTCTTGTTGGAATTTGAATTGTTGCCTTGTACACTTATATATATATTGGCTATAGCCCTTGTGTTCCATAGAGAAGCTTTCATTATTTTGCCTGCTACATCTCTTAATAATTGTTTACTTTACCTTGATCTATGTTTTATGGCAGGCATGCATTGGTTCAAAAGTGATTGCCAGTGAGGTTCTGTCAGCAATTAGGAAGGATGTCTTGGCAAAATGTTATGGTAACTAAACTTCAGTCCACTCAAAACAGACAATCAGCCTGGCTCCATATAATTTCTATTGACGTTACATATTTTCATTTGTATGTTGAATTCTTTCTCTTCTAATCTCTAAATATTCCATTGTCACTTGTAGGGGGTGATATTTCTCGGAAAAAGAAACTCTTAAAAAGACAGGTGATATATTGAGCTAATGAAATGTTGGACATATTTAACAGAACTCATTTCTACTGATATTATGAGGATCCTTATTGAATTTTGATTGTGTTTATATGGATTCCAGGAACCAACACTTTTGATTCTATTGTGACCATTTTTTCCCTATTTTTCCTTATTGGTTAGAGTGTAAGAGAGCAGTTGAAATATTCTATTTGGTGAGCATAATGGCTTTATACTGACCTGTAAATCATGCTTAGTATGAGCAGCAGATTCAGCATCTAAAGTTCCCTTGATATAAATACAGGCAATACACTTAAGTATTGTTTACTATGACACTTCTAGTCATCGTACGGTATGTGATAACTTTTTGAGAAGGCACTTTGAAATGTGGGCTGCTTGAAGATTTTACCTGTCCGTAATCAAGTATTCTGGATACTTCTTTGCACTTATCCATCTTTTCTACATTATGATAAAATAATCTTTTTTCTTCAGGTCTTAATTTTTCAGTTCAAATTCCTGGTAGATCATTTACATTTATTAATTAGCCTTGGACTGTTGTAAATTAAAACAGACCTTTGGTTCATGACCCCAGGTTGAGGGTTAATTATATTTGCTGCCAAGGTGCCTTGGACTTAAAACCTTTTTCTTTTGGTAGGAGACTTAGAACCTATCAAAGGAAACACAAGAAAGGCTGAAAACATAGTGCTCCTATGGATATAGCTTCATTTCAGAACACAAGCTTGCATTCTGACAAGGAAAAAGGATCAGTCATTAACACTTTAATTCTGGCATTGCTTCCGCAGAAACGGAAGCTGCTTCCAAGTCTCCAGAGAACCCCATTTTAGCTTCCTGAACTATTTAGCAAAAACAAGTTTTGTATCAGTTTCTGTGAAGTTTCATCCTGGAAGCCTTTTTGGATGTATATTCATGAAGCTTTAAGTTCAGCCTTTAACTAATAAACAATTTGATGGCTTCTGAGAGATATAGATGGTGTCCGTTGGAACCACATCCACTGTGGTGTTCCCAGGAAGCACCTGCTGCTTAAAGAGAAGAACATCCAACCACTTTTTTCCTGTTTGAAAGTGTTTCCTCCAAGAAGGCACTTTCAAAAATAAATACCTAACACAGTAAACCCTTTTTCTACAGTCGCTTTTATTCATATGGGAATCACCATTCCCTATGTAGGGGTTGTTTTTTTCGATGTAAAACACCGTAGTCTAAAAATATGTTCCATTTTACAGTATTTTGGATATTTGGTATGATGGTAAACAGTGTAAAACAAAATCCCGTCTGGGCCTTGTCTGCCCACTTGGCAGCCCATTCCCTTGTTTTGGTTTCCTTGTCTGAGTCTTGTCTTGCATGCATAACTTGTCTTAACATCTCTATTTTCCACAACTATGTTTGTGACTTTTCAATGTTATGATAATTGCATAAGAATATCATGGATAAGCTTACTATTAATGATGTGATCTCAGTTGTTCCCTTGGTCGTCCAATTTGTCTTGTCTTGGACCAAAGATATGATTTTTTTATTTTAATTTTTTGAATTGTGAATGCATTAATATTCAGTGAGCAGCAAGATTTGGCCGGTGCACCACTTCTTTCGCTACAAAATTCATGGCATGTTTGCTGTTTGTAAGACGGTTGCAATTGATGTAAACTTTCTCTTGTTCTTTTGATCAGGCGGAGGGAAAGAAAAGAATGAAAGCAATTGGCATGGTCGAAGTTCCCCAGGAAGCATTCATGGCTGTGCTTAGACTGGAAAAGGAAGTAATTTGATACATTTGGGTCTTCACCTGTAAGAGCAATAACAAAAAAAATGAACTTCACAAACACTTGTTGATTAAACTCTCAGCATCGTGTTAAGTATCAAATATCCCATCATCTAAAGCTATTTCATTCCCAGTCATTTTCACCAACAGGTTCCATAGATTTTGTGCTCTCTCTCTCTCTCTGTCATTTTCACCAACAGGTTCCATAGATTTTGTGCTCTCTCTCGCCTTTTTTGATAGTGAAAGAGAAGGTTAAATCCTCAATATGAGCTTGAATTGCTGATTTGTTGTACCATAATCTCAATTGTATAGCTGTCCAATTTGTAAGTTTGCAGTCTTTTCACATTTACCTTCTGCTTAATGCTAAGATGCTACCTTATTTAAACTTGCTTAATGCTAAAATGCTACCTTATTTAAACTGCAAGTCTCTGATCTTTGTAACAGAAGAAAAGTTAATAGGGAATGACTTGCCCTTTTCTTCTCTAGTTTGAATTGTTCTTTGCATTAGGCAAGATTTCCTTCCATTCGAAGTGCATACAAGGAACCATCAGATGTATATTTTTCTGACAGTTCTAACATATCTAACTGTGTAGCTTGCCTCAAGATTCTGAAATAGGATGTTTTTGAAAATAAATTATCTCTTGTTTTCTAAGAGAATAGTAGTCGAACAAAAATAATGGGCTCCTCCCACATGGTCGGGTCAAGAGGGATCCAAAATAAGATCCGAAATGTAAGATCCGGACCTGGACACGGATCCGATTCCACAAGGCATTTTGGATCCAAATTCGGATCTGATCCGAATTTCAGAAACGAGTTTCGGATCTGATCCAAAATCTCATGTGGAACTTGTTTTGGCCACTGGATGGATGTGGATCTGGATCTAACGTGGGTTTCAGATCTGACTGTTTACACCCTTTTACTGCCTATAATTTGAGCAGTTTACTCTTGTTTACATACCCAGAATTTGAGCTGTTTTGCACCTATTTACATGCCCAGAATTTGAGCTGTTTACACCCGTTTACAAGCCTAAATTTGAGCCATTTTGCACATGCTTACAAGCTCAGAATTTAAGCTGTTGCACCTTTTTACAAGCCCAGAATGAGCCGTTTTGCCCCTGTCAAGTTAAGGCAGACTATAGCATATAAATGCATTTATATCAACAGAAGTGTACTCAGTCATCTCCTGCTGAAAAATGTATACATGGAATTTGCAACGTTTTACCATAAAATAGTCTGAAGGTACGCATGATTCGTGTGTACTTATCAATGCCCAGCATTCCCTCACGTGATATAAATATGAAGGTCATGACAAAGACATTCACAAAACATCTGAACATTTTGAAGAGGATGAATCCCCATCAGAGAGGATATGACACAACTATGCACCAGAAGGAATAGAAATACAACAATGAACAAGTGAAGAACTGCAGTTTGGCGTAGTGACCATGTAAGTACCAGTAAATTAGTATGCAGAACAGGTTATGGAATCCAAAACATTATCTAGGATCATCATCATTTTTCCCCTTTTCCCCATGTAGGAGCTGACATACGTTGATGAAACCAATAGAACATCATCAGCTTGAAGGTTTACGTGGTGCTTCTTAAAGGATGAATCTCATCATCACTTTATCATGTAGAAAGAAACTCCATAAACCTCAAAAATTCCTCTCAACTTCGAGTCACATAACAGCACATTCTAATTTGCCTCTTGTTTTTCTCTTTGTTACCCCAAAAATTTGCTTCCCTTGTGAAATCAATAGATGGCCTAAACACCTTTAGATCGAACACAAGAATATCAACACGTTCCTGTTGCACCGTGAACGTGGATATTTTGTTCTTACTGCATACCAAAATGATCACTATGCACAACATCTTGTATAGATAACATCTGTCTCAAGAAGTAATTAAAGAAAACACCTTGCTGTCAGCTGGACATGGCCAATCTTTGTTAAAGCGTGTTCCACTCCTTCACTGACCTGTTCGTTGACAAGATTCACAAAATAATAAGTGCGGTGGACATATTATATTCAGTACAGAGAAAAGTGGCCAATTTGGGTCCACTTTTTGCAAATGAAATGTTTTGAGAAAAACTAGGGGAATACACAATAATAATTTGAATTAAAAAGAAATGAAAAGCTAGATGAAATATGAGAGATGAAATGGTTTACTGGATGAGCACTCTACTCATCAATTTCCCGTTAACCAATTCACTTATTCCTAATTTTATAAGATTACAGTGTGTTAAGGTATATACTTCATATTCCACAGCCTTTGCATCCCAGTAATCACATCATTAATTGCAAAAATGTCCTAGAAAATTCTAAGAAATCAAAAACTGTTTTGATTTTTTAAAAGCTTTTAGGACGAATATCAAGTTGTATGGATATGTTGAATATGATGGGGCCACCATAACGAAGTTCTGGTCGCACCCCATTTTATTACTTTCTTTCCAATGCATATACTTTTGCTGCCTTGGGCAAAGTCCACAGGAGTATGGGACGAACATGCACATTCTGGCATGTTAAGAAACGTACATCTCCATTTGCAGTTCTCAATTTTGATCTTCTGAAAAGACAAACAAACCGATGAAGCAGTCTAATTATTTGATTTGATGGCTCAGATTAAGAATACTTTTGACGCATTTTTTGTAGCCAATATATGTCAGTAAGAGCATCCGATCATCTGATCAGATAAGAGGATGACAAAATTATGATAAAAAAATGAAATGATGACAAAATAAAAGTTGTATTTAATTCAAGAAAAGGACGCTCATCCTTATCACCGAAGCCTCACTGCAATAGGATATACCATTAATCTGCTGCCCAGTTTCCATCCGCTGGCAGCAGATTGTATCACAGCTGTTAGATTGTAATCTAACGGTCACATATCATTCCTAGCTTTCCACCAATTCCATAGACAGTATACTGCCAAGCATGCTACGTAGCGAAGCCTAGCATCTCGGATGCTAAAGACCACCTCCACAATTCACTTAGATTTAATGGCTGCTTCCTCCATGCTATCCACCGTGTGAATCACTCCCACAGCTGATGCGCACCTGAACATTCAAAGAATGGATGCTCCACAGGTTCCCCTTTCCCATCACATCTTTCAGAATCTTCATTCTGTTAGATGCCCCTAAGAAGTGGCATGGCTCTGGTTGGAAGGCACTTACTGGCTATTTTTCATAGGAATAGTTGGACTGTTGATTCTGCTGGCTACTTCCACTGCCCACAGGGTGTCCCAATCATTTGTTTTCTATTTCCCCTTTGGTCTCATTGGCTAAAAATTGATATATTGAAGCTACTGTAACTTCACCACTGGGACTATTTTTCCAGAAAAGTTTATCTGGGCCTCTGTTATCTAACATAGTACAAAGGGCCCAACACAAGGTAACCCATTTTCTCCGGATATCATACCAACACCTTAACTTTGAACACAGGGCCCAACACAACCCCAATGAACCCTTCTCCAGAGGTGACTTGAGTACACCGAGGCTTTCCTAAGCAAATGTCTAGCAGTATTATGGGGAATTTGGAGGGCTGAGATGGGATACAATATTCAGATGTAGACTCCCACATCCCAGACTTACTATTGGCAGAGCCAAGGAAGTGAGATATTATCCGCCAACCAGAAGACAGGAAGGAGTAATCAGAAATGGAAACCCCCAGACCCAGACAATATTAAAATTAACGTGGATGGAGGCATTTATGAACGAGGAAGCACGGTCCGCATCATAAGCATTTCCATCAACTGGGCTTACGTGCACAATGGCATCCTGTGAATTAACCTCTGATGGTGGAGGCTTTAGCTTTTCATGCTGGGCTCATGCAGGATGGCGTGCACAAGGGACTCCAAGGCAATCCACAGTTGAAGGAAAAACCTCTGAATCAAACATAGAACAAATTATAGCATGAATCAAGCAAGTAAGTAAAAAAACAAGAGGCAGATATTTGGCTATCTTAATAAACCCAGAGACTAGAGATAAGACCTGTTCTCATGGTCATAAGGAATGCAATATACAAGACCCTGAAAAGGCAAAGACCATATAGATCAATACTTAAAGAAAAGACAGAGAAAACTTAAATTGAGGAGAGAAACCTGAATTACGGGTAAATAAAAAGGATCTAATTAGAGGATGAAGATATCTCAAATATGTCCTCATGAGGTACTTCTATTATATTATTCTCATATTCATCAAGTAACTCACTATTAGCAAAAATAAATGCAAGTTCATCCTCTTCTGACGTATCAATTGAAGAGACATCGTCAAGAAGTCAATTTTCCGTGCATATCAAAGCTTGTACAGTAATAGGATCTAATAAACTTGTATATTTGTTTAAAACCCTACTACTAGTACTAAAAGCCAATTCTGATGTCAAAGTAGACATTGGAATTGCCGACACATCACGGGTCGTTAATGAAAGCACAAGATATTTAGAAGAGTTAGTCTTCCATCACTTTAAGATGTCCAAATTATCTTCTGGTTTTACTGGTTTTTCCAAATAAATATGCAAATCAGATTTTTCTGATGAGACCAAAGATGAT
Source organism: Zantedeschia hybrid cultivar (assembly GCA_030544215.1). Classification (NCBI taxonomy): domain Eukaryota; kingdom Viridiplantae; phylum Streptophyta; class Magnoliopsida; order Alismatales; family Araceae; genus Zantedeschia; species Zantedeschia hybrid cultivar. The sequence goes on from JARZZO010000009.1 coordinate 21,063,278, forward strand.
TGATAAAGAAATTGATCAAACTATATGTATATAGGTTTCAATGTACTTTTTGAGGAGGAGCTTATTGTTCTCTTTGATATATTAGTCATATAAGAAACATTGACACCTCTACTATCAGATGAGATATCATATCTTGTAGGCACACTAACAGCGGAGACATTAGGGCTGCAACTTGGGTCGGGTTAAGTCGGGTTGGGGTCAACCCTAACCCAACCCATGTCAGAGACCCCTCAACCCTAACCCAACCCAACCCACTATCCAACCCAACCTCCTCAACCCTAACCCAACCCGTCTAACAATGCCCCAACCCAACCCATGTAACCCAAGCTTCATCGGGTTGAGTCGAGTTGAGTCGGGTTATATTCTTAATGGCTTATATTTTTAACTTTTCTTTTTTACTACCAAAATTCCGTGTATAAAGGTATGAGTAAATTTATGTATCTACCTTAACAAAGTAACAAAAAAGAAGGTAGACACATGGTTACATGGTTATTATTTGAGAACATCCTTGTTCATATTATAAATTATATTTGTATTCAATGATATAAAATTAACTGAAGTATATTCTAATTATCTACGTTATTATTTATATATATTAACATCGGGTTCGGGTTAGGTCGGGTTGGCCGAACCTCAACCCAACCCAACCCATGTAAGGTCGGGTTGAAAGAACCCCCAACCCAACCCAACCCATGTAAGGTCGGGTTGAAAGAACCTCCAACCCAACCCTAACTTGATCGGGTTCAACCTGACCTAACCATCGGGTTGACCGTTCGGGTTCGGATTGACCCACCCAAAGTTGTAGCCCTAGTAGGCATCATAAAGGCTTTGCAATTTCATTTTCACTTCTTCCACCTTCTCTTCAGCTTTAGTATCATAAATCTTTTCAAAAGAATATCTCACTATAAACATCTTGAATCGAGGATATAAAATAGATGCAATTATAAGAAGTATGTTCATTTTTTTCAATATTTTGTAAATTTGAGAAGCATCCGTGAAGTCATTAAAGAAATGAACGACTCTTCATGATAACACCATTGCTTCAAAGACACATGAATTATACATATATCATCGAAGAACAGATTAGCAGTTGAAAATTTACTTCCCGAAAGTCTCTCTGTCACTTCATAAAAAATAGTCAGACACTCCAAGATAAGTTTAACATTCTCTCAATCCTTTGTCGAAGGTGTATGAACATAAGCCTAGTCATATAAATGTAAGCATGACAATACTTTTTCAAACTCAATAGCAGTCTTTGACATCGCATATGTAGAATTCCATCTGGTAGCACATCTAAGATTGATGACTTTTGAGGACTCTTTTTCCGTCGTACGACTTTCACAAAATTCTCCATCCTTAGTTGTGAACCTTTTAGATACTTCACACTTTCACGTATCTTGATAATAATATTTTCAATTTATTTCAAACCATCTTGAACAATCAAATTTAGTATATAAGCACTACATCTGACATGGAACAAAGATCCATTAAGAAATAAGAATTCTTTGAATGTAGAGTCACTAAGGAGCATCTTAACAGTATTGTTGTTTGCACTAGTATTATCTAGTACAATAGAAAATATTTTTTTATGAATGTTCCACTCTACTAATTTGTCAATCAATACTTTTGTTATTTCTCTATATCCATAGAGAGCCTCAACATATTCAAAATTGAGGATGTTCTTTCTCAAATTCCAATCATCATCAATAAAAATGGCATGTTAAACATAAATAGTCATAATTGCCGATGAAAGTCCACATATCTAATGTCAAGCTCACTCGACAAGTGAGACTCTCAAGTGATGAATACACCTTCTCTTTTTCTTTGGCATACAACTTCACGCAATCTGATTTCATTGTAACATACCCTACACAATCTTATTCCATGGTTGGCCAATAGAATCCTTGTCTAAAGATTTTCTTTGATAGTATTTGTTTGTTAACATGGCCACCACAAACTCCAGCATGAGCCCCTTCCATGATCTTCCAAAACTCATCTTCATCTAGACATCTCAAGAGAACACCATCAAATCCATGTTTATATAGAGTTCCTCCAACTAAGGTGTATCTCTATGCAACTCTCCTGATAGCCCTTTTCTCCTCAGTAGTGGCTTCTTCGGAGTATGATTGATCTTCACAGTACTTAGCAATTTCATAATATCATGGTTTATATGGACGTCCACTAGAAGACTGTTCAACACTTTTTCCACATTCGCTATATCCAAATCAATGCTTTTTGAAGCACTTGCCATAATTTCAAATTCAAAATGCCCCTATACACTTATCAGAAGATTACCATTCTAAAGTTAAAAGACTAACTCCATTGTACAATGTCTAAAATACAAAAGTTGATGTGGAATAAATGAAATAAAACAAAACCAGCAAGAATAAATCAAAAATAAAGAAAGTAAAAGGCCCAACCCTAACATGACATACCCAATAAATTTGAACAAGATGATTTTGTAGTCTAACGGTCCTCCAGAACCCAATAGTACCACAACTACACTTTGACTAGGACACACTAGGAGCTGTAGGATCACATTCACTTTGTATTAACTCCAGATCTATAGCATATCATCGTAATTTATACCATCAAAATTAGCTGTTTAGCTGCAAAAAAAATTCTTGTAGAAATCAACCAATACATTCATCTAACCAATGGAAGAAGACTGTAAAAATTGGCCATCTATATTGATACTAGACCTACAAAGCAGTCAGACTCACATGGAGCCTCAAGAAAATTGAAAAAATTAGGCAACTACATATTAAACAACTCAATTGAGTAACATTCGAATGTGAAGCTACACTAGGAAACTCCCCCTAGATTTACCAAAAATTTGGCAACGTCATTTCAGATGTCTATTGTAGTGCTAAAAAAGGATATATGTTCATCATGTTATCATGTGTTTACTATGAATAACAATTTAAAAGGAGTTGTGATCGATATAAACCAAATGTTTCAAAGAAAAAATGATCGCTTACTAACCTTGCAAATCGGGAGAATATGGAGTTCTTTTGTTCATCTCTTTCGGCTGGCCAAAAGAGATGAGCCTTCTTTTCTTTTTACTCTTTTTCTTGGAAGGTGTTTCTTCTTTCGTCTAAACTCCAAACTTTCTTCTTTTCTTTGTTCTTCCTTTGTACCTTGTGAAAGATTAAACAAACAAGAAAAACTATGATTAGAACTAAAATAGTAGAGTATCTATTCTAATTAAGAACCTAAACATACAACTAAACTAAAAGAACTCACTTTTTGTAGTTTTCTTTTAAACCCCTAAAGGAGGTGCAGGTTTGAAAATTATGAAGTGGGTATGTGTAATGAAGTGATGCAATGAAGAACTATATGAAACAATAATAGAACTATGAAAAATTTAGAAAGAATCTAGAGAAGAAGATGGTTGATTTGGCCCCTTGAAAGCCTGGGTCTTCTTGAGTTTCAATGAAGGAAAATGATGAATAAACAAGAACTCCTCTTACTATCCACGTTTTCCTTCTTGAGAACCTTCAAACACCTTGCCTTAAGCTTCAAAATTACCAAATGCCAACCTTTTTTAAAGGCCCAAAGGGTGTTGTATTTATAAGAATAAGTTTTAGAGTATTTTGGGCTTCAAAAGGGTTCTCCCGCGGCTCGGACTTGCCCTGGATGATCATGAAGGGAATTGGAAACCCTTCCAACCTTTGGAACCAGATTATCTTGACCAAATCATGTTTATCAGGAAACTCTTAAAACACGTCGCTCAAGGGGGACGCCTTTTAGTTAGTTAATACGGCAAGAATAAAAATAAATCCAGGAAAGGAAATCGAAAATAATTAAGAAACCTAAATAGCATCGTTTACTCGCGACGTGCTTTAGATAACTTAGGAAATTAACTAGAATTATAAATAGTAAACATAAGCGGATTAGGACTCAAATGATGTCGTGTATGGGCGACGCTATTAAGTTAATTCTTCCTAAATTTACTAATTTTAATTCCGAATTGATTTCTGCTAAGAATCCAAATGGCGTCGTGCATGGGCGACGTTATTCAACTAATCTCAAGAAAAATAAAAATAAAAATTAATTACTGATTAAATATCAGACAATTCTGGGGCATTATCATTGTGACATGAAATTTATTCAATATGATGTCAAAATTAACGTGTCTACAGTTGCCCCACCTTGGCATTGATTTTGCAAGGGAGTGAAATGTATTGAAAAGGTGATGCCAAGATATGATGTGACACGCTTTCAACATCACATGATGAGAATTTTTCTCAAAACAATCAGTGAAGATAACTCGAAAATGTCGATGTAATCAATCCTATCTGGATGAAGGAAACAAAAGGTCGATCAACCTCCGTAATTGGGAGGTACCTTAGGTCACAAACCTTGCAAGTTTCGTCATGAAAAACGGTTACCAGTCAATGTGGAAGTGCTGCAATCATGACGGATCTTAAGAGGAAACAAGAAATGTTGGGTGAGAAATCCAAGAAATGATAGAATTCCAAGGATGTATTCAAGCGAACCTCAAAGATAATTGAGATACTCAATTCAGAATGGAATATTTCATATCACGTTGGGATTTATTTGATTAATGGTCTGAAATTTAATCAAGAATTAATTATTATCACAATTATATCAAAATCCTATATGATGCATGCTGGGTTAAAAGAAAAACATAAAATAAAATTAAAATATAAATTAATTAAGGATGATATTGTTAAATCATCATCAATGAGTCAAGATACAAATTCTTGCAATTCAGTGCTAAGTCGAAGCCTGTTTATCCACGCATTGTTTCACAAAAACGGAACCATCGTCTCCATCAATTAACAATCAAACAGCCTATCCGTGCGATTAAGAATTCTCTGGAATTATCACTGTTTTTGTTGGAGGGGAACTCAAATTCCAGTTTCATCAAAATCACAAGGTTCTTGATATATTTAATGAATATTTATCATATAGTAATAATGATGCAAATCAATTACATAAAAGAATACAGGATAGGGATAACCGTCTTTTTAATTACGGCTAGGACTCATGAACTCCCATAGTAGGACCTTAGTGAAATTATCAACTCCATTTTCACTTTTTTGCTGTTTCCTACACTCATAATTTTATTAGTAACTTTAATAAAATTATATATATCATGCAATTATGGATTTTTAACAAAATAACAGAAATTCAGGAAACTCATTAAATAGCATCGTTGTTCACAGATGTCATTTAAATGATGTCTCTCCGTCCAGACGTCATTTAAGTTACAGAAGCTTTCGGACTCCAATTTGAACTCTGTTTGCCTTAATGCACATCCTTTTTCCAATTCGGAAAGGGTTTCCAATCTCTCAAATCACTCTATAAAACCTTCCCTTCTTCGTATCAAAACATTACAATAAGTAATAAAGAGGGAAAGGTAGATAATTCTCTTCAAGACCCAAGAAGAAGTCAAGAAAATCAAATCAAGGAGGATGGATTCTTCACAAGATTCTTCAAATAAGAGGATGAGAAAAGCGATTGAGAAGCTTTCTGAGGTAAAGGACCATCTAAATGGGCGAGATCCTAACTTATAAGTAAGCTAATATCTTCTCTAGTCAATTCTTTCTATGTGACTCTCTACATGTTCTCCATATGATAGAACTATTCCAATTTTACCTAGCGATATCCTTTCTTCCCTGGTCCAAGAAGATTTTCTTCACTTACATGGGTCCAAAAGCTAGTTAACAATATCAATCTCTCCATGTAATCTTATATATCCAAGTGGCATATCTAAGGATTGGTTATTCATGCCAAACATTACAAGAGCACAAGCATGGATTGGGCTGCAATGGGCGCTTTGATCGAGCTATGGCATCCACAAACTCATACTTTCTTCTTTGCCACGTTCGAAGTCACTATCCTCTTAGAAGAAGCCGAACTCTTATTGGGTCTTCCTAAAATTCAAGTCAATAATGATGAACCTGATTTGAGTGAGATGATATTCATGAGGGAAAGAATCACGGGTGAACAATTATTGGAAAAGATTATGAAGAATCCAAAGGAAATTCAAGGCTGTCTTACAAAGAAAGGAATCAATTTTGCTAAATTAGCTGAATGGACTCTAAAGAAGATAGAAGATCTCATGGATGAAGATACAGAGAACGTGATGAAGGCGTTCACCACGTGCTTAGCTGGAGCACTACTATTTCCTGCTCAAGATAACGTTCTAGAAAATGATTAAATCAGCGCAGTCAATGGGATTTTCAAAGGGAAGCAGATTAGCACAGCGGTTCTAGCCTACCTCTACAATGGGCTCTCTGCAACTTTTACGGGTCAATCTCCTTATGGTAGCATGCTACTTCTAGCTTTATGGGTGGAATTCAACTTCAAATTCAACCATAATGAGGAGAAAGTTCCAAGGATATCTTAGACATATCAGCGCAGTCCTATCTTCCATATTGTCAATATTGTGAAGTTCAATGACAACATGACCAATCGAGTGCCCAACCTCAAGACTCGAGCTGACTGACGTGCTTACTTCAAGACTATGCCCAGAACTGGATTTGAATCTACGCCACTTGCTCTCATGGAAAAAGCGGTCCGGGTGCGCCGTGGTGCCGGTACAGAGCTTCGATTGATCAGGCCGACCGAGTTCGTTCTCTATAATCTACATCACTGTCATCCTCAACTTGGCATGCCTCGCTATGAATTTCCAGAAATATCTTCTCTTTCTTCAATCAAGAAGCGGGCATTCGGAACTGATGAAGATTTCGAGGCGATAGAACTTATTGCAATTCTTTGGAACATCGGATTCACCCGTTGCGTAAAAACTCCTCATGAAGCTAATAAAGAACTGTGGAAATCATATGTAAAGGAGCTCAAGAAAATTCGTCCTTGAAAGCTCTTCGCCCTTATCTTCCAATTTGATGTACTTTGATTTATTTTCATCAAAGAAATCATTCCTTAATACAATAGAAGTCCTCCTTTAAGGCTTTACAATTTTTTTGTAATTTTTCTTTGAATGAAACTGTGATTTTTCCTTAAAATATGAAGGTTCGGGTTCATTAAATTTAAATCGCGTCGACTCAGAGAGACACTTTTCAATCTTAATTAATTTTCAAATATAAAAAATATGTCCTCAAAAGAACCCTAAATCACGTCCGTTCAATAAGACGCCTTTCCACTCTCTCTCCTATTTTTCAGAGATTTCCAGCAACTAATCCACTGAATAGCGTCCTGATTCACAAACGCAAATAATATTTCTTTCAATTTCTCCGTGGTACGGCCTTGAGCAGAAGAGATGGTAAAATCCAAACGGCGTCTCCCTTAAGGGACGCGTTTCACAAGTTTCAAAATTTTTTGTTGCCGCCTCAGTTTGTGCGCCACAAAATGGCGTCGCTGTCCAAAGATGCAATTTAACCAATTCAAACAGGGGTTCGCGAGCCCGAGCTTCTTCCTTCCTCATTCTCCCTTTGCATCTTCTCTCTCCTCTTGAGCTCCGGCGACTCCGACGAACGGCGAGCTTCTGGCCATCTCAAACTTTTCCGACTGGTTCTCCTTCTCCGGCCATCTTCTTCGGCGCCGGCTACCATCTCCCTCGTCTTCTCTCTCCAGCTCTCATCCTCTCTCTCTAGCTTTCATCCTCTCTCTTTTAATCCCATGGAGTCTTGGCGAGCCTAGCGGCGCGAGTGGGAAGCGGTGGCGACTCGCCCCCCTCGTGGCAAGGACGGAGGCATTTGAGGCAGTTTCTCGTGAGGCGATGGTCCTGGCGGAAGCGGCGGCGTTTATAGAGGCCGAGGAAGTTCTTCCCGAGGCTCTCGTAGGCGAGGCGGCAGCGGCACCGGCTGAGGAGGCCGGTCCACGTTTGGTAGGCCTCGAAAACGCCTTCCTAGTATTTTAAGTTTCAATTGGGGGGAGAAAAGGGCCTGGCCACAGGTTGTTGAAACCTGTGGTGAAAGGTGTATGGGGACATGGATGCCTTTTGAAACACGTCCCTATACCCTGACGCGATTCAAAAACTACAGTTAACCTTTAAAAATTTGTATTTTTAGTGTGCTAATGATGATTTTGACCAATTATTTGAAAAATGCAGGGCACGATGAAGACCAAGATCTCCTGGGACCTGGTGGTGGACGCCTACAGAGGTCTCCCGGACTTCCAAAAGGTGAGACTGGCGAAGATGGGGTTCCGGAAGATATTAGAGATCAAACCTTTTTGGATAGACTTAGTGTTGTTGCAGGTTGTTAGGGAGAGGTGGCACGTTGAGAGCAAGGCATTTCTAATGCCCTGGGGACACATGGTCCCCAGTCTCGAGGATGTATGCAGGATCACCGGCCTTCGGGTGGAAGGTCGGACGGTGAGCAGGATTACGTATCCTGATTACCATAGACTAGCTCAGGAGTTGCTGGGCTTAGAGTGCACGGGACTGGAGGGTCGAGAGTCTCAGACTCTCCTCAGGATAGCAATAGAGAGATCCCTAGGACTGGAGGAGCCTAGGCAGCAGACTGACCAGTCCTGGGCCGAGCTGAGGTCGAGGTTAGCCAGGTCGGCTATTACAGTGTATTGCCAGGATCCTTCTGATAGGGCAGCTGCAGATAGAGATCTTAGGAGATTCTTAGTCTTTTTCTTTAGTAGGCTTCTTTTTGGGACGAAGGGCGACTACATCCACTGTCGTTTCCTGAGTCTTCTTGTAGATTTAGACCGCCTAGGTGATTATGCCTAGGGTGAGGCCCTTCTGGCCCATCTCTTCACTGACCTCTCCGCTGTCACACCTGACCGGAAGACCACCATCAGCGGCTTCGCGCCGTTTCTCCAGGTACTTAATTTAATTTATTTTTGTTTACTTCATTAAATGCTTACTATGCAATGTACGTGATCCTAACTATGTTAACGACCCGCCACCTTATAATAGGGAACCCGATTACTAAATGGGTATCGGATCATTACCTACGGGTTCACACCCGGATCTCATACAACACATCTGGAGGAGTAAGCGTTAAACAAGGCTAAATATAACAATCACACGGACTTCAAGGAAATTACAAGTGTGCAGGAAGGAAATTAATAATGTCCGTACACAGTCCAACAATAATTACATGGTCCAAAGAATTAAATAAGTACATGCAGAAGCAAAGTACAACAACATCGGGGCATACCCCGGAACTGAGATAGCTACTGGTCCCCACACCTAGGAGAACACCACACGCCGCCACTCGCTGAGAAGTCCACACCTGAAACCGCAGGGAGTGAGCCACACCAGAATTGGGCGTAGTAGGGATCATCCGATCCCCCGCCTCCCACTCACACACCCACAAGTATAATAATACAGAATGAAGGCATTTAAATAAAGCAGTAAACACAGCTCCCAAAACTTGATATGAAACATACGTAATAGCAATGCAACATGCACAGTTCTAAGCAATTCGAATAGCCCAACACAATACCATAACTCATAACCAAGGATCCAGCTAAGCGATCAAACCACACTGTCGACCGCAGGCAAATGTCGCCTCACAACACCACCAACGCTCACGCCTGTCCGCCCCTACGGTGTTCCGGGCACCGTAGGGTGAGGTAGTGAGTCAAACTAGGACTAACTGGGACTAGTGAACCACCACTGCTCAGCTACGTGTGCACACAAGCAGTCTAGACTACTGTCCTATTGACCGGACTTCCCTCAACGCCAGGCCTCGGCGCTTCAAGAGGGCCCTGGGGACCGGCGAAACCCCCGTCAAGCCGAAGCTATAGGGACTACCCGCGACCCTAACCTCCCGGGTCACATCAGGCCAAAGGGGGAAGGGTACCACTCGTAACCTTGATATCACAGGTTACATCAGGCCCAGTGGCGAAAGGGTAAAACTCCAACAGCACCACACCCAGCTCCACAGCAAGAAAAGCGCCGGAAGCTGCCACGACGAATTAAGAAAGCACCGACCCGCTGAGACCAAACAGTAACCCATCGGATGGCACGCTAGCTACTCCGGCCAAACTGTCTCTAGGTGGTTCTGCTTCCCCCAGCCATAGGTGAAACACAACATGTACCCCTCCCACACCGGTACGGCAACAATGCCACATAGACACCAAGGCCCTCCCACTTCGGCACAAGGTGACAAACGTAAACCACAATTGTTCCAACTCCATAATCGCATAAGCACACACACATACGATGCGATTCCACTCACACATAAATCTTCAGCCTCGATGTACGATTTAAAGCATGCATTGATTGAACTATCTAAAAGTGAAAACACATATTAATCTCATGAGTTAAAGTGATTCTACCATGAATCGCGTCGCCCGTTGCCGACGCCATTCAAGCCTCCTAAACTGGTTCATATAAACTCGGCCTTAGAATATGGCCTAAAAGGCATCGTGCCTAGTCGTCGTCTTTTAAAACGCGTCGCTGTCTCTAGTCGCTGGATAGCGACAGAAATAGAGACAGACTACGGTTAATTCACTTAAAATGCGTCATCCTAGGAAGCCGCCGTTTGAAAGGCGTCGCTGTCCCTGGACGCCATTCACAACAGAACCCCATTCTGACAGAAACCGCTTTTGGGACAATTTCTGCCTAAATGGCGTCGTGCTGGCCTGTCACCATTTTGAATGGCGTCGTCCGAGCGCGACGTTATTTAGCGCTAGAACCCTGGTTTCTGCAGCTTGACCCGAGGGTCCCCTTTTCACCCCAAAAACACTCCAAAACAGGAAAGGAAGAGGGGGATTGTTAGTTTAGGTGGCCTACAAGCCAATCTAACAATGTAAATCTCGTTCATTATTAATAAAATGGCATAATATTCATTATGTGTAAATCGCGTTAATTATCGTTTCATAATGAAGTCCGTGAATATGTGCTATGGTGATCAGATTATGATGAGATCATACTAATGAGACTGATCACTTAAACACACATATTCTTAATCGTTCCTAATCGGAGGATATCCGAGAAGGACATCAGATATCCGGTTAGACTAGTACAGATTGCTCCTGCTCATATGATGAGGATGACTGGTCTCATAAGTCATTTGTGTGGAGACACTAAGGTGAATCTGTAGGTGCTCATTGGAGAATGAGTTCACTGAACTGATCCGACTGAATTGCTGGATGGTATTGTACCTCACTGTCAACCAGCTTGATTCTATTGTCGCAGTTGCGTGGATGGTCCTCGGACCTGAGACACCAAGGACATCTTGGCGGTGGACTTCTGTACTTTGACCTTGGTCTACGAATATCTAGCCACGGGATTCTAATACGCCAAGGATTGGGTGCAGCGGAATACCGTCGAAGGGAATTGTGTGTCAATAAGGAATCATTCGCTCTCGGTACTTAGAGAGAGAATGCTCTAGGAAGGATGCGCGGAAGTCCCTGGCCAGGGCGGACGATAATATCGGAAAAGGAGTTTTCCGATATTCATCAGCGGCATCCAATCCAAGTGAGTCGACCGGCTAGGGTTTGACAGCTCGCCATGCCCTGAGTTGACTCGAGAGCATTGTACGAATGAAGGATTATATCCACGCGGTAACTGTCGACGGAAAGGTTACAAGAGTGGGTTACTTAACCCCAAATACCTTCCGGGTTCACGCGGTGTTGCTTGGCACCCAACGTGATCGGAGGCCCGGTCGAATTTGATGTGCGACATCAATTCGATTGATTAATTGATTAATAAAGGGTTATTAATTAATTAATAAAGCCAGTGAGGAGTCACTGGGCTTACTGGGCCATTAACTGGATTGGTACTTGGGCCTAGAGGGTCACACGCAAATGATTCTCAAGGCGATGGATAAATAAGTGGGTTTTATATAAACCGGGGGTTTTTGTGAAAAACCGCGCGGTTAGTATAAAACATAGCGAACGGGCTGAGCAGGCCAAGCTGCTGCTAACCCTGGCCGCCCCTCCTCATTTTCTGTCTTCCTCTGGAGTCCAGGCAGATCCAGATCTGCTCCGCCGCTTCTCCGAATTCCGTTCGACGGGAAATCGTCCGCGCACTGCGGCGATCATTGCGGCGACCAGCGGAGGCTTCGCGGGCTACGAAGAACGACGAACTCGAGGATATCCGTCGCGGGGAGGATCGCGTGGACTTCGCTAGAGGCCGGGCGCTTGCGCGGCTTGCGGTGTCACACCGACGGAACCGAACGGCTGCGGATTCGAATCCGCACACGGTGAGAATTTCGATAATTAGATTATCGTATTTTAGTCTCCGAAAAGGAAAACGGATTGCTGTAAAAATTTTATTTTCCGCTGCGTGAGCGATCCGGAGAAACCGAGAAATCCCAACAGTGGTATCAGAGCTAGGTTCCACTGTTTCTCGCCCTGTTTCGATTTCCGAAATTGATTTTTCCTGAGTTATTCCATGCGTTTAATCCGATTAAAATAACGAAATTGTGTTCATAAGATGAGCACAAATAATTTGATTATTTTTCTGTAATTTTTCGGATTTTATTTGGGGTTTTCGGAGTTCTTCATGTGATGATGAACCGGGGCTTTTCGGCGACTTCGTACTCGCTTCCCAAGAGTTGGGATGGCCGGCCGAGACTCCGGATCCATAGAGGATAGTCACCTCTATCCACCGGTCACCAAGATCGGCGCCGGAGTACCCTTGGAGGTCCTGAAAAACGAGCCCAAACTCGGGTTTTTTTGAAACCTGAAAAACCAGTTTTTGGGGGATTTACAAAGGGGGTATTGCAGCTGGTTTTGGCCACCGTCGGTGGCCCTACCGGCGCCGGGCACGTCGCCGGCGCCGGGGACACCGCCGGCCGGGGCCTATGCCGCCGGGGGGCGGCCGCCGGCATGCAACAGTCCCTAGGGTTTCTGCATAATAGGGCTTCTGTTGGAGAAGGCCGGCCGAACCAGCCCGCTTGGCCGGTCCCGACGGACCGGGCCGGCCCCAGTTGAACCGGGGACCAGGGGCTGGCTGAGCCAGGGACCCGAGCCCTGGCTCGAGCCCAGGAGCTAGGTTTGGCCCTGGCTCAGGCTTTTGGCCGAGCCTTGGCTCGGTTTAAAGGGCTGGGCCCTTTTTTCTTTAATAACCCCCCTGCCATTAATTCCCTAATTATCCTATTAAACCCTTAATCCCCATTTAAACCCTATTAAGCCCTTTTTGACCCAATTAATATTTGATTAGATTTTAAATTTATATTTCAAAATTGTTTGAAAATTAAATTTTATTTTCTAATAATATTGGATTGGGTTATTAATGGGTTTTGGAATCATTATTAACAAATTGTTGTTAATGATTTGCATTAGTTATTAATTTAAACGTTAAATTAATAATTAATTATAATAAACTAATTTAAGTGTTAAATTAGTCATTATTAGTTAATTGAAATTAATTGTTAATTTAAATGTTAAATTGATAGTTAATTTTAATTGACTAATCTAAGGGTTTATTTGATAGTTATTAATAATTGATGCTAATTATTAGTTTAAGAGTTAAATTAGTAATTAACATTTAATTAACTAATCTAAGAGTTAGATTAGTAGTTAATAACTTATTGGAGTTGATTATTAATTTAAGTGTTAAATTAGTAATTAACTTTTAATTAACTAATCTAAGAGTTAGATTAGTAGTTAATTAATAATTAGAGTTAATTAATAATTTAAGTGTTAAATTATTAATTAATTTTGTTGGACTAATCTAAGAGTTAGATTAGTTATTAATAGTCTAATTGTTAGATTATTAATGGGGTTTAATCTAAGTGTTAGATTATTAGAAATGTTCTAATTTGCATGGAATAATCTGGAATTATTAATTTGGAGTGTGTGCACATGTGATGTGTGTTTTAATGCTTTTAAATTTAGATTTAATTGCATGTTAAGATAATAAAATGAGTTTTCGAAATTCAAATGCCAATTTTGATTGGATCCCAGCTTTTTGAAAGCCAAAAATTTATCTATTTTTGAAAACTCATTTGTTTTAGCCATGTGATGCGCTGAATCATGTGTGGGATGTTTAAAACACACCGTGGTCATGGATATGCACTTAATTTATTATTCATGAGATGAATGGTTTGTGTGGATCGTGGATGTATGATGTTTATTAATTGTTAATAAATAGAGGTCTGCGCACCTCTCTCTCTCATACTCCGATGTATTTCTACCTCCCTCTCTCTCTCTTGTACTCGCCATAAGGCCTTCTTCAATTTACCTGTTAATTCTAGAATTAATGTAATATGATCGAGGCAACCGAGGAAAGAGCAAGGACGATCCACAGCTGCAACCAGGAAGGCGAAAAGATGGAGATCTCTTGCCTATGTGTTTGCAGGTTATCTAATATAATTGTTATGATTAGAATGTATGTGCGTTTGACTGTTGGCTCCAGTCAAACCCACTGTGCTATCCATGACCACACTAATGACATGTATGTGATGCATTGTTTATCTTTTGATTATGAATCAAAGCAGGTTATAGTATTTAGTAAATATATACGATATATTTATACTATCACCTAGGAGAGACCAAGATAAAAGTTATCTAAATACCCTCAGATAAACTCTAAGCCGTAACGCGAGTAGTTGAGAACTTACCGCGTGGTCCACCATCGTTATAGTCATAGGATTCGAATCACTTTAGGCAGGTTTGTTGTGCTATCCACAAGGCCTGCTTAATTGGGAGGAGAAACTGTGGCTATGGCATTAGATGCCTATAGATCGGGGTAGAGGAACCATGTAGCTTTGTTGTGCTATCCACAAGGGCTGCATGCAAATCTATGCTCGTCGCGTAATGATGGTTAGCTTAGACCAGAATTAGTGGTTTGTTGTGCTATCCACAAGGCCATTAAATCTCTGGGGACCGAAGTTATGATCAGATATTGCAAGGAGTTGCAAGTCCCATGAGTTGGGTGCTCTCTGATTGTATTACAGTTTGTTGTGCTATCCACAAGACTGTAGTGCAAGTCATTGAGATTCTGATCCCCACTAGGAGACTGTCGGCGTCTCCCGTTCTGTATAACTGAGGGTTATACAGTCCGTCGAAAATTAGTGGGAGTTAAACTTGAACAAAAGACCATGTCTTGTTTTAAACTTTAATAATTGAACATCTGCTAAATAGATTTTACTTATCTCCTGTAGGGAATTATGTCGTCGAATAACTCACTCCGTGGCATACTTGATGCGGTTTTGACTTACCTGATCTACTCAGATTGGTTCAGAAGCCTGAAGAATGTCTTCAGATCTGAACGCAATAACTTTGTCCCTAGAGCTGATCCTCTTGCTGAATCGGCATTAGATGCCCCTGAAGCAGAGATGATAGCTAACGATAAAAGATCGAAGGACAAAGGCGAAAGAGTAGTGAAGGGTGACTGCTTCTACTATAAGCAGTATGGTCACTGGAAAAGGAACTGCAAGGAGTTCCTTCATGATAAAGCTCATGGAAGAGTGAAGCTGTCTGAAGCTTCAGATATCTATATGATAGATATCAACTTGTCGGTTAGAGATTCCACATCTTGGGTATTGGATACCGGATGTGCTTCTCATATCTGTCATGATGTACAGATGCTGACAAGTAAGCGCAAGCTGAGACAAGGTGAGGTGGAATTGAGGCTAGGAAACGGTGCAAAAGTTGCGGCGATTGCTGTTGGGACAGCAAACCTCAGGCTTCTATCGGGAGACACCTTACTATTGGAAGATTGTTATTATGTTCCTAGCATAATAAAGAACATCATATCAATATCTTGTTTGGACAAGATAGGATATAGGTTGACAATTGAGAATAGAAGTTGTTCGATTTATTATGGTAATAAATCAATAGCTTCGGCATCTTTAGTCAACGGTCTATATATATTAGATGTTTCTCATTACAATCTTCAGATTGATAATCCTCTTAAGAAGAGCAAGAATTGCGTGAACCAGTCCTACATGTGGCATTGTAGACTTAGGCACATTGGCGAAAGCAGGTTGCAAAAGTTGCACAAGAATGGTTACTCAACAGCATTCGATTATAAATCGTTTGCAACATGTGAATCCTGCCTTATGGGAAAGATGACAAAATCTCCATTTAGTGGACATGGAGAACGTGCCAAAGACATTTTGGAACTAATACATTCAGATGTATGTGGTCCAATGTCTACCCAAGCCAAAGGTGGCTTTTCTTACTTCATTACGTTCACCGATGACTTCTTAAGATTCGGCTATGTGTACTTAATGAAGTACAAGTCGGAAGCATTTGAGAAGTTCAAGGAGTTCAAGAATGAGGTGGAGAAGCAGTTAGGAAAGAGTATTAAAGCTCTTCGATCAGATCGAGGAGGAGAATACTTGAGTACTAATTTCACACAATTCTTAAAAGATAATGGTATCCTTTCTCAGTTGACCCCTCCATATACACCACAGATGAATGGTGTATCAGAAAGGAGGAATCGCACCTTGTTGGACATGGTGCGATCCATGATGAGCTTTTCGAGATTACCAGTGTCCCTCTGGCGGTATGCTCTAGAGTCAGCAGTATACTTACTGAACAGAGTACCCAGCAAGTCTGTGGCCTCTACTCCATATGAGATATGGAAAGGCAGGAAACCAGAATTTAAACATGTTAAAGTTTGGGGTTGTCCTGCTCATGTAAAGAGGCATGATCCAGACAAGCTGGAATCACGAACTGATAAATGCAGGTTTGTGGGGTATCCAAAGGAAACCTTTGGATACTATTTTTTCCATCCTGGTGAACATAAGGTGTTTGTCGCCAGGAAAGCTGTCTTCTTGGAAGAGGAATATCTTCTCCAGGAGGACAGTGGGAGTAAAATAGTACTGGAAAAGGTTCCAAATCTCCAAACAGCTACATTATCATCAGATGAGATATCAGTTCCTGAATCTATTCAGGTACACACAGATGAGCCTCGTAGATCTGGTAGAGTACCCAGACCACCCGAACGATATGTGGGACATATTGCTGAAGGTGAGTCTATGGTACAATATAATGAGGATGATGATCCGAAAACCTACCAGGAGGCTATAGAAGGTCCAGAAGCCGGGAAAGGGCGAGAAGCCATGAACTCAGAAATCCAGTCCATGTACACCAACCAAGTTTGGAACTTGGAGGACTTGCCCGAAGGTATTGTACCCATCGGATGCAAGTGGATCTTTAAGAGAAAGATCGGTGCTGATGGACGGATCGACACTTATAAGGCAAGGTTGGTGGCAAAGGGATATCGTCAAAGGCAAGGAATTGACTATGACGAGACTTTCTCACCAGTTGCCATGATAAAGTCGATCAGAGTTCTGCTCGCCATTGCTGCACATTTTGATTATGAAATCTGGCAGATGGATGTGAAGACTGCCTTCCTCAACGGTAACCTTGAGGAGGAGGTGTATATGATACAACCAGAAGGTTTCACATCCAAAGAATCTCCAGATAAAGTGTGCAAGCTTCAGATGTCCATTTATGGACTGAAGCAAGCTTCTCGGAGCTGGAATATAAGATTTGACGAGGCTGTCAAATCTTATGACTTCATTAAGAATGAAGATGAGCCTTGTGTGTACAAGAAGACCAGTGGGAGTGCAGTCACTTTTCTAGTTCTTTACGTAGATGACATACTACTCATTGGGAATGATGTAGCTATGATGTCATCAGTAAAGGTCTGGCTATCGAAAAACTTCTCCATGAAGGATTTGGGAGAAGCATCCTACGTATTGGGAATACGGATCTATAGAGATAGATCAAAGAGGATGCTTGGAATGACCCAATCCTTATACATAGATACTATAGTCAAAAGGTTTGGCATGGAAAATTCCAAGAGAGGTTTCATACCGATGAGACATGGAATCAATCTCTCAAAGGAGCAGTCTCCTAAGACTCCTAATGAGAGGGCATTCATGGATAGAATACCCTATGCCTCTGCCATAGGATATATCATGTATGCCATGCTATGTACACGGCCTGATGTTGCATTTGCTCTAAGTGTTACGAGCAGATTTCAGGCTGATCCAGGCGAAGAGCACTGGAAGGCAGTGAAATGCATCCTTAAGTACTTGAGAAGAACTAAGGATATGTTTCTTGTCTATGGAGGAGGTGACTTAAAACTGCGAGGCTTTACTGACTCGAGTTTCCAGTTAGATCCAGATGATAGCAAGTCAACATCTGGATTCGTGTTTACCTTAAACGGAGGGGCAGTGTGCTGGAAGAGTTCCAAGCAAGTAACCACTGCAGATTCGACGACTAAAGCTGAGTACATTGCTGCAGCTGAAGCCGCCAAGGAAGCAGTGTGGTTGAAGAAATTCATCACCGACCTCGGCGTAGTTCCCAGCATCTCTGAGCCTGTTCCACTGTTGTGCGACAACAATGGAGCGATTGCGCAAGCGAAAGAGCCACGGTCTCATCAGAAATCGAAGCATATTCTGAGGCGCTTTCACCTTATCAGAGAGATCATATCCAGAAGAGATGTAGTAGTGGAAAGAGTTCCATCCGTCGACAATGTAGCAGATCCACTGACAAAGCCGTTGGCTCAAATTGTGTTTGAGCGTCACCTAGAGTCTATGGGCTTATTGTATAAAGGTGATTGGCTTTAGTCCAAGTGGGAGATTGTTAGTTTAGGTGGCCTACAAGCCAATCTAACAATGTAAATCTCGTTCATTATTAATAAAATGGCTTAATATTTATTATGTGTAAATCGCGTTAATTATCGTTTCATAATGAAGTCCGTGAATATGTGCTATGGTGATCAGATTATGATGAGATCATACTAATGAGACTGATCACTTAAACACACATATTCTTAATCGTTCCTAGTCGGAGGATATCCGAGAAGGACATCAGATATCCGGTTAGACTAGTACAGATTGCTCCTGCTCATATGATGAGGATGACTGGTCTCATAAGTCATTTGTGTGGAGACACTAAGGCGAATCTGTAGGTGTTCATTGGAGAATGAGTTCACTGAACTGATCCGACTGAATTGCTGGATGGTATTGTACCTCACTGTCAACCAGCTTGATTCTATTGTCGCAGTTGCGTGGATGGTCCTCGGACCTGAGACACCAAGGACACCTTGGCGGTGGACTTCTGTACTTTGACCTTGGTCTACGAATCTCTAGCCACGGGATTCTAATACGCCAAGGATTGGGTGCAGCGGAATACCGTCGAAGGGAATTGTGTGTCAATAAGGAATCATTCGCTCTCGGTACTTAGAGAGAGAATGCTCTAGGAAGGATGCGCGGAAGTCCCTGGCCAGGGCGGACGATAATATCGGAAAAGGAGTTTTCCGATATTCATCAGCGGCATCCAATCCAAGTGAGTCGACCGGCTAGGGTTTGACAGCTCGCCATGCCCTGAGTTGACTCGAGAGCATTGTACGAATGAAGGATTATATCCACGCGGTAACTGTCGACGGAAAGGTTCCAAGAGTGGGTTACTTAACCCCAAATACCTTCCGGGTTCACGCGGTGTTGCTTGGCACCCAACGTGATCGGAGGCCCGGTCGAATTCGATGTGCGACATCAATTCGATTGATTAATTGATTAATAAAGGGTTATTAATTAATTAATAAAGCCAGTGAGGAGTCACTGGGCTTACTGGGCCATTAACTGGACTGGTACTTGGGCCTAGAGGGTCACACGCAAATGATTCTCAAGGCGATGGATAAATAAGTGGGTTTTATATAAACCGGGGGTTTTTGTGAAAAACCGCGCGGTTAGTATAAAACATAGCGAACGGGCTGAGCAGGCCAAGCTGCTGCTAACCCTGGCCGCCCCTCCTCATTTTCTGTCTTCCTCTGGAGTCCAGGCAGATCCAGATCTGCTCCGCCGCTTCTCCGAATTCCGTTCGACGGGAAATCGTCCGCGCACTGCGGCGATCATTGTGGCGACCAGCGGAGGCTTCGCGGGCTGCGAAGAACGACGAACTCGAGGATATCCGTTGCGGGGAGGATCGCGTGGACTTCGCTAGAGGCCGGGCGCTTGCGCGGCTTGCGGTGTCACACCGACGGAACCGAACGGCTGCAGATTTGAATCCGCACACGGTGAGAATTTCGATAATTAGATTATCGTATTTTAGTCTCCGAAACGGAAAACGGATCACTGTAAAAATTTTATTTTCCGCTGCGTGAGCGATCCGGAGAAACCGAGAAATCCTAACAAAACCAATCCACCACGTGAAACCCATAAATCCTTATTCATAGAAACGACCATTTCCACCAAGAAAGCCCCTTAACATGCTCATTCTACCCAAAAACCCCATACACGCATCATGCTTCACAACGAGAAACACGGATGTAATAACCACATTACATACAAGGTTCGTCCCCCTACCGGTTACTTGAACTCCTCCTGGCTCCGTGCCGCCGAACCGCTGCACCGCAAACCGCCGCCGGTACCTCCGAGGATGTCGTCACTCCGCCGGGACGTCGGCCGCCGCCCGGAGAATGAAGCGCCGCGAAGGAAGTGGTGGTGGTAGTGGTGAAAGGTGTTGGAGTGGTGGAAGAGGAAGAAAGGGAAGGGAAAGAGAAGGAGGGATTGGAGGGGGCGGAGAGATGGAAGAGAGAGAGTGAGGAGGAGAGAATGAGAGAAAGGAGTGAAGGCTCGCGGGGTCAGTCTGAAACAGGGTAAAACGCGTCGTGCGAGACAGACGCCTATCAGATGACAAGTCGGGCCTTACTCTGACAGAGACTCTGAAACGCGTCGCCCATAAAAGACGCCGTTCAGAGGACAAGACCGGCGTTGTATACCGACAACCCAGGGTCGTACTCTGAATGGCGTCGTCCAACAAGAACGCCGTTCAGACGACACGACAGGGGCTGTACTCTCGCGGCCCGAAGCCCGCCCACGTGGCGCCCACGTGGCACAACAACAACCCAGCTAAATGGCGTCCACACAGAAAGACGCCAATTGAAAGGCGTCGTGCACTCTAGACATCATTTAGAAAGCACTCCCCAGACCCATCATGGCCCAAACCAGGGGATCCGGCCCGAAACCGACCCGAAAACTGAACCCGAATCCTCAATCCTTACAACGTGTTCTTTTATCCAGGTGTGGACATATTATTACTTTCCTTTGGGCCGAGCGAGGTCATCTACACATTCGGCGGCAATACCACTTGCCCGGTGTTGGCGTCCGATAGTGGATATGGTGCCACATCACCATCAGTTGACGGCTCTCCGCCGTCAATTCCTCGATTACCCAAAGCTTTTGGTGAGTTTTAAATCTTTTCTGTTTCATATTTGATTAGTTATCCATTTTATGAAATTGATGTTTAACTGCTAAATTATTAATTAATTATTTTGTTAAAGTGTTTTTAGGTTAACGTTTATTTAATTGTATATTCGATCGATAATTTAGATGATTGTTAATTGAAATGCAATGCAATTAACCTATATGAATGTAGGTTATCTGGCGTCCATATCTAGGTATAGACGATGCAAGACAACCATGGGTGGAGCAGGGGCGAGGCAGGTTTGGGCGTCAAGTTTGGGTTCACTGCCTGAACGAGATCGCCCTCCTGCGCTTGAGGCTAGCGATGCGGACGCTGGGTCTGCATCAGGATTGGGTGGAGAGGGAGATCCCAGAGGGGATCGGGAGGTCAATGCGAGGGAAGCAGGTCCGTACAGATTGGGGTGCCAAATTTCCGGATCAGCGGGATGATTGGCACCGGTATGGAGTCTCGGTGGAGTCGCAGGCGGTGAGCAGCGATGCTTACCTGCAGCTCTACCGGGCCCACTACGCGGCCCACCTCCAGCTACTCCGACCTCTCGATGTGAGTATTATGATGTCTATGCTCATGAATGCTTCTTTCATTTTATTAATTATCTTGCTTATATTTGTAAATGTATGTCATGTTATGAAAAATGCAGGATGCACGGGATGCCACCATCATCATGCTCTGAGGCCACCTCCAGGATGCCGAGGCCCAGTTAGAGCAGGTCCAAAAAGAATTGGATGAACTGGTAAGTGATATACATGAATGACATAAGTATTATGAATGCTTCTTCTATTATTAAATTGTTTTGGCACTTGTACACTGACGGTGATCTCCCCTTTGTTACAGCGTGCTGCTTACACCCACGCAACAACCCCTTCACCTTCCACTGTTGTTGTTCCTTCTTCTTCTGCTCATGAAGCTGCTATGGCTGACTTGCGGAGTCAGCTAGCTCTAGCCATCTGCCGAGTCACTCAGGCTGAGGACGACGCTACTGCTCGGGTAAATCTTTAACTCATTTCTTGCATAATGTCTTCTACTTGCTTGATCATTTGGCTGACGATGTCTTCTGTTGCAGGTTCAAGAGCTTTGCGTAGCTCTTGGAGAGAGGGATGCTGAGCTGGCACAAGCCCGCATTTCAGCAGCTAGGGTTGCCGAGCTGGAGGAGTAGCTGGCAAGGCTTTCCACGGGTGATCTCCCTCGCGAGCTTGCACGTCTT
Organism: Zantedeschia hybrid cultivar; assembly: GCA_030544215.1. Classification (NCBI taxonomy): domain Eukaryota; kingdom Viridiplantae; phylum Streptophyta; class Magnoliopsida; order Alismatales; family Araceae; genus Zantedeschia; species Zantedeschia hybrid cultivar. The sequence continues at coordinate 21,085,554 of JARZZO010000009.1, forward strand.
CAGGTTCGACTGGAGATCTTGACTGAGGAGAGGGATCGCGACTGGTCCCGATTGGAGAGTCTCAAGGGGTGACTATCAGTGGCAGAGCACGAGCGTCAGAGCATAGAGGCTCGTTAGCAACGTGCGCGGCAGCGAGCGTTGGAACGAGGATAGGCGAGTGCTTTTATGACGAGCATAGCAGTGTCTTCCGGCCAGGCAGGGCCGAGCATCATAGGACCACCACCGCCGCCAGCTCCAGGACCGGACGTCCAGGACGAGGCGCAGAGCTAGCTGGACGAGGGTGCAGGGGAGAGCCAGCCGTGAGGGCTATCATTATGTATCTTCTTTTATTTTGAAGTCCTGTAGATGGACTTTCACTTGTATATGAACTCTTTTGCTATATGAAAAGACTTTCTTCATACTTGAGTTGTCTTGACACTGTTTTCTATTGTCTTTCCTTTTCATTCCTGCACACGGCTGAAACAAATAAATTAAATATCTGTTCAGGCTTAGCCCCTTTCCCAGTTAAGTAACTAACTACTTGATTCCATCCTTGGTAGACGGGTCAAGGGGCGAAGCCTTTATTTAATGAAGGCAAATAATCGTAATTAAAGGGAAATAAACGATAAAAATGCAACATACAAACATGCAAATGCTCACTGAAAATTAAAAAAGGATGCAACACTCATAACTTAATCAGACAAATGCTAATTGAAATATTTTTGTTTTGCAATTGCAATTTCAGAAACATCTAATTTTTTTCGGGGTTTTGCCATATTCAAAATTTTTGTAGTTTTGAAATATCCAATTTTTGTGATTTTTAAATATTCAATTTTTTTAGGTTTTGCAATATTCATTTTTTTTTTTTTGTGGTTTTGAAATATTCAATTTTTGAAATAAGACATCAACTGCATAAACTAAGGACCAGCATGGAACTTGGATCAAAAGAGCATATTCATTCGTCAACTTTAATTCCCACATTATTCTTTAATGACCTAATCCAGACTTATTGTGCTTGAATTATGTTTGTAATCGTGATCCCATTCGATGGTCCGACCCTTAGTCAACCTTGGCTGTTCTTTAGGCTTGGAGCATACCTCTTTAGAAAGAAATAAAAAATTTGTTTAGAAAGCCCGCGAGAGAGTTCCGGAGACTTAAAAAGATGTCCTTCCACCCTATTATCCATTGGGGTTCGATCATTTTCTTTACGGGATATTTAACGACCTTGCGCTTCCTTTTCATTTGATTTCGTGACCTTTTGTGGTAACATTTGTAATGTTGAGCGGCCTCTTGATTTGGTTGGCTTTTTGCCCTTTTGCTTTTCTTTTGCTTTTGCGGGGCGGATCTCTCCCCCTTTTTTTATGATGGTCTCCTACTAAGACGGCGGGTATTTTCAGTAATCTATTCTAAGCCTCGTTCCATCATCGTGGGCTGAAAGTAAAACAAAAGTTTTCTTTCGAAAAGAATGAGTTGTACTTTTCCACTTTTAGTCAAGCTTTCGGTGTTCCTCGGACTTCACATCTCTTGTTACTCACGAACCAAACGTGTTTGTGTGCAATAATGCATCTTAGTTAGATTATCAAAGACTAATAAGGGAATTTGAATTTTCCAATCTTCCGACTTTACTGGTCCTTGCACCATGCTGATCGTTTAAACTAAAGGTAGTACTTCTTAAGATACAAACCGTTCCAAGGGTGAGTTAACTCTTGTCTTTCTGCATTGACTAAACGATAAGCGTTACCAGGAAAAGCATGCGATATGACATACGGTCCTTCCCAGTTGGGTTGGAGCTTAGAACGCGGACCACCAGGTTTTACAAAGATTTTTTTCACAGCCATTTCACCAACTTTAAACTTTCGTTTAATAACTTTCTTTTGGTAAAAACGTGCTAATATGTCTGATATACTCTTGCGTGATTAGCGGCTGACCATCTTTTCTCATCTAAGAGTTCCAGCTGAGCAAGGAGCGCGGAGCGATTCTCATCAATAGAAAATTCCTTGCTCAATTGTACTCTTAATGATGGGATGAGGACTTCGTATGGAACCACCGCCTCCATTCCAAATGTTAAGGAATAAGGAGTTTGCCTAGTGGGAGTGCGGATTGAAGTTCGGTATGCCCATAGAGCCTCAATTAATTTTTCTGGCCAGTCCGATAATTTATTAGACTTAAACGTTTTCTTGATAATTTTTATCAGAGTTTTATTGGTTGCTTCTGCTTGGCCATTGCCTTGCGGATAATAAGGAGATGAATGATGCAATGCAATTTTATACCTGTTGCAGAGGTCCTTCAGCTCTTGTGATATGAACTGCGGTCCATTGTCGGTGACGATGGTGTTTGGAATTCCGAATCTGGTAATGATATTCTTCATGATGAACTTGCAGACCGTTGATGCTTTGATCTGCGTGTATGCTTCGGCTTCCGCCCAATTGGTGAAATATTCCGTTGCCGTGAGAATGAAAGATTTTTGCTTGATGGCAGAATAAGGATTACCAAGGGGTCCAATGACATCGAATGCCCACATGGAGAAAGGCCATGGGGATGAGACATGATGGAGTGAAGATGCGTGAGAATGGATCTTGTCGGCATGAAGTTGACACTTAGCACACCTACGAACATACCCTACACAATCTTATTCCATGGTTGGCCAATAGAATCCTTGTCTAAGGATTTTCTTTGATAGCATTTGTCCGTTAACATGGCCACCACAAACTCCAGCATGAGCCCCTTCCATAATCTTCCAAAGCTCATGTTCATCCAGACATCTCAAGAGAACACCATCAAATCCATGTTTATATAGAGTTCCTCCAACTAAGGTGTATCTCTAAGCAACTCTCCTGATAGCCCTTTTCTCCTCAATAGTGGCTTCTTCGGGGTATGACTGATTTTCACAGTACTTAGCAATTTCATAATACCATGGTTTATCCTTGTCTTCCATCTCTTGTTGCCAATCTAGCAGCATAATTTCTCGCTTTTCTATAATATCCCCATCTCTAACCTTCTTCAACAGTTTCTCTTTAACCTTAAGGAAGGAAGGGTCTTTCACGGCAGGAGACAGACGCCTATGAACAATGATCGACTCAGATTGCCTGTTGATCGGGAAATTTAGAAAAGATGCGAGGGAAGCTAAAGCGTCAGCTAGAATGTTTTGATTCCGTGGAACATGGACAAAGATCAGTTTGGTGAAAAGCTTAGCATAAGCTGAAGTGAGTTCTTGATAAGGCTTGAGTTTAGGATCAAGGGTACGATACTTAGTAAGCACTTGACGAAGAATTAGCTGACTATCACCCACAATTCTCAGTTTGGTGGCACCATGGAGATGAGCGGCCTCGAGGTCAGCGAGGAGAGCCTCATATTCAGCTATGTCACTGGTGACATAGAAATCAAGCTGAAAGGTTTGTGGAATAGTGATACCTTCAAGTGATAAGAGAACTGTAAGGATTGAGGTTTTCGGATCCGGTTATCGGGTCAGTTTTCAGGGTCGTATCCCGTAGTTCAGGCCCTGATGGGACTGAGACTCTGTTCTGTTTCGCGTCGAGCTGGCTCGACGCGGTTTAAACGGCGTCCAGCAGTGTAGACGCGTTTTAGGCTATGCCACGTGGGCTGGCCTTGGGTCGCGAGAATACGACCCCGGTCATATCGTCTGAATGGCGTCTTGGATGGACGACGCCATTCAGAGTACGACCCTGGCTTGTCAGTGTACGGCCCGGTCTTGTCATCTGAAAGACGTCGGGCATACACGACGCATTTTACTCAATTTCTGGTTGACCCCGCGAACCCTCCTTCCTTTTCCTCATGTCCTCCTCCCTCTTCTCTCTCCTCTCTTCCCCGGCGGCTCCGGCGATCCCTCTTCCCCCTCCTTCTTTTCCTCCCACCATTTCGTCTCTCCCTCCACTTCATCGACCTCCTAACTCTCACCACTACCACCACCACCTCCTCTGCGGCATTTTCTCTCCGGACGGCGGATGACGTCCCGGGGGAGTAACGACGTCCTCGGCGGTACCGGCAGAGGCGTGGGTGAGACGGGTTGGCGGCTCGGAGCTTGGAGGAGTTCGAGTAACCGGTAGGGTGACGATCCCCGTGGTGTTTCAACTTAAAACCATATTTTCCTGCTTTGAAGCATGATGCGTGTATGGTGGTTTCTATTGTTAGAATTGAGTGGCCTCAAAGCCAATCATTGTACATTCTAGTTCAGATTATTAATAAAGGCAATTATTTCTTCATTTAATAGTTCTCGCAAACGACTATCGTAACGAAGGTCCATAGACAAATGTATGGGATATTGAATCATGATGAGATCATGATAGTGAGATCAATATCCTAAGGCAATTGTCTTAAATAGTTCTCGATCATAGGATATTTGAGTTGGACATTAAATATCCGATAAGATCGACACAAGTTATGTCTGCTCATGTGATGAGGGTGAATGATCTCACATTCACTCGTGTGGTGACACTAAGACAAACAAGTGGGTGCTCATTAGAGAATGAGTTCACTGAACAGACCCAAATAAGAATTCCTGGATGGTAATTATACCTATTAGTCAACCAAGGAATTCAATCGTTGCAGTAACACAGTTGGTCCTTTGACCTGAGTCACCAATGATACCTTGTGTGTGGACCATTGTATCTTGATTCTCTGACTCGTGGACTTTAACCATTAAGTCCATCATAATCGGTCTTTCAGATACAGTGGAAAGCTTGCGAAGGTAATTGAGTGAACAACAAGGGATCACTCACTCTTGGTATAAGACTGGAGAGAGAATGTCCTATGGATGTGTACACAGAAATCCCTGACCAGGGTCAAATGAAAGAGATGTCTTTCTAGATATTAACTGTGTACTAGAATCCATCTGGATAATGCGATAGAGGGTTTGACTATAAAACCATACCTTTGCGTTATCGGGACATTGCATGAGTGAAGGATTATATCTGTGCGGTATCGGCAGACGGAAAGGTTCAATTGAAGGGAACAGTATCCCTTATATCTTCTGGGATCATGAGGTAGTGTTTGGTGCTGTTCATGATCAGAAGGCTAAGTGAATTAATCATTGGATGATAATTTACTTGTTTATTAAATTAATCATTTAACATATGATGTTTAAATGTTAATTAATAAATATTAAACTCAAGGAACAGTTCTAAGTTTAATGGGCCTGCAACCGGACTGATATATGGGCCTAGAGGGTCACACACATAAGAGTTCTCGTCAGACGGTGAGAGATGTTAAATTTCATGCTTATCTGGGTTTTTGTGAAAAGCTGCAGGATAAACATGAAGATTTAATGGAGAATTATCCAAGGCCAAACTCTTGGATAATCATGAGGATTAACTGTTGTGCTTATCCTTATTTCTATATAAGGAGGGCCAAGGGGGAGTGGTAAAAAGTTGGTTGGACGAATTTTACTCCCCATATTCTCTCTCTCCTCTCTCTCTCTCTCCTTCTCTCTCTCTTGGAGTGGATCTGTCTCTCTCCGCGCATGGTGGATTTGAGATCTGGTCGGAGCACTCAAGTCGAGGACGAAATCGCGTCTGCTGAGGGGACTGGTGTGGATACCTCTAGAGATCGTGCGCGTGCGCGATTACCGAGTCGGCATCATCCACGGGAGATTCGAAACCCCGCAAAGGTGAAGAACTGTTCTTCCCGCTTAGATTTTAATGTCCGTTTTACGACCCCAGCAACCGATACAATGGAATCATTTTTATTTCCGCTGCGTTCTTGGCGATTCCTTACATCTATGAATGTGGATTCGTGGGTTTTCCTGTGATGGATTGGTTTCCCTCTTCGTTTTCCCCTTCTTGGGTGTTTTTGGGGCAAATTTGGAGTTTAAGGGGACCCTCGGGTCGAGCTGCAGAAACCAGGTTTCTGATGCTAAATGACGTCGTGCTAGGACGACGCCATTCAGAATGGCGACGGACTAGGACGACGCCATTTAGGCAGAAATTGTCCCGATAACGGTTTCTGACATAGTGGACTTCTATTGTAAATGGCGTCCAGGGGCAGCGACGCGTTTTAAAAGACGACGACTTGGCACGATGTCTTTTAGGCCATGTTCTGAGGACGAGATTTCATGAACCAGTTTAGGAGACTTGAATGGCGTTAGCCTTGGGCGTCGCGATTCAAGACAAATCACATTAATTCATGCTATTAACATATCTTCACATTGTTAGATAGTTCGGTTAACTGCATGTTTGAAATCATACTCGAGGATAAGGATTTTCATGTGATCGGATCGCACTGTGTTGTGTTTTGTGCGACCGTGGACCTAGAGTGACAGTTGTAGCGCTTGCCACCCTGTGTCGGTGTGGGAGGGACACAACGTCGGTGTGGGAGTGGCGGGGTGACGCCTAGTGAGAGAGGGTCACCTGGTGAACCCCGGGGTTAGCTAGTACTGGTGTGGGAGTGGTACCTGTGGAGTGTCACTCGTGCTGAGGGAAGGAGTAACCACCTGAGCCAATTGGGCCGGAGTAGCTAGCGTGCTATCCGAGGGGTTATTGTTTGGTCTCAGCGGGTCGGTGTTTCCCACGTTTGTTTTTGTGGTGGACGTGTTTTGACGAGACGCTGGTTGTGGGCTCCTTGGTAGAATGTTTTCTGAGATATGCATGTTACATTCCGAATGCATGTGGTTTATATCGAGAATTAGGAGTAGTAATTACTACTTTACTCGTTTACTTTACCTTTATTTGTGTTGCTACACTTTGGGTGCGTGAGTGGGCGGTGGGGATCGAAGGATCCCTACTGAGTCTTTTCGTTAAGACTCACCCCTGCGGTTTTCAGGTGAAGATTCCAGGCAGGCTTAGTGAGGGGAGTGCTGCTCTGGGTTGCGCGCCAGCAGCCATTGTTCCGGGATATGCCCCGACGTAATTGTTATTTTATTTTCTAGCCTGTACACTTAATTATTTCTTTTCAGTTGGAGTATGTAATTATTTGCTATGTCGAGTCGCATTGTAATAACTTTTAATTCTTGCACTTCCCTTTTAATTCAATGCGATGTGAATGTTTAGCTTAGTTAATTATTTATTTCCCAGACTTATCTAGATCCTGGTTTGGCTCCAAATTAATGATTCGGTACCCATTTAGTAATCGGATCCCCGATTATAGGGTGGCGGGTCGTTACAATTAGTATTAGAGCATTCGGTCTGGCAAATAAATGAAAATAACTAGGTTAAATATCGTAGGTCCGGCAAATAATTATATTATCCGGTACAGGCACGGCGGTAGTGTAGGTTTTAGGATTCTAATTAGAACCTTTTGATTTTTGTGATTGTAGGCGATTAGATTGCTCCTAGGAAGAGGATGCCAATTATTAGAGAGCGGGGAGATGTCCCTAGTGGATTTGAGGCCAGTAGGCCGAGTATAGAGCATTTCATGGAGGCTATGATGGACACGATGGCTAGATATCAGACCCGAGACTCTAGTGAGAGTTCCAGTGCTCGGGGAGGATCTTCAGCTACACTGGAGAAATTTCTGAAGCTGAAGCCGCCTCATTTCACCAGTCGTCCCGACCCTGATGAGGCTGTTCATTGGTTAAGGGAGATGGAAAAGACTTTTGATACTTTGGATTGTGCGGCAGTTGAGAAGACTCCGTTGGCTACCTTCATGTTGAAGGATGATGCCTATGATTGGTGGATCACTTTGAAGAGTTTGTCATATGCGGATAGGAGTCTCAGAGAGATTCCATGGGAGACTTTCGTGAAGGAATTCAATGCACAGTATTTCCCTAGGCATGTTCAGAGGGCCAAGGAGAGGGAATTTATGGAGCTGACCCAAGGAAGCATGTCAGTGCTTGAGTACCAGACGAAGTTTGTTTCACTTGGGAGGTTTGTGCCTTTTATCTCAAGAGACGAGGAGCGTCGGACTGAGAGGTTTGTGGATGGATTGAGGTCCAGTCTGAGGAGTTTTGTGGTGTCCCACTGTTGTACAGATTTGGCATCGGCGGTTAGGTGTGCCGCGGCAGTAGAGGCACAGCAGGATCAGTCAGCCCGGGAGAGGGGACTGACTACTCAGGGACCAGTTCGTGGCAGGGGGAAGGCAGTAGCAGCAGCTCCTTTGTCCGGATCAGGATCATCTTCACTCGGCTCCAGGTTCAGGAGATTCTTTCGAGGCAGTGGCAGCAGTAGCGGTAGCAACGGTAGCAGCAGACCTAGACAAAGACAACAGAGTCAGTCGGTGTCCAGCGCTCAGCAGGAGACAGCTCAGAGGCTTCCGGCAGCCTGTCGGCATTGCGGTGGCACTCACGGTGGGACTCAGTGTCCTGCTTTTTCTGGGAGGTGTTACACTTGTGGCCAGCAGGGCCATTTGGCGAGGTATTGCCCACAGGGACATGGTCAAGGGCAGGGACCAGGTGACCAGAAGAAGCCGAGGACCCAGGGGAGAGTTCTAACTATCACCAGGAAGGAGGCTCGTGCATCCAACTTGGTGGAAGGTACACTTTCTGTCCTTGGGAACTCCGCACATGTGTTAATTGATTCGGGTGCTTCGCATTCTTTCATTTCTGAGCAGTTCGTAGATGTTGTTTCTGCACCCGTTGATGAGATATCTGATGGAGTGATGGTGGAGGTTCCTTCTGGGGATTTCTTGTTGTCTTATAACTGTTTGAGTGAAGTTTTCTTGACCATTGAGGGCCATGAGTTACCTGCCCAGTTAGTTGTACTTGCCATTTGCGACTTTGATGTCATCCTGGGCATGGACTGGTTGGAAGCTTATTATGCCGAGGTGGACTGCCACAGGAAGAGGGTGCGTTTATCTATTCCAGACATCCCGACCTTCTACTTCCAAGGTATTAGGCTCTCTTCTCGAGGTATTCTCATTTCTGCCTTTAAGGCTCAGAGGTTGCTTGTTGGTGGTTGTGAGGCCTTCCTTGCCTCTGTTGTTTTAGCTGATGTTAGTGGTAGTCCCAGTCCTTTGGAGGTGCCTGTAGTTTGTGACTTTGTAGACGTGTTTCCTGAGGAGTTGCCTGGCCTTCCTCCTCAGCGAGAGGTTGAGTTTACTATTGAGCTTGCACCAGGTACGGCGCCCCTGTCTAAGGCCCCGTATCGGATGGCGCCAGCCGAACTCGCTGAGTTGAATGCGCAATTGCAGGAATTGCTGGATAAGGGTTTCATTCGTCCTAGTACTTCTCCGTGGGGTGCTCCAGTTCTATTTGTCAGGAAGAAGGATGGTTCTCTGAGGTTGTGTATTTATTATAGACAGCTGAACCAGGTGACGATAAAGAACAAGTACCCACTTCCGAGGATTGATGATCTGATGGATCAGTTGCAGTCTGCGAAGGTATTTTCAAAGATTGACTTGAGATCAAGGTACTACCAGATGAGGATCCGTGAGGTTGATGTTAGCAAGACGGCCTTCAGGACTCGGTATGGACATTATGAGTTTTTGGTTATGCCTTTTGGCTTGACCAATGTTCCGGCAGCTTTTATGGATTTGATGAACCGGGTCTTCAGGGCCTATCTGGATCAGTTTGTGGTGGTATTTGTAGATGATATTTTGGTATACTCTTCTTATGAGGAGGAGCATGCCACACATCTTCAGGTGGTATTGCAGGTTCTGAGAGAGCACCAACTCTATGCCAAGTTTAGCAAGTGTGAATTCTGGCTGGACAAGGTGCACTTCCTAGGGCATGTCATTTCTGGTGATGGCATAGCAGTGGATCCAGCCAAGATTGAGGCAGTAATGGACTGGAGCAGGCGTACAACAGTAACTGAGATCAGGAGCTTCTTGGGGCTAGCAGGTTATTACAGGCGGTTTGTCCAGGGTTTTTCTTCGATAGCGGCCCCCTTGTCGAGGTTGACTCGTAAGAGAGTTCGTTTCGTATGGACCGAGGAGTGCGAGCGGAGTTTCATTGAGTTGAAGACTCGCCTCACTTCGGCTCCAGTGTTGGTGCTTCCATCGGGCTCCGGTGGATTTGTGGTTTATTCTGATGCATCATGTCGAGGTTTAGGTGCAGTTCTGATGCAACATGGTAAGGTTGTGGCCTATGCTTCTAGGTAGTTGAAGAAGCATGAAGAGAACTATCCCACTCATGACTTAGAGTTGGCAGCTGTGGTTTTTGCACTGAAGATCTGGCGGCATTATTTGTATGGAGAGAAATTTCAGGTTTTTACTGATCACAAGAGCCTAAAGTATGTATTCACGCAAAAGGATCTGAACTTGAGGCAGCGCAGGTGGATGGAATTTATCAAGGATTATGATCTCGACCTGTCTTATCATCCGGTCAAGGCGAATGTGGTGGCAGACGCCTTGAGTCGGAAGACGGTCGTGTCATATCTCATGGTTCGAGAATGGAGATTATTTGAGCAGGTTGTGGAATCTTCCTTTCGGGTTCCACGTGAGGCTGGTAGAGCCGTGTTCGCCAGCTTAACTGTGAGGCCAGCAGTGTACCATGCCGTGATTGAGGCTCAGAGGGCAGATGCAGAGTTACCGCAGATTCTCTAGAGACCAGAGGTGGAATTGTGGGATGATAGTACAGTCAGGTTTAAAGGCAGACTTTATGTTCCGGTCAAGGAGGATGTGCGCAGGAGTGTCCTGGATGAGGCGCACCGTTCTAGATATGCAGTGCATCCCGTAACAACTAAGATGTATCATTGTTTGAGGAGGCACTTTTGGTGGCCTAGCATGAAGAAGGACGTGGCTGAGTATGTAGCAAAGTGCCTGACTTGTCAACAGGTTAAGGCAGAACATCAAAGACCCGGAGGATTGTTGCAGCCTTTGCCGATCCCGGAATGGAAATGGGAGCATGTGACTATGGACTTTGTGATGGGATTACCTGTGTCCCCTGGCAGAAGAGACGCGATCTGGGTCGTTGTTGATCGATTGACCAAGTCGGCACACTTCCTGGCTATTAGGAAGGACTGGTCAGTCGGTAAGTTGGCTAAGCTGTTTGTGGATCGGATCATCTCTCTGTACGGGGTGCCCTTATCCATCGTGTCAGACTGGGATCGGAGATTTACTTCTAGATTCTGGAAGAGTTTTCAGATGGCCTTGGGCACGCAGTTGGCCGTCAGCTCGGCCTATCATCCCGAGACTGATGGGCAGTCGGAGAGGACCATTCAGACTCTGGAGGATATGCTCAGGGCATGTTGCTTAGATTGGGGAGGTTCTTGGGAGCAACACTTGTCTACAGTGGAGTTTGCTTACAACAACAGTTATCATACTAGTATCGGCATGGCGCCTTATGAGGCATTGTACGGGCGACCGTGTTGATCCCCTGTGAATTGGTCTGAGATTGGTGAGAGGCAGATAGCAGGACCAGAGTTGGTTCACCAGTGTGCTGAGGTTGCCAGAGTGGTGCAGCAGAGGTTGATTACAGCTCAGAGCAGACAGAAGAGTTATGCAGACGTCCGTAGGAGACCACTCGAGTTTGAGGTTGGGGACCATGTGTTTCTCCGAGTCTCACCTTCCAAGGGTGTGATGAGATTCGGGAAGCGAGGTAAGCTGAGTCCGTGATATATTGGGCCTTTTCCCATTCTTGTTTGAATTGGGGAAACGGCGTATCAGCTAGCCTTACCTCCCAATCTTGCAGGGGTGCACGATATGTTCCATGTTTCTTTGCTGAGGAAGTATGTTCAGGATCCATCTCATGTTTTAGATTTTTCAGAATTGGAAGTCGCTGAGGACTTGTCCTTTCCAGAGTTTCCAGTACGTATTGAGGATCGCAGGGATCAGGTCCTTCGGAACAAGGTTGTACCTCTGGTTAAGGTGATTTGGCAATATCGCTCCGGGGGCGAGGCGACCTGAGAGCACGAGGATGAGATGCGGCAACAGTTTCCCTACCTTCTCTTGTGAGTTCTCTTGTGAGCTTGTATCTGTGTGTTTCAACCTCGTTAATTGTAGTAGGCAATTTCGGGGACTAAATTCTTTTAAGGGGGGGAGAATGTAAGGATTGAGATTTTCGGATCCGGTTATCGGGTCAGTTTTCGGGGTCGGATCCCGTAGTTCAGGCCCTGATGGGACTGAGACTCTGTTCTGTTTCACGTCGAGCTGGCTCGACGCGGTTTAAATGGCGTCCAACAGTGTAGACGCGTTTTAGGCTGTGCCACGTGGGCGCCACGTGGGCTGGCCTTGGGTCGCGAGAGTACGACCCCGGTCATATCGTCTGAATGGCGTCTTGGATGGACGACGCCATTCAGAGTACGACCCTGGCTTGTCAGTGTACGGCCTGATCTTGTCATCTGAAAGACGTCGGACATACACGACGCATTTTACCCAGTTTCTGGTTGACCCCGTGAACCCTCCTTCCTTTCCCTCATTTCCTCCTCCCTCTTCTCTCTCCTCTCTTCCCCGGCGGCTCTGACGATCCCTCTTCCCCCTCCTTTTCCTCCCACCATTTCGTCTCTCCCTCCACTCCATCGACCTCCTAACTCCCACAACTACCACCACCACCTCCTCCGCGGCGTTTTCTCTCCGGATAGCGGCCGACGTCTCGGGGGAGTAACGACGTCCTCGGCTGTACCGGCGGCGGCATGGGCGAGACGGGTTGGCGGCTCGGAGCTTGGAGGAGTTCGAGTAACTGGTAGGGTGACGATCCCCGTGGTGTTTCAACTTAAAACCATGTTTTCCTGCTTTGAAGCATGATGCGTGTATGGTGGTTTCTATGAATGTGGATTCGTGGGTTTTCCTGTGATGGATTGGTTTCCCTCTTCGTTTTCCCCTTCTTGGGTGTTTTTGGGGTAAATTTGAGGTTTAAGGGGACCCTCGGGTCGAGCTGCAGAAACCAAGTTTCTGACGCTAAATGACGTCGTGATAGGAAGACGCCATTCAGAATGGCGACGGGCTAGGACGACGCCATTTAGGCAGAAATTGTCCCGATAACGGTTTCTGACAGTGGACTTCTGTTGTAAATGGCGTCCAGGGGCAGTGACGCGTTTTAAAAGACGACGACTTGGCACGACGCCTTTTAGGCCATGTTCTGAGGCCGAAATTTCATGAATCAGTTTAGGAGACTTGAATGGCGTCGGCCTTGGGCGTCGCGATTCAAGACAAATCACATTAATTCATGCTATTAACATATCTTCACATTGTTAGATAGTTCGGTTAACTGCATGTTTGAAATCGTACTCGAGGATAAGGATTTTCATGTGATTGGATCGCACTGTGTTGTGTTTCGTGCGACCGTGGACCTAGAGTGACAGTTGTAGCGCTTGCCACCCTGTGTCGGTGTGGGAGGGACACAGCGCTGGTGTGGGAGTGGCGGGGTGACGCCTAGTGAGAGAGGGTCACCTGGTGAACTCCGGGGTTAGCTAGTACCGGTGTGGGAGTGGTACCTGTGGAGTGTCACTCGTGCTGAGGGTAGGAGTAACCACCTGAGCCAGTTGGGCAGGAGTAGCTAGCGTGCTATCCGAGGGGTTACTGTTTGGTCTGAGCGGGTCGGTGTTTCCCACGTTTGATTGTGTGGTTGACGTGTTTTGACGAGACGCTGGTGGTGGGCTCCTTGGTAGAATGTTTTCTGAGATATGCATGTTACATTCCGAATGCATGTGGTTTATATCGAGAATTAGGAGTAGTAATTACTACTTTACTCGTTTACTTTACTTTTATTTGTGTTACTGCACTTTAGGTGCGTGAGTGGGCGGTGGGGATCGAAGGATCCCTACTGAGTCTTTTCGTTGAGACTCACCCCTGTGGTTTTCAGGTGAGGATTCCAGGCAGGCTTAGCGAGGGGAGTGCTGCTCTGGGTTGCGAGCCAGCAGCCGTTGTTCCGGGGTATGCCCCGACGTAGTTGTTATTTTATTTTCTGGCCTGTACACTTAATTATTTCTTTTCAGTTGGAGTATGTCGAGTCGAATTGTAATAACTTTTAATTCTTGCACTTTCCTTTTAATTCTATGCGATGTGAATGTTTAGCTTAGTTAATTATTTATTTTCCAAACTTATCTAGATCTTGGTTTGGCTCCAAATTAATGATTCGGTACCCATTTAGTAATCGGATCCCCGATTATAGGGTGGCGGGTCGTTACAAGAACAATGCCGATACCCTTTCCGTGAGAGTTCAGAGCTCCGTCAAAATGCAGAGTCCACATATAATCATTAATTTTGTTTATGGACATTAGTTCCTCATCCGGAAACTTCGATCGGACTAGATCAAATCGAGGAAGAGGGTGATGAGCAAGATGTTCTGCTATGGCATAGCCTTTGATTGCTTTTTGCTGAATGTAGGTGATATCAAACTAGGATAGAAAGCTCTGCCAACGTGCTAACCTATCAGTGAGGACAGATCTTTCAAGAAGAAACTTAATGAGATTCATCCTAGTAATGAGATGAACTTCGTGGGCCAAAAAATAATGCTTCAACTTTTGAACTACCCACACAAGTGTTCCACATGTTTTCTCCATCGCCGTGTACCTTTGTTCTGCGGAGTTGAGAAGTTTTGAGAGATAGTAGGCTGCTCTCTCCTTTCCTTCTTCATCTTCTTGTGCTAAGACAGTCCCCACCGCATCATCTAGGAAAAAAATATATAGAATTAAAGGTTTGTCCGGAGATGGTGGTCTCAAGACAGGAGGACTTGCCAAGTATGTCTTCAATCCATCAAATGCCTCATGACACTTATCATCCCAATCAAATTTGACTTCCAGTTTGGTAAGCTCGTAAAACGGCTTATACCTTTGTGAGTGTTGAGAGACAAAGCAGCGAATAAACTGCAACCTCCCGATCAATCCTCTTAATTCTTTCAAATTCTTGGGAGGTGGCATCTCTCTGATAGCCTTCGCCTTGTTGGGATCGATCTCAATGCCCCGTTTACTTACAATAAATCCCAATAATTTTCCTGATGATACTCCGAATACACACTTCTTGGGATTCATCTTCAATTGGTATTCTCTTGACCTTTCCAAAACCTTTGCTAGAACTTCAGCATGCTCAGCTTTCGTCTTAGATTTAACCAAATATCATCTACATACACTTCCAAGTTAATATGCATCATGTCATGGAATATTGTCATCATGGCTCTTTGATAAGTAGTTCCAGCATTCTTTAGTCCAAAAGGCATGACGACATAACAATATGTTCCCCAAGGTATGGTGAACGATGTTTTCTCTTGATCCTCTTCTGCCAACTTATTTTGATTATATCTTGAGAACCCATCCATAAATGACAATGTCTCATAGCCAGCTGTGTTGTCAATGAGTACATCTATGTGAGGCAGTGGAAAATCGTCTTTAGGACATGCTCGGTCCAAATCTCAGAAGTTAATACAGATTCTGACTTTCCCATCCTTTTTCATAACCGGGACTATGTTGGCCACCCATTGCAGATAGAGGATGACTCTAATAAACTTGGCTTTATGCAGCTTATCGACCTCTTCTTTTATTTTCAAAGCCATCTGAGGGTGGAATCACCTTAGCTTTTGTTTTACCGGGCTAACTCCATCTTTCAATGTCAATCTGTGCTCCACCAAAGAAGAATCTAGTCTCGGCATATCTTCATAACTCTAGGCGAATGTGTCCTTATACTCTTTGAGAACTTGGACCACTGCCTCTTCGTCTACTTCAGATAGATTCTTATTGACGAGGACAACCTTAGGTTCATCTTTGGTACCTAGATTGATTTCTTTGGTAGGCTCTTCTACTGCAGTTGAGGGTTCATCAAATCTCTTCACTCCACAGGCATACGCCTCAACCGCATCCTCATCGTCTTCTCCTTCATTAATAGGGTCTTTCTCATGTAACAACTCATATACCTCGTACCCATCGTTGGCTAACTCATCAACTTCACATTCTTCTGGCATTTGAATAGGATCTGCTAACAGCTGAGGGATCTGGGAGCAAGAAAGGCATCTTAAAGTTAGATCCTAGAGGTATCTATTCGGAACTCGTCTACTCTTAGATTTCCTAACCTTTTTAACCTGCCTAGCACTAGACTTCTTAACTTCACTAGACTCCCTATCCTGACCTAATGAGGATGAAGAAGGATAAAAATCAAGGGGTACAGGAGAGAATACAGGTGAATCTTCCCAAGAGGAGAGATAGAGCAGATCTAGAAGAGAATCTTACCCGAACGACCAGCGCAATGGGGCACGATCGGACAAGTACGAGGTTTCTTCAATGAGGATTTGGGAGGGAAAAGTTGCCGAATTGGCGTTTTTTTTTTGGAGTTATTTGTGTTTATCATGAAGCAAGAATGGATGTGAATAGGGGGAAAATGAAATGATGGAGGTAACGGCATCAATGCCTAGGGATTGGGGGGATCATACAACAATATGTCCCAGATCAAATCGTAGATCCTCTCAAGATCGAGAGGAATCTGAGGAATAAGATCCTAAGGAGATATGGTAATAATAACGGACGGAGCCCATAGAATGTCTTCAGTGATAATCCGCGACCAAGTCGGGGTCAAGAGCAGAGTGCGGAACAGAGTATGAAGTGTGAGAATGTGATGGGGATAGGTCCCCCTCCAGAGAAGATCTGTAGTATAACCAGCTTCATAGGGGTCATCTGGCTTCCCTTCATTAGTCTCTTCAGTCAGCAGAATCCTTTTGTCAAAAATGGCCCCGGGCCTTTTAATTAATTCATCTATCAGTGGCGGCCACTCTGGTTCTGACGGACTTAAGAATAATCTGTTTAGTGCAATATACAAATCCCATGTGTCAAACCAACGGTACCATTCACGTTCTGGATCTTGAGTCTTCCTCATTTTCATCGGCCGCAGAGTCTCTAAAGACTTGTACGTCAGTAGTTGTGAACAATGTCTAACCAGATCCTTCCCATATACATCATGCAAGTCGAAGTGGGAGGTGATCACTATTGTATTATCATGGTCATGTGAATCACGAGCCCTTTAACAAAATGAGTGGACAAGGTCCAAGTCAAGGGATCCCAATTTTCTTTGTAGGGGATGACCATTGTTTTCCATATCTTCTTACCATCTTCACCTTCTTGTTGTTCTACAATATTATGCCTCACTTTCTCTGGCTTGTAGCCTAAGCCGCTACCATATACCCTTCTCTCATCTGTCACTGGTTTAATTCTTCTTTACAGCCGGATGCCCAGACCTTTTCCAGGTTGATATCCCACCTTTAGCATGATGTTCCAGCCTGGGGTATTCGTGGACTTCTTCCGTTTTACGACATCGATCGGGTAAGATGTAGGTATGGTATGCTTAAAGGTCTCTGCCGAAAGGATATAGGTTTGGCATAAGGAGATGGCTGGCCTTTGAGCAGTCAGAAGGACTGGATTAGGACTTATATTCAGCGAGTGGGTTGCAGCAAGGATAGGCATACTAGTGACTTTGATGATATGTCCTTTGTGAGGGAACTTCAGGCATTGGTGGTTTGTTGATGGAATCGCCTCAAGTGACTTGATGTAGGGACGACCGAGTATGCCTTTCAGTGAAGGGTCGATCTCGAGAATATGAAATTTGACTTCAGCATGACAAGCAGGGCCTAACTCTACCTTCAAATAGACCATACCCAGAGGGGAACGGGTAGAGTTATCATAGGCTGTGACAGAAATGGGAGAAGGCAACCATTTTTCTTTCGGGACTCTGCAGAGCTCCAGAGTTCTCAGTGGTAACACATTGATAGATGCCCCGGTATCTACTAGACATGTATCCACAGCCTTTCTACATATGTTGACAGTTATACTTAACGCCATACTTCTTGCTACCAACGGTGCTAGTTCAGAAGTGTGGAAAGATATAGAGGGTTGATCCCCCTGAGGTACCAACAATGCGGTGACCTTTTCTGCTGGCACATCTTCACTGACCATTACCCGTTGTAGGTAGTCCATCAGGACTTCTTGATGGATCTTGGACCTTTTGATCAGCTCTAATATAGAAATGCGTGCCGGTATTCTATCCAGCTGTTTCAACAAATTATAGTGAGTACTAGGTATACTTTCTACATTCTGGACCTCTTCTATCGACTGTAATGGGACATCTCGTACCGTAGACTAAGGGAACACCTTGTTAAATATTCGGCCGCTTGGGAGCGTATGTTCTTCAATAGCGGAAACTCTAGGCGTTATCTTGAGCACTGCCGAGTTGAGAAGCGGTCTAGAGGGTGTAATGGTTTGGTAAAAGGGTGTTGGTAGGTTATCTGATGGAAGTAAGGGGACTCGGATGAGTGGTTTGGAGGGTTGTGGGTATGGATAAGCGGGTGACGGTGATGGGTTATTTAGTGGAGGCACTGTGCAGATGAGCGGTTAAGAGGGTTGTATGGTACCCGTGCGAGTGGTCGTTGTAGGTGACGTAGGGAATGGTATACGGAGTAATGGTTTAGATGGCATGAGGGGTGTATAATTGACTTACGGAGGGTTGTTTGGTGAAGATATGGTGGTGGAGGGTGTGACGGGGTTGATGGTAATAGGTTGTGGTTTGGGTATGCGGAGGGTGCGGCGATGCGGTTGCTCGGCAGTGCTTGATACATGACTTGTTGAATAGATAGAGGAAGAATCCTCTACTTTCCACTGTTGCCCTCTACTTGCCTCAGATTGGCTACCTGTCAAAATGGGTGCAATTTGGTTTTGATGTTCCGGCAGCGGGTTCTGCACTATGCCCATATTCTGTGGTGTTGCTTGTTGTATCGGCGCTCTTTAGATTGGCTGCTGCTGCTGTGGTGGTTGTGGTTGCTACTGTGGTCTTTTTGCCTTTAAGGCGGCTATGTACTTCTTCATTTCTTCCCAATCAATCCCTCCTTGATCATTGAGATGATGAATGTAATCTCGAAAGTGAATGCAAGCATCTACTGTGTGTCCTGGTTGACGATGGAACACACAGTAGCAGGACATGTCAACATTTGGTGGCCAAACGGCCCTTTCCTTTGGCAGCACTATGGCATTGGCCGCCATAAGGGCATTGAATATATCCGTGAGGGATTCTGGTAATTGTGGGTATACCGACCTTCTGGGGCCAGGAGGTCGTCTGTTGTGCATAGTCAATAGGAGGAGGAACATGGGTGTAATTCGGCTGCTGCCGAGGTTGCTGGGGGGGGTGTTGTGGTGCTGATTGAAGCTGCTGAGTAGGAGGCCTGTAAGTAACCCTATTGGTTTTGAGGCCTCGATGACTGATATTGTTGTTGATTCCTCATAAGCTGGGGTTGATTATTGTTTATTATACTGACCTGTTTATGAGACAATGTATCCTCGGTAGTTGGACCCATAGAAGAAGAGTTGGGGATAATAGACCTCCGAGGTAGGGGCCTATTAGGTCGATGAGAATCAAAGACGCTAGCAAAGGTGGAGTCTTTGAATGCATTATGAGCGTAACACGCTCTCTCATACAGATCTGCCATGGTAGCTAAGTTATTCAATGTTAGCATTAGCTTGTACTGTGGGGTGGCGTTGGCAACCATCATCTTTTCCAATTCTTGTTCGGAGAAATGATCTCTTATCTTTTCAGCCATCCCTCGCCACCTATCGGCGAACACTATGAAATCTTCATCCAGCTTCATCTTTTCATTGAATAAGTCAGTAATGGACAAGGTAGGTGCCACCTTGTCTTTGTATCTTTGCAGGAACCTCTTTGACACTATGTCGAAGTTCTCTACCTCACTTGGGTCTAAAGAGAAGAATCACTCTAAGGCTGATCCCTCCAATGATCTTCTAAAAAGGAAAGCTAGCGTTTTTTTATCATGTTGCTAAAATAATGATTCATACAAGAATTCTTTGATGTGAAGGAAAGGATTGCCTGTGCTGTTGTACTTTCTGTAGACTGGCATTTCAGAAGGTAGGAGATGGAATATTGGCAAATCAGGGACATATAGTTCAGGAGCAGTCTTGTTATCCATATTCTTCTCAAGGTTCTTGAACCGCTCATCCATTTGAGAGATTTTATTAAGTAGGAGCTAAGTGGTAGAATCTGCTGGTGGAGGTGGTGGTTGTTGAAAGGACTGCATCCGCGAGTAAGCAGGTATGCGAAGGCAGTAAGGCTGTGAACTGGCGGCGTTTCTGCCGTATCCGAAAGCATTCTGATAAATTGGGTTTTGTGGCCTAACAGGATGCCATAAACCAGATTGTTGAGGGCTTCTGTGCTGCAGAGTGGAAACATGAAGACCTTCCATGGCTTGAGTAGGGGCTTGATAAGCAGAAGCGTGAACCAAGGGACTTGGCTCGGAAGGATGCAGAGGAGCTTTCCTTTTTAGAATGGATTGCATGGCGTCAAATTGACGAGGATCCACATGATTAGACAGAGCTCCCATGAGGGTAGCGAGATCGGAAGGGTGATCGGTAGAGGGCCCAGCTTGGTCTTGGGCTCTTTTAAAGGTAGGATTGAAGATGACGTGAACACGTGAATGATCACCCAAATCCGGGTGATATTGACCATAGATTTAATTATCCTGAAACTGAGGGGCATGAGCATCTCCCTCGTGTATGGTTTGGAATTGGTCAGGATAACCAGAGATATAGGCGTCTCTTTCATCTTCAGAATAAGATACACCATGAACTTGAGGGGCATAAGCATCTCCCTCGTACTCGACCAGGTCTTCTTGTTCAAAAGCAACCATGCCGACGGTTCTACCTAAACGTAGCATCATTACGTTGAGATGACAATTATTTCAGTCAAGTTGGCACAGATTAACAACTAAGTAGATGCTTACACTGTTTTGAAAGTTACTTGTTGGATCAATTAAATTTTTAAACTCAAGTTCTCTCAATGGGTAGGATCCTCATTTCAATTTAATTTCCACCGTTATGCTCTACGGCTTCACTCACAACGATATGAACAACTATCCGAGATTTCAAATGGTACAACTGGCCCGATGAACAAAGAGAAATTCCTTGCTTTTGGGGACTTACGGAGGTCTTAACACCAACCACTCTAGTCTGACCGAGGGACCGACCCAATCAGAGAGAGGTGAGGATGCTAAGAGAGGTGTTCCTACAGGAGGGGGGTGAGCCCCAATGCAAATGTCCTGTGGCCTGGATTACCTCTAATGTAAAATAAATAAGTATAGGTAACAATGAAATCAATGATTCAAGTGTTATTGACCATGTAAGGATTGAGGTTTCGGGTTCGGTTTTCGGGTCGGTTTCGGGCCGGATCCCCTAGGTCGGACCTTGCGGGGTCTGGAGAATTTCCTCTGAATGGCGTCGGAGGATCACGACGCCTTTCAAACGGCGTCTTGATAGGTGGATGCCATTTAGGCGAATTGTTGTTGTGCCACGTGGGTGCCACGTGGGCGGATTTCGGGCCGCGAGAGTACGGCCCCTGTCTTGTCGTCTGAACGGCGTCCATGATGGACGACGCGATTCAGACTGCCACCCTGCGATGTCAGTGTACGGTGCCTGTCATGTCAGCTGAATGGCGTCCATGGTGGTCGACGCGTTTTAGACAGCTGTCAGTACGGCCCGTCCTGTCATCTGATAGGCGTCCTTCTCGCTCGACGCGTTTTAGGTAGTTTCTGATGACCCCCGCGAGCCCTCCTTTCTTTCCCTCATTTCTCACCTCTCACTCTCTCTCCTCTCCCTCTCCGCCTCCTCCGATCCTACTCTCCGCCATTCCCTTTCTCTTCTTCCTCTCCCACCACTCCAACGCCTCCCTACCTCTCACCTCTGCCACCACCACTTCCTTCGCGGCGTTCCATTCTCCGGACGGCGGCCGACGTCCCGGCGGAGTGGCGACGTTCTCGGGGGTACCGGCGGCGGTCTGCGGCGCGGCGGTTGGGCGACACGGAGCCGGGAGGAGTTCAAGTATCCGGTAGGGGGACGAACCTTGTATGTGTTGCTCGTACTTTCCTAGGCGTGTTTTGATGTGTTTTGGGCTAGATTGAGCATGTTTAGGGGGTGTTCTTGTGGGTATGGCCGCGTTTGTGAATGGGGTTTCGTAGTATATTTGTGGTGGATCAACTGCTCTTCCTCCCCCTTTCCGTTTTGGGGCTTTTCGGGGCATTTGGGGTTAAGAGAGAAACCCTCGGTTCGAACCAGAGAACCAGGTTTCTGGCGCTAAAAGGCGTCGTGCCTGGTCGACGCCTTTTAGAAGGACGTCGGGGCAGTACGACGCGTTTTAGGGCAGAAACCTCCCCTGTTCGAGGTTTAACAGGCTAGGGGTTCTGGCGCTAAATGACGTCATGGGTGGTCGACGCCTTTCAAAAGGACGTCGAGCCACCATGACGCCATTTAGGCAGGAAATCACCCCGACTGAGGGTCCGTCAGCTCGGGATTCTGGGACTAAAAGACGTCATGGGCGGGCGACGCGATTTAAATGGCGTCGGGAGACCATGACGCCTTTTAAGGCAGAAATCCCTTGGGTACTGTTTTCCTGAAATTCTGGATTTATCAACTGATTGGCGTCGTAGGATGTCGACGCGTTTCAAAAGGCGACCACTTGGGTCGACGCCTTTTGGGCCAGATTTCCGTGGCCTCTGTTTTATGAACCAGTTTAGGGAGACTGAATGGCGTCGGCCTTGGGCGACGTGATTCAGGGCAGAACAACACTAATTCATGCCAGTAAAACGTGTTCATACTGCTAGATAGTTAGTTAGTGCATGCCTTAGTGTACTCGGATTCTTCATGACCGGATGGCACTGTGTTGTGTGCCATGCGATCGCGGGCTTTTCACGTGACCGGATCGTACTGTGCCGGGTTTTGGTGGTTTTGTGTTACTGTGGACCTGGAGTGACATTGTAGCGCTTTATCACCCTGTGCTGGTGGGGGCGTGAGCACAGCGCCGGTGGGGGCGTGGGCGGGGTGACGCCTAGTGAGAGAGGGTCACCTGGTGAACCCCGGGGTCAGCTAGTACCGGTGTCGGAGTGGTACATTCGGAGAGTCACTCATGCTGAGGGAAGGAGTAACCACCTGAGCCAGTTGGGCCGGAGTAGCCAGCGTGCTATCCGAGGGGTTACTGTTTGGTCTCAGCGGGTCGGTGTTTCCCACTTTCGCTTGTGTGGACGGTGTTTCCTACTTACGGCTGTGTGGTTGGTGTGTTTCCCACTTTCGGAGGCGTGGTTGGCGTGTTTTGTCGAGACGCAAGTTGTAGGCTTCTTGATAGAATGATTTTAGAAATATGCACGTTACATTTCGAATGCATATGGTTCATATTGAGATCTAGGAGTAGTGTGCTACAGCTTTACTTGCCTTATTACCTGTACCTTTGTCACTGCACTTGTGGGTGTGTGTGTGGGAGGCAGGGGATCGGATGATCCCTACTGAGCCCAATTCTGGTGTGGCTCACTCCCTGCGTTTTCAGGTGTGGTCCTTGTGGCGTGTGGCGGCGCGTGGCGTTCTCCTTGGTGTGCGGACCAGCAGCTATCTTAGTTTCCGGGGTATGCCCCGACGTTGTTGTACTTTATTTCTGCCTGTACTTAATTAATATGTTGGACATGTAATTATTGTTGGACTGTGTACGGACATTATTATTTTACTTCCTGCGCACTGTACCCCTTGTAGTCCGTGTGAATGTTATATTTAATCTTGTTTAACGCTTACTCCTCCAGATGTGCGAATAAGATCCTGGTATGAACCTACAGTTAATGGGCCGACATCCATTTAGTGACCGGGTCTCCGGTCATAGGATGGCGGGTCGTTACAGACCAAATCAGAGCATAGTTTGGTCGAGTAAGTGGTAAACTGGGTTAGATATCGTAGTCCAACAATAAGTACGAGTCTGTACAGGCGATGGCTGCTGGTGTAGAATGATAGGTTTTGACGTGTTTGTGTTGATTTTCGTGTTCGTGAGGTAGTGATGGCGCCGAGGAAGAGAGTTTCGTTGGCTCGTGGTACGAGACCAGATGATGGTAGTTCGGGGGCAGAAGGCTATAATGTGGATCGTTTCGTAGAGGCTATGATTGGAGCTATGGGTAGATACCAGCAGGGAGACGGTAGTGAGGGATCCAATTCCCGAGGTGACCAGTTCACGGTGTTAGAGCGGCTTTTGAGGTTGGAGACCCCTTCTTTCACAGGTCGACCAGTCCCAGACGAAGCAGCCCGTTGGATTAAGGAGATGGAGAAGGCGTTTGACGTTCTTGAATGTGCTGAGAATGACAAGACCTTGTTGGCAACCTATTTGTTGAAGGATAATGCATACGAATGGTGGGTTACCATCAAGACAAGGATGTTTGCAAATAGATCTTTGAGAGAGATCCCTTGGGAGGCATTTGTGAGAGAGTTTAGTGGACAGTACTTTCCGAGGCACGTCCAGGAGACCAAGGAAAGAGAGTTTTTGGAATTTGTGCAAAATGACATGTCAGTTTTAGATTATCATGCAAAGTTTGTGGCTCTTGGAGGATTCGTTCCACACTTATCTGAGCATGAGAGATATAGAACCGAGAGATTTGTAGATGGACTCCGATATGATCTAAGGACAATGGTGGCACCTCAGGGTTGTAGAGATCTGGCGTCAGCGGTTCGATGCGCGGCAGCGGTGGAGACTCAATTTCAGCAAATGGCGAAAGAGTTGGAGCGATCGGTACGAGGGAAGCAGCAAGGCAAGAGCAAATCAACGGTCCTTTCGTCAGGCGGTTCGAGTTCCTTTGAGTTCGGGTCCCAAGGGACGTCACGTGATGAAGATAAGGACGGTTCGGCCCAACAGATGCAGATTGAGGCTAGCAGGCAGCAGGGAAAGAGTCATGATGCGGTAGATTATTGTCCCCGTTGTGGTAGGTATCACGGCAACCGGGTGTGTCCATTGGTCGCTGGTAGCTGTTTTGGCTGTGGCAGGAGGGGACATCTCGCGAGGAACTGTCCCCAGAAGAATAAGACGAGTCAGGGGCCGAGTGGTCAGTAGGAGCCCGGTACCTTATGTAGTGTTGTGTGCCCTTCTTGTGGAGATCCGAGGCGCGGGGATAGATGAACACTCTTATTTTGTCTTATGAGGTAGTGGTTGTGAACTTTTGTGATACTCTTTATGTAGTTTGGGTCGTGGTGGTGATTTGGTATTGTAATGTGTACTTTGTAAGGTTATTATATAATGGTGTTGGTCTATCAATGTTGGTGGAATCATGGAACATGTTTAATTTGGTATTGTGCTGTTTGACCGTTTGTGTGTGGGGAGCCCCGTGTAAGAGTGTGATCGGTGAGGGCATTAGCAGGATTTTGCTGATGGTTGGTCCAGGGGTTTTTCTTTGATAGCAACTCCCCCTGGTTGAGATTGACTCGTAGGGGAGTTCGTCTCACGTGGACCGAAGAGTGTGAGCAGAGTTTCATTAAGTTGAAGACTCGCCTCACTTGGGCTCCAGTGTTAGTGCTTCTATTAGATTCCGGTGGATTTGTGGGGTATTCAGTTACATCACATCCAGGTTGGGTGCGTTTCTGATGCAACTTGGTAAGATTGTGGCCTATTGGCAGTTGAAGGAGCTTGAGGAGAACTATCCATTTATGACTCAGAGTTGGCGGCTGTGGTGTTTGCACTATAGATCTAGAGGCCTTGTTTGTATGGGGATTATTTGAGCAGACTGTGGAATCTCCCTTTTGGATTCCACGTGAGGCTGATGGAGCCAGGTTGGCCAGCAGTGTACTATACCGTAATTAAGACTTAGAGGACAGATGCAGAGTTACCGCAGATTTTCCAGAGTTCAGAGGTGGAATTAAGGGCCGTAGTACAGTTAGGTTGGAGGTAGACTTTGTGATTTGACTGTGAAGGACGTGCGCAGGTGTCCCTTTTGAAGGCACACTGTTCTAGAATAAATGATGCTTTCCGGATCGAGTAACGCGTATCATTGTTGAGGTGGTCCAGTAAGAAGGAGGACAGGGGTGATTCTGTGATTGAATGCTTGAATTGTCGGCAGGTTAGGGAGGAATGTCAGAGTGGCGCAGCGGTAGCGTGGTTGCAGTCCTTGCCGATCCCGGTGTGGAGACGGGAGCTTGCGACTTGAGGCATGCATCAGGATTGTTTTATTCCCCGGTGGAGGGAGCGGGATCTGGATTACCATTGAGCAACTGACTACGTCAGCACACTTCCTGACAATCAGGAAGGACTGGTCAGTCGGTAAGTTGGCTGAGTTGTTTGAGAGTCGGATCATCTCTTTCTGCTCGATGTTCCCTTGTCCATCATGTCGGATCGGGCTTTGTGATTTACTTCTTAATTGTGGGAAGAGTCTTTGGAAGACTTTGAGTACGCGGTTAGCCTTCAGCCCGGCCTATCATCCTGAGCCTGATGGGCGGTCAGGGGGGGGGCCATTCGAATTTTAGAGGTTTTGCTCGTGGCATGTTGCCTAGACAGAGGAGGTTCTTGAGAGCAGCATTGGTTTTCAGTGGGGTTTTGTGCACCATAGCAGTTACCACTCTAGCATTGGCTTGGCGCCTTATGAGGCATTGGTCAGATGGCTGTGTCGATCCCTTGTGATCTAGTCTGAGATTGGCAAGAGGCAGTTAGCAGGATCAGGGTTAGTATAGCAGGGTGCTTAGGTTGCCAGAGATGTGCTATCATCGGTAAGAGACCGATTGAGTTTGAAGTCGGGGACCTCGTGTTTTCCCAAGTCTCGCCCACCATGGGTATGAAGAGATTTGAGAAGCAAGGTAAGATGGGTCCGTGCCGTGCTGGGCCTCCTCCCGTTCTTGCTCGAATTGAGGAAGATTACCAGCCAGCCTTGCCGTTCAGTCTTGCGGGAGTGCACGATGCGATTCGTGTTTCGTTGCAGAGGAGTGTTCTGGATCCACCCCAGGTGTTAGAACTTTCAGGACTTGAGGTCGCTGAGGATTTGTCCTTTCCTTAGTGTCTAGTGAGTTTTGAGAATCACTAGTGACAGGTCCTTCGGAACAAGGTTGCATATGTGGACTGAGTATTTTGACAGTATCGCTCCGGGAGCGAGGCGACCTGGGGGCGTGTGATTGAGATGTTGGGAAGCAGTTCCCTATCCTTTTTGGTAAGTTCCCATGCGAGTTGGCAGTGGAGGTGTTTTCACCCTCGTTACTTGTAGTAGGCAATTTCGGGGACGAAATTCTTTTAAGGGGGGGAGAATGTAAGGACTGAGGTTTCGGGTTCGGTTTTCGGGTCGGTTTCGGGCCGGATCCCCTGGGTCGGACCTTGCGGGGTCTGGAGAATTTCCTCTGAATGGCGTCGGAGGATCACGACGCCTTTCAAACGGCGTCTTGATAGGTGGACGCCATTTAGGCGAATTGCTGTTGTGCCACGTGGGTGCCACGTGGGCGGATTTCGGGCCGCGAGAGTACGGCCCCTGTCTTGTCGTCTGAACGGCGTCCATGATGGACGACGCGATTCAGACTGCCACCCTGCGATGTCAGTGTACGGTGCCTGTCATGTCAGCTGAATGGCGTCCATGGTGGTCGACGCGTTTTAGACAGCTGTCAGTACGGCCCGTCCTGTCATCTGATAGGCGTCCTTCTCGCTCGACGCGTTTTAGGTAGTTTCTGATGACCCCCGCGAGCCCTCCTTTCTTTCCCTCATTTCTCACCTCTCACTCTCTCTCCTCTCCCTCTCCGCCTCCTCCGATCCTACTCTCCGCCATTCCCTTTCTCTTCTTCCTCTCCCACCACTCCAACGCCTCCCTACCTCTCACCTCTGCCACCACCACTTCCTTCGCGGCGTTCCATTCTCCGGACGGCGGCCGACGTCCCGGCGGAGTGGCGACGTTCTCGGGGGTACCGGCGGCGGTCTGCGGCGCGGCGGTTGGGCGACACGGAGCCGGGAGGAGTTCAAGTATCCGGTAGGGGGACGAACCTTGCATGTGTTGCTCGTGCTTTCCTAGGCGTGTTTTGATGTGTTTTGGGCTAGATTGAGCATGTTTAGGGGGTGTTCTTGTGGGTATGGCCGCGTTTGTGAATGGGGTTTCGTAGTATATTTGTGGTGGATCAACTGCTCTTCCTCCCCCTTTCCGTTTTGGGGCTTTTCGGGGCATTTGGGGTTAAGGGAGAAACCCTCGGTTCGAACCAGAGAACCAGGTTTCTGGCGCTAAAAGGCGTCGTGCCTGGTCGACGCCTTTTAGAAGGACGTCGGGGCAGTACGACGCGTTTTAGGGCAGAAACCTCCCCTGTTCGAGGTTTAACAGGCTAGGGGTTCTGGCGCTAAATGACGTCATGGGTGGTCGACGCCTTTCAGAAGGACGTCGAGCCACCATGACGCCATTTAGGCAGGAAATCACCCCGACCAAGGGTCCGTCAGCTCGGGATTCTGGGACTAAAAGACGTCATGGGCGGGCGACGCGATTTAAATGGCGTCGGGAGACCATGACGCCTTTTAAGGCAAAAATCCCTTGGGTACTGTTTTCCTGAAATTCTGGATTTATCAACTGATTGGCGTCGTAGGATGTCGACGCGTTTCAAAAGGCGACCACTTGGGTCGACGCCTTTTAGGCCAGATTTCCGTGGCCTCTGTTTTATGAACCAGTTTAGGGAGACTGAATGGCGTCGGCCTTGGGCGACGTGATTCAGGGCAGAACAACACTAATTCATGCCAGTAAAACGTGTTCATACTGCTAGATAGTTAGTTAGTGCATGCCTTAGTGTACTCGGATTCTTCATGACCGGATGGCACTGTGTTGTGTGCCATGCGATCGCGGGCTTTTCACGTGACCGGATCGTACTGTGCCGGGTTTTGGTGGTTTTGTGTTACTGTGGACCTGGAGTGACATTGTAGCGCTTTATCACCCTGTGCTGGTGGGGGCGTGGGCGGGGTGACGCCTAGTGAGAGAGGGTCACCTGGTGAACCCCGGGGTCAGCTAGTACCGGTGTCGGAGTGGTACATTCGGAGAGTCACTCATGCTGAGGGAAGGAGTAACCACCTGAGCCAGTTGGGCCGGAGTAGCCAGCGTGCTATCCGAGGGGTTACTGTTTGGTCTCAGCGGGTCGGTGTTTCCCACTTTCGCTTGTGTGGACGGTGTTTCCTACTTACGGCTGTGTGGTTGGTGTGTTTCCCACTTTCGGAGGCGTGGTTGGCGTGTTTTTTCGAGACGCAAGTTGTAGGCTTCTTGATAGAATGATTTTAGAAATATGCACGTTACATTTCGAATGCATATAGTTCATATTGAGATCTAGGAGTAGTGTGCTACAGCTTTACTTGCCTTATTACCTGTACCTTTGTCACTGCACTTGTGGGTGTGTGTGTGGGAGGCAGGGGATCGGATGATCCCTACTGAGCCCAATTCTGGTGTGGCTCACTCCCTGCGTTTTCAGGTGTGGTCCTTGTGGCGTGTGGCGGCGCGTGGCGTTCTCCTTGGTGTGCGGACCAGCAGCTATCTTAGTTTCCGGGGTATGCCCCGACGTTGTTGTACTTTATTTTTGCCTGTACTTAATTAATCTGTTGGACATGTAATTATTGTTGGACTGTGTACGGACATTATTATTTTACTTCCTGCGCACTGTACCCCTTGTAGTCCGTGTGAATGTTATATTTAATCTTGTTTAACGCTTACTCCTCCTGATGTGCGAATAAGATCCTGGTATGAACCTACAGTTAATGGGCCGACATCCATTTAGTGACCGGGTCTCCGGTCATAGGATGGCGGGTCGTTACAGACCAACAGGGAATAGAGCTTTCATCGCGTCGCTGTTCACAGACGCTATTCAAGATAGTAATCCCTCTTGTTCACAGTGGCTCGGGCAGCAAGAGAAATAAAAAGGGTGCTAAATAGCGTCTTCCATGGGCGACGCGCTTAATAAAAAGCGCCGCTCTGTGCAGACGCGCTTTGGGTCCAAAAAACAATAAATAGACAGTAAAACCAGGGGCAATCCCCTCTCCAAATAATAGGGTGAATAATAGATCTACTTCTCATGCGACAACAGTTTAGATATATAGGCTAATCATGCAACATCATAGATATCAATTTGAACAAAACACACTTTCCAATACAACTTCTCAAGGCAATCAAGGTGTGCACGAGGTGCACATGGGGGATAAAAATCAAATATCCAACCAACAAAATATCAAACGTGCCAGAGGGACACAAGCGGTGCACCGAGGGTGCCCAATGGAAATAACAAAAGTAAATCAAAAGAAACGGCAAGACAAAGTCCCACCGTGATCGCCAAAAAGTTGTAGTGCTAAAAAAGGATGTGTGTTCATCATATCATCATGTGTTTACTATGAATAACAATTTAAAAGGAGTTGTGATCGACAGAAACCAAAGATTTCAAAGGAAAAGTGATCGCTTACTAACCTTGCAAATTGGGAGAATATGAGGTTCTTTTGTTCCTTTCTTTCCGCCGGCCGAAAGAGAAGAGCCTTCTTTTCTTTTTACTCTTGTTCTTGGAGGTGTTTCTTCTTTCGTCTAAACTCCAAACTTTCTTCTTTTCTTTGTTCTTCTTTTGTACCTTGTGAAAGATTAAACAAATAAGAAAAATTATGATTAGAACTAAAATAGTATAGTATATATTCTAATTAAGAATCTAAATATAAAACTAAACTAAAAGAACTCACTTTTTGTGATTTTCTTTTAAACTCCTAAAGGAGGTGTAGGTTTGAAAATTAAAGTGGGTGTGTGTGATGAAGTGATGCAATGAAGAACTATATGAAATAATAATAGAATTATGAAAAATTTAGAAAGAATCTAGAGAAGAAGATGGTTGGTTTGGCCCCTTGAAAGCCTTGGTCTTCTTGAGCTTCAATGGAAGAAAATGATGAAGAAACAAGAACTGCTCTTGCTATCCACATTTTCCTTCTTGAGAACCTTCAAACACCTTGCCTTAAGCTTCAAAATTACCAATTGCCAATCTTTTTTAAAGGCCCAGAGGGTGTTATATTTATAAGAATAGGTTTTAGAGTGTTTTGGGCTTCAAAAAAGTTCTCCCGCGGCTCGGACTTGTCCTAGATGATCACGAAGGGAATTGAAAATCCTTCCAACCATTGGAATCAGATTATCTTGGCCAAATCATGTTTATCAAGAAACTATTAAAACGCGTCGCTCAAGAGAGACGCCTTTTAGTTAATTAATACGGCCAGAATAGAAATAAATCCAAGAAAGGAAACCGAAAATAATTAGGAAACCTAAATAGCGTCGTTTACTCGCGACATGCTTTAGATAACTTAGGAAATTAACTAGAATTAGAAATAGTAAACCTAGGCTGATTATGACTCAAATGACGTCGTGTATGGGCGACGCTATTAAGTTAATTCTTCTTAAATTTACTAATTTAATTCCGAATTAGTTTCTCTAAGAATCTAAATGACGTCGTGCGCAAGCGACATTATTCAACCAATCTCAAGAAAAAATAAAATAAAAAATAATTACTGATTAAATATCAGACTATTCTGGGACATTATCATTGATACATGAAATTTATTCAATATGATGTCAAAATTAACATGTCTACAGGTCTTCGAATGTGAAATGCAGTAAGGATACCTTAGACTATTATTTCTGGGATTTTAGTCTGAACACATCCTCTTACTATGTACTGTACTATGTATAGATTAATTTACCTCTTACACAAGCTAAGTATATTTTCACTGTGCAAGAGAAAAAGAAAGCATCAAGCCAGAAAAAAGTGAACAGATTTGGTTGTGTTATTATGTAATTGCTTTCACAAACAGTAATCTATCACTAATGAAGCACACAATAAACCAATGTTATTGTTCCAACAACATCCAATACGATTCTCCGAAAAGGCAACCACATGTAGCTTCAGACCGATATGCCCTTTAGATGTAGAACAAAAAATATGCGACCATCAAATCATCAACCAAACATAAGAAATTCCCTCCCATAACAAGAACCCTGCACATAACAAAAACCCTATTTCAGAACAGTGGATAAGGAGCACTTGGGTGGGAGAAGCACTCGTCGATGTAGAAAGAGCTAGAGGAGGAGCACTTGTGAAGAGGAGTGTTGCATCAAGGAGCACTGTGAGCAGATGCACAAATGGGGGAGGAGCGCTGCGAGCAGATCTACTGGGAGAGGGGAAGAGTTGTGAATAGATGCACTAGGGGAGGAAGAACTTCGCGAGTAGATGCCCTAGGTGAGCACCGCTGCTGCAAGAAGATGGACGGTGGAGGAGCAGAGCAACACCGCAGCTACGAGCAGGTGCACGGTGGAGGAGGAGTGCTGCGCCATTAGAAGATGCATGATGGAGGAGGAAGAGCACCGCCGCCAGGAGAAAATACACCGGAGAACACCGCTGCCGGCGGAGAACGCCGCTGCAGACTGAGCAGATGCAGATGCAGGAGAGGAGTGCGATGCGACGAGAGCCAGGAGGGAACTCCAGGGCCGATCCGAGACCCCGCGTTTTGGGCTCAGGCTTTTGAGAGTCCGAAATCCACTCCAAAATAACCATGTTCGGCCGTAACCCGAATCCTAAAATGTCCATTTTCAGATCAATAGCTTGTGATCTGAATCCGGTTCTTGTTACGGATCCGGATCGGGTTTCCAGATCCCATCGACCCGTTGACACCCCTAATTTTAAGGTTCCTGTTTTTTGGGAGAAGTTAAGAATGTGCATGGTGAAAACAAATAGGAACATTTTCCATCTTGTTTTTGGATTCTCCCAAAAGCTGAAAATTTGAAATGCACACTTGACGCCATCATGCTTATTCCCTCTCCCTTTAAGATTCTATAGGAATTAAAAAAAAAGAAGAAGAAGAAAAGATAGTGGAGGAACCCTCCATGGTAGCTTGGTACATCAGCCGGCGCCCCCTCAAAAGTGTAAACAAACACATCCCTAGGAATAATATGGAATGTAATCATATTGAGATGCAAAGGGCTGGGGCAAAGAGATGCCATCAACTAAAACAGTATTCAGAAATTTGATGTTCTATTGGAAAATATATAAATTCAAACCATTTAGAGTTTAGCACACTCTAAAGTCTATACACGTCATGGTCTGAAGACTTACTATATTTACAAAGTCTTCTCTACGTAGCTCCCAAAAAGGTAAACTGGGAGACCTAAGCTTCTCGGTTGGATCCCAGCTCCTTTTTCATCTATTATTCTTACAGTAACACTTGTTACATTGCATGCAGTAGGACTGTAATTTTGGGTGGGTCAACCCAAATTTGAACGGGTCAATCCGATGGTTAGATCAAGTTGAACCCGATCAAGTTAGGGTTGGGTTGAGTTATGATTGGAGGTTCTTTCAACCCGACCTTACATGGGTTGAGTTGGGTTGAAGTTCGGCCAACCCGACTTAACCCGAACCTGATGTTAATATATATAAATGATAACGTAGATAATTAGAATATACTTCGGTTAATTTTATATCATTGAACACAAATATAATTTATAATATGAACAAGGATGTTCTCAAATAATAATCATGTAACCATGTGTCTACCTTCTTTTTTGTTACTTTGTTAAGGTAGATACATAAATTTACTTATACCTTTATACACGGAATTTTGGTAGTAAAAAAGAAAAGTTAAAAATATAAGTCATTAAGAATATAACCCGACTCAACCCGATGGACATTGTTAGACGGGTTGGGTTAAGGTTGAGAAGGTTGGGTTGGATTAGGGTTAAGGGATCTCTGACATGGGTTGGATTAGGGTCGACTCCAACCCGACCTAATCCGACCCAAGTTGCAGCCCTAGCATGTAGTGTAGCTCCAAAAAAAGGAAATTTTTTTGTTTTGATAATTTTTTAAGGTTGGACCCACCATGTACACCATGTCTGTACAGTTTATCTCCGATTGGACCACACAAGTTTTTTTAAACAATAACAAATTCAACATTGTTTTATCGGACTTTGCTCATTAATAACTTTTTTTCTGTTTGTAAGGATTCGGTTTTCAACTCAAAACGTGCGTTAAACGATAATATAATATGCAATTCGATGAGTAGGAGGTGCAGGTGTAGCATTCATACTTGTCACTTTAAAAATCAATTGAAAATCGAGTTATAGGGCATGTCAGGAAGGCGGACCTGACTTTAAAAAGATTTAAAAAAATATTCGTTTTTTTTTTCATTGCACTGCATATGTTATTCTTTCTCTGGAAGCTAGTGACTTAAAAAGGTGTAGGTATGAGTCTCTAAGAACCGACCAGTAGATTGCTTGCCCCTTTGCCTAGACTAGAATGTGAACATACATAACACAATACTTATCAAAATGAGTTCCATTGTGTTCTTGCATGCATATAATTTTCACGTATAAAGATAGCTAATGGCTTAATTAGTTTGAGTGAGATTATCCTAAGGTCACACATTTCTATATATTAATGGAGGTGTAACACATTCACCTAAACATGGCGCACATCGCTAAACTAATTCTTAGTTTCTTGAGAACGTTTGGAGTTGGGTCTTAGCCATAATGCTGCACCAATTAGGGATTTGTAATTAGAGATTTCTTCTACTGCTCATGTACGCAAAATGCGCACGTATAGCCGAAGCACACAACCCTGCATCCATACACTTCATTGGGTGAGTGACGAGTATGAATGCTACACCTGCACCTCCTACTCATCGAATTGCATATGATATCATCGTTTAACTCACGTTTTGAGTTGAAAATTTGCAGACTCATGCAGAGATCAGAATAAGGTAGTCTCTACTCATATTCTTATCATAAGGTGCCATTCCATGGGTAACATGCCATGCTTAGTTAGGAAAACACTTTCATAAGCCACTCCAACTTATTCGCTATTTCTTTGGCACTATGTCATGTATACACGTGATTAAATATATTTGAAGCAAAAGCAAATTACAACCCGTTCATAGCTTATTAATAATATCTTATGCTATCATTTTCATTCAATTCCTCTTCTTTGTCAACACATATGGACTCTCTTTTCAACTATTACTCGTACATCATACTCCATTCCGTTAAGAAAGGTTCTCATGCTAGTCTTTCAATAGGAGTAGTTGCAGCCATCGAATACTAAAGGACAATTAACAATGTCCTTTGCCCTGGTTAGCCATAGTTCTAGCATGTCTCTCAAAGCATTAGACTTTCTATAAGTGACCAAGGCTTTTACAACAATTGTTAGGTTAGAGCTGTGGCTTCACTCTAGAGGAAGGGTGAATAGAACGATGAGAAAAAATAATAAAAGTTGATAAACTTTTAATGCTATTAAGCAATAAATGTTGGATCAAAGATAAAAATGGCAAGCTATCTTATAAAGCACAATATTTATACTGGTTCAACCTTCTCTTTTAGGCCTACTTTTACTTTCCAACAAAGTTGGTATTTTTGCCTCCACTTGAACAATACCTTCTAGGACAATGCTAGATTTTATGGTGCTAGCAGACCAACGATTCAATATATCAAACCCTTAGAGGGCTTTCTATTAAGCACAAGGTTGTTAGTTTGGCAAACCTTAGGGCTTTAGTTATCAGTTTGGCACACACCTTAACTCCCAAGGAACAATCCTCTTCCAAATGGAAGGAAACAAGAAGGAAGAAAAGAAGAGCGTTAAAGATAGCATAATTGCTAATGTACACACTACCACAATGAAAAAGGTTACTTTCTCAAAGGAAAATAAAGTACTATGGAAATGGTGAGGAAGGAATTAAGCTTTGCCACAGTCCTACATTGTAGGGCACTTGGCAAAGTAGGAGGGTGTAAGTTGAGCTCAAATAGTTCCTCCTGGGTGACTAGCTGCTAGGGAGACTCCCAAGATCCTCTCTTCTAGATGTTGGAGTGAGAGAAGGAAGAGAGGGAATGTGTAGCTATGGAGCTTTTTCCTTGTGTATGCAAAAATGGCTAGAAACTCATCCCTTGTCCAAGATTATTAAAAAATCTCCAATCCAACCTTACTCATAATCAAAATCTGCAAGAAATGGCTCTGACAAAGGGAAATTGGGCTTAGCCTAATTAGTCCATTAAGTACGAAGGCCCAAAAGCCCATAGCCATTCAGGAACGACACAAAGGGCCTCTCAACATTCAGAGCCCTGGCCCACGCTACAGGGGCCAAATCCTGGGCCTACTGGGCCCACAACCTTGGATCTCTCAACATGAAGCATAGTTATCACTCCTGAGATCTCCTAAGACCTCGACAAGGCCCTCCTAGGGACATTCCATCACAATCCTTGCTATCAAGCGGGTCCTACGGAATTAAGCGCCCACATATGACAGGTCCGCGGGATTCGCCCTGTCCAGCTACGGGAAAGTTCTGGCTTGCCCAATTTCCCATGATCTCCCCAAACCAAGGGAATCCGATCGTGGGCAAATCGCTCCCCCGAAGGAAACCGTCCCCAGGATACCTCAAGGGGGAGACTATATAATCTTTAGGCCTCTCCAGAGCAAGGTATGCTTTTTGAGCATGACAAACTCCTAGCAAGATCTCGCCTTCTAGAACCTAACTCAAGCATTGGAGGGTTTTGCCCCCCGCTAGATCGGGGGCCCCCTTGACGCTTCTGTTCTCCCTCTTGCAGACTCTACTCTGAGCGTTTCCACCACCAAACAAATATCATAGAGTAGCCGGAAATCTTCGATCGGACGGTCGTTGCTATCCAACTAGTTTTCGACCGCTACACAATTGGCGCCGTCTGTGGGAAACGCACAAAAAGTAATGGTGAGAGGCAACAAGAATAGCCGTCATGTCGGAGCGGCATCTCAGGTTAACGATGCTGGAGTCGACACCGGTACTAACCGATCGCAGAGCGCAACCTCCAGGCCATCAAGAAACGGCAACGACCTCATAGGGGTAGTCACCCAACAATTGGGCGCCCTACTTACCCTAATGCAAGAATGCTTTCCCGCGTAGCCAATGATTCCAGAGCCTCGCCTGGGGACCGACCCTCAGGAACAACTGCAAAAGGAGGCTCGAGGAGCCCCGGCCGTTGTAGGGAGGCGTGCAGGTGTCCAAGCGCTAGCGGCCGTTTTCTCCTCTTCGACAAGGAGATCCAGGGAAAAAACTTCCAACCGACAGCCTCCGGGGTCGCTAGCCGAACCGGTCTTCCCCTAAAGAGAAGAGTGGCCCCAGGGGCTAGTCCCACCGATCTCGATCCTCAAGATCCTACTCTCCACGAAGAAGCCCTACAGTAAGCCGACGCATCAATGAACTAGAGAAAAGGCTGGAACGTCGCGAGAAGCACATCGAGAACCTCCTTCGGCGGCGGCGATCCCTTTCCCTCTCCGACGATGAAGCGGACAACTCCCCTTTTGCCGCCGAGATCCTCGACGTCCCGGTACCCAAGAAATTTTACATCAACAATCTCAACACCTATGATGGGCAAGGGGACCCCGAGACTCACATCAACAATCTCAACACCTATGATGGGCAAGGGGACCCCAAGACTCACTTCAACAACTTCCAATCTCACATAAGGCTGTATGGAGTGCACGACGTTGTCCGCTACCGCGCGTTTGCCACCACACTAATACGAAAGGCGTAGACATGGTTTACGACCATGGCGTCGGGTTCGATATGTAGGGAATCGCCATGAACGCAGCGGAAATAAAAATGATTCCATTGTATCGGTTGCTGGGGTCGTAAAACGGACATTAAAATCTAAGCGGGAAGAACAGTTCTTCACCTTTGCGGGGTTTCGAATCTCCCATGGATGATGCCGACTCGGCAATCGCGCACGCGCACGATCTCTAGAGGTATCCACATGAGTTCCCGCAGCAGACGCGATTTCCTCCTCGACTTGAGTGCTCCGACCAGATCTCAAATCCACCATGCGCGGAGAGAGACAGATCCACTCCAAGAGAGAGAGAAGGAGAGAGAGAGAGAGGAGAGAAAGAATATGGGGAGTAAAATTCGTCCAACTAACTTTTTACCCCTTCCCCTTGGCCCTCCTTATATAGAAATGAGGATAAGCACAGGGAATAATCCTCATTATTATCCAAGAGTTTGGCCTTGGATAATTCTCCATTAAATCTTCATGTTTATCCTGCGGCTTTTCATAAAAACCCAGATAAGCATGAAATTTAACGTCTCTCACCGTCTGACGAGAACTCTTATGTGTGTGACCCTCTAGGCCCATATATCAGTCCGGTTGCAGGCACATTAAACTTAGAACTGTTTCTTGAGTTTAATATTTATTAATTAACATTTAAACATCATATGTTAAATGATTAATTTAATAAACAAGTAAATTATCATCTGATGATTAATTCACTTGGCCTTCTGATCATGAACAGTACCAAATACTACCTCATGATCTCAGAAGATATAAGGGATACTATTCCCTTCAATTGAACCTTTCCGTCTGCAGATGCCGCACAGATATAATCCTTCACTCATGCAATGTCCCGATAACGCAAGGGTATGGTTTTATAGTCAAACCCTTTTTCGCATTATCCAGATGGATTCCAGTACACAGTTAATATCTAGAAAGACATCTCTTTCATTTGACTCTGGCCATGGATTTCTGTGTACACATCCATGGGACATTCTCTCTCCAGTCTTATACCAAGAGTGAGTGATCCCTTGTTGTTCACTCAATTACCTTCGCAAGCTTTCCACTGTATCTGAAAGACCGATTATGGTGGACTTAATGGTTAAAGTCCACGAGTCAGAGAATCAAGATACAATGGTCCACAAACAAGGTATCATTGGTGACTCAGGTCAAAGGACCAACTGTGCTACTGCAACGATTGAATTCCCTGGTTGACTAATAGGTATAATTACCATCCAGGAATTCTTATTTGGGTATGTTCAGTGAACTCATTCTCTAATGAGCACCTACTTGTTTGTCTTAGTGTCACCACACGAGTGAATGTGAGATCATTCACCCTCATTATATGAGCAGACATAACTTGTGTCGATCTTATCGGATATTTAATGTCCATCTCAAATATCCTATGATCGAGAACTATTTAAGACAATTGCCTTAGGATATTGATCTCACTATCATGATCTCATCATGATTCAATATCCCATACATTTGTCTATGGACCTTCATTACGATAGTCGTTTGCGAGAACTATTAAATGAAGAAATAATTGCCTTTATTAATAATCTGAACTAGAATGTACAATGATTGGCTTTGAGGCCACCCAATTCTAACATTCTCCCACTTGGACTATAGCCAATCACCCATGTGTCTAAGTCCCATAGACTTAAGGTGACGTTCTAAATTGTTTTGGGACAATGGCTTAGTCAAGGGATCTGCTACATTATCTTCAGATGAGACTTTCTCAACTACTATATCTCCTCGGGCGATGATCTCACGAATCAGATGAAATCGTCTCAGAATGTGCTTTGACTTCTGATGTGATCTTGGCTCCTTCACTTGAGCTATTGCCCCATTGTTGTCACACAATAATGGAACAGGATCTGAAATGCTTGGAACTACTCCAAGTGCCGAGATGAACTTCTTCATCCAAACCGCCTCCTTGGCCGCTTCAGCTGCAGCAATGTATTCTGCTTCGGTCATCGAATCTGCAATTGTTTCCTGTTTGGAACTCTTCCAACTTACTGCACCTCCATTTAACATGAACACAAATCCAGACATGGATTTGCTGTCATCCATATCCGACTGGAAACTCGAGTCAGTAAATCCTCGAAGTTCCAAGTCGTTTCCTCCATAAACGAGAAATAGATCCTTAGTCCTTCTCAAGTATCTAAGGATACATTTCACCGCCTTCCAGTGTTCCTCACCTGGATCAGCCTGATATCTACTAGTGACACTTAGTGGGTGTGCCACATCAAGCCTAGTACATAGCATTGCATACATGATAGATCCTATTGCCGAGGCATAAGGAACTCTATCCATGTATGCTCTCTTTTCAGGTGTCTTGGGAGACATTTCTTTAGAGAGATAAATTCCATGCCTCATAGGAACGAGGCCTCTCTTGAAATTTTCCATGCCAAACCTTTTGACTATGGTATCTATGTACATAGATTGGGACAAGCCAAGCATCCTTTTGGACCTATCTCGATAGATCCTTATTCACATAATATAGGATGCTTCTCCCAAATCTTTCATGGAGAAGTTTTTGGATAACCAAGCCTTTACCGATGACAACATTCCTACATCATTCCCAATGAGTAGAATGTCATCAACATAAAGTACCAAAAAGATAACTGCGCTCCCACTAACCTTTTTGTATACACAAGGTTCATCTTCATTCTTAATGAAGTCATAAGATTTGATTGCTTCATCAAATCTTAAGTTCCAAGTTCGGGATGGCTGCTTTAATCCATAGATGGATCTTTGCAGCTTGCATACCTTGCTTGAATGTTCTTTGGAAGTGAATCCTTCAGGTTGTATCATATACACCTCTTCTTGAAGGTTTCCGTTAAGGAATGCTGTTTTCACATCCATTTGCCATATTTCATAATCATAGAATGCAGCGATAGCAAGAAGTATTCTGATTGACTTAATCATGGCAACTGGAGAAAAGGTTTCGTCATAGTCAATGCCTTGCCTTTGACGATATCCTTCCGCTACTAGCCTTGCCTTGTATGTGTCAATCTGTCCATCTGCCTCGATCTTTCTTTTAAAGATCAATTTACTGCCAATAGGTACCATACCTTCTGGCAGATCAACCAAGTTCCAAACTTGGTTGGCATACATGGACTGAATTTCAGAATCTATTGCCTCTTGGCATTTTTCTGATTCATGACTATTTATGGCTTCTAGGTAGGTTTGAGGATCATCATCCTCATTTAAGTGCACTTTTGGCTTGCCATCATCGATATGTCCAACATATCTTTCAGGCTGCTTAGACACTCTACCTGATCTGCGAACCTTTTGTGTATCATCTTGAACAAGTTCTTGAGTCAATGGTTCAGTAGATGAACCAGTGTTGATTTGTGAGTCTAGAATTTCTTCCAGTTCTATCTTGCTCCCACTGTCTTCTTTTGAAAGATATTATTTCTCTAAGAAGACAGCTCTTTTTGCGACAAACACCCTTTGATCGCTGGGCTGATAGAAGTAATATCCAAAAGTCTCTTTTGGATATCCCACAAATCTACATTTCTCTGTCCTGGAATCCAGTTTGTCTGGATCATGTCTTTTGACATGTGCAGGACAACCCCAGACTATAACATGCTTAAAGTCTGGTTTCTTTGCTTTCCATATCTCATATGGAGTGGAAGGTACTGACTTACTGGGAACTTTGTTCAACAGATATGCAGCAGTCAACAGTGCATATCCCCATAAAGAGGTTGGAAGTTTGACATAACTCATCATAGATCGTACCATATCTAATAGAGTACGATTTCTCCTTTCCGATACACCATTTAACTGAGGTGTATAGGGAAGAGTCCACTGAGACAAAATACCATTATTCTTTAGATATTTTGTGAATTCTGTACTTAAGTACTCACCCCCTCGATCTGATCGAAGAGTTTTAATACTCTTTCCAGTATGGTTCTCAACTTCGTTTTTAAATTCTTTAAATTTCTCAAAGACTTCTGACTTATATTTCATTAAATATATATAGCCATATCTTGAGAAATCATCTGTAAATGAAACAAAGTATGAGTAACCACTCATAGCATGAGTGGACATTGGACCACATACATCACTATGTATTAGTTCCAATAAGTCCTTAGCTCTTTCTCCATGTCCTGAGAGATGGAGCTTTGGTCATCTTTCCCATGAGACAAGCTTCACAGGTTGCAAATGATTCATAATCAAATGGATCAAGATATCCATTCTTTTGCAACCTTATGATCCTGTTCTCATTTATATGACCTAGCCTACAATGCCATAGGTACGATTTATTCACATCCTTATCTAAGCGTTCAAGAGAATTATTTACCAGACAAACATCATATGAAATATCAAGTAAATATAATCCATTCAATAAATACCCAGAAGCAAACAATTTGTCTCCTTGATAAATTGAACAACCTTTATTCTCTAGTTTCATAGAATATCCTTGTCTATCTAAACATGAAATATATATGATATTCCTAATAATGGTTGGAACATAATAACAATCTATCAGTTCCAAAGAGTCTCCTGACGGCATCTGAAGTCTTGCTGTCCCCACAGCTAACGCAGCAACTTTTGCTCCATTCCCGAGCCTCAGATCCACGTCTCCGCGGTTCAATCTTCTTTTACTTGTTAACACCTGCAACTTATTGCAGATATGAGAATACCTGAAGCTTCACCAAGCTTCTCTTTTGCTTTTTCTGCAAGATAAATCTTGCAGTTTCTCTTCCAATGACCTTCTTTATGGCAGTGGAAACACTGACCTTTATCATTGACTTTAGCTTTGTCCTTTTGTGCCGCCGGTTTGCTTTTCACTAGCTTCTTAGGCTTACCTTTCTTAAAGGTCTGTCCAGCTTTCCTTTTCTTGTTGGTCTTACCAACAAGCATTACATTTGGCTTATCTTTCTGGATAGTGCCTTCTGCTGTCTTCAACATGTTGAGCAACTCAGCCAGTGAAACTTCAATTTTGTTCATATTGAAGTTGATAATGAATTGTGAAAATGAATCTGGAAGGGACTGTAGGATTAAGTCAATGCTCAGGTAATTGTTCATAACAAAGCTGAGCACAGCAAGCCTCTCAATCCATTCTATCATCTTGAGCACATGAGTTTGCACTGATGTGCCCTCGCTCATTCTAGTCCTGAACGATTTCTTAGATATCTCATATCTTTCTGTTCTGGATTGTTCACCAAACAACTCTTGTAGGTGATTCAGAATGGTCTTAGGTTCTATGTTATCATGCTGTCGCTGCAGTTCATTGTTCATTGAACCAAGCATATAATACTGGACCTTGACAGAGTCCTCCTTCCAATTTTCATATTTCATTAATTCATCTTCATTAGCATTATCACCGGGTTGCACTGGATCTGGTTGATCCAGGACATAGGCTAGCTTTTCACACCTGAGGACAATCTTCAGGTTGCGTAACCAGTCAATGTAATTTGGTCCCGTGAGTTTGTTTGCATCAAGTATGCAACGGAGGGGGTTAGGTGACGACATAGCGACCTACAT
The DNA here is from genome assembly GCA_030544215.1 of Zantedeschia hybrid cultivar. Lineage (NCBI taxonomy): Eukaryota > Viridiplantae > Streptophyta > Magnoliopsida > Alismatales > Araceae > Zantedeschia > Zantedeschia hybrid cultivar. The sequence goes on from JARZZO010000009.1 coordinate 21,128,125, forward strand.
GGAAATATATATAAAATGAGCAGATAGTTCTTAAAATCAGATTTAGGACTTTTAATCTAGATTTATGCTCCCACTATTTTTCGGTGATTTGTATGACCCTCTAAGATACAGAACGGGAGATTCCGGTGATCTCCTAGTGGGGATCAGAATCCTTCGGGCATCAAGCATGTGACCTTGTGGTAGCACAACAAATCACATCAAGTCCCTTAGGCAGTCAACTCTTGACAGTTGTAACATTTGCAATATCCGATCGATTTAACCCCTGAATTAGAATGACCTTGTGGTAGCATAACAAATCAATTTGATTCAGTTAAGTTTATCCATCATTACTTAGATGACATAAATTCATAGTGCAGTCCTTGTGGTAGCACAACAAAACTACACTATTTGTCCATTCATCTTAATGACATCACATGTCGTAGACCTAGTTTAATTTCTAAATCAAACAGACCTTGTGGTAGCACATCAAATCCGTTTGAGATAAGAATTATCCTAAGATCTATAATGATGGTGGGTTACGTGGATTATTCTGAATATCTCACGTTTACAACTTAAGTTTTTAAAAGAGGGTTTTTTATTTTGATTTATAAAAATCGTGCTATCAATAGTATTTCAATTTGAAGTATCAATATACTTAATAGAAATATATATATATGATAGCGTAGTCCACAAATATCACATATATGCAGAAAAATTAAATGGGGATGATCATGGACTGCTAAAGCTACTATGGAATCATCGGAGCCAAATGATGATCCATAATAGGATCCTAATGTGAAAATAGCAACACTGGTTCCATTTGATGCGAGTCCTTCCTTCAGAGGTGTCTTCAGAAGATCCCGTCCTCTTAGCTTAATCCGATACATTTAAATATGAAATTCAGGACTCGCAGGTCCACAAATGTACATTTAAACAATTAGAAACCTTGATCTTATCAAGGGGAGTACAATCTAATAGGAAGGTAGAAAGTACACTTGGATTAAGAGAGAGGAGGACACGCAGGTCCTATTTAAAATCCCAAATGAAATAAGCATTGCATTCATCCACATCATTCATCACATGAAAATACTAAGTCCATGATCATCCCACCAGAAAACACATCACATGCATGACAATCATCACATAATTGCTATTTGATATTAAATTTTATAAATATAAAATTATAATACCAATTAGTTTTCGAAATAACATTTATTTCAGCATAATCAATAATATTCAAAACATTATTGACAAATTAACTAACTAAACCATTCAGTTAATTTGAATAATGATTCAAATAATTTGAACAGAAAAATGTAATCAAGTTATGTATGAAATCAGTTTAAAACAATTTTAAACTAATTAATTTAACAGGGAAATTAATTATCTAAAACAATTTTAAATAATTAACTAACACCCATTAATTATAAAGCCCTTTAATTGACTAACAGTTATTAAACACTTTAATAAGCTGTTAATAATCATAAAAATAAGTAATAACATTTTTTAATTATTCCTATAATTATTCTGTTTTAAAACAATTTTAAAACGGGCTTAAACGGGCTTAATAATGGGTTTAATGGGGTTTAACAGGTATTAGAAAACAATTTTTAAAAAACCAGAAAATGGGCCCAGCCCATTAGGGCCCAATGGCCCGGACCTAGGGCCCTGGCTCGGCCAGGGTCGAACCCTGGCTCAGCCAGGGTCGAGCCCTGGCTCGGCCAGGGGGTCTGGCCCAGCCAGACCCGAGCCCTGGCTCGGCCAGGGTCGAACCCTGGCTCGGCCAGGGCGCCGCCCGGCCCCCGCCCGGTCCGACCGGGTCGGGACCGGGCGGTTCAGCCCATTTTTCCCCATTCGACCGGCCCCTTCCTTTTTGTTTATGCAGAAACCTAAACGCAGGCCGCCGGGAAGAAGCCATGGCAGCGCCGCCAGGCGCCGGCGCCGGCGCTGCCAGGCACCGCCGGCGACGCCCCCACCGCTGGCGATCCGCCCGGCACCGGTGGGGCAGCCGACGGTGGCCAAATGGCCCCTGGATCGAGCCCTTAAACTACCCCTAAAATCTGATTTTGCAGGGTTAAACAACCGAGTTTGGGCTTGATTTTTAGCACCTCCAAGGGCACTCCGGTACCGGCAAATGTGTCGAATGCGTAGTGGTGACTATTACCAATAGATCCAGATATCCGGGCCGCCATCCCAACATTTGGGAATTGCGTACGAAGCCGCTAAAGTACCCCGTTCGTCATCCCATGAAGAACTCCGAAAAACCCAAATAAAATCCGAAAAAATACAGAAAAATAATCAAATTGTTTGTGTTCATCATATGAACACGATTCTGTCATTTTTAATCGGATTAAACACAAGAACACGTACAATACGGGTTCTTCACGCATAACGAGAAAAACACGCAAAACGCTGCCGTTTTACAACCGAACCAAGAAACCTGGCTCTGATACCACTGTAGGGAATCGCCATGAACGCATCGGAAATAAAAATGATTCCATTGTATCGGTTGCTAGGGTCGTAAAACGGAGATTAAAATCTAAGCGGGAAGAACAATTCTTCACCTTTGCGGGGTTTCGAATCTCCCGTGGATGATGCCGTCTCGGCAATCGCGCACGCGCACGATCTCTAGAGGTATCCACACGAGTTCCCGCAGCAGACCCGATTTCCTCCTCGACTTGAGTGCTCCGACCAGATCTCAAATACACCATGCGCGGAGAGAGACAGATCCACTCCAAGAGAGAGAGAAGGAGAGAGAGAGAGGAGAGAGAGAATATGGGGAGTAAAATTCGTCCAACTAACTTTTTACCCCTTCCCCTTGGCCCTCCTTATATAGAAATGAGGATAAGCACAGGGAATAATCCTCGTTATTATCCAAGAGTTTGGCCTTAGATAATTCTCCATTAAATCTTCATGTTTATCCTGCGGCTTTTCATAAAAACCCAGATAAGCATGAAATTTAACGTCTCTCACCGTCTGACGAGAACTCTTATGTGTGTGACCCTCTAGGCCCATATATCAGTCCGGTTGCAGGCCCATTAAACTTAGAACTGTTTCTTGAGTTTAATATTTATTAATTAACATTTAAACATCATATGTTAAATGATTAATTTAATAAACAAGTAAATTATCATCCGATGATTAATTCACTTGGCCTTTTGATCATGAACAGCACCAAATACTACCTCATGATCTCAGAAGATATAAGGGATATTGTTCCCTTCAATTGAACCTTTCCATCTGCAGATGCCGCACATATATAATCCTTCACTCATGCAATGTCCTGATAACGCAAGGGTATGGTTTTATAGTCAAACCCTTTTTCGCATTATCCAGATGGATTCCAGTACACAGTTAATATCTAGAAAGACATCTCTTTCATTTGACCCTGGCCAGGGATTTCTGTGTACACATCCATGGGACATTCTCTCTCCAGTCTTATACCAAGAGTGAGTGATCCCTTTTTGTTCACTCAATTACCTTCGCAAGCTTTCCACTGTATCTGAAAGACCGATTATGGTGGACTTAATGGTTAAAGTCCACGAGTCAGAGAATCAAGATACAATGGTCCACAAACAAGGTATCATTGGTGACTCAGGTCAACGGACCAACTGTGCTACTGCAACGATTGAATTCCCTGGTTGACTAATAAGTATAATTACCATCCAGGAATTCTTATTTGGGTATGTTCAGTGAACTCATTCTCTAATGAGCACCCACTTGTTTGTCTTAGTGTCACCACACGAGTGAATGTGAGATCATTCACCCTCATCATATGAGCAGACATAACTTGTGTCGATCTTATCGGATATTTAATGTCCATCTCAAATATCCTATGATCGAGAACTATTTAAGACAATTGCCTTAGGATATTGATCTCACTATCATGATCTCATCATGATTCAATATCCCATACATTTGTCTATGGACCTTCATTACGATAGTCGTTTGCGAGAACTATTAAATGAAGAAATAATTGCCTTTATTAATAATCTGAACTAGAATGTACAATGATTGGCTTTGAGGCCACCCAATTCTAACACGATACACTCGTTTGGACACCTCGAGAAACTTTTCCGAAACCACTTCACCGGAATCGACAGTAAAAGGTCGTCGGCCAGCCTCGTCGCCATCAATAAGAAAATTTGGCCTGAGAATTCTCAATTACCTTTTTGAGCATGATGTGCTTTTCCACATTTTATTTTAAATAAAAGATCATTCCTTTAATGCAATAAAATCCTTCCTTTTCATTGTTCAATTTTTTAGAATTTTTCCTTAAGCAAAACAACTTATTTTGCTCATAATTCACTATTCTAGATGCACTAATTCAAATTGCATCGACTTAGAGCGACGTCTTTCAGTCGCCAAGTTCAAGCTTCGAAAATTTAAGATTATTCCTCAAATGTCTTTGAATCGCGTTAGCTATGCATGATGTCTTTTATGATATTTTTTACAATTTTCAATTCACCAATTCTCTGAATCACATCGACCGTGGACGACGTCTTTCATGATTTCCCCATACTTTTCACAATTTCCGATTCACCAACTCCATGGTTTCCCCAAAATTTCCGTGGTACGGTTAGTCTAAATCACGTTGTCCACTCAAGACACCTTTTAAATTGTCCAGAAATCCATGGCAGTAATTCTCTAAAACGTTTCGGTTATGGGCGACGCCTTTTAATCAAATTCAAACTTCAAACTGTGCCTCAATCTGTGTGCCACTGAAATGCGTCGACTGAGGTAGACTCGATTCACCTAACTAAGCGCCTGAGCCCGGGCCTTTTCTTCCTCATTCCTCTCTTGCCATTCTCTTTCTTCCTCTCTTCTTCCTCTCCGACGATAGCTCCCTCTCTGGCCGTCCCATCTCCGGCGACCTTCTTCCTGGCAAGCTCCTCTTCCCCATCTGGAGAGCTTCTCTCTGGCAAGTCACTTCTCTGGTGAGCTCCCTCTTCGTTTCTCTTCATCTCTCATTCTCTCAATTACCATGAAGAGGGGCAGACCGAGCCAAAAACACCAGAGGGTCTCCGCCCCACTAGTCATCGAGGTGGATGAGGGTGAGGGCATCGAAGCCCCAGTGGCACCGGTTGACGAGGCAGCCATGCTAGCGGTGGCAGTGGCCTTGATGGAGGCGAAAGACATGGAGGTTCCACCTGCAAGATCGGCGGCGGAGGAGGAATTGGCAACGGCACCAGGTGACCCCATAGTGAGTACCAAAATCATGCTTTTTATAGGAATTAGTGGGCAGGAGATACTGAAGTAAGGCTCGGATGGGTCTACGGATCCTACCTTGAAATGCGTCGGGCCCAGTTGATGCCATTCAAAAGGCGTTGATCACCCCCGACACGATTCATGGGAGAGGTCAACAGTCAACAAAACAATATAAAATGAATTTTAATAGACCCATTGATGACTAATTGAAGTTTTCTTGATGATTGCAGGGCACCATAAGGGATACGATATCATAGGACTTGGTCATCGTGGCCTCCCGGGGTTAGCCCGACTTTTAGAAGGCCAGAGTGAGATAGATGGGGTTCGGGGAGTTATTGAATATAGAGCCATTCTGGCTAAACATTGTGCTCCTCCAGGCACTCCGGGAGAGATGGGATGCGGAGAGCAGGAAATTCCTGATGCCCTAGGGACACATGGTCATTAGCTTGGAGGACGTAGCACGAATTATAGGGCTACGCGTCGAGGTCCGAGTAGTCAGTAGTAGCACTTATCCCGACTATCGAGATATGGTCGACAGGTTGGTAGGATTGATGTTGGCCACGCCTAGCAGAGTGTCCAGGACCATTGCCTGGTGGACGTGATGGACGCCCTGGGCTGGATGACCTGAGGTAGAGGGTCGGAGATTCTCACGAGGCGTTTGTAGCACGGCTAGCCAGGACGGCGAGTGCAGTGTATCGTTGGGATGAGGAGGAGAGGGAGTAGACTGATATGGACCTAAGGCGGTTCCTGTTCTTTTTGTTCGGGAGACTTCTATTCGGGACAAAGGGAGATGACATCCACTGTCGCTTCCTGGAGATCCTGATTGATCTGGATAGGATTGGGGAGTATGCATGGGGAGCAACCCTATTAGCACATCTGTTCACAGATCTATCTGCGATAACACCAGACAGAAAGACCACCATCAGTAGCTTCGCGCCGTTTTTACAGGTATGAGTATGACTCTCCTTTTTTCTATTAATTTTTTCATTTAAATGATATGCTATGATGCATGTTCTAAATTGAACGCTATGGATGCATATTTGGACCTACTATTACTTTTCTTTGGGACGGGCGAGGCAGATCTGCCCGGATACGATTCCGTTGGCCTACAGATGGCGGCCAACCATCGATATGGCACCACAACACCACCAACTCACTGCTCTCCGTCGACAATTTCTTGATTACCCGGAGTTACGAGATCGAGTTGTTGCACCTGCGACTGGGGATGAGGACCTTGGGCTTGCCCTATGAGTGGGTGGAGGATGAGATCTCGGAGGAGATTGGGCGTACCATGAGGGGGAAGCAAGCTTGCATTGACTAGTGGGTGAAGTTCACGGAGCAATATGCTAACTAGGAGTGGCGTGGCTTGGTGGTAGAGTCTCATGTACAGAGTAGTGAGGCCTACCTCCAGCAGTACTGTGTACGCTACGTCATCCACCTGCAGCAGCTCCGTCCCCTCGATGTAAGTATAACGAAATGCATGTATTTTATTTATCTATATGCATCCTATATGACTAACTAAATGTGGATACGCATGATGCACAGGATGACACGTTCATTGACCTCCGGGCTTGCCTCCGCAACGCAGAGCAATAGCTCGACCAGGCCCACATTGACCTTGACACTCTGGTATGCATGCCAAACTTGTCCTACATGTATGTTCTGTAACTTAGGTGTTTAACAACTGATGGTGAATGTTTCTGTTTCAACGTGCCGCCTATGCTCAGGCTGCCCAACACGACTTGTGCCTCTGCCTTTACTACCCCTCTGCCCTCAATTGTCGCCTTACTTAAGAGCAGCTGGCCAGCGCAATCCTCCGGGCCTCCCAGACGGAAGAGGATCGATCTTCTTGGGTAAGTTTCCAACTCAAACATCCAATTCATTTGTGAACATGCATCATTCGATTTTATTAACCATGGGGATGATTCTCGATTGATAGGTGGCTGAGCTACAAGAGGCCCTCCGCAGGGCCGAAGAGGATGTGGAACGTGTGAGGAGTGATGTTGCATGGGTGCAGGAGGAGGCAGCTCATAGGGATGCTTAGTCCCACGAGTTGGAGGAGGAGCTGGCGTAGCAGCCGACCGGCAACCTCTCCTGAGAGATGACGAGACTCCAGTTACGACTGAAGATGATGGAGAAGGAGAGGAGCCATGAGAGGTAGGAGAGGAGGAGGGTCGAGGCCGAGATCACCATGCTCTGAGTGCAGCTTGGGATCGCGGAGCATGAGCGGCGCAGCATTGAGGAGAGATATCAGTTGCACCGGTCAGCGAGCCTGCAAGGGTGGTCACAACATCGTCTTCACTGCCATCGCTGCGGTGTCTTCCACTCGTGCAGAGTTGAGTGCGATGGGTCCACCTCCGCCTCCAGTCCGAAGTCCTAATGTGCACAATGAGGCATAGAGCCAACTGGACGAGAGTCATGGTGAGAGCCAGCCGTGATGATGTTATGACATTATCTTGTTCTTTATAATGTTATGATGATGATGTGATGATGTTATTTTGGGTCTGGATCTGAGGAAATGATGGACTTTTTGATATATATATATATATATATATATGATGTTCACATGGTTGATGTATGATGAGTGTTGGATCGTACTCTATGGATGTTGGACCCTTCTTGCATGTCTTCACTTCTCTTATGCTTTTGTGTCTTGTATGAACAAACCAATTAGTGTATCCGTTCTGCCTTAGCCCCTTGCCCCGTAAGTGACAAATTGTCTTGAACCTATCCTAGGTAAAAGGGTCAAGAGGCGAAGCCTTTATTTAATGAAGACAAAATAGACAAAAAGAAATATGTTAATGTAGCACACAAGCATACAAATGCAAGCATGAAATATAAAAAATTCAACAAATAAGATGTAACATGCAGATGCATTTTTTTAAGGATTTTGACAAATTTGTTTTTTTTTTAATTTTGAAATATTCAAATTTTTGGATTTTGAAATGTTCAATTTTTTTGGGTTTTGAAATATTCAATTTTTGGATTTTGAAGTATTCAAATCTTTTGGATTTTGAATTATTCAATTTTTTTGGATTTTGAAATATCCAATTTTTTGGATTTTAAAATATTCATTTTTTTTGGATTTTGCAATATTCATTTTTTTGAATTTTGAAATATTCATTTTTTTTTAGATTTGGAAATATTCATTTTTTTTGGATTGTGATATTTATTTTTTTTGGATTTTGAAATATCGTGTCGCAGCCCAACTAGCCCCTTCAAATAAGGACACGTAAACAGAAGGGAGTCTACTCCTACAACACCCATGACTTCCTAGGCATCCTAAATGCACATCAAGGTTGATTTAGGCCATTAGAGATCCTCGTCTAAATCTCGCTTGGCTATGACTTATACTGACGGCAAAACCACCATGCCATGCTCTAGCTCCCAGCTACATCCGACCAGCAAGTTCTAGCTAAAAATCTGCTACCGGTAAATGATTTGCCCGACCTGGGTCTCTTTCCTCACAACCAAGATGGTAAATAATAGATTATCCTGGAATCTTGATGATTAATCGTGCGACGCTAACCCGCAATTAACGTCATTGTACCGACTGGTAAACCGCTTGCATTGACCTAAGCCCAAAGCCATAGGGTAAATTGACCTAGAACCAGCATGGTACTTTGATCAAAAGAGCTTACTCGCCCGTCATCCTAATTCTCTAATCATTCTTTGGCAACCTAATCTAGAGTCACAGTGCATTTTTGTGTTTGTATTCCTAATCCCATCCGATGATTGGACCCTTAGTCAACTTAAACCGTTCCTTAAGCTTGGGGTATGCCCTTTAGGGAGAAGGGAAGAAATGGTACAGTAAGTTTAGGAGAGGGTTCAGGAGATCTAAGAAGATGTCCTTCCTTTACCCTATTATTTGTTGGGGTTCGGTCATTTTCACTTTTTAGGGATTTCTTCTACTTTGATTTTGTGCCTTTTGATTTGACGTTTGACTTTATGGTCTTTTTTCCCTCTTTTTTTGGGTAGGTATTTATTCTTCTTTCTTTTTTATGACGGCTTCCTATTGAGACGCGGATAAATTCAATAGTCTATCCTAAGCCTCGTTCCCACATCGTGAACTGAGAAGGAAAGAATATGGTTCACCTTACACTCTCAATTAGGCTATCGATATTCCTTAGACTTCACACCATTTGTTATTCAAGAACCAAGCGTGAGTGTATGTAACATACTTCTAAATTAGACTACCAAAGACTAAGGAGGGAATTTTGGATCTCAACGTTTCTGACCCTGCTGGTCCTTGCACCATGTCGATTGACATACTTAACCTAAGGGTAATACTTCTTAACATAAAGACCATTCCTAGGATGAGACAATTCCTGAACTTCTGCGTTAACTAGCTTATAAGCGTTATAGAAAAATCATATATTATGATGTACGGACCCTCCCAATTAGGTTGAAACTTGGAGCGAGGACTGCTGGATTTTACAAAAATTCTTTTGACCACCATGTCACCAACTTTGAACTTCCTTACGATAACCTTCATTTGATAAAATTGTGTGAGTTTGTTTTGATAGATTTGAGCGTGATTGGTAGCTACCCATCTTTTCTCGTTCAAGAATTCCAACTTAGTAAGGAGTGCAGAGCGATGCTCGTCAAGAGAAAGCTCCTTGTCCAATTGTACTCTTAATGACGGAATGAAGATATCATATGGAACTACCACCTCCATTCCGAATATTAAGGAATATGGGGTTTAGGGTGTATATTTAGTAGATTCACATGTTTTCTTGATAATTTTGATTAAGGTTTTGTTAGTGGCCTCTGCTTGACCATTGCCGTGTGGATAATGTCGAGAAGAATGATACAATGCAATGTTATACCCGTTGTAGTGGTCTTTTAGCTCTTGAGTAAAAAATTGAGGTCCATTGTCGGTGACGATGGTGCTTGGAATCTCGAACTTGGTGATGATATTCTTCATGATGGACTTGTATATTGTCAACGCTTGATCTTTATTTGGGCTTCAGCTTCCGCCCATTTGGTGAAATACTCTGTTGCCGTAAGGATGAAGGATTTTTGTTTGACTGAGAAGTTAGGATCACCAAGAAGACCAATGATATCGAATGCCCATATGGAGAAAGGTCATGGGACTTTCATAGCATCTTTTTGTTCTTTTTCTTAGATTTTTCTATACTCAAAATTTTGTTAGAAATTTCATGCAGATAGACAAACAACATCAAATATTCAATTTTCAGGATATTGCAAAATTTTCTAAAAGGCGTCAGTCTGAGTCGACGTCATTTGAATGATGTCACGTCAAGCCGACGCGATTCAACTTACCGAAACAACTCCTCTCTAACTACGCTCCGGACACAGGTTTCCTCTCTCAAACTCCCTCTTCTAATTCGGAAAGAGGTCTTCAATTACGGGAATCACTCTATATAACCTCCCCTCTTTTCAATTCTTCCTTTGAATGCGGGAAGCACGCCTTGTTCTTGTTCTTTTTGCTAGAGTAGGCTCCAGTGCAGCAACCACCCCTAAGAAGTAGGGGGACCTGATCACGGCTAGGAATTCATCGAAGCATGTCGGCGTAGTCAGATGCCCATACTGGCATGAGTAGCAATCACCAACGGACCGTAGGTAACTTTGGCGGCCATTGGAGTTAAATTTCCTCGCATCTGCACCAAACAAGGCAACATTAGGCTTGTCCTGATACGGGCCTTATTGGACAGAGAGATGAAGGGAAGGAGAGGTCCCACTGGGCGTGCCAAATCTGTGAGACTTCCTGTTTGAAAAATCCTCTTTTGATTTTGAAAATCTTTGGTGGATTTAAAAATCTTTATGGAAATCTTCTCTTTTGGTTGGGTCCTTTTGAAAAAGGGATTTTGCTTTGAAAAGAGAATTTTTAAGTTTAAAAATATGTTCTCTTTTCTTTTAGGTAGACTTTGAGAATTTATGATTAATCTTCAAAGTCAACATTTCTTCTAGATCGATTATGGATCTATATTCTTGACCTCTCCCCACTGACCATAGTCAGTGTTAATTACACCAATCATCGATTAGTAACCCTTGATTAACCATCCAATAAAGCTTAAAGAGAAAGCAGGAAACAGACAAAGTTAGATGCAAGCATGCAAATCGTTCATTTTTTTTATTTAGAATGGTTCATGAAATATCCTTTAAAGGATACTTAAAGGATTTTAAATTCTCACGGGGGCATGAGTATTTCAGGCATCTTAAAGTACTAAGAAGATAGGTTTTGATACCTAGACTTTATTAGGACCCTTTGAATAAGATAGATTGCTTGAAATTATCTTCTGAGCATCCTTTAAAAAGATAGAGATTTTATTTGGACAGCATATCCTCTTATTTGAATTCTTTTGAGTGAATAAAGACTGCTAAAGAATATCCTTAAATAATGGGGCATGAGGGCCACCACGTAATTAAGGGTATTCCTTAATGGTCCTTCAACCAATATGAAGGAACTACAATTTTTTTTTAGGTCATCCAACCGATATGAATGAACTATAGTTTAATGGTCAATCTATTAGTAGGAAAAAACCACATAATTTGATGGTTACCCTATCGATAAAAATGAACAAAGAACTATAATTATTAGTCCTCCTATAAATGGAAGTGAACCATGATTTCGTAGTCGGCCCACCAATAGGACAAAACCATAAAAGCCAATGGTTACTCCATCGATAGGAATGAATAATAACCATAATCTTTGGTCACTCTAATAATAAGAGTAAACCATAAACATTGTGGCCGATCCACCACTAGGATAGAACCACGAAACTTTGGCCATTCAACATATATGAATGAACCATTTTCTTCTTCTTCTTTTTTTAATGAAGCTTTGGGCATCCAACCAATAAGGATGAACCATATTTTATTATTTTTAAGAAAGCTTTGGCCATCCAACCAATATGGATGAACCAAATTTTATGAAAACATGTAGGTTGATTAACTTGAGAACATATGTATTAACTAACATGAAATGTATGGCCATCCAACCAATATGGATGAATGATGCTCTTTTTTCTTTATAAAATCACAATAAGATAATAACACTTCTTTTTTTTTCTAATCTTCTTCACACACAAGAAATACAAGCCTTCAAAAAATCTGCTGAGCCTCCTTTCCTCTTCTTTGTTTTTGCAGCATCTGTCTAGGAGGCTGGAAGGGGATTTTTTGTGCTGCCATGGGGCCCCTTTTATAGGGCTGCCAAGGCCACTGATGGGGGGCATGGAGGCCTACCAGTGGCACCCCCCAGCGGTGCCACCTAGTCGCCAGTGGGGGGGCAGATAGGGCCGGGCGAGAGAGAGGGAGATAGGGATAGAGATGAGAGAGTGGGATAGGGATGAGGGAGAGATAGGGATGAGAGGGAGAGAGAGGCAGCTAGAGATGAAGGGAGGGAGGAGACCAGCGGGCCCTACTGGCCGACGGATCCTCCCTTCTCTCCCTCTTTTTCTTTTTTTGTATTTATCTCTTGACCTCTTTCTCTTTTTTTTATATTTATCTTTCCCCTCCCTTTTTATCTCTATCTCTTCCCTCTCTCTTCCTTTAATAGAGGGCTGGTAGGGGGGCCTAGGGCCGGCCGGACCCTACTATCTCTCCCTCCCTGTGCTGCGGTTTGCTATTGCTGGGCGGCGGCTTTGAAGACTGGTTGCTGCTACTGGCTGCTCCTTTCTCTGCTGCAGATTTGTTGGAGGCTGTTGGTGGCTCTCTTTCTTGCTTGTTTTGCTGCAATGGAGGCTGCATTGCTGCTTCTTGTTGGTGCAGGTTTGCGACTCTAGAGGCTGCATTGCTGCTTTGAGGTATGTGTATTTCTCTTCTTCTTTTTTTTCGAATGTTGTGGCTTTCTTATGCATGAAACTAGGTCCCTAAACCCTAGCTTGTATGCATGTGTATTAAGATTTTTTTTGGCTCAACAGAAGGCTAGTTATGAACCACTTGCAAATAAGATTGAAGTTTCATCTGCATCATACTCAAATCCTATCTAGAAGGCTTTGTGGGGTAATAATATTTAGATAGCTATTCCCCCAAAGATTCTCCTTTTTGTATGGAAGTGCATAAATAATTCCATCCCTATTAATGATGTGATTGCCATGGTAGACAAAATGTGCTCCATTGGTCATAAGGAACCAAAAACTGTTGATCATATGATCTTTAATTGTGAGGTTGCTAGGGCAGTTTGGATAGAATTCCCCTTTAACTATTGCTCCACTAATGATAAAGAATCACCCTAATTGAAAGATTGAATGGTCTAAGCCCCCTTTCACTGATGATCCAAAGGGCAGTTCACTTATGATTGTTGTAAAGACATAAAAATGGCAAATTACTTTAGTCCTACATCGGATGTTGTAAAAATAGGCGTGTGCTTATAAGTAGAGCGCAACCTCTCTTCCTAACGAGGGTCATTTTCTAAAGAAAATGATAAAATCCGATCTCCGCTCTGGAGACAATACCTCTGGGAAGGCACACAAATTTTCACCCATCTACAATTGTTATGCATTTATCTGGCATATCTAAAAGGCTAGATGCAAGGTAGTCATGGAACGCACTTTCAATTCTTTGATTGTGATCAGAAGTGCACTTGTTGAGTTTGATTTCTGGATTACCTCTCAACCAGTAAACACTCAATCCAGGCAGATTATAGATGCTGCACAATGGTTTCCTTCCTTCCCAGGAAAACTTAAAATCAACTTTGATGGAACCTCAAACGTAGAAGATGGTGCCACAGGTACTATAGTTAAAGATTACAGAGGAAGTGATGCATAGGTTATGATTCAGGCTGTTGAGCTTCAAAGAACTCCACCTGGGCAAGTGAGAAGTATTATTGGAAACTGTAGATTGCTAAAGCTGCACCATTCCATTCCTGTCTCTTTTATTCCTTGAAAAGCCAACCAGGCTGCACATGTTGTAGCTGATTTGCTCTGGCTTCTCATCTTCAAACTTGATGGAATGCCTTTCTGCTTCCTCCAAGCGTCCTATCTATTGTAATCCCTGAGACTTGCTTATAGGTCAATAGTGAGTTAATCTTTTTGTTAGAAAAAGGGCAAGAATAGTTTGACGGGCAATAAAATTGATTTACTACGATACATCAGGTGTGTATGGTGGGGCTGCTTTCTATTAGATCAAATGGGCCCACCTGAAGAATACTCACAGGGTTATATATTATCGGGTTTAACAGCTTAAAATTTTTAATTAATGGACTAAAAATGAATTATAACCTGCATTCTTGGACCGGGAACTAAATTTTCCTTCCTTTTTTTCCGATGTTTCCAGCAAAATATGATCTACTTGAGTTTGATACCTTGCATGTTGATTATCTATTGTTGGCCCCTTGTATGTGGATTCATCATTTGAGCATAATTGTATTGTAATCGCAAGAAGCAAAAGCATGTTTTTTGTCTTGAAACAGACGAATTTCAGCATTTTAATTCAACACTAATTGAGCACGTTTATGAACATGGAAAGCAAATGCATGCTCATAGTTATCAACCAGAAGTAATTTCATACAAGTAATAGCTTCATTTTACTTGCAAGCGTTTAAAATATTGCCAATGGGGATGCAAATAAGTGAAATTCGGTGAAGACCGTCCTCTTACTAATTTATGTATGGTCTTAAAATTTCTTCTAGCTTTGCCAAACAAAGGAAGATATAAAATGTACTTAGTAGTTTTAAATTCAAGACAAAAAAATTGAATAGTATAGTATTTTGGTAGCGCCAAGAGACGTGGGTCAGACCACATCGTCCCGAGGGCCTGACGACACGTGTTCGGAAGGAGCCAGCTGTTTACCCTTTTGGTGGTTTCAGTCAGAGTCTGGTGGCCCGTGGGAGGTTATTTATTGAGCCTTCCAAAGGAACGCCAAAACACGGATGGAAATAGGCACGTGGGTAGATGGTGAGAGGTCAATTATTGAGGATGCTTAGCTATTTGGGAATATAGAGTCCGAATCCCCCACTGGAATTCGATCCTCTCTCTCTTTCTCCTGCCCGTCCCCACTTGCATTGCATATCTACTTCCACGTTAGACTGACCAAAATCACAAGTGACACGCATCCACATCAGGTGGTTCATCTTACAAACCACAAAATACACGTGTTGAGTTTGAAGGGCTCAAGATAATAAGTACTAGTCACAACTGAAATTAACCGATATAAGACTATTATATAGTCACTCCAACACTCTCTCTCCTGTCCAAGATGGGTCGTGGAAATTAGATGAGAGGAGGCGGCACAAATTAGAAGATAAACTTTGAGCCCCACTTTGATTACGGAATACAGCCGAATAAGAGACGAATAAGAGAAGAATAGACCTATTTTCACTTTGACACGGGGAATGGCTTAAACCGCCCGGAATGGGGTATTCGGCGAATAAGCCATCTTGGCTTACCCCCACGAATTACGTATTCTGCTGATATTTTGCAGGGGCAAGCATACGACAAGGCGCATCGTCGTCCGTGCCCACTGCGAAACCCACCCTCCCTCCCTGTCGCCCTCCTGCGCTTGCCCCTCTCGCCCTGCCTGTGCGTGCCCTTGCTGAAATGGTCACCTGCTCTGCTGAGTCGTACATCTGCTTTGCCACCCGCACGCTGCGCATGTCATTGGTTTCTTCCACCCACGCTAGCCATGGCGACAGGTCAGGCTGTTTCTAGGGTTTCTTCTGCCATCCATACGGTCCTTTCCCTCTTCCCGAAAGGGTCACGGGATTGCAGAGCAGCGATCGTTCCCATCCACTGGTCGCTTTTGCATTCATCCTTCCCATCAGTTTGACCCTCCCTTCTCCCGTTCAAACGCAATAGTTCCATCCGTCCTTCGCCTATTTATACACCTTGAGGCGAATACCTCACTTTGTGGCGATGCACAGCTTGGACAACAGCTGCACATTCGGTCGTGGTGTTCGCGAGCGTTCTTCCTCTGTGGCTTCCTCATCGGCTTCCAACCGTGAGCCATCACCGGCGGCAATTTCAGCTTGGATTAACCGGTTTTTCTGAACTTCTCCCCTGTGTTTGTGTTCGTCCTTCCCTGTGATGTGATTTTCCTCTTTGTGTGGGATCATGCTTTGTTTAATTTTGAATGCTTGGAACACTGACGTAGATAGATAAGTTCTTTTGGGGATGAAGAATTCTTGGGAGGGGAATTTTTTTGTAATGCACTCAGGACCATCTAAGTTTAAGCCATTCCTTCATATATGTAGTTTCTGTATTTTCAAATAAATATTTCTGTATTTTCAAATGAAGCCTAAGTCGTGAGAAAAACTGTCTCATATCTAAAATTCTGAGCTGCTCAAGACTACGACTCTTTGGTTAGATATTGTAATGGCCATGCGGGTTCAAAACCACTTAATAATCTCTGAAAAGGCAGTTCTTATTTACATATTATCCTACATTCTATCTCAGCATGTATAATATTTCAAAATGGCCACTTTAATGACATATTTGATATGCAAAAATATTTCATGTATGTCACTGAAACAATGTATTTGATATACATGACATTTATGAAACTTAGCATACAAGCATAGTTAATATGAAATTATCCTAAAACAGAAGAAAAAAAACAAGATGAAATGAGATCATATGCACCAAGCATAGATCAAAAGGCGAGATTAAACACAACGGACATGTGGTGTCTCCATAATTAGGTATCACAGCTTACCAAACGAGACAAGTAAATTTGGATTAAACTAGGAGAGTTCAACTTTTTGTTTAATCCCTCCCCCCTCAAAACTTGAGGCCAGAGTTCTTCCTCATCCAAATCTTTCATTCTGGAAAAGGAAACCGGCAGGGATTTATACCAAACTGCGGGCAATCCTTATCAGCCTTCTATTAGAAAAAACCAAAAGTAGTGACAAGTTTCAAGCCTTTAAGGAAAGTTTTCCACTTCCAGTTTCCACCAACAGCAAGCCTATCCTTGTATTTGTTGACCATCCTTTTAGATGTGTAAGAAAAAATTTAGTAAACATATAAGTTTGTAATGCACTCAAGGACCATCTAAGTTTGTAATTTCCTTCATATATGTAGTTTTCCTTGTAATATAGTAGTTTTGGGTGAGGAATCTCTCCTCTCTCTATCTTGGATTGTGCAACTAAATGTGCTGCTCTAACTTAGTAAATCATCAAATATTTTGTACCTGCGGTAGTGATGCAATGAAATCTGTACCCTTTAAATCCTATTCAAATGAGCTTTCTGACAAGAACTCCCACTAACATTTCCTAACATGGCTAGCATTCCACATGTCCTTAGGGCCTCACTGGCTTGGCGATGTCCTCTCTCTCTCTCTCTCTCTCTCTCTTCTTTTTTTAATGTGGGGGCCTTTTGTGTGCATATTAATCCTATACTTGTGCATCCCTTTCTTTTTCAATTAAATGGACCAGATACCACCCACTTTCAAAAACAAGTGTTTTTTGCAATAAGTGAAAAAGCATATATGCAAGCTAGTCCTTAGTGAAACTTCTAGATGTTCTACTTAAAATCCTCACAGCTTCCATGGAGTCCATAGGTTTTGATCTGAAATTACTCTTAGTGCTTTTTCCTTTTTAACTGATTGAGAACCAAGCTTGAAGGAAAATCCTCCGAGGTAGTGCTTGGGAATGCTGAGCTGAATGCTTATTTTGATGTGAATTGACTTGGCAGTGGAATCACACTAACACTATTTTTAAGTAAGTTTCCATATGGAGTGGATACACTTACATGCATACGCTTATATAGATATAATAAATTATATGCTAGTGAACCAGAAGGAGGGCTCCCCTCCTCTGGTTCACTGCCTGGATGATAATTTTCTGTTGCAGTAATTTCTGTCTTGTTTAACTTCTGTTCAGGGACATTTTGGCCAGAATTTCCTACCTTTAGTAATCATGATTGAGTTAGTTGGCCACATGGCATCCCAACCCTGAAATGCATAGCATAGTCAGCTGATTTGGATGGGAACACTGTTAATGAGCCAAAAAACCAAGGAACAACTAGACCTTCCCAAAAAAACATCTAATGTTAGTGGTAAGTCGGATCAGAATTTGCTGGTTTTGGCCAATTGTTTTTTTTCCTAGAAATGTTTTACCCTTGCTTGGTGAACACATATATGTTTATGCCAGTCCTACCAGATTGGGATCAAGATTGACGGTAGATGTTTCAACCAGTAGATCCAATTTTGATGGAACTATCTTATATGTTTTTCCTCTATTAAAGCCCAATTCCAGCATGAACAAGAAGCTATCTAAGTATTTTGTTCACTTAGAAACCCTTCGCCGCTGCCATCCGATAAACTGCCACTGGAAGGTAAGTAAAAACAAGTAAGATGCTTCTTGCAGACACTTTATTGTGGGATGAAGAGACTGTGGAAGCTATATAAGGAAAGCTGAGAGTCTTTCTAATTGGAAGAGAGGTAGTGCTTGCTGGATAGGTGCGTAGGGGTGTGGTATTTTTTCTTAGGTGAAGAGCTATCTGAGTCATATCTCTACCTATATAAGTACGGAGCTGGAAATGTTTTTTTGTTGGTGAATGCAGTAATTTCAATTGTTCTGAGAAATTTGTCAAAATCTTGACATTCAGAGTGAAATGACTTGCAATTCCTTGGAATCTTTTGTTTTGGATGTGATATTATTTCTAAAGTGAGACTGAGCTTTTGAAATTTTATGCAGGGGGATTTTATGGTGTGGCAAAAATATATGAGACATGGGAGGATGGGACCCCTCCCTGCACCAATTGGTCTTCTGTTACAGTTCTTTTCCCATTTCTTGGGATGTAGTAATGAGAAGAGCTCTTAATGCCTCCTTCGTGAAGTGGTCCATATCCCATTCTACAAACAAATTTCTTGATTAGATTCTCTACTGCGGAAGAGGTAGAAAGGGTTTGTATTAGAACTCCATGGTTCTTGAATGGAGACATGCTGTTGGTTGACAAATGCCACCTCAATACTCCTCCTTCCAGCTATAAACTGCAGTGGGGTGATTTGTGGGTTAGAATTTTTGATTTACCAGAAGAATATCTGTCCATTAATATTGTTAGTAAGCTCACAGCTCAGCTGGGTAAAGTCTATCAACCCCAAGCTGGTGTTATCCTCTATTGGAGTACATATGCTAGGATAAAAGTCTCATTAGATGTTACATATGCTAGGTTGAAGGCTACAAATTTGGCTCCCTTAAAGCTGCTAGTCCTAGCTCCCAGGAAGTATCTTCTAGGAAGGGGATGTGTAATTAGAAGGCCAAGAAAAAGCTGGATTTCCTGCTTGATGCTAGCCCTGCAGCTATTGCACTGCCAGCTTTTCCACCCTGTCTGTAGAGGGATAAAGGTAGCTATTCTCCCTCTCATGCAAGTAATGTATCTGTGCGCATGGATGTTCCTTTCAAAGAGACTGGTCAGCTGTCAACTCTGAGACCTGTTATTTACTGCTCAAACCTGTCATGTTAAGGATCCTAAAACCCCAGATCTTGTGGATTCTAGTTCTACAGTTACATATGTGTAGAACAAATATTTAGCACTACCAAGATGCTTATAATCTTGGATTAGTTAATCAGGTCACTGATAAAACCAAGGTTAGACATGCTAGAACAAATCGAGCCAACAACTCCACTGCTCCTACCCATGAGATTGAAGTGCAGGTCATGGCGGCCGACCTTAAACTGGGGCAAGGTCCCCAATGAAAATAATTGCTTCGAACTGTCGAGGTATCAAAGGGTCAACGACAGTTCCATTTATAAATCAACTGACCCGATCAGTTCATCCTGATATATTTTTTCTAGCAGAAACTATGGCCTCTTTGGTCAACAATTCTTCTTTAGTCAATCATTTGCCCAATCTTTTGTTGTCTTCCAACTTATCTGGTGATATGGGTGCATTTTTAGTCTACTTACGGCTAGCTTGTTTGTTTTCTTCTTTTGTTTGTAAAATTCTCAACAACTTCCAAACATGTCTAGAATATTTCTGTGTATTGTATATTACTGTTTTCCCTATTTGTGATGACTAATTAGGAAAATAAGTAATAGATAAATTAGTCCTCACTTCCCTTCACTTATGTTTTGTTCTTTCTTATCTTTAGGAATCGTAGAAAGCGCAAACATACTATGTCCACCTCCGGTGAGTCTATGCTTACTTCTTATATTTTGTTTTTTTTTATAATGGTCATTTTCATTTACTTGATGAGAACAATATTTGGTATATCGTATACAAATTTAATAGTGGATTACATTTATTTCTAGATTGTTAAGTAGGTGCTATTTTTTTAAAAATTTATCCTCGTCCTCCACTTTGGTGGGATGTTTCTCTTCATTAAAAGGGAACAAAGGTAAACGTCCAGTTACAACTGAGGGCACTGCTACGACCCGTGCCCCAAACTAGGCCGTCGACCATGACAAAATCCTCATTCAGCTTCTCATGGAGGAATATGACAAAGGAAATCATATCGAGGGGACATTCAAAACGCAAGTTTGGCACCAGATCGCGCCCAGCTTCAATGCTGCAAGTCATCTAAATTACAACAAGGACCAACTACAAAATCAATGGAAGGTCCTCAAAGGGATTTATGTCAAACTTGATGCGTTATTTAAAAGAAGTGGGTGGGGTTGGGATGATGAAGCAAAAAGGCATGTGCCTGGAGTTGAATCATGGGAGCAAGCCATTGAAGTAAGAACAATCTGCTATGATAATAACACCTTTTCTTGCTATTGCTAATGACTAACACAAACGTAATCACATGTCCATTAATTTTTTAGGCAAATAGTGCCCTTCGTACATTAAAAGGTAAAATGTTTCAGTTCTTGAAAGAGATGGTTCACATGACAGCCAATAGCATGGCGAATGGGGGAGATGCGGAAGGGTCTATGCATGCGTCACAACATGTGAATAGACGTGGACGCAGGGTTGCGAACCGCAACAATTTGCCACATTCCGTGGACCCCCCACCACAGCCATAACAATGAGTGGATCAACTGCAAGCCCCGCCACCGTCTGTGCAGCCCAATGAAGACTATGTCGAAGGTCATATAGCTATTGGTGATTACGTTAATGCCCTTCACTATGCCAATGCTGGTTCTATAACAGGTGACGATCTTATGTCAATATCCCAGCAACTTCAGAGCTCATCCTACGGTGGATATGAACAACATTATAGTGTCGGTTCTGTCCCTGCCCAATCTCATTACTCCACTCGGACACCTTCCCTGCCGGCACATAGGCCAAATGAAGACGAAGTCATTTCTCCTCAGAAGAAGGGAGCATCATCCTCAAAGCGTCGGGGTAAAAGAAGCATTGGGGACAAAGCAGTACTCTCTTTCTCCAGTGCATTGCGTGATCGCACTGAAGTTATGAGGGACCTGAGAGCAGATAAGGCTTCATCAAGGGGTTCCAGTGGCGGCACCAATGTGTTCGATACACCGGCGGATGTACATGATAGGATCCCGACGGTCAAAGAGTGTATGGATGATCTACGACGTATCCCAAACCTCCCGCGTACTTTGTACTTCAAGGCTGTGAACCTGTTTGGTACACCGGGCATTCGGGACGTCTACATGGCTCTGCCGGAGGAGGAGAAGCTTGACTGGGTTATAGCTTGGACTAGTTGACTTTAGTTGCTACCTGCCGTGTACTTTGTACTTCAAGGGTGTGAACCTACTTGGTACACTGGGCATTCGGGCCGTCTACATGGCTCTGCCGGAGGAGGAGAAGCTTGACTGGGTTATAGCTTGGACTAGTTGACTTTAGTTGCTACCTGCCGTGTACTTTGTACTTCAAGGGTGTGAACCTGCTTGGTACAGCGGGCATTCGGTCCGTTTACATGGCTCTGCCGGAGGAGGAGAAGCTTGACCGGGTTATAGCTTGGACTAGTTGACTTTAGTTGTTTTGTATGGTCCTAATGTTTTGCTTGTTTCTTTCCTTTTATCATGCTTGCACCAGTTGCACTTGAATGTTAGTCATATGTTCTTGATCATGCTTTTCTTATCGTGCGTCATGTTTGTTGTGGTCATAACCTACTTCAATTAAATGTGTTTGGTTATGTCTATTATGTTACTATAAATTACAATTTCTACTTGTACGTCTCCTGCAGGTATATGATTCTAACTAAGAATGGGACGTTTTAAGTGTTACGTTGTGTGGGTTGGTCGTGAGCCTGGTTTGTACCTTACTTGGGGAGAATGTTATGCCCAAGTTAACGGTTTTCCAGGAGCTCGATATAAAGGGTTCTACTCAATTGAGGAGGGGGAGGCTGCACTGTACAGTGTTGTGGAGCATTGTCGACCGACACCAAGAATGAGTCGTCAAGAATATGCAATGGGCACTCCAAGTACTGTACGAGCCATGACCGACCCCCCTACATCACACGTGTCAACGCAGTTGTCACGATAGTACTTTTGTTTCTAGTTGTCCTCTTACTTTTTTTTATTTTGCTTGGTGTACTTTTTATGTCCCTGAGGAGCCGTTGATGTATCCTTCTTTTGAACTATGTACCGTTTTGAATTGAAATGACAAGTAATGGTGGTTTATGTAGACATCAATAAATTAATAATGGAGTTCATTCATGAGGACGACGAGATGATTGAAGAAATCGAAGGAGTTATAATTGAAGCAATATCAGATCAGTATGCCACAAATGTGCCTAGACAAAAGATGTTTACTTCGGCACATACTGGTCATGTGTGGATACAAGAAGTGCTACAAAGGGCATGAGCGGAGGGCCTATTGGGCATTCAAGCTTAGCCCTAGCATGTTTATTGCACTGAGGGACATGTTAGTGGACAGGGGCTTACTATTTGACTCACGACATGTCACTGCCTATGAGCAACTAGCGATGTTCTTACATGCTGCTGGCCATAGTGTTGCGACTGGGGCATTGTGTAAGTACTTCCAACACTCTTCACAAACAATCAGCTATTATGTCAATAACATTGCTATGGCATTGGCATCTCTGAAGACGGAATTTATTCAACTTCCTTCTAATGTGGGTGAATATCACCCTCATATCCGAGGGAAGACATATTTCTATCCTTACTTCAAGGTATTTGATTTCTAATGGTCTAGCATTTCATTTTTAATGGTCTAAACAAAATCTTATGCATAGTCTTATATTTTCATTGCACTATGTAGGATGCGATTGGGGCGATTGATGGAACACATATAATAGCTCATATTCCATGAAAAGACCATGGTCGCTTTTGTAACTGCAAGGGTTACATAAGCCAAAATGTAATGGGGGTTGTCTCTTTCGACCTCACTTTTCTATACATTGTTGTTGGTTGGGAAGGTTCTGCAGCAGATATGAGAGTATTGAAGTGGGTGTTGGATCATGGCGGGTTTCGGGTGCCTCGCGGCAAGTACTATCTTGTCGACTCTAGATATGCAAACATGCGTAGTTTCTTAGCTCCTTATCGAGGAGAACGGTACCACATTGGTTGCTTTAGAGGTCGTGGTCGACATTATGCTAATAAAAGAGAGAAGTTCAACCATAGACATGCACAACTGAGGAATTGTGTAGAGCGCGCGTTCGGTGTGCTCAAGAATCGTTTTCAAATCTTAAGAGAGGGTTGTATGTACCCATGGGAAACACAACGAAAGATAGTGCTAGCATGTTCTGTCGTCCACAACTTCGTTCGTCGAAGGGAGGGACATGATGTATATTTTAACATGGCAAATGAACGTGGATTTGCAGAAGATGATGGAGATATTGACTACCCCGTTGACATTGCGCCTAGCCAAGCTGAGCTAGTTGTAGGGGACCATGTCAGGGAGGAAATTACAGACCAACTCTGGGAGGAGAATAATTAGCTTTGGTAGATGTTTCCTTTGTTTGCTCTTTTCTGTTTTATCTTGCTTAGTTGTTATGCCATGTATGATTTATTTTTATTTCTATTTGGTAGATATTTTTATCGTTCACTATATGGCATGTAACTTTAATTCATATCTGCATTTTGTTTCTTTTCATTCATATGTACTGAAAACTGATGTTCATCTATATTTTGGATACTATGGTGTTTTTATTTCCTCTCATTTGTTCTT
The DNA here is from genome assembly GCA_030544215.1 of Zantedeschia hybrid cultivar. Classification (NCBI taxonomy): domain Eukaryota; kingdom Viridiplantae; phylum Streptophyta; class Magnoliopsida; order Alismatales; family Araceae; genus Zantedeschia; species Zantedeschia hybrid cultivar. The sequence continues at coordinate 21,152,256 of JARZZO010000009.1, forward strand.
ACATGTAGTGCGCATATATGGTTGGAGTGCTTCTTTCTTAGACATACTCTCAGATAGCAGGAGGCATGATTGCAGCCCTATACCGATTGCACGTTTGGGTAGTAGGAAGGCATACGTGCAACCCTACCTAAGCATGTCTTCGGATATTAGCACGGCATGATTGCAGCCCTATCTGAGTGTTGTAATGTATGGACAGTGATGAAGGAAGAAGTAGTGAGTCTATTGGTTGGATGGCTTTTAAGCAATCCCAATAGATGATGAAACTCCTTTTTCTGAGTCCATCTTTAATATTTTGAAGAAGCATTCGTTTCATTTCATTATTTTAATCTTCAGTTATTATGGGGGTTGCATGAGCCTCGTTTGATTTCATGCTATTTTTATAAACTTATTATGGGGGTTGCATGAGCCTCGCTTGATTTCATGCTATTTTGATAAACTTATTATGGAGGTTGCATGAGCCTCGCTTGATTTCATGTTATTTTTATTAAGTTATTATGGAGGTTGCATGAGCCTCGATTGATTTCATCCTATGTAGTATTAATTTTCATTCCTGATTGCGGAAGATGCATGAGCCTCCCTTATATTACAGTTGAATGGTATGAGCCTACCATAAATCTTGGGTATGTTTACTCATGTGATTTCACTCATTTACTGTGTTTGTGTTTTGTTAGTTGGAGAGTCTTATATACTTTTTGTTTTTTTCTCTTTTCATCTGTCTGAGATAAATTCTCAACGGCACTGCAAGATGGTACCAACTTTGGACACATGTTCGTGAACGTCGAAATGTTCTTATAAAGATGTTTTAACGTTATAAACATCGGATGGAGATCGGGACTTCTCAAAGTAGCTACAGTAGAAAATTATATCGTACCAAGATTGTAATTATTGTGAAAATTATAGAACCTGTATGAACAATCAATTTTCTTTATAAAAATGCGAGGAGAAAGAGAAGGATTCGGTTGTCTGGTGAAATTTCTCTCAGGTGCATTTTTTCAGTAGCTTACTAGAAATAGTGTATGAATATCCCTTTTAGCATGTTAATTGGAAAATGTCCATTTAAAAATATAATTCCCATATATTCTTCATACATACCAAAATTTATTCATTTGTCATCTAAACTTAGTCATACTAATCATAATCTAGAATATCGCCAGCATGTTTACTGAGTCAAGAGGAAAACTTAAGCTTTTTCCAGAGGAAGCGTTTGATCTAACGAATATAGTTTTTTTCCCTTGACCAATATAAGAGCGGTTAGGTGAACTAATTTTTTTTCATACGCGTAGGAATAATATCCTTATCCTATAACTATAGGTATAATGTCACATAGCACAATGAAAATATTTTCTCACAAAGACTAACGAATGTCAAGATCTTACTTTTTGCCACTTCTATATATCACGTATCATCCGGTCATTATATTGGATGATTCATATTAGATATATCAGCTGAAACAAACTATGTCTGAAGTGTATTTAATTGGATCTATTACATTAAACGGCCAGATCACACCTAACAAAAGTGGCAAAACTACACTAAAGAGTAGAAGATGGCAACATTACTCAGAAAACCCTATATTAGTCTTATGTTGCTTTGAATAGGATAATAATTTTTGCTATCAAACATCTCTTAAGTGTATAAGAAAGGCAACCCTAAGTTTAAGAGGTTAATTTGAGATGATTATGCGAGAGCTAGCATTATGTTATATGCCTGCTGCTACGTGGGGAAGGAGCAAAGGAGGCAATCAATGGGCGTTGTGACTTGTGTGTTGGCCCCGGTGGCTGGTGCTGTAGCCTCGATGCCTCATTGTTAATATAATTTTGAACACCATGCATGCTCATTTTAACCCCGTGTCTAGGTGTAGCTCGCATCTAACTCGTTTAACGTGATCTATCTACTCCATAGAGAAAATATTAGAAATATATTAATAACAGAAATAGTAAAATTTCCATATACTCCCTGTCTGATGCAAATGGTAACAGATAACCGGATTACTCAACTGATCGTTAATTTATACGTCAATTTACGGATAGTCTTTTTAAACGGATATGGGTAATAGATAAGGTAATGAATACAAGTTTTTGTGACGGAACATATATGGTACATTAAGATCTGATTATTTGACCGATAATTAGTTTATATAAGCGGATAGCATTTCTAAGTTGATAACTTAATAGATATAGTCATAGATCTAACTTAGATCGGCACCAAATTTAACTCGTTTGTATCCCTACCTGATATAATACATGTAAAAGGAAATGTTTGTCAGAATGGGGGGGGGGGCATTACAGCACTACCCAGCAACCGTCCGATCAGCTTTGAGCAAACGGTTGCGGGAGCAAATGCTATTTTTTTTTATTTGTTTTAAAACCAAAGGGGTAAGGCAACTTTAAGAGAGTTATCCCGTACCATTTGATTTTAATCCAAAAACTTTTAAAAATAAAAAGTGGGACAAAAAGAACTTCTTGCTATTGTGCAGAAGAACTCCATTTATGTTGTGGCAAAAGGTTAGGGGGGACATTCCCTCTTAAGTTGTTTGGAATGCTACCTCTTAACTTCCTAAGAGGGGAATGTACACCATTAGGTAGCCATGCATACATTGTTTGCTTTTATGTATACCAATTGTCCTCTTTAAGGGGAAAAAAATAAATAAAATCCAATTTTATGCTAACATTCATGGAGGAATTATTCAATATTCTTCTACACAATCATATTTCAGGGATGTTATACAATATTATAAGATGTGCCCCGTGTCCTCACATAGAAATTGGAACTGAAGGTAGATGAGTTAATTCACAATCCGCTCCATCCATAATCCATAACATTCCATCTTATGCTTAAATTTACGAATTAAAGACCTAGCTCAAAACCTTTCATCTACACACTTTTTGTAGATTAGGTTATGGTGATGTCCTCAAAATGAAATCCACCCTTATATGCTCTAATTTATAATTTAATATTTAGTAGGATGGATTTCATACTTCCGAAGCTATGGTAAGCTGCATATAGGTCTCTAATCTAACCTGTAGTCTTATAATATTCTATATTTTATTATTACTTTAATAACTTTACGTATATTATTTCTATCTTTTCAAACATGTAGCCATGACAACCTGAGATTACCTCCAATAATTTGATCAAATTCATTAATCGCTAAGCAGAAACAATCGGACAGACTTTATGGTCTAAACGGCCGTTAAGATATTATAAAATATTAATATTTATGACAACAAGATGGGCGTTTGGTCTAGTGGTATAATTCTCGCTTTGGGTGCGAGCAGTCGCGAGTTTGATTCTCACAACGCCCCTCTGCTTCCTCTTTTTAACAGCTTTTTTTGTGTACATACACCTTGATACCTACATATTGTTATAATCCTCCTTGATGTGTTTAAAATTTGTAGTCGTAAGTAATTATCTTGCTTTCCCTTTTCGAAGAAAAGGAATATAATATATATAATTTGACTCATATTATTATTAAAGTCATATCACTTCCATCAAAGTTGAAGTCTAAAATGAATGAGTCGTATCGTCCCATGAAATTTTAATGAATTTCGTTTTGATTAGGTGAATTCCTTATTTGAGTGAGAATAATTTTATTCTACAATAAAATTAAACATGTAATTTGACTAATCTACCTAATTCAAGTACGTTCGCTTTAGCTGCGTGAAATGCATATTCTTGTAAAAATGGGTTATCAAATGCTGGTCAAAAAGTATAGCATAGAATAGTATTTTCAATTTCTTATTCTACCAAATCGGAATTAGTAGGTAGTAGCATAAGAAGGGTAATTTGTACAAAAAAAGTGCTTATTCTCCTTCTTATTCCCTCCTTCGTAATCAAAGCAATTATAATAACTTCTTATTCTAGAATAAGCCATCCGGCATAACTTATTCTAGAATAAGAAATCCAGGAAACAAAGTGGGGCTGAGAATATAAAGTTGGGCAAAGCCTCTGCTCTGATACCATCTTACAAACCACAAAACTTGGTTGTTGAGTTTGAAGGGCCCAAGATCATAAGCACTGGCCACAAATGAAATTAACCGATGTAAGACTATTATATAGTCACTCCAACAGCTCGGATAGTAAGGTTTTCTAACTCAAATAGTCGGATCGATTCGGATCTTTCGTAATCCGATACGAGTCGAGTCGATTTGTGCGGACTCGCATGAGTCGTCTGGAGAAGTTCTTCCAAATCGTACATATTCGGTCGAGTCACACCGACTTGAATTCGCTTTGATATGGTACGAGTCGCCCGAATCGATACGAGTTGATCTGGTACGGCAAACCATACGGATAAGAATCCTCTCCTAGTTGAAAGTGGTAAGCATGTCTTCATAATAGGTTGCGGACTTTTGGAGGGTAAGTCTATAAAAGACCACGTACTCCCTCCTGGGTAAGACAAAATCCTTTTCCTCTCTCTCTCTCCGAATATCTCTCTTTCTCTCTCATTGGAGCTACTGCTTTGTAGCTCCCGAATCTGGTGCATGGAATTGTCGATGATTCTAATAGCCACGCATAATATACTTAAAATTAATGTGTTTACCACCATACTCTTGCAATCATATTCTTACTTCGTATTTCTACCGTAGATCATCAAGTCATTGAGCCAATTCCTGGTGATTCATGTCTTATCAATGGTCCCGTCATATTAATATGAATCTTTGCGGAAGTCATAGACACATCGAATGATAGGAAAGTAGTAACACCGACAATCTAGAAATATCATCTGTATCATTTCCTTAGAAAAATAAAGCGTCATGAGCAAACATATAACTATAAGTGAAAAGCTACTCAATTATTCTTAATTAATTCCATGCATTCCACTAAACATAGTCCCGAACTCAAAATATGAAGATTGAGGGTCAAAATAAGTCGTTTACCTTTCCATGTATTATCTTGGGCCTAAACGGTCGACTGAAATAGTTGAAACGGTCAACCAATTGGCCTGACAACAGCTAGACATAAAAAACAACCAACTGTTCTACTCAAAATGGTCGACCGTTTTTGTTAGTACAACTATAATGACAGAAAAATCCATAGTTCATACAAAACTCCACATTTTCTACCCTTACCATTTAATAATATCTACTTCCTGAAATAAAGACCATTTCTAAGTATTCAAAAACAATATGTTAACTACATCATATTCAAAACTCAAGCTACTTGGAGTACTATACAAGCCACAATGATCAAAACATTCATTCTTGTCCTATTTTGGAGGTAACACCACACCTACGAAGATGAAATTGAATCTCACGCAAATTAAAACCAAATGCCATGAAATTAGAACTATAGTAACTGAATATATAGAACTATAGATTCCAAAACATGCATTCCTATTCATTGTAGAGATCACAATAAACAAAGAGACTTAGACTAGTTTTCATTTTTGGATTGCATACATCCAAACATATGAACTGTGGTGTCTAACACCTAATTCATAATCTCTTGTATCAATAAAGAACTTATGAGATAGCATCACCATAGGAAACATCAATTTAACACATACAGATCCATCTAAGTTGTTCAAACCAATATGCACACAAGGAAACCCAAGTTCCCAGTGTAGGCGCGACCTTACCTTACGCTAGAGCTCCACCAATCCAAAAGGGCCTTCTAGATTTCAAGTACAAGCTTCAAGAAAGTACGAAGAAGAGTTTCAACACCACCACTGACAAATTCCACCTTAAATGGATGCTCTCCGCTAATGTAGCTTTAAGAACACCTCTCCAAGGATTTCTAAAGGACCATCCAAGCTTCTAAGATCACCAAGCTAGCCTCCAAAACCATCCATAGGAACATGCACAAGACACATTACTACTGAGGACCAAAAGAGTGAGAGGGGGAGTTGGAAGAGAGTGGGAGGAGAAGAGAAGATATGGGTGGGGGGAGGAGGGGGTCAGGTTGTCTATCTTACCCTTATTTTAACCTTGAAGAAGTTGCATTTCTACTCTTTGGTTATCTAAAATAGGTCTTCCAACTTGTATGCACCTAATAGGCCAACTAAAACCCACTCCGTTGAGTCTAATAACACTTATTTGCATCCAATTCTACTTCTACTAACTAAAGTCATTAAAAATTTTCTTATTATTAGATCCACTTACTTCTAAATTTGTAAGGACTGAGGCTTTCGGATCCGGTTTTCGGGGTCGGACCCTGTAGTTCAAGCTCCAGTGGGGTAGAGACTCTGTGATGTTTCGCGTCTCGCGGGCTCGACGCGTTTTAAACGGCGTCCACCGTTGCAGACGCGTTTTAGGTTCTGCCACGTGGGTGCCACATGGGCTGGCTTTGGGCCGCGAGAGTACGGCCTGTCGTGTCGTCTGAACGGCGTCCGCATGGGACGACGCCTTTCAGACTGCGACTCTGGAATTGTCAGAGTACGGCCCTGACAAGTCCCCTGAACGGCGTCTGTGTAGAATGATGCGTTTCAGAGTCCTGTCAGAGCGGCCGTCACGTCACCTGATAGGCGTCCGTCCATGTCGACGCGTTTTAGCCAGTCTCTGGTTAACCCCGCGAGCCCTCCTTCTTTCCCTCATTTTCTTCCTTCTCTCTTTCTCTCCTCCCCTTCCGGTGATTCCGGCGGCAGTCCCTTCTCCTCCCTCTCTTCCTCCCACCATTCCATCTTTCCCTCCACTCCATCCTCTACCTAGCTCCCACCACTACCACCTCCACTTCCACTGCGGCGTTTTACTCTCCGGACGGCGGCCGATGTCACGGTGGAGTAAGGACGACCACAGCGGTACCGGCGGCGGCGTGGGACGAGTCGGGTGGACGGCTTGAAGCTTGGAGGAGTTCAAGTAACCGGTAGGGTGACGAATCCCATAGTGTTCTATGTTCAAACTATGATTCTCCCTCTTGAAGCATCTTTTAGATCTATGGTTTTGGGGGTAGAACAAGCATGTTTAGGAGCTCTTCTTGTTGAAATGGGGGATTTCTATGAATATAGATTCGTGATGTTTGGGTTTGCCTCTCTTTCTCCTCCGTTTCGGGTGATTTTGGGGTTTTTGGGGATGAAAAGGGGAGCTCTCGGGCTCATGACAGATCTGGTTCCTGGGGTTGAAAGACGTCATGCATGGACGACGCCTTTTTGAAGGGCGTCGGGCCGTCATGACACCTTTTAGACAGGAACTGCTTTACTGAGCTTCTGTCGGTTCAGGGATTCTGGGACTAAAAGACGTCATGGGTGGGCGACGCGATTCGTAAAAGCGTCGGGTAACCATGACGCCTTTTTAGGCAGAAATCCCCTGATTAATGTTTTCTGCAAATCCTGGATTTCTGTGCTTGATGGCGTCTGAGGATGTTGACGCCTTTCAAAAGGCGACCGCTGGTGTCGACGCCTTTTAGGCCAGATTCTGAGGCCGGTGTTTTATGAACCAGTACAGGGAGCTTGAATGGCGTCGGCCTTGGGCGACGCGATTCAAGACAGAACTACACTAATTCATGCCAGTAAAATGTGTTCATACTGCTAGATAGTTGGTTAATGCATGCTTTAGTACACTCGATAATGATGGATTCTTCATGACCGGATGGCACTGCGTTGTGTGTCGTGCGATCGCGGGCTTTTCACGTGACCGGATCGTACTGTGCCGGGTTTTGTGTTACTGTGGACCTGGAGTGACAGTTGTAGCGCTTTATCACCCTGTGCTGGTGTGGGTGGAGCACAGCGCCGGTGGGGGCGTGGGCGGGGTGACGCCTAGTGAGAGAGGGTCACCTGGTGAACCCCGGGGTCAGCTAGTACCGGTGTGGGAGTGGTACTTTCGGAGTGTCACTCATGCTGAGGGAAGGAGTAACCACCTGAGCCAGTTGGGCCGGAGTAGCTAGAGTTGTAACGACCCGCCACCCTATAATCGGGGATCCGATTACTAAATGGGTACCGAATCATTAATTTGGAACCAAACCAGGATCTAGTAAGTCTGGGAAATAAATAATGAACTGAGTTAAACATTCACATCGCATTGAATTGAAATGAAAGTGCAGGAATTGAAATTATTACAATGCGACTCGATACAACAAATAATTACATAATCCAACTGAAAGAAATAATTAAACATACAGGCCAGAAATAAATAACAACTACATCGGGGCATACCCCGGAACAACCGCTGAAGGCGCTCAACACACGGCCGCACACACCGCTCTAAGTCTACTGGGAGTCCTCACCTGAAAACCGCAGGGGTGAGTCTCAAGACAAGACTCAGTAGGGATCCTTCGATCCCCACTGCCCACGCACACACCCACAAGTGCAAAATACAACTAACGGTAAAGCAACAAGCACAGTAGTAGGTACAATTCCTAATTCTCAACGTGAAATCACATGCAGTCGAAGTGTATTAAACATGCACATTTCTAAACCAGCCGACTAGGAAATCTTCAACTGCCACCTCGATAGAACACGCCAACCACACGAACAACGGTGGGAAAAACCTCGACCCGCTGAGACCAAGCAGTAACCCCTCGGATAGCACTCTAGCTACTTCGGCCCAACTGGCTCAGGTGGTTACTCCTTCCTTCAGCATGAGTGACTCTCCGAATGTACCACTCCGACACCGGTACTAGCTGACCCCGGGGTTCACCAGGTGACCCTCTCTCACTAGGCGTCACCCCGCCCACGCCCCCACCGACGCTGTGCTCACGCCCCCACCAGCACAGGGTGATAAAGCGCTACAATGTCACTCCAGGTCCACAGTAACACAAAACACTATAACCCGGTACGGTACGATCCGGTCACATGAAAAGCCCGTGATCGCACGACACCCACGCAGTGCCATCCGGTCATGAAGAATCCATCATTATTGAGCGCACTAAAGCATGCAATAACCCATTATCTAGCAGTATGAACACGTTTTACTGGCATGATTTAGTGTTGTTCTGTCTTGAATCGCGTCGCCCATGGCCGACGCCATTCAAGCTCCATGTACTGGTTTATGTAAAATTACTGTCTTCAGAATATGGCCCTAAAAGGCGTCGACACCAGTGGTCGCCTTTTGAAAGGCGTCGACATCCTCAGACGCCATTCAGCACAGAAAACCAGGAATTTACAGAAAGCATTACCCAAGGGATTTCTGCCTTAAAAGGCGTCATGGCTAACCGACGCCATTCAAATCGCGTCGCCCACCCATGACGTCTTTTAGTCCTAGAATCCCCGAACTGGCCGACTCTCAGGCAGGCGATTCCTGTCTAAAAGGCGTCGTGATGGCCCGACGCCCTTCAAAAAGGCGTCGTCCATACACGATGTCTTTCAACCTCAGGAACCAGAGTCTGCTTGAGCCCGAGGGCTCCCTTTTTAACCCCAACAACCCCAAAATTACCCAAAAACGGAGGAGGAAGAGGGGCAATTCAATCAACAGGAATTCACATCGTGAAAATCCCCCATATCAACAAGAAGAACTCCTAAACATGCTTGTTCTACCCCCCAAAACCAAGGATCCATAACATGCTTAAACGGGGGAAAACAGGGTTTAAACACAATACTAAGGGAACCGTCACCCTACCGGATACTTGAACGCCTTCGAGCTTCAAGCCGCCCACCCGTCTCGCCCCACGCCGCCGCCGGTACCGCTGTGGTCGTGCATACTCCACCGTGACGTCGGCCGCCGTCCGGAGAGTAGAACGCCGCAGTGGAAGTGGAGGTGGTAGTGGTAGGAGCTAGGTAGAGGATGGAGTGGAGGGAGAGATGGAATGGTGGGAGGAAAAGAGGGAGGAGGAGGAATCGCCGCCGAGTTCGTCGGAAGGGAAGGAGAGAAAGAGAGAAGGAGAAAAATGAGGGAAAGAAGGAGGGCTCGCGGGGTTAACCAGAGACTGGCTAAAATGCGTCGACATCCACGGACGCCTATCAGATGATGTGACGGCTGCTCTGACAAGACTCTGAAACGCGTCGTTCAAGGCAGACGCCGTTCAGACGACATGTCAGGGCCGTATTCTGACAATCCCAGAGTCGCAGTCTGAAAGGCGTCGACACACGTGGACGCCGTTAAGACGACACGACAGGGCCGTACCCTCGCGGCCCGAAGCCAGCCCACGTGGCACCCACGTGGCAGAACCTAAAACGCGTCTGGAATGGTGGACGCCGTTTAAACCGCGTCGAGCGGGCTCGACGCGAAACATCACAGAGCCCCAGACCCTACTAGGGCCAGAACTACAGGGTCCGACCCCGAAAACCGGATCCGAAAGTCACGATCCTTAAAAGAGTGCTATCCGATGGGTTACTGCTTGGTCTCAGCGGGTCGATGTTTTCCCCACTTTTGTTTGTGTGGTTGGCGTGTTCTATCGAGACGGCGGTTGTGGGTTCCCTAGTCGTCTAGTTTAGAATTATGCATGTTTAATACATTTCGATTGCATGTGATTCGCATTGAGATCTAGGAATAGTAATTACCACTGTGCTTGTTACTTTACCGTTAGCTGTATTCTTCACTTGTGGGTGTGTGCGTGGGCAGTGGGGATCGAAGGATCCCTACTGAGTCTTGTCCTTGAGACTCATCCCTGCGGTTTTCAGGTGAGGACTCCCGGCAGACCTAGCGAGGAGTGTGCGGCTGTGTGTTGAGCGTCGACGGCTGTTGTTCCGGGGTATGCCCCGATGTAGTTGTTATTTTATTTCTGGCCTGTATGTTTAATTAATTCTCTTCTGTTGGAGTATGTAATTATTTGCTGTATCGAGTCGCATTGTAATAACTTTTAATTTCTGCATTTTCCTTTCAATTCAATGCGATGTGAATGTTTAGCTTAGTTTATCATTTATTTCCCAGACTTACTTAGATCCTGGGTTGGTTCCAAATTAATGATTCGGTACCCATTTAGTAATCGGATCCCCGATTATAGGGTGGCGGGTCGTTACAGTTGATATCAGAGCATTCGGTCTGGCAAATAAATGAATAACTAGGTTAAATGTCGTGAGTCCGGCAAATAATTACATTATCCCGTACAGGCATGACGGTAGTATAGGTTTTAGGATTCTAACTAGAACTTTTCGATTTTATGTCTGTAGGCGATTAGATGGCTCCTAGGAAGAGGATGCCGGTTATTCGAGAGCGGGGAGATGTCCCTAGTGGATCTGAGGCCGGGAGGCCGAGTCTAGAGCAGTTTATGGAGGCTATGATGGACACTATGGCTAGATACCAGACCCGAGACCCTAGTGAGAGTTCTAGTACTCGGGGAGGGTCTACAGCTACACTTGAGAGATTCCTGAAGCTGAGGCCACCTCACTTCACCGGTCGTCCCGACCCTGATGAGGCCGTTCACTGGCTTAGGGAGATAGAGAAGACTTTCGATACTATGGATTGTGCAGTAGTGGAGAGGACTCCGTTGGCTACCTTCATGTTGAAGGATAGCGCCTATGATTGGTGGACCACTTTGAAGAGTTTGTCATATGAGGATAGGAGTCTCAGGGAGATTTCATGGGAGACTTTTGTAAAGGAATTCAATGCGCAATATTTCCCTAGGCATGTCCAGAGGGCCAAGGAAAGGGAGTTTATGGAGCTGACTCAGGAGAGTATAACAGTACTCGAGTACCAGGCGAAGTTTGTTTCGCTTGGGAGGTTTGTGCCCTTCATCTCAGGGGACGAGGAGCGATGTACTGAGAGGTTTGTGGATGGGCTGAGGCTCAGTCTGAGGAACTTTGTGGCATCTCACTGTTGTACAAACTTGGCATCAGCAGTTAGGTGTGCAGCAGCAGTGGAGGCACAACAGAACCAGTCAGCCCGGGAGAGAGGACTGACTGCCCAGGGACCAGTTCGTGGCAAGGGTAAGGTAGCGGCAGCGGCCCCTTCGTCCGGATCGGGATCGTCGTCACTCGGCTCCCGATTCAGGAGATTCTTTCGAGGCGGTGGCAGCAGTAGCGGGAGCAGCGGTAGCAGCAGGCCCAGGCAGGGTCAGCAGAGCTAGTCAGTATCCAGTGCACAGCAGGAGCCAGCTCAGAGGCTTCCGGCAGTTTGTCAGCACTGTGGTGGCGCCCATGGCGGGACTCAGTGTCCTACTCTTCTTAGGAGGTGTTTCACTTGCGGCCAGCAGGGCCATTTGGCGAGGCAGTGTCCGCAGGGGCATGGTCAAGGACAGGGTTCAGGTGATCAGAAGAAGCCGAGGACCCAAGGGAGAGTTCTAGCTATCACCAGGATGGAGGCTCGCGCGTCCAACTTGGTGGAAGGTACACTTTCTGTCCTTGGGAACTCTGCACATGTGTTGATCGATTCGGGTGCTTCGCATTCTTTCATTTCTGAGCAGTTCATGGATATTCTTTCTGCACCCGTTGATGAGTTATCTGAAGGATTGATGGTAGAGGTTCCTTCTGGAGATTTCATGTTATCTTATAATTGTTTGAGGGATGTTCCCTTGACCATTGAGGGTTATGAGCTACCTGCCCAGTTGGTTGTACTTGCCATTAGTGACTTTGATATCATCCTGGGCATGGATTGGTTGGAAGCTTTTTATGCTGAGGTGGACTGCCTCAGGAAGAGGGTGCGTTTCTCTATTCCGGACATCCCGACCTTCTATTTCCAAGGTATTAGGCTCTCTTCTCGAGGTATTCTCATTTATGCCTTTAAGGCTCGGAGGTTGCTTGCTGGTGGTTGTGAGGCCTTCCTTGCCTCTGTTGTTGTTTCTGATGTCCGTGATAGTCCCAGTCCTTGGGAGGTGCCAGTAGTGTGTGACTTCATTGATGTGTTTCCTGAGGAGCTGCCTGGCCTTCCTCCTCAGCGAGAGGTCGAGTTTACCATCGAGCTTGCACTGGGTACGGCGCCCTTGTCTAAGGCCCCGTATCGGATGGCGCCAGCCGAACTCGCTGAGTTGAAGGCGCAGTTGCAGGAGTTGCTAGATAAGGGTTTCATCCGTCCCAGTACTTCTCCATGGGGTGCTCCAATTCTTTTTGTCAGGAAGAAGGATGGTTCTCTGAGATTGTGCATTGATTATAGGCAGCTGAACCAGGTGACGATAAAGAATAAGTACCCACTTCCAAGGATCGATGATCTGATGGATCAGCTGCAGTCTGCGAAGGTGTTTTCCAAGATTGACCTAAGATCTGGATATTATCAGATGAGGATCCGGGATGTTGATATTAGTAAGACGGCTTTTAGGACTCGGTATGGACATTATGAGTTTTTGGTTATGCCTTTCGGCTTGACCAATGCTCCGGCGGCCTTTATGGATCTGATGAACCGAGTCTTCAGGACCTACCTGGACCAGTTTGTAGTGGTATTTGTTGATGATATTTTAATATATTCTTCTTCTGAGGAAGAGCACGCCACTCATCTTCGGGTGGTGTTGCAGGTCCTGAGAGAGCACCAACTCTACGCCAAGTTTAGCAAGTGTGAATTCTGGCTAGACAATGTACACTTCCTTGGGCATGTCATTTTTGGTGAGGGCATTGCAGTGGATCCAACCAAGATCGAGGCAGTGATGGATTGGAGCAGGCCAACTTCAGTAACTGAGATCAGAAGCTTTTTGGGGCTAGCAGGTTATTATAGGCGGTTTGTTCAGTGATTTTCTTCGATAGCAGCCCCCTTGTCGAGGTTGACTCGAAAGGGAGTTCGTTTTGTGTGGACCGAGGAATGTGAGCGGAGTTTCATTGAGTTAAAAACTCGCCTCACGTCAGCCCCAGTGTTGGTGCTTCCATCCGGGTCAGGTAGGTTTGTGGTTTACTCAGATGCGTCCCGTCGTGGTTTGGGCGCTGTTCTAATGCAGCATGGCAGGGTAGTGGCTTATGCTTCTCGACAGCTGAAGAAGCATGAAGAGAACTATCCTACCCATGATTTGGAACTGGCAGCTGTGGTATTTGCACTTAAGATTTGGAGACATTACTTATACGGAGAGAAATTTCAGGTTTTTACTGATCACAATAGCCTGAAGTATGTGTTCACTCAGAGAGACCTGAATTTGAGACAGCGAAGGTGGATGGAGTTCATTAAGGATTATGACTTTGACCTTTCTTATCATCCGGGTAAGGCGAATGTAGTGGCAGACGCCTTGAGTCGGAAGACGGTCATGTCATACCTTATGATTCAAGAATGGAAATTGTTCGAGCAGGTAGTGGAATCTTCCTTTAGAGTTCCACGTGAAGATGATAGAGCCGTGTTGGTCAGCTTGAATGTGAGACCAGCTGTGTATCATGCTGTGATTGAGGCTCAGAGGGCAGATGTTGAGTTACCATAGATTCTCCAGAGGTCAGAGGTGGAGTTGTGGGATGACGGTACTGTCAGGTTCAGAGGTAGACTTTATGTTCCGACCGAGGAGGACGTGCGCAGGTGCGTACTTGATGAGGCGCACCGTTCTAGATATGCAGTGCATCCCGGGGTAACCAAGATGTATCATTGTTTGAGGAGGCACTTCTGGTGGCCGGGTATGAAGAAAGATGTGGCTGAGTATGTGGCTAGATGCATGACTTGTCAGCAGGTTTAAGCCGAGCATCAGAGACCTGGAGGGTTGTTGCAGCCCTTGCCGATTCCAAAATGGAAATGGGAGCACGTGACTATGGACTTTGTGATGGGATTACCTGCATCCCCTGGCAGGAAAGACGCTATCTGGGTTATTGTTGATCGGCTGACCAAGTCGGCACACTTCCTGGCTATTAGGAAGGACTGGTCAGTCGGTAAGCTGGCTAAATTGTTTGTAGACCGGATCATCTCTCTGCATGGGGTACCTTTGTCCATCGTATCAGACCGAGATCCGAGGTTTACTTCCATGTTATGGAAGAGTTTTCAGAAGGCCTTGGGCACTCAGTTGGCTTTCAGTTCGGCCTACCATCCCGAGACTGATGGGCAGTCGGAGAGGACCATTCAGACTCTGGAGGATATGCTCAGGGCATGTTGCTTAGACTGGGGAGGTTCTTGGGAGCAACATTTGTCTACAGTGGAGTTTGCATACAACAACAGTTACCATTCCAGTATCGGCATGGCGCCTTACGAGGCTTTGTATGGGCGACCGTGTCGATCTCCGGTGTGTTGGTCCGAGATTGGTGAAAGACAGATAGCGGGACCAGAGTTAGTACAGCAGTGTGCTGAGATTGCCAGGATAGTTCGGCAGAGGTTGACCGCAGCTCAGAATAGGCAGAAAAGTTATGCTGACGTCCGACGGAGACCGCTTGAGTTTGAGGTTGGGGACCACGTGTTTCTCCGAGTCTCACCCTCTAAGGGTGTGATGAGATTCGGGAAGCGAGGCAAGCTGAGTCCGCGATATATTGGACCTTTTCCCATTCTTGCTCGAATTGGGGAAACCGCGTATCAGCTGGCCTTGCCGCCCAGTCTTGCAGGGGTGCACGATGTGTTCCATGTTTCCTTGCTGAGAAAGTATGTTCAGGATCCGTCCCATGTTTTAGATTTTTCAGAGTTGGAGGTCGCTGAGGACCTGTCCTTTCCAGAGTTTCCAGTTCATATTGAGGATCGCAGAGAATAGGTCTTGCGGAACAAGGTTGTGCCTTTGGTTAAGGTAATTTGGCAGTACCGCTCCGGGGGCGAGGCAACCTGGGAGCGTGAGGACGAGATGCGGGAGCAGTTTCCTTACCTTTTCTCGTAAGTTATCTTGTGAGCTTGTATCTCTATGTTTTGACTTGATAATTCTAGCAGGCAATTTCGGAGGCGAAATTCTTTTAAGGAGGGGGAGAATGTAAGGTCTTCCAACTTGTATACACCTAATTAGCCAACTAAAACCCACTCTGTTGAGTCTAATAACACTTATTTGCATCCAATTCTACTTCTACTAACTAAAGTCATTAAAAATTTTCTTATTATTACATCCACTTACTTCTAAATTTGTAAGGACTGAGGCTTTCAGATCCGGTTTTCGGGGTCGGACCCTGTAGTTCAAGCTCCAGTGGGGCAGAGACTCTGTGATGTTTCGCGTCTCGCGGGCTCGACGCGGTTTAAACGACGTCCACCGTTGCAGACGCGTTTTAGGTTCTGCCACGTGGGTGCCACGTGGGCTGGCTTTGGGCCGCGAGAGTACAGCCCTGTCGTGTCTTCTGAACGACATCCGCATGGGACGACGCCTTTCAGACTGCGACTCTAGAATTGTCAGAGTACGGCCCTGACAAGTCCCCTGAACGGCGTCTGTGTAGAACGACGCGTTTCAGAGTCCTGTCAGAGCGGCCGTCACGTCACCTGATAGGCGTCCGTCCATGTCGACGCGTTTTAGCCAGTCTCTGGTTAACCCCGCGAGCCCTCCTTCTTTCCCTCATTTTCTTCCTTCTCTCTTTCTCTCCTCCCCTTCCGGCGATTTCGGCGGCAGTCCCTTCTCCTCCCTCTCTTCCTCCCACCATTCCATCTTTCCCTCCACTCCATCCCCTACCTAGCTCCCACCACTACCACCTCCACTTCTACTGCGGCGTTTTACTCTCCGGACGGCGGCCGACGTCACGGTGGAGTAAGGACGACCACGGCGGTACCGGCGGCGGCGTGGGACGAGTCGGGTGGACGGCTTGAAGCTTGGAGGAGTTCAAGTAACCGGTAGGGTGACGAATCCCATAGTGTTCTATGTTCAAACCATGATTCTCCCTCTTGAAGCATGTTTTAGATCTATGGTTTTGGGGGTAGAACAAGCATGTTTAGGAGCTCTTCTTGTTGAAATGGGGGATTTCTATGAATATGGATTCGTGATGTTTGGGTTTGCCTCTCTTTCTCCTCCGTTTCGGGTGATTTTGGGGTTTTTGGGGATGAAAAGGGGAGCCCTCGGGCTCATGACAGATCTGGTTCCTGGGGTTGAAAGACGTCGTGCATGGACGACGCCTTTTTGAAGGGCGTCGGGCCGTCATGACGCCTTTTAGACATGAACTGCTTTACTGAGGTTCTGTCGGTTTAGGGATTATGGGACTAAAAGACGTCATGGGTGGGCGACGCGATTCGTAAAAACGTCGGGTAACCATGACGCCTTTTTAGGCAGAAATCCCCTGATTAATGTTTTCTGCAAATCCTGGATTTCTGTGCTTAATGGCGTCTGAGGATGTTGACGCCTTTCAAAAGGCGACCGCTGGTGTCGACGCCTTTTAGGCCAGATTCTGAGGCCGGTGTTTTATGAACCAGTACAGGGAGCTTGAATGGCGTCGGCCTTGGGCGACGCGATTCAAGACAGAACTACACTAATTCATGCCAGTAAAATGTGTTCATACTGCTAGATAGTTGGTTAATGCATGCTTTAGTGCACTCGATAATGATGGATTCTTCATGACCGGATGGCACTGCGTTGTGTGTCGTGCGATCGCGGGCTTTTCACGTGACCGGATCGTACTGTGCCAGGTTTTGTGTTACTGTGGACCTGGAGTGACAGTTGTAGCGCTTTATCACCCTGTGCTGGTGTGGGTGGAGCACAGCGCCGGTGGGGGTGTGGGCGGGGTGACGCCTAGTGAGAGAGGGTCACCTGGTGAACCCTGGGGTCAGCTAGTACCGGTGTGGGTGTGGTACTTTCGGAGTGTCACTCATGCTGAGGGAAGGAGTAACCACCTGAGCCAGTTGGGCCGGAGTAGCTAGAGTGCTATCCGAGGGGTTACTGCTTGGTCTCAGCGGGTCGATGTTTTCCCCACTGTTGTTTGTGTGGTTGGCGTATTCTATCGAGACGGCGGTTGTGGGTTCCCTAGTCGTCTGGTTTAGAATTATGCATGTTTAATACATTTCGATTGCATGTGATTCGCATTGAGATTTAGGAATAGTAATTACCACTGTGCTTGTTACTTTACCGTTAGCTGTATTCTTCACATGTGGGTGTGTGCGTGGACAGTGGGGATCGAAGGATCCCTACTGAGTCTTGTCCTTGAGACTCATCCCTACGGTTTTCAGGTGAGGACTCCCGGCAGACCTAGCGAGGAGTGTGCGGCTGTGTGTTGAGCGTCGACGACTGTTGTTCCGAGGTATGCCCCGATGTAGTTGTTATTTTATTTCTGGCATGTATGTTTAATTAATTCTCTTCTGTTGGAGTATGTAATTATTTGCTGTATCGAGTCGCATTGTAATAACTTTTAATTTCTGCATTTTCCTTTCAATTCAATGCGATGTGAATGTTTAGCTTAGTTTATCATTTATTTCCCAGACTTACTTATATCTTGGGTTGGTTCCAAATTAATGATTCGGTACCCATTTAGTAATCGGATCCCCGATTATAGGGTGGCGGGTCGTTACAAAATTGGGTTAAACCTACTAAGGACGAAGCTGGGTCCAAAAACCACTGAGCCATGTCTTAATTGTCTAATTAAACACAAATCATCTAATATTTATCCTAAAATCTATTTAACTCATAATAAATCAAACTAAAGAAATTTATGCCGGTTCAATTATAGCCAAACTTGCTCAGTAAACTGGTTTGAAAATTGTGAACCGAGGGCCAAGGTATTGCACCCTTCCTTCTTTAAAACAAATTTCATCCTCGAAAGTTGAACTACACAATCAACAAGAGCACAATTGTAACAAGAAACTAAGTCATGCACCAAATAGGTAAGAGAATTGAGCTCTTATCTCATCTTCACGCTCCCAAGTAACATCTTCACTCGAGTGATGATGCTATGTTACCTTCACTATATGGAGCACACGATTCCTTAACTCTTTCCCTTCCCCATTACTACCTGAATTGGATACTCTTTCGTAGACAAAATCAGTTTTACTCCAATTGGATCAATGTTTGTCACATGTAAGGAGTCCATTATATACTTCCTCAGCATCAACACATGGAACATATCATGAACCTTTGTGAATTCTAGGGTAACTCAAGTTGATAAACTACAACTCCAATCTTCTAAACAATTCTAAAAGGTTATAGCTACCTAAGATTCAATCTTCCATACCTTCTAAATCGAATTACACCCTTAGTTGGTGATACTTTTACGAACTACTCCCTTAGTCACTGCGAATGGTGGCATAACTCTTCTAATGACTCTAAGATGTTTGCAACTTCTAGCAAATCAATTGGACTTTTTCTATTCTTTTTTATATTAAATCCATAAGAAGTATATTCCTTTCTCCAATTTCGCTCCAACAAAGAGGCTCCATACAATGTCTTATAAGGAGTCAAACCAATGTTAAAATGGAAACTATTATTATAAGCAAATTCTACCAAAGGTAAAGCTTCCTCCCAACTATTTTTTCAGTTTAAGCAACATGCTCTACACATAGCTTCTAAGTCTGGTTAGTTCTTTTTTATCATCCATCGATTTGAGGATAATAAGTCAAAATAAATTCCAATTATGTTCCTAAATATTGTTGAAACTTCCTCCAAAAGCTGGCTATGAATCTAGGGTCTCAATCCAAAACAATAGAAAGTAATTCCATGCAATCTCACCTCTTGGTTGATATACAACCTAGCTAACGTAATAGTTGTGTAAATCATGTTAACAGGTAGAAATCTAACAGAGTTGATCAATTGATCCATTTTCACCCAAATGCCATTGCAATGATTTTTTATCACATGCAACCCTGCAACAAAATCTATAGTCACATGCTCCCATTTCCACTCAAGAATTTTCAATGGCTGCAACAATCCACTTGGTTTCCTATGTTTTACCTTAACTTATTATCAAATCAAAAACCTAGCCACATAACTAGTTATGTCCCTCTTCATACTTGGCCACTATAAATGTTGTTTCAAATCAAATTGCAGTACATCTTAATTTTTCCTGTATGAATGGAATACTTTGATCTATGAGCCTCATCAAGAAACTCCTTCTTCAACTACTCTTTACTTGGAATGTACATCTTGCCTCAGAATCTCACTATACTACATCATCAAATAGTACATCAAACATTTGGAGAATTGAGGCAACTCTAGATTTGTATGCTAAGCTACACTAATATGAGAATACATTGACGGTCTCACTGCCAAACTAGACACAAATGCCTTAGATTTAACCTTGAGAATCGAATCTAGGACATCTGAAGCCTGTTCAATTAACCTCTACTCCTTTGCTATCAAACTAGATAATATGGCCTTCCTACTTGAAACCTCTATTACCCCATTAATCTTGCCAAGATGATAAGCAAGTTGAACATCATAATATTTCAAGTACTCCAACCATATCCTTTGTTTCAAGTTGAAATCCCACTATGAAAATAAGTGCTTTAAGCTCATGCTATATGAATGTAAGGACTGAGGTTTCAGGTTCAGTGTTCGGGTCGGTTTCGGGCCGGATCCCCTGGATTAGGCCGTGAGGGGTCTCGAGATTTCTGACTGAATGACGTCAGCACTGCTCGACGCCTTTCAAAAGGCGTCAGGTTGTGTGGACGCCATTTACGTCTGTTGCTGTTGTGCCACGTGGGCAGGTTTCGGGCCGCGAGAGTACGGCCCCTATCTCGTCGTCTGAACGACGTCCATGATGGACGACGCGATTCAGACTGCCACCCTGCGGTGTCAGAGTACGGTGCCTGACATGTCAGCTGAACGGCGTCCGTGGTGGTCGACGCGTTTCAGAGAGCTGTCAGTACGGCCCGTCCCGTCATCTGATAGGCGTCTCTCTCGCTCGACGCGTTTTAGGCAGTTTCTGATTGACCCCGCGAGCCCTCCTTTCTTTCTCTCATTCTCACCCTTTCACTCTCTCTCCTCTCCCTCTCCGCCTCCTCCGATCCCACTCTTCCCCTTTCCCTTCCTCTTCTTCCTCTTCCACCACTCCAACGCCTCCCTACCTCTCACCTCTGCCACCACCACTTCCTTCGCGGCGTTCCATTCTCCGGACGGCGGCCGACGTCCCAGCGGAGTGGCGACGTTCTCGGGGGTACCGGCGGCGGTCTGCGGTGGGGCGGTTCGGCGACACGGAGCCAGGAGGAGTTCAAGTAACCGGTTAGGGGACGAACCTTGCATGTGTCGCTCGTGTTTTCCTAGGCATGATATGACGTGTCTTGGGCTAGATTGAGCATGTTTAGGGGGTGTTCTTGTGGGTATGACCATGCTCGTGAATGTGGATTTGTAGCATATTTGTGGTGGATGAACTTCTTTTCCTCCCCTTCTGTTTTGGGGCCTTTTCGGGGTATTTGGGGTTAAGGGAGAAACCCTCGGATCGAACCAGGGAACTAGGTTTCTAGCGCTAAACGGCGCCGTGCCTGGTCGACGCCTTTGAGAAGGACGTCAGGGCAGTACGACGCGTTTTAGGACAGAAATCTCCCTGTTCGAGGTTTCAAGGGTTAGGGATTCTGGCGCTAAATGACATCACGGATGGTCGACGCCTTTCTGAAGGACGTCGGGCCATCGTGACGCCATTTAGGCAGGAAATCACCCCGACTGAGGGACATAGTTCGAGGATTCTGGGACTAAAAGACGTCATGGGTGGGCGACGCGGTTTGGAATAGCGTCGAGCCACCATGACGCCTTTTAAGGCAGAAATCCCTCGATTAATGTTTTCTGGAATTCCTGGATTTTTCGGTGTAAACGGCGTCTGAGGATGTTGACGCCTTTTAAAAGGCGACCACTGGTGTCGACGCCTTTTAGGCCAGATTCTGAGGCCAGTATTTCATGAACCAGTTTAGGGTACTTGAATGGCGTCGGCCTTGGGCGACGCGATTCAAGACAGAACCACACTAATCCATGCCAGTAAAATGTGTTTACACTGCTAGATAGTTGGTTAATGTATACCGTTAGTATACTCGATGTGATGGACTCTCCGTGACCGGATTGCACCATGCCGTGTTTTCTGTTTCGGTGGACCTAGAGTGACAGTTGTAGCGTTCTACACCCTGTGTCGGCGCGGAGGGACACAGCGCTGACGGGAGCAGTGGCGGGGTGACGCCTAGTAGAGAGGGTCACCTGGTGAACCCCGGGGTTAGCTAGCTTGTACCGGTGTCGGAGTGGTACCTTTGGAGTGTCACTCGTGCTGGGGGAAGGAGTAACCACCTGAGCCAGTTGGGCCGGAGTAGCCAGCGTGCTATCCGAGGGGTTACTGTTTGGTCTCAGCGGGTCGGTGTTTGCTGGGGGAAGGAGTAGCCGCCGAGGTAGCCAGCGTGCTATCCGAGGGGTTACTGTTTGGTCTCAGCGGGTCGGTGTTTGCTGGGGGAAGGAGTAGCCGCCGAGGTAGCCAGCGTGCTATCCGAGGGGTTACTGTTTGGTCTCAGCGGGTCGGTGTTTCCCACTTTCGGAGACGTGGTTGACGCGTTTTGCCGAGACGCGAGTTATAGGTCCCTTGGTAGAATGATTTCTGAGATATGCATGTTATATTCCAAATGTATGTGGTTTATATCGAGAATTTAGGAGAAATGTGTTACAGCTTTACTTATCTTGTTCCTATGTATCTTTGTAATTGTACTTGTGGGTGTGTGAGTGGGAGGCAAGGGATCGGATGATCCCTACTGAGCCCAGTTCTGGTGTGGCTCACTCCCTGAGGTTTTCAGGTGTGGACCTCGTGGCGAGTGGCGGCGCGTGGTGTTCTCCTTGGTGTACGGACCAGTAGCTATCTCAGTTCCGGGGTATGCCCCGATGTTGTTGTACTTTACTTCTGCCTGTACTTCTTTAATTATTGGACCATGTAATTATTGTTGGACTGTGGACGGACATTATTACTTTACTTCTTGCATACTGTACTTCCTTGTAGTCCATGTGAATGTTATATTTAATATTGTTTAATGCTTACTCCTCCATATGTGTGTATAAGATCCGGGTGTGAGACCGTTGGATAATGATTCGACGCCCATTTAGTGATCGGGTCTCCGATCATAAGGTGGCGGGTCGTTACAATGAACATTTCAATTCTCTCTCCATAAAGATACTGCCTCCACTGCTTCAAAGAAATACAACCAATTCCAATTCCAAATCATGGGTAGGATGATTATCTTCATGCATCTTCAGTTGATGTGAAGTATAAGCTACAACACTAGTGATGTAGTCAAACGAGCCTTCAACACTTAGACTTTGTCCCTTCATTCCATTCAACTTCACTCTCTTCTGGCTCAACCTTGTCAAAGCTGTTGAAATAGAGGAAAACTCTAAATAAATCTCCTATAATATCCTGCCAATCCAATAAAACTATGGATCTTTGAAATTGATTTCGACCTTTCCTAATCCCACTCCACCAAGTCCTTTCATGTACCACCTTGCCCGCTCCCAAAACAGACCCTCAAACCCTCCACCCACCTCCATTTTTCCTCTCCAATCCCTTGCTACCACCCTTGGCGTAGACCCCACTCTTCCTCCATAGTTTCGACTCTCCAGCACACTTCTATGACTCCAATGGTGCTGCTGCGTTCCCAGAACCATGTAGTCTTGGGAATGTTCCTTCTGGGCATCTCCAACACCATCCTAGTAGGGATGTCCCTAGCCTTAGGTCCACCCAATGTGCCATCTTCTCCCCCTTCTTCTTGATGTCATCAGCGACCTGTGGAGGCCGACCTCCTGTTCTCTGTCTCTGCCACTGTCATATGTGACAGTCTCATCAGTCTGAGGAAATTCTAGCATCTGTGGAATCACCATCGATCCCTGCAGTAGCTATTTAGATTCGGATCTGAGTTGCTACAAGTATAGGGAACCCTACTCCACGATGTTGCTGTGAAGCCATGGTCGAATCGGAAGCTTCTGTGCCCCTTTAGCATCCAATCTCTACTTTCCCATGTTCCCTCCTCCTATGTGAGGAGTAATATCCTTTTAAGTTTCTAATCCCCTCCTCGAGTTCACTCTCCCTATGTGGGAATTTTATTTGCTTGTAATCTTGGTTTCTAAAGTCTACACTGACACTATGTGCGGGTGTGTATGCATGCATCCTCGCTCTCCCTCGTCTCCGACCAAGACCAAATTTTCAATCCAGCATGGTAAGTGGTCTGCCCAATCTCCTTGTTGGTTTTCTACTCTTCTAGTATTCCTAGAGGCTCATGCCGATGGATAGAGAATACCCAAACCTTGTTTGATTGTTGTTGTTCTATATACATCGCTGCAGTGAGTAGAGTGAGTAAACCCATGCCCACATGCACGTGATCTACCCGAGTTGATTGTGGGCATCCTAAGCTGAGGGCGGGTCTACTTTTGTCCCCCACTATGTTTAGACTAGTGTGGATTGACCGCGGGCCACAGTCCCATTCTAGCATCATCAAGTCACCCCAGGTTTGGGTCACATCGTCAGAGCACTTGCTCTGTTATAGGGCTTGCTATTTGAGTTATGTGTTTGCTGGTTTCTTAGTCCCTAGGTCTGTCCCACATTAAAAATGCATATGAATTATATGATGAATACAAGATCACAGTTGGGACTTGAAGCAATGGCCATGATGGGACTGAAGCATATGGTGGATAGAGATATCATGACCATATGGTGGGACATATCATAATCGACATGATGGGACTGATGATCCATCGGGTGGATAAATATGCAACTTCATAAAACACCATGAGACCATTATATGGTGGGACTCAAAACACTTAGTCCTCATAGTGGGACAAAGCAACTCATTCTCAATTTTTCTTCAACCTGCACTCAAACATTGTCAGCAAATAACAAAAATACAGCAGGTAATGAATATTCCAACACTTCATTTCACATTGCGTCATTTATGTGTGCTGTCAATCAACTCTCTGAACTGTGTCCAGTCGGGCAGACGCATTTCAACTTCCCAAGATAGACCCCTCCAAATCTGCCTCTTGGGCAAATTTCCACCCTTCTTTGCACCTTTCCTCCTCAAACTAGGACCCAAAAATACTTGGTTCTGCCTCCCCACTCTATATAAACATCTGCACACTACTTTTTGTCCAAGAATTGCTCAAGGGTCATAAGAGAAGTGAGAGATATTGAAGTGTTAGCCATGGAGGGAAGCTCCTGTCGCCTCGCAAAGGAGATAAAGCTTGGTGATGGAGAAGCCGCAAGAATCACAAAGATTGAAGGGCACCTACACAAGAAGATCAAAGGAAAATTGTAAGCTTACCACTCTCAACCTCTTTCTATGATCAATTCTCCTCTTTTAATGCAATTGTCTTCCTTTTTTTTCTTCCTCACCACACTCCATCATGGTGTGACCATCCCCTTCCTTTTTTTCCCTTCTCCATGTTGCTATACCCTCTATTTCTTGGCCCAATAAGATCTGGAATCTCCAAGTTCACAGAAAACATCTTAATTGTCATGAGGAAGATCATATCGAAGTGGAACTTGTTGGCTTGTTGTTCATGCCAAACACTATGACAAGACATGGATACATTGGGCGGCCATGGGTATTTGGTGGAATTGTAGCATCCTCAAACTCATACTTTCATCTTCTCCACTTTCGAGGCCACCATACTGCTTGAAGAGGTGGAACTCCTACTGGGCTTAAAAAAGACCAATAAGGGTGACAAAGACAAGACAATGTTGATGCTAAAGAAGGTCACCTCCAAGAAACGTTTGGAGACATTTATGGGAGATCCGAGAGCAATCAAGGACATGGTCACTCATAAACGAATTAATCTGGCGAAGCTTGCTGAGTGGACAATGAAGGCCTTGATCAAAGTAGAAACAGATAAAGATATGGAGGAGGTCAAGAGAGGCTTAGCCATATTCTTGGGTGGAGTGATCATGTTCATGTCTGTAGACAACAACTTTGGAGATGATCAATTGAGTACAATATGTGGAAATTGGGAGGGAAAGAGAGTGGGCCCGGTAGTTCTAGCCTACCTCTACAGCGGCCTCACTGCAACATCTACCAGCAAGCCTCCATATGGAAGCATGATTCTCTTGGCATACTAGATCGACCTCCACTTCAAGTTCGATTTCAGCGAAGAGGCTCCATGCATATCCACCATCTACAAGAGAAGCCCAATCTACTATATTGCCAATGTGGTGAGATTTAATGACAACATGATTAACCGCGTGTAAACATAGAATTTGACTTCTACGAAAGCACCAAGAAATGCATAGCATAAACATAATAATCGTGATTGCCACTAGACATCATAGAATCCAAATGAATTTTCTAGACCCTACTTACTTGAAAAAGTAGATGGATCGCCTCCTCACACAAGACTGCAGATTCACCTTCCTCATCTCCAACCAACCAGCGACAAAGATCTTTCTTCTGCGCTGTTTGATCTTCCCCTATTCTAAGAAGACATGCAACCAAGTGAAAGAAAAAAAGTTAGGGCTTATTGTGCATGAATCCAAAGGCAAAATATGTAGAAATAATCACAAATGGATATGAACAGACTTGGGGGTGGTTTTATTTTAAACACCTTTTTAGGAAGGTGCAAAATAGGTGTGGTAGTGTGCATGCATGTGTGCAAATGTGAGAAAAGAGACTAATCCAGATGATGAAATGCTGCTAATCAACTATATGAAAGATCAAAACAAATAAAAGGAAAAGGGAGAGAGATCCGTGTATTTCTTGATGCTGGGAGGACTAATGGATCAGTTGTAGATGCGTTTCTCCTTCTATAAGGCTCCTTCAAGAAGGATGGATGTGAATGGGTATGCCAATAGCCTTAGGGCGTGGTGGTCGTCTCTCCTTGTCATGGTTTCCATTTTAGGAGGGATTATGTAGAGGTTACACTTTAATTTTCGAAATTAGGCTAATTACCCTCGGTAATCAGTTAAAATGGGATAAAAACGTGGATAGCTCCCTCTAGAAACTTTCCATATTAATCCCTTCGTATCTGGAGACCATAAGAGATAGGTACAAGTTGTTTAGAGTCGATTTGGATCATCTCAAGAGAATCCACGTGAAGAATAAGCCATTCTCAGATAAATCCTGATAAAATGTCCAACTGACTGGACGTATCTTAGCACATGTCCAGCCACCGAGACACGTAACCTCAAAAATAAGAAGATCCTAATTCACAGAAATTAGATAAAAACGTCCAATACCCTGGACGCCCGACGAATAAAATGTCCAACAATCTAGACACTTTAATCCTTTGAACACAAAAGCCATGAGAATCCACGATAATTCCATAAATAATAATCAAAGTAGGGTTTTAACATTAAAAATATGTGAAATGTACCCAAGATGATGTCAAAAACGCATGTCTACACCACATGCCCAAGATTAAGACACAAGAACAATGGCACAATTACTTCAACTTGATGGCTCACAACAACATCACTCATGCTCCATATTCCCTACTCAAGAAAGATCTCCAAGTCCACTATTCCTCTGGTGTGGACCTGAAGCTCATTTATGGGATTGAATTGGTCCTCTACAATGCACACCAGTGCCATTCACAAATCGGTCTACCTCACTATGAGTTCCCTAAGCTATCACACCTTCCTCCTATTAGGTAACGACTCCTAGGGACAGTCCAAGATGCTGAAGAGGTGAGGAGCATAGCTGCCTTATGGAAGACAAGCACTCCATGGAGGATTTCACTGATTGAGGAGGAGAATAGAAAGATTATGTGATTCAACTTTGAAAACTTAGGCCCAAGACTTCCAAAGTTTGATCATGATGCAATCCAAATTTTTATTTAATAACATCATCATTTTCCATCCAAAATTTAAGCAAATCCTCAATGTTGAATTTATTTGGATTAAATCCTCAAGAAAATAGTTCAAAATCTTAAAGATTATTGTTCTGTGAAATCAAACCTAAATCGTGTCCACAACAAGTGACATAGAGAATCAATTTTCTTCAAATATTCTTCTAATTCCCCAAAATTCCTAAATTGCGCCTAAAAGTGGGGACGCCTATCACACTTTCTAGATATTTCGGCACATTTTCTCGTAAACCTACCACCATGAAATGTGTCCTAGGACGCCTGTTAAGTTATCACTTCAAATTCAAATGGCATAGAACTGTATGCCTCTAAATCGCATCAAGACCATAGGCACCTTTCAACTTATTACTCCACCCGAACATAGGTTCTTCTTCTTCCTTCTTCCATTTTCTTCTTTTACCTTTTTCATTTCCTAATGACCTTCGTTCGGTGTTCCCATCCTCACTCTCTCACTCTTCTTTCCCTTTCATCTTCCTTATCCTCCCTCTCACTTCTCATTCTTATTTGTCTTTCATCCTTTTTCTCTTCTCCTTATCTTGTTCCCGCAGAGGTGGGTCCTAGTAGAATTATGGGGAAGAGGAGGGTAAACACTCTGCTCGCGGTGGGCGTGGAGGAAGTGGAGGTGGCAGCGGTGGTCGAGGTGGAGGTGGAGGAAGCCATGGAGGTAATGACGGTAAAGGAGAGGGATGATGGCGGAGCAGCAGTGGCACCGAAAGATGAGTCAGCGGAGGGTGATGGTGGAGAAGAAGGAGGAGAGGAACATGTTAGTATTAGATGGTCTCAAAGCCAATCCGATACTATGTACTTATTCAGAGTATTAATAAATGGCAATAATTCATTATGTGTAATTAATTCGATCTGTATTTATCGTATCACGATGAAGTCCATGAACATGTGCAATAGTCTTCGGATTATGATGAGATCATAATTACGGGACCGAAGGCTTATAAGCACATGTTCTTAATTGTTCCTAGTCATAGGATGTTTAAGATAGGACATCAAACATCCGGATAGACTAGTATAGGTTACTTCAGCTCATATGATGAGGGTGACTGATCCCATAAGTCACTTGTGTGGAGACACTATGCTGGACCTATAGGTGCTCATTAGTGAATGAGTTCACTGAACTGATCCGACTATGAATCGCGGGATGGTAAACACCTCATTGTTACCAAGCTCGATTCATTTGTCACGGTTGCGTGGATGATCTTTGGACCTGAGACTCCAAAGATATCTTGTTGGTAGGTTTCTGAGCTTTGACCTTGACGAACGAATCCCTAACCATGGGTTATCAATAAGTCAAGCGATCGGGTTCAGGAAAATGCCCTCGAAGGTAATTGTGTGTTCAATACGGGATCATCCGCTCTCGGTAATTTGAGGGAGAATGTTCCGGGAATGATGCACTTGAAGTCCCTGGCTAGGGCGGACTCTGTAATCGATAAGGAGTTATCGGATTCAGATTAGCAGCATCTGATTCAAGTGAATCGACCGAATAGGGTTTAACAGTAAACCATGCCCTAGGTCGATTCGGGAACATTGCACGGATGAAGGATTATATCCGCACGCTAACCGATGACAGAAAGGTTCCAATAGAGGGTTGCGATAACCCCAATGCCATCTAGGATCACGCGATGTTGCTTGGCATCCAACGTGATCGGTAGTCCGTCCGAATTTATTGTGGGACATTAAATTCAGCTGATTAATTGAATATAAGGATATTAATTAATTCAGTGGGTCAGTAAAGGGTTACTGGACTTAATGGGCTATTAACTGGACTGGTATTTGGGCCTAGAGGGTCACACGCAAATGGTTTTCAAGTCGATGGATAATCCGACATGATTTCGGATAAGTCTGGGTTTTTATGAAAAATCGCAAACTGACTTATTATAAAAGAACGGATTCTACGTTCTGGGCCAGCAACCCTGACCTAGCCGTCATTCGTTCTTTCTCACTTTTTCTCTCTTCTGGGCGTGCGATTCTCGACTGCTCCGCCTTCCGTCCGACGGGAGAATCAGAATCCGCATGTCGCGGCGGATTACACGCAACCAGACGGGATCTACGAACGCCGTAGCGAGCGAGGAAACGAGGACGATCCATCGCGAGGAGAACCGCGTGGATACCGCTAGAGGTCGGGCATCTGCGCAACTTGAGGCATCGTTCCGACGGAACTGGAAAACGAACGCGGATTCGAATCCGCGCAAGGTAAATCCGATTTACTCCGGTATTGTTTTGTTCATCGAAACGGGACATATCCGATCCCGAATATTTTATTCCGCTGCATTTTTCGGTCGGATCTCGACACAACGATCCCAACAGTGGTATCAGAGCCAGGTTCCACTGTGTTCTTCGCCGTTTCGGATTCTGAAATATAATTTTCTAGATATATTCCATGCATATTATTCGATTTTGTCTTAAGAACGATGTTCATGGGATGAATATATAATTAATTTGATTAATATCGTTCCTGCAAAATCAATTTTTTTTTGTGTTTCTTGCGTTCTTCATGGGGGGAAGAACAAGGTCGTCTTGGTGATGTTTAGATGATCACATGTGTTGTGATGCATCTGGCTAAGGTTTTGGTGTGACCAAAAACCCTCCCTAGCCACTGCCTTCACCACCTCCGGCGCCGGCATGGCCTGATCGTCGGCTTCCGGCTGCAAAAAGGGACCTCCTTTTCCCCTGGGAACCGACTGCTATGTGCAGGGATCCGGGGCCCCAAAAAGGGGGGCAAACTGTGGTGGGAGCACCGTCCGGCACCGGCGAGGTGACCGGCGACGGTCCGGCTCCCTCCCGGGCCGGGGGAGTCGTCGGCCGCCGGCCACCCCCCTTCCCCCCACGGCTCCTGCTTGCAGGCGCCGCCGTCGGGGGGGGAAAGGGGGGCCGGTTCGGGGCCATGCGGCTAGGGTTTCCTAGCCGCATGGTCCGACCGGACTGGGCCGGGCTCAGACCGGATCTGAGCCCGACGCCCCCTGGCGTGGACCAGGCACCCCTGGTCCGAACTAGGGTGCCCTGGTCCGAACCCCAGGCTCAGCTGGGCTGAGCCCTGGTTCGACCAGAAAGGGGGGGGGGCTGAATCACCTTAAAATTTCTTTGGGTTTTGATTTTAAATTGTTTTAAAACTTATAAAATTTCAAAAGTTGTCTTGAAATTAATATTATTATCATGATTAACAAATGTTGTTAATAGTTATGGTTAATTACTTATTTAAATGTTAAATGATTAATTAACTTTAACTTTATGATCTAATTGTTAGATTCATATAAGATAATAGTAAATAACATAAGTTAATTAATCTAATTGTTAGATTAATTTGTAATTTGCATGGAATATTTTAGAAAGTTATATTTTGGAATTTTGATGTACATTTGATGTATGTTAACTGCTTGTTTGAATTTGATTTAAATTAGCATGTTTAAACTGTAAAATTTTTCGAAAAATTTCTAAATCCAATTTTGATTGGTCCCTGGTTTTATGAAACCAAAATTATTAATTATTTTCGAAAATTTTAATTTAGTCATTTGATGTGCAATACATGTGTGGTTTGTTTAAATAAAACACATGGTGGCCATGGACGAGCATTATTTGTGGATATGGAATGTGATTGTGTGGTTTATTGTTTATTAATAAATAGAGGTCTATGAACCTTTCCCTCTCATATTCCATTGTAGTTCTACCTTCCTCCCTGATGTAATCGCCATAAGGCTTCCTCATTTAAATTATCATGTAATTGAGAATTACGATGTAATTTGATCGAGGCGACTGCGCGCGGAGTGAGGATGATCCACAACTGCTGACCAAATAAAAATGAAGGAGTTCATTGAATTCATGGGTTTGCAGACTCATGATATAAGTTGTTATATTGTGTATGTGTGTGCGTTTGACTGTCTGGCTCAAGTCAAACCACAGTGTCGTCCATGACCACACTAATGACATGTATGTGATGTGTGTGCTTAATATTTGTTAGGTTATTAGTATTTATAATATATTCGATATATTTAATACTATCACCTAGGATGAGACCAAACTAAATAAGTAAAACCTTCATAACAAATTCTAAGCCGTAGCGCGAGTCATTGAGAATGTACCGCGTGGCTCTCCATCAATATGATTAATAGAACTTAATTCGGTGGTTGCAGATACTATGTGTTTACCCGAGGTTTGCCATTAACTGATGAGAGAACTGTTGATCGTGGCATTAGATGCATTTGGATAAGAGTAGAGGAATGATATAGTTATCCACGTGTTTACCCGGGAACTATATTTCTACTTTACTCTGTCACGTATTGATGGTAAAGCTTAGACCGGGAATAATGGTCTACTGTGTTTATCCGGGACCATTAAACTTGGGAGCCGAAATATGATCGGATATTGTAAGGAGTTGCAATTATCATGAGATGATTGCTCTGAGATAGCGGTATGATACTACGTGTTTACCCGAGGTCATACTGTGATGCTTGGAGATTTTGATCCCCACTAGGAGACAGTCGGCGTCTCCCGTTCTGTATATCTGAAGGTTATACAGTCCGTTGAAAATTAGTGGGAGTAAAACTAGATAATAAAAGACCATATCTTGTTTTAATTATTCTGAATATCTGCTAATTATCAATTGATTATCTCCTGTAGGCGAGAATGTCGCACCATAATCCGTTGCGAGGCATACTTGATGCTAACCGTTTGACAGGCACCAATTACTCAGACTGGCTCAAAAACCTGAAGATAGTCCTCAGGTCTGAGCAGATTGCCTACGTCTTGGATAATGAACCTCCTGCTGAACCAGCATTAGATGCTCCAGAGGAGGAAATGATAGCGTATGAAAAATGAAAGGAAGATTCCACCATGGCCCAATGCTACATGTTAGCCTCTATGAGCAATGAGTTGCAGAGGCAACATGAAGAGATGGATGCTAGATCCATCATGCTCCATTTGAAGGAGCTATTTGGTGAGCAGAGCAGAATCAAACGATATGAGATATCAAAGAATCTGTTCAAGGCTCAGATGGCAGAGGGAACTTCAGTACAGAATCACGTGCTGAAGATGATTGAGTGGGTGGAGAGGCTGGATGCACCTGGGATAACACTTCCCAAGGAGATGCACATAGACCTCGTGTTGTCTTCACTTCCACCGTCATATGCTCAGTTCATTGTTAATTTTAACATGAACAAGATCCAGGCTACCTTAGCTGAACTGCTGAACATGTTAAAAACTGTTGAGGGGAACCTTGTGAAGGATAAACCCCAAGTCCTCATGGTTGGTAAGACCAACAGAAAAAGACTTGCAGTCCAAGCTTTTCGAAAGAATAAGAACAAGGTTCAGAGAAAGGCAAAGGTTACCAAGAAAGACAAAGGTAAAAGTGCTGAGAAAGGTGATTGCTTCTGCTGTCACCAGAAAGGGCATTGGAAGAGGAATTGCAAAGAATACCTCAAGGACAAGGCTCAAGGAACTGTGAAGCAGCATGATGCTTCAGGTATCTATATGATAGATGTAAACTTGTCAATAAGAGATTGTACATCATGGGTATTAGATACTGGATGTATATCTCATATCTGCGATTCTATGCAGGCACTGACAAGAAGGCGTAAGCTGAGGACCGGCGAGGTGGAGCTGAGACTAGGTAACGGCGCAAGAGTTGCGGCGATCGCTGTGGGGACAGTGAAGTTCAAGCTACCATCTGGAGACACATTTTTATTAGATGAATGTTATTATGTACCTAGCATAATAAGCAACATCATTTCTATTTCATGTTTAGATAGAATTGGATACAATTTACATTTCGGGAACAATAGTTGTTCAATTTATTTTGAAAATAAATTAATAGCTTCTGCTATTTTATCCAATGGTTTGTATCTATTAAATGTGTCTCATGATAATTTACACATCGGTTCTTCAATTAAAAGGAGTAAGTATGAAATGAACAAATCCTACTTGTAGCATTGTAGGCTTGGACACATTGGTGAAAACAGACTCCAAAGGATGCATAAAGATGGATATTTGGATCCATTTGATTATGAATCATATGCAACCTGTGAGTCATGTTTAATGGGTAAAATGGCTAAGTCTCCATTTAGTGGAACTGGAGAACGAGCCAAAGACATATTAGAACTCATACATTCAGATATATGTGGTCCTACGTCAACCCAAGCCATTGATGGTTTCTCATACTTCATTACATTCACTGATGATTACTCAAGGTTTGGATATATATACTTATTGAAGTATAAATCTGAAGCTTTTGAGAAATTCAGAGAATTTAAGAATGAAGTAGAAAAACAAACAGGAAAGAGTATAAAAACCATCCGATCTGATCGGGGTGGTGAATACTTGAGTACAGAGTTCATTAAATACTTAAAGGATAATGGTATCCTTTCTCAGCTTACACCTCCTTATACACCTCATATGAATGGTGTATTAGAAAGGAGAAATCGCACCTTAATGGAAATGGTGCGATCAATGATGAGCATGTCTAAATTGCCAGTGTCCTTATGGGGATATGCACTTAGCTCGGCTATGTATATCCTGAACAAGGTACCCAACAAATATGTTGAGACCACTCCATATGAGATATGGAATGGAAGGAAACTAGACCTTAAACATGTTAAAGTCTGGGGATGTCCTGCTCATGTTAAAAGACATGACGTAGATAAGCTGGAATCCAGAACTAACAAATGCAGATTTGTGAGATATCCAAAGGAAACTTATGGATATTACTTTTATCTTCCTGGCGAACAAAAGGTGTTTGTGGCCAGGAGAGCTGTCTTTCTGGAAGAAGATTATATTCTCCAGAATGACAGTGGGAGCAAAGTGATTCTGGAAGAAATTCCAGACCCACAAACTGGCAATGGTTCATCAGATGAACCGTCAGTTTCTGAACCTGTTCAAAATGATACACAGGAACCTCGTAGGTCTGAAAGAGTACCTAAACCACCAGAAAGATATGTAAAACATATTAATTTGGATGGTTCAAGGATACTCTATAATGAGGATGATGATCCTAAGACTTACCAGGAGGCCATTGAAAGTCCAGAGGCCGGGAAATGGCGGGAAGCCATGAATTCTGAAATACAGTCCATGCACATCAACCAAGTTTGGAACTTGGTAGATTTGCCCGATGGTATAGTACCTATCGACTGCAAATGGATCTTTAAAAGAAAGATCGGTGTAGATGGACGTATTGAGACTTATAAAGCAAGATTAGTGGCGAAAGGCTATCGTCAAAGACAAGGTATTGACTATGACGAAACATTTTCACCCGTTGCTATGATTAAGTCTATCAGAATTCTTCTCGCCATTGCTGTCTACTATGATTATGAAATCTAGCAGATGGATGTGAAGACTGCCTTCCTCAATGGAAACCTTGAGGATGAGGTGTATATGATACAACCAGAAAGATTCACATCCTAAGAATCTCCAGACATGGTATGCAAGTTGCAAAGGTCCATTTATGGACTGAAGCAAGCTTCCCGAAGTTGGAACATAAGATTTGATGAGGCGATCAAATCTTATGGCTTCATTAAGAATAAAGATGAGCCATGTGTATACAAGAAAAACAGTGGGAGCGCAATCACATTTCTGGTTCTTTACGTTGACGACATCCTACTCATTGGGAATGATGTAGGAATGATGTCATCAGTAAAGAGATGGCTGTCAAAGAACTTCTCCATGAAGGATTTGGGAGAAGCATCTTACGTATTAGGAATACGGATCTATAGAGATAGATCAAAGAAGACGCTAGCTTTAACCCAATCCATGTACATAAAAACCATTGTCAAAAGGTTTGGCATGGAAAATTCCAAGAGAGGTCTCATATCGATGAGACATGGAATTTCACTCTCTAAAGGTCAATCTCCCAAGACACCTGAAGAGAGGGCAGTGATGGATAAAGTCCCCTATGCTTCTGCCATAGGGTCCATCATGTATGCCATGCTATGTACCAGACCTGATGTAGCATATGCTCTAAGTGTTACAAGCAGACATCAGGCAGATCTAGGTGATGAACACTGAAAGGCTGTGAAATGCATCCTTAAGTACTTGAGAAGGACTAAGGATCTATTTATAGTCTATGGAGGAGGGGACTTAAAGCTGCAAGGATACACTGACTCGAGTTCTCAGTCTGATCCTGATGACAGCAAGTCAACATCAGGTTTTATTTTCACACTCAACGGGGGAGCAGTGAGCTGGAAAAGTTCCAAGCAGGAAACCACTGCTGATTCGACAACGAAAGCTGAGTATATTGCTGCTACTGAAGCCGCCAAGGAAGTTGTATGGATGGAGAAATTCATCGGCGATCTTGGTGTGGTGGAAAGCATATTTGGTCCCGTCCCACTGCTGTGTGACAACAATGGGGCGATTGCTCAAGCGAAAGAGCCAAGGTCTCATCAGAAGTCGAAGCACATTCTGCGGCGCTTTCATGTGATCAGAGAGATTATAGCTCGAGGAGATGTCGTGGTGGAAAGAGTTCCCTCAGCTGACAACATAGCAGATCCACTTACAAAGCCTTTGTCTCAAAATGTTTTTAAGCGTCACTTAGAGAATATGGGTATTCTATATAAAAGTGATTGGCTTTAGTCCAAGTGGGAGATTGTTAGTATTAGATGGTCTCAAAGCCAATCTGATACTATGTACTTATTCAGATTATTAATAAATGGCAATAATTCATTGTGTGTAATTAATTCGATCTGTATTTATCGTATCACGATGAAGTCCATGAACATGTGCAATAGTCTTCGGATTATGATGAGATCATAATTACGGGACCGAAGACTTATAAGCACATATTTTTAATTGTTCTTAATCATAGGATGTTTGAGATAGGACATCAAACATCCGGATAGACTAGTATAGGTTACTTCAGCTCATATGATGAGGGTGACTGATCCCATAAGTCACTTGTGTGGAGACACTATGCTGGACCTATAGGTGCTCATTGGTGAATGAGTTCACTGAATTGATCCGACTATGAATCGCTGGATGGTAAACACCTCACTGTTAACCAGCTCGATTCATTTGTCACGGTTGCGTGGATGATCCTTGGACCTGAGACTCCAAAGATATCTTGTTGGTAGGTTTATGAGCTTTGACCTTGACGAACGAATCCCTAACCATGGGTTATCAATAAGTCAAGCGATCGGGTTCAGGAAAATGCCCTCGAAGGTAATTGTGTGTTCAATACGGGATCATCCACTCTCGGTAGTTTAAGGGAGAATGTTCCGGGAATGATGCGCTTGAAGTCCCTGGCCAGGGCGGACTCTGTAATCGATAAGGAGTTATCGGATTCAGAGTAGCAACATCTGATTCAAGTGAATCGACCGAATAGGGTTTAACAGTAAACCATGCCCTAGGTCGATTCGGGAACATTGCACGGATGAAGGATTATATCCGCACGCTAACCGATGACAGAAAGGTTCCAATAGAGGGTTGCGATAACCCTAGTGCCATCCTGGATCACGTGATGTTTTTTGGCATCCAACGTGATCGGCAGTCCATCCGAATTTATTGTGGGACATTAAATTCAGCTGATTAATTGAATATAAGGATATTAATTAATTCAGTGGGTCAGTAAAGGGTTACTGGACTTAATGGGCTATTAACTGGACTGTTATTTGGGCCTAGAGGGTCACACGCAAATGGTTTTCAAGTCGATGGATAATCCGACATGATTTTGAATAAGTCTGGGTTTTTATGAAAAACCGCAAACTGACTTATTATAAAAGAACGGATTCTACGTCCGAGGCCAGCAACCCTGACCTAGCCGTCATTCGTTCTTTCTCTCTTTCTCTCTCTTCTGGGCGTGCGATTCTCGACTACTCCGCCTTCCGTCCGACGGGAGAATCAGAATCCGCATGTCGCGGCGGATTACGCGCAGCCAGACGGGATCTACGAACGCCGCAGCGAGCAAGGAAACGAGGACGATCCATCGCGAGGAGAACCGCGTGGATACCGCTAGAGGTCGGGCATCTGCGCGACTTGCGGCATCGCTCCGACGGAACCGGAAAACGAACACGGATTCGAATCCGCACAAGGTAAATCCGATTTACTCCGGTATTGTTTTGTTCATCGAAACGGGACATATCCGATCCCGAATATTTTATTCCGCTGCGTTTTTCGGTCGGATCTCGACACAGCGATCCCAACAAAACACAATAAGGAGGCCCAGAATATAGTAGGAATCTCTATC
Source organism: Zantedeschia hybrid cultivar (assembly GCA_030544215.1). Taxonomy (NCBI): domain Eukaryota; kingdom Viridiplantae; phylum Streptophyta; class Magnoliopsida; order Alismatales; family Araceae; genus Zantedeschia; species Zantedeschia hybrid cultivar. The sequence continues at coordinate 21,189,742 of JARZZO010000009.1, forward strand.
CCTCCTCTCTTAGATGTGTTCATGATGTTTTTTTTTATTCGAGAAGAGGTAAAGGAGAAGGAAGGGGATGGCCTCCTCTCCGTCTGGGAGGAAAGTTTAATCGCGTTAAGACCAAGCGATGCAATTTGAAGCGTGTCATTGGGACCTAATACGATTCAATGCAGTAGCTTGGACTTAGCAAAATTGAATGTATCTTGATCAATTCGAGGACTTGTGGCTGATTTATGTTCTATTCATAAATGCAGGGAGTTATACAGGGTAGGATCGCATGCGACCTGGTAGTGGCAGCATATCGGGGACTCCCAGACTTTCAGAAGCCATGAATGAAGGTGATGGGGTTTTGGCCGCTAATAAGGATTGAGCTCTTATGGATCGACCTTGCATTGATCCAGGCACTCCAGGAGAGGTGGGACCTAGAGTGTAAGGAATTCCTCATGCCCTGGGGGCACATGGTCCCTAGTCTATAGGACATGGTATGCATCATTATAGACTGCGAGTGGATGGAGAGGCAATTAGTGGTGTGACGTTGCTAGACTACCAGGAGATGGTAGCTGAACTACTAGGAGATTGGTGGCGGGCGCCGAACTGTCAGGAGGACGGAGATTATGGAAAGCCTCGCGCTGGTGGATGCCTAACAGAGGGTAGGGGAGTCCTACAAGGACTTCATGCAGTGGATGGAGAGGTTCGTCATAGCGACGTACTACATGAAAGAGAAGGAGGAGAAGTTGGTGGACATGGACTTGCGCATGTTCCTATTCTTTATTCTAGGGCATCTACTACTGGGGACTAAGGGAGATGAGATACACTATAGGTTCCTTGACATCCTCAGTGTTTGAGCAGTGTGGGGAGGTATGCATGGGATGCTGCCCTATTGGCACACCTATTCGCTGACCTATCCACAGGGACGGGTCGGGAGACAACAATGAGCAGCTTTGTACCATTCCTCCAAGTAAATGCAATCTTATTTTTTGTATATTTCCTTTATTCATGTATGCTATGCTATGTATGCATAAGTCTAATTGATGATGATGTGAATGCCGGTGTGGAGCTACAACTATTTTCCATTAGGGAGGCGAGGCAGACACACACTCGAGTGGTGCCACTGGCGTAGAGATGGACGCCAGTCTAGAACACGATGCCACAATAGTACCAGCTAATGGCCCTCTAGCAGGAGTTCCTTGACTACCCTGATGCGATGGTATCTATGAATGCTTTATGTATGAAATATCTATGCAATTTATGACGTTTTATGACTAGCATGATGCATGTTTATGCTATGTAGGTGGTTTGGCAGCCCTTCCTTGGCATGGATGATGCCAACCAGCCTTGGGTCACAGTGGGGAGACCTCACTTCGAGCAGGACCTTTGGGTCCACCTCATGAATGAGTTCAAGCCACTGCAGCTCAAGTTTGTTATAAGGATGCTCGGTCTTCATCAAGAGTGGGTGGAGGTCGCCGCCACTTGTAGGATTGAGAGAGAGACTCGAACAAGACGGTGCGGATCGATTGTCACTCCTGCTTCTTTGAGCAGGTCGAACAATGACAGCAAGGAGGACCTCGGTGGAGTTTCATGCAGAGAGTAGCGAGGAGTACCTGTGGCTCTACTGGGTACGCTACGTCGATCGCCAGCAGCTAGGTAGGCTTATGGGGGTAAGTGCGTAATGCAATTCATGATTATGATATAATATACATGATATGCATGACTAATTAACTTGTGATGCCTAATGCAAGATGCCAGGGACACCATGACTGCAGACTTGCTGGCGCGGTTGGCTGACATAGAGCGTCAACTGACTAAGACATGAGTGCACCTCAACATAGTATGAGTATGCAATGCATTTTCCATTCTATCTATGAATCTGGAGGTTTGGTGCTTCGCTATTAACAATGTCTTTCTTGTTTTCAACGTACGCAGTCGAGTATGGTGTTGTTGGGGAAAGGTGATGCCTTAAGCTCTAGTGACCTTGCAGAGGAGGTGGCGTTGCTCCAGCGATAGCTCTCTGGTGCAATTTATGGCACCGCTGAGGCGAAGAAGGGGCTGGCTGCTCAAGTAAGTTCCACATTTCATTTTAATTTGTTCCAATTTAGACCAACAACTCATACAATCACACATATGCATGCAAATATATGTTCAAATCAATTCATTGCTCATTCATTCATTTTATTTGCTGACTAATGAGGATGTTCTAATTTTGTAGGTGGCTGAGATCTAGGATGCCATCAACTGCACCACCTGAGCAAAGGAGGAGGCGGCGCAGTAGGTATCTCAAGTTGCCGAGCTCAATGAGGAGCTGCACCACCGGCCTAGCGGCGACTCTTCCATGGAGCTCACAGAGGCGAGGATAGCCCTCCGCATGGAGTAGAGGGAGCGGGTGAGAGAGAGAGGGAGGAGAGAGATAGAAGGCAGATAGAGAGATAGGAGAAAAGGGCCTCGAGGCATAGATTCTCTCCCTTCACGTTAGTCTCAGGGTTGCAGAGCAGCAGCGGAGAGACATAGAGGTCCGTTAGCAGAGAGCACACGACTATGCCCAATAGGCTATCAACAGTAGCATGTTCTTTGTGAGCATGCTCGCCATGTCATCCGAAGTTGCCCACAACTTCAAGGCTGAGCAAAGGTAGGTGCGGGGTAGAAGGGGTGCTGCCTCACATGGATCTATGGGGCCTCCTAGGGAGCCTTCCTCCTCGGGTAGATGAGAGGAGTGATGTCGAGGGTGATAGGTAGAGTTGAGACATGATGTACCCCCTCTTGGTTTATGATGTATCATGTATAGCAAACCTTTGATGGTAACGAAAAGGAATGTCTATTCATCTTTGCATCTTTGTCTTATCCTTGTGTGCTTGAATACCTGTCCCAATAAACCACACTTGAGCAAACGATTCAGCTTGTTTGTTCTGGCTTGGCCCCTTGCTCATTATGAAAACAACTATCTTAACCCTAGCCTTGATAGACGGGTCAAGGGTGATGGATATAGGTGTCCTCACAGCCAATCATAAGGCACCTATTTCAATCTGGTTCATTAATAAATGACATTTATATTTTATTATGTAGATCGGTTTATTTATAATTACGCATAATGAAGTCCATGAATGTGTGTAACAGTCATAGGATTATGATGAGATCATAATAATGAGACCGATGACTTATAAACAAATATTCTGAATTGTTCCTAATCGTAGGATGTTTGAGAAGGACATCAAACATCCGGTAAGACTAGTACAGGTTATTCCAGTTTATATGATGAGGGTGACTGATCTCGTTAGTCACTTGTGTGGAGACACAATGGTGAACCTATAGGTACTCATTAGGGAATGAGTTCACTGAACTGATCCGACATGAATTACCGTATGGTAATTTACATGACTATCAACCGGCTTGATTCATCGTCATAGTGGCATGGTTGATCCTTAGACTTGAGACACTAAAGACATCTTGTCGGTGGACTTCTGGGCTTTGACCTTGTCTTACGAATCCCTATTCACGGGATTTCTAATAGTCAAAGATTGGGTCCAGCGGAAGACCTTCGAAGGTGATTGTGTGTTCAATAAAAGATCATTCGCTCTCAGGTAACTGAAGAGAAAATGCTTTAGAATGGATCCGCAGGAGTCTCTGGCCAGAGCAGGCACAATATCAGAAAAAGTGTTTTCTGATATTGTACAGCAGAGTCTAATTCAAATGAGTTGACCATCTAGGGTTTTAAAAGTTGACCATAACCCTAAGTCGATTCGAGAGCATTGTACGAGTGAAAGATCATAAGTCATGCAATAACTGTGGACGGACAGGTTCCATGAGTGGGTTGCTGAACCCTATTACCTTCCGAGATCATGCAGTGTTGCTTGGCACCCAACTTGATCAGAAGTCCGACCGAATTTACATGAAATGTTAATTCGGTTAAGTAATTAATTAAATATTTGATATTAATTAATTACAATAAGTCAATAACTAGTTATTAGACTTCATGGGCTAAAAACTGGACTGGTTAATGGGCCTAGAGGGTCACACGCAAACAAATTCTCAGTCGGTAGTACTTAAGTGGGATTTATATTAAGTTGGAGACTTTTATGAAAAGTCGCGCCGACTTAATATATACATACACGTTGTTGAGAAACCCTGGGCTAGGCTCCAGGAGTTCTCAAGGCTGGTCGTCCCCCTCTCTCTCTCCTCCTCCTCTGGGCGCCCCGTTCGAGGCCACGGGAGACTTCCCGTCTCCGCCGCGCGCAATTCCCGAAAGTCGGGAATTCCCGTCCAGGGGATTTCAAACGATGTTGCAGCGACAAATCTTTAGCGAGCGAGCTGATTTTGATTAGAGATCGAGGACGAACCACCACGAAGGGTCGCGTGGATACCGCTGGAGGCCGGACACTTGTGCGGCTAGCGGCATCGCCTGGACAAAACCGAAACGGTCGCGGATTCGCTTCCGTACAAGGTGATGAGATCACAACCGGAATTTTCGATTTTAGTTTTCGTTCCGAATCATATATGCGGGCATCAGACGATATTAATTTTGTTGCTTCCGTTACGTTTGTCGCGCCCCGCCCAGATCCCAACAATGGGGCCAAGCATTTATTAACTAAGGTGAAAAGAAAAGAGATAAGTGAAATGTAGCATGCAAGCATGCAAATGCTAACAAGAATTTAAGACATGCCACATGCAATATGCAACATGAAAATACTTTTGAAAACATTTAATTTTTTTTGGTGAAAATATTCAATTTTTTTGGGTTTTAAAAATAATCAAAATTTTATTTATTTATTATTATTTTTAGGAATTTTAAAAATCAAATTTTTATAGGATTTGAAAATATGCAATTTTTTAAAAATTTTGAAAATATTACTGCAGCCTGGCATGGCCTCTTTTAAAGAAGATGCGCAAACCAAAGAGGCTCTACTTTTACAATACATGTGACTTTTCGAGCATCCTAAGCACACATCTAAGTTGATTGGGCGACCAACACCCCTCAACTAGACATGTCCACTATGTCTTATGTTGATGACAAGATCGTCAAGCCATGCTCTGCCTCCTAGCTATGGCTGACCTATAGAATCTAACCAAAAGGTACTAGTGGTAAAGGATTTGCTCAACCCAGGTACCTACGACCTAAACAATATAAAATGGATTACCTTGGAACCCTAGTGGTCAACTACAGAGACTAACTCGGAATTAGTGGCATCGTACCGATTGGTAAACTGCTTGCATTGACCTAAGTATGAAGTCATAAGGTAAACTAGACAACCATAACCTACAAAGCCAACATGGTATTTAGATCAAAAGAGTTTACTCACCCAAAGTCCTAATTCCTTAACTTTTCTTCTAATAGCCTAATGGAAGGTCATTGTGCACGTTTTATGCTCACATTGTTGATCTCATCTAGTGATTCCTCTTTAGTCAACCTCTACCATTTTCAAGCTTAGAACATGGCCCCTAAGGAAAAGGGAAGAAATGGTCTAGAAAGCTCATCGAGAGACTTCAGGAAACCTAAAAGATGTATATCCCCTACCATATGACTTGTTGGAGTTCAGTCTTTTGGCATTGTAAGATTTACTTCTGATTTTTCTGTCCTTTTTTTTATTTTTGGCCTTTTGTTTGACTTTAACTCTTGTGATCTTTTAATTTAGATCTCTAATTTTGACTTTGAATTTTTCTTTTCTTTTCTTGGTCTATTTTCCTCCTTTTGGTGACTTCCCCCTACTAGGGCGGTGGGTAGGCCCAGTAGTTTGTCCCAAGGCCTCCTTCCCTCATCTTGAACCGAAAAGAACAGAATGGGTGATACTTTAACTCTTAATTTGGCTTTAGTGTTCCTCATATTGCACACTATCCGTTACTCAAAGGTGAAGCATGAATGTGTGGTAAATTGCCCCTAGATTAGACTATTAAAGACTAGAGAAGGAATATGTAACATCGACCTTTCTAACTCTACTGGTATTATACCTTAGAACTTAAACTCACTGTAATTAGTTAATGGGTCCTATTTAATTGAGCCGAATATGATTAATTAATGGGTAATGAGCAATTGAGCTGAATTATAGTTAATTATTTATTAAAATAATAAATAATATATGAAAAACCCATTAGCTAAGCCATTAGACCCATTAAGCCTATTAGTGTTCTAAGAAGGAAGCAAATAAGTACCAATAGTTAGTCATATTCTGGGTTCGGAGTTGTGTGATAGCAACTTAGTAAATAGACGATAACGTTTCGCTCAGGTAGTAAACAATTATGATATTAGTACCGTTGGAAAGAGGAAATTATATCTACAACTTTGTAAGAAAAAGTTTTTACTAATTCAAATTGTAACAAGGTCGAATTGGAGAGTTTACAGTTAAGAAAATAGTTAAGTACGAGAATAGAGTCCTAATTGCATTAGAAAGTAGTTTTTCTATGGAGATTAAGCTATCCACGCTTGGACTTTGGCTCCAACATGAAAAGGGAGGTTTCTTGGGTTTATTGGGAAGACAAAAAGCTATATATGATCTCTTGAATTTGTGCTAGGGCTTTTAGATCTGCACTTGAACTCCCAAGGGAAGAACATAGTATTCTTGAGAAGAATTAGAAGAGGTCTTGATTTATTCCTTTTTTAGATTAGTTCTAACACATGGTGTAAGGACTGAGGTTTTGGATCCGGTTATCGGGTCAGTTTCGGGGTCGGATCCCTTAGTTTGGGCCCTGGTGGGGTTGAGACTTAGTTTCCGCTCAACGCGGTTCAAACGGCGTCCAGCAATGTGGGCATGTTTTGGGCTGTGCCATGTAGGCACCACGTGGGTCGGCCTTGGGCCACGAGAGTACGGCCCCGGTCTTATCGTTTGAATAGCATCTTGGATGGACGACGCCATTTAGAGTACGACCCTGAGTTGTCAGTGTACGGCCCGGTCTTGTAGTCTGAATGACGTCGGTCTTTCACGACGCGTTTTACCTAGTTTATGTTTGACCCCGCGAACCCTACTTCCTTTCCCTCATTCTCTCCTTTCTCTTCTGTCTCCTCTTTTCCCTCCGACTCTCCGGCGAAGCCTTTCCCCCTCTCCTTCCTTTCCTCTCCCCATTCCTCCTCTCCCTCCACTCCATTAACCTACCAACTTCCTCCACTACTACCACCACTTCCTCCGCGGCGCACTTCTCTCCGGACGGAGGCCGACGTCCCGGTGGAGTAGCGGGGCCCACGGCGGTACCGGCGGCAGCGTGTCGCGAGGCGGGTTGGCGGCTTGGAACTAGGAGGAGTTCGAGTAACCGGTAGGGTGACGAACCCCATTGTCTTGTGTTTAAAACCATATTTTTCCCGCTTTGAAGCATGTTTAGGGGGTTTTTGGAGTGAAAACACTAATTGTATGAAATGAGAAATTTGGAGTTTTAAGGGGTATCTAAGTTCTTCTCCTCCTTCTCCACTTTTTCTTAGTGTTTTACACGATTTAGGGGAGGAAATCCCACCCCGTGGATTGGGAGATGGCGAAGGAAGAACCTGTCTGTGAGGGTTAAATGGCGTCGGGGGACAGCGATGCCTTTTAGAAAGGCGGCTTCCACCCGCGACGCGATTTAGCCTAAATAACAGACTCTGTCTCTGGACTGATGAGCCTCCAGAAATAGAGACGCCTTTTGAACGGCGACTTGCATGCACGATGCGTTTTAGACCTTTTCCCGAGGTCAGATTTCATATGAACCAGTTTAGGAAGCTTGAATGACGTCGGCCTTGGACGACGCGATTCAAGCCAGAACTCCTTTAATCCCTATAATTAACACGTGTTTACATTGTCAGATAGTTTAGTTAATTGCATGCATAGAAATGTACTCGATGACGATGAATTCTATGTGATCGAATCGCACCATGTTGTGTTTTGTGCGATCATGGGCCTAGAGTGACAGTTGTTAGCACTTAGGCACCCTGTGTCGGTGTGGGAGTGACACGGCGCCCGTGTGGGAGTGGCGGGATGACGCCTAGAGAGAGGGTCACCTGGTGTACCCCGGGGTATAGCTAGTACCGGTGTGAGAGTGGTACATTCGGAGTGTCACTCGTGCTGGGGGAAGCAGAACCACCTGGAGCCTGTCAGGCCGGAGTAGCCAGCGCGCTATCCAAGGGGTTGCTGTTTGGTCTCAGCGGGTCGGTGTTTCCCGCGTTCGACCGTGTGGTTGGCATGTTTTGCCGAGACGCTGGTTGTGGGCTCCGTGGTAGAATGGTTTTAGAATTGTGCATATTATATTTCGAATGCATGTGTTTTATATCGAATCTAGGAATTGTGTTTACTGTTTTACTTACTTAAATTATCTATAATTGCGTTGCTACACTTGTGGGTGCGTGAGTGGGTGGTGGGGATCGAAGGATCCCTACTGAGTCTTTTCGACGAGACTCACTCCTGCGGTTTTCAGGTGAGGGTTCTAGGCAGGCGTAGCGAGGAGAGTGTTGCTTTGGGTTGCATGCCAGCAACCGTTGTTCCGGGGTATGCCCCGACGTAGTTGTTATTTTATTTTCTGGCATGTATGCTTAATTATTTCCTTTCAGTTGGAGTATGTAATTATTTGCTAAGTCGAGTCGTATTGTAATAATTTCTAATGATTGCACTTCCTTTTTAATTCAATGCGATATGAATGTTTATCTTAGTTTATTATTTGTTTCCTAGACTTATCAAGATCCTGGTTTATTTTCAAATTAATGATTCGGTACCCATTTAGTAATCGGATCCCCGATTATAGGGTGGCGGGTCGTTACACATGGATTGTGTTCTTTGATGGTTAGAGGACGTAGAGTAAGCTCTGGAAGAGGATGATTTCATGGTTACAATATAAGGGATTGATTGGAGAAGGATTTAAGTGGTGTTGTTCGTATTCTTCAAGAGATAGGATATGAAAATCTATTAAATGATATTTTATATTTATATAAAAACTTTGTTTTGATTTTTAAAAGTGGTCAAAACATGCTTTTGGAAATATATTTTACCAGTCTATGATCTTTGATTTTCATTAGATTCATGAATTACATCCCAAAGCTTTGATTTTCTTAAGTTCGGACTGACAAAGTTGAAATACATCACTATTAGGTGATGTCTTTCAAAAGACATCAGTCCAATATGACGTCTTTTAATGTGTTTGAAACGCGTCATGTATCCCTGATGTGATTCAAAATGCGTCCATTGTTTTTGACATGATTCTTACTTAAAATTAAGAGGGCATAAGCCTATGGCTAAGGTTATGACAACCGTTGGCCACGGTTATGAGGGTCTTTCATTGCAATTTTCAGAACCTATAACCAATTTCGAGGTTGAACTTAAATTGGCCATAACTCCTTTGTTATGTAGTCAATTGACCTAAATTTTTTACCATAGTTCAAAGTGATCTATTCTACCTGTTGGCTAAATTTCATAATTTTTAGATTTTGTATTATATATTATTCTACTATTTTTTCGATTTGCCCGATTTATCTTAAATTCTTTATATGTCGTTTGATGCTCTAAATCATTTCTTTAATGTCTTAAACAAATGAAACTTTGTCCATATGATTCCTTTGACTTCTTGGACATGATCACCAAATTTGATCAATTTCTGAATCTTTTTTCTATTTTCAGTCTTATTTATTAATTTTTTAGTCTTAGAAATTAGTTTTAATAGCTGAAAAATATATGTGTTATTCTAAAATTTTTGACAATATTCCTGTGACATATTCTTCTATCCATAAATCTTTTAGCTTAAATTTTGTTCAGATTTTCCACACATATGACCATGTTGACTCTTTGAGTGACTATTTTGTATAAAAAGGCATGTATTTTAACTTCTATCTATATGCATCATTTTGTTAATTGAATTTTCAGACTTATGCTCATTTCATGCTCACTGTTATCTCATTGTACTATATTTGTATGACCATGTTTAGACATTATCATCTTAAGGAGACGTAGGACCCGATTCCGATATAGGCATCCATATTGGATAGGGCATTTGGATCTGAGGACAACAGGTAGAATCTTGATTTCTGGTTGGCTAAACCAGGAGATTGCGATACATAACACCCTGAGGTTTGGAGTTGGATAGGACTTTGACTCGCCGATTATGTGCAGTGACCATGACCTCTGCATCATTGCCAAGATGTTTTGGTAAACGTACAGGGTCCTTATGATGTGGTTTGGGTGTATGTCCGTTAACAATTTGATACAATGCGTTAGACATGATTTGATGGGCATAAAATCTAAAATTTGTACTCTACTATGTCTCATTGAACTTAGCTTATTCTTTGAAATTCTATATGCACATTGTTCAGCTAATTCCTTTGAATTTGTTCTATGATTAAGATTTATATTCTCTCATATACTACAATTTGATCATATTTGTTAGATTACTATGAAATGCTATTCATTATGTGATAAGCTCAATTTGGTATGAGATATGCTTAGTTCGATATATTATATGCTCATTATATGGCTAGTAGATTTGATAAGTCATATGTGAATTCGATTTGTCCAACATATTAAGTAAGCTATATGTTATTTGATTTGATCATGTTATTAGAAAACACGTCTGATCTGATAAATTTATATGTGATCATATTTTTGTATCATATTCTTATTTGAGATATATGTATAACTGTAAATCATAATTAGTTATCATCACTTTTCAACTATTATACTGTTTAGCATTTGGTGGGTCTCATTTCCTATTGAGTGGTTGTACTTATAAATCCTATTAACATTTTCAGAGTCTCCTAAGGAGAAGGAGTTAGACTCTTGATTGGTAAAAATCTTTAGATTTGAGGACTTCCCCTATTATCTAGGTAGGTTTGTTTATTTGTTTAAGTAGATTGATGTAATAGGGATAGAGAGAGATATGTATTTTTCCTTTCCTTTAGTGAGTAGAGTATTTTTTCTTATATAGATATTTAGTATACTGTCGATCATCGTATTGAAGTTATACATTTGTGAAATTATGATATTGGCATTGAAAATTTTATTAGATTATTTTTATGATAAATGGCATATTTATTGCTTTGGTTATTTGTCTCTCATCATTCATGTCGTATTTGTATGCTATTTGGATCCATAGTTGCATATCTTGAAACCTAAGTGAGTCTAAATGACTGAACCAGATTAGAGGCGTAACAATGTGATATCAAAGCATATAGATCATGAGAGGACATTAACCATTACCATATGATCATGAGCCATACCAATTTGATTTAAGAGTGTGGGTAAGACACATATGGTAGATTTGAATTCTGAAGTTTAGAGATTGCCTAAAATCCCAGACATAATCTAACTTGCATTTGTTTGCATTGAATTCCAGCCAATGGCTATCACTAGGACTGGGGCTGGGGCTGGGAATCCCATTGTCCAGTCTGCTAAGATTGAGGACTCTCCATCTCAGAGAGGCTCAGCCTACATGGAGACTCAGACCCCTATCCAGGGAGTTGTGCATGCCAACACCATGGCTATGCCCCAAGGAGATTTTCGCACTTCCATACTGACTTTTTAGGGAAAGGTTTAGACCATGCAAGCTCAGACCGCCTTGCAATCTCAGGCAAGGACTGCAGGAGTTACACTTATGGATAAATTCAAGAAGTTGGGTCCTCTTTCTTTTAAGGGAGAGAGGAAGCCCAAGATTGCCGAAAATTAGCTAAGGCAGATAGAGAAGATCTTTGAGACCATTAGCTGTGCTGAGGAGAGCAACGTCCAACTAGCGACCTTTATGCTTGAAGATCGTGATTATTTCTAGTGGGCCTCAATTAAGAGGACTACTTTTGCTGACCATGTGGGCTATATCAGGTGTAAGGAATGAGGTTTTCGGATCCAGTTTTCGGGGTCGGACCCTGTAGTTCAGACCCTGATGGGGCTGAGACTTTCATCTGTTTCGCGTCGAGCCAAGCTCGACGCGGTTTAAACGGCGTCCAGCATTGCAGACGCGTATTAGATTGTGCCACGTAGGTGCCACGTGGGCGGACTTTGGGCCGCGAGAGTACGGCCCTGTCGTGTCGTCTGAACGGCGTCCGTAATGGACGCCGCCATTCAGACTGCGACCTTGGGTTGTCAGTGTACGGTGCCAGTCCTGTCGTCTGAACGACGTCTTGGGAAGACAACGCGTTTCAGAGTTCTGTCAGTACGGTCCGTCACGTCAACTGATAGGCGTCTGTACTGCACGACGCATTTTACCAAGTCTCTGGTTACCCCGCGAACCTTCCTTCCTTTCCCTCATTCTCACCTTCACTCTCTCTCTCCTCACCCTCTCCACCCTCCGACTCCCCCCTCTCTTCCCCTTCCTTTTCCCCTTCTTCCTCTTCCACCACTCCACTACCTCTCTACCTCTCACCACTACCACCACCACTTTCTTCACGGCGTTCCATTCTCCGGGCGGCGGCCGACGTCCCGGCGGAGTGGCGGCGTCCTCGGAGTACCGGCGGCGGTCTATGGTGCGACGGTTTGGTGGCGGAGCAAAGAGGAGTTCAAGAATCGGTAGCGTGATGATTCCCATAGTGTTTCATTTTAAAACCATGTTCTCCTGCTTAAAGCATGCTACGGATCTATGGTTTTTGGGTAGAATGAGCATGTTAGGGGCTTTTCTTGATGGGAATGGGGGTTTCTATGAACATGGATTTGTAGGTTCCTTGTGATGGTTTAGTTTGTCCCTCTTCCTCCTCTATTTTGTGTGATTTTGGGGCTTTTGGGGTTGAAAAGGGGACCCTCGGGTTAAGCTGCGGAACCAGGTTTCTGTCGCTAAATGACGTCGTGCCTGGACGACGCCATTTAGAATGGCGACGGGCCAGTACGACGCCATTTAGGCAGAAATCTCCCTGTTTGAGGTTCTGTCAGTCTGGGTTTCTGGCGTTAAATGACGTCGTGCCTGGACGACGCCATTTAGAATGGTGACGGGCCAGTACGACGCCATTTAGGCAGAAATCACCCCGATTAAGGATTCTGCAAGTTTCGGATTCTGGTGTGAATGGCGTCTGAGAACGACGACGCCTTTTGAAAAGGCGGCTTCTCAGGACGACGCGTTTTAAGAGAATCGACCGTGGCATGTCCCTGTTTTCGGTCGCTAAACAGCGTCTAGGGACAGCGATGCCTTTCAAAAGGCGGCTACTTGTAGCGACGCGTTTTATGCCAGGTTCTGTGGCCGAGTTTCTGTAAACCAGTTTAGGAAACTTGAATGGCGTCGGCCTTGGGCGACGCGATTCAAGGCAAAATAACACTAATTCATGCCATTAAAACATGTCATACTGTTAGACAGTTGTTTAGTTGGTTAAATGCATGCTTTAAATTATACTCGATAGTGATGGATTCCTTGTAACCGGATCGTACATGTGGTGTTGCGTGCGACTGTGGACTTCTTATTGTGCTGTGTTTTGAGATACTGTGGACCTAGAGTGACAGTTGTAGCGCTTTATCACCCTGTGCTGGTGTGGGTGGAGCACAGCGTCGGTGTGGGTGTGGCGGGGTGACGCCTAGTGAGAGAGGGTCACCTGGTGGACCCCGGGGTTAGCTAGTACCGGTGTGGGTGTGGTACCTTTGGAGTGTCACTCGTGCTGAAGGAAGGAGTAACCACCTGAGCCAGTTGGGCCGGAGTAGCTAGAGTGCTATCCGAGGGGTTACTGTTTGGTCTCAGTGGGTCGGTGTTTCTCACCTTTGTTCGTGTGGTTGGCGTGTTTTGCCGGGACGTTGGTTGTGGGCTTGGTAGACTGGTTTTAGAGATATGCATGTTATGTACTTCGAATGCATGTGATTCATATCGAGATTTAGGAGTAGTAATTACTACTGTACTTGTTACTTTACCTTCAGCTATACTTTGCACTTGTGGGTGTGTGAGTGGGCAGTGGGGATCGAAGGATCCCTACTGAGTCTTTTCGTTGAGACTCACCCCTGCAGTTTTCAGGTGAGGAATCCAGGCAGACTTAGCGAGGGGTGTGCCGCTGTGTGTTGTGCGCTGTCAGCTGTTGTTTCGGGGTATGTCCCGACGTAGTTGTTATCTTTATTTCTGGCCTGTATGCTTAATTATTTCTTTTCTGTTGGAGTATGTAATTATTTGCTGTATCGAGTCGCATTGTAATAACTTTTAATTCCTGCATTTTCCTTCCAATTCAATGCGATGTGAATGTTTAGCTTAGTTTATTGTTTATTTTCCAGACTTACTTAGATCCTGATTTGGTTCCAAATTAATGATTCGGTACCCATTTAATAATCGGATCTCCGATTATTGGGTGGCAGGTCGTTACAGTTGGTATCAGAGCATTCGGTCTGGTAAATAAATGAATAACTAGGTTAAATGTCGTAAGTCTGGCAAATAATTACATTATCCCGTACAGGCATGGCAGTAGTATAGGTTTTATGATTCTAATTAGAACTTTTCGATTTTGTGTTTGTAGGCGATTAGATGGCTCCTAGGAAGAGGATGCCGGTTAGTAGAGAGCGGGGAGATGTCCCTAGTGGATCTGAGGCCGGTAGGCCAAGTGTAGAGCAGTTCATGGAGACTATGATGGACACAATGGCTAGATACCAGACCCGAGACCCTAGTGAGAGTTCCAGTGCTCGGGGAGGGTCTTCAGCTACACTAGAGAGATTCCTGAAGCTGAGGCCGCTTCATTTCACCGGTCGTCCCGACCCTGATGAGGCTGTTCACTGGTTGAGGGAGATGGAGAAGTCTTTTGATACTATGGATTGTGCGGCAGTTGAGAGGACTCCGTTGGCTACCTTCATGTTGAAGGATAGTGCCTATGATTGGTGGACCACTTTGAAGAGTTTGTCATATGCAGATAGGAGCCTCAGGGAGATTTCATGGGAGACTTTTGTGAAGGAATTCAATGCGCAGTATTTCCCTAGGCATGTCCAGAGGGCCAAGGAAAGGGAATTTATGGAGTTGACTCAGGTGAGTATGACAGTACTCGAGTACCAGGCGAAGTTTGTTTCGCTTGGGAGGTTTGTGTCTTTCATTTCAGGGGACGAGGAGCATCGGACTGAGAGGTTTGTGGATGGACTGAGGTCCAGTCTGAGGAATTTTGTGGCATCTCACTGTTGTACGGATTTGGCATCGGCAGTTGGATGTGCAGCGGCAGTGGAGACTCAGCTGAATTAGTCAGCCCGGGAGAGAGGACTGACCACTCAGGGACCAGCTCGTGGCGGGGGAAAGGCAGCGGCAGCAACTCCTTCGTCCGGATCAGGATCGTCGTCACTCGGCTCCAGATTCAGGAGATTCTTTCGAGGCGGTGGCAGCAGTTGCAGCAGCAGTGGTAGCAGCAGACCCAGGTAGGGTCAGCATAGCCAGTTGGTGTCCAGTGCCCAGCAGGAGTCAGTTCAGAGACTCCCAGCAGTTTGTCAGCATTGCGGTGGTACTCATGGTGGGACTCAGTGTCCTGCTTTTCCTAGGAGGTGTTTCACTTGTGGCCAACAGGGTCATTTGGCGAGGCATTGCCCGCAGGGGTATGGTCAGGGGCATGGTTCAGGTGATCAGAAGAAGCCGAGGACCCAGGGGAGAGTTCTAGCTATCACCAGGAAGGAGGCTCGTGCGTCCAACTTGGTGGAAGGTACACTTTCTGTCCTTGGGAACTCTACACATGTGTTGATTGATTCGGGTGCTTCGCATTCTTTCATTTCTGAACAGTTCATAGATGTTCTTTCTGCACCCGTTGATGAGCTATTTGATGGATTGATGGTAGAAGTTCCTTCTGGGGATTTCATGTTATCTTATAATTGTTTGAGGGATGTTCCCTTGACCATTGAGGGCCATGAGTTACCTGCCCAGTTGGTTGTGCTTGCCATCCATGATTTTGATGTCATCCTGGGCATGGACTGGTTGGAGACTTATTATGCTGAGGTGGACTGCCACAGGAAGAGGATGCGTTTCTCTATTCCGGACATCCCGACCTTCTACTTCCAAGGTATTAGGCTCTCTTCTCGAGGTATTCTTATTTCTGCCTTTAAGACTCAGAGGTTGCTTGTTGGTGGTTGTGAGGCCTTCCTTACCTCTGTTCTTGTAGTTGATGTTGGTGGTAGTCCCAGTCCTTGGGAGGTGCCTGTGGTGTGTGACTTTGTAGATGTGTTTCCTGAGGATTTGCCTGGCCTTCCTCCTCAGCGAGAGGTTGAGTTTACTATTGAGCTTGCACCGGGTAGGACGCCCCTGTCTAAGGCCCCGTATCGGATGGCGCCAGTTGAACTCGCTGAGTTAAAGGCGCAGTTGCAGGAGTTGCTGGATAAGGGTTTTATTCATCCCAGTACATCTCCGTGGGGTGCTCCAGTTCTATTTGTCAGGAAGAAGTATGGTTCTCTGAGGTTGTGCATTGATTATAGATAGTTGAACCAGGTGACGATAAAGAATAAGTACCCACTCTCGAGGATCGATGATTTGATGGATCAGCTGCAGTCTGTGAAGGTGTTTTCAAAGATTGACCTGAGATCAGGGTATTATCAGATGAGGATCCGTGAGATCGATATTAGTAAGACGGCTTTTAGGACTCTGTATGGACATTATGAGTTTTTGGTTATGCCTTTTGGCTTGACCAATGCTCCAGCGGCTTTTATGGATTTAATGAACCGGGTCTTCAGGGCCTACTTGGATCAGTTTGTGGTTGTATTTGTAGATGATATTTTGATATACTCTTCTTCTGAGGAAGAGCATGCCACACATCTTCAGATGGTATTGCAGGTTCTGAGAGAGCACCAACTCTATGCTAAGTTTAGCAAGTGTGAATTCTGGTTAGATAAGGTGCACTTCCTGGGGCATGTCATTTCTGGCGAGGGCATCACAGTGGATCCAGCCAAGATTGAGGCAGTGATGAATTGGAGCAGGCCAACATTTGTGACTAAAATCAGGAGCTTCTTGGGGCTAGCAGGTTATTACAGGCGGTTTGTACAGGGGTTTTCTTCGATAGCGGCCCCCTTGTCGAGGTTGACTCGTAAGGGAGTTCGTTATGAGTGGACCGAGGAGTGTGAGCGGAGTTTCATTGAGTTGAAGACTCGCCTCACTTCGGCTCCTGAGTTGGTGCTTCCATCAGGTTCAGGTGGGTTTGTAGTTTATTCAGATGCGTCTCGTCGAGGTTTGGGTGCAGTTCTAATGCAGCATGGCAGGGTCGTGGCCTATGGTTCTAGACAGCTGAAGAAGCATGAGGAGAACTATCCCACCCATGATTTAGAATTGGCGGCTGTGGTGTTTGCATTGAAGATCTGGAGACATTATTTGTATGGAGAGAAATTTCAGGGTTTTATTGATCACAAGAGCCTGAAGTATGTTTTCATGCAGAGGGATCTGAATTTGAGGCAGCGCAGGTGGATGGAATTCATCAAGGATTATGACATCGACCTCTCTTATCATCCGGGCAAGGCAAATGTGGTGGCAGACGCCTTGAGTCGGAAGACAGTCGTGTCATACCTTATGATTCGAGAATGGAGATTATTTGAGCAGGTTGTAGAATCTTCCTTTCGGGTTACACGTGAAGATGATAGAGCCGTGTTGGCCAGTTTGACTGTGAGACCAGCGGTGTACCATACTGTGATTGAGGCTCAGAGGGCAGATATAGAGTTATCGCAGTTTCTCCAGAGACCAGAGGTGGAGTTGTGGGATGACGGTACAGTCAGGTTTAGAGGCAGACTCTATGTTCCGGCCGAAGAGGACGTGCGCAGGAGTGTCCTTGATGCGGCGCATCGTTCTAGATATGCAGTGCATCCCGGGACAACTAAGATGTATCATTGTTTGAGGAGGCACTTTTGGTGGCCTGGTATGAAGAAAGATGTGGCTGAGTATGTGGCTAGGTATATGACTTGTCAGCAGGTTAAAGCCGAACATCAGAGACCAGGAGGGTTGCTGCAGCCCTTGCCGATCCCGGAATGGAAATGGGAGCATGTGACTATGGACTTTGTGATGGGATTACCTGTATCCCCTAACAGAAGGGACGCGATCTGGGTTATTGTTGATCAGCTGACCAAGTCCGCACACTTCCTGGCTATTAGGAAGGATTGGTCAGTCGGTAAGCTGGCTAAGTTGTTTGTAGATCGGATCATCTCTCTGCACGGGGTGCCTTTATCCATCGTATCAGACCGGGATCCAAGGTTTACTTCTAGGTTCTGGAAGAGTTTTCAGAAGACCCTGGGCACGCAGTTGGCCTTCAGCTCGGCCTATCACCCCGAGACTGATGGGCAGTCATAAAGGACCATTCAGACTCTGGAGGATATGCTCAGGGCATGTTGCCTAGACTGGGGAGGTTCTTGGGAGAAGCATTTGCCTACAGTGGAGTTTGCCTACAATAACAATTATCATTCTAGTATCGGCATGGCGCCTTACGAGGCTTTGTACGGGCGACCGTGTCGATCTCCTATGTGTTGGTCCGAGATTGGTGAGAGGCAGATAGCAGGGCCAGAGTTAGTACAGTAGTGTGCTGAGGTTGCCAGGATGGTACGGCAGAGATTGATCGCAGCTCAGAGCAGGCAGAAGAGTTATGCTGATTTCCGGAGGAGACCGCTTGAGTTTGAGGTTGGGGACCACGTGTTTCTCCGAGTCTCACCCTCCAAGGGTGTGATGAGATTCGGGAAGCGAGGCAAGCTGAGTCCGCGATATATTGGGCCTTTTCCCATTCTTGCCCGAATTGGAGAAACCGCGTATCAGCTGGCCTTGCCGCCCAGTCTTGCAGGAGTGCACGACGTGTTTCATGTTTCTTTGCTGAGAAGATATGTTCATGATCCATCCCATATTTTAGATTTTTTAGAGTTAGAGATCGCTGAGGACTTGTCCTTTCCAGAGTTTCCAGTTCGTATTGAGGATCGCAAGGAACAGGTCCTTCGGAACAAGATTGTACCTTTGGTTAAGGTGATTTGGCAGTATCGCTACGAGGGCGAGGCAACCTGGGAGCGTGAGGACGAGATGCAGGAGCAGTTTCCCTACCTTTTCTCGGAAGTTCCCTTGTGAGCTTGTATCTCTATGTTTTGACCCCGTTAATTCTAGCAGGCAATTTCGGGGACGACATTCTTTTAAGGGGGGGAGAATGTAAGGACTGAGGTTTTCGGATCTGGTTTTCGGGGTCGAACCCTGTAGTTCAGGCCCTGATGGGGCTGAGACTTTGATCTGTTTCGCGTCGAGCCAGGCTCGACGCAGTTTAAACGGCTTCCAGCATTGCAGACGCGTATTAGATTGTGCCACGTGGGTGCCACGTGGGCGGACTTTGGGCCGCGAGAGTACGGCCCTGTCGTGTCGTCTGAACGGCGTCCGTGATGGACGACGCCATTCAGACTGTGACCCTGGGTTGTCAGTGTACGGTGCCAGTCTTGTCGTCTGAACGGCGTCTTGGGAAGACGACGCGTTTCAGAGTTCTGTCAGTACGGCCCGTCAAGTCAACTGATAGGCGTACGTACTGCACGACGCATTTTACCCGGTCTCTGGTTACCCCGCGAACCCTCCTTCCTTTCCCTCATTCTCACCCTCACTCTCTCTCTCCTCACCCTCTCCACCCTCCGACTCCCCCCTCTCTTCCCCTTCCTTTTCCCCTTCTTCCTCTTCCACCACTCCACTACCTCTCCACCTCTCACCACTACCACCACCACTTTCTTCGCGGCGTTCCATTCTCCGGGCGGCGGCCGACGTCCCGGCGGAGTGGTGGCGTCCTCGGAGGACCGGCAGCGGTCTATGGTGCGACGGTTTGGTGGCAGAGCAAGGAGGAGTTCAAGAATCGGTAGGGTGACGATTCCCATAGTGTTTCATTTTAAAACCATGTTCTCTTGCTTGAAGCATGCTACGGATCTATGGTTTTTGGGTAGAATGAGCATGTTAGGGGCTTTTCTTGATGGGAATGGGGGTTTCTATGAACATGGATTTGTGGGTTCCTTGTGATGGTTTAGTTTGTCCCTCTTCCTCCTCTGTTTTGTGTGATTTTGGGGCTTTTGGGGTTGAAAAGGGGACCCTCGGGTTAAGCTGCGGAACCAGGTTTCTGGTGCTAAATGACGTCGTGCCTAGACGACGCCATTTAGAATGGCGACGGGCCAGTACGACGCCATTTAGGCAGAAATCTCCCTGTTTGAGGTTCTGTCAGTCTGGGTTTCTGGCGTTAAATGACGTCGTGCCTGGACGACGCCATTTAGAATGGCGACGGGCCAGTACAACGCCATTTAGGCATAAATCACCCCGATTAAGGATTCTGCAAGTTTCGGATTCTGGTGTGAATGGCGTCTGAGGACGACGACGCCTTTTGAAAAGGCGGCTTCCCAGGATGACGTGTTTTAAGAGAATCGACCGTGGCCTGTCCCTGTTTTCGGTCGCTAAATAGCATCTAGGGACAGCGACGCCTTTCAAAAGGCAGCTACTTGTGGCGACGCGTTTTACGCCAGGTTCTATGGCCGAGTTTCTGTGAACCAGTTTAGGAAACTTGAATGGCGTCGGCCTTGGGCGACGCGATTCAAGACAGAATCACACTAATTCATGCCATTAAAACATGTCACACTATTAGACAATTGTTTAGTTGGTTAAATGTATGCTTTA
This sequence comes from Zantedeschia hybrid cultivar, assembly GCA_030544215.1. Lineage (NCBI taxonomy): Eukaryota > Viridiplantae > Streptophyta > Magnoliopsida > Alismatales > Araceae > Zantedeschia > Zantedeschia hybrid cultivar. Next base: position 21,210,151 of record JARZZO010000009.1, read on the forward strand.
AATTATACTCGATGGTGATGGATTCCTTGTAACCGGATCGTACTTCTTACTGTGCTGTGTTTTGAGCTACTATGGACCTAGAGTGACAGTTGTAGCGCTTTATCACCCTGTGCTGGTGTGGGTGGAGCACAGCGCCGGTGTGGGTGTGGCGGGGTGACGCCTAGTGAGAGAGGGTCACCTGGTGGACCCCGGGGTTAGCTAGTACCGGTGTGGGTGTGGTACCTTTGGAGTGTCACTCGTGCTGAGGGAAGGAGTAACCACCTGAGCCAGTTGGGCCGGAGTAGCTAGAGTGCTATCCGAGGGGTTACTGTTTGGTCTCACCGGGTCAGTGTTTCTCACCTTTGTTTGTGTAGTTGGCGTGTTTTGCCGAGACGTTGGTTGTGGGCCTGGTAGACTGGTTTTAGAGATATGCATGTTATGTACTTCGAATGCATGTGATTCATATCGAGATTTAGGAGTAGTAATTAATACTGTACTTGTTACTTTACCTTCAGCTATACTTTGCACTTGTGGGTGTGTGAGTGGGCAGTGGGGATCGAAGGATCCCTACTGAGTCTTTTCGTTGAGACTCACCTCTGCGGTTTTCAGGTGAGGAATCTAGGCAGACTTAGCGAGGGGTGTGCCGCTGTGTATTGTGCGCCGTCAGCTGTTGTTCCGCGGTATGCCCCGACGTAGTTGTTATCTTTATTTCTGGCCTGTATGCTTAATTATTTCTTTTCTGTTGGAATAGCTTTTAATTCCTGCATTTTCCTTCCAATTCAATGCGATGTGAATGTTTAGCTTAGTTTATTGTTTATTTCCCAGACTTACTTAGATCCTGGTTTGGTTCCAAATTAATGATTCGGTACCCATTTAGTAATCGGATCTCCGATTATAGGGTGGCGGGTCGTTACATCAGGTGGGGGATTTCATGGCATAATTCAAGAAGGGGTACTTCCCATCGTACATTTGAGATGCCAAAGTGTAAGAGCTCCTCAATTTGATACAGGAGACCTTGACTGTTGTAGACACACTAATTTTGACCTCATATTGAGTAAATTTCATGTCACAATTATAATGCCCAAAAATGTATAATATTTAATCATTAATTAATTTTAATTGATTTTTCTCGAAATTTGTTAATTAGCGTCGCCCAAAATCGATGCTGTTTAGATTCCTAGCCGAAATCAGTTCGGAATTAAATTTCCAAATTCAGATAGATTTAACTAAATAGCGTCGTCAAAGGGAGACGCCATTTAAGTCCTAATTCGTCTGGAGTTTTTATTTTTAATTCGAATTAATTTCCTAATTATCTAAAGCACATCGCCATACGGAGACGCGATTTAGGTTTCCTAATGTATTTCGGTTTCCTTTTCAGATTTCCTTTCTATTTTGGCCGCTTTAATTAGCCAAATGGCGTCTCGATTGGGCGACGCGATTTGTGGATTTCCTGATAAACATGATTCGGTCGAGATAATCCAATTTCCGAAGTTGGGAAGGTTGCTAACTCCTCCATGCTCATCCAAGGTAAGTCTGACTGCAGGTGAGAGTCCTTTTAAAGCCCTAAACATCTCTAAACCTATTTTTATAAATACAATACCCTTTGGACCTTTGAAAAAGGTTGGCCATTAGGGATTTTGAAGCTTGAAGCAAGGTGTTTGAAGGCTCTAGAGGAGAAAAACGTGGACAGCAAGAGAAGCTTCATCCAAAGCTTCTTTTTCTTCACCCCTTTCATCATTTGAAGCTTGTGAAGACAAAGGCTATAGAGGAGCCAACCAACCATCTTCTTTCATTAATATCCTTTTTTTTAGTTTTTTTTCATTAATTTCATATAGTTTATTCATTGTCTTCCATAGTTCATCATCATCACTCTATGTTCACACACACACACACTCATATTTTCATACCCACATGCATGTTAGGGGTTTAAAGAACAACAATCAAGTAAGTAGATTAGTTTAGTTGCATGTTTAAATTTCTTATTAGAATAGATACTACCCTACTCCAGTTCTAATTCTATCTTTCTTTGCTTGATCTTACAAGGTACAAAGAAGAAGAAAGAAGGAAGTTCAAAAGGGAATAACTATAGGGAAAATAAAAGCAAGAACAAGAATAAAAAGGGCTCTCTTTCTTTGGCCGGCCAAAGGAAGAGAATCAAGGACTCAATCTCTCCCAAATTTGAAAAGGTAAGCGATCAATCTTTCCTTGAAACTTTTACAGTTTCTGGCGATCACGTTTTCTTTAGTTTTTAATAGTTTTACTATTCATATAAGCAACATAAAATCATGAATATCACACACATAATTTTAGCACCCACAGCTTTTTGGAGATCACGGTGGGATTTGATCTCGCCGTCTTTTAATATTTGATCTTGCTTTTATCATCGGACACCCACGGTGCACCACTTGTGTCCCTTGGGCACTCCTTTCATCAATTGGTGTGTTTGGTTACTTTTATCCTTATGTAAGGACTGAGGTTTCGGGTTCAGTATTCGGGTCGGGTTCGGGCCGGATCCCCTAGTTTGGACCCTGAGGAGGGTCTTGAGATTCCTGACTGAATGGCGTCAGCACTGCTCGACGCCTTTCAAAAGGCGTCAGGTTGTGTGGACGCCGTTTAGGTCTGCTGGTTGTTGTGGCACGTGTGCGCCACGTGGGCGGGTTTCGGGCCGCGAGAGTACGGCCCCGGTCACATCGTCTGAACGGCGTCCAGGTTGGCCGACGCGATTCAGACTGTGACCTCTGAGATGTCAGGGTGCGGCGCCAGAGCGTTGTCAGTACGGCCTGTCCTGTCGTCTGAACGGCGTCCACGGTGGGCGACGCGTTTCAGACTGCTGTCAGTACGGCCGTCCTGTCAGACTGATAGGCGTCTGCCTCGATCGACGCGTTTTAGCGGGATTCAGATTGACTCCGCGAGCCTCCCCTTCCTTCCCTCATTCTCGCCTTCTCCCTCTCTCTCTTCGCTCTCTCCGCCCCCTCCGACTCACTTCTTCCCCTTCCCTTCCTCTTCTTCCTCTTCCAATCACTCCATAGCCTCCTTACCTCTCACCTCTACTTCCACCACCTCCTTCGCGGCGTTCCCTTCTCCGGACGGCGGCCGACGTCCCGGCGGAGTGGCGGCGTCCTCGAGGGTACCGGCGGCGGTCTGCGGTGCGGCGGGTCGGCGGCGAGGAGCTTAGAGGAGTTCAAGAACCGGTAGGGGGGCGAACCTTGCATGTGTTGCTCGTGTTTTCTTTGACGTGGCATGGCGTGTTCGGGCTAGATTGAGCATGTTTAAGGGGGTTTCCTTGTGGGAATGGCTGTGCTTGTGGTCGTAGATTCATAGCATGCTTGTGATGGTTGAATTCCTCTTCCTCCCCTTCTTGTTTTGGGGCTTTTCGGGGTGTTTGGGGTTAAGGGAGAAACCCTCGGTTCGAACCAGGGAACCAGGTTTCTGGCGGTAAACGGCGTCGTGCCTGGTCGACGCCTTTCAGAAGGGCGTCAGGGCAGTACGACGCCTTTTAGGGCAGAAACCTCCCTGATTCGAGGTTTTTCGAGTAAGGGTTCTGGCGCTAAATGACGTCATGGATGGACGACGCCTTTCGGAAGGACGTCGGGCCATCATGACGCCATTTAGGCAGGAAATCACCCCGAGTGAGGGTCTGTAATCTGGAATTTCAGTGTGAATGGCGTCTGTGGACCTGGACGCGTTTTAGATAGGCGACTCCCTATGACGACGCGTTTCAAGGAATTATCTGGCGTTAATGAACATGTCTGAGGGGCTTGAATGGCGTCGACCTCGGTCGACGTGATTCAAGACAGAACCATGTAATGCTGGTTTTATCATGTGTTTTCATTATGGGACGAGTCCAATGCATGCATTACGTTGTACACTGAGACTGAGGACTTCTGCGTGAATGGAATTACATAACGTTATATGTGGGTTTGTGCTTATGCGAATGTGGAATCAATATAACTGTGGTTTACGTTGTCACCATAGACCGATGGGGACAGGGTCATGGTGTCTGTGAGGCATTGTGCCGTACCGGTGGGTGGAGTGGTACATGTTGTGTTTCACCTTTGGCTGGGGGAAGCATAACCACCTTGAGCCCGTCGGGCCAGAGTAGCTGGTGCGCTGTCCAAGGGGTTGCTGCTTGGCCTCAGCAGGTCGGCGTTCCCCTGTTTGTCGTGACAGCTTCCGGCGCGTTTCTTGCTGTGGAGCTGGTTGTGGTACTGTTGGAGTTGTTTTACCCTTGTAGCCACAGGGCCTGATGTGACCTTTGATCAAGGTTACGAGTGGTACCCTTAGCCCTTTGGCCTGACGCAGCCCGGGAGGTTAGGGTTGTGGGTAGTTCCCGTAGCTACGGCTTGACGGGGGTTCGCCGGTCCCCTGGGCCCTCCTGAAGCGCTGAGGCCTAGTGTGGAGGCAATCCGAACGGTAGGACAGTAGTCTAGACTGCTTGTGTGCACACGTAGCTGGCAGTGGCGGTACACTGGTTCCAGCTAGTCCTAGTTTGACTCACTGCCTCACCCTACAGTGCCCCGGAACACTGTAGGGGTGGATAGGCGTGAGCAGTGGTGGTAGTGTTGGGAGGCGACGTTTGACTGCGGTCGACAGTGTGGTTCAGTCGCTTCGTGGACTTTGGCTGTGAGACGTGACTCTGTGTTGGGTTCTTCGGGTTGCTAGAATGGTTCTTGTTACACGGCTTATCGTACGTTTCATATCAGAGTTGGATGCTATGTTTACTACTTTATTTAATTGCCATATATCCTTGTTGTTGCTCTTGTGGGTGTGTGAGTGGGAGGCAGGGGATCGGATGATCCCTACTGAGCCCAATTCTGGTGTGGCTCACTCCCTGCGGTTTCAGGTGTAGACCTCGTGGCGAGCGGAATCGTGGTGTCTTCTTGGTGTGCGGACCAGCAGCTGTCTTAGTTCCGGGGTATGCCCCGATGTTGTTGTACTTTCCTTCTGCCTGTACTTATTTAACTTGTTGGACCTGTAATTATTGTTGGACTGTATACGGACGTTGTTATTTTCCTTCCTGCGCACTTGCTTACCTTTGTAGTCCGTGTGATTGTTATATTTAGCCTTGTTTAGCACTTACTCCTCCAGACGTGTTGTGTGAGATCCGGGTGTGAACCCGCAGTTAATGGGCCGACATCCATTTAGTGACCGGGTCTCCGGTCATAGGATGGCTGGTCGTTACAGATGGTATCAGAGCCCAGTCTGGTCGAGTATGTGATAAACTAGGTTAGATATTATAGTCCAACAATAAGTACGAGTCTGTACAGGCGATGGCTGCTGGTATAGATTGATAGGTTTTGACGTGTTTTGATTCGATTTACGTGTTGTGGGGTAGTGATGGCGCCGAAGAGGAGAGTTCCGTTGGCTCGTGATTCGAGAGCAGATGGTGGTGGTTCGAGGGCAGAAGGTCGTAATGTGGATCGTTTTATGGAAGCTATGATTGGGGCTATGTCTAGATATCAGCAGGGAGATGGAAGTGAGGGGTCCAGTTCCCGAGGTGGCCAATCCATGGTGGTGGAGCGGTTCTTGAAGCTGAAGCCCCCTTCTTTCACGGGTCAACCTGTTCCAGATGCGGCAGCTCAGTGGATTAAGGAAGTGGAGAAGGTGTTTGATGTTCTAGAATGTGCGGAGAATGACAAGACCTTGTTGGCAACCTACTTGCTGAACGGCGATGCTTATGATTGGTGGGTTACCATCAAGGGGTTGATGTTTCCAGATAGGCCTTTGAGAGAGATTCCTTGGGAAGGCTTCGGGAGAGAGTTTAGTGGACAGTACTTTCCGAGGCACGTTCGTAGGGCCAAGGAAAGGGAGTTTATGGAATTGGTGCAGGTTGATATGTCAGTTCTAGAGTACCAGATGAAATTTGTAGCTATGGGAAGATTTGCTCCACACATATATGAGCGAGAGGATCTTAGGACGGAGAAATTTGTGGATGGACTTCGGCATGATCTGCGGGAGTTTGTGGCAGCCCATTGTTGTAAGGATTTGGCATCAGCAGTTCAGTGCGCGGCAGCAGTGGAGATGCAGTTCCAATACACGGTGAGAGAATCGGAACATTCAGCACACGGGAAGCAGCATAGCAGGGATAGATCGGCAGTCTTTTCGTCAGGTGGTCCGAGTTCCTTTGAGGTCGAGTTCCAGGAGGTACCTTATGACGAGGATGAGGATGGTTCGGTTCAGCAGATGGAGACAGAGGTCGGCTGGCAGCAGGAGGCGAGGCGGGGCGCTGCAGATCGTTGTCCCCGATCTAGCAGGTTTCATGGCAACCGGATATGTCCCTTGATCACTGGTAGCTGTTTCGCCTGTGGTCGGAAGGGACATCTCGCGAGGAACTGTCCCCAGAAGAACCAGGCAGGTCAGGAGCCGAGCGGTTAGTCAGTGTTCGAGGCGTGATTGGAGTCGGGTCTCCTTGTGGAGGTCCGAGAGGTTGTGCTAGGAGAGCACTTTTATCTTGTCTTTTTCTGAGGTGGTTGTGAACTCGTGTGGCACTTGTATGTACTTGGACTTGGTGGAGAGTCGTTTCTCGTGCATTATGTGCCTTGCTAGTGTGTGGTTATTTTGATCTATCAGCTTTTGTCAGAATTGAGAATCTTGGTTAGCTTGGCGTGAATATGTTTGGAACCCTGTGTGGGTGATTGGTGAGAATGATTGTTGTTATTGGCGTGTGTCGGCGTGTGATGATGAGCCGAGTTGAGCATTGAGCGGTTCCAATTTCGAGGACGAAATTCTTTTAAGGGGGGGAGATTGTAAGGACTGAGGTTTCGGGTTCAGTATTCGGGTCGGGTTCGGGCCGGATCCCCTAGTTTGGACCCTGAGGAGGGTCTGGAGATTCCTGACTGAATGGCGTCAGCACTGCTCGACGCCTTTCAAAAGGCGTCAAGTTGTGTGGACGCCGTTTAGGTCTGCTGGTTGTTGTGCCACGTGTGCGCCACGTGGGCGGGTTTCGGGCCGCGAGAGTACGGCCCTGGTCACATCGTCTGAACGGCGTCCAGGTTGGCCGACGCGATTCAGACTGTGACCTCTGAGATGTCAGGGTGCGGCGCCAGAGCGTTGTCAGTACGGCCTGTCCTGTCGTCTGAACGGCGTCCACGGTGGGCGACGCGTTTCAGACCGCTGTCAGTACGGCCGTCCTGTCAGACTGATAGGCATCTGCCTCGATCGACGCATTTTATTGGGATTCAGATTGACTCCGCGAGCCTCCCCTTCCTTCCCTCATTCTCGCCTTCTCCCTCTCTCTCTTCGCTCTCTCCGCCCCCTCCGACTCTCTTCTTCCCCTTCCCTTCCTCTTCTTCCTCTTCCAATCACTCCATAGCCTCCTTATCTCTCACCTCTACCTCCACCACCTCCTTCGCGGCGTTCCCTTGTCCGGACGGCGGCCGACGTCCCGGCGGAGTGGCGGCATCCTCGAGGGTACCGGCGCGGTCTGCGGTGCGGCGGGTCGGCGGCGAGGAGCTTGTAGGAGTTCAAGAACCGGTAGGGGGACGAACCTTGCATGTGTTGCTCGTGTTTTCTTTGACGTGGCATGGCGTGTTCGGGCTAGATTGAGCATGTTTAAGGGGGTTTCCTTGTGGGAATGGCTGTGCTTGTGGTCGTAGATTCATAGCATGCTTGTGATGGTTGAATTCCTCTTCCTCCCCTTCTTGTTTTGGGGCTTTTCGGGGTGTTTGGGGTTAAGGGAGAAACCCTCGGTTCGAACCAGGGAACCAGGTTTCTGGCGGTAAACGGCGTCGTGCCTGGTCGACGCCTTTCAGAAGGGTGTCAGGGCAGTACGACGCCTTTTAGGGCAGAAACCTCCCTGATTCGAGGTTTTTCGAGTAAGGGTTCTGGCGCTAAGTGACGTCATGGATGGACGACGCCTTTCGAAAGGACATCGGGCCATCATGACGCCATTTAGGCAGGAAATCACCCCGAGTGAGGGTCTGTAATCTGGAATTTCAGTGTGAATGGTGTCTGTGGACCTGGACGCGTTTTAGATAGGCGACTCCCTATGACGACGCGTTTCAAGGAATTATCTAGCGTTAATGAACATGTCTGAGGGGCTTGAATGGCGTCGACCTCGGTCGACGCGATTCAAGACAGAACTGTGTAATCCTGGTTTTATCATGTGTTTTCATTATGGGACGATTCCAATGCATGGTTTACGTTGTACACTGAGACTGAGGACTTCTGCGTTAATGGAATTACATAACGTTATATGTGGGTTTGTGCTTATGCGAATGTGGAATCAATATAACTGTGGTTTACGTTGTCACCATGGACCGATGGGGACAGGGTCATGGTGTCTGTGAGGCATTGTGCCGTACCGGTGGGAGGAGTGGTACATGTTGTGTTTCACCTTTGGCTGAGGGAAGCAGAACCACCTTGAGCCCGTCGGGCCGGAGTAGCTGGTGCGCTATCCGAGGGGTTGCTGCTTGGCCTCAGCGGGTCGGGGTTCCCCTGTTTGTCGTGACAGCTTCCGGCGCGTTTCTTGCTGTGGAGCTTGTTGTGGTACTGTTGGAGTTGTTTTACCCCTGTAGCCACTGGGCCTGATGTGACCTTTGATCAAGGTTACGAGTGGTACCCTTAGCCCTTTGGCCTGACGCAGCCCGGGAGGTTAGGGTTGTGGGTAGTTCCTGTAGCTTCGGCTTGACGGGGGTTCGCCGGTCCCCAGGGCCCTCCTGAAGCGCTGAGGCCTAGCGTGGAGGCAATCCGGACAGTAGGACAGTAGTCTAGACTGCTTGTGTGCACACGTAGCTGCCAGTGGCGGTACACTGGTTCCAGCTAGTCCTAATTTGACTCACTGCCTCTCCCTACAGTGCCCCGGAACACTGTAGGGGTGGACAGGCGTGAGCAGTGGTGGTAGTGTTGGGAGGCGACGTTTGACTGCGGTCGACAGTGTGGTTCAGTCGCTTCGTGGACTTTGGTTGTGAAACGTGACTCTGTGTTGGGTTCTTCGGGTTTCTAGAATGGTTCTTGTTACACGGCTTATCGTACGTTTCATATCAGAGTTGGATGCTATGTTTACTGCTTTATTTAATTGCCATATATCCTTGTTGTTGCTCTTGTGGGTGTGTGAGTGGGAGGCAGGGGATCGGATGATCCCTACTGAGCCCAATTCTGGTGTGGCTAACTCCCTGTGGTTTTAGGTGTAGACCTCGTGGCGAGCGGAATCGTGGTGTCTTCTTGGTGTGCGGACCAGCAGCTGTCTTAGTTCCGGGGTATGCCCCGATGTTGTTGTACTTTCCTTCTGCCTGTACTTATTTAACTTGTTGGACCTGTAATTATTGTTGGACTGTATACGGACATTGTTATTTTCCTTCCTACGCACTTGCTTACCTTTGTAGTCCGTGTGATTGTTATATTTAGCCTTGTTTAGCACTTACTCCTCCAGACGTGTTGTGTGAGATCCGGGTGTAAACCCGCAGTTAATGGGCCGACATCCATTTAGTGACCGGGTCTCCGGTCATAGGATGGCGAGTCGTTACAGATGGTATCAGAGCCCAGTCTGGTCGAGTATGTGATAAACTAGGTTAGATATTATAGTCCAACAATAAGTACGAGTCTGTACAGGTGATGGCTGCTGGTATAGATTGATAGGTTTTGACGTGTTTTGATTCGATTTTCGTGTTGTGGGGTAGTGATGGCGCCGAAGAGGAGAGTTCCGTTGGCTCGTGATTCGAGAGCAGATGGTGGTGGTTCGAGGGCAGAAGGTCATAATGTGGATCGTTTTATGGAAGCTATGATTGGGGCTATGTCTAGATATCAGCAGGGAGATGGAAGTGAGGGGTCCAGTTCCTGAGGTGGCCAATCCAGGGTGGTGGAGCGGTTCTTGAAGCTGAAGCCCCCTTCTTTCACGGGTCAACCTGTTCCAGATGCGGCAGCTCGGTGGATTAAGGAAGTGGAGAAGGTGTTTGATGTTCTAGAATGTGCGGAGAATGACAAGACCTTGTTGGCAACCTACTTGCTGAAGGGCGATGCTTATGATTGGTGGGTTACCATCAAGGGGTTGATGTTTCCAGATAGGCCTTTGAGAGAGATTCCTTGGGAAGGCTTCGTGAGAGAGTTTAGTGGACAGTACTTTCCGAGGCACGTTCGTAGGGCCAAGGAAAGGGAGTTTATGGAATTGGTGCAGGATGATATGTCAGTTCTAGAGTACCATATGAAATTTGTAGCTCTGGGAAGATTTGCTCCACACATATCTGAGCGAGAGGATCTTAGGACGGAGAAATTTGTGGATGGACTTCGGCATGATCTGAGGGAGTTTGTGGCAGCCCATTGTTGTAAGGATTTGGCATCAGCAGTTCAGTGCGCGGCAGCAGTGGAGATGCAGTTCCAACACACGGCGAGAGAATCGGAACATTCAGCACAGGGGAAGCAGCATAGCAGGGATAGATCGGCAGTCTTTTCGTCAGGTGGTCCGAGTTCCTTTGAGGTCGAGTTCCAGGATGGACGACGCGGGTCGGGGTTCCCCTGTTTGTCGTGACAGCTTCCGGCGCGTTTCTTGCTGTGGAGCTGGTTGTGGTACTGTTGGAGTTGTTTTACCCCTGTAGCCACTGGGCCTGATGTGACCTTTGATCAAGGTTACGAGTGGTACCCTTAGCCCGTTGGCCTGACGCAGCCCGGGAGGTTAGGGTTGTGGGTAGTTCCTGTAGTTTCAGCTTGACGGGGGTTCGCCGGTCCCCAAGGCCCTCCTGAAGCACTGAGGCCTAGCGTGGAGGCAATCCGGACGGTAGGACAGTAGTCTAGACTGCTTGTGTGCACACGTAGCTGGCAGTGGCGGTACACTGGTTCCAGCTAGTCCTAGTTTGACTCACTGCCTCACCGTACAGTGCCCCGGAACACTGTAGGGGTGGACAGGCGTGAGCAGTGGTGGTAGTGTTGGGAGGCGACGTTTGACTGCGGTCGACAGTGTGGTTCAGTCGCTTCGTGGACTTTGGCTGTGAGACGTGACTCTGTGTTGGGTTCTTCGGGTTGCTAGAATGGTTCTTGTTACACGGCTTATCGTACGTTTTATATCAGAGTTGGATGCTATGTTTACTGCTTTATTTAATTGCCATATATCCTTGTTGTTGCTCTTGTGGGTGTGTGAGTGTGAGGCAGGGGATCGGATGATCCCTACTGAGCCCAATTCTGGTATGGCTCACTCCCTGTGGTTTCAGGTGTAGACATCGTGGCGAGCGGAAGCGTGGTGTCTTCTTGGTGTGCGGACCAGCAGCTGTCTTAGTTCCGGGGTATGCCCCGATGTTGTTGTACTTTCCTTCTGCCTGTACTTATTTAACTTGTTGGACCTGTAATTATTGTTGGACTGTATACGGACATTGTTATTTTCCTTCATGCGCACTTGCTTACCTTTGTAGTCCGTGTGATTGTTATATTTAGCCTTGTTTAGCACTTACTCCTCCAGACGTGTTGTGTGAGATCCGGGTGTGAACCCGCAGTTAATGGGCCGACATCCATTTAGTGACCGGGTCTCCGGTCATAGGATGGCGGGTCGTTACACCTTACGTGCACCACGTGCACATTCCTTTGTGGCAAGATCTTGCCCTCCTGTGATTGATTGAAAGTTGTGAGTGTGATAGGAGGTGTGTGGTTGAGTGAGTTTATATTGGTTGCATGATAGTAAACCTGTTTAAATTTAAATTTACATGATCAGTTAGATTCCTGCTTATTTTGATAATTTGGGAGAGGATTGTCCTCGAAATTGCTCTCTGTTTACTGCTTTCATGTTCTGAATAGTGTCTAGACTGAGGGACATGATTCAAACCGCATCGCCCTCTCAAGACGCTATTCAGCCTCATATTTCTATTGACATTGCTGCTTGAGGTTTTCTTAACAGAAGAAGCTTCTGACTTGAATAGCGTCTGTGAACAACGACGCAGTTCAAACAGTTTCTTTTGCTCATCAATCCTCGGATCTTTGATGTAATGACTGAGATTTCGGGTTCTGTATTCGGGTCGGGTTCGGGCCGGATCCCCTGGTTTGGACCCTGGAGGGGTCTTGAGATTTCTGGCTGAATGGCGTCACGGGTGCTCGACGCCTTTCAAAAGGCGTCAGGGTGTGTGGACGCCATTTAGGTCTGCTGGTTGTTGTGCCACGTGTGCGCCACGTGGGCGCGTTTCGGGCCGCGAGAATACGGCCCCTGTCAGATTTGTCTGAACGGCGTCCACCTCGGTCGACGCGTTTCAGACTGCGACACCTGCGGTGTCAGGGTATGGCGCCAGAGCGTTGTCATTACGGCCTGTCTTGTCGTCTGAACGGCGTCCGCGGTGGGCGACGCGTTTCAGAGCGTTGTCAGTACGGCCGTCCTGTCAGACTGATAGGCGTCTGCCTCGATCGACGCGTTTTAGCGGGATTCTGGTTGACACCACGAGCCTCCCCTTCTTTCCCTCATTCTCACCTTCACACTCTCTCTCCTCACCCTCTCCGCCCTCTCCGACGCTCTTCTTTCCCTTCCCTTCCTCTTCTTCCCTTCCACCACTCCAACACCACCTTACCTCTCACCTCTACCTCCACCACCTCCTTCGCGGCGTTCCCTTCTCCGGACGGCGGCCGACGTCCCGGCGGAGTGGCGGCGTCCTCGAGGGTACCGGCGGCGGTGTGCGGTGCGGCGGGACGGCGGCACGGAGCTTGGCGGAGTTCAAGAACCGGTAGGGGGACGAAACCTTGCATGTGTTACTCGTTTGCTTCTTGGCATGATGTGGCGTGTGTGGGGCTAGGCTGAGCATGTTTAGGGGGGTTACCTTGTGGGAATAGCGGTGTTTGTGATCGTGGATTCGTAGCATAATTATGTGGTTGAGCTCCTCTTCCTTCCCTTTTGGTTTTGGGGCTTTTCGGGGTGCCCGGGGTTCAAGGGTGAAGCCCTCGGGTTGAACCAGGAGACCTGGTTTCTGGCGCTAAATAGCGTCGTACCTGGTCGACGCCTTTCCGAAAGACGTCGGGTCAGTACGACGCGTTTTAGGGCAGAAACCTCCCTGTGCGAGGTTTCCTGAGTTAGGGGTTCTGCGCTAAATGACGTCATGGATGGACGACGCCTTTTAGAAGGACGTCGGGCCATCATGACGCCATTTAGGCAGGAAATGCCCCCGTTTAAGGGTTCTGCAATCTGGATTTCTGGGTTGAATGGCGTCGGGACACCCAGACGCGTTTTAAAAGGCGACTTCAACGGTGGACGCGTTTTAAGGATAATCTGGCTTTTAATAAACCTGTCTAAGGGTCTTGAATGGCGTCGACCTCGGTCGACGCGATTCAAGACAGAAATGCTTCAATCCTGTTATTTCCTGCATGTTTCACGGTGGGATGGTTCAAATGCATGCTTTGGGTTCTATACTGAGACGGAGGTCTTCTGCGTGAGTGGAATTACATCACCTGTGTGTGTGTGTGTGTGCTTTAACTATATACTGAGACTGAGGTTCACTGTGCGAATGGAATCACGTTATATGTGTGGTTGTGTTATGCGAATGTGGATCGGGTTAACTGTGGTTTACGTCTGTCACCATGGGCCGATGGGAGAAGGGCCATGGTGTCTGTGGAGTGGTGCATGTTGTGTTTCACCCTTGGCTGGGACAAGCAGAACCACCTTGAGCCCGTCGGGCCGGAGTAGCTGGTGTGCTATCCGAGGGGTTGCTGTTTGGTCTCAGCGGGTCGGGGTTTCTCTTGGTTGTCGTGACAGCTTCTGGCTTGTTTCTTGCTGTGGAGCTGGTGGTGTTTCTGGTGGGAGTTGGTTTACCCTTTAGCCATTGCGCCTGATGTGACCTTTGATCAAGGTTACGAGTGGTACCTATAGCCCTTGGCCTGACGCAGCCCGGGAGAGTTGGGTTTGTGGGTAGTTCCTGTAGCTTCGGCTTGACGGGGGTTTGCCGGTCCCCAGGGCCCTCCTGAAGCGCTGAGGCCTAGCGTGGAGGCAATCCGGTGGTAGGACAATAGTCTAGACTGCTTGTGTGCACACGTAGTTGGCAGTGGCGGTACACTGAGTCCAGCTAGTCCTAGTTTGACTCACTGCCTCACCCTACAGTGCCCCGGAACACTGTAGGGGTGGACAGGCGTGAGTAGTGGTGGTAGTGTTGGGAGGCGACGTTCGACTTCGGTCGACAGTGTGGTTTAGTCGCTTCGTGGACTTTGACTGTGAGTCGTGACTCTGTGTTGGGTTCTTCGGGTTACTTAGAATGGTTCTTGTTACACTGCTTACCGTGCGTTTCATATCAGAGTTGGGTGCTGTGTTTACTGCTTTGCTTAGATTGCCATATATTCCTGTTGTTACACTTGTGGGTGTGTGAGTGGGAGGCAGGGGATCGGATGATCCCTACTGAGCCCATTTCTGGTGTGGACCTCGAGGCGAGCGGGAGCGTGGTGTCTTTTTGGTGTGCGGACCAGCAGCTGTCTTATTTCCGGGGTATGCCCCGATGTTGTTGTACTTCCTTCTGCCTGTACTTATTTAATTGTTGGACATGTAATTATTGTTGGACTGTATACGGACATTATTATTTTCCTTCCTGCGCACTTGCTTACCTTGTAGTCCGTGAGATTGTTATATTTAGTCTTGTTTAGCACTTACTCCTCCAGATGTGTTGTGTGAGATCCGGGTGTGAACCCGCAGTTAATGGGCCGACATCCATTTAGTGACCGGGTCTCCGGTCATAGGATGGCGGGTCGTTACAGTTGGTATCAGAGCTCAGTCTGGTCGAGTATGTGATAAACTGGGTTAGATATTATAGTCCAACAATAAGTGCGAGTTTGTACAGGCGATGGCTGATGGTGTAGATTGATAGGATTTGACGTATTTTGGTTCGATTTGCGTATTGTGGAGCAGCGATGGCGCCGAAGCGGAGAGCTCCGGTGGCTCGGGGTGCGAGAGCAGATGGTGGTGGTTCGAGGGCAGAAGGCCATAATGTGGAACGTTTCATGGAAGCCATGATTGGGGCTATGGCTAGATATCAGCAGGGAGATGGAAGTGAGGGGTCCAGTTCCCGAGGTGGCCAATCCACGGTGGTGGAGCGGTTCTTGAAGCTGAAGCCCCCTTCTTTCACGGGTCAGCCTGTTCCAGATGCGGCAGCTCAGTGGGTAAAGGAGGTGGAGAAGGTGTTCGATGTTCTAGAATGTGCTGAGAGTGACAAGACCTTGTTGGCAACCTACTTGCTGAAGGGCGATGCTTATGATTGGTGGGTTACCATCAAGGGGTTGATGTTTCCAGATAGGTCTTTGAGGGAGATTCCTTGGGAAGGCTTTGTGAGAGAGTTTAGTGGGCAGTACCTTCCGAGGCATGTTCGCAGGGCCAAGGAAAGGGAGTTTATGGAATTGGTGCAGGGTGATATGTCAGTTTTAGAGTACCAGATGAAATTTGTGGCTCTGGGAAGATTTGCTCCTCACATATCTGAGTGTGAGGATCTGAGGACAGAGAAATTTGTGGATGGACTTCGGCATGATCTGAGAGAATTTGTGTCGGCCCATTGTTGCAGGGATTTGGCATCAGCGGTTCAGTGCGCGGCAGCAGTGGAGATGCAGTTCCAACACTCGGCGAGGGAATCGGAGCATTCAACACGAGAGAAGCAGCCTAGCAGGGATAGATCAGCGGCCTTCTCGGCAGGCTGTTCGAGTTCGTTCGAGGTCGAGTTTCAGGAGGCACCTTATGAGGAAGAGGATGGTTCGGTTCAGTAGATGGAGACAGAGGACGGCTGGCAGCAGGAGGCAAGGCGGGACACTGCGGATCGTTGTCCCCGATGTAGCAGGTTTCATGGCAACCGGATATGTCCCTTGATCACTGGTAGGTGTTTCGCTTGTGGTCGGAAGGGACATCTCGCGAGGAATTGTCCCCAGAAGAACCAGGCAGGTCAGGAACCGAGCGGTTAGTGAGTGTTCGAGGTATGATTGGAGTCGCGTTTTCTTGTGGAGGCCCGAGAGGTTGTGCTAGGAGAGCACTTTTATCTTGTCTTTTTGTGAGGTGGTTGTGAGCTCGTGTGGCACTTGTATGTATTTGGATTGGTGGAGAAATCGGTTTTGTAATTTGTGCCTTGCTAGTGTATGGATATTTTGATCTATCAACTCTTGTCAGAATTGAGAATCTTGGTTAGCCTGGCGTGTATATGTTGGAACCCTGTGTGGGTGATTGGTGAGAATGATTGTTGTGATTGGTGTGTGTCGGCATGTGATGGTTAGCCGAGTCTTGTGTTGAGGGGTTGCTAATTTCGAGGACGAAATTCTTGTAAGGGGGGGAGATTGTAATGACTGAGATTTCGGGTTCTATATTCGGGTCGGGTTCGGGCCGGATCCCCTGGTTTGGACCCTGGAGGGGTCTTGAGATTTCTAGCTGAATGGCGTCAAGGGTGCTCGACGCCTTTCAAAAGGCGTCAGGGTGTGTGGACGCCATTTAGGTCTGCTGGTTGTTGTGCCACGTGTGCGCCACGTGGGCGGGTTTCGGGCCGCGAGAGTACGGCCCCTGTCAGATTTGTCTGAACGGCATCCAGCTCGGTCGACGCGTTTCAGACTGCGACACCTGCGGTGTCAGGGTATGGCTCCAGAGCGTTGTCAGTACGGCCTGTCTTGTCGTCTGAACGGCGTCCGCGGTGGGCGACGCGTTTCAGAGCGTTGTCAGTACGGCCGTCCTGTCAGACTGATAGGCGTCTGCCTCGATCGACGCGTTTTAGAGGGATTCTGGTTGACCCCGCGAGCCTCCCCTTCTTTCCCTCATTCTCACCTTCACACTCTCTCTCCTCGCCCTCTGCGCCCTCTCCGACGCTCTTCTTTCCCTTCCCTTCCTCTTCTTCCCTTCCACCACTCCAACACCACCTTACCTCTCACCTCTACCTCCACCACCTCCTTCGTGGCGTTCCCTTCTCCGGACGGCGGCCGACGTCCCGGCGGAGTGGCGGCGTCCTCGAGGGTACCGGCGGCGGTGTGCGGTGCGGCGGGACGGCGGCACGGAGCTTGGCGGAGTTCAAGAACCGGTAGGGGGACGAAACCTTGCATGTGTTACTCGTTTGCTTCTTGGCATGATGTGGCGTGTGTGGGGCTAGGCTGAGCATGTTTAGGGGGGTTACCTTGTGGGAATAGCGGTGTTTGTGATCGTGGATTCGTAGCATGATTATGTGGTTGAGCTCCTCTTCCTTCCCTTTTGGTTTTGGGGCTTTTTGGGGTGCCCGGGGTTCAAGGGTGAAGCCCTCGGGTTGAACCAGGAGACCTGGTTTCTGGCGCTAAATAGCGTCGTACCTGGTCGACGCCTTTCCGAAAGACGTCGGGTCAGTACGACGCGTTTTAGGGCAGAAACCTCCCTGTGCGAGGTTTCCTGAGTTAGGGGTTCTGCGCTAAATGACGTCATGGATGGACGACGCCTTTTAGAAGGACGTCGGGCCATCACGACGCCATTTAGGCAGGAAATGCCCCCGTTTAAGGGTTCTGCAATCTGGATTTCTGGGTTGAATGGCGTCGGGATACCCAGACGCGTTTTAAAAGGCGACTTCAACGGTGGACGCGTTTTAAGGATAATCTGGCTTTTAATAAACCTGTCTAAGGGTCTTGAATGGCGTCGACCTCGGTCGACGCGATTCAAGACAGAAATGCTTCAATCCTGTTATTTCCTGCATGTTTCACGGTGGGATGGTTCAAATGCATGCTTTGGGTTCTATACTGAGACGGAGGTCTTCTGCGTGAGTGGAATTACATCACCTGTGTGTGTGTGTGTGTGCTTTAACTATATATTGAGACTGAGGTTTACTGTGCGAATGGAATCACGTTATATGTGTGGTTGTGTTATGCGAATGTGGATCGGGTTAACTGTGGTTTACGTCTGTCACCATGGGCCGATGGGAGAAGGGCCATGGTGTCTGTGGAGTGGTGCATGTTGTGTTTCACCCTTGGCTGGGACAAGCAGAACCACCTTGAGCCCGTCAGGCCGGAGTAGCTGGTGTGCTATCCGAGGGGTTGCTGTTTGGTCTCAGCGGGTCGGGGTTTCTCTTGGTTGTCGTGACAGCTTCTGGCTTGTTTCTTGCTGTGGAGCTGGTGGTGTTTCTGGTGGGAGTTGGTTTACCCTTTAGCCATTGGGCCTGATGTGACCTTTGATCAAGGTTACGAGTGGTACCTATAGCCCTTGGCCTGACGCAGCCCGGGAGAGTTGGGTTTGTGGGTAGTTCCTGTAGCTTCGGCTTGACGGGGGTTCGCCGGTCCCCAGGGCCCTCCTGAAGCGCTGAGGCCTAGCGTGGAGGCAATCCGGTGGTAGGACAATAGTCTAGACTGCTTGTGTGCACACGTAGCTGGCAGTGGCGGTACACTGAGTCCAGCTAGTCCTAGTTTGACTCACTGCCTCACCCTACAGTGCCCCGGAACACTGTAGGGGTGGACAGGCGTGAGTAGTGGTGGTAGTGTTGGGAGGCGACGTTCGACTTCGGTCGACAGTGTGGTTTAGTCGCTTCGTGGACTTTGACTGTGAGTCGTGACTCTGTGTTGGGTTCTTCGGGTTACTTAGAATGGTTCTTGTTACACTGCTTACCGTGCGTTTCATATCAGAGTTCGGTGTTGTGTTTACTGCTTTGCTTAGATTGCCATATATTCCTGTTGTTACACTTGTGGGTGTGTGAGTGGGAGGCAGGGGATCGGATGATCCCTACTGAGCCCATTTCTGGTGTGGCTCACTCCCTGCGGTTTCAGGTGTGGACCTCGAGGCGAGCGGGAGCGTGGTGTCTTCTTGGTGTGCGGACCAGCAGCTGTCTTAGTTCCGGGGTATGCCCCAATGTTGTTGTACTTCCTTCTGCCTGTACTTATTTAATTGTTGGACATGTAATTATTGTTGGACTGTATACGGACATTATTATTTTCCTTCCTGCGCACTTGCTTACCTTGTAGTCCGTGAGATTGTTATATTTAGTCTTGTTTAGCACTTACTCCTCCAGATGTGTTGTGTGAGATCCGGGTGTGAACCCGCAGTTAATGGGCCGACATCCATTTAGTGACCGGGTCTCCGGTCATAGGATGGCGGGTCGTTACATTTGATCTCTTTGTTACCTATATCTATCTTATACTACATTAGAGGCCGTCTAGGTCGTAGGTCATCTGCATTGGGGCTTACCCCCCCCCGTTCATAGAAACACCTTTCTTAGCATTTTCACCTCTCTCTGACTGGGTCGGTCCCTCGGTCAGACTAGAGTGGTTGGTGTTAAGACCTCCGTAAGTTCCCAAAAGCAAGGTATTTCTCCTTGTTCATCGGGCTGGCTGTACCAATTGAAGTCCTGGTTAGTCATTCATACCGTTGTGAGAGAATCATAGAGTATAACGGTGGAAAAACTAAATTGAAACTAGGATCCTACCCATCGAGTGAATTTGTGTTTAACAATCCAAATAATTCAACAAGGAATCCTAAAATAACGTACCATCCACTTGTCTGCTAATCCTCTAGCAACCTGTAACGACCCGCCACCCTATGATTGGAAACCCGATCACTAAATGGGTGTCGAATCATTATCTACGGTCTCACGCCCGGATCTCATACATACGTCTGGAGGAGTAAGCGTTAAACAAGGCTAAATATAACAATCACACGGACTTCAAGGAAATTACAAGTGCGCAGGAAGGAAATTAATAATGTCCGTACACAGTCCAACAATAATTACATAGTCCAAAGAATTAAATAAGTACAGGCAGAAGCAAAGTACAACAACATCGGGGTATACCCCGGAACTGAGATAATTGTTGGTCCGTACACCAAAGAGAACAGCACACGCCGCCACTCGCCAAGAGGTCCACACCTAAAACCGCAGGGAGTGAGCCACACCAGAATTGGGCTCAGTAGGGATCATCCGATCCCCCGCCTCCCACTCACACACCCACAAGTATAATAATACAGAATGAAGGCAATTAAGTAAAGCAGTAACACACTACTCCTAAATCTCGATATAAACCACATGCATTCGAAATGTAACATGCATAATTCTAGAATCATTCTACCAAGGAGCCTACAACCAACGTCTCGGCAAAACACGCCAACCACACAACCGAAAGTGGGAACACGCCAACCAAACAACCGAAAGTGGGAAACACCGACCCGCTGAGACCAAACAATAACCCCTCGGATAGCACGCTAGCTACTCTGGCCCAACTGGCTCAGGTGGTTACTCCTTCTCCCAATACGAGTGACACTCCACAGGTACCACTCTGACACCGGTACTAGCTAACCCCGGGGTTCACCAGGTAACCCTCTCTCACTAGGCGTCACCCCGCCACTGCTCCCACCGGCGCTGTGTCCCACCCACACCGACACTGGGTGACAAAGCGCTACAACTGACACTCTACGTCCACAGTCGCACGAAACACAACATGGTGCGATCCGATCACATAGAATCCAACGTTATCGAGTACATTTCTAAGCATGCGATCCGGTCACGTAAGATTCCTCATCCTCGAGTACGATTACAATCATTTAGTTATCCAAACTATCTAACAGTGTAAACATATATTAATAGCATGAATTAATGTGACTCTGTCTTGAATCGCGTTGCCCAAAGCCGACGTTATTCAAGCCTCCTAAACTGGTTCATATGAAAATTGGCCTCGGAAGTGGCCTAAAACACATCGTCACATGTAGCCGCCTTTTGAAAGGCGTCGTTGTCCCTCGTCGCCTGATAGCGGCAGAAGCAGGGATAGGCTACAGTTGATTTACACTAAAACACGTCGTCTAAGCAAGTCGTCTTTCTAAAAGGCGTCGTTGTCCCTAGTCGCGGATAGCGACAGAAACAACGACAGACTACGGGATAATTCACGTAAAACGCGTCGTCCTGAGAAGCCGCTTTTTTGAAAGACGTCGCTGTCCCTGGACGCTATTCACCACGGAAATATATTCTAACAGAAACCGTTTCTGGGATATTTTTGCCTAAATGGCATCGTCCTAGGCTGTCACCATTTAAAATGGCGTCGTCCTAGCGCGACGTCATTTAGGACCAGAAACCAGTTTCCTGCAACTCGACCCGAGGGTCCCCCTTTAACCCCAAATTCACCCCAAAACACCCAAGAGTGGGAAAATGAAGAGGGAAAACTAAACCACCATGTGAAACCCACAAATCCTCATTCATAAAAATGGTCATTTCCACCAAGAAACCCCCTTAACATGCTCATTCTACCCAAAATCCCCATACACGCATCATGATTTACACGGGAAACACGGATGAAACAACTATAATACATGCAAGGTTCGTCCCCCTACTGGTTTCTTGAACTCCTCCTGGCTCCGTGCCGCCGAACCGCCGCACCGCAGACCGCCGCCGGTACCTCCGAGGACGTCGTCACTCAGCCGGGACGTCGGCCGCCGCCCGGAGAATGAAGCGCCGCGAGGGAAGTGGTGGTAGTAGTGGTGAGAGGTAGAGAGGTATTGGAGTGGTGGAAGAGGAAGAAGGAGAAGGGAAAGGGAAAGGGAAAAGAGGGATCGGAGGGGGCGGAGAGAGGGAAGAGAGAGAGAGAGAAAGAAAATGAGAGAAAGGAGGGAAGGCTCGCGGGGTTAATCTAAAACAGGGTAAAACGCGTCGTACGAGACAGACGCCTATCAAATGACAGGACGGGCCGTACTCTGACAAAGTCTGAAACGCGTCGTCCTTCCAAGATGCCGTTCAGATGACAGGACCGGCGCCGTACACTGACAACCCAGGGTCGTACTCTGAATGGCGTCGCCCAACAAGGACGCCGTTCAGACGACACGACAGGGGCCGTACTCTCGCTGCCCGAAGCTCGCCCACATGGCACAACAGCAACCTAGCTAAATGGCGTCCACCCAGCAAGACGCCGTTCGAAAGGCATCGTGCATCCTAGACGTCATTTAGAAGGCACTCTCCCAGACCCATCAGGGCCCAAACCAGGGGATCCGGCCCGAAACCAACCCGAAAACTGAACCCTCAATCCTTACACAACCTAATTGAATCTTTGTCAAAAAAATTAATATCATGATGTTCCGATCAAGTAGAACTCTCGGTATGGTTGCCTTTGAACATGAAGATGTGGCGGAGTACGAGGGAGATGCTCATGCCCCTCGGGTTTATGATCCGTCTTATTCAGAAGACGAAAGAGATGCTTCTAATTCCAATCAATTCCAAACTTTATACGAGAGAGAAGCTCATGCCCCTCAATTTCAGATGGATTCAACTTATGATCAATATAATCAAGATATGGGCGATCATTCCTATGTTCATGTCATTTCCAACCCCATCTTCGAAGGAGTCCAAGACCAAGCCGGACCCTCTTCCAATCATCCTTCTGATCTCACTGCCCTCATGGGGGCTCTATCTAATCATGTGGATCCTCGTCAGTTTGACGCCATCCAATCTATTCTAAAAGGGAAAACCCCCTTATAGTTACCTAAACCAAATCCCTCAGTTCACCCCTCTGTTTATCAAGCTCCTATTCGGGCCATGGAAGGCCTCCATATTTCTACCCCTCGGCCCACAAGTCATCAACAATCTAGTTCGCGGCATCCTGTCAGGCCGCTGACTCCAATTTATCAGAATGCCTTCAAGCAAGGTAGAAATACTGCTATTCCACAACCTTACTATCCTCCCATCACTGCTTATTCCAGGAGGCGGTCTTTTCAACAACCTCTACCTCCACCAGCAGATTCTGCCACTCAAGTTATACTTAATAAAATTTCTCAGATGGATGAGTGGTTCAAGAGTTTTGAGAAGAAGATAGATAGTAAAGCTACTCCTAAACTCTTTGTTCCTGATCTGCCAGTCTTCCATCTCCTGCCTTCCAAAATGCCAGTCTATAGAAAGTACAACGGCGCAGCCAATCCTTTCCTTCATATCAATGAATTTCTGTATGAATCATTATTCTGGCAGCATGATAAAAGAGCACTAGCCTTCCTCTTCAGGAGGTCATTGGAAGGGTTAGCTTTGGAGTGATTTTTCTCTCTGGACCCGAGTGAGGTAGAGAACTTCCACGTTGTGTCAAAGAAGTTCTTACAGAGATACAAAGACAGGGTGGCACCTACCCTGTCCATTACTGATTTGTTCAACGAAAAGATGAAGCCTGATGAAGACTTCATAACATTTGCCGACAGATGGTGAGGAATGGCTAAGAAAATAAGAGATCACCTGTTCGAACAAGAACTAGTGAAGATGATGGTTGCCAACGCCACTCCCCAGTATAAATTGGTATTGACATTGTATAATCTGACCACCATGGCAGATCTGTACGAGAGGGCGCGTTATGCTTAGAACGCGTTCAAGGATTCCACTTTTGCCAATATTCTTGACCCCCATAGACCCAGCAGACCTCCACCACGGAAGCCTGTAGTGCTAAATTCTTCTAGCATGGGTCCCACTACTGAAGGCACACTCTCTCATGAACAAATCAGCACTGTAAACAACAATCAACTATAGTTCAGAGAAACCAACAACAACAGCCACAGTATATAGAGCAGAGACTACCAAATCAGCAAGGTTTCAGGCTGCATCAGCAACCATACCAGCCAGCCTACAATCAACCTCAGCAGCAGTATCAACAGACGTTCAATCAGTCACGTCAACATTTGGCATATCACAATGTACCTCCATCGGGTGACTACAACTAATAGAGAAAACCGCCAGGCCCAAAGAGGGCATCTTATCCTCTACTCCCAAAATCCTTATTAGACATATTCAATGCCCTTATGGCAGCCAATGCTTTGGTTTTGCCAAAACAGAAAACAGTTTGGCCCTAGAATGCTTATGCCTCCAGGTACTGTGTCTTCCATAGACAACCTGGGCAAACAGTAGATGCATGTTTCCAATTCAGGGACTACATCCATGATATGAATGAGCAAGGGGGTATTGACTGGGAGGAGATGAGAAAATATATAGTAGCCTTGAAGGCGAAAAGACCACAACAACAACCACAACAACCACCACCACAGCAGTAACAACAGTAGATGCAAAGAGCACTAGCACAGGCAGTAGCACCACAAAATATGGGTATAGTGCAGAACCCGTTGCCAGAATATCAAAAACCAGATCGCCCCAATTCTTATTAATAGCCGGTCTGAGGCTAACAGAGGGCAACAATGGAAGATAGAGGAATCATCCTCTGTCTACTCAATAGGCCATATCCCGAGTACCGCCGAGCAATCACCTCGCCGCATTCTCCGCATACCCAAACCAGAAACCATAACCATTACTCCCATACCAACACCCGCCTATCATACACCCATTCCACCACTGACCTTCCTTAAACCCATTACACCCTCCACTACCATATATCCTCTAAATAACCCACCACCACCCAACCACAAACCCCTTCTGCCATCCAAACCATTGCTCTGCATTCCCTTCCCCACATCACCTACACCAATCACCTATCCTAATACCATACAACCTTCCAAACCATTCATCCGCATTCCAACACCTCCACCAAATAACCCACCATCGTCCATATATAAACACAGTTAGAGATGGACCACCACAGCCGCCAGAGAAAGTACAGAATGAAGAGAGTGCACCTGGCACTCCATATGATCTGTTGAAACACCTAGATAGAACACCGGCACGCATCTCACTACTCGAATTGATCAAAAGATCTAAAACCCACCAAGAAGCTTTAATGGAATACATCAAAAGAGTTATAGCCAATGAGGGCGTGCCAGTAGAGAACATAACTGCACTATTAGTGCCACAAGGGAATCAACCCTCCATTTCATTCCATACATATGAACTAGCTCCACTAGCAGCCAGGAGCATGGCACTGAGCATTACAATCAACATCTACAAGAAGGTTGTGGATGCATGTCTGGTTGATACAGGGGCTTCCATTAATATGTTATCACCAAAGACCTTAGAATTATGCGGAGTACCTGGAGAGAAGTGGCTGCCTTCTCCCATATATGTTACCGCTTACGACAACTCTACTTGTTCCCCTCTGGGAATGGTCTATTTGAAGGTGGAGTTACGCCCCGTTTGTCATGCCGAAGTCGAGTTCCACATCTTGGAAATCGACCCCTCTTTGAAAGGCATCCTTGGGCGTCCTTACATCAAATCCCTTGAGGCAATTCCATCTACAAATCATCAATGCCTCAAATTTCCATACAAAGGACGGATCATTAAGGTGACGAGCATGCCAATTCTTGCTGCTGCTCATTCCTTGAACATTAATTTGGATCCTCCCCTTGGCCGACAACCCATTCTGTCGGTTTTACAGGTCCATTCTCCTTTGGCTGATCTTTGGAAAGCCACTATACTTGTTCCTTGTCCAGTCGATGCCATAAAATGGGGAAAGTGCGTGAGTACCCCTAGCTGGGACATTATGATGAAAGGTGGTTACAAACCGGGAACAGGCCTGGGCATGCAACTGTAGGGCAGAACCAAGCCTATCAAAGACAATAGGAGGATACCTGGTAATGGTTTAGGCTATAGGCCAGTCAAGGTAAAGCAGCAGATTGTTCAGTAGCATGAAGACAAAGATGGTCAGAAAGTCTGAAAGACAATGACCACCCCGTGTAAAGAAAACCGGGATCCATTAATATGGACTCTATATACACATTTCATTAAGGGACCCGTGATCAATCATGACCATGATAACACGGTGGTAATCACTTCCCACTTTGACCTGCATGATGTTTATGGCAAGGACCTGGCCAGACACTGTTCTGAGTTGCTGACATATCGATCCTTGGAGGCTCTGCGACCGATGAAGAGGAGGAAGATCCAAGACCCAGAGTGCGAGTGGTACCGCTGGTTTGACACCTGGGACCTGTACATTGCACTGAATAGGCTATTCCTTGATCCCTCAATATGAAAGTGGCCCCCATTGATTGATGAGTTGTTTGAAGGACCTAGAGGTATTTTTGACAAGAGAATCCTACTAAGTAAAGAGACAGACGAAGGGGAGCCGGATGATCCTTATCAGCCTGGATTCACCACTGATCTTCTCTGGAGGGGAACTTATCCCCGTTATGTTTTTACCCTCCATACACTGTTCTACACTCTACTCTTGACCCCGACTTGGTCGAGGGTCATCCCTGAAGATATTCCACGCGCTCCTCCCATCATGGTTACTCTGTCCCCCCGGGACCTTATTCATCAGATTCCTCTTGACCTCGAAAGGATCTATGATTTGATCTGGGACATACTATTGTATGATCCCCCTAATCCTTTAGTCTTGGTGCCGTTACCTCCATATTCTCATCCTCCTCTTCATATTTATTCATGTTTCATGATTAATACTCAAAATCATCAACAAAAAAAATGTCAATTTGGCAACCTCTTCCTCACACATCCTTGTTGAGGAAACCACATACTACTTGTCCGATTATACCCCACTGTGTGAGTCACTCGGGCAAGATTCCCTTCTAGATCTACTCTGCCCCTCCCCTCAAGAGGATTCACCTGTATTCTCTCATGTACTCCTTGATTTTTATCCTTATTCATCCTCATTAGGTCAGGATGGTGAGTCTAGTGATGACAATTTAATGAAGATAGGGAGTCTAGTTCTAGGCAGGTTAGTCAGGGTAGGAAGGCTAGGAAGTCTAAGGGTAGACGAATTCCTAATAGATACCTCCAAGATCTAGCTTTAAGATGCCTTTCTTGCTCTCAGATCCCTTAGCTTTTAGAGAATCTCATCCAGATGCCAGAAGAATGTGAAATAGATGAGTTAGTCGACGATGGATATAGGGTGTATGAATTGCTACACGAGAAAGACCCTATTACTGAAGTTAAGGAAGATGACAAGGACGCAGCAGAGGCATATGCCAGTGGAGCGAAGAGATTTGATGAACCCTCAGCCACTATAGAAGAGCCTACCAAAGAGATTAATCTAGGCACTGAAGATGAACCTAAAGTTGTCCTCGTCAGTAAAAGTCTTTCAAAAGCAGAAGAGGAGGCAGTGGTCCAAGTTCTCATAGACTATAAGGACACTTTCGCTTGGAGCTATGAAGATATGCCGAGGTTAGATTCTTCTCTAGTAGAGCACCAATTAACATTGAAGGACGGAGCTAGCCCAGTTAAACAGAAATTAAGGCAATTCCACCCTCAAATAGTTTTGAAGATGAAGGAGGAGGTCGATAAGTTGCATAAAGCCAAATTTATTAGAATTGTCCTATATCCGCAATGGGTGGCTAACATAGTCCTGGTTATAAAAAAGGATGGAAAAGTCAGAATCTATATTGACTTTCGAGATTTGAACTGGGCATGTCCTAAAGATGATTTTCCACTGCCTCACATAGACGTACTCATTGACAACACAGCTGGTTATGAAATACTGTCATTCATGGATGGGTTCTCAAGGAATAATAAGATTCGCTTGGCAGAAGAGGACCAGGAGAAGACGTCGTTCACTACACCTTAGGGCACTTATTGTTATGTCGTCATGCCGTTCAGACTGAAGAATGTTGGACCCACTTATCAAAGGGCTATGATGGCAATATTCCATGACATAATGCACATTGATTTAGAAGTATATGTGGATGATTTGTTAGTGAAATCTAAGACCAAGGCTGAGCATGCCAAAGTATTGGCGAGAGTTCTGGAAACGTCAAGAGAATACCAATTGAAAATGAATCCCAAAAAGTGCGTATTTAGCATATCATCGGGGAAGCTGTTAGGTTTTATCGTGAGCAAATGGGGCATTGAGATCGATCCCAACAAGGCCAAGGCTTTTAGAGAGATACCACTTCCACAAAACTTGAAAGTGTAAGGATCGTGACCTTCAGATCCGGTTTTCGGGGTCGGACCTTGTAGTTCTAACCTTAGTGAGGGCGGAGGTTCTGAGTTATTTCGCGTCAGGACATCGAGACGCGTTTTAAACGGCGTCCACCGTCGCAGACGCATTTCAAGTTCTGCCACGTGGATGCCACGTGGGCTGACTTCGGGCCGTGACGGTACGGCCCTGTCTTGTCGACCTGAACGGCGTCCACGTGTGTCGACGCCTTTCAGACTGCGACTCTGGGTTTGTCAGAGTACGGCCCTGACATATTATCTGAACGGCGTCTGCCTTGAACGACGCGTTTCAGAGTCTTGTCAGAGCAGCCGTCACATCAACTGAATGGCGTCCGTGGATGTCGACGCGTTTTAGCCAGTCTCTGGTTAACCCCGCGAGCCCTCCTTCTTTCCCTCATTTTCTCCTCTCTTCCTCTCTTTCCCTTCCGACGAACTCGGCGGCGATCCCTCCTCCTCCCTCTTTTCCTCCCATCGTTTCATCTCTCCCTCCACTCCATCCTCTACCTAGCTCCTACCACTACCACCTCCACTTCCACTGCGGCGTTCTACTCTCCGGACGGCGGCCGACGTCACGGTGGAGCAAGGACGACCACGGCGGTACCAGCGGCGGCGTGGGGCGAGTCGGGTGGACGGCTTGAAGCTCGGAGGCGTTCAAGTATCCGATAGGGTGACGGTTCCCATAAGCATCGTGTTTTAAGCCATGTTTACCCCCGTTTAACTTGTTTGGATCTTTGGTTTCGGGGGGTAGAACGAGCATGTTTAGGTGTTCTTTTGATGATATGGGGGTCTTGCTATGTAGGTGATTTCCTATGAATTGTGTTGCCCCTCTTTCTCCTCCGTTTTTGGGTGATTTTGGGGTTATTTGAGTTAAAAGGGGTGCCCTCGGGCTCAGGGCAATTCTGTTTCCTAGGGTTAAAAGACGTCGTGCATGGACGACGCCTTTTTGAAGGGCGTCGGACCATCACGACGCCTTTTAAGACAGGAATCGCCTTACTTAGGAGTTGCCAGTTCGGGATTCTGGGGTTAAAAGACGTCATGGGACAACGACGCGTTTTTGAATGGCGTCGAGAGGCCATGACGCCTTTTAAGGCAGAAATTCCCTGGGTGGTTTCTTTGGAATTTCTGGATTTCTGTGTTGAATGGCGTCTGAGGATGTCGACGCCTTTTAAAAGGCGACCACTGGTGTCGACGCCTTTTAAGGCCTGATTCTGAAGACTGTTTTACATGAACCTGTACATGGAGCTTGAATGGCGTCGACCTTGGGAGACGCGATTCAAGATAGAACCTCACTAATTCATGCCAGTAAAATGTGTTCATACTGTTAGACGGATGGTTATTGCATGTTTTAGTGTACCCGGTAGAGATAGATTCTTCATGACCGGACGATGCTACATGTATGTTATACGATCGCGGACTTTTCACGTGA
Source organism: Zantedeschia hybrid cultivar (assembly GCA_030544215.1). Classification (NCBI taxonomy): domain Eukaryota; kingdom Viridiplantae; phylum Streptophyta; class Magnoliopsida; order Alismatales; family Araceae; genus Zantedeschia; species Zantedeschia hybrid cultivar. Next base: position 21,239,182 of record JARZZO010000009.1, read on the forward strand.
CCGGATCGTACTTGTTGGGTTTTGTGTTACTGTGGACCTGGAGTGACATTGTAGCGCTTTATCACCCTGTGCTGGTGGGGGCGTGAGCACAGCGCCGGTGGGGGCGTGGGCGGGGTGACGCCTAGCGAGAGAGGGTCACCTGGTGAACCCCGGGGTCAGCTAGTACCGGTGTTGGAGTGGTACATTCGGAGAGTCACTCATGCTGAGGGAAGGAGTAGCCACCTGAGCCGGTTGGGCCGGAGTAGCTAGTGTGCTATCCGAGGGGTTACTGTTTGGTCTCAGCGGGTCGAGGTTTTTCCACCGTTGTTGTGTGGTTAGCGAGTTCTATCGAGACGACAGTTGTGGGTTTCCTAGCCGGCTGGTTTAATATATGCATGTTTATTATATTACGATTGCATGTGATTTCACGTTAAGAATTAGGAATTGTACCTCTTGTGCTTATCACCTTTCCGTTAGCTGTACCTTGCACTTGTGGGTGTGTGCGTGGGCAGTGGGGATCGAAGGATCCCTACTGAGTCTTGTCTTTGAGACTCACCCCTCCTGCGGTTTTCAGGTGAGGACTCTCAGCAGACCTAGCGAGGAGAGTGCGGCCATGAGTTGAGCAATGTCAGCAGTTGTTCCGGGGTATGCCCCGACGTAGTTGTGATTTTATTTCTGGCCTGTACGTTTAATTATTTCCTTTCTGTTGGAGTATGTAATTATTTGCTGTATCGAGTCGCATTGTAATAATTTTTAATTCCTGCACTTTTATTTCAGTTCAATGCGATGTGAATGTTTAGCTTAGTTTATTATTTATCTTCCAGACTTGATTAGATCCTGGTTTGGTTCCAAATTAATGATTCGATACCCATTTAGTAATCGGATCCCCGATTATAGGGTGGCGGGTCGTTATAGTTCGTATCAGAGCATACGGTCTGGCAAATAAATAAATAACTAGGTTAAATATCATAAATTTGGCAAATAAATACATTATCCCGTACAAGCACGACGGTAGCATAGGCTTTAGGACTCTAATTAGAACTTTTTGATTTTGTAATTGTAGGCGAGTAGATGGCTCCCAGAAGGAGGATGCCAGTTATTCGAGAGCAGGGAGACGTCCCTAGTGGGTCCGAGGCCGGGAGGCCGAGTGTTGAGCAGTTTATGGAGGCGATGATGGACACTATGGCTCGAAATCAGACGCGAGACCCTAGTGAGAGTTCCAGTGCGCGGGGAGCGTCCACCGCTGCACTTGAGAGGTTTCTGAAGCTGAGGCCACCTCACTTCACCGGTCGTCCCGACCCTGACGAGGCCATTCACTGGCTTAGAGAGATAGAGAAGACTTTTGATACCATGCATTGTGCTGCAGTAGAGCGGACCCCGTTGGCTACCTTCATGCTGAAGGATAGCGCCTATGACTGGTGGACCACTTTGAAGAGTTTGTCTTACGAGGACAGGAGTCTTAGGGAAAATCCATGGGAGACATTTGTTAAGGAGTTCAACGCACAGTATTTCCCTAGACATGTCCAGAGGGCCAAGGAGAGGGAGTTCATGGATCTGACGCAGGGGAGCATGACAGTACTTGAGTACCAGGCGAAGTTTGTTTCGCTAGGTCGGTTCGTGCCTTTCATATCTGGGGATGAGGAGCGTCGTACTGAGAGGTTCGTGGACGGACTGAGGCTCAGTCTGAGGAACTTCGTGGCGTCTCACTGTTGCACGGATCTGGCTTCTGCGGTTAGATGTGCGGCAGCAGTGGAGGCTCAACAGAGCCAGTCGGCCCGGGAGAGAGGACTGGCTGCTCAGAGCCCAGTTCGTGGCAGGGGTAAGGCAGCGGCAGCGGCCCCTTCAGCTGGATCGGGATCGTCGTCACTCGGCTCCCGATTCAGGAGATTCTTCATGGGTGGTGGCAGCAGTAGTGGCAGTAGCGGCAGCAACAGGCCCGGGCAGGGCCAGCAGAGTCAGTCTGTATCCAGTGCACCGCAGGGGCCAGCCCAGAGGCTTCCGGCAGTCTGTCAGCACTGTGGGGGTGCCCATGGTGGGACTCAGTGTCCCACTCTCCCCAGGAGGTGCTTCACTTGCGGCCAGCAGGGCCATTTGGCGAGGCATTGCCCGCAGGGGCATGGTCAGGGGCATGTTTCAGGTGAGCAGAAGAAGCCGAGGACCCAGGGGAGAGTGCTAGCTATCACCAGGAGGGAGGCTCGCGCGTCCAACTTGGTGGAAGGTACACTTTCTGTCCTTGGGAACTCTGCACACGTATTGGTTGATTCGGGTGCTTCGCATTCTTTCATTTCTGAGCAGTTCCTAGATATTCTTTCTGCACCCGTTGATGAGTTATCTGATGGTTTGATTGTGAAGGTTCCTTCTGGAGACTTTATGATATCTTATAACTGCTTGAGGAATGTTCCCTTGACCATTGAGGGTCATGTGCTACCTGCCCAGTTAGTCGTACTTGCCATTCGTGACTTTGATATCATCCTGGGTATGGATTGGTTGGAAGCCTTTTATGTAGAGGTGGACTGCCACAGGAAGAGGGTGTGATTCTCCATTCCGGACATCCCGACCTTATTCTTTCAAGGTATTAGGCTTTCTTCCCGAGGTATTCTTATTTCTGCCTTTAAGGCACGGAGGTTGCTTGCTGGTGGCTGTGAGGCTTTCCTTGCCTCTGTTGTTGTCTCTGATGTCCGGGATAGTCTCAGCCCTGGGGAGGTACCTGTTGTGTGTGAGTTCATAGATGTATTTCCTGAGGAGCTGCCTGGCCTTCCTCCTCAGCGAGAGGTCGAATTTTCCATCGAGCTTGCACCAGGTACGGCGCCCTTGTCTAAGGCCCCGTATCGGATGGCGCCAGCCGAACTCGCTGAGTTGAAGGCGCAGTTGCAGGAGCTGCTGAATAAGGGTTTTATTCGTCCTAGTACATCTCCATGGGGTGCTCCAGTTCTGTTTGTTAGAAAGAAGGATGGTTCTCTTAGATTGTGCATCGACTATAGGCAGTTGAACCAGGTAACAATAAAGAATAAGTACCCACTTCCAAGGATTGATGATTTGATGGATCAACTGCAGTCCGCGAAGGTATTTTCCAAGATCGACTTGAGATCCGGATATTATCATATGAGGATCCAGGATGTTGATGTTAGCAAGACGGCTTTCAGAACTCGGTATGGACATTATGAGTTTTTGGTTATGCCCTTTGGCTTGACCAATGCTCCGGCGGCCTTTATGGAGCTAATGAACCGAGTCTTCAGGACCTACCTGGATCAGTTTGTGGTTGTGTTTATTGATGATATTTTGATCTATTCTTCTTCTGAGGAAGAGCATGCCACCCATCTTCGGGCTGTATTGCAGGTCCTGAGGGAGCACCGACTTTATGCCAAGTTTAGCAAGTGTGAGTTTTGGCTAGACGAGGTGCATTTCCTTGGGCATGTTATTTCTGGCAATGGTATCGCAGTGGATCCAGCCAAGATCGAGGCGGTGATGGATTGGAGCAGGCCGACTTCAGTGACTGAGATCAGGAGCTTTCTGGGGCTTGCCGGTTATTACAGGCGGTTTGTTCAGGGATTTTCTTCGATAGCAGCCCCCTTGTCGAGGTTGACTCGAAAGGGAGTTCGCTTTGTGTGGACCGAGGATTGTGAACAGAGTTTTATTGAGTTAAAGACCCGTCTCACGTCAGCCCCTGTACTGGTGCTTCCATCTGGATCAGGTGGATTTGTGGTTTACTCTGATGCGTCCCGTCGAGGTTTGGGCGCAGTTCTAATGCAGCATGGCAGGGTAGTGGCTTATGCTTCTCGACAGTTGAAGAAGCATGAAGAGAACTATCCTACTCATGATTTGGAGCTGGCAGCTGTGGTATTTGCACTCAAGATCTGGAGGCAATATTTATATGGGGAGAAATTCCAGGTTTTCACGGATCACAAGAGTTTGAAATATGTGTTCACTCAGAGGGACCTGAATTTGAGGCAGCGAAGGTGGATGGAGTTCATTAAAGATTATGACTTTGACCTTTCTTATCATCCGGGCAAGGCGAATGTAGTGGCAGACGCTTTGAGTCGGAAGACGGTCATGTCATACCTTATGATTCAGGAGTGGAAATTGTTCGAGCAGGTGGTGCAATCTTCCTTTAGGGTTCCACGTGAAGATGACAGAGCCGTGCTGGTCAGTTTGACTGTGAGACCAGCTGTGTATCATGCAGTAATTGAGGCTCAGAGGGCAGATGTTGAGCTACCACAGATCCTCCAGAGGTCAGAGGTGGAGTTGTGGGACGACGGTACGGTCAGGTTCAGAGGTAGACTTTATGTTCCGACTGAGGAGGACGTGCGCAGATGTGTTCTTGATGAGGCGCACCGTTCGAGATATGCAGTGCATCCTGGGACGACTAAGATATATCATTGTTTGAGGAGGCACTTCTGGTGGCCCGGTATGAAGAAAGATGTGGCTGAATATGTGGCCAGATGCATGACTTGTCAGCGGGTTAAAGCCGAGCATCAGAGACCTGGTGGATTGCTACAGCCCTTGCCGATTCCAGAGTGGAAATGGGAGCATGTGACGATGGACTTCGTGATGGGATTGCCTACATCCCCTAGCAGGAGAGATGCCATCTGGGTCATCGTTGATCGGCTGACCAAGTCGGCACACTTCCTAGCTATTAGGAAGGACTGGTCAGTCGGCAAGCTGGCAAAGTTGTTTGTAGACCGGATCATCTCTCTGCACGGGGTGCCTTTGTCTATTGTATCAGATCGAGATCCAAGGTTTACTTCCAGATTCTGGAAGAGCTTTCAGCAGGCACTAGGCACTCAGTTGGCTTTCAGCTCAGCCTACCATCCCGAGACTGACGGGCAGTCGGAGAGGACTATTCAGACCTTGGAAGATATGCTCAGAGCTTGTTGTCTAGACTGGGGAGGTTCTTGGGAGCAGTATTTGTCCACAGTGGAATTTTCCTATAACAACAGTTACCACTCCAGTATCGGCATGGCGCCTTACGAGGCCTTGTATGGGCGACCGTGTCGATCTCCAGTATGTTGGTCCGAGATCGGTGAAAGGCAGATAGCAGGACCCGAGTTAGTGCAGCAGTGTGCTGAGATTGCCAGGTTAGTTCGGCAGAGGTTGACCGCAGCGCAGAGTAGGCAGAAGAGTTATGCTGACATCCGACGGAGACCGCTTGAGTTTGAAGTTGGGGACCACGTATTTCTCCGAGTCTCACCCTCCAAGGGTGTAATGAGATTCGGGAAGCGAGGCAAGCTGAGTCCGCGTTATATTGGGCCTTTTCCCACCCTTGCTCGGATTGGGGAAACCGCGTACCAGCTGGCCTTGCCGCCCAGTCTTGCAGGGGTGCACGATGTGTTCCATGTTTCCTTACTGAGAAAGTATGTTCAGGATCCGTCCCATGTCCTCGATTTTTCGAAGTTGGAGGTCGCTGAGGACCTGTCTTTTCCAGAATATCCTGTTCGTATTAAGGATCGCAGAGAACAGGTCCTGCGGAACAAGATTGTACCATTGGTCAAGGTGATTTGGCAGTACCGCTCTGGAGGTGAGGCAACCTGGGAGCGTAAGGATGAGATGCGGGAGCAGTTCCCTTACCTCTTTTCGTAAGTTTCCTTGTGAACTTGTATCCCTGTTTGACTTTGTTAATTCTAAGCAGTCAATTTCGGGGATGAAATTCTTTTAAGGGGGGGAGATTGTAAGGATCGTGACCTTCGGATCCGGTTTTCGGGGTTGGACCTTGTAGTTCTAACCTTAGTGAGGGCGGAGGTTCTGAGTTATTTCGCGTTAGGACATCGAGACGCGTTTTAAACGGCGTCCACCGTCGCAGACGCATTTCAAGTTCTGCCACGTGGATGCCACGTGGGCTGGCTTCGGGCCGTGACGGTACGGCCCTGTCTTGTCGACCTGAATGGCGTCCACATGTGTCGACGCCTTTCAGACTGTGACTCTGGGTTTGTCAGAGTACGGCCCTGACATATCGTCTGAACGGCGTCTGCCTTGAACGACGCGTTTCAGAGTCTTGTCAGAGCAGCTGTCACATCAACTGAATGGCGTCCGTGGATGTCGACGCGTTTTAGCCAGTCTCTGGTTAACCCCGCGAGCCCTCCTTCTTTCCCTCATTTTCTCCTCTCTTCCTCTCTTTCCCTTCCGACGAACTCGGCGGCGATCCCTCCTCCTCCCTCTTTTCCTCCCATCGTTTCATCTCTCCCTCCACTCCATCCTCTACCTAGCTCCTACCACTACCACCTCCACTTCCACTGCGGCGTTCTACTCTCCGGACGGCGACCGACGTCACGGTGGAGCAAGGACGACCACGGCGGTACCGGCGGCGGCGTGGGGCGAGTCGGGTGGACGGCTTGAAGCTCGGAGGCGTTCAAGTATCCGATAGGGTGACGGTTCCCATAAGCATCGTGTTTTAAGCCATGTTTACCCCCGTTTAACTTGTTTGGATCTTTGGTTTCGGGGGGTAGAACGATCATGTTTAGGTGTTCTTTTGATGATATGGGGGTCTTGCTATGTAGGTGATTTCCTATGAATTGTGTTGCCCCTCTTTCTCCTCCGTTTTTGGGTGATTTTGGGGTTATTTGAGTTAAAAGGGGAGCCCTCGGGCTCATGGCAATTCTGTTTCCTGGGGTTAAAAGACGTCGTGCATGGACGACGCCTTTTTGAAGGGCGTCGGACCATCACGACGCCTTTTAAGACAGGAATCGCCTTACTGAGAAGTTGCCAGTTCGGGATTCTGGGGTTAAAAGACGTCATGGGACAACGACGCATTTTTGAATGGCGTCGGGAGGCCATGACGCCTTTTAAGGCAGAAATTCCTTGGGTGGTTTCTTTGGAATTTCTGGATTTCTGTGTTGAATGGCGTCTGAGGATGTCGACGCCTTTTAAAAGGCGACCACTGGTGTCGACGCCTTTTAAGGCCTGATTCTGAAGACTGTTTTACATGAACCTGTACATGGAGCTTGAATGGCGTCGACCTTGGGAGACGCGATTCAAGACAGAACCTCACTAATTCATGCCAGTAAAATGTGTTCATACTATTAGACGGATGGTTATTGCATGTTTTAGTGTACCCGGTAGAGATAGATTCTTCATGACCTGACGATGCTACATGTATGTTATACGATCGCGGACTTTTCATGTGACCGGATCGTACTTGTTGGGTTTTGTGTTACTGTGGACTTGGAGTGACATTGTAGCACTTTATCACCCTGTGCTGGTGGGGGCGTGAGCACAGCGCCGGTGGGGGCGTGGGCAGGGTGACGCCTAGTGAGAGAGGGTCACCTGGTGAACCCCGGGGTCAGCTAGTACCAGTGTTGGAGTGGTACATTCGGAGAGTCACTCATGCTGAGGGAAGGAGTAGCCACCTGAACCGGTTGGGCCGGAGTAGCTAGTGTGCTATCCGAGGGGTTACTGTTTGGTCTCAGCGGGTCGAGGTTTTTCCACCGTTGTTGTGTGGTTAGCGAGTTCTATCGAGACGACAGTTGTGGGTTTCCTAGCCGGCTGGTTTAATATATGCATGTTTATTATATTACGATTGCATGTGATTTCACGTTAAGAATTAGGAATTGTACCTCTTGTGCTTATCACCTTTCCGTTAGCTGTACCTTGCACTTGTGGGTGTGTGCGTGGGCAGTGGGGATCGAAGGATCCCTACTGAGTCTTGTCTTTGAGACTCACCCCTCCTGCGGTTTTCAGGTGAGGACTCTCAGCAGACCTAGCGAGGAGAGTGCGACCGTGAGTTGAGCACCGTCAGCAGTTGTTCCGGGGTATGCCCCGACGTAGTTGTGATTTTATTTCTGGCCTGTACGTTTAATTATTTCCTTTCTGTTGGAGTATGTAATTATTTGCTGTATCGAGTCGCATTGTAATAATTTTTAATTCCTGCACTTTTATTTCAGTTCAATGCGATGTGAATGTTTAGCTTAGTTTATTATTTATCTCCCAGACTTGATTAGATCCTGGTTTGGTTCCAAATTAATGATTCGGTACCCATTTAGTAATCGGATCCCCGATTATAGGGTGGCGGGTCGTTACAGAAAGAATTAAGATGATTGATCAGGAGGTTGCAGTTTATTCGCCGCTTTATCTCCTAGCACTCACAAAGGTGTAAGCCGTTTTACGAGCTTACTAAGCCGGGAGTTAAATTTGACTGGGATGATAAGTGTTAGGAGGCATTTGATAGATTGAAGACATATCTAGCAAGTCCCCCTATTCTGAGACCACCATCTATGGACAAATCTTTAGTTCATTATATTTCTGTCCTGGATGACGCGGTGGGGGCTGTCCTAGCACAAGAAGATGAAGAAGGGAAAGAGAGGGCAGCCTACTATCTCTCTAAGCTTCTCAACTCCGCGGAACAAAGATATACGGCGATGGAGAAGACCTGTGCTGCAATAGTCTGGGTAGTTCATAAGTTGAAGTACTATTTTCTGGCCCACGAAGTCCATCTCATCGCTAGGATGAACCCTATCAAGTTCCTCCTTGAGAAATATGTTCTCACTGATCGATTAGCACGATGGCAAAGCTTTCTATCTCAATTCGATATCATCTATATTCAGCAAAAAGCGATCAAAGGCTATGCTATCGCAGAACATCATGCTCATCACCCTCTTCCTCGTTTTGATCCAGTTCGATCGGAGTTTCCGGATGAGAAACTGATGTCCATTGACAGAATCAAAGATGATATGTGGACTCTGCATTTTGACAGAGCTCTGAACTCTCATGGTAAGGGTATCGGCATTATTCTGTTATCACCTGGAGGTGTCACCATTCCACAAGCCTTTCAGCTTGACTTTCCTGTCACCAACAATAGTGCTGAATACGAGGCTCTTCTAGCCGGTCTTGAGGCCGCTCATTTACATAGTGCCACCAAACTCAGGATTGTAGGTGATAGTCAGCTAATCCTTCGCCAAGTGCTCACCAAGTACCGAACTCTTGATCCTAAACTCAAGCCTTATCAGGAGCTCACTTATGCTTATGCTAAGCTTTTCACTAAATTGATCTTCATCCATGTTCCTCGGAATCATAATATCTTAGCCGACGCTCTAGCTTCTCTCGCATCATCCCTGAATTTTACGATCAGCAAGCAATCTGAATCTGTCATCGTCCATAGGCGTCTCTCACCCACCGTGAAAGATACTTCATTCCTCAGGACTAAAGAAAAGTTGCTGAAGAAGGTCAGAGACTTCCTTTGAATATGCTTGGGCCTCCCCCTCAACATGAGGCTCCCCCAAAACTGGTGCTTGGGTTGATGAGGGTTTCCTAGCCTCTTTAGTTGGCCTTTCTTCCTGATCAGGCTAATCCTACATGATTTGTTTCTCCAAGGTTTGTGGCTGATCCACAAGACTTTCCGTCGGTACGGAAGGTTCTGCTTCTGTTGCTAGTATTTCTATTGATGTTTCTACTTGAGGTGCCTCTATTGATGTTGTTGCGGGTGCTGGTGCTATTACTGTTGTTGATGGTGATGTTGCTGCTACTGCTAGTGTTGTTAATGTTGTTGCTGGTGATGTTGTTGCTGCTGCTGCATCTAGTGGTAGATCATCTATAGGAACAATGTCCTTGGTCTACTTCCCTTGAGAGAACTTGAATTTGCTCTGTTTCAAGTTGCTGGTGCATATAGCTAGATGGAACATTTCATCTTCCTCAGTGAAGTCCACTTCAAAGTGTTTGAGGATAAAAATAAGTAAGTATCCACAGAGTAGCATGACACTCTTAGTCTTCGGTGGACTCTTCATGGCTTTACTTTCTACTACCATGTTCACCATGATCATATTAGGAAGATTGACCTTCATCTTCTTTTCAATCTAATAAAGTATGCATGAGTCCTTCTAGGTGATGACAACAAATGTGGCTCCTTTTGGACTCAAAACATGTGCTATAATAAGAAGCATCATCCTCTTCTCTGCAGATAGCTGGTTGACATCTATAGTCCCATGCTTCAAGACATAGCTGGGACCCACAATGACTGATTCCTTGTGTAAGTGCTCAAATTAGGGTGTGATTATCATGAAAATCTTGTTGATTATGTGACAAATAAACCTATTAAAAACTAAGTGAATGTGATCGCCAGAAACTTTTAACTAAAAAGTTCCAAAAGAAAGAATTTGATCGTCTACCTGTTTCAGAATTGGGAGATGTTGGAGTACTTGATTCCCCTCCTTCAGTCGGCTGAAGAAAGAGAGCCCTTCTGACTTTGTTCTTGTCTTGGATGTTTATGGGGGTTTGAGGATCGTCAAGATTTCCTTTCTTTATTGTTGATTCTCTCCTCTTGATCTCCTTTTGTAACTTACAAGAAAGTGGATAGAAAGAAAGAACAATAAGAACTCAAATAGATGTAGTATCTATTCTAGTAATAATTCTAATCATGCAACTAAACAAATGAACTCACTTGTTTGTGGTCTTTGAAACCCCTTTAAACATGGATTGGAAATTATATGCTAGTGAGTGTGTATTGTATTGAGTGATGTAATGAATGAGATTTTGAACTAATATGATGATGAAACCAACAGAAATTAATAAAAAGAACTAGGTTGGATGGCCCCTGGGAAGCCTTGGTCTTGAAAGCTCTTGAATGGACAAAAAATGGATGAAGAAATGATGCAGACTCTAGGAAGTAGCAGCACTTCGATCCTTCAGCGTTTGGACGTCGTCTCTCTCAAAGCGTCACAAGAATTATCACTAATAATCACTAATTATCACTATCATCACTAACTTTTTAATGACCAAGGGGTTATGTATTTATAGGCTTTAATTTCACGCATCCGCGGTTACTTAAAGATTAACATGAAAGAATTTGAAGCCAATCCAACTAAGAAACAGATAAACACAGATTAATTCATCATTATCTGTAATTATCTAAAACGCGTCGCCCATGGGAGACGTCTTTTAGCTTAATTAAGATAAGGATAAACATCCGGAAGAAGAGATAGAAACACATTATGAGACGTAAATGGCGTCGTGCATGGCAGACGTCTTTTAGTTTATTAACAAATTAATTGAAAATCAGATTAATAATCAAAATAAGAATATAACCCTAAAATATGTCTTTACAGGTCGACGTCTTTTAGAATCTTTCATATTTGATTAAAAATATGAGTTAAAATGAATTTCTTTAATAAACTTAAATTATGTCTGTCTGACCGATGTCATTTAGATAATTAATTCAGAAAGATTAATAAAAATTAATTAATGATTAAATATCAGATCATTTTGAGGCATTATTATATGATATGTGATCGTTTCGAATTGTGCGTCGTTAAACACATGAAAACGTTCAACCTAAATTTATCCGGCTCACTCAAATCAAAATTTGGAAATTAATAGTGGTGAGTCCGAGTCGAACCACAGGGAGTTAGAATTTTAATTTTGAAAACTTTGGAATCTAGTTATCTAAAAATAGATGAGAATTTAAATAACTAATTACTTAATTAAGCTAACACTCAATTAACTAATGATACTTAAAAATATAATTACTTTAATTAAACAAATCTTTTTTTTTTCTTTTCTTTTTCAGAAATTAACCACAAACATATATGGAAAATAAGCACGACAAAGAAAATTATAACATCAAAGACAAACTATTATTTAAATGTATAAATCATTAATTATCATGAATCAAATAACCTAATTAACAACTAATAATTAATTAAACAACAACTATTCAAAAATTAACCCTAATTAAATAACCACTAACTAATTAAACAATACCTAAACATCAAATAACTAACAACTACCCCTAATTAAATAACAAAGACTATGCTAGTGGGGGAAATAGAAAGGGCAACACAACAACAATATGTGGGTCTGCCGGCGCAGTGGACCACAAGGAAAGGGGGTGGCGCAGTGGTCCAGGCTTCATGTTGCTGCCGCAGGTTTGCTGTTGGAAACGCAGGGCTGCTGGAGATATTGCTTGGAGCTTGCTGGTTCACGGCTGGGACAGCTGGAGGAAGGCTGGAGGTTGGGACAGCTGCTGCGTAGGGTGCTTGGAAGCTGTTGTACGTGGCTGCAAGAGGCGCGTTGGAGGAGGCCTTGTACGTGGCTGCTAGAGGTGGTGGATGCCGGCTTCAAGGTTTGCATGCAGGTGCTGGCGCCGAAGAAGGATGCTTGGGATGTTGTCGGCTGGTGCGTGGAGGCGTGGGCTTCACCGCAGCTGCTGCTGGAGAGAACTCACCGTCATGCATGCATGTTGCCGCGTTGGGGAGGCCCGGCTAGTGGCGCGCTGGGAGTGGGGTTGCTGCCACTAGAGGTGCTGCCAGGTTCGCGTAGGCTTCAACTGGTGCTGCAGGCGTGCGCTGGAGTGCTTCAAGCGCAGCTGTCCGTGCAAGCTTCAACGTGGAGGCAGGCGTGGGCTTCACCAAGCATGTATGGAGGAGGCCGTGGAGCTTGCTTCACGTGCTTTGCCGGCTGGGAGGAGCTGCTGCACGTTGCTGGATGTGGAGCGTTGCTGCAAGCTGGAGGAGCTGCGCAGGACGGCTGGCTGCACCACAGCTGCTGGATGCTGCAGGTTGCAGTGGAGAAGCTGTGGGTTGTTGAAGCTTGCAGCTTGACGTGGAGGAGGTTGCCGCGTCTGCTGGTGCACCAGAGGAAGGAGGAAGTTGGGACAGGAAGGCTGCTGGAGCTCCGAGAGAGAGCGTGGGGGAGACAGAGATCGTGTGGGAGAGAAGAGATAGAGAGACGGAGAAGGAGAGAACAGAGGAGGGAGGAAGAGAGAAAACTAAGAGAGGGAGAGCCGGAGAGAGGGAGAGCCGGAATAGGTTGAGAAGAGGAAGAGGATGTGGGAAAAAAAACCGAGAGAGAGGAAATCTGAGAGAGAGAACGTGGGAGAAAGAGCGAGGAGGAAGACGTTGTGAAAACAAACGAGAGAGAGAGAACCGGAGAGAGGGAGGCTACGGGAAGCTACGGAGAAAACGGGAAAGAGGAGAAAGAGGAGGAGAGAGTAGTGGAGTGCGGCTGGAAAATAAAAAAAACGAAGAGAGAACAGAGACGGAGGAGGAAGAGAACGGCTGAGAGAGGCTGGGAATTTATAGGAGAAATCGGAAGAGGAGAAGGAACGTGGGAGGCTTGGAGAAGGGACAGGATTTGGATCTGAAGAGGAAGAGGAAACTGGAAAAGAAATAGGATTCGAATTTCTAAAACGAGAGAGAGAGAGAGGATTTTTAAAATAAAGGAAGGGATGTGTTTAGGAAATTGGAGAGACGGAAGGAAATAGTGGGTTTTGGGAAACTCCAGCGAAGGAAGGAATCAAATTGCATTTTTACCCCTGTTTTAGTTGAAATCCGCGCACTGGACCTCCCCTAAATTTCCGAAAACTCCACCAGCTGCACTGCATCATCGGCATGTCCTGTTCACACAAAATAAATATAATTTAGCGCATTATCATAAAAATATCATCATATTTATTCATTTCGTCTCGGTTTTGTCGAAAAATCGCAAATGCGCTATGCTCCTTTAATCACATGAAATGACGATGTTTTTAAGTCAAAATTTGATGAAATTGGTACCGTTGGACTTGTTACACAATTATCTATCATTTCATGCTATTTTGCAGATAAAAACATGAGTATGATGCATATGATTGCCCTTAAATGATCAATTTAACACTTTATCAATATGAAATTTACTCAAAATGATGTCAAAATTAGTGTGTCTATAACTGCCTCACCTTGGCATTGTCTTTGCAAGGGAATGAAATGAAATGGAATGTACTGAAAAGGTGATGCCAAGGTGTGATGAGACACGCTCTTAACATCACATGATTATAATTTTTCTCAAAATCATCAATGAAGATAACTCAAGGAGATCAATGAAATCAATCTTGTCTGGATGAGATAGACAAGGAAATAAAATAAGGTCGATCAACCTCCACGATTGGGAAGTACCCCAGGTCAAAGACACTGTAAGTTTCATCATGGGGAGCGTTTGCCAGCCAATGTGGACGTGTTGTAGCCATGATGGATGTTTAAAAAAAAAAAAGAAATGTTTGATAAAGAATCCAAGAAATGATAGAATTCTAAGGATATCTTCAAGCGAACCTCAAAGATAATCAAGATACTCAACTCATAATAGAATATTTCATATCATGTTGGAATTATTTGATCAATGATCTAAAACTTAATCAATATTTAATTCTTATCACAATTATATCAAAGTCCTACATGATGCATGCTGGACTAAAAGAAAAATATAAAGTCAAATGAAATATAAATTAATCAAGGATAATATTGTTAAATTATCATTAATGAGTCAAGATACCAATTCTTGCAATTCAGTACTAAGCCGAAGCTCGTTTATCCACACACCGTCTTACAAAAGTGGAACCATCGTCCTCATTAATTAACAATCAAACGGCCTATCCGTACAATCAAGAATTCTCTGGAATTATCACCATTTTTGTTTGTTGAAGGGGAACTCAAATTTCAGTTTCATCAAAACCACAAGGTCCTTGACATAGTCTAATAAATATTTAACATATAGTAATGATAATGCAAATTAATTATATGAAAGAGTACAAGGGATAGAGATAATTGTCTTTTTAGCCACGGTCGGGACTCATAAATTCCCATAGTGGGACCTTCTTGATATTTTCAGCTTTGCAATTTTCTTTGAATTTCCTGTACTAAAAAATCATCAGTAACTTCAAGCAAGTGCATTAAAAATCTAAATAAACATAGCTTTTCGGGCAAATAATAGAAAATCCTGAAACGCGTCGTGTCGCGCCGACGCCGTTAGGTCCAGTTAAAACACGTCGCTGTTCAACGACGGCTTTCAGTCGCAGAAATAGATTCTGGCTGTGTTCAATCCGGATTCCAACTCTCTCTTCATGTATATGAAACTTTTGAGTTTATAGATGAAACTTTTCGTACTTCTTCTGCCTTTATCTTTGATTTACATACCTATGTCCTGTACATGACTTAGCAAACATGTTAAGTATCTATTCAGGCTTAGTCCCTTGCCCGGTTAAGTAACTGGCTACTTGATCCTATTCTTGGTAGAAGGGTCAAAGGGCATAGCCTTTATTAACAAAGGTGATAATAATTGGACTGGAGGAAACAAAAGAATAAGATGCAACATACAAGCATGCAGATGCTTGCTGAAAAAATGAAAGGAATGAAACATATCAAATGTAACAAGCAGATGCTAATTGAAATATTTTTTATTTTGAAATATTCATTTTTGTTTGGGTTTTGGAACATATATATCTAATTATCACTAATAATCACTAATTATCACTATCATCACTAACTTTTTAATGACCAAGGGGTTATGTATTTATAGGCTTTAATTTCACACATCCGCGGTTTACTTAAAGATTAACATGAAAGAATTTGAAGCTAATCCAACTAAGAAACAGATAAATATAGATTAATTTATCATTATCTGTAATTATCTAAAACGCGTCGCCCATGGGAGACGTCTTTTAACTTAATTAAGATAAGGATAAACATCCAGAAGAAGAGATAGAAACACATTAGGAGACGTAAATGGCGTCGTGCATGGCAGACGTCTTTTAGTTTATTAACAAATTAATTGAAAATCAGATTAATAATCAAAATAAGAATATAACCTTAAAAGACGTCTTTACAGGTCGACGTCTTTTTGAATCTTTCATTTTTGATTAAAAATCTGAGTTAAAATGAATTTCTTTAATAAACTTAAATTATGTATGTCTGACCGATGTCATTTAGATAATTAATTCCAAAAGATTAATAAAAAATAATTAATGATTAAATATCAGACAATTTTAAAGTATTATTATATGATATGAAATTTACTCAAAATGATGTCAAAATTAGCGTGTCTACACCTTGGTCTCTATCTCCTTAGAATTGTCCAACGTCATCCCTTCATTTTGATCACCAAATAACTAAATCAAGAGCTCAGGGGCGATAGTGATAGTCTTCCCTTTTACTCTTGCCTTCAGAACCAAGGGAGTCTCTTCTTCTTCCAAGTAGTATAGAAAGCTTTCGCGAGGCTATGATAAAATGCTTCTGCAACTTGGTATATCTGGCTATGGTTAAGTTGTGCAAAAATGTGTTCAACATATCTTAGCCCCTTCTTTCTCAAGTCAGTGAAATCCACTCGTTTACAACTGCATAAATCTACTAAGGTTGTCAGGAGTCTCTGATGCTCAATAGCCACACTGATCAAGACAGCCTTCTTCTGAGCGGCGGCAGTAGTGCTAGCAGAGGCGGCCATGTCTAGGATTTTTGAAACGAAATCGAAAAAAGACGTTTCAGTGATAAGCCTTGAACATGGTTGAATCGAAGCCGTAGAAGGTGGGAATCGAAGGAAAAAGGTCAAAGACCATACCTTTTATTGAAGATCACCGAAAAAATGGTCGGAAGGGAAAGAGATTGTCAGAATCCTTGCGTGGGAGACAGGAGCTTAAAGAGTTTCAAAAAGAGGTGAGAGAAAGCTCGAAGGTGGTAATCAAAGAGGCAACTCAGAGTCCTAATAAATAGGTCGAAATCGAAAAGGGCGCGCTAAGAGAGGTTTCGATTTCATAATTCAAATCAAGTTCCACTTTGATAAAAAAAATCTTACTTAAAAGAGGCTGTCAGTTTCGATTAGAGACGAAGATGTTGATTATGTGATTTCATAAGAGAAGAGAAGAGAACTTCAATTACAAAAGAGGTCACTTGACTTTGATTAGAGAAATAGAGAATAGTCGATTAAAGATGAGAATCAATTAGTGCGTTTTGTTTCGATTACCAATAGAATATCGATTAGTGAAGATATAATGAATTGATAATGAAGTGAACTTCGATTAGAGAAATAGGTAAGCTCTACTTCGATTAGCAATAGATTTCAAGCTTCGATTACTGAAGAATTATCAACAAAGATTTCAATTAATATAGGAAATTCAATAAGATTTCAAGTACTAAATTTCTTGGTCCTTAGTGTATTTTTCAAGAGAACTATCCTTATTTAATGAACAAATAAATATCTAACTAATAAATCTACAAACTACACATCCCCAATTCCCTTCTGATAGAAGTGAATCTAACTTCTGGAAGGGGTATTGTAAAAATATCAGCTAGTTGATGCAAAGTATCTACAAAATCAATTTTAATGCACCATTTAGCTACATGATCTCTAATAAAATGATGTCTAACCTCAATGTGCTTATATCTGGAGTGCTGGATGGGATTCTTTGTCAGGTTGATTGCACTTGTGTTATCACACAACATTGGGATTCCCTCTAGTTCAATCCAAAGTCTTCCAATTGGTGCTTGATCCACAATAGTTGTGAACATATGCTTCCACCTGCTAGATATTCTGCTTTTGTTGTTGATAAAGTCATTGGATTTTTCTTTCTAGAAGACCACGAGATTAAGCAACCTGTAAGAAATTAACAAGTACTACTGGTGCTCTTTCTATCTATTTTGCATCTAACATAGTCAGCATCTGATTGTCCAAGCAAATTGAGATGGCATCCTCTAGGATACCAAAGTCCTAAGTCGCAAGTTTTAACCAAATATCTAAAGATTCTTTTGACACAGGTCATATGAGATTCTTTAGGATCTGATTGAAACCTGGGCATACAGACGTGCATTAAATAACATATCTAGTCTACTATAAGTTAAATATAGTAGAGATCGTACCATACCTTTTTGAATTATATCCTTACCCTCAAATTCTGCCTCTGATTTAGGGAGGATGTTTGTGAGTCAGGTTTGGAGAATCATCATCTTCTTCTTCCTCTAAGTTTGAGGAAGATGAGTTTCCTTCACTTTCTCCAATTTCTGTCAAGATCATTCTTTTTTAGAATTTTCTAGAATAGTCCTTCTTATTGTGATCCTTCTCCTTGCGCTGAGAGCAGGTGGCCTTCAAGTTTCCTGATTCTTTGCTCTTATAGTATCTTTTTTTGATGTGCTTGTTACTGGATTTTCTTTGAAACTTCCTTTTCTTCTTCAAAATTTGTTGTAATCTTCTGAACAACAATGTTTCTTCATCACCTTCTTCATTTTCTTCCTCAGATGTGATAACTTCATCTGAGTCTGAGTAACTTGTCTTCAATACCGTTGAGACCTCCTTTTTTAAGGTGCTTTCCCCTAATATTTCCATGTTGATCTCATGGGCCAGGAGTGATCCAATGAGTCTTTAAAGTATTAGGGTATTCAGGTTATAAGCTTCCTCAATACCTGTCACTTTAGGCGTCCACTTGCAAGGGAGAGATCTTAAAATTTTTCTGACTAGATCTCCACTATTGTATTCTTTCCTGCGAGTCATCAATGCATTTGTGATGTCTGTCAATCTGTTGTACATTTGGGTGATGTTCTCGGTTGGCTCCATCTTGAACTTCTCATACTGTATAACTAGGATATCTATCCTGGTCTCCTTGATTTTAACTGTGCCTTCATAGGTCAACTGAAGTTTCCCCCACATTTCTTTGGTAGTCTTATAGGTAGAAATTTGGTTGAATTCTTTCCTTGACAATGCACAATAGAGAATACTCTTTGTCCTGTTATTCAAAGAGAATGGCCATTCGTCATTGTCAGTCTATTTATCTCTGGGCACAGTTATGGTGTAATCGCCATCTTCAAACACTCTCCAAAGGTCAAGATCAACTCCCTTAAGGAAATATTCCATACAGCATTTCCAGTAAGAGTAGTCTTCACCTTCAAACAATGGAGGGCGATTGATAGATTGACCTTCAACATAACTGCTAGCCATTACTCTCTTGACTGTTAGGTCAAATAAATGAGAGACTGGACTCTGATGCTATTTGTTGCCTAAGGCTAGACTAACCTAGAGGGAGGGGTGAATGGGTTAATAAAAAAATCTAGGACTAAAAGCTTAAATGTGCACAGAATAAGAGGGAAGAAGGAAGCAATCACACAAAATAACCATACACAAAATTTTATTGGTTCGGTCTATCTAGATCTACATCTAGTCTTTAAGCAACCTCTTGGAATTTTCACTCCATAAGGAATTGACCCCTTACTGGTCATCAACACACAAGGTACTGACCCCTTATTGGTCTCACAACACCACAAGGTACTAACCCCTTGCTAGTCTTACAACACCACAAGGTACTAACCCTTGCTGGTCTTACAACACCTAGACTTAGCTAGTCTTCCCTTTACACTAAAAGGGAACAACTACCGTCTGCAAACAGGTCTAAAATGAAAGTGATTGTTTCACAACAGCTAAGTGTTCTTCTCAAAGAACACAACACAGATCAAGATAAAAAGTTAATAAAATAGTAAAGAACACTAATCTTGATCCGAGGAAGTTCTTTAAAAGTTTCTTGTAGCGAATGCTGAAGCAAGGCGCTTGAAATCTTCACACAAAGCTATTTGCTTGACGTTTAGGCGTAACTCCCCTCTCGAATTCACTTGTGCTCAGCAGTATGGATTTTTCTATACTTGATATTTGGATCTATTTTATCTTTGGTGAAGATCTTCTATTTATACAGGTCTTTAAAAAAAATATGTTTGTTAGACTGTTGAAGAGAGATAGCAGAATTTCCACTTGAGTCTAACATTTGAATTTCCTAGAGACAGAATAGAAAACGAGTATCTTTGGACTTCTGTTCAGGGTAGATGAATTAGTCCTTGGAAGCTTCTTCAGGTGCAGAACCTGATTCTTATCAGGGTCCTGCAAAAGCAATTTAAACACAAGAAAGAAAATTGGCTTTTCTTTACCTTGTGTTAGTTAGTTAGTAGAAGTCTATAAAAGGATAATTGATTAAACTAGACAGCTTTTCGATCTAACAAATAAAGATAAAAAGTAAAGCAAAGAGGTATAAGAAGATCTGTCAGTCAGAGATTCGGCACAATTAAAGATAGTAAAACATGGTAGTATCAAAAATGTACACAATTTGTCATCTAAAGGTATGACAGAGATCTCAGTCAAAAAGTATGCATAAAATACATACTGTACCAGCTAACTAATTTCAAATTTCATTTAGTAATTGCAACATAGTTAGCAAATATAATTGATGATGTAATCGATGTAAGTCATCTACTAATTGAAGTGAGAATATGGCCATTAATTGAAGTGCATATGGCTCTCACTTATATTAGAGATATAACTAGTGTTAAGGTGTTGTAATCATTAACTGACATGATTGTTAATCGATCGAATCGATATAACTTTGATCGAAGATATAATTGAAGTGATATAACGTAAATTGATAAGGCGTTAATCGATGTAACACTTAAGCATGAATCAATCATTGTTCGCTGAGCTAATCGAAGTAAGTCATAAAGCGTTAATCGATGGCCAATATAAAATGATAATCGGAGTAGTTCTTGAACTGTTAATCGAAGTGGTTCTTCCAATGCTAATTGAATCAACACTTAAAGAGTTAATCGATGTGTCTACAGGTGCTAATCGAAGAGTCAATCAATATAAGATTTGAGTAAGTAATCGAACCGTTAATCGATGTGAAACTTATAATGGTAATGGATAGAGATAATCGATTGAAGATTTAAAGCTGTGATCAAAGAGCTAATCGATATAAGACTTAAAGTGCAATAGATATCCGACTAACACTAGTAATTGAATCGACACTTCATAGGTTAATCGATATGGAGGTCTTAATCGAAGAATCATTCAAAGCATTAATCGATTAAACCTGAACACTTAGTGATTTTCTCATAGAATTGAATCGATTAAACTTGAATACAGTTAGTGATAGAAAATAACTAACATTTGAACATTTGTACTATCATTTCCAGGGTTTGGTTATCACCAAAATATGAGAAATAATAAATCCACAAATTACTCAACAATTGGCTTTAGTCCAAATGGGAGATTGTTAGTGTTAGGTGGCCTACAACCCAATCAGATAGTGTATAATCTCGTCCATTTATTACTTAATTAGCATTATTTCGTTCTGTATAATTCGTATTCTTATGGTTGCATAATGAAGTCCGTAAATGTGTGCAAAAGTGATTAGATTATGATGAGATCATACTAATGAGACTGATCACTTATAAACGCATATTCTTAATTGTTCATAGTCGGAGGATGTCTGAGAAGGATATCAGACATCCGGTTAGACTAGTACATGTTACTCATGCTCATATGATAAAGGTGATAGATTTCATAGTCACTTGTGTGGAGACACTAAGGTGAATTTATAGGTGCTCATTAGAGAATAAGTTCACTAAACTGATCTGACTGAATCATTAGATGGTAATGTACCTAATTGTCAACCAGCTTCATTCAATTGTCGTTGTTGCGTGGATGATCCTCGAACCTGAGATACCAAGACACCTTATCGGTGGACTTTTGTGCTTTGACTTTTGTTTACAGATCTCTAAAGACATAATTTCAAATAAGGATCAGGTACAACGGAATACCTTCGAAGGGAATTGAGTGTTCTACATAGGATCATTTGCTCTCAGTATTCAAAGAGAGAATGCTCTAGGAAGGATGCACAGAAGTCCATAACCAGGGCGGGGAATAATATCGAAAAAAAAAGTTTTCTGATATTATACGGCAACATCTAATCCAAGTGAGTCGACCGGTTAGGATTTGACAGTTCACTATACCCTGACTCGACTCAAGAGCATTACGCGAATGAAGGATTATATCCACGCGGTAATTATTGACAAAAAGGTTCCTTGAGCGAGTTGTTGGACCTTTTTGGGTTTAGGCGGTGTTGCTTGGCACCTAACATGATTAGAGGCTCAGTCGATTAATATGTGCGACATTAATCTGGATGCTTTAATTAGTTAATATGAGATATTATCTTAATTAAATGAGTTAGTAAAGTGTTACTATCGTAGTGGGTAATAACTAGACTGGTACTTGGGCCTGGAGGGTCACATGCAAATAGATTCTCAATTCGGGACATTTAAGTGAGTTTTTATATTAACCGAGGACTTTTGTGAAAAGTTTCAGCGATTAATATAAAATATAGCCGTGAGAGAACCCGTGGCCAAGCTCCAGAGTTCTCTCCAGAGCAGGCCACCCCGTCTATCTTTCCTCTCTACTCTGTGCGCCAAGGCTGGCACCTGGACCCCAATTCTTTTCCACCGCTTCAACTTCCCATCTCTTGGGAATCTGCCGTCTGCATGCCTGCGGCATCGACGTGACGTAGAAACACCGACGAACATGCTAAGGCCGACGAGGGAGGGAACACGATCCGGCGACAGGAGAATCACATGCATACTACCAGAGGTCGGGCATCTGCACGGCTCACGCTATTGCTCCATCGCAATCGAGCGGTTGCGGATTCGAATCCGCGCAAGGTGAAATCCATTCGCAGTTGTTCCTAATTTTGATCATCGAAACAGACCGGGATCAAATTTATATTATCATTTTTATTTCCACTATGTTGTCGATCCCGTAGACGAAAGATCCATACATACAGTATGAGAGAACCCCTGATACTTGGCTAGGGTTTCTCTCTCAACGTATATTTATACTATTCGGGCAAAACTTTGCGCAAAAGCCCCCGAACTATTATAAATCCCATTAATTATCCACGATCAAAGAATTTTTATTCGTGTAACCCTCTTAGCCTAAGTGTTAGTGCGATTTTCGGTAAGCCGAATAACACCTTATTGGCTTATAATAACTAATTAATATCACATATTTAATTAATTACTTAGCTAACTCACATCTTCATGTTAATCTGGCCGAGCATCCGATCAAGTTGGGTGCCAAGTAACATCGCATGATCTCGAAAGAAATTGGGGTTAAACAACCCACTCAAGGAACCTGTCTGTCCACAATTACCGCGTAGATATAATCATTCATCCGTACAATGCTCCCGAGTCTATCTAGGGCATGGTAAACTGTCAAATCCTAACCGATCAACTCACTCGATCTTTGATGCGTCTCATCTGCATTAGAGAACTACTTCTCGGACTAAGTGTCTATTACTCCCTAGATCCAGTTTATTTTATTTTATTTTTACTCGGAGTCCGACTGCGTAATCTCAAAACAAATTCCACTATAACAAATAGATATAAGAGCTAAACAACTACAATACAATTTAAATAAATGCCATAACCATCAACTAATCCAAAATATCCAAATATAGTCAATACCAAAGTTCACAAATTTCAATATCCATAAATTTGTACAAAAATTCTCAATCTTATTAAATAAAGAAAAATATATCAATCTCTTATTATCCCTACTACATCAAATCTAAGAAAACTATAAATTTAAATCTAAATAACCTCCTGAAGATGTCAAATGCCTAAATCAGAAGTCTCCTCAAATTTCATGTTCTCTTTCTTAGACTATGAAAATGTTAATAGGGTTTATAAGTACAACCACTCAGTAGGCTTCAAACAATCCAAATGACCTAACATATAGTATATTTTACAAATCACATTATACAATTATACTAAACATGCTCTTACACAGTTCTACATATAGCTCAAATAAAAACATGATACAAAACATAGTGACATAAAAACCTATCATATCAAATGTGTTTTCTAATAGCATAAATAGATCGATTAACATATAGTATATATGTTATGACTAGATTCTTATCTAACTGAATAAATCTACTAGCCATGATTAGAACATATCACATATCAAACTGAACACATCAAATTGAACATATAGCAAATTTATCATTACATGGTAGTTTTATCAAATCAGAATTTATATTGTCCGAATAGATAATCAGAATGAATATAGATTCTTAATCAAATAGGCTGAGATCAAAATAACTAAGCGTATATTCAAAAGAACAAACAGAGAACATTATAGGCTGAATCAAATGGATCTAAATAGCAAATTATATTTCATATTTATGTGTCAAACAAATCAAATTCAAACGTATCACGTAGACATGCATCCAACTACCATATAAGGAGCCGAACAAATAAACACCAGAGCATATAAGCAAGTATGCTAAGGTCATGGCACCTATATAACCGGAGAGTCTATTGTCCCACATCGGATAACTGTAAGTAAAACACAATCATTGGAATTTTCCCTTCGCCCACGGGCAGAACTCATCTACGGACACTTATAGATTGAGCCACAATCTCCTTAAAATGGCAATGTCTAAATATATATCAAACAAATATGGCATGAACATATTTTTATATATTTCATAATGATCATATATTTGGAAATTAATTTGACAAAGTGATACTTACATATAAGAGTTAAATTACATACTTTTATATATAAAATAATCACTTAAAAAGTCAGTATGGTCATACACATGAATAATCAGAGTAAAGCTGATAAAAATAGGTTGTTGGACAGAAAGTATAGTCAAGGAATTTTCTTAGAATTTTTGAAATAACAAACATATTATTTTTGCCATCAAAACTAATTTTCAGAGCTAACAAATTAGGCCGAATAATATCAAACAAATTTAGAAAATTATAAAACTTGTAGAACATGTCAAAAAGGTCATATGTAAAGCATGTACAAAGCTTTATCAATTACTAGATTGTTTTGATATGATTTTGGACTCCCACTTCGATTTTAGAAATCCCACTTAGATAAAATTTCAGCAAATAAAAAAAAAGGCAGAATAAATAGCAAACAGGGTCATACAATTATTACAACTTGCAGAGAAGGCAAGGACAATATAAAAAAAGTCTTCACAAAATTTTATATGATTTGGATACAAATAAAGTGAGATATAAGATTCACAAGTTGAGATTTCAAAATTGCTAAGACAGATTATATAGTCTGAGAAGCGTATTATAGAATAAATATCATAAGAACTCCGAAAATTATGATATTTATTGAAAATGAAGCTAACATCTAGAGTAAACTTATATCAAAATTTTAACGCAATTGGATATCGGAACAAAAAGAAAAAATATCTATAACGCATGTGATCATAATTATAAACAAAACAGATTGAACAGACATATTATATAGACTGAGATAATAATCATGGAATAAATAGTAAACAAGATCACAAAAATATGAAACTTGATGATCATGAACTAGACATATAAATTAAACTTTTTACTAATTAACTTTCTTTTTAAGACTTTCAAAAATCATATAGTTTTTAATACAAAATAGATCATGCTTAGAGTTATCTACCTACCTCTTGAAAAAAGATCGACTCTTGGTTCTCCTATAACTTCCTTACTATCTATCCATGATTTTTTCCTCTTATAAACTCTTTTCTACTTTCTCTAATATCTTTCTCACATTCTCTAAGCCTCCAATAACACAAAACATTTATGAGAATCAAATTCCCAAAAGAAAAAATCATGAACAACTCTATTCTTTCAAGAACACTACATGAACTTACCCTTGGAAGAGGACTGCATGCAATAGAGCTTTGGGCACAACTCCAAGGTTCTACTTATGTTTATTTACCCTCCTAATATAACCACCAATACCTCATTTCTTTTTTGAAGTCGAGCTACTACTCCTCATTACTTAATCTCCATATCAAAGTCACTTCCTAGTACAAATCAGACTATGTTCATGCCACCTGCAATTTTTATTTCTGAAGATCATTAACTTCGACCTTTTAAACATGCGAATTAGGAAAACCTCTATTCTACAAAGTTTTATAACTTTTGATTATATGTCTAATGCTAACAATATCACTATTTTTAAATATCTATACAAAAAGATATGCCTATTTTACTGACCTACTGTCTTGAGTACTCCGAACTCAGAAATTTGGCAAATTTTCTTCCCGTCTAAAGATGTCCTGGTTCCGACTAGTAAACGACTTATTTTAAATAACTTACCTTTATAAATATTCTATAATTTTGAGTCATCGTTCTAATGGGAGTTGTCTTGATTAATTTGTATTTTTATACACGGATTTATGTTTAAAACACTAGGACAGTGTCAAGTAAATCTGTGTACAAAATCCTAGTCCAAGTAGGATTCCAATTATGTCTTTCTATCCATTAATTAAAATCTTAATTATATTCAAATTTATTATACTCTACTTATAATACAAGTCAAATATATTATACATAATTTTTTAGGTCATGGTTAATTTTAATTATATCATCTTTTATTTACTAATTCAAATCTTAGTTCGATTAAGACTTATTTTCTATGGGTAGCCCTTTCTAAAACTGATCATCGATATTGTTGACCTCTAAAACATCAGAATTAGTAAAAATGGTCTTTAACAAAGTTATATATCTTTTTATGTTCTTTCCAATGATACCAACTATGTCTTAATCAAAATTGTCTACATAAAGTTATCATTATTTTACTATATTGTTTTCTAATGCATCGACCCAGAATTTGAACTAAATTAGTGGGCTATTCTTAGTAGTATAATTAGGCTATTGGGCTTTCATAATTGGGTGAATTAGACTAAATCAATTCACTTAAAATCACTTATAGACTCTCATAATAATTAATTGGTTTAATTTAAATTAATTAAATTCATTAATGGGTTGTAAAAATGCCGGGTATAACAGTGTCTACCCTGACCAGGGACTCACGGGCATCTTGCCTGAAGCATTCTCTCTCTAATTACTGAGAGTGAATGATTCCTTATTAAACACACAATCACCTTAGAAGGTCTTCCGTTGAATCCGATCCTTGATTGTTCGAAATCCTGTAATTAGGGATTCGTTAGACAAGATCAAACTCCAAGAGTCCACTGACAAGGTATCTTTGTTGTCTTAGGTCCAAAGACCATCTACGGTATTGTGACGTTGGATCAAGCTAATTCACAATTAAGTAATTCACCATCCATCGATCCAAGTCGGATTAGTTCAGTGAATTCATTCACCAATGAGCACCTACAGTTTCAACATAATATCTTTACATGAATGACCATGAGATCAGTTACCCTCATCATATGAGCTGAAGTAACCTGTACTAGTCTCACTTGACATCTAACGTCCTTCTTAAATATCTTTCGACTATGAACAATTAAGAATAAGTATTTATAACTTGTCAGTCTCAATATTATGATCACATCATAATCAACTATTGCATACATTCATGGACTTCACTATTATACGAAGAATAACAATCATAAACAAAATTTGATTTACACATAATGAATATATAATGTTTTTTATTAGTAATTGAACAAGATCGTCTGTGATTGGCTTATAGGCCATATATAAAACTAATAGAAACTACATCCATAACATTTTGACTTATATGACCTTTGCGATTATAAAATCGACCATGGTCCTTCCGTGAGATATGAACTATTATATATGTCCTATCAATTGCACCAATTACATCCTACACATTGTAATTAATATATAAGAGGATGCATAAGGACATATATTGGTGATTGAAAATGTTGAAACGAGGTAGGATAAGTGATCACCTTGAAGTAAGGATAGAAATAATCCTTACCACGTATGTGAGGGTCACATTTGCTCACACTAGAGGGGAGTTGAATAAACTCTGTCTTTAGAGATGCCAGTGCCATAGTAACCTCATTGACATAATAGTTGATTGTTTGTGAAGAGTGTTAGAAGTGCTCATACATTGCCTCAGTAGCAACACCATGGCCAACAGTATGTAGGAACATCCCAAGTTCCTCATACATAGTTATGTCTCGAGAGTCAAATAGAAAGTCCCTCTCTACTAACGAGTCCTCAGTGCGATGAACATGCTAGGGGTAAGCCTGAATGACCAATAGGCCTTCTCTTCATGCATGTGTAGCACCTCTTGTATCCATACATGACTAGGATGCACCAACGTAAACATCTTTGGTCTAGGCACACTTGGTGCAAGTTGCTCTGTTATCGCCTCAATTATGACATCTTCTATCTCTTCACACATGTCTTCCTCCTCCTGAATAAATTCCATTATCATATCTTCAAAGTCTACATTAATCACGTTTAACTGTCAATCCAATTGAATATTATACACATTCCAAATAAAGTAAAGAAGAAGTGATCTTATTAGAACGAAGAAATGAGTTTGAAATTAAGGGGCATTAAAGTACATCAACAGCCCCTCAAAAGCATTTAAAAAACACTAAGCATGATTAATAAAAGTAGGACGACAACTAAAAGCATAAGGATTATTATAAGGTAATATTACCATGAGACATATGTTGACTTGTTTGATGTAGAGGCAACACTCATGCCTAGTACACTTGTAAGGACTGAGGCTTTCGGATCCGGTTTTCGGAGTTGGACCCTGTAGTTCAAGCTCCAGTGGGGCTGAGACTCTGTATCGATTCGCGTCGAGCGCGGGCTCGACGCGGTTTAAACGGCGTCCAGCTATGCTGACGCGTTTTAGCCTGTGCCACGTGGGCTGGCTTTGGGTCGCGAGAGTACGGCCCTGACATGTCGTCTGAACGGCGTCTGTGAGTCACGACGCCTTTCAGACTGCGACTCTGGGTTGTCAGAGTACGGCGCCAGTCTTGTCGACTGAACGGCGTCTGTCATGGAAGACGCGTTTCAGACCTCTGGCAGAGCGTTGCAGAGGGTTGTCAGAGCAGCCGTCACATCGACTGATAGGCGTCCTTACATCTCGACGCGTTTCAGTCAGTCTCTGGTTAACCCCGAGAGCCCTCCTTCTTTCTCTCATTTTCTCCTCCCTCTCTCTTTCTCTCCTTCCTTCCGGCGACTCCGACATCGACCCTTCCTCCTCCCTCTTTTCCTCCCACTACTTCGTCCTTCCCTCCACTCCAACACTTCCCTACCTCTCACCTCTACCACCACCACTTCCTTCGCGGCGTTCCATTCTCCGGACGGCGGCCGACGTCCCGGCGGAGTGGCGGCGTCCTCGAGGGTACCGGCGGCAGTCTGCGGTGCGGCGGGTCGGAGGCACGGAGCTTGGAGGAGTTCAAGAACCGGTAGGGTGACGGTTCCCACAGTGTTGTGTTCTAAATCATGTTTTTCCCCGTTTAAAGCATGCTATAGATCGATGGTTTAGGGGTAGAATGAGCATGTTAGGGGGTTTTTCCTTGATGGGAATGGGAGTTTATGAGGATGTGAATTCTTGATATTTTGGTTGCCCTCTTTCCCCTCTGTTTTGGGACTTTTTCGGGGTATTTGGGGCTAAGGGAGGAACCCTCGGATCGAACCAGGGAATCAGGTTTCTGGCGCTAAACGGCGTCGTGCCTGGTCGACGCCTTTCAGAAGGACGTCAGGCCAGTACGACGCCTTTTAGGACAGAATTCCCCCAGTTCGAGGTTTCAGGAGTCAGAGACTCTGGCGCTAAATGACGTCATGGATGGACGACGCCTTTCAGAAGGACGTCGGACCATCATGACGCCATTTAGGCAGGAAATCACCCAGATAGAGGGACTCAGTTCGAGGATTCCGGGACTAAAAGACGTCATGGGTGGGAGACGCGTTTTGGAATAGCGTCGAGCCACCATGACGCCTTTTAAGGCAGAAATCCTTCGATTATTGTTTTCTGGGAATTCCTGGTTTTTCAACGTGAACGGCGTCTGAGGATGTTGACGCCTTTTAAAAGGCGACCACTGGTGTCGACGCCTTTTAGGCCAGATTCTGAGGCCGGTATTTCCTGAACCAGTTTAGGGTGCTTGAATGGCGTCGGCCTCGGGCGACGCGATTCAAGCCAGAACTACACTAATCCATGCCAGTAAAATGTGTTTACACTGCTAGATAGTCGGTTAATGCATACAGTTAGTATACTCGATGTGATGAACTCTTCGTGACCGGATGACACTGCGTTGTGTGTCGTGCGATCGTGGACTTCTTCCGTGACCGGATCGCACCGTGCCGTGTTTTCTGTTTCGGTGGACCTAGAGTGACAGTTGTAGCGTTCTACACCCTGTGTCGGTGCGGAGGGACACAGCGCTGACGGGAGCAGTGGCGGGGTGACGCCTTGTAGAGAGGGTCACCTGGTGAACCCCGGGGTTAGCTAGCTTGTACCGGTGTCGGAGAGGTACCTTTGGAGTGTCACTCGTGCTGGGGGAAGGAGTAACCACCTGAGCCAGTTGGGCCGGAGTAGCCAGCGTGCTATCCGAGGGGTTACTGTTTGGTCTCAGCGGGCCGGTGTTTGCTGAGGGAAGGAGTGACCGTCGAGGTGGCCCGTGTGCTATCCGAGGGGTTACTGTTTGGTCTCAGCGGGTCGTTGTGTTTCCCACTCTCGTTGTGAAGTTGACGTGTTTTCAGGATACGCCGAATTACGAGTTTCCTGATAGATTAGAATTATGCATGTTAATTATACTTTGAATGCATGTGATTCATATTGAGATGTAGGCATGGAAATCATTGTCTCTTCATGGTTATTATATCCCTGCTGTACTTTTCACTTGTGTGTGTGTGTGTGGGCAGTGGGGATCGAAGGATCCCTACTGAGTCTTTTCGTTGAGACTCACCCCTGCGGTTTTCAGGTGAGGACTCCAGGCAGACCTAGCGAGGGTTGTGCGGCTGAGTACTGAGCGTCGTCGACTGTTGTTCCGGGGTATGCCCCGATATAGTTGTTATCTTTATTTCTGGCCTGTATGTGTAATCATTTCTTTTCTGTTGGAGTATGTAATTATTTGCTGTATCGAGTCGCATTGTAATAACTTTTAATTTCTGCTTTTTCCCTTCAATTCAATGCGATGCGAATGTTTAGCTTAGTTGATTATTTATTTCCCAGACTTACTCGGATCCTGGTTTGGTCACAAGTTAATGATTCGGTACCCATTTAGTAATCGGATCCCCGATTATAGGGTGGCGGGTCGTTACAACACTACTTAGAGTGCCCATTGCGTATTGTTCGCGAACGAGTCTTGTCCTGGCTAAAGGCTGCTCAACAACATTATATAGTGCTACCTCCCCCTCCTTGACTGAGTGGAACCCCTTATAGCGAGCTCCTAGAAAGCCTTTAGCTTGGTCATAACGTTATTCACAAGTTAGGTACACACAGGGCTCATGCCCCACCCACACAACATAACACTTATATTGTTCCATTCTTAGTCAGAATCCTATGTATGCATGAGTGGTAAAAGTTGAATCGGAAATCACACTTATATATTCCCAAGTTAGGTGCATTTTTTAGTATTGGCTCGATTCTTGTAAAGTAGTTAAGCGTGCTTAACCAGGAGTAGTAATGGAATAGGTGCTCCTAAGAAGTCCCCGCTCTAGAGCCAATTACCTCTAAAAAAGGACAAAACTGTGAGGCCCATAGGCCAAAGCAAACAGTCCCTTGATGGTGGAGAATAGGACGTTACGAAATGTTAACAGAGCCACAAACCAGCCAGACGTATGAGTGCTAAGTGTCACACAAGGCAAAGTGCTACATCATGAAAGGGCTACCTGTGGGATAGTGATACGTAATGCCACAATGTGAAGCTATATGGTGGGAGCTACCTTTTGAGCGTA
Source organism: Zantedeschia hybrid cultivar (assembly GCA_030544215.1). NCBI lineage: Eukaryota > Viridiplantae > Streptophyta > Magnoliopsida > Alismatales > Araceae > Zantedeschia > Zantedeschia hybrid cultivar. The sequence continues at coordinate 21,270,339 of JARZZO010000009.1, forward strand.
TGGGAGCCATCTCTAAAATCTCACCTACCTGGTGAACTGGTTGTATGTTAGGTAATGCAGCGATGAATACGTCGCATATTCAAGAGAGGTAGAACCCTCAAGCATAATTAGTTGTATCTCTGATCATCGAGGTACCTTTTTTAGTATTGACTCGTTTTTTGTAAAGAACTCTATAGTTAAGCATACTTAGCAGAAAGTAGTAACAAGATGGGTGACCTCCCGGGAAGCCCCTATTCTAGAGCCTGTTACCTTTAAAAAAGGACAAAACCGTGAGGCCCACAGGCCAAAGCAAACAATACCTTGATGGTGGAACATAAGGCATTACAAAAAAAAAATAAACCGGATTCAAAGTGTATCAAGCAAGCCTCTCTTCCGCATCAAGAAGAGGAAACAACCGAGTTGTTATAAAAGTAAAGAACATAAGGATGCCTCTACAATAGGCAGATGTGTAAGCTACAGAGATCAAGACTAATAAAAAAAGAAGTGTTGCAGGTATTGATCTTGTTGATGAAGAGCGCCTGAGAGCTTGGTAAAGCACAATGGGTGAAGCTCTCTCTCAAGCTTTTCTCTCATACTCGCTCTTAAGCTCAGGAAGGCAGGGAAATTTTGGGTGCAAAGAGTAAAGGATTTGGATTCAGCTCTTACCACTTGTCTATCTCTTGTGTGTCTTCTACTTTTGGTCGAGGTTTTCAATTTATAGAAAAATTTAAATTTGTCCATTGAGATTTAACTTCCCTCCCATTATCTCTAACAGCTTCAGGTTTGGGTCTGACATTAACAATGCTGGGTCTAACATTAACCTTGTTGAGCATTGCTTAAAGTGAGCTTTATACAGCACAGGTTGTTATCAGTTGGAAGCTTTCACGAGATGTCTCTTTCTTTCTAGATACATCCCATATAGATCTCTCCTAAACTATTGACTTACTAAAACAAGAAAGCTTACATCTGGTGCATCGACCAAAGATAGGTAAGTGGCAGACAAAACACAAAAGGTAAACTAGATTTGTTGCGGGCAAATCTCTCATTCAGAGCAAAAAGATAAATAGTATCAGTTTGCCTAAATATATCTGAGGAGTCGATTATACATAAACGGGTTAGTAAGTTAATCGATTCTCAAATGCTCATTAAATTAGTTTAGATAATCGATTAAAATAATGCTTGTAATCAATGACAAAATAAGCAGATAATCGATCTAAGATAGCGCAAGTAATTGATTCAAGGTCATGCAGACAATTGATTAGACAAAGGATGGTAATTGAATTCAGAACAATCTGCAAATCGATCCAAAAAATAACTACTAATCGATTTAGAGTATAACTAGAAATCGATTCAAAATACAATTGGAAATTGATTCAGAATATAACTGGAAATTGATTTGGAGTACAACCAGAAACCAATTCATAACTAGAAATCAATTCAAAGTACAACTGGAAATCGATTCAGAATACATATAGTGGTTCAAGACCTTGCCAGGGGTTGGTTCCGATTGGGAAAGGTGACTCCCATGGGATCTCTCTATCGAGTTCGAAGTTAGAAAGGTCCTTATTTAAGGGAAAGAGTTCGTACTGTAACAGATTCTATGGTATCCTCAAAATGGCACCCAAGTCATGATCACATTCTTCCTTCTTGGTCAGAGTTTCCTTGTTGGATGAGATTCGATTCTCCCAGGTGACTTCTGGCCTCAGGGCAGTGTAAGTTAGTGTCGTTATGGCAATCCACCCCTATTTTGGGACCCTACAGGACTTCTATTCCATATTGGCCTCCATAGGGTGGGAATCAGGATGCGGGAAACCTCCTTCTGCGCAGATTTCATCTTTCGGGCATATTCGCACTAGAATTCAGTTGTAGGCGGCCTGCTAAAGTCTTTTAGATCGCCTAGGACCTTGTGATGGGCTTTCCACAGGTATCCTGGTCTGCGACGTTAGGTGGGCCCATTCACTTGTTAGGCCGAGCAAATTCTCCTCCAATACAAATATGAATGTTGTCATCATTTCGAAATAATTAATGCTTTAAAGGTCGAATAGTACATATAGCCTCTAGGATTTAGTTAAGATATGCAATCCTTAATGATCCATTTATGGATTGAAGTAGGCTTCTTGCGATTGGAATGTGAGATTTGATGAGATGATCAAATCTTATGGCCACATTATACTTGCTTCAATAACTTGGGCATTACAATCCACGTGGATTGCAATGCCCAAGGCATTGTCGTCTGATCCAGTAGCCTAGCGGCATGTTGGAGTGGGAGGGGGGGGGGGGGCGATTTGTTTTTGTTTTCTTCTTGGATTTTTTAAATTTTTTTGTAGCGTCCGATCAAAAATCGAATAGTACAGCTAGTGAGCTCAGGTTGGCCCTGAGTTGGTTGTATATTTTTTTAAAAAAAACTTTTAAGAAATGCCTTGATTTGCATGCAAAAAAAAAAAAATCCAAAAAAATATATAGCCAACTTGGAGCCAACCCAAGCTTACTGGCTGTACCGTCTGATTTTTTATCAAATGCTCCAAAGAAATTTAAAAATTCTGAGAAGAAAATAAAAAATGAAAAATCGGCCCCCTCCCGATCCTAGCGGGCCATCGGGCAGCCATTCGATCCATTAGATTGGATAGAAATGCCTTGGGCATTGCAATCCATGTAGATTGCAATGCCCAAGGCATTAAAGCAAGTATTACTCCAATCATGTATGTCAAAGAAGGTCAGTAGGAGTATAATCATGTTTTTTGTTACTGGATGTAGATGACATATCACTCATTAGGAATTATGTAGGTATCATCAAGGAAAACTTGGCTGTCAAATAACTTCTCCATGATGAATTTAGATGGAACATCATATGTCATAGGGGATTAAGATCCATAGACATAGACCGAATAGGATGTCAATCTTGACCCAATTTATGTACATATGCACCATTGTTAAAAGGTTTGGCTTATAAAATTCTAAAGGAGGAGGTCTCAAATCGATGAGACATAGAACTTATCTATCTAATGAGATGTCCTCTAAGACACCTGAAGAGAAAGAATAAATTAATAGAATTCCATATGCCTTCGTTATAGGACTTATCATGCATAATGCTCTCTTCTTTCTTACTAGTGGCTCACCCTTTACATTGAGCTTCCCTAAAAGGTTTTGTAGGCTCCTCATTCTCTGATTCCGTCTGTTAACACCGTCAACACGAATTGCTTATGTCATTGTCCTATTTCTTTTCTTTGTGCATGTAGTGATCAACTACAATATTGAGGTTAGATGTAACATACCATTAATTTATAGAAGAGTAGCATGAGATGTAACCACCTAACTAGAGGTTATAGGATGGTACCCACTACACTAGTGAACCTGAGGGGTGTCATCTCAGTCATTGGACAAGGGTCGGTACCCTCTGGTTCACCTCCCAGTAGATATAGAGCGGATAGAGATTGAGGTCGAGATCAAGCAAGATCGAGAGGAGCGGGTCCCCTAAAATCTAACCCGAGGGAACCGGGCATTACACTCACTTCAATTTGGTTTTCTTGCGAGTATCTCAAGGTAGAGAACTGACTTAATTCCTCATAGTCATTGTGGAAGTTCTACGAAACGTGGTGTAGAGGGTTACCCGCTAGGGTTACCTAATCCCCAGCATGTACAAGACCTAATATAGCACATACTCTATGTCACACTTGTAACGACCCGCCACCTTATAATTGGGGATCCGATTACTAAATAGGTACCAAATCATTAAAATTAGGAGCCAAACTAGGATCTTAAATAAGTCTGAGAAATAAATGATAAACTAAGTTAAACATTCCACACAACATTGAACTGTAAAGAAAGTGCAGGAATTAAAAATTATTACAATCTGACTCGACTTAGCAATCCAACTAAAATAAAATAATTATACATACAGGCCTGAAAATGAAAGTACAACTACATCGGGGGATACAGCGGAACAGTGGTTACTGACACGCAACCAGAGACTAAACCCCGCAAAGCTACACCTGCCGAGAACCCTCACCTGAAACTACAGGGAGGGAGTCATACCAAAATGGAATCAGTAGGGATCCATCGATCCCCACCTCCCACACACGCACACACAATCGCAACACAACAAGAATACATATATAAAGACAAGATATGTGCAAGTAAAGCAGTAATTAAATCACATGACCACCTAAAAGGAACACACAAGAAACTGTCAAGTCAACCTGGAAAACACCGACCTGCTAGGACAGAACAGCAACCCCTCGGATAGCGCGCTGGCTACTCCGACATCTCTAGCTCTAGGCGTTTCTACCTCCTCTCAGCCACGAGTGACACTCCGAAGTGTACCACTCCCACACCGGTACTAGCTATTATCCTAGGGTACACCAGGTGACCCTCGCCTACTAGGTATCACCTTGTCACTCTCACACTGACACTGCGTCAGTACACACCGACACAGGGTGTCAAGTTGTAAGGATTGAGGTTTTGGATCTGGTTACCAGGTCAGTTTCGGTGTTAGACCCCTTGGTTTGGGCCCTTGTAGGGCTGGGGCATGTGTTCTTTATCGCTCAACGCGGTTTAAACAACGTTCGGTTGCGGGGACGCGTTTTAGAGTGTGCCACGTGGGCCAGTTTTGGGCTACGAGAGTACGGCCCCGATCTTGTCGTCTGAATGGTGTCTGTATAGGGCGACGCGTTTTAGCTAGTTTCGGTTTAACCCCGCGAACCACCCTCCTTTCTCTCCTTTCTCACATCTTCTTCCCTCACCTCCCTCTCTCCGATCCCTTCGCTCTCCCTTCCCCCTTCTCCTTCCTTTCCTCTCCCTCCACTCCATCAACCCCCCCCCCCTAACTTCTACCACTACCACCACCATTTCCTCCGTAGCGTATTGCTCTCCGGACAGCGGTCGACGTCCTAGTGGAGTAACGGCGTCCATGACGGTACCGGCGACGGCTTGTGGCGTGGCGGTTCAGCAGCTTGGAGCTCGGAGGAGTTCAAGTAACCGGTAGGGTGACAATCTCCGTTGTGTTTTGATTAAAACCATGTTTTTCCCGCTTTAAAGCATGTTTAGGAGATTTTTGGGGTGAAAATGCTAACTTTATAAATGAGGAATGGTGGGCTTTTAATGGGTATTTGGATTCTTCTCCTCCTTCCCTATTTTGGTACGTTTTTTATGCGATTTGGGGGAAAAATCCCACTTTGTGATTCGGGAAGACAGGAGGGGAAAACCTGTCTGCGAGAGCTAAATGGCGTTTGGGGACAGCGACGCCATTTAAAAGGCGGCTTCCACCCGAGACGCCATTTAGCCCAGATAAGGGACTCTATCTCTGTTTTATATAGCATCCAGGGACATCGACGCCATTTAAATGGCGGCTTCTAGAAACGACGCGTTTTAGGCCATATTCCGAAACCAGTTTTTATATGAACCAGTTTAGGGGTCTTGAATGACGTCGGCCATGGGCGACACGATTCAAGACAAAACCTCATTAATCCATGCAATCAACATGCATTTATATTGTTAGATGGTTTGGTTAAATGCATGCTTAAAAACGTACTCGAGGACGAGGATTTCTACGTGATCGGATCGCACTGTGTTGTGTTTCGTGCGACCGTGGACCTAGAGTGACAGTTGTTAGCGCTTAGGCACCTTGTGTCGGTGTGGGAGTGACATGGCGCCGGTGTGGGAGTGGTGGGGTGACGCCTAAAGAGAGGGTCACCTGGTGTACCCCGAGATATAGCTAGTACCGATGTGGTAGTGGTACATTTGGAATGTCACTCATGCTGGGGGAAGCAAAACCACCTAGATCCGGTCAGGCCAGAGTAGCCAGCGCGTTGTCCAAGGGGTTGCTGTTTGGTCTCAATGGGTCGGTGTTTTTCGCGTTCGGCCACGTGGTTTGTGTGTTTAGCCGAGACGCTGATTGTGGACTCCGTGGTGGAGTGGTTTTAGAGTTGTGCATGTTACATTTATGAATGCATGCGTTTTATATCGAAATTTGAGAATCCTTGGGAGTTGTGTTTACTGCTTTATTTATTTAAATTGCCTTTATTCGTGTTATTGCACTTGTGGGTGCGTGAGTGGGTGGTGGGGATCGAAGGATCCCTACTGAGTCCATTTCAATGAGACTCACCCCTGCGGTTTTCAGGTGAGGGTTCCAGGCAAGCCTAGCGTAGTGGGTGTTGTCTCAGGTTACGCGCCAGCAGCCACTGTCCCGAAGTATGTCCCGTTATAGTTGTTATTTTCCTTTCAGCCCTGTACGTTTAATTACTTCTTTTCAGTTGGAATATGTAATTATTTGCTGAGTCAAGTTGAATTGTAATAATTTTTAATTCCTGCACTTCATTTACAATTCAATGTGATGTGGATGTTTAGCTTACTTTATTATTTCTTACCCAGACTTATCGAGATCCTGGTTTGGCTCTAAATTTTAATGATTCGGTACCCATTTAGTAATCGGATCCCCAATTATAGGGTGGCGGGTCGTTACACAAGTGCTAACAACCGTCACTCTAGGTCCACGATCGCATAAACACAATACGATTCTGATCATATGAAAATCCCCGCCCCCAATGTATGATTTCAAGCATGCATTTAACATGGTTGTCTAACAATATACAAGAATCTAATTGACATTTTGCATAATAATCACACATACTAAATATAGGAAATTAAGGGGTTCTGGCTTGAATAGTGTCGCCCATGGCCGACGTCATTCAATGCCCTAAAACTAGTTGCCCCAAAAACTGGTCTCGAGACATGAGGGACTGGGCCTAAATCGCGTCACTTGAGCTCGACGTCATTTAGCGCTCGAAAACAGAACTCCCCTCTGGCCTCCTCCGAGTCACAACACAAAAACCCCTCCTCCAAAACAAGCAAAAATAGCCTGAATGAAGATAAGGGGGGATCCATTAACCACAAAAATTTCTATTTCCATCAAAACCCCCTAAAACATGCTCATTTCTACCCAAAATTCCCACACACATAGCATACTTTAAAATGGGAAGCCATGAATTAAAACCATGGAAACAAACGTGAGGATCGTCTTCCTACCGGTTACTTGAACTCCTCCTAGCTCTTCGCCGCTGATCTGCTACACCACAAGCCGCCACCGGTACCACTGTGGACGTTGTCACCTCACCAAGACGCCGGCCGCCTTCCAGAGAGTGAAGTACCGTGGAGCAGATGGTGGTGGTGGTGGTAGTGTTGAGAGGTAGGACGGTGTTGGAGTGGTAGAGGAGGAAGGAGGGAAAGAGGAAAGGGAGGGAGAAGGAGAGAATGAGAGAAAAGAGGGAGGGCTGGGGGCATCAAGCCTGACCAGCTTGAATCGCGTCATCTCCAGACGACGTGGTTCAGACGATAAGAAAGGGGGTCACACGCTAGCAGTTATCTAAATCGCGTCGTCCATGCAAGACGCCATTCAGACGACAAGACCGGGACTGTACACACGTGCCCCAACACCCACCTACGCGGCACACTGGCAATGGCTTCTAAATGGTGTCCCCCTAGGCCAACGCCTATCAAAATCGCGTCTAAGTGCCCAAGTGTAAGGAATCGCCAAGAACGCAGCGAAAATAAAAATGATTCCATTGTATCGGTTGCTGGGGTCGTAAAACGGACATTAAAATCTAAGCGGGAAGAACAGTTCTTCACCTTTGCGGGGTTTCCAATCTCCCGTGGATGATGCCGACTCGTTAATCGCGCACGCGCACGATCTCTAGAGGTATCCACACGAGTTCCCGCAGCAGACGCGATTTCCTCCTCGACTTGAGTGCTCCGACCAGATCTCAAATCCACCATGCGCGGAGAGAGACAGATCCACTACGAGAAGGAGAGAGGGAGAGGAGAGAGAGAATCTTGGGGAGTAAAATTCGTCCAACTAACTTTTTACCACTCCCCCTTGGCCCTCCTTATATAGAAATAAGGATAAGCACAAGAGTTAATCCTCGTGATTATCCAAGAGTTTGGCCTTGGATAATTCTCCATTAAATCTTCATGTTTATCCTGCAGCTTTTCACAAAAACCCAGATAAGCATGAAATTTAACATCTCTCACCGTCTGACGAGAACTCTTATGTGTGTGACCCTCCAGGCCCATATATCAGTCTGGATGCAGGCCCATTAAACTTAGAACTGTTTCTTGAGTTTAATATTTATTAATTAACATTTAAACATCGCATGTTAAATGATTAATTTAATAAACAAGTAAATTATCATCCGATGATAAATTCACTTGGCCTTCTGATCATGAACAATACCAAACACTACCTCATGATCCCAGAAGATATAAGGGATACTGATCCCTTCAATTGAACCTTTCCGTCTGCAGACACCGCACAGATATAATCCTTCACTCATGCAATGTCCCGATAACGCAAGGGTATGGTTTTATAGTCAAACCCTCTATCGTATTATCCAGATGGATTCCAGTACACAATTAATATCTAGAAAGACATCTCTTTCATTAGACCCTGGCCAGGGATTTCTGTGTACACATCCATGGGACATTCTCTCTCCAGTCTTATACCAAGAGTGAGTGATCCCTTGTTGTCCACTCAATTACCTTCGCAAGCTTTCCACTGTATCTGAAAGACCGATTATGGTGGACTTAATGGTTAAAGTCCACGAGTCAGAGAATCAAGATACAATGGTCCACCAACAAGGTATCATTGGTGACTCAGGTCAAAGGACCAACTGTGCTACTGCAACAAATGAATTCCCTGGTTGACTAATAGGTATAATTACTATCCAGGAATTCTTATTTGGGTCTGTTCAGTGAACTCATTCTCTAATGAGCACCCACTTGTTTGTCTTAGTGTCACCACACGAGTGAATGTAAGATCATTCACCCTCATCATATAAGCAGACATAACTTGTGTCGATCTTATCGGATATTTAATGTCCATCTCAAATATCCTATGATCGAGAACTATTTAAGACAATTGCCTTATGATATTGATCTCACTATCACGATCTTATCATGATTCAATATCCCATACATTTGTCTATGGACCTTCATTATGATAGTCGTTTGCGAGAACTATTAAATGAAGAAATAATTGCCTTTATTAATAATCTGAACTAGAATGTACAATGATTGGCTTTGAGGCCACCCAATTCTAACATTCTCCCACTTGGACTATAGCCAATCACCCATGTGTCTAAGTCCCATAGACTTAAGGTGACGTTCTAAATTGTTTTGAGACAATGGCTTAGTCAAGGGATCTGCTACATTATCTTCAGATGAGACTTTCTCAACTACTATATCTCCTTGGACGATGATCTCACGAATCAGATGAAATCGTCTCAGAATGTGCTTTGAATTCTGATGTGATCTTGGCTCCTTCGCTTGAGCTATTGCCCCATTGTTGTCACACAATAATGGAACAGGATCTGAAATGCTTGGAACTACTCCAAGCGCCGAGATGAACTTCTTCATCCAAACCGCCTCCTTGGCCGCTTCAGCTGCAGCACTGTATTCTGCTTCGGTCGTCGAATCTGCAGTAGTTTCCTGTTTGGAACTCTTCCAACTTACTGCACCTCCATTTAACATGAACACAAATCCAGACATGGATTTGCTGTCATCCATATCCGACTGGAAACTCGAGTCAGTAAATCCTCGAAGTTCCAAGTCGTTTCCTCCATAAACGAGAAATAGATCCTTAGTCCTTCTCAAGTATCTAAGGATACATTTCACCGCCTTCCAGTGTTCCTCACCTGGATCAGCCTGATATCTACTGGTGACACTTAGTGGGTGTGCCACATCAAGCCTAGTACATAGCATTGCATACATGATAGATCCTATTGCTGAGGCATAAGGAACTCTATCCATGTATGCTCTCTCTTCAGGTGTCTTGGGAGACATTTCTTTAGAGAGATAAATTCCATACCTCATTGGAACGAGGCCTGTCTTGGAATTTTCCATGCCAAACCTTTTGACTATGGTATCTATGTACATAGATTGGGATAATCCAAGCATCCTTTTGGACCTTTCTCTATAGATCCTTATTCCCAGAATATAGGATGCTTCTCCCAAATCTTTCATGGAGAAGTTTTTGGATAACCATGCCTTTACCGATGACAACATTCCTACATCATTCCCAATGAGTAGAATGTCATCAACATAAAGCACCAGAAAGGTAACTGCGCTCCCACTAACCTTTTTGTATACACAAGGTTCATCTTCATTCTTAATGAAGTCATAAGATTTGATTGCTTCATCAAATCTTAGGTTCCAAGTTCGGGATGCCTGCTTTAATCCATAGATGGATCTTTGCAGCTTGCATACCTTGCTTAGATGCTCTTTGGAAGTGAACCCTTCAGGTTGTATCATATACACCTCTTCTTGAAGGTTCCCGTTAAGGAAAGCTGTTTTCACATCCATTTGCCATATTTCATAATCATATAATGCAGCGATAGCAAGAAGTATTCTGATTGACTTAATCATGGCAACTGGAGAAAAGGTTTCATCATAGTCAACACCTTGTCTTTGACGATATCCTTTTGCTACAAGCCTTGCCTTGTATGTGTCAATTTGTCCATCTGCCCCGATCTTTCTTTTAAAGATCTAATTACTGCCAATAGGTACCATACCTTCTGGCAGATCAACCAAGTTCCAAACTTGGTTGGCATACATGGACTGAATTTCAGAATCCATTGCCTCTTGCCATTTTTCTGATTCATGACTATTTATGGCTTCAAGGCAGGTTTGAGGATCATCATCCTCATTTAAGTGCACCTTTGGTTTGCCTTCATCGATATGTCCAACATACCTTTCAGGCTGCTTAGGCACTCTACCTGATCTGCGAACCATTTGTGTATCATCTTGAACAAGTTCTTGAGTCGATGGTTCAGTAGATGAACCAGTGTTGATTTGTAAGTCTAGAATTTCTTCCAGTTCTATCTTGCTCCCACTGTCTTCTTTTGAGAGATATTCTTTCTCTAAGAAGACAGCTCTTTTTGCGACAAACACCCTTTGATCGCTGGGCTGATAGAAGTAATATCCAAAACTTTCTTTTGGATATCCCACAAATCTACATTTCTCTGTCCTGGAATCCAGTTTTTCTGGATCATGTCTTTTGACATGTGCAGGACAACCCCAGACTCTAACATGCTTAAAGTCTGGTTTCTTTCCTTTCCATATCTCATATGGAGTGGAAGGTACTGACTTACTCGGAACTTTGTTCAACAGATATGCAGCAGTCAATAGTGCATATCCCCATAAAGAGGTTGGAAGGTTAGCATTACTCATCATTGATCGTACCATATCTAATAGAGTACAATTTCTCCTTTCCGATACACCATTTAACTGAGGTGTATAGGGAGGAGTCCACTGAGACAAAATACCATTATCCTTAAGATATTCTGTGAATTATGTACTTAAGTATTCACCCCCTCGATCTGATCGAAGAGTTTTAATACTCTTTCCAGTCTGGTTCTCAACTTCGTTTTTAAACTCTTTAAATTGCTCAAAGACTTCTGACTTATATTTCATTAAATATATGTAGCCATATCTTGAGAAATCATCTGTAAATGAAACAAAGTATGAGTAACCACCCATAGCATGAGTGGACATTGGACCACATACATCAATATGTATTAGTTCCAATAAGTCCTTAGCTCTTTCTCCATGTCCTGAGAATGGAGCTTTGGTCATCTTCCCCATGAGACAAGCTTCACAGGTTGCAAATGATTCATAATCAAATGGATAAAGATATCCATTCTTTTGCAACCTTATGATTATGTTCTCGTTTATATGACCTAGCCTACAATGCCATAGGTACGATTTATTCACATCCTTATCTAAGCGTTCAAGAGAATTATTTACCAGACAAACATCATATGAAATATCAAGTAAATATAATCCATTCAATAAATATCCGGAAGCAAACAATTTGTCTCCTTGATAAATTGAACAACCTTTATTCTCTAGCTTCATAGAATATCCTTGTCTATCTAAACATGAAATAGATATGATATTCCTAATAATGGTTGGAACATAATAACAATCTATCAGTTCCAAAGAGTCTCCTGACGGCATCTGAAGTCTTGCTGTCCCCACAGCTAACGCAACAACTTTTGCTCCATTCCCGAGCCTCAGATCTACGTCTCCGCGGTTCAATCTTCTTTTACTTGCTAACACCTGCAAGTTATTGCAGATATGAGAAACACATCCAGTATCTAATACCCAGGATGTTGATTCTCTATAAGACAAGTTAAGATCGATCATGAGAATACATGAAGTTTCACCAAGCTTCTCCTTTACTTTTTCTGCAAGATAAATCTTGCAGTTTCTCTTCCAATGACCTTCTTTATGGCAGTGGAAACACTGACCTTTATCATTGACTTTAGCTTTGTCCTTTTGTGCCGCCGGTTTGCTTTTCACTTGCTTCTTAGGCTTACCTTTCTTAAAGGTCTGTCCAGCTTTTCTTTTCTTGTTGGTCTTACCAACAAGCATTACATTTGGCTTATCTTTCTGGATAGTGCCTTCTGCTGTCGTCAACATGTTGAGCAGCTCAGCTAGTGAAACTTCAATTTTGTTCATATTGAAGTTGATAATGAATTGTGAAAATGAATCTGGAAGGGACTGTAGGATTAAGTCAATGCTCAGGTCATTGTTCATAACAAAGCCGAGCACAGCAAGCCTCTCAATCCACTCTATCATCTTGAGCACATGAGTTTGCACAGATGTGCCATCGCTCATTCTGGTCCTGAACAATTTCTTAGATATCTCATACCTTTCTGTTCTGGATTGTTCACCAAACAACTCTTGTAGGTGATTCAGAATGGTCTTAGGTTCCATGTTATCATGCTGTCGCTGCAGTTCATTGTTCATTGAACCGAGCATATAACACTGGACCTTGACAGAGTCCTCCTTCCAATTTTCATACATCATTAATTCATCTTCGTTAGCATTATCACCGGGTTGCACTGGATCTGGTTGATCCAGGACATAGGCTAGTTTTTCGCACCTGAGGACAATCTTCAGGTTGCGTAACCAGTCAATGTAATTTGGTCCCGTGAGTTTGTTTGCATCGAGTATGCAACGGAGGGGGTTAGGTGACGACATAGCGACCTACATGAAAATATATAAAATGAGCAGATAGTTCTTAAAATCCGATTTAGGACTTTTAATCTAGATTTATGCTCCCACTATTTTTCGGCGATCTGTATTACCCTTTAAGATATAGAACGGGAGATTCTAGTGATCTCCTAGAAGGGATCAGAATCCTTCGGGCAACATGCATGTGACCTTGTGGTAGCACAACAAATCACATCAAGTCCCTTAGGCAGTCAACTCTTGACAGTTGCAACGTTTGCAATATCCGATCGATTTAACCCCTGAATCAGAATGACCTTGTGGTAGCACAACAAATCATTTTGATTCAGTTAAGTTTATCCATCATTACTTAGATGACATGAATTCATAGTGCAATCCTTGTGGTAGCACAACAAAACTACACTATTTGTCCACTCATCTTAATGACATCACATGTCGTAGACCTAGTTTAATTTCTAAATCAAACAGACCTTGTGGTAGCACAACAAATCCGTTTGAGATAAGAATTATCCTAAGATCTATAATGATGGTGGGTTACGTAGATTATTCTGAATATCTCACGTTTACAACTTAAGTTTTAAAAGAGGGTTTTGATTTTGATTTGTAAAAATCGTGCTATCAATAGTATTTCAATTTGAAGTATCAATATACTTAATAGAAATATATATATATGATAGCATAGTCCACAAATATCACATATGTGCAGAAAAATTAAATGGGGATGATCATGGACTGCTAAAGCTACTATGGAATCATCGGAGCCAAATGATGATCCATAATAGGATCCTAATGTGAAAACAGCAACACTGGTTCCATTTGATGCGAGTCCTCCCTCCAGAGGTGTCTTCAGAAGATCCCGTCCTCTAAACTTAATCCGATACATTTAAATACAAAATTCAGGACTCGCAGGTCCACAAATGTACATTTAAACAATTAGAAACCTTGATCTTATCAAGGGGAGTACAATCTTATAGGAAGGTAGAAAGTACACTTGGATTAAGAGAGAGGAGGACACGCAGGTCCTATTTTAAAATACCAAATGAAATAAGCATCGCATCCATTCACATCATTCATCACATGAAAATTCTAAGTCCATGATCATCCCACCATAAAACACATCACATGCATCACAATCATCACATAATTGTTGTTTGGTATTAAATTTTATAAATATAAAATTATAATACCAATTAGTTTTCGAAATAACATTTATTTCAGCATAATCAATAATATTCAAAACATTATTGACAAATAAACTAACTAAACTATTTAGTTATTCTAAATAATGATTCAAACAATTTGAACAGCTAAGTGTAATCAAGTTATGCATGAGATTAGTTTAAAACAATTTTAAACTAGTTAATTTAACAGGGAAATTAATTATCTAAAACAATTTTAAATAATTAACTAATACCCTATTAATAACAGAGCCCTTTAAGTAAATAACAGTTATTAAACACTTTAATAAGCTGTTAATAATCATAAAAATAATTAATAAAAATTATTAATTATTCCTATAATTATTCTGTTTTTAAACAATTTTAAAACGGGCTTAAATGGGCTAATAATGGGTTTAATGGGGTTTAAACAGGTATTTAGAAACAATTTTTAAAAATCAGAAAATGGGCCTAGCCCATTAGGGCCCAAAGGCCCGTACCAAGGGCCCTGGCTCGGCCAGGGCGCCGCCCAGTCCGACCGGGTCGGGACCGGGCGGTTCAGCCCGTTTGACCTGATTCGACCAGCCCCCTTTCTTCATTCAAAACCAGAAACCCTAGATTGTGCAGGCCGGCGGCGTTGGGGCTTTGTGGGCGGCGCCGGCGGCCACCCCCGGCGGCTCGGCCCAGGCCGGCGGTGCCCCCGGCGCCGGCAACGTTCCCGGCGCCGGCAGGGCCCCCGGCGGCCTCCGGTGAGGTGACAAATTAAGCCCAAAACCCCTCCAAAATCTGATTTTGCAGGGTTTTAAATCCGACTTTGGGCTCGATTTTGAGGACCTCCAAGGGAACTCCGGTGCCGATCTCCATGCCCAATGTGAAGTGGTGACTATCACCAAGAGATCTAGGGATTCTTCCGGCCATTCCAACGCTTGGGATGCACATACGAAGCCGCCGAAGTACCCCGTTTCATCATCACATGACGAACTCCGAAAAACCCAAATAAAAATCCGAAAAATACAGAAAAATAATCAAATCGATCGTGATCATCATATGAACACTAATCTGTCATTTTTAATCGGATTATACTCAAGAACACGTACAATACGGGTTCTTCATGCATAACGAGAAAACACACAAAACGGTGCCGTTTTACAACCGAACCAGCAAACCTGGCTCTGATACCACTGTAAGGAATCGCCAAGAACGCAGCGGAAATAAAAATGATTCCATTGTATCGGTTGCTGGGGTCGTAAAACGGACATTAAAATCTAAGCGGGAAGAACAGTTCTTCACCTTTGCGGGGTTTCCAATCTCCCGTGGATGATGCCGACTCGTTAATCGCGCACGCGCACGATTTCTAGAGGTATCCACACGAGTTCCCGCAGCAGACGCGATTTCCTCCTCGACTTGAGTGCTCCGACCAAATCTCAGATCCACCATGCACGGAGAGAGACAGATCCACTACGAGAAGGAGAGAGAGAGAGGAGAGAGAGAATCTTGGGGAGTAAAATTCGTCCAACCAACTTTTTACCACTCCCCCTTGGCCCTCCTTATATAGAAATAAGGATAAGCACAAGAGTTAATCCTCATGATTATCCAAGAGTTTGGCCTTAGATAATTCTCCATTAAATCTTCATGTTTATCCTGCAGCTTTTCACAAAAACCCAGATAAGCATGAAATTTAACATCTCTCACCGTCTGACGAGAACTCTTATGTGTGTGACCCTCCAGGCCCATATATCAGTCTGGTTGCAGGCCCATTAAACTTAGAACTGTTTCTTGAGTTTAATATTTATTAATTAACATTTAAACATCGCATGTTAAATGATTAATTTAATAAATAAGTAAATTATCATCCGATGATAAATTCACTTGGCCTTCTGATCATGAACAGCACCAAACACTACCTCATGATCCCAGAAGATATAAGGGATACTGATCCCTTCAATTGAACCTTTCCGTCTGCAGACACCGCACAGATATAATCCTTCACTCATGCAATGTCCCGATAACGCAAGGGTATGGTTTTATAGTCAAACCCTCTATCGTATTATCCAGATGGATTCCAGTACACAGTTAATATCTAGAAAGACATCTCTTTCATTAGACCCTGGCCAGGGATTTCTGTGTACACATCCATGGGACATTCTCTCTCCAGTTTTATACCAAGAGTGAGTAATCCCTTGTTGTCCACTCAATTACCTTCGCAAGCTTTCCACTGTATCTGAAAGACCGATTATGGTGGACTTAATGGTTAAAGTCCACGAGTCAGAGAATCAAGATACAATGGTCCACCAACAAGGTATCATTGGTGACTCAGGTCAAAGGACCAACTGTGCTACTGCAACAAATGAATTCCCTGGTTGACTAATAGGTATAATTACCATCCAGGAATTCTTATTTTGGTCTGTTCAATGAACTCATTCTCTAATGAGCACCCACTTGTTTGTCTTAGTGTCACCACACGAGTGAATGTGAGATCATTCACCCTCATCATATGAGCAGACATAACTTGTGTCGATCTTATCGGATATTTAATGTCCATCTCAAATATCCTATGATCGAGAACTATTTAAGACAATTGCCTTAGGATATTGATCTCACTATCACGATCTCATCATGATTCAATATTCCATACATTTGTCTATGGACCTTCATTATGATAGTCGTTTGCGAGAACTATTAAATGAAGAAATAATTGCCTTTATTAATAATCTGAACTAGAATGTACAATGATTGGCTTTGAGGCCACCCAATTCTAACACCAAGCACCAAGCTAACGAGAACCCAAACTAGGGGGGTCTGACACCAAAACCAACCTAATAACTAGACCCAAAACCTCAGTCCTTACAACACCCCTTGAACACTAGTTCGGGTCTAATGTCTACTATGGAGTCAGGTGCATATAACAGTG
This sequence comes from Zantedeschia hybrid cultivar, assembly GCA_030544215.1. Lineage (NCBI taxonomy): Eukaryota > Viridiplantae > Streptophyta > Magnoliopsida > Alismatales > Araceae > Zantedeschia > Zantedeschia hybrid cultivar. The sequence goes on from JARZZO010000009.1 coordinate 21,287,412, forward strand.
GGAACAACCTAACATAACATAATAAAACTAATACTAAGTGGAAGCAAATTTAATCTGTAACCATGCCAAAACCAAGTCCAACACACATTATTTATGCGAATACTAAAATCCACCAAAGTTATTATTATAGTACCAAAGTTTCAAATGTATAAGATATCCCAAGATAAACCAAAGATTATAAGTTTTCTCACATAGCTCATAACAAAACTACTCTTCAGTAGAAACCCTATGGTCCAATTCACTTGAAATGTGTTGCAACAACCTCCTCAAATAGCAAACCACTGTCCCAAGCTTTAGGTAGCTCACTGGCCTCCAAAATCTAAAAACATAAGTAGTTTTTAATGAGTATAACTCAACAAATTTCACCCCATTCACACAACCTAACAGTATAATAATTAAAAACCAGTTATAATTTGGCATAAATGAGAAATTTATGCCAAAATAAAATTTAATACTAAACCAATGGATTTATTAACAAAGTCCAATCAAAATTTTTCTAAAATTCCAGAGTCATGATTAAATAGTTCACCATTGTCAAAACTGGAGAAAGTAGCCACAAAATAAATAAATTCCATAGATATAATCGAAATCCATATAAGGTTCAACAAAATAGGCTAAGTCGATTGCTGCTTAGTCAGATAATCAATTGTTTGAAACAGAACTTAACTGAAATGTGATAGTTTTCAGAAAATCAACAAACTATGGATTAATCGATTAACAAAATTGAGGTTAATTGAAGTCCAAACAAGCATCTATTCGATTAGCCGTTAAATGGTGAAATCAATTAGCAGGTCAAAGGCAAATAGATTGGCTAAACAAAGGCCAAATCAATTGACAATTCACAAGATAATCGATTAGTAGAACAAAGGATAATTTATTAGCAGAGTAAAACCAAATCGATAAGCATAACAAAAGGTAATCAATTAGCAGAGTAAAGTCTAATTGATAAGTAGAACAAAGGGTAATCGATTAGCAGACTAAAGCCTAATTGATAAGAAGAACAAAGTGTAATCGATTAGCAAAGTAAAGCATAATCAATAAGTAGAACAAAGGGTAATCGATGAGCAGACTAAAGCCAAATCGATAAGCAGAATAAAGTGTAATCAATTAGCAAAGTAAAGCATAATCAACAAGCAGAGCAAAGGATAATCGATTAGCATAGTAAAGCCTAATCAATAAGCAGAACAAAGTGTAATCGATTAGTATGGTAAAGCCTAATTGATAAACAATATAAAGGGTGAATCAATTAGCTGAACAAAAGTCCAATTGATTTACATATTAAAAACATATCGATTAACTAATCAACGACATATCAATTAACTAATCAAAGACATCGATTAACTAATCAAAGATATATCGATTAACTGATCGAACAAGGGCTATGGAGTGATTATTCTGGATTAATCTGACGTTAAAGAATTGATATCCATCAATTTAGCAAACCTCTATATCTTAAAGTGAATTAACTAAATCAAATCCCAACAATCAAGTTGAATTACTGTTTCACATGATTAAATTAAACTAAGTTGAATTATCATTTGGATTAACTGCTCAATTTGAACTCGGAATTGATTAAGCTGATAGAAAATTAATCAGACTAAACTAAAAATAATCAAATGGACTAAAATATCAAACTAAATTGAGTTAATAATATGAACTAACATTTCAAACTAGACTAAATAAAATCAAATAGAACTGAATTGACCAAATGGAACTAAACCAAATTAAACTGAACTTAATTAAATCAAATTGAGCTAAAATATCAATATGATCTTAGTCAAATCAAATTGAACAGAAATGTCAATTGAACTGAAATGTTAAACTGAGCTAAATTGAATAAGTTGAGCAATTTATCAATTGAACTGGATGAATCACATTGAACAGAATCAATCCTAATTTTCCAACATATCAGAATTTTAAAGATTCACATGAATTATTGAAATGCAAACTCAGGACTGGCAAATATATGTGCCAAATATAACTATTTAGAATTGAAACATATCAAATTTACATAGAATATTCAGAACATAGTAGACATGCTGTAAGGATTGAGGTTTCGGATCCAATTATCGGGTCAGTTTTTGGCGTCGGACCCTTTGGTTTGGGCCCTTGTGAGCCTGAGGCATAGGCTCTTTATCACGTCGAGCTTGCTCGACGCAATTTTGAACAACATCGGCCTAGGGGGACACCATTTAGGAGTCATGCGGGGGGTGCCACGTGGGCGAACGTTGGGGCGCGAGTGTACGGCCCCGAACTGATCGTCTGAAAGGCGTCTTACATGACCGATGTCATTTAGAGATCTGTTAGTGTACGACCGCGTCCTGTCGTCTGAATGGCGTCGTCTGGTACGATGCGATTTAGCCTGTTTCGTTTTGACACCCGAGCCTTCCCTCCTTTCTCTCATTTCTCTCCTTCTCACTCTCTCTCTTCCCTCTCTCCAATCCATCCGTCCCCTTCCCCTCTTCATCCTCTTCTTTCCTCTTCCACCACTCCAAACCCTTCCCACCTCTCACCACTACCACCACCATATCTTACGCGACACTTCACTCTCCGGACGGCGGCCGACGGCCGGGTGGATTCACGGCATCCACAATGGTACCGACAGCGACTTGCGGTGTAGCGGCGACGGCTTGGAGCTAGGAGGAGTTCAAGTAACCGGTAGGGTAACGATCCTCGTTGTATTTTATTTAAAACCATAATTTTCCCGCTTTGAAGCATGCGATGTGTGTGGACATTTTTGGGTAGAAAGAATGTTCTAAGGAGTTTTTAATGAAAATAGACATTTTTATGAAATGGGGTTTTGGGTGATAAATCAGTTATTAGACTTCTCCCCTTGTCTCCTTTGTATTTTTTAGTGTTTTGGGGGAGAAGAGGGACCCTCGGTTTGACTCGGTGGAATGCAGTTTCAGACGTTGAATGGCGTCGAGACCAGATGATGCCATCGACCATGGCCGACGTGATTCAACGGCCCATTTTCCCGGTTCCCAAGGCTAGCGCGAGATAAAGGGCTGAACGACGTCGGCCATGGGCGACGTGATTCAGGCCAGTATCCATGGTCCCAGTGGCTTTGCAAAACCTGAACCAGTTTAGGGGTCTTGAATGACGACAGCCACGGGCGATGCGATTCAAAACAGAACCCCATAACTCAGTTAAATGCATGTTCAAAACTGTACTTCGAGGACGAGGATTTCCACTTGACCGGATCGCATTGTGTTGTGTTTTGTGCGATCGTGGACCTAAAGTGATAGTTGTTAACGCTTGACACCCTACGTCAGTGTAGGAGTGACACAGTGCCGGTGTGGGAGTGGTGGGGTGACGTTTAGTGAGAGAGGATCACCTGGTGTACTCCGGGGTATAGCTAGTACCAGTGTGGGGGTGGTACACTACGGAGTGTCACTCGTAGCTGGGAGGAGGCAGAACCACCTAGAGCTAGACAGGTCGGAGTAGCTAATGTGCTATCCGAGGGGTTGTTGCTCCGTCCAGTGGGTCGATGTTTTTCGGCATTCGGCTGCTTGTTTGTGTGTTTTGCAGGAACGCTGGTTGTGGACTCCGGTGTTGAGTCGAGTGATTTTAGAGTTATGCATGTTGCATCTTCGAATACATGTATTTCATATTGAAATTTGGGAACTGTGTTTACTGCTTACTTATTTAATTGTCTATATTCGTGTTATTGCACTTGTGGGTGCGTGAGTGGGTGGTAGGGATCGGAGGATCCCTACTGAGTCCATTTCGATGAAACTCACCCTTGCGGTTTTAGATAAAGGTTCCAAGCAGGCGTAGCGTAGAGGGTTTTGTCTCGGGTTGCGCGCCAGCAGCCACTGTTCCGGGATATGCCCCGATGTAATTGTTCTTTTAACTTTCAGGTATGTACGCATAATTATTTCATTTCAGTTGGATTATGTAATTATTTGCTGAGTCAAGTTGAATTGTAATAATTTTTAATTCATGCACTTTCTTTACAATTCGATGTTGTGTGAATTGTTTAGCTTAGTTTATCATTTATTTTCCAGACTTATTTGAGATCCTAGTTCGGTTTCTAATTTTAATGATTCGGTACCCATTTAGTAATCAGATTTCCGATTATAGGGTGACGGGTCGTTACACATTCAATCCATCCATCCTTGAGGACTATACATACACCAAGCTACTAGGCAATGAAGTATTATGGTCTTGCATACTGCAACTTCAGGGAGTCAAAAAAGGGTGCCTCTAGAGCCAGAGTGGGTGCCTTTCAATAGGATCAATAAGATATAGAATTCTCATAGGAAAAAATGGGTGCCTCTAAAGCAGATGTGTCCTATTTAAAGGCTCCCAACTCCTCTCTAATTCTTGCCAAGATCAGATTCCAAATCTCTTAAACTTTAATTAAATTCTGAGTTAGTTAGATGTCCAACTAGCTCTCGAATTTACTAAATTACAATTTTAATTCTAACAGAACCCAGTTACATCTAGCCTAGAAATGTTGACTTTTGCAGCTAATTGATCTCCTTCTAATCGTTCAAATCTTCCAACTCGACCCACTACTAACTGACTGCATCAAATGCTAATCAGACAAAATAACTAACTTAACTGTGAGTTAACTGTCTAATAGCTATGTTGCTAATCAAATTCCACTGATCTTTAATTAAATAATTTGCTCAATTAACACTTAAGTTGATTGATGGCTTATTCTTCATATTAATTTTCAGATACTTATTTACCAGGGCATAACACTCTAAGTGTTATGAGCAAATATCAAGTAGGTTCAGTTGTCCTATATTGGAAGGCTACAAAATATATAATTAAGTACTTGAGAAGGACTAATAATCTATTTTTGGTTTATGGAGGAGGAAACTTGAAACCTTAGGGATATATTGACTCAAGCTTCCAGCCAATTGTTGATGACAACAAATCAATGTCAAGGTATTATGTTTACATTGAATGGAGGACAGTAAGTAGGAAGAATTCCAAACAAGAGACCAACCGACGATTCGACTATTGAGGTCGAATACATCATGGCTACTAAAGCAATCAAGGAAGCAGTCTGAATGAAGATATTAATTATATCTAACTATCAATTAAGACATTTTAACTCATGGTAATATAAATGATCTTTAGACCTAAAATGTAAAAATTATCTTGCAAGTGGATCAATAAACTTGATACTTGATACTTATGGACTTTTCTTGAAGGGTTAGTATATCTAGTGTCCGTGTTCAATGTAATACATATGAAGGTAATTGGGTAGTTAATAAGGAATTATTCACTGTTAATATAAATTGAGAAAGAATGTTGTATAGTATCATGCTCGAAAAAAATGCTTGGCCAACACTAGATATCTCACTAGAAAGGAGTTTCTAAGGATAACCGTCATGAGCATAGGAACTATCATATCAAATACAAGGAGTTTGTTAGTAAAATCATACTCCTTATTTTATCGGCAACACTATATGATGGATTATAATCACATGATAATTGTGGATTAAAAGATTTCCAATTGAATTCTGAATCCACTATATTCTCTGAGGGTCATGGCGCATTGCTTGATATGAACTATGATCAGTGAGCATACTTAAATTAATTATGAGATAATTAATTTATAAGATTACACACATAATAGATAATTGATTTATGTGAATTAAGAGTTAATTTGGAATATTAGAAAAAATTCTAATATTAGAGGACCCACTGTCAACTCAATATTAAGTCTAGAGAGTCATACACATAAAAGTTTTCAGAAAGACCGAGAAATAAAAAAATATAAAAAAAATATTAAGTTTTGTGAAAAATCGAAGTGAGTCTATACATAGAAGGTAAAAGGGAGACCCAGGCTAAGCATCAAAGTTCTCCAAAGCCACCTCCCTTCTTCTTCTTCTTCTTCTCTCTCTCTCTCTCTCTCGATCTCTCGATGCAGCACTCTCCCAAGGCTGGCGGCTCCATCCCTCTCTTCCATCATCTCTTCTCTCTAGCCGTAGAGATCATAGATGGAGATTGCTTCCTTTTCATGGGGAAATTCACTGCGCGACATGTTTGCTGCTGACTATAGGACTATCTAGACATCTTTGCTGACGTACAAGCCGTCCAATCTAACTTTGCAAACATGTTTGCTGCATGACATGTTTGCTGCTGATTGTAAAGCATTCCATTGAATCTTACATTTAAAATTTGAAGATCTACAATCTTGGCAAAGTTAGATTGGGTCTGTACATGTGTTATTTATTCCATTTCATCAAATTCGCACGGATTTGAATTTGAAAACAAATATATGTTTTTCTGCTATATTGAAAACTAGGATTTCCTCACAGAAAACAGGTGAGAAAAGCAAGAAATAGGAGTCAATGGAGGGAGTGCTAGTGGTCAGAGTTGAAACCCCGCCCTTGCTGTGCTGCTTGTCACCGTAGACAGAAGAGGTGAGAACCTACTCCCCACATATTGTCTATATGTTTGGCTCCAAGAAAGGAAGAAGAGAAGAAATAAATGCTTCTCATTCTTGATTGCTGCTAGTCATTCATTAGAATATAAGCCAGGCAATAATAAAGTACATCCATGGTGGCAACTATGACAGCAGGATATGCATTGGAGGACCCTAGTGTCGCATGAGAAGATAACAAGGATTCTCTTGAAAATTATGGTAATCTTATAACATTGTTCAAATATGGGATACAACGGACCCAAAAATAGGGATAAAATTTTGAATAAAATATTTTCAACGTGAAATATTAACAAAAGGGAAAAAAAACCGTGTACCTATACTCTCGAACACCTAGCACCTTCTTAAGAAGTGTCTTAACAAGTGAACGACATTCTTTGAACAGAGTATGTTTTGTACCCTACTCGAAGCCTTGTCAAAAAACTAAATATGGAGGAACGATAAATGATCTATTAACGGGAGTAATGTTTGTTGTGCGGCATGGGGTGCAATCCAAAAAGATTAAAAAAATTAAAAAGTTTTATGGTTGGCTCCATAATTCTCGATATATTTGTATAATCTGATCTCCAATCTGATGACCTAATAACTTCAAAAAAAAATCAAAAGTTAAATCCAATTTTATTAGACTTGGTTCATTAAGGGTGTCTCTTTTATTGTTCATTGGAATTCAATTTTTAATATTCTTTGAGTCATCTAATCAGAGATCAAATTAAATGACTGTGCCGATATAGATGGAGTGGACCATAAAAAAAATAAAAATTATTATTTTGAAGCTGCACCTCTCGTATGGTACAGTAAATATCACCCATCAATTGGTGGATAGACGAAGTGGCATCCGGAACACAAATTAAAGGGCCGGAGTTTGATCGGGATGAAGGCGCGGGATGAGTGGGAGGAGGAGACGAAAACCAAAGGATTCCCCGATAAAATTCCGACGCCGACGCCTCCGACCGATCGCCTAAAATTCGGAATTCCACGCCACACATGCCAGAGGATGGCGGTGGGAGCTGTTGGACGTGATGTTGGGCAGTCAATTGGAATGGGTTTCGGTTCGCCGGGGACCACGCCCACACCAGGCACGTGCGCTCTCCCTCTGGGGCTCGCCCATCGCGCCCGTCCATTAATGACTGGTCGGTCGATCCCTGCGCGTGCGTCTTTGGTTTGAGATTGTTAGTTGTCACATCACGCACGCCATGGGAGGGAAAAGCGGTTGGCCCGCCCCGTGCTTGTCAGCAGGGCCAGGACGCACTTTGTCCTCTGCCTGTGCCTGTCCTTTCCTTTATTCTCCACGTGCGTATTTCCTTCCCTCCGCTCCTCATCTCAAATCTCTCAATTACCTTACCCGGTGCGGTGGGACCCTCACACGTCCACCATCCTCTAGGGGGCACCAACTGTACCCAACAGCGACAGCCAGCGGACCAGTAGCATTTGCAACGTCTCTGTTTCGCCGCAATAGTGACGATTCTCGGGTACACTCGCTAGCTAGTTTTCTAGTAGCTTCCTTTAAAGGGAAAGGTGACGAGATTTAGGAGATGTTTGTTTTTAAGTAAAACAATGTAATTTAAAGTAATTATTTTATTTTACAGTGTTTTCAGTCGTTTAGAATAATATAAAGTAAAATTCTGTCTAAATTTTGTTTGTCCACTCGACAGTCTAATTCTCTTTTTTTAGTTTACAATAAAAATTCAATGTAAACCAAAACAAGAAGATTAAAACATTCCTCTTATTTTATTTTATAAACAATCAAACAAATATTTTTTGATTTTAAAACAAGAAAATTTTACTTGTTTTGAAACCAATGATTTTAAAACCGGTGATTTACAAAGTTTTACATTAAAACAAATAGCCCCTCAAAGGATACTTGGGAAATAATAATTATGCTTAGTTGTTGCCGGTGTGAGACTTGCAATCTTTGATATACTTAGTGATAAATATCTTTAAACAATAAAGAACAACATTAAACATTGAGAAAGTTCCAAATTAAATGTTCTCTGTTAAAGAGACAATGTAAATATTTGTTAGCATAATATCTAATTAGAGCTGTGTGATTTTAAGTGGGTCAGACTCGAAACTTAAGCAGGCCAACTCGATAGCCCAGTCAACTTAAATCTTATCAAACTCAGGTTTGCATTAGGGTAGGACTCGGGACATTTTAACTAGATCCAGCCTCAATCTCGAAGTGGGTTTGTTTGGGAGGTCATAAAACCCAGTTAAACTCAAGCCTAGCTAACATTCATCTGTATAAAAGAAAATTGATATCACTAGGATGTGTCTCATTCACTTTAGTTACTTTGTCAAGATAGATATACGATTTCATTTGTCTTTTAGAATAGAAAATTCAATAGTGAGAAAAAGAAATTAAGAATGCGAGATGTTTTTAGATTATAACTCAACTAAACCCATGTCTGCTTGATCTAATCTGGTGAAAGTCAGGTTAAACAAATAGAATTAGATTGAATTGGAACATTATTGAATAGTCTAAAAAGGGTTGGAGAAGGTCAAATTAAGTAGACTAAAGTTGAGTATCACTTAACATGAATTACATTAAAGATTAACTTTTACCGGACTAATCCCCTAGGAGTTGCAATCCCGCATCATAGGAAAAGGAATAAGGAAAAGAAGGAACTCATCGAGAGGCATTAATGAAGAGGTTGCCGCGCCAAAACACTAATCCTACTTTCATGATATCACAGATACCATGACAAGCGGGGAGATAAATTGCTACAATTAAAGGTGCAACGCAGACAGGATGATCGATATTGAAAGTCAATTTAACTGACTCAAACTAAGGAATTAATCAATTTTGGACTGGACCCATCTCAGATTCAACTCAATTATAGTGCAAATATATAAATTTGCCAAGTTGACTTGACCAGATTCATTGCTGATTGTTGACGTACGGATGCAAGTTCAGATTATCGTTATATTACCAGACGTTAATACTTCGGAATAATATATAGGCTACAGTTCTATCATTACTTCATGCAATCAGATTAGCTAGATAAACTGGGGCCTGCACAAACACTAGAAAGATTAGAAAAACTGAGTTCAATCCAATTCGATTAAACCTTGTCCCAACTCAACTAAATTTGTATTGAGATAAGTCAAGTTAAAGACACATCTACTCCACTTCGAACAGACTGCATCCTTGCATACAAATACCATGATTTATGAAGCTAGAGTTCTGCACTTAAAAAACTTGGACATGATCATAGTTGATCTAAGAGCGCTATGACTTATCAGTTTTCCATGCTATTATCTTCTATCTCTAGACTCTCGTGATATCTCATGATATCGACTTGGGGCATAATGATTAACTCGTATATATGTTTCACTGAGAACAGGTGGAACTCACTCGCAGTGTCCGGGTGCTGTTCGGGTCCGGCAGCAGTCCCTGTTCTCGCACGCCACTTGCCAATTTCCTATCAGACTATGCATGCACTCACCATGCCACAACGAGATACTCCCCCCCACTCCTACTACGTCACTTTCGCCTCTTGTACAGGCACCCTGTTGCTCCTCCCTGTTCAGTGTTGCCCGGCTCACCTTGATCCTATACAAATCTATTATTCTAAATGGTACACGGACTTACAGCTAATGAATGTAGTACAAGAAGCCGGTTAGGAACAGAGTAGGGTCGGTAAAGATTTGGAGAAGCCATATAAACTACGTAGAAACAATAGTTTTCGGCTCAGTTACTGGGCAAGTAAAAGTTAAGTTGGTTCTGTCTGATTCATTTATGGAGTCGAGTACGCTCGTTGCACAGTTTGTAGATATCCGCCTGGTAACTAACGTAAAAGAAAGGGTTTCTATCTCCTCCTTAAGTAGCTGAACTAATTTCATGAATAGTAGTAATCGAGTTGAGTTCATCAAGTATTTTCGGAGCTCTAGCCGAGCTCGTAAGTACTCAGAATCATTAAACAAGGTCGAACATGGACAGAGTAAAACTCAGATCATGTTCATGTTTAAACGTTAAAAATTTACAACCCCCCCCCAACCCCCCAAAAAAAATAGAAAATTATTGTTAACCATTTCCCACTGCTAAGCTATTAGACTAGATAGGTGTCCACAACTCCACACGCCTTTCATTTTGGCCCTCCCAACACGCTATACTCTGCACATAATATCCCCTGCCACTTTCCCTCCCAATACTCTGTAGTCTGTACATGCATCTCTTTCCTCTTGCCCTGCTTACAAAGCAACACATGAGAGAGAGAGAGAAAGAGAGAGCTGCCCATCTAAATAACAGAGTTTTTTTTTTTTAAAAAAAAAAGGTTACCGCCGCTGCCCATCAAAATTTCCTAGCGCCTCACGTCCGTACCGGTTAAATTTAGCTATAATAACAAACAAAGAGCAGAGGGCGAGGCCGGGCTCATCCTTTTCCAACACCTCCAGTGAACGAACAAGCGGCTCTCTCTGCTGCTTCTGCTTGCCCGCGTCCCTCCATGGCCAAGTCTGGCCGGTGGCGTCCTTGCACTGCCCTAGCGCTTGTCCTGGTCTTCCTCCGCCTCCTCGAGGGTGGCGTCTCGTCCTTGTCGCCCTCCCCTTCTGCTCCCTGCTGCCACATTGCAGCAGGCGGTGGCGCCGTCCCCGTGCGCGCCCTGTCCCGCAAGAGAAGCAATGGCAGTGGCAGGGGATGCCCATCGCCGTGCCAGGCGCCGCCTCCCCTGGTCAGGGACGAGGAGGAGGAGGAGGAGGAGGAGGAGATGACGGAGGCGATCATGGCCATGGTGAGGGCACCGGAGACGGGGAAGTGGCTACGGGGGCTGCGGCGGAAGATCCACGAGTACCCGGAGCTGGCCTACGAGGAGGTGGAGACAAGCCGGCTTATTCGGGAGCAGCTGGACGCCATGGGGGTGCCATACGTGTATCCCTTGGCGGAGACCGGCGTCGTGGCCTCCATCGGCCGCGGTGGGCCTCCCTTCGTGGCCCTTCGCGCCGACATGGACGCTCTCCCCATCCAGGTCCTCCTCCGCTTCTCTGGAACAGAGCATAAAACTCGATGATGGTTTTGCTCTTTTACGTTTCCTTCCTCCTCTGTTCTTTTGTTCCTTTTGGAATCCCGTCCTCCTTTAATCCGCAGCTGCTTTGGTGATCTGTAAAAGATCTCCCTCCAGTTGCCTTGCCACCGACTGATTCGGATTTCTAACTGTAGATGAAAAAAAAATTCTGGGATCATCGGGTTCTACCCTGTTCTAGCATTCTCTTTTTCTTATGGTTGGTTTCACGTCTTCTGTGCAGTGTATTGTAGTTTTTGTTTTTTTAATCTTTCTTGCCGTGCTTTTCCCTCCCTTGTGTTGGAATTGGTGGTGCACGTAGGTCTCAAATGGTGCCTCTTGATTCTTGTACGACAGGAAGCGGTGGAATGGGAGCACAAGAGCAGAGTCCCCGGGAAGATGCACGCGTGCGGGCACGACGCGCACGTGGCGATGCTCATCGGCGCGGCCAAGATACTCAAGAGCCGCGAGCGTCACCTCAAGGTTCGGTGGCTTGCCCTCTCTTTGCTGCCTAGAGCCTGCTGTCATCACTTCCGCCTGGGAAGGAAGTGGGATGAATTTTTCTTTTTCCCCGTCCCTCTGGAAGCTGTATACACCATAACCATGCAGTCAGGCATGCTAGAAAGCAAGTTGTTTGCAGGGAGATTTGTATCCTGCTTACACGTAAACAAGCCCTGCATGTAACATATGCCACCGAGTGGCGGATCCAACGTTAGCTCAAGATCTTCCTGGCCCAACTTAGGATTCATGTAATCCAGCTTAAAACCCCACTGACAAAATTTCTACGTCTGCCACCGAAAATGGAAAGATTACTGTGATATATATGATCTATTAAGATAGATCTCAAGAAGTGTTCACAACAAGAGCAGATATTTCATGTACAGTATCAGGAACAACCGCTCACTCAGCATGTACCTGTTGCAAACCACTAGTATATTTTGTACTCTTAATGTCATTTGCATGGCTCCAGATCGCTGCATTTGTCTTGTTAGTCATGGAGACCTGTGATCTCCTCAAAAGGACAGAAATTTCTAAATGTTCTGCTTCATGGAGGACTGAACCCAACTGTTCGACTTGCACTGCAATAACAGGGTACGGTCAAGCTGCTGTTTCAGCCGGCGGAGGAAGCTGGGATTGGTGCCAAACGAATGATCGAAGACGGCGCACTGAAGAATGTCGAGGCCATCTTCGCCGTGCATGTCTCGTATGAGCATCCGACTTCTGTTATCGGCTCCAGGCCTGGCCCGCTCCTGGCTGGGTGTGGCTTCTTCAAGGCAGTGGTTAGGGGAAGAAGAGGACTCGCTGGGAATCCACACCGTTCTGTGGATCCTGTTTTGGCTGCTTCAGCCGCTGTAATCAGTCTGCAGAATATTGTCTCGCGAGAAGCAAATCCCCTGGACTCACAGGTGAACCCTCATTCAAATATTTACTCTTGGAGTCGAACTCATAAGTTTCAGATTAAAGAAAAAGTTCAGTTTATTTAAAGAAATGACTGTGGTAACTTCTCACCTGCGTACCTTTTTCAGTGTTTTTTTCTTTTTCTTTTTTTTTTTTCCGGATGATGGCCCAATAGTTGGGCACTAGAATTCCTGCCAGAGTGAGCAGGGATCGACCCTGACAGCAGCCAAATTTTCCCCAAAGATGGGATATTTCCGCACAGCGTGCACTGTTCCAACCCACACGAAGGGTGACCTTTCTGCGGGTCGAACCCGCGCCTCCCCGTTCTGTCCATTCGTGCTACTGCATGTGGACTTTTTAGGGTTTTATTTGGTACTTGAATAAAGCCCCATTGGATCTCTTTTCACTAGTTCCTTCGTTTTAGGTCCATCTGGAAATAGATCCACCTTTAAATATTAGAGAAATATTCTGACTCATCTTAAACAATCTTTTTTCTGAATCTTTATGTTCTAGTCTTTGAATCAACATACAGTTAGCTATAACTGAGAAAATCACTCAGTAATAACAAGCATATATTTGGCATCTGACTGTAAAAAAGATGGCAGATTCTCTCTCTCAATTAGGGATGATGTTTCTGCTCCCAAAGACTTTGGTTTATTTCCCTGCTGTACTTCTTTAAAGAGAATCACACATACTGTGCTACACTATCAGCTACTGTCATCACTTCTTTGACCTGTTTTCCTAAAGACTGTCAAACAAAAATCTCCGTTACAGTGTGTTCTGACAAACTCTACCATCAATATCACTGTTTCCAACCATGAAAGATGATGGTTTTATTCTCTGATATTCATCTGCTTCAGGTGGTCTCGGTAGCATCATTCAACGGAGGCAGCGACCTTGACCTGATCCCAGATTTTGTCACCCTTGGTGGCACATTCAGGGCTTTCTCTAATACAAGCTTCTACCAGCTCCGACAAAGAATAGAGGAGGTACGTACCAGAATGCATTTTCCTCAATTGGATCCCCTAAATTTTATCTTCAACATTCTTGTCTGAAGCCTTATTGATTGGCTGTGGAGAGCTTTTCACATGACAGCTGGTATCCTTGGACAGGTGATCGTAGAACAAGCTAGGGTTTATAGATGTACAGCTGCTGTTGACTTCTTTGAGAAAGATTATCGATTCTATCCGCCCACAGTGAACAATGAATTTATGACTGAGCACGTGCGGAGGGTGGCCATTGATCTTCTGGGCCCCAACAACTACAAGGTGGTACCACCAATGATGGGTGCAGAAGACTTCTCCTTCTACTCGGAGGCCATCCCAGCAGCCTTCTTTTATATAGGAGTACGTAACGAGACATTAGGTTCTATCCATACTGGCCATTCTCCTTATTTTATGATCGATGAAGATGTGCTCCCAATTGGAGCTGCAGTTCATGCTGCAATAGCAGAGAGATACCTCAAGGATCATGACTTCAACCTGATCGCTGACGGAGTTATATGAAAGTAGGTCCACCCAGGACTCTTATCATTATATGGCATCAGCAGAAAATGTCTGCTCTGCTCACATTAACTGCAAAAGGCTGTCTGCTCTACTTATCTGTCGATGGTAAAGAGTGAATCAGAATGTTCTTCCATCTCCCCAAGCTATAGAAATCTTGGGGAGCACATGTGATTCAATGCAGTAGTGGACGTTGTATTTGATCAAGATCAGGTGCTTCGTCCATTGCCTATCATTTAGTCATTATTTTTCTTGGTTGATTTTTAGAAAATTTAGCTCATTTTTATTACTACAAGGGCTCTCACAATCTACAAGGTGTTTTACACGTGCTAAGGTTAGGAAATTCTGTATTAATGGGTGCCAGGCTTCCCAACGAAGGCAGTCTCACTGGTTAAACAACAAGCATGGCTCAGCTGGTACGTGGGATTTTGGGAGGGTGGGTTCCCAGGTTTGAAACTGTGTGGATGGGGTGTTCTCTGATTTTTATGAACAGTTTCCTGTTGCAGGGACCTCAAGAAAAAGGACAATGTGAAACAAAATTTCACGGAATTTTGATGTGGCCATGCCAGCTCACTAAGTGGGTTGCATACGGGGGACCATGAAAGAGTGTTGATGAAACAGGTGCAGAAGTCTCAGATGTATCTGATTCTAGCTCCCTTGCCAAATCCATGTAGTATCTGACAGGTTGTCAAAGAAAAAAGAACTCTGGGTGAAGATAGTGTGTTTTGTTCGTTTCTGCAACTTGTCTGAATAAAGGTCCATATGGATAGGATGTTATACTGTAGTTTCCCATGAAAGCATTATTTGTGATTGGCTAAGAAACATTACTGTTAATGCCATTGCTGCATACAGCTTAAGAGAAAAATAAAAAATAGCATCATGACATTAACTAAAGAGAATAAGAATCCAAAGAAAATAGGGGCAAAACTATTAGAATTTTCTCTGTACTAAAATGAAGATCATGGAAAAGCATGTAACAGATTATCTTCCTTTTCATACGCTTTCTTCATATGAGAACCATTATTTATGTGCTCGGTGAAAGTGATGCAGAGTCTACAACTAGTTGCAAGGAAAAAGGAAAGTTTCAAGATTGTAAACATTCAGTTATACTTGCATGATTTCTAGCGATAGTCCACTGAGTTAATTTTGAAATGAGAAGGCACCAGCAATCCAAGCCGTCGTACATGTTAATCAAAGAGGGTGTTACAACTTGAGCTCACAAAAACTAGAGACCATATAATACACTTTTTTTCATTTTTGTTAGGTAATCATTGATCTATACAATATATGTTAATAGAAATCTTGTTATAAGGGAATCTTCCCTTTTGATTCCTTTTGTTGGGAAGAGGTGGTTACAGATATTTTACCTAATACAACTGCTGTAGGATCCATCTCACCTTCCTTTACATGGTCCTCTTTCTGTCTCTTCCCCTCAGTGTGAAACACTTTTCCCTGAAGATTAAGTATAAGATCCCTCCTCATTAGCTGACAAAGTGCGAATACTATGAATGGAAAGCACCTCAACCTAAGCTAGGCTTTTGGAAAACCAAAGACAGCCTGAGCAAGCAAGCCTGATATCTAAATTAACATTACCTAACACCATTATTCCTTTAACATTGCAAGTGCAACAAGTCTATGTGAAACAGAATATGTTTCATGTTTAGAAGGATAATGATGTTTTCTTTCAACTGAAGAATAAGTGTTTTTCCTTTTATATTGACAAATAATAGGCCAGGGTTGTCAATGCTTTCATGGGAAAAAGTGAATATTTGATGCTTCCTCAACGATCAGACAGCCAAGGCCCTGAGTGCATGACTTCCTCAATAATCAGCTAAACACATTGCCAACGGCCTGAACACAGGTAATTCAAAATCATAGAACCTATCCATAGGTAGACAAAATCTGCATGTTCTTCTCTAACGGAAATTCTTGTGTAGACCAGCTAGTTTAAACCGGGTATGATCCTGTCTAGGAGGAAATTGTCCTGATTGGAGTTGGATGAAGTAGTGACCTCCAACAAGACCTCTTATCCAACATCTTCAATAGTTGAATTTACCCAGACTTCTTTGATTGAGACTTGAACCTTTGAGAGGCTTGACAGGTCCTAGAGTGCCAGGTTATCAAATAGCAGCTGGTTAAATCCACTTAACCAGAAGCTTCAGATAAGGAATGAAAGAGGATGGAGTGTCTCCAATAAATGCTTCAGCTGTTTGGTATCTGGCCACTGCTAAAAGAGAGAGGGATGCCACTATGTCATCTATCTGCAGTGTTAGATTGAAAGGGTAGGCTGGCAATGAGCTGAGCCGCTCACGAGTAGCTCGAGCACAGCTCGATTTAGGCTCAACTTGGCTCAGCTTGAACAAGTTAACGAGTCGAACTCGAGTCTAACACATAGCTCGACTGCTTAAATGAGCCGAGTTCGAGCTTGGTTACACTCGGCTCGATAACCCGGGAGCTGGCTCAGATGAAAATAACCAATTAAATTTATTATATGTTTTACCAACACAACCCACAAAACTGGGTAGACACGGCAGATTCTACCCCACAAACTCACATTACAATGCTTTACACAACTACTATGCAAATGGATAACTATGAACCCACAAAAAAGATTTAGATTTCTGGTACAAGACTAAAAGTCCCTGACGGAACCACATGTGGGTTCTACGAGGGACATTTAGTCTGGTATCCGGTATCTTTGTTATCCCCCTGCCCCCTTTGTCTATAAAAATAGACCCCCACCCTACCTTTCTCAGTACCCAGGGCCTGTGGGCTAGATCAAATGTGGGTTTAAAAGAAAAAGCCTGCTGAACGTTCTGTTGCATTGTGCAGCAGTCTGGGCTTTTGGGCCAGACTAAGCAGAAACAAAAACTAAAAAGTCTCTTGGTTTATACGACAGTCTTGGCCTGTGAACAGGACTAAAGGTGGGCCAAGTTGGGCTCATGTTGGGCTCGAGCTCGGCTCGAACTCAGTTTTCCCTTTCCGAGCTCGAGCTCGAGCTCGGCTCAGCTTGTTGCCACCCCTAGCCAAGGGTAGTTTTGCCACAACAAAAAAGGCAGGAATGTCAGACAAAGAACAACGGATTCTCAAACCTAAATATCAATAGAAACCAACTTCTAACACAGAGGAGATAGATTAGGTAACATGACAAAAGCATGGGACTCACTTTTGCTTAAATGACATACGAGTTGGATTCTGCATGGGGTGAGATGTGCCTAGAGAAGCAGTGAGGTAGAATAGGTTCGTGGATGACATGGAGATGGGAACTGTGATTTACTCTTCAGTCTACATGAAGCTTCTACAACATGGGCCACACTCCAATCTGTTGAACGCCACAAGAGTACTCATAATTCCCTGATTTGGGAGGGAGAATCTTTGTACAAAGGGATAGCAGGTGGAAGATGACTCCAATCAAAGGGACTGGTCTTTGTATGAGATGGCTGAGAGTGCAAACGAGGGAGAGTCTGAGGGAGAGAACGATGGCAAAGTTTTAAAGGATTGTTGTGGGGACAGCGAGACGAATCATGCTGCTTCATGGTTGAAGATTGCAGGTCTGTCTTCTGGAGGACACCGCCAACTAGATCATGGTATGGAATATGGCATAAAGGAGAGGCGAAGGACTACCAGCCATTGAGCTTAGTGGGATCGGAAGCCTTCAGGTGTTTGGGCAAGGGTCATCAAGCAGTCATGTGTTGAAATGCACTTGTTTGTTGGAGATGCAAATCCGTGGGAGAGAGGAGCTTTCTCTACAAGGATCGGAATCCGGTTGATATGGGAAAGGATGACCGGAGCTTATCACAGTTTCAAGTTTGCAAGATGCCGAGAGTAGACAGTCAAGATAATATGAGGCTTGTAGAAGCATCTTGGTTTCTATATTTCCATCAAAATCTTTGAGCATGGAAATGTTGTTTGGTTGGTAAATTTCTGAATGGATCATAAGATAGGTGAGAGCTCGTGGACTCTTTAAGGCATTCCTAACGAGCAGAATATTCATGAAAACTTAGTATCTTAGATTCTCAGCATATATTCATCTTCTTATCCAATGCAAATATTTGGCTCCAAGTTCCAAGCAAGCCATGTGCTCAGCTCAAAACTTCCCTTGCTCATTAGTCAACTTGGGATGACCCATTAGACACTAATGTAGTTATGCAGGGGCCTCTTGTTTGGTGTCGTTTGATTGATATTTTACTTTAATTGTGAGGCGTTGAAATCTTTAGTAGCATCGTAGCACAATTTGGAGTTATTAAAGACGTTAATGGAAAACAAAATCATTGAGCAACTTGGCATATGCTTGGCTAGTTATGGAAGTCAATCAAGATGTCAACTTTTTTTTTTAAGTGGTTAGTACCACAATTGTATTAAAATGTAAAAGATAGGTACAAAAGAAGGAGGGGATTTACAAGTATATCAATATCCACCATCCAAAAAAAAGGGGGCACCGAGAAGGTGCTAACACCACTCAACTTCCCAACAAATAAAAAGGAGGAGTGTTAAAACAATCCCCTTTACAAAAAGTTGAAGCTCACTCCCGCACTCTAGAACAAATAAACCACCCAACTGACTCCGAAGTTGAAGCCTTATTCTTGACGATGCATCGGTTCCTTTTGCTCCAAATAGCCCATATCGTAGCATGTAGGATAAGCCACAGAATGAGCCTCTAGTCCTTCGATATTGTATGCTCTCTCCAAAAGGTAAACAAGGTAAAGATGGAATCCCAATATGGCAAATTCAGATTCAGCTTGGCATTCAAGAGCTGTTAGACCTCATCGGTGACGGAACAGCCTGAAATAGATGGTCCTCAGTCTCATCAGCCATACCACATAGAGGGCAAGTAGAGGGTATCCCATCAATATAACGAGCTAGTCTTTGTTGGGTAGGAAGCCTCCCGTGACATACATGCCACAGTAGGATCTTTGAATTTCAAAAGAGATTTAGATTTCCAAATCACATAAGCAAGAGGAAACCTGAGGCCACTATCAACCAGTATCCGATCAAGATGTCAACTTATCAGGGTTGATGCAATTGTATTAGGGTGAGAATGCATTCCAGATAGATATAAGAGTTGAATCATTTGCAAATAGTTCTCTATATAGAATGGGTTGGACATACAAGGAGGTAATCTAAGCATACAAGGTGATCAAAGCTTACAGAGGCTCTAAGGAAAGATTGAAGAAGAATGAGTCAACTTACTTAAGACATGTTGGCTCATGAAGAAACTAAGTGGTCTATTCTTACACTTGGTGTTCACTTGGTGCATGAACACATCTCCTCAATGACATAGATGAAGAAGGTAAACCATAATCCTATGGTTGATGTCAATTGTACCATTGAGAAAATTGTCTTAAATCCTATAGTTAATGTCAATAGTACCATTGAGAAAATTCTAGTAATAGATAAAGATAATTAGGGACCATAATTGTAAAGGTGTTGCTTAAGTGCACACCATGGCACCTTTAATGTGACAAGGTAGAGAGGTACCTATCTTCGGGTTAAGAAAGGCAGGCAAGGTGCCCGCTGAAGCTGCCCACTTAGCACACTCGGGCACCTAGCAGGTGCTTATCCCGGTCCGACTCGTGAAAGATCTAAGTGCACTAAGCCGGCGCCTGGCCTAGTCCAACCCATAAAGGATCTATGGATCCTTTACACTTAAAACCCCCCAACTTGAGTCTCGACACACCCGACTTGACCCTTCCCGTTCACACTCGTACAATGTCCCAACGATAGGGTTTGTCATTGTTGCCGCCTTCGCCAGTCACCGTTGCCACCATCTTCACTGGTCACCATTCGCCGTCACCGTCCAATGAGGGTGCTCTCTCTCTCTCTCTCTCTCTCTCTCTCTCTCTCTCTCTCTCTCACACACACACACACACACACACACACACATCAGATACGTAGAGGGCCAAAGGCCTCTTTGTCTGTCACTATTTGTGTCTCTCTAATCTCTCTCATCCTCCTAATCACACATACATACACACTCTCACTATCACAATGACATATGACATAGGGCCAAAGCCATCCTTTCGCTCGACTCTCACTCTTTGTCTCTCTTTAAGCTCTTTCGCTCTCACTCTCTCTGTCAGTGACAATGTGATGGGTTGAAGCCCTCTTTAGTATACATTTTAAGGAGACGCTTAAAGTCTCTGCCTAGGCACTACTTAAGCTGCCACCTTAATGCCTAATCATTTAGGTGCCCCCTGAACACCTTGGATTGCCTTAGTGCCTTGACAACTATGTTAGCGGCAAGTTTGTAATTTTTGTAGACATCACTTGGAAAGAAGCTATAGAAGAACTTGCGTCCCAAATTGTCATGGGACATACAAATGGTTTATCTAAACAATGTAGGCATACCCCTTATGTTTATCAGTGTAATGTTCAAAGTCGCATGGTTTCATTACCTATAAAGTAGCAATTGCCGATCGGAAGGGAACACCCAAGGGTGATAATAGGAAGGTGTATTGTCTACATTTTGTGCAAGGGATTCATGGAGATGACAAAAAAAACAGGGATACTACTTTGCAGAAGCTAGGATTGCAACATATTATTCTTGATAGAAAGACCTGTATGACAAGCATGAGCGATTGTGGAGTGTCCCATTTTGAATCACTTTCCACAAGCTACAATAAATTGATAGAAATCAGTATCAGTAGCAATTCAATATTCTTTAGGATTCTTTGAAGAGTCCTATTGAAGATGGACTCCTAGAACATAACAACAGCAAGTTGAGTGGAGATTCTCCACATACATCCAGGGACAAATTTTAGGGGACATGCAAAGTGCAAGCACAAATGATGCGGAACAGCAAGGGGGTAGACCGGAAGTAGGAAGAAGAGAGGGGGGGTGGAGGAGAAGAAGACTAGGGTTCCCATCCCGTCTCGGGAGAAAACACACAACGGCGGCTCTTCATTTCAAAAAATCTTCTTCAATGCTTTCCCACGAGGGGATACATGACAATATATAGACTCCTCAAAGAAACCTTAATAGAAAAATTACTAAACTACCCCTAGGACTCCGAAAATAGCACAAAAACATGTGAAAAATTACAGATAAAATAAAAAGACTCTAAATGGGCCCCTAATGGGCCAAATAAACTGCAAAGTGGATCTTTGACTCCATTCCAGCCGTTCCTGGATCCCCATCATTCTCTCCTGATTCGAAAAAATTCGTCCTCGAATTTTAAAGTGTGCTAGAACAAATATGCGGACAACTGGGACTTCTGGAGGTTGGGCTCGAGCCATGGGTGGCTTGGGTTTAGACCTTGGCTCGGGTGGGGCCTGACCTAGTTCGACCAGGTTGCGAAGGGCCCTAGGCCAGACCGGGTCGAACCAGTTTGACCGGTCCCAGCTTGAAAGGGCAGGAGCCCTTCGTCTTCAAGCTCTCCAACCCTAACAGCGTAAGGGGAGGCGGGGAGGGAGGTAGCGGCGGCCGGCGAGCACGGCGGCGATGATGGCGGAGTGGGACGGCGACGGCGACAGCGCCGGCTGCGGCGGGATCCGACGATGGCAGCGGCGGCGCAGGTAGCAATTCAATATTCTTTAGGATTCTTAGAAGAGTCCTATTGAAGATGGACTCCTAGAACATAACAACAGCAAGTTGAGTGGAGATTCTCCACATACATCCAGGGACAAATTTTAGGGGACATGCAAAGTGCAAGCACAAAGGATGCGGAACAGCAAGGGGGTAGACCGGAAGTAGGAAGAAGAGAGGGGGGGTGGAGGAGAAGAAGACTAGGGTTCCCATCCCGTCTCGGGAGAAAACACACAGCAGCGGCTCTTCATTTCAAAAAATCTTCTTCAATGCTTTCCCACGAGGGGATACAGGACAATATATAGACTCCTCAAAGAAACCTTAATAGAAAAATTACTAAACTACCCCTATGACTCCGAAAATAGCACAAAAACATGTGAAAAATTACAGATAAAATAAAAAGACTCTAAATGGGCCCCTAATGGGCCAAATAAACTGCAAAGTGGATCTTTGACTCCATTCCAGCCGTTCCTGGATCCCCATCATTCTCTCCTGATTCGAAAAAATTCGTCCTCGAATTTTAAAGTGTGCTAGAACAAATATGCGGACAACTGGGTCTTCTGGAGGTTGGGCTCGAGCCATGGGTGGCTTGGGTTTAGACCCTGGCTCGGGTGGGGCCTGACCTAGTTCGACCAGGTTGCGAAGGGCCCTAGGCCAGACCGGGTTGAACCGGTTTGACCGGTCCCGGCTTGAAAGGGCAGGAGCCCTTCGTCTTCAAGCTCTCCAACCCTAACAGCGTAAAGGGAGGCGGGGAGGGAGGTAGCAGCGGCCGGCGAGCACGGCGGCGATGATGGCGGAGTGGGACGGCGACGGCGACAGCGCCGGCTGCGGCGGGATCCGACGATGGCAGCGGCGGCGCAGGTGTGTCGGCCCTCCTCTGCGGCCTTGTCTTCTCCTTCTTCTACTATAGCAATTGCCACGGCCGAGGCCAACGAGGGCGGTGGTGGCTCCGGTGGAGCCAGTTGAGGCGGCGATGCAAGCGGAGGAGGCAGAAGCTGCAGGTCTTCCGGAAGCCCGCAGGATCACCGGCGGAAGCCTGCGATGACAGCCGAAAGAGGCTGCGATGGCACCGGCGGGGCCAGCGGTTGGCTGCGATGGCGCCGGCGACAGGCTTCGATGGCGTCGGTGGCAGTGTAGGTGAGTCCACGCCCTCTCCTTCTCTTCTGCTACGTTGTACTCCCGGTGACGGAGAGAGAGAGAGAGGGGAAGCACAAGGGGAAAGGGCAGCACGACAAAGGGGCCCTTGATGGCATCGGCAAGGGTTGCGGCGGCAGCAAACGCAATAGGCAGCGACTACCACGGCGGTGGGAGTTGCAACCGGAGATGGCAGTGCGGTGACGCAGTGGGGGACCGATCTTGGGCTCTGATACCAAATTGATGCGGAACAGCAAAGGGGTAGACCGGAAGTAGGAAGAAGAGAGGGGGGGTGGAGGAGAAGAAGACTAGGGTTCCCATCCCGTCTTGGGAGAAAACACGCAGCGGCGGCTCTTCATTTCAAAAAATCTTCTTCAATGCTTTCCCACGAGGGGATACAGGACAATATATAAACTCCTCAAAGAAACCCTAATAGGAAAATTACTAAATTACCCCTAGGACTCCGAAAATAGCACAAAAACATGTGAAAAATTACAGATAAAATAAAAAGACTCTAAATGGGCCCCTAATGGGCTAAATAAACTGCACAGTGGATCTTTGACTCCATTCCAGCCGTTTCTGGATCCCCATCAACAAAAGGTCAAGTAGATAAGTTATACTTAATTCTAAGACAAAGTGGTGGATGTTTCTACAATATAATGGTTCAAACTTGTAAGACAATACGAGGGTAATGCTAGGGTAGAAGAGGGGCTAATGGGAATAGAAAAGTAATACATATTGCCGAAAGGTGGTTACCAAATCATCAATAGATGACCAGAACAAAGTGGCAGTGATTGAAGGGATATCTTTTCTGATTTCATGTATATTGTATCATAGAGTCTTCCTTATAAAATGATGGTTGGTGAGGCAAGAGTGGAAATTGTGTGATACCGTGCAAACCAACACAAATTCCTATAACATGTCATTTTGGCCACAAGTGTTGCTCATGATGAGTGGTCAATAGAACTGCAAGAAGTACCACCAAAAATGACTTATTGCACCTTCCTCAATGTGAGGAGGTATGACCAAGTGGAATAAAGGTGCTAGTGTAAGGTCCAAAGGCAAAGCTCAAAAGGTGGGTCAATACCTAAGAAATCTTAATTTGAAAATTTGCATTAAAAAGTGCAAATTAAAGGGAGAGACACATTGTGCCCTCAAGGGAGATGACACCTTCCCGGCCTTTCTTCTAAAATGTGGTCCCTCCCCAATAATGGGTGTTTGGTACCCTATTTGGGTCCAAAGCTTGCTTGCCCCTTTTCCTTGAAGCGTGCTCACATTCCGACCCTGGCTTGTTCACCCTGCTGGCCTCAGAGGGCTTTTTGGGTTCCGAGAGCTACAGAAGATATGCCCACATATAGGTTTCGAACAGCCTTTTTGTATGCTCCCCCGCAAAGGAATAAGATTTCCTCATTCTTTCATTGAGAGAGGCGACTGGTGCCCTCCCTTCTCCTTTCTTATTGGTCATTGATGTACCGAGGCCTCCTTTGCCCCCATTCTTCTTCACAGCTGAAGTAAAATCAACTATATTTACCTCTTTTGTAGAGGCTCCCCGCTCCCTCAGAGCCTTCCCCTTTTCGAGAAATACGGCGGGGTGATTGACAAAGAACATTTAAATCTCCATCACTATATTATTGAGCTGGTCGAAGTTTCTGACATTAGCGCCGATCAGCTTCTCATTTATCTCAAGTTTTAAGCCCTTTTTGCACAGCCTCATCACATCCTCATGGACCAGAGGGTTGTTGCATCTCATACTGAGATTCCGCCATTTCTTGATATAATCGACAGTGGACTCGTTCTTTCCTTACTTTAATGTCACCAATTCAGTGATTATGACCTTTCGCGCCAATACTTTAAAGCGGTCAAGGAATTTCTTCTGCATCTCCTTCCAGTTGCCAATAGAGTTGGGCTTTAATTTGACATACCATTGGAATGGCGTAACTGTGAGAAAGGTAGAGAAGAACCTCAGGAGATAGGCTTCATTAGTAGCCAACTCTCCTAGGTCACTCATATAATGAGCTATATGCTCCTGAGCCGAACCTTCCCCATCATATTTAGTAACATAGGAGCGTTTGCTATGGTCCGGCGGGAGCTTCTTGAACATATGGCAGACTGGAAATGGCACTTTATACAAGTCGAATGTGCTTATCCCTTCGTCCTGTTCTGCCATCTTAGCTTCAACAATTTGTTCAATGAGATGCTTCTGTGATGTTGTTGCATCATCTGCCGAGGCATGCAATTGTTGAACATTATTATTGGGCTCTTGGACCCTAACTTCCTGAATCTCATTAGAGTTGAAATTAACCTCAATAGTATGAGGCCTCATCGCCGCAGGAATGGGCATGACCCTTGGCGGAGGTGGATTCACCGGAGGGGTTGGGGCTACTCTTTGTTGCTCCTTCATTTTTTGTATCAAGCCATACAGTAAGGCTTTTAATTGCTTATTTTCTTGCCTTATCTCCTCTATAGTCTGAAGCTGGACTTGATCTTACGGCTACTATAGAGCACCTCCTGTATCCTGGGCATTTGCTACGCCCTCCTCGACTCCTCTAGCAGCATCGTTGATATCAATTTGGGGTGGCTTTGCCCTCTGGCCTCCTCAGCCTAGCAGGTGCATAGCCTGCTCCATTTGACGGGTTATGGGCCCACCCCTTTGTGCCAAGCTAGCAACATCATTTGGATCCTCCGACTGAGAAGACTACCCGTTGGTGGTGCTAGAAGCATAGCACATGTAGATACGAATGCCATCTTCCGTCATCTTGGCAATCCTTTTCTTCTTTTGAGCTGGCCGAACAAGGGCGCCCAACCTTTTGAAGACAAATGTCTGTTTCTGGACCTACTCCTATGCCTTATAGGCACCTTTCCTCTTTTGACCCTATGAAGATAAGGCCAGATGGTTGGATTAACTGTCTGCCTCACCAGCTCTACAGGTTGGTGAGGTTGTTGTTCTTCTAAGGTGGCCCTAGCCTGATGTATCTTGCAAGCTTCCTCTTTGGTCACCCACATCTTTTTGATGTGAAGGTTCTTGTCCTCCTTAGGATTGCCCCCAACTCGGGGCGCAACATCGCCCCCTTACTCGAGGCACGGCAGGCGTTGGCATGGATATTGGCTCCTATCAAGTATGGGCCTTTGGTGTCCTCTTCTTTTTCTTGAAGGTCACTACATCTTGGCATACCTTTGGTAGGATCCCGAACCGTTTGCAAACCGAAACCATCGAGATATGTTGAGTCTTGGGAATTATGGGCTCTCTGCCATCCAAGTGGATACACATGTTCCCATGGATAGGCTGGGTGGAGAATTTTTGTGTCTCTACCTCTTGTTGGATGAGGAGACTGAAGACACGCTGATGGTGTTAGCGGTGAAGACTTGTCGCAGTCGACTGCCAGTATTGCCCTTCCTAGCGCGAGACTTCTTCACCTGCTCCGGAGCAAGTTCCAGCACTGGAATGACTCCCATAAAATAGGGGGATCTTATCACCACGGAGAAGTCCCTAAAGCTTACTGGGGTGGTCATGTACCAACATTTTGCGTGGGTCGTCACCACAAATGATTTATCGTCTTTAGGGTTTTGAGGGCATTTAAAGTATATTGGAGGTTTTTAAATTTTTTAGGACTTTTCTGTAATTTTTACAGATTTTGTTATGAGAAAGGGTATTTTGGTCATTTTTTAAGCTATAGGGGTATTTAAGTCATAGTGGGGATTTTTTTTATCTTTACGGGATTTTATTTTTGGTTTCTACTGGTTTTTAATTGATTTTTATAGATTTATTAATTACTCATTAATTGTCTAGGGGTGGTGGGTATTTTGGTCATTTTACACTTAAGTGTGTTATTTAGTATGTATATAGTCTATTAAGTCTTAAACATTGGCCTAGACTTAGCTATGTGTAGGGGTGAGGCCAAGGGCACTTAGGCTGTTATTTGATTTTTAGTTATGTGTTTTATCATTCAAGTATAAGTTTAGTCGTATTAGTATAAATGTTATTTAGATGTAAGATCATTCACATGAACATGCATCATACATACACACAAACATTTGGCACAAGAAGCACATCAATATTCTATTCAAAATTTTGGCAGAGTATCGTCTTATAAGGGACGATGTTACAATGAAATTTTAGCAAAGCTTCCTTAAGAAAACCTTAAGAAAAAAATTCAGAAATGAAGCCTCTTCTTATGCGCACTCAAACTTGTGTCAAGCACACAGTTCGCAGTCTTCACTCGGGCAGCACCTTCCCTTAGAATTTATGGGTCTTGGATGGCATGCCCTTTAGCCTTCCTCTTAATGGGTATTTTTAGCACCCGAGGGCTTTATCCGGTGGAGGGTGCCACCGTAAGAACCAATTAAGAGAGAAAGTAAGAGGTGTTAAAGAGGAGGAGGGAGGCCCAGTGGGTACCTCCACCGTTGGGAACCGGTGGAGGTGCCACCAGTTGTGCCCCCCGCCCCCCCATGACCGGTGGGGGGTGCCACCGGTTGAGAAGAACCGGTGGCCCCTCCCCATCTCCACATTTTTCTTCTTCTTCTTTTGTTCAATAAATGAGACGATCCTCATTTAATTGTCCACTCTCCTCTCTTTTTTTTAAACACATGTAAAAAAGGTTATCCAATGATTAGCCCCTTTTAAAATTGAGTCAGTAGAGGCTCCATTAATATGGGGGACAGAACCAAGCCTTAAAATCCCAATAAATGAGACTTAAACCCATTAATCCTCCCCTCTCTCCTCTCTTTTTTGAGTTTTAAATGGGGAGAGGGGGGAAGAGAGACCCCCCACCAGTTTCTCCTTAGGAGGGAACTAATTGGGGGGGGGGGGAGGGAGGGGGTCCCATGGCCTATGGGGACCCCCACCGGTCCTCTCTTCCCCTCTCCTCCTAATATTTAAAGAAAGGGGGAGAGGGGGAGAGAGAGAGAGGGAAGGGGACCACTTAGCTTTTATATTTTTTTCTTCTCCTTCTTGCTACTATTTGGGCTTGTCCTTTTCCATTATTTGGAGGCTATCGAGCTGCAGCTTGGGCTCGTTTTGAACTGCATACTTGGGCCCATTTCGGACTGGCTGCATTTATTGGGCTGCTCTTAGCTTCATACTAACAGCATATTGGGCTGCATTTGGGCCTGCATAGGAGGCATATTGAGCTGCAGCTTGAGCCTGCACAAGGGACATATTGGGCTGCAGCTTGGGCTCTATTTCGCAGTCTTCTCGGCGCATTTTTAGGGGCATATTGGGCTGCATAGTGGGCCCATTTAGGAAGCTTGTCGGGCTATTTTGAGACAGCATATTGGAGCATTCCGGAGCTATTTTGAACAGCATATCGGTGGCATTCTGAGGCTGTTTTCATTAAGGTATAACCTTCGCCCCTTTCTTCCCTTATGCATGCATACATGTGCTCTATAATTGCATACATGTATATATGTATTTTTCATATTACATGACTACATGCATGTGCATGTTAAATATTTATGTCATGCATGAAAATATTTTGGGCCAACATGAGCATATGAGCAAGACACAAGTAAATGATCCATGAAGTCCTCCACCTCTCTATACAAGCAGCAGATGGGCCGAACCAAATATAAAAGGGCCAATCAATCACCGGGTGAGTAATCTGCCATGTGAAATCCTCCATTAGAGTACTTTGATCTTTCGAGGACTCTTGGATGACCAAACATGTTTGATAAGTGGATGGCACAGTCCTCCATCTATAATGACCTGCTAAGTGGACCTTACTGAGACAATTGTTGGAGAAATATAGAGAGATGAGGAAAGATTTATATATACTTTTCATTGATTTAGAGAAAGCCTATGATTGTGTACCTAGGGAACTAGTAGATTTTAGAGAAGAATAGAGTATCTAAAGGATATATCCATGTGACTAAAGATATATATGAGAGGATACATACTAGCGTGAGGACTATTCTTGGTGAGACATTTGAGTTCCCTGTTACTATTGAATTACATCAAGAGCCAGCATTACGTCCTTATCTCTTTACTTTAGTTATAGATGAGGTTACTAAACACTTGTATGGTGACATCCCTTGATGTATGTTATTTACAGATGATATTGTTATAGTTGATGAGGATATTAAGAGTTAAAATGATAAATTAGAACAATGGAGGTCTGCTTTGGAATCTAAAGACTTTAGGATCAGTCGAATTGAGTCATAATACATGAAATGTAATTTTGATTACAGAAACATTGATCAAGCAACTTTAATTACTATCGAAGGTCAAGTTATTCCTAAAAGTAGCAATTTTTGATAGTTAGGACCTATTATTCAAGATAATGGAAAGATCCAATAAGATATCACTCACAAAGTCAAGATAGTTTGGCTAAAGTGGAGAAGTGCATATGGAGTCCTTTGTGATCGAAAGGTCCCCTTAAAACTCAAAGGTAAGTTTTATAGGATAGTTGTGAGACTTATTATGTTAGATAGTTCCGGACGTTAGGCCACGAGAAAGGATTATGTGCACAAATTGTGTGTTTCTGCGATGAAGATGTTAAGGTGGATGCGTGGCAAGACTAGAAAAGATAAAATTAGGAATGAATAGACTGCGATGGTTTATTCATGTACATCATCGCCTAAGTTCAGCACCAGTTAAAAGGTGTAATAAAATTAAAGTGGCCAAGGGTAGAAGACATCGAGGACGTCCTAAGATGAGGTGGTTACATGTACTTAGAAAAGACTTGGCCCTGCTACGTGTTACCTCAAATTTGGCATTGGATAGATTAAGATGACAGGACAAGATAATAATAAGAGTATTCCCAAATCATCAATCTCACCCTCCCCCATCTGTCTCATAAACCAAGGCAACTAACAACACCCCCCCCCCATGGGAGTTATCAAACACCTAAGCCACTATAGTTGGGATTGGGAAGCAATGGCAAATAAGGAAGGGAATAGGATGGAAAGCGAGACAAAATCACATCACTTATACATCTAGAAGAGCAAGACTCCCCATTGCCATAGGAGACATGAGTAGTAGTGATGCGGGACAGCTAACAGACTCACTAGCAGTGGTAGGAATCAGCAACAATCATTAAATTATTAAGTAGATGCAATCGAATCACACAATGTTTTAGTTAAATAACCACGCCAACAAATAGAAGTAGTTGATTAGCTATCCCTTTCGCGAAGAGGAAGCGTGGGATCACTTGGTAGTTGAGGAACTACCACAAGTCTAGGAATTAAATCCACCCAAAGTCATGTCGAAACCCGAAATCGATATAACGCACTCACAACTAACAGTGATGGTAAATCACTGGCTAGGTCCTATCTCATGATTCGGCGGCAGATAAAAGCAAACACGTGACAAGCAAATCGTAGGGAGAGGGCTAGTACGTACCTCCACGCTGGTGCGTAAGAGAAGATCACCCGGTGCTTGTGTATCACCCTCCAAATACAATAATGGCCCACTCCTCGCAGGGAGGTAAAAGACTACAATAAACACAATAATATGATCCGGGGTGGTAAACACAGCAGCTGACGGGTCAACGGTGGGGCGAAGGTCGCTGGTAGGGGTGCCTCGGAAAGCGTGTGATAATATCAACACTACGGAATGTTGGCACGTAAATCGAGGCAGCTGCCGCGGGCCTCGGGATGTACGATCGGAGTCTTCGGTATGTGTGCAGAAGTGGCACGCAAAACGAGGCAGGTCATATCTCTGGCTACAGCGAAATCAAAACGTTGGAAGCTGGCATGCAAATCGAGGTGGTTGTCACGGGCCTCAGGATGCACGAATGGCGAACTAGGTATACGTGCAATAGTGGCATGCAAAACGAGGCAGGCCGAGGATGCAACACACTGGATCTAGATAAGCCTCGTCGATACAAACCCAACGACGCATACGACGCGCGAATCGAAGTCCACACGAGCTCGTAGCGTGGGCGGTGCGCTAACAGCTCTAATAGCACCACCTGGTTCCCAGCAATGAGCTAGGATGGCTAGCTCGGATCTGGCCGCACCCTGGCTCAAACCAGGGCTGAACCAGGGGCAACCTGGTCAAACCAACAGGCTGAGCTAGGTCTTTCAAGGCTAAGTGGCTCAGGCCTGAGAATCAGCTCGCATCACCTTTAAAATTGGCTCGAACCAAGTGATCGTAGCCCGGACCACGAGGCTATGGTTCGGTCCGAACCGGGTCAAACCCGGCTGACCGGGTTAGGGCTAAGAAGGGCTTGAGCCCTTCGTTCTTTACCCCTTCCTCCCTTTCCTCTTTGTTGTAACAGAAGAAAAAGGGAGAGGGGTTTAGGGGAAGCGGCAGGTCAGGCGGCTCCGGTGGCCGGCAGGGCGGTGGCGATGGTGGGTAGGGCACGACGGCAAGGCGGCGATGACGACGAGGTGTGCGGCAGAGGTGGATGGCGCCAGTGGGGTGTGCTGCAGAGGCGGCTGGCACCGGCAGCTAGCGGGCAGTAGGAAAGGGGCAGCGGCAGCCTACGATGGCACCGGTCGTCAGGGATGGCGGCGAGCTTGGTTCCGGCGGCGGTGGGAAGTGTAGGGACCGTGCCAGTGCGGTGGTGGCTTCACCCCCTCCTCTTCTTCGTCTTCTCCTTCTATTCTTCACCTTGGCCGAGGGAAGCCGGAAGGAAAGGGACAAGAACGGAGCGGCTCCGACGATGACGACGGGGTGAAGAAAGGATCTAACCAATATCACACCGGATCAAGGGAAGAACTTCGGCATTACACCGAGGAAGGGGAAGAACCTCGGCGTCGCACCGAGGAAGGGATGGGGTCTCTTTCTCACAGAGAACAACACGTATAAACGGGTAAAAAAAAAATTTCTTTCAATCATCATCCCTTCTATTCTGTAACAACATACATATATAGAAATTTTTTTTGTAACTCCTATCTCTAGAAATTCCTATAAGACTATAGGACTCCTCCCTCCCTATCCACATTTTTGTAACTCCTAGGAGTATAAAAATACATAATGGACTATAAAGGGTCCTAATAAAAGCAAATAACGGTGTCTCATGCCTCACATAGGCCCTAGCTCGTCCCCAAGCCACAACGATGCCGGAAGAGTCCTCCGACGGCAGTAAACGAGGTCCGAGCGGAACCGGATCGTAGCTCGAGTGTCCTCACCAATCCTCCCCGGCTGGGAGAAACTCGACCCTGTCAAGTAAGGGTCACTGCTGCTCTGGTAACGCTCCAGGAGGTCTAGGTCGATCCTCTGCAACTCGGCTCGAGTGATCCAAGTGTCATCTGAAGGCGGCCGTCCCCTCCAACGAATTAGGTATCGGTGGTGTGCGCCCTCCTGAGATGTAACAACCTACTCATCCAGTATATGCTCAATCTGCTCACGCCGATTAGGTATTAGGGCTACAGGTGGACACTCATGTGTGGGGTCACTCACAAGGGGGGGAGAAGGCTCGAATGGATCACTGGAAATCATTGTTGGGTCCCGATATGGTACCAGATCAGAGATATTGAATGTGGAATTAATGCCGTAATCTGATGGTAACTCAACAACATACACATTGGATCCTACTCGCTTCAAGATCTTAAAAAGACCGGCTCCTCTAACTTGCAGCTTCTTAACGGTTCCAAATGGAAACTGCTCAGGTCTGACCCTGATCACGACGTAGTCACCCTCCTGAAACTCTTGTGGACGTCGGTATGCATCTGTCAAATTTTTATAATGCTCATTGCTGATTTCTATGTGACGACGGACAATGTTATGCAAGCTCCTAATATGCTCAGCTAAAGACTCGGCAGACTGTGACACACAGGCCTGAACGGGCAAAGGAACTAGATCTATGGGTCTCCTAGGTCTATGGCCAGTGACAATCTTAAAAGGACTCATACCTGTAGACCTATTGACCGAATCATTATACGCGAACTCAGCATGAGATAGGATCAAGTCCCAACTACGCGCATGCTCTCCTACTAGACAACGCAACAAATCCCCTAGACTCCTATTAACTATCTCAATTTTCCCATCAGTCTGAAGGTGATAAGCTGTAAAGAACTTGAGCTTAATGCCCAACAGATGCCATACGGTCTTCCAAAAATAGCTTATAAAACGAACATCCCTGTCTGTGACTATGGTCTTTGATAACCCATGCAAACGGATAACCCCATCAAAGAACAAACGGGCTACTCTAGACGCATCAGAAGCCTTGGAGCAGGGGATAAAATGAGTTATCTTAGAAAATCTATCGACAACCACCAGGATGGAATCATGCTTAAGGACCATTCGTGGCAGGCCTAAAACAAAGTCCATGTTAACGTCCTGCCACGGACTATCTGGCACAGGGAGCGGAGTGTGCAATCCGGTATTCTACTTCCTCTGCTTTGCCATAGCGCAGGTCCGGCACTGGGCCACAATGCGTGCCACGTCGCGCTTCAGGCTAGGCTAATAGAACCGGTGCTCCACTAACTCAATGGTCCTGTTGCGGCCAAAATGACCAGCTAGACCACCTGCATGGATCTCCCATACTAAGAAATTACGGACTGAGGTCCGCGGGATACATAGCCTATCTCCACGAAAAAGAAATCCCTCCTGAAGAATATACTCACTAAACTCTCTGGAGGATCCAGAATGAAGTGTCGTGTGGATTGGGCCAAAATCAGGACAAACAGGGTACTCATCACAAAGTCTCTCGAACTCAGTGACCTCTGCACTGACAATGGATAAAGATAAACTCGACGACTCAGTGCGTCGGCCACACGATTCCCCACACCCGCTCGATGTTTGAGAATAAATGTGTATGCCTGGAGAAACTCTACCCAACGACTGTGCCTAGGGTTGAGCTTCTTCTGGGCATAGAGAAATCTGAGAGCCTCGTGATCAGAGTAGAGGACAAACTCTTGAGGTAAGAGATAGTGCCTCCATTAACGTAGAGCATGGACTATCGCATAAAATTCCTTGTCATAAGTGGAATACCTCAACTTAGCATCATTCAATTTCTCGCTGAAGTAAGCAACAGGGTGACCCTCCTGGCTCAATACTCCACCTATGCCAACACCAGAAGCATCACAAGATACCTCAAACACCTTAGAAAAATCTGGTAATCGAAGAATAAGTGCTTGAGTCATCCGCTCCTTAATGTCATGAAAGGCTAATGCGGCAGCCTTGGTCCAAACAAAGGTTCCTTTCTTGATACAATCAGTTATTATAGCCGTAATCGTACTAAACCCACGTATAAAATGACGGTAAAATATAGCCAAGCCATGGAAAGTACGAACATCATGAATATTCTGGAGCTTAGGCCACTCTACTATCGCTCTAACCTTCTCAGGGTCTGCAGAAACACCCTTAGTAGATACAATGAACCCCAAGAAGACTATCATGTCAGTCATGAATGCACACTTCTTGAGGTTGCCATACAGCTGCTCTTTTCGAAGGACGGCACAGATCTGGTGCAAGTGGTCTACATGATCCTCCCTAGTCCGGCTATAGATGAGAAAATCATCAAAGTATACGACCACAAATGTCCCAATGAAGGATCGTAGAATTTGGGTCATTAGCCGCATGAAGGTACTAGGGGCGTTGGATAACCCAAAGGGCATCACCAACCACTCATAAAGACTATCCTTCGTTTTGAAGGCCGTCTTCCACTCATCACCTAGACGGATCCTGACCTAGTGATAACCACTCTTGAGATCAACTTAAGAAAATATCGTGGCTCCCACCATCATATCCAACATGTCATCTAGGCGGGGAATAGGAAAACGATATTTGACAGTAATCCGATTTATAGCACGACTATCTAGCACGTTCTCCAAGTACCATCCTTCTTTGGATCTAACAGTGCGGAAACGGCGCAAAAGGACTCATGCTCTCTCGAACCGAGCCTCTCCTCAGGAGCTCCTCAACCTGCCTCCGCAACTCGGCATGCTCAGTGGGGTTGAGCCTATAATGTGGCAGGTTGGACAAAGTGGACCCCGAAACGAGATTAATAGCGTGCTGGATGTCATGCATTGGAGGTAAACCATCTGGCAAATCCTCCGGGAATACATCCTGGAACTCCTGAAGGACAGCCGTAACCTCAGGTGGATGATCATTCGGGGTCTCCTCGTCCATAGTCTCCTTGACTGTAAGGACATAGATCGGATCACTCTCGATTCACTCTCATTCAAACTCCCTCGCACTGATCAATTGAAGAGTCATAGATGGGGGCTCTCCAAGGATAGAAACCCTATGCATGGGAGTATTACTCGAACGAGTCGAGCTGGGGGTAGCAGGAGCCTTTGATTTGACAGGGTTAGGTGTAACAGATGAAGCTCCACAAGTAGCAGAAGCAATAGGAGAAGAAGTGCTAGACTGAGTAGACTCCTGTTGAGCAGATGTCTTAGGCCGGGAGGGGTTCAAAGTAATGCGGTGAGTGCCAAACTGAAACACGCAGGTGTTGGATCGACCGTAAAGAACGGCGTCCACATCATAAATCCATGGCCTGCCTAAGATAATGCTCCCAACCTCCATAGGCAAGATATCACACCATATGAGATCATCATAAGGAGGGAAATGAATAGGGACCAAACATCTCATCCGAAGCGGAATGGATGTCGAGTCCACCCAGGATACACGATATGGACTCGGATGATCCACAGGGGTCAAGCCAAGGCATATAACTGTATTCATGGAGATTGCGTTGATGCAACTCCCACTATCAATGATCACTTTACACACCTTGCCATCATATTTGAAATAGGTATGAAAGATCGCGGTCCTGCGCCAGTCATCACTGACTTTAGGTTGGGTCAAGATGCAACAGACCACGCCTAACCTACCACCCTCTGGAAGGTCCATGATATCCTCCGCATGGTGGTACTCTCTCTGAATACAGCCAACTACATGATCATCTGTCTGAAACTCATTAGCCATATCCTCATCTACCTCATACTGGACCTCCTCAGTGACTAACGGGGGCTCTTCAGACTCAATGCCATCTAAAGTCAAGGTACGGATAGGACAATGAGATGCATAATGGCCATATCCATAGCATCGGAAGCATTGAGTATGCGGACTAGCAGTAGAAGACTCTCCAGTCAAGGGAGCCTTCCCTCTATCCTCCCGTCGAAATGGGTGGGGCTGCTACCGAAGGGCAAACGGGAGGGGTAGGAAGTGGTAGCGGCTGCTCCCGAATAGGAATACAGGGTTTGGGAGCAGAAACCTCTTGACAAGCCGGATCTTAGGGTCGAATCATAGCATAGGTCCCCTCTGTGGGTAAGCAGATGCACCTTGAGTGTCAAGAGGGCGCTGAAAGGGAGCCTCGGGCACTAGAAGGGCTTACACTCAATCTCTAATTGCTCAGCCTCTAGCGCCACCTGATAGACATACTCTAAAGTAGACACATTCCTCTTGAACAACTCGCGCTGAAAAGTTGGACATAAATCCTTCCGAAAGCGTGAATGGATCATCGCACTCTCCTCTCGAACACTACATCTCAAAAGATAAGTATTAAACTCAGAGATGTACTCAGCCACGGTATGGTTCCCTTTGGTGAGGTTCTGCCACTTATTAATAAGACGATGACGGTATGTGACAGGAAAGTACTTCTCACGAAGTTTCACCTTTATCTTATCCTATGTCTCCACGGGCTCCTGATATCGCTGTCTAAGAAGGGCTTCCACATTAGACCAGAAGGTCTTAGCTTGGCCCATAAGTTTCATTTTGGCAAATCGGACCCGTCGACTATCAGACATCTCGTA
Source organism: Zantedeschia hybrid cultivar (assembly GCA_030544215.1). Lineage (NCBI taxonomy): Eukaryota > Viridiplantae > Streptophyta > Magnoliopsida > Alismatales > Araceae > Zantedeschia > Zantedeschia hybrid cultivar. The sequence goes on from JARZZO010000009.1 coordinate 21,324,020, forward strand.
CCAATCAAAGTAATGATCCATACCAGCCTCCCAATGCATATAGATCTGGGGATCCAAAGATCCGTCAAAGATAGGCGCATCCACTCTGACATTTTTGACGGCCTGATAATCTAAATCCCCATGATCATGATAGGGTCTACGCTCGTACTCATAGTCTTGGGCTCACCTAAAATCAAGGTGAGGAACTCTCCGTGCAGGCAGAATTCTACGAAATCCGTCATCAACTGCCTCAAACGGATCATCCTCATAACCTGGGTGACAACCCCTTCTATCATCATATCGAGCGGGACGAACAGCCAGGGGAGGCGAGAGTGGCTGATGCTCAACCCTCACTGGTCCTAGATTCGGGATTCTCATATGATCCTGTGGTCCTCGGGGAACTCCTTCTAAGGCGGTGACTCAGTCAGCTAAACCCTGAAGGGAATGATCAATTTGAGTCATCCTATCATGAATTGTTTTGAGCGTTCCCTCTATTTGATCAAAGCACTGACCTATAGTATTGTGGAGCTCACGGACCATATCTGATAAATCAAAAGCAGACTGGACTCTAGATTCAGTTTGAGTCTCTTCAGAAATTCTATGGGTGACTTTGACATGGCTGCAAACAGATGGTAATATGTACCACTACGCGTGGGCATGCAAACAACTATGACCCTCAACTGACTCCCTAGACAAATAGAACCTGAGCTCTGATACCAAAAATTGATGCAGGACAGCTAACAGACTCACTAGTGGTGGTAGGAATCAGCAACAATCATTAAATTATTAAGTACATGCAATCTAGTCACACAATGTTTTAGTTAAATAACCACGCCAGTAAATAGAAGTAACTGATTAGCCGTCCCTTACGCGAAGAGGAAGCGTGTAAGGACTGAGGTTTCGGGTTCAGTGTTCGGGTCGGTTTTGGGCCGGATCCCCTGGATTAGGCCGTGAGGGGTCTCGAGATTTCTGACTGAATGACGTCAGCACTGCTCGACGCCTTTCAAAAGGCGTCAGGTTGTGTGGACGCCATTTACGTCTGTTGCTGTTGTGCCACGTAGGCGCCACGTAGGCGGGTTTCGGGCCGCGAGAGTACGGCCCCTGTCTCGTCGTCTGAACGGCGTCCATGATGGACGACGCGATTCAGACTGCCACCCTGCGGTGTCAGAGTACGGTGCCTGACATGTCAGCTGAACGGTGTCCGTGGTGGTCGACGCGTTTCAGAGAGCTGTCAGTACGGCCCGTCCTGTCATCTGATAGGCGTCTCTCTCGCTCGACGCGTTTTAGGCAGTTTCTGATTGACCCCGCGAGCCCTCCTTTCTTTCCCTCATTCTCACCCTTTCACTCTCTCTCCTCTCCCTCTCCGCCTCCTCCGATCCCACTCTTCCCCTTTCCCTTCCTCTTCTTCCTCTTCCACCACTCCAACGCCTCCCTACCTCTCACCTCTGCCACCACCACTTCCTTCGCGGCGTTCCATTCTCCGGACGGCGGCCGACGTCCCGGCGGAGTGGCGACGTTCTCGGGGGTACCGGCGGCGGTCTGCGGTGCGGCGGTTCGGCGACACAGAGCCAGGAGGAGTTCAAGTAACCAGTAGGGGGACGAACCTTGCATGTGTTGCTCGTGTTTTCCTAGGCGTGATGTGACGTGTTTTGGGTTAGATTGAGCATGTTTAGGGGGTGTTCTTGTGGGTATGACCGTGCTCGTGAATGTGGATTTGTAGCATACTTGTGGTGGATGAACCTCTTTTCCTCCCCTTCTGTTTTGGGGCTTTTTCGGGGTATTCGGGGTTAAGGGAGAAACCCTCGGATCGAACGAGGGAACCAGGTTTCTGGCGCTAAACGGCGTCATGCCTGGTCGACGCCTTTTAGAAGGACGTCGGGCCAGTACGACGCCTTTTAGGACAGGAATCCCCCTGTTCGAGGTTTCGAGAGTCAGGGATTCTGGCGCTAAATGACGTCATGGATGGACGACGCCTTTCAGAAAGACGTCGGGCCATCATGACGCTATTTAGGCAGGAAATCACCCCGACTGAGGGACTCAGTTCGAAGATTCTGGGACTAAAAGACGTCATGGGTGGGCGACGCGTTTTGGAATAGCGTCAAGCCACCATGACGCCTTTTAAGGCAGAAATCCCTCGATTAATGTTTTCTGGAATTCCTGGATTTTCGGTGTGATCGGCGTCTGAGGTTGTTGACGCCTTTTAAAAAGGCGACCACTGGTGTCGACGCCTTTTAGGCCAGATTCTGAGGCCGGTATTTCATGAACCAGTTTAGGGTGCTTGAATAGCGTCGGCCTTGGGCGACGCGATTCAAGACAGAACCTCATTAATCTATGCCAGTAAAATGTGTTTACACTGCTAGATAGTTGGTTAATGTATACCGTTAGTATACTCGATGTGATGGACCATTCGTAACCGGATGGCACTGCGTTGAGTGTCGTGCGACCGTGGACTTCCTCCGTGACCGGATCGCACCGTGCCGTGTTTTCTGTTTCGGTGGACCTAGAGTGACAGTTGTAGCGTTCTACACCCTGTGTCGGTGCGGAGGGACACAGCGCTGACGGGAGCAGTGGCGGGGTGACGCCTAGTAGAGAGGGTCACCTGGTGAACCCCGGGGTTAACTAGCTTGTACCGGTGTCGGAGTGGTACCTTTGGAGTGTCACTCGTGCTGGGGGAAGGAGTAACCACCTGAGCCAGTTGGGCCGGAGTAGCCAGCGTGCTATCCGAGGGGTTACTGTTTGGTCTCAGCGGGTCGGTGTTTGCTGGGGGAAGGAGTAGCCGCCGAGGTGGCCAGCGTGCTATCTGAGGGGTTACTGTTTGGTCTCAGCGGGTCGGTGTTTCCCACTTTCGGAGACGTGGTTGACGCGTTTTGCCGAGACGCGAGTTGTAGGTTCCTTGCTAGAATGATTTCTAAGATATGCGTGTTATATTCCAAATGCATGTGATTTATATCGAGAATTTAGGAGAACTGTGTTACTGCTTTACTTATCTTGTTCCTATGTACCTGTGTAATTGCACTTGTGGGTGTGTGTGTGGGAGGCAAGGGATCGGATGATCCCTACTGAGCCCAGTTCTGGTGTGGCTCACTCCCTGCAGTTTTCAGGTGTGGACCTCGTGGCGAGTGGCGGCGCGTGGTGTTCTCTTTGGTGTACGGACCAGCAGCTATCTCAGTTTCCAGGGTATGCCCCGATGTTGTTGTACTTTACTTCTGCCTGTACTTCTTTAATTGTTGGACCATGTAATTATTGTTGGACTGTGGACGGACATTATTACTTTACTTCCTACATACTGTACTTCCTTATAGTCCGTGTGAAATGTTATATTTAATCTTGTTTAATGCTTACTCCTCCAGATGTATGTATAAGATCCGGGTGTGAGACCGTTGGTTAATGATTCGACGCTCATTTAGTGATCGGGTCTCCGATCATAGGGTGGCGGGTCGTTACAAAGCGTGGGACCGTTTGGTAGTTGAGGAACTACCACAAGTCTAAGAATTAAACCCACCCAAAGTCCTGTAGGAACCTGGGATCGGTATGACGCACTCACAACCAACAGTGATGGTAAATCACTGGCTAAGTCCTATCTCACGATTCGGCGGCAGATAAAAGCAAATACGTGACAAGCAAATCGTAGGGAGAGGGCTAGCACGTACCTCCATGTTGGTGCGTGGGAGAAGATCACCCGGTGCTTGTGTACCACCCTCCAAATACAATAAAATGATGGCCCACTCCTCGCAGGAAGGTAAAAGGCTACAATAAACATAATAATATGATCTGGGGCGGTAAACACATCAGTTGACGGGTCAGCAGCGGGGTGAAGGTCACTAGTAGGGGTGCCTCGGGAAGCGTGCGATAATATCGGCACTCTGGAATGCTGGCACGCAAATCGAGGCAGTTGACGCGGGTCTTGAGATGCACGATCGGAGTCCTCGGCATGCGTGCAAAAGTGGTACGTAAAACAAGGTAGGTCGGATCGTTGGCTGCAGTGAAATCAAAGCGCTGGAAGCTGGCACACAAATCGAGGTGGTTATCGCAGGCCTCAGGATGTACGAATGGTGACCTCGATATGCGTGCAACAATGGCATGCAAAATGAGGCAGGCCGGGGATGCAACGCACTGGATCTGGATAGGCCTCATCGATACGAACCCAACGACGTAGACGGCGTGCGAATCGAAGTCCACACGAGCTCATAGTGTGGGCGGTGCGCTAACGGCTCCAATGGCACCACCCAGTTCCCAGCAACAAGCTGGGATGGCTGGCTTGGATTTGGCCGCACCCTGGCTCGAACCAGGGGCAACCTGGTCGAACCAACAGGCTGGGTTGGGTCCTTCAAGGCTAAGTGGCTCAGGCATGAGAATCGGCTCGAATCACCTTTGAAATTGGCTCGAACCAAGTGATCGTGGCTCGGACTACGAGGCTAAGGTTCAGTCCGAACCGGATCAAACCCGATTTGACCGGGTTAGGGCTAAGAAGGGCCCAAGCCCTTCGTTCTTTTCCCCTTCCTCCCTTTCCTCTTTGTTGTAACAGAAGAAAAAGGGAGAGGGGTTTAGGGGAAGCGGCGGGTGGGGCAGCTCCAGTGGCCGGCAGGGCTGCGGCGGCGGGCGGGGCGCGACGGAAAGGCGGCGATGACGACGAGGCGTGCGGCAGAGGTGGATGGCGCCGGTGGGGTGTGCGGCAGAGGCGGCTGGCACCAGCGGCTAACGGGCAATGGGAAAGGGGCAGCGGTGGCCTGCGATGGCACCGGTCGTCGGGGATGGCAGCGAGCTTGGTTCCGGCGGCGGTAGGAAGCGTGGGGACAGCGCCAATGCGGTGGTGGCTTCGCCCCCTCCTCTTCTTCGTCTTCTCCTTCTATTCTTCACCTTAGTCGAGGGAAGTCGGAAGGAAGGGGACAGGGGCGGAGTGGCTCCGGCGATGACGGCGGGATGAAGACGGGGATCTAACTGATATCGCACCGGATTAGGGGAAGAACTTCGGCACCACACCAAGGAAGGGGAAGAACTTCGGCGTCGCACCGAGGAAGGGATGGGGTCTCTCTCCCACAGAGAACAATACGCACAAACAGGTAATTTTTTTTTTCTTTCAATCATCATCCCTTCTATTCTGTAACAGCATACATATATAGAGATTTTTTTTGTAACTCCTGTCTCTAGAAATTCCTATAAGACTATAGGACTCCTCCCTCCCTATCCACGTTTTTGTAACTCCCAGAAGTATAAAAATACATAATGGACCATAAAGGGTCCTAATAAAAGCAAATAATGGTGTCTCATGCCTCACATAGGCCCTAGCTCGTCCCCAAGCCACAACGATGCCGAAAGAGCCCTTTGACGGTGGTAAACGAGGTCCGAGCGGAACCGGATCGTAGCTCGAGTGTCCTCACCAAGTAGCCTAGATGATATCAACATTTTGGAGGATGCGTTTCTAAACATAAGAGATTGTATACATAGAGTTCAAGGTAACATCCCAAACTCTAGATCCACTATAATACTTATGTCGAATGACCTCTCATCATAGGTCTGAATCTACTGACCACAATTTCCAAAGCCGTTTAATAAGAAAGCCAAATTTAACTCAGACAAGTCCTTGACCTTCAAGCCCCAATCTCCTTGCATTTGCAATCCCTTCCCTAATATGTATGAGGGTGGTATCCATTACCTTTCTAAAAGAAACGGCATCGAACGGCCTCAAGTTATTTCACTGCTAACTTGTGAAATTTGAAGATGGACAAGAAATAAACAAGAAGGCTATCAAGAATTGATTTACAAAGCACCGATCTCCCCACGCACGAGAAGAGTCTACCTTTCCAACATGTCAGTCTGAAGTCAAACTTCTAAGCCACCTTATGCTAGTCCTTACAAAGAAGTCTACCTAAAGTGAGGTCCCAAATAAGAGATTAGGAAACTCCCAATTTGAGAACCCAATATGGTGACCACCTTAAACATCTCATTGTCTTCCATATTAACATCAATAACTTGACTCTTGTGGAAGTTCACTCTCAAACCAATCACCCTGTCAAGAAGTTCCAATATCAACCTAACCACAAAAAATTGCTCCGCATCATGAGAGAGGAAGAGAATGGTATGATAAACATATTGAAGATGTGTAATATACTTGTCCAAGGAGTTTAACTGGAAGCTCTTAATATAACCAACCGCTACTACCCTCTCCCACATATGCTCAATATATTAGTGACCAGGTCAAAAGGAAGAGGAGACATAGGATCCCCCCTAATGGAAGCCCCTACCGCTATGGAAGAAAGGTGTACGCTTTACATTAAAGACAACCGCAAAGAGGCGATGTGATACAAGATCTAATCTAGCTAACCATCTCCCCTTAAGCCCATTTTCAAAGGACTTGAAGGAAGCACTCCCAATTAACCCTGTCATAGGCTTTTGCCTTGTTTGATCACATGTTCTCAAAGATTTTTTTTTTTAATATAACTTATTTATGTATTACATTTTTTTGTTTTATTAATAAATATTAAAATCATTTTATACATTAAAAAGTTTTATGGTTGTTTCATGCTTTATTTAAAAAAATTCTATGAATATTTCATGTTTTCTTACAAACATTTCTGTTTTTTTTTTCCTTTTTATGATGGATCATTCTAGAATCCTGACTTCATGACATTGATGCCAAGCATCTAGTGAGATAACTTAGGTAAGGAGAAAGTATATCAAAAGTTTCATGAGGTTAATTGACAAATTGGCAAACTACCTTCTTGGTTATGTAGATAGGACTTATGAAACCACCTTCAAAAGTTCCCCTTACTTGAAAAAGGGGGGAAAATGGAGAGTTTAATCTAAGGATATGTGATCTTCCCCAAGGAAACTATCAGCCAAAGAGTGAATCAAATACATCCAAGCTTTATATATATATTAACAACCTCAAATCTTTTCAAATCTGTGTTTCCTTTGCAACCAGGAATATCTAACAGTTAATGCTACGATTAAGTAGACAAAGTTCAAATAGGTTATATGGTGAATGCGATCTGACATTTTTGTCTTTTTTATTAAAAAAAGTGTGGATTGTACAATCAGTTTTATTGATAAATAGATAGAGGAAGCACAATCAATGAAAAGCAGAAGTTCCTCCTGCCCGATAAAAAAATAAAAATCAGATGCAATTCAGAGGTTTAACTTACTCCAATCCGAGACATACAGTTTAGATAATGACACCAATTGAACAACAAAGGTATAAGGCGATGACAAATACTCTCAATTTAAGGTGTACTTCCCTGATAAATGTTGAGGAATCAGCATAAAAAGTTTCTTCTTGTTGGCTTTACATAGCTGAGTTCGTTGCCTTTGACAGTAGCTCTCCATGTCCTCAATGTAATTAAAAATAAATAGAAATCATGTGGCAATAATCCTTCATATTTCCCTGTTGATATCACACTGAATTAACAAGTGACCTAACATGATTGGTTTTGTAAACCAAGGACGGCCACCAAAATAGCATGACAGATTAATGGATACCCAATCAACTTGTAGCCTGTGGTGGCCAGGGCTAAGCAAGAAGCCACGAACTCAATGCTGATCAGGAACTGGCAGAGAAGGAGGAGAGCGGAACCACTGTGAAATGATCCCCTTAAGACTTCGCACTATTACTCTACAAACTATGGCACAATGAATGAAGAAAGACATAATGCACATGTTAAACTAAAAATCAATGTCATCAATAAGAAATGAGATGCAACTTCAAGGAGTAGATCCTTAAGATACTAAACTGAATGGGATGAGGTTCTCCAACCCAGCCACAATTCAGCGCATACTGCTCACTTCCCAAACAACCCTGACATGATCACAACATAATCATACCATAAACTTTAGAGTTTCTCAAAGCAATGCTGTGAGATTTGATTGCCGACCAAAAGCTTCTGTCAATCCTGCAAAGTTGTGATTCTTCAGGAATGTCAATAGATCCACAGTAATTGAATATATCATGACTGTTCATTCACAACTCACACACATTTCAAAGAACTCATTTTCTTTGAAAATTTAATTCATCTCAATGATATACATTTTCAAAGAACTCATTTTCTAGACTTCGAGACGACAACTCTTCCACAATTTTTCACAAACTGTTCTTTTTTCTTGGATTTGCATTTTTTTTTCCCTCCGACCACTTGACATTGTCCCTTAGCATCCTCATTTTCATCACCCTCACTTTATTTTTATCAATGTTATTTATTGTCCAATATTCAGCACCACTTATCATCAAACTTGACCCAACTGTTCTATAAAATTTCTCCCTGACCCTTAACACCACCTAACACTGATAAAGCATACCACAAGCATTTCCAAAACTTCATCCAACCGATCTTGATTCCACTATAGGCTTCAGCATCAGTTGCTCCATACCTATGCATAGTTTTAGGACCAGATGATAAAAACTCCACATAGTAGGGGATCTTCTTGTCCACAAAATGTGATTCTCCCATTCTCTCCACCGGCGTCCTAAAAATCACATTTTAGATAATCTCCCACTCCATTCTTTGTTTAGCTAATCATTCCAAGTTTTCAAATTTAATGCTTGAACGCCATCTATTTTATCGACTTCAGAAAACGGCAAACACCAAGCACATCAACCTGGCATATGATGGGCATCATATGATGTGACGGGATCAAACTACAAGGCAAAATAAGCATAGATTCAAAGTTAACCTTGGTATAGAGCCCACCATCGTCGCCATAGCCAATCGAGCAGACGGTGCCCTGAGGCAGGGCAACGGTGGTCTAACTTCCGCTGCCTCCGGGTGCCGACAACGCCGGAGGGGCTTCACCTGGGGGGAGGCTTCGCCCCTGTCCGCCCAGACCAGATGGACGCAGCGGCGCCGCCCGCCGCCGCCGCCGCCTGGGAATTCGTCGCGGGTGCCCCCGGCCGCGGGGATGGCGGTAGGGTTTTGGATAGAACCCTGATCCCGTGAACGGCAGCCATCCGCGGTGGAAACCTTGACGGGGTAGGAAGTGGGGGGCTTCGGAGCCGCTAGAAGAAGCAACGAAAACGGGCGGGGGAACAATCCGGTCTTTTTTTTAAATATATAATCTTTTGGAGGGGATCTTGGCATATATATAGTGCTGAAATCTGTCTTACGAGACCTCATCCCACGTGGCCTCATCGCACCAAGTTGTCAAAACTATCTTGGGAATTTTGTAACGAGCTGCACTGCAGCAAAGTGGAGTTGGAAAAGTTTCTTTATTCTTTTTTGTCATTTAAAAAATTCATATAATCCTTATCCTCTCATTAAATGTGTTTATCCGTGTATCAGTATAAATAGAGGACATCATATGAAAAAAATAATAAAAAGTTCATTTGTCAAACTATTTTTCGATAACATCATGAAGCGCTCAAAAATATCATGAAGCTCTCAAGCACATAAGAGAACATCATGCACTCGAGAGTTTCAAGATACTCTCGAATAATTTCAGGATTGTCTTGAAAGCATGTTACTCTTGAAAGATTGTAAAGTATCATGATCTCGAGAGTATCTTGAAGTACTCGATAGCATCTTAGAGATCACAGTATGTTGAATAATTTTTTATTATTTTTTAATCTGTTGCCCCTCATATGCGTTGATGTACAGATGATGTCGGGACGTACTTAATGAGGAGATAGGAGCTATGTGGACTTTTCAGATAACATAAAGGATAGGGGGCTCATTCTAGCTCTACTTGTTGCAGTTCTTTTGTAATTCTGATATAATTTTAAGACATTAATTATATAGCCTTCAAGACTTTACAATAACTTATGTGTTCCTGCCTTTAAGAAAACTATTGTTCCACGCTTAATATCTTCAAATTCCCATCTTCATGGCCCTATGGTTGAACTAGGGTTGTCAATGGACCGGGCCCAACCTGGACCAGCCATGACCTAAAAAAGGTCCAAATTTTTGAACTTTAACTCGGCCCAGCCCGACCCACATATTAAATTCAGCCCGGCCCGCATGTAAGTTTGGCTCGGCCCGGTCCGACTGGCCCAGCCCCCTGTTCTTGAATTTAACGGACACCAAGTTGTACGTAATATTCACCAGATGTTCTACTAAGCAACGGGCATTACGGGCTTTAAATCCAACCCGTTCGCGTACTAAAATTTCCAAGGATTTTTTAAGATAATACATTTAAATTGAACATTTCAGTCTTCTATTTAATTTTTTTATTAGGTTATACTTTATTAAGGAATTATTTAGTATGTCGTAAAATATTGTAAGTCATCATAGACAATGACAAAATGACATTTTACTATTCATGTAAATTATTTTATACTGTTATTTATATATTTAGATGGTCATAAATTAGGTTATATTTTATAAAGAATTATTTAATATGTCGTAAATATTGTGAATCATCATAAACAACGACAAAATGATATTTTTTTATTGATGTAAATTATTTTATATTATTTTTTATATATTTAGAGTGTCATAAATTATCGTATTTCAAAACCGGTTGACCCCTAAAATTCTTCTTTTAGCTAATTTTTATTTTCAACCCAAAATCAATGTAAATCACAACCAATAGTTTTAAATTAGGATTTTTTTTTCACTGATTTTAAAACAAAAATACTACTACATTTACAATGCACCAAATGATGATTCTAAGTCTCAGATTATGTTTGAGCTAAAATGAACCTAAGCATCTGTTTGATTTTGCATAAAATAGAATACATGAAATATATAAAAGTTGGATTTATTAATTATGCAACTCCTTGTACCAAAAGCTAGCTTGCACATCTAAAGCACAAAATCAGATCAAAATGCTCCAGTCTCTATGATAATGTTTGTTTTGATTGCACCTGCAATGTGATACATTCTAGTAAACATGAAGAAAATGACCTTGGAGGTTAAATGACATTGACAAAACCCATGGATGAGAACCAACCTACAATAATCTCAAACACAATTTGCCTTACAAACCACAAGAACCCTCTTTCATCTTAGCTACAAGACACAATTTTCCTTACAAAACACAACTTGTTTTGGGGGGCCTTCTTCTTAGTTACTCTCTTTGCAATTGAATTCTTCATCCCCGAGGAGAAGATTAGAGCACCAAAGAGGGCCAAATCTACCAAAGGAAAGAACCAAGGTTTTTCAAATGGTTAAAAAATAGGAGCTTTAACTTGATCAAAGTTCATTTTGAAGATAAATGTCACTTATCAGTGCAAAATGAAACAAACCTGCGTCAACATAACAAGAAGTTGGACAAACTTTGTTTTCTCTATATCCTAGTCATAGAAATCATAATCAATGAGAGTAACAAATGTCACAGAGAGAGCCTGCAAGTACCAACAATCAAAGTTCATCTCAATACATCAAGGTGATCACACTGGTCAGGTAAACACAACTAGCCCATATATCCATGCATGATTATCAGGAAGCCGATGTAACACACAACATACACTCCAATTGATAACAAACTGATGTTTATCAAACAAACATCCATAGCTGTACAGAACTTTCTTCATAAACTATCAATATTATTAAGATTGAAAAATAAAGAACTAGAACCGAAGTAAGATCCACGTCCAAGGGAACAACACATGCACAGGCGCACAAAAAATGATCTGGTGATGGGTTTTTAGGGAGTTGATGGGTACTGGAAGCTGCACGAAGAGAGAGCAGGGCCTTCTGATGTCCTTCCATGTCCTCCATTTGTTGTAGTTTGATGGTTGAATTTCCCATCTGCTTGCTTCTTCTTCCTGCTGCTGCTAGTTCCTTCTAACAATTTCTGATCAACGATCGTGGTGAATGGAGAATCCTGAGATAGAAGGAGAGTGGATTCAACTCCTCTGGACAGGGTGCATGCAGGCAGTTATTGGAACAACAACACTCCTGGATCGAATACATTTACTGGAAGCACTGGAGTGGAGAAGAAGACTTGACCAATCCTGCATCTAAACCAAAGTCAAGTTAACACTACTTAAACGTGTGAGATTTTCATCTATGGGCTGCCTTTTTGCTGCTGCAAAGTCTTCTAAACAACCACCCGATTATTTCAGTCAAGATGGTCCCTAGTGTTGCTTGTAGGACTATATGCCAGAACCTATCATCATGCTTTCAATCGCCAAGCCATGTTTCAATTCTTCAAGATGTCTGCGAGTGTCAAATACTTTTTTTAACTCAGCAATGTGGATGAGATCTATCCTGCAGGAGCGCACCATATAAAATATGCTCCTTAGACTCTGTTGAGTTATAATTTCCAAAGCTAGTGAACAGTGGTTATGATGTATGAATTTATAGTGCTATGTGCGTTAGAGAACTTTTTTTTTTTTCCTTCAATGCTTCAACAAATGTCAAATGCTTCTTTGACTGAACCCCTTACATGGGCTTTATTCAGCAATGTAGTCTGGATCTGTCTTACAGGAATGGAAAACACGAAATATGCTCTTTAGACTATGCTGAGTTCTAGTTTCCAAAGCTAGTGAAAATTGGTTATGATGTATGAATTTTTAGTGCTATTTGCATTAGAGAACCCTTTTTTGGTCGATTCCCATTACTTTCTTATAAAATCAGACTGAGAGAGTCATCAGACTTTTTCTTCATAATAGTAGTCAGTTTCCAACTTATAAGTTGAGCTTGTTGAGTCGTGCAACTAGTTGGACTTAATTTCATGCTCCTTTTTGTTCCATATAAAAATTACATAATTTCTCTGTGATGGGATCAAGCAAATTTGTTTTTATGAATAGGATGTGTTTTTTTTTTTTTATGTTTGTCAGCTTGGATGCTGCCTATTTAATAATTTTCCAAGTGATCAAAATGACAATTGTTTCTAGAGAACCGTATTGCTTCTTTTCTTGACTCTAGAGTTTAGACTACATGCATATCCTTTTCTGAATATTAAACGACCAGGTCTGTCACTTGACTCACTTCCTACAAGGCAGAAGTGAGAACTCTACCAATGTACTCCGTAGAAGATTAGTCAGGGAGTATCAGTATTGCTAGGTGTACTGTAATATGGATTGTTTAAATTGCTAATAATTTCTGGGGAGACTGATGACTGATGGTGTCTCGTGTGAAGTGTGGAGGAGTGATGCGGCACAACTATCACTAAGGATCCGACAACCAATAACTATCCGAGATCAGTGATGAAATCTACAAAGAACAGAGCTCGGGATTGATCCTCAAAGAATTTTCCCAAGTATCTGATGAAGCTGGAACAACACAGAGACCGGGATTGCAGCAAATCTGGGAGGAAGAGGAGTGGTTTTTTAAAAGTCTTCCCTTTGGTCTTGGCCCTGTTCTCTTTCACTATTTACAAATTGCAATCTAAAACGAGTAGAGGAACACAATACTGACGGCTACAAAGAAAGAGGGGAGGTAGGGACCGTAGGGTTGGCCAGGTACAGCGTTGAACAAGTAAACTCTGATCAAGATGTCGGGTAGTGGCCCGCCTTTTCACAATCCCATCCGGGAATCACGAAGTGGATGAGGAGTGGGTGGAGCCCCACTCAAACACGGACGTGGACGAGGAGATGTGGGGAGGTAGTTTCCCACTTGGACACGAAGCCGCGGCATGCACTTGCAGATACGGACGTGAAGAGTTTCTCACGCGAACGTGGTTTTCCAAGACAGCGCTTCATGCGGCTCAAGCACTCTATATAGTGTGCGTCTCTGTGTTACGGGAATATAAGAAAAAATAGAAGAAACAGAGAGATAGAGAGTTTGAGAGTATTTGTAAAAGGGGATTTGTTCCTCTTGGAGGCGGTGAGCAACTCGTGTGTAATTCTCCACATCTAGTGAAGTTTTTTTATTGTTGTCACCCGTGGACGTAGGAAGACATTGTCTCTCTGAACTACGTAAAATTTTGTCTTCTTGTCTAGTGTGATTGATTCCTTCTTCCTCCACTTTCTTCGTGTCGTATGGATCGAAATCTTAGGCACTGCTCTGTTCGTCGGGGTAGTCTATATTCTTCAACAAATTGGTATCAGAGCCAAGTTAAGATTCGATCCTTACTTCTAATTGATGGCTGTGAAGGCGACATCGGCAATGAAGTACGAAGTCGAAGTGTTTGATGGGAAGACGAAGGATTTCAACATCTGGCGGTTAAAGATGAAGTCTTTATTGGTGCAACAGGGGCTGGGTAAGGCGTTGAAAGAAAAAAGAGACTTGCCAGTCAAGTGGACAGATGAAGAAAAAGAAGAGTACTTGGAGCGTGCTCTTGCTTCGCTTCGTCTGTGCCTAGCAGATGATGTGTTGAGAGAGGTCGCTGATGAAGACACCCCGTCAAAGCTCTGGCTCAAACTTGCATCGAGGTACATGATGAAGTCTCTCACAAACCGTCTGTACTTGAAGCAACGGTTGTTTACTTTTCGCATGAAAGAAGGTATGCCCGTTACCGATCATCTGAACGAATTTAATAAGACTATTATGGATCTTAAAAATATTGGTGTCAAAATCGATGATGAAGACCAAGCCCTTATACTCTTGTGTTCATTACCTCATTTGTATGAGAATTTTGTTGATACTTTGCTGTATGGGAGAGATGACATTTGTGTGGAAGATGTTAAGGCCTCCCTGAACTCTAAGGAGTTGAAAAGGCGAGTGTCAGAAATGCATGGCGAAGATCGAGTAGATGGTTTGATGGTGAGGGGTAGAACTGAGAAAAAGGAGTCAGGAAAGAAGGGCAGAGCAAGATCAAAATCTAAGTCGTCAACGAAGAAAGTTAAATGTTATGAATGCAATCAAAGAGGGCACATCAGAAAAGATTGTCCGAAGTTCAAAGGAAAAAGCAAGATGCAGGCAGAGTCTTCTAATGATGCAGCGAATGTTGTTCAAGAGGAGACTGTTGATGATGAGACTATATTGTCAGTCTCTACTGGCACCACTGGAGATGACTGGATACTTGATTCTGGTTGTACTTTCCATATGTGTCCCCATAGGGAGTGATTTTCTACTTATACGTCAGTGAGTAGTGGTACCGTGACTTTGGGAGATAGCATAACTATTGCAGTTGTTGGAGTTGGTACAGTCAAAATTAAGATGTTTGATAATGTCATCAGAACACTGGAGGTGCGGCATATTACAGAACTGCAGAGAAGTCTGATTTCCTTGAGTATTTTGGATTCCCATGGATACCGATTCACAGCAGAGAATGGCATCCTGAAAGTTTCTCGAGGTGCATTGATTGTGATGAAAGGAAGGTTGACTGGTGGTCTTTATCATCTACAGGGCAGCACTGTGACAGGAAGTGCTAATGTGGCATCAAGTTCAGACGATGACCCTACCCGATTGTGGCACATGCGACTGGGCCACATGAGTGAAAGAGGAATGATGGAGTTGAGCAAGCGAGGCTTGCTTGCTGATCAGAAGACTGGAAAGCTGGATTTCTGTAAGCATTGTGTATTCGGTAAGCAGTGCAGGGTGAAATTCAGTATAGCAGTTCACAGGACTAAGGGCACCGCGGACTACATCCACTCTGACCTTTGGGGTCTTGCTTCAGTTGTCTCAAAGGGTGGATCAAGCTATTTGTTGAATTTTATTGATGATTTCTCAAGAAAAGCTTGGGTATATTTTATGAAGAAAAAGAGTGATGTGTTCGTCATTTTCAAGTAGTGGAAGGCGTTGATTGACAGGCAGACTGGTAAGAAAATCAAGCGCCTCCGTACTGACAATGGTATGGAATTCTTCTCGAAAGAATTTGAAGAGTTTTGCAAGAATGATGGCATCGTTCGACATCGCACTGTAGCAGGAACACCACAGCAGAATGGTGTTGCAGAACGGATGAACAGGACACTCTTAGAGAGAGCGAGAAGTATGATATCTCAGGCAGGTCTGTCAAAGTCATTATGGGCGGAAGCTGTCAATATAGCTTGCTACTTGGTGAATAGATCTCCATCCACAGCCATAGAGTTGAAAACTCCCGAGGAGGTATGGTCTGGTTCTCCTGCTGATTACTCTCACCTCAGAGTTTTTGGTTGTCCTGCATATGCTCATGTCACAGGTGACAAGTTAGAGCCGAGGGCGAAGAAATGCATTTTCTTAGGATATGCACAAACTCAAGGTGTGAAAGCGTATCGGTTGTGGTGTACCGATCCTCTTTCACCTAAGTTTATGATTAAGAGAGATGTAACCTTTGATGAGTCTGCAATGCTCCGGTCGGGAGAGAAGTCAATAACAAAAGGTGGAGATCAGGTTAGTGGCAAGTAAGGAGAGCTAGAGGTGAAGCTTTCAGAAGACAATGCAGTGCAAAAGGAGACAGTACAAAGTCCAGATGAGACAGTTGATGTGCCAGAGAGCAGTACAGCACAGCAGCAAATCCCTCCAAGGCAACACAGTATTGCAATAGACAGGCAGCGCAGGGTGATTAAGCCACCTAACAGGTATAGTCATGCTGACATGGTAGCTTTTGCTTTGTCTATTGCAGACGATGTTGAGGAGGCAGAATCGTGTTCTTATAGAGAGGCAATTACATCAGATGAGTCCTTTCGATGGCAATTGGCCATGCAAGAGGAGATTGAGTCTCTTCAGAAGAATGAGACATGGGAGCTGGTAAAAGTACCATCTGGTCAAAAGATTGTAGGGTGCAAGTGGGTTTTCAAGAAGAAGGAAGGAATTCATGGTGTGGAGGATGCAAGATTCAAGGCACGATTAGTGGCAAAAGGTTTCACACAGCGAGAGGCATTGACTTTAATGAGGTATTCTCTCCTGTTGTAAAACATACTTCTATTCATTTGTTGCTTGCTATAGTTGCTTTGTTCGATCTGGAGTTGGAGCAACTGGATGTTAAGACAACATTCTTACACGGTGAGCTGGAGGAGGAAATCTACATGCATCAGCCTGAGGGGTTCGTAGCTTCTGGTAAGGAAGATCATGTGTGCCTGTTAAAGAAGTCTTTGTATGGCTTGAAGCAATCTCCAAGGCAGTGGTACAAGAGGTTTGATACTTTTATGCTGAGTCAAAGTTACTCTAGGAGTGATTATGACAGTTGTGTGCATCATAAAAGGCTTTCAGATGGTTCATTTTTCTACTTGTTACTGTATGTGGATGACATGTTGATAGTAGCTAAGAACATGTCATAAATTAATCACTTAAAGTCTCAGTTGAGTGGTGAATTCGAGATGAAGGATCTCGGGGCAACAAAGAAGATTTTGGGGATGGAAATTCACAGAGACCGTGGCACTGGAAAGTTGTACTTATCACAGAAGAAGTACATTGAGAAAGTGCTGGAAAGGTTAGGCATGAAGGACTGCAAAGCTGTGAGTACACCATTGGCAGCCCACTTTAGATTGTCTACAGAAGATTCCCCAAAGACTGAGAAAGAGATGGAATTGATGGCTAAAGTTCTGTATGCCAGTGCAGTTGGTAGTGTTATGTATGCTATGGTGTGCACTCGGCCAGATATTTCTCATGTTGTAAGTATGGTCAGCGGGTACATGGGAAATCCTGGGAAGATCCACTGGGAGGCTGTGAAGTGGATTCTTCGATACCTCAAAGGTGCTTCTGATGTAAGTCTAGTATTTCAGAAAGAAAATAATGATGGTGGTCAGCTGGTTGGCTATGTTGATTCAGATTACGCTGGTGATCTAGATAAGAGGAGATCTCTGACAGGTTATATCTTTACTTTCTCTGGATGTGCTATTAGCTGGAAGGCTGTTTTGCAGTCTACTGTGGCTTTGTCGACGACAGAAGCTGAGTATGTGGCAATGGCAGAGGGAGTGAAAGAAGCTTTGTGGCTGAGAGGTTTGGTTGGTGATTTGGGACATGTGCAGGAGGAGACTTCAGTGTACAGTGATAGCCAGAGTGCCATACATCTGACGAAAAATCAGATGTATCATGAGAGGACCAAACACATAGATGTTAGATATCACTTCGTTCGTGATGTCATCTTGCAGGGTACAGTTGCTGTGGAAAAGATTCATACGACGGAGAACCCGGCGGACGTGCTGACAAAGCCTATTCCTTCAGAGAAGTTCAGGCATTGCCTGGACTTGATCGGCTTACAAAACATGTGAGGTGGCCCCGGTGGGGGCATTGGCGGTTACGACGATCATGGTGGAGCTTGTCGCTAGATGTGGCTTGTGAAGACGAGCCAAGAGGAGAATTTGTCGGGTAGTGTCCCGCCTTTTCACAATCCCATTCGGGAATCATGAAGTGGATGAGGAGTGGGTGGAGCCCCACTCAAACACGGACGTGGACGAGGAGATGTGGGGAGGTAGTTTCCCACTTGGACACGAAGCCGCGGCATGCACTTGCAAATACGGACGTGAAGATCTTCTCACGTGGACATGGTTTTCCAAGACGGCGCTTCATGCGGCTCAAGCACTCTATATAGTGTGCGTCTCTGTGTTACAGGAATATAAGAAAAAATAGAAGAAACAGAGAGATAGAGAGTTTGAGAGTATTTGTAAAAGGGGATTTGTTCCTCTTGGAGGCGGTGAGCAACTCGTGTGTAATTCTCCACATCTAGTGAAGTTTTTTTATCGTTGTCACCCGTGGACGTAGGAAGACATTGTCTCTCCAAACCACGTAAAATATTGTCTTCTTGTCTGGTGTGATTGATTCCTTCTTCCTCCACTTTCTTCGTGTCGTGTGGATCGAAATCTTGGGCACTGCTTTGTTCGTCGCGGTAGTCTATATTCTTCAACACAAGAAGTCTGCCCCCTTCCGCTTCCTGTTTCCAATTGCTTAAACCACTGTAGTTTTTTCTTTCACATTTTTTCATACAAAAAGTTGTATTTACATAAATACCCTCAACTCTCACATATTGTTATCAATGCCCCTAAAATCTTCAGAGGGTTGCAGTTATACCAACCAAATATGCTAAAAAGATTCCATAGATCCTAATAGCATCGGGGTTACACAGAAAATTCTAGTGAATTTATGATCTGTATGTGAAACATTAGTGAATTTGGGATATACATACAAAACCTCCTCATACGCGACATTGTCCCTCTCTTGGTAAAGGCCTCTGAAGATGAAGAAATGTATAATTGTGTCTTGAAACACAAATCATCAATGCATGATGAAATACGAAAACATTGCTAAAGAGAAGAGTGTGTATGTTCCTAGTTATACAACAATCACTCCGTCGAAATAGACAAACCTTCCATGTATGAAAGGACTTTCGATTAAGTGGCATGCACCTAAAAAGAAACAAAAAGAAGATCATAAGTGAAGTCAAATATTCACTAAAAATAATATTAACACATATAACTCACCAAAAATCATGGTTTCTCTGAATCTGGTACATCGAAGAAATCACTGAGAGTCTCAAATATGGTAGGTCCTAATGCCCAAAAAAGAAAAAAAAACCATTTATCTTTTTTATAGGAAGAAGTTGAAAATGAAGGGAAAAGATGATTAAGTACTTACTAGTATCCTGTCTATCCCTAGGAGCACTTCTAAATCAATCCTGAGTGCATATTAAAGCCTCCACTATTTTCGGACGTAGTGAACTGCAAAAGTCTATCAAAATCCTACATCCAGTGCTAAATGTAGACTCTGAAGCAACAATGGAAGCAGAAATAGCTAACATATCATGCGTCATCCGAGATAGAGTGGGATACAATGACACTCTATCATACTACCTGTTTAAAATATCAAAATCTCCCTCGACAGGAAGCACACTGTGAGACTTCCTTTTTTGTTTGAAAATCATTTGATTTTGAAAAATCTTTGTTGGATTTGAAAATCTTTCTGGAAATCTTGATTTGAAAAGAGAAATTTGAGTTTTGAAAACATGTTCTCTTTTCTTTTAGGTAGACTTTTTGGATTAGTCCTTAAAGTCTAAATAACTTCTAGATCGACTGTGGATCCGCGTTCTTGACCTCTCCCCATTGAACTTTGTCAGTGTTAATTACACCAATCAAATATTGGTAACCCTTGATTAACCATCCAATTAAGGTTTGAAGAAAGCAAGAATAAGCAAGATTAATTATAGGCATGCAAGTCATTTTTTTGTTCTTTTTAATGAGGAAGATTCCAGAGGATACTTAAAGGATACTTGAGTTCTTCCAAAGGAGTGGATATTTTGTGGAAGATTCTTTGAAATTATCCTTTAATTATCCTTTAAAAGGATGGAAGATTATTTGGGCAGCATGTCCTCTCATTTGAGGTCTTTTGAAAAGACATAGACTGCTTAAAGGATACTCTTAATTAATGAGACATGAACGCCGCCACATAATTATGAATATTCTTTAATAGTCCTTCAACCAATATGAAGGAACCACAAAATTATTTTAGGTAATTTAACTAGTATAAATGAGCCAGAATTTAATGGTCAATCCATAAGTAAGAAAGAACCACTTTAGTTAATGATTACCCTATCGATATAAATGAACAAAAAAATATTCTTGTTGGTACATCTATTAATAGGATAATCACGACTTCGTAATCTGGACGCCAATTAGGACAGAACCATAAAAGTCACTGACTAACCCTATCGATAGGGATGAATAAATAATCATAACCTTTGGTCACTCTACCAATAAGAGTGAACCATTAATCAAGTGGGAAATCCAACAATAGGATAGAACCATTAAATTCAGACCATTCAACCAGTATGAATGAACCTAATTTTTTATTTGTATATTTTTTATTTTTAGAAAACCTTGGTTATCCAACCAATATGGATGAACCATTTTTTTTTTTTAATTGATTAATCAACAAATGGTCAACCAGATGATATGGAAGAACCAATTAATTTTCTTTTTGGTTAATTGGTTAATTAACATATTTGTTAATTTAATTGGTTGAATTAATTAACAAATTTGTTAGTTTAATTGGCTGATTGATTAACAAATTAATTCAATTGGTTAAATTAATTGATTGATTAACAGATTTGTTGATTTAATTAGTTGATTAATTAATAATTTAACTTAATTGGTTGAATTAATTAGTTAATTAACATATTATGTTAATTCAATTGGTTAATTGATTAACAATTTAACTTAATCAGTTAAATTAATTGATTAATTAACAGATTTGTTGATTTAATTGGTTGATTGATTAACAATTTTGTTAATTCAATTGATTGATTAACAACTTTGTTAATTTAATTGATCGATTAATAACTTTGTTAATTTAATTGATTGATTAATAACTTAATTTAATTGGTTAAATTAATTGATTGATTAATAGATTATTGGCCTACCAAACATTATGGAAGAACCAGTATGGAGGAACCATGTTATTATTTTATTTTTATTTAATTTCTCTTTTTTAGATTAATATGGCCAACCAACCAATATGGAAGAACTATGTTATTATTTTATTTAACTTTTCCCTCTTTTTTTCTTAGATTAATATTTCCAACCAACCAGTATGGAAGAACCATGTTATTATTTTATTTTTATTTAACTTTTCCCTCTCTTTTTTTTTAGATTAATATGGCCAACCAACCAGTATGGAAGAACCATGTTATTTAATTTTCTATTTTTTTATTTAAGTTAAGTTAATTTATTGAATGGCCAGCCAACCAATATGGGAGAACCATGTTATTTAATTTATTATTTTCTATTTTTTATTTAAGTTAAGTTAATTTATTGAATGGCCAACCAACCAATATAGAAGAACCATTTAATTAATTCATTATTTTTTATTTTTTAAGTTAATTCATATTTGAATGGCCAACTAACCAATATGGAAGAACCATTTAATTAATTCATTATTTTCTATTTTTAAGTTAATTCATATTTGAATGGCCAACCAACCAATATGGAAGAACCATTTAATTAATTCATTATTTTTTGTTTTTAAGTTAATTCATATTTGAATGGCCAACCAACTAATATGGAAGAACCATTTAATTAATTAATTATTTTATGTTTTTTGAGTTAATTCATATTTGAATGGCCAACCAACCAATATGGAAGAACCATTTAATTAATGCATTATTTCATATTTTTTTTACTTAATTCATATTTGAATGGCCAACCAACCAATATGGAAGAACCATTTAATTAATTAATTATTTTCTGTTTTTTGAGTTAATGCATATTTGAATGGCCAACTAACTAATATGGAAGAACCATTTAATTAATTCATTATTTTCTATTCTTTTACTTAATTTAATTCATTGTTTGATGGCCAACCAACCGATATGGAAGAACCATCTAAAAAAGCAATTCATATGAACATTGATATAGCCAGGGAGGCCTTTATATAGCCAGCATGGAGGCCTCCGGTAGGGAGCAGCATGGGCACCAGTGGCACCCCCTGCCGGTGCCAACTAGGTGCCGGTGGGGGGTGCAGAGACGTGCGGGTGAGAGAGGGAAAGATAGAGATGAGTGGAAGATAAAAATGGAAGGTGGGGCTGGGATTTAGGGGGAGAGAGATGCAGCAGAGATGAAGGAAATCAGGGAAGCCAGCGGGCTCTACTGGGCTAACCGTACGGTCCTTCCCTCTCTCCTTCTCCTTTCTTTTTTTGTTTTGTATTTATCCGTGCAACTCTCTCTCTTTCTATTTTTGTATTTATCCCTTCCCCTCTTTTAACTCTATCTCTTCTCTCTCCTTTCCCCAAAAGAGAACCGACAAGAAGCCTAGGGCCAGCCAGACCTGCAGCTCTTCTCTTCCTGGGATGCTGTTGGTGCTGTTGGAGCTTCTCTGCTGTTGGTGGAGGCTTGGAGTGCAGGTTTTGAGGTATGTGTGCCAATCTTTTTCTTCTCTTTTTTTTTGGTTCAACAATTGCCCCCCATGGGAGGCATGTTGGAGACAGCGTTGTAGGCATGTCTCACGTGCATCTTCTTGACTTAACTTTGCACTGCATTGATTGCATGTGTGCATTTGCACTCCTTCATTCTTGACTGAACTTTGGACTCCTTTGTTCGCCTAGGACTGACTTGAGTGTCTTGGAAACTTTGATTGGTGACTTCTGATGGCTCATCAAGCTTGACGAAGATCCAATCTTGCTTTGGGTTTGGAACCACTGGCTTGATGCCTTTCCGGATTCACTACCCGAGTAGACTTCTGAGAGTGAGAATCTGAGCCTTGCGGCTTTGGGGACTCAATATTCTCTGATTTGGTTTATAGAGTTTACATACCCACTTTAAGACTTTAGGGTTTGAATACCGTGCCTTTGCATCTTTTTAGGACCTTAAGCATCAGCTTTATCTGTCCTTCAGGCTTGAAACGTCTTCAGATTGCTTTTCTTTTGTCATATTCTTGTGCTTCTTGTGTCTTACATTTGACTTGCCTGTTTTATTTATCTTAATGTCTATAGCTTCCTTTTCCGCCCTCTGATTGGATGGTGACCGTTGGAAATTTCACTGTTGTGGGGCCGGCTGGGGCCATGGAAAAGGCTAGCCCTGAGCAGCCTACACTTGAATTCGGCTTTACTTGGGTGGCATGACCTCACCTCCGGATTACTTTTGCTGATATTGTCCTTGTCGATATAGCACGCATCACCTTCCGTGGTGGATTCTTTTATTTCGTCAGGGATGCTGGATTGGAGCAGCACCTCCCGTCGAATTTCATCATTCATGAATTGCTTCAAAGAGCTCTTTCCAGAAGGCATTACGTCGCCACCTCCAGAGGCACAACCTTCAGCCGGTGGGACTATTGTTATTTGTAGGGCTGGCTATTTGATTTTCTTTACTATTGAGTTGCTGTTCTGATTTTATGCCTTCTTCCTCTTCAGCTGTAAATATTCCCGAGGAGCCACCTTTCTAGACTTATTCCTTCGTTGCCACAGAGGATATTAGATCCGACGGGGGATGTTTAGCAAACAGCCCAAGATGACCTCGGGACTTGGGATTGGGGAGCTTTTGAGCTTGACTTGATGGACATCCCACTTTTTAATCAAATGGAGCAAGAGTTCTTGTCAGGAGATCCAGACCCTGGTATAGTCTTCTCCTCTTCTTTCCCTTCATTATTTTATGCTCCTCAGCATTTGCTTCTAATAACTTCTCTTCTGGCACAGGGTTGACTACCGAAGACTTGGACCAACTGGCTTCTATACCTTTGCCTGAGACAATGAATCCTATAGAGGATTACACTGCTCTCGACTCCTTCGGAAATTTTGCCAGCAATGATCCTCTGGTGGGACCAGAGGCTTCGCTTTTGGGAGCTATTTATTTGAAAATAGCCCTCTCGGAGGCTACTATATTAAACTGCACTCCCTTGGGTAACTGCTCCTTCATTTTTTTTTTCTTCATGGATTTTGTTTCCTTTCTCTTTTGACCTTGCTGAGTCAGCCTTGATTATCATGTAGCTATTATTCCTACGACTGTTCATTCTGCAGCAGCCTCGGAGGATGCCGATTGAGCTTCTTCCACATCAGTTGAAGTTTCAACCCCTGACATGTCATTGACTGTGGTGGTCTATCAACCTTCTTTCGAGCCTTTAGTCCATGATAAAGCCATTTTATTTTCTTGCCGCACCTTATTTCATTTTGCTACTGGATTTTGTCTTGACTTTTTGCTTTCTTTATGACAGACTCTGCCTCTCCCGCTCATTCAAGAGATACCGTCATACTTTCAGATACGGAATCTGATTCCCGGTCAGTCATGGATTTTGGGGCTAGCAGCCATGCACTGGTTCCGTGGTGACCGAATCTTGCAACATGCTCTCCTACTGTTTCTCTTTCTACTGCCTCGGAGGACTCCATTCGGACAATGCTGTTATCTTATTCTGAAACAGCTTCTAGCTCCGAGAGGTTCTGCCTTGAGAGGACTATCTCTCCTTCTCCTTCAGAGAGTTATACCGACATTGTTCTTCTGTCTCCTTCATTTGAGACCGTTGAAGATCCTCAGACTCCTAGTTCAGTTCCGAGTTAGTTTTCTTTTTTGTTCCTGTTTCTGTTGCTTTCTTCTTTGGCTATTTTTTAAGGCCATCATTTATTCTATAGCAGTGCCAGTTGATGAGGCTCTTGCAGCCTTTGAGGCCAAGGTGGCCGTTTTGAGGACTGAAGCAGCTGTGTCAATGAGACTGAGAGAGAGAGAGAGCTGCTAAGGAGCCTGCCAGTCTGCAGTGCCAGCAGAACGCTGCCCTTTCACTATTAGGGGAGCAAATATCTTATCTTGCCTTTTTGCGCCATTACGTGAGGCAAGTTAATAAATCCTTAGAGGAGGGCTCTCCTCTTATTGCGGTTGTGGACATTTGCCTTGCTGAGGTTCGTAGGGAAAGGGCGGAGCATCTTCACAAGTTAGGACTTCTTCGTCAGACCGTAGATCCTTCTGAGCCACTTGCTTGAGACTGAGCTACCTATCTCCCTTTTTTTGTTATTCCGAGGGCTTGTATCGGATATCATCATTATTTCTTTCGGCCACTCCGAGGGCTTGTCTCGGGCACCTTATGATTCTTCAGTACATCCCATGTTTTTTGATAGGATAAACTCTTTGCTATATGTTGTAAACATAGTCTTTGCGATGAACTTTTCCGATAGGACGGACAATTTGAGTTTTCGAGGGGATGAAGGCTCCAAGTAGCCATGAATTTTGAATTTGTAAGGAGATAAAGGCTTCAAGTAGACATAGGTTTAAGATTTTAAGGAAGCAAAGGCTCCAAGTAGCCATAAACTTTAGGATTTCATGTGAGTAAAGGCTCCAAGTAGCCTTGGGATTAGGGATTTCAAGGGAATAAAGGATCCAAGTAGCCATGAACTTAGAAGTTTCAAGGGGATAAAGGCTCCAAGTAGCCATGAATTTTGGGTTTTCATGGTAGTAAAGTCTCCAAGTAGCCATGGGATTAGAAGTTTCAAGGGGATAAAGGCTCCAAGTAGCCATAGATTTTGAGTTTTCATGATAGTAAAGGTTCCAAGTAGCCATGGGATTAGAGGCTTCAAAGGGATAAAGGCTCTAAGTAGCCATGGATGTTAGGAATTTCACGGGGATAAAGGCTCCAAGTAGCCATGGGTTTTAGTTTGCAAGGGGATAAAGGCTCCAATTAGCCATGGGTTAGGTATTTTGGTGGAGGTTCCCCTGGTGGGGCAGGGTATTTTGGGTTATAGGATATAACGGCTCCTTAGGCCAGTAACTTTGGATTTTGGGATACAATGGCTCCCTGGGCCGGAAGTTTGGATAGCTTGGATTTCTTATTTGTTTTGCTTGACGGGACAAGCCACTTTGGGATGGAGGGACCTTTTGAACCTATCCAAGGTGAAGATTGGATTTTCCCATTTCTTTACCGAGTCGGGAGGACATCGTCATCGTCGTCTTGGTCGTAGCCCTTTTTTTTGGCGTCACCCCACCCTTGTGGAGTGATCTAAGGATTTTCTCGTCATTGACGACTCTGACATCCTCCCTGGTTAAAGATGTGGAAAACTCAACCCTCACTAAGAATAGGCGAGGAGAATTCTCCCCCCATCGGGGTACTTTTGCCAGTCATTCCCCCAATGGGTTGTTTCTTTTCTTTTTCTTTTTTTTTTTTTTTTTTTTTTTTTATTACTAACCATAGTGCCCTCATGGGTTTTCGCCAAGGCTAGCCCCTTCTTATTTTTGCATGTGAGCCCTTACGGGTTTTCACACAGCAGGATTTCCCATTTTTGCTTGAGGCGCTCTTGTGGGTTTTCACCTCAACCGGGTTTAAGACCTTCATATTATGGGACATAATATAATTTCATGTGGCGCCCATTCAGTGGGAGAAAAGCCACATTGCCTTTTTCATCAACCAATCTATAGGCACCACCTTCATATACTTTGTTGACTATGAAGAGCCTTATCCAATTAGGCTTGAACTTGTTCTTCGGACGAGCGGCCATCATGTCCTTTTGCTTGACCATGACAAGGTCGCCTTTCTTGAATATCCTTTCCTTTACCAATTTGTCAAAAGCCTTAGACATTCGGGCTTGACAGACTAGTAGACGTTGGTAAGCCGTCAATCTTTTACCCTCGAAGTCTGCCAACTCCTTGTAGTGTCTTTGTGCTTCCTTTAGGTCGCTTTCTTGCCATTCAAAATGCAACGCCACCCGATAGGAAGCCAATTCAATTTCAATTATAACTACTACCTCTGCCCCATACACTAGGGAATACGGCGAGCAGCTTGTTGGGGTCTTGTAGATTGTGCGGTAAACCCATAGTGCCTCGTGCATCTTTTCATCCCAACTTCGTTTTTGTCCTTTGCTGATCTTCACCAGCAACTTGCACAACGTTTTGTTGAAGGTTTCAACCATGTTATTGGCTTGGGGATAGTAGATTGAAGACGCATTCCAATCAATATGGAATTTTGCTGCCGTCTTGAAAATTGTCTGGTTCTTGAAGGAGGTACCATTGTCCGAAGTGATTCAGTTGGGTGTCCCGAACATGTATATGATATAGTGTCGAACAAAGCGCGACACTACTTCTCCTGTGACTTCTTTCAGCAGGACGGCTTTTGCCCAGTGCGTGAAGTATTCTGTTGCGGCCAAAATATATTTGTACCCTCTTGATGAAGGTGGGAGTGGGCCTACCACATTTATTCCCCAATGGGCAAAAGGCCATGTAGGGGATGTGGGATGTAATTGGTTTGGAGGCCTTCTGGGAATTGGCCCAAAAGCTTGGCATTAAGGGCAACTCTTGGCCATCTTCTCACAATTTGCGTACATTGTCGGCCAGAAGAAGCATTTGATTTTGATGTTGATCTTCATTTTTAGTCCGGACTGACGCTCCACAAACCCTGGAATGAACTTCTTTCATTATCTTATGCGTCTCCTTTGTTGAAAGACACCTTAAGAGGACTGCGTTTTGTCTTCAGGGACCAGCTGATATAGAACTCTGCCAATCACCCTGTAGGATACTACCCGGTGTAGCAATCGTACCCTTTCAGCTTTGTCATCTGGAAGCCATCCTTCCTTGACTTTGATGATAGGAACTTGCCAGTCTTGTTGTTCTGCTTCATTTTCTTCGGCGGTGTTGACTTCGAACGCCGTTAAGCCATCTTCTTCATTTAGGGAGCTTGCGAAGAGTCTCCTATCGTTTATAAGCATTTCAGCCTCGCCTACTAGTGGCAGCTTCAGAGCGGAGGCTAATTTGGCGAGGGCATCAGCTTGAGCATTTTGCCCCCTTTTGACATGTTCTATTTGAAAGGTGTAAAACCTTTCGCTTAGCCTTATAGCAGCAGCATGATAGGCCATCAATTATGTCTTCCTTACTTTGAAGATCCCGAGGATCAATCTGATGACAAGGAGGGAGTCTCCATATACTTGGATGCACCGGACACCAATTTCCAGGGCAACTTCTAGCCCCACTATCAGAGCTTCATATTATGCTTCGTTGTTTGTCAACGCTTCCATGAGTGCACACGAATGGTGTAGCACCCCACCTTCTAGAGTGCCAAGGACAAGTCTTGCCCCAGCTCGGGTTGTTGATGTGCCATCAGACTTTATGACAATTCTTGATGCTTCGTCAAAGTATAACTGCCATGTCTTGATTTCTTCTTGTTGCACTTCCACTGCTTCTTGTGCCGG
Organism: Zantedeschia hybrid cultivar; assembly: GCA_030544215.1. Classification (NCBI taxonomy): domain Eukaryota; kingdom Viridiplantae; phylum Streptophyta; class Magnoliopsida; order Alismatales; family Araceae; genus Zantedeschia; species Zantedeschia hybrid cultivar. The sequence continues at coordinate 21,352,313 of JARZZO010000009.1, forward strand.
CAACACTTCTTCATCTGGCAATTCCTTACTCAGAGGAGAGTCTTTAGGGATGGGATGAGCTACCAAAAATTTGGCCATGCCTTACCCCTTTATCGCTTTCTGATGCACAAAGGTGATATCAAACTCCATGAGGAGTAAGGCCCACTTCCCTAGTCTTCCTGACAATGCGGGCTACGTGAGGAGGAACTTCAGCGGATCATACCGCGATATTAATTGAACTTTGTGTACCAAGAGATAGTGCCTCAGCTTCTTTACAGCAAATACTAGGGCCAAACACATTTTCTCCATGGGAGAGTATCGGTGTTCGGGACCTACCAGCATTGTGCTTCGGTAGTATAAAGGCTGCTCTTTCCCATCTTCATTTTCTTGGGCGAGTAATGCCCCCAGTGATGCATCCATAGCCACAATGTACAGGATTAGAGATTTACCGTGTATTGGTGCCCCCGGTACGGGCGGATTGAGGAGATAATCCTTGATTTTGTCTAGGGCTTGTTGACATTCTTCATCCCATATGAAGGGTGCCCCCTTCTTTGTTATCTTTGAGAAGGGTCGACATCTTCCTGACAAGTTGGAGATGAATCTCTCGATGTAAGCTAGCCTGCCTTGCAAAGATCTGAGTTCTATTAGATTCTTAGGGGGTGGCAACTCCCGGATGGCTTTGATTTTGACGAGGTCAACTTCTATGCCTCGGTATCTGACCACAAATCTGAGGAATTTGCCGATGGACACACCAAAGGCGCACTTCAAGGGATTCATCTTCAATTGATATTGCCGAAGCCTTTCGAACACCTTCCGGAGATCAGCCAGATGGTCTTCTTTTCTTTCTGATTTCACGACTAGGTCATCAACATAGCATTCGACCAGGTCATGTAGCCTTTCATCAAATATTTTTGTCATGGCCCTCTGATAAGTGGCGCTAGCATTCTTGAGCCCAAAGGGCATTCGTTTGTAATTGAATATACCCTTGGGGGTTTGGAAGGCTGTAAAATTCTTGTCTTTGACGGCCATCCTAATTTGATTGTATCCTGAAGACCCATCCATGAAGGACAATGCTTCAAAGCCTATAGTGACGTCCACCATCGTTTCTGTAATTGGCAATGGGAAGTCATCTTTGGGGCATGCCTTATTTAAGTCCCAAAAGTCGATGCAGACTCGGACATGACCATTCTTCTTCTTTACTGGCACAATATTGGCCAGCCATACTGGATAGATGCATCCTTCAATGAAATCAACTTCTCGCATCTTGTCAACTTCTGCATTTACCTTCACCACCAATTCTGGGCCCATCTACCTTTGGGCCTGCTTTATTGGCTTGACATTAGGAAGGATGCCCAGTTGATGGTCTGCCACTGAGGGATCCAGGCCAGGCATTTCTTTGTAATTTCAGGCAAAACGGTCCCTGTACTCTAGGAACACGTATGTATATGCTTGCTTTTCTTCCTCGCTAAATAAAGCATTGAGGAAGATTGGGCGTGGATCTTCTGGTCCACCCAGATTGATTTCTTTCAGTTCATCAACTGTGGCTTGTCCGCCATCTTCCATTTCCCGTGGCACTGGCTGAACATCCATGAAGTCTTCTTCTTCATCAGTGTCAGCTAGATATACTTTATGCCACATTGAGTCTTCTTCTACCAAACTAGAACCCTCCAGAGAGGCTAGATGTAGAGGCTCTTCTTCTGGACTGTCAATCTTTGCTTCTGAGGTCTATCCTTTTGCTTTAGATGATGACAGGCTCACCATATTAACTGCATAGTGGACGGATGGCCCACGACGTTGACCGTAGCCTAAGCCCCTTTGGTCTTGCTTGGAGAAGGGAGGCTGACCTCTCACTTCAGCTGGATGCCAGAGTTCTTGAAAGAACTTGCTTTTGACTAGACTTTGCTTATCTGAAATTTTCTGATGTTGGCACATCTTCTTGATGTATTGGGGCATATCTTCCAATTCTGATATTTCGTCCTCGGCTTCCTGCTGAGGCGCTTTTATCCCAAAATCATCCTTTGGGAGATTTTTAGGCACCAAGTCTCCCTTGTAGAAGACAATTCGCCGATTGTCTTTGTGTGGGACAATGAAGGTCTTAAGCTCCTCCACTGTATGAACTTCTCTTTGATAAGCCAGCTTCATTAAGTTGGATGTCATGAAAACACTTGCCTCCACCCTTTTACTGATGAAGTTTGCTTCTAGATTGATGACATGCTTCCCGTATTTAGTGAGGGTCTTCGGCTTCCGTCAGAACTTTTCAGCCTTGGCTTCATTTATGGTTTTGCCCCCCTCTTCATCGGAGGACTCCTTCATCACATGTTTTCCCTTGCCACGGGCTCCACCGGTTGTCAAGTCCATATCCTTGTCAAAATATAATCGCGCATCTGCATGATGGCAATCATAGGCTTTGAACAGCTCCCGATCTGCAAAGATTCAGTGTTGCTTGCCGTCTTTAGTGTACTTGATGCATTGATGTAGGGTAAAGGGAACAACCCAATTCTTGTGCAACCAAGGCCTCCCTAGGAGTGCCTTGAAAGATGTATTGGAGTCGATGATGAGGAATGACACCTGAGTCACCCAGCCATCCAGAGTCAACTCAACATCGACTCGTCCCAGAGCCTCTTCTGAATTTTGGTTGAAACCTGAGATAGTAACCCGTTGTACCTTCTTCATGTGAGGCATGAGGTACAATGCTTGGTAGGCTTTGGATGATATGATATTGACGGCAGATCCCGAATCTATCAAGATTCAATCTTCATGTATAATGGCCTATTATGGCAAGAAGAGGTTAGCAACATATCTTCATCAGTAAAAGTCATTGTGGACTCGTACGCCATGTACAACTCAGCATGGACTTCAGCCATGTGAACTTCATAGGCCTCTGGGTCTTGCAAGACAGTGATGAGGGCTTCCCTCAGTTCTTTACTTATGGAGATGGATTCCCATATGCTGAGGCCTGCCGGCATTCTCTTCATTGTTTGCAGAATCTTCCGATCTGCTCTTGCACGAGCTTTTTCAACAATTGGCAGTATCTTGACTGCATTCTTCAGAGTCTCACTCAAGACTTTCTACTGTCTTGATTCTTCTGGGGCTTCTTCGGCCAAAGACTCCTTTTCCTGAGAGTCAACTCTCAGGCCTTCATCGAACAAGTCAGTCAGGGCTTCTATGTCTTTTGCGGTGTTGTGCGGCGCTAAAGGACCTGCGTCATCGAGATTTACTGTTGGGCTTTCCTCTTCTTCATAACTTTCTAGAGGGCTAGTGTCTTCATCTGACGAAGGGGAAAAGTAGACATTCCCCCTCACTTCTGGTTTAGGGATTGGCTTTGGGACTTCTCCCTTGAAGTGGATCACTTTGTCTTCACTCACAGCATTCTTGCCTTTGTCATGCCTACCATTCTGGCTTCGGCCTTGGCCTCTTCCTCGACTCTACGAGTTATTTCTTCTCTGATATGTCGCCATAGGTCTTCTGGATTTAGGTGAAACACACCTAATTTCATCATTGGCAGGGCCACTCGCGGCTTGAAATTGCACCGAGGCCATATTGCAGGAGCATGTCTGGAACTGCTTTTCTAGTTTTTCCATGGTCACTTCTCCCTTCCACAAGGCAGTAACTTCTTCATCATCATGGAGGGATTCTTTCTCTATATTCTTCATATGTTGTTGGAGCTATATCAGCTAACATCTTAGACGAGATTTCTTCTCCATTTCTTCCCAGGATATGTACTTATCTAGTGGCACCCTTTTCACCGGACGACTTGGAGCATATTCCTCCAATTCATCGATGATCTTCTGAAGTTTATGCAGAGGCGTCATCTCAGGCTCTGGCATATTTGCAGCATTGGCCTGCTCTTCCTTCTTTCTGAGCTTTCTTCTTTCATTTTTCTTTCTATTATGTTCTTGTTTTTTCTTTCTAGCCGCCTCTTTGATGAGACGGGACTGAACCAACATCTTTGGCGGCGGAGGCACATGAACAGGGGCCTTCTTATTTTCTCTCTTCATCACGGGAGATTGCTTTTTCTTCTTCTTCTGGACTAAAGTCCATTCTTCTTCTGGCTGGTTGCGCTCGAAGGTGGCCTTGATGGCTTGCTCCACAACTTTATCTGGCAACATATGGTATTCTCCGAATACCATTCTTTGACTATTGCTGGAAGAGCTTGCCTTTATTGCAATCGACATCTTCCCGTCGCCTTCGGTCTTTACATATAACACATTTGTTGTGTATGTATTGACACTTCGGCTGTGAGGACGTGGAGGATTCACTAGATATTTGCCCATATCTATCCCACCACTCTGAATAAGTTTCTCCACTTCATCTTTGAAGGCAATGCATTGCTCAATGGAGTGACCCCGGAGCGGTGATATGGGCAATATCGGGGTATATCATCTTCAAAATCTCCTTCTTGTTTCTTAGGCTTAGGCAAAGCCATCACTTCATGCTTCATGCATAACTTGAATAGCTCCCAGGTCTTTTCCTCTAGAAAGGAATATTGCTTCTTGAGGGAGGTATTGTTGTTTATTCTTATCCCCTATTCTTCTTTGCCTATGGTTTGCCTCTCTCGTAGGCTTTCTTCAACCATAGGGATGTCTCTGGGCTCGCCCTTGCAATGACTGCATCTTCTTCTCACAGGGAATACTGGCTTCTTGCACTGGATTTCTAGCTTCTTATTCAGGTCAATAACCTATTTGCCCTTTTTACATTGCTGCACGGATCTTGATCCTTCAGTTGAGATGGACCGACGGGCCCTCTTTTCTGTCAAGACTTCAGTCAATTGCTCTGAGAGTTCCTCTACCTTGCGGGTCAGGTTCATTTGTTGTTGAAACAATTCTAGCAAACTATCTTGGATTTCTTCCAATGTGTTCCTGATAGAATCTTATGGAGGAGGTGTCGCCGGTGTATATATTGGCGTAGCTGGGGTAGAGTCTGGTGTGGCCTCTCACTCTGGAGAGGAATCCATGTATTCTTCTGGCTCCTCCCAGGATGAATCTTCATTTATATGGATTGCATTCACTGCAAAGGCTTGTCTCGGTTTCTGATGCGGTTGGGGTGGATTGACCAGGTATTTCCCCATTTCTATTGCACCTTTTTGGATGAGTTTCTCAATCTCATCTTTACAGAGGTAACAATCTTCTACCACATGCCCCAACATGTGATGATATGAGCAATAGTTTGGCTCATCTGTCTTTCCAACCTCCGCTGGCCTCTTCGGCTCTGGAAGTGCCAATAGAGTGGCCCGAACACAGGTATCGAACAATTTCCTTGTATGCTCCCTCGTAAAGGAGTACGACTTCTTCATTTTCTCACTGAGAGACAGAGATGACACTCTGCCCCCAGCCTTGGCATCTGATGTGGATGCATTTGTACTAGGTCTGTCTCCGGTCCTTTCTACTGTCGAAGCAAAGTCGACAACATTTACTTCCTTGGCATTGTAAGCTTGTTCTATAGGAGCCTTCCCTTTATTGAAGCTCACCGTTGGGTTGTCGACAAAGAACATTTCGATCTTCGACACTATATTATTTAACTGGTTGAAGTTCCTGATGTTCGCCCTAATCAGCTTCTCATTGATTTCTGGTTTAAGGCCCCTTTTGCAGAGCTTCACCGCATCTTCATGTACTGGCGGATTGTCGCACTTCATGCTAGTGTTCCGCCATTTCTTGATGTAGTCAATGGCAGATTCACTTTTGCCTTGCTTTAGCGCCACCAACTCTGTGATGGTCACTTTCCGTTTTGAAACCTTAAATCGGTCCAAAAATTTCTTCTGCATCTCTTCCCAATTACTATTAGAATTGGGTTTCAGTTTGGCATACCACTGGAATGTTGTACCTATTAGGGAGGTTGAGAAGAACCTCAATAGGTATGCTTCTTCCATGGCCAGTTCTCCCAAGTTGCTCATGTAGTGGGCAATATGCTCCTGGGCAGATCCTTCTCCATCATATCTTATGAACTTGGGGCGTTTCATATGACTAGGAGGTAGTTTCTTGAACAGGTGGTGAACAGGGAACGATACCTTGTATAAGTCGAAGGTACTTATCCCGTCACCCTACTCAGCCATTTTAGCTTCCACAATTTGCTCAATGAGGTATTTCTGGGACACCGCAGCATCTTCGGCAAAAAAATTGGACTGCTGAGCATTATGGTTCGGCTCTTCACCCCGATTTCCCACAACTTCATCTAGGGCGAACTTGACACCGGGAACTTGGGGCCTAATCATGACTGAATCGGGACCGCCCTTGGAGAGTGCCTAATCACCTGCGTTGTTCTTTGTTGCTTTACTATTTTCTGCATAAGACCCAGCAGGAGGGTCTTGAGTTGCTGATTTTCCAGCCTCATTTCTTCCATAGTCAGGGGCTGGCTTGGATTGTCATGTTCTTGATTTGGATTTGTTTCATAGGCGTTCAATTCGTCTTCATCTTCACCTTTTGCGGCGACAGTGCCGCCATTCTGAGGCTGTTGATTAACCCCTATGTTCCTCTGGTTGAGCCATTGTCTGGCTTGTTCTACTTGTCTTGTAAGAGATACATCCCACTGAGCTATATTTATAATCTCAGCCAGGTCTTCTGGGCTTCCTCTTTGGTCACCCAAATTTGTTTAAGTTGAAGATTCCTATCTTCCACAGGATTACTTCTTCTTGAAGGCATGCTTGCCTTATCTTGGTATCTTTGCTTTGGCTGATCCAGAGCTCTTGTTGGTATTTTCTACCCCCATTGACCGGGAGCTCTTGGCATCTTAGTCTTCTTCTTGAAGGCTTCCCTATCCTGGCAAACCTTTGGAAGTACACCAAATCGGTTATGTACGGGAAACGATGGAACATGGCGAGTTCTTGGCATTATCGGCTCCCCGCCATCCAGACGGATGTGGAGATTGCCGACCAGGATCATCTTTCCCGTTATGGATAGGCTTGCAATCTTTTCCTTCTTCAACCTCCTGTTGGAAGAGGAAGCTGGCTTGATGTGGATGGTATTGACAACATAGACCCATTCGGATCTGCCATTGTTGTTCTTTCTTTGGGCACGGGAAGCGCGCTTTACTTTCGTCCTTGTTACCGGAGCAGGCTCTGGTGCAACAACTACCCCTAGGAAGTAGGGGGATCCAATCACCGCTGGGAAATCGCCGAAGCATGTTGGCATAGTTAAGTACCCACATTGTGCATGGGTAGCAATCACCAATGGACCGTACATGAGTTTAGCGGCCATTGAGTTTGAATCTTCTTGCACGTATATTAAACAAAGAAAGTTAGGCTTGTCCTGATAGGTGCTTTATTGGATGGAGAGATAAAGGAAAGGAGTAGTCCCAATGGGCGTGCCAAATCTGTGAAACTTCCTTTTTTATTTGAAAAATCCTTTGATTTTGAAAAATCTTTGTAAGATTTGAAAATCTTTATGAAAATCTTGATTTGAAAAGAGAAATTTGAGTTTTGAAAACATGTTCTCTTTTTTTTTAGGTAGACTTTTAGGATTAGTCCTTAAAGTCTAAATGACTTCTGGATCGCGTTCTTGACCTCTCCCCACTGACCTTGATCAGTGTTAATTATACCAATCAAAGATTGGTAACCCTTGATTAACCATCCAATTAAGGCTTGAAGAAAGCATGAATAAGCAAGATTAATTACAGGCATGCAAGTCATTTTTTTGTTCTTTTTAGTGAGGAATATTCCAGAGGATACTTAAAGGATACTTGAGTTCTTTCAAAGGAGTGGGTATTTTGTGGAAGATTCTTTGAAATTATCCTTTGAAAGGATGGAGGATTATTTGGGCAGCATGTCCTCTCATTTGAAATCTTTTGAAAAGACATAGATTGCTTAAAGGATACTCTTAATTGATGAGGCATGAAGGCCTCCACATAATTAGGAATATTCTTTAATGGTCCGTCAACCAATATGAAGGAACCACAAAGTTATTTTAGGTCATTTAACTAGTATAAATGAGCCAGAACTTAATGGTCAATCCATAAGTAGGAAAGAACCACTTTAGTTAATGATTACCCTATCGATATAAATGAATAAAGAAATATTCTTATTGGTCCATCTATTAATAGGATAATCACGACTTCGTAGCCTGGCCCTCAATTAGGACAGAACCATAAAAGTCACTGACTATCCCCATTGATAGGGATGAATCAATAATCATAACCTTTGGTCACTCTACCAATAAGAGTGAACTATTAATCAAGTGAACAATCTAACAATGTGATAGAACCACTAAATTTAGGCCATTCAACTAGTATGAATGAACTTGATTTTTTATTTGTTGCATTTTTTACTTTTAGAAAACCTTGGTCATCCAACCAATATGGATGAACCATGTTTTTTTTTTAATTGATTAATCAACAAACGGTCAACCAGATGATATGAAGAGCCAATTAATTTTCTTTTGGGTTAATTGGTTAATTAACAGATTTGTTAATTTAATTGGTTGAATTAATTAACAAATTTATTAGTTTAATTGGATGATTGATTAACAAATTAATTCAATTGGTTAAATCAATTGATTGATTAATAGATTTTTTGATTTAATTGGTTGATTAATTAACAATTTAACTTAATTGGTTGAATTAATTTGTTAATTAACATATTTTGTTAATTCAATTGGTTAATTGATTAACAATTTAACTTAATCGGTTAAATTAATTAATTAATTAACAGAATGTAAGGATTAAGGTTTCGGATCCGGTTATCAGGTCAGTTTCGATGTCGGACCCCTTGGTTTGAGTCCTTGTGGGGTTGGGGCCTGGGTTCTTTTTCACGTCAAGTTTGCGAGACGCGGTTCAAAAGGCGTCTAGTTATGGGGACACGTTTTAGAATGTGCCACGTGGGCTGGTTTTGGGCCGCGTGAGTACGGCCCTGGTCTTATCGTCTGAACGACGTCTTGCATGGACGACGTCATTTAGAGATAGGTCAGTGTACGACCCCGTCTTGTCGTCTGATTGGCGTCGGTCTTGGATGACGCCTTTTAGTTACTTTCAGTTTGACCTCGCGAACCCTCCCTCCTTTCCCTCATTTCTCTCATTCTATTCTCTGTCCTCCCTCTCTCCGACCCATCCGCTCCCCCTTTCCCTTCTCCCTCCCTTCCTCTCCCCATTCCTCATCTTCCTCCACTCCATCAACCTCCTACCCCTCACCACTACCACCACCATCTCTTCCGTGGCGCATTTCTCTCCGGACGGCGGCTGACGTCCTGGTGGAGTGATGGCATCTACGGCGATACCGGCAGCGGCTTGTAGCGTGGTGGTTCGGCGGCTTGGAGCCCGGAGGAGTTCAAGTAACCGGTAGGGTGACGATCCTCGCGGTGTTTTGTTTAAAACAATAATTTTTCCTGCTTTGAAGCATGCAAAATGTGTGGGTGCTTCTGGGGTAGAAAGCATGTTCTAAGGGGTTCTTTATGAAAATAATTAGGCTTCTCCCCTACTTTCTCCATTTTGACATTTTTTGTGTGATTTGGGGGAGAAATCCCACTTTGTGACTCGGGGGAGGCTGAGGGGAACCTGTTTGCGGGTGCTAAATGGCGTCTGGGGACAACGACGTCATTTTATATGGCGGCTGCCACCCAAGACGTGATTTTAGCCTAGCTTGTTCCAAGGCCAGTTCAGGGGATTATGTCTCTATATTGAATGGCGTCTGGGGACAGCGACACCATTTTAAATGGCGGCTAGCTAGAGCGACACGATTTAGGCCATCTTCTGAGGCCAGTTTTTGTGTAAACCAGTTTAGGAGTCTTGAATGACGTCGGCCACGGGAGACACGATTCAAGACAAAACCTCATTAATTCAAGCAATTAACATGTGTTTACATTGTTAGATAGTTTGGTTAAATGCATATTTGGAAACGTACTTGAAAGATGATGATTTCTACGTGATCAGATCGCACTGTGTTGTGTTTTGTGTGATCGTGGACCTAAAGTGACAGTTGTTAGCGCTTAGGCACCCTGTGTCGGTGTGGGAATGACATGGCGCCGGTGTGGGAGTGGTGGGATGACGCCTAGATAGAGGGTCACCTGGTGTACCCCGGGGTATAGCTAGTACCGGTGTAGGAGTGGTACATTTAGAGTGTCACCCGTGTTGAGGGAAGCAGAACTACCTAGAGCTAGACAGGCCGGAGTAGCCAGCGCACTATCCGAGGGGTTGCTGTTTGGTCCCAGCGGGTCGGTGTTTTCCGCGTTCGGCCGTGTGGTTTGTATGTTTAGCCGAGATGTTGGTTGTGGACTCCGTGGTGGAGTGGTTATAGAGTTGTGCATGTTTCATTTACGAATGCATGTGTTTTATATCGGAATTTGGGAATCTTTGGGTGTTGTGTTTACTGCTTTATTTATTTAAATTGCCCATTTGTATTGTTGCGCTTGTGGGTGCGTGACTGGGTGTTGGGGATCGAGGGATCCCTACTAAGTCCATTTCGATGAGACTCGCCCCTGTGGTTTTCAGGTGAGGGTTCTAGGCAGGCGTAGCGTGGAGGGTGTTATTTCAAGTTGTGCGCCAGCAACCACTGTTCCGGGGTATGCCCCAATGTAGTTGTTACTTTCCTTTCAGGCATGTACGTTTAATTATATCTTTTCAGTTGGAATATGTAATTATTTGCTAAGTCGAGTCGAATTGTTATAATTTTTAATTCCTGCACTTCCTTTACAATTCGATGTGATGTGGAATGTTTAGCTTAGTTTATCATTTATTTCCCAAACTTATCAAGATCCTGGTTTGGCTCCAAATTTTAATGATTCAGTACACATTTAGTAATCGGATCCTCGATTATAAGGTGACGGGTCGTTCTAGCTGGTATCAGAGCATTCAGTCTGGCAAATAGATGAATAACTAGGTTAAATATTGTAATTTCGGCAAATAATTACATTATCCCGTACAGGCACGGCGGTAGTATAGGTTTTGGATTATAATTAAAAATTTTCGATTCTTGTAACTGTAGGCGATTAGATGGCTCCTAGAAAGAGAGTGCCAATTATTCGGGAGTAGGGAGATGTTCCTAGCAGGTCTGAGGCCGGTAGGCCGAATATGGAACGTTTTATGGAGGCTATGATGGATACGATGACTAGATATCAGACTCGAGACCCTAGTGAGAGTTCTAGTACTCGGGGAGGGCCTTCAGCTGCTCTGGAGAGATTCGTAAAGCTGAAGCCACGTCATTTTACCAGTCGTCCCAACACTGATGAGGCCGTTCATTGGCTGAAGGAGTTAGAGATGACTTTCGATACCATGGACTGTGTAGTAATTGAGAGGACTCCGTTGGCTACCTTCATGTTGAAGGATGATGCCTATGATTGGTGGATGACTTTGAAGAGCTTGTCTTATACAGATAGGAATCTCAGGGAGATTCCATGGGAAACTTTTGTGAAGGAGTTCAACGGGCAGCACTTTCCTAGGCATGTCCAGAAGGCCAAGGAGAGGGAATTTATGGAATTGACCCAAGAGAGTATGACAGTGCTCGAGTACCAGATGAAATTTGTTTTGCTTGGGAGATTTGTACCCTTCATTTCAGGAGATGAAGAGCGTCGGGCTGAGAGGTTCGTGGACGGACTGAGGTCCAACTTGAGGAGTTTTGTGGCGTCCCACTATTGTACGGACTTGGCGTCGGCAGTTAAGTGTGCCGCAGCAGTAGAGGCACAGCACAATCAGTTGGCTCGGGAGAGGGGACTGGTTACTCATGGGCCGGCTTATGGCAAGGGAAAGATAGCAGCAACAACTTCTTCGTCTGGATCAGGATCATCTTCACTTGGCTCCAGATTCAGGAGGTTCTTTCGAGCCGGTGGCGGCAACATCGGCAACAGTGGTAGTAGCTGACCCAGGCAGACTCAGCAAAGTTAGTCGGTGTCCAGCGCCCAGCAGGAGGCAGCTCAGAGACTTCCAGCAGCTTGTCGTCATTGTGGTGGTACTCACGGTGGGACTCAGTGTCCCGCATTTTCTAGGAGGTGTTATACTTGTGGCTAGTAGGGCCATTTGGCGAGGTATTGCTCGCAGGGGCATGGTCAGGGGCAGGGATTGGGAGATCAGAAGAAGCCGAGGACCCAGGAGAGAGTTCTCGCTATCACCAGGAAGGAGGCTCGTGCATCCAACTTGGTGGAAGGTACACTTTCTGTCCTTGGGAACTCCGCGCATGTGTTGATTGATTCGGGTGCTTCACATTCTTTTATTTCTGAGCAGTTCGTAGATATTCTTTCTGCACCCATTGATGAGTTATCTGATGGACTGACAGTTGAGGTTCCTTATGGGGATTTCATGCTGACGTATAATTGTATGAGTGAGGTTCCTTTGACCATTGAGGGTCATCAGTTGCCTGTCCAGTTAGTTGTGCTTGCCATTTGTGACTTTGATGTCATCTTGGGCATGGATTGGTTAGAGTCTTATTATGCCGAGGTGGACTGCCACAGGAAGAGGGTGCGTTTTTCCATCTCGGGCATCCCGGACTTCTACTTCCAAGGTATTAGGCTCTCTTCTCGTGGTATTCTTATTTCTGCTTTTAAGGCCTAGAGGTTGCTTGTTGGTTGCTGTGAGGCTTCCTTGCCTCGGTAGTTGTAGCTGGTGTTAGTAGTGGTTCCAGTCCTTGGGAGGTGCCTATAGTATGTGACTTTGTTGATGTGTTTCTTGAGGAGTTTCCTGGCCTTCCCCCTCAGCAGGAGGTTGAGTTCACTATTGAGCTTGCACCAGGTACGACGCCCTTGTCTAAAGCCCCGTAACGGATGACTCCGGCCGAACTCGCTGAGTTGAAGGCGCAGTTGCAGGAATTGCTGGATAAGGGTTTTATCCGTCCTAGTACTTCTCCGTGGGGTGCTCCAATTCGGTTTGTTAGGAAGAAAGATGGTTCTCTGAGGCTGTGCATTGATTACAGACAGTTGAACCAGGTGACAGTAAAGAGTAAGTACCAACTTCTGAGAATCGATGATCTGATGGATCAGTTGCAGTCTGCCAAAGCATTCTCGAAGATTGACTTAAGGTCAGGGTATTACCAAATGAGGATCCATGAGGCTGATGTGAGTAAGACGGCTTTTAGGACTCGGTACGGACATTATGAGTTTTTGGTTATGCCTTTCAGCTTGACCAAATGCTCCGGCGGCTTTTATGGATTTGATGAACCGAGTCTTCATGGCTTACTTGGATCAGTTTGTGGTGGTGTTTGTAGATGATATTTTGGTATATTCTTCTTCTAAGGAAGAGCATGCCATGCATCTTCAGGTGGTGTTGCAAGTTCTGAGAGAGCACCAACTCTATGCGAAGTTTAGCAAGTGTGAATTCTGGCTAGATAAGGTGCACTTCCTGGGACAAGTCATTTCTAGTGACGGCATTACTGTAGATCCAGCCAAGATTGAGGCAGTGATGGATTGGGGCAGACCGACGACTGTGACTGAGATCAGGAGCTTCCTGGGGTTAGCAGGGTATTATAGACGGTTTGTCCAAGATTTTTCTTCAATAGCGACCCCCTTGTCAAGGTTGACTCGTAAGGAAGTTCGTTTTGTGTGGACCGAGGAGTGTGAGCAGAGCTTCACTGAGTTGAAGACTCGTCTCACTTCGGCTCCAATTCTAGTGCTGCCATCTAGTTCTAGTGGATTCGTGGTTTACTTCGATGCATCTCGTCGAGGTTTGGGTGCGGTTCTGATACAGCATGGTAAGGTTGTGGCCTATGCTTCTAGGCAACTGAAGAAGCATGAGGAGAACTATCCCACTCATAACTTAGAGTTGGCAGTTGTAGTATTTGTACTGCAGATTTGGCGGCACTATTTATATGGAGAGAAGTTTGAGGTTTTTATTGATCACAAGAGCCTGAAGTATGTGTTCATACAGAGGGATCTGAACTTAAGGCAACGCAGGTGGATGGAGTTTATCAATGATTATGATCTCGACCTCTCTTATCATCCGGGCAAGGCGAACGTGGTGGTGGACGCCTTGAGTCGGAAGACGGTCGTGTCACATCTTATGATTCAGGAATGGAGGTTATATGAGCAGGTTGTGGAATCTTCCTTTAGGATTCCTCGAGTGGCCGACAGAGTCGTGTTGGCCAGCTTGACTGTGAGGCCAACAGTGTACTATGCAATGATCGAGGCTCAGAGGGCGGATGCAGAGCTACCGCAGATTCTTCAAATATCGGAGGTGGAGTTGTGGGATGATGGCATGGTCAGATTTAGAGGCAAACTCTATGTTCCAGCTGAGGAAGAGGTGCGCAGGAGTATCCTAGATGAAGCGCACCGTTCTAGATATGTAGTGTATCCCGGAATGACTAAGATGTATCATTGTTTGAGGAGGCACTTTTGGTGGCCTAGTATGAAGAAGGATGTAACTGATTATGTGGTAAGGTGCCTGACTTGTCAGCAGGTTAAGGCAGAGCACCAAAGACCAGGAGTGTTGTTGTAGCCGTTACCAATCCCGAAGTGGAAATGGGAACACGTGACTATGGACTTCGTGATGGGATTGCCCGTGTCACCCGGCAGGAGAGACAGAATCTGGGTCATTGTTGATCGATTGGCCAAGTCTGCGCACTTTCTAGCTATTAGGAAGGATTGGTCAGTCGGTAAATTGGCTAGGTTGTTTGTGGACTGAATCATCTCTTTGCATGGGGTACCCTTATCCATCGTGTCAGATCGGGATCCGAGATTTACTTCTAGGTTTTGGAGGAGTTTTCTGAAGGCCTTGGGTATACAGTTAGCTTTCAGCTCGGCTTACCATCTTGAGACCGATGGACAACCAGAGAGGACCATTTAGACACTGGAGGATATGCTCAAGGCTTGTTGCCTAGATTGGGGAGGTTCTTGGGAACATCACTTGTCTACAGTGTAGTTTGCTTACAACAACAGTTATCATTCTAGTATCGGCATGGCACCATATGAGGCATTGTACGGGCGGCCATGTCGATCCCCTGTGAATTGGTTTGAGATTGGTGAGAGGCAAATAGTAGGGCCAGAGTTGGTACAGTAGTGTGCTGAGGTTGCCAGAGTAGTGCAACAGAGGTTGACTACAACACAAAACAGGCAGAAGAGTTATGCAGATATCCATAGGAGACCGCTTGAGTTCGAGGTTGGAGACCACGTGTTTCTCCAAGTATCACCCTCCAAGGGTGTGATGAGATTCGGGAAGCGAGGTAAGCTGAGTCTGCAATATATTAGGCCCTTTCCCATTCTTACTCGAATTGGAGAAACAACTTATCAGCTAGCCTTGCCACCCAGTCTTGCTGGAGTGCACGATGTGTTCCGTGTTTCTTTGCTAAGGAAGTATGTTCAGGATCCATCTCATGTCTTGGACTTTTCGGAGTTGGAGGTCACTGATGACTTGTCCTTTCCGAAATTTCTAGTGAGTATTGAAGATCGTAGGGAGCAGGTCCTTCGGAACAAGGTTGTTCCTTTGGTTAAGGTGATTTTGCAGCATCGCTCCGGAGGCGAGGCAACCTGGGAGCATGAAGATGAGATGCGGGAACAGTTTACCTACCTTTTCTCGTAAGTTCTCCCTTTTACTAATGCAATCTTGTTATTGGTGCTAGTTTTGTTGCGGTAATTTCGGGGACGAAATTCTTTTAAGGAGGGGAGAATGTAAGGATTGAGGTTTTAGATCCGGTTATCAGGTCAGTTTCGATGTCGGACCCCATGGTTTGGGCCCTTGTGGGGCTGGGGCATGGGTTCTTTTTCGCGTCAAGCTTGTGAGATGCAGTTCAAACGGTGTATAGTTATGGGGACGCGTTTTAGAATGTGCCACGTGGGGTGGTTTTGGGCCGCGTGAGTACGGCCCTGGTCTTATCGTCTGAATGACGTCTTACATGGACGACGCCATTTAGAGATCTGTCAGTATACGGCCCCGTCTTGTCATCTGATTGGCGTCAGTCTTGGACGACACGTTTTAGTTACTTTCGATTTGACCTCGTGAATCCTCCCTCCTTTCCCTCATTTCTCTCATTCTCTTCTCTCTCCTCCCTCTCTCCGATCCATTCGCTCCCCCTTCCCCTTCTCCCTCCCTTCCTCTCCCCATTCCTCATCTTCCTCCACTCCATCAACCTCCTACGCCTCACCACTACCACCACCATCTCCTCTGCAGCGCATTTCTCTCCGGACGGCGGCCTACGTCCCGGTAGAGTGACGGCGTCCACGGCGGTACTGGCGACGGCTTGTGGCGTGGTGGTTCGGCGGCTTGGAGCTCGGAGGAGTTTAAGTAACCGGTAAGGTGACGATCCTCCCGGTGGTTTGTTTAAAACTGTGATTTTTCCTGCTTTGAAACTTGCAATATGTGTGGGTGCTTATGGGGTAGAAAGCATGTTCTAAGAGATTCTTTAGGAAAATAATTAGGCCAACCAACCAATATGCAAGAACCATTTAATTAATTAATTATTTTCTATTTTTTGAGTTAATTCATATTTGAATGGCCAACCAACCAATATAGAAGAACCATTTAATTAATTCATTATTTTCTGTTTTTTTACTTAATTTAATTCATTGTTTGATGGCCAACCAACCGATATGGAAGAACCATCTAAAAAAAGCAATTCATATGACCATTGATATAAAAAAAACTTCTAAATTTATTTCCCCCAAAATCATAAATTACAAACCTTCAAAAAAAAAATATAAGCCTTCTCTTCTTTCTCCTTTTCTTCTTGTGCAGGCTTGGAACTTGAAGGTTGCAGGGGGGGGGGGTGTTCAAAGGCTAGCGCTGGGAGGCCTTTATATATGCAGCATGCAGGCCTCCGGTAGGGGGCAACATGGGCACCGGTGGCACGCCCTACTGGTGCCACCTAGGCGCCGGTGGGGGGTGCATAGACGTGCGGGTGAGAGAGGGAAAGATAGAGATGAGAGGGTGATAAATATGGAAGGTGGGGCTGGGATTTAGGGGGAGAGAGATGCGGTAGAGATGGAGGAAATCAGGGAAGCCAGTGGGCCCTATTGGGCTGACTGCACAGTCCTGCCCTCTCTCCTTCTCCTTTCTTTTTTTTGTTTTGTATTTATCCCTACAGCTCTCTCTCTTTCTATTTTTGTATTTATCCCTTCCCCTCCTTTAACTCTATCTCTTCTCTCTCCTTTCCCCAAAAGAGAACCGACAGGAAGCCTAGGGCCGGCCAGACCTGCGGCTCTTCTCTTCTTGGGCTGCTGTTGGAGCTTCTCTGCTGTTGGTGGAGGCTTGGAGTGCAGGTTTTGAGGTATGTGTGCCCGTCTTTTTCTTCTCTTTTTTTTTGGTTCAACACACACTTTCTTCTAAATATTGATCTAACTCTGTTTTTCGGCATTGCCTAGTTTGCTCCAATAAGAATTGGTCCTAACCCTTCAAGATATCCATACCAAAACATGCAACAATTATACTTGAAGAAGTCATCTCACTTATGCAAGTCTCTTACGTCAACGACATTGTAGCTTGATATTCATTAAACAATAAATGTATTGCATCACTCATCTTTTCAACATATGTTTGAGCATCACTACCATAACCAATGGGAAGCAAAATTCAAAAAATTACAACTAGTAATGTGGGTCCAAAATGACAGGTGTTGTCAAGACCAAATGACACTCTTTCCAATATTTATTAAATTTTAATTTCATCCGAGCAACCATACATAGGATAAAATCATGTGCACTAGACACTTCCTCATCCAATAATAATTTCAATTTGAACATCTCATGAAAGTACAAGTTGATGAGCAACTAGCCACTAAAGATGGGGACTATTATATATACGATATAGATGAAGAGCTATGGGTTGATATCATGGGTCTTCCTGACATCGCTGAGCATTCTGACAAGTTAGCCAAGGCTCAGTCTATTCCAATGTATCAAACTAAGAAAGAATGGAGCAAGTTCCAACAGTTATGGTACCCCCCTAATATGTCTAAAGCATTGCTACAACATACACAATACACAGGCCTTGGGTATACCTTGCCAAAAGAAGATGCTTCTCAATTCTTAGTTAATATGGCATATATCTTGTCAGAAACTCCAGAATATTCGCAAGTGATATATGATGATTATGATGAAGAACAACCTACAGGCCATTCTGTCGAAGAAAGTCGGCCAGTGATTGAAATGGAGGCTGATCATTCTCCCATTCTAGTATGCCAGTGCTGGAAACATCATGAAGAAAGTAGTGATATTATTCATAATGGCAACGACATTCAAGTTGTGAAAGTCAAAGAAAACGATACCTCGATTTCCAATATTACTCAGAATATACCAGAAGAACAAGGAAACCCATCTTCCCTTCTTGAACCACATGTTACTACAGGTCAGAGAGAAGATAATCTTACTCAACTTAGAAAAGATCAACAAGCAAATTCCATCCAAGATATTGTTACAACAGACCGATTAATTGAAATTGACTGAGAAGTCAATGAAGTTGAAGTAGAAATTAAAGAGGAAATGAACGAAGAGGATTTGATGGATCTTTAGCTAGCAGCTCCATAGCATGAAGATGGAGGACAAGCTACGATTGATGATCTTCTTGAAATCAATTTGGGCTTTGTGGAAAATCCAAGGCCAATATTTATAAGTGCATTGCTTAATCAACAAGAACAACAAGAGTACATCTCACTTTTGAAGGAATTATATGATTGCTTTGCCTGGTCTTACAAAGAGATGCCTGGGTTAGATCCAAAAGTCGTTCCATTTGATCCAGCCATCGAGCCAATTAAACAAGTTCCAAGAAGAATGAGGCCGAAGCTAGTACACAAAATTAATGTCAAAGTCGACAAGTTGATTGATGTTGCCTTCCTGGAAGAGAATCAATATACTACATGGCTAGCAAATATTGTTCTAGTTAAGAAAAATAATAGACATATCAGAATCTATGTAGATTTCAGATATCTAAAAAAAGCATGTCCAAAGGATGATTTCTCCGTACCTGTTACAGAAATCATGGTTGATGCCACCATAGGTTACGAAGATTTGACTTTTAAGGATGGATCTTTAGGATAAAATCAAATATGGATGGTCGATAAAATTAAAGTCCATACTGCCTTCATAACTCCTAAGGGAATTTTCCACAATAAGAGAATGCCCTTTGACCTCAAGAATGCCGGTGCAACATACTAAAGGGTAATGACTAAGATATTTGATGAATTGCTGCATCAGTAAGTTGAATGCTATATTGATGATTTGGTTGTTAAGACCAAGAAAAAGGAAGATCATATTCAGGATCTCCGCATCATATTTGAAAGGTTGAGGCAATATAGTTTGAAAATGAACCCCATGAAGTATGCTTTCAGGGTCTCAAGCGGCAAGTTTCTAGGCTTCATTGTCAGGTATAGAGCATTGAAATAGACCCAACTAAAATTAGAGCTATTCAAGAGCTCCCACCTCCGAAGAATCTCAAAGAGCTACAATCTCTTCAGGGACGGCTCACATATATCTAGAGGTTTATATCCAACCTAACTGGACAATGCGAACCCTTCTCTAAGTTAATGAAGATGGATGCTCCATTCATATGGATGATGAGTGCCAAAATGCACTTGAGAAAATCAAGCAATATCTTTTATCATCGCCCGTGCTGGGGGCACCTTTCAAAGGCCAATTATTGATCTTGTATATTGTTGCTCAGAAGACTTCTCTAGGGGAATTGCTGGCATAAATAATGAAGAAGGCAAAGAACAAGCACTGTATTATTTAAGCAGAAGGCTAATCAAATCTGAACTCCATAATTCACCTAATGAGAAGATATGCTTAGCTCGTCTTTGCAACCAAAAGACTCGAGTGTTATATGCTATCACATGAACTTTAGCTCATCTCTAGGGCTGATCCCGTCAAATACATTGATAGCTTAAGATTGTGTCGTTAAAAATCAAAGCTAACAATCTAAATTAATCGGCTCATTCAAATTAAATTTTTAATAATAGCAATGGTGAGTCTAAGTCGAATCCACAGGGAAAAAGATTTTTAAAGTTGAAAACCTTGGATTTTTTTAGAGAAAAAACAGAGAAGAAAGAAGATGGAGCATGATGACTTAATAAATAACAATTGAAGCTAACCGGACTTATTATGAACTCACAAAATAAGCACCCCTAAACGAGCATAATCAGACCATCTACTAAACTAAGACTACCTCTAAAACACTAATTAAAAGTAGAATATAAAATTTGAGTGGTGTCCATAGAAAAAAAAAAAAGTTATAGAATAAAAAGAAGGAGAAAAGATCACTTGTTTCAAAGGAGCTACTGTCATTCATTAACAGAACAATATGAAATTTTACATAGACATTGAACATTGAAAAATAATATGACTTTTATAAGGAAAATTTTACAAAAAATATTTTAAATACAATGTAATATGGAGAACTAAAAAACTAGAGAGAGAGGAGAAGGAGAGAGAAAACTGGTGTTTGCAGACATCGTAGTCCTTCGCGCGGATCCTTGGCAGCCCTAGACTCCTTCCAGTAGTCAGTTACAATGCCTTGAATCCCCCTCTTGCCCTTGACAGCCGCTGGTTTGAGAGAGGTGTAGAGAGAGAGAGGTGTTACAGTACCGCGGTACTGTAGCTACAGTACCTGCGGGTACTGTAGCAGAGAGGGAGACAAAAGTGAGAGAGAAATGGAGAGAAGGCAGGAGGGAGAAGAAAAAGTAGGAGAGAGAGAGAAGGAAGGAAGGAGAGACCTTTTAAAAAGGGAGAGAGAATTTTAAAATAAAGAAAGGAAGAAAGTGGATGGCGGCTGGCTCCTCTTATTTTCTTCTTGGGTAAAAATTAGGGCAACCATTTAGGATAGCAAAAAACCCTTTTACCCCTGCTTTAGTATTTTTGCCAAAATAAAGCCAATTTTGCTGGGATTCAAACTCTTGTCCTTCTCAAAGACGACCAGAAACTTAGCCAATTGCACTACATCTTCTTCATGTACTGTTCACATAAAATAAATGTAAATTAGAATATTATCATGAATAAAATTACATTTATGCTTAAATAAATTATTTTATCTCAGTTTTGCTGAGAAAACCGCAATTGCATGAAATGATGATGTTTTTAACTCGAAATTTAACGAAATTAGTACCGTTGAGATCGGTACAAAATTATCTATCATTCCATGCTATTTTACATACACATAAAACTATGAGTATGATGCGTGCGATTGCCCTTTTAAATGATCAAAATTATCAACTTATCACACCCCCCAACTTACTCATTGCTAGTCCCTTAGCAATGCAAATAGAAGACAAATTGGGACAATAATGAACTATCATGCTTCATTTATAGTTATCTTTCCCAATCAATTAAATGATGGCTGATCAGTTAGACTAAAGTTCTCATTTCCCACTACACTTTGGTTCGCGATAGGTGATCGTGCACGTAAGTTGGCATGCTTAGAACTCGTTTCTGCTCTTTCCATTGTATCCTCGCCTTTACTAACCCTTTAGATAAAACTACCTGGAGGAGAGAAGAGAAAAGGGATTTCCCGATCAGTCCGAGAGGATCGTTTTTCAGCTTCGGCTCTGACTCAGCACTTTTCACGACTTGGTCGTATTTCTGGTGTGAAGGACTTTTCATTAAGCGCGACTTTTTATTTAGTTGCGTATTTGCCTTTGAGAGTGCTTACTTTTTGCTACTCTCTTTAAATTGCCTGAGAGGAGGTGCGTACTTTTTGGCACCTACCTTCCTTTAGCTCTTTCTTTGAACACTTTATTTGACATTTAATGTTTACAAATGTCTCTTTTTAAATGACCGCCTCTTTAGAGTGCTGAGTGGGTTAGTCCCCTATTACGAATCCTAACGTTCTTTTCGTTCAACCCAAAAGAAAAAAAAAAGGAATAGATAGTCCTATCCTTAAGGTTAATTCCAACAATTTTATATTTTCAAGGTCTTTCACTCATTCTAAGTTGCCGTGTGTGTGTGAAATCATTCATGTGGTGGCTTCTTATGAAGTGGGATATTCTGAACTTTAAAGGCTCTATTTAATTTGACTAACATAAAATTGATCGGATTATGATTCACTTAATGAAGCATGATTTCAGGCACTTATGTAGGATGTGAAAAAAAAAAAAATGTAACCATTTTCTCATTGAAAAATATCAGTTGGCATAATAAATAAGAATATTTGCTGGCCATAAGAAAACTGAGAGGGAGAGAAACAATCTGTGGCCATGAAGATGCGACTTTACCTTAGCCGACTGCTGCAGAAAAACTTAAAAATGAAAAGACAAACAGAAGCTACTCCAAAATGTTGGGTTGCCTCTCGACAAGCGCTAAGTTTAATGTCTTCAGCCAGATAGAAATGCAATCACTGTGGATCACTCAACATCATGGATTTAGGTGGGTTATTTTGAAGATTTTCAACAAACGGTTTTAATCGTTACCCATTAACAATGAATGTGTATCCAGTCTTTGGATCCATGATTTTAACAACTCCGTGGTCAAAAGCTTTGATGACCAGGAATGGCCCATCCCAACTTGATTTCAGTTTCCCTGGGAATAGGCAAAGCCTATAGTTAAATAACCAAACTTTTTAATTTTGATGGAAAGATTTCCTCACAATGTGTTTATTACAGAAAGCTTTGGTTTTGGCTTTCTTGATCTTGGAGTTCTCATAGGCTTCATTGTGTAATTATTCTAACTCGCTCAGCTGTAGGGTCCTGTGGGTACCAGTTTGGACTAGGTCCAAATTGACCTGTTTGATGGCCGAATATGCCTTATGTTCTAATTCCACAGGAAGGTGGCAAGCCTTTCCAAAAATCAGGCGATAAGGAGACATGAATAGGAGTTTTATACGCAGTCCGATAGGCCCACAAAGCATCATTCAATCTTTCAGACCAATCTTTTCTATCAGGCCTAACGAACTTTTGCAGAATATTCTTGATTTCTCTATTGGAAACTTCTACTTGGCCACTGGTTTGAGGATGATACGGGGTAGCTAGCTTGTGAGTGATCCCATATTTCTTAAACAAAGATCGAAATTGGGAATTCGTGAAATGCGTGCCCCCATCACTTATGATCGCCTTGGGCCATCCAAATCGAGAAAAGATGTTTTTCTGGACAAATTTCATGACCACTTTATGATCATTGGTTTAGGTAGCTACCGCTTCAATTCGCTTAGAGACATAATCCAGCGCTACTAAGATATATTCATGACCAAACGAAGGTGGAAACGGTCCCATAAAATCTATCCCCCAAACATCAAAAACTTCAACTACTAAGATTGGGTTGAGCGGCATCATGCCTCTTTTTGCCGTATTCCCTACCGCTTGACATTTGAGGCACGTTTTGTTGAACTCATGGGCATCTTTGAAGAGTGTGGGCCAGTAGAAACCACTTTGAAGGACCTTGGAGGTAGTTTTCTTTCCCGAGAAGTGGCCCCCACAAGAAATATTGTAGCAGAAATTCAGTACACTTTGTTGTTCTTCCTCCGGGACACATCGCCGAATGATTTGATCGGGACAGAATTTGAAAAGTTTAGGCTCTTCCCAGAACTAATACTTCGCCTGAGAGAAGAATCGTTCTTTCTCACTTTTGGTCCATCCTTCCGGGAGCTGATTAGCTACCTTATAGTTGACAATATAGGCATACCAAGGTGCAATGGTGTGAGAAATGGCCAATAGATGGTCATCATGGAAAGAATCAGTCATTGGTTCACTATCAGAAATCAGAATTCGGGATAGGTGGTCAGCTACCACGTTCTCATATTCATTTTTATCCCGAATTTCTAAATCAAATTCTTAAAGGAGTAAGATCCATCTGATGAGTCTAGGCTTGGCATCCTTCTTGGTAAGAAGATATTTCAGAGCTGAGTGATCAGAATGGATTATGACTTTTGCCCCTAAAAGATAAGATCGAAATTTTTCTAGGGCAAAGACCACAGCCAATAATTCCTTTTCCGTGGTGGTATAATTCATTTGAGCATCTGCAAGGGTGCGACTTGCATAATAGATCACCACAGGACACTTGTTGATTCTTTGTCCCAGAACTGCACTGATAGCATAGTCGGAGGCATTACACATGATTTCAAAGGGCAAAGACCAATCAGGAGATTGAAGGATCGGGGCTTTGGTCAACGAATCCTTCAAAGAATTGAATGCCTTTATAAAAGGTTCGTCTAAGTGGAATGGGATATCCTTAGCTAGGAGAAGAGTTAGAGGTCGAGCAATTTGAGAGAAATTTTGGATAAATCGGCGGTAGAAGCCGGCATGGCCAAGAAATGAACGGATTTGTCTGACCGAAGTGGGAGGAGGAAGATTAGATATGAGATCAATCTTAGCTTTATCTACCTCTATCCCCCTCTCAGATATAATGTGGCCTAGAACAATACCCTCTCGAACCATGAAGTGGCTCTTCTCCCAACTAAGAATCAGGTTGGTTTCTATACATCTTGCTAGCACCTGTTTTAGATTTTCTAAGCAATTATCAAAAGAGTCCCTGAAGATTGAAAAATCATCCATGAAAACTTTGAGGAACTCTCCTACAATGTCGGAGAATATAGACATCTTGCACCGTTGAAATGTAGCTGGTGCATTGCATAATCCAAATGACATTCTCCTAAAAGCAAACGTGCCATAAGGGCACGTAAAAGTGGTATTTTCTTGGTCCTCTGGGTAAATAGCTACTTGATTATATTCGGAATACCCATCTAAGAAGCAAAAGTACTTCTAGCCCGATAATTTTTCTAGAATCTGATCTATGAACGGGAGTAGAAAATGGTCTTTCTTAGTCATGAGATTAAGCTTTTTGTAATCAATACACACTCTCCATCCCATGGTGAGCCTATTGGGTACCTCTTCCCCATAACTGTTCTTGATAACTGTCAATCCAGACTTCTTGGGTACCACATCAGTTGGGCTGACCCATTTGCTATCCGATATAGTGTAGATGATACCCGCATCAAGCCATTTCACAACCTCTTTCTTAACCACCTCTTTCATGTTTAGGTTAAGCCGCCTTTGCATTTCCCGACTGGGCTTAGAATTCTCTTCCATATAGATGTGATGCATGCAAATGGACGAGCTAATTCCCTTTAAATCGGCCACCGACCATCCAATGGCACTCTTATGGTCTTTAAGGACCTCGGTTAATTGGGCCTCTTGCGGTGATGTGAGGTTTGCCGCGATGATGACCGGAAGAGTGCGGTTCGGGCCCAAGAAGATATACTTGAGAGACTCAGGTAATGGCTTGAGTTCAAGTTCAGGAGGGTCATCTAAGGATGGAAAACTTGGCTCAGACTCCAAGGCTGGTAAGGGTTCAACCTTAGGGCAAGATGTTAATGGGCCGGGAGAATCTTTCAGAGCCTTGGCTTCTTCTAAGAGATCATGAGTGAACACCGAATTCTCTTCAACCAAATCATCCAAAATATCAATGGTGTGGCACTCTTCTTCGTGATCCAGATATTTGGACGCTTTGAATAGATTAATCTTGACCTTTTGACCCCCAAAGGATATGTCCATCATGCCAGTTTCACAATTGATATTAGCTTTGGCGGTGGCTAAGAATGGACGTCCTAAGATGATCAGGGTGTGAATGAGTTCCTTATGTGAGGCCATATCTAGAATGAGAAAATCCATGGGGAAGTAGCAATCATGGACTTTTACAATAACATCTTCAATAAGTCCCCGTAGAATTTTTACAGACCTATCTACCAACTGCAAGACAATGGATGTGGGCTTCAATTCTCCAATATCAAATTTTTCATAAATAGCCGTTGGCAACAAGTTTACACTAGCACCCAAATCCAATAATGCTCTATTAAATGTACTCCACCTATGTCACATGAGATCAAAGGTTCCCCAGGGTTCTTCAGCTTCTTAGGCAGATGGTTCATTAAAATTGCACTTACATCTTCCGAGAGTTTAACCTTTTCGGGCGCCACTCTTAATTCCCTTCTCGGCATGCATAATTCTTTTAGGAACTTAGCATATGCTGGCACATGCTTGATAGCATCAAGGAGTAGAATATTGATTTGTTCTTGTTTGAATAATTCCATCAACTCCTCATTCTGGGCCAGTTTCTTCTTGGCATTAGGCTTAGCTAGTAAAGTACTTGGGAAAGGCACCCTCGGTTGATATGAACTTGGACCTTCATCCAACTTTCCTTTTCCTTTCGGATCCCCTCCAAACTTCTCTATATCAGGTTCAGCCTCACTTTCAATTTCGACTTCATGAGGCCCATTAGTCGAACCTTCTGCCACTTCCCCATCCTTTTATGGATTTTCCAAACTTTTTCCACTCCTAAGGGCCGAAATAGCTTTAGTATTCTCAAACTTTGGCCCTTTTGGTTGCGATAATGGACCAAGCTGAGCTAAAAGGCCCGATTGAGGTGGAAAACCAGAAGGTTGATTCCTTGGATTGGCAATGGGTTGGCTAAGAAGTTGGCCCATTTCCCTCCTCATAGTGGCTTCAGCTAATTGTCCCATTTGACTCTCCAACTTAGAAATAGACTGTTGTTGGGTCAAGATAAGTTGTTGAAGCTGTGTGAATTTGTCATCAAAATTGGGCTGAAGAGGCTGTTTGTAAGATGGTGGGGGAGGATATTGGGTGGATTGCCCTGATTGGAAAGATTGATAGTTGGCTCGTTGAGAGAATTGGGCTTGAGAGAATTGACCCTGTGGTCCCCTAGCATGTGAATTCCCATAGAAGTTGGGTTGATGTTGAAATGAGTTCTAGGACTTTTGGACTTGATGCATGGGAGGATTAGGCATTTGTAATGGGGCCTGTTGATTTTTCCATGCAAAATTAGGGTGGTTTCTCCAGTCGGGGTTATAAGTGTTGGAGAATGGGTCATTACCGGGCCTGGAGAACCCTTGAGCAGCCTGAACTTGTTCTTGCATGAATAGTGGTAATTGGGCCGCAGTTGGGCAATCACTCACTTGATGGGCCGGACCTGCGCACAAGGCGCAAATGTCATAGGAGATGGAAGATGGGCCCTCGTATGGACTAGATGGTGTTGGGTAGGTAGGTTCTTGTTTGTTTAAGGCCAAGAGTTGGTCTAACTTTTAAGCGAAGATGTCTACCTTATCCAATTTCTGATTGATCAAATTGATGTCCATTCTAGATTCGGGCTCTCCACGAGTCTTAAGTTCATATATTTCGACCCGTTTAGATGACCCAACAGACCTCTCATAAGATGATAGAGAGGCATGATTGATGGAATTTTCACTTAGCATCTCAAATAAATCATAAGCCTCATTTTCATTTTTCATCATAAATGCCCCTCCACATGAGGCATCCACCATTTGTCTGAACTGCTCAGACAATCCTTCATAGAATGCTTGGACAATTTGCCATTTAGATAGTCCATGATGAGGGCATTTCCGAAGCAATTCTTTCAATCTTTCTCATGATTCATGAATCAATTTCCCGGGAGTTTGGGTAAAACTAGTGATGGTCCTTCTCATGGTATTGGTTCGCCTTATGGGATAGAACTTCTTGAGAAATTCTTTCCGCATTTCTTCCCATGTTCTAATGGGCCTTCCTATAGTCCCCAGCCAATATTTAGCTTTATCCTTCAATGAAAAGGGAAATATGGTCAACTTAAGGGCATCATCGGTGAAATTCTGAATTTTCACCGTGGAACATATTTCTAGAAATTCATCTAGATGCTTATACGGATCTTCATTTGTATTCCCATAAAAAGATGGGAGCATCTGAATGGTACTTGATTTATTTTCATATTGATTGGCCGGATTTTGAGGTAGATGAATGCAAGATGAAGGTTGATACTGATTTGGGATGAAATAATCCTTCATTTGCTTCGGTGGATCATAATTATCGGCCATTTGATCTTGAAGTGGGTTTCTTTGGTAGATAATTCTTTCAATTTCAGCAATCGGTCTTAGAAGATTAGGGCTTTGAGATCTCCTACCTTGCATGCACTAGGACGAAGAGAGAGAAGGAGGGATTTATTTATTATTATTATTTTTTTATGCAAACAAATTGGCAAACAATATTAACCTAATGACCTAAAGTGGACCTAGACTTCTATGTGAATTTTCTCACGAAGTGAATGGGGTCCACCTCAAGTTACAACCACAATTAGTCAACGGCCAAGTAAGAGGTGGGGTAGTGGGAGGCTCCCCCTACTTTCGTAGGGACCTAATTAAAGAACCACTTTCCCGCTTAGGCATTTGCTTTTTTAACCTCTAGCCTAGACACCGTTGCCACTAATGGAGGCAACCCGAAATTTAAACCATTCATAGTGTGAATCCTAGAGTCCCTTTCGACTTGCTTTTTTTGGATTTAGGAAATGACAACGCAAGGAAGGTGATTTGTTGGCTAAGGAAGGGTGATGAAATCCCCACCTTATGTTATTATAGGAATTGCCCTTAAATGTTTTTTCTCAATGCAATGCAACAATCAAATCAAGCAAGGGATTTTGATGCAATCATGAATGACTTGCTAAAATTGAAACACATACCTTTCCCCCGCAATCTTCAACAAAGAATGGAAATGACTATGAAAGGAAGCTAGCTCATGCTTTCCTAAAATGATGAATGCCTAGCATAGATGGTTTCTAATCTTGGAATGAAGGGTTTTAAATTTGATTTTATTTATTTTTTATTTTTTATTTATTAATGGAACCTATCTAAATTAGAAACTATAGAAAATAAAACTAACTAAAAAAAGAAATAAAGAAAAATGAAAATGAGAAAGTTGGAACACACTAACTAATACTTTCGCTTTCCCTTCTTTTCCTTTTTTTTCAATGCACCTACAAAAATAAGAAAAAGAAGATGAGATTAAGAATAATTACACTAAATCCAAAATAATCAAAATTAAAAATCTAAATCCCCGGCAACGGCGCCAAAAATTGATAGTTTAAGATTGTGTCGTTAAAAATCAAAGCTAACAATCTAAATTAATCGGCTCATTTAAATTGAATTTTTAACAATAACAATGGTGAGTCCGAGTCTAATCCACAGGGAAATAGATTTTTAAAGTTGAAAATCTTGAATTTTTTTAGAAGAAAAACATAGAAGAAAGAAGATGGAGCATGATGATTTAATAAATAACAATTGAAGCTAACCGGACTTACTATGAACTCACCAAAGGAGCACCCCTAAAAGAGCATAATCAGACCATATACTAAACTAAGACTACCTCTAAAACACTAATTAAAAGTAGAATATAAAGTTTGAGTGGTATCCATATAAGAAAAACTAAAAGTTGTAGAATAAAAAGAGGGAGAAAAGATCACTGTTTTCAAAGGAGCTACTGTCATTCATTAACAAAACTATATGAAATTTAATAAAGACATTTAAAATTGAAAAATAATATGACTTTTATAAGTAAACTTTTACAAAAAATATCCTAAATACAATGTAATATGGAGAACTCAAAAACTAGAGAGAGAGGAGATGGAGAGAGAAAACTGGTATTTGCAGCCGTCGTAGTCCTTCGCGCGGACCCTTGACCACCCTAGACTCCTTCCAGTAGTTAGTTATAGTGCCTTGAGTCCCCCTCTTGCCCTTCACAGCTGCTGGTTTGAGAGAGATGTAAAGAGAGAGAGAGAGCAAGCGAGCGAGAGAGAGAGAGAGGTGCTACAGTACCATGGTACTATAGCTACAGTATCCACGGGTACTGTAGCAGAGAGAGAGACAAAAGTGAGAGAGAAAGGGAGAGAAGGCAAGAGGGAGAAGAAAAAGTAGGAGAGAGAGAGAAGGAAGGAAGGTGAGACTTTTTAAAAAGGGAGAGAGAATTTTAAAATAAGGAAAGGAAGAAAGTGGATGGCGGTTGGCTCCTCTTGTTCTATTCTTGGGTAAGAATTAGAGCAACCATTTAGGATAGCAAAAGACCCTTTTACCCCTGCTTTAGTATTTTTGCCAAAATAAAGTCAATTTTACTGGGATTCGAACTCCCATCCTTCCCACAAACGACTAGAAACTTAGCCAATTACACTACATCTTCTTCATGTACTATTCACATAAAATAAATATAAATTAGGATATTATCATGAATAAAATTACATTTATGCTTAAGTAAATTATTATATCGATTTTACTGAGAAAACCACAATTGCATGAAATGATGATGTTTTTAACTCGGAATTTAACGAAATTAGTACCGTTAAGATCGGTACAAAATTATCTATCATTCCATGCGATTTTACACATAAAACTGTGCGTATGATGCATGCGATTGTCCTTTTAAATGATCAAAATTATCAACTTATCATAAATCCTTAATCAGTCGGCCTTAAAGGGTCGTTTGGTCAAATGGGCAGTCCTCATAGAGTTCGATATCAAATATATTCCTCAGAAAGCCATCAAAGGTGAAGCCATTGCAGATTTCTTTGTAGTACATCTAGTGCCAGAAGATTCACCATTGGTCATAGACTTGCCAGACGAATAAATATTAGAAGTTAATCATACAGAGCAAAAGATATGGCAATTATATTTTGATGGGACTTCCCATTCAGCAATCACACAAGATGGTGCATTCACTATAAAGGCAGGAAAAAGCAGACTTTGTCCTTATATCTCCCAAAGGTGAGGTTCTACATACCTCATGTTCTTTGACTAAGACATGCACCAATAATGAAGCCGAATATGAAGCTTTGATAGTTGGCCTCTAAGTCGCTCTGGATATGGGCATCCAAATGATTCAAGTCTATGAAGATTCAATACTGGTTATATACCAAGTATAAGGAATATATGATGTCAAAAAACCTGAGTTGATTCATTATCACCAGAAGGTCCTCAAGCTGATACAAAGATTCTATTTCTTTGAGACTAACTATATCAACTGCAGTGCAAATGCTCAAGCTGACACTCTGGCTAAGCTAGCAAGTTCTCTGGCTTTGCCGCCATAAGGGTTTATTGAAATATGGGTCAAGAATAGAAGACTATTGCCAACTGTGTTGGCATAAGAAACATATTGTAAACACTCGATTTTGGATGTCCTTTTGGTCATAAAACCCGTATCACCACCGCATTCTATTACATTTCCCCACCTAATTCATCCCATTAGATAACAAAGCCCATTACCCAAATTCCCTTCCACCTCTCGCGGAAGGCGGACTTTGTGCCTTCCACCTCCCATGGAAGGCCAACTTTGCTGCCTTCCACCTCCCATGGAAGGCCAACTTTGCCTTCCACAAAAGTGGAAGGCAGAATTGTTGGGCATCCATCCTCCCACAATCTCCTTGACCTCGTCTTACCACGTTCTCCTCTAGTTTCGACCATCACCCTCTACTACTCCAACCACTCCCCACACCGGCGACTGTCGTAGCCACGATTCTCTGTCCTTGACTACTTCCTATTGGCTCTTAAGGTTTAACGGGGATATTGACCATTAATTTTCCCTATTTTCTTCCCCCTTATATAAACCTTATAGGTCATCTGGGGAAGGGGGTTGGAGAGCTTTGGGTTGAAGAGGCTGGGGAGTTTCCAGGTTCGAGCTCTAGTTTGGAGAACATTCGGTCGGATAGAGGCTGGAGGTTGGCGAGTTAGAGGAAATAAGGAGGAGTTCCCCGCATTTCCGAATGGGCTTGTCTTCTAAACCTTTTTATTTTTTTACTTTTTCACATCATTTGTCATTCACCCACCCCGTAACCTTTCTTTTCTTTCCTCCTCCTTTGCTTTTTACCATAACACCTACACTTTTCACAATTGTCACATACAAGCACTTCATTCACATGCATTCATATTAGGATGACTTAGCACCCTTTATTCCAGAAGTTTCAAACAAAAATACGGGAGGTGGGTGGCCATAGTGCATGGTCACCTTCCCTCTCCAACATCCACTCGGTGCGTCCCCTTTCAATTTCATTTTGTTTATTTTACTTGCATTGATAGATTCTACACACTGCAGTTCTAATCGAGTTCTCTTTACTTTGTTTTGTCTTTTTTTCAGGGGCTCTTACCACAGTTAGCATGCTAACCACCAAGTTATCTCCCTTTGACCGGCCGGAGGTAGAGAATAGGAACCCGTCATCCCCCGCTCTAACAAGACGCGATCAACTTGCTTTGTCCTGCGGAGCATAGGGACCTCAAGGTAATGCTCCTGGCGATCACACACTAACCCCTCATCGCCCCAGTTGTACGATGGATGGAGGCTCCCGCGAAAAGGGAACATCCCAGGCATCGACAACCCTCTGACGATCACGATGGAACACCTATTGACTCGCCGTACGGAGAGAAAGGGAAGATAAAAAAGGTAAGAGCCTGCTCCCTTGGACGGCCAAGTCCCTGGCTGCCCAGATCCCCAGACGGCCAAAGACCAAGCCATTCACCTCCCTTGGACGGCCTTGTTTCTGGCTACTCAGATCCTTGGATGGCCCAAGACCCATCCATCTAGCTCCCCTGGACGGCCGGACCCTTAGCCGTCCACCTCCCCAGATGGCCACTACCCTGGCTGTGCAGCGCCTTAGACGGCCGGCTTTCTGGCCAGCCAGCTCCGTGGATGGCCAATGGCCCTGTTGCCCTTATTGTTATTGAATGGCTCGCATGCCTGTCATTCCATTATGATTGATTAAATTGTTGGATGTTCTGCTTGAGTTTACCGCTCTCTTGCCTGTTAATTTTGGGTTAATCTCAGGGTGTTCTGTGTGGGGATCTTAACGAAGAGCCGTCATCACACTGCTAATGACCCCTCCCACAGTGTTTGACTCTCCACCTGAGGATTCCCACTCGGGTGTGACTAGTCGTACTATGTTGGGAACCTCCATGAGTCTCCGCGAGCCAAGGATTCCCACTTGGCTGCCAAGCAGGTTGTACCCAAACCACCCAATAAGATCTTGAGATTGTGTGAGGAAATTAAGTTTTGCCACTCAAAATTCCTCTACCCATAGGCATCACCGAGAAGAACTATTTCTAAAACTAAAACGCCTAATCAAATTTTGGTGAAACAATTTCTTGAAAGAAAATAGGGGCGTTAAGGGCTGAACGTAATTTGCTAGAAGCCAACAAATCCATCATACATAGTTAACTTTGAAGTGGAACATAAAACCTTTTAGGATTTGTGTTTCATATGAACCGTGTGTATTTTAATCCCGTGTATGATGATATAGATGAGTTTGTCGACAACATTGCACATAACCCCCTGTTTGAGATTGAAGAAGATCCGCAACAAACACTTATAGGCATGCTCCATATACCTAGAGAGGAGCTTGGGAGACGGTGTTTTGATGAATCTTCCACTTCACAAGGGGAAGATGATCCTATGGTTTCAAACAGAACTTTCCAGAATCCGGGAGAAGATCTAGAACTCATTGCCGTGTTATCACAGTACACTCCCGACCAACTCATTTAGTTGGTCTTTCGTGACAAAACTCAGGAAATCACTCCTCGGAAAACTCAGTTCCAAGGATCTTCTAACAGACCTCACACCCATGTCAATCAATCAATTCCAGTTCCAATGGCTCCACCCAATTTTACCAACCAGATTACACCTCCTAAGCAGGAGGAATTCATCTATAAAAGTGAGGTCGAAACCTACGTGCGTAAGCTCATAACTGAAAACCTTTCCCTGAGGCAACCACATTCTCTTTAGAGCTACTGTAGGCTCCCTTCAGCCTAATTCCCATTAGGATTCAAGGTGCCTAAATATAGGAAATACGATGGTACCACTGATCCTCATCACCACCTATCAGGTTTCCTCATGTACTCTCACCAATGGCCAATGGCTCTATGATAGAGTCCTCCTTGTCCACCTCTTTCAGAAGTCTTTAGAAGGAGAAGCATTGAGATGGTTCTCTTCCTCCTAATCAATTTTGATATGGTCTCAGAAAGATTCATTATCCATTTCAACTATATGACAGCCTTGCCTCCCACCCTTTTCAACCTTGTAATAGAGAAGATGAAGTCCGAGGAGGACTTCACACACTTTGCCAATAGGTGGAGGGCCATGGCCTCTAGGGCGAAAGTTACTATCCTCGAAGCTGAGGCCGTCCCTATGCATGTCAACAATGGTACCCATAGCTTCGAGCCATCCTCATGCTCAGTGAACTTCAAACATTTGCTCAACTGTATAACCAAGCTCGGGTGGTCTAATCACAGATATGGGACTCCACTCTTCCATCATTCTTTGAAAATAGGAACAAGAAAAGCACACCGACTCCCACTACAGAGGGAGTCACTATTAATGAGCAAGTGAGCATGTTAGGACAATCTTCTAAGTTTCCCAACTCTCAACCCAGGTCAGATACTCAAACGTACTCAGTAGTTCCTCCTCCGACTAATTATAGTCGTCCCATGTCCAAGCGTACATTATACCCACATTTTCCAGAGTCGTTAGCAGACATTTTCTATGCCTTGCTAGCTTGGAATGCCATTTAACTTCCACAACAACGTAAAGGTGCTCCACGCTGCACAGACTCGTGTAGGTAC
The DNA here is from genome assembly GCA_030544215.1 of Zantedeschia hybrid cultivar. Lineage (NCBI taxonomy): Eukaryota > Viridiplantae > Streptophyta > Magnoliopsida > Alismatales > Araceae > Zantedeschia > Zantedeschia hybrid cultivar. Next base: position 21,386,468 of record JARZZO010000009.1, read on the forward strand.
TGTCCATATCACAGGATTCCTGGGGACACAATCAATAATTACTTTACCTTCAGAGATTGGGTGTATGACTTGAGCGATGAGGGCATAATCAATTGGGAAGATATGAAAAAGGCCATTGAGACCTTAAGGGCCAAGAAAGAATTGGGAATTGTAAAAGACCCTCTACCCTCCCACCAAGCAGTTCAAGATCCGTCCAGTTTCCAAGGGAAAGTGAACACCCTAGTCAAGAACCCGGAACCATGAGTGGTTCGTAGGGAGTAATATTGGGAATATGAAGGGTCCAGGATACAACACTAAGTCCTCACTCAGATGATTGAGACTAGAGAGCCCATACTGGAAGTCTCCACAATTCTTCAGGACAAACCTTTGGTCCTAATCCGACCTAAGGAGCAACCAACAATCATCAACCCAGTCACTCTTGTCCAAGTTCCCTCAATCACAGTTAGGGAACCTCCTCTGTCTATTTTGTGCCCAACATCAAGGATGGGTCCAATGACCCAATTCAACCCCATAAAATTACCACTAAAATCATATCAAGCAACAGACCCAAGTCCTATAGGTGTCACGCTGAGAAATTGCATCATTCCCCTAAGTCAACCCTTAGACTCACAAGTGAATTCAAAGCTGGCTGGAGGGATTACTCAATCTGAGTATGACATCCTTCAGCATCTAGAAAAAACTACTGCCAATATTTTGGTCCTAGAGTTGATTCGAAGGTCTTCCACACATAGGGAGACTTAGTTCAATTTCCTCTAGCAAATCACAGTCAATGAAGATCTTCCGATCAGTGGAGTCACAAATGCCATCCTCTCAGTCATCGAGACACCGATGATATCCTTCTCAGATAAGGATCTAGCTCCCCCTGAATGCCGATCCCTTTGTTAGTTTTTTGGGTGTCCTACAGACCAATTATGGGTCATGTAGGCCCAATGTGTTGTACAATCTTATTCAATATATTTAGATGGTATTTAGAGCGTAAACTTGTAATCTATGGATTGCTTTGCGTTGTCCCTAGGATATGTGGTTATAAGGTCAATTTCGAGATGGGATCTCGAATGTGAGTTTGACTATACATGGACACATACCTTAAACTGTTCCTGATTAGAGAGTAATCATTCCGGGACATTGATTACTTGTAAATCAGTACGCATGATGTGTAGATGACCAATCTCACGGTCATAGGTACGGGGCATCAGCACATATGTGTGGGTGTTCATCTTGGGAGGATGTTCACTGAACCGATCTGCTGATGGATCTTCAAATGGTTAATTATACCTAATGTCAACTGAAGATCTATCTGTCTCAGTAGTATTGTTGATCCTTTGACCTGTGATGTTAATGTGGTCTTGCATGAGGATTGGTGTGGTTTAATGTTTGGTTAAGTGACTTTAACCATAAGTCATGAAACACTGAATTATTAGCCACATCGAGATACATGTGAAGACCGTTGATGGTCAAGAGGGGATCGCTCACTGTCAGGTATATCACAGACAGTTAATGAGTCATGACATGGACGCTCTACTAAATCTCTGGCCAGGGTGGTACCGGTTCGTTTGGAACGAACGTGAAATTATTATGGAGGTCATGGTTAGACGACACGATCACTAGTGGTTTGACATAACCGTACCACACGATTGGATTGGACTAATAGAATGAGCGAGAGATTATAGTGATACGGTAACTGATGACTTACAGGTGCCAGACAGGGTATAGATGAACCCGGCATCCTCTAGGATCACGCGGATTTGCTTGACCCAACGTGATCAAAAAGGTCCGGAACAAATTAAACGGTTATTGGGAATAGCCGGTTTAATTTACTTCTAATTAGATTAGAAGTCAATGGATCTTTAAACCAGTGTGATAATGGGTCTAGAGGATCACACACAAATAACTCTTACAGAACGGAATATTATTGTAAGGAAAAATATACTAAAGCATTAAATTCTTTTAGGAAAAGAATTTATAAATGGCTTAAAAGTATATATGCAATAATATAAAGGACATATATATAATATATACATTATTAGGCTTGTTTGATAAATAAGCTAATAATAATATATTGATATAAAATATACCATGGGGTTTACTTTAACTGCGGCAGTTAAAGATGGGTTTGGTTAAATGAGGCCGTTCAAGTTGCCGCCTTAACATTCCTATATATAACCCACTTATTCTCCAAACCCGTAACCTAAGAAATCAATCCATTCAAAAGGTTGGCCGTCAAGTGGAAAAGTAAGAGTTGGACTCTTCCCAGGTTCTTGAGGCAAGAGGGTTTGTGCGGGCTTTGGAGAAGAAGAGCTCCGTCGCTGCGCGGGTTGGTGTGGATTAAGCTCTAGAGGTGGGACGTTTGTGCAACTCAAAGCTTCAAGGAGTACGGCATCGATTTTCACAGGACAACGTGTACTGTGCAAGGTGATAAATCTCGTGTGATTTATTTAAGATCGTTTTTGTTGCAACAATCGGAGTCCGAATCGGTTTGAGAAATCATTTTATTTTATGTTCTTCCGCTTCTGTGATTTCCTGGGGTTACAACCGAACCCAATAGTGGTATCAGAGCCAGGTTTAGGCTCCTGTTGATGCAACTGGGAAGAGCGATCTCTGTTGTAACATTATGTTCGAGTTCTTCAATTTTATTTTAAATTTTGGGCCCTGAAAATTTTATTTTTTGGAGACAATGGGAGTTTGGACAGCTGGTTGGACTGCCGTCAGGTTGTGGACAGCAAGCTGGGCCGCCGTCCATGGCCATGTAAACGGCACTTGGAGTGGCCGTCGAGTTTGTGGATTTTTTTTTTCTGGAAATTTTTCAAAAAAAAAAGGAAAAAATTAAACGGCCATGCATGGCTGTCCACTTGTGGTGGACGGCCAGCCATATGTCCTTCCATTTGGTGGAAGGCACTTGGTCTTGCCGTCGGGCTAATTTTAAAAATTATTTAAAATTAATTGTTGCTCGATTTTTCCCACTGTTAGGCGCACTGCTCCAACCCGCATTGCGCACTGCACTGGCCCAGAAAATTAAAATTTTATCTCAAAAATTAAAATAATTATCGAAAAGGATTAATTAAATTTATTGTTGATTAATTTGATAATTATCATGTAAAATTTTGAGTTTAATTGAAGTTTACGTATAAATTCAAACTTTCGAATTTTTAATTATTAGATAATTGTTAAATTCGATTTTTGAGAGGATTATCATTAAAAATCAACATTTTAATTTGTAAAATTATTGGATAATTTTTAAATGAATAAATTTTGAATTTTAATGAAAGATAATTGAAGACGATCATTTAATTAAATTGTATTTGATCATTGGATGATTAACTTGAATTTAAATTTTATGATTGTCTTAATTATCTTGATTGATTAAATTTAATTTTTAAATTCATGTGTGTATCCTGTTATACGTATGGAATGGTTCTGTGAATAGATGCTGCTATGATGCCTTAATTATTTTGATCTTTGTTAGATTAATTTTGAACGTAACGATAAGTTTTTCAAAATTAAACATGACCAAAATTTCTCGTATGCACAACCCATGATTTCAATCCATATATAAGGATTATTTTCAAAATAACCCTTCTGTGATTGATATGATTATGTTTGGAATGGTGGGTGATCATGGACTTAGCTCAGTTCGTTTTAGGCCTGTGTGCCTCTCTTCTTTCTCTGTCTAATTTCCAATGTAATTCTATCTTCCTCCGATGAATGTACTCGCCTTAAGGGCTGCTGGAAATTATTTGGCATGTAATTCTTTTTCCGGCCTGCGAGCCGTGTAATTATTGTAATTAATGTTGCGGATGGAGCTTGAAGGCACGGAGGACGAACTGCGAGGATGATCCTGCTGCTTGGGAAGTCGGCTAGATATCTGCGTAGCTTTACTTAAAGTCCATGATCACCCAGGCTTATTTATTTGTATGGGATGCATTTATTTTTAGCAATTACAAGGTACAGTAAATATATAGCATGAATATATTTATTCTGCCACTTAAGGTGAGACCAAGATAAAAGTAAATTTCCCTCTTTATTAAATATTAGATATGTAAACGTGGCTTAAGAAGTTGTCGTGGCCCTCCACCGCTATAGGGTGACTGAATGCCATTATCTCATGGATTTGTTGTGCTTTCCACAAGGTTTATGATTTGGTGGCAGGATCTCAACCCTAAAGCCTTGCTTCATTGGGATGAGGGACTGAACTTGGCCTTGTTGTGCTTTCCACTAGGGTCGGGTCACGAACTCATTGCTGTGTAGTAATGATGGTGCGATCTAACTGGGAGTATCCTTTGTTGTGCTTTCCACAAGGGGATGACTGCTCGGGGGCCGAAAGTCGGATATTGCATTGGATGCAAATACTGTTGACAGCCCAAGGAATGGGATGTGATTTGTTGTGCTTTCCACAAGGTTGCATCCTAGTTTTGTTTGGATTCCGACCCATTAGGATGATCGTCGTGATCTCCCGTTCTATGTTATTGAGGGTCATATAGTTCGATGCAAAATAATGGAGCTAACTAAGATAGAAAACCATATCTAAAGTTAGAACCTTGAACGCATGCTAAAATATTGCCTTTTATTTTTCCATTCAGATCATCATGTCGTTGTCGAATCCCCTCCGAAGCATCTTGGATGCAAACAAATTGACTGGACCTAATTTTCAAGACTGATTACGTAATCTGCGAATAGTCTTAACAGCCGAAAAGATTGTGTACGTGTTAGACACGATTCAACTTGAGCCTCCCGCTGATGCCGAGGAGGGTGATCAATTAAATTATGCAAAATGGTCAGAAGATTCTTCCCTTGCGCAATGTTATATACTGGCCTCTATGACTCCCGAGCTACAGAGGCAATTTGAAAAGATATATTGTAGAGCTATACTTCTCCAACTACGCCAGCTCTTTGGTGAGCAGGGTAGGATAGAGAGGTATGAGCTCTCAAAGAAATTTTTCATGACTAGGATGTCTGAGGGTGCTTCAGTACAAGCTCATGTACTAAAAATGATGGAGTGGATAGAGAGACTCAGTGGGCTAGGATTCAAGTTGGATCTTGAACTTAGCATTGATCTCATTCTCCAGTCATTGCTTGAATCCTTTTCTCCCTTCATCATGAACTTTAACATGAATAGGATAGAGGTTTCTCTACCAGAACTCCTAAACATGTTAAAGAGTGCTGAAGGGACCATGCAGAAAGAGAAACCATCCTCTGTAATGATTGTTGGTCGGACCAACAAGAAAAGGAAGGCCACCTAGACACTCAATAACAAGAAGGGAAAGAAACCGACTAAAGGTAATCAGATCACCAAGGCAGGCAAGGGCAAGGGCAAGAAGGATGAAAAAGATAGCAAATGCTTTCGGTGTGGACAGACAGGTCACTGGAAAAAGAATTGCAAGGCAATTCTAAATGAAGGTATTTTTGTCATTGACTTAAATTTGTCTCTTATGAGATCCACATCATGGGTATTAGATACTGGATGCGCATCTCATATTTGCAATTCTTTGTAGGTACTGACAAATAAAAGAAGACTTGACAAAAGAGAGATTCAACTAAGGATGGGCAATGGAGTTATAGTTGCTGCTAAAGCTGTGGGGACTGCTCATCTTAGTTTACCTTCTGGGATAATTCTGGAGTTAACAGAGTGTTATTTTGTTCCGGAAATTATCAAAAACATTGTATCTATTTCCTGCTTAAACAATGTTGGTTATTCTTTGACGATAACTAGCACTGGGTACTCTATTATCAATAATGGTTTGATTATAGCTAATGGTTATTTGTTCAATAGGTTATATGTATTGGATACATGTAATGATGTAATGCAGGTTTCCAGTGATAGGACAGAAGAAGTGAATCCTGCATATCTTTGGCATTGCAGACTTAGTCATATAGGAGAGAAGAGGATTTTTTACCTTTGTTCAAATGGATACTTGAATTCATTCGAATTCAAATCATTTGATACTTGTGAGTCGTGTCTCATGGGGAAGATGACCAAAGCTCCTTTTAGTGGACATGGTAAAAGGGCTGTTGAGCTTTTGGAACTCATACACACATATGTATGTGGATCCATGTCAATAGAAGCTAAAAGAGGATATCACTATTTCATTTCTTTTATTGATGACTTCTCTAGGTATAGCTATGTGTATTTAATGAGCTATAAATCACAAACTTTTGAGAAGTTGAGGGAATATAAGAATGAAGTAGAGAAACAGACTGGTAAAAGTATTAAAACTCTTCGATCGGATCCAGGAGGTAAATACTTAAGTCTCGAATTCACTTCTTACCTAAAGGACAATGGAATAATTTCTCAGTGGACCCCACCATATACACCACAACATAATGGTGTATCTGAAAGGAGAAATAGGACCTTGTTAGACATGGTCCGCTCCATGATGTCCTTGGCATAATTACCATTATCTCTATGGGGATACGCTTTAGAGACTGCAGCCTACTTGTTAAATAGGGTTTCAAGTAAGTCAGTTCCTACCACACCATATGAGATATGGAAGGGAAGGATACCGAACTTTAATCATATTTAAGTTTGGGGGTGTCCTGTCCATGTGAAGAGGAATGACGCATATAAGCTATGGTCAAGAACAGACATGTGTAGGTTTGTGTAATATCCAAAAGAGACATTTTGGATATTATTTCTATCACCCTTCTGAGCAAAGGGTCTTAGTGGCCAAGAGAGCTGTATTCCTGGAGAAGGAATATCTCCTCCAGAAAAACAGTGGGAGCCAGATAGAACTAGACGAGGTCCATCAACCACAAACTGGGGACACAATCTCATTAGATGAGACACCACCTACGGAAAATACTCAAAATGAAACACAAATATTGCGAAGATCTGGTAGGGTACCTAGAGAACCTGAGAGATATGTTGGACATATCTCTGATAGTTCGTCTAAGGTACGGATAAATGAGGATGATGATCCTCAATCTTATCAGGAGGCAATTCGTAATTCTGACTCCGAGAAATGGAAGGAAGCTATGGATTCATAAATCCAATCCATGTATACTAATCAAGTTTGGAACTTGGTTGGCATACCTGAAGGGAAGGTCCCTATCGGCTGCAAATGAATCTTCAAAAGGAAGATTGGAGCAGATGGACAGATTGACACTTATAAAGCTCGACTAGTGGTAAAGGGATATCGTCAAAGACAAGGAATTGACTATGACGAAACTTTTTCACCAGTAGCAATGATAAAGTCAATTAGAATCCTCCTTGCCACTGCAGCATACCTAGATTATGAGATATGGCAGATGGATGTGAAAACAACTTTCCTTAATGGAAACCTATCAGAAGAGGTGTACATGGTACAACCTGATGGATTCACATCTAAGCAGCATCCCAATAAAGTATGCAAGCTTCAGAAATCCATTTATGGATTGAAGCAGGCGTCTCGAAGTTGGAATTTAAGATTTGATGAGGTTATCAAATCTTTTGACTTCATTCGAAATGAAAACGAACCCTGTGTTTACAAGAAGGTTAGTGGGAGCTCAGTAACCTTCTTAGTCCTTTATGTTGATGACATCTTGCTCATTGGGAATAATGTAAGGATGCTAACATCAACGAAGTCTTGGTTATCCAAGACATTTTCCATGAAGGATTTGGGAGAAGCATCTTATGTGCTGGGCATAAGGATCTATCGTGATAGATCAAAAAGGATGTTGGGAATGTCCCAATCCATGTACATAGATACTATACTCAGGAGATTCTAGTTGGAAAATTCCAAAAGAGGTCTCATTCCTATGAGACATGGAATTTACCTATCTAAGAGCATGGCCCCTAGAACACCTGAGGAAGTAGAGCACATGAGTCGAGTACCCTATGCCTCGGCAATAGGGTCGATCATGTATGGAGTGCAGTGAAATGCATCCTTAAGTACTTGAGAAGAACTAAGGATCTTTTCTTGCTGTATGGAGGAGAAGAGGACTTGCAATTGAGAGCATATACAGACTCTAGTTTCCAGTAAGATTCGGATGATGGCAAATCCATGTCTAAATTTGTATTCATGTTAAATGGAGGGGTAGTTAGTTGGAAGAGTTCCAAGCAAGAAACGGCTGTGGCTGAAGCTGCCAAGGAAGCGGTCTGGATGAAGAAATTCATCTCAGAACTTGACATAGTTCCCAGCATATCACATCCTATCCCATTATTATGTGATAATAATGGGGCCATCGCGCAGGCGAAGGAACCTCGGTCTCACCAAAGGTCTAAGCATATTCTAAGGTGCTTCCACCTGATTTGGAAGATTGCTGCGAGGGGAGATGTGATGGTAGAGCGTGTACCATCAGAAGACAATATTGCAGATCCACTGACTAAGCCTTTGTCATAGGTTGTGTTTGAGCGTCATCAAGAAAAGATGGGCCTCAAGACTATGAGCAATTGGTTGTAGTACAAGTGGGAGATTGTTAGTTTTTTGGGTGTCCTACAGACCAATTATGGGTTGTGTAGGCCCAATGTGTTGTACAATCTTGTTTAATATATTTATATGGTATTTAGAGCATAAACTTGTAATCTATGGATTGCTTTGCATTGTCCCTAGGATATGTGGTTGTAAGGTCAATTTCAAGATGGGATCTCGAATGTGAGTTTGACTATACATGGACGTATACCTTAAACTGTTTCTGATTAGAGAGTAATCACTCTGAGACATTGATTACTTGTAAATCAGCACGCATGATGTGTAGATGACCAATCTCACGGTCATAGGTGCGGGGCACCAGCATATATGTGTGGGTGTTTATCCTGGGAGGATGTTCACTGAACTGATCCGCTGATGGATCTTCAAATAGTTAATTATACCTAATGTCAACTGAAGATCCATCTGTCTCAGTAGTATCGTTGATCCTTTGACCTAAGATATTAATGTGGTCTTGCATGAGGATTGGTGTGGTTTAATGTTTGGTTAAGTGACTTTAACCATAAGTCATGAAACACTGAATTATTAGCCACATCGAGATACATGCGAAGACCATTAATGGTCAAGAGGGGATCACTCACTGTCAGGTATATCACAGACAGTTAGTAAGTCATGACATGGACGCTCCACTAAATCCCTGGCCAGGATGGTATCGGTTCGTTTGGAACGAACGTGAAATTATTATGGAGGTTATGGTCAGGTGACACGATCACTAGTGGTTTAACATAACCATACCACACGATTGGATCGGACTCATAGAATAAGCGAGAGAGTATAGCGATACAGTAACTGATGACTTATAGGTGCCAGATAGGGTATAGATGAACCCGGCATCCTCTGGGATCACGTGGATTTGCTTGACCCAACGTGATCAAAAAGGTCCGCAACAAATTAAACGGTTATTAGGAATAGCCGGTTTAATTTACTTCTAATTATATTAGAAGTCAATGGATCTTTAAACCAGAGTGATAATGGGCCTAAAGGATCACACACAAATAACTACTGCAGAACGGAATATTATTGTATGGAAAAATATACTAAAGCATTAAATTCTTTTAGGAAAAAAATTTATAAATAGCTTAACAGTATATATGCAATAATATAAAGGACACATGTAATATATGTATTATTAGGCTTGTTTGATAAATAGGCTAATAATAATATACTGATATATAATATACCCTGGGGTTTACTTTAACTGCGACAGTTAAAGATGGGTTTAGTTAAACAAGGCGGTTCAAGCTGCCGTCTTAACATTCCTATATATAACCCACTTATTCTCCAAACCCATAACCTAAGAAATCAATCCATTCAAAAGGTTGGCCGTCAAGTGGAAAAGGAAGAGTTGGACTCTTCCCAGGTTCTTGAGGCAAGAGGGTTTGTGCGGGTTTTGGAGAAGAAGAGCTCTGTCGCTGCGCGAGTTGGTGTGGATTAAGCTCTAGAGGCCGAACGTTTGTGCGGTTCAAAGCTTCGAGGAGTACAACATCGATTTTCACAGGACAACGTGTGCTGTGCAAGGTGATAAATCTCGTATGATTTACTTAAGATTGTTTTTGTTGCATCAAGCGGACCCCGAATCGGTTTGGGAAATCATTTTATTTTATGTTCTTCCACTTCTGTTATTTCTCGGGGTTACAACCGAACCCAACACCCTTCCCTTATGCCTAACTGCTACACTCAACGATTACTCAATAGACTCTATCCTATTGGATACTAGAGCTTCAATCAATGTTTGTCCACTCAAAACCCTAAAGAAGATAGGGATTGATCTAGAAAAGATCGAGTCCACCTCCATGATGGTTTCAGCCTATGACAATTCTTAAAGGCCGGCTGATGGCAAGATCTTTCTGTTGGGTTCTCTGTGTCAAGATCCGACCAGAATGAAGCAGATAAAATAAAGTCGGGATTGGATCCGTCCCGTTTCGATCAACAAGACTTTTAATCGGTAAATCTTATTTACCTTGCGCGGATTTGAATCCGCGTTCATTCGGTTCCTTCGGTGCGATGCCGTAAGTCGTGTAGGTGCCCGACCTCTAGCGGTATCCATGTGGTCTTCCTCTTGGTGGATCATCCTCGCTTCCTCGCTCGCAGCAGTGTCCGCGGATCCTGTCTGGCTGCGCATAACTCTCCGCAACATGTGGATTTAGATTCCCGTCAGACGGGAAGATGGAGCAGGTAGGAGTCGGAGCGGAGTCTCCCTGTAACGACCCGCTGTGAGTGCTTAAAATGATCGTGTGATTAACATGAAAAATCTATGTTGTTTAGGTGCAAAATAAACCTATTAAAAACAGAAACTACGTGAAGTGATCGCCAGAAACTTTTGACTTAAAAGTTCCAAAAGAAAGTGTTGATCGCCTACCTGTTTGAACGCGGAAGATATTGAGCTCTTGATTCCCCTCCTTCAGCCGGCTGAAGAAAGAGAGCCCTTCTCGTTCTTTGTTCTTGCTGTTGAATTTGAAGTGGAGGTTGAGGATCGCCCAGAGATTCTTGTGACTTTGTGCTTAATTTCCCCTTTTGACTCTCCTTTTGTTGAGTGCAGTAGAAATAGAAAGAAAAGAAATGAAGAAAACAATGATGAGAACTTTAAGCAAAAGTAGTATCTATCATGATGTTAAACATGCAATTAAAAAACAAACTTACTTGTTGTGTGGCTTTTGAAACCCCTTAATCAAATAGGTTTTGAAAAGAATGAATGTGGTGTGTGTGGTATGGAGTGAATGATGAAGAATGTAGAACTAAATGAAATGAATGCAGAAAATAAAGACTTATGCCCAATGGTTGAATTCTTGAATGGATGAAGAATCTTGAAAGGACGCCGACTTCTGAAAATGGCAGCGCTTCGGCGTTCCGACATTGTTGCTTCGATCTTCAACTCGCTATTGCTCAATGATAATCAACTCAAGATTACGCATAACTTTTTTTTTAACTCTTCAAGATGTAAGGTATTTATAGGCTCCTTCTGTGTCCACGGATTAACATAGAAAAATCTAGGATTTATCCATCTTAACCGACAGATAAATACAGATTAATTCATCTTTATCTGTAATTATCTAAAACGCGTCCACCATGGCTGACGCCTTTCAGATTAATTTAAGATAAGGATAAATATTCGGGAAAACTTATCTTTATCTGTATTAGCTAAAACGCGTCTACATGTGCAGACGTCTGTTAAACTAATTAAGATAAGGATAAACATCCGGAAGAGAAGTTAAAATAGCTTAGGAAACCTAAAACGCGTCAACGCTCACAGACGCCTTTTAGCTAATTAATCAACTGATTAAAATTCAAATTTAAACGTTAAAACAGGAATAAACTCTAAATCACGTCCACACAGGTTGACGCTTTTTTAGAATTCTGCATATTTTAACTGAAATTTGAGCTAAAATCAATTCAATTGATTAACTTAAACATGTCTGTTCGACCCGACACTGAAAAAGATCAATAAAAATTAACCAATGGTTAAATATCAGACCATTCTGAGGCATTATTATATGATATGAAATTTACTCGAAATGACGTCAAAATTAGCGTGTCTACAGCTGTTTCACCCTGGCATCATCTTTGCAAGGGAGTGAAATGGAATGGAATGTACTGAAAAGGTGATGCCAAGGTGTGATGAGACACGCTCTTAACATCACATGATTGGAATTTTTCTCAAAATTATTAATGAAGATAGCTCAAGGAGATTAATGGAATAAATCCTGTCTGGATGAGGTAGACAAGGAAATAAAATAAGGTCGATCAACCTCCTCGAAGTGGGAAGTACCCCAGGTCATAGACACTGTAGGTTTCATCATAGAGAGCGTTTGCCAGCCAATGTGGACGTGCTGCAGCCATGATGGATCTTAAAAGAAAACAAGAAATATTGGATAAAGAATCCAAGGAAGGATAGAATTCCAAAGATATCTTCAAGCGAACCTCAAAGATAATCAAGATACTCAATTCAGAATGGAATATTTCATATCATGTTTGAATTATTTGATTAATGGTCTGAAACTTAATCAATAATTAATCCTTATCACAGTGATTTCAAAGTCCTACATGATGCATGCTGGGCTAAAAGAAAAATATAAAGTCAAATAAAATATAAATTAATCAAGGATAATATTGTTAAACTGTCATTAATGAGTCAAGATACCAATTCTTGTAATCCAGTGCTAAGCCGAAGCTCGTTTATCCACGCACCGTTTCACAAAGGTGGAACCATCATCCCCACTAATTAACAATCCAACGGCCTATCCGTGCGATTAAGAATCCTCTGGAATTATCACTGTTTTTGTTGTAGGGGAACTCAAATTCCAGTTTCATCAAAACCACAAGGTCCTTGATATGATCTAATAAATATTTATCATATCGTAATGCGAATGCAAAATAATTACATGGAAGAATACAGGGGTAGAAATAACCGTCTTTTTAGTCACGGTAAGGACTTCTTGACTCCCACAGTGGGATCTTCTTGATATTTTCCAGCTTTGTAATCATTTCTTTGAATTTCTGAAATGCGCCGTATCGCGTCGACGCCATTAACATGAACCAAAACATGTCGCTATTCAACGACGCCTTTCAATCGTAGAAATAGGTTCTGACTGTCTTCAATCCGTATTCCAACTCTCTTCATGCCTTATATCCTGTATATGACTTGACAAACATGTTAAACATCTATTCAGGCTTAGCCCATTTCTTGAGCAAATAAATGGTCAATCGATCTTTTCCTTAAATAAATGGTCAAGGAGCATAGCCTTTATTAACAAAGGTAATGAGAATAATCACACTTTAAGCAAAAATGCAACATGCAAGCAAACAGATGCTTACTGAAAATAAAAGGAATGAAACATACTGAGTGCAACAAGCAAATGCTAATTGAGATATTTTTTGTTGTTTTGAAATATTCATTTTTGTTTGGGTTTTGAAATATATGTTTTTTTTTGAATTTTGACATATGTATTTTTTTTGGATTTTTGACATATGTATTTTTTGGATTTTGACATATGTATTTTTTTGGATTTTTGACATATGTATTTTTTTGGATTTTTGACATATGTATTTTTTTGATTTTTGACATATGTATTTTTTTTGGATTTTTGACATATGTATTTTTTTGACTAAAAGATCAGCATGGTACTTAGATCAAAAGATCATATTCATTTATTAACTTAATTTCCAAATTGTTCTTTAACAACTTAACTTAAACCCATCGTGTTTGAACTTGTGTTTCCATTCGTGATCCCATTTGATGATTCGACCCTTAATCAATCTAAGCCATTCCTTAAGTTTGGAGCACGCCTCTTCAAAAAGAAAGGAAGAATAAGTTTAGAAAGCCCATGAGAAGGTTCCGGAGACTTAAAAAGATGTTCCTTTCCTACCCTAATATTCGTTGGGGTTCGGTCATTTTCTTTCCGGGGTATTTATCGACCTTGCGTTCCCTTTTGTTTCATTTCATGGCCTTGATGTAATGTTTGTAATGTAATGGCCTTTTGATTTGACATTTGGATTTTGCCTTTTGCTTTTCTATTCTTTTCTTTGGGACGGATCTCCTCCATTTTTTATGACGGCCTCCTACTAAGATGGTGGGTATTCTTGGTAGTCTATTCTAAGCCTCGTTCCAACGTCATGGGCCGAGTATAAAACAGAATTTTTAAAATGAATGATTTGTACTTTATCCTTTCGGTCAAGCTTTTGTATTATTTAGGACATGGCATCTTTTGTTACTCACGAATCAAACGTGTCAGTGTGTGCAGCGATGTGTTTGAAGTTAAGTTATTCAGACTAACAAAGAAATTCGAGTTTATAAACTTTCTGATTCCACTGGTCTTTGTACCATGCTGATCGACTCTTTAACCTAAGGGTAGTATTTCTTAAGGTGTAAACCATTCCAGGGATGATTTAGCTCTTCTCCTTCTGCATTAACAAGACGATAAGCATTACCAGGAAAAGCGTGCGATACAACATAAGGTCCCTCCCAGTTGGGTTGGAGCTTAGAACGCGGACCACCAGGTTTTACAAAAATCCTTTTTACGACCATTTCACCGACTTTGAACTTACGTTCAATGACTTTCTTTTGATAAAAACGTGCTAGTCTGTTTTGATAAACTTTTGCATGATTAGCAGCTGACCATCTTTTCTCGTCTAAAAGTTCCAATTGAGCAAGGAGTGCTGAACGATGTTCATCAATGGAAAATTCCTTATTCAATTGTACTCTTAATGACGGTATGAGGATCTCATATGGAACTACCGCCTCCATTCCAAATGTTAAGGAATAAGGAATTTGCCCAGTGGGCATGCGGATTGAAGTTCGGTAGGCCCATAGAGCCTCAACCAATTTTTCTGGCCAGTCTGCGAATTTGTTAGATTTGCACGTCTTTTTGATGATTTTTATCAAAGTCTTATTTGTTGCCTCTGCTTGGCCATTGCCTTGCGGATAATAAGGAGATGAATGATGCAATGCAATTTTGTACCTGTTACAGAGGTCCTTCAATTCTTGTGACACGAACTGCGGTCCGTTGTCGGTGACGATGGTGCTTGGAATTCCAAATCGGATGATGATGTTCTTCATGATGAACTTGCAGACGGTTGATGCTTTGATCTCCACGTACGCTTCAGCTTCTGCCCACTTGGTGAAGTATTCCGTTGCCGTGAGAATGAAAGATTTTTGCTTGATGCCGGAATCTGGATTACCAAGGGGTCCAATAATGTCGAAAGCCCACATGGAGAAAGGCCATGGGGAAGAAACAGGATGGAGTGAAGATGCAGGAGAATGAATTTTGTCGGCGTGAAGTTGACACTTAGCACACCTACGGACATATCCTACACAGTCTTCTTCCATGGTTGGCCAATAAAATCCTTGTCTAAGGATCTTCTTTGCTAGCATCTGTCCATTGACATGGCCACCACAAACTCCACTATGAGCTCCTTCCATAACCTTCCAAAGCTCATCTTCGTCTAGACATCTCAGAAGAACTCCATCAAAACCTCTCTTATACAATGCTCCTCCAACTAGGGTGTATCGTTGAGCAACTCTCCTGATAGCTCTCTTCTCCTCAGTTGTAGCTTCCTCAGGATACGATTGATCTTCACAATATTTGGCAATTTCATAATACCATGGCTTCTGTTCATCATCCATCTCTTCTAACAGCTCTATTAACATGATTTCTCTCTTTTCTACAATGCTTCCGTCTCTGACTTTCTTCAGCAACTTCTCCTTAGTTCTAAGGAATGAAGGGTCTTTCACGGCGGGTGAAAGACACCTATGAACTATGATTGATTCGGATTGCTTGCTGATTGGAAAATCAAGAGAAGATGCAAGTGAAGCTAGAGCGTCAGCTAAGATGTTCTGTTTCCTAGGGATATGGACAAAGATCAATTTCGTGAAAAGCTTTGAGTAAGCAAAAGTAAGTTCTTGATAAGGCTTGAGCTTGGGATCGAGAGTTCGATACTTGGTCAGCACTTGGCGAAGAATTAGTTGGCTATCACCCACAATCCTGAGTTTGGTGGCACCATGGAAATGAGCAGCCTCGAGGCCAGCAAGGAGTGCCTCATATTCAGCTATATTGTTGGTGACTGGAAAATCGAGCTGAAAGGCTTGGGGAATGGTGATACCTTAAGGTGATAACAGAACGATACCGATTCCCTTTCCATGAGAATTCAGAGCTCCGTCAAAATGCAGAGTCCACATATCATCTCTGATTTGATTTACGAACATTAGTTCCTCATCCGGAAACTCTGATCGCACTGGATCAAATCGAGGAAGGGGATGATGAGCGAGATGTTCTGCTATGGCATAGCCCTTGATCGCTTTCTGCTGAATATAAATGATGTCGAATTGAGATAGAAAGCTTTGCCATCGCGCTAACCTATCAGTAAGAATAGATTTCTCCAGAAGGAATTTGATTGGATTCATCCTAGCGATGAGATGGACTTCATGGGCCAGAAAATAATGTTTTAATTTCTGCACAACCCAAACCAATGCTGCACACGTTTTCTCCATCGCCGTATATCTCTGTTCAGCGGGGTTGAGAAGTTTAGAGAGATAGTGGGCTGCCCTCTCTTTTCCTTCTTCATCCTCTTGTGCTAGGACAGCCCCCACTGCATCATCCAGGACTGAAATGTAAAGTATCAATGGTTTGCCTGGAGATGGTGGTCTCAAAACAGGAGGACTTGCTAGATAGTTCTTTAATCCATCGAATGCCTCCTGACACTTATCGTCCCAATCGAATTTGACTCCCGGCTTGGTAAGCTCGTAAAACGGCTTACACCTTTGTGAGTGCTGGGAGACAAAGCGGCGAATAAATTGTAACCACCCGATTAATCCTCTCAACTCCTTCAAATTTTTGGGAGGTGGCATTTCTCTAATAGCCTTTGCCTTATTGGGATCGATCTCAATTCCCTGTTTGCTGACAATAAATCCAAGCAATTTTCCTGAAGATACCACGAATACACATTTCTTGGGGTTCATCTTTAACTGATACTCTCTCGATCTCTCCAATACCCTTGCCAAAACTTTGGCGTGTTCAGCCTTTGTCTTAGATTTAACCAATAGATCATCCACATACACTTCCAGATCTATGTGCATCATGTCATGAAATATTGCCATCATAGCCCTCTGATAAGTGGCTCCAGCATTTTTTAATCCAAATGGCATGACAACATAGCAGTATGTTCCCCAAGGTGTAGTGAATGACGTTTTCTCTTGATCTTCTGCTGCTAGCTTAATCTGATTGTATCCTGAAAATCCGTCCATAAACGATAAAGTTTCATAGCCAGCAGTATTATCAATGAGTACATCAATATGAGACAATGGAAAATCATCTTTAGGACACGCCCGGTTCAGATCGCGGAAGTCAATGCAAATTCTGACCTTCCCGTCTTTCTTCATAACCGGGACTATGTTGGCCACCCATTGTGGATAAATGACAACTCTAATAAATTTGACTTTATGTAATTTATCGACCTCTTCCTTCATCTTTAGAGCCATTTGTGGGTGGAATTGCCTTAATTTCTACTTGACCGGGCTAGCTCCTTCCTTTAACGTCAATCTGTGTTCAACTAAAGATGAGTCTAACCCTGGCATATCTTCATAACTCCAGGCGAAAGTGTCCTTATAGTCCTTAAGTACTTGTATCATTGCCTTCTCATCCTCTGTAGAAAGATTTTTGTTGACGAGGACAACCTTAGGTTCGTCTTCAGTCCCTAAATTGATTTCTTTGGTGGGTTCTTCTACGGCAGCTGAGGGTTCATTGAATCTCTTCACTCCACTGGCATATGCCTCAGCTGCGTCCTCGTCATCTTCCTCATTTTCAATAATGGGGTCCTTTTCATGTATTAACTCATACACCCCATACCCATCATTGACTGACTCATCATTCATGCAATCTTCTGGCATCCGAATTGGATTTTCTAAAAACTGAGGGATTAAAGAACAAGAAAAGCATCTATCAGCTAAGTCCTGGAGGTATCTATCTGGAATTCGCCTACCCTTAGGCTTCCTAGACTTCCTAACCTGACTAACCTGCCTAAAACTAGACTGCCTAACTTCACTAAACTCCCTATTATAACCTAATGAAGATGAAGCAGGATAGAAATCCTGGGATACAAGTGGAAATACAAGGGAATCCTCCCGAGGGGAGGGGCAGAGTAGATTTAAGAGAGAATCTTGACCGAAGGATCCGCGCGACGGGGTGCGATCGGACAAGTAAGAAGTTTCCTCGATAAGGATCTGAGAAGAATTTGTTGTAAAATTGGCGTTTTTTTTTTGGATATCAGAGGAATTAAACATAAAGCAGGAATGGATACAAATAGAAGGAGAATCAGATGGAGGAAGTGGCACCAAGGCCAGAGGATTAGGGGGATCATATAGCAATATGTCCCAAATCAAGTCATACATCCTCTCTAGATCGAGAGGAGGTTGTGGAATAAGGTCCCGAGGGGACAGGGTAATCATAACGGACGGAGCCCGTGGAATATCTTCAATAATGACCCGCGACCAAGTCGGGGTCAAGAGCAGTGTGCGAAACAGAGTATGGAGCATGAAGACATGGGAAGGGTATGTCCCCCTCCAGAGCAGATCTGTAGTGTAACCAGCTTCATAGGGGTCATCTGGCTCCCCTTCGTCGGTCTCTTCAGATAGCAATATCCGCTTATCAAAGATGGCACAAGGGCTTTCAATCAGCTCATCAATCTGCGGCGGCCACTTGGGTTCTGCCGGATCTAGAAATAGTCTGTTCAGTGCAATGTAAAGGTCTCTCAGATCGAACCACCTGTACCATTCGCATTCAGGATCATGGAATTTTCTCCTTTTCATAGGCCGCAGAGCCTCCAAGGATTGGTACGTAAGTAGTTCTGAGCAATGCCTGGCCAAGTCCCTCCCATATATGTCATGGAAGTCAAAACACGAAGTAATGACCACCGTGTTGTCGTGGCTAAGTATGGGCCCTTTTACAAAGTGTGTATACAGGGTCCATGTTAGGGGATCTCGGCCTTCCTTGGGTGGTGTAGACATTGTCTCTCAGATTTTCCGACCTTCTTCAATCTCTGCTTGTTGAACCAGATCTTGCTTCAGTCTTCTTGGCCTATAGCCCAGACCACTTCCAGGTGCCGTTCGATGATATTTAACAAGAGTGGTCCTGCCTTGCAACTGTGTGCCCAGACCTTTCCCAGGCTCATAGCCGTTCTTCATCATAATTCTCCATCCTGGGGTACTCATGCACTTCCCCCTTTTTATAGCATCTAACGGGTAAGGAGAAATAGTGGCGACTTTCAAAGGATCAGCCACTGGACAGTAGACCTGTATTACCGACAGAAAAGGTTGTCGGCCAGGTAAAGCAGCAGATTTAATATTCAAAGTATGAGCAGCAGCAAGGATCGGCATGCTCGTCACCTTAATATTTCGTCCTTTGAAAGGGAATTTGAGGCATTGGTGATTCGTAGAGGGAATCGCCTCAAGAGTTTTGATATAAGGACGACCCAAAATGGCATTTATAGAAAGGTCGATTTCTAGATGTGAAATTCGACCTCTTCATGACTTACAGGGCCTAGCTCCACCTTCAAATAAACCATTCCCAGAGGGGAACGGGTAGAATTGTCATATGCTGTCACAGAGATGGGGCTAGGCAGCCATTTTTCTTTGGGCACACCGCACAGCTCCAGGGTCTTCGGAGGTAAAACATTGATCGAAGCTCCTGTATCTACTAGGCATGCATCCACGGCCTTCTTGCAGATGTTGACCGTGATGCTCAGAGCCATGCTTCTGGCTGCTGGCGGTGGTAGTTCCGATGTGTGAAATGTAATGGAGGGCTAATCCCCGTGAGGAACTAGTAGTGCTGCAATTTTTTCTACCGGCACGTCCTCGTTGACCATCACCTTCTGTAGATATTCCATTAAGGCTTCTTGGTGACTCTTCGACCTTTTGATCAGTTCAAGTACGGTGATCCATGCCGGTGTTCTGTCCAGATGTTTCAACAAATCATATTGAGTGTCTGGTGCACTCTCTTCATTATGGGCTTCCTCAGTCGGCTATGATGGGCCGTCTCTAACTATGGACTGAGGGAAGACTTTGTTGAAGATTCTTCCACTCCGGAGCGCGTGTTCCTCAACCGTGGAGGATCCGGGTGACACCTTAAGTACCGCAGGGTTGGATGGTGCGGATGATGTAGGTGATGGCGTAGGGTTAGATGGTGATGGCGAGGTGCGGATTAAAGGCCTAGAGGGTTGTATGGTGGATGGGTAAGTGGTTGGTGAAGTGGGGAATGACACGCGTAATAGCGGTCTGGATGGTAAGGGGGTATCTGGGTAGGTGGTAGTGGTAGCGGGTGAAGTAGGAAATGGTACGCGTAATAGCGGTCTGGATGGTAGGAGGGGCGCGTGGTTGGTTTGCGGGGGATTATATGGTAGCGGTGTAGTGGTGGGGCGCGTAATGGGCTTGAGGAAAGCGGGTAGTGGTAATGGGTTATTGGGTGCGGGTGAGTGATATGTGGGTGTCGGTAGAGGGGTGATGGTAACGGGTTGTGGCCTAGGTATGTGGATGGTGCGGCGTGGTGGTCGTTCTGCGGTACTTGGAATATGACCCGTCGAATAAAGAGAGGAAGAGTCCTCTATTCTCCACTGTTGCCCACGGTCAGCCTTAGACTGGCTGCTTGTCAAGATAGGGGCAACTTGGTTTTGGTTCTGGTGCTCTGGGAGTGGGTTCTGCACTATGCGCATGTTGGGTGGTGGTGCTGCTTGTACTGGTGGTCTTGCTTGCTGCTGCTGCTGTGGTCTTCTCGCCTTCAGGGCTGATATATACTTTTTCATCTCCTCCTAGTCTATGCCGCCCTGCTCGTTGAGATCATGAATATAATCTCTGAACTGGAAGCAGGTGTCGATGGTATGCCCAGGTTGCCTATGGAAGTAGCAATACCTGGATGTGTCGGCATTTTGAGGCCAGACGGCCTTTTCCCTTGGCAAAACAAAGGCATTAGCTGCCATTAGAGCACTGAAGATATCTGCCAAGGATTCTGGGAGGGTCGGGTATTCTGCCCTTTTAGGGCCTGGAGGTCTTCTCTGCTGATTATAGTCAGCAGGAGGAGGGACATTATGGTATGCCGGCGGTGCGCGCGGATGATACTGTAGCTGTTGCTGTTGCTGATATTGCTGCTGTTGGGGCTGCTGGTACTGCTGTTGCCGTTGCGGCGGCTGCTGTAGCTATTGCTGTTGCTGGTTCTGATTCGGCTGCTGGGGCCGCTGATACTGTTGCTGATAATGGGGGTTCTGCTGCTGCCTGTACCCTTGTTGGTTCGGCTGCGGTGGCCTCTAGTACTGCTGCTGGTTCCTCACGAATTGGGGCGAGTTATTATTCATGCTACTGACTTGCTCGTGAGAGAGCGTGCCCTCAGTAGTCGGACCTGTGCTGGGAGAGTTTGGCACTGTAGGCTTCCGAGGTGGGGGCCTGCTAGGTCTGTGAGGATCAAAGACGCTAGAGAACGTAGCGTCCTTGTAGGCATTCTGGCAGTACCGTGCCCTTTCATAGAGGTCTGCCATGTTGGCCAGATTGTTCAAGGAGAGGACTAGCTTGAACTGGGGCGTGGCGTTGGAAATTAACATCTTCACTTGCTCAGATTCGGACAAGTGATCCTTCACCTTTTCGGCCAGGTCCCGCCACCTGTCAGCAAAACTGACAAACTCCTCATCAGGTTTCATCTTTTCTGCTATGAGGTCAGTGATGGACAAGGAGGGTGCAACTCTGTCTTGGTACCGTTGAATGAATTTACGAGAGACGATACCGTAGTCCTCTACTTCGGAGGGTTCCAAGGAAAAGAACCACTCGAAGGCTGGTCCCTCTAGAGATCTCATGAACAAAAAGGCCAACGACCTCTTATCGTTCTGCCAGAAAGATGATTCGTACATAAACTCCTTCAAATGTGTGAAGGGGTTACCAGTACTGTTGTACTTCCGGTACACTGGCATCTCAGAGGGTGGCAGGTGGAATACCGGCAGGCTCGGCAAATTGATCTTTGGCACAGCTTTAACCCCCATCATCTTCTGGAGGTTGTTGAATTGCTCATCCATGCGCTCCATCTTGGCCAGCAACGCTTGCGTGGTCAGATCTGCCTGGGGGGGAGGAGGAGGTGGAGGTACTTGATAGGCCTGCTGCCTAGAGTACGTTGGACAGGGGGGGCAATAAAGGGGAGGTCCGGCAGAGCTTCCGCCATGCCCGAGGGCATTTTGATAAGCAGGCGTTTGCGGTCTAGCCGGTTGCCTAGAGGATGAAAGCTGCGGCCCAGCTGGCCGAGAAGTGACATGAAGGCCCTCCATGGCCTGATGGATGTAAGGAGGGTGAAGAGGAGGTTGTTGAGTAACAACAGGGGGAGCCACAGGGTTCGGCTCAGCAGGCTGCACGGGTGCCTTCCCCTTCAGAATAGACTGGATCGCCTCGAACTGCTGAGGGTCCAGACGGGAGGCAAGAACTCCCAAAGCGTTGATGAGATCCACAGGATCAGAGGATGAGGGATCATTCTGATTCATGTCCCCCTCAAGATTGGGATTAGGAATCGAATATTCATGCGGGGGAAGATCAGGATATTGATCAATAGAGAGGTGTCCGGACATTCCCATCTTGTCGATATGGAATGGGGGCAGAATTGTGGGAGGCATCAGCATCTCTCCCGTTCTCATAGTTGTAATCCGAATCGCGAGGGGCATTAGCATCTCCCTCGTAGTTGATGATGGCATCTTGAGCCATACTCAAGTCCCTGCCTGATCGCAGCAGCATGATGTTAGATTCTTTTTTCAAAGATTTGACAAACAAGTTGCACAGAGATTAATCAATCAAGTGGATGCTTAATGTTATTTTGAGATTCCTTGTTGAGTTATTTGGATTTAATTAAACCACAAATTCGCTCAGGGAAAGGATCCTAGTTTCAGTTCAATATCCACCGTTATTCTTTAGGGCTTTCTCTCACAACGCTTTTGGAATCTAGCCGGGACTTCAATTAGTACAACCAACCCGATGATTAAGGATGAATACCTTGATTTTGGGGACTTATGGAGGCCTTAACGTCAACTTCTCTAGTCTGATCAAGGGACCAACCCAATCAGAGAGAGTTGCTGACGTCAAGTAGTGTGTTCCTAAGAAAAGGAGGGTATTCGCCTCAATGCGTATGTCCTACGGCCTGGATGGCCTCTAATGCTTAATAATAATGGGTAGCTAGCACTCAAGCCACAAAAATCTGAGAACTGAAAAATAACTAAGAAACTGTCTGAATCGCGTCGATGGTAGTCGACGCTATTCAAAACAGAACCTTAATTTTTTCGCAGAAACATATGCAGACAGCAGAGAAAATATGAAGACTAAAAGGCGTCTGGGTGTATTGACGCGGTTTGAAACGCGTCAGTGCTCCTAGACGCTTTTCAAGTCGCAGAAACAGTTTTGCAGGAGGATTTTCTGGGTTGAATCCTCCTCAAACAGGATAAAAGAAGTAAATAATCAATTCATGCAGATTTTTTTGGTTCCAGATTTTAACAGGATGATTTACTAACTAAACAACTAGAAAATCAATCAATCACACATCATTTTCATCACAAAAACAGCTTTATAAACTAATCAAGGGGAGGGCAAGATCTTGCCACAGGGGTGTGCACGTGGTGCATGAGGGAAATTAACTAAACTAAAACACTCACCAATTGGTGAGGACGTGTCGAGAGACACAAGTGGTGCACCGTGGGTGCCCGATTGATGATAGCAAGAACAAAAAACTAAAAGATGGCGAGACCAAGTCCCACCGTGATCGCCAAAAAACTGTAGGTGCTTAGAATGATCGTGTGATTAACATGAAAAATCTATGTTTTTTAGGTGCAAAATAAACCTATTAAAAACAGAAACTACGTGAAGTGATCGCCAGAAACTTTTGACTTAAAAGTTCCAAAAGAAAGTTTTGATCGCCTACCTGTTTGAATGCGGAAGATGTTAAGCTCTTTGTTCCCCTCCTTCAGCCGACTGAAAAAAGAGAGCCCTTCTCGTTCTTTGTTCTTGCTGTTGAATTTGAAGTTGAGGATTTGAGGATCGTCCAGAAATTCTCGTGACTTTGTGCTTGATTTACTCCTTTTGATTCTCTTGTTGAGTGCAGCAGAAATAGAAAGAAAAGAAATGAAGAAACAATGATGAGAACTTTAAGCAAAAATAGTATCTATTCTAATCATGATGTTAAACATGCAATTAAACAGCAAACTTACTTGTTGAGTGGCTTTTGAAACCCCTTAATCAAATAGGTTTTGAAAAGAATGAATGTGTTGTATGTTGCATGGAGTGAATGAAGAAGAAGAATGTAGAACTAAATGAAATGAATGCAGAAAATAAAGACTTATGCACAATGGTTGAATTCTTGAATGGATGAAGAATCTTGAAAGGACGCCGACTTCTGGAAATGGCAGCGCTTCGGCGTTCCGACGTTGTTGCTTCGATCTTCAACTCGTTATTGCTCAATGATAATCAACTCAAGATTACGCTTAACTTTTTTTAACTCTTCAAGATGTAAGGTATTTATAGGCTCCTTCTGCGTCCGCGGATTTATATGGAAAAATCTAGGATTTATCCATCTTAACCAACAAATAAATACAGATTAATTCATCTTTATCTGTAATTATCTAAAACGCGTCCACCATGGCTGACGCTTTTCAGATTAATTAAGATAAAGATAAATATCCGGGAAAACTTATCTTTATCTGTATTAGCTAAAACGCGTCCACATGTGCAGACGTCTTTTAAACTAATTAAGATAAGGATAAACATCCGGAAGAGAAGTAAAAATAGCCTAGGAAACCTAAATCGCGTCAGCACTCACAGACGCCTTTTAGCTAATTAATAAACTGATTAAAATTCAAATTTAAACGTTAAAACAGGAATAAACTCTAAATCGCGTCCACACAGGTTGACGTCTTTTAGAATTCTTCATATTTTAACTGAAATTTGAGCTAAAATCAATTCAATTGATTAACTTAAGCATGTCTATTAAACCCGACACTCAAAAAGATCAGTAAAAATTAACCAATGATTAAATATCAGACCATTCTGAGGCATTATTATATGATATGAAATTTACTCAAAATGACGTCAAAATTAGCGTGTCTACACCCGCCACCCTATAATTGGGGATCCGATTACTAAATGGGTACTGAATCGTTAAAATTTGGAGCCAAACCTGGATCTCGATAAGTCTAAGAAATAAATGATAAACTAAGCTAAACATTCCACATCATATCGAATTGTAAAGGAAGTGTAGGAATTAAAAATTATTACAATTCGACTTGATTCAGCAAATAATTACATATTCCAACTGAAAAGAAGTAATTAAGCGTACAGGCCTGAAAGGAAAATAACAACTACATCGGGGCATACCCTGGGACAGTGGCTGTTGACGCGCAACCTGAGACAACACCGTCCACGCTACGCCTACCTAGAACCCTCACCTGAATATCGCAGGGGTGAGTCTCATCGAAATGGACTCAGTAGGGATCCTTTGATCCCCACCACCCACTCACGCACTCACAAGTGCAACAACACAAATATAGGCAGTTTAAATAAATAAAGCAATAAATACAACTCCCATGGATTCCCAAATTTTGATATAAAACGCATGCATTCATAAATGTAACATGCACAACTCTGAAACCACTCCACCATAGAGTCCACAACCAACATCTCAGCTAAACACACAAACCACGCGGCCGAACGTGAAAAACACCGACCCGCTGGGATCAAACAGCAACCCCTCGGATAGCGCGCTGGCTACTCCGACCTGTCTAGCTCTAGGTGGTTCTACTTCCCCCAGCACGAGTGACACTCCGAATGTACCACTCCTACACCGGTACTAGCTATACCTCGGGGTACACCAGGTGACCCTCTCTTTAGGTGTCACCCCACCACTCCCACACCGGCGCCGTGCCACTCCCACACCGACACAGGGTGCCTAAGTGCTAACAACTGTCACTCTAGGTCCACGGTCGCAGAAAATACAACACAATGCGATCCGATCATGTAGAAATCATCGTCCTTGAAGTACGTTTTTAAGCATACATTTAACCAACTATCTAACAATGTAAACACATGTTAATTGCATGGAATAATGAGGTTCTGTCTTGAATTGCGTCGCCCATAGCCGACGTCATTCAATACCCCTAAACTAGTTCATACGAAAAACTGACCTCAGAATATGGCCTAAATCGCGTCGCCCCTGGCAACCGCCTTTTAAAATGGCGTCGTTGTCCTTGGACGCTATTCAAGACAGAGACATAAACCTTTATCTGGGCTAAATCGTGTCTCGAGTGGAAGCCGCCATTTAAAATGGCGTCGCTGTCTCCAGACACCATTTAGCACTTGCAGACAGGTTCTTCCCCCCTCCGGCCTCCCCCGAGTCACAAAGTGGGATTTCTCTCCCAAATCGCAGAAAACACAAAAAAAATGGAGAAGGTAGGTGAGAAGCCTAATCATTTCACAGAGAACCCCCCTTAAAACATGCTTTCTACCCTAGAAGCACCCACACATATTTCATGCTTTTAAAGCGAAAAGATCATGGTTTTAAACAAAACATCGCGAGGATCATCACCCTACCGGTTACTTGAACTCCTTCGAGCTCCAAGTCGCCCAACCGCCACGCCACAAGTCGCCGCTGGTACCGCTATAGACGCCGTCACTCCACCGGAACGTCGGCCGCTGTCTGGAGAGAAATGCGCCGCGGAGGAGATGGTGGTGGTAGTGGTGGAAGTTAGGAGGTTGATGTAGTGGAGGGAGAGGAGTAATGGGGAGAGGAAAGGAAGAGAGAAGGGGAAGGGGATGGGTCGGAGAGAGAGAGGAGAGAGAAGAGTATGAGAGAAATGAAGGAAAGGAGGGAGGGTTCGCGGGGTCAAATTGAAACTAGATAAAACGCATCGTCCAAAACTGACGTCAATCAGACGACAAGACGGGTTCATACACTGACATACCAGGGCCGTACTCTAAATGGCGTTGACGATACAAGACTCTATTCAGACAATAAGACTGGGGCCGTACTCTCGCAGCCCAAAACCAGCGTACGTGGCACATTTTAAAATGCGTCCCCATAACTGAACGCCGTTTGAACCGCATCGAGCTTGCATTTAACTAGCCCACAAAACACAACACAGTGCGATTCGATCACGTAGAAATCCTCGTCCTTCAAGTACGTTTTCAAACATGCATGTAACCAAACTATATAACAATGTAAACACATGTTAATTACATGAATTAATGAGGTTCTGTTTTGAATCGCATCGCCCGTGGCCGACGTCATTCAAGACTCCTAAACTGGTTTACATAAAAACTAGCCTCGGAAGATGGCCTAAATCGCGTCGCTCTTGGCAGCCGCCATTTAAAATGGTGTCGTTGTCCCCAGACGCCATTCAATACAGAGACAAAATCCCATGAACT
The DNA here is from genome assembly GCA_030544215.1 of Zantedeschia hybrid cultivar. Classification (NCBI taxonomy): domain Eukaryota; kingdom Viridiplantae; phylum Streptophyta; class Magnoliopsida; order Alismatales; family Araceae; genus Zantedeschia; species Zantedeschia hybrid cultivar. The sequence continues at coordinate 21,413,780 of JARZZO010000009.1, forward strand.
GGCCTTGGAACAAGCTGGGCAAAATCGCGTCTTGGGTGGCAGCATCCATTTAAAATGGCGTCGCTGTCCCCATACGCCATTTAGCACCTGCAAACAGGTTCCCCTCCGCCCTCCCCTGAGTCACAAAGTGGGATTTCTCCCCCAAATCACACAAAAAACGTCAAAATGGAGAAAGTGGGGGAGAAGCCTGATTATTTTCATAAAGAGCTCCTTAGAACATGCTTTTTACCCCATAAGCACCCACACATATTGCATGCTTCAAAGCAAGAAAAATCATGGTTTTAAACAAAACACTGCGAGGATCGTCACCCTACCGGTTACTTGAACTCCTCTGAACTCCAAGCCGCGGAACCACCACGCCACAAGCCGCCGCCAGTACCGCCAAGGAAGCCTTACACTCCCGGGGCCGGCCAGAGGAGGGAGGCGCCAGAGACAGAAGAGGAGAGAGAGAGGGGCGGCTAGGTCAGGGTTGCTGGCCCCTGACCTAGCCCCAGACTTTTATAATAAGTGCATTGCTATTTTTCAAAAAAGCCCACACTTATCCGAAATCCCGTCGAAAAATCTACCAACTTGAAAACCATTTGCGTGTGACCCTCTAGGCCCAAATACTAGTCCAATTAATGGCCCATTAAGTCCAGTAACCTTTTACGGACCCACTGAATTGATTAATATCCTTATATTAATTAATCAGCCGAATTTAATGTCCCACAATAAATTCGGACGGGCTTCCGATTACTTTGGGTGCCAAGCAACACTACGTGATCTCGAAAGGCATTGGGATTTATGCAACCTATTATGGGGATCTTTTCGTCAACGATTACCGCGCGGATATAATCCTCTATCCATGCAATGTTCCCGAATCGATCTAGGGTATGGTTTACTGTTAAACCCTAGCCGGTTGATTCACTTGAATCGGATGCCGCTAATCTATATCAGATAACTCTTTATATGAGACAGAGTCCGCCCTGACCAGGGACTTTAGCGCATCATTCCCGAAACATTCTCTCTCCATATATCGAGAGCGGATGATCCCGTATTGAACACATCATTATCTTCGAGGGCATTTCCTTGAACCCGATCATTTGACTTATTGATAACCTATGGTTAGGAATTCGTTAGTCAAGGTCAAAGCTCAGAGACCTACCAACAAGATATCTTTGGTGTCTCAGGTCTAAGGATCATCTACGCAACTATGACAAAAGAATCGAGATGGTTAATAGTAAGGTATATACCATCCAACGATTCATGGTCGGATCAGTTTAGTGAACTCATTCACTAATAAGCACCTACAGGTCCAACATAGTGTCTCCACACAAGTGATTTATAGGATCAGTCACCTTCATCATATGAGCTGAAGAAACTTGTACTAGTCGGATATTTGATGTCCTTCTTAAACATCCTTCGAGTAGGAACAGTTAAGAACATGTGTTTATAAGTCTTCAGTCTAATAATGATGATCTCATCATAATCCGAAGACTGTTGCACATGTTCATAGACATCATCGTGATACGATAAACATAGATCAAATTAATTACTCATAATGAATTTATGCCATTATATTAATGAACTGTACAATACATAGTATCAGATTGGCTTTCGGGCCATCTAATACTAATAATCTCTCACTTGGACTAAAGACAATCACTTTTATATAGAATACCCATATTCTCTAAGTGACGCTCAAAAATATTTTGGGACAGAGGCTTCATCAGTAGATCTGCTATGTTGTCGGCTGAAGTAACTCTTTCCACCACAACATCTCCTCAAGCTATAATCTCTCTGATCAGATGAAAGCGCTGCAGAATGTGCTTCGACTTCTGATGAGACATCGGCTCTTTCGCTTGAGAAATCGCCCCATTGTTGTCGCACAGTAGTGGGACGGGACCAGAGATGCTTTCCACCACACCAAGATCGCCGATGAATTTCTTCATCCAGACTGCTTCCTTAACGGCTTCAATAGTAGCAATATACTCTGCTTCCATTGTTGAATTGGTAGTAGTTTCCTATTTGGAACTTTTCCAACTCACTGCTCCCCCGTTGAGTGTGAAGACAAACCCTGATGTTGACTTGCTGTCATCCGGATGAGACTGAAAACTCGAGTTAGTGTATCCTTGCAGCTTTAAGTCTCCTCCTCCATAGATCAGAAACATATCCTTAGTTCTTCTTAAGTACTTAAGAATATATTTCACAGCATTTTAGTGTTCATCACCTAGATTTGCCTGATGTCTGCTCGTAACACTTAGAGTGTATGCAACATCAGGTCTAGTACATAGCATGGCATACATGATGGAACCTATAGCTGAAGCATAGGGTACCTTATCCATCACTGCCCTCTCATCATGAGTCTTGGGAGACTGACCTTTGGAGAGATAAATTCCATGTTTCATCGGTATGAGGCCTCTCTTGGAATTTTTCATGCCAAACCTTTTGACAATAGTTTCTATGTACATAGATTAGGTTAAAGCTAGCATCTTCTTTGATCTATCTCTATAGATCCGTATTCCCAATACGTAAGATGCTTCTCTGCTTCATGGAGAAGTTCTTGGATAGCCAAATCTTTACCGATGACATCATCCCTATATTATTCCTAATGAGTAGGATGTCGTCAATGTAAAGAACTAGGAATGTGATTGCACTCCCACTATGTTTCTTGTACATAAGGCTCATTTTCATTCTTAATGAAGCCATAAGATTGGATTGCCTCATCAAATCTTATGTTCCAGCTTCGAGAAGCTTGCTTCAGTCTGTAAATGGACCTTTGCAACTTACATACCATATATGGAGATTCCTTTGATGTGAAGCCCTTTGGTTGTATCATATACACCTCTTCCTCAAGGTTTTCATTGAGGAATGCCGTCTTCACATCCATCTGCCAGATTTCGTAATCATAGTATACAGCAATTGCGAGAAGAATTCCGATAGACTTAATCATGGCAACGGGTGAGAAGGTCTCGTTATAGTCAATACCTTGCCTTTGACGATAACCCTTTGCCACTAACCTTACCTTATAAGTCTCAATTCGTCCATTTACACCAATCTTTCTTTTAAATATCTATTTGCATCCATTAGGTACTATACCTTCGGGCAAGTCAACCAAGTTTCAAACTTGGTTGAGGTGCATGGAGTGAATTTCAGAATTCATGGCTTCTCACCATTTTCCGGCCTCTAGACTTTAAATGGCCTCCTAGTAAGTCTTAGAATCATCATCCTCATTATAGAGTATCCTAGAACCATCCAAATTAATATGTCCCACATATCTTTCTGGTGGTTTAGGTACTCTTTCTAACCTACGAGGTTCTTGTGTACTTTCTTGAACAGGTTCAAAAATTGATAGTTCATCTGATGAACCATTAACAGTTTGTGGGTCTGGTATTTCTTTCAGAGTTATTTACTCCCACTGTCCTTTTGGAGAATATAATCGTCTTCTAAAAAGACAACTCTCCTGGCCACAAACACCTTTCGTTCGCCGGGATGATAAAAGTAATATCCGTAAGTTTCCTTCGGATATGCTACAAATCTGCATTTGTCAGTTCTACACTCCAGCTTATCTGCATCATATCTTTTAACGTGAGCAGGACATCCCCAGACTTTAACATGTTTAAGGTCTGGTTTTCTTCCATTTCATATCTCACACGAAGTGGTTACAACATATTTGCTGGGTACCTTGTTCAGGATATACATAGCCGAGCTAAGTGCATATCCCAATAAGGACACTGGTAATTTGAACATACTCATCATAGATCGCACCATTTCTATTAATATGCGATTCCTCCTTTTGATATACTATTCATTTGAGGTGCATAGAGAGGTGTAAGTTGAGAAAGGATACCATTATCCTTTAAGTATTTTGTGAACTTTGTACTCAAATATTCCCCGCCATGATCGGATCAGATGGTTTTAATACTCTTTCTAATTTGTTTCTCTACTTCATTCCTGAATTCTCTGAATTTCTTAAAAAGTTCTGATTTATACTTCAAATAAGTATATGAAGCCATATCTTGAGAAATCATCAGTGAACGTAATGAAGTATGAGAAACCACCAATGGCTTGGGTTGACATAGGACCACATACATCTGAATGTATTAGTTCTAGTAAGTCATAGGCTCGTTCTCCGGTTCCAGAAAATAAAGATTTTGCCATTTTACCCATTAAATATGACTCACAGGTTGCATATGATTCATAATCAAATGGATCTAAGTATCCATTTTTATGCAACCTTTGGAGTCTGTTTTCAGACAATGCCATAGGTAGGTTTTGTTCACTTAATACTTATTTCTTTTAGTTAAAGAACTGATATTGAAATTATCATGAGACACATTTAATAAGTACAATCCATTAGATAATGAAGGAGAAGCTATTAATTTATTTTTGAAATAAATTGAACAATAATTGTTCCCAACAGATAAGGTATACCCAATTATGTTTAAATATTAAATAGAAATAATATTCCTTATTATGCTAGGTACATAATAACATTCATCTAATGAAAAAGTGTTTTCTAATGGTTGCTTGAGCTTCACTGTCCCCACAACGATGGTCGCAACTCTTGCGTCGTTACCTAACCTCAGTTCCACCTCGCCGGTTCTCAGCTTACGTCTTCTTGTCAGTACTTGCACAATATTACAGATATGAGAAACACATCCAGTATCTAATACCCATAATGTATAATATTTAATTTACAAGTTTACATCTATCATATAGATACCTGAAGTGTCCTGCTACTTCACAATTCCTTGAGCTTGTCCTTATGGTATTATTTACAATTCCTCTTCCAGTGGCCCTTTTGATGACAGTAGAAGCATTCACCCTTCTCAGCACTTTTGTCTTTGTCCTTTTTGACAACCTTTGGCTTCTTCTGATTCTTGCCTTTGCCTTTCCTAAAGGCTTGGACTGCTAGTCTTTTCCTGCCGGTTTTACCAACCATGAGGACTTGGGGTTTATCCATCATAAGATTCCCCTCTACAGTCTTCAGTATGTTCAGTAATTTAGCCAAAGTGGTCTAGATCTTGTTCATGTTAAAGTTAACGATGAACTGAGCATATGATTGTGGAAGTGAAGACAACACAAAGTCGGTATGCATCTCCTTAGGGAGTGAGACCCCAAGAGCATCTAGCCTCTCCACCCATTCAATCATCTTCACACATGAGTCTATACTGAAGATCCCTCTACCATCTGAGTCTTGAACAGATTCTTAGATATCTCATATCTTTCGATCCTACTCTGCTCACCAAATAGCTCCTTCAAATGGAGCATGATGGATCTAGCATCTATCTCCTCATGCTACCTCTACAACTCATTACTCATAGAGGCTAACATGTAGCATTGGGCCATAGTGTAATCCTCTTTCCATTTCTCGTATGTCAGCATGTCCTCCTCTGGGGCATCTAATGCTGGTTCAGTAGGAGGTTCATCATCCAGGACATAAGCAATTTGCTCAGACCTGAGGATAATATTCAGGTTCCTGAGCCAGTCTAAGTAGTTTGGGCCTGTCAAACGATTGACATCCAGTATGCCACGCAACGGATTACGACATTTTAGTCTACAGGAGATAATCAAATTACAATTAGTAGATATTCAGTTATTAATTAAAAATAAGATATGGTATTTATTTATCTAGTTTTACTTCCACTAATTTTTGACGGAATGTATAACCTTCAGATATACACAACGGGAGATGCCGACAATCTTCTAGTGGTGATTAGAATATCCAAGAATCACAGTATAACCACGGATAAACACATAGTGGTATACTGTTATCCTAGAGCAACCATCTCATGGTAATTGCAACTCTTTTAAATATCCAATCTTGTTTCGGCTCCCAGGTTATTAATGGTCCCGGGTAAACACAGTAGGCCATTATCTCTGGTCTAAGCTTTACCATCAATACGTGATAGAGTAGAGTAGGAATATAGTTCCCAAATAAACACGTGAATAACTATAGCATTCCTCTATTTTAATCCAAAGGCATCTAATGCCATAATTAATAGTCCCCTCATCAGATGATGGTAAATCTTGGGTAAACACATAGAAGTTACCACCATTGATTTAAGTTCTATTAATTATATTGATGGAGAGCCACACGGTGCATTCTCAATGACTCGCGCTCCAACTTAGAATTTGAAACGAAAGTTTTATTTATTTATTTTGGTCTCATCTTAGGTGATAGTATTTAATATCGAATATATTATTTGTATACTAATAACCTAGATAGTTTGATTAGCAATAAAAAAGATACACGTATCACATACATGTCATTAGTGTGGTCATAGATAGTACTGTGGTTTGACTTGAGCCAGACAGTCAAACACACACACACATACATAATATAACAGTTTATATCATGAGTCTGCAAACTCATAGGCTTAATGAACTCCTTCATATCCTTCTTGGTTGCAGTTGTTGATCATCCCCGCTCCATGCTCAGCCGCCTCAATCAAATTACATTATAAATTCCAATTACATGTTAATTTAAAAGAGGGAGCCTTATGGCGAGTACATCAAGGAGGGAGGTAGAGATACAGTGAAATATGAGAGAGGGAGAGGTGCGCAGACTTCTATTTATTAACAATTAATAATCCAAGCATTCACATATATCATCATCCACATCCATAAAGAAAAATGCTCATCCATGACCACCGTGTAATTTTAATTAAACAAACCACACATGATTTAGCACAACACATGGCTAAATAATTTTTTTGAAAATAAATAATATTTTGGTTTCATAAACCAGGGACCAAACAAAATTTGGATTTGAATTTTTTGAAAAACATTAATCTAGTTGATATGAAAATTTAAATCATATTTAAAAAACAATATCAACATTAACATCACATCGCATGTGTAAACACATCAAATTGGCAGATTTATAATATTCCATGCAAATTAAAATGATTAATATTAAAAAAAATAATTTAACTATTAAATTAATTAACTTTAATATCCCTTAATCTAATAATTAGATTAATCAACCATTTAACAACAATTTGTTAAAACGATCCCCAATATATAAATCCATTTACCTTCCTCTAAATAATATAAAATTAAATTAAATTTAATTAATAAACCTCATTTCAAATTTAAATTAAATTTTTGTTTTAAGAGGCGCAACAAATAAGGAAATATAGGGGTTAATGGGCCAAGTCAAGGGGGGGGGGGGGGGGGGGGGGGAGTCAAAGGGCCCAGGCCGGCTAGGCCTAGTCTGGCCCTTGGGCTGAGTCCGGCCGGCACCTCGTTCGGGCCCAGACCCACCCCAAGGGGCAAGCCTGGCCCGGGTCGGGCGCTATGCTAAGGGTGGGCGACACCCTGTCGCCGGCAGCCTACCCCGCAGGTGCTAGCTGGCGGGGTCCTCCTCGTTGGAGGCCGCCCGGTGGCCAGGGGCACCGACGACGGTGCTGGTGACCCCTGGTTGCTGGCAGTCCCCCCCCTCCCCCCCTTTGACAACGTACAGGAAGATGGAGGAGGAGAAGGGGCCCGGCCAGTAGGCTTTTCCGGCGCCGGCCGGCTATCCCCGGAGAGAACCGAGGCATTGGTGACGAATCCCCAACCGTTGGGGAGCTTGTGAAGACATCGATCTGTGCGTGTTCTTCGTCAGACGAAGAACAAGAAACACACACTAGAAAATTCCGATTTTAGTGCAATAAATTAACAATTAATTTATCATGTACATCCAATGGACATGGTTCATGCAATTAAAATAAATAAAACTTGCATGGAATATAATAAAATTGCCAATCCGGAGACCGAAACGGCTAAGAACACAGTGGAACCTGGATCTGATACCACTGTTGGGTTCTCTGTGACCGGATCAGACCATAATGTAGCAGATAAAATAAAGTCGGGATTAGATCCGTCCCATTTCGATCAACAAAACTTTAATCGATAAATCTTATTTACCTTGTGCGGATTCGAATCCGCGTTCATTCAGTTCCTTCGGTGCAATGCTGCAAGCCGTGCAGGTGCCCGACCTCTAGCGGTATCCACGCGGTCTTCCTCTTGGTGGATCGTCCTCGCTTCCTCGCTCGCAGCATCGTCTGCGGATCCCATCTGGCTGCGCGTAACTCTTCACAACATGCAGATTCAGATTCCCATCGGACGGGAAGACGAAGCAGGCGGGGGTCGGAGCGGAGTCTCCCGGGGCCGGCCAGAGGAGGGAGGCGCCAGAGACAGAAGAGGAGAGAGAGAGAGGGGTGGCTAGGTCTAGGTTGCTGGCCCCTGACCTAGTCCCAGACTTTTACAATAAGTGCGTTGCGGTTTTTCAGAAAAACCCACACTTACTTGAAATTTCGTCGAAAAATCCACCAACTTGAAAACCATTTGCGTGTGACCCTCTATGCCCAAATACTAGTCCAGTTAGTGGCCCATTAAGTCCAGTAACCTTTTACGGACCCGCTGAATTGATTAATATCCTTATATTAATTAATCAGCCAAATTTAATGTCCCACAATAAATTCGGACGGGCTTCCGATTACGTTGGGTGCCAAGCAACACCACGTGATCCCGGAAGGCATTGGGATTTATGCAACCCATTATGGGGATCTTTTTGTCAACGATTACCGTGCGGATATAATCCTTTATCCATGCAATGTTCCCCAATCGATCTAGGGTATGGTTTACTGTTAAACCCTAGCCGGTCGATTCACTTGAATCGGATGCCGCTAATCTATATCAGATAACCCTTTATATGATATAGAGTCCGCCCTGGCCAGGGACTTTAGCGCATCATTCCTGAAACATTCTCTCTCCATATATCGAGAGCGGATGATCCCGTATTGAACACATCATTATCTTCGAGGGCATTTCCCTGAACCCGATCATTTGACTTATTAATAACCCATGGTTAGGGATTCGTTAGTCAAGGTCAAAGCTCAGAGACCTACCAACAAGATATCTTTGGTGTCTCATGTCCAAGGATCATCTAGGCAACCGTGACAAAAGAATCGAGCTGGTTAACAGTTAGGTATATACCATCCAGCGATTCATGGTCGGATCAGTTCAGTGAATTCATTCGCCAATGAGCACCTATAGGTCCAGCATAGTGTCTCCACACAAGTAACTTATAGGATCAGTCACCCTCATTATACAAGCTGAAGAAACCTGTACTAGTCTATCAAGATATTTGATGTCCTTCTCAAACATCCTTCGACTAGGAACAATTAAGAACATGTGTTTATAAGTCTTCGGTCCCGTAATTATGATCTCATCATAATCCGAAGTCTGTTGCACATGTTCATGGACTTCATCGTGATACGATAAACATAGATTGAATTAATAACTCACAATGAATTTATGCCATTATATTAATGAACTGAACAATACATAGTATCGGATTGGCTTTTGGGCCACCTAATACTAACACTTTCTTTAGTTGGAAATTGGCCCAGTGGCTATGATCTCATAATTCTACATTCTGGATGTCAAGCCTATAAACAATGCTATCCTAGGGAGACCTTAGATGGATCAAACCTTGGGAGTGCCATCCACTAACCATCATTGTTATAAGTTCCCGCACAATGGAAAGATTTTCAAAGTTAGGAGCACCCCCTATGTTGAGTCTTTGGACTCAGTATCAGCCAAACAAATCTCGTCCATGATCACTTATGGAAAAGGGAAGGAGCATTCTTTCATCAGTTGCTTCACATCCCAAGCTCCGACCTAGTATAGGTACAACTCAGGATCTCGGTTAGGCAAGGAGGAACAAGGAATTCGGGAACCTATTCCTGAAAATTCAACTATTGAGGGATTTAGATTGTGTAACTCACCGACCAAGCCAACCGAAGGGCCAAGGAAGTGGACTCTTCTGGACCATTTTGTGAAGAAAAATCAATAGTTACTCAGGGTGGATCACCTTGGAGATAAGGCGAAAGAAGAGAGCAAGGAGGCTCGAAAAGAAGATAAGGGAGACTTTGGCACAAGGCAACTGTTTCATGAACCAAACTTGCTGCGTTCATTCCTTTTCTATTCCACCCACCTACCTTTCTTATGCTCCCAGTATTGGTCGTGGCACATTCTCCTGAATGTTTCACATTTGAAGCCTGCGACCGCCAAAAAAAATAGTTCCATTCCCATACCGGAGGGTGTGAAGTCATCATTGAGGAGCCCACATGTTGGGGCAGTTCCACTGTCACCGGGTCTTTGTCTCAAGGACCCATCCTTGTCCCTTCAGGGATAAGTCTGACTCATTCTCCGAGTCTTGTATAGTAGCTTAAGAATTAGGATACCTTCTTCTGTGTCTAGGAATTGTAGGGATGAACAAGTTCCGTCATTTCTAATTCAGGAGTTAGCAATTTCTTCAGTTAGGGGTAATCTCCGAGCCGCTAGAACCACTATGTGTTGAATCTTGCAATGATGGTTTAGGGGTGTTCGAGCTTAGTAAGGGTGAGGATGAAGAAGATGATGACTTGGCCAAAACATTTATAAGTAGAATGAGATGTTTTGATGAGCCTTCGTTAGTCGTTGACGAACCCACTAAAGAAGTCAACTTCGGAACTGAGGAGGATCCGAAGACAGTGCTAATGAGTGCCAAATTGAGTAAACAAGAAGAGCGGTCCATCATAGCTATACTCAAAGCATATCTTGATGGGTTCACCTGGTCACACCAGGACATGCCTGGGTTAAACACAGAATTGATGGAAGATCGGCTAGTCCTCAAACTTGACGCCAAACCCATGAAGCAAAAGTTGAGACGGCTGCAGCCTAAATTAGCACTAAGGGTAAAAGAAGAGGTTGACAAGTTACAGAAGGCCAAGTTCATCTGCGTAGTACTCTATCCTAAGTGGGTAGCCAATATCGTCCCTGTAGCAAAGAAGGATGGAAGGGCTAGGCTCTGCATAGACTTCCGTAACCTCAACCAGGCTTGTCCAAAGGACAAATTCCCACTTCCTCACATAGACTTGTTAGTTGATAATACCGCCGGATATGAAATGCTCTCCTTCATAGATGGATTTTTGGGGTATAATCAAATCCGACTGGTCGAAGAAGATCAGGAGAAGACATCTTTCATAATCCCATGGGAACCTATTGCTACATGGTCATGTCATTTGGGCTTAAGAATGCTGGAGCCACTTACCAAAGGGCGATGATGTCAATCTTTCATGATATGATCCACACTGATATGGAGGTTTATGTAGATGACATCTTAGTGAAGTCTAAGACGAGGAAAGGGCATGCTCAGATCCTCAGAGCCGTAATGCAGAGGTCGAGAGAGCACCAACTAAAAATGAACTCGAAGAAGTGTGTATTCGGTGTTTCCTCCATATAGTTGCTAGGATTCATGGTAAGCAGGTGAGGGATTGAGGTAGATCCAGACAAAGTGAAGGTGATAGCAGAGATGCCTCCTTCTAGGAATGTCAGGGACGTAAGGGGCCTCATTGGCCGTCTACAGTTCATTAGACGATTCATATCTCAACACTCTCTAAGGTACAAACCCTTTTACGACTTATTAAAAGGAGGGGCAAAGTTCGATTTTGAGTGATAAGTGTCAAAAAGCCTTCGATGATTTGAAGAGTTGTCTCCTCAATCCGCCAGTTCTTATGGCTCCAGTCTCGGGGCAACCTTTATTGCTATATGTCTCCACCACTGAAGATTCAACTAGAGTAGTATTGGCCCAACTAGACGACGAGAAGAGAGAAAGAGCGGTATACTACCTCTCCAAGTTGTTTAATGATGCTGAAAGGCGTTATACGGCTATTAAAAGGACATGTGCGGCTGTCATCTGGGTAGTGCAGAAATTGAAGCACTACTTCCTTTCCCACGAGGTCAAACTTCTAGCTAAAATGGACCCGATAAAATATTTGCTAGAGCGGCCAGTAGTAACGGATAGGTTGGTGCGATGGCAAACCTTCTTGAACCAATTTTATATCACCTACGTGAATCAGAAGGCTGCCAAGGGGCAAGCAATTGCTGAGCACCTAGCCCACCACCCATTGCCTAAATTTTCACCCACCAATGATGAGTTCCCAGATGAGGAGTTGAATGTGATGGTGAATGATAGTCCATCCGGAGTTCTCCACTTCGATGGTGCACTTAACTCTCAAGGCAGTGGGGTATGGGCGGTCCTTGTATCTCTAGAAGGGGTAAGTATTCCGCATGCTTGCCAATTATCTTTCTCAGTGACAAACAACATTGCAGAATATGAGGCCCTCCTAGTTGGCTTAAAAATGGCGTTGGCTCTCAAGGTCAAAGAACTAAGGATTATCAGAGATTCTCAACTAGTCCTTCACCAAACAGTAGGCAAATACCAAACTCGGGATCCCAAGTTGAAGCCATATCAGGAATTGGTGAGTTCTCTGACTAGGCAATTTAGGAAGATCACCTTTGTCCATGTGGCTAGATCCCAGAACATCCTAGTTGATGCCCTAGCTTCCTTGTCCTCGGCGCTAGAAATTCCCCTTACTAGGAGTACATAAACCATCACTGTGCAGAAATAAGATTCCCCTTATTTTCGGGACCCGTGGTTCCAGCAATTTCTTCTCCCACCTGAGCATGTCTCTGTCATCACTAAGGAACTCACGCCTGATTGGGACGATGGGAACCCTTGGTGTTTCAACATCTTGAACTACCTTCGAGATGGATCCTTCTCGGCCTATGCTGCGGCTTCTGACCGTAAGGCCATCCTCCATGTGACTCAATGCTACATCATTTTAGGCGGGCTTCTTTACAGAAGGTCCTTTATTGTAATACTCCTTCGGTGTCTAGATGATATCGAAATCCCCCTGATCATTGAAGCTGCTCATTCTAGCGAGTGCGAGGGTCATGTCAATGGCCGCGCTCTGGCTCAAAAACTTGTCAAGTCCTATTACTGGCCTTTAATGGAGGTTGATTGTACCCTGTTTGTTCGAAGGTGCCTAAAATGCCAGCTACATGCTGACAAGATCCATGTGCCTTCATCATCCCTCTATCCCATCATTTCTCCTTGGCCATTCGCCATGCGGGCATTCGATGTTATAGGACTCTTGGAAGACCGATCAGGGGAAATAAAAAAGAAATCTTTTATCTTAACTGCCACTGGGTATTTCATGAAATGGGCTGAAGCTGAAGCATTTGTGGAAATCAAGGCATCTACGGTGGTGAAATTCGTCAAGCGCAACATTCTGGCCAAGTTCGGAATGCTGCGCGATGTCATCACCGACAATGGACCGAAATTTGTCTCCTATGAGCTCCACAATATGTGCAGTAAGTATGGCATTAATTGCATCACTTCGCCTTACTACCCATAAGGAAATGGACATGTGGAAGCAACTAATAAAACTCTCTTTAGAATCATAAAAAAAGAACTTGTAAGTCTCATAACTATTCAGATTGGCCTGATCACTTGATTGAGGCTTTTCGGGTGTACCGTACCACTGTCCAAATACCCACTGGACAAACACCATATGCATTGACGTTCGGAACGGATGCGGTACTCCCATATGAGATCCTCCTTCCTTCACTAAGAGTACAGTTGGACCAAGAAATTAGCAACGTTGAACGTTGCGAAGCCATGCTAAACCAACTTGAAGTATTAGACGAAAGAAGGCTAATGGCAGTAGACCATGCACAAGTTTACAGAAATAGAATTGCAAGGTTCTATGCAAAGAAGGTCCCCAAAAGAAAATTTGAAATTAGGGAGATGGTTTTAAAGAGAAAAATAATTAAAGCTTTTGGTCCCAGGAGCAAATTGCAGGAAAATTGGGAAGGTCCATTTGTAATTAAGGAGGCATATTCAGGAAATGCCTATTACTTAGTCAATTAAAATGGAGAAGAACTGCCTCACCCCTGGAATGGGGTCTATCTGAAAAAATTATACCCTTAAAAAGTCAAAAAAATCAATAAATTTAAAATCCCCAAAAAATTGAATATTAAAAAAGCAACAAAAATATTTGTAAATATGTACACATCTTAATCACAACAAAATCACAAAAACACAAAATTCAATTGTCTACTGACTGCCATGTAACTCTTGTCTAGGTCTAGTTGCATGATAGAATGGGTTATCATTGAAATTCGGATAAGACTTTGGACCACCAGAGCCATAGAGATGTCTGCTTTATTTTTACATGGGCCTCCATGGTCATCGTAAGATGCATACATTTGCACATTTTTCAAAATGAACCTTCTTAAAATGGGTTTGATGTCTTTAGTACATTATCAATTGCAACGGCCTTTGCTCTTCTTCACTCGACTGATCAGGACAGCTGACACCCTTAAACGGGCGAGCTCAGCAAGCTGCGGTTCCGAACAACCCGATAGATGTAACCCCTCAAAAGAGCCTAGATATGAAATGTAAAGGACCAGAGCACGTAAAGAGGGCAGTGTACCCACAGGCGGAACAAGAAATGAATAGCAAAAAACCCTGGAAAGATGTCAAGAAAAATCAAAAGGGTTTATGCAATCATACAAAAAACCCTGGTCGTGATCGTGCATGGCCATCAAAGGTCTGAAGCAATCAAAAGTAAATAGGGACATCTAGGAGGTCGATAAGTATCTATTTTGTCACAGCTCTACCTTTTAATAGTTTTGTCGATCCTCCTATGAGGTTTGTCTCCCTAGTTTCTTCATTTTTTTCTCCCTCAAGGTTAAAGTGAGAGATAGCCGTCTAAAGACTAAACATCATTTTAAAAATGATTTGTTTTCAAAAAAATTATCACATGCTTACGTGATCAGAAAGGACCAAAGTTGGTGAAGAGTAATATCCATGTATCTGGTGAATCAATTTCTTATCCATAATCTCGATGAGAACCCTTAAAACTTTGGGCTTAGGTCAATGCAAGCGCGTCACCTATAGGTGCGACGGCATCTGATTCCGGGTCAACGTTGCACGGTTGACCATTAGGGTTCCAAGGTGTTCCGTCTTATATCTTCTAGGTTGTGAGGAAAGAGACCCGGGTCAAGCAAATCATTTATCTCGAAAACTTTTTGGGCAAACTTGGTGGTCGGAAGCAGCTGGGAACCTAAGCATGGCATGACGGTATTGTCATCAGTATAAGTCTTAGCCGGACAAGGTCTGCATGAGGAGTCTAGAGGCCCAAATGTGTGTTTAAGATACCTGGGAAGTTGAGTATGCATTCCCTCTCATCATTCAACTAGACTAAGAATGGGCAGTCACTAGGTGGTTGGAACAAAAAGAAAAAACATTTCCCCACTTATCAAAAACATTCGCATCTGCACCGCACGTCTCATTTGTTAATATCCACCAGCATGTGCATGTTTGCTTATCGTATCATTTCCATTGTTTTTTCCTTTTTGTCTGGTTAGTAGGAAACAACCTTGAGCCTATGAGAAGGTTAGGGATAAGGTAGTTGCTCTTTTTTGGGCAAGGGGCCAAAAATAGATACTACTAACTATTTTCCCTTCAATGTTGAGCATGCAAGATGCATAGGTATGGATGGAAAGAAGAAGACATAAATTCCCATAAGTCAAAGGTCAAAGATAGTGGCAGACATAAGTCCATACATTATAAGAAGGGGGATACCCTTGTGATAACAATCAATCTCTCCTCTCTCCCTCGGCCTCGTCCTCTCTTCCTTCACGGGAGGAATGTCTCATCTAGCTCTCCGCATCATCCTCCCAAGCGCGGCGCTGGCCGGAAACTGGCAACCTGGAACCCGAGGATCTAGCTGGATGAAATGATCTCCATACATCATCAGCAAATAGAGAGTCGAGGTCTCTAGAGGCCGAACTCCCGGCTGGTGCCAATCTGGCCGACGGGGCTAGAGCAAGCAGACGAGCCCCTGGGCTCTGGGCACTAGACCTGGCAGATCGATCTCTTCCTTTCTTCATCGCCCTGTCCCATAAGGTTCTATACTTGAACTCCATCTCTTTTGCCTCCGTCCGAGCCTTTATGAGCTCTCGTTGAAGGCCAGCTATCATCCCCTCCCAGTATACATCAGGATGGGACCCTGCTACTGCCTCTAGTCGAGTCGCTATCTCCTCAGCACGAAGCACTTGCTCCTAAAGCTCCCGGATGGTATTCTTCATCACCTCCGCTTGCGTCGCCCTCTCCTCAGCTGCCGCTGCCCTGGCTAGGGCAACCCCGATCTCTTGGCACTGCAAGAAGCACATAAGTGAGGCATGAGTTCAATCAGGAAAGGAGTAACATTTGGACAACAACAGTCACCTACTACACCAGATATGCCTCCCGGGTCTCGACCCGATGTAATGCATCGCGCAGACGGCCCTCCCAATATGCCGAGGCCGCTTGCCCCTGTGACGAGGATCATGCGCCGGGATCCCCTCGCCGTCCTTGGCTAGCCAGCATTTCCCTCTGCTCTACAAATATCATGAAAATAAAAGGACATTCCACCTAACCTCCTACAAAATTCAAAATTGAATATCACTCACCAGCTCCTGAATCTGTCTATGCATATCAACTATCTCGAGAATCAGGCCGGTATTTTGGTTCTTCAGCACCTGCACGGCCTCAGTCTCCGACATCTGTTAAAACATAATCATGGTCTGGTCAGAAAAGAGAAGGAGAAAGTGAGTGAAGTGAAGGGGCCAGGGTGACTCACCCGTTGAACATCAAGATACAGGCGATCCCCGTATCACCTAACATAGTCATCCAGGTACACACGGCTGTCCCGCAGAGTCTTAACCTCTCTCATGGCATCACCAATACGATGCCATATCCTTATCTCCTCTTGCCTTATTTCCCGCCAATCCTGAGCAAACCCAGTCGATCGGCGGCGCGCACAGTTCATGGCCGGGAAATCCGAAAACACCAGTAGAGGTTGATGCCACTCCAAGGTGCGGAAAGCCATCTGGACATATAGAGAGTCACAGATGTTCACGCACAACAGGGGCACTTCCAGATGGAATTGGGGAAGGCCTTGCTGTACCCAGGGTTGACTTCCAATGTCCTCTTCTGCATAAGGCATCCATACGACTTGATCAAGAACAAAGTTAGATTTATCATCAACAAGGGCACATTAACAAAGACAAAAGCTTGCTATGAGTCACTCACCATATAAGGAGGGAAGGAATCAATCTGGACACGGATTTCCTCCAGGCGGTGGGAAACGGAGCGACTGTCATTGGTTACTTCCAACCGCGCCATCAAAGGGGTCCATCCCTCACGTTCTGCGGTGATCGTGCCTTAGCCAATGGGGAAGCGAGTGTTACCCCAGATCTACAAGAAGAAGAAAGAATGCAGTCAGTGAATAAATCCACTGAACAGAGAGGTTGAAGATCTAAGAAAGTCACCTAAAGAAAAGGAGTGAACCCGCTAAGGTTCCCAGACCCGCGGTGGAAGCCAACTAGGTGGGAGAAGAGGTGATCGAGCATCGCCGCACCCTAGGCCATCTTTTTCACTGCTCAAATGTCCTCTAGGAACGGCAAGTACTTCAGATTGACTCTATCAGCGACCGTCGCGAACAGCAGTCTCTCGAAGAAGAAGAGGAGGAAGATTTGCAGATTCTGCTCATCTGTGCGGTCGTCTAGGGCTAGGAGTGCCTCCACCCTTCCTGCGAATGCCTCGAGGGACTCACTAGGCATCCGCCACACCCGGCTGAGTCCCACCGACCATGCGAAATGGCTTAGTGGGATGTGAGCTAGCACTCCTTGGACCTGATAGAACCCTCTACCTACGAGCTGATCTGCCAATTGATGATAATCTCTGAGCGCTGATCCTACCACCAGGTCTCTGACAACCGGCAGCCTTGTCAAGAACGCCACATCCTCCAGAATGGGCAACATATGCCCCTAGGGCATGATGACGGCTTGGCATCTATCATCCCACCGCTCTCGGAGTGCTACCAAGAATGGCGCATCCACCATGAACGGTTGGATCTGGAAAAGAGGTCCGAACCCAAACTCATCAACCAGAAATTGGAGCCTATCTAGCAGAGCATGGTACCAGGCCCAAACAAAATCCTAGGAGACTCTGCCGCAAACTCTTTGAGGACCTTGCACATAGCAAGCAAGTCAAAGGAATGCAAAAGTCGCGCCGGACGGATGGCCAGTGAGCCGGTCGCCCACCGAGGCGGACGACCAGCTTGGACAGTCGGGCAAGGGGCCGTCAACCCCCCTCAACAAGAAAAGAAAAGAAAATCAAAATTTTACCTTCTTCTTTTGGGGCGTGGCTTCCTCTATCGTTGCTTCTTCCTCCTCTGTTTCGCCCTCTTCTCCTTCTTCTTCCCCTTCTTCCTCTTCTCCTTCTTCTTCTTCTACTCCCTCATCTCCTTCTTCTTCTCCTTCCTTACCGCCGCCATTGCCACCGCCCTCGCCATCGGCGTTCTCCTTGCCCGACATCGCGTCTTCTTCCTCGTCATCGTCATGCCTCCTCTTAAGCAAGCGAGGAAGTTTCACATACGCCATGAGGGGGAGAGCACAGAGAGAAGGGAAGATGGGGAGGAAGAGAGTTGGAAGAATGGAAGAAAAAGGGCGAAAGTGTTTAAGAAAGGCGGTGGCCTGGCACCCGTAGGCTAGACGGCCACGCACGTGGCCGCCCACCCGCCCGGATGGCCACGCGCGTGGCCGCCCGGCCGGCCGGATGGCCACGCATGTGGCCGCCCGCGCGGCTGAACGATCCCGTCAGTGGCCGTCCGCGAAGGCCGGACAGCCATGCACATCACCGTCCATGCCTTCGGACGGCTAGCTATATGGTCGTCCGCAAGGTCTTCTACTCTGATTGGTCCAGTTTCATTACACCTCATATCGTTTCATTAAACCAGCAAATAAAAAAATCCTTTTATTCAATTAAAGAAAATAATGGAATAATATTTACATCATTCTAAGGCCCTACGACCCATGAAAAAGCAGAAACAGCAGGACGAACATTCTCTAATATTTCACATATTTTTGTACGTCCTCGGAAGCTTCCGCTACGTCAATCTTAGCCTTAGTGAATTTGGAGTGGCGTCGCCATGCAGGTTATTGTCGTTCCATCGCCTTCGCTTCCTTAGCATACCTAGTGTGCCTCGACACAATCAACATGTCATGCAATGCTGGAAGTGGAATATGTCTCGGAATACCAATCTGTAGGTGGCAACGGTGGCCTTGATATAAGGCTAGCTCGTCAGGGCCTGCCAACCAAAGTTCACGGTCATTCAAGGCCCTCGTTGTGAATTCCATGCCCCTGAGGATCATTGGGACAAAGATGAACTTCTCCAGGTCTAAGAAGTTTAGGTGGTCACACCAATTGTCGCTCGTCTTCAGATGAACCGTGAGGCACTTAACTTGATCTTTAGGACCCAAGAGCGACCGCACTGGATTCCACGCACTATGTTGAAAAATTCTAGAGGCAGTGGTCACCGTCTCATCAAAGTCGAAGCTCAGGTGCATTTCCACCAACAGCTACAGAGTAAACCGACTCCCCTTTACACTCCTTCCCATGCACATGCGGTTGAGGCTGCGATAAAAATGCGCCAACATCACTGGGGCAATGGATCCCCCCCGCCAGAGTAAGCTCAGCACGCCTACATATTCCCTTTCCAACAAAGAGCCCGAAGTCGGAAACCACGGGGTACCACCGAGGACCAAAAATAGTCCTTACATCAATCTTTTTGGCTCGACTCTCCTACACTTGATCTCTTGGATTAGCCAGCGTGCAAGGCGGCCAACAAGAATCCCTTGCCTGTCGCTCATGCGGCATACTTCTCGCTTGTCCTGCATGATTTCAGCAAAAATTTCATTCCATGCAGGCAAGTCAGTAGGATCACCAGCAACAAGGCTGTTCCAACCAAAGATAAGTTCTACTTCTTCCAGCAATATAGTGGCTTCGAACTCACGGAAGACGAACGTGTGCGTCTCTGGATGCCACAGTTCGAGCAGTGCACCCAGACTCTCCTAATATCAATGCATGTAGTTGATCCGCTTCGCGAACATGACCGTCCGGGTTAGATTCCACCGATGCATGAATACCCTCATGTCCAGTGTAATGGCATCCATAAGGTCAGAAAGGCACGCATACCTTCGAGTATGCCTTGTATCGGGGAAACGGGGGATAGGCTACAAGTCAAAAAGAAAAGAGAGGAGAAGTCAAATATCTGAAAACAAAACATGGAAGAACCTTGGAATACCTTTCCACGAGCCAACATATTGCTGAGGTGGCCGTCAACATCTGAAAGAACTCCAGGATTTCCTGTGGCAGCCCAAGGAGAAGAAGAGGATGCCATGATTACCTCAGAGGAAGGTTTGGAAGTTTGGGAAAAGTGCCTACAGATTGCCCTTTTCATAAAGCCGTAAAGATAAACCATGGACCTTCCCACTTTCCATGGAAAGCGGAAGGTATGCTCATCCACTTTTTCATGGAAGGCATACTCTTTTGCCTTCCCTCTTTTGGTGGAAGGCATGCCCTTTGGCCTTTTACCTTTGTGGAGGGCATACTCTTTGGCCTTCCACCTTTTGTGGAAGGCACACCTTGTTGCCTTCCACCCTCTCGTAGAAGGCGGACTCTTGCGCCTTCTACCCTGGATTGGAAGGCGGGCTCTTCCGCCATCTATCAAAATGTAGGTGAGGTCCTTGCTTTACATGAACAAATTGAATGAATGGCCTCTCTTTAATTGAGTCGAACCCATATCGGATTGGCATTCTACTATTAGAATAGCCATATCTTCCGCATCGGCTTCGACTCGAAACCAGCCTTCGCCTTTCACTTTCTTGCAGTCTGATATTTAAATGCTATGATTATTGATTATTTACATTTTGCTGATATGCGTTGTTGTAGCTGCAGGTAATCTGAAGCTAATAGTATTGAAGACGCAGGAGGTTAATAACTTTAGGCTTATAGACTATGAGTTCCTCTTTAAATAAACAATGAGGAGTCTATATTCCCCAAGTTATTCGATTGGCCAATAAATCCATCCTGTTTGCATTTAGATTAGGAATTTATTTTCTAATTTTTAAACCAGCATGCATTGCATAAGTATCTTCCACAAGAAAATCCATTCCCACCCTGGGGGCAATGACCATGATTTTTCATTATGCTTACCCCATTGATGATTTGTGATTCTGGCGAGTGTTTGTTTGTTAGCTCTTTGAATTGCAAAACCTTATCCTTTCCTAATTCGCGTGCTTGAGATTCTCTCACTTGGCGATCATGTGATGCGCCAGGCTATTGTGCACCCGTTGTGTTGAGACTTTTTCAAGTCACACCCCTTCATCTTCCCTGCTTGAGATCCCCCTGTGCCAGATCGTGTAACATTCGATTATTAGCATGTAATTAGCATAATTATGTTATTAATTAATTTTGAGTTAATACATTATGTATGTTAAAATATGCACAAGGATTAAACTTGGTTGGTTAAATCCCATAGAATAATTAGATATGATCAATTGTGATAGAAAACTTAGTGTAAATCATAATCGGATTTACATTAGAATGATTAATTGGAGATTAAGGGTAAGTATGCAATTATTAAAAGTAGGATGATCAATTGATGAATAATTAATTTATATAGTGAAAAACTAAAATCTATATTTAGAATTTTGTATTTTATTAATTAGGGCTTATCCTAGAAATATTAGTATTTTATTAGATAGTGGGATGGTCAAAGTTAGTATTAACCTTGGTTAAGGTTAGTGGGATGGTAAAATTAGTTTAACCTTGGTTAAAGTTAGTGGGATGGTCAAAGTTAGTATTAACCTAGGTTAAAGTTAGTGGGATGATTAAGTTAATGTAACTTGGATGGTTAGAATTAATAGATTTTTAACTCATCTAACCATGGTAAGACCTTACTAAACCCTTCCTATTTAAAGGACACTAACTTGGGTTTTGACCTTGGTTCGCCATTTTATCTGGAGAAAAACGTGGGGAGCAGCAAAGGAAGGATTTAGAAGGCCATCCTTAAGGGTTCTTGGTGTTCTTGAAGAGTTCTTGGTGTTCATGAAGAAGATAGGTTGCGTGGGTGCTAGTTTCATAAGAGTTTAGCTTAGTTAATCATAGGAAATAAATAAATCTTTAATATTTTTTTTATATCTTAAAATTATATGTTCTTGTGAAGTTCTTAGGTGTGAAATAGTTGAATGATGTAGGGATTTAAATTTTTAAAAGCCTAGAATAGATTAAGCATAGTAGAAGTTAAATTTCTGCAACCCAGATTTTTTTGTAACTCTTATGATAGCAGGGTAACCTTCAAATTTCTATGATTTTATTTTATATATAAAACTTATGAAATTTTTATGACATAACTATGACATTATTGGACATGTCCAGAAAAATTGTCATAAGTTTTCATGTTCATATGGTGATACTTCTAGGTCATGAACAAGACTGTGATTTTCAGATTTCATTTTATAGCATGTTAGAACGTGAATTTTAGTAATTTATATGTTTTACAAAATGTTCTGAAATCTTTATGACATAATAGCTGCATTATTATACATCTCTAAAAAAAGTTCCAATAATTGTTATATTCATATGATAATGGTTCCTGGTGTATGTAGTAGGGTTCATATTCCACATTTCAGTAACTCAGGGATAGTACCCTGATGTTTTATTTTATATTATCTTTGTGGAGGGACATTTTAGCCCACATTTTTACAGGATGTACCTAATGTTAATTAGTATAATATGTAAAATTTTTAATATTTTTGGAAGTACTTTTGTGTATTAATAAATTCAGTATTTTAAATGTGAGCAGATTACTTCTGTAAGAGATTTTGTGATTACTTATATGTGTTGTCTGAGTTTATAATAAGTTGTATTTAAATTCAGCTTAGAATTTGATTTATTTAGATTTTTAATTATGATTTGGAGTTATTCTTAGTTTATGAACTCCTGAAAGAAAATAACTATAGTGGTTAGTCATTTTCGTATGTATATATTGTTGTAGTTACATAAACATTAAGTTTATTCTCATAATGTTAATGAAGCCTGCTGATCGGACATAGCCGCTACATGAGAATAGTTTTGGGGAAATGGTGGCAACATCTCCACTAGGACCTATTTATTTGGGGCTGCGTGCTACACCTAAAAAGGTGGGAGCCACCTCCAGAACCCATTAGCTCTGGAGGCCGCGGGTAGAAATCCTTCGTTAAGGTGGGGTGACGACCCTCGGGGTAGCACTATGCCCATGACTTGGCTCTGTACGTGCCTAGGAGCTTAGTTTATGTATTCTGTTTATGGATCATAGTGGCAGTTGGATGTGTGTCCGGACACTTCTATAATAATTGGGATCCTATGGTCTGAAAAATTATATCTTGCAATCTATATGTCAGTTCTGTAAATCAACTTAATAATCTTAAGTTCCGTATTTTGGCCCTGTTCATATATTGATAAGCTTGTGTAGTTTTGTTCAGAGTTGGCATGATATTATGAATCATGTATCTCGATTTCCTTATTGGCATACAATTCTGATGCACATATGTATTGTGTGGTAGTTTTGTTTTCTGTTATGTTTAATGTTCTTATGCAATGTACATATTCTGCTTCAATTATTTTAGTTGGCAAATTCTTATGAAGGCAGCCTCATCTGCCTACTGAGTTACCATTTCTTTGGTACTCACACCTATTTTTCAGGTGATCAGACAGAGGGAGAAGCATAGTGAGTTTGAAGTGGGGTCACTCAGGGTTCGCATAAGACAATATCTCTTTTGGGACAAGCCTAGAGGATTGAACTATGTATATACTTATACTTTTGTTTTTGTTTGAATGTATAATGAAGATCTTTACATGTAAAAATGACAATCTTCTATACAACTCTTTGGTAAAATGTTATGAATGGTGGAACTTTCTTAGTATTTAGGCTTCTCTTATTAATGTTTATATTGCGCTTCCTTTTGAAACATAGTATTCTCCCATTTATCTGTTCTGAGGGGTCTTTTCCCCCTATTGCACTTTGGCCATCCTTGTAATTGTCTATATATTATGGATGACTGGGCCGGGGCGTGACAGATTGCCATGCATCCTAGTGCACAAGGGCTCGCGGTTCTAGCACCCGAGGGTCTCACGGATTGTGATTCTCCGGTGAGGATTTTGATTCCCTTCCTAATCACCCTTGCAATCCAAATACCTAATTTCCGCGCATTCATCACATTCGCATATCATCCTTGAGTGTAGCTCATCCCTTTTTTTCAGGCTGTCCAAAATCAGGTTTGATTTTCGGAATGCCCATTTTTCATTCTGCTTCACTCTACTACAAGACGGACGTCCCAGAGGGGCATTTATAAACACCCGATTTTGGACGCCCTTTTGGCCATAGAACCCGTATCACCACCGCATTCCATCACATTTCCCCACCTAATTCAGCCCATTAGATAACCAAGCCCATTACCCAAATCCCCTTCCACCTCTCGTGGAAGGCGGACTTTGTGGCCTTCCACCTCTCGCGGAAGGCCAACTTCGTTGTCTTCTGCCACCCGCGGAAGGCCAACTTTGTTGCCTTCCGCCTCTCACGGAAGGCCAACTTTGTTGCCTCCTACCTCCTACGGAAGACCAACAATCTTCTTGACCAAGTGGAAGGCAAAATTGTTGGCCGTCCATCCTCCCATAATCTTCTTAACCTCGTCTTCCCATGTTCTCCTCCAGTTTCGACCATCACCCTCAACTACTCCGACCACTCTCCACTCTGGCGACTGCCGAAGCCACGATTCCCTACCCTTGACAACTTCCTATTGGCTCTTAAGGTTTAATGGGGATTTAGACATTAATTTCCCCTAT
This sequence comes from Zantedeschia hybrid cultivar, assembly GCA_030544215.1. Lineage (NCBI taxonomy): Eukaryota > Viridiplantae > Streptophyta > Magnoliopsida > Alismatales > Araceae > Zantedeschia > Zantedeschia hybrid cultivar. Next base: position 21,438,357 of record JARZZO010000009.1, read on the forward strand.
TTTCTTCCCCACTATATAAACCCACTAGGTCCTCTCGGGAAGGGGGTTGCAGAGCTTTAGGTTTTAGAGGCTGGGGAGTTTCCAGGTTCGAGTTTGGAGAACATTCTGCCGGACAGAAGCTGGAGGTTGACGAGTCAGAGGAAACAAGGAGGAGTTCCCTGCATTTCCAAATGGGCTTTTCTTCTTAACCTTTTCCTCTTTTTACTTTTTCACATCATTTGTCATTTGCTCACCCCCTAACCTTTCTTTTCTTTCCTCCTCCTTTGCTTTTTACCACAACACCTCCACTTTTCACAATTGTCACATACAAGCACTTCATTCACATGCATGCATATTAGGATGACTTAGCACCCTTTATTCCAGAGGTTTTAAACAAAAATACGAGAGGTCGGCGGCCATAGTGCATGGTCACCTTCCCTCTCCAACACCCACTCGGTGCGTCCCCTTTCAATTTTAGTTTATTTATTTTACTTGCATGGATAGATTCTACACACTGCAGTTCTAATCAGGTTCTCTTTACTTTGTTTTGTCTTTTTCTCAGGGGCTCTTACCACAGTTAGTGCACGGACCACCGAGTTCTCTCCCTTCGGCTGGCCGGAGGCAAAGAAGAGGAACCCATCATCCCCCACTCCAACAAGACGTGATCAACTTGCTTCATCTTGCGGAGCATAGGGACCTCAAGGTAATGCTCCTGGCAATCACACACTAACCCCTCATCGCCCCAGTTGTACGACGGACAGAGGCTCCCACAGAAAGGGAACGTCCTGGGCGTCGACAAAAGTATGTGTAGTGGAAGAAGCCAAGAAGCCTGATTGGAGGGATATGCTTCTCAACTGGTTCAAGTATAAAATATTGCCAAGCACCAGAACCGAGCATGCTAAGTTGATCCTTATAAATATTCATATGAATATAAAGGGGACACTCTATTTCGAGTGACATATGATGGTAGAAGAAAAGTTCTTATCATCCAAAGAGATAGTTGAAGCCCTAAGAGAAGTGCATGACGAGGTCTGTAGTGCTCACCAATCCAACCCTATGATGAAAAATCAGCTCAAACATTTAAGCTACTACTGGCTTGCAATGTTTGATGATTGTGATCAATATGCCAAATCATGTCACAAATGCCAAGGGTATGGTCCAATCCCAAGAAGATCGCCAGTGCCTTTGCACCCTACCGCACCATCATGGCCCTTTGCCTAATAGAGGATGGACATTGTTGGTCGATTTGTACTATCATTAAGAGGTGCTAAATATATCATGGCTGCCACAGATTATTTTTCTAGATGGGCCGAAGCAGTATCACTAAGAGAAGTTACTGGAGCAACTATTGAAAGGTTCCTTTGCCAAAATATATTATTCCGATATAGTTCAGCCAGTCGGATCATCTCATATAATGGAACCAATTTTCGAAATCAAATCATATACAAGCTGGCCGCAAAATTCAAAATTGACTGGAGAACTTCGATAGTCTACAATCTACAAGCCAATGGGTTAGCAGAAGCCTTTAACAAGACGCTATGCATTCTTCTGGCAAAGACTGTCAATTCTACCAAAAAAGACTAGGATGACATAATGTATGAAGCATTCTTATAGAACTATATATAAAACTCCAAATGGCTGTTCTCCCTATTCCTTGGTGTATGGGTTAAAGGCAGTTGTACCAATATAATTAGAAGTCCCCACTTTGTGCATTGCCTTAGAGTAGGGACTCATCAAAGGAAATCCATCTAATGCAGAAAGGAGGCTTGAGGAATTATTGGCCCTGGAAGGTGACATACTCCGAGCTCAACAGAATATTTAGATATACTAAGCTCGCATGGCTCGAGCATTTGATCAATTAGTCGAAGAAAGGGCCTTTAAAAAGGGAGACCTAGTTATAGTCAAAAGACGAGAAGTCATGGCGTCAAATCTAAAAGGAAACCATCAAGCTCTCTAGATGCACTCCCTCAAGAATACAAAATCTCAATTGGCATGGTAAAAATTAACCTGCCAATAGGAGGTAGGATATTAAAGAGGTTCCAAAAGGCTTTACGAAGTTTCCCCAAAGCACCTAATGGGTTGCCAATGACGAAATGCCATTTTTAAAAAATGATAATAAAAAAAAGTCAGCAGAGGCAAACTCGATGTCAAGGGAACATACATCATTTCCCTCTTTATAATTGGTTAAAGTTTCTAATCAAATCAATTTGAATTGATGATTTCTTCCAATTCCAAAATTGTTTAATATAAACATATATATGCCTCGCAGCCTTGTTTCTTCGATGAAAAGGGGGCAAGAAACCACAAAGAAACACACGAGAAGATGGCCCAAGTTCACTCGACCCCCCAATTCAAGCTCAAGCTCAAGTCCGAATGCAAGTCTGCCTGGGTCCTGTTGGATTCCACCATCCAAATTCAAAGCAAGCTCAAAATAGAGAAGGTGGCCCTGGTTCACTCGGCCCCGCCAGTCATTTTCAAGTCCAATTTCAAGATCAAGTTCAAATCCAAGTTTAAGCTCAAGTTCAAGCGCAAGTCGGCCAAGGTCTTTATGACTACATCTCACAGTGGCTGGCCTAGGTCATATATGACTCCATCATCCTCGATAGATCGGGTCTCCGAGAGGAATACTATGTCACCATCAATGGTTAGGTCTGAGAAGACAAGAGGATCCCATCATTCAAGCACAAATCTAGAAGTTCAAAGCAATCAAGTCGGCCGAGGTCTTTATGACTATGTCGCATCGGTGGCTGGCCTGGGTCATATGTGACTCCTCCATCCCCGATAGATCGGGTCTCCGAGGAGTACTCCATCACCATCAATGGTCGGGCCCAAGAAGACAAGAGGATCCCATCATTCAAGCTCGAATTCAGAAGTTCGAAGCAATTAAGTTGGCCGAGGTCTTTACGACTACGTCACGCCGGTGGCTGGCCTAGGTCATATGTGACTCCATCATGTTAGTTTTAGGTGGCCTACAAGCCAATATGACTATGTAAATCTCGTTCATTTATTAATATAATGGCATAATATTCATTATGTGTAAATCACATTAATTATCGTTTCATAATGAAGTCCGTGAATATGTGCTATAGTGATCAGATTATGATGAGATCATACTAATGAGACTGGTCACTTAAACACACATATTCTTAATCGTTCATAGTCGGAGGATATCCGAGAAGGACATCGGATATCCGGTTAGACTAGTACAAATTACTCCTGCTCATATGATGAGGATGACTGATCTCATAAGTCACTTGTGTGGAGACACTAAGTCGAATTTGTAGGTGCTCATTGGAGAATGAGTTCACTAAACTGATCTGACTGAATCGCTGGATGGTATTGTACCTCACTGTCAACCAGCTTGATTCTATTGTCGCAATTGCGTGGATGGTCCTCGGACCTGAGACACCAAGGACACCTTGTCGGTGGACTTCTGTGCTTTGACCTTGGTTTATGAATCTCTAGCCGCGGGATTCTAAAACGCCACGGATTGGGTACAGCGGAATACCGTCGAAGGGAATTGTGTGTCAATAATTAATCATTCTCTCTCAGTACTTAGAGAGAGAATGCTCTAGGAAGGATGCGCATAAGTCCCTGTCTAGGGTGGATGATAATATCGGGAAAGGAGTTTTCCGATATTTATCAGCGGCATCCAATCCAAGTGAGTCGACCGGTTTGGGTTTGACAGCACGCCATACCCTGAGTTGACTCGAGAGCATTGTACGAATGAAGGATTATATCTACGCGGTAACTGTTGGCGGAAAGGTTCCAAGAGTGGGTTGCTTAACCCCGATACCTTCTGGGTTCATGCGGTGTTGCTTGGCACCCAACATGATCGGAGGCCCGGTCGAATTCGATGTGCGACATCAATTCGATTGATTAATTAATTAATAAAGGGTTATTAATTGATTAATAAAGCCAGTGAGGAGTCACTGGGCTTATTGGGCTATTAACTGGACTAGTAATTGGGCCTAGAGGGTCACACGCAAATAATTCTCAAGGTGATGGATAAATAAGTGGGTTTTATACAAACCGGGGGTTTTTATGAAAAACCACGCAGTTAGTATAAAATATAGCGAACGGGCTGAGCAGGCCAAGCTGCTGCTAACCCTAGCCGCCCCTCCTTTGTTTCTCTCTCTCTCTGGCGTCCAGACAGATCCAGATCTACTCCGCCGCTTCTCCGAATCCCGTTCGACAGGAAATCGTCCGTGCGTTGCGGCGATCGTTGCGGAGACCAGCGGTGCTTTCGTGGGCTGCGAAGAACGAGGAATGTGAGGATATCCGTCGCGAGGAGGATCGTGTGGACTTATCTAGAGGCAGGGCGCTTGTGCGGCTTGCGGTGTCGCACCAACGGAACCGAACGGTTGCGGATTCGAATCCGCACACAGTGAGAATCGATTATGCGATAATCGTTGTTTTTAGTTTTTCGAAACGGGAACGGATCTCCGTTTTTATTTTATTTTTCGCTGTGCGTGAGATCCGGAGAAACCCGAGAACCCAACACATCATCCCCGATAGACTAGGTCTTTGAGAGGAGTACTCTGTCACCATCAATGGTCAAATCTGAAAGGCAAAAAGATCCCACCGTTCAAGCTCAAATTTAGAAATTAAAAGCAATCAAGTCGGTTGAGGTCTTTACGATTACGTCGCACCAGCGGCTGGCTTGGGTCATATACGACTCCGTCATCCCCGATAGACCGAGTCTCCTAGTCACCATTAATGGTCGGGTCCGAGAAGACAAGAAGGTCCCACCGTTCAAGCTCAAATTCAAAAGTTCAAAGCAATTAAGTCGGCCTAGGTCTTTATGACTACGTTGTATAGGTGGCTAGTCTGGGTCGAAAATGACTCTTTCATCCCCGCATGACTGGTTTTCCAATAGGAGTACTTTGTCACCCCTGTTTACCTTGCTTATAAACCTATGAGTCCACCTATGGTTGTTAAGGTTTCATCATTTCCAAATCACCCCTAGTCATAATGACCAAAAGCCTTTGTGCCCGTCATTGATAATTAGGGCCCTGATGACCTAGGCATCTAGGTTTGCATTGTCCGAAGCACCCCTGTTTACCTTGGCCTTAAACCTATGTGTCTACCTGGAGTACTTAGAGTCTCATCATTTCAATTCGCCCCTATGTTACCACAGCAAAAAAACCTAGAGTCTATTGTCGGTACTTAGGGTATGCATGGCTTAGACCCATTCGGTCTATTGCCACCTTGCATAGTGGTCAAGATCCTTTCGACCTTTTCCGCCACAAAGAAGGCTCAGGCCCTTATGGCTTGCGTCATTCCTAATAAACAAGTGGTTGGGGTATTCCTTTCCCCTCTCAGTTTGTCCTTTCATTTAAAGTTTCCTTTGACTCAAAGCTTCAATAATCCCTTTGACTCAAAGCTTCAATGGAAGCTAATAAGCCTATTTTTGTGTAATTACTTTCATTTGATATCCTTTCCTTTCAGCCTTATTGTTATTAAGGTCATATATTTTACTTTCACTCTACTTTATCTACAATAAGGAGAGATATACAAAATGAAATGAGAGAAAGCAAAAAGGGGTTAAAAATAGAGATGCTCTGCCTGACTTGATTGTATCCTCTGTGGTCAAAGGTAACAAGGGCCATATACTTGGCTGTAGTGAAACCCGAAAGGGCGCCACAGGCAAAATCGGGAACCCCGCCATGTGAAAACCGGAAAAGGAGCACAAGTAAAAGCAAGAGGGGGCCGGCTCCAGTGAAAATCCGAAAGGACACTTGGGTAGGTAAAGTGAACAAAAAAGAAAGAAAGAGAAAAGAGAGACATAAAAGGGTGGAAGCTCAAATATGCCATTTATTAAAGAGATAATATGAGACAAGGGTTCTCTATATATGCCAACATGAAAAATTACAGTTTCAAGAGTAGCCTTGTTCCCAGTTTTACATGTAAAAGACAAAAGAAAATGCCCTTCTCAAGTACAGAGTTTCATGATAAACTTCATTACGGGTCTTCATGTAATATGGTTAGTAGTGGAAGACTTCTCCAGCCTGTGCATTCAACTCCAGTAGAGCTTTTTCTTCAGTATGCAGTTTGCAACTTCATTGGATAAAGACTCGAGAAGGCCTTATGAGATTGGAAGTTCATCTTGGCGCCTGTGCAGACTATGCCTCAAAGCTTCTAAATCTGCCTTGGCAGCTACCAGTTCATTCTCTAGTTGTTGGATGTTCTCCATCAACATGCTCTCTTTCTGCTTGAAGCATGCTATCTCTGCTTGTTGCTGTGAGATTTGTAGAGAAACTGGCTGCATTTGCAAATCATATTCCTCTCGCTGAAGGGACAAAACTTGGCGTCGATCTTGTATCACAGATTGAATGTTTTCTCGGCGCTTAAAGTATTTTAAAGCAGTGGGGGCAATGGACAACCATTCACTCAAAGAAGCTCCTGCAAGTGAATCCAAGTAGTTATACTATCAACTTGTTGCTGAAGAAGGTCATATCTCAGGCTGGGCTCGCAGTTTATAATATGTTTCAGAAGTTTTACATTGGCACCAAGGACATCGACACCTGGTATGCCAGAGTCAGAAAGGATAGAAGGGATGACATGATGTATAGATGCATCAATTGAGGTCAAGTCTATAGGAGGATGACTTGAGACAAAGGGCACTAAAGGCAAATCACTGGAAGAGGCTTCAATAGCAGAAGGGATAGATGTATCAGCTATGTTTGCAGTACTCAGTGTGATTGGGGGCAAGTCACTCTCAGTGTACCTGGCCAAAGGCAGAGCAATGATAAACTTTGAAGGGTATTTTATGATAACAGGCTTAGGAGTAATCTGTACAAGGGATGATGTGTATATCTGAGTCAGAATATCAATAAGCCGAAGAATATGTGTAATGAAGTTTAATCTACAGGGGACATTGTAGGCGGCCGGAACGTCCCCCGCCATTGCTGCGGGCTTCGGGCGAGGGCTTTTCCGTTCATCTTAGCAGTGCGGCGATTTGGAAGGGTTAGAAATAAAAGTGTGTGATCGCCAGGAGCATTACCTTACGGTCCCTGTGCTCCGCAGGATGGTGAGAGTGATCGCGTTCTGATGGAGCGGGGATAGTGGGTTCCTCTTCTCTACCCCCGACCGGCCGAAGAGGGAGAGCTCGGTAGTCCGCACGCAGAATCTGGTAAGAGCCCCTAAGAGAAAAAGGACAAAAGAGAGTAAAGAGATGCAATTAGAACTGTGATATGTAGAGTCTATCCATGCAAATATGTAAATAAACTAAAATTGAAAGGGGACGCACCGGATGGGTGTTTGGGGAGGGAAGGTGACCATATGTTATGGACACCCACCTCCCGTTTTTTGTTTGAAACCTCTAGGGGTGAAGGGTGCTAAGTCATCCTAAGATGCATGCATGCAAATGGGGTGCTCGTGTGTGGTAATAGTGAAAAATAAAAGTAATGTGATAAAAGGAAAAGAGTAAGAGGAGAAGGTAATGCTACGGAGTGGATGGATAGTGGGAATGCAGTGAGAAATAAAAGGAGAAAAATAAGGAGTGAGTTAAGAAAACAAGCCCATTTGGAATGCGGAGGATTCCTCTGCTTCCTCTGACTTATGGACTGCCGAAGCCTTCTCCCGCTTAGAGGTCTTCAGTCTCCAACCTCGCAAACTGAAGCCTCTCCAGCCCCTGCCAACCCAACCCCACCAAACCTCCTTTCCCGAGGGGACATGGAGGGTTTAAATAGGTGAAGGGAAAATAGGAAAAAATAGGGGTCTAAATCCCTGTAAATCATCAAAGAACCAATGGGAAGCGGTCAAGAGTCGGAGGTTGTGCGCGCGGCAGTCGCCGGAGTGGGGAGTGATCGGAGTAGTGGGGATGAGGGTGGCGAGTGGAGGAGAGCGTGGGAAGACGAGGTCAAGGTGGGAGTTAGGGGAGTGGGCGGCCAGCCAACTTACCTTCCAATCCCGTGGAAGGCCAGGTAGCTGGCCTTCCACGGAGAGGTGGAAGGCGGCCCGGTCGGCCTTCGAAGGGTGGTGGAAGGTAAGGGGTGGCCTTCAAAGTACGGTGGAAGGCGGACATGTTGGCCTTCGAAGGACGGTGGAAGGCGGACAGGTTGGCCTTCGAAGGACGGTGGAAGGCGGACAGGTTGGCCTTCGAAGGATGGTGGAAGGCGGGCTGGCTGGCCTTCCACGGAAAAGGTGGCGAAGGTCGAGATTGGTTAATGGGCCTGATTATTTAGTGGGTTGAATTATGTGAGAAAATCTGATGGGCTAAATGAGATGGATAAAATGATGGGGTTATGACCAAAAGGGGGGTCCAAAATCGGTGTCTACAAATGCCCCTCCGGGACACCTGTTTTGCAGTGGAGTGGAACGGAATGATAAATAGGTGTTTCAGAAATCGAACCTGATTTTGGACAGCCCAAAGAAGGGATGAGCTATATCCAAAGATGGTATGAGAGCGTGGCAAATGCATGAGAGCTAGCTATTCGAATTGCAAGGGTGACTAAGAAGAGGAACAAAGTTCAGACTAGAGAATCATAATCTGTGGGACCCTCGGGTGCTGGAACCGCGAGGCCTTGGCGCACCAGGATGCAACGATCTGGACCAAGGGGATCTCAAGCATGAATGATGGAGGAGTGTGACTTGAAATGGTCTCGATACAACGGGCGCACGGTGGCCTGGCGCATCATGTGATCGCCAAGTGAGAGAATCTCAAGCACATGAATTGAAAAGGGTATGGTCTTGCAATTCAAAGGGCTAACAGACGAACAATTGCCAGACTCACAGATCAACAATGGGTTAAGCAGGGTGATAAAATTATGGTCTTTACCCCTAGGACAGGAATGGTGGATGATGCTTATGCAATGCATGCTGGTTTAAAAATTAGAAAACAAATTCCTAATGCAAACAGGAGGGATTTATTGGCCAATCGAATAACTTGGGGAATATAGACTCCTCATTGTTTTGTTTAAAGAGGAACTCAGAGTCTATATGCCTAAAGTTATTAGCCTCCTGTATCTTCAATCCTACTTGCTTCAGATTCCCTGCAGCTGCAAGAACGCACGTCAGCAAATGTAAATAATCAATGATCCACAATATCATAATGACAAGCTGCAAGGAAACGAGGGACAAAGGTCCCTGTCGAGTCGAAGCGAGCACGGAAGATATGGCCATTCTCAAAGTAGAATGCCAATCCGGCTGCTTTTGTCTTCGACTCGACAGCAAAAGTGTCCACCTTTTGGACATAGAATCCTTTTCCTGTATGCACAATAATGAGGAGAAAATAGTTAGTAGTATCTATTTTCGGCTCCTTGCCCCAATAGAGCAGCTACCTTTTCCCTAGCCTTCGCATAAGGTCAAGGGGCCGTGTCCTACTAACCAGACAAAAGGAAGAATATTAAATATGCAAATGCTGGTGGATATTAACAAATGAGGTGTGTGATGAATGAAAACATGTTTTTGATTCCACCTACCCGGTGACTGCCCAAACTTAGCCTGGTTGAATGATGGAAGGGAAATGCACACTCAACTTCCGAGGTACCCTAAGCATACATCTAGATTGATTTGGGCCTCTAGACTCCTCAAACTAACCTTGACTGGTTAAGACTCATAATGATGACAATACCGTCATGCCATGCTTAGGCTCCCAGCTGCCTCCGACCACCAAGTTTGTCCAAAAGTTTTCAAGGTAAATGATTTGCCCGACCCGGGTCCCTTTCCTCACAATCTAGAAGGTATATGATGGAACACCTTGGAATCCCAATGGTCAACCGTGCGATGCTGACCCAGAATCAGACGCCGTCGCACCTATAGGTGACGCGTATGCATTAACCGAAGCCCGAAGTTTTAAGAGTGCTCATTGAGATTATAGTTAAGGAATTGATTCACCAGAAACACTGACATTACTCTTCACTCATTTTGGACTCCTGTGATCATGTGAGCATATGATGATTTTTTGAAAAACGAACCATTTTAAAATGATATTCGGTCTTTAGATAGTTATCTCGTGCTAAACCTTGGGGGAGAAAAAGTGAAGAAATTTTGGAGATAAACCTCACAGGAGGATCGACAAAACCGTTAAAAGGGTGAGCTATGACAAAATGGACCCCTTTTGAACCTCCTAGATGCCCCTATTTTGACTTTTCAGGCCTTTTGGTAGATTTCATGGCCAGGCACGGTCACGACCAGGCTTTTTTGTATGATTGCTTGAACCCCTTTTCTTTTTTTTTGTATTTCTTTTCCACTCTTGACATTTTTTGGGGTTATTTGATATTCTGCCTGCGGGGACACTGCCCTCTTCACGTGCTCTGGTCCTTTACATTTCATTTTTGGGCCCTTTTGAGGGGTTACATCTATCGGGTTGTTGAGGAACCGCAGTTTGCTGAGCTCGATCGTTTAAGGGTGTTGACTGTCCTGATCGGTCGAGAGACAAAGAGCAAAGGTTGCATTTTGAGAGTGTACTAAAGACTTCGAACTCATTTTAAGAAGGTTCTCTTTAAAAAAACGTGTAGGTGTGTGCATCTCATGATGAACATAGGGATCCGTATGAAAGTAAAGTAGACACGTCCAAGGTTCTGGTGGATCAAAGTCTTAATCAAATCTTAATGTTAATCCAAACTATCATGCAACTAGACCTAGACAGGGGTTACGTAGCAGTCACCAAACAGTTGGATTTTGTGTTTTCATTAAAGTATGTACATATTTACAAATATTTTTGAAGCTTTTCGGATATTCGATTTTTTTTGAGATTTTGAAAATTTTTTATATTTTTTTTGCATTTAAAGGGTATAATTTTTTAGATAGACTCCTATCCAAAGAAAAACATTTTCAAAGAACTAGAAACGAAAGAACTTACTTACCTCTACAACTCTTAGATAAAGAGGAAGCTATCCAATCCCTAAGCGATTATGTACAAGACTCTGAGAGTGAGTCAGACATGTTGCAAAGGTCGGTCCTTGAGACAGAGACCCAATGATGGCAGAATTGCCCCAGTATGTTGGCTCCTCATTGGTGGTTTTATACCCTCCGATATGGGAGTGGGACTTTTTCTCTTTTTGGGGATTATAGTCTCCAAGCATAAAACACTCAGGGGAATGTGCTACGACCGGTGATAGAAGCCTGAGAAGGGAAGGTGTGTGGAATAGGAAGGGAATGAGAGCTGTGGGTACCGGTTCATCCCTCACTAAGGAGGCTCCTTCTCGTCGAGTGGTTGGTTCATAGAACAACAGCTGTGTACCGAAATCTTCTTCATCCTCTCTTTGAACTTCATTGATTGTTTCTTTCAAATCATCCTCAAGATAGTGTATCTTGAGTACCTCTTGATTTTCCTTCACAAAGTGATCCAAGACAGTCCATTTTCTTGATTCCTCAATTGGTTTGGTTAGTAGGTAACCCAATCTGAATCCCCCAATGGTCGGACTTTCAAAGATAGGCTCTTGAATTCCTTGCTCTTCCTTGCCTAACCCAGATCCCGAACTATATCCCATTTTGTCCACAAGCTGCCAACCTATACTAGGCCGAAGCTTGGCCTGAGAGTCAACCGACGAAAGGATGGGCTCTTTCCCTTTTCCAGAAGTGATCATGGATGGAATTTGTTCAGTCGAGACTGAGTCCAAAGACTCAAGATAGGGAGTTCTCTGCATTTTGACAATCTTCCCATTGTATGGGAATTTATAGCATTGATGGTTAGTGGAAGGCACTCCCAGGGTCTGGTCCATCCAAGGCCTTTCCAGAATGGCGTTGTATATGGGCTTGGCATTAAGGATGTAGAATTCAAAGATCAAGGCCACTGGGCCAATTTCCAGTTTCCCATTAGCTAGTCTTTGGGAATTACCATAAGCCGAAACCGTTATGGAGGTGGACTCAATCTTCTCCGGATCAATCCCTATCCTTTTGAGGGTCTTGAGTGGACAAACATTGATTGATGCGCCGGTATCTAACAGGATGGAGTCCAATGAGTGACCCTTGAGTGTTGCAGTTAAGCATGAGGGAAGGGATTGGCATTTAGGGGGAACTAGATCCTTATCTGTGAAGGATATCGTAGGTGTCTGGGTGACTGAGAGAATGACATTTGTGACCCCCCTGATAGGAAGATCTTCATTGACTGTAATTCGCTGGAGGAATTCGAACAATGTCTCCCTGTGTGTAGGGGATCTCCTAATCAACTCTAGGACCGAAATATTGGTGGGATTTTTCCCTAGATGTTGTAGGATGTCATACTTGGATTGAATAATCCTTCTAGACAGATTTGAATCCTCTTAGGAGTCCAAGGGTTGACTTGTTGGGGGAATGATGCGATTTCTCAGTGTAACACCAATCGGACTGGGGTCTACTGCTTGATCTGACTTTAGTGGTTGAACTGGTGTTGGACACAAGATGGATAGAGGAGGTTCTCTGATTGAAATTGAGGGATCTTGGACCAGAGTGACTGGGTTGATGACTGTTGGTTGTTCCCTAGGTCGTATCAAGACCAAAGGTTTGTCTTGAATACTAGTGGAGACTCCTTGCAATGGCTTTCTAGGTTTGGTCATCCTAGTAGGGCACTCACGCCATACCCCGACCTCTTCATACTCCCAGTACTGTCCTCTACGATCAACATTTGGTTCCAAATTTTTGACAAGGGTGCTCACCCTTTCTAGAGAGCTAGATGGATCTTGAGCTACCTGATGAGAGGGAAGAGGGTCTTTCACAATTCTTGATTCTCTTTTGGCTTTCAAGGTTTCAATAGCCTCTTTCATGTGCCCCCAATTGATCTTGCCTTCCTCATTCAAATCATATACCCAGTCCTTGAAAGTGAAGCAATTATAAATTGTATGCCCCGACACTCTATGATACGGACAATATCTGGACATATCAACATTGTAGGGGATGGCCTCATGCTGGGGTGGAAGCTGGATAGCATTGCAAGATAATAAGACATGGAAAATGTCTAATATAGATTCTGGCAAAGGCGGATATGAGGTACGTTTGGGCATAGGCCTATTGTATCTAGTTGAGGGGGGAACTGCTGAGTATGGTTTCTGATTGGATTGGTTGTCTGATCTGGACATAGGATTGGGTGACCTAAAGGGTTGTCCCAAGGCACTCACCTGTTCATTGATTGTCACTCCTTCTATTGGTGGAGTTTGTGTGGTCTTCTTATTTCTGTTATGATCTTCAAAGAAGGATGGCAAAGTGGAACTCCAGATCTGAGATTGAACAACCCGAGCTCGATTATAAAGTTGTGCGAATGTGTGAAATTCGCTCAGCATGAGAATAACTCGAAGCTGCGGGGTAGCGTTGTTGACCAACATGGTGATAGCTTGAGATTCGGGGATTGCCACTTCCGCCCTAGAGGCCATTGCCCTCCACCTGTTGGCAAAATACGTGAACTCCTCTTCAGGCTTCATCTTCTCCATCACAGGATCAAACAAGGTGGGAGGCATGGTTGTCATATGACTAAACTGAGTGATGAATTTTCCAGAGACCATATCAAAATTGATTAGGTCTGTGGCGGGCAAGGAAGAGAACCATCTTAAGGCCCCACCTTCTAAGGATTTCTGGAACAGATGGACAATGAGGACTCTGTCGTAGAGCCATTGATGGGAATCCATGAGGAAACCTGACAGGTGGTAATGAGGGTCAGAGGTGCCATCATATTTCCTATACTTGGGGGCTTTGAATCATGGTGGAAAGTAGGCTGGAGGGAGCTTGCAATAGCTCAAGAGAGAGTGTGGTTGTTTCAGGGTAAGTTTCTCGGACATGAGCTTATGCACATAGGTTTCAACCTCACTTTTGTAAATGAATTCCTCCTGCTTGGGAGGAGGTGTAGTTTGAGAGACTGGCATCGGCATGACGGGTGGAGCAACTGGAGTAGGAGTTGCCTGGTTGATGCGAGTCTGAGCTATGTTGGAAGATCCTTGGAAGTGAGTTCTCCGAGGAGTGGCATCTTGAGTTTTGCCACAAGAGGCCAACTGGATGAGTTGATCAGGGGTGTACCGTGAAAACACGACAATAAGTTCCGGGTCCTCACTCGGGTTTTGGAAGGTTCTATTGGAGATTATAGGGTCACTTTCTGAAGAAGAAGATTCATCCGAGCATCTTCTCCTAAGTTCCTCTCTAGATGCTTGGAACATGCCCACAAATGTTTGTTGTGGATCTTCTTCAATCTCGAACAGAGGGTTGTGTGTGACATTGTTACCAAACTCATACATGTCATCATACACAGTGTTACCATATGTTCGATTCATTATGAAATACAAATCCTAAGAGATTTTATATTTCACTTGAAAGGTTAACTGTGCATTATGAGTGTTTGTTTCTAACAAATCAAGTTCAAACCCTTAACGACCCTGTACTTTTCTTTCAAAACTTGTTCCACCAAAGTTTAGTTAGGTGTCTTTGATTTTGAAATAATTCTCTCAATGATGCCTACGGGTGGACGATTTTGAATGGGAAGGCTTAATTCCTCACACAAACCCGGGATCCTATTAGGTGGTTTAGGTACAACCCGCTCGGCGGCCAAGTGGGAATCCCTGGCTCGTGGAGACTCACGGAGGTTCCCAACATAATAAGACTAGTCACACCCGAGTGGGAATCCTCCGGTGGAGAGTCGAACACTGTGGGAGAGGTAACTAGAAGTGTGATGCCAGATCTTCCTTAAAAACCCCCGCGGATAGTACCCTGGATTTAACCCACAGTTAACAAGCAAGAGAATAATAAACACAGTCGGAACATGCAACAATTTAATCAATAATAATGGAATAACAACATGCGGGTTATTGAATCGCAGAGAGGGCAGCGGGGCCAGGAAGAGCTGGACGGCTGGGAGGCTGGCCGTCCAAGGAGATGGACGGTCGGGACTCTGGCAGTCCAGGGATCTGGACGGCCTAGGAGCTGGCCGTCCAGGCAGATGGACGGCAAGGACTCTGGCCGTCCAGAAATCTGGACGGCCTGGGAGCTGGCCGTCCAGGCAGATGGACGGCAAGGACTCTGGCCGTCCAGAAATCTGGACGGCCTGGGAGCTGGCCGTCCAGGTAGATGGACGGCCAGGACTCTGGCCGTCCAGGTTCTGGATGGCCAGGAGGTGGGCCGTCTGGGAAAAAAAAAGGAAAAATAGAAAAAGAAAAAACAAAAATGGAAACTTGTAAGGGTTTTTACCTTCTTATCTTTGGACGCGGTACGTGCAGCGAGCTAGTAGAGGTCCCACCGTGATCGCCAGAGGGCTGTAGGCGCTCGGAACGTCCCCCACCACTGCTGCGGGCTTTGGGCGAGGGCCTTTTCGTTCGTCTTAGCACTGCGGTGATTTGGAAGGGTTAGAAATAAAAGTGTGTGATCGTCAGGAGCATTACCTTATGGTCCCTGTGCTCCGCAGGATGGTGAGAGTAATCGCGTTCTGATGGAGCGGGGATAGTGGGTTCCTCTTCTCTGCCTCCGGCCGGCCGAAGAGGGAGAGCTCGGTAGTCCGCACGCAGAATCTGGTAAGAGCCCCTAAGAGAAAAAAGACAAAAGAGAGTAAAGAGAACCAATTAGAACTGTGATATGTAGAGTCTATCTATGCAAATATGTAAATAAACTAAAATTGAAAGGGGACGCACCGGATGGGTGTTTGGGGAGGGAAGGTGACCATATGTTATGGCCACCCACCTCCCGTTTTTTGTTTAAAACCTCTGGGGGTGAAGGGTGCTAAGTCATCCTAAGATGCATGCATACAAATGGGGTGCTCGTGTATGGTAATAGTGAAAAGTAAAAGTAATGTGATAAAAGGAAAAGAGTAAGAGGAGAAGGTAATGCTACGGAGTGGATGGATGGTGGGAATGCAGTGAGAAATAAAAGGAGAAAAATAAGGAGAGAGTTAAGAAAACAAGCCCATTTGGAATGCGGAAGATTCCTCTGCTTCCTCTGACTTATGGACTGCCGAAGCCTTCTCCCGCTTGGAGTTCTTCAGTCTCCAACCTCGCAAACTGAAGCCTCTCCAGCCCTTGCCAACCCAACCCCACCTAACCTCCTTTCTCGAGGGGACATGGAGGGTTTAAATAGGTGAAGGGAAAATAGGAAAAATAGGGGTCTAAA
The DNA here is from genome assembly GCA_030544215.1 of Zantedeschia hybrid cultivar. Classification (NCBI taxonomy): domain Eukaryota; kingdom Viridiplantae; phylum Streptophyta; class Magnoliopsida; order Alismatales; family Araceae; genus Zantedeschia; species Zantedeschia hybrid cultivar. The sequence goes on from JARZZO010000009.1 coordinate 21,454,338, forward strand.
TCTCCGTAAATCATCAAAGAACCAATGGGAAGTGGTCAAGAGTCGGAGGTTGTGCGCGCGGCAGTCGCCGGAGTGGGGAGTGATCGGAGTAGTGGGGATGAGGGTGGCGAGTGGAGGAGATCATGGGAAGACGAGGTCAAGGTGGGAGTTAGGGGAGTGGGCGGCCAGCCAACTTGCCTTCCAATCCCGTGGAAGGCCAGGTAGCTGGCCTTATACGGAGAGGTGGAAGGCGGCCCGGTTGGCCTTCGAAGGGTGGTGGAAGGCAAGGGGTGGCCTTCGAAGGACGGTGGAAGGCGGACAGGTTGACCTTCGAAGGGTGGTGGAAGGCGGACAGGTTGGCCTTCGAAGGGTGGTGGAAGGCGGACATGTTGGCCTTCGAAGGGTGGTGGAAGGCAGACAGGTTGGCCTTCGAAGGATGGTAGAAGGCGAACAGGTTGGCCTTCGAAGGATGGTGGAAGGCGGACAGGTTGGCCTTCGAAGGATGGTGGAAGGCGGGCTGGCTGGCCTTCTACGGAAAAAGTGGCGAAAGTCGAGATTGGTTAATGGGCCTGATTATTTAGTGGGTTGAATTATGTGAGAAAATCTGATGGGCTAAATGAGATGGATAAAATGATGGGGTTATGACCAAAATGGGGGTCCAAAATCGGTGTCTACAGACATATAATCGATAGCCGAACTAAACACGTAATTAATAAGCTGAGCATATAATCGATCTTAGGACTGAATAGATCGATAGGATTATAACATGTAATCAATTGTAGACTGAGATATAATTGGTATCAGTAGATGACTTTCTGAACCTATCTTTCTTTAGTTAACCAATTGGGGTCTGCGACCTCTGGATTAATGTATAGGCCTTTAAATAATTAATTTTTCAGATAATCTTTCTATCTAAAGTCTGAACCCATTAAGTGACAGACGAATAGATTGGTTAATAGAGCATTAATCTCAATCAAATAGGTCAAACTAGTCAGAATTTAAAGATTTAAATGTCTGAACTTATCCAAATCAAGATATAACTCATTCATCATATTTAAATTAATTGAATGGATCAAAATTAAGATAGATTTTTAGAATATCAGAATTTGAATTGAATTAAATCCATAGAAAATAGATCTTTCAGATTTGAATAAATTCAAGAAATTCGAAAGACTGAGTTTAACTAAACTGAACTGAATTAAACTAAAACAATTTGATCTGAATTGTATCATCTATACATTGAATTAATATTGAGTCAAGCCAAACTATAATGAATCAAACAAGAATTGAATTGATGTTTGAGCTACTTCAGAACTTTCAAAATAGTCCTAAGTTTACAAACCGACAGATTCCAAAGATCTAAAAGGATCATCTAATAACCAAAGTTCAAGACTAACATATTATCTATGCCCAAACATATCAAACACGTATCAAATTAGACCTAATAGATATGCATTCCGGCCACTTCTTAAGGGAAGAACAACTACGCACACCTGGCTCCAGTGCTAAGGTCTGGGTTACTGCAGAACCGAGGGAGTCTCATGTCCCAACCACAATCTATCTATTTCAAAGTGTAATTCAACCTGCTACCTACAAGCCACACCAATCCTTTCGAATGTTGATAAAGTTGGCCTGAAAACCCCTTAGGATGGCATTGTTTGATCCATATGTCTTCACATAAATTGCACAGAATTTCACATATCAAGAGTTCAAATATTTAGATTATCAAAGATCTAAATAGAAAATTCACAGAATTAAACCACCAGATTATCAAAGAATTCAACATGAAATTGATAGGTCAAAGCCAACATATCAATAAGGATCAAATCTAAACACTCTTAGAAGAAATAAAACATGATGGAACTGAATTGTCTTGAATTCCAAATTTGAAATCAAAGTTATAATTTCACATAAAAAATGGCTAAAGATTAGGTTACAGTTTCATATGATGAAGAAACTGACTAGGTTCAAATTCTAGAACAGTTGAAAAGTCTCAAGAACAAAATGCAGATCAAGAACAAATTTGGATCAAGCACTGATGTAGATCAAAAAGAGATGCATATCTCAAGAATATTTTTATAACCACAAAATAGTATAGTTTTTACATACAAAATATTTCTTGCATTGGCAAATGCACCTACGTCTCACCCAACCGATGCTCTCCTCTTCAAACCCTAAGTTAGGCCTCTCACTCTCCAATCGCAGGCCTCTAGAATATCTTAGCCAAAATGAGCAGCTACTAGGCTAATGGGGTCTATTTATAGGCTCACAGATCCTAGTGTTCCTGCGAAAAAAATGATCCATATATGTTAGGCTCCCTCCTATACCTGGCTTAATTATGTTACAGCACTACACCTCCTTACCAATCGAATCCCAGATTCTAAGGGCACCTCTAACAACTTAGATTGTCAGCTCACCCCATTACGAACCACTTGGGCAAAAATATCTGACAACTCAGCCAATACTAACCATCTGGGCTAAAATTGCTAATAGCTAATAGCTAAAGGATAACTAACCTCCTGAATTAATTACTAACCAATTAACTAATAATAACTAATTGATAACTAACTAACTATCTAACAATCAACTTATCATATAATCGATTACATAACATAGCTTCGAATCGATGATAACATAACATCCTCTAATCGATTACAACAGAATATCCCTTAATCAATTACAACTCTAAATAGGTGCAACATACCTAATTGATTACACAACTGGCCTATGATCAATTACCTCTATGAACCACATCAATTATACTATAGGCACTTAATCGATTTCTACTCTAAGCCACACCTCTAATTAATTATACGACTTTGAATTAAATTAATTACAGAACTTTAAGCTAAAGCACAATACATCTAATCAATTATACTGTAGGCACTTAATCGATTAGATAGTGCTGAACCATAGAACATAATAACCATGGAACCTTGATGTTATGTCCTGCAACCTACAACTCAATAGTAATTTTAGTTTAATCTAATTAACCCAATTAGAGTCCAATCGAGAGTTTAAATAGTTTAATTTAGTCTAATTAACTCATTAGTGAAGGTCTATTAGTCTATTTACATAAATTAAAATAGCCTAGTAACTTAGTTAAAAATCTGGATTCAAATGTACTAGACAACAATATAAAAACATGATGATAACTTTCTATAAAAAAACTTAGATTGAGGCATGGTTGGTATTGTTGGAAATAAAATGAAAATATATATAACTTTATAGAAGATTATTTTTGTTAATTCAGATGGTTTAAGAGTAAAAAATGTCTATGATCAGTTTTGGAAAGGGTACCAATTAGAAACAAGTCCTAATAGGACTAGGATTTGAATTAGGAATAATGAGAAATATAATTAAAGTTAACCACGACCTGAATAGTCATGTAAGAGATATTGGAGTTGGAATAGAAGTATAACACAATAAATTTGAGCATGATTAGGATTGTAATTTGTAGATATAAAGTCATAATTATAATTCTACTCGAACTAGGATTTTACACACATTTATTTGAGATAATCCTGATGTTTTAAGTATAACTTCACGTAAAAATTTCAAATTTGGTGAAATTCCAATTAGAAAGCTAGATGAAAATTCTATGATTTTTATGAAGACCATGTTTCTACAATATGTTGTTTATTAGTTCTAATTTGGAGGTCTTTGGACAGGAATAGAATCTACCAAAAATTTGATGGAAACTTATTTATACAAGGAAGGTCTCTCTTAAAGCAACTCCGACCAGAGAAGGGTAAGAAAAGTTTGAAGAGGATTTAGAGAGGGAAAAATATTATTTATAACCATTCAAATTCGTGCACACTATACCCTATCCATATCGTTACGTGGATACGTTAGTTTACATGTTGTACTTGACAAAAAGAGAGAGGGAAGGCACAAGGGAGTGCTTCTTCAATATAAGAAGGCACGTTTGGGGCCTTAGAAGGTGTGAAGAAGAGTTTGAAAGGGCTGAAGGTCATAGAACTTACTTAAAAGAATTCTAGAATTCACCAAGAACCAATCTTTCTCTAAGAGGTAGGCGGATAATCAATTGTTAAAAAACTTGTCTATATGTCTCATGATTACTAAATTTTATATTTTTATGATTTTATTTACTATTTATTCTATAATTATTTTCTTAGTATCTGCAATCGGCCCATTCAGTCTGTTTTATTTCCAACTATAATCACCTAAGTTACAAATGTTTGTTAATATGATGTCTTACTGACTTGAAAGTTTGAAAGTCTATTTTGTATGTTATATTTGTAAGGATTGAGGTTTCGAATCCGGTTATCGGGTCAGTTTTGGGGTCGGATCTCTTAGTTTGGGCCCTGGTGGGGCTGAGACTTAGTTTCTTTTTTGCGTCGAGCTTGTGAGACGCGGTTCAAACGGCGCCCAGCAATGTGGACGTGTTTTAGGCTGTGGGGCGCGAGAGTACGGCCCCGGTCTTATCGTCTGAATAGCGTCTTGTATGGACCACGCCATTTAGAGTACGACCATGGTTTGTCAGTGTACGGCCCGGTCTTATCATCTAAATGACGTCAGACTTGCTCGACGCGTTTTACCCAGCTTATGTTTGACCCCGCGAACCCTCCCTCCTTTCCCTCATTCTCTCCTTTCTCTTCTCTCTCCTCTCTTCCCTCCGACTTTTCAGCGCCCTCTTCCCCTCCCCTTCCTTTCCTCTCCCCATTCCTCCTCTCCCTCCACTCCATTAACCTCCCAACTTCCTCCACTACCACCACCACTTCTTCCGCGACGCATTTCTCTCCGGATGGCGGCCGACGTCCCAGTAGAGTAACGGCGTCCACGGCGGTACCTGCGGCGGTGTGGGGCGAGACGGGTTGGCGGCTTGGAGCTAGGAGGAGTTCGAGTAACCGGTAGGGTGACGATCCCTGTTGTATTGTGTTTAAAACCATATTTTTCCCGCTTTGAAGCATGTTTAGGGGGTTTTTGGGGTGAAAACACTAATTGCATGAAATGAGAAATTGAGGGTTTTATATTTAGGTTCTTCTCCTCCGTCTCCACTTTTTTTAGTGTTTTTACACGATTTGGGGGAGGAAATCCCACCCCGTGGATTGGGAGATGGCGAAGGAAGAACCTATCTGTGAGAGTTAAATGGCGTCGGGAGATAGCGATGCCTTTTGGAAAGGCGGCTTCCACCCGCGACACGGTTTAGCCCAAATAACAAACTCTGCCTCTGGACTGATGAGCGTCTAGGGACAACGACGCCTTTTGAACGGCGACTTGCATGCACGACGTGTTTTAAGTGAAATCACCATGAAGCCTGTCTCTGTTTCTGTCGTTATCAGGTGACTAGGGACATCGACGCCTTTCAAAAGGCGGCTACATACGGCGACGCGTTTTAAACACCATTTTCGAGGCCCATTTTATATGAACCAGTTTAGGAGGTTTGAATGACGTCGGCTATGGGCGACACGATTCAAGACAGAATCACATTAATTCATGCTATTAACATGTATTTACATCATTAGATAGTTTGGTTAAATGCATGCTTGAAACCACAGTCGAGGATGATGATTTTTACGTAATCAGATCGCACTGTGTTGTGTTTCGTGCGACCGTGGACCTAGAGTGACAGTTGTAGTGTTTAGGCACCCTGTGTCGGTGTGGGAGGGACACAGCGCCGGTGTGGGAGTGGTGGGGTGACGCCTAGAGAGAGGGTCACCTGGTGTACTCCGGGGTTAGCTAGTACCGGTGTGGGAGTGGTACATTCGGAGTGTCACTCGTGCTGGGGGAAGCAGAAACTACCTAGAGCCAGTTGGGCCGGAGTAGCTAGCGTGCTATCCGAGGGGTTACTGTTTGGTCTCAGTAGGTTGGTGTTTCCTGTATTCGGCCATATGGTTGGTGTGTTTTGCCGAGACGCTGGTTGTGGGTTTCGTGGTAAAATGATTTCAAAATTGTGCATGTTATATTTCGATTGCATGTGTTTTATATCGAAATTTAGAAATTGTGTTTACTACTTTACTTGCTTAAAATTATCTATACTTGTGGGTGTGTGAGTGGGTGGTGGGGATCGAAGGATCCCTACTGAGTCTTTTCGATGAGACTCACTTCTGAGGTTTTCAGGTGAGGGTTCCAGGTAGGCGTAGCGAAGAGAGTGCTGTCTTGGGTTGCGCTCCAGCAGCCGCTGTTCCGGGGTATGCCCCGATGTAGTTGTTATTTTATCTTCTGGCCTGTACGCTTAATTATTTTTTTTTAGTTGGAGTATGTAATTATTTGCTGTGTCGAGTCGCATTGTAATAATTTTAAATTCTTGCACTTCATTTTTATTTCAATGCGATGTGAATGTTTAGCTTAGTTTATTATTTATTTCCTAGACTTATTGTGATCCTGGTTTGGCTCCAAAATTAATGATTCAACACCCATTTAGTAATCGGATCCCCGATTATAGGGTGGCAGGTCGTTACAATATTCATGTCCAATAAATTTTAAATTGTTTTGAATTTATCTGATATTTATTCCATAATAATCTTATGAGACTATGCAATATGTCCTGACAATTTTGAAATCTCAATTTGTAGATCTTTTATCTTATTTGATTTATGTCCAAATCATTCCCAATTTTGTGGAGACCTTTCCTGTATTATCCTTGATATCTATATATCTTTTGAGAATTTTCTGATCCCATTTGCTATTTATTTTATCCTGTGTTTTAAGTTGCTGAAATTCTATTAAAGTTGACTTTACGGAGTCAATGTGGGAATCCAAAATTATATCAAATCAACCTAGAAAATCATGAAACTTTACCACGCCAAAACTTTTAGTGTAATCCTATAAGCCAATTCACCAGATTTAATGTTTTCTAAATCTATTTGATATTTATCTTAATTATTTTTGTTATTCTATATCCTAAAATTTGATATCCATGCCGAAAAATTATGAAATTAATTCTAAAAATTCTAAAAAACTAATCATATCTTCCAAAATATATTTTGACTATGTTTAACTAAATTTAACTTGATTTGTACTTTTTAATCATAATACACTTTATTATGGCACCATACACGGTTCCATGTGAATAACGAATATTAAATCTCTTTGACTAAGTTTAACCATTAAATTTCTATGGATTTATATTTCTAATCTCTTTAAGATATGTGTGGTATAAATATATAAAATTATCTATGCATGGACTGCGCCACGGTAGAGTTTTAGACAGACCTTGTAAGCATTCGAAAGGTAAGCCAAAACCTACGGGCAATGGGTATACGTATGGGGCATCCTTGGTTTTGTGCAATAGCCAAGACTTTTGTGTCACTTGCCTAGGTGTATTGGTATTTTGTATTTGTTGTTCCTTATGTTGTGAGTAGATGCATGTCCGACATGTTTAAGTAAAAATATGATAATTAGTATGTCCTCTGATATAATCATTCGATTTGACTTATGATACGAAATTTGATTTGATCTCTTATACTCATATGCTATCTAAATCACTTATTTGATCCCTTATGTTCTTACTTGATTAGCTATTTGTAGGTGATCAAATATGGTGTGTGATTATCATGAGTATCATATTCATATGAATAACAAAACAATTTAAATTAAAGATCGTGATCGTCAGAAACCAAAGGTTTCAAAAGAAAAAGTTGATCGCTACTAACCTTGCAACTGGGAGATTATGGGTTCTTTGTTCCTCTCTTTCGGCCGGCCGAAAGAAAAGAGCCCTTCTTTTATATTTACTCTTGTTTTGTTGTTTTCCAAACCTTCCTTCAAGCTTTTCTCCTTCTCCTTGAACCTTGCAAGAAAAATCAAACAAAGAAAAGGAAAATTTATGTAAGAACTAAAGTAGTGTAATATTTATTCTAACTAATAATTCTAACATGAAACTAAACAAGAAAGACTCGTTTTTGGTCTTTTAAATCTCCAACATGAACATGGGTTTGGAAAAGATGAAGTGGGTGTGTGTGTAGGATGTGATGTGATGAAAAATATGCAAAATATAATTTTAACTAGATGAAATCAATGAAAGATTATAGAAGAACTAGAAAGAAGGATGGTTGGTTGGCCCCTCCATAGCCTTGGTCTTCTTGAGCTTCAATGGAGGAAGATGATGAAGAGGAAGAGACTTTGGGATGCTGTCCATGTTCTCCCCTTTCTGAGCCTCCAAAACATCTTGAGAGAGATTCAATTTCTCGAATTGCCAACCTTTTTCAAAGGCCAATAGGGTAGGTATATATAATATTAGGTTTTGGAGAGGTTTAAGGCTTCAAAAGGGCTTTCCCGCACGTCCGCAACCTTCCTCGGATAAACAAGAAGGATTTGAGTCCTTCCCAACCTGGGAAACCAGATGATCTCGGCCAAACTAGACTTATCAGAATTAGCCTAAATCGCGTCTCCCTAGGGATACGTCTTTCAGCCAATTAAGTGTTAAAAACATAAATAAAAATCCGGAAAGGAAGCTGAAAAATATGAGGAAACCTAAATGGCATCTCCCATAGGTGACATCTTTAAGTTAATTAGGAAATTAAGTAAAATCCAATTGGAAATCAAAACGGATTAAAAAACCTAAATAGCATCCCCCTAGGGCAACGTTATTTAGTTAATTCTATCTTGATTATGAAATTTGATTTCGAATTAATTTCTGCTAAAAAACTAAATGGCATCTTCCTTGGGCAACGTCATTCAACCAATTTTTCAAGAGAATCAATAAAAATTAATTAACGATTAAAGGTCAGACCATTTCGGGACATTATTATTATGACATAAAATTTACTCGATGTGACGTCAAAATTAGCGTGTCTATAGCTGCCCCACCTTTGACTTTGCAAGGGAGTGAAATGGAATGGAATGAACTGAAAATGTGATGCCAACGTGTGATGAGACACGCTCTCAACATTACATGATGAGAATGTTTTTCTCAAAATGATCAATGAAGTAACTCAAAGAGATCAATAGAGTCAATCCTGTCTTGATGAAAGAGACAAAGGAAAACAGTAAGGTCGATCAACCTCTATGAGGGAAAGTACCCTAGGTCACAAATCTTGCAGGTTTCATCATGGAGAGCGATTACCAGTCAATGTGGATGAGCTACAACTATGATGGATCTTAAAAGGAAATAAGAAATATAGGATAAACAATCCAAGTAAGCGTAGAATTCCAAAGATATCTTCAAGAAAACCTCAAAGATAATTGATAGATCGATTCAGAATGGAATATTGCATATTACATTGGGATTTATTTTGAACAATGGTCTGAAATTTAATCGATAACTAATTTTTATCACAATTATTTCAAAGTCCTACAGGATGCATACTGGACTAAAGGAAAAATTAAAATGTAATAAAATATAAATTAATTAAGGATAATATTTTTAAACTGTCATTGATGAGTCAAGACACCAATCTTGTAATTTTGTGTTAAGCCGAAGCTTATTTCTCTACGCACCGTTTCACAAAAGTGGAACCATCGTTCCCATCAATTGACAATCTAACGGCCTATTCGTGAAATTAAGAATCTTCTAGAATTATCACTGTTTTTGTTGAAGGGGAACTCAAATTCCAGTTTCATAAAAAACACAAAGTCCTTGATATACTCTAATAAATATTTATCATATAGTAATGATAATGCAAATCAATTACACAAGGCAATACATGGATAGAGATAACTGTCTTTTTAGTCATGGTTGTGACTCAGTGAAACTCTCACAGTGGGACCTTTATTAAAATTTTATATTTATTTTTCTTTTCTTGATATTTCCTTCACTCAAAATCTGTAGTAACTTCAAGCAAATAGATAATCAACATCAAATATCAGTAAATATGAAATTTTTGGAAAAGTATCAGAAATTCAGAATACTCATCAAACGGCGTCGTTGTTCGAAGACGTCATTTAAATGACGTCGCCCAGTCCAGATGCCATTTATCTTATAGAAACAACACTGTTCTGATTCCAATCCGGACTCCACCTTCCTTCTTCAAACACCCTATTCTAATTCTGAAACGGCTTTCTAATCTCGCAAATCACTCTATAAAATTTTCCTCTCTTCAATTCAATTCAACACAATAAACAATCAAGAGAGATAGCTAGAGAATTCTCTCCAAAGCTCAAGAGAAAGAGAGGAGAAAGGGTGAGAAATCAAGGAAGAAGATCAAGTTAATTCATGGAGAATGACAAATTCTTCACAAGATTCTTCAAGCAAAAGGATGAGAAAGATGATTGAAAAGCTTTCTGAAGTAGAAGGTCATCTAGGCAGGTGAGATCCTAACTTACAAGTAAGCTATTCTCCCTCTAATTAAGTTCTTCTTCTTGTAATTTTCTACATCTTCTCCAAATTCTTCATGGACATGATAGAACTATTATAATTTTCTTTTCAAGGGATATCCTTTCTTCCCTGGTCCAAGGCGATTTTCTTCTCTTCCATGGATCCAAAAGCTAGTTGGAAAAATCAATCTCTCCATGCAATCGTATATATCAAAGTGGCACATCTAAGGATTGATTAACCATGCCAAACATTACAAGAGCGCATGTATGGATTGGGCTGCAATGGGCGCTTTAGTCAAACTGTGGCATCCTCAAACTCATACTTTCTCTTCTCCACATTCGAAGCCACTATTCTTCTGGAAGAAACTAAACTCTTATTGGGCCTTCCTAAGCTTGAGGTCAACAATGATGAACCTGATTTGATTGAGATGATGCTCATGAGGGACAAGATCAATAGTCATCAATTCTTGGAAAAGAAGTTCAATGCGCTCTTACTCAGAAAGGAATCAATCTTGCAAAGCCAGCTGAATGGACTTTGAAAAAGATACAAAATCTTAAGGAAGAAGATACAGAGGTTGTGATGATGGCTTTCACTGTATGTTTTGCTGGAGCTTGACTATTCATGCCCAAGATAATATTTTGGAAGAGGATCAAATCAGCGCAATCAATGGGATATTTGAAGGAAAGCAGATCAGCATAGCGATTTTAGCCCAAATATATGCTACTCTTAGCTCTATGGGTGGAATTCCACTTCAAATTTAACCATAATGAGGAAAAAGTTCCAAGAATATCCCAAATGTATCAGCGTAGTCCTACCTTCCATATTGCCAATATTGTGAAGTTCAACAATAACATGACCAATCGAGTATCCAACCTCAAGACTCGAGCTGACTGGCGCGCTTATTTCAAGACTATTCCAAGAACTGGATTCGAATCCACACCACTTGCTCTCATGGAAAAGGCGGTTCGAGTGCGCTGTGGTGCTAGCACAGAGCTCCAACTAATCAAGGCAACCGAGTTCGTTCTCTATAATCCGTATCGCTGTTATCCTCAACTTGGTATGCCACACTATGAATTTCTTGAGATCTCTTCTCTTTCTCCGATCAAAAAGCGGGCTTTAGGAACTAACGAAGACTTTGAAGCGACTGAACTAATTGCAACTCTATGGAAGATCAGCTTCACCGGTTGTGTTAAACTTCTTCCTGAAGCGAATCAAGAATTGTGAAAAACATATATAAAGGAGCTTAAGAAAATTCGACCTTGAAAGCTCTCAATTTCATATAAAATTTTGATGTATTTCTTTTCAATTTATTTTCAATGAAAATTCATTCTTTATTGCCATAAAGATCATTCCTTATTGTTATACAATTTTTATGGAATTTTCCCTTGAATAAAAGTGTTCTTTTTCCTCAAAATTTGGACTTTCGGACTCATTAATGCAAATCGCGTCGACTCAGAGAGACGCATTTAACAAAATTCAATTTCTGAAAATAAATATTAAATCCTTAAAAGAACCCAAATAGCGTCTTGGTGAGGAGACACCTTTATCTTTCTCTCTCCTATCTTCTAGAGATTTCCAATATTAATACACTGAATAATGTCTGAATAAAGAGACGTTATATGCTTTTTCGTACTTTCCGTAGTACGGGCTTGACCAAGAAGGGCGGTTGATTCCAAAACGTGTCGTTTAGGAAAGACATTGTTCACAAATTTCAAAAAATTCTCTATTGTCGCCTCAGTTTGTGCGCCACTGAATGGCGTCGCTGTTCCAAGATGTGATTTAAACAATTCAAACAGGGGTTCGTGAGCCTGAGCCCCTTTCTTCCTCATTATCCCTAACTCTTTCTCTCTCTTCACTCTCCTCCTTCTCTAGCGACGACGAGGCTCTCCGGCGGCTTCTCTTCCATCTTCGACCATCTCACGGCAATGCCAGGGACTCCTCCTTACCACCGACCATACTCTTTCTTTTCACTCACTCTCTCTTTCTCCTTCACCCTTACAAACTCTCTCCCTCACACTCTTTCTCTCGTGCCCTATCATAAAGGAAGGAGGATCTAGTGGAATCGGCGGGAAACGGCGCCAGGTTACGGCTATCCGCTCCGTAGATGTAGAGGCAGAGGAGGAAGTCTCCAAAGTGGTGGGTGAGGCACAAGCACTCGTAGAGGAGGTGGCTTTCATGGAGGCCGAAGAAGCCCCTCCCACGGCTCAATAAGGTGAACTAGTAGTGGCACCGGCCGAAGAAGCCGGTCCACGCTTGGTAAGCTCCAAACACCCTTTTTATGTTAAAATTTCAATTTTGGGGGGAAGGGAACTCGGCCATAGGTTCTTAGAACTTGTTGTGAATGGCGTATGGGCTCAACAACGCGTTTTGAAATGCGTCAGCCTTTCCCGACGTGGTTCAAAAATGCTAATTAATGTTTTGAAAATCAGGGCATATCAAGAAGCCATATCAAGAACTAGTGAGTTCTTTGGCTAGGCTGTTTAGTAAGATCACATATGTTCATGTGCCTAGATCACAGAATATCCTAGCTGATGCCTTATCTTCCTTGTCATCAGCCCTAGAGATTCCCCTCACTAGGAATTCAGAAACCATCACTATACGAAAGCAAGATTCCCCCTCTTTCCGAGACCCATGGTTCCAACAATTTCTTCTCACATCTGTACATGTCTCTGTTGTTACTGAGGAACTCAATCCTGATTGGGACGATGGAAATCCTTGGTTTTTTGACATCCAGAATTTCCTCTGAGATGGAAGTTTCTCGGCCTATGCTACGGCTTCAAACCGTAAGGCCATCTGCCGAGCATCCCAACGTTACATCATTCTAGGCGGGTCACTCTATAGAAGGTCCTTCACTGGAATACTCCTTCGATGTCTAGATGATGCTGAAATTCCTCAGATCCTTAAAGTTACTCATTCTAGCGAATGCAGGGGTCATGTAAATGGTCGCGCTTTAGCTCAAAAACTTCTCAAATCCTACTACTGGCCTTCAATGGAGGCAGACTGCACTTTGTTTGTTCGAAGGTGCCTAAAATGTCACCTACATGCTGACAAAATCCATGCACCTTCATCCTCCCTCCATCCCATCCTTCCCCTGTAGCCATTCGCTATGTGGGCATTCGATGTTATAGGACCTTTAGAAGATCGATTAGGAGAAGTAAAAAGAAAATATTTCATCTTAACAGCCACTGAATATTTCACAAAATGGGCTGAAGTTGAAGCATTCGTAGAAATCAAGGCATCCACGGTGGTGAAATTCATCAAGCGCAACATTCTCGCCAGGTTCGGGACGCCGCATGATTTCATCACTAACAATGGACCACAATTTGTCTCTTAGGAGCTCCACGACATATGCAGTAAGTATGGTATCAATTTGCATCATTCTTCACCATACTACCCACAAGGAAATGGACAAGTAGAAGCCGCCAATAAAACTCTTATTCGAATTATCAAAAGGACTTGTAAATCTTATAACTATTCAGACTGGACTGATAGCTTAATTAAGGCTCTTTGTGATGGATATAGGTGTCCTCTAAGCCAATCATAAGACACCTAGTTCAATCTGGTTCATTGATAAATGACATTTATTTCATTATGTAGATTGACATATTTATTATTGAGCATAATGAAGTCCATGAATCTGTGCAATAGTCATCAAATTATGATGAGATCATAATAATGAGACTGATAGCTTACAAACACATATTCTCAATTGTTCCTTGTCATAGGATGTTTGAGAAGGAGATCAAACATCCGGTAAGACTAGTACAAGTTATTCCAGCTCATATGATGAGGGTGACTGATCTCGTTAATTACTTGTGCGGAGACACAATGGTAAACCTGTAGGTGCTCATTGGGGAATGAGTTCACTGAACTGATCTGACATGAATCGGCGAATGGTAATTTACCTGACTGTCAACCGGCTTGATTCATCGTCACAGTGGTGTGGTCGATCCTTGGACTTGAGACACTAAAGACACCTTGTCGGTGGACTTATGGACTTTGACCTTGACATACGAATCCCTATCCACGGGATCTCTAATAGTCAAGGATTGGGTCCAGCGGAAGACCTTCGAAGGTGATTGTATGTTCAATAACGGATCGTTCGCTCTCAGGTAACTGGAGAGAGAATGCTCTAGAATAGATCCGCAGGAGTCTCTGGCCACAGCAGAAACAATATCAGAAAAGATGTTTTCGGATATTGTACAGCGGAGTCTGATTCAAGTGAGTTGACCATTTAGGGTTTGACAGTTGACCATATCCTAGGTTAACTTGAGAGCATTGTGCGAACGAAGGATTAAAGCCATGCGGTAACTGTGGATGGATAGGTTCCATGAGTGGGATGCTGAACTCCATTGCCTTCCGGGATCATGCGGTGTTGCTTGGCACCCAACTTGATCAGAAGTCCGACCGAATTTACATGCAATGTTAATTTGGTTAAGTAATTAGTTAATATCTAGATATTAATTAATTACAATAAGTCAATAACTAGTTATTGGACTTAACGGGCTGAAAATTGGATTGGTTAATGGGCCTAGAGGGTCACACGCAATAAGATTCTCAGTCGGTGGTACTAAAGTGGGATTTATATTAACTCGGGGACTTTTGTGAAAAGTCATGCCAACTTAATATATATACGCGCTGTTGAGAAACCTTGGGCCAAGCTCCAAGGTTTTCCCATGCTGGCTATCCCCCCTTTCTCTCTCCTCCTCCTCTGGGCGCCCTGTTCGAGGCGCCGGAACAGTCTCAGTCTCCGTTGTGCACGATTTTCGAAAGTCGGGAATTCCTGTCCATGGCTTTCTGGACATCGTTGCGGCGACGGATCTTCAGCGAGCGAGCTGATACGAACGAGAGAGCGAGGATGAACCACCGCAGAAGATCACGTGGATACCGCTGGAGGCTGGACGCTTGTGCGGCTCACGGCATCGCCTCGATGGAACCGAGACGGAAGCGGATTCGAATCCGCGTACGGTAATCGGATTACTCTTGTTAGTTTTCGGTTTACGTTTTTCGTTCCGAATCGGATCAGCGAGCATCGGGTGGGATTTATTTTGTTCATCGTTTCCACTGCGTTCTTCGCGTCCCCCCCCCGATCCCAACACTTTGGGCATATCGTACCTCTATCAGAACACCCACGGGACAAAAACCATATGCATTGACGTTCGGGACGGATGCGTTACTCCCATATGAGATCCTCCTTCCTTCACTAAGAGTGCAGTTGGATCAAGAAATCAGCGACGTTGAGCATCGTGTGTTAGTCTTAGGTGTGACTTTGTAATCTCGTTCATTTATTAATATAATGGCATTATTTCATTATGTGTAAATTCGTATTATTGTCGTCTCATAATGAAGTCCGTGAATATGTGTGATAGTGATCAGATTATGATGAGATAATACTAGTAAGACTGATCACTTAAACACACATATTCTTAATAGTTCCTAGTCGGAGGATATCCGAGAAGCACATCGGATATCCAGTTAGACTAGTACAGATTACTCCCACTTATAAGATGAGGGTGACTAATCTCATAGTCACTTGTGTGGAGACACTAGGGTGAATATGTAGGTGCTCATTAGAGAATGAGTTCACCGAACTGATCCGACTAAGTCGCTGCATGGTATTGTACTTCATTGTCAACTAGCTTGATTCTATTGTCGCAGTTGCGTGGATGGTCCTCGGACCTGAGACACCAAGGACACCTTGTCGGTGGACTTCTATGCTTTGACCTTGGTTTAAGAATATCTAACCATGGGATTCTAAACAGCCAAGGATCGAGCACAGCTGAATACCGTCGAAGGAAATTGAGTGTCAATAAGGAATCATTCGCTCTCGGTACTTAGAGAGAGAATGCTCTAGGAAGGATGTGCGGAAGTCCCTGGCCTAGGCGGACGATAATATCGAGAGAAGAGTTTTCCGATATTATTTGGCAACATCCAAGTGAGTCGACCGGTTAGGGTTTGACGGTAAACCATACCCTGAGTTGACTTGAGAGCATTGAACGAATGAAGGATTATATCAACGTGGTAACTGTCGGCGGAAAGGTTCCAAGAGTGGGTTACTCAACCCCAATACCTTCCAGGTTCACGTGGTGTTGCTTGGCACCCAACGTGATCGGAGGCCCGATTAAATTTGATGTGCGACATTGATTCGATTGATTAATTAATTAATATGAGTTATTAATTGATTAATCAGGCCAGTGAGGAGTCATTGGCTTATTGGGCCATTAACCGGGCTAGTTATTGGGCCTAGAGGGTCGCACGCAAATGATTATCAAGGCGATTGTTAGGAATCGCCTAGAACGCAGCGGAAAATAAAATCGATTCCTATGTATCGGTTGTTGGGATTGTAAAACAGACAATAAAATAAACGTGGGAAGAACGGTTCTTTACCTTTGCGGGGTTTCGAATCTCCCGTGGATGATTCCGACTCGGTAATCGCGCACGCACACGATCTCTAGAGGTATCCACACGAGTTCCCGCTGCAGACGCGATTTCCTCCTCGACTTGAGTGCTCCGACCAGATCTCAAATCCACTATGCGCGGAGAGAGACAGATCTACTCCAAGAGAGAGAGAAGGAGAGAGAGAGAGGAGATAGAGAATCTCGAGTGAGTAATTCGTCCAACTAACTTTTTACCCCTCCCCCTTGGCCTCCTTATATAGAAATAAGGATAAGCACAAGGATTAATCCTCATGATTATCCAAGAGTTTGGTCTTGGATAAATCTCCATTAAATCTTCATGTTTATCCTGCGGCTTTTCATAAAAACCCAGATAAGCATGAAATTTAACGTCTCTCACCGTCTGACGAGAACTCTTAGGTGTGTGACCCTCTAGGCCCATATATCAGTCCGGTTTCAGGCCCATTAAACTTAGAACTAATTCTAGAGTTAAATATTTATTAATTAACATTTAAACATCATATGTTAAATGATTAATTTAATAAACAAGTGGATTATCATCTGATGATTAATTCACTTGGCCTTCTGATCATGAACAGCACCAAACACTACCTCATGATCCCAGAAGATATAAGGGATACTATTCCCTTTAATTGAACCTTTCCATCTGCAGATACCGCACAGATAAAATCCTTCACTCATCCAATGTCCCAATAACGCAAGGGTATGGTTTTGTAGTCAAACCCTCTATCGCATTATTTAGATGGATTCCAGTACTCAGTTAATTTCTAGAAAGACATCTCTTTCATTTGACCATGTCCAGGGATTTCTGTGTACACATCCATAGAACATTCTCTTTCCAGTCTTATACCAAGAGTGAGTGATCCCTTGTTGTTCACTCAATTACCTTCGCAAGCTTTCCACTGTATTTGAGAGACCGACTATCGTGGGCTTAATGGTTAAAGTCCACAAGTCAGAGAATCAAGATACAATGGTCTACAAACAAGGTATCATTGGTGACTCAGGTCAAAGGACCAACTGTGCTACTGCAACGATTGAATTCCCTGGTTGACTAATAGGTATAATTACCATCCAGGAATTCTTATTTGGGTCTGTTCAGTGAACTCATTCTCTAATGAGCACCCACAAGTTTGTCTTAGTGTCACCACACGAGTGAACGTAAGATCATTCACCCTCATCACATGAGCAGACATAACTTGTGTCGATCTTATCGGATATTTAATGTCCATCTCAAATATCCTATGATCGAGAACTGTTTAAGACAAGTGACCAAGGATATTGATCTCACTATCATGATCTCATCATGATTCAATATCCCATACATTTGTCTAAGGACCTTCATTACGATAGTTAATTTGCAAGAACTATAAATGAATAAATGATTGCCTTTATTAATAATCTGAACTAGAATGTACAATGATTGGCTTTGAGGCCACCAAATTCTATCAGCGATGGATAAATAAGTGGGTTTTATATAAACTGGGAGTTTTTATGAAAAACCGTGCGGTTGATATAAAATATAGCGAACGGGCTGAGCAGGCCAAGCTGCTACTAATCCTAGCTGCCCCTTCCTCTCTTCCTCTCTCTCTCTGGCACCCCAGACGAGCCCAAATCTCTGGGTTTGCTCCGCCGCTTCTCCGACTCCCGTTCGACGGGAAATCGTCTGCGCATTGTGGCGAACGGCGGAGGCTTCACGGGCTGCGAAAAATGAGGAACCGTGAGGATATCTACAACGAGGAGGATTGCATGGACTCCGCTAGAGGCCGGGCGCTTGCACGGCTTGCGGTGTCACAACGATAGAACCGATCGGTCGCGGATTCGAATCCGTGCACTGTAAGAACCGATTATTAGATAATCCGATTTTAGTATTTTTGAAACGAGAAACGAATCGTGATTTTTATTTTTATTTTCGCTGTGTGAGCTATCTGGAGAAACACCGTGAACCCAACAATGGTATTAGAGCCAGGTTCCACTGTTTCTCATCTCGTTTCAGGGTTCGAAATTGATTTTTTCCCATGATTTATTCCATGCATGTATTCGATGATATTGCTAGAACTGTGTTCATATGATGAACACGAAATAATCGAATTATTTTAATTCTGCAATTTCGAATTTTTTGGAGTTTATTTTTGTTCTTCGTTGGACGAAGAGTCGAGGTTTGTAGCGGCTTTAATCGTGCATCCTCATGCGATGGGGAGGTGGCCGGAGACCCTGGTATGACCAGGGCCCCTCCTGTCACCAATGGCACCGGTGGCCGGCGCCTGAGAGGCTGCTGGTGGTGGTCGGACAGGAGGGGAGGAGCCCTTCTTCTTCTTCTTCTTGGTTTGAAAACTAGGAAAAAAGGAAAGGGGAGAACGGGGCTCGGCCTGTAGCTTGTGAAGGCTCCACCGGGGGCTTACCGGCACCGGAGGTGCCATCGACGCCGGGGGGCATCGCCGGCGGGGCCGGACGGCGCCGGGGCCGCCATTTGTCGGAGCCCTTGCATAAGCCCCGCCGCCAAAGAAACCTGCAAGGGTTTTAGGGTTCGGGTGTTGGAGGGAAAGGGGGGTTGCGGGCTGCGGTTGGGGTCGGGCCGGGTTAGGGCCCTAGCCGGGTCAAGCCCGAGCGAGGCACCTGCCTGGTCCAAGCCCTGGCTCAGCCCAAGTGGCTGAGCCCATTTCTTTTAATTTTTTCCCTCCCGCCCCATTTCCAAAAGAAATTAAACCCCATTTGCCCATTTAATAATTAAATTAGATTTTAATTTGATTTCAAACTTGTTTTGAAATTTAAATTTATTATCAAATTTTATTTATTTGGACAAAATGATTATGGAATCATTTAAATTAAGAAAGTATTGTTAATTGATTAAGGTTAGTTATTAATTTTAAGTGTTAAATTAATAATTAATTTTAATTGACTAATTTAAGTGTTAAATTAGTAACTATTAGTTAATTGGAGGTAATTGTTAATTTAAGTGTTAAATTGATAATTAATTTTAATTAACTAAAATAGTGGTTTAATTAGCAGTTATTAATTAATTAATGTTAATTATTAAGTTTAAGAGTTAAATTAGTAATTAACATTAATATACTAATCTAAGAGTTAGATTAGTAATTAATAAATAGTTACTGTTAATTGTCAGTTTAAGAGTTAAATTAATGATTAACATTAATTAACTAGTCTAAGAGTTAGATTACTAATTAATAACTTATTAGAGTTGATTATTAATTTAAATGTTAAATTAATGATTAATATTAATTTATTGATCTAAGAGTTAGATTAGTAATTAATTATTAATAGTCTAATTATTTGATTATTAATATTGTTTAATCTAATTGTTAGATTGTTTTAATTATTAGAAATGTTCTAATTTGCATGGAATAATCTGGAATTATTAATTTGGAGTATTTGCACATGTGATATGTGATTTAGTGCTTTTAAATTTGATTTAATTGCATGTTAAGTTCATTAAATGCGTTTTTCAAAATTAAAATACCAATTTTGATTGGACCCCAACTTTTTGAAAGCCAAAGTTATTTATTTTGAAAACTCTTTTGTTTAGGCCATGCGATGCGCTTATCATATGTAGATTGTTTAAAACACACCGTGGTCATAGATATGCACCTATTTAATTATTCATGTGATAAATGATTGTGTAGATCGTGAATGTGTGATTGTAGTATTTATTAAATTGTTAATAAATAGAGGTCTGCATACCTCTCTCTCTCTTTCATACTCCGATGTACTTCTACCTCCCTCTCTCTTGTACTCGCCATAAGGCCTTCTTCTATTTACATGTAAATTTTGAATTTATTGCAATATGATCGAGGAAACTGAGGAAGGAGCGAAGACGATCCACAGCTGCAACCAGGAAGGCGAATCGATGGAGATCCTTTGCCTTTATTTTTGCAAGATTATTTGGTATAAATGTTATGTTAGATATTGTGTGCGTTTGACTGTTGGATCAAGTCAAACCCACTGTGCTATCCATGACCATACTAGACATATATGTGATATAATGTTTTTATGTTTAATTGTAAAGAGAGACCGTGGCTATGGTTTTAGATGCCTATTTGATCGGGGTAGATGAACCATATAGCTTTATTGTGCTATCTACTAGGGATGCATGCAAATTTATGCTCGTCTCGTAACGATGGTTAGCTTAGACCAGAATTAGTGGCTTGTTGTGCTATCCACAAGGCCATTAAATCTTCGGGGACCGAAGATATGATCGGATATTGCAAGGAGTTGCAAGTCCCATGAGATTGGTGCTTTTTAATTGTTTTACAGCTTTCTTGTGTTATCCACAAGGCTGTACTGCAAGTAATTGAGATTTTGATCCCCACTAGGAGACTGTCGGCGTCTCCCGTTCTGTATAGCTGAGGGTTATACAGTTCGCCGAAAATTAGTGGGAGTTAAAACTTGAATAAAAGACCATATCTTGTTTTATATTTAATAACTGAACATCTGCTAAAATAGATTTTATCTCCTGTAGGGAATTATGTCGTCGAATAACCCACTCTGTGGCATACTTGATGCCAATCTTTTGACTAGCCCGAACTACTCGATTTGGCTCAGAAACCTGAAGAGTGTCTTCAGATATGAGCACATTGCCTAAGTACTAGGAGCTGATCCTCCTGCTAAACCGGCATTGGATGTCCCTGAGGCAGAGATGATCGCGTACGATAAAAGATCGAAGGACAAAAGCAAGGAGTAGTAAAGGGTGACTGCTTCTACTGTAAGTAGTAGGGTCACTGGAAGATGAACTGCAAGGAGTTCCTCAGCGATAAAGCTCATGGAAAGGTGAAGCTATCAGAGGCTTCAGATATCTATATGATAGATATCAACTTGTCAGTTAGAGATTCCACATCTTGGGTATTAGATACCGGATGTGCTTCTCATATCTATCATGATGTGTAGATACTGACAATTAAGCACAAGCTGAGAAAATGCAAGGTGGAATTGAGGCTAGTAAACGGTGCAGAAGTTGCGGCAGTTACTGTCGGGACAACAAATCTCAGGCTTCTATCAGGAGATGTCTTATCATTAGAAGATTGTTATTATGTTTCTAGCATAATAAAGAACATAATATCAATATCTTGTTTGGACAAGATAGGATATAGGTTGTCTATTGAGAATAGAAGTTATTCGATTTATTATAGTAATAAATCAATAGATTCTGTATCTTTAGTCAATGGTCTATATCTCTTAGATGTTTCTTATTACAATCTTCATATTAATAATGCTCTTAAGAAGAGCAAGAATTGTGTGAATCAAGCCTATATGTGGCTTTGTAGACTTGGACACATTGGTGAAAGCAGGTAGCAAAAGTTGCACAAACATGGATATTTGAATCCATTCGATTATGAATCGTTTGCGACATGTGAGTCCTGCCTTATAAGAAAGATGACAAAATCTCCATTTACTGAACATGGAGAACGTGCCAAAGACATTTTAGAACTAATACATTCAGATGTATGTGGTTTAATTATCCACCCAAGCCAATGGTGGCTTTTCATACTTCATCACGTTCACCGATGACTTCTCAAGATTTGGCTGTGTACTTAATGAAGTACAAGTTAGAAGCATTTGAGAAGTTCAAGGAGTTCAAGAATGAGGTAGAAAAGCAATCTGGAAAGAATATTAAAGCTTTTCGATCAGATCGAGGAGGAGAGTACTTGAGTACTAATTTCACACAATTCGTCGAGGATAATGATATCCTTTCTCAGCTGACCCCTCCATATACACTACAGATGAATGGTGTATCTGAAAGAAGAAATCGCATCTTGTTAGACATGGTGCGCTCCATGATAAGCTTTTCAGGTTTACCAGTGTCTCTCTGAAGATATGCTCTAAAGTCAGCAACATATCTTCTGAACAGAGTACCCAGCAAGTCTGTCACCTCTACTCCATATGAGATATGGAAAGGCAGGAAACCTGAATTTAAACATGTTAAATTCTGGGGTTGTTCTGCTCATATAAAGAGGCATGATCCAGACAAGCTGGAATCACGAACTGATAAATATAAGTTTGTGGGATATCTAAAGGAAACCTTTGGATACTACTTTTACCATCCTAGTGAACAAAATGTGTTTATCGCCAGGAAAGCTGTCTTCTTAGAAGAGGAATACCTTCTCCAGGAGGACAGTAGGAGTAAAATAGTATTGGAAGAGGTTCTAGATCTCCAAACAGTTGCAATATCATCGGATGAGATATCAGTTCCTGAATCTGTTCAGGTACACACAGATGAGCCTCGTAGATCTGGTATATTACCTAGACTACCCGAACGATATGTAGGACATATCGCTGAAGGTGAGTCTAAGGTAGAATATAATGAGGATTATGATCCTAAATCCTATTAAGAGGCCATAGAAGGCCCAGAAGTTGGGAATGGCGAGAAGCCATGAACTCAGAAATCTAGTCCATGTACACCAACCAAGCTTGGAACTTGGAGGACTTGCCCGAGGGTATTGTACCTATTGGATGCAAGTAGATCTTTAAGAGAAAGATCGGTGCTGATGGACGGATCGACACTTATAATGTAAGATTGGTGGCAAAGCGATATCGTCAAAGGCAAGGAATTGACTATAACGAGACTTTCTCACCAGTTGCCATGATAAAGTTGATCAGAGTTCTACTTGTTGGGTTTTCTCGGTTTCTCCGGATCGCTCACGCAGCGGAAAAATAAAAATATTACAGCGATTCGTTTCCCGTTTCGGAGAACTAAAATACGAGATAATCAGATTATCTGTTCTCACCGTGTGCGGATTCGAATCCACAGCCGTTCGGTTCCGTCGGTGTGACACCGCAAGCCGCGCAAGCGCCCGGCCTCTAGCGAAGTCCACGCGATCCTCCCCGCGACGGATATCCTCGAGTTCGTCGTTCTTCGCAGCCCGAGAAGCCTCCGCTGGTCGCCGCAATGATCGCCGCAGTGCGCGGACGATTTCCCGTCGAACGGGATTCGGAGAAACGGCAGAGCAGATCTGGATCTGCCTGGACTCCAGAGGAAGACAGAAACTGAGGAGGGGTGGCCAGGGTTAGCAGCAGCTTGGCCTGCTCAGCCCTTTCGCTATGTTTTATACTAACCGCGCAGTTTTTCACAAAAACCCCCGGTTTGTATAAAACCCACTTATTTATCCATTGCCTTGAGAATCATTTGCGTGTGACCCTCTAGACCCAAATACCAGTCCAGTTAATGGCCCAGTAAGCCCAGTGACTCCTTACTGGCTTTATTAATTAATTAATAACCCTTTATTATTCAATTAATCAATCGAATTGATGTCGCACATCGAATTCGACCGGGCCTCCGATCACGTTGGGTGCCAAGCAACACCGCGTGAACCCGGAAGGTATTTGGGGTTAAGTTACCCACTCTTGGAACCTTTCTGTCGACAGTTACCGCGTGGATATAATCCTTCATTCGTACAATGCTCTCGAGTCAACTCAGGGCATGGCGAGCTGTCAAACCCTAGCCGGTCGACTCACTTGGATTGGATGCCGCTGATGAATATCGGAAAACTCCTTTTCCGATATTATCGTCCGCCCTTGCCAGGGACTTTCGCGCATCCTTCCTAGAGCATTCTCTCTCTAAGTACCGAGAGCGAATGATTCCTTATTGACACACAATTTCCTTTGACGGTATTCCGCTGCACCCAATCCTTGGCGTATTAGAATCCCGTGGCTAGAGATTCGTAGACCAAGGTCAAAGTACAGAAGTCCACCGCCAAGGTGTCCTTGGTGTCTCAGGTCCGAGGACCATCCACGCAACTGCGACAATAGAATCAAGCTGGTTGACAGTGAGGTACAATACCATCTAGCGATTCAGTCGGATCAGTTCAGTGAACTTATTCTCCAATGAGCACCTACAGATTCGCCTTAGTGTCTCCACACAAGTGACTTATGAGACCAGTCACCCTCATCATATGAGCAGGAGTAATCTGTACTAGTCTAACCGGATATCCGATGTCCTTCTCGGATATCCTCCGACTAGGAACGATTAAGAATATGTGTGTTTAAGTGATCAGTCTCATTAGTATGATCTCATCATAATCTGATCACCATAGCACATATTCACGGACTTCATTATGAAACGATAATTAACGCGATTTACACATAATGAATAATATGCCATTTTATTAATAATGAACGAGATTTACATTGTTAGATTGGCTTGTAGGCCACCTAAACTAACACTACTCACCATAGCTGCACACTATGATTACAAAATCTGGCAGATGGATGTGAAGACTACCTTCCTCAACGGTAACCCTGAGGAAGAGGTGTATATAATACAACCAGAAGGTTTCACATCGAAAAAGTCTCCAGATAGAGTGTGCAAGCTTCAGAGGTCCATTTATGGACTGAAGCAAGCTTCCAAGAGCTAGAACATAACATTTGACAAAGCTGTCAAGTCTTATGACTTTATTAAGAATGAAGATGAGCCTTGTGTATACAAGAAGACCAGTGGGAGTACAGTCACTTTCTTAGTTCTTTACGTAAATGACATACTACTCATTGGGAATGATGTAGCTATGATGTCATCGGTAAAGATCTGGCTGTCGAAAAACTTCTCTATGAAGGATTTGAGAGAAGCATCGTACGTATTGGGAATACTGATCTATATAGATAGATCAAAGAGGATCCTTGGAATGACTCAATCCTTGTACATAGATACTATTGTCGAAAGGTTTGGCATGGAAAATTCCAAGAGAGATCCCATACCGATGAGACATAGAATTAATCTCTCGAATGAGTAGTCTCCTAAGACTCCTGATGAGAGGGCATTCATGGATAGAGTACCCTATGCCTCTGCCATAGGATATATCATGTATGCCATGCTATGTACACGGCCTGATGTTGCATATGCTCTAAGTATTACGAGCAAATTTCAGGCTGATCCAAGCGAAGAGCACTAGAAGGCAGTGAAATGTATCCTTAAGTACTTAAGAAGAACTAAGGATATGATTCTGGTCTATGGAGGAGATGACTTGAAACTGCGAGGCTTTACTGACTCGAATTTCCAGTCAGATCCAGATGATAGCAAGTTTACATCTGGATTTGTGTTTACTTTGAACGGAGGCGCAGTGTGCTGGAAGAGTTCCAAGCAAGCAACCACTGCAGATTTGACGACTGAAGCTGAGTACATCGCCGCAGCTGAAGCCGCCAAGGAAGCAGTGTGGTTGAAGAAATCCATCACCGACTTCGGCGTAGTTCCCATCATCTTTGAACTTGTTCCGCTGTTGTGCGACAATAATGGAGCTATTGCACAAGCGAAAGAGCCGCGGTCTCATCAGAAATCGAAGCATATTCTGAGGCGCTTTCATCTCATCAGAGAGATCATATCCAAAGGAGATGTAGTGGTGGAAAGAGTTACATCTGTCGACAATGTAGCAGATCCACTGACAAAGCCGTTGGCTCAAAATGTGTTTGAGCGTCACCTAGAATTTATAGATTTAGTGCATAAAGGTGATTGGCTTTAGTTTAAGTGGGAGATTGTTAGTCTTAGGTGGCCTACAAGCCAATATGACTTTATAATCTCATTCATTTGTTAATATGATGACATTATTCCATTATATGTAAATTCGTATTATTGTCGTCTCATAATGAAGTCCGTGAATATGTGCGATAATGATCAGATTATGATGAGATCATACTAGTGAGATTGATCACTTAAATACACATATTCTTAATAGTTCCTAGTCGGAGGATATCCGAGAAGGACAACAGATATCTGGTTAGACTAGTACAGATTACTCCCGATCATAAGATGAGGGTGACTGATCTCATAGTCACTTGTGTGGAGACACTAGGGTGAATTTGTAGGTGCTCATTAGAGAATGAGTTCATTGAACTCAGCCGACTGAATTGCTGGATGGTATTGTACCTCACTGTCAACCAGCTTGATTCTTTTGTCGCAGTTGCGTGGATGGTCCTTGGACCTGAGACACCAATGACACCTTGTAGATGGACTTTTGTGCTTTGACCTTGGTTTATGAATCTCTAACCACGAGATTCTAAATAGCCATGCTATGTACACGGCCTGAGTCCTTAGACGGTTTGGATTTTGGTCGTCTGATCTGTTTGACGGCTTGCGTTGTGGCTGTCCGCTCACTGGCTTCAATAAATCCATATTTCTTTGGGGAAAATTTCAAAACATGGATTTATTCAAATCAATCAACAATGATTACATCATTCTAAGGCTCTGCAGCCTATAAAAAAAGCGAAAATAGCAGGACGGACATTTTCTAAATATTTGACATATTTTTCCACGTCCTCGGGAGTTTCTGCTACATCAATTCGAGTCTTAGTGAATCTGGAATGGCGGCGCCATGCACGACGGAGTCATTCTGTCGCCTTCGCTTCCCTCGCATACCCGGTGTGCCTCAGCACGATCAACAATGCCTTGGAATTCCGATATGAAGGTGGCAGCGGTGACCTTGATATAAGATCAACTCATTAGGACCTACTAGCCAAAGTTCACGATCTTTTGAAGCCCTTGTTGTAAATTCCAGATCTCTGCGAATCATTGGAAAAAAGATAAACTTTTCCAGGCCTAAGAAGTTCAGATAATCACGCTAGTCATCTCTCGTCTTCAAATGAGCTGTGAGGCATCTAACTTGGTCTGTGGGGCCTAAGAGTGACCGCGCTGGATACCACACGCTGTATTGAAAAATTCTAGAGGCGATAGTCACCAATTCATCGAAATCAAAGCACAAGTGCATTTCCTCTCACAACTGGAGAGTAAAAAGGCTTCCCTTCATGTTCCTTCCTATGCACATGCTGTTGAGGCCACCATATAGATGCACCAAAATCACTGGGCAATGGATCGCCCCCGCCACAACAAGGAACCATAAGGCCCCCCCTAAGACCAAGCACAGTCCCTGCATCAACCTCTCCGATTCAATTATTCTACGCTTGATTTCTTGGATCAACCAGCGTGCAAGACGGTCAACAAGAATCCCCTGTCGGTCGCTCATGCGGCACACTTCTCATTTATCCTGCACGATCTCAGCAAAGATTTCATCCTAGGCAGGTAGATTAGTGGGGTCACCAGCAGCTAGGTTACCCCAACCATAGATGAGTTCCACCTCTTCCAGCAACACGGTGGCCTCGAACTCGCGGAAGATGAATGTGTGCGTCTTCGGATGCTACAATTTGAGCAGCGCACCTAGACTCTCCCTGTGCCAGTGCATACAGTTAAGCCACTTTGCAAACACGACTGTCCGAGTCAAATTCCATCGGTGCATCAACACCCTCATGTCCAGCATGATAGCATCCATAAGGTCAGAAAGCCATGTATACCTCCGGATATGTCTTGCGTCAGGGAAGCGAGGAATAGGCTACAATTCAAAAGGGAGAGAAGTAAGAAAAGGCCAAACCTTTAAAAAGAAGAGAAAGGACAGGAGGTACCTTTTCATGTGCGAGCAAATCAGTGAGATGGCCATCAATGTCTGAGAGAACCCTGGGATCCCTTGCGGCAGCACGAGAGGAAAAGGAGGCCATAGTTGCCATTGAAGGTTATGAGGAATATTAGGTGGTTCTTTTATAAAGCCGTAAGGATAAACCTTGAACCTTTTCCCCTTCCATGAAAAGCAGAAAGCATCCCCATACACTTTGTTGAGGACGGCATGTCCCTTGGCCTTCCACCTCTTTTGAGGAAGGCACACCTTTTGGCCTTCCACTTTTGTGGAAGGCATCCTCTTTGGCCTTCCTCCTTTTCTATGGAAGGCACATCTTTTGGCCTTCTGCCTTTATGGAAGGCATCCTCCTTGGCCTTCCCCCCCTTTCCATGGAAGGCACATCCTCCCGCCATCCATTTCCCAAGAAGATGTGCCACTTGGCCGTTCACCCCCTGGTCTAGCGCGCCACCTTTTATTAAAATGTAGGGTCTTGACTTTGCCCTATTTGAATAAATAGACCGAGTGATCCTTCTCAAGTCGAAGCCATATCGGATTAGCATTCTACCAGTAGAATGGCCATATCTTCCGCATTGGCTTCGACTCACAACCAGTCTTTACTTTCTTGTAGTTTGATATTTAATGCTAAGATTATTGATTTTCTGAAATTTCGCTAATATGTGTTATTGCAGCTGCAGGAAATGTGAGGCAAGTGGAATTCAGGATACAGGAGGCTAATAGCTTTGGACGTATAGACTCTGAGTTTCTCTTTAAACAAAACAATGAGGAGTCTATATTTTCTAAGTTATTTGATTGGCCAATAAATCCCTCATGTTCGCATTTAGATTAGGAACTTATTTTCTAATTTCTAAACCAGCATGTATTGCATAAGCATCATCTACAAGAAAATCCATCCTCGCCCTAGGGGCAATGACCATGATTTATCACTCTGCTTATCCCATTGGTGACTTGTGACTTTGGCAAATGTTAATTTATTAACTCTTTGAATTGCAAGATCTTACATTTTTCTTAAATCTTTGTGCTTAAAGATTTTCTCACTTGGCAATCATATGATGTGCCAGGCCGCCATGCGCCCGTTGTGCTGAGACCTTTTTAAGTCACACTCCCTCACCTTTCCAGCTTGAGATCCCCTTGGGCTAGATCGCCATGTATCTTAGTGCGCCAAGGCCTCGCAGTTCCAGCACCCAAGGGTCCTTCGAATTGTGATTCTCCAGTTTGGACTTTGATCCCTTTCTTAATCACCCTTGCAATCCAAATAGCTAATTCTCATGCATTTACCACATTCGCATATCATCTTTGGACATAGCTCACCCTTTCCTCGGGCTGTCCAAAATCAGGTTCGATTTTCGGAATGCCCATTTATCATTCCACCATGTTCCACTGCAAAATAAGCGTCCCAGAGGGGCATTTGTAGACACCCGATTTTGGACATCCTTCTGGTCATAAAATACTCATCATCATCTTAATTCATTAACATTTACTCATCACCTTAGCCCACCTCTTTTAGCCCATCATTCAGTCTATTAATAGTCAAGCCCATTAACCAACACATGTTGCCTTCCACCTTTTCGCGGAAGCCCAACTTGGTGGCCTTCCACCTTCCCCGAAGGCCAGTTGCTCCGCCTTCCACCTTTTCACGGAAGGCCAACTTGGTGGCCTTCTACGAAAGAGAAAGGCAAATAGGTTGGCCGTCCATCCTCCCACTTTCAGCTTGACTTCGTCTTCCCACGATCTCCTCTACTAGCGACCCTCCCCTCCCACTACTCCGATCACTCTCCACTCCGGTGACTGCTGCAGCCACGACCTTTGACCATTGACCATTTTCTATTGGCTCCTTGATGATTAACGGGGATTTAGACTATGGATTTCTCCTATTTTCTTCTCCCCTATTTAAACCCTCTTATTTCTCTCGGGGAGGGGGTTGGATTTTTAGGGGTTGGATCTTGGAGAGATTGGCCAATATGGAGTTGCGGGCAGAAGGACGGGAGCATCAGGAATCCTTCCTATACGGGTTTGTTCTTCTAACTCTTCCCTTCTTTCTTTTCTATTTTACTGTATTCACCTTTTTACCACATTTCCTAATCCTCCTTTTATACAAACCATCAATCTGTTCATCATGGCACATACGTACAATTTGTTACATGCATCTTAGAACAACCTAGCACCCACTCTAACAAAGGTTCTAAACAAAAAATGGGAGGTGGGTGGCTATAACATATGGTCACCTTCCCTCCCCAAACACCCATCCGGTACGTCCGCTTTCAATTTTAGTTTATTTATATATTTGCACGAATAGACTCTACATATCACAGTTCTAATCGGTTCTCTTGACTTTGTTTTGTCTTTTTCTCTTATGGGCTCTTACCACATTCTGTGCATGGACTACCGAGGTGTCTCCCTTCGGCCGGCCGTAGGCAGAGAAGAGGAATCCACTACCCCCCGCTCCAGTAAGATGCGATCATCTTCATCATCCTACGGAGCATGGAGACCTCTTGGCAATCACGTACTTCAATTCCTAACCTTGTTATCGCCCCAGTTGCGTGACGGATGGAAACCTCTACCGCTGAAGGAGAGCGGGAACACTCCGGGCGTCTACAGCGGGCTCTCAAGAACTGGCCCTGAATCAACATGCAAGTCAACTACAAGGGGAGTCCCATGCATGTTAGTAACACTAATAGTGTGGCCATTGTCTTGTTGTTGAATGGTGGGAGGATCAAGTATAGAGGATGAGGCTGGTGCAGCTCCAACAGATGGGGGAGCCGCAGAGTCTTCAGTAGACGGAGCGGAGGGATAAGCAACATCTGTTTTGGGCCTGACTTGAGGGTTCATATCATCATGCCTTTTGTGCAAGTCAGACTCAACAATAGTGGCAGCAACAGAAATAGGACGAACAAGATAATCTGCAAAAGCATCCTTCACAATTATCAAGGACCCCTGGTGCCGGGGACTTGAGGCATTGTGCACCAGCACACCAAGAGAGTGTTCCCCGGCATCAGCAGTTAGCCCAATAGTATAAGGCAAGGGCATGAGCCCGTGAATCTGAGTAATTTTTGCACTAGTCGACGAAGGCCCATACTGCAGGACTGGCGTGTCCTCGGTGGTGGCTTTGTGCAGAGGGGCATAAATTGACGTCGGCTCGGTATTAGGGGCATGCAAAGAGTGATCGTGGGCTGCCGCATGGCAAGGCTTTGGTGCCACAAAGCTGGGAATATGCATGAGGGAGGAGGCCATTAGAACCACAACGGTGCTCGTGAGCGTTAGTTGGCCGACACCCTGTTGTGAAATAAACTTAATTTCATGGGGATCTCCTTATAATTATGTAAGGAGTTTCTTATGTTATGAGTTAGAGAGAAAATAATGGGTCCTTTATTATTTAGAGGTTATGGTATCTTTTGGGTTTCTCTTGTAACTCTTGTAACCTTCATTTGAGTTAAGAATGCAAGAGAGGTGGAGAGTCATGTAATTGTCATTAATAGGAGTTGAAGAGTCTTTTGTAATCACCCAAGTGTAACTCCCATGCATGTAATGGGGAGATTTTCGTGCTCCACCTTAGAGCCTTAGTTAGTGGGAGTCTAAAAGTCATTTTAGGAAAGTTATCTATTTAGAAAGATCATGTAAGGTCTATATATACATTTGGCTAGTTGTTTTCATGTAAGAAGTCACATATGATTAATAGAATATCCA
The DNA here is from genome assembly GCA_030544215.1 of Zantedeschia hybrid cultivar. Lineage (NCBI taxonomy): Eukaryota > Viridiplantae > Streptophyta > Magnoliopsida > Alismatales > Araceae > Zantedeschia > Zantedeschia hybrid cultivar. Next base: position 21,486,032 of record JARZZO010000009.1, read on the forward strand.
CTTTTTGAGGTCTTCTTCAACTTTTGTGTTTTCTATCTTCTCTACATATTTCCACCACAATTCCACCTTGTGTGAGTAAGAGCCTATCATTGGCTTCCAACAAAGTGGTATCAGAGCGAGGTTTCTACTAGTTAGTATGGCTAGTGGGAATATGGCGTTCCAAATTCCTCAACTCTCCAAAATCAACAATGAGAATTGGAGCATCCAAATGAAGGCGCTTCTTGGATCCCAAGATGTATGGGATATCGTTTCCCAAGGCTATGATGAGCCAGAAGATGAAGCGACCTTGCCTCAAAATGAAAGAATTTCATTGACGGATTCAAGAAAGAGGGGTGGATGAAGCTACCTTTGAGAAGATTGCCGAAGCAACTTCTTCAAAGGCGGCATGGGAGTTGCTCGAGAGGTACGCCTCCAAACTTTAAGAGGTGAATTTGAAACCTTACAAATGAAAGAGTCCGAGTGTAAGGACTGAGGCTTTCGAATCTGGTTTTCGGGGTTGGACTCTGTAGTTCAGGCTCCAGTGGGGCTGAGACTCTGTGTTGTTTCGCGTCGAGCCCGCTCGACGCGGTTTAAACGGCGTCCAGCAATGCAGACGCGTTTCAACCTGTGCCACGTGGGCTGGCTCTGGGCCGCGAGAGTACGGCCCTGACATGTCGTCTGAACGGCGTCCATGAGGCACGACGCCTTTCAAACTCTGACTCTGCGTTGTCAGAGTACGGCGCCAGTCTTGTCAACTGAACGGCATCTTTCATGGAAGACGCGTTTCAGACCTCTGTCAGAGCGCTGCAGAGTGTTGTCAGAGCAGCCGTCACATCGACTGATAGGTGTCCGTACATCTCGACGCGTTTCAGCCAGTCTCTGGTTAACCCCGCGAGCCCTCCTTCTTTCCCTCATTTTCTCCTCCTTCTCTCTTTCTCTCCTTCCTTCCGGCGACTCCGGCAACGACCCTTCCTCCTCCCTCTTTTCCTCCCACCACTTCGTCCTTCCCTCCACTCCAACACTTCCCTACCTCTCACCTCTACCACCACCACTTCCTTCGCGGCGTTCCATTCTCCGGACGGCAGCCGACGTCCCGGTGGAGTGGCGGCGTCCTCGAGGGTACCGGCGGCGGTCTGCGGTGCGGCGGGTCGGAGGCACGGAGCTTGGAGGAGTTCAAGAACCGGTAGGGTGACGGTTCCTGCAGTGTTGTGTTCTAAAGCATGTGTTTCCCCGTTTAAAGCATGTTATGGATCGGTGGTTTTGGGGTAGAATGAGCATGTTAGGGGGCTTTTCCTTGATGGGAATGGGAGTTTCTGTGGATGTGGATTCATGATACTTTGGTTTACCCTCTTTCTCCTCTGTTTTTGGGGTTTTGAGGGGTTGGAAAGGGAGCCTTCGGGCAGGAGACAGAGCCTGGTTTCTGGTGCTAAAAGACGTCGTGCATGGATGACGCCTTTCAGAAGGGTGTCGGACCATCACGACGCCTTTTAGACAGAAATCGTCCCGCTGAGGCTCTGTCGGTTCAGGGATTCTGGCACTGAAAGACGTCATGGGTGGGCAACGCGGTTTAGAATAGCGTTGAGCCACCATGACGCCTTTTAAGGCAGAAATCCCTCGATTAAGGTTTTCTGGTAATTCCGGATTTCTGTGCTAAACGGCGTCTGAGGTTGTTGACGCCTTTTAAAAAGGCGACCGCTGGTGTCGACGCCTTTTAGGCCAGATTCTGAGGCCGGTATTTCATGAACCAGTTTAGGGTGCTTGAATGGCGTCGGCCTTGGGCGACGCGATTTAAGACAGAATCACACTAATCCATGCCAGTAAAATGTGTTTACACTGCTAGATAGTCGGTTAATGCATACTGTTAGTATACTCGATGTGATGAACTCTTCGTGACCGGATGGCACTGCGTTGGGTGTCGTGCGACCGTGGACTTCTTCCGTGACCGGATCGCACCGTGCCGTGTTTTCTATTTCGGTGGACCTAGAGTGACAGTTGTAGCGTTCTACACCCTGTGTCGGTGCGGAGGGACACAGCGCTGACGGGAGCAGTGGCGGGGTGACGCCTAGTGGAGAGGGTCACCTGGTGAACCCCGGGGTTACCTAGCTTGTACCGGTGTCGGAGAGGTACCTTTGGAGTGTCACTCGTGATGGGGGAAGGAGTAACCACCTGAGCCAGTTGGGCCGGAGTAGCCAGCATGCTATCTGAGGGGTTACTGTTTGGTCTCAGCGGGCCGGTGTTTGCTGAGGGAAGGAATGACCGCCGAGGTGGCCAGTGTGCTATCCGAGGGGTTACTGTTTGGCCTCAGCGGGTCGATGTTTTTCCCACTTTCGTTGTGAAGTTGACGTGTTTTAAGGATACGCCGAATTACGGGTTTCCTGATAGAATGGAATTATGCATGTTAGTTATACTTTGAATGCATGTGATTCGTATTGAGATGTAGGCATGGAAATCACTGTCTCTTCATGGTTAATATATCTCTGCTGTACTTTACACTTGTGGGTGTGTGTGTGGGCAGTGGGGATCGAAGGATCCCTACTGAGTCTTTTCGTTGAGACTCACCCCTGCGGCTTTCAGGTGAGGACTCCAGGCAGACCTAGCGAGGGTTGTGCGGTTGAGTGCTGAGCGTCGTCGACTGTTGTTCCGGGGTATGCCCCGACGTAGTTGTTATCTTTATTTCTGGCCTGTATGTATAATCATTTCTTTTATGTTGGAGTATGTAATTATTTGCTGTATCGAGTCGCATTGTAATAACTTTTAATTTCTGCATTTTCCTTTCAATTCAATGCGATGTGAATGTTTAGCTTAGTTGATTATTTATTTCCCAGACTAACTTAGATCCTGATTTGGTTCTAAATTAATGATTCGGTACCCATTTAGTAATCGGATTCCCCGATTATAGGGTGGCGGGTCGTTACAGTTGGTATCAGAGCATTCGGTCTGGCAAATAAATTAATAACTAGGTTAAATGTCATGAGTCCGGCAAATAATTACATTATCCCGTACAGGCACGACGGTAGTATAGGCTTTAGGATTCTAACTAGAACTTTTCAATTTTGTGTTTGTAGGCGATTAGATGGCTCCTAGGAAGAGGGTGCCAGTTATTCGAGAGCGGGGAGATGTCCCTAGTGGTTCTGAGGCCGGTAGGCCGAGTGTAGAGCAGTTCATGGAGGCTATGATGGATACAATGGCTAGATATCAGACCCGAGACCCTAGTGAGAGTTCTAGTGCTCGGGGTGGGTCTACGGCTATACTGGAGAGATTCCTGAAGCTGAGGCCACCTCACTTCACCGGTCGTCCCGACCCTGATGAGGCCGTTTACTGGCTTAGGGAGATAGAGAAGACTTTCGATACCATGGATTGTGCAGCAGTTGAGAAGACTCCGTTAGCTACCTTCATGTTGAAGGATAGCGCCTATGATTGGTGGACCTCCTTGAAGAGTTTGTCTTATGAGGATAGGAGTCTCAGGGAGATTTCTTGGGAGACTTTTGTGAAGGAATTCAATGCGCAGTATTTTCCTAGACATGTCCAGAGGGCCAAGGAGAGGGAATTTATGGAGCTGACTCAGGGGAGTATGACAGTACTCGAGTACCAGGCGAAGTTTGTTTCGCTTGGGAGGTTTGTGCCCTTCATCTCGGGGGACGAGGAGCGACGTACTGAGAGATTTGTGGATGGGCTGAGGCTCAGTCTGAGGAACTTTGTGGCATCTCACTGTTGTAAAGACTTGGCATCAGCAGTTAGGAGTGCAGCAGTAGTGGAGGCACAGCTGAATCAGTCAGCCCAGGAGAGAGGACTGACTGCTCAGGGACCAGCTCGTGGCAGGGGTAAGGCAGCGGCAGTGGCCCCTTCGTCCGGATCGGGATCGTCGTCACTCGGCTCCCGATTCAGGAGATTCTTCCGAGGCGGTGGCAGCAGTAGTGGCAGCAGTGGTAGTAGCAGACCCAGGCAGGATCAGCAGAGCCAGTCGGTGTCCAACGCCCAGCAGGAGCTAGCTCAGAGGCTTCCAGCAGTTTGTCAGCACTGTGGTGGTACTCATGGTGGGACTCAGTGTCCTGCTTTCTCTGGGAGATGCTATACTTGTGGCCAGCAGGGCCACGTGGCGAGGTTTTGCCCGCAGGGGCGTGGCCAGAGGCAAGGGCCAGCTGATCAGAAGAAGCCGAGGACCCAAGGGAGAGTGCTGGCTATCACCAGGAAGGAGGTTCGTGCGTCCAACTTGGTGGAAGGTACACTTTCTGTCCTTAGGAACTCTGCACATGTGTTGATTGATTCGGGTGCTTCGCATTCTTTCATTTCTGAGCAGTTCATAGATATTCTTTCTACACCTATTGATGAGCTAGCTGATGGATTGATGGAAGAGGTTCCTTCTGGGGATTTCATGTTATCTTATAATTGTTTGAGGGATGTTCCCTTGACCATTGAGGGCCATGAGTTAACCGCCCAGTTGGTTGTGCTTGCCATTTGTGATTTTGATATCATCCTGGGCATGGATTGGTTGGAAGCTTACTATACTGAGGTGGACTGCCACAGGAAGAGGGTGCGCTTCTCTATTCCGGACATCCCGACCTTCTACTTCCAAGGTATTAGGCTCTCTTCTCGAGGTATTCTTATTTCTGCCTTTAAGGCTCGGAGGTTGCTTGCTAGTGGTTGTGAGGCCTTCCTTGCCTCTGTTGTTGTTTCCGATGTCCGTGACTGTCCCAGTCCTTGGGAGGTGCCTGTAGTGTGCGACTTTGCAGATGTGTTTCCTGAGGAGTTGCCTGGCCTTCCTCCTCAGCGAGAGGTCGAGTTTACCATTGAGCTTGCACCGAGTACGGCGCCTTTGTCTAAGGCCCCGTATCGGATGGCGCCAGCCGAACTCGCTGAGTTGAAGGCGCAGTTGCAGGAGTTGCTAGATAAGGGTTTCATTCGTCCTAGCACTTCTCCGTGGGGTGCTCCAGTCCTATTTGTCAGGAAGAAGGATGGTTCTCTGAGATTGTGCATTGATTATAGGCAGCTGAACCAAGTGACGATAAAGAACAAATACCCGCTTCCTAGGATCGATGATTTGATGGATCAGCTGCAGTCTGCGACGGTGTTTTCCAAGATTGACCTGAGATCTGGATATTATCAGATGAGGATCCGTGATGTTGATGTCAGTAAGACGGCTTTCAGGACTCGGTATGGACATTATGAGTTTTTGGTTATGCCCTTCGGCTTGACCAATGCTCCGGTAGCCTTTATGGATTTGATGAACCGAGTCTTTAGGGCCTATCTGGATTAGTTTGTGGTGGTATTCGTCGATGATATTTTGATATATTCTTCTTCTGAGGAAGAGCACGCCACTCATCTTCGAGTGGTGTTGCAGGTCCTAAGGGAGCACCAACTCTATGCCAAGTTCAGCAAGTGCGAATTCTGGCTAGACAAGGTACACTTCCTTGGGCATGTCATCTCTGGCGAGGGCATCGCAGTGGATCCAGCCAAGATTGAGGCAGTGATGGATTGGAGCAGGCCAACTTCAGTGACTGAGATCAGGAGCTTCTTTGGGCTTGCCGGTTATTACAGGCGGTTTGTTCAGGGGTTTTCTTCGATAGCGGCCCCCTTATCGAGGTTGACTCGAAAGGGAGTTCGTTTTGTCTGGACCGAGGAATGTGAACGGAGTTTCACTGAGTTAAAGACTCGCCTCACTTCGGCCCCAGTGTTAGTGCTTCCATCTGGGTCAGGTGGGTTTGTGGTTTACTCGGACGCGTCCCGTCGAGGTTTGGGCGCAGTTCTAATGCAGCATGGCAGGGTAGTGGCTTATGCTTCTCGATAGCTGAAGAAGCATGAAGAGAACTATCCTACCCATGATTTGGAGCTGGCAGCTGTAGTATTTGCACTTAAGATTTGGAGACATTACTTGTATGGTGAGAAATTTCAGGTCTTTACAGATCACAAGAGCCTGAAGTATGTGTTCACTCAGAGAGACCTGAATTTGAGGCAGCGAAGGTGGATGGAGTTTATTAAGGATTATGACCTTGACCTTTCTTATCATCCGGGCAAGGCAAATGTAGTGGCAGACGCCTTGAGTCGGAAGACGGTCATGTCATACCTTATGATTCGAGAATGGAAATTATTTGAACAGGTTGTGGAATCTTCCTTTCGGGTACCACGTGAGGATGATAGACCCGTGTTGGCCAGCTTGACTGTGAGACCAGCAGTGTACCATGCTGTGATTGAGGCTCAGAGGGCAGATGTAGAATTACCGCAGATTCTCCAGAGACCAGAGGTGGAATTGTGGGATGACGACACAGTCAGGTTCAGAGGTAGACTTTATGTTCCGGCCGAAGAAGACATACGTAAGAGTGTCCTTGATGAGGCGCACCGTTCCAGATATGCAGTGCATCCCGGGACAACCAAAATGTATCAGTGTTTGAGGAGGCACTTCTGGTGGCCTGGTATGAAGAATGATGTGGCTGAGTATGTGGCTAGGTGCATGACTTGTCAGCAGGTTAAAGCCGAGCATCAGAGACCTGGAGGGTTGCTGCAGCCCTTGCCGATTCCGGAATGGAAATGGGAACACGTGACTATGGACTTTGTGATGGGATTACCTACATCCCTTGGCAGGAGAGACGCTATCTGGGTCGTTGTTGATCGGCTGACCAAGTCGGCACACTTCCTAGCTATTAGGAAGGACTGGTCAGTCGATAAGTTGGCCAAGTTGTTTGTAGATCGGATCATCTCTCTGCACGGGGTACCTTTGTCCATCGTATCAGATCGGGATCCGAGGTTTACTTCCAGGTTCTGGAAGAGTTTTCAGAATGCCTTGGGTACTCAGTTGGCTTTCAGTTCGGCATACCATCCCGAGACTGATGGGCAGTCGGAGAGGACCATACAGACTCTAGAGGATATGCTCCGGGCATGTTGTCTAGACTGGGGAGGTTCTTGGGAGCAGCATTTGTCTACGGTAGAGTTTGCCTACAACAACAGTTATCATTCCAGTATCGGCATGGCGCCTTACGAGGCTTTGTACGGGCGACCGTGTCGATCTCCTCTGTGTTGGTCCGAGATTGGTGAGAGGCAGGTTGCAGGGCCTGAGTTAGTTCAGCAGTGTACTGAGGTTGCCAGGATGGTACGGCAGAGGTTGACCGCAGCTCAGAGTAGACAGAAGAGTTATGTTGATATCCGGAGGAGACCGCTTGAGTTTGAGGTGGGAGACCACGTGTTTCTCCGAATCTCACCCTCCAAGGGTGTGATGAGATTCGGGAAGCGAGGCAAGCTGAGTCCGCGATATATTGGACCTTTTCCCATTCTTGCTCGGATTGGGGAAACTGCGTATCAGCTGGCCTTGCCGCCCAGTCTTGCAGGGGTACACGATGTGTTCCATGTTTCTTTGCTGAGAAAATATGTTCAGGATCCATCCCACGTCTTGGATTTTTCAGAGTTGGAGATTACTGAGAACTTGACTTTTCCAGAGTTTCCAGTTCGTATTGAGGATCGCAGGGAGCAAGTCCTTCGGAACAAGATTGTACCTTCGGTCAAGGTGATTTGGCAGTACCGCTCCGGGGGCGAGGCAACCTGGGAGCGTGAGGACGAGATGCGGGAGCAGTTTCCTTACCTCTTCTCGTAAGTTATCTTGTGAACTTGTATCTCTATGTTTTGACCTAGTTAATTCTAACAGGCAATTTCGGGGGCGAAATTCTTTTAAAGGGGGGAGAATGTAAGGACTGAGGCTTTCGGATCTGGTTTTCGGGGTTGGACCCTGTAGTTCAGGCTCCAGTGGGGCTGAGACTCTATGTTGTTTCGCGTCGAGCCCACGAGACGCGGTTTAAACGGCGTCCAGCAATGCAGACGCGTTTTAACCTGTGCCACGTGGGCTGGCTCTGGGCCGCGAGAGTACGGCCCTGACATGTCGTCTGAACGACGTCCATGAGGCACGACGCCTTTCAAACTCTGACTCTGCGTTGTCAGAGTACGGCGCCAGTCTTGTCAACTGAACGGCGTCTTTCATGGAAGACGCGTTTCAGACCTATGTCAGAGCCCTGCAAAGTGTTGTCAGAGCAGCCGTCACATCGACTGATAGGCGTCCGTACATCTCGACGCGTTTCAGCCAGTCTCTGGTTAACCCCGCGAGCCCTCTTTCTTTCCCTCATTTTCTCCTCCTTCTCCCTTTCTCTCCTTCCTTCCGGTGACTCCGGCAACGACCCTTCCTCCTCCCTCTTTTCCTCCCACCACTTCGTCCTTCCCTCCACTCCAACACTTCCCTACCTCTCACCTCTACCACCACCACTTCCTTCGCGGCGTTCCATTCTCCGGACGGCGGCCGACGTCCCGGCGGAGTGGCGGCGTCCTCGAGGGTACTGGCGGCGGTCTGCGGTGCGGCGGGTCGGAGGCACGGAGCTTGGAGGAGTTCAAGAACCGGTAGGGTGACGGTTCCCGCAGTGTTGTATTCTAAACCATGTGTTTCCCCGTTTAAAGCATGTTGTGGATCGGTGGTTTTGGGGTAGAATGAGCATGTTAGGGGGCTTTCCCTTGATGGGAATGGGAGTTTCTATGGATATGGATTCATGATACTTTGGTTTACCCTCTTTCTCCTCTGTTTTTGGGGTTTTGAGGGGTTGGAAAGGGAGCCTTTGGGCAGGAGACAGAGCCTGGTTTCTGGTGCTAAAAGACGTCGTGCATGGATGACGCCTTTCAGAAGGGCGTCGGACCATCATGACGCCTTTTAGACAGAAATCATCCCGCTGAGGCTCTGTCGGTTCAGGGATTCTGGCACTGAAAGACGTCATGGGTGGGCGACGCGGTTTAGAATAGCGTCGAGCCAGCATGACGCCTTTTAAGGCAGAAATCCCTCGATTAAGGTTTTCTGGTAATTCCGGATTTCTGTGCTAAACGGCGTCTGAGGATGTTGACACCTTTTAAAAAGGCGACCGCTGGTGTCGACGCCTTTTAGGCCAGATTCTGAGGCCGGTATTTCATGAACCAGTTTAGGGTGCTTGAATGGCGTCGGCCTTGGGCGACGCGATTCAAGACAGAATCACACTAATCCATGCCAGTAAAATGTGTTTACACTGCTAGATAGTCGGTTAATGCATACTGTTAGTATACTCAATGTGATGAACTCTTCGTGACCGGATGTCACTGCGTTGGGTGTCGTGCGACCGTGGACTTCTTCCGTGGCCGGATCGCACCGTGTTGTGTTTTCTGTTTCGGTGGACCTAGAGTGACAGTTGTAGCGTTCTACACCCTGTGTCGGTGCGGAGGGACACAGCACTGACGGGAGCAGTGGCGGGGTGACGCCTAGTGGAGAGGGTCACCTGGTGAACCCCGGGGTTAGCTAGCTTGTACCGGTGTCGGAGAGGTACCTTTGGAGTGTCACTCGTGTGGGGGAAGGAGTAACTACCTGAGCCAGTTGGGCCGGAGTAGCCAGCATGCTATCCGAGGGGTTACTGTTTGGTCTCAGCGGGCCGGTGTTTGCTGAGGGAAGGAGTGACCGCCGAGGTGGCCAGTGTGCTATCCGAGGGGTTACTATTTGATCTCAGCGGGTCGATGTTTTTCCCACTTTCGTTGTGAAGTTGACGTGTTTTAAGGATACGCCGAATTACGGGTTTCCTGATAGAATGGAATTATGCATGTTAGTTATACTTTGAATGCATGTGATTCGTATTGAGATGTAGGCATGGAAATCACTGTCTTTTCATGGCTAATATATCTCTGCTGTACTTTACACTTGTGGGTGTGTGTGTAGGCAGTGGGGATCGAAGGATCCCTACTGAGTCTTTTCCTTGAGACTCACCCCTGTGGCTTTCAGGTGAGGACTCCAGGCAGACCTAGCGGGGGTTGTGCGGCTGAGTGCTGAGCGTCGTCGACTGTTGTTCCGGGGTATGCCCCGACGTAGTTGTTATCTTTATTTCTGGCCTGTATGTATAATCATTTCTTTTCTGTTGGAGTATGTAATTATTTGCTGTATCGAATCGCATTGTAATAACTTTTAATTTCTGCATTTTCCTTTCAATTCAATGCGATGTGAATGTTTAGCTTAGTTGATTATTTATTTCCCAGACTTACTTAGATCCTGGTTTGGTTCCAAATTAATGATTCGGTACCCATTTAGTAATCGGATTCCCCGATTATAGGGTGGCGGGTCGTTACACCGAGACTATCTCGGATTACTACACAAGCGTAAAGATAGTTGTAAATCAATTACGAAGAAATGGCGAGGCTACATCAGATGTTCGTGTGGTGGAGAAGCTACTACGGTCACTTGATTCTAAGTTTGACCATATAGTAGTGGCTATTGAAGAATCCAAAGATTTGGATACCATGTCCGTCGAGCAACTCATTGGGTCCTTAGAGGCCCATGAACATAGGCTTCTCAAGAAGAAGAAGGAGGCCTTGGAGCAAGCACTTGCCGCCAAACTTTCTCTCAAAGAAGGAAAAGGTGAAGGCAAGAATCAAAGAGGATGTGGTCGTGATCGTGGTGGTCGTGGCCGCGGTGGAAGAGGAGGACGAGGCACCTCCTATGAAGAGAAGTGAAGCACTTCTACAAACTCCACAAGAGGCCGTGGTAGAGGCCGTGGTGATTCATATAGAAAGCCAAGGTATGGAAAATCTCAAGTTGAATGTTACAACTGTCATAGACGTGGGCATTATGCAAGTAAATGTTGGCGTGATTCCACTAACAATGATGATAAGAAGGCTAATCATGTTGAGAAGCAAAATGAAGATGAAGAACTATTTGTCTTGTTGGCATACAAAGGAGAAGAGAAGGACAATCAAGAAGCATAGTATCTTGACTTCGGAGCAAGGAATCACATGAGTGGACAAAGAGAGATCTTCACAAATTTTGATGAGACAGTTGGTGGCCAAGTTACCTTTGGTAATTCCTCCAAAATAGCAATCAAGGGAAAATATAACATCTTGATTCGTTCAAAGAATGGAAATTATCAATTGATTTCCGATGTTTATTATGTTCCGGGGATGAAAGATAATATTTTGAGTTTGGGACAACTCTTAGAGAAAGGCTATGATATTCGCTTGAAAGATCATGGTCTTTCAATAAGAGATAAAAGAAACAACTTGATTGCTAGAGTTGTTATGCAAAAGAATAGAATGTTTGTTTTGAATATTCAAAGTGAAGTTACAAAGTCCTTGAAAGCATATTTTAAAGATCTCTCTTGGTTATGGCACTTGAGATATGGGCATTTTAACTTTGCTAGTTTGAAGTTTTTGTCTAAGCAAAAGTTGGTGAAAGGATTGTCTCATATTGATCATTCGGATGAGTTATGCGAAGGTTGTATTCTTGGCAAGCATCATAGAAAGAATTTTCCAAAAGAAGCAACAAAAAAGACAAATGGACCACTCCAACTCATTCACACCGATGTATATGGGCCAATTTCTCCAACATCATTAGGTAAGAATAGATATTTTCTTACCTTTATAGATGATTTTATTAGAAAGACATGGGTGTATTTTCTTAAAGAAAAATCCAAAGTGTTTGATATTTTCAAGAAGTTCCAGGTGTTTGAAGAAAAGCAAAGTGGTTGCTACATCAAAGCCATGAGATCGGATGGAGGTGGAGAATTCACATCAAAGTCCTTTGAAACATTTTGTGAAGAGCATGGGATTCATCGTCCATTAACGGCTCCATGTTCACCACATCAAAATGGAGTCGCGGAGATAAGAAATCAGACCATTCTCAATATGGCCCGAAGTATGTTGAAGTGCAAAAATATGCCGAAAGAGTTTTGGGCGGAGGCCGTGGCTTGTGCGGTTTATTTGTTGAATAGATGTCCCACAAAAGGTTTGGAAAGCATGACACCACATGAAGCATGGTATGGAGAGAAGCTGGATGTTTCTCATTTAAAGGTGTTTGGAAGTGTAGCCTATGTACATGTACCGGATCAAAGGAGAACCAAGTTAGATGACAAAAACAAAAGGTATATCTTTCTTGGTTATGATCCACGTACTAAAGGCTATAAGTTGTTTGATACTTCTAATGAAAAAGTTGATGTCAATGATGATGTGATTTTTGATGAAGAAGATACTTGGAATTGGAGTACCAATAAAACTAGTGATGAGATGAGACCACTAGTTGATGAAGATGAAGATGCACATGAAGAACCTCATTTGCCTCAGTCGCCACCACCTTTGCCACCTTTGTCTCCACATGGTGGTGGATCTCCATCATCATTTTCATCGTCGAGAGGAAATTCAAGACCAAGAAAGATGAGATCTCTTGATGAGATCTACAATGTAACTGAAAATCAAAATGATCTAACCCTCTTTTATCTTTTTGCAGATTGTGAGCCTCTAACATTTGATAATGCAGTAAAAAATAAAAGGTGGAGAGATGCTATGGATGAAGAAATCTAATCAATAGAGAAGAACAATACATGGGAATTGGCGGTTCTTCCAAAAGGCAAAAAGACAATTGGTGTGAAGTGGGTGTACAAAATGAAGAAAAATGTCAAAGGATAAGTTGAAAAATACAAAGCAAGATTGGTAGCCAAATGATACCAACAAAAGGCCGGAATTGATTATGATGAAGTATTTACTCCCGTTGCCCGTTTGGAAACTATTCGTTTGATTATTGCTTTAGCAGCTCAAAATCATTAGAGTATTTTTCAAATGGATGTTAAATAGGTATTCTTGAATGGTTTTCTTAATGAAGAAGTTTATATTGATCAACCTTTGGGTTATGTGAAGAAAGGACACGAAGGAAAAGTTCTAAGGGTCAAGAAGGTGCTCAATGGTTTGAAGTAAGCACCAAAAGTATGGAATAGTAGAATTGACAATTATTTTTTACAAAATAATTTTGTCAAATGTCCTTATGAGCATGCACTTTACTTGAAGATACATGAAAATGGAGACATATTGCTTGTTTGTTTGTATGTAGATGATTTGATCTTTACAGGAAATAATCTACATATGTTCAAAGAATTCAAGGAATGCATGATTCAAGAATTTGAAATGACATATATTGGCCTTATGTCCTATTTTCTTGACATTGAAGTAAAGCAAACAATTGAAGGTATTTTCATATCCCAAGAAGGTTATGCACAAGAAATTCTCAAGAAGTTCGATATGGAAGATTGCAATCTGGTCAACACTCCTGTAGAAAGTGACATCAAATTGTCAAAGCATGAAGAAGGTGAAGTGATTGATTCAACTTTATTCAAGAGTTTGATTGGAAGCCTTAGATATTTGACATGCACAAGGCCAGATATTTTATATGGTGTTGGTTTAGTGAGCCGATATATGGAAGAATCAAAGTCAACACATTTCAAAACCGCAAAGAGAACTTCGGTACATCAAAGGTACTATTTATCATGGATTATTTTATTCATCATCCAAGGAATTTGATCTTGTAGGCTACTCCGATAGTGATTGGGGAGGTGACATTGATGAAAGGAAGAGCACCACTAGATTTGTATTCTTCTTAGGAAGAACGACATTCACTTGGTTTTCTAAGAAGCAACCTATTGTTACACTTTCTACTTGTGAAGTGGAGTATGTAACATTATCATCCGGAGTGTGTCATGCACTGTGGTTGAGAAATTTACTCAAGAATCTTCATGTTAATCAAAGAGAGCCTACAAAAATACTTGTTGATAACAAGTCGACAATTGCCTTAGCCAAGAATCCGGTCTATCATGAAAGGAGCAAGCACATTGATACAAGATTTCATTTCATTCGGGAGCATGTGAAGAACAAAGAGATTGAACTTATTTTTGTCAAATCTCAAGATCAACTTGCGGATATTTTTACAAAGCCTTTAAAGTTTGATGTCTTCTCCAAATTGAAGAAATTACTTGTAATGCTTGATGGAAGAGAATTAAGTTTACAAGGGGGTGTTGTGAAATAAACTTAATTTCATGGGGATCTCCTTATAATTATATAAGGAGTTTCTTATGTTATGAGTTAGAGAGAAAATAATGGGTCCTTTATTATTTAGAGGTTATGGTATCTTTTGGGTTTCTCTTATAACTCTTGTAATCTTCATTTGAGTTAAGAATGCAAGAGAGGTGGAGAGTCATGTAATGGTCATTAATAGGAGTTGAAGAGTCTTTTGTAACCACTCAAGTGTAACTCCCATGCATGTAATGGGGAGATTTTCGTGCTCCACCTTGGAGCCTTAGTTAGTGGGAGTCTAAAAGTCATTTTAGGAAAGTTATCCATCTAGAAAGCTCATGTAAAGTCTATATATACATGTGGCTAGTTGTTTTCATGTAAGAAGTCACATATGATTAATAGAATATCCACTTTTTGAGGTCTTCTTCAACTTTTGTGTTTTCTACCTTCTCTACATATTTCCACCACAATTCCCCCTTCTGTGAGTAAGAGCCCACCATTAGCTTCCAACACACCCGACGTCATACCTGCAGACTGTGAGATTGGAGAAGGACATGTCAGAGCCTTACCTGGTGCATGGGCATCCCTGTCCAGACGATTTAAACACAGAGAATGCTGACCGTCTTCAGCAGGAGCATTAGGAATTGTCGTATGAGGAGTCGGTGCCCAGGTATTAGGAGGCAGGATACAAGTCTGCGACATCACCTGTCCATGCAAATATGAGGGTGGCATCTCCTGCGCATCTTGTGGGGTGTTCACGGCCTCCTTCAGCGTAATATCAACATGTGCATCATGCGGCTTCAACACATCCGCTGATCGCAAATTATTAGGGACTTCAGAGGATAAATAAAGGGCCTCGAAGGCGTTGGCAGTAGAAACGAGCTGAGGTTCCTTTGGGACCCATCTAAGGTTAGATCTCCCCTGGCCAGTCATGACCTTCTTGAGCTTCTCTGAGGCATCTTTGGCCAGAGGCGCAGGAGGGCATAGCATTGAAACTGTCGTCGGCCATGGCCACATAACTTTCCAGCTAAGAGTTAGTGGGAGGATTAAAGTCACCAGACTAGTGCATGGGGTCCTGGGGACCTCCCTTCTTGGGTGCACGACGACACTCAGAAGCTTGGTGCCCTAAAAGCCGACAAATGGTGCAATAGTGGGGGATAGAAGGATACCTAATTTCCTTATAATAACTTGTATGCCCCATGCTGATCTAGACTCTCGAAGGCTTGGGCTTGAGAACGTCCAGTTCGACGCAGGCACGCGCGGATGAAGTGTTGGTGGTCTATGCGGTGCGCCAGAGCTATTTGAAGCACACGCCCTATACTGCCGGTGATAGACCTAACACACGCTTCATGGAAAAGGTAAGGCTTCAAGGCAGAAAATTCGATCCACACAGGGACTACAGTTGGTTCCGTCCCACACTCAAAGTCAGCAGTCCACTTTAGAAACCGAAAAGGATACCCCTTGATGAATAGTTGTTCACGAAGTAGGAACGTCAAGTAGTCGTCCTCAACCGTGCAACGTTTCAGAAGATGCCTATTGTCCAAGGCGCTGATAACGAACTATTGTTGAAGATTAAGCCTTTGTGAGTGAAGCTCCTTGATTCCTGAAACGGAGGTCGGCCATATGGAGTTTTCCCCACAAAAGCAAATCGGAAAGGGACCAGAGCAGCTGCGATTTCTTCAGGAGAAAAGAAGACTACCGGTTCCCCCAAATCTGTGAAAGCAGGTGGGTGAACCTGGATACCCACCGATAGAAATATCTTGGTCTCCTTCAAGACCTGGGCGAAGGACTTTGAACCAGGCTGGTTTCTCCACGCCGGTGCAGTAGGAGGCTTGAACGTAGTCTGCATAGAGGAGTCTCCCGCGAGAGGCTGATGCTCAGATGCTTGCATACATGCCAGAGGAGGCGAAGAACAGCAGGGCGGTGGCTAGTCAGGAGGTGGATGGGGGTTGTGCAGTGGGGAAGGGGGCCGGCCACCCTCCTCAAGGCTGGCCATAGCCAGAACTTCTCTCTCTAGAATCTTAGAGAGAGAAAAAAACCTAATCTCCTAATTATCAATCTTCAAGTGAAGTTGACCATCTAAGGTCTGACAGTTGACCATACCCTAGGTCGACTCGAGAGCATTCTGTGAATGAAGGATTATAGCTACGCGGTAACTGTGGACGGATAAGTTTCATGAATGAGTTGTTGAACCCTATTATCTTATGGGATCATGCGGTGTTATTTGGCACCCAATTTGATCGGAAGTTCGACCGAATTTATATGAGATGTTAATTCGATTAAGTAATTAATTAAATATTAGATATTAATTAATTACTATAAGTCAACAATTTGTTATTAGACTTAACAAGCTAAAAATCGGACTGGTTAATAGGCCTAAAGGGTCACATGGAAATTGATTATCAGTCTATGGTACTTAAGTGGGATTTATATTAATTCGAAGACTTTTATGAAAAGTCGCACTGACTTAATATACATACGGGCTGTTAAGAAATCCTAGGCCAAGTTCTAGGAGTTCTCAAGGCTGGCCATCCCCCTCTCTCTCTCCTCCTTGTCTGGGCGCCCCTCTCGGTGCGTCGGGTGCCTCCCGTGTCCGTCGCGCGCAATTCTCGAAACTCAGGAATTCTTCGTCCGCGAGTTTTGGACGTCATTGGGGCGAGGGACTTTCAACGAGCGAGCTGATCTGGACGAGGGAGCGAGGATGAACCATTGCGGAGGATCGCGTGGATACCGCTGAAGGCTGGATGCTTGTGCAGCTAGTAGCATCGCCTCGACAGAACCGACACGGTCACGGATTCGTATCCGTACACAGTGATGTGATCACAATCCGATTTTTCCATTCACGGTTTTCGTTTCGAAACAGATGTGCGGGCATCGGGCAAGATTTTATTTTTGTTTCCGCTGCGTTCTTCGCGTCCCGCCCAGATCCCAACATGCAATGTATCCCCACTTTTTTGGCCTAGTTTTCCTGTAAAAAAATATTTTTGTTAGAAAATAACAATACAAATGGACCCCACTTAAGCTTACATAGACCAATGGAGGAGAGTCATGCAGAACATCCTCGCCTTGTGATCCATGCCATGTCATCGCCACTTCGTGCCTCATCATTACATGTGGACGAATCAAAGACAGTCAAAGCCCCAACCAACATGATGCTGCCATCTAAGCTAGGCCCATTTTCAAGGTCCATTCATAGGCTATCACTTGGCATGTTTTCATTGGCCGTGAAACACTATAAAGTCTACCCTATACCTCCTTTGCAATGGGTTGAAACTTACTCGAAAAACCTGCAATACACAACTCTTTCACTCTCTTCTGCAAGGTACTTAAGGGAGGCGATCATCGCCACATATAAGCAACCCACTCACATGTTGTCGCCATGAATAGTGACTATCGCAATGAATAGTTCGTCATCGCAATGAATAGTGAATTCATAGTGTCGTTGAAAACTCAATACTTGTTACTACGATACATAAGCACTGTACTGCTGCCTTGTGTCACTACCTGTTTGCGGTGTCTATCTGGGACAGTCATCATAAGGGGTGAATAGTGCCCAGGAAAGTGTGTCATGCACATGTATGACAAAACAAGCAAATCAATATGGGTTTTTAACTGTGATGACATTTTGAGACATTAAGACCTAAACTCGGGGCCGCAATAGTGCCCTTCAGTCGTGCCTCCACATGCATGCTATCGTGATGAATAGTAACTTGATATGCATATCATGCACAATCTCATTGAAACAATGAAATAACACGTGTTGACAAGGCATGGTCCCAATCGGAACTGACAAGGGTTGGGCAGCATATAAGTATCGTACCTTGATAAGCGTATTGCATTCCTCTTCCCTATATATGCAACTCCAATCACAATCCAATAGTTTGGGATCAATTCAACTCGTCTCGAGACCCACCAATGGCACATGAATAGTTTGCCTCAGTAGGCATGATGTAAACCTTTTCATAAAATGAAGATCTTAATATCAATCTAATCATCTTAACAGACTTGACTCGCCTCGAAATTCATTGACGACACATAAATGTGCATCTCAATAAGTGTGCCATGCGCGCTTGCACTAATTCAGGCAAAACAACATATTCTTTCAAATGCAGTGATGGTATATGGCATTTAGGTTCGACCCTTCATCAACTGCATGACCCCTAATAGTGCCTTCAGTTGCATGCCACATTAACGAATAGTACCTCGAGATGCGCACTATGTACGATCTTGATCATATTAACAAACGAAGTATGTAAGGCATGACCCCTAATTGGTACTCGACACTTAATGGTGCCTCAATGTGCATGTCGTGTCGGTGAGTAGTGACCTGACATATCTGCAATGCACAATCTTGTTCGAATTGGCAAATGGTGTGTGTTGACGAGAACTGACTTTAACTGGGGTTTGATAAGGATCAAATGGTGCAAATAGTGCACCTTGATAAGTGCACACTTCTTTTTCAAATAAATAGGTCAAATCATGTCTGATCATAATCAAATTTGTAAGGTTGACATAACCCAAATCGTGACTCCCATGTGGCACATAAATAGTGCCAATGAATAGTACTGCTGAATAGTGCTAATGAATAGTGCATGTGAATAGTACTTGTGCACAATGCCTTCTTATAATGTAGGAGATTGGCAAGGCGCACAAAGTGTGCTACATTGTGCTTTCCAAACGATGCGCTTGTGCAATATGATATCATTTCATATGTTCAAAATGGTCACTACCAATCATTTTGATACTATACCATATGGGCAAGGAATAAAACAAGAGTGAGTGAGGAAAATAGCACTACATGGTAGCATTTAAATGTAGAAAAAATGTTAGAGAAATAAAAGGGTTTTCCTTCCATAATCGGATGTAATTAATGCCCGTTAGTGGACCGGTGGAAAGAGTGCGAATTTAAAAGAACCTAGATAACTCTTTCCATGGGTGAGTCAACATATTAATCAAATGTTTTCATGTTTCATAGGCCCGACTCTGAGTTGAAACTCCAAAACAAAATTTTACGACACAATTGTTTGTCATCCAAAAAAATGCAATACCCAACAAATGGTGGGAAATCATGGTTCCCAAAAAACAAAAACCAAACACCAAACAAAACAAAATCAAATTAAAAATAATCAGTCGTATCAAAAACGACTATCAACAAATGGCAACTCTACTGAGACTCTTTCCCTTCCATCTTCTTGTCGAAAGAAATGTTCCACTTCCTATGCTGCTAATCATCTTTGCTTGTGCTCGCAGTGATCTCATCTCACCTTGTCATCTTCGGCCCGCAAGTGGTGTCTAGCCACCTTAAGCATGGATATGTAGCTACGCCGATCACCTTTGGGAGCTTCATGCTAGTAGTTAGCTCTCCCTATTTCTTAGGGGTTGTGTCAGCCCAACAATCAATTGCATTACCTACTGAAGATAACGGCTTAAGCAACTGCGATAAGTACAACAGTAGGACTAATGTTTGGGTTTCTTATTCCTACAAGCCAATATATCCACCTCTCTTACGTCTGCACTTCTGAGAATGGCCTTTCTATCCTTAAGGCTACCGGTGCTCATGCTTTAACTTTCCATGCCTATGAAAACTTATATGCTGCATATCTATACAAATATATGTATGACAATGATGATACAATTCTCTGAAGGACCAAGAACTCCTTTGCTCCAAGCCGTATGACCCACTCACAGGGAATGGATATCTTTAATGCTTTAGTTATCAGTGTAGATACTCAAGCCTTCTTTGGTCACAGGAAAAATTATGTTTCAGATAAAAGTCATAAACATCATCCAACATCTAGGAGGGCTGTGATCATGGCAAATCTGCACGTCCACCTAAATAAACGAGACCATATAATAATCTCAAAAGGTCAACTTATGGCAAGTCTCTTCACATACAACAGATTTCTCAAAAGGTCAACTTATGGCAAGTCTCTTCACATACAACATATTCTTTATATCATCAAAAATGCACCAAGATGGGCCAAAAGTTATGCCTTGCCATGCCCAGAAATATCATAAGCCTGCACACAATGGAGAGGACAAGAAGAATAAAGGAAACAAGCGACCTAACACGGTCAAAGAAAGAATCTTCATACGAAGAGGGTTTAGGTGACCAAAGAAGATCCTTGCCAAAGCAGGTAGAAGTAGGCAAGCCCCACCAAGCCAACTACATTGTCCAGCAAACACCATCTCTGCCAATGGGCCAGTGCAGGAAGAACTTGAAAAGTAGGGGTGTTTATAAAGAGAAGAGGCACTCCCTTCACCAACCTCTGCTTGTGGAGTTCATAGTAATTCCACAAAATTCACAAGATCTGTCATCCAAATTTGAGGAGGATCATATATGAAATAGATAGTACACTTCAACTGTTTACACCTGCTATTCTATCGGCACAAATCTTTACCAAAATTTGCTGGAAAATCCAAAAGAAATGGCTGCTATTGCAAGACGACCTTGGCCAACAACAACCATTAAGGCAACGTGCTGGGGAACACATATCAAAAGGCCAGCATAATAACGAGCTTGCTCCTCGGGACCAACAACAACGTCAACCTCCTCAGTAGCAACCATTGGAGGCACCACGTCAGCAACATGAAGACCACTCCAAGATGGAGAAGAACTCAATAAATCATACCTAACATCTTCTCCATCTCGTTGAGTCAAAGTCTCAGAAACCTTTGGTCGGTTCTTTCTCTTAAAAGAAGGAGGATGCAACTTGTTGAACTGTTCCATCATAAGGGTCGCCTTAAGCCTATGAGATTAAACCTAAGTTTAAGTCTACAAAGCTTGCACAAGTCTCTAAAAAGTCTACATGAACCCACTAAATTAAAGTTTGGCAATAACATTTACGTTATTCTTGCAGCCTTCACAGTTTTAAGGATATAAGAATTGAAAAAAAAAGAGAGACCACTTTCTAAATGCGACCTTAGAAACATATCAACAACAAAAGTTCGTAGATTTTTTAAATAAAAGTTTTTTTTTAGAAATGCAATTGTTATTCAAGTAAAAGTTCATTAGAATACTGGTCCAAAAATATGATCTACTCCTCTATACTAGTAAGGTGGTCACTATCAACGTCGTTCACTGTCAAAAAGATAATGAACTAAAAATTGATTTTAATAATTCTTATTGGTGGGATTCTAGAAAGGTTCAACTTGGAAGAAGCGTTGGATATAATTTAGCCCTTAACAAATTTGACCGTAGGGTAGGATCCCTCTGTTGTTCATGGCCATCTAACATTTCCTCATTAATTTCATCGATCTCATCTACGTTCAGCTGTCCACGCACATTGCAACAAGTGTAAGCCATTGTTCTATTGTCTTGTAGAGTATGAAGCTTGAAGTAAATTAATCGAAACGTCAATTAGAAGCCATTGGACATATATATGGCTCATTTCAGTATCTTGAACATCATGTAATGCATAAAGATTTTGTTTAGGGCCATGCCTCGAGGATACAAACTGCCGTTGCCATCTGTGTGACTAGGCAACAGAAGGTAAACCTCAAGAGGGACATAAAAACAGCAGCACTTGTCTTCCCTTCCCCTCGCCGGGGAGTACTTCTCAGTTCCGATTAGGCATGGCCTTGGGCATAGGGGGGCCGTAGCACGCCTCCTGGCACGCGCGATCGCAGTTGGTCTGGGTGCTATACCGCAGCTTCATGCACTCGATCATGCACGCAACCATGCACGTGTACTCTTGCGCCTGCCCATTCTCCACCGCGGCCACCAACACTAGCACCGCCACCAGGATAGCTGCGACTGTCCTCTGGCTCGCCATGCCTTCTTCCCTTGCCTCACCTCCTCGTTGCTGTGAGGAGCCTGGTGGGCTTGGGATGTGTATGTACGAGAAGGGAACTGAGGAGGGGGCCGGGTGGGATGGGAAGAGGTGGGAAGGGAAGGGGAGTATTTATATATAACAGAGCCTGTCTGTTGAGAGGTGTAGTTTAGGATCAGCTGCATGGGAGAAAGAGAGGAAGGCAGCAGGGTTATGACCCGGCAAACGAGGGTCTCCTGGTTAAAGATAGGGTTGTGTGCTCTAAATTTGATGAGGCAGTAACGGTCTTTTTCTGTTCTATTCATGGTCTCAACCCCCTATATATGGTGTGTGGTTTGTAGAGCAATGCCAGCAAAGGAACAGGGGGTTTTATACGCGTGGAAGGAGCTGGTGCTGATTGCTTCTTTGGGCACGTGGAAGCCAACAACAACCATTAAGGCAACGTGCTGGGGAACACATATCAAAAGGCCAGCATAATAACGAGCTTTCTCCTCGGGACCAACAACAACGTCAACCTCCTCAGTAGCAACCACCGGAGGCACCACGTCAGCAACATGAAGACCACTCCAAGATGGAGAAGAACTCAATACCATTAGAGAGGATGGTCAGCAAGACCTACCTCAAGATTGGCTGGACCCTGGCCAAAGTTCAATACGAACTCTTGAAGAAGAGGTTGCGTTCCTCAGAATTATGACCTGAACTATGATGCCAAATTGGCTCGACATGGGCCAAGCTGCCTCCGCACCTCAACAACTTTAGCAACCCGAACTAGCACTAGCCACCAATCCTCCAACTTAATCTGAACATGCACCTGCAATCCAAAGATCAGTGCGGTGTCATTAAGATCAGCTGATTTCTTCATCGACCGGGGGCACCACAGCCTCTCGAAATGATTTGATAGAACACATTGTGCATACATAAAAAATGGACTAAGTCTTTAATGACAACTTTGTAGAGTGTGCAACTATTAAGTGTTATGATCGAGATTTTATAAAGCCCAATAAGCACGTTAGGCAAATGGACTAAGTCTATTAATCAAGTAGAAAATAGTTTATTAGTTAATTAGGCCCATTAGCTTTAGATATCCTATTAGGAGAATTAAGCAATTTATGGAGTTAAAAAGACAATAAATATTGCAAAAAGCATAACTTATGATCCGAGTGTCCAAATGATGTGAAATCTAGACCACTGGTTAGGTATTTAAGTGAACTTCAATTTTTATCAAGATGACTTTTCCTCATTTGGATGTTTAGAGGGTCGTGTTTGCAAAATACCATCGGCATGTTAAATTTAGAAATAAATCAGATAATGGCGGTTGTGTCCTGTGGTTAGGGTTTGAAGGTCTCTAAGTGGGCTTCTAGAGCCGAGCATAATGACTTCTTCTCCATGTACCTACTATACTTTGGACAAACAAGGCAAGCGAAAGTCTTCATTGTATCAAAAGGAAACGTGTTCATCATAACAATCGAAGAATTAAGTTTCAGCCATGATGTAGATGAGCTCCAAAACATACAAGTGGGTAATAGCAAGTTTACCTAAGTAGTGTCCTCTTGAAAACGGCAAAACATACAAGTGGGGAATAGCAAGTTTACTTAAGTAGTGTCCTCGTGAAAAGGGCTAGCTTATATTGTATCCATTGTTGTAGAATTTGTTGAGTACATAAACATTGGCTTTATTTAAGTGAAGGATCAATATTCCCAAGCTAACCTATCTCCTAAATAAACATAAATGTTTTTCTTTTAACTATATTAGATGGTGCTTACCGTCATCTAGCTTCAGTGGAATAATCTATCTCGCTTTTTCTAAAATTGCAACTTTCTACTTACACTAGACCTTGCTACCAAAAAAGAAAAGCAATTAACTCAAAAAAATTCCATCAAAAAGTACATGTACACTCTACAAGAATTGAACCACCCGCATTGCTTGTTCCAAGTTTAGTGCCACCAATATCTATTAGAGAAGCAATATAAGATGTGAAAGTAGTTCAAGTGTGCCTTCATCATTGTTCTCAATTTGAAACTCAACTGTGCCAAGTCTTTGAAGATATTCCACTTTTGCTACAACTCCTTTCCTTAGACAGAATTTTGTTACTCAATGATTTATACTCTATCTGATTAAATTTTCTTATTCAATGATTTACTTCCTATTTTGTTAGAGGATCAATTTTGACATAGTACTAATTTGAGCAGCAATTAGGCCACGCCTGGTCAAAGGTGAACCCATACCATTTCACTAGCATTGACTTTGCACAACATCTTCAAGTTCAACACAAGGGTACCTTATTTGACTATCATTAATTTGGTACCTAGTGGGAATACCAACAAACTAGTCTCATTGCATTCTCATCACCTTATTATTATGTGTTTTCATATCTTATAAGTACAAATAAAATGTTATCACTTACAAGGAGAGTGTGGTATGTGTCCGAACTTGAGTTGTCATATTTAAGTTCAATAAAATGTAATTGATTTTTGTCTTGATTATACCTAATGAATCTCTAATATAATTTGTGATTTGTGATCAATGGAGATAGGCCATCTAAAATGTAGCGGTTGAGAAGGGGGTTGGTTCAAGGAGCATGATCTTGCTTTCTGCTGAATTTTCATGA
The DNA here is from genome assembly GCA_030544215.1 of Zantedeschia hybrid cultivar. Lineage (NCBI taxonomy): Eukaryota > Viridiplantae > Streptophyta > Magnoliopsida > Alismatales > Araceae > Zantedeschia > Zantedeschia hybrid cultivar. Next base: position 21,510,194 of record JARZZO010000009.1, read on the forward strand.
TTCCCCTTTTGTTTGTAGGTTCCAAATCATCACCATCATTTGAGAAGGAGGCCATAATGTTGGGGTACATGGCATGGGGTATGCTAGTTTCTTCTCTTTTTTATAAAATGATCTAAAAGAGTCTCATAATATCTTGTGCATGTGTTTTGGCCTATGTCTTCATTTGGTATAAATGTGCGCCTCCTAGTCCAATACATGGATTTGATAATAATTATAAACAATGACATAACAAAAATAAGAAATCCAACTACCTTATATAGTTCACATTTCTTATGCCCTCCCACTCCTTCACTTTTAGTCTACCTCATAAATAGTTACATGTAGGTTGAATTTAATATGATAAAAAAAGTTTTGACATAAATCTTCTTAAGTTTTGAATATGGTAACAACAAATTTGGTTAAACAAGCAAACGATAGTAAAAGGAAACTGCAAAATACATAAAACTTTTCTCTATCGAGATGTAAAAAATTAACCTCGTGTACAATAGGTACAATAATGTGCAGATACTATTTGTGATATATATAATTGCATAAATGCCATGACTCCAGAGACTTAGGCAATTGATATGTGTCTTTATTTAGAATTAGATCTGCTGGACCACAAAATGAACAGATTTTTGGTATGTTTTCACGTGAGTGGTGATATTCTCTCATCACTTCAGTCGGTGTTCCTATTGTTCCTGATGTAGCCGAGGCTATTATGACCGGATTCCGAGGTTGGAATCCGGTATTGGGATCCGAAGCTGGATCGGATCGGAGAAGAGGCCCGACGGGGATCCGGAATGCGGTGAAGGCGGAGACGTGACCGCAGATCCGAAGCCGAGGGTCGTCCGGTGGGATGTGGGCTAGCCTTTGAAAGGCGCGGCCGAAGTCCCTCCAGTTGAAGGGTAGCCGGTGCGGAGCCGAGACACCTTCAGGCGAGGAGGACCAGCCAGCGAATGGCGTCGAGACCGGAGGAAGAAGCCCGAGGTCGGCGGCCAAGACCGACTCGGAAAGGTCGGCGAAGATTCAAACCGAGTCCCTGCAGGAGGGAAAGAAGAAGAAGAACCAGTTAGTAGGAGTCCCGGGCTTCGGCCCTTAGGAACCCCCTCCGACGGTTAAGTTAGCTTCTGAAGATGATTCGATTCAAAAGTCAAAGAGGTGGAAGAAGTAGCTTTAATGCTTTTTGGACTGTAGTCCTTAAGGGTCACGAAGACATACCTTTGGTAATAAATAGCGGTGTATTTATAGCGGAGGATAGAGGATGCTTAACGGTGGTAGCCGATATAAGACTATGTTCTGGGTTTATTGGTAAACCGCCATAGTGCCTAACCCTCCTACCGGAGTGGGCCAGATACGGCTATTGGGCCGAAGGGGGTTGGGCCGCTGATGGGCCGAAGCCTACTGGGCCGAGGGCTGCTGAGCTGCTAACAGGCCGAAGGCTATTGGGCCGCTGACGGGCCAAAGAGCACAGGACTGCTTACTGGGCCGAGGATCGCTGGGGCGCTAACGGGCCGAAGGCTGCCAGGGGGCCTTTTACTGCTGCTGATGGGCTGATCATAACGTTGGGCCTACTTTAATGGGCCGAATCGAATTCTGCCTCATCACATAGCCCCCCACTCTTGTCTTCCTCAGATTTATGAGATGGCGAGAGTATAGTCCGAAGCCTTCCTGGGGGAATAACGTGACAGTCGCTATCCGAAGCTTTCTGCTTTGTTATGAAGAGAAAACGCCCTCAGTCGTCCGAGGGTCAGTAGCCATTAGTCTCGTCTTTGTTCGGGATGTAGTGACGAATGCCTTCGTCCTCAATTGCGAAGGGATGAGTCTTCTGGCTATGTGAGGCCTGACAAATGGACGGGACAGACGTCGAGTTATCCGTCAAAACGGTCGCGTCGTGAAAAAACACAGGACACTCGTCACGCATCCGGCCGCTCCGTTAAAAACACAAAAGGATCCCGGCCGTACGCAGATCGCAGGTCACCTCGGCTCTCTGCCCGAGGCCTTACTCGGATTGCCGCCTCTTCCTTTCTTGGCATGCGGATCGGAACACGTGGCGGGCATCCGAGTGATCAGCCGAAGGGTCGGACCGCTTTCGGCCATTGATTATCTTTCCTCGATCCCGCAGTCAGACCGTTATCGTTGCCGAAGGACGGTGCACATGGCGTGCCTCTGAGAGAGGCGAGGTTGATGAGGGAGAGGATCCTGGCCGTTGATTTCGGCGGGGTTTTCAACTTAGCCTATAAATCAGACCCCTCCCCAGGGCACTGTTTCGCTCCCTTCTTCCTACGCCTGCGTTTTCCTGCAACCATCCGAGCCTTCCTGCTTCTCCGGCGAAGAACGGGCCATTGAAGGTGCTTCCGAGCACGCTGTCTGTCGCTGGGAGCTCTCCATTGCCTGGAGTTGTTGCCGGGAAAGTTTCCATTGCTCGAGAGGCGGTGGGCAATTAAGGAGATCTTATTTGAGGGTAAGCCTCAATTTTTCTTCCTCTGCTCCGTGATCCATGTCCCGTAGTTCTCCTTCGGCTGATAGTAGTTCTTCGGCTGAAGGTTATTCTTGTTCGTCTCAGCCTTCTGAATCCTCCTTGTCATCTCCCCTCTCTTCGAACTCCCTTGCTTCTCTTATGGCGGATGAGGCCGAATCGTCTGGCGCCGAGGAGGCCGAAGTGGTTCTCGTCGCGGGCCAGGCTTCTTCCTCCGGCCGACGTCAGGCCGAGACTGCTTCGGAGGTGGCCTGCGTTCTTGATGACGATGGGGTTAAGTACCTTGCCTCCTACTATCAACTCCCATCGTGGATGATCCCCTATCGGCCCGGTATGAACACTAGGGCCAATTCTCCTCGTCCAGGTAGCTTTTCCATTTATGAGGAAAGCTTCCGGGCGGGTTTTCGCCTTCCCCTTTCCACCTTCGTAATCAATCTCTTGTGCTTCTACGAGTTAGCCCCGTCTCAATTTTTCCCTAACTCCTGGCGCACAGTTTATGCCTTCTTGGTTGTGCTTGCCTACATCGAGGTTACCCATTCGGTTAACATCTTTCGTTATCTCTTCAAGATACAGCGGCAGGGGAGATCCGAGTGGTACTGTTTCATCCCTCGCCTCGGCCGGGGTATCTTTTCCGGGAAGCCCTCGTCCATTCATGGTTGGAAGAGGAGCTTCATCTTGGTCTCTCTCCCGGAGAAGGAGAAGAGTGTGTGGCCCTTCCCTACTGAGTTGGCACTACTGGCTGAAGGCCTCTCCGATCCGCCTTCTCTTAACCCTGATCAGCTTCATATCGTGAGCCTCATAGAAGCCGCGGCTCCGTACAATATAGCGGAGCTTTTCAACGAAATAGAGCAGCTCGTACAGGCTGGGGCGTGGCCGGATCCGACGAAGGATCCTCTGCGGGCCTCTCCTTATCTTCCTCCCGAGGAGGTCCCGGGGGAGACTGAAGGAGCTGCCGAGGTCGCGTCTCCGGCCGAAGCTCCTCCGACCGAAGAGGGTGCTGAGGCTTCGACTGAGGGTAAGTCGGTCTTGAATCGTGGAGTTGCGCGCTGTAAGTCATTAACCCCTCTCTCTTCTGTTTGCAGCCATGTCTGGGATTCGAGGTCTCCTCAGTCGGATGGCCCAGCAGTCCGGCCGATCTCAATCGTCCCGACCGCAGGCGGCGGGAGGGGCCGAACGAGGCGTGGCTCCGAGTGCTCGGGCCGCGATAACGACAACGGCTTCCGTCGAGGGCCGCGCTGCTGCTGCTGCTCTCGAAAGAGAGAGAAAAGGCAAGTCGGTTGTCCGAAGGGGCGGCCGACTATCGAAGCGGGGCCAGGTGGATGAGCCCGGTGAAATAGAGCCTGCCTCGGCAGCTAAGAGGCCAACCGCTGCCTGAGGGGCCCCGCTCTCGTTGCCTCCCGAAGCGCCGAGGGGAGATTCTCCTTCGGCCGCGACGGCGGGTGCAGAAGACCTTGGAGGTATCGGGTCGCAGGCATCTCGCGAACATGAGCACTAGCTATGGGTCCCGGACCTAAGGATTTATATGGACGAGAGTCTGGAGGACCCTCGGACGTGCCTGCGCCTGCTTCGAGGCTTGACCCTCCCGACGGCCGAGGACGAGCTGAAGGAGCTGTCCGCGAATGAATTGGCGTCGCTGAGTGACCGACTGTCGGTCCAGGTAAAAGACTTCTTTATGCGCCTCGGTCTAATATTTCCCTTGGCTTGTTTCGGGGTTGCTGATTTTTGTTTGCTTTTGGCTATAGGCCGCGGTCACGTGTGGTAGCTTGATTCGCCGTCAGGTGGCCATCCATCAAAAGCTTCGGGACGCCGACCAGGCATCGGACCAGTCGGCTTCTGGCGGGGGCGCCCCGGCGCGATGTGGTTTTGAGGCCAGCGTCGACTGGCTTCTGGAGGTAAATGCCTGGATGCGGGTTGAGCTGGAGGAGCAGAAGGAGGCGATTCGCGCTTCCTCCGAGGCCAAGTCGAAGGCCGAGTGGGAGAAGGAGAAGGCCGAGAGGGAGCTGGAAGCGTTCCAGGCCGAAATTAAGGCTCTTAAGGCCGAGATCCAGGACAAGGACGCCCAGCGGGTCACGGATCGCCGCTACCATGCCGAGGAGATGTCTGCTCTGAGGCTAGACCTGGAGGCTAAGGCCGAAGAGGCTGCTCGCACAGCCGTAGCTAGCTATAAGGCTGGCCCAGATTATGCCGAGGAGATAATCTAGGCCCAGCTTTTAGCGGCTTCATCCATATTCAGTATAGGGCTGGCCGCAGCCCAAAAGGCGTTCCGGCCGTAGACCTGACCGACATCGTCCTTCCGACGGACGAGGAAGGCGAAGAGCTCTTATCTTTGTGGAAGGAGCTTAAGGCTGAAAGAGCTTCGGCCTCGGTGGAAGGCGACGCGGCCGTTCCTGATGAGGCAGCTCCTGTCGATGCCGCCCCTGCCGAGGCCGTTCAGGTCGATGATTCTGCCTCCCCATCTCCTGGCCAGAGCCCTGTTGATGTGGATGGTGAGAACACCGAAGGCTAATACGGGGGCTTGTCCCGGTTTTTGTTTTTTCTGTCGAAAGACTGCGGCCAGATGTACGGCCGATTTTGTACTATGTTTTTCATGTATATAAAAAGTACTTTGCTTCTTCTTTGCGTTCTGAATGGATGACCGAGTCTGGTTCTTCTTGTGCCCGAGACCTTATTGTTGTTTAGATGCGGCTCGTACGGCCGAAGCCTAATCCAGATTCGGATATGGATTTGGAGAATAATGTCGCTCCCGATACGGTTTGCGTGGCCGAGGCCACTACCGATACGGTTTATACTGACTTAGAGAGAATACCATGCTGCTCCCGATACGGTTTGCATGGCCGAAGCCACTCCCGGTACGGTTTACATGGACTTAGAGGGAATACCATGCCGCTCCCGATACGGTTTGCATGGCCGAAGCCACTCTCGGTACGGTTTACACGGACTTAGAGAGAATACCATGCCGCTCCCGATACGGTTTGCATGGCCGAAGCCACTCCCGGTACGGTTTACACGGACTTAAAGAGGGAATACCATGCCGCTCCCGATACAATTTGCATGGCCGAAGCCACTCCCGGTACGGTTTACACGGACTTAGAGAAAATACCATGCCGCTCCCGATACGGTTTGCATGGCCGAAGCCACTCCCGGTACGGTTTACACAGACTTAAGAGGGAATACCATGCCGCTCCCGATACGGTTGGCATGGCCGAAGCCACTCTCGGTACGGTTTACACGGACTTAAGAGGGAATACCATGCCGCTCCCGATACGGTTTGCATGGCCGAAGCCACTCCCGGTACGGTTTACACGGACTTAGAGAATACCATGCCGCTCCCGATACGGTTTTCATAGCCGAAGCCACTCCCGGTACGGTTTACACGGACTTGGAGGGAATACCATGCCGCTCCCGATACGGTTTGCATGGCCGAAGCCACTCCCGGTACGGTTTACACGGACTTAAGAGGGAATACCATGCCGCTCCCGATACGGTTTGCATGGCCGAAGCCACTCCTGGTACGGTTTACACGGACTTAAGAGGGAATACCATGCCGCTCCCGATACGGTTTGCATGGCCGAAGCCACTCCCGGTACGGTTTACACGGACTTAGAGAGAATACCACATATGGCATCTTAAAAGAAGGAGAAATTTATTTATGCCTTCCGGCTAAATTCCGGGGGTAGTAACTTACATGAAATAACGCCGAAGGCGCCCCACATTCCAGGTGTGAGGGAGAGGTTGGCCCGAAAGGGTTTCCAACCGTTAAGCCCCTCGTCGAATTACCTCCCTTACGCGATATGGTCCTTCCCAGTTGGGGGAAAGCTTCCCTGCGGCTTCGGCTGGTTTAGATGCATGAGCATTTCTCAACACGAGGCTCCCGGTTTCAAAGCTTAGGGGCTTCACTCGAGTGCTGTGGTATCTGGCCATGCGCTGCTGATAAGCTGCTAGCCGAATGCGAGCTTTATCTCTGGTTTCTTCTATGAGATCAAGATGATCCTTTAAGGCTTCCCCATTGGCTTGTTGATCATAAGTAAGGACTCTCTGAGAGGGAAGGCCGATTTCGACAGGAATAACGGCTTCTATCCTATAAGCCATGCGAAACGAGGTGTCGCTGGTTGGGGTTCGGCTTGTAGTCCGATACGCCCAGAGAACACTTGGTAGCTCTTCCACCCATCGGCCTTTGGCTTCGCCGAGGCGAGTCTTCAATCCTTGTAGCAGACTTCGGTTAGTGACCTCGACCTGGCCGTTTGCCCGGGGGTGTGCTACTGAAGTAAACTTCTGGAGAATGCCGAAGCTGGCGCAGTTGTCATTGAACCGACGGCTGTCGATTTGTTTGCCGTTGTCTGAGATGATGGCCCGGGGGATGCCGTACCGGCAGATGATGGACTTCCACACGAAGTTCCACGCATTGCTATCGGTTATGGACGTGAGGGGGTCGGCTTCTACCCATTTAGTGAAGTAATCTACTGCTACGATAAGGAACTTCCTTTGGCCGGTGGCGACGGGAAAGGGCCCTAGGAGGTCGATTCCCCATTGGGCGAAAGGCCAGGGGTCGGATAAAGGGGTTAGAAGGATTGATGACTGGTGGATGAGGGAACTGAACCTCTGGCATTGATCGCAGCGACGGACGAGGGCAGTTGCATCCTCTCGGAGCGTCGGCCACCAGTATCCCTGCCTTAGAAGCTTGTGAGCCAGGGCCCTTCCTCCCGCATGTGCTCCGCATACCCCTTCATGCACCTCTTGCGTGGCGTAGTCAGCTTCGGCCGGGCCGAGGCATCGCAAGAGTGGTCGGCCGAAGGACTTTTTATATAACAGCCCGTCCAAAAGAAGGAAGTGAGATGAACGCTGCCGAATATATTTTGCTTCCTTTGGATCGGGCGGGACTTCTCCTTGGAGGAGGAAAGTGACTAGGGGAGTCATCCAGGTCTTGGTCTCGGCTTCGGTCACTCGCATGACCTCGGACTCTTTGAGGCTTGGCTCGGCGAGTTCTTCTACAAGAATCATCCGGCCTCCTCCCCCGTCCTGAGTCGATGCTAGCCGGGAGAGAGCATCGGCTCGAGCATTCTCGGCTCTTGGGATCCGCACGATTTCATAGGAATTGAATTGGGCGAGGATCTTGCGAGTTACCTGGGGATAAGATGCCACTATCGCATCCCGTGCCTCGTATTCTCCAGAAACATGACTGGCAATTAGCTGAGAATCGCTAAAAGCCTTTATGTTCCGGACACCAAGATTTCTAGCGGCCCGGAGGCCGGAGATAAGAGCTTCATACTCGGCGGCATTATTGGTGGCAGGAAAGGAGAAGCGTAGCGCATACTCCGTGATGATCCCTTCGGGAGATGCCAAGATCCATCCGGCGCCGCTGCCCGTAGAGCATGCGGAGCCGTCTACATAGAGCTGCCATTCATCCGCCGGCGTGAAAGCCGAAGTATCCTCGGCTTCGGATGTGTCGACCTTCGGCTAAGGCGCTGAGGGAGCTTCAGGAGTGAGCTCGGCAATAAAATTGGCTAACGCCTGAGCTTTTATCGCTACCCGAGGCGCATAGGAAACGTCGAACTCTCCCAGTTCAATTGCCCATTTCGCCAGTCTGCCGGACACCTCCGGCCGAGAGAGGACCTGCTTCAAAGGCTGATCGGTGAGGACCTTTATCGAGTGGGCGAGGAAGTAAGGCCGGAGCCTCCTCGCAGATGAGACGAGGGCTAAAGCTAGCTTCTCAAGAGCAAGATATCGAAGCTCTGCTCCTTGGAGGGCTCGGCTTATATAGTAGACAAGCTTCTGGACGCCGTCTTGCTCCCGGACGAGGACGGCGCTGATAGCTGTCTCAGATACCGCGAGGTAGAGGAACAGTGGCTCTCCGTGGACCGGCTTGGACAGGATGGGAACCTTGGAGAGATAGACCTTCAGTTGTTTGAAGGCCGTCTGGCACTCGTCTGTCTAGGAGAAGCTATTGGCCTTCTTTAACAGCTTAAAGAAGGGAAAGCAGTAGTCCGCCGCTCTAGACATGAAGTGGCTTAAGGCGGCAATCCTTCCGTTTAGATTTTGAACCTCTCGGAGGTTAGCCGGAGGGCGCATCTGAATGATGGCCGAAACCTTTGCGGGGTTAGCTTCCACCCCTCGGTGAGTGACCATATAGCCGAGGAACTTCCCGGAGGCTACTCCGAAGGCGCATTTAGTTGGATTTAGCTTCATTTTGTATTGCCGTAAGGCGGAAAATGTTTCGGCTAAGTCGGTCAGATGGTCCGCAGCGACGCGGCTCTTTACCAGCATATCGTCGATGTAGACTTCCATGTTGCGGCCAAGCTGTGGGGAGAATATTTTGTTGACGAGGCGCTGATATGTCATGCCAGCGTTCTTCAGGCCGAAGGGCATCCGAGTATAACAATACAGATCGAGATCAGTCGTGAAGCTGGTCTTGCTTTCATCGTCCGGATGCATTCGCATCTGATGGTAGCTTGAATAGGCGTCGAGGAAGCTCAGAAGCTCGTGGCCGGAGGTCGCATCCACCACCTGATCTATCCGAGGTAGCGGGAAGCTATCCATCGGATAGGCTTTGTTAAGGTTGGTGAAGTCCACGCACATTCGCCATTTGCCATCTTTCTTGGGCACCATTACTACATTGGCGATCCAGTCCGGGTGGTGTACCTCTCGGAGGTGTCCGGCGTCCAGCCCCTTTTGAACTTCGGCTTGAATGACGGCTCTCCTTTCCTGATTGAAGGTACGCCGCTTCTTCTTGACCGGGGGCTGGTTGGGATCGGTGTGTAGCCGATGCTCTGTTATTTCCGGGTCAACCCCGGGCATATCGGTTGGAGACCAGGCGAAGACGTCGAGATTCTTTTTCAGGAACTCGGTGAGTCTTTCTGCTTCAATTTTCTCTAGGCCGGAGCCTATCATAAGGGTTCGTCCCTCGCCTCCCGGAACCGGGATGGCGACGAGCTCTTCTTCCGGGGACGCTTCGGCTGAAGATTCGATCGATAGGGATTCAGCCGTAGCTTTTCCCTTGACCGAAATCATGTAACATTGCCGAGCTGCCTCTTGATTCCCCTTGGCTTCGCCTATTCCATGACTGGTATGGAATTTTAGCTTCTGATGAAAAGACGAAGGCACAGCTCCGATCCCGTCGATTAGCCTTCGGCCAAAGATGGCGTTGTAAGCTGAATCGATTTTTACAACGGCAAAATCCGTTTCTACGGTTAATTGCCGGGGAGCGGAACCTATAGTTACGGGGAGCCGGACAATGCCCTCTACTCAGCAGGGCGAGCCGTTAAAATCGAATAGGGGACCCCGGTGAGGCTTCATATTAGCCTCATTCAATCCCATTTTTACAAAGCAATCATAAAATAATATGTTTGGAGCGCTTCCATTATCAACAAAAATACGATGAACATCGTAATTGTTTATTACGGCATTCACAACGAGGGCGTCGTCGTGAGGGACCTGAATATCAGTCAGATCCTCTGAGCCGAAGGTAATGTCTTCTTGGTGGGGCCGCTTCGACTCGACGTCAACCGTCGCTATTGTTGCGGAGCTGTGTTGACGGCGCCTTGATCCTTCTCCCGGCCCACCGGATATCATCATGATAGACCCAGCGCTAGGTCTTTGATGAGATGTTTCCACCGGAGCCGAGGTAATCTTTGGCGGAGGAGCAGCTTCCTTCTCCGGGGGTTGTTGCGGCCTGGTCGTCTCAGGGACGTCCCGGTTCCGCTGTTGCTGAGGCTGCTCTTGTCAGTACTGCGGCAGTCTGCCCTCCCTGATAAGGCGGTCGATCTCCTCCCGAAGGTGCCGGCATTCGTCAGTTGAATGGCCGATCTCCCGATGATACTCACAATATTTGTTGGGGTCCCTTCGGCGAAGATCAGTTTTGATGCGCTCTGGCCGCCGGAGCATGCCCTTCACCTCCATAAGCATTCGGGAAGGGGGAGCGGGTAGCGGCAGGTACCGCGGCTGCGGATCCCGTCGCTTTTCTCGGTCCCACTCCTCCCTGCAATATCGCTTATGGGAGGGTTCTTGATCTTCAGGTCGAGGGCGGACCACCTGGGGGGCAGGCGCCGATACTACTTCGGCTGCACCTTTGCCTTTGGACATCATCAGGGCCTCCTGGTTGATATATTTGTGGGCCCAGGCTACGAGGTCCTGGAAGGTAGGGGGATGGTGTTTCCCAATAGAGCCGAGAAGCCCTTCATCCCGGCACCTGCTGATTACGGCCGAAACCGCAATCGAGCTGTCGAGGTTTGGGATTTGGGCGGCTTCGGTCCGGAATTTAGTGAAATATTCCTAGAGGGTCTCGGCGGGGCCTTGCCGAATGGCTAGTAGACTGGCGGAAGTCTTACACTACCGGGTGGCGTCATAAAACTGGTCGATAAATAATTGGCCCAACTGGACTAGGGAGTGGATGGAGTTGGGGCCAATGTCTCAAACCAGGTTAGGGCAGTCTTCTCAAGGGTGAGGGGGAAGAGACGGCAGCGGACTGCCTCGGCGAACCCTCGGACAGAGAGGTAGGTATTGAACCTCTGGAAGTGGCAGACCGGATCTGTCATTCCGTCGTAGAGGGGGCCTTTCGGCAGTTTGAAGTTAGGAGGTACCTCGGTAGCCAGGAGTTCTGGCGTGAACGGGGTTTGCTCCAGGATGGTGCTGGCAAGGGGCGCTCCGTACGGCCGAGACACCATCTGTTGCATCTCCTTCCTCATCGCCGTCAACCGCCGGTCTACGTCCGGGGCAATTGAGGTGGTAACCGAGTGTCCTCCGGTTCCAGCTGGGCGAAACTCGGACGAAGCATAACCTTGCTCCGTCACCATGCGCTCGGTGCGAGGGACACGGGCAGGCGGTGCCGAAGGCTCGCTACGCACCGTGGTGGTCTCGTCAGGGAAGACCTACGAGGGTGCCGGCCGGAACCTTGTATCTTGGACAGGATAAAATGGGGGAGGCGGCGCTTGTTGAGGGAGCTGGCCCAATAACCCCATATGCTGGGCGATGGCGGATACCATATCTTGTAAGGGCGCTAGAGAGGTAACGGCAGCGGCTAGCGTCGCCATCTGCTGCTGAAGTGCTCCCACCCGGTCGTCTCCAGCAGCGAGGGACTCTGGTATGACAGGCAAAGCCGCGGTTTGAGGTGGGACAGACGGGGCGCTTTCGGAGTGGAGTGGCTGCACTGAGGTAGCCCGCGTCTCTGCTTCGTCTTGCCTGGATCGTCGGGTTACAGGACGATGAGACATGACTCTTTGCTTGATTCCCACAGACGGCGCCACGTGATGTAGTCGAGGCTATCACGATCGGATTCCGAGGCTGGAATCCGGTATTGGGATCCGAAGCTGGATCGGATCGGAGAAGAGGCCCGACGGGGATCCAGAATGCGGTGAAGGCGGAGACGTGCCGCAGATCCGAAGCCGAGGGTCGCCCAGTTGGATGTGGGCTAGCCTTTGAAAGGCGCAGCCGAAGTCCCTCCGGTTGAAGGGTAGCCGGTGCGAAGCCGAGGCACCTTCAGGCGAGGAGGACCAGCCAGCGAATGGCGTCGAGACCGGAGGAAGAAGCTCGAGGTCGGCGGCCGAGACCGACTCGGAAAGGTCGGTGAAGATTCAAACCGAGCCCCTTCAGGAGGGAAAGAAGAAGAAGAACCAGTCAGTAGGAGTCCCGGGCTTCGGCCCTTAGAAACCCCCTCCGACGGTTAAGTTAGCTTCTGAAGATGATTCGATTCAGAAGTCAAAGAGGTAGAAGAAGCAGCTTTGATGCTTTTTGGACTGTAGTCCTTAAGGGTCACGAAGACATACCTTTGGTAATAAATAGCGGTGTATTTATAGCGGAGGATAAAGGATGCTTAACGATGGTAGCCGATATAGGACTATGTTCTGGGTTGATTGGTAAACCGCTATAGTGCCTAACCTTCCCACCGGAGTGGGCCGGATACGGCTATTGGGCCGAAGGGGGTTGGACCGCTGATGGGCCGAAGCCTACTGGGCCGAGGGCTACTGAGCCGCTAACGGGCCGAAGGCTATTGGGCTGCTGACGGGCCAAATAGCACAGGACTGCTTACTGGGCCGAGGACCGCTGGGGCGCTAACGGGCCGAAGGTTGCCAGGAGGCCTTTTACTGCTGCTGCTGGGCTGATCATAGCATTGGACCTGCTTTAATGGACCGAATCGGATTCTGCCTCATCAGTTCCTATTGTATCAAATGAACAGATCTGCTGCATCCCGTCTATCTAGCAGTTTCCTTACTTGTATCAGAAAGCTAGAAAACATGGACAGACGATTCTTTGGACCTCATTTTCCTTACATGTAACGTGGGTGCATGGGATAAGTTCCCAACATTAACCACTCTCCTACAATTTTGCAAAGAAGCCCCTTAACAGGTGTTCTTCTTCTGAAGGGGTAAAGAAATTGGGTAAAATCTAGGGTCACGGTAGCATTGCTCTATAAGTAAGCACCTCTCAACATTAATGATAGATCCACGAGATGCTGACGTCGACTTAATTTTTTGAGCCGACTCATACTTGGCCACCTTGGCCAATGGCAATTGGCCACTGACTTACAAGGGTTATTTTGTTTTGACATAAACAGCATAATGTAAAAAAAAAATATATTTTTTACAATATTTTCAGATGCTTGTTATGATGTAAAATAGTGTAAAACATAATTTGTCTAGGCCTCATGTACCCACTAGGTGGCCCATTCCTTGTTTTTGTGTCCAGGGAAGGCCCATTGTAAATTCAAACAGGAAGATTTAAGCATTCTGTTATTTTATTTTATAAAAAATTAAATAAATATTATTTAATTTCAAAATCATAAAATCGTACTAACTTTAGAGTTGATGATTTTTGAAACTGATAAATTATAGAATTTTACAAGGACGTAAAAATATGAAGCAACCTAGCTCTAACTGGTCGTAACTCCACTGCTCGGCAGCCGTTCATTTTACAAGGACATAAAAATATGGTGTGGGAAAATGAAGAGCAGCATGTGATAATAATATCAATTATTTAGAGAAGCTGAAACGTAAAAGATGGTGAAAATTTAGGAAAGATGGAGGAGGTAAAAACACTATGTTTGGCTTCTCTAACATGTTTTGCGCTTTAATTGCTGCTATGATCTCTAAATATTGTTGGTTCTCCATTTGTTTTAATTGGCCATAATTGGAGGGTTATTTCAAGTCCTCGAGAGGTCTACGTCAAGGAGATCCTATTGCACCTACGTACACTTTTTATCAATATTATAGAGGAAGTGCTCAGTAGAGGCCTCTCCAACATGTTCAATGCAGGATATTTGAAATATTTTCAGGTCAAAAAGTTAATTGCCAGCAAAAGTGCCTTCCTGATGTCTAGAAATGCGCCCTCACGAGCCACTCGGAAGATTGCTGATAATTAAAACTAGCTTTACACTGAAACGTTGCTCTCTATTATTTGGGGGTTCCCCTACACACTGGGAGAAAGAAAGTGTCACACTATAAATTTCCTCTTGACAAAGTTGCTAGCGGATTGGAAGGATGGCAATCTAAGGTTGGGCATCTCAGTTTAATTAAAGCTGTAATCTGTTCAATCCTTATTTACATTGCAGCAACATCAGTAATTCCATGCTCCATCGTTCAAATCATGGAAGGACTATTTGCTAACTTCTTTTGCAATGGTTGCTCTAGTTAACGTCATAGGCATTGGGTGACTGCAAAGTTCTAGTTGATCTTATCAACATTGGTCGCAAGCCGTCATGGAGATTGCTTCTGTGGTTGGTTGGACACTCAGCTCCATTACCTTTAGCTAGTCAATACCTCGGTCGGTGGTTCATTGTTACAGGGAATACATGTTAGGGATTTATGAATACTTGAAGCGGAAGCCATCCCTAACAAAAGAGGAAGACGACGTCGGAGTCGATCCCCACGTGTTGCAAGTCTCGGAAGAACAGCACGAACACCGGACGAGGAGATAGTGTAGCCCTAGCACCTTCTCCACTAGTTTCCTCTCTCTATTTCTCTTGATGCGTATGACCTAATAGGGAGTCACAGGCTTCTTACATAGAGAGGAGGGACCAGTCCCGTTCAAACTATTAATAGATCTCACCTATTACAGGATCCTAATGGGCACTTAATGGGTTAAGCCCAATAACTTTATTCTATTAATTGGATGCCTTATGGTGTGTATGTGTGCAGCCTAGTAAGCACAAGTGGACTACTAATTTAGGTAAAAACCTAGCATTCTCCTATTTGGTCCAACTTGTCTTAAGCACATCAAATCTTCCTTTGAAACATACTTATAGTATAAACATATATATAGTTTCAAAAAGACTCTTGAACATTTGACATCATGGACATACACCTGAAGAGAAAATCACGATATGCGCGTGCACGATAAAACAAAAACTACACACCATTCCAATTAACAGAATCTTAAAGATTCAAGAATAGTAAATCAAATGAAATGGGTCATGGCGGCAAATGCATTCAATTACACACATCCTTCCATGTACCACAATGCCACCAACTTACTATAATTGAACATCAAATATGGAACTGTAGATAAACTCAAATATAATGTTTATCCATTGGTCACCACTTAAACATACAATCTGCTTGTCATAATCTACAACCAACATGTATACAAAATAAATGAAAAAGACATAAAGCAATAGAAGAATCATGATATAAATATGATCACAAAAAACTGAATGTGTCAGATTGAAAAAGTCACAACATATCGAGAGAACTGACAAGACCTATCCGAATCACATGACTACAAAACGTGCTCGCAGGTAGTCCCTTCGTGAGTGGGTCAGCAACCATAAGATCCGTCCCAATATGTTCTATAGACACCTCATGATTCTTCACTCTGTCTCTAAGAGCAAAATACTTAATATCCAAGGCTCTACCACATTTGGACGCCTTATTGTTCTTAGAGAAAAAGACCGCAGCGGAATTGTCACAATATATCCTGATAGGTCTGGAGACGAAATCAATAAATGATAGACCTATGAGCAAATTCCGCAACTAGATGGCCTGTGCACTAGTCTTAAAACAAGCAATGAACTCTGCTGCCATCGTAGAAGCCACTATAATACTTTGCTTCTCACTGCACCATGTGATAGCTCCTCCTGCTAAGAGGAAGATGTAGCCTATCGTGGACTTCCTCGAATCAAGACAGCCGCCAAAATCAGCATAAGAATATGCAATGACCTCTAACTGATCTGGTCTTCTGTATGTGAGCATGAAATCTATTGTGCCTTTAAGATACCGCATGACTTTCTTGGCAGCTTTCCAATGATCCATGCCTGGGTTGCTCTGGTACCTGCTGAGCATACCTACGGTAAAAGCAATATCTAGACGTGTACAAGTCTAAAGGTACATCAAGCTCCCAATGACTGAAGAATATGGGATAGGCTCCATCTGCTTCCTTTCCAAGTCATTTCTGGGGCACTGTAATTCGCTGAATTTATCACCTTTTACAATAGATACTTTATCGGGTGCGCAGGACTGCATGTTGAACCTTTCCAAGACCTTTGAGATATAAGCTTTCTGAGAGAGACTAAGAGTGCCTGAGGGTCTATCTCTAGTGATTTTAATGCCCAAAACATAGTAGGCATCACCCATATCTTTCATCTCAAAGTTCTTAGAAAGGAAAGCTTTAATTTCGTGCAATAAACCAAGATTACTGCTAGCAAGCAAAATGTCATCCACATACAAAAGCAAGACAATGAAATTACTCCCACTGATCTTTAGGTACAAACATTCATCAATAATATTTTTCTTAAACCCAAATGACAGTATGATTTCATTAAACTTTATGAACCATTGGCGGGAGGCTTGCTTAAGTCCGTAAATGGATTTCTTTAATTTACATACCAAGTGTTCTTTCCCTTCAGCACAAAACCCTTGAGGTTGCTCCATATACGCTTCTTTATCTAGGTCTCCATTGAGAAAAGCCGTTTTCACATCCATCTGATGTAACTCTAGGTCAAAATGAGCTACCAACGCCATGACTATTCTGAATGAGAGCTTCTTAGAAACTGGAGAGAATGTCTCATCATAGTCAATGCCTTCCCTTTGAGTGAAACCCTTAGCTACCAATCTGGCCTTATAGCGTTCAACTTTGGCTTTAGAGTCCACTTTAGTTTTGAATATCCATTTACATCCAACAAGTTTGGACCCTTTAGGCAAGTTAACAAGATCCCAGACTTGGTTTTTAGCCATTGAGGCAAGCTTTTCTTTCATGACTTCAAACCAATAGGCAGATTTTTCACTTTTCATGGCTTGTGAAAACGTCACTGGATCATCAATGTCACCTCTGTCTACACTGTCCTCCTATAGGTACACTATGAACTCATTAGATATAACAGGTCTCCTGACTCTTTCAGATCGACACAATGTTGGCCCCTGATCCACCTGAGGAGATAGTTGGTCAACAATTATGACATTTTCTGACTTTGGAGTAACTTGGGGTGGACCAACTGCAACTACTTGCTCTCCTAGGATATCATTCCAAGGAATGAATATGGGAACAACGTTATCAATTGTTACAGGTGTTTCAACCTGATTTTGTAACTCCTCAAAAGAAATCTCTCGAGAAGGTCCACTCCTACTAACTCTGCCATCTTCAAGGAACCTTGCCTTATCTGTTTCTATAATGATGGGAACATGGGATGGACAATAGAATCTACACCACTAGAATCCACTAGTTGTTCTGAGATCAAAAGCCTTTTCCTGTGGATTGTATGGTCTTGCCTCAGTTGCACACCTCCACGTGCGCATATAGCTCACATAAGGTTTCCTACCACACCATAACTCATAGGGAGTCTTAAGCGCAGCCTTCATAGGAACCTTATTCACAATGTGTGCACCTGTCTTAACGGCCTCACCCTACAAGGATAAAGAAAGGGTAGAATGACTCAACATTGCCCTAACCATTTCTTTAAGCGTTCGATTCCTTCTTTTTGCAACCCCATTCTGATATGGGCTGCCAGGAGTAGTGTACTGAGGTACAATACCCTCCTCTTTAAGGAATCTAACTAATAGACCGGGTCTTTGTCCCATCTTAGTATACCTACCATAGCACTCGCCACCTCTATCAGACCTGACTATCTTGATTACTTTTCCTGATTGTTTCTCTACTTCCTTCTTGAAATCCTTAAAAACATTGAAAACATCTGCCTTTTAAAGAAGTAAATAGAGATACATGAATCTAGAATAGTCATCTATAAAGATGACAAAGTACCTCTCACCAGTCAGACAGGGTGAAAAAGGATCACAAATATCAGTGTGTATTATTTCTAAAATTCAAGAACTTCTTGTGTCATCTTTATTAGGCGTGTGTGTTTGCTTTCATTTAATGCAATCAACACATGTCTCAAAGTTAGTGAAATCCAGAGTGTGTAACACTCCTTCTCCTACTAACCTCTTAAGCCTCTCAATGGAGATATGTCCTAATCTCCTATGCCACAATATGGATGAATTTTCATTAACTCTACTACGCTTGTTGCGCAAGTATCGAAGTGTGTAGGGTATTATAAGATTGTTCAATCACATTGTTAAGACACAATTTATACAAACCATCAGATATAGAACCAGTACCAATAATAACAGAATCCTTTATTAATTCAACTGAAGAATTTTCCATATTAACTTGAAAACCTTTTGAATCAAGTCTTGATACTGAAACCAAAATTTCTACTAAAAGATTGTACATAAAAAATGTCTTCTAAATCTAGAACAAATCATGATTCCATAACTATCATATAAATTCCTACGGCCTTGACTTGTGAGCACGTCTTATTTCCTAAAAAGATGCTCCGCTCACCCTCATTCGGAGGCCTTTGAAAAAGGAATCCCTGCATAGAAGTGGCAACATGCACAGTAGAACCTGAGTCAATCCACCATATACTTTTATGAACATTGACTAAATTAGACTCATTGCAAACATAAGATGATATATTACCTTTCTTTTCAAACCTTGCCTTCCTTTTCAGACAATCTTTCTTAACGTGTCCAGGTAATTTGCAGAAGAAGCACTTGTCATTTTTGCCTTTTGACTTATTCTTCTTCTTGTCCTTCTTTTGGACACCCTTCTTCTTTCCTGATCCACTTTTCACTTTATGAGAGGTAAACAAAGCAACATTGTTCCTCTCTCCTCTTAGACACACATGGTCATAAATTCATTGACTGACCATTTAACCTGATGTGTGTTGTAGGAGATCTTAAATGCCTCATATTCACTAGGCAAAGAGTTGAGAATAAAATCGATTAAGAAAGTGTCTGAAATAGTAACTTCCATGGCATTTAGTTGAGTAGAAATATCTCTCATAATCATTATATGCTCTCGAACACTACCATTAGTGTATTTCATTGAGGACAGTTTAGCTATTAAAGTAATGGCTTTGGCCTTATCAGAACTAATGAACTGTTCCTCGATGGCTTTAAGAAATCTACTAGCAGTGGTCTGATCTGGGATAGATCTTTTGATGTTCTGTCCAACATGTCTCTAAAGGAACAGAAGGCAAAGACGATTGGACTTTTCCTATTTTTCATAATGAGTCTGCTGTTCCATTGAACTTTATGGAGTAAGTGGAGTCGGCATAACCTCACGTAAAGTCAAATCTAAGTCCATGCAACCCAAAGCAAACTATACCCTTTGTTTCCATTCAGTGAAATTAGTACCATTAAGATATAGCACACTGGCAGTAAATGGTGCAAACAAAGGAGAAGCAGCTGAAATAAACAAACACATGCTCACATATAAGGCAATGGAACTAATATATTGCAAGTAATGAGGCAAGATTTAAATTGCAAAGTAATTCAATAACTTAAAATGAGCTACTTTATCAAGTCATCCGATAGCTTTATGGACGAACTCCCCAAATTAACTTAAGTGATAAAACTAAAATTTATAAACATTTTGATATCAAGAGAGAGTACCTTTGGGTACATAGCTCTCAAGAATCGTCATGCAGATAAATTTTATTTTATCCTGCTCACGACATGAAAATAAACACTCCTTTAGGAGTTAAATTTATAATCAAGCCAAGAACACAAACATTTGATATCATTTTAATTTCTTAACGAGTATATTTTATTATTCTCCATGCATAAGGCCACTTTGGTGATCTACTTACACACTTTGAATTCTAAAACATTCTCCCCTAATTAAAATGATAACAAATAACCAAACGCTTAATAATGATACTATTTAAAAACTTAATATGGTTAAATTTTATCAATTCTCGTGATTAGTGCCACTTTGGTGGCCAAACTAATCATTTAGAAATCAAAATTTACCACAAAACCATATAATAGCATCAATTAACACTTAATATGAGCAAAAAGGACATAAACACAATAATTATTGCAATCTAAAATGGAGATATTCATGCATAAATAAAAACTGTAAAGAGGACAAAATTATCACAAAAAATATTTCCTAAGTTTACAGCAATAATTATTGATTCATAAACAACCTTAATTATACTTAAAACTTCATTAAAATGGACATTTTACAAGTTTATAGCATGTTGTTACATATATGTCCTTTTCTGTTTGCATAAAAGAAACCAGAATTGCAAACATAGCCAGTTTTGTTTACAGAAATATCCTGAATTGTAAACACGCCATTTTCAGTTTGCAAGAATAACCAGAATAACAAACTAAAACTATTTTTTGTTTGCAGAAATAAACTTAAATTGCAAACAAGTCCGTTTCTATTTGCAGAAATATACAGAATCGCAAACAGATCCTTTTCAGTTTGCAAAAATAACAAGAATTTACAAACATATCCGAAATTATTTGCAAAAATAACCAGTATTGCAAATATATTCGTTTCTGTTTGCAGAATTAAACAGAATTGCAAACAGGTCCTTTGTAATTGTATATGTATCCAGAATGTTTAAAAATTGATCCATTATACTTTAAATATCACTAATGGGCCCAAAACATATTCAAAAAAAAAGGGGCCAAGAATCCAGAACGTAATGGACTCTTGTAGGTTACCCTTAGTGACTTTAAAGAATAAGGATAACTAAAATTAAACGGTTTTAAATCTTAAAGGATATATATATATAATTTTAACATATACAAACGGATACGGATTCGGATCTTAAAGGATTAATGGATTCGGATTGAGTTGGATTAACAGAATCGGGTCAGATACTTAATCGGATACGGATTCGGGTCTTGATAAGATCGAAACAGATCTAGAACCCAAATGAGGATCCGTAACTCATTAACTAAGATCCGTTACGAAATTCTTAAACGGATCCAGATCTTAATAAGATCCTAACGGATTTAATACCCAAAATAAGATCCGAAAACCTTTAATCAAGATCCGTTACGGATCTAAAACCCAACCCAAAATAAAACTTTAAAGTGACCAAATAAACAAACAGGATCCATTAAGACTTCATTGGATCCCTAATTTAAAATATACATTAATGGGGTTAATGGTAATTTATTGTTCATCTTCAACCTCCGTTAGTGAAGAGGAACAACCCCCTCGCCGGCCATAGATCGCCAGAGTCGGCCGGAGTAGGCCGCCAGCAAACCCACTTTTTTTTTTTAAAAAAAAAAACTTCAATGGCAGACCCTGCAAAAGGCCCTCCGGCGCCCCTGCGCAACGCCCGTGTGCGTCCCGCGCAGGGGCGCTGCGCAGAGCCCATGGCCTGCGGCCATGGGCGCCACGCAGCCCGCCCACGCGCCCTGCGCAACGCCTGTGGGCCCGTGCAAGGGCCCAGGGCGCTACGCGTGCGCCCGCGTGGTGCCCAGGCCTACGGCCATGGGTGCTGCATGGCAGTTCCTCCTATTTGCTGACAGAAAGTTCCGGCGAATCCGATTCCTTCACGGCGACGAAGGTCACCGTCGGACAACCAAAAAATAAAATAAAATATTTCATGTTCTTCCCGTTTTTACGTAGATGAAAACAAGAAAAACATCATAAATCGGAGCCCCAAAATCGCCGACACGGGTTCTGATACTACTTGTTAGGGATTTAGGAATACCTAAAGCGGAAGCCATCCCTAATGAAGGAGGAAGACGACGTCGGAGTCGATCCCCACGCGCTGCAAGCCTCGGAAGAACTGCACGAACACCGAACGAGGAGACGGTGTAACCCTAGCACCCTCTCCACTGGTTTCCTCTCTCTATTTCTCTTGATGCGTATGATCTAATAGGGAGTCACAGGCTTCTTATATAGAGAGGAGGGACTAGTCTCATTCAAACTATTAATGGATCACACTCATTACAGGATCCTAATGAGCACTCAATGGATTAAGTCTAATAACTTTATTCTATTAATTGAATGTTTTATAATGTGTATGTGTGCAGCCCAGTAAACACAAGTGGACTACTAATTTAAGTAAAAATCCAACAATTCAATCAAGTTGCCGATGCCCTTGCTAATTATGGTTGTTCAATTACGTCGAATATGGAACTTTACTCATGGAGAGAGCTTCCAAGGAATGCTAGAAGATGTGCTGTGGTTGATGTTGCTGGGATTCCTACCTTCAGAATGGCTTAACCTAGGGCTGTCAATGGATATCCGAATTCCGTTTATCCGACCCGTTTCCGATTCTGTTAACGGATACGGAACCCGTTAAAATCCACCCGTTAAGTTATCGGAAACGGAAACGGGTTTCCGATAATTATCGGAGTCGGAAACGGAAGTAGGTGTTTCCGCATCCGTTAACCTGTTTCCGTTTCCGATAATTTATATATGTTATATATATTATTTTATCAGATATAATATGTACCGTTAGATAAACTTTTTCTCGTATCTAACGGTCAGAAGGAAAACTGCAACCAGCTAACCTAACCCCCCTTTCCCCTACCGTGCGGCCACAGGGAAGACCGGAAGAGTGAGCAGTGAGGTCGGCCACGGCCACCTCCCCGTTGTGCCGGAATCCCCTCAACGTCGCTTTGAGGCCTCCATCCTGCCGCTGGAGTCATCCTCGCCACCCGTCCTCGCCCACCCCGCCGCCAGAGTCGCCGCCGTCCTCCCCCACCACGCCGCCGATGCAGCCGTCCGGGTTCGCCACCTGTCCTCGCCCACCCCGCCGCCAGAGTCGCCGCCGTCCTCCCCCACCACGCCGCCGACGCAGCCGTCCGGGTTCGCCACTGGCACCTATCCTCGCCCACCCCGCCGCCAGAGTCGCCGCCGTCCTCCCCCACCACGCCGCCGACGCAGCCGTCCGGGTTCGCCACCTGTCCTCGCCCACCCCGCCGCCAGAGTCGCCGCCGTCCTCCCCCACCACGCCGCCTACGCAGCCGTCCGGATTTGCCACTGGCACCTGTCCTCGACCACCCCGCCGCCAGAGTCGCCGCCGTCCTCCCCCACCACGCCGCCGACGCAGCCGTCCGGGTTCCTCATGTATGCCATCTTCATTTTCCATACTAACAGCATCAAAGAGGGGCAGAAGCCTCTTTCCTCGAAAACCCACATTGTTGCTCTCATAGTGATCCTTACCAATGGTGTCAAGATCCTCTGTGAAACCATCTTCACTGAATCCATTAATATCGCTGTTGTGGAATTCCTGTTCCCCATCATGCCCGTGTCCATTTTCCTTTGGAAAATGCCGAACAACTACCAAGGAAGTGAGGAACCAATAATATAGCTAAATTTTCTCATTTACCTTCTGCTTAGGGGGTATTGTGGATGCAGCTTGAAGGCATTGTAGAGTACATTTATGAGGGGATAAGTTTCCATTTGCATTCTACCTGGATTGATTTATGAGTGAAAATGAGGAAGTTGTAGACCAGGCATCTCAAGCAAAGTAGACATGATACAGATAAGTTTGGATGTGAACTTGTGACAGGTGTATTGCTGATTTGCTGGTCAAAAAGATGTTTCAATGTTGCATAACTATTGTTCTCCAATAATCTAATTACTTTGTAATAAAATTTTTTAACAATAGGTGATATACAACTGAAAGAGTAATGCACGAATGTGTGGTACATGGATTTGATTTTTAGAATTATACATGTGAAATTTTATTTATGAAAGGGAAGTCTTGATAAGATTTCTGACATGTTTGTTGAGTTTATCCAAAAATGGTAAATATTCACACCTTGATGATGTTTAGTAAAAACCTATTTTCATGTATATTCAATATCATCATGGTCATTTCTAGGGCATGGCGCAGTCAAGTAGTTAGATTGGATCGAACAAGCATTGCATTGTGGATCATAATATACTCTTGGACAGCTCTTAGAATAGCAAGCAATGTAAAGATTTATAGATTTCTCCTTCTAAACTGTCATCAAAGGCACATAATGTGATCGCCCAAGCGATGAGGAAGGCAAGCTGTCCACTGTCGTTAAGTTCAAAAGAGAGAATTCTTGTATTCAGAAATTCTTGTATAGGTAGATAGATAATACATGTTTATGTTCTGAGGCATAAGTTATCATACACATAGGTAGGTCTGATTAATTACTGTAGTGTTAACTTGATTAGTTACTGTAGTGTAGGTCCTCCCGTAAATTTCTTTTTTCTAATAACTCTTGTAATTTGTGCATTGTAGACTGCTGCGGTCATACTCTAGTGTTTGAAAAGTAGCATCATGGCTTCAACAGGAGAAAATTCCACACCGAGGTATATTTTCATACATATAACATAACAAAGAATACAAATATATACTTGTGAGTTGTTTCTTGGTTCATTACAAGACTAGCCTAACTGATAGCCTCTCTAGAAGTTTATAACTTGTTTCATATTTTTTACTATCAGAATGGCTGAAAGTGTTGAAGTAGAGGCTGAAAGTAATGCACAATCCTCATCTCTTGCATCACCTCCTCTTCCTAAACAAAGGAAGTTAAGGTCAGCAGTATGGAAAGATTTTGATAAGATTGCAAAAGCTGATGGAAGTCGGATTGCTAAGTGTCATCATTGTAAGAAGGAATTAACAGGAGATAGTAGAATGGGAACAACACATCTGAAAACACATTTGCTTTATTGTGCCAAATATAAGAGAACAAAAAGACAAGAAGAACCTAATGTGGGGCAAATGCTTCTTGGTCCAAGAGGGATAAACAGTGATGGGAGTTCTAATCTAGAGTGTGTTCAATTTGAGAATGAAGATTGTCGAGAGGTTTTGGCTAAGATGGTCATTGTTCATGAAGTGCCATTTGTATTTGTGGATCATTATTTCTTCAAATTATTTTGCATGAAAATGCAACCACAGTTCAAAACAATGACCCGTAACACAATTTGATCAGATTGCATGAAATTGTATGAAAAAGAGAAGCAAAAGCTATATTGCATACTTAAGGAGACATCTTCTCGTGTTAGTATTACTGCCGATCTTTGGACTTCTATTGGTTCTGACTCATATTTAGCATTGACTTGCCACTTTGTTGATAAGGAGTGGAAACTTCAAAAGCGGATTCTTAATTTTCTGAATGTGAAATCTCATAGTGGTGCAAAAATTGCTAAGGTGATTAAAGATAAATTGTTTGATTAGAATATAGATGGCAAGATTTGCAGCATAGTCTTGGACAATGCTTTTTCAAATGATGTGCTCACAAGAGAGCTTTGTGAGATTCTTCGCCCTCGTGGTTGTCTTCTTTTGGATGGTGCTTTATTTCGTATTCGTTGTTGTTGTCATGTGCTTAACTTGATTGTTCAAGTTGGTCTAAGTTCATTATCACAAACAATTAAAAGAATTCGTGAAACTGTAAGACATGTGAGAAGTTCAGGTATGCGATTGGAATACTTCAGAAAAGCTGTAGAACAAGCAAATGCACCTAAGAAAAAGCTCATTTTAGATGTTCCAACTAGATGGAATTCGACATATGAAATGCTTGAAGTTGCATATGAATTTCGTAGTGCATTTGATCATTTGTCTTATTTTGATGATGATTACAGAGGTCCTCCATCTTCTGAAGAGTGGGAGCATGTGAAACTTGCAAAATATTGTTTACAGATATTTTATGAAATAACAGAAAGATTTTCAGGAACAAATTATCCCACTGCCAATCTTTATTTTAATGATGTGTGTCTCATTCATTTTACATTAAAGAAGTGGCTGCATTCTTCACATCTATTTATTCAGTCTATGGCTACTTGCATGCTTGAGAAGTTCAACAAGTATTGGAGTACATTGAGCTTAGTGTTGTCTTGTGGTTGTATTTTATACCCTCGATATAAGACGAAGACAATTGAGTTTTTCTTTGAAAAGATTTACCATGATGATTGTGGAATAGAAGCTGCAAGGAAAATTCAAGATATTCGCAACTCCTTTGTGAAACTTTATAATGTCTATGTGGATCAAGTGTCAAAAGGATCTAATGCATCATCTCTCTCCAATGTTGCGAGTAGTAGTGGAAGTACTTCAGTTAATAGCCAAGGTGTTGGATTAAGGGGTTTTCCTCATTGTCCTATACTAGCTAGTCAATTGTTGGAGCTCGATCATTTTCTCAAGCAAAATTCTTCAAATGAACCATTGAAATCATATTTGGACTTGTACTTAGATACTCCAGTTTTAAGCAATGAAAAGATCCTTGAAAAGTATGGTGAACCTTTTGATATCTTAGCTTGGTGGAAAGATGAAGAAGGAAAATATCCAATACTTGCTACAATGGCTCGTGATATCTTGGGCATTCCAATATCAACTGTTGCATCTGAGTCAGCTTTTAGCACTGGAGGAAGGATTCTAGA
The DNA here is from genome assembly GCA_030544215.1 of Zantedeschia hybrid cultivar. NCBI lineage: Eukaryota > Viridiplantae > Streptophyta > Magnoliopsida > Alismatales > Araceae > Zantedeschia > Zantedeschia hybrid cultivar. The sequence continues at coordinate 21,536,250 of JARZZO010000009.1, forward strand.
TTCTTATAGAAGTTCTTTAAAGCCCGACACCGTTGAATGCTTGATTTGTTGTCAAGATTGGATAAGACAGACATTACAAGGTACTAAAATTATGTTTGTATTTAGATTGGATAAGACAGACTGTATTTAAGTTTAACTTTGATTGAATTTGTTTGAATTTATTTAGTGACATCATATAATGCAATGGCCGAGATCTTTTCTACTATACCAATGGCTTCAAGTATAGATGTTGAGCGCACCCAAGATGAGGAGGAAGAAAGTATGGTGATAGTGGAGGGACCTCCCTACAATGATAATGATGATGATCTTGACACATTTAGGTAAAAAATAATACTATATTTTTTTAGTTTATTTGTTATTTTTTCACTAATATCTTTGATAATAACTTTTTCTTTATTTTATTTGTAGAGTTCATAATGATATGGAAGATTGATCGTGTGATTATTGACAACAAGTATTCATTGAATGAGGTAAAATATAAAGAAGTTTACTTACATTCTACTCATGTTCTATGCTTACAAATTATTTTATTATGTTAATTTGATATTGAAATATTTATGTGTGCACTATGCAGGGATAATTATGTCTAGAAGATTGTGAAGTTGAAAATGAAGCTATGATTGAAGATTATTTTAGAATTATGTCATTTGAAAACTTTATGAGTTTGAGTTTATTGTATTTGATGTTATGTTATGGATCATATGGACTTATGCAATTTATAAGTTTATGGATTTACTTATAACTTGTATGAATTATGTGGTCATAGATTGTATGGTTTTGAAGATTTTGAAATTTAGTGTGGTTATGGTGAATGGTTTATATGAATTCACAATATACTAATTCAATTTTTAGAAATTTCAAAACAATAGATAAAATAGACTTTGAATTTGTATATTATAAAGATTTACATAAATTGAAATCTTGTGAATTTAGAATTTTAAATTACTAGAAGAAAGTTCAAAAAATTGTATATTGGAGGTGATTTAATATAATGACGAAGATCCGATAACTTCCGATTTATTTCCGTTTCCGTTTCCGTTTTTCCGATAAAAAGCGGAAATGGATGCGGAAGCGGAAACACTCACTTCCGTTTCCGTTTCCGTCTCCGATAAATCTTATAGGAAACGGAAGCGGAAGGTGTCACTTCCGTTTCCGTCTCCGACCCGTTGACAGCTCTAGCTTAACCTGAGAGAATAAAATGTTCATTTAAATAGCATAAGTTATTCTAGGCACACTTTCTTCTCTTATTTACTTATGCCTTGTAATATCAGGGTGTGCCCCGCAGATTTTGTATTCTTCTTATTATCTGAATAAAATAGCCTGGGCGTTTGCTTGGTGGAGTGGGAACAAGTTCCTTCTCTGAAGGGGTGTGCACTCTCTTGAGCATATCTTAAGAATTCTATTAAAAAAAATAAAAATAAAAAAAGTGTGAATTGTCCATTTTCATGTGTGTATATATTTTTCTGTTCATGTTGAGATGTTGTGGAGCTTAAGTCAGAAACTGAGTCCTCCAATTGTCCTTGTGCTTCTTCCATGACTGGGGATCACCGTCCACTTGGTCAGTAAAACTTGTGACGTTCTGTGTACTCTAGGTGTGAACCCCCCCCCCCCCTCCCCTCCCACCCAACACACAACCTTGTAAACATTTAGTCATTTCATGCATGACAATGGATGGTCTTTTTGATATCCTCATAAGGATTACCTTCTTGGTGAAGTATGATGACTGAAGCATATATATACATGCCTATCTTGCTTCTCTGCGGCCCATACAAAGGGAACGAGATTGTCTGGATTAGATTTCTCTACATCCTCAGACTCCATAAAAGATAGATAAATGAATCATTTGTATTTAAAATGATAAAATCGGTCGAGTACAACACTTTTTGTTGAATCGGAGAAAACATTAAGTCCAATTCCTGTACAAAGATCCTTACTCCTCAAAGACGTTGGAGTAGTACATCAGAAAAGACGTTTTGAAAACCTTTTTTATTTTTAATTAATCCATGGCACCAACTACATATTTATCTAAGCGACATGGGAAAAGGTAAAGAAAAGAGTACGTACAGCGGAACGGGTGGCGAGTTGCTCTGGCTGTAGCTAAAGTTGGTTGTCCTGCTTCAGGAATCTGCATTGACGTAACCGTAAAAATTCAAATTGATGAAATCATCACCAAATGAGTAGATAGGAAATTACTTGAGGAATGGGGAAATGTGAGCAGAGACACCGCAAGGGCGCCCCAATGAATTAGATACCTGCATGTATGTAAGCAAAACTCATGTTCAATTAGGTCGTTTGCATGTCCAAACCCCATCACATATATGCATCACAGGGGCGGTGCAAGCAGACAAGGCCATCTAAACATTGCAATTAATTAATCTGCGTAGCTTTTTCTTTTCTTATAGTAACCAGAGAGTGAAAGGGTTCCTCCTTGTGTTGTACCTTCTCAAGACGAAGCACGTGAAGAGAGGTCGCGCGACCATGAATTAATCACAGCTCAACCCTCCTGCTCGTCTGCCATCCGGCCTAGCTCTCCAAGGTTTCACCTCCCAATATGATGCTACCTGCAGTTTCCTGCCGCTGCAGCAAACTGCAGCCACGCAGAGCCGGTCCCCCCGCCCAGACGGGTCTAGCTAGCAGAGAAAAGGCAAGCCTTTTTTCTCCAGCCCTACAAGCCTCTTGGTGCAAGTAAGGGAGCCCCAACGCCAATCTGTTCGTGGAAAGGAGCAACTGAAGTCCTCTGAACGTCTGTCTATTTTGTTTCCATAAATATGCGAGACCCGGATAGGTCAGAGGAGGAAGCTGCTTTCTGCCTGTGGGCTCCTGGGGGGGATCGTGAGGAAGAAGACGAAGATCGATATCTCCTGTCCTACTCCTGCCACATATAGCCAGCCAGAGAGGGTTCCTTCCCCCACCAGCCACCTGCAGATAGCATGGAAGTGGAAGGGCGCGCGCCACCAGAGTGCTGTCTTGTTAAGTCTCCCCAGGAAGATCACATGCATATTTCCTGGTCTTGATTTGTTTCGAGGGAAGGAGGGCGGGCGATCGAGGGCGCCAGAGAGAGATTGCTCGGGAAATGGGTACCTCGAGCAAGACACTCATTAGCGGCATGCATGTTTTCCAGTAAACACGTCGTTAGCTTACAGCTCTTCATCAGAGAGAGAAAGAGAGAGAGATAATGGGTGATAATTGCAGTGGGAAGGGACAGCTCGACGCATTAGACGAATGCATCTTTCCCATAAACGTGTTAGCTTTCGGCTTCTTATCTTGTTAACAAAGCCAGGTAATGGTTATCCGTAAGCAGGTCAAAGGACATAGAATGATCCTCTTGTGGTCCTTATCCTGTAAGGGCTAAAAGTATAAGGGTACATTTTCTCATTTTTGATAAGAATAAAGGTAGTGGCCTTATCATTTTAAAACCCAACTATCTGACTCCCATAAACGTGTTAGCTTTCGGCTTCTTATCTTGTTAACAAAGCCAGGTAATGGTTATCCGTAAGCAGGTCAAAGGACATAGAATGATCCTCTTGTGGTCCTTATCCTGTAAGGGCTAAAAGTATAAGGGTACATTTTCTCATTTTCGATAAGAATAAAGGTAGTGGCCTTATCATTTTAAAACCCAACTATCTGACAGATTGTGGGTGTGGCGGGGTGACGTCTAGAGAGAGGGTCACATGGTGTATCCCGGAGTTAGTTAGTACCGATGTTGGAGTGATACCTGTGGAGTGTCACTCGTGCTGAGAGAAGTAGTAATCACCTAGAGTCAGTTGGGCCGGAGTAGCTAGCATGCTATTCGAGGGGTTACTATTTGGTCTCAGCGGGTCGGTGTTTCCCGCGTTCGGCTGTGTGGTTGGCGTGTTTTGCCGAGACGCTGGTTGTAGGCTCCCTAGTAGAATGGTTTCAGAGTTATGCTTGTTACGTTTCGAATGCATGTGGTTTATATCGAGATTTAGGAGTAGTAATTACTACTTTACTTACTTACCTTACCTTTATCTGCGTTACTGCACTTTTGGGTGCGTGAGTGGGCAGTGGGGATCGAAGGATCCCTACTGAGTCTTTTCATTGAGACTCATCGCTGCGGTTTTCAAGTGAGGGTTCCAAGCAGGCTTAGCAAGAAGAGTGCTGCTTTGGGTTGCGCGCCAGCAGCCGTTGTTCTGGGGTATGTCCCGACGTAGTTGTTATTTTATTTCTGGCCTTTACGCTTAATTATTTCTTTTCACTTGGAGTATGTAATTATTTGATGTGTCGAGTCGCATTGTAATAACTTTTAATTCTTACACTTTCTTTTCAATTCAATGCGATGTGAATGTTTAGCTTAATTTATTATTTATTTCCCAGATTTATCTAGATCCTGATTTGGCTCAAACTTAATGATTCGGTACCCATTTAGTAATCGGATCCCCGATTATAGGGTGGCGGGTCGTTACAGTTGGTATTAGAGCATTCGGTCTGGCAAATAAATGAATAACTAGGTTAAATATTGTAATTCCAGCAAATAATTACATTATCCCGTACAGGCACGGCGGTAGTATAGGTTTTAGGATTTTAATTAGAACTTTTTAATTTACGTGATTGTAGGCGATTAGATGGCTCCTAGGAAGAGGATGCCAGTTATTAGAGAGCGGGGAGATGTCCCTAGTAGATCTGAGGCCGGCAAGCCGAGTATGGAACATTTCATGGAAGCTATGATGGACACGATGGCTAGACACCAGACCCGAGACCCTAGTGAGAGTTCCAGTGGTCGGGGAGGGTCTTCAACTACCCTGGAGAGATTCCTGAAGCTGAGGCCGCCTCATTTCACCGGTCGTCCCGACCCTGATGAGGCTGTTCATTGGTTGAGGGAGATGTAGAAGACTTTTGAGACTATGGATTGTGCGGCAGTTGAGAGGACTCTGTTGACTACCTTCATGTTGAAGGATGATGCCTACGACTGGTGAACCACTTTGAAGAGTTTGTCATATGCGGATAGGAGTCTCAGGGAGATTCTATGGGAGACTTTTGTGAAGGAATTCAATGCACAGTACTTCTCTAGGCATGTTCAGAGGACCAAGGAGAGGGAATTTATGGAGCTGACCCAAGGAAGCATGACAGTGCTTGAATACCAGGCGGAGTTTGTTTCGCTTGGGAGGTTTGTGCCTTTTATCTCAGGAGACGAGGAGCGTCGAACTGAGAGGTTTGTGGATGGACTGAGGTCTAGTCTGAGGAGTTTTGTGGCATCTCACTGTTGTACGGATTTGGCATCGGCGGTTAGGTGTGCAACGGCAGTAGAGGCACAACATGATCAGTCAGCCCAGGAGAGGGGACTGACTACTCAAGGGCCAGTTCGTGGCAGGGAAAAGGTAGCAGTAGCAGCTCCTTCGTCCGGATCAGGATCGTCTTCACTCGGCTCCAAATTTAGGAGGTTCTTTCGAGGCAGTGGCAACAGTAGCAGCAGCAGCGGTAGCAACAGACCCAGACAGAGCCAGCAGAGTCAGTCGGTATCCAGTGCTCAGCAGGAGACAACTCAGAGGCTTCCAGCAGCCTGTCAGCATTGCGGTGTCACTCACGATGGGACTCAGTGTCCTGCTTTTTCTAGGAGGTGTTACACTTGTGGCCAGTAGGGCCATTTGGCGAGGCATTGCCCGCAGGGGCATGGTCAGGGGCAGGGACCAGGTGATTAGAAGAAGCCGAGGACCCAGGGGAGAGTTTTAGCTATCACCAGGAAGGAGGCTCGTGCATCTAACTTGGTGGAAGGTACACTTTCTGTCCTTGAGAACTCCGCACATGTGTTGATTGATTTGGGTGCTTCGCATTTTTTCATTTCTGAGCAGTTCATAGATGTTCTTTTTGCACCCGTTGATGAGATATCTGATGGATTGATGGTAGAGGTTCCTTCTAGGGATTTCATGTTGTCTTATAACTATTTGAGTGAAGTTCCCTTGACCATTGGGGGCCATGAGTTACCTGCCCAGTTAGTTGTGCTTGCCATTCGCGACTTTGATGTCATCCTGGGCATGGATTGGTTGGAGGCTTATTATGCCGAGGTGGACTGCCACAGAAAGAGAGTGCGTTTCTCTATTCCAGACATCCCGACCTTCTACTTCCAAAGTATTAGGCTCTCTTCTCGAGGTATTCTCATTTCTGCCTTTAAGGCCTAAAGGTTGCTTGTTGGTGGTTGTGAGGCCTTCCTTGCCTCTGTTGTTTTAGCTGATGTTAGTGGTAGTCCCAGTCCTTAGGAGGTGCTGTAGTTTGTGACTTTGTAAATGTATTTCCTGAGGAGTTGCCTGGCCTTCCTCCTCAGTGAGAGGTCGAGTTTACTATTGAGCTTGCACCTGGTACGGTGCCCCTGTCTAAGGCCCCGTATCGGATGGCCCCAGCCGAACTCGCTGAGTTGAAGACACAGTTGCAGGAATTACTAGATAAGGGTTTCATTCATCCCAGTACTTCTCCGTGGGGTGCTCCAGTTCTATTTGTCAGGAAGAAGGATGGTTCTCTGAGGTTGTGCATTGATTATAGACAGCTGAACCCGGTGACGATAAAGAACAAGTACCCACTTCCGAGGATCGATGATCTAATGGATTAGCTGCAGTCTGCGAAGGTGTTTTCAAAAATTGACTTGAGATCAGGGTATTATCAGATGAGGATCCGTGAGGTTGATGTTAGTAAGACGGCCTTTAGGACTCGGTATGAACATTATGAGTTTTTGGTTATGCCTTTTGGCTTGACCAATGCTCCGGCGGCTTTTATGGATTTGATGAATCGGGTCTTCAGGGCCTGCCTGGATGAGTTTGTGGTGGTATTTGTAGATGATATTTTGGTATACTCTTCTTCTGAGGAAGAGCATGCCACACATCTTTAGGTAGTATTGCAGGTTCTGAGAGAGTACCAATTCTATGCCAAGTTTAGCAAGTGTGAATTCTGGCTAGACAAGGTGCACTTCCTGGGGCATGTCATTTCTGGTGATGACATTGCAGTGGATCCAACCAAGATTGAGGCAGTGATGGATTGGAGCAGGCCAACAACAGTAACTGAGATCAGGAGCTTCTTGGGGCTAGCAGGTTATTATAGGCAGTTTGTTCAGAATTTTTCATCGATAGCGGCCCTCTTGTCGAGGTTGACTCGTAAGGGAGTTCGTTTTGTGTGGACCGAGGAGTGTGAGCGAAGTTTCATTGAGTTGAAGACTCGCCTCACTTCGGCTCCAGTGTTGGTGCTTCCATCAGGTTCAGGTGGATTTATAGTTTATTCAGATGCATCACGTCGAGGTTTGGGCACAGTTCTGATGCAGCATGGTAAGGTTGTGGCCTATGCTTCTAGACAGCTGAAGAAGCATGAGGAGAACTATTCCACTCATGACTTAGAGTTGGAAGCTGTGGTATTTGCACTGAAGATCTGGAGACATTATTTGTATGGAGAGAAATTTCAGCTTTTTACTAATCACAAGAGCCTGAAGTATGTATTCACGCAGAGGGATCTGAACTTGAGGCAGCGCAGGTGGATGGAATTCATCAAGGATTATGACCTCGACCTTTCTTATCATCCGGGCAAGGCGAATGTAGTGGCAGACGCCTTGAATCGGAAGACGGTCGTGTCATATCTCATGGTTCGAGAATGGAGATTATTTGAGCAGGTTGTGGAATCTTCCTTTCGGGTTCCACGTGAGGCTGATAGAGCCGTGTTGGCCAGCTTAACTGTGAGGCCAGCAGTGTGCCATGCCGTAGTTGAGGCTCAGAGGGCAGATGCAGAGTTACCGCAAATTCTCCAGAGACCAGAGGTGGAATTGTGGGATGATGGTACAGTTAGGTTTCAAGGCAGACTCTATGACCGGCTGAGGAGGACGTGCGCAGGAGTGTCCTAGATGAGGCACACCGTTCTAGATATGCAGTGCATCTCGGAACGACTAAGATGTATCATTGTTTGAGGAGGCACTTTTGGTGGCCTGGTATAAAGAAATATGTGGCTGAGTATGTGGCTAGGTGACTTGTCAGCAGGTTAAGGCAAAACACCAGAGACCAGGAGGGTTGTTGCAGCCTTTGCCAATCCCGGAATGGAAATGGGAGCATGTGACTATAGACTTAGTGATGGGATTACCTGTATCCCCTGGCAGAAGATACACAATCTGGGTCATTGTTGATCGATTGACCAAGTCAGCACACTTCCTGGCTATTAGGAAGGACTGGTCAGTCGGTAAGTTGGCTAAGCTCTTTGTGGATCGGATCCTCTCTCTGCACGGGGTGTGTAAGGATTGAGGATTCCGGTTCAGTTTTCGGGTCGGTTTCGGGCCGGATCCCCTGGTTTGGGCCCTGATGGGTCTGAGGAGTGCCTTCTAAATGACGTCTAGGATGCACGACGCCTTTCAAACGGCGTCTTGCTGGGTGGACGCCATTTAGCTAGGTTGTTGTTGTGCCACGTAGGCGTCACGTGGGCGGGCTTCGGGCCGCGAGAGTACGGCCCTTGTCGTGTCATCTGAACGGTGTCCTTGGTAGACGACGCCATTCATAGTACGACCCTGGGTTGTCAGTGTACGGTGCCGGTCCTGTCGTCTGAACGGCGTCTTTGATGGGCGACGCGTTTCAGACTCTGTCAGAGTACGGCCCGTCCTGTCATCTGATATGTGTCTGTCTTGCACGACGTGTTTTACCCTGTTTCAGATTGACCGCGCGAGCCTTCCCTCCTTTCCCTCATTTTCTCCCTCTCACTCTCTCTCTCTTCCCTCTCTCCGCCCCCTCCGACCCCTTTTTTCCCTTCCCTTCCTTTTCTTCCTCTTCCACCACTCCAACACCTCTCTACCTCTCACCACTACCACCACCACTTCCTTCACGGCGCTTCATTCTCCGGGCGGCGGCCGACGTCCCAGCGGAGTGACGACGTCCTCGGAGGTACCGGCGGCGGTCTGCGGTGCGGCGGTTCGGCGGCACGGAGCCAGGAGGAGTTCAAGAAACCGGTAGGGGGACGAACGTTGCATGTATTGTAGTTGTTTCATCCGTGTTTCCCGTGTAAATCATGATGCGTGTATGGGGATTTTGGGTAGAATGAGCATGTTAAGGGAGTTTCTTGGTGGAAATGACCGTTTTTATGAATGAGGAATTGTGGGTTTCACATGGTGGTTTAGTTTTTCTTCTTCGTTTTCCCCCTCTTGGGTGTTTCGGGGTGAAATTGGGGTTAAAAGGGGACCCTCGGGTCGAATTGCAGGAAACCGGCTTCTGGCCCTAAATGACGTCGCGCTAGGACGACGCCATTTCAAATGGCGGCTTCCTAGGACGACGCCATTTAGGCAGAAATACCCCAGAAACGGTTTCTGTTAGAATAGATTTCCGTGGTGAATAGCGTCCAGGGACAACGACGCCTTTCAAAAAGGCGGCTTCCCAGGACGACGCGTTTCACGTGAATTATCCCCTAGTTTGTCGTTGTTTCTGTCGCTATCCGTGACTAGGGACAACGACGCCTTTTAGAAAGGCGACTTGCTTAGACGACGTGTTTTAGTATAAATGAACTGTAGCATGTCCCTGCTTCTGCCGCTTGTAGGTGCTGAAAATTGCTCGTGTGATTAATGTGAAAAAACTATGTTGTTTAGGGTAAATTAACCTATTAAAAAAAATGCAACTAAAGTGCTTGTGATCGCCAGAAACTTTTAACTAAAAAGCTTCAAAAGAGTTTGATCGCCTACCTGTTTAAACGCGGAAGAATGAATCCTTGGTTCCCCTCCTTCAGCCGGCTGAAGAAAGAGAGCCTCTTCTTGTTCTTTTGTTCTTGCTGTTGAATGTTGAGGATCGTCCAGAAGTTCTCCTGGCTTTGCTTGATTTCCCTCTTTTTGATTTTTATGCCCAGTCCAGTTGGTTGAAGCTTTGAAGAATGAAGATCTGAAAGAAGGATGCCGACTTCTGGTGGCAGCGCTCCGGCGTTCCGACGTGGTTGCTCCGATCTTCAAATCGCTATAACGCTGAGGCTCAATAATTCTCTCTCTCCCTTTTTTTTGATTTTTAACTCCTTGATATGCAATGTATTTATAGGCATTTTCTGCGTTCGCGATTAACATAGAAAAATATAGGATTTATCTACCTTAACCGACAGATAATTACTGATTAATTCATCTTTATCTGTAATTATCTAAAACGCGTCCACCATGGCTGACGCCTTTCAGATTAATTAAGATAAGGATAAATATCCGGGAAAACTTATCTTTATCTTTATTAGCTAAAACGCGTCCACGTGTGTAGACGTCTTTTACTCTAATTAAGATAAGGATAAACATCCGGAATAGAAGTTAAAACAGCTTAGGAAACCTAAAACGCGTCGAACCTTACAGACGCCTTTTAGCTAATAAATCAATTAATTAAAATTCAAATTTAAACGCTAAAATACGAATAAACTCTAAATAGCGTCCACATGGATCGACGCCTTTTAGGATTCTTCATATTTTAACTGAAATTTGAGCTAAAATCAATTCAATTGATTAACTTAAATATGTCTGTTCGACTCGACACTCAAAAATATCAATAAAAATTAATTAGTGATTAATTATCAGACCATTCTGAGGCATTATTATATGATATGAAATTTACTCAAAATGACGTCAAAATTAGCGTGTCTACAGCTGCCTCACCTTGGCATCGTCTTTGCAAGGGAGTGAAATGGAATGGAATATACTGAAAAGGTGATGCCAAGGTGTGATGAGACACGCTCTTAACATCACATGATTGGAATTTTTCTCAAAATCATCGATGAAGATAGCTCAATGAAATCAATGGAATCAATCCTGTCTGGATGAGGTAGACAAGGAAATAAAATAAGGTCGATCAACCTCCTCGGAGTGGGAAGTACCCCAGGTCGTAGACACTGTAGGTTTCATCATAGGGAGCGTTTGCCAGCCAATGTGGACGTGCTGCAGCCATGATGGATCTTAAAAGAAAACAAGAATATTGGATAAAGAATCCAATCAAGGATAGAATTCCAATGATATCTTCAAGCGAACCTCAAAGATAATCAAGATACTCAATTCAGAATGGAATATTTCATATCATGTTGGAGTTATTTGATTTAATGGTCTGAAACTTAATCAGTAATTAATCCTTATCACAATGATTTCAAAGTCCTACATGATGCATGCTGGGCTAAAAGAAAAATATAAAGTCAAATAAAATATAAATTAATCAAGGATAATATTGTTAAATTGCCATTAATGAGTCAAGATACCAATTTTTGTAATGCAGTGCTAAGCCGAAGCTCGTTTATCCGCGCACCGTTTCACAAAAGTGGAACCATCGTCTTCACTAATTAACAATCCAACGGCCTATCCGTGCGATTAAGAATCCTCTGGAATTATCACTGTTTTTGTTGAAGGGGAACTCAAATTCCAGTTTCATCAAAACACAAGGTCCTTGATATACTCTAATAAATACTTATCATATAGTAATGCTGATGCACAATAATTACATGAAATAATACAAGGGGTAGAAATAACTGTCTTTTTAGCCACGGTCGAGACTTCTTGACTTCCACAGTGGGATCTTCTTGCTTCACTCAGGTTTCTTGAATTTTCTGCAATAAAATCATCAGTAATTCCAAACCAATATTCAATCTAAACATCAAAACATGGAATTTCGGACAAAGCACATAAAGATCTGAAACGCGTCATGTCGTGCAGACGCCTTTTATTTTTGAAACGCGTCTTTTATACTCGACGCCTTTTACTCACAGAAACAGGTTTCTTCTCTACTCAGATTCCAACTCTCTTCATGCCTTGTGTCCTGTATATGACTTGAACAAACATGTTAAGTATCTGTTCAGGCTTAGCCCCTTGCCTGGTTAAGTAACCGACTACTTGATCCTATCCTTGATAGAAAGGTCAAGGGGCATAACCTTTATTAACAAAGGTAATGAGAATAATCAAACTCATACAAGTAGACGGATGCTCGCTGAAAATAAAAGGAATGAAACACATCAAATGCAACAAGCAGATGCTAACTGAAATATTTTTGTTGTTTTGAAATATTCATTTTTGTTTGTGGTTTTGAAATATATGCCTTTTTTGAATTTTGACATATGTATTTTTTTTTTTTGAATTTTGAAATTTTTTTTTTTTTTGACTTATGTAATTTTTTTGGATTTTTGACTAAAAGATCAGCATGGTACTTAGATCAAAAGATCATATTCATTTATTAACTTCATTTCCAAATTATTCTTTAACAACTTAACTTAAACCCATCGTGTTTGAACTTGTGTTTCCATTCGTGATCCCATTTGATGATTTGACCCTTTAGTCAATCTAAGCCATTCCTTAAGTTTGGAGTACATCTCTTTAGAAAGAAAAGATGAATAAGTTTAGAAAGCCCATGAGAAGGTTCCGGAGACTTAAAAAGATGTTCCTTTCCTACCCTAGTATCCGTTGGGGTTCGGTCATTTCTTTCCGGGGTATTTATCGACCTTGCGTTCCCTTTTATTTCATTTCATGGCCTTGATGTAACGTTTGTAATGTAATGGCCTTTTTGATTTGACATTTTGCTTTTGCCTTGCGTTTTCTTTTCGCTATTCTTTTTTTCGGGACGGATCTCCCCCATTTTTTTATGACGGCCTCCTACTAAGATGGCGGGTATTCTTGGTAGTCTATTCTAAGTCTCGTTCCAACATCATGGGCCGAGTATAAAACAGAAATTTTTGCTTTAAAAAGAATGATTTGTACTTTACACTTTCGGTCAAACTTTCGATATTCTTTAGGACTTGTCATCTCTTGTTACTCACGAATCAAACGTGTCAGTGTGTGCAGTAATGGGCTTGAAATTAAGTTATTCAGACTGATAAGGAAATTTGAGTTTATAAATTTTCTGATTCCACTGGTCTTTGTACCATACTGATCGACTTTTTAACCTAAGGGTAGTATTTCTTAAGATGTAAACCATTCCAGGGATGTTTTAGCTCTTCTCCTTCTGCATTAATAAGACGATAAGCATTACCAGGAAAAGCGTGAGATACAACATAAGGTCCTTCCCAATTGGGTTGGAGCTTAGAACGCGGACCACCAGGTTTTATAAAAATTCTTTTGACAACCATTTCACCGACTTTGAACTTACGTTCAATGACTTTCTTTTGATAAAAACGTGCTAATCTATTTTGATAAACTTTTGCATGATTAGCAGCTGACCATCTTTTCTCGTCTAAAAGTTCCAATTGAGCAAGGAGTGCTGAACGATGTTCATCAATGGAAAATTCCTTATTCAATTGTACTCTTAATGACGGTATGAGGATCTCATATGGAACTACCGCCTCCATTCCAAATGTTAAGGAATAAGGAGTTTGCCCAGTAGGCGTGCGGATTGAAGTTCGGTAGGCCCATAAAGCCTCAACCAATTTTTCTGGCCAATCTGTGAATTTGTTAGATTTACACGTCTTTTTGATGATTTTTATCAAAGTCTTATTTGTTGCCTCTGCTTGGCCATTGCCTTGCGGATAATAAGGAGACGAATGATGCAATGCAATTTTATACCTGTTACAGAGGTCCTTCAATTCCTGTGACACGAACTGCGGTCCGTTGTCGGTGACGATGGTGCTTGGAATTCCAAATCGAGTGATGATGTTCTTCATGATGAACTTGCAGACGGTTGATGCTTTGATCTCCACGTACGCTTCAGCTTCTGCCCACTTGGTGAAGTATTCCGTTGCCGTGAGAATGAAAGATTTTTGCTTGATGCCGGAATCTGGATTACCAAGAGGTCCAATGATGTCGAAGGCCCACATGGAGAAATGCCATGGGGAGGAAATAGGATGGAGTGAAGATGCAGGAGAATGAATTTTGTCGGCATGAAGTTGACACTTAGCACACCTACGAACAAATCCTACGCAGTCTTCTTCCATGGTTGGCCAATAAAATCCTTGTCTAAGGATCTTCTTTGCTAACATCTGTCCATTGACATGACCACCACAAACTCCACTATGAGCTCCTTCCATAACCTTCCAAAGCTCATCTTCGTCTAGACATCTCAGAAGAACTCCATCAAAACCTCTCTTATATAATGATCCTCCAACTAGGGTGTATCTTTGAGCAACTCTCCTGATAGCTCTTTTCTCCTCAGTTGTAGCTTCCTCAGGATACGATTGATCTTCACAATATTTTGCAATTTCATAATACCATGGCTTCTGTTCATCATCCATCTCTTCTAACAGCTCTATTAACATGATTTCTCTTTTCTCAATGATATCTCCGTCTCTGACTTTCTTCAGCAACTTCTCCTTAGTTTTAAGGAATGAAGGATCTTTCACGGCAGGTGAAAGACGCCTATGAACTATGATTGATTCGGATTGTTTGCTGATTGGAAAATCAAGAGAAGATGCGAGTGAAGCTAGAGCGTCAGCTAAGATGTTCTGATTCCTAGGAACATGAACAAAGATTAATTTCGTGAAAAGCTTTGAGTAAGCAGAAGTAAGTTCTTGATAAGGCTTGAGCTTGGGATCGAGAGTTCGATACTTGGTCAGCACTTGGCGAAGAATTAATTGGCTATCACCTACAATCCTGAGTTTGGTGGCACCATGGAAATGAGCAGCCTCGAGACCAGCAAGAAGTGCCTCATATTCAGCAATATTATTTGTGACTGGAAAATCAAGCTGAAAGGCTTGTGGAATGGTGATACCTTCAGGTGATAACAGAACGATACCGATCCCTTTTCCATGAGAATTCAGAGCTCCGTCAAAATGCAGAGTCCACATATCATCTCTGATTTGATTTACGGACATCAGTTCCTCATCCGGAAACTCTGATCGCACTGGATCAAATCGAGGAAGGGGATGATGAGCTAGATGTTCTGCTATGGCATAGCCCTTGATCGCTTTCTGCTGGATATAAATGATGTCGAATTGAGATAGAAAGCTTTGCCATCGCGCTAACCTATCAGTAAGAACAGATTTCTCCAAGAGGAATTTGATCGGATTCATCCTAGCGATGAGATGGACTTCATGGGCCAGAAAATAATGTTTTAATTTCTGCACAACCCAAACCAATGCTGCACATGTCTTCTCCATCGCCGTATATCTCTGTTCAGCGGGGTTGAGAAGTTTGGAGAGATAGTAGGCTGCCCTCTCTTTTCCTTCTTCATCCTCTTGTACTAAGACAGCCCCCACTGCATCATCCAGGACTGAAATATAAAGTATCAATGGTTTGCCTGGAGATGGTGGTCTCAAAACAGGAGGACTTGCTAAATAGTTCTTTAATCCATCAAACGCCTCCTGACACTTATCGTCCCAATCAAATTTGACTCCCGGCTTGGTAAGCTCGTAAAACGGCTTACACCTTTGTGAGTGCTGGGAGACAAAACGGCGAATAAATTGTAACCTCCCGATTAATCCTCTCAACTCTTTCAAGTTTTTAGGAGGTGGCATTTCTCTAATAGCCTTCGCCTTATTAGGATCGATCTCAATTCCCCGTTTGCTGACGATAAATCCAAGCAATTTTCCTGAAGATACCCCGAATACACATTTCTTGGGGTTCATCTTTAACTGATATTCTCTCGATCTTTCTAATACCCTTGCCAAAACTTTAGCATGCTCAGCCTTTGTTTTCGATTTAACTAATAAGTCATCCACATACACTTCTAAATCTATATGCATCATGTCATGAAATATTGCCATCATAGCCCTTTGATAGGTGGCTCCAGCATTCTTTAATCCAAATGGCATGACAACATAACAGTATGTTCCCCAAGGTGTAGTGAATGATGTTTTCTCTTGATCTTCTTCTGCCAGCTTAATCTGATTATATCTTGAAAATCCATTTGTGGGTGGAATCGCCTTAATTTCTGTTTGACCGGGCTAGCTCCTTCCTTTAATGTCAATCTATGTTCAACCAAAGATGAGTCTAACCCTGGCATATCTTCATAACTCCAGGCGAAAGTGTCCTTATGATCCTTGAGTACTTGTACCATTGCGTTCTCATCTTCTGAAGAAAGATTTTTACTGACGAGGACAACCTTAGGTTCGTCTTCAGTCCCTAAATTAATTTCTTTGGTGGGCTCTTCTACGGCAGCTGAGGGTTCATCAAATCTCTTCACTCCACTGGCATATGCCTCAGCCGCGTCCTCGTCATCTTCTTCAATGGGATCCTTTTCATGCATTAATTCATATACCCCGTACCCATCATTGACTGACTCATCGTCCATACAATCTTCTGGCATCTGAATTGGATTTTCTAAAAGCTGAGGGATTAAAGAACAAGAAGAGCACTTATCAGCTAAGTCCTGGAGGTATCTATCTGGAATTTGCCTACCCTTAGACTTCCTAGACTTCCTAAACTGACTAACCTGACTAGACTGCCTAACTTCACTATCATAACCTAACGAAGACGAAGCAGGATGAAAATCCTGGGACAGAGTAAATCTAAGAGAGAATCTTGACCGAAGGATCCGCGCGGTGGGGTGCAATCGGACAAGTAAGATGTTTCCTCGATGAGGATTTGGGAAGAATTTGTTGCCAAATTGGCTTTTTTTTTTGGAGAATGAAAGAATTAAACATAAAGCAAGAATGAATATAAATGGGAGGAGAATCAGACGGAGGAAGAGGCACCAAGGCCAGAGGATTAGGGGGATCATATAGTAATATGTCCCAGATCAGATCATACAACCTCTCTAGATCGAGAGGAGGTTGTGGTATAATGTCCCGAGGGGACAGAGTAATCATGACGGGCGGAGCCCGTGGAATATCTTCAATTACTACCCGCGACCAAGTCGGGGTCAAGAGCAGTGTGCGAAAAAGAGTGTGGAGCATGAAGACATGTGAAGGATATGTCCCTCTCCAGAGCAGATCTGTTGTATAACCAGCTTCATAGGGGTCATCTGGCTCCCCTTCATCAGTCTCTTCGGACAGCAGTATCCGCTTGTCAAATATAGCACCAGGGCTTTCAATTAGTTCATCAATCTGCGGCGGCCACTTAGGTTCTGCAGGATCCAGAAATAGTCTGTTCAGTGCAATATAGAGATCCCTGAGGTCGAACCATCTGTACCATTCACATTCAGGATCATCAAATTTCCTCCTTTTCATAGGCCGCAGAGCCTCCAAGGATTGGTACGTAAGTAATTCAGAGCAATGTCTGGCCAAATCCCTCCCATATATATCATGGAAGTCAAAACAGGAAGTAATGACTACCGTATTGTCATGGCTGAGTATGGGCCCTTTCACGAAGTGAGTACACAGGGTCCATGTTAGGGGATCTCGGCCTTCTTTGAGTGGTGTAGACATTGCCTCCCAGATTTTCGGGCCTTCTTTGATTTCTGCTTTCTGAACCGGATCTTGCTTCAGTTTTATTGGCCTATAGCCCAGACCACTTTTAAATAAACCATTCCCAGAGGGGAACGAGTAGAATTGTCATATGCTGTTACTGATATGGGGCTGGGCAGCCATTTCTCTTTGGGCACACCGCATAACTCCAGGGTCTTCGGAGGTAAAACATTGATCGAAGCCCCTGTGTCGACCAGGCATGCATCCACGGCCTTCTTACAGATGTTAACCGTGATACTCAGAGCCATGCTTCTGGCTGCTGGCGGTGCTAGTTCCGATGTATGGAATGTTATAGAGGGCTGATCCCCCCGAGGAACTAGTAGTGCTGCAATCTTCTCTACCGGCACGTCTTCATTGACCATCACATTCTGCAGATATTCCATTAAAGCTTCTTGGTGACTCTTGGATCTCTTGATTAGTTCGAGTATAGTGATCCGTGCCGGTGTCCGATCCAGGTGTTTCAACAGGTCATATTGAGTGCTTGGTGCACTCTCTTCATTGTGGGCTTCCTCAGTCGGCTGTGATGGGCCGTCTCTGACTGTGGACTGAGGAAAGACCTTGTTGAAAATCCTTCCACTCCGGAGCGCGTGTTCCTCAACCGTGGAGGATCCGGGTGACACCTTAAGTACCGCAGAGTTGGATGGTGCGGATGGCGCAGAAGGTTGGTATGTAGGTGATGGCGTAGGGCTAGGCGTAGGGCTAGGTGGTGATGGCGTGGTGCGGATTAAAGGCCTAGAGGGTTGGATGGTGGATGGGTAAGTGGTTGGCGAAGTGGGGAATGGTACGCGTAATAGTGGTCTAGATGGTAAAGGCATATCTGGATAGGCGGTAGTGGTAGCGGGTGAAGTAGGAAATGGTATGCGTAATAGCGGCCTAGATGGTAGGAGGGGCGCGTTGTTGGTCTGCGGGGGGTTATATGATGGAGGCGTAGTGGTGCGGGGCGTAATGGGTCTAAGGAAGGCGGGTAGTGGTAATGGGTTATTGGGTGTGGGCGAGTGGTATGTAGGTGTGGGTATAGGGGTGATGGTAACAGGTTGTGGCCTTGGTATGTGGATGGTGCGGCGTGGTGGTCGCTCTGCGGTACTTTGAACGTGACCCGTTGAACAAAGAGAGGAAGAGTCCTCTACTCTCCATTGCTGCCCACGACCAGCCTCAGACTGGGTGTTCGTCAGGATGGGAGCAACCTGGTTTTGGTTCTGATGCTCCGGGAGTGGATTCTGCACTATGCCCATGTTGGGTGGTGCTACTGCTTGTGCCGGTGGTCTTGCTTGCTGCTGTTGCTGCTGCGGTCTCCTTTCCTTCAGGGCTGTTATGTACTTCTTCATTTCCTCCCAGTCAATGCCGCCCTGCTCGTTGAGATCATGGATATAATCTCTGAATTGGAAGCAGGTGTCAATGGTATGCCCAGGCTGTCTGTGGAAATAGCAATACCTAGACGTATCGGCATTTTGAGGCCAGACGGCCTTCTCCCTTGGCAAAACTAAGGCATTGGCTGCCATTAAAGGACTGAAGATGTCCGCCAAGGATTCTGGGAGGGCCGGGTACTCTGCCCTTTTCGGACCTGGAGGTCTCCTTTGCTGGTTGTAGTCACCAGGAGGAGGGACATTGTGGTACGCCGGCGGTGCACGCGGCTGGTACTGTGGCTGTTGCTGTTGCTGCTGATGTGGCTGCTGATACTGCTGTTGGTGTTGCGGCTGTTGCTGTTGCTGGTTATGATTCGGCTGCTGGGGCCGCTAGTACTGCTGTTGGTAATGGGGGTTCTGCTGCTGCCTGTACCCCTGCTGGCTCGGCTGTTGCGGCCTCTGGTACTGCTGATTCCTCACAAATTGGGGCGAATTATTGTTCATGGTACTGACCTGCTCGTGAGAGAGCGTGCCCTCAGTAGTTGGACCTGAGCTAGGAGAATTCGGCACTGCAGGCTTCCGAGGCGGAGGCCTACTAGGTCTGTGAGGATCAAAGACGCTAGAGAACGTAGCGTCCTTGAAAGCATTCTGGCAGTACCGTGCCCTTTCATAGAGCTCTGCCATGTTCGTCAAGTTGTTCAAGGAGAGGACTAGCTTGAACTGGGGCGTGGCGTTGGAAATCAACATTTTCACTTGTTCGGATTCGGACAAGTGATCTTTCACTTTTTCAGCCAGGCCCCGCCACCTGTCAGCAAAACTGACAAACTCCTCGTCCGGTTTCATCTTTTCTGCAATAAGATCCGTGATAGACAAGGAGGGTGCAACTCTGTCCTGGTATCGTTGGATAAATTTGCGTGAAACGATACCGTAATCCTCTACTTCTGAGGGTTCAAGAGAAAAGAACCACTCGAGGGCTGGTCCCTCTAGGGATCTCCTGAACAATAAAGCCAATGACCTGTTATCATTCTGCCAGAAAGAGGATTCGTACATGAACTCCTTCAGGTACGTGAAGGGGTTACTAGTACCATTATACTTTCGATACACTGGCATTTCAGAGGGTGGCAGATGGAACACTGGTAGGCTCGGCAAATTGATTTCCGGCACAGCTTTAACCCCCATCATCTTCTGGAGATTGTTGAACTGTTCATCCATGCGCTCCATCTTGGCCAGCAACGTCTGCGTGGTTAGATCTGCCTGGGGAGGAGGAGGAGGAGGAAGTACTTGATAGGCCTGCTGCCTAGAGTACGTTGGACAAGGAGGGTAATAAGGATGAGGTCCGGCAGAGCTTCCGCCATGCCCGAGGGCATTTTGGTAAATGGGCGTCTGCGGTCTAGCCGGTTGCCTGGATGAAGAAAGTTGTGGCCCAGTTGGCCGAGAGGTAAGATGAAGGCCTTCCATGGCCTGTTGGATATAAGGAGGAGGAGGAAGAGGTTGTTGAGGAACAACGGGGGGAGCCACATGATTCGGCTCGGCAGGCTGCATGGGTGCCTTCCCCTTCAAGATGGACTGGATCGCCTCGAACTGCTGAGGGTCCAGTCGGGAGGCAAGAACTCCCAGAGCATTAACAAGATCCATAGGATCGGAGGATGGGGGATCATACTGATTCATGTCCCCCTCAAAGTCAGGATTGGGAATCGCATATTCATGCGGAGGAAGATCATGATATTGATCGTGCGGATTAAAAAGAGGAGTTCGTACATTCCCGTCATGTCGAACTGGAATGGGTACAGAATTACGAGAGGCATCAGCATCTCTCCCGTTCTCGTAGTTGAAATCAGAATTGCGAGGGGCATTAGCATCTCCCTCGTAGTTGATAATGGCGTCTTGGGCCATACTCAAATCTCTGCCTGATCGCAGCAACATTATATTAGATTTTCTTTTTCAAAAAAAATTAATCAAACAAGTTGTGCAGAGGTTAATCAAACAAGTGGATGCTTAACGTGATTTCAGGATTCCTTGTTGAGTTATTTGAATTGGATTAAACCACAATTTCGCTCAGGGAAGGATCCTAGTTTCAGTTTGATTTCCACCGTTATTCTCTAAGATTTTCTCTCACAACGCTCTCGGAATCTAGCCGGGACTTCAATTGGTACAACCAGCCCGATGATCAAGGAGGAATACCTTGATTTTGGGGACTTATGGAGGTCTCAACATCAACTTCTCTAGTCTGATCAAGGGACCAACCCAATCAGAGAGAGTTGCTAACGTCGAGTAATGTGTTCCTAAGAAAAGGAGGGTTTTAGCCTCAATGCATATGCCCTGCGACCTGGATGGCCTCTAATGCTTAATAGAGTAATGTGTAGCTAGCACTCAACATAGAAATCTGGAAACTGAAAAATAATTAAGAAACTGTCTGAATAGCGTCGATGATAGTCGACGCTATTCAGAACAGAACTTAATTCTTTCGCAGAGAACAGATGCAAACAGTAGAGAAAACCTGAAAAATAACTAAAAACTGCCTGAATCGCGTCGATTATGGTCGACGCTATTCAACACAGAGCTTAATTATTTCACAGAAACAGATGCGAACGACAGAGATAATCTGGAGGCTAAAAGGCGTCCAGGTGTACTGACGCGGTTTTAAAACGCGTCTCTGTTCCTGGACGCTTTTTAATTCGCAGAAACAGATTTCCAGAAGGATTTTCTGGGTCGAATCCTCCTTAAACAGGGAAAAATGCAATAAATAATCGACTCATGCAAAGATTTTTAGTTTCAGATTTTAAACAGGATGGTTTACTATCTAAACAACTAAGAAATCACGCAATCACACAGCATTTTATCACCAAAACAGCTTTTTAAACTAATCAAAGGGGAGGCAAGATCTTGCCACTGGGTGTGCACGTGGTGCACGAGGGAAATTAAACAAATTAAACACTCACCAATCGGTGAGGACGTGTCGAAAGACACAAGTGGTGCACCGTTGGTGCCCGGTATGATAATAGCAAGAACAAAAGAAATTAAAAGACGGCGAGACCAAGTCCCACCGTGATCGCCAAAAGAGCTGTAGGTGCTGAAAATTGCTCGTGTGATTAATGTGAAAAAACTATGTTGTTTAGGGTAAATTAACCTATTAAAAAAAATGCAACTAAAGTGCTTGTGATCGCCAGAAACTTTTAACTAAAAAGCTTCAAAAGAGTTTGATCGCCTACCTGTTTAAACGCGGAAGAATGAATCCTTGGTTCCCCTCCTTCAGCCGGCTGAAGAAAGAGAGCCTCTTCTTGTTCTTTTGTTCTTGCTGTTGAATGTTGAGGATCGTCCAGAAGTTCTCCTGGCTTTGCTTGATTTCCCTCTTTTTGATTTTTATGCCCAGTCCAGTTGGTTGAAGCTTTGAAGAATGAAGATCTGAAAGAAGGATGCCGACTTCTGGTGGCAGCGCTCCGGCGTTCCGACGTGGTTGCTCCGATCTTCAAATCGCTATAACGCTGAGGCTCAATAATTCTCTCTCTCCCTTTTTTTTTATTTTTAACTCCTTGATATGCAATGTATTTATAGGCATTTTCTGCGTTCGCGATTAACATAGAAAAATATAGGATTTATCTACCTTAACCGACAGATAATTACTGATTAATTCATCTTTATCTGTAATTATCTAAAACGCATCCACCATGGCTGACGCCTTTCAGATTAATTAAGATAAGGATAAATATCCGGGAAAACTTATCTTTATCTTTATTAGCTAAAACGCGTCCACGTGTGTAGACGTCTTTTACTCTAATTAAGATAAGGATAAACATCCGGAATAGAAGTTAAAACAGCTTAGGAAACCTAAAACGCGTCGAACCTTACAGACGCCTTTTAGCTAATAAATCAATTAATTAAAATTCAAATTTAAACGCTAAAATACGAATAAACTCTAAATAGCGTCCACATGGATCGACGCCTTTTAGGATTCTTCATATTTTAACTGAAATTTGAGCTAAAATCAATTCAATTGATTAACTTAAACATGTCTGTTCGACTCGACACTCAAAAATATCAATAAAAATTAATTAGTGATTAATTATCAGACCATTCTGAGGCATTATTATATGATATGAAATTTACTCAAAATGACGTCAAAATTAGCGTGTCTACACCGCTATCAGGCGACGAGGGACAGCGACGCCTTTCAAAAGGCGGCTACATGTGACAACGCATTTTAGGCCATTTCTGAGGGCCAAATTTCACATGAACCAGTTTAGGAGGCTTGAATGGCATCGGCTTTGGGCGACGCGATTCAAAACAAAACCACATTAATTCATGCTATTAATATGTGTTTACACTGTTAGATAGTTCGGTTAATTGCATGTTTGAAATCGTACTCGAGGATGAGGATTCTTACGTAACTGGACCGTATACTTAAAATGTACTCGTTGACGATGGATTCTATGTGATCGGATTGCACCGTATTGTGTTTTGTGTGACAATGGACCTAGGGTGACAGTTGTAGCGCTTTGTCACCCTGTGTCGGTGTGGGTGGGACACAACGCCGATGGAAGCAATGGCGGGGTGATGCCTAGTGAGTGGGGGTCACCTGGTGAACCCCGGGGTTAGCTAGTACCGGTGTCGGAGTGGTACCTATGGAGTGTCACTCGTGCTGGGAGAAGGAGTAACCACCTGAGCTAGTTGGGCCGGAGTAGCTAGCGTGCTATCCGAGGGGTTACTGTTTGGTCTCAGCGGGTCGGTGTTTCCCACTTTCGGTTGTGTGGTTGGCGTGTTTTGCCGAGACGCTGATTGTAGGCTCCCTGGTAGAATGGTTTCAGAGATATGCATGTTACATTTCGAATGCATGTGGTTTATATCGAGATTTAGGAGTAGTGATTACTTTACTTAAATTGCCTTTATTTGTGTTATTATACTTGTGGGTGTGTGAGTGGGAGGTGGGGGATCGGATGATCCCTACTGAGCCCAATTTTGGTGTGGCTCACTCCCTGCGGTTTCAGGTGTGGACTTCTTGGCGAGTGGCGACATGTGGTGTTCTCCTTGGTGTGCGGACCAACAGCTATCTCAGTTCCGGGGTATGCCCCGATGTTGTTGTACTTTGTTTCTGCCTGTACTTATTTAATTCTTTGGACTATGTAATTATTGTTGGACTGTGTACGGACATTATTAATTTCCTTCATGTGCACTTGTAATTTACTTGAAGTCCGTGTGATTGTTATATTTAGCCTTGTGTAACGCTTACTCCTCCAGACGTGTGTATGAGATCCGGACGTGAGACCGTGGATAATGATTCGACACCCATTTAGTGATCGGGTTTCCGATCATAGGGTGGCGGGTTGTTATAGAGTGTCCTTATCCATCGTGTCAGACCAGGATCCGAGATTTACTTCTAGGTTCTGGAAGAGTTTTCAGAAGGCCTTGGACACGCAGTTGGCCTTCAGCTCGGCCTATCATCCCGAGACTGATAGGCAGTCGAAGAGGACCATTCATACTCTAGAGGATATGCTCAGGGCATGTTGCCTAGACTGGGGAGGTTCTTGGGAGCAGCACTTATCTACAGTGGAGTTTGCTTACAACAACATTTATCATTCTAGTATTAGCATGGCGCCTTACGAGGCATTGTACGGGTTACCGTGTCGATCCCCTATGAATTGGTCCAAGATTGGCGAGAGGCAAATAGTAAGACTAGAGTTGGTACAGCAGTGTGCTGAGGTTGCCAGAGTGGTACAGCAGAGATTGATTGTAGCTGAGAACAGACAGAAGAGTTATGCAGACATCTGTAGGAGACCGCTTGAGTTTGAGGTTAGGGACTACGTGTTTGATCGTTTCGAATTGTGCGTCATTAAAAACTCATGAAAACGTTCAATCTAAATTTATCCGGCTCACTCACATCAAATTTTGGAAATTAATAGCGGTGAGTCCGAGTCGATCCACAGGGAGTTAGAATTTTAACTTTGAAAACTTTAGACTTTAGTTAATCTAAAAATAAGTGAGATTTTAAGTAAACTAATTTCTTAATTAAACACAAACATATATGGAAAATAAGCACGACAAAGAAAATTAACAAAGAAACTACTATTTAACTAGGTGTAAATGACTAATTAACTAAAATCATGAAACAACTTGCAACACTTAACGGTTTAATATCCTAAATAAACAAAATATTAAATAACAACTTGACTAATCCTAATTAACTAAACAATTATTATACTAATGGGGGAAGGGAAAGAATAAATTGAAAGCAATATGTGGGGGACTTTGTGGGTGGCTGCCGTGAACGCTGGTGGCTGGGTGGCTACGTGGAGATGCAGCCGGCATGCATGCTGGAGGTTAGCTTCACCGCGTGGACAGCTGGAGGAAGGTGCAGCTCCAGGTCTTGCCAATAACGCGTGGAGGCTTCTGCTGGTGCTGCAGATGCTTGGCAGCCGGCTGGTTGGTGGAAGGAGTTGCAGGAAGGCTGCTACTGCTGCTGGCAAGCTGGTGTACGTGGAGAAGCTGCTGGGACAAG
Organism: Zantedeschia hybrid cultivar; assembly: GCA_030544215.1. Lineage (NCBI taxonomy): Eukaryota > Viridiplantae > Streptophyta > Magnoliopsida > Alismatales > Araceae > Zantedeschia > Zantedeschia hybrid cultivar. Next base: position 21,561,312 of record JARZZO010000009.1, read on the forward strand.
CGTGCATGAAGCTGCTGGAAACTCTTGAAAGAAGCAGGCTGCTGCGTGGTGTTCAGGCTTCACCGCATGCACGCATGGAGGATGGTGGTGTGCTGCTGGAGTGCATGGAGAATGATGCTGCTGGAGGAGGGCTTCACCGGCATGTAGACGTGCAAGCATGCACGTGGAGGATAGGAGGGGGCCGGCTTCAAGCGCTGGAGGTGCGGAGGACCAGCATGCAGCGGCGCGTGGAGAATGTTGTGCTCACCAAGCGTGCATGGGCAGCACGTGGAGCTGGAGGAAGCTAGCTTGTAGGAAGAGGCTGCCGGCTTCAGGCGCAGCGTGCATGGGGGGTGCGTGTAGGCCCGCAGGCATGCGGCTGCTGGTTGCTTGGACAGCTGCTGGAGGTGCGTTGCTGGGCGCTTGCAAGAGCTGCATGCACGTGGACGAGCTGCTGGCAAGCATGGGAGGGGGCTGAGAAGATGCTGGACGAGCAAGGGCTGCGTGGGCTTGCTGGAGACCGGCTAGATGCAGGCCGGCTACTGGTGTACCCGTGGAGCTCGCACAGGTGCTGTGGAAGCCGGCGTGCGTGGAGAATAAATCGAGAGAGAGAGAGAATAGAACAAGAGAAAGAGATAAAACGAGAGAGAGATAACCGGGGAGAGGGAGAGAAAGTTGCTGAAAAGGAGAGGAAGAGAGGATGAATTAGAGAGGAGTTCTGTGGGAGGAGAGGAAATAAGGGAGATAGATAATCGGAGAGAGGGATGCTGGAAAGGAGAGGAAGAGAGAGCCGTGAAAGAGAGTTGGAGAAGGAGAGGGCTGAGGAGAGAAGGTTGGAAAAGGAAGAGGAGGCTGGGAAAAAATAAAAACGGAGACGGTGGAGAGTAGGAGTTGTGGGAATTTATAGAGAGGAAGAGAGAATCGGATTTTGAAAAGGAAAGAGATTAAAGGAGAGGAAAAAGAAACTGGAGAAGAAATATGATTCAAATTTCTAAAACGAGAGAGAGAGAGAGGATTTTTTAAAATAAAGGAAGGGATGTGTTTAGGAAATTAGAGAGACGGAAGGAAATAGTGGGTTTTAGGAAACTCCAGCGAAGGAAGGAATCAAATTGTATTTTTACCCCTGTTTTAGTTGAAATCCGCACACTAGACCTCCCCCAAATTTCCGAAAACTCCACCAGCTGCACTGCGTCATCAGCATGTCCTGTTCACATAAAATAAATATAAATTAGCGCATTATCATAAAAATATCATCATATTTATTCATTTCGTCTCGGTTTTGTCGAGAAACCGCAAATGCGCTATACTCCTTTGATCACATGAAATGACGATGTTTTTAAGTCAGAATTTGATGAAATTAGTACCGTTGGACTTGTTACACAATTATCTATCATTTCATGCTATTTTGCAAATAAAAACATGAGTATGATGCATATGATTGCCTTTAAATGATCAATTTGACACTTTATCAGTGTTTCTCCGAGTCTCACCCTCCAAGGTGTGATGAGATTCGGGAAGCGAGATAAGCTGAGTCCGCGATATGTTGGGCCTTTTCCCATTCTTGCTCGAATTGGGGAAATGGCGTATCAGCTAGCCTTGCCGTCTAGGGTGCACGATGTGTTCCATATTTCTTTGCTGAGGAAATATGTTCAGGATCCATCTCATATTTTAGATTTTTCAGAGTTGGAAATCGCTAATGACCTGTCCTTTCCAGAGTTTCCAGTACGTATTGAGGATCGCAGGGAACAGGTCCTTCGGAACAGGGTTGTACCTCTGGTTAAGGTGATTTGGCAGTATCGCTCTAGGGGCGAGGCAACCTGGGAGCGCGAGGATGAGATGCGAAAGCAGTTTCCCTATCTTTTCTCGTAAGTTCTCTTGTAAACTTGTATCTCTATATTTCAACCTCGTTAATTGTAGCAGGAAATTTCGGGGACGAAATTCTTATAAGGGGGGGATAATGTAAGGACTGAGGTTTCGGATCCGGTTATCGGGTCAATTTCTGGGTCGGATCTCCTAGTTTGGGCCCTGATGCATCTGGGGAGTGCCTTCTAAATGATGTCTAGGATGCACGACGCCTTTTAAACGGCGTCTTGCTGAGTGGACGCCATTTAGTTGAGTTGTTGTTGTGCCATATGGGCGGGCTTCGGGCCGCGAGAGTACGGCCCCTGTCGTGTCGTCTGAACGACGCCCTTGGTGGACGACGCCATGTAGAGTATGACCCTGGGTTGTCAGTGTACGACGCCGGTCTTGTCGTCTGAATGGCGTCTTTGATAGGCGACGCGTTTCAGAGTCTCTGTCAGTACGGCCCGTCATGTCAACTGATAGGCGTCTGTGCCGGCTTCTATTTGACCCCGCGAACCCTCCTTCCTTTCCCTCATTTCCTCCTCCCTCTTCTCTCTCCTCTCTTCCTCCGGCGGCTCCGGCGACCCCTCTTCCCCCTCCTTCTTTTCCTCCCACCATTTCTCCCTCCTCTCCATCGACCTCCTAACTCCCACCACTACCACCACCACCTCCTCCGCGGTGTTTTCTCTCCGGACGGCAGCCGACGTCCCGGTGGAGTAACGACGTCGTCGGCGGTACTGGCGGCGGCGTGGGACGAGACGGGTTGGCGGCTTGGAGCTTAGAGGAGTTCGAGTAATCAGTAGGGTGACGATCCCCGTGGTGTTTCAACTTAAAACCATGTTTTCCCGCTTTGAAGCATGATGCGTGTATGGGGTTTTTGGGTAGAATAAGCATGTTAAGGGGCTTCCTTGATGGATATGGTGGTTTCTATGAATGTGGATTTGTGGGTTTTCCTGTGATGGATTGGTTTCCCTCTTCGTTTTCCCCTTTTTGGGTATTTTTGGGGAGAATTTGGGGTTAAAGGGGACCCTCGGGTCGAGCTGCAAAAACCAGGTTTCTGGCACTAAATGACGTCGCGCTAGGACGACGCCATTCAAAATGGCGACGGGCCAGCACGATGCCATTTAGGCAGAAATTGTCCCGGTAACGGTTTCTGTCAAAGTGGGCTTCTGTTGTGAATGGCATCCAGGGACAACGACGCCTTTTCAAATGGCGGCTTCCCAGGACAACGCGTTTTAAGTAAATTACAGTAGTCTGTCTCTATTTCTTTCACTATCCGGCGACTAGGGACAACGACGCGTTTTAAAAGACGATGACTGGGCACGACGCCCTTTTAGGCCATATTCTGAGGTCGAGATTTTATGAACCAGTTTAGGAAGCTTGAATGGCGTCGGCCTTGGGCAACGCGATTCAAGACAGAATCACATTAATTCATATTATTAACATATCTTCACACTGTTAGATAGTTTGGTTAATTGTATGCTTTAAATTGTACTCGATGATGAGGATTCTTACGTGATCGGATCGCACTGTGTTGTGTTTCATGCGACTGTGGACCTAGAGTGACAGTTGTAGCGCTTGCCACCCTGTGTCGGTGTGGGTGGGACACAGCACCGGTGTGGGTGTGGTGAGGTGACGCCTAGAGAGAGGGTCACCTGGTGTACCTCGGGGTTAGCTAGTACCGGTGTTGGAGTGGTACCTGTGGAGTGTCACTCGTGCTGAGGGAAGTAGTAATCACCTAGAGCTAGTTGGGTCGGAGTAGCTAGCGTGCTATCTGAGGGGTTACTGTTTGGTCTCAGCGGGTCGGTGTTTCCCGCGTTTGGCTGTGTGGTTGGCGTGTTTTACCGAGACGCTGGTTGTAGGCTCCCTGGTAGAATGGTTTCAGAGTTATGCTTGTTACGTTTCGAATGCATATGGTTTATATCGAGATTTAGGAGTAGTAATTACTACTTTACTTACTTACTTTACCTTTATCTGCGTTACTGCACTTTTGGGTGCGTGAGTGGGCGGTAGGGATCGAAGGATCCCTACTGAGTCTTTTCGTTGAGACTCACCCCTGCGGTTTTCAGGTGAGGGTTTCAGGCAGGCTTAGCGAGGAGAGTGCTGCTTTGGGTTGCTCGCCAGCAGCCATTGTTCCGGGGTATGCCCCGACGTAGTTGTTATTTTATTTCTGGTCTGTACGCTTAATTATTTCTTTTCAGTTGGAATATGTAATTATTTACTGTGTCGAGTCACATTGTAAGAACTTTTAATTCTTGCACTTCCTTTTCAATTCAATGCGATGTGAATGTTTAGCTTAGTTTATTATTTATTTTCCAGACTTATCTAGATCCTAGTTTGGCTCAAACTTAATGATTCGGTACCCATTTAGTAATCGGATCCCCGATTATAGGGTGGCGGGTCGTTACAAAGGGTCTAGTGTGAAATTGTTGGAGCGTTTAATAGCGCGACACACCTGGACTACAAAGATTCCACATTGAAAAATCGATACAAAACCCTTAAGTGCAATTAGAACTTTTTGCGTTTACTTCTTGAGCAAAGGACTAGGTGGGGATGGGATGATATAAACAAGATGTGCTTCCCTGGAGTTCAGGACTCTTGGGACGACGTCCTATCGGTAAGCATCTCCCATGATCAACTTCACTTTTCTGCACGCAATGTTATATTATCCATACTTTTATACACCATCTTTTTCTTCCTTTTCAGTCCCGTCAACATTACAGCTCCCACAGAGGCAAGCCCTTCCCATTTAAGGCCGAGATGGAATACCTAGCCAGCAACAGCACAACGTTTGGTCCAGATGCTGAGGGAACCCGCCGTAGATGCAATGTGCCTGATTACAGTCCTGATCAAGCTAACACTGACTACAATATGCATAGTCAGTCGCAGTGTACACCGGTCAATGACTTTCTTGCCGCACTTCAGGGAGAGCAAGAAGATGACGACTTTGTCATGGGTGTCTCCGCTGCCCAAATGGCTTCCCCTCCTACACCCCTAACTAGAACCATGGCCTCGAACAGTGAGGTCAACTCTCCGCGGAAGAAACATGCCACCTCAAACATGAAGGGAAAGGTAATTGAGGATCCGATTGTGATCACCAATTTTGTTAATTGTGTTCAGCAGCGGACTAACCTTGTGAAGCAGTTGCATGCGGAACGTGCTTGTATGGTGTCCACCCTTACGCCCCCGATCCAGCCACAGCCCACAGCCCAGGAGCCGGATCGTATTCCTTCCACAAAGGAATGCATAGATGTATTGCAAGAGGTTCCTGGCCTACATGCAGACTTGTTCGTAACTTCCTTGGATCTCTTCAAGGATCCAGGAAATCGCGACATATTTATGAACCTAAGTAATGAGGAGAAGATCAAGTGGATGTTGCACTATGTGGGGTAGTTGATTTGTGATTTCTTGGATGTTGACTTGGATGATGTATTCGAATAATATTTATTTTGAGTTGTTTACTCCGTACGTTCTTCTTCAGACTTGCTGTTAGTGATTTCATATGTTCTTAGATTATCTGTTGACTTGTAACATGTATTCAGGTTTCTTATGTTATTATTCATACTTGTTGCGTGCTCATTATGTTTTACTTTTGTGGGTACTCATCCAAGTAAATGTAGGTATTTGACAATTTTGTAAGTATGGGACGGTACAAATGTTATGTCGTTTGGGTTGGGCGTCTGTCAGGACTTTATTTCATTTGGCCTGAATGCTATGCCCAAGTTAATGGGTACCCAGGGGCTCGTTATAAGGGCTTTCATTCAATTGAGGAGGCCGAGTGTGCGTTCTCTGGTGTCGTCCAACAACGTCCAGAGAGGCGAACAGAAGTTCCTCGATATTACGCTGTGCCCAGCACATCTGAGCAAGTACTTGCAAGGGCACCTGCCTCGTTTACTCACGCTACTCTATTTGACTGGCAATCGTTTGTTGTAATCATACTCTTGTGTGTCGTTGTAGTCATCCTTCTCATCATCTTATGTACCATTGTACTTATGTCCATCCGAACTTTCTAATTTGTATTGTACTTTCTTATGTATGTATTCATTTTGAGTAAGAATAATGTAACATTTTGTCCAACTTATTACAATGTCTTCTATGTAGAATTTATTGATGATGTATTGGAGTTCTTGGAAGAGGACGAAGAACTGTTGAATGCGATCGAGGAGACAATTATTGAGCACATTGAAAATGAATATGTTCCACGGGTACGCCGACGTATGCATAACTCTGCTCTATCCGGCCACACATGGATCCATGAGATATTAGACGGTCATGACGAAAGGTCTTACCACATGTTTCGACCATGTTTTTAGGACTTCGTGACCTACTTGTGAGCCGTGGCCTTTTGAGGGACTCGCGGCATGTGATAGTGACAAAGCAACTTGGTATGTTCCTATATGCTGCCGCCATGGCGTTGGGATGGGAGCCATGTGCAAGCGGTTCCAACACTCTTCTCATACGATTAGTCGGTATGTCAACTTCGTCACAAAGCAGATAGCTGATTTAAAGTATGACTTTATTCAACTGCCTACACACGCTCAGGTTCGTGAGTATCATCTGCACATCCGGGGAAAGCAAACGTTCTACTCATACTTCAAGGTGACCACATTGCTATTGTGCATTTTTTACATTGGTCGCGATGTACATGTGGACATTGACTGATAAATGTTCTTCCACACACCTTCTTTATACAATCATGTAGGATGCGATTGGAGCCATCGACGACACGCATGTGTTGGCAAATGTGCCACAGATAATGCACGGACGATTCCGAAACCGCAAAGGTTTCATCAGCCAGAATGTCATGGGTGTCGTGTCGTTCGACCTCACCTTCTAATACGTTGCAATTGGTTGGGAAGGATCGGCTGCCGACATGCGGGTGCTTAAATGGGCTCTGGACGAAGGTGCATTCATTGTCCCTCGTGGAAAGTATTATCTGGTTGATTATGGGTATGCAAACTCAAGTGGTTTCTTGGCTCCATATTGTGGCCAAAGATATCACTTGGCATCATTTCGCGAGGAACATAATCGGACATATGCGAACAAAGAAGAGAAGTATAACCACCGTCATGCTCAGTTAAGGAATGTTGTTGAGAGAGCATTCGGCGTCTTGAAGAATCGGTTTCAGACGTTAAAGGAGGGGAACATGTACCCCTGGGCGACGTAGAGGAAGATGGTCATTGCATGCGCTGTTATTCACAACTTTATTCGTCGATCTCAGGGACATGATTATTATTTCAACTGCGAGAACAATGAAGAAGCAGTTGGTGAGGATGGTGGTGATGAAGATGTTCCCATTGACATCCCTCTCAGCAGGGCTGAGGTTACGTTAGGAGGGCAGATTAGGGACTCGATTGCTAACGCACTCTGGACATGAGTTGCGTTTGTTACCTCATCTTCGGTGCTTTGTTCCGCATGTCCCTTGGCATTTTACTTTATTGTCTGTTTGCGTATGTCATGGTTGATTTTTCATATGCTTTATGCACGGATATTAGTTGTTGCTTATGTTGAACATTTCCTTTTTAGCACTTGAGCTTATTCAACTCCAGTATTTTGTTTTTATGACCAATTTCCAAATTAATTTAAAGCATGTCCATTGACTTAAACATTGTAATGAGTACCTTTTTTTTTTTTTTCACAGGAGGAATTAACATAAATGAGTCTATTGGATAGATGGTTCCACTGCTTAGAACAACCCCACTGGACAATGATTTTATCGAACCATCCTCCTTTTTTCGAGCTTGCGAACGATGCATGCAATTTTGTAGCCCTATCCATTGTTACGCTGGGATTATCGGATGGCCTCAGTGTAACCACATCTCAGTGAGTTATTTGGATAGCAGGAGGAAAAAATTGCACGCTCCTAATTCGCTAATTATGGGCAATGATGAAATAATATAAATGAGTCTAGTGGTCGGATGGTTCCACTGGTTGGAGCAACCCCACTGGATAATGATTTCGGTTAACATTAAGTTCCTATTTCTGAGCCTGCGAACACCGCATGTCAATTGAGGATGGTTAATAGTGTGCAAATTTGCAATCGTATCCATTGGTACGTTGGGATTGTCGGACGGCTTCAATGCAACTACAGCCTAGTGTGTTTTTTGGATACCAGGAGGGCATAATTGCATCCTCCTAATTAGGTCATTATGGGCGATGATGAAAGAATTAAATTGAGTCTATTGGTAGGATGGCTCCACTGCTTGGAGCAACCCCAGTGGACAATGATATTTGTATATTATATACACATTTCTGAGCCTTGAAATGATTAATATTTGACAGTGTACCAATGGATGGTAAGGTTATGACAACGGTAAGTATTGTAATTTTAATGTTCTCATTTTTTAGTTTAATTTCATATTTGTTGCATAGAATCTACTACTTTTTTGTATGTGTAGAATTTCTAATTTTTTATAACAGGGGTAAAATGCGTACATACTTACAGGAGGCATTTTGCTTGTGGATTTAGCTAAAAAAGAGGCTCATGAATGATGCATGTTGATTTTTTTTTCAGTTGTAACGAATATTGTAAAATTTAAATTATTTTTATTAAATTGGGGGATTTTTGCAAGTGACTGTTATAGTGGATGTTTTTGTCTATGAAATTTGTGACGTAATTGAGTGTACGATCACAAAATGTTATACAAATTGAGGAAAACATAATTTTAGTCACAAGATGTTGCAAATTAATATATTTTATTATAAATTTTTTTTTAACAAGATATTGTGTTAAATCATCGAATTTTACTTTGAAAAAATATAATAATTTAATTTTAAAATTAATTTTATAGATTATTTTTGTAACGTATGTTACTTTTGGAAATTAAAATAAATATAGTTGACAAACCCAATAATATTATACACATTAATTAGTAATTTGAAAAATATAAAAATATGACTCATGCAAGGGTAACATGGATATTTTGAACCCCTTTATTCCACTCTTTATTCCCTTCTTATTCTTCTCATTCCTACCAAATCACTTGGAATAGCGCAGTGCAATTTTGCTTATTTTGGGTGGAATACCAACTACTTATCAAACCAAAATACCTCTTTTTCTGGTTTAAGAAATCCATTCCTCCCTATTTTGGTTTAAGCTATTCTGCTAACAAATTGGGACCAAAAGAACGAGCAGCATCTTTCCATTAACTCGTACGGAGTGGAACTCTGCCGGCCTGCTCCAGTCCAGTGCTACGCATCGTATGGGATGACGTCACGACCTTGATTTGATTGGGTCTGATCTTCGCCCGTGCATAGGCTACCCACGCCGACCGTTGGACCAGCCTTCCAACAATAACCGGGTGTTTGCATTCTTAATATTTTTTTCAAAAGTAAAGAATTACGAAAAATATTTTTAAAGAGTAATAAATTTTAAAATATATTTATATAAAATAAAAATACATATTTATTAATCTCATAGAGAAGTTATAGTTCTCACACAATGAGAGGAAAATATGGAGAGAGTGCAATGTGAAAATCTTAAGTGGAAAGAGAGCAGTTAATATTTTTTGTGAAAATATCTTCCCATGTAGAATGGTAGGGAAATAAATCATGAGAAAAAAAAGAAATATTATGTGAATATGAAAAATATTTTTTCAACTAAATTTCACTAGCGTTTACAAAATATGTGAAAGTTAGTTAGAAAAATATTTCTCGAAAAAATTTATGCAAACGCAAACATCCCTTAATGCGGCTGCAAGCTGGAATGTGCCTCTATATCTCCTTTTGTCATCTGATTACATGGCCCCTGTCCCCCCTCCCACCCCCCATTAAATAGGTCGGGAAGTTATCCACATGTCCACGTGTCATCCCCATGGGGGCGTCAAATTAAAAAATATAAAAAATTTCCCCAGCAAATTGTGAGCTCAAAAGCATAGGATGGTCTTAAATGCTTCAAGATACTCTCAATATTATGATGCTCTGGAATCTTTCGAGAGCATCATGCTCTCAAGATCATCGAATGCACTTAAGAGTATCATGAAACTCTCTTAAGCACTTCAGGGTGCTCTCGAAAAGTAGTCTAACGAATAATTTTTCTTATCATTTTTTCAATCGGACACCTACCATATGTGTTGATGTGCACGGATAATGTCAGGCCATATTTAATGGAGGACAAGAGTCATGTGAGCTTTCTGTAGGATTCTCGGGTTTCTCCGGATCTCCCACGCAGCGGAAATAAAAATAAAACGGAGATCCGATTCCCGTTTCGAAAAACTAAAAACCGAATTATCAGATAATCGGATCTTACTGTGTGCGGATTCGAATCCGCAACCGTTTGGTTCTGTCGGTGCGACACCGCAAGCCGCGCAAGCGCCCGGCCTCTAGCGGAGTCCACGCGATCCTCCTCGTGACGGATATCCTCACGTTCCTCGTTCTTCGCAGCCACCAAACCTCCGCCGGTCGCCGCAATGCGCAGACAATTTCCCGTCGAACGGGAGTCGGAGAAGCGGCGGAGCAGATCCGGGGATCCGGATCTATCTGGGATGCCAGAGAGAGAGAGAAATAGAGGAGGGGGCAGCTAGGGTTAGCAACAGCCTGGCCTGCTCAGCCCGTTCGCTACATTTTATACTAACCGCGTGGTTTTTCATAAAAACCCCCGGTATGTATAAAACCCACTTATTTATCCATCGCCTTGAAAATCATTTGCGTGTGACCCTCTAAGCCGAATTAACAGTCCAGTTAATGGCCCAATAAGCCCAATAACTCCTTACTGGCTTTATTAATCAATTAATAACTCTTTATTAATTAATTAATCAATCGAATTGTTGTCGCACATCGAATTCGACCGAGCCTGCGATCACGTTGGGTGCCAAGCAACACCTCGTGAACCTAGAAGGTATCGAGGTTAAGTAACCCACTCTTGGGATCTTTCCACTGACAGTTACCGCGTGGATATAATTCTTCATTCGTACAATGCTCTCGAGTCAACTCAGGATATGGCATGCTGTCAAACCCTAGCCGGTCGACTCACTTGGATTAGACACTATTGATGAATATCGGAAAACTCTTTTCCCGATATTATCGTCCGCCCTAGCCAGGGACTTCCATGCATCCTTCTTAGAGCATTCTCTTTTTAAGTACCGAGAGCGAATGATTCCTTATTGACACACAATTCCCTTCGACGGTATTCCGCTATATCCAATCCTTGGCTGTTTAGAATCCCGTGGTTAGAGATTCATAAACCAAGGTCAAAGTACAGAAGTCTACCGACAAGGTGTCTTTGGTGTCTCAGGTCCGAGGACCATCCACGCAACTGCGACAATAGAATCAAGCTGGTTGACAGTGAGGTACAATACCATCCAGCGATTCAGTCGAATTAGTTCAGTGAACTCATTCTCCAATGAGCACCTACAGATTTGCCTTAGTGTCTCCACACAAGTGACTTATGAGATCAGTCACTCTCATCATATGAGCAGGAGTAATCTGTACTAGCCTAACCGGATATCCGATGTCCTTCTCGGATATCCTCCGACTATGAACGATTAAGAATATGTGTGTTTAAGTGATCAGTCTCATTAGTATGATCTCATCATAATCTGATCACTATAGCACATATTCACAGATTTCATCATGAGACGATAATTAATACGATTTACACACAATGAATATTATGCCATTATATTAATAAATGAACGAGATTACAAAGTCAGATTGGCTTGTAGGCCACCTAAGACTAACAATCTTCCACTTGGACTAAAGCCAATCACCTTTCTACAGTAAGCCTATAGACTATAAGTGACGTTCAAACACAATTTGAGCTAACGGCTTTGTCAATGGATCTGCTACATTGTCGACTGATGGAACTCTTTCCACCACTACATCTCCTCTAGATATGATCTCTCTGATAAGATGAAAGCGCCTCATAATATACTTCTATTTCTAATGAGACCGCAGCTCTTTCGCTTACGCAATGGCTCCATTGTTGTCGCACAACAGCGGAACAGGCTCAGAGATGCTGGGAACTACGCTGAGGTCGGTGATGAATTTCTTCAACCACACTACTTCCTTGGCGGCTTCAGCTGCAACGATGTACTCAGCTTCAGTCGTCGAATCTACAGTGGTTGCTTGCTTGGAACTCTTCCAACACACTGCTCCTCTATTCAATGTAAATACGAATCTAGATGTAGACTTGCTATCATCTGGATCTGACTGGAAACTCGAGTCAGTAAAGCCTCGCAATTTCAAGTCACTTCCTCCATAGACAAGAAACATATCCTTAGTTCTTCTCAAGTACTTAAGAATACATTTTACTGCCTTCCAGTGCTTTTCACCTGGATCAGCTTGAAATCTGCTCGTAACACTTATAGCAAATGTAACATCATGCCTTGTACATAACATGACATACATGATAGATCCTATGGCAGAAGCATAGGGTACTCTATCCATGGGCGCCCTCTCATCAGGAGTATTAGGAGACTACTCCTTTGAGAGACTAATTTCATGTCTCATCGGTATGAGACCTCTCTCGGAATTTTCTATGCCAAACCTTTTGACTATGGTATCTATATACAAGGATTGGGTCATTCCAAACATCCTCTTTGATCTATCTCTATAGATCCGTATTCCCAATACGTAGGATGCTTCTCCCAAATCCATCATGGAGAAGTTTTTCGACAGCCAGATCTTTACTGATGACATCATAGCTACATCATTCCTAATAAGTAGTATGTCATCTACATAAAGAACTAAGAAGGTGACTGCGCTCCCACGGATTTTCTTGTACACACAAGGCTCATCTTCATTCTTAATGAAGTTATAAGACTTGACAGCCTCGTCAAATCTTATATTCCAGCTTCAGGAAGCTTGCTTCAGTCCATAAATGGACCTCTGAAGCTTGCACACTTTATCTGGAGATTCTTTGGATGTATACACCTCTTCCTCAAGGTTACCATTGAGGAAGGCGGTCTTCACATCCATCTGCCAGATCTCGTAATCGAGGTGTGCAGCAATGGCGAGTAGAACTCTGATCGATTTTATCATGGCAACTGGTGAGAAAGTCTCATCATAGTCAATTCATTGTCTTTGACGATATCCCTTTGCCACCAACATTGCCTTATAAGTATCGATCCGTCCATCAGCACCAATCTTTCTCTTAAAGATCTACTTGCATCTGATGGGTACAATACTCTCGCGCAAGTTCTCCAAGTTCCATACTTGGTTGGTGTACATGGATTGGATTTCTGAGTTCATAGCTTCTCGCCATTTCCCGACTTCTGGGCCTTCTATGGCCTCCTGGTAGGTTTTAGGATCATCATCCTCATTATATTCAACCTTAGACTCACCTTCAGCTATATGTCCCACATATCGTTCAGGTAGTCTAGGTAATCTACCAGATCTTCGAGGTTCATCTGTGTATACCTAAACAGATTCAGGAACTGATATCTCATCTGATGATAATGTAGCTGTTTGGGGATCTGGAACCTCTTCTAATACTATTTTACTCCCACTGTCCTCCTGGAGAAGATATTCCTCTTCTTGGAAGACAGCTTTCCTGGCGACAAACACCTTTTGTTCACCAGGATGATAAAAATAGTATCCAAAAGTTTCCTTTGGATATCCACAAACCTGCATTTATCAGTTTATGATTCCAACTTGTCTGGATCATGCCTCTTTACATGAGCAGGACAACCCCAGACTTTAACATGTTTAAATTCTGGTTTCCTGCCTTTCCATATCTCATATAGAGTAGAGGCCACAGACTTGTTGGGTACTCTGTTTAGTAGGTATGTTGCTGACTCTAGAGCATACCCCTAGAGGGACATTGATAATTCCGAAAAAATCATCATGGATCGCACCATATCCAACAATGTGCGATTCCTCCTTTCTAATACACCATTCATCTATGGTGTATATGGAGGGGTCAACTGAGAAAGGATACCATTATTCTTTAAGAATTGTGTGAAATTAATACTCAAGTATTCTCCTCTTCGATCTGATCGAAGAGCTTTAATACTCTTTCCTAACTGCTTCTCTACTTCATTCTTGAACTCCTTGAATTTCTCAAATACTTCCGACTTGTACTTCATTAAGTACACATAGCCGAATTTTGAGAAGTCATCGGTGAACGTGATGAAATATGAAAAGCTACCTTTGGCGTGAGTGGACATGGGACCACATACATCCGAATGTATTAGTTCCAAAATGTCCTTGGCACGTTCTCTATGTCCAGTAAATGGAGATTTTGCCATCTTTCCCATAAGGCAGGATTCACATGTCGCAAACGATTCATAATTGAATGCTATTAAATAACCATGGTGCAACTTTTGCAGCCTGCTTTCACCAATATGACCAACTCTATAATGCCACATGTAGGCTTGGATCACACAATTCTTGCTCTTCTTAAGAACATTATCAATGTGAATATTGTAATAAGAAACATCTAAGAGATATAGACCGTTGACTAAAGATGCCGAAGCTATTGATTTATTATCATAATAAATCGAACAACTTCTATTCTTAATAGTCAACCTATATCTTATCTTGTCCAAACAAGATACTGATATGATGTTCTTTATTATGCTAGGAACATAATAACAATCTTCTAATAGTAAGGCGTCTCCTAATGGAAGCCTGAGGTTTGCTGTCCCAACAGCAATCGCCGCAACTTTTGCACCATTTCCTAGTCTCAATTCCACCTTGCCTTGTCTCAGCTTGTGCTTACTTGTCAGCATCAACACATCATGGCAGATATGAGAAGCACATCCGGTATCTAATTCCCAAGATGTGGAATCTCTTACTAACAAGTTGATATCTATCATATAGATATCTGAAGCTTTATACAGCTTCACCTTTCCATGATCTTTATCGTTGAGGAACTCCTTGCAGTTTCTCTTCCAGTGACCTTGCTGCTTACAGTAAAAGCAGTCACCTTTAACTACTCATTTGTCTTTGTACTTCGATCTTTTATCGTTTGCTATCATCTCTGCGTCAAGGTTATCTAATGCCAGTTCAGCAAGAGGATCAGCATTAAGGGCGAAGGCAATCTGCTCATATCTGAAGACATTCTTCAAGTGTCTGAGCCAATCTAAGTAGTTTAGGCTAGTCAAACGTTTGGCATTAAGTATGCAACGGAGTGGATTATTCGACGACATAATTCCCTACAGGAGATATGTAATATCTATTTAGCAGATGTTCAATTATTAACTTTAAAACAAGACATGGTCTTTTGTTCAAGTTTTAACTCCCACTAATTTTCGACGAACTGTATAACCCTCAGTTATACAAAATGGGAGACGCCGACAGTCTCCTAGTGGGGATCAGAATCTCAATGACTTGCAGTATAGCCTTGTGGATAGCACAACAAACTGTAACACAATCAAAGAACACCCAACTCATGGGACTTGCAACTCCTTGCAATATCTGATCATAGCTTCGGTCTCCAGAGATTTAATGGCCTTGTGGATAGCACAACAAACCACTAATTCTGGTCAAAGCTAACCATCGTTAGGCGACGAGCATAAATTTGTATGCAACCCTTGTGGATAGCACAACAAAGCTACATGGTTCCTCTACCCCGATCATATAGGCATCTAATGCCATAGCCACAGTTTCTCCTCCCAATTAAACAGGCCTTGTGGATAGCACAACAAACCTGCCTAAAGTGATTTGAATCCTATGACTATAACGATGGTGGATCACGCGGTAAGTTCTTAACTACTCGCGTTACGGCTTAGAGTTTAGATGAGGGTATTTAGATAACTTTTATCTTGGTCTCTCCTAGGTGATAGTATAAATATATCGTATATATTTAATAAACACTATACATGCTTTGATTCATAATCAAAATAAAACAATGTATCTCATACATGTCAAGTGTGGTCATGGATAACACAGTGGGTTTGACTGGAGCCAACAGTCAAACGCACACACTATCTAACATAACATTTATATTAGACTACCCTGCAGTCATAAAGGCAAAAGATCTCCATCGTATCGCCTTTTTGATTGCAGCAGTGGATCGTCCTTGCTCCTTCCTTGGTTCCCTCGATCAGATTACAATAATTCTAGAATTACAAGTAAATTAAAGAAGGCCTTATGGCGAGTACAAGAGAGAAGGAGGTAGAAGTACATCGGAGTTTGAGAGAGGGAGAGGTACGTAGAGCTCTATTTATTAACAATTAATAAATATCCATACATCCACGATCCACATCCATCATTCATCACATGAATAATAAAATAAATGCATATCCATGACCACGGTGTATTTTAAACATTCAACACATGATTCAGCACATCACATGGCTAAAATAAAATAGTTTTCAAAATAAATAAGTTTTGGCTTTCAGAAAGCTGGGTTTCAATCAAAATTGACGTTTGAATTTTGAAAACTCATTTAAATAAGACAATGATGCAATTAAATCAACTTGAAAGCATCAAAACACACATCACATGTGCACACACTCCAAATTAATAATTCCAGATTATTCCATACTATTAGAACAATTCTAATAATTAAACAATCTAACATTTAGATCAAACCACATTAATAATCTAACAATTAGACTATTAATAACTAATCTAACTCTTAGACTAGTCCAATAAAGTTAATTAATAATTTAACACTTAAAATTAATAATCAACTATAATTAATTATTAACTACTAACCTAACACTTAGATTAGTCAATTAATGTTAATTCTGAATTTAAATCTTAAACTAATAATTAACACTAATTAATTAATAACTAATTAATCTAACTCTTAGATTAGGTAATTAAAGTTATCATTAATTTAACTATTAAATTAATGACTAACAATAATTAATTAAGGACTACTAATTTAACATTTAAATAGTCAACTAAGTTAATTATTGTTTAAAAATTAAATTAATAACTAACTCAAATAGTAATTAACGATTAGTAGAATTAATAATCTAACATTTATATTAATAATCATTAACCTCTAATTTAAACTCTTAAATTAGTTAGTTGAGGTTAATTATTATATAAACACTTAAGTTAATAATTAACCCTAATTAGTTAAGAACTAATTGTTAATTAAATGATTCAAAATCATTTAATGTCCAATTAATTAGAAATTGAATAATAAAATTAAATTTTCAAACTATTTTGATTTTAAAATTAAAATCTATTTCTAATTACATTTAATGGGCTAGGGTTTAATGGGATTGGGGCTATAAAAGAAGGATGGGCTGAGCCCAATAGACAAAGCCCGGGCTCGGCTGGTTCAAGCCCCTGGCTGGGGCCGACCGAGCCCCTGGTCTTGGCCCGGTTCAACCATTGAACCGGTCCGCCCTCCTTATCCCCAGATCGGCCTAAACCCAGCCGGTCTGACAGGTTCGTCCCCAACCCCCCGAGCCCACCGAAAACCTAACGGAGTGCAGGTGTTGCAGGCGGCTAGGGGGGGATCCAGCGCCGCCGCCGGCCGACCCCCCGGTGCCGCCGGCCCCGGCCGGCAATGCCCTCGGCGCCGGCGACGTGCCCGGTGCCGGTGGTGGCAAAAGAAGCTCCCAGCCGAGCCCCAAAATCCTCCCCTTTTGGATTTCTGTTTTTCATAAAAACTTAAGAAGAGGAAGAAGATGGAGGCCCTTCCAATGGCCTATCGAGCATCGGCGAGGAGCCCTGTGATGGCCGGAGATATTCCCCATATGATCCTGGGTTCCGGTCTGCCATCCCAACACTTGGGAACCCGAATGAGGCTGCCGTTAACACCGGTTCTTCGTCCAACGAAGAACACAAATAAACACAGAAAAATTCAAAAAAATTCAGAATTGAATAATCAAAATTATTCATAAAATATGTGTTCATCTCATGAACACGGATCCAGCAAGAAAACCGAATCATCGCATGGAATAATACACAGAAAAATTAATTTCGAAATCCGAAATGGACGAGAAACAGTGGAACCTGGTTCTGATTCCACTGTTGGGTTCTCTGGCTTCTCCGGATCTCCCACGCAGCGGAAATAAAAATAAAACGGAGATCTGATTCCCGTTTCGAAAAACTAAAAACCGGATTATCAGATAATCGGATCTTACCGTGTGCGAATTCGAATCCGCAACCGTTTGGTTCCGTCGGTGCGACACCGCAAGCCGCGCAAGCGCCCGGCCTATAGCGGAGTCCACGCGATCCTCCTCCCGATGGATATCCTCACGTTCCTCGTTCTTCACAGCCACCAAACCTCCGCCAGTCGCTGCAATGCGCAGACGATTTCCCGTCGAACGGGAGTCGGAGAAGCGACGGAGCAGATCCGGGGATCCGGATCTATCTGGGATGCCAGAGAGAGAGAGAAATAGAGGAGGGGGCAGCTAGGGTTAGCAACAGCTTGGCCTGCTCAGCCCATTCGCTACATTTTATACTAACCGCGTGGTTTTTCATAAAAACCCCCGGTATGTATAAAACCCACTTATTTATCCATCGCCTTGAAAATCATTTGCGTATGACCCTCTAAGCCGAATTAACAGTCAAGTTAATGGCCCAATAACTCCTTACTGGCTTTATTAATCAATTAATAACTCTTTATTAATTAATTAATCAATCGAATTGATGTCACACATCGAATTCGACCGGGCCTCCAATCACATTGGGTGCCAAGCAATACAGCGTGAACCCGGAAGGTATCGGAGTTAAGTAACCTACTCTTGGAACCTTTCCGCCGACAGTTACCGCGTGGATATAATCCTTCATTCGTACAATGCTCTAGAGCCAACTCAGGGTATGGCGTGCTATCAAACCCTAACCGGTCGACTCACTTGGATTGGGCACCGCTGATGAATATCGAAAAACTCCTTTCCCGATATTATCGTCCACCGCTGATATAGGTGTCTTCTAAGCCAATCATAAGGCACCTATTTCAATCTAGTTCACTAATCAATGGCATTAAATTCATCATGTAGATTGGCATATTTGTAATTGCGTATAATGAAGTCCATGAATATGTGCAATAGTCATCAGATTATGATGAGATCGTAATAATGAGATGGATGACTTATAAACACATATTCTCAATTATTCCTAGCCGTAGGATGTTTGAGAAGGACATCAAACATCCGGTAAGACTAGTACAGGTTATTCCAGCTCATATGATGAGGGTGACTGATCTCGTTAGTTACTCATGTGGAGACACAATGGTAAACCTGTAGGTGCTCATTTGTGAATGAGTTCACTGAACTGATCTAACATGAATCGCCGAATGGTAATTACCTGACTGTCAATCAGCTTGATTCGTCGTCACAGTGACGTGGTTGATCTTTGGACTTGAGACACCAAAGACACCTTGTCGGTGGACTTCTGGACTTTGACCTTGACCTACGAATCCCTATCCACGGGATCTCTAATAGTCAAGGATCGGGTCCAGTGGAAGTCCTTCGAAGGTGATTGTATGTTCAATAAAGGATTATTCGCTCTCAGGTAATTGGAGAGAGAATGCTCTAGAATAGATCCGCAGGAGTCTCTGTCCAGAGTAGAAACAATATCAGAAAAATGGTTTTCGGATATTGTACAGCGGAGTCTGATTCAAGTGAGTTGACCATCTAGGGTTTGACAATTGACCGTATCATCGCATTGTGTGAACGAAGGATTATAGTTACGTGGTAACTGTGGACGGACAGGTTCTATTAGTGGGTTGCTGAACCCCATTACCTTCTGAGATCATGCGGTGTTGCTTGGCACCCAACTTGATCAGAAGTCTGACCGAATTTACATGCGATGTTAATTCAGCTAAGTAATTAGTTAATATATAGATATTAATTAATTACAGTAAGTCAATAACTAATTATTGGACTTAACGGGCTGAAAACCGAACTGGTTAATGGGCCTAGAGGGTCATATGCAATAAGATTCTCAGTCGGTGGTACATAAGTGGGATTTATATTAACTCGGAGACTTTTGTGAAAAGTCACGCCGACTTAATATATATACGTGCTGTTGAGAAACCCTGGGCCAAGCTCCAGGGTTTCCCCATGCTGGCCGTCATTCCCCCTTTCTCTCACCTCCTCTGGGTGCCCCGTTCGAGGTGCCGGAATAGTCTCCGTCTCCGCCGCATGCGATTCCCGAAAGTCAGGAATTCCCATCCACGGGTTTCTGGACATCGTTGCGGCGACGGATCTTCAGCGAGCGAGCTGATACGGACGAGGGAACGAGGACGAACCACCGCAGAGGATCGCGTGGATACCCCTGGAGGCCGGACGCTTGTGCGGCTCGCAGCATCGCCTTGACGGAACCAAAACGGAAGCGGATTCGAATCCGCGTACGGTAATATGATTACTTCCATTAGTTTTCGGTTTTAGTTTTCGTTCCGAATCAGATCAGCGGGTATCAGGTAGGATAATTTTTTTGTTCGTCGTATCCGCTGCGTTCTTCGCGTCCTGCCCGGATCCGAACAGTGGTATCAGAGCTAGGTTCTGCTCTGATTCGCTTCGGGACGAAGAAAATTATTGTTCTAAAATTATTTCCATGTACTGATTCGTTTTTCTCAGAAAATTAGTTCATGCGATGAACATAAAATATTAGATGTAATTTTCTGTGAAGAAAAATGATTTTTTTTTTTTAGGTTTTTTGGGTGGTTCTTCATAGAGATGAAGAACAAGTCTTCATGGCTTGGAAGGGGTATTGATGGTGTTCGGACACCACCATAGAGTAGATTCTTTTGAATTGGCAATGTCTGCAAGTCCCCGGAAGGCCGCTGTGATCGCCGATGACCGGCGGTGTAGCCTCCGTCTCTGTGGATTTCTAATTGTTGGAAGTGTAAGGAGGGAAAAAGGCCATGGTTTGGAATCGGGTTAACCGTCGGTTTGGAGGGGCCATCGACGGCAATGGGCTCTGGTGCATGCCCTGCTGTAGCTGGGGTAGTTGCTGGTGGCACCGACCTCACCTTCCCTGCAACATGGAACCGTCGGGTTCCAAAAAGGGGGGGTGGGGGCACCCTAAATGCTTTTGAAAAGGGGTCTGCCGGAGTTTCACTGGCGCACGTATCGCTGGCCGACCGCACCGGCCCGGTCAGGGGAGGTGGGGAGGGCGGGCGGCGCCGCCCTGGCTCCCCCTTGCCGGCGTCGGGCAAGGAAAAGGGGGAAACAGGTGGCGGCGGCTAGGGCACAACCCTAGCCGCAGAACCTATCTGGGTTCAGGCCCGGGCCGGCCCAGCCGGGCGGTCCAGGCCGGACCGAGCCAGGCCAAGCCCACTTGGGGCAGACCTGGCTCTGGCCAACCGCCTGGGCTGACCCTGATGGGTCTGGTCCGGCCCAGCTAGCCCATTTGGGCTTCCACCCCACCTTTTACCCCTCTAAACCCGGCCCATTAGCCCATTTAAACCCTAAAACCCCCTTTATTAATAGGTATTTAACCCTCTCTAGCTTAAAATAAAATTATGTATCGTATTTAAAATCTGTTTTATATTTTGATTGATTATTTTAAGTTATGAAGAGGGTTTATATATTAAGATGTGATCTTAATTTAATTAACAATTGTTGTTAATTTAATATTTTTAATATGAGTGATTAAGGGGATTAATTAAGATGAGATCTTAATTTAATTATTAACAAATGTTGTTAATTATTTTAAGATTGCAACCTTAAATATTATTAACAAATGTTGTTAATTTTAATTAATTAGGTGATTAGATCATTTAATTTACTAACAATTGTTGTTATGAAATTAATGTTTTTAATTAAGGGACACATAATAAAAAGTTACTTTGTGATTAATTAACTCTTTATAATTGTTATAATTAAGTTAATTATTTCTTGAGTAATAAACCTTAATAAAAGTTATTAAGCACTAATTAAGTCTTAATAATAGTTATTAAGATGATTAATTAGTTTACTCATGAATCTCTTAATTATTGTTTTGTAGATCTAATCTAATTTAAATTGATCTTTTAATAAATGTCATTAAAAGATTAATTAAGTCTAATTGTTAGACTATTTTAATTAGAAATGTTCTAATTAAATTTTCTTAATAATTTTTATTAAGAAATATCTTTTAATAAAGGGGTTCTTAATAAAGAGTTGTTAAGTAATTAATAATTGGAATTAAAAATTCTTTTATAAGTGTTATTTAAGAATTTTTAATTCTATATAAATGTTAGATTGTTTCGCATTAATAATAGTTATTTAATGTGATTTAAAATTAATCTAAGAGTTAGACTAATTATTTTTAAAATTTAGAATTGTTCTAAATTATGCATGGAATATTTTAGAATTTTAATTTTAGCTTTGTGTGCACATGTTGATGTGTTTGATGCTTTAAATTAGATTTATTGCATGTTAGAAAATAAGATTTTTGAAATTTCAAAATTATCCAATTTTGATTGGTACTCAGTTTTAAGAAAACCAAAATTATTATTTTTCAAAATTTTAGCCTTCATGTGATGTGTTTTATCATGTGTGGATGGCTAAACTTTATGGTGATCATGGACATGCACTTAGTTAATTTCATATCATGTGATGGTGTGTGATTATGAGGATTGTTATGGAATGTGATGTACATTAATTAAATGTTAATTAATGAGGCCTGCATGCCTCCCTCTCTCTCTCATTCCAATGTAATTCTATCTCCCTCCATTATTGTACTCGGCTATAAGACTTTCTCTTACAATTTATTTTATATTTGAAATTATTTCAAAATAAATATTATTTGTATTTGATCGCGCTAGCCAAGGAGAGGCGATGATGATCCACAAATGCAACTAGAAAGGCGACAGGAGATAAGATCGCCAGTGGCTATATATTTGCATGTTTAGATTATATAATTGTTATATAGTTTTGGTGATTAATTGTTTGGCTCCAGTTAATCACCGTGTTGTCCATGAACATATAATGAACATGTATGGTTGATGCATGCTTTTTAGTTTTTGATTATGAATCAATTGCTAATATCTAGGTATAGTTAAATATATTTGATATAATTATAAATTATCACCTAGGATGAGACCAACTTAAAATAAACAAAACCTTCAAAATAAAGTCTAAGCCGGAGCGCGAGTCATTGAGAATGCACCGCGTGGCTCTCCATCAATATAGTTCTTATAACTTGATTTAGTGATGGCAGTTTTTATGTGTTTACCCGAGATCTACCACCATCTGATGAAAGGACTATTAACTATGGCATCTTGATGCCTTGAGATTGGAATAGAGGAACGGTGTAGCTATCCTCGCGTTTATCCGGGAGCTGCATTCTTACTCTACTCTGTCACGTATTGATGGTAAAGCTTAGACCAGGTATAATAGTCTACTGTGTTTACCCGGGACCATTCAAGACCTGGGAGCCGAAATAAGATCGGATATTGCAAGGAGTTGCAATTACCATAAGATGGTTGCTCTAAGATAATGGTATGATACTATATGTTTACCCGAGGTCATACTGTAATTCTTGGAGATTCTGATCCTCACTAGGAGACCGTCGGAGTCTTCCGTTCTGTATACTTGAAGGTTATACAGTCTGTCGAAAAATAGTGGGAAATAATTCAAGATAAAAGACCATAATTGAATTATAAGAACTATTTGCTTAAATCATGTTATTTCCTTCGTTCACTAAAATGTCGTCTATTTGAGATGTTGGCATATTGGATGCCAATACTTCTCATACTCAGACTGACTAGAAAACTCTAAAGAATGTCTTTAGGGGTGAGTGAAAGTCACTATCCTAATCAGGTATCATGAATCCTTTTGCTTGGATAGACCAAGGTGGAGAGGTACTCATGGTATGCCTTTTTGAAAAGCAATCATTGTCATGAAATCTCTTATTTGGATAGACCAAGATGAAGAGATATTTATGATATGCCTTTGAGAAAGGCAAGTGGTAAGATTTTAAACGATCGAACCCACACATGAAAGGATGTAGGAAGGTCAGCTGAGATAGAGAAGTAGCAGTTCTCCCACTACGACCAATATAAGAATATTGATAAAGACAAAACGAATATGAAACTTGAAAGAAGTTTCAGATATTCTTATTATCAACTTTTGCATGTCTATTGGAGAATTAGCATCTCCAATATGAGATATTGGAAATGGTTCTCAGAGCTATGCAGACTTAGACAAGTAAAAGGAAATCGAGAAAATGTAAGTGTTGAGTTAAACTCAATAATTGTTCATGATATTCATAGGTTACTGTCAAACAGTAAATCTTTGTATATCTATAGGAGTCAAATATGAAACTGAATAATTGTTATTTAGTTGCATAAGATATCAAGAATAATATTGATTGAGAAAGAATAATAGTTGTTCGAATCAGTCAATGCATTATAGATTCTTGATGTGATATTTCATGTGATGAATATTCACAAGTCTCCTATAGAAATGAACTGTGTGAATCCTGATTATCTATGGTATTGTATACAGGGTTGTACAATAAGAAATTATTGGTGCTAATACATACTGATGTAAACAGCTCAATATCCTTTTAAGGCCAAAGATAATCACTTCTATTGAATTACCTTAATAATTTTCTCTTTGAAAGATTCGACTGTATGTACTTATTGAAGTACAAGTCAAATACATCTGAGAGATTAAGGAATAAGATCGATATGATGTATTAGAATTCTTTGATTTGATCAAAGAAATTAATAAGTATATGATTCATACAAATTATTAAAAGGATAATTGTATCCTCACTCAATTGATCTTCGTTGAACATCATAGTAATATGATAGAATGACGAATTGCACCTTATTAAGATATGGTACAATACATAATAAGATTTGCCTAATCTTATATCTTTTTGAATATGAGTATGAACATTAGATGTCCATACCTTACAGATGGTTCCAAATAAATCAGTGTGTATCCATATAAGATATGGAAACCGAATAATTCATATGAGATGTAAATTATGAACAAATCTGATTTTAAAGTCAAGTTATACCGTGATGTGAATTTGTAAAATGTCTAAAGAGTTTGGACATTATATTTATTGGTTAGGCGTTAATGAAATAATTATGATCCTGAAAGTTGTCTTCTATGAAGAGGAATTTGTCCTCAAAGAAGACAGTGGGAGCTGATAAAACTAGAAGATGTTCTAGATTCACAAGTTAACATTAGATTATTAGATAATCTGTAAGTTGTTTGGAACCACTCATAACATACATCAGAGAGCTTAATAGATTTTTGAGATTCTCTCAGTGACTAGAAGGATATGTTTGACATATCTGATTTAGCAAGATGAGAGGAACTCAAAAATAGATTATGATCTAAAATCTATGATAATGATACTTTCTGTCATTACAACTTTGAGATTGATAAATTTATTAGAATTCTACTTACCAATACTTCCTATCATATGATGAGATGATGACAGTTGGATATGAAAAATGGTCTCTCAATGTAATTGAGGTAAAGATGTATATGATACACCTTTAAAGTTTTTAGAATATCTAGGAAGCAAGTTATGATTTCAAAGATTATTTTGAATCAAACTAAAGTTTCCTAAGTTGTAATAAAAATTTTTGACTTAATTGTCAAATATTACGTAATCATTAAGAATGATCACAGACTGTGTGTGTTCAAAGAGGATAGTGGGAGTATGGTCGCTTTATTAATACTTTATGATAATAACATCAAAGTCATTGAGAATGACGTCAAGATGTTACTATCAGTGAAAGCATTATTAACCATGTTTTCCTCCATAATAGGTTTAGTTATAATATCCCACGTGTTAGAAATACGAATCTATTAAGATAGATAGGTGAGGATATCATATTGACCTGTGTGTCAAGATGTTTGGTATAAATTTCATAATAAGTCTCAATTGTTGAGATATGAAATTTATTTCTTTAGGGAAAAAGTTCCTTAAAGGATACATGAGTGAAATGTATCACTAAGCACTTGAGAAGTGCTAAGGATGCACTTATGTATATGGAGAAGATGATTTGAAACTATGAGGTCACACTGACTCAAATTTCAAGTCAAATAATGGATTTAACCTTCTAAGAGAAAGAAATGAATTGGAAGGGTTCTAATCCATAACTCGATATTAAGGTGACGACATAAATAAGTGATACTGTTAATGGAACAGTATGGATGAAAAGGTTCATCCCTGAACTAGATGTAGTTCTAAAAGGTCTCTGATAAAAACCCATTTTTGTAGGACAACAGTGCGAGCGATCAATTGTGTAATCGAGCCATGGTCTCCTCAGAAGTTACAGAACATTCTGAGGCTCCTTCACAAGTTCAGAGACAAAGTAAAAGGAAATAACGTAATAGAAAATATTCCATCTATAGATAATTTAGCAGATCCTTGACCAAGTCTTAGTCACAGACTTTATGTGAGCATCACCTAGATTTGACGGAGATCAAACGCGAAAGTGATTGGCTTGAGTCCAAGTGGGAGATTGATGGATATAGGTGTCCTCTAAGCCAATCATAAGGCACCTATTTCAATTTGGTTCACTAATCAATGGTATTAAATTCATTATGTAGATTGGCATATTTGTAATTACACATAATGAAGTCCATGAATATGTGCAATAGTCATCAGATTATGATGAGATCATAATAATGAGACTGATGACTTATAAATACATATTCTCAATTGTTCCTAGTCATAGGATGTTTGAGAAGGACATCAAACATCCGGTAAGACTAGTACAGGTTATTCCAGCTCATATGATGAGGGTGACTGATCTCGTTAGTTACTCGTGTGGAGACACAATGGTAAACCTATAGGTGCTTATTAGTGAATGAGTTCACTGAACTGATCCAACATGAATCGCCGAATGATAATTTACTTGACTGTCAATCGGCTTGATTCATCGTCACAGTGGCGTGGTTAATCCTTAGACTTGAGACACCAAAGACATCTTGTCAGTGGACTTCTGGACTTTGACTTTGACCTACGAATCCCTATCTACGGGATCTCTAATAGTCAAGGATCGGGTCCAGCGGAAGACCTTCGAAGGTGATTGTGTGTTCAATAAAGGATTGTTCGCTCTCAGGTAACTTGAGAGAGAATGCTCTAGAATAGATCCGCAGGAGTCTCTAGCCAGAGCAGAAACAATATCAGAAAAATGGTTTTCGAATATTGTATAGCGGAGTCTGATTCAAGTGAGTTGACCATCTAGGGTTTGACAATTGACCATACCCTAGGTTAACTCGAGAGCATTGTGCGAACGAAGGATTATATCCACGCGGTAACTGTGGACGGACAGGTTCCATAAGTGGGTTGCTGAACCATATTACCTTCCGGAATCATGCGGTGTTGCTTGGCACCCAACTTGATCAGAAGTCCGACCGAATTTACATGCGATGTTAATTCAGCTAAGTAATTAGTTAATATCTAGATATTAATTAATTACAATAAATCAATAACCAGTTATTGGACTTAACGGGCTGAAAACCGGACTGGTTAATAGGCCTAGAGGGTCACACGCAATAAGATTCTCAGTCGGTGGTACATAAGTGGGATTTCTATTAACTCTGGGACTTTTGTGAAAAGTAGCGCCGACTTAATATATATACGTACTGTTGAGAAACCCTGGGCCAAGCTCCAGAGTTTCCCCATGCTGGTCGTCATCCCCCCTTTCTCTCTCCTCCTCTGGGTGCCCCGTTCGAGGTGCCGGAATAGTCTCTGTCTCCGTCGTACTCGATTCCCAAAAGTCGGGAAGTCCCGTCCGCGGGTTTTCGGACATCGTTGCGGCGACGGATCTTCAGCGAGCGAGCTGATACGGACGAGGGAACGAGGACGAACCATCGCAGAGGATCGCGTGGATACCGTTGGAGGCCGAACGCTTGTGCGGCTTGCGGCATCTCCTCAACGGAACCGAGACGGAAGCGGATTCGAATCCGCGCACGATAATCTGATTACTTCCCGTTAGTTTTCGGTTTTAGTTTTCGTTCCGAATCAGATCAGCGGGCATCGGGCGGGATAAACTTTTGTTTGTTGTTTCCGCTGCGTTCTTCGCGTCCCGTCCGGATCCCAACAGTGGAGCCTCCCATCTCTCTCGTTTTTAAATATTGGAAGCAAAAGGAATGGGGAGGCCACCGTTTCAAAACTGAAAACTACAGTCGTTTGGGGGGCAACCGACGGCATTTCCTTGTCGGCCGGCCATCGCCGACGTCGGGGACGATGGGGGGGGCCACCCCACTTGCAACTTCCGGCCACCCCTATTGCTGGCGCCGGCAGTGGCGCCGCCCATATGACAAAACCAGTAAAAAATGGGGGGGGGGGACCCTAGAATGTGCTTGACCGCAGGCTTGGACCCGGCCTGGGCGCGCTAGGTGCCAGACCTGGCTAGCCCAGATTGCACCGAGCCCCGGCGCCCTCCTGGTCTGAGCCAGACTAGGCTTTGGCTAGACCCAAGCCTAGGCCCTAAAGGCCCATTGGGTAAACCCCCTAAAGCCCCATATAATGGCCAATCCTGTTAAGCCCTTTAAACCGAGCCCATTTAACCCCATTTTCCAGATAACCCCTAAAACCCTTTTGTTAAATAAAACCCCAACCAATTAACTTAAAATTTAAATTCTAGTCTGTTTAAAATATGTTTTAAACATTGAATTAATAATTTTGAGTTATAGAGGGTTGATTTTAAGATGTGATCTTAAAAAGGGTTATATTTAAGATATGATCTTAATTGTAATTAACAAGTGTTGTTAATTTTTTTTTTTTAAAGATGTGATCTTGAATTAATTAACAAATGTTGTTAATTTTATTTTAATTAAGTGATTAGATATATTTAATTTCTTAACAATTGTTGTTTGAAATTAATTTTTATTAAGAGACACTTAATAAACGGTTATTAAGTGATTAATTAAATATTTATAAATGTTGTGATAGGGTTAATTATTTCTTGAGAATAAACCTTAATAAAAGTTATTAGGGATTAATTAAGTCTTAATAATAGTTATTAAGATAATTAATTCATTTTCTTTAGGATCTCATAATTAAAATTTTTATAGATCTAATCTACTTAAAAAGGACCTTTTAATAAGAGTTATTAAGAGATTAAATTAAGTCTAATTGTTAGACTAATTCATTTAGAAATTTTTTAATTAATATTTTCTAATAATTATTATTGAGAAATATTATTTAATAAAGGGGTTCTTAACAAATTATTGTTAAGGAATTAAAATTGAAACTATAAATTCTTTCATAAGAGTTATTAAGGAATGTTTAATTCCATCTAAATGTTAGATTATTTCACATTAATAATTGTTGTTAATGTGATTTGAGATTAATCTAAGTGTTAGATTAATTAATTTAGAAGTATTCTAAATAATTCATAGAATATTTTAGAATTTTAATTTTAGCTTTGTGTGTACATAATGATATGTTTGATACTTTAAATTAGATTTAAACACATGTTAGAAAATAAGATTTTCGAAAATCCAAATTATCCAATTTTGATTGGTACCCAGGTTTTAAGAAAACCAAAATTATTATTTTTCAAAATTTTAGCTTTCATGTGATGTGTATGATCATGTGTGGATGGTTAAAATTTGTAGTGGTCATGGACATGCACTTAGTTAATTTCATATCATGTGATAGTGTGTGATTATGTGGATTATTTTAGAATGTGATATGTGGGTTAATTAAATGTTAATTAATGAGGCTTGCAGGCCTGTCTCTCTCTCTCATTCCAATATAATTTTATCTTCCTCCATTATTGTACTTAGCCATAAGGCTTTCTCTTACAATTAATATGTATTGGGAAATGTTTCAAAATTCTTTATTATGCTGTAATTGATCGTGTTGGCCGAGGAGAGGCGAAGATGATCCACAAGTGCAACTAGGAAGGCGACAAGAGATGAGATCACCAGTGCCTATGTGTTTGACAAACTCCTTATGGTTTAACGTTCGGTACATATGCGCTACTTCTATATGAGATCCTCCTATCCTCACTAAGAGTGCAATTGGACATCGAGCTAGGTGATAATGAATGCGTAACTGGAGCAGTTAGACTGTTGATTAGGCTATGATGAACCCAGAGGGGGGATTGAATGGGTTCTTAAAAAACTATACAAACAAATTACAATGCTAGTTACTTGCGAAATGAAAGATGCACAACTAAAGAGGGAAACAAGGAGGCAAACACACAAAATGAATACAGAGATTTTATACTAGCTCATCACTCTAGACTTATGTCTAGTCCCCAAACAATCTCTTGAGAGTTTCACCAAATACAAGGTACAAACCCATTGTCAGTTATACAATCTCTAGCCTCAGTTGATCCTCTCTTCAATACAATGAAGAGAAAAACAAGTTCCTGCAAACCGTAGCCCCTCTCTTCCAATAATCAGGAAGAGGTAAAAAACCTCCTACACACCTGCAGGCCCTCTCTTCAACTTAATGAAGAAGAAAACTTCCTCCTACACAACTACAGGCCCTCTCTTTAACTTAACGAAGAGGAAAACTTCTTGCACAACCACAATTGTAGAAGATATAAAAGGAGAGTGCCTATTAGTAGGCAAATGTTCACAAATGAACACATAGTACTAGATCAAGACAATGAAATAGATAAAAAGTAATGAAACCATTGTAATACCTGGTATTTTTATAGAATATAAATAATAATAATAAATAATAATAATAATAATAATAATTAAAAGATCAGATAGAGTGTAATATGGTTAACTAAGTAAGCCCGTTAACTTAATTTTATAGGTAGTTTACCCCATTAACTTATATAAATTTTCTAGGTTCGTGTACCTAGGATAGCTTGTCAGTATTTTGTCCATAACTCTCAGTGTATGACTCGAATTTTTGTTTGGTTAGTACCATTGGGAAGATCTCAAAGAGATCTACAACTTTTTAGAAGATCATGTTTAGTGATGCATTCACTTACTAGGCCAAAAAATTAAAAGTTTAGTTTGGGAAGAAAGAGTTGCGAGAGAAGAGTCTGATTTGGAGTCGAATTGTCTCTAATTCGTGGAATGGAGGATTAATCCGAGCCAAAGGTGGTTTGTAGAGGTTGTTTTGGATCAGAAGTTGTGTGTTAATTCTATAAATATGAGGTTGGAGGCATTGTTAAACCTACCCGTCATTCTATATTGAGAAAGGTGGGTGTTTTGTTCATGTTCTTGAAGAAAGAGAAGATGATGAAGGTTGTTCTTAAGGAAATCTCATAATTTTGTGGTTATCTTATCTTCTAGGAGCATTGGAGGTCGAGGAGGAAGGATAAGAAGTAGTGATTCGTGTTAAGAGTTAAGATCTCATGGCAGATTTTGGAGATTCTAGCGTAAGAGGTAGGCGATGATTACCCTATCATATGGTTTAATTTATATCTATAGAAAAGTATAAATACTTTTATGATTTAAAATTATAAATTCATATAAGAATATTTTTTAATTTAAAACTTTTGTATTTTAAATTTTTTTGAAATCGCATAAAATTTAAAGTTTCGGTGTGTGCCTGCACGTCTAGTGGCCTAATGGCCATTAGCATCCGGTGCCCACCTTGATGCCCATATGATGCATCAGATGGCCAACTATATAGCTGTCTAATGGTCCACCAGTAGACCATCAAGCAGCCATCTAGGTGGCCATCGGTTCGGTCAGAAGGCCAGCAGTCTAGCTGTTTGATCTAGGTTTTTGTCTTAAGTATCACAGATTGGTTATCCCTCATCTAGCATCCGAATGACTTGAAATTTTCACTAAATGTCCTTATACCTATCTAGTTTTACTCAGAATTTTTTTTTATCTTTATTAATTTATTTAATATTTATTTGATAATTATTTTTCCAACATATGCAGTCCGATAGTAATCTGTCTGCTCAACTTTTCTATTTAATGTTCAGAAGTTTATAAATCACTCATTTTTTATCTAAATGCTTTAAAAATTTGAAAATTGTTCCTCAACATGTTTAGTTTTTGTATATAAATTTTATTTTTTATTTAAAATTTATCCATTATTTATTTTGATATTAAATTTGGATCCGTCGCACTACAGAGTATGTAACTAAAAATCAAAATTTGACTTTGAGTTAGAATTTGAGTGAAATGAGTTCAAAAAATTATAAAAATTTGCAGACATGGCCCATATGATATTTCTAACATGTCTGCCGAGTTTCATAAATTTTTGAATCTGTTAGATATTTATTTCAGTAAATAACATATTTCAATTTTAAAAAAATAAGGTTTCATGTTAGAAACTTATGAAAAAAATTCTGAAAATTTTGTAAAATTTTTAAAATACTTTCGAGGTCATTTTTTAACTTGTTGAATCCATTTCATATGAAAACTTGTAGCAAACATATGTGATGCTTTAAATATGTCCCTTTTTATTCAAAATTTACTATTTTTGACAAATTATAGCATTGGCTATGTGAATGTTTAAATTTTCAGCAGTATAATGAATTTTAATTTCTCTAATTTATGTGACATTAATTTGAAATTTGTTAATATGGACATTGCCATCTTAAGGGGATTATGTAACCCGATTCCAATGTAAGCATCCTATTGGATAAGGTATTATATGACCCAAGGGCAATGAGTTAAATCCAAGAACCCTATTTTAGTATGGTGTAGTGGCAGGATATGTGTGATCCCCGGTTCCGTGATAGCCAAGACTTGGCACTATTGCCTGAGTATCCGGTATATGTATGTGCGGCCCCTTATGTTGTGGTTATGATGCTTGTCTGACTAAGATATGAAATTATGATAATTTGGCACATATATGTGAATCATTTGAATTTAGTTTAAAGCATTATAAATCTATTTTATGATATAAAATTTTCAGAAATCTAAATTTTGAAATATATAATTTGATTATATGCTATTAGTTATATTTTTAGTCATATGCTATGTGATATATGTTTCCCTATGTGTTAGAGGAATTATGTGATATGTTTATGGCTAATAGTTTGTTCTCAAGCAAAAAAAAAAGAAAGTTTGATATATGTGATAAGTATTATGAATTAGCATGTTTGTTTCAGATTATTAGAAAATGCATCAGATTTGATATGAGATATATGTGAAATCTTGTTTTGTATCATTCTCTTATTTGATCTATATGTAGCATTGTGAGTTATTTATGATATGATTACCATGTGAATTTCAATTATTATATGTTTAGACTATGGAGGGGATGATGCTTATTAAGTTTTATACTTAATAGGTTTGTTGGATAATTTTTCCGAAGAGGTGTCCAAAGAGTTGAGACTTTAATTCTTACCATGAGGCATAGTAGTTGTTTGCAGCCTTTGGATTCGAAGCTAGTTGTGATATATCAGTCTTTTCATTTTAGTAGATTGATGTAGTAGGAGTAATTGAGTCTATTATGTATTTGTGAGATCTTTGGGAGTTGAGAGAGGTTGATTATGTTATTGAGACGGTTGTTTATTATGAGACCTTTGTAGATTGTGTTGGCTTATTATTATTTAGAATTTGCGATGGATGGCTAATTATTTTACCTTGTGGACTCTTATTCTCTCATTTTCGTTATGTAAATGCTATGTTCCTACCTGTACCGCCTCCAAATTTCATCGAAAGTCGGATATGACTGGACATGGGGTTTGAGACATTTCAGAACATGGTACCAGTGCATTTTTTAAAGTTCAGAGTTCTACACCATTGGATTTGTTAAGCTTGAGTAGTTGATTGATGGATTTGGGATCTTCGGTCATAGAATAGTTATGTTTTGATTTGAGATAGAAGTATAAGTGCTAAATTGTTGGATTTGAGAACTTATTTGAGGTATTTAGATTTTCAGGATATGTCAAGGCATGGTTGTTCTGCTATTGTTCCTCCTGTTCAGCCCCCATCTTCTAAGGATACCCCAGTGCAGTGGAGTTCGTATGTAACCCAGGGCCAAGGTGTGGTCAGTGTACTTCCAGTCAATATGGACTTTAGTGGGTTCATGTAGACATTTCAAGGACTTGTGTAGGCTTTACAGACTTAGACTCAGGCTCAAGCTCAGTCCCATGGGCCTAAGGCGACCCCTATGATGGAGTAGTTCAACAAGTTGTGTCCTCCTTCCTTTAAGGGGGATAGCCGACCAGAGGTTGCTAAGGCTTGGATCAATGAGATGGAGAAGATGTTAGCTGTGATTCATTGTCCAAAAGATGAGAAGGTCAATCTAACGACATTTATGTTGCAAAAGAGAGCAGATGTCTAGTGGAAGGCTATGAAGAGGATTGTGTTTGCTAGTCATGTTACTATTACTTGGGCGGAGTTTTTTAAAGCGTTTTATGAGAAATACTTTCCTGATCATGTTCAAGATAAGAAGGAAATGGAGTTTCTCAATCTAATGTAAGGTACTATGTCAGTGGCTAATTATGAAGTAAGGTTCTCTGATTTGAAAAAATATGCACCCCATATATATGATGATGAGAAGAGGAAGCTGAAGAAATTTGTCAAGCGACTGAAAGGTATCATTCGGCATTATGTTGTTGCTCAAGACCCTCAGACTTTTGCTATTGCTTTGAGGACTGCATTCAGTATGGAGTGAGAGCATGAGGAATTTATGGAAGAGTGGAAGGGTCAGAACAAGAGAAGTGAACCAGTTTGTGCGGAAGGATAAGAAGAAGTTTCGAGTCCAGCCAGTGAAAGGTCTGACACTGAGGGTGTTTGATTCAACTGCTTGCACTCAGTGTAGGCAGCGACATGATAGGACAAAGTACTGGAGAGTAGCTGGCAAGTGTCTAGTGTGTGGTGATTCAGGGCATATGTCAGAGATTGCCTAAAGGCCAGAGCTCAATCTGTGCAAGAATAAAAGAAAGGCAAGACTCAAGAATGCGTCCATGCTCTCATTAAGGAAGATGATGAGGATATCCTTACTGTTGCAGAAGATATTATTCTTATTGATGATATTCATGGAAAGGTGTTATTTGATCCTGGAGGTACTCATTCATTGATATATGTTAGTTTTGCTAAATTACTTAAGAGTAGACAGATAGATGCTACACATTTATTAATGGTTACTACAACTTCTGGAGAGGAGATTCACACTATGCACATTTTATCTTTTGTTGTTGTTAACCTTGAGGATAGAGATAGAGTGGCTGAGTTGTATGTGATCGAGATGGTAGACTTTGATGTTATTTTGGGTATGCACTAGCTAGATAAGTATTTTACCATGTTAGATTGCCATCATAAGAAGTTGATATTTCGAAAGCCTCGTGAGAAGGAGCTTCTTTATCGTTGCCCTAGGCATCGATTAGGCCGTGTTATGGTTTCTTCACTCAAGGCTGAAAAGTTGTTGAGAATGGGTTGTCATAGATATTTGGCTAGTGTTGTGGTAGTTCCATCAGATGGGTGGTAGTGACAGATCTATTGTTGATATTAATATTGTGCGGGAGTTCTTTAATATTTTTTCAGATGATCTACCCAGTTTGCCTCCTTCATAGGAGATCGATTTTGTCATTGACCTTACGTTAGGGACATCTCTTCTTTCTAAAGCTCCGTATCGTATGGCCCCGGCAAAGTTGACAAAACTGAAGAAGCAATTGCAAGAGTTGCTTAATAAGGGCTTTATACGGCTGAGTGTGTCACTTTGGGGAGCCCCAATGCTCCTTGTGTGCAAGAAGGGTAGGTCGATGAGGTTGTGTATCGATTATCGCCAGCTTAATTAGGTGGCTATCAAGAACATATATCTTTCGCCCCGGATTGATGACTTATTTGATCAATTGTAGTCGGCCAAGGTCTTTTCCAAGATTGATCTTTGATTAGGGTATCATCAGTTGAGGATTAAGGATGATGACATACCTAAGACTGCTTTCCAGATAAGGTATGGACATTATGAGTTTGTGGTTATGCCTATTGAATTAACAAATGCCCCTACTACTTTTATGGATCTAATGAATAGGGTGTTCCAACCGTATCTGGACCACTTTATGGTGGTATTCGTTGATGATGTGTTGATTTATTCTCCGAGTATTGAGGCACATAAGGAGCATTTGCGGATTATTTTGGAACTGTTGAGGTAGAATAAGTTATATGCTAAGTTTAACAAGTGCAAGTTCTGGTTGGAGCAAGTATTTTTTCTGGGTCATATGATTTCCAAGGATGGAGTATGTATAGATTCTATTAAGGTTGAGGCAGTGCTTTCTTAGCTAAAGAATGCTTTCAAGATTTGGACTTTTATGGGTTTGGCAAACTACTATAGGCACTTTATTAAAGGATTCTCATCTATTGTTGCTCCGATGACCAAGCTTATCAAAAAGGGTGTCAAGTTTATATGGTCTGAGGAATGTGAGCAGAGTTTTCGCGAGTTGAAGACAAGACTTACCATTGTCCTAGTTTTGACTTCGCCTAGTAAGTCAAATAGTTTTGTTGTCTATACAGATGCTTCTAGGAAAGATTTGGATTATGTGTGTTGATGTAGAATGGGGAGGTTATAGCTTACGCTTCACACTAATTGAAGGATCACGAAAGAATTATCCAACACATGGTTTAGAATTAGTTGATGTCATTCATACTTTGAGGATTTGGAGATACTATCTTTATGAAGTACAGTTTGAGATCTTTACTGATCATCAGAGATTAAAATATATTTTCTCTTAGAAAAAACTTAATTTAAGGCAGAGAAGATGGGTTGAATTTTTGAAGAATTGTGAGTTTATACTGAACTATCATCTTGGTAAGGCCAACATGGTTGCTGATGCTTTGAGTACAAAACTTGTGGCCTTGTCTTTGGATAGAGATTCGGAGATGCTTGAAGACATTGTCAAGTGCAAACCAGAAGTTAAAGGTGAGTATTATGTTCTAGCTCAGTTGGCTACAAAACCTATAATTGTGAAGAGAGTTATGGAAGCTTAGAAGCACAATCCTAAGATTGAAGAATTGATTAGCAAGGCTGATATTTCTCAGAGTGATGTTGGAGTTATCAGATTTTCAGGTAGATTGTGTGTTCCACAAGATGAGGAGCTGCTAAGGGAATTGTTGAATGAGGCTCACAAATTCCAGTTTTCTATTCACCCAAGGAATACCAAGATGTATAAGAATATGAAGAGAAATTTTTGGTGGTCTGGCATAAAGAAGGATATTACAAAATTTGTTTCCAAATGTCTTACTTGTTAGTAGGTGAAAATTGAGCACCAAAGGTCAGGTGGACCAATGCGCGCTATAGATATTCCAAAATGGATATAAGAATACATTACTATCGACTTTGTGACAGGATTGCCATTGATGAAGAAGAAGCATGATTCTATTTGGGTGATTGTGGATAGATTGATAAGTTTGCTCATTTTCTAGCTATGCATAAGAAGACTTCTTTAAAGGAGTTGACTCGGATGCACATTAAGGAGATTGTGAGGTTGCATGGAGTTCAAGTGCCTATTATCTTAGATTGTGATGCTCATTTTATAGCGAGGTTCTAGAAGAGTCTTCAGGAAGCTTTGGGTACTCAATTGAAGTTCAGTTTAGCTTTCCACCTGTTGACGGATGGACAATTGGAAAAAATTATTCAGACACTTGAGAATATGCTAAGAGCCTGTAGTATTGAGTAGAAAGCTAATTAGGATGATTATTTGAAGTTGATTGAATTTGTTTACAATAACAATTATCATGCTAGTATTGGTATGGCACTGTATGAGGCTTTATATTATAGACCATGTCGATCATCTTTATGTTGGGAAGAAGTTGGAGAGAAAAAGTTGATTGGTCCACAACTTATATAGGATTGCTTAGATAAGATGGATATCATCATGAAGTGATTTTTGATAGCTCAGAATCGACAGAAGAGCTATGTTGATCATAAGTGAAGAGAATTGGTGCTTGAAGTGAGAGATCATGTTTTCTTGAAGGTTTCACCGTCCAAGGGAGTCATGAGGCTTGGCCGGAAAGGACAGTTAAGTCTATGGTATATTGGTCCATTTGAGATTTTAGAGCGTGTTGGACATATTACTTACAATCTTGCTTTGCCACCGGAACTGCCAGGTGTTCATTCGGCATTTCATGTTTCCATGTTGAGGAAGTATGTTGCTAATTCATCTCATATATGTAGGCGCCGGAAATGACCCCGCGCTCAACTGGTGAGCGGAGACCAACCTCCGTGGCTACGAACCCAGAATAAAGAACAAATGACTTGATGAACTAAAACACCAAGAACTAAAATGGTGATCACCATGGTGTTTTGCCTCGACCCAGAGGGACTACCTTGATCGCGAATGACACTCCAAGACCTCCATGTGCATAAGAATTTGTAGTCTATACTCCCTTCTCCTTGGCCGGCCAAGAAGACGGGGCCTCACGCTTTGATTTCCTGCAAATTAATCATGAATTAAGACACCCGTTAGACTCTTAATTAACATAACATCCGTTCATTAAGCAAAGGAGATGTATCAATTAGAGGTGAGTGTGATGTGCTTAAAATGATTGTGTGATTAACATGAAAAATCTATGTTGTTTAGGTGCAAAATAATGCCTATTAAAAGGAAACTACGTGAAGTGATCGCCAGAAACTTTTGACTTAAAAGTTCCAAAAGAAAGTTTGATCGCCTACCTGTTTAAACGCGGAAGATATTGAGTCCTTGATTCCCCCTCTTCAGCCGGCTGAAGAAAGAGAGCCCTTCCTTTTCTTTTGTTCTTGCTGTTGAGTTTGAATTTGAGGATCGTCTAGAGTCCTTTGATTTGCTTCCTTTTCTTCCCTTTTGATTCTCCTTTTGCACCTCGCAGAAATAAAAAGGGAAATGAAGAGATGATGATGAGAATTTAAGTAGAAGCAGTATCCATTCTAATCATGGTTTTAAGCATGCAATTAAACAGCAAACTTACTTGTTGGGATGGCTTTTGAAACCCCTTAATCAAATGGGTTTTGAGAAATGATGCTGTGGTGTGTGTTGCATGAAGTGATAATGAAGAATGTAGATTAATGAAGATATAAAATGAAAATGGAGAAATGGAACACTTATGCCGATTGGATGAAGCCTTGAATTGGATGAAGAATGGACGCTGACTTCTGGAAACAGCAGCGCTCCGGCGTTTGGACGTCGTTGCTTCGATCTTCAATCACTAACTCTGATTCTAACTTCTCTCTTCTTTTTTTTAACTTTCGAGATGCAAGGTATTTATAGACTTCTTCTGCGTCCGCGAATTTACATGGAAAAATCTAGGATTTATCCATCTTAACCAACAGATAAGTACAGATTAATTCATCTTTATCTGTAATTATCTAAAACGCGTCCACATTGGCGGACGCCTTTCAGATTAATTAAGATAAGGATAAACATCCGGGAAAAGTTATCTTTATCTGTATTAGCTAAAAAGTGTCTACATGTATAGACGTCTTTTACACTAATTAAGATAAGGATAAACATCTAGAAGAAAAGTTGAAATAGCCTAGGAAACCTAAAACGCGTCAACTCTTACAGACGCCTTTTAGCTAATTAATCAACTGATTAAAATTCAAATTTAAATGTCAAAATAAAAATAAACTCTAAATAGCGTCCACATGGGTAGACGTCGTTTAGGCTTCTTCATATTTTAACTGAAATTTGAGTTAAAATCAATTCAATTGATTAACTTAAACATGTCTGTTAAACCCGACACTCAAAAAGATCAATAAAAATTAATTAATGATTAAATATTAGACCATTATAAGGCATTATTATATAATATGAAATTTACTCGAAATGACGTCAAAATTAGCGTGTCTACAGCTGCCTCACCTTGGCATCGTCTTTGCAAGGGAGTGAAAATAAATGGAACGTACTGAAAAGGTGATGCCAAGGTGTGATGAGACACGCTCTTAACATCACATGATTGGAATTTTTCTCAAAATCATCAACGAAGATAGTTTAAGGAGATCAATGGAATCAATCTTGTCTAGATGAGATAGACAAGAAAATAAAAATAAGTCGATCAACCTCCTCAGAGTGGGAAGTACCCCAGGTCATAGACACTGTAGGTTTCATCATGGGGAGCATTTGCCAGCCAATGTGGACGTGCTGCAACCATGATGGATCTTAAAAGAAAACAAGAATATTGGATAAAGAGTCCAAGAAAGGATAGAATTCGAATGATATCTTCGAGCGAACCTCAAAGATAATCAAGATACTCAATTCAGAATGGAATATTTCATATCATGTTTGAGTTATTTGATTAATGGTCTGAAACTTAATCAATAATTAATCCTTATCTCAATGATTTCAAAGTCCTACATGATGCATGCTGGGCTAAAAGAAAAATATAAAGTTAAATAAAATATAAATTAATCAAAGATAATATTGTTAAATTGTCATTAATGAGTCAATATACCAATTCTTGTAATCCAGTGCTAAGTCGAAGCTTGTTTATCCACGCACCGTTTCACAAAATTGGAACCATCATCCCTACTAATTAACAATCCAACGGCCTATCCGTGCGATTAAGAATCCTCTGGAATTATCACTGTTTTTGTTGAAGGGAAACTCAAATTCCAGTTTCATCAAAACCACAAGGTCCTTGATATACTCTAATAAATATTTAGTATATAGTAATGATGATGCACAATAATTACATGAAAGGAGTACAAGGGTAGAAATAACCGTCTTTTTAGCCACGGTCAGGACTTCTAAACTCACACAGTGGGATCTTCTTGATATTTCCAGCTTTACTCAGGTTTTCTTGAATTTTCTGCAATCAAAATTATTAGTAATTCCAAATAAATATTCAATTTAAGCATAAAAAACCACAGAATTTCGGATAAATCATAGAAAGGCTGAAACGCGTCGTGTCGCAAAGACGTCATTCAATGTTAAAAGGCAGCGGTTCTCCTCGACGCCTTTTACTCACAGAAACAGGTTTCTAGTTGTTCTCTACTCGAATTCCAACTCTACCAATGCACATCCCTTTTCAAATCCGGAAAAGTCTTCCTAGGATCGCAATTCCTTCTATATAAACACCCTTAGGTTGTTCCCAAGCAATCCTACCATAATCCAAAGATTCTAGGTTGAGTTTTCTTCCAAAGTTTCAAGGTTTCTTCAAAGTTTCAAGGTTTCCAAGCTTCAAGAAGGAAGAACTCCGAAAAAGAGGATGGGTTCTTCAAACAAGAGGATGAAGATGTCTCTAGAGAAGTTCTCCGACGTGAAAAATCACCTCAATGGAAGAGATCCCAATCTTCGAGTAAGTTAAATCAACTTCCCTTCAATTCTTGTTCTTGTTTTTCGTGTTCTTCATGTTCTTCCTTTTGTTTTCAGAATTATCCCATGTTTCCTGGCTCAAGGAAGTTCACCTCTCTTCCTTGGATTCGTAAACTTGCAAAAAGTGTTAAGCTTTCCTTGTAAGTCTTCATATCCAAGTAGAATCTTCAAGGTCTTGTGGTGCTTGCCAAACATTACAAGAGCGCGAGCGTAGATTGGGCGGCTATGGGTGCCTTGATCGAGTGGTGGCATCCCCAAACTCATACGTTCTTCTTCCAGGACTTCAAGTGCACAATCCTTTTGGAGGAGGCGGAGCTTTTATTAGGTCTCCCAAAGACCAAAGATAACAAAGATAAGATAGCTTTGACAAGAGAGAGAATCACCAGTCAACAATTATTGACATCGATCATGAAGGATCCTTCAGAAGCTAAAGGATGCCTTACCAAGAAGGGAATCAATCTTGGAAAGCTCGCTGAGTGGACTTTATATGAAATTGATGATCTAAGGGAGGATGAAGCGGACGATGTGACGAAAGCTTTCATTACATGCCTTGCCGGTGCCTTGTTCTTCCCTACGCAAGACAACATCTTAGAAGATGACCAGGTTAGTGCCGTTTGCGCAATCTTCGAAGGTAAATCCATTAGCACTGCACTCTTGGCATATCTTTATAGCGGGCTTTCTGCGGCATCTGTGGGTCGTCCCCCTTATGGGTGCATGTTACTTTTTGCCTTGTGGGTTGAACTTCACTTTAAGTTTGAGTACTGCAAGAAGAGGCCTCTGAATCCATCTCAAATCTTCTTGAATAGTCCAATTCATTGCATTGCTAACATTGTAAAGTTCAATGAGCACATGGTCAACAAGGTTCCAAAGCTCAAGACCCGGGCTGACTGGAGAGAGTATTTGAAGCTCATGACGTCCGACATATTTGACTCGTCTCCGCTTGCGCTTGTTGGAAAACCAGTTTGGGTGCGCCGTACAACGGGAGCAGATCTCAAGTTGATTGGAGCCACCGAGTTCGTGTTATACAACCCACACCGATGCCTTACTCAACTTAGCTTGGGCCGTCATGAATTCCCTGAGTTCTCTCTCACATCCCCAATCAAGAAGCGTGACCTGGAATCCGACGAAGATTATGAAGCTATACAAATCATCACTACTTTGTGGAACCTTGGCTTTGGTTACCGTGTAAAATCCTCTAAAGATAGAGATAGAGGATTGAAATTTCCTTACCTTAAAGGTCTTCATGACATTCTCCCTTAAATGTCATCTTTCTCTTTTTTTTTTTTTGATGTAATAAAGGATTTCATTGAATAAAGAATGATTTTTCATGTCTTAAAATCT
The DNA here is from genome assembly GCA_030544215.1 of Zantedeschia hybrid cultivar. NCBI lineage: Eukaryota > Viridiplantae > Streptophyta > Magnoliopsida > Alismatales > Araceae > Zantedeschia > Zantedeschia hybrid cultivar. The sequence goes on from JARZZO010000009.1 coordinate 21,603,415, forward strand.
TTCCTTAACTTTCTGTGATGTGCACATGATTTTTCCTTTAGTAAAAACTTGATTTTTCCTGAAAATCTGACAATTCGGGTTCTGTAAAATGCAAAACGCGTCCACTCAGAAAGACGCCTTTCAACCAAAAATTCAATTTAATCCTCAAAAACCTGACTTAAACGTTAAATTGCGTCTGCAACCCTAGACGCCTTTCAACTCTCTCTCCTACTTTTTCTAGGATTCTGTAACGACCCGCCATCCTATGACCGGAGACCCGGTCACTAAATGGATGTCGGCCCATTAACTACGGGTTCACACCCGGATCTCACACAACACGTCTGGAGGAGTAAGTGCTAAACAAGATTAAATATGACAATCTCACGGACTACAAAGATAAGCAAGTGCACAGGAAGGAAAATAACAATGTCCGTATACAGTCCAACAATGATTACATGTCCAACAATTAAATAAGTACAGAAAGAAGGAAGTACAACAACATCGGGGCATACCCCGGAACTAAGACAGCTGCTGGTCCGCACACCAAGAAGACACCACGCTCCCGCTCGCCTCGAGGTCCACACCTGGAAACCGCAGGGAGTGAGCCACACCAGAAATGGGCTCAGTAGGGATCATCCGATCCCCTGCCTCCCACTCACACACCCATAAGTGTAACAACAGGAATATATGGCAATTTAAGCAAAGCAGTAAACACAACACCCAACTCTGATATGAAACGCACGGTAAGCAGTGTAACCAAGAACCATTCTAAGTAACCCGAAGAACCCAACACAGAGTCATGACTCACAGTCAAAATCCACGAAGCGACTAAACCACACTGTCGACCGAAGTCGAACGTCGCCTCCCAACACTACCACCACAGCCAACGCCTGTCCGCCCCTACAGTGTTCCGGGGCACTGTAGGGTGAGGCAGTGAGTCAAACTAGGACTAGCTGGACCCAGTGTACAGCCACTGCCAGCTACGTGTGCACACAAGCAGTCTAGACTACTGTCCTACCATCCGGATTGCCTCCACGCTAGGCCTCAGCGCTTCAGGAGGGCCCTGGGGACCGGCGAACCCCCGTCAAGCCGAAGCTACAGGAACTACCCACAAACCCAACTCTCCCGGGCTGCGTCAGGCCAAGGGCTATAGGTACCACTCGTAACCTTGATCAAAGGTCACATCAGGCCCAATGACTAAAGGGTAAACCAACTCCCACCAGAAACACCACCAGCTCCACAGCAAGAAACACGCCAGAAGCTGTCACAACAACCAAGGGAAACCCCGACCCGCTGAGACCAAACAGCAACCCCTCGGATAGCACACCAGCTACTCCGGCCCGACGGGCTCAAGGTGGTTCTGCTTCTCTCAGCCAAGGGTAAAACACAACACGCACCACTCCACAGACACCATGGCCCTTCTCCCATCGGCCCATGGTGACAGACGTAAACCACAGTTAACCCGATCCACATTCGCATAACACAACCACACATATAACATGATTCCAGTCACACAGTAAACCTCAGTTTCAGTATATAGCTAAAGCACACACACACACACTCACAGGCGATATAATTCCACTCACGCAGAAGTCCTCTGTCTAAGTATACAACCCAAAGCATGCATTTAAACCATCCCAACGTGAAACATGCATGAATATAACAGATTGAAGCATTTCTGTCTTGAATCGCGTCGACCGAGGTCGACGCCATTCAAGACCCTTAGACAGGTTTATTAAAAGCCCGATTATCCTTAAAACGCGTCCACCAGTGAAGCCGCCGTTTTAAAACGCGTCAGGGTCGCCCGACGCCATTCAACCCAGAAATCCCGATCGCAGAACCCTTAAACGGGGGTATTTCCTGCCTAAATGGCGTCATGATGGCCCGACGTCCTTCTGAAAGGCGTCGTCCATCCATGACGTCATTTAGCCCAGAACCCCAAACTCAGGAAACCTCGAACAGGGAGGTTTCTGTCCTAAAACGCGTCGTACTGACCCGACGTCTTTCGGAAAGGCGTCGACCCGGCACGACGCCATTTAACGACAGAAACCAGGTTTCCTGGTTCGACCCGAGGGTCTCACCCTTGAACCCCGAGCACCCCGAAAAGCCCCAAAAACCAAAAGGGGAGGAAGAGAAGTCCAACCAACACAAGCATGCTACGAAACCGAATCCACAGCACCGCCATTCCCACAAGGAATCCCCCTAAACATGCTCAATCTAGCCCCAAACACGCCGCATCACGCCAAAAGCAAACGAGCACACATGCAAGGTTTCGTCCCCCTACCGGTTCTCGAACTCCGCCAAGCTCCGTGCCGCCGTCTCTCCGCACCGCACACCGCCGCCGGTACCCTCGAGAGCGCCGCCACTCCGCCGGGACGTCGGCCGCCGTTCGGAGAAGGGAACGCCGCGAAGGAGGTGGTGGAGGTAGAGGTAAGAGGTAAGGTGGCGTTGGAGTGGTGGAAGAGGAAGAAGAGGAAGGGGAGGGGAAGAAGATCGCCGGAGAGGGCGGAGAGAGCGAAGAGAGAGAGAGAGAGAGAAGGCGAGAATGAGGGAAAGAAGGGAAGGCTCGCGGGGTCAACCAGAATCCCGCTAAAACGCGTCGATCAAGGCAGACGCCTATCAGTCTGATAGGACGGCCGTACTGACAGTGGTCTGAAACGCGTCGCCCACTGTGGACGCCGTTCAGACGACAGGACAAGCCGTACTGACAACGCTCTGGCGCCGCACCCTGACATCGCAGAGATCACAGTCTGAATCGCGTCGACCAAGCACGACGCCGTTCAGATGATGTGACCGGGGCCGTACTCTCGCGGCCCGAAACCCGCCCACGTGGCGCACACGTGGCACAACAACCTGCAGACCTAAATGGCGTCCACACAACCTGACGCCTTTTGAAAGGAGTCGAGCAGTGCTGACGCCATTCAGCCAGCAATCTCAAGACCCCCCACAGGGTCCAAACCAAGGGTTCCGACCCGAACCCGACCCGAAAACCGAACCCGAAACCTCAGTCCTTACAATCTCCCCCCCTTAAAGGAATTTCGTCCTCGAAATTGCAACCGCTCAACGCTCAACTCGGCTAACCATCACACGTCGACACACACACCGATCACAACAATCAATCTCACCAATCACACGCACAAGGCTCCACATAATTAGCCAATCACATCACATCAAGCTAACCAAGATTCTCAATTCTGACAAAAGCTGATAGATAAGAATATCCACACACTAGCAAGGCTCAAATCACGAAACTGATTTCTCTATCAATCCAAATACATACAAGTGCCACACCAGTTCACAACCACCTCAGAAAAAGATAAGACAAAAGTGCTCTCCTTGCACAACCTCTCGGACCTCCACAAGGAGACGCGACTCCAATCACACCTCGAACACTCACTAACCGCTCGGTCCCTGACCTGCCTGGTTCTTCTGGGGACAATTTCTCAGAAAATGCCCCTTCTTGCCACAGCCAAAACATCCCCTAGTAACAATTGGACACGTCCGACTGCCAAGATGACCACCACAATGGGCACAATGACCTACTGCATCCCGCCTCGCTTCCTGCTGTCTGTTAGCCACAAACTGCATCTGATGTATCGAACCGTCTCTGCCCTCACCACAGGGCACCTCTTGGGACCTGAACTCGAAGGAACTCAGATTGCCTGGTGAAAAGATCGTTGGTCTACTCCTGCCTTGCTGCTCCCTCGTGCCGAACGCTCCAATTCTCTCGCCATCTACTGGAATTGGGTCTCCACCGCTGCCGCGCATCGTGCTGCTGACGCCAGATCCCTACAATGCTGAGGTGCCACCATTGACCTCAGATCATAACGAAGTCCGTCCACAAATCTCTCTGTCCTCAGATCCTCACGCTCAGATATGTGAGGAGCAAACCTTCCAAGAGCCACAAACTTCGCCTGGTATTCTAAAACCGTCATGTCGTCCTGTACCAATTCCATAAACTCCATTGCCTTCGTCTTCCGAACGTGCCTCGAAAAGTACTGTCCGCTAAATTCTTTCACAAACATCTCCCAAGGGATCTCTCTCAAGGACCTATCTGCAAACATCATTCCTCTAGTCGCGACCCACCACTCAAATGCATTGTCCTTCAATAAGTAAGTCGCCAACAAAGTCTTGTCATTCTCTGCACACTCAAGAACATCAAATGCCTTCTCCATTTCCTTAATCCAAAGGGCTGCCTCGTCTGAGACTGACCGTCCTGTGAAAGAAGGGGTCTTCAACTTCAAGAACCGCTCCAAAATCGTAGACTGACCGTCTCGGGAATTGGATCCCTCACTCCCAACTCCTTACCGGTGTCTAGACGTAGCCCCAATCATAGCTTCCTTGAAACGGTCCACATCATGACCTTCAGCCCTCGAACCACCACCATCTGCTCTCGCATCCCGAGCCACCGGAGCTCTCCGCTTCGGCGCCATCGCTCCCCCACAACACGCAAATCGAACCAAAACACGTCAAATCCTATCAATCTACACCAGCAGCCATCGCCTGTACCGACTCGTACTTATTGTTGGACTATAATATCTAACCCAGTTTATCACATACTCGACCAGACTGAGCTCTGATACCATCTGTAACGACCCGCCATCCTATGACCGGAGACCCGGTCACTAAATGGATGTCGGCCCATTAACTACGGGTTCACACCCGGATCTCACAGAACACGTCTGGAGGAGTAAGTGCTAAACAAGATTAAATATGACAATCTCACGGACTACAAAGATAAGCAAGTGCGCAGGAAGGAAAATAACAATGTCCGTATACAGTCCAACAATGATTACATGTCCAACAATTAAATAAGTACAGGCAGAAGGAAGTACAACAACATCGGGGCATACCCCGGAACTAAGACAGCTGCTGGTCCGCACACCAAGAAGACACCACGCTCCCGCTCGCCTCGAGGTCCACACGTAGAAACCGCAGGGAGTGAGCCACACCAGAAATGGGCTCAGTAGGGATCATCCGATCCCCTGCCTCCCACTCACACACCCACAAGTGTAACAACAGGAATATATGGCAATTTAAGCAAAGCAGTAAACACAGCACCCAACTCTGATATGAAACGCACGGTAAGCAGTGTAACCAAGAACCATTCTAAGTAACCCGAAGAACCCAACACAGAGTCACGACTCACAGTCAAAGTCCACGAAGCGACTAAACCACACTGTCGACCGAAGTCGAACGTCGCCTCCCAACACTACCACCACAGCTCACGCCTGTCCGCCCCTACAGTGTTCCGGGGCACTGTAGGGTGAGGCAGTGAGTCAAACTAGGACTAGCTGGACCCAGTGTACAGCCACTGCCAGCTACGTGTGCACACAAGCAGTCTAGACTACTGTCCTACCATCCGGATTGCCTCCACGCTAGGCCTCAGCGCTTCAGGAGGGCCCTGGGGACCGGCGAACCCCCGTCAAGCCGAAGCTACAGGAACTACCCACAAACCCAACTCTCCCGGGCTGCGTCAGGCCAAGGGCTATAGGTACCACTCGTAACCTTGATCAAAGGTCACATCAGGCCCAATGGCTAAAGGGTAAACCAACTCCCACCAGAAACACCACCAGCTCCACAGCAAGAAACACGCCAGAAGCTGTCACAACAACCAAGGGAAACCCCGACCCGCTGAGACCAAACAGAAACCCCTCGGATAGCACACCAGCTACTCCGGCCCGACGGGCTCAAGGTGGTTCTGCTTCTCTCAGCCAAGGGTAAAACACAACACGCACCACTCCACAGACACCATGGCCCTTCTCCCATCGGCCCATGGTGACAGACGTAAACCACAGTTAACCCGATCCACATTCGCATAACACAACCACACATATAACATGATTCCAGTCACACAGTAAACCTCAGTTTCAGTATATATCTAAAGCACACACACACACACTCACAGGCGATATAATTCCACTCACGCAGAAGGCCTCTGTCTCAGTATACAACCCAAAGCATGCATTTAAACCATCCCAACGTGAAACATGCATGAATATAACAGATTGAAGCATTTCTGTCTTGAATCGCGTCGACCGAGGTCGACGCCATTCAAGACCCTTAGACAGGTTTATTAAAAGCCCGATTATCCTTAAAACGCGTCCACCAGTGAAGCCGCCGTTTTAAAACGCGTCAGGGTCGCCCGACGCCATTCAACCCAGAAATCCCGATCGCAGAACCCTTAAACGGGGGTATTTCCTGCCTAAATGGCGTCATGATGGCCCGACGTCCTTCTGAAAGGCGTCGTCCATCCATGACGTCATTTAGCCCAAAACCCCAAACTCAGGAAACCTCGAACAGGGAGGTTTCTGTCCTAAAACGCGTCGTACTGACCCGACGTCTTTCGGAAAGGCGTCGACCCGGCACGACGCCATTTAACGACAGAAACCAGGTTTCCTGGTTCGACCCGAGGGTCTCACCCTTGAACCCCGAGCACCCCGAAAAGCCCCAAAAACCAAAAGGGGAGGAAGAGAAGTCCAACCAACACAAGCATGCTACGAAACCGAATCCACAGCACCGCCATTCCCACAAGGAATCCCCCTAAACATGCTCAATCTAACCCCAAACACGCCGCATCACGCCAAAAGCAAACGAGCACACATGCAAGGTTTCGTCCCCCTACCGGTTCTCGAACTCCGCCAAGCTCCGTGCCGCCGTCTCTCCGCACCGCACACCGCCGCCGGTACCCTCGAGAGCGCCGCCACTCCGCCGGGACGTCGGCCGCCGTTCGGAGAAGGGAACGCCGCGAAGGAGGTGGTGGAGGTAGAGGTGAGAGGTAAGGTGGCGTTGGAGTGGTGGAAGAGGAAGAAGAGGAAGGGGAGGGGAAGAAGATCGCCGGAGAGGGCGGAGAGAGCGAAGAGAGAGAGAGAGAGAGAGAAGGCGAGAATGAGGGAAAGAAGGGAAGGCTCGCGGGGTCAACCAGAATCCCGCTAAAACGCGTCGATCAAGGCAGACGCCTATCAGTCTGACAGGACGGCCGTACTGACAGCGGTCTGAAACGCGTCGCCCACTGTGGACGCCGTTCAGACGACAGGACAGGCCGTACTGACAACGCTCTGGCGCCGCACCCTGACATCGCAGAGATCACAGTCTGAATCGCGTCGACCAAGCACGACGCCGTTCAGATGATGTGACCGGGGCCGTACTCTCGCGGCCCGAAACCCGCCCACGTGGCGCACACGTGGCACAACAACCTGCAGACCTAAATGGCGTCCACACAACCTGACGCCTTTTGAAAGGCGTCGAGCAGTGCTGACGCCATTCAGCCAGCAATCTCAAGACCCCCCACAGGGTCCAAACCAAGGGTTCCGACCCGAACCCGACCCGAAAACCGAACCCGAAACCTCAGTCCTTACAGATTCTGTCATTAATTCCACGATTAATTGCTTTAAACGCATCTGCAATATAAGACGCCTTTCATCATCATCTTTTGTACGGGCCTGACCAGAATTGGCGGTAATATGAAACACGTCAGTATAGGTGGACGTCTTTCAATCAATTTCAAACAGTTGTCCTTGCCGCCTCAACTTATGCGCCCTAAAACGCGTCGCTCTGAGTCGACACCTTTTAACCTTTCGTTTACAGACCCACGAAGGCCCTCTTTCTTCCTCACTTTTCCCTTAGCTTTCTCTCTCTTCACCGAGCTCCAGCGACCGGCGATCTCGCTTTCTCTCCCTCAAAAACTCCCTTTCTTGATCATGGAACGCGGCGAGGGCTCTATGAAAATGAAGGCCTTGGCCAAGAGGCGGTGAAGGCATGAGGAGGAAGCTCCCGAGGAGGTTCCGGTGGCACTCGCCGAGGCGGCGGCCTTCTTGGAGGAAGAGATCCCTCCACCGGCGCCCGTGGCAATGGAAGAAGAAGAGGAGGGCGACCTCCACACGGTAAGCTCTCTATGGAATGAATGGGATGAGAAAAAGAGGGGAGAAAGGGGTTCTTCAAAGAACCCGGAATCGGACCTTGAAAGGTATCCATACTAGGTGACGCCATTCAAAAGGCGTCACACTGGTTTGACGTTTTTCAAGACTAATTCCGAATTTTTAATTAGGCAGGAAATGGAAGTGAATTGCGTCATGACACATGGACGTGTTTCAAAAGACGTCCATGAGTGATGACGCCTTTCAAAACAGAAGTGATTTTCCTGTTTTTATTCATTACTGACCCTATTTTTTTTATGTTTTTATTTGCAGGGAGTGATGAGGTCCAGAATCTCGTGGGACCTAGTCATAGGTGCATATAGGGGGCTCCCGGACTTCCAGAAGGTGCGCCTGCGCCGGATGGGGTTCGGTGAGGTACTAGATATCGAGCCATTTTGGCTCGATCTGGTCTTGTTGCAGGCGCTTAGGGAGCGTTGGCATGCAGAGAGTCGGGCATTCCTAATGCCCTGGGGACATATGATCCCCACTTTAGAGGATGTGGCCAGGATCACTGGCCTCAGGGTAGAGGGCCGACCTGTGAGTGGGGTGACTTACCCCAACTACTAGGGATAAGCAGAGGCTCTACTAGGGATAGAGGTATCTAGCATAGGTAGGGAGTCCAGGATGGTCCCTAGGATAGAAGTAGAGGCAGCCTTAAGATTAGATGAGCCCCGGTGTCAGTCTGACGAGACCCGGGAGGAGTTTAGGGATAGGTTAGCTGAGTCATCTTCCGCCGTCTACTGTAGCGACCCTAGTCAGGGGGAGGAGGTAGATAGGCAGCTTAGAGTTTTCTTAGTTTTCTTCTTTGGTCGGTTGCTCTTCGGTACGAAGCGACCACATTCACTGTAGGTTTATTTACTTGTTAGATGATTTAGATAGCTTAGGGGAGTTCGCCTGGGGTGCCGCCCTTCTAGCCCACCTCTTCGCCGATTTGTCTGCGGTCACGCCGGACCGTGAGACCACTGTCAGCGACTTCTCGCCGTTCCTCCAAGTATTAAGTTGTTTCATTATTTGTTCATGATATGCAATATGATATGATGCTTTACTAACTTATATGTTCATGAATGCAGGTGTGGAGTTACCACTACTTCCCGCTCGGCAGAGCGCGGATTGCTCGACCCGGCGCCGTCCCATTGGCCTGCCGTTGGCAGCCAATCGTCGACACGGCCCCTCAACACCATCAGCTGACGGCCCTCCGCCGTCAGTTCCTGGATTATCCTGAGCTACTGGTAAGTTTTTAACTTGTTCAATTTTTATTAAATGCAACCTTTTATTGATTAAATGCAAATTATTTATATGAATGCATCTAATCTATATGCAGGTGATCTGGCGCCCGTACCTTGGTATGGGCGAGGAGGGTCAGCCGTGGGTGACGGCTGGCAGGAGGAGGTTCGGGAGGCAAATGTGGGTGCATTGCCTCAATGAAATCGAGCCGGAGCGCCTCCGGCTTGTGATGAGGACCCTGGGCCTCCACCAGGAGTGGATCGATGAGGAGGTCCCGGAGGGCGTGGGGAGGAGCATGAGGGGCAAGCAAGCCCTCACAGACTGGCGAGCAAAATTCCCGGAGCAATATGAAGAGTGGCATCGCCGGGGTGTCAGAGTGGAGTCCCGGGCGGAGAGTAGCGAGGCCTACCTCCAACAGTACCGGGCCCACTACGCCGATCAACTTCGGCTCCTCTGACCACTCGATGTAAGTATGCATTTATGCGTCTTTAATTTTATTATTATCTTTTCTTATATTTGGTGAATGAATGTATGTATGTGATATGCAGGATGCATGTGACGCGGTCATCATCGACCTCCGGGCCCGCCTACATGATGCGGAGGCCCAGCTCGAACAAGTCCAGAAAGAGTTGTTTGATCTGGTCTGTATGCATGTTTATGAATGCATGTTTTAATTAATTAATTGTTTTGGCGATTGACATTGACGGTTGTCTTTTGGTGCAGCGAGCCGTCTACACCCAGGCGGCTCCCCCTTCCTTCGGAGCTTCATCTTCTTCCTCGTCTGCCTATGATGCTGCTCTGGCTGACCTCCAGAGCCAGCTCGCTTCTGCCATCCATCGAGCTTCTCTTGCGGAGGAGGACCGGTTTGCTCGGGTAAGTTCTTCGACTTTTCGAATTTTGATTTTGATTACTTGATTGCCTTGAACTAACAATGACTTCCCTTCAGAGGGCTGAAGCGGAGCTAGAGCGTTCTCGCGCGGCAGCTGCTCGTGCTGAAGCTGATGCGGCGCGGATCCGGGCTCTGGAGGAGCAGGTGGCTCGTCTCTCCACTGGAGATCTTGCACGTCTCCAGATTTACCTGGAGGTCGTGACCGAGGAGAGAGATCGCGACCGCCTTCGACTGGAGAGTCTTCAGGGTCGCTTGTCGGTTGCAGAGCATGAGCGCAAGATGGTGGAGGAACGGTATCAGCGAGCCTGACAGCGTGCCCAGGTGCGTGGTCTGACGAGTGCTTTCACAGCCAGTGTCGCCATGTCTTCTGGCCAGGTAGGGCCGAGCGCGATGGGGCCACCTCCACCTCCCAGCCGAGGTCCAGCACTGGACGCACCTGACGAGGCCCAGAGCCAGCTTGATGAGGGCGGAGGGGAGAGCCAGCCTTAAGGGCTTATGTATTTTCTTTTTCTTCCATGTATCATGTACAAAACACCTTTGGATGATATACATAACACTTTTTGGTCTCCAATCTTGTGTTCCTGTGTCTGTCTTGCATCCTGTACATCACTTAACAAACAGGTTAAGTATCTATTTAGGCTTAGCCCCTTGCCTGACCAAATAATTGGTCGATTAATCCTTTCCTTCAATAAATGGTCAAGGGGCATAGCCTTTATTAACAAAGGTAATTGAACTATAAGCAAACTTAAGCAAAATGCGACATGCAAGCAGACAGATGCTCATTGAAAATAAAAGGAATGAGACACACCAAGTGCAACAAGCAAATGCTAATTGAAATATTTTTGTTGTTTTGAAATATTCATTTTTGTTTGGGTTTTGAAATATGTGCTTATTTTTTTATTTTGACATATGTATATTTTTTTTGGTTTTTTTTTTTTTGACATATGTATTTTTTGGGTTTTTTTTTTTTGACATATGTAATTTTTTTTTGATTTTTGGCATATGTAATTTTTATTTTTGACATATGTATATTTTTGAATTTTTGAAATATGTATTTTTTTGGATTTTTGAAATAAAAGATCAGCATGGTACTTAGATCAAAAGATCATATTCATTTATTAACTTAATTCCCAAATTGTTCTTTAACAACTTAACTTAAAACCCATCGTGTTTGAATTTGTGTTTCCATTCGTGATCCCATTTGATGATTTGACCCTTAGTCAATCTAAGTCATTCCTTAAGTTTAGAGTACGCCTCTTTAGAAGGAAAAGAAGAATAAGTTTAGAAAGCCCATGAGAAGGTTCCGGAGACCTAAAAAGATATTCCTTTCCTACCCTAATATCCATTGGGGTTCGGTCATTTCTTTCCGGGGTATTTATCGATCTTGCATTCCCTTTTGTTTCATTTCATGGCCTTGATGTAACGTTTGTAGTGTGATGGCCTTTTGATTTGACATTTGGCTTTTGCCTTTTCCTTTTGCTTTTCTATTCTTTTCTTTGGGACAGATCTCCCCCATTTTTTTTATGATCGCCTCCTACTAAGATGGCGGGTATTCTTGGTAGTCTATTCTAAGCCTCGTTCTGACATCATGGGCCGAGTATAAAACAGAATTTTGCTTTAAAACGAATGACTTATACTTTACACTTTCAGTCAAACTTTCGGTATTCCTTAGGACTTGGCATCTCTTGTTACTCACGAATTAAACGTGTGTGTAGTGATATGTTTGAAGTTAAATTATCCAGACTAATAAGGAAATTTGAGTTTATAAATTTTATGATTCCACTGGTCTTTGTACCATACTGATCGACTCTTTAACCTAAGGGTAGTATTTCTTAAGATGTAAACCATTCTAGGGATGATTTAGCTCTTCTCCTTCTGCATTAACAAGACGATAAGCATTACCAGGAAAAGCGTGCGATACAACATAAGGTCCTTCCCAGTTGGGTTGGAGCTTAGAACGCGGACCACCAGGTTTTACAAAAATCCTTTTGATGACCATTTCACCGACTTTGAACTTACGTTCAATGACTTTCTTTTGATAAAAACGTGCTAGTCTATTTTGATAAACTTTTGCATGATTAGCAGCTGACCATCTTTTCTCGTCTAAGAGTTCCAATTGAGCAAGGAGTGCTGAACGATGTTCATCAATGGAAAATTCCTTATTCAATGTACTCTTAATGACGGTATGAAGATCTCATATGGAACTACCGCCTCCATTCCAAATGTTAAGGAATAAGGAGTTTGCCAAGTAGGCGTGCGGATTGAAGTTCGGTAGGCCCATAGAGCCTCAACCAATTTTTCTGGCCAGTCTGCGAATTTGTTAGATTTGCACGTCTTTTTGATGATTTTTATCAAAGTCTTATTAGTTGCCTCTGCTTGGCCATTGCCTTGCAGATAATAAGGAGAGGAATGATGCAATGCAATTCTATACCTGTTGCAGAGATCTTTCAATTCTTGTGACACGAACTGCGGTCCGTTGTCGGTGACGATGGTGCTTGGAATTCCAAATCGGGTGATGATGTTCTTCATGATGAACTTGCAGACGGTTGATGCTTTGATCTCCACGTATGCTTCAGCTTCTGCCCACTTGGTGAAGTATTCCATTGCCGTGAGAATGAAAGATTTTTGCTTGATGCCGGAATCTGGATTACCAAGGGGTCCAATGATGTCGAAAGCCCACATGGAGAAAGGCCATGGAGAGGAAACATGATGGAGTGAAGATGCAGGAGAATGAATTTTGTCGGCGTGAAGTTGACACTTAGCACACCTATGGACATATCCTATACAGTCTTCTTCCATGGTTGGCCAATAAAATCCTTGTCTAAGGATCTTCTTTGCTAGCATCTGTCCATTGACATGGCCACCACAAACTCCACTATGAGCTCCTTCCATAACCTTCCAAAGCTCATCTTCGTCTAGACATCTCAGAAGAACTCCATCAAATCCTCTCTTATACAATGCTCCCCCAACTAGGGTGTATCGTTGAGCAACTCTCCTGATAGCTCTCTTCTCCTCAGTTGTAGCTTCCTCTGGATACGATTGATCTTCACAATATTTGACAATTTCATAATACCATGGTTTCTGTTCATCATCCATCTCTTCTAACAGCTCCATCAACATGATTTCTCTCTTTTCCACAATATCTCCGTCTCTAACTTTCTTCAGCAACTTCTCCTTAGTTCTAAGGAATGAAGGGTCTTTTACGGCGAGTGAAAGACGCCTATGAACTATGATTGATTCGGATTGCTTGCTGATTGGAAAATCAAGAGAAGATGCCAATGAAGCTAGAGCGTCGGCTAAGATGTTTTGATTCCTAGGGACATGGACAAAGATCAATTTCGTGAAAAGCTTTGAGTAAGCATAAGTAAGTTCTTGATAAGTCTTGAGCATGGGATCAAGGGTTCGATACTTGGTCAGCACTTGGCGAAGAATTAGTTGGCTATCACCCACAATCCTGAGTTTAGTGGCACCATAGAAATGAGCAGCCTCGAGGCCAACAAGAAGTGCCTCGTATTCAGCTATATTGTTAGTGACTGGAAAATCAAGCTGAAAGGCTTGTGGAATGGTGACACCTTCATGTGATAACAGAACGATACCGATCCCCTTTCCATGAGAATTCAGAGCTCCGTCAAATTGCAGAGTCCACATATCATCTCTGATATGATTTACGGACATCAATTCCTCATCCGGAAACTCTGATCGCACTGGATCAAAACGAGGAAGGGGATGATGAGCGAGATGTTCCGCTATGGCATAGCCTTTGATCGCTTTCTGCTGAATATAAATGATATCGAATTGAGATAGAAAGCTTTGCCATCGCGCTAACCTATCAGTAAGAACAGATTTCTCCAGAAGGAATTTGATCGGATTCATCCTAGCAATAAGATGGACTTCATGGGCCAGAAAATAATGCTTTAATTTCTAAACAACCCAGACCAATGCTGCACATGTTTTCTCCATCGCTGTATATCTCTGTTCAGCGGGGTTGAGAAGTTTAGAGAGATAGTAGGCTGCCCTCTCTTTTCCTTCTTCATCCTCTTGTGCTAGGACAGCCCCCACTGCATCATCCAGGACTGAAATGTAAAGTATCAATGGTTTGCCTAGAGATGGTGGTCTCAAAACTGGAGGACTTGCCAAATAGTTCTTTAATCCATCGAATGCCTCGTGACACTTATCGTCCCAATCGAATTTGACTCCCGACTTGATAAGCTCGTAAAACGGTTTACACCTTTGTGAGTACTGGGAGACAAAACGGCGAATAAATTGTAACCTCCCGATTAATCCTCTCAACTCTTTCAAGTTTTTGGGAGGTGGCATTTCTCTGATAGCCTTCGTCTTGTTGGGATCGATCTCAATTCCTCGTTTGCTGACAATGAATCCAAGTAATTTTCCTGAAGATACCTCGAATACACATTTCTTGGGGTTCATCTTTAACTGATACTCTCTCGATCTCTCTAATACCCTTGCCAAAACTTTGGCGTGCTCAGCCTTTGTCTTAGATTTAACCAATAAATCATCCACATACACTTCCAGATCTATATACATCATGTCATGAAATATTGCCATCATAGCCCTTTGATAAGTGGCTCCAACATTCTTCAATCCAAATGGCATGACAACATAGCAGTATGTTCCCCAAGGTGTAGTGAATGACGTTTTTTCTTGATCTTCTTCTGCCAGCTTAATCTGGTTGTACCCTAAAAATCCGTCCATAAACGATAAAGTTTCATAGCCAGCGGTGTTATCAATGAGTACGTCAATATGAGGCAATGGAAAATCATCTTTAGGACACGCCCAGTTCAAGTCGCGGAAGTCAATGCAAATTCTGACCTTCCCGTCCTTTTTCATAATCGGGACTATGTTGGCCACCCATTGTGGATAAAGGACAACTCTAATAAATTTGGCTTTGTGTAATTTGTCGACCTCTTCCTTCATCTTTAGAGCCATTTGTGGGTGGAATCGCCTTAATTTCTGCTTGACAGGGCTAGCTCCTTCCTTCAACGTCAATCTGTGTTCAACTAAAGATGAGTCTAACCCCGGCATATCTTCATAACTCCAGGCGAAAGTGTCCTTATAGTCCTTAAGTACTTGTACCATTGCCTTTTCATCCTCTGTAGAAAGATTTTTGCTGACGAGGAAAACCTTAGGTTCGTCTTCAGTCCCTAAATTGATTTCTCTGGTGCGCTCTTCTACGGCAGCTGAGGGTTCATCGAATCTCTTCATTCCACTGGTATATGCCTCAGCTGCGTCCTCGTCATCTTTTTCATCTTCAATAATGGGGTCTTTTTCATGTACTAATTCATACACCCCATACCCATCATTGACTGACCCATCGTCCATACAATCTTCTGGCATCTGAATTGGATTTTCTAAAAACTGAAGGATTAAAGAGCAAGAAAAGCATTTATCAGCTAAGTCCTAGAGGTATCTATCTGGAATTCGCCTTCCCTTAGGCTTCCTAGACTTCCTAACCTGACTAACCTGCCTAAAACTAGACTGCCTAACTTCACTAAACTCCCTATTATAACCTAATGAAGATGAAGCATGATAGAAATCCTGGGATACAAGTGGAAATACAGGAGAATCCTCCCGAGGGGAGGGGCAGAGTAGATATAAGAGATAATCTTGACCGAAGGACCCGCGCAATGGGGTGTGATCGGACAAGTAAGAGGTTTCCTCGATAAGGATCTGAGAAGAATTTGTTGTAAAATTGGCGTTTTTTTTTTGATATCAGAGGAATTAAACATAAAACAGGAATGGATACAAATTGAAGGAGAATTAGACGGAGGAAGTGGCACCAGGGCCAAAGGATTAGGGGGATCATATAGCAATATGTCCCAAATCAAATCATACATCCTCTCTAGATTGAGAGGAGGTGGTGGAATGAGGTCCCAAGGGGACAGAGTGATCATAATGGGCGGAGCCTGTGGAATATCTTCAGTAATGACCCGCGACCAAGTCGGGGTCAGGAGCAGTGTGCGAAACAGAGTATGGAGCATGAAGACATGAGAAGGATATGTCCCCCTCCAGAGCAGATCTGTAGTGTAACCAGCTTCACAGGGGTCATCTGGCTCCCCTTCATCAGTCTCTTCAGACAGCAATATCCGCTTATCAAAGATGGCACCGGGACCTTCAATCAGCTCATCAATCTGCGGCGGCCACTTGGGTTCTGCAGGATCTAGGAACAATCTGTTCAGTGCTATGTAGAGGTCTCTCAGATCGAACCACCTGCACCATTCGCATTCGAGATCAAGGAATTTTCTCCTTTTCATAGGCCGCAGAGCCTCCAAGGATTGGTACGTAAGTAGTTCTGAGCAATGCCTGGCCAAGTCTCTCCCATATATATCATGGAAGTCAAAACAAGAAGTAATGACCACCGTGTTGTCGTGGCTAATTATGGCCCCCCTTACAAAGTGTGTATACAGGGTCCATGTTAGGGGATCTCGGCCTTCCTTGAGCGGTGTAGACATTGTCTCCCAGATTTTCTGACCATCTTCTTGCTGAACCGTGTCTTGCTTCAGTTTACTTGGCCTATAGCCCAGACCGCTTCCAGGTGCTCCTCGATGCTCTTTGACAGGAGTGGTCCTGCCTTGCAACTGTGTGCCCAGACCTCTTCCAGGCTGGTAGCCGTTCTTCATCATAATCCTCCATCCTGGGGTACTCATGCACTTCCCCCTTTTTATGGCATTTAACGGGTATGGAGAAATAGTGGCGGCTTTTAGAGGATCAGCCACTGGATGGTAGACCTGTAATACCGACAGAAAAAGTTGTCGGCCAAGTAAAGCAGCAGATTTAATATTCAAGGTATGAGCAGCAGCAAGGATCGGCATGCTCGTCACTTTAATAATTCGTCCTTTGAAAGGGAATTTGAGGCATTGGTGATTCGTAGAGGGAATCGCCTCAAGAGTTTTAATATAAGGACGACCCAAAATGGCATTTATAGGAGGGTCGATTTCTAGGATGTGAAATTCGACCTCTGCATGACTTACAGGGCCTAACTCCACCTTCAAATAAACCATTCCTAGAGGGGAACGGGTGGAGTTGTCATATGCCGTCACAGAGATGGGGCTAGGCAGCCATTTTTCTTTGGGCACACCGCACAGCTCCAGGGTCTTCGGAGGTAAAACATTGATCGAAGCCCCTGTGTCAACCAGGCATGCATCCACGGCCCTCTTGCAGATGTTGACCGTGATGCTCAGAGCCATGCTTCTGGCTGCTGGCGCTGCTAGTTCCGATATGTGAAATGTAATGGAGGGCTGATCCGCCTGAGGAACTAATAGTGCTGTAATCTTTTCTATCGGCACGTCCTCGTTGACCATCACCTTTTGCAGATATTCCATCAAGGCTTCTTGGTGACTCTTCGATCTCTTGATTAGTTCAAGTATGGAGATCCGTGCCGGTGTTCGATCCAAATGTTTCAACAAATCGTATTGAGTGCCTGGTGCACTCTCTTCATTGTGTGCTTCCTCAGTCGGCTGTGATGGGCCGTCTCTAACTGTTGACTGAGGAAATACTTTGTTGAAAATCCTTCCACTTCGGAGCGCATGTTCCTCAACCGTGGAAGATCCGGGTAACACCTTGAGTACCGCAGAGTTGGGTGGTGTAGGTGATGCGGAGGGTTGGTATGTAGGTGATGGTGTGGGGTTAGGTGGTGGTGGCGCGGTGCGGATTAAAGGCCTGGATGGTTGGATGGTGGATGGTTGGATGGTTGGATGGTGCATTTTGACAGTACCGTGCTCTTTCATAGAGCTCTGCCATGTTGGTCATATTGTTCAGGGAGAGGACTAGCTTGAACTGGGGCGCGGCATTGGAAATTAACATCTTCACATGCTCAGACTCGGACAAGTGATCTTTCACCTTCTCGGCCAAACCCTGCCACCTGTCGGCAAAACTGACAAATTCTTCATCAGGTTTCATCTTTTCTGCTATTAAGTCAGTGATGGACAAGGAGGGTGCCACTCTGTCTTGGTATCGTTGAATGAATTTTCGAGAGACGATACCGTAGTCCTCTACTTCGGAGGGTTCCAAAGAAAAGAACCATTCAAGGGCTGGTCCCTCTAAAGATCTCCTGAACAAAAAGGCCAACGACCTCTTGTCGTTCTGCCAGAAAGATGATTCGTACATGAACTCCTTCAAGTGTGTGAAGGGGTTACCAGTACCGTTGTACTTCCGGTATACTGGCATCTCGGAGGGTGGTAGATGGAACACTGGCAGGTTCGGCAAATTGATCTCTGGTGCAGCTTTAACCCCCATCATCTTCTGGAGGTTGTTGAATTGTTCATCCATGCGCTCCATCTTGGCCAGCAACGCTTGCGTGGTCAGATCTGCCTGGGGAGGAGGAGGAGGTGGAGGTACTTGATAGGTCTGCTGCCTAGAGTACGTTGGACAGGGAGGACAGTAAAGAGGAGGTCCAGCAGAGCTTCCGCCATGCCCGAGGGCATTTTGGTAAGCAGGCGTTAGCGGTCTAGCCGGTTGCCTAGAAGATGAAAGTTGTGGCCCAGCTGGCCGAGAAGTAATATGGAGGCCTTCCATGGCCTGATGAATGTAAGGAGGATGAAGAGGAGGTTGCTGAGGGACAGCAGGGGGAGCCACAGGGTTCGGCTCGGCAGGCTGCATGGGTGCCTTCCCCTTCAGAATAGACTGGATCGCCTCGAACTGCTGAGGGTCCAGACGGGAGGCAAGAACTCCCTAAGCATTGACGAGATCCGAAGGATCAGAGGACGAGGGATCATTCTGATTCATGTCTCCCTCGAGAATGGGATCAGGAATCGCATACTCATGTGGGGGAGGATCAGAATATTGATTATGAGGGTTAAATAGAGGGGTCCGGACATTCCCATCTTGTCGAAACGGAATGGGGACAGAATTATAGGAGGCATCAGCATCTCTCCCGCTCTCATAGTTGTAATCAGAATCACGAGGGGCATTAGCATCTCCCTCGTAATTGACCATGGCGTCTGGAGCCACACTCAAATCCCTGCCCGATCGGAGCAGCATGATGTTAGATTCTTTTTTCAAGGATTGACAAACAAGTTACACAGAGATTTAAACAAACAAGTGGATGTTTAGCGTGATTTTAAGATTCCTTGTTGAGTTATTTGGATTTAATTAAACCACAAATTCGCTCAAGGGATAGGATCCTAGTTTCGGTTCAATATCCACCGTTATTTTCTATGGCTTTCTCTTACAACGTTTATGGAATCTAACTGGGTCTTCAACTGGTACAACCAGCCTGATGATCAAGGAGGAGTACCTTGATTTTGGGGACTTATGGATGCCTCAACGTCAACTTCTCTAGTCTGATCAAGGGACCAACCTAATCAGAGAGAGTTGATGACGTCAAGTAGAGTGTTCCTAAGAAAAGGAGGGTATTAGCCTCAATGCGTATGACCTGTAGCCTGGATGGCCTCTAATGCTTAATACATAATGGGTAATTAGCACACAGGTCACAAAAATCTGAGAACTGAAGAAAAATAAGAAATTGTCTAAATAGCGTCAATTGTTGTCGACGCCTTTCAAACAGAGCCTTAATTTTTCACAGAAGCTCGGATTGCAGACAGCAAAGAAATAAGACTGAAAGGCGTCTGGGTATAATGACGTAGTTTGAAACGCGTCGCTATTCCTGGACGCTTTTCAAGTCGCAGAAACAGTTTCCCAGGAGGAATTTCTGGGTTGATTCCTCCTCAAACAGGATAAAAACAGCAAATAATCAGTTCATGCAAGATTTTTTTTGTTTCAGATTTTAACAGGATGATTTTAGCAACTAAACAACTAAGATATCAATCAATCACTCAGCATTTCATCACAAAAACAGCTTTTTAACTAATCCACGGGGAGGGCAAGATCTTGCCACTGGGGTGTGCACGTGGTGCACGTGGGAAATTAACTAAACTAAACACACTCACCAATTGGTGAGGGCGTGTCGAGAGACACAAGTGGTGCACCGTGGGTGCCCGATTGATGATAGCAAGAAGAAAAGAATTAAAAGATGGCGAGACCAAGTCCCACCGTGATCGCCAAAAAAACTGTGATGTGCTTAAAATGATTGTGTGATTAACATGAAAAATCTATGTTGTTTAGGTGCAAAATAATGCCTATTAAAAGGAAACTACGTGAAGTGATCGCCAGAAACTTTTGACTTAAAAGTTCCAAAAGAAAGTTTGATCGCCTACCTGTTTAAACGCGGAAGATATTGAGTCCTTGATTCCCCCTCTTCAGCCGGCTGAAGAAAGAGAGCCCTTCCTTTTCTTTTGTTCTTATTGTTGAGTTTGAATTTGAGGATCGTCCAGAGTCCTTTGATTTGCTTCCTTTCCTTCCCTTTTGATTCTCCTTTTGCAGCTCGCAGAAATAAAAAGGGAAATGAAGAGATGATGATGAGAATTTAAGTAGAAGCAGTATCCATTCTAATCATGGTTTTAAGCATGCAATTAAACATCAAACTTACTTGTTTGGATGGCTTTTAAAACCCCTTAATCAAATGGGTTTTGGGAAATGATGTTGTAGTGTCTGTTGCATGAAGTGATAATGAAGAATGTAGATTAATGAAGATATAAAATGAAAATGTAGAAATGGAACACTTATGCCGATTAGATGAAGCCTTGAATTGGATGAAGAATGGACGCCGACTTCTGGAAACAGCAGCGCTCCGGCGTTTGGACGTCGTTGCTTCGATCTTCAATCACTAACTCTGATTCTAACTTCTCTCTTCTTTTTTTTAATTTTCGAGATGCAAGGTATTTATAGACTTCTTCTGCGTCCGTGGATTTACATGGAAAAATCTAGGATTTATCCATCTTAACCAACAGATAAGTACAGATTAATTCATCTTTATCTGTAATTATCTAAAACGCGTCCACATTGGCTGACGCCTTTCAGATTAATTAAGATAAGGATAAACATCCGGGAAAAGTTATCTTTATCTGTATTAGCTAAAAAGCTTCTACATGTATTGACGCATTTTACACTAATTAAGATAAGGATAAACATCCGGAAGAGAAGTTGAAATAGCCTAGGAAACCTAAAACGCGTCAACTCTTACAGACGCTTTTTAACTAATTAATCAACTGATTAAAATTCAAATTTAAATGTCAAAATAAAAATAAACTTTAAATAGCGTCCACATGGGTAGACGTCATTTAGGCTTCTTCATATTTTAACTGAAATTTGAGTTAAAATCAATTCAATTGATTAACTTAAACATGTCTGTTAAACCCGACACTAAAAAAGATCAATAAAAATTAATCAATGATTAAATATTAGACCATTATGAGGCATTATTATATGATATGAAATTTACTCGAAATGACGTCAAAATTAGCGTGTCTACAGTGAGCTTACCGAATATGTGGATGAGAAGGATGAGTGACCAAGTGTTATGGCCACCCACCTTCCCGTTTTTTGGTGTTTTTGATCAAAACAAACCCCTTAGCAAGGATCTAAGGTACCTAATCATGAGTGCATGTGTGTGCAAATGGAATCTAAACATAGACAAAATCCTAAACTTGTGCATGCATGATGAAAAGAACGATAAAAATGATAAATGAGAGAGGAGAGTAGGGTTCCCTTTTCAATGTTGGAGAGAATGTCGCATGGGCATAAAATTGACAGCACATTCTTTCTTCTTAGAGCCTCCAAGACTCCATAGTTGTTTCCTTCCCACGAGCTCCAAAGAAGAGGTCTAATGTTAGGCTTTGAAATCACTCATTTCTCTCTCTTTTGATGTAAAATAGTACCCTCACCCTAGTGAACCTCCTTGGGGGCGTTCCCAAGATGAAAGAGAGCTTAAATAGGCGAAGGAGATCGAGTTAAAACCCTAGAAAGCCTTCATTTCGTGGGTGAATGGATGAGGATAAAGAAGGTTAGATAGAGATCTCTTCAACAAAATCTAAACCAAAAGCAATCATAAATTGACACCTAAGACCTAAATCATCTTCATCTTAATCCACTAGGGTGAGAAAATGCAGAAGATATGGTCAAAAATCCGAGAGAAAGGCGTAAAAAATGGTTAAGATAATCACGAAAAAACAACCAATCAGACGGCCAAAGAAGTGGCCGTCTGAAGGATCAGACGGCCAGGCATCTGGTCGTTTGAACCCAGAAGGCCAAGAAAGTGGCCGTCTGAACTCAGAAGGCCAGCAAACTGGCCGTCTGAGCTCAAAAGGCCAGGAAGGTAGCCGTCTGAATTCAGAAGGCCAGCAAACTGGCCGTCTGAACTCAGAAGGCCAGGAAGGTGGCCGTCTGAACTCAGAAGGCCAGCAAATTGGCCGTCTGAAGTCAGAAGGCCAGCAAACTGGCCGTCTGAGCTCAGAAGGCCAGCAAACTGGCCGTTTGAGCTCAGAAGGCCAGGAGGGGGGCCGTCTGAACTCAGAAGGCCAGCAAACTGGCCGTCTTAACTCAGAAGGCCAAGAAAGTGGCCGTCTTAACTCAGAAGGCCAACAACCTGGACGTCTGATCTCAGAAGGCCAGGAAGGTGGCCATCTGAATGTTCAGACGACTACCTATCTGGCCGTCTGAAGGATCAGACGGCCAGCACTCTGACCACCTGATGAACTTGACAAAACTTTTTAAAAAACGAATATTTTTGAAATCCAACTGCAAAAAATAAAAAAAAAGTTTTGAAATCATACACCCTTCTTTTTTTTTTGAAATATAAACGTTTTGTGACAACACTTTAATTAAATTTCAAGGAGTTCAAGTGACAAAAGATCAACACGAAGGCCCGCCCGTTAACACAATAAAGCTCAAATCGGTCTATGGAATGGGCCAAAGATGAGTGTCTACAGCTGTCCCTCCGTGGCATCCTCTTTGCAGGGGAGCACGGCAGACTGATAAGTGGATGATACGGACACTACACCCCTTTTTGGACCACTCCACCTAAGGTGGAACCTGCTAAAGTCTGACAACAATGGTGATACAAGCTAAGAATGATGATGAAAAAGAGTTGTGTACCCATAAACTACAACCCAGGAGGCCCTCTGGCAATTGCCGCGAGTCTCCGACACACTATGGGATGCATGTCCGGTCGAAAGAGTTTAAGGGATGACAACCAAAGGCGCGGAAGGTGCATTCCAAGACTTAATCAAAACACTGCGCAGACGATAAAAGATTCCAACACTGGATGATCTAAGCACAGGTGATAGGGTCCTACTCTCCTCTACAATGGTATGCTGAAAGAATGGACGATGCATGCTGAGTTTAAAATAAAAAACCTATCTAATGCAAGACACTGGAGGATTTATTCTAGGCTTTTGAAATAACTTAAACCTCATAAATGCATCATCATTTTTGTTAAAGGGGAACTCCGGATTTATGTGTCTTAAGTGATTAACCTCCAGTTTTTTTTTTTTTTTCTAAACTAATGCAAACTCTTCAATCTTCTTCTTCTTGCAAGATCAGATGCTAGAATCATTATATCAACAATAAAGTAAGAAGCACACATTTTTATAATTTTTTTCAAAATTTTTTAGATTTATTTTGTCAGAAGGCCAAATTAGTGGCCGTCTGAAGCATCAGAAGGCCTTCTATCTGGCCGTCTGAAGGTTCCATCAGAAGGCCAGATTAGTGGCCGTCTGAAGCATCAGAAGGCCACCTATCTAGCCGTCTGAAGGTTTCATCAGAAGGCCAGACTGGTTGCCTTCTGAAGCATCAGAAGGCCAGACTTGTGGCCGTCTGAAGCGTCAGAAGGCCATCTATCTGGCCGTCTGGTTTTTTTGTCAGAAGGCCAGACTGGTGGCCTTCTGAAGCATCAAAAGGCCAGATTGGTGGCCATCTGAATCATCAGAAGGTCATCGTCCTGGCCGTCTGATGGTTTTATGCTTTTTTTTTTTTTGCTTTTTCTTTTATTGTAGGACTCCGGTGCATGGGAGTGCATCTCTATCCGCATCTTGATTTAAAATAAGTGTGAGAAAGCTTGGACGGGACCCTTCCAACCTCTCATGGCGTCCTCTTTTTCCCCAAAAAAAACGACTTTGGACTTCATGCTTCGCACGCCTGATGTTTTGACCGAGATTGAGGGTCATCTTAGCAACTGCGTGGCTCGTAGGCAGGTATGCACATGTAAGATCACTTCCTTTATTCTTCCTTCTTCTCCTCTTGAAGTATTTTCCTTTTTTAGGCAGTGTCGCAGTTGCCTGGCCCACTCCATGAAATCCATTACACTTGGTTGGTCACTGTGATGCATTGCATTACCATTGATATGCAGACTTTCATGCTTCCATGGCACCTCATCCGCTTGGTAGTTTTTGCCAAACACATTGAGAAGATGTGGTGGAGTTGGGATGCATTAGGAGCTCTTCTGGAATTATAGCATCCGCACACACATACTTTCATTTTTTTCAAAATTTGAGGCAACAGTATTAGTGGAAGAGGTGAAGTTATTGTTCGGATGGGAGGACTTGGAGGAAGGTGACATGTGCGAGCTATCATCTTGGGATGAGATTATGAGTGACATAGTCCAAGATGAGGCAGTGGTCCGATCGATGTCTAGCCAACGGGGAATTCAACTCAATCGATTGGCCAAGTGGATTATTGATAAAGTGAGGTCCCGGGAAGTAAATGCTGAGCGATTGATGCAAGGCCTGAGTCTCTGCCATGGTGGGACCTTACATTTTCCTTCTTCTAGTGATGTCCTCTCTTATGATCATATTGGAGTGATTACTTTGCTTTGGCGGGGCTATTCTGTAGCCCGCGCTCTCGTGGCTCATCTGTACAGCAGATTGAGCAGTATGTGCATGGGCGGGAAACCTCAAGGGAGCCTCTTCCTGTTGCAACTGTGGATGGAGATGCATTTGAAGTTTGATTTTCATTGGAATCACATAATGAATCTCGCATTTTCCATCGTAGTGCTATGTTTCCTGCGAGGTCGTTGTTTGGTCGTGAAGATATGGTAAAGAGTTTGACAGGTCATCTGAAAACTCGGGACGATTGGCGAGATCATCTGAATTTCATGAATGCCGAAGACTTTATTTTTGTTCCCATGATATCCCGCAACACAATCTTTCAAGTATGTGCACGCAGGAAACATGAACTCTGGCTTGTTGGTGCAACAGAAACAGTGTTATATTAGGCTCACCGTTGTCATCTCCAGTATAGACTTCCTCGTCAAACTCCTTATTCAGCCTTGACTAATGACATGATCCTCCCTCGGATCTTGGGTTCTGAAGAAGATGCCGAACTCTTAAGAAATTCACGAAAGAATTGGCGCAAATATTCAATTGGATGCAAAGGTACTATAGACGTGCAAGAGGATTATGTTAAGATTCTAGGATACATAGAGTATCTCAAGACAATACGTCCAATAATCCCCTCTTATTTCGCCCGGAGGCGTCCAGCTGAATTAGATTGATGTCTCTCTCTTTTCTTTTCTTCTTCTTTTTTTTTTTTTTTTTTAAGGAATAAATATACGGGCCTGCCCCATAATTTAAGATGAATAAGAGCAATTATTTTGAGTTGTCCTGTGAATGGGTAAAGTTGAGTGGTGAGAGAAGAAACCAGACGGCCAAGGATATGGCCGTCTGAAAACAGAAGGCCACCAGACTGGCCGTCTAGTCCAAACAGCCAGCTAGCTGGCCTTCTGAAATCCAGACGGCCACTTAGCTGGCCTTCTAACCTATTCAGGCGGCCAGCTTCATGGCCGTTTGAACCATCAGACGGCCATCTTTCTCGCCGTCTGAAGAAGCAGTGGGTATAAAAACCCCCCTTTCCTCAATCCCTTTCATTTTCAAAATCTTCTTGCCACAACTCTCTTCTCAGTCATCTAGCATTTCTCAAGATGAATAGGCGATTCAAACAGTGTGTTCGACGCCTCCGACAAACATCTACCCGTTACAACCCAGAGGAGGATGATGTCCAACCTCCAAATCCAGATTTGGGGATGATTACGCAATGGGGGAACACGAGAGGAGCTCCCACGGCCCGAGTGACGATGCCCCAGAGAATGAAGAAACTGGCGGAGATGATGAGCATGCGGGAAACGAGGAAGATGCCGCCGACAACGGCGACAATGATGATGCCGGGGAAGACGAAGGTGACACGGAGGTCACTGGGGAGACGAAATTAACTTCGGATTCACGACAGGTACCACTTTTTGTTATAAAAGGCTCAGACGGCTACTGAAGTGGACGTCTGAGTACCAGACGGTCATGGAGGTGGTCGTCTGGTTCAGACATACATAGAGATGGCCGTCAAAGATGGCCATAAAAGTGGCCATCTGTTCCAGATGGCCAGAGAGATGGTCGTCTGGATTAGACGGCCATATAGCTGGCCGTCTGCACCAGACGGCCATAGAGATGGCCGTCTGGTTCAGACGGCCATAGAGATGGCCGTCTGGTTCAGACGGCCACAGAGGTGGCTGTCTAGACCAGAAGGCCAGATAAGTGGCCGTCTGGATCCAGACAGCCAGGTTTGTGGCTGTCTGTTTCCAGACGGCCAGTTAAGTGGTCATCTGATATCCTCCTTCGGCCTCTGGTCCCTGGTCTCTGGTGTCTGACAAGTGGATTTCTTTTTTGATAACTTTGTATGGTCCAGGACGAATTCGAAGCCAAGTTTCATGGGACCTTGTCTGGACATGGTACAATGTTCTGCCAGTACGCCAACAACAACAAATTGATGCGATGGGATTTGAGGCCTTGCTCTCCGTTCGCCCATTCTGGGTAGATGCAAGTTATATTTAGGCATTACGAGAGCGATGGGATGAAGATTGCTGAGCCTTTATCATGCCATGGGGACATATGATTCCCACCCGACAAGATGTTGCGTACATCACGGGTCTCAGAGTTCATGGAAATCTAGTAGTGGGAGAGGAACGAGCCGACTACCGCGCAGTTATCCATGAACTGTTGGAAGGCGACTTTGCGAGAGCCTAGGGTCCCGTGACATCCATATCTTTAGGCTGGCTTCCTGAGGCGATTGGTCTTGGCAGCTTGTGACGAGGTCCATCAGACGACCTCGACGACCTTCAGGAGCGAGTATATGAGCGTGCTATTTTTGGCGGTCGCTCAGAAGATCAAGAGATTCATCTTTTCCTATTGTTCTTCTTTGGACGTCTCTTATTTGCCACTACAGCAGATCGGATCAATTGCAAATTTTTGCTGCTCTTGACTGATTTAGACGCAGTAGGGACTTTTGCGTAGGGTGCGGCTATGTTGGCCCATCTCTTTGCCCATCTTCCTCGCTATACAGATCACTCTACCAGCATGGGCGGTTTTACTCCTTTTCTTCAGGTTTGTTTTCTCAAACTCATCTCCTTATTTCTTGTGTTATTAATTCCTGACATTTTTTATCTTTGTAGATTTGGGGTTATCATCACATGCCTCCGGTCCGTCCTCAGCTTTCATGGGACCGCTACAGTTCTGTGCCTCTGCTGTGTCGATGTGACATACCCACGGCGCCGGAAATGACCCCGCGCTCAACTGGTGAGCGGAGACCGACCTCCGTGGCTACAAACCCAGAATAAAGAACAAATGACTTGATGAACTAAAACACCAAGAACTAAAATGGTGATCGCCAGGGTGTTTTACCTCGACCCAAAGGGACTACCTTGATCGCGAATGACACTCCAAGACCTCCATGTGCAGCAGAATTTGTAGTCTATACTCCCTTCTCTTCGGCCGTCCAAGAAGACGAGGCCTTACGCTTTGATTTCCTGCAAATTAATCATGAATTGAGACACCCATTAGACTCTTAATTAGCATAGCATCCGTTCATTAAGCAAAGGAGATGTATCAATTAAAGGTGAGCTTACCGAATATGTGGATGAGAAGGATGAGTGACCAAGTGTTATGGCCACCCACCTTCCCGTGTTTTGGTGTTTTGGATCAAAACAAACCCCTTAGCAAGGATCTAAGGTACCTAATCATGAGTGCATGTGTGCAAATGGAATCTAAACATAGACAAAATCCTAAACTTGTGCATGCATGTAAGGTATTATGAAAAGAACGATAAAAATGATAAATGAGAGAGGAGAGTAGGGTTCCCTTTTCGACGTTGGAGAGTGTCGCATGGGCATAAAATTGACAGCACATTCTTCCTTCTTAGAGCCTCTAAGACTCCATAGTTGTTTCCTTCCCACGAGCTCCAAATAAGAGGTCTAATGTTAGGCTTTGAAATCACTCTTTTCTCTCTCTTTTGATGTAAAATGATACCCTCACCCTAGTGAACCTCCTTGGGGGCATTCCCAAGATGAAAGAGAGCTTAAATAGGCAAAGGAGATCGAGTTAAAACCCTAGAAAGCTCCCATTTCGTGGGGCAATGGATGAGGACAAAGAAGGTTGGATAAAGATCTCTTCAACAAAATCTAAACCAAAACCAATCAAAAATTGACACCTAAGCCCTAAATCATCTTCATCTTAATCCACTAGGGTGAGAAAATGCAGAAGATATGGTCAAAAATCCGAGAGAAAGGCGTAAAAAATGGTTAAGATAATCACGGAAAACCAACCAATCAGACGGCCAAAGAAGTGGCCGTCTGAAGGATCAGACGGCCAGGAATCTGGCCGTCTGACCCAGAAGGGCAAGAAAGTGGCCGTCTGAACTCAGAAGACCAGGAAGGTGGCCGTCTGAACTCAGAAGGCCAGCAAACTGGCCGTCTGAACTCAGAAGGCCAGGAAGGCGGCCGTCTGAACTCAGAAGGCCAGCAAACTGGCCGTCTGAACTCAGAAGGCCAGCAAACCGGCCGTTTGAGATCAGAAGGTCAGGAAGGTGGCCGTCTGAACTTAGAAGGCCCGCAAACTGGCCGTTTGAACTCAGAAGGCCAGGAAAGTGGCCGTCTTAACTTAGAAGGCCAGCAACCTGGCCGTCTGATCTCAGAAGGCCAGGAAGGTGGCCGTCTGAAGGATGTTCAGATGGCCATCTTTTTGGCCGTCTGAATATTCAAACGGCTACCTATCTGGCCGTCTGAAGGATCTGACGGCCAGCATTCTAGTGACCTGATGGACTTGACAAAACTTTTTAAAAAATGAATATTTTTGAAATCCAAATGCAAAAAATAAAAAATAAGTTTTGAAATCATACACCCTTCTTTTTTTTTGAAAAATGAACGTTTTGGGACAACACTTTTATTAAATTTCAAGGAATCAAAATGACAAAAGATCAACACGAAGGCCCGCCCGTTAACACAATAAAGCTCAAATCGGTCTATGGAATGAGCCAAAAATGGGTGTCTACAATATATTAGATTATGAGTCATTGGAAGTTCAACTAGATTTGTCATATGAAGAGAAGCATATTCGTATTCTTGATCGCAAGGAGCAAATGGTAAGGACTAAGACGATTCATATGGTCAAAGTTCTTTGGAGGCATTACTCTATGGAAGAGGCAATGTCGGAAATGGAAAAACTTGCGAGGAAGAGATATCTTGAATTGTTTAGTAAATGATTCTATACTTTAAGGGAAGAGGATATAATATCCGATATTCTTTAAAATATAAATAATAATAAATAAATAAATAATAATGATAACAATAATTAAAGGATCAGATAGAGTGTAATATGACTAATTGAGTAAGCCCATTAACTTTATTTTATAAGTAGTTTAGCCCATTAACTTAGAGAAATGTTTTAGGTTCGGGTACCTAAGATAGTAGGTCAGTATTTTGTCAATAACTCTCAGTGTATAACTTGGAGTTTGGCATGGTTGGTACTATTGGAAAGAGCTCGAAGAGATATACAACTTTACAGAACATCATTTTTGCGATATCCATTGTTTATTAGGCTAAAAAATTGAAAGATCAGTTCGAGAAGAAAGAGTTGCAAGAGAAGAGTCTGATTTGGAAGGGATGATTAATTTGAGCCAAAGGTGGTTTGCAAAGGTTGTTTAGGATTAGAAGTTAAGTGTTAATTCTATATGTAACGACCCGCCACCCTATAATCGGGGATCCGATTACTAAATGGGTACCGAATCATTAATTTGGAACCAAACCAGGATCTAAGTAAGTCTGGGAAATAAATGATAAACTAAGCTAAACATTCACATCGCATTGAATTGAAAGGAAAATGCAGAAATTAAAAGTTATTACAATGCGACTCGATACAGCAAATAATTACATACTCCGACAGAAGAGAATTAATTAAACATACAGGCCATAAATAAAATAACAACTACATCGGGGCATACCCCGGAACAACAGCCGTCGGCGCTCAACACACAGCCGCACACTCCTCGCTAGGTCTGCGGGAGTCCTCACCTGAAAACCGCAGGGATGAGTCTCAAAGACAAGACTCAGTCGGGATCCTTCGATCCCCACTGCCCACGCACACACCCACAAGTGAAGAATACAGCTGATGGTAAAGTAACAAGCATAGTGGTAATTACTATTCCTAGATCTCAATGCGAACCACATGCAATCAAAATGTATTAAACATGCATAATTCTAAACCAGACGACTAGGGAACCCACAACCGCCGTCTCGATAGAACATGTCAACCACACAAACAACAGTGGGGAAAACATCGACCCGCTGAGACCAAGCAGTAACCCCTCGGATAGCACTCTAGCTACTCCGGCCCAACCGGCTCAGGTGGTTACTCCTTCCCTCAGCATGAGTGACACTCCGAAAGTACCACACCCACACCGATACTAGCTGACCCCGGGGTTCACCAGGTGACCCTCTCCCACTAGGCGTCACCCCACCTACGCCCCCACCGGCGCTGTGCTCCACCCACACCAGCACAGGGTGATAAAGCGCTACAACTGTCACTCTAGGTCCACAGTAACACAAAACCCGGCACAGTACGATCCGGTGACGTGAAAAGCCCGCGATCGCACGACACACAACGCAGTGCCATCCGGTCATGAAGAATCCATCATTATCCAGTGCACTAAAGCATGCATTAACCAACTACCTAGCAGTATGAACACATTTTACTGGCATGAATTAGTGTAGTTCTGTCTTGAATAGCGTCGCCCAAGGCCGACGCCATTCAAGCTCCCTGTACTGGTTCATAAAACACCGGCCTCAGAATCTGGCCTAAAAGGCGTCGACACAAGCGGTCGCCTTTTGAAAGGCGTCAACATCCTCAGACGCCATTTAGCACAGAAATCCAGGATTTGTAGAAAACATTAATCAGGGGATTTCTGTCTTAAAAGGCGTCATGGTGACCCGACGCTATTACGAATCGCGTCGTCCACCCATGACGTCTTTTAGTCCCAGAATTCCCGAACTGACAGAGCCTTGGTAAGACGATTCCTGCCTAAAAGGCGTCATGATGGCCCGACGCCCTTCAAAAAGGCGTCGTCCATGCACGACGTCTTTCAACGCCAGGAACCAGGTCTGTCATGAGCCCGAGGGCTCCCCTTTCAACCCAAAAAACTCCAAAATCACCCAAAACAGAGGAGAAAGAGGGGCGAATCCAACCATCAGGAAACCACATTCATAGAAATCCCCCATATTGTCAAGAAGAGCTCCTAAACATGCTTGTTCTACCCCTCAAAACCATAGATCTAAAACATGCTTTAAGAGGGAGAATCATGGTTTGAACATAGAACACGATGGGAATCGTCACCTTACCGGTTACTTGAACTCCTCCAAGCTTCAAGCCGTCCACCCGTCTCGCCCCACGCCACCGCCGGTACCGCCGTGGTCGTCCTTACTCCACCGTGACGTCGACCGCCGTCCGGAGAGTAAAACACCGCAGTGGAAGTGGAGGTGGTAGTGGTGGGAGCTAGGTAGGGGATGGAGCGGAGGGAAAGATGGAATGGTGGGAGGAAGAGAGGGAGGAGAAGGGGCTGCCGTCGGGATCGCCGGAAGGGAGGAGAGAAAGAGAGGAGGAAGAAAATGAGGGAAAGAAGGAGGGCTCGCGGGGTTAACCAGAGACTGGTTAAAACGCGTCGACATGGACGGACGCCTATCAGGTGACGTGACGGCCGCTCTGACAGGACTCTGAAACGCGTCGTTCTACACAGCCGCCATTCAGGGGACATGTCAGGGCCGTACTCTGACAATCCCAGAGTCGCAGTCTGAAAGGCGTCGTCCTATGCGGACGCCGTTCAGATGACACGACAGCGCCGTACTCTCGCGGCCCAAAGCCAGCCCACGTGGCACCCACATGGCAGAACCTAAAACGCGTCTGCAACGGTGGACGTCGTTTAAACCGCGTCGAGCCCGCTCGACGCGAAACATCACAGAGTCTCTGCCCCACTGGAGCCTGAACTACAGGGTCCGACCCCGAAAACCGGATCCGAAAGCCTCAGTCCTTACACTATAAATATGAAGTTTGGGGCATAGTCAAACCTAACCATTGTTCTAAATTGTGAAATGTGGGTGTTTTGTTCTTGTTCTTGAAGAAAGATAAGAAGATGAAGGTTGTTCTTAAGAAAAGCTTATAATTTCATAGTTCTCTTGTATTCTAGGAGCATTAGAGGTTGAGCATGAAGGATAAAAAGTAGTGATTCATGTTGGGAGTCTAGATCTCTTGGTAGATTTTAGATTTGGAGGTTCTAGCATAAGAGGTAGGCGATGATTACCCTGTCACATGATTTAATGTGTATCTATAGAAAAACCTAAATGGTTTGATGATTTCAAAGTCTAAATTCGTATAAGAATATTTTTATTTTTATTTGAAATGTTTTTAATTTGAAAAAAATTCTAAAACCTCATAAAATTGAAGTTTTCATGTGTGCATGTGTGTCTGGTGGCCTAAAGGCCATTACAGTGGCCGTTAGCATCTGTCTGTACAGTTAGAAGGCCAGCAGTTTGACTGTCTGATTTGGATTTTTGTCTCGAGTTTCATAGATTAGTTCTCCCTCATCTGGCATCCGAACGAATTGAAATTTTGATTAAAGGTCCTTCTACCTGTCTAGTTTCTACTCACAAAATGTTATATTCTGAATTTATTTAGTATTTTTTTGGTTTTTTTTTTTTGAACCAATGAAATCTAATAGTAATATGTCTGCTCAACTTTTCTATCTTATGTTCAGAAGCTTATAACTCATTTTTTTTATCCAAATGCTTTCTAAATTTGTGAAATTGGTCCTCAACATGTTTAGTTTAGGTAAAAAAAAATTATTATTATTATTTTGAATTTGTATAGTATTTATTTTGATATTAAATTAAGATCTATCACACTATAGATTGTGTAACTTAAAATCAAAATTTGACTTTTAGTTAGAATTTGAGTCAAATGGGATCAAAAAAATTAAAAAAACTTGCAGACATGGTCCATACAATATTTCTAACATGTTTGCCAAATTTCATAATTTTTTTAATCTATTTGATATTTATTTCAATAAGTTACATATTTCAATTTTTAAAAAATAAGGTTTCATGTTAGAAAATTATGAAAATAATTTTATTTTATTTTTAAATTTTAAAATACTTCAAAGGTCATTTTTTAACTTGTTGGAATCTATTTCATACGAAAACGTGTAACAAAGATATGTGATGCTTTAAATATGTCTCTTTTTCTTCAAATTTATTATTTTTGGCAAATTATACCATTGACTATGTAAATGTTTAAACTTTCAGCAATATAATAAATTTTAATTTTTCTAATTCATGCGCCATTAATTTGAAAATGTGTAATTATGGACATTGTCATCTTAAGGGGAATTTGTGGCCCAATTTTAATATAAGCATCTTTGTTGGATAAGATATTATGTAACTGAAGGGCAATGAGTAAAATCGATGAAACCTACTTCAGTAAGGTGTAGTTGTGAGATATGTGTGATCTCTAGTTCCTGGTAACTAAGACTTGGTACTATTGCTTAAGTACACAGTATATGTATGTGTGGCCCCTTATATTATGGTTAGGATGCATATCCGACTAAGATATAAAATTGTGATAATTTGGCACATATATGTGAATTATTTGAATTTAATTTAAAATATTATAAATCTATTTTATGATGTCAAATTTTTAAAAATTTGAATTTTAAAATATGTAATTTGATTACATGTTACTAGTAATATTTTGAGCTATATGTTATGTAATATATGCTTCCTTATGTGTTGGAGAAATTATATGATATGTTTATAGCCAGTAGTTTGTTTTCAAGCAAAAAAAAGGAAAGTTTGATATATGTGATAAGTATTATGAATTAGCATGTTTATTTTAGATTATTTGAAAATACATCCGATTTGATATGAGATGTATGTGAGATCTTATTTTGTATTATTCTCTTATTTGATCTATATGTAGCATTGTGAATTATTTATGATATGATTACCATGTGAATTTCAATTATTATATGTTTAGATTGAAGAGGAGATGATGCCTACTGAGTTTTGTACTCAGTAAGTTTGTTAGATAATTTTTCCGAAGAGGCGGCCAGAGAGTTGAATTTTGATTATGACTACAAGGCATAGGAGTTGTTTAGAGCCTTTGGATTCGAGACTAGTTGTGATATATGAGTCTTTTCATTTTAGTAGATTGATGTAGTAGGAGTAATTAAGTGTATTATGTATTTGTGTGATCCTTAGGAGTTAAGAGAGGTTGATTATGTTATTATGAGACAATTGTTTATTATAAAACTTTTGTAGATGTGTTGGCTTATTATTATTTAGAATTTGTGATGAATGGCTAATTGTTTTACCTTGTGGGCTCTTATTCTCTCATTTCCGTTATGTATATGCTATGTTTTGTACCTATACCGCTTCCGAATTTCGCTGAAAGTCAGATATGATTGGACATGGGTTTAGGGGCATTATAACAGTGGTCTTGATCTGCAGAAGAACATTTGAGAGCTTCTCAAGGCATAAAAGAGTGAAAGGCTCAGGCTCTCAGGCCCTTCTTCTTAATCTAGCTCTTTCTTTTCTCTCTCAGATATTCACCACTGGAAGAAGGAGCAGAGTTTTTACTCGCGATTCTCAATTATGAGCTATGTTACTTTAGTATTTCTCTTTCAACCCCTCTTGTGTCTTCCGCTCCGTCAAGTCTTGGTTTTGTACTCCATTTTGAATTGATCTATTCATGAAGATTGATCTCTTCCTGTTGAGTCCAATAGTCCTTGATTGAGTCGAACGTTAACTAAGCCGTATCGTAATGTTAACAAACCTAGACTAATGTAGGCCATTCAAACTTAGCAGACTGCCTTGATCCAGTTTGAGGTAGAGATCTTCAAATAGACTGTGTTTTAATGTCTTCTAAAAACTGAACCTCATAGTCCTTTCACTTTTTAAACTTGGCTTGTGCAGCTCTATCTATCCTGCAAATACACCAAAAGCAAGAAAGATATCGTCTAGTGTATTGACCTGAGTATAGGTGAGAGCAAAAAATCTACAAAATGTATATTACAGTCACTACAAGTATATCTACTTTTTAGACCTAGAATAATAAACAATATTATGATTACTTGACAGAGGATCAATTTGGGGTTTTATACAACATCTATCTAGTGTTTAAACAATAATAACAGATAAACAATTTGCCAAGTTAATTTCTGCAAGAGAGACACTATTATTCTGATCGAGGAGTCAATCAATAATCGATATTGAATACAACATGCAGTTGTACAAGGATTTAGTTGTTAACTGCCACGGATAGAAGAGAAAATCAAACCAATGGATATCGAGTTGATTTAAAGAGTGATTGCTAATCATTTGACAAACATCATAACTAATCGATTAAGCATTAAGTGGGTGAAACACATACACACAAAGATTGCTTATAAATCGATTAGGTGTTCAACAGATAATCAATTCAACATATAATTGAAGTCAGGATAGAGTCTAAAAATTGATTAAGTGTATGCATATAATCTATTAGCCATATAACAGTAACTGAAGTTTCAATCAGTTCGCAAATCGATTAAAGAAGTAACAGTAGTTGAAGTGATAAACTCAACTGGCATCAATTAACAAAATAAACAGATAATCAATTAGAGAACACATGGTTAATTGATTTTACAGTCAAGAGAAATCGAAGTTAAGTGCTGATCGAGAATCGATTCAGGAATGCGCTGTAATTGATTTGAAATGCATGAGTAATCGAAGACTAAAAAGCATAACGTTAATCGATAGCATAGTCAAGATAGTACTCGATTTAGTTCTTTGTTCTCAACAGTTAAATTGATTAGCATTTCAATGATAATCAAAGTGAAACTTCAGTTGTGAATTGACTATGATAGTAATAATGATTACAGAAGAAAAGACAAGTTCTGAATCGATTAGGAAACAAATCAATTAACGATATTGTAGCTAACATTTACATAGTAAATTGATTAGTGATAGTCACTTATTCGAAGCTTCAGCCAGTCTTTAATCAAAGTGATCAAAGGTCTACTAAAATCAACCAAGTCCCATAACTGATAGAGTTCAGGCAATGTATACGGTCAGAGCCTAACCAATTAAATCATCCTTATAGCAAACTGATAATATTAATGGGTTATTACCAAAGGATACGAGAAACAGTTAAAATCAACATTCTCCCCCATCTGAATTAACCAATTGCCATAGATAAGAACTTGTTGATTTTTGGCATATTCAAAGTTTTGTTATCACCAAAATAAATGCTCAAAATTTTGTTGTCATCGGA
The DNA here is from genome assembly GCA_030544215.1 of Zantedeschia hybrid cultivar. Lineage (NCBI taxonomy): Eukaryota > Viridiplantae > Streptophyta > Magnoliopsida > Alismatales > Araceae > Zantedeschia > Zantedeschia hybrid cultivar. Next base: position 21,639,888 of record JARZZO010000009.1, read on the forward strand.
ATAAAGGAGAACAATTAAAGCCATAATTCAACATAGACGAGAGGAGGATGTTGACGACTGATCATGCACAAGTCTATCAAAGGAGAATTGTTAGGTTTCATGCCAAGAAAATCCTTGAAAAAAGATTCGAAGTGGGAGAGATGATCCTGAAAAGAAAATTCATTAAAGCTTCAGGTCTTAGGAGTAAATTACAAGAAAACTAGAAGTCCCTTTTGTAATAAACGAAGTATTTTTCTGGGAATGTGATAAAGTGTTAAATTGATCATTTAAGGGCAATCATATGCATCATACTCATGTTTTTATCTGCAAAATAGCATGAAATGATAGATAATTGTGTACCAAGTCCAACGGTACCAATTTCGTCAAATTCTGACTTAAAAACATCATCATTTCATGTGATTTAAGGAGTATAGCGCATTTGCGGTTTTTCGACAAAACCGAGACGAAATAAATAAATATGATGATATTTTTATGATAATGTGCTAATTTATATTTATTTTATGTGAACAGGACATGCCGATGATGCAGTGCAGCTGGTGGAGTTTCTGAAAATTTGGGGGAGGTCTAATGTTCGGATTTTAACTAAAGCAGGGATAAAAATGCAATTTGATGTCCTAATATTGTTCTGATTCCTTCTTTCTCTGGAGTTTCCCAAAACCCTCTATTTCCTTCCTTCTCTCCAATTTCCCAACCACACCCCTTCCTTTCTTTATTTTAAAACCCTCTCTCTCTTTTTAAAGGAAACCTTTTCAAACCCGCAGCCCTCCTCCTCTCTCTCGGATTCGTCTCTCTCGCCGCAACCCTCTCTTTCCTTCCCCAATTCCGACTCTCTCTTCCTCTCTATAAATTCTCCCATGACCCTCTCTTCTTCCTCTCTAATTTTTTTCCTTCCAATTCCTATTACTCTCCAATTTTCCCAGCCGTAATCGCTTTGCTCTCCTTCTCTCGGTTCTCCAGCAGCCGCAGCATCTCTCTTCGATTCTTTCTGCAGATTCCCAGCAGCATCTCCTTCCCTCTCTCTCGATTTTCTCCCTTTCTCTCCCTCTGTTTTCTCTCTCTCGTTCCCGCAGCCTCACCTTTCCAGCCGGCTCTTCTTTCTCTCTCTTTCTCCCTCTCTCCGATTCTCTTTCTAGCCTCCACATCCCTCCAGCCTCGTCTGCAGTTCACAGCAACCCCCTTCACGGCCCCCACGCGGCAACCGTCGCTCGTGCATGTCGCTTGAAGCCTTCACCTCCTGCACTTGAAGCTGCACTCCACGTACCCTATAGCAACCAGTAACAAGCTCCAGCGCATGCACCTTCAGCGGCCCCATCAAAACTCCTCCATGCATGCATGCGGTGAAGCCTGCACCAACAGCACTCGTTGAAGCCTGCACCAGCAGAGGCCCCCTTTGCATGCACGTCGGTGAGCCCCTTCCAGCTTCTCCACGCGCAACTCTCCACGGCGCACCAGCAACAAGCAGTTGCATCTGGCCTGCGTACCCACGCATGCAGCAGCTTCACCAGCAACAAGCAGCTGCATCTGGCCTGCATACCCACGCATGCAGCAGCTTCTAGTGCATGCAGCCTCTAGTGCATGCAGCCGGCAGCTTCTTCCTGCTCCTCCAGTGCATCACACGGTGCACCTCCACGCGTCGACAGTAGCAACCTCCTTCACGCGCGTGCATGCATGCTTGGTGAATCCTCCCCCGCACTCCACGCACGTCAAGCAACCTCATGCTGCACCTCCGGCAGCTCCTGCATACGCGGCAACCCCCCAGCTCTTCTATGCATGCACAACCACGTGCAGTAGCCAGCTCTTCCAGCACCCCTTCAAGTTCCAAGCAGCAACCTCCAAATCCACGCAACAGCCATCAAGGGAACCAGCCCCCACAGATTGTTCTTTCTCTCCCCCATTAGTGTAGAATTAGTTTAATTATTTAGGATTAGTTAGTTGTTATTTAATACTTTGTTTATTTAGTTTAAGGTTATTAAATCATTAAATTTTGTAATTTGTTTCGTAATTTTTAGATAAGTAATAAGTTACACATAGTTAAATTTCAATGTCTTTGTTATAATTTTTTTTGTTTGTTGTGCTTATTTTTTCATATATGTGTTTGTGTTTAATTTCTGAAAAAAAAAAGAAAAAAAAAAGGATTTGTTTAATTTAAGTAATTATATTTTTAGGTTACATTAGTTAATTTAACTCTAGTTTAAATAAGTAATTAGTTTACTTAAAGTCTCACTTATTTTTAGATTAACTAAATTCCAAAGTTTTCAAAATTAAAATTCTATCGCCCTGTAGATCGACTCGGAATCACCACTATTAATTTTCAAAATTTGATTTGAGTGAGCCGGATAAATTTAGATTGAACGTTTTCATGAGTGTTTAACGACGCACAATTTGGAACGATCAATTTTTGGCGCCGTTGCCGGGGAGTTAGATTTTTAATTTTGATTATCTTGGATTTAGTGTAATTATTCTTTAGCTAACCTTATTTTTCTTATTTTTGCAGGTATATTGGAAAAAAAAAAAAAAGGAAAGCGAAATCATGGTCAGTGTGTTCCAACTTTCTATGTTTCAATTTCCTTACTTTAGTTAGTTTCCATTTTTGTAGTTTCTAGTTTAGATAGGTTTCCATTAACTAAAAAGAGAAACAAAAAGAAGAACATCCAAAGTTAAAAAATTTCATCTCCAAGATTAGAAACCTTCCATGCTAAGCATTCATCATTCTAGGAAAGCATGAGTTAGTTTCATTTCACAGTTATTTCCATAAATTGTTGAAGATTGCGGGGGAAAGGTACGTGTTTCAATTTTAGCAAGTCATTCATGATTGCATCAACACACCTTGCATTGATTTGTTGCCTTGTATTGCATTCAAAAAGACTTTAAGGGCAGTAACTTTAACCACATAAGGTAGGGATTTGATCACCCTTCCTTAGCCCACAAATCACCTTCCTTGCATTGGCATTTCCTAATCCAATTAAAAGCAAGTCGAAAGAGAATCTAGGGTTTACACCGTGAGTGGTTTAAATTTCGGGTTGCCTCTATTTTTGGCAACGGTATCTAGGCTAGAGGTTAAAAAGGCAAACGCCTAATCGGGAAAGTGGTTCTCTAATTAGGTCCCTACGAAAGTAGGGGGAGCCTCCCACTACCCCACCTCTTACCTGGCCGTTGATTGATTGTGGTTGTGACTCGAGGTGGACTCTGTGAGTGCTTTAAAATGCTCGTGTGATTAACATGAAAAATCTAGGTTGTTTAGTGCAAAATAAACCTATTAAAAACAGCAACTAAATGCAGTGATCGCCACAAACTTTTGACTTAAAAAGTTTCAAAAGAGAGTATGATCGCCTACTTGTTTGAACGTGGAAGATATTGAGTCCTTGATTCCCCTCCTTCAGCCGGCTGAAGAAAGAGAGCCCTTTCTTTGTTCTTTGTTCTTGCTGTTGAATTTGAGGTTGAGGATCGTCCAGAAATCCTTTTGGCTTTGTGCTTGTTCTCCCCTTTGATTCTCTTGTTGTTGAGTGCAGCAAAAATAGAAAGAAAAGAGATAAAGAAAACTATGATGAGAACTTTAAACAAAAGTAATATCTATTCTAATCATGATGTTAAACATACAATTAAACAGTAAACTTACTTGTTTAATGGCTTTTGAAACCCCTTAATCAACTAGGTTTTGAAAAGAATAAATGTGGTGTGTGTGTTGTATGGAGTGAATGATGAAGAATATAGAACTAAATGAAATGAATGCATAAATAAAAAGACTTATGCCCAATGGTTGAATTCTTGAATGGATGAAGAATCTTGAAAGGACGCCGACTTCTGGAAATGGCAGCGCTTCGACGTTCCGACGTTGTTGCTTCGATCTTCAACTCGCTATTGCTCAATCAACTCAAGATTACGCTTACCTTTTTTTAACTCTTCAAGATGTAAGGTATTTATAGACCTCTTCTGCGTCCGTGATTAACATAGAAAAATTTCGGATTATCTATCTTAACCGACAGATAAATGCTGATTAATTCATCTTTATCTGTAATTATCTAAAACGCATCCACCATGGCTGACGCCTTTCAGATTAATTTAAGATAAAGATAAATACCTGGGAAAACTTATCTTTATCTTTATTAGCTAAAACGCGTCTACAGGTGCAGACGTCTTTTACACTAATTAAGATAAGGATAAACATCCGGAAGAGAAGTAGAAATAGCCTAGGAAACCTAAAACGCGTCAGGACTGACAGACGCCTTTTAGCTAATTAATCAACTGATTAAAATTCAAATTTAAACGTTAAAATATGAATAAACTCTAAATGGCGTCTACATAGGTCGACGTCTTTTAGACTTCTTCATATTTTAACAGAAATTTGAGCTAAAATCAATTCAATTGATTAACTTAAACATGTCTGTTAAACCCGACACTCAAAAAATCAATAAAAATTAATCAATGATTAAATATCAGACCATTATGAGGCATTATTATATGATATGAAATTTACTCAAAATGACGTCAAAATTAGCGTGTCTACAGCTGCCTCACCTTGGCATCATCTTTGCAAGGGAGTGAAATGAATTGGAATGTACTGAAAAGGTGATGCCAAGGTGTGATGAGACACGCTCTTAACATCACATGATTGGAATTTTTTTCTCAAAATTATCAATGAAGATAGCTCAATGAAAATCAATGGAATCAATCCTGTCTGGATGAGGTAGACAAGGAAATAAAATAAAGTCGATCAACCTCCATGGAATGGGAAGTACCCCAGGTCATAGACACTGTAGGTTTCATCATGGGGAGCGTTTGCCAGCCAATGTGGACGTGCTGCAGCCATGATGGATCTTAAAAAGAAAACAAGAAATATCGGGTAAAGAATCCGAGAAAAGGATAGAATTCCAAGGATATCTTCAAGCGAACCTCAAAGATAATCAAGATACTCAATTCGGAATGGAATATTTCATATCATGTTTGAATTATTTGATTTAATGGTCTGAAACTTAATCAATAATTAATCCTTATCACAATGATTTCAAAGTCCTACATGATGCATGTTGGGCTAAAAGAAAAATGTAAAGTCAAATAAAATATAAATTAATCAAGAATAATATTGTTAAATTGTCATTAATGAGTCAAGATACCAATTTTTGTAATTCAGTGCTAAGCCGAAGCTCGTTTATCCACGCACCATTTCACAAAAGTGGAACCATCGTCCCCACTAATTAACAATCAAACGGCCTATCCGTGCGATTAAGAATTCTCTGGAATTATCACTGTTTTTGTTTTGTTGAAGGGGAACTCAAATTCCAGTTTCATCAAAACCACAAGGTCCTTGATATATTCTAATAAATATTTAACATATAGTAATGCAAATTAACTACATGGAATAGTATAAGGGTAGAAATAACCGTCTTTTTAGCCACGGTCAGGACTTCATAAATTCCACAGTGGGATCTTCTTGATATTTCCAGCTTTACTCAGGTTTTCTTGAATTTCATAAACAGGTTTCTGGCTGTTCTTCTATTCGGATTCCAACTTTACCAATGCCTTGTGTCCTGTATATGACTTGAATAAACAGGTTAAGTATTTGTTTAGGCTTAGCCCCTTGCCTGACCAAATGAAAGGTCAATCAATATTTTCCTTCAATAAATGGTCAAGGGGCATAGCCTTTATTAACAAAGGTAATGAGAATAATCAAACTTAAGCAAAATGCAACAGACAAGCAAACAGATGCTTACTGAAAATAAAAGGAATGAAACATACTGAGTGCAACAAGCAAATGCTAATTGAGATATTTTTGTTGTTTTGAAAATATTCATTTTTGTTTGGGTTTTGAAATATATGCTTTTTTTTAATTTTGACATATATATTTTTTTTGAATTTTGACATATGTATTTTTTTTGGATTTTTGACATATGTATATTTTTTTGGATTTTTGACATATGTAATTTTTTTGGATTTTTGACATATGTAATTTTTTTTGGATTTTTGACATATGTAATTTTTTTTATTTTTGACATATGTAATTTTTTTGGATTTTGACATGTATTTTTTTTGGATTTTGGCATATGTATTTTTTTATTTTTGACATATGTATTTTTTTTGTTTTTGGACATATATATTTTTTTTGAATTTTGACATAAAGACCAGCATGGTACTTAGATCAAAAGATCATATTCATTTATTAACTTAATTCCCAAATTTTTCTTTAACAACTTAACTTAAAACCCATCGTGTTTGGATTTGTGTTTCCATTCGTTATCCCATTTGATGATTTGATCCTTAGTCAATATAAGCCATTCCTTAAATTTGGAGTACATCTCTTTAGAAGGAAAAGAAGAATAAGTTTAGAAAGCCCATGAGAAGGTTCCGGAGACTTAAAAAGATGTTCCTTTCCTACCCAAATATCCGTTGGGATTCGGTCATTTCATTCTGGGGTATTTATCGACCTTGCGTTCTCTTTTGTTTCATTTCATGGCCCTGATGTAACGTTCGTAATGTAATGGCCTTCCGATTTGACATTTGGATTTTGCCTTCTTGCTTTTGTTTTTCTATTCTTTTCTTTTTTTACGGGACAGATCTCCCCCATTTTTGTATGACGGACTCCTACTAAGATGGTGTGTATTCTTGGTAGTCTATTCTAAGCCTCGTTCCAACATCATGGGCCGGGTGTAAAACATATTTTTTTGCTTTAAAAAGGAATGATTTGTACTTTACTCTTTTAGTCAAGCTTTCGATATTCTTTAGGACTTGGCATCTCTTGTTACTCACGAATCAAACGTGTCAGTGTGTGTAGTGATGTGTTCGAAATTAAGTTATTCAGACTAACAAGGAAATTTGAGTTTATAAATTTTCTGATTCCACTGGTCTTTGTACCATACTGATCGACTCTTTAACCTAAGGGTAGTATTTCTTAAGATGTAAGCCATTCCAGGGATGATTTAGCTCTTCTCCTTCTGCATTAACAAGACGATAAGCATTACTAGGAAAAGCATGCGATACAACATAAGGTCCTTCCCAGTTGGGTTGGAGCTTAGAACGCGGACCAACAGGTTTTAAAAAAATCCTTTTTACGACCATTTCACCGACTTTGAACTTACGTTCAATGACTTTCTTTTGATAAAAACGTGCTAGTCTGTTTTGATAAACTTTTGCATGATTAGCAGCTGACCATCTTTTCTCGTCTAAAAGTTCCAATTGAGCAAGGAGTGCTGAACGATGTTCATTAATGGAGAATTCCTTATTCAATTGTACCCTTAATGACGGTATGAGGATCTCGTATGGAACTACCGCCTCCATTCCAAATGTTAGGGAATAAGGAGTTTGTCCAGTAGGCGTGCGGATTGAAGTTCGGTAGGCCCATAGAGCCTCAACCAATTTTTCTGGCCAATCTGCGAATTTGTTAGATTTGCACGTCTTTTTGATGATTTTTATCAAAGTCTTATTTGTTGCCTCTGCTTGGCCATTGCCTTGCGGATAATAAGGAGACGAATGATGCAATGCAATTCTATACCTGTTACAGAGGTCCTTCAATTCTTGTGACACGAACTGCGTTCCGTTATCGGTGACGATGGTGCTTGGAATTCCAAATCGGATGATGATGTTCTTCATGATGAACTTGCAGACGGTTGATGCTTTGATCTCCATGTACGCTTCAGCTTCTGCCCACTTGGTGAAGTATTCCGTTGCCGTAAGAATGAAATATTTTTGTTTGATGCCGGAATCTGGATTACCAAGGGGTCCAATAATGTCGAAAGCCCACATAGAGAAAGGCCATGGGGAAGAAACAGGAAGGAGTGAAGATGCAGGAGAATGAATTTTGTCGACGTGAAGTTGACACTTAGCACACATACGGACATATCCTACGCAGTCTTCTTCCATGGTTGGCCAATAAAATCCTTGTCTAAGGATCTTCTTTGCTAGCATATGTCCATTGACATGGCCACCACAAACTCCACTATGAGCTCCTTCCACAACCTTCCAAAGCTCATCTACGTCTAGACATCTCAGAAGAACTCCATCAAAACCTCTCTTATACAATGCTCCCCCAACTAGGGTGTATCGTTGAGCAACTCTCCTGATAGCTCTTTTCTCCTCAGTTGTAGCTTCCTCAGGATACGATTGATCTTCACAATATTTGGTGATTTCATAATACCATGGCTTATGTTCATCATCCATCTCTTCTAACAGCTCCATTAACATGATTTCTCTCTTTTCCACAATATTTCCGTCTCTGACTTTCTTCAGCAATTTCTCCTTAGTTCTGAGGAATGAAGGATCTTTCACGGCAGGTGAAAGACGCCTATGAACTATGATTGATTCGGATTGCTTGCTGATTGGAAAATCAAGGGAAGATGCAAGTGAAGCTAGAGCGTCAGCTAAGATGTTCTGATTCCTGGGGACATGGACAAAGATCAATTTCGTGAAAAGCTTTGAATAAGCAGAAGTAAGTTCTTGATAAGGCTTGAGCTTAGGATCAAGAATTCGATACTGTAGGTGCTGAAAATGCTCGTGTGATTAATATGAAAAACTATGTTGTTTAGTGTAAACTAACCTATTAAAAACAACAACTAAAGTGCAGTGATCGCCAGAAACTTTTAACTAAAAAGTTTCAAAAGAGATATTTTGATCGCCTACCTGTTTAAACGCGGAAGAATGAGTCCTTGGTTCCCCTCCTTCAGCCAGCTGAAGAAAGAGAGCCCTTTCTTGTTCTTTTGTTCTTGCTGTTGAATGTTGAGGTTGAGGATCGTCCAGAAGTTCTTCTGGCTTTGTGCTCGATTTCCCCCTTTTGATCTCTTGTTGTTGTTGTTGAGTGCAGCAGAGACAAAGACAGAAAAATAAAGAAGAAACACTGATGAGAATTTTAAGTAGAAGTAATATCAAAACTAATCATGATTATAAACATGTTCAAACAGCAACTCACTTGTTTAAATGGCTTTGAAGCCCCTTTAAAACAAATGGGTTTTGGAAAATTAATGCTGTGGTGTGTGTGGCATGAAGTGATTATGAGAATGAAACTAATGAATATGTAAAATGAAATTCAAAAATGAAAAACTTATGCCCAGTTGGAGCCTTGAAGGGATGAAGATCTGGAAAGGGATGTCGACTTCTGGAAATGGCAGCGCTCCGGCGTTCCGACGTGGTTGCTCCGATCTTCAAATCGCTATAGCGCTATGGCTTGACTCAATTCAATTCTCTTTTTTTTTTTTACTCCCTTCAATATGTAAGGTATTTATAGGCTTTTTCTGCGTTCGCGATTAACATAGAAAAATCTAGGATTTATCTATTTTAACCGACAGATAAATACTGATTAATTCATCTTTATCTGTAATTATCTAAAACGCGTCCACCTTGGATGACGCCTTTCAGATTAATTAAGATAAGGATAAATATCTCGGAAAACTTATCTTTATCTTTATTGGATAAAACGCGTCCACGTGTGTAGGCATCTTTTACCCTAATCAAGATAAGGATAAACATCCGGAAGAGAAGTTAAAATAGCTTAGGAAACCTAAAACGCGTCGACCCTCACAGACGCCTTTTAGCTAATAAATCAATTAATTAAAATTCAAATCTAAACGTTAAAATAGGAATAAACTCTAAATAGCGTCCACATGTGTCAACGCCTTTTAGGATTCTTCATATTTTAACTGAAATTTGAGCTAAAATCAATTCAATTGATTAACTTAAAACATGTCTGTTAAACTCGACACTCAAAAATATCAATAAAAATTAATCAGTGATTAATTATCAGACCATTATGAGGCATTATTATATGATATGAAATTTACTCAAAATGACGTCAAAATTAGCGTGTCTACAGCTGCCTCACCTTGGCATCGTCTTTGCAAGGGAGTGAAATGGAATGGAATGTACTGAAAAGGTGATGCCAAGGTGTGATGAGACACGCTCTTAACATCACATGATTGGAATTTTTCTCAAAATCATCAATGAAGATAGCTCAAGGAAATCAATGGAATCAATCCTGTCTGGATGAGGTAGACAAGGAAATAAAATAAGGTCGATCAACCTCCTCGGAGTGGGAAGTACCTCAGGTCATAGACACTGTAGGTTTCATCATGGAGAGCGTTTGCCAGCCAATGTGGACGTGCTACAGCCATGATGGATCTTAAAAGAAAACAAGAAATATTGGATAAAGAATCCAATCAAGGATAGAATTCCAAGGATATCTTCAAGCGAACCTCAAAGATAATCAAGATACTCAATTCAGAATGGAATATTTCATATCATGTTGAAATTGTTTAATTTAATGGTCTGAAACTTAATCAATAATTAATCCTTATCACAATGATTTCAAAGTCCTACATGATGCATGCTGGGCTAAAAGAAAAATATAAAGTCAAATAAAATATAAATTAATCAAGGATAATATTGTTAAATTGTCATTAATGAGTCAAGATACAAAATCTTGTAATCCAGTGCTAAGCCGAAGCTCGTTTATCCACGCACCGTTTCACAAAAGTGGAACTATCGTCCTCACTAATTAACAATCCAACGGCCTATCCGTGCGATTAAGAATTCTCTGGAATTATCACTGTTTTTGTTGTAGGGGAAGTCAAATTCCAGTTTCATCAAAATTACAAGGTCCTTGATATACTCTAATAAATATTTATCATATAGTAATGCGAATGCAAAATAATTACATGAAATAATACAAGGGTAGAAATAACCGTCTTTTTGGCCACGGTTAGGACTTCTTGACTCCCACAGTGGGATCTTCTTGACATTTTCCAGCTTTACTCAGTTTTTCTTTGAATTTTCTGCAACCAAAATTTGTTAATAATTCCAAACGAATATTCAATTTAAACATCAAAACCCATAGAATTTCGGATAAATCATATAAAGATCTGAAACGCGTCGTGTCGAGCAGACGCCATTCAATCTTGAAACGCGGCAGTGCTCCTCGACGCGTTTCACTCACAGAAACAGGTTTCTGACTGTTCTCTATTCGAATTCCAACTTTACCAATGCCTTGTGTCCTGTATATGACTTGAACAAACAGGTTAAGTATCTGTTTAGGCTTAGCCCCTTGCCTGACCAAATAAATGGTCAATCAATCTTTTCCTTCAATAAATGGTCAAGGGCATAACCTTTATTAACAAAGGTAATGAGAATAATCAAACTTAAGCAAAGTGCAACATACAAGCAGACAGATGCTCACTAAAAATAAAAGGAATGAAACATACTAAATGCAACAAGCAGATGCTAATTGAAATATTTTTGTTGTTTTGAAATATTCATTTTTGTTTGGGGTTTTGAAATATATGCTTTTTTTTTTTTTTTTTAATTTTGACATATGTATTTTTTTTGAATTTTTGCATGTATTTTTTTTTTTGAATTTTGGACATATGTATTTTTTTTTTCAATTTTTGATATATGTATTTTTTTTTTCAATTTTTGATATATGTATTTTTTTTTTGAATTTTTGATATATACATTTTTTTGGATTTTTGGACATATGTATTTTTTTAAAATTTTGATATATGTATTTTTTTTTTATTTTTGACTAAAAAGATCAGCATGGTACTTGGATCAAAAGATCATATTCATTTATTAAATTAATTCCTAAATTGTTCTTTAACAACTTAACTCAAGCTCATCGTGTTTGAACTTGTGTTTCCATTCGTGATCCCATTTGATGATTTGACCCTTAGTCAATGTAAACCATTCCTTAAGTTTGAAGTACATCTCTTTAGAAAGAAAAGATGAATAAGTTTAGAAAGCCCATGAGAAGGTTCCGGAGACTTAAAAAGATGTTCCTTTCCTACCCTAATATCCGTTGGGGTTCAGTCATTTTCTTTCCGGGGTATTTATCGACCTTGCGTTCCCTTTCGTTTCATTTCATGGCCTTGATGTAACGTTTGTAATGTAATGGCCTTTTTAATTTGACATTTGGCTTTTTGCCTTTTGCTTTTCTATTCTTGTCTTTTTTCGGGACGAATCTCCTCCTTTTTTTTATGACAGCCTCCTACTAAGATGGCGGGTATTCTTGGTAGTCTAATCTAAGCCTCGTTCCGACATCATGTGCCGAGTTTAAAACAGAATTTTTGCTTCAAAAAGAATGATCTGTACTTTACACTTTTAGTCAAGCTTTCGATATTCTTTAGGCCTTGGCATCTCTTGTTACTCACGAATCAAACGTGTAGTGTGTGCAGTAATGGGCTTGAAATTAAGTTATTCAGACTAACAAGGAAATTTGAGTTTATAAATTTTCTGATTCCACTGGTCTTTGTACCATACTGATCGACTCTTTTAACCTAAGGATAGTATTTCTTAAGATGTAAACCATTCCAGGGATGTTTTAGCTCTTCTCCTTCTGCATTAACAAGACGATAAGCATTACCGGGAAAAGCGTGCGATACAACATAAGGTCCTTCCCAGTTGGGTTGGAGCTTAGAACGCGGACCACCAGGTTTATAAAAATTCTTTTAACAACCATTTCACCGACTTTGAACTTACGTTCAATGACTTTCTTTTGATAAAAACGTGCTAGTCTGTTTTGATAAACTTTTGCATGATTAGTAGCTGACCATCTTTTCTCGTCTAAAAGTTCCAATTGAGCAAGGAGTGCTGAACGATGTTCATCAATAGAAAATTCCTTATTCAATTGTACTCTTAATGACGGTATAAGGATCTCATATGGAACTACCGCCTCCATTCCAAATGTTAAGGAATAAGGAGTCTACCCAGTAGGCGTGCGGATTGAAGTTCGGTAGGCCCATAGAGCCTCAACCAATTTTTCTGGCCAATCTGCGAATTTATTAGATTTACACGTCTTTTTGATGATTTTTATCAAAGTCTTATTTGTTGCCTCTGCTTGGCCATTGCCTTGCGGATAATAAGGAGATGAATGATGCAATGCAATTTTATACCTGTTACAGAGGTCCTTCAATTCCTGTGACACGAACTGCGGTCCGTTGTCGGTGACGATGGTGCTTGGAATTCCAAATCGAGTGATGATGTTCTTCATGATGAACTTGCAGACGGTTGATGCTTTGATCTCCACGTACCCTTCAGCTTCTGCCCACTTGGTGAAGTATTCCGTTGCCGTGAGAATGAAAGATTTTTGCTTGATGCCGGAATCTGGATTACCAAGGGGTCCAATAATGTCGAAAGCCCACATGGAGAAAGGCCATGGGGAGGAAACAGGATGGAGTGAAGATGCAGGAGAATGAATTTTGTCGGCGTGAAGTTGACACTTAGCACACCTACGAACATATCCTATACAATCTTCTTCCATGGTTGGCCAATAAAATCCTTGTCTAAGGATCTTCTTTGCTAGCATCTGTCCATTGACATGACCACCACAAACTCCACTATGAGCTCCTTCCATAACCTTCCAAAGCTCATCTTCATCTAGACATCTCAGAAGAACTCCATCAAAACCTCTCTTGTATAATGCTCCTCTAACTAAGGTGTATCGTTGAGCAACTCTCCTGATAGCTCTTTTCTCCTCAGTTGTAGCTTCCTCAGGATACGATTGATCTTCACAATATTTTGCAATTTCATAATACCATGGCTTCTGTTCATCATCCATCTCTTCCAACAGCTCTATCAACATGATTTCTCTTTTCTCAATGATATCTCCGTCTTTGACTTTCTTCAGCAATTTCTCCTTAGTTCTAAGGAATGAAGGATCTTTCACGGCAGGTGAAAGACGCCTATGAACTATGATTGACTCGGATTGTTTGCTGATTGGAAAATCAAGAGAAGATGCAAGTGAAGCTAGAGCGTCAGCTAAGATGTTCTGATTCCTAGGGACATGGACAAAGATCAATTTCGTGAAAAGCTTTGAGTAAGCAGAAGTAAGCTCTTGATAAGGTTTGAGCTTGGGATCGAGAGTTCGATACTTGGTCAGCACTTGGCAAAGAATTAATTGGCTATCACCCACAATCCTGAGTTTGGTGGCACCATGGAAATGAGCAGCCTCGAGGCCAGCAAGGAGTGCCTCGTATTCAGCAATATTGTTTGTAACTGGAAAGTCAAGCTGAAAGGCTTGTGGAATGGTGATACCTTCAGGTGATAACAGAACGATACCGATCCATTTTCCATGGTAATTCAGAGCTCCGTCAAAATGCAGAGTCCACATATCATCTCTGATTTGATTTACGGACATCAGTTCCTCATCCGGAAACTCTGATCGCACTGGATCAAATCGAGGAAGGGGATGATGAGCGAGATGTTCTGCTATAGCATAGCCCTTGATCGCTTTCTGCTGAATATAAGTGATGTCGAATTGAGATAGAAAGCTCTGCCATCGCGCTAACCTATCAGTAAGAACAGATTTTTCCAGAAGGAATTTGATTGGATTCATTCTAGCGATGAGATGGACTTCATGGGCCAGAAAATAATGCTTCAATTTCTGCACAACCCAGACCAATGCTGCACATGTTTTCTCCATCGCCGTATATCTCTGTTCAGCGGGGTTGAGAAGTTTAGAGAGATAGTAGGCTGCCCTCTCTTTTCCTTCTTCATCTTCTTGTGCTAGAACAGCCCCCACTGCGTCATCCAGGACTGAAATGTAAAGTATCAATGGTTTTCCTGGAGATGGTGGTCTCAAAACAGGAGGACTTGCTAAATAGTTCTTTAATCCATCGAATGCCTCCTGACACTTATCGTCCCAATCGAATTTGACTCCCGGCTTGGTAAGCTCGTAAAACGGCTTACACCTTTGTGAGTGCTGGGAGACAAAACGGCGAATAAATTGTAACCTCCCGATTAATCCTCTCAACTCTTTCAAGTTTTTAGGATGTGGCATTTCTCTAATAGCCTTCGCCTTGTTAGGATCGATCTCAATTCCCCGTTTACTGACGATAAATCCAAGCAATTTCTCTGAAGATACCCCGAATACACATTTCTTGGGGTTCATCTTTAACTGATATTCTCTCGATCTTTCTAACACCCTTGCCAAAACTTTGGCATGCTCGGCCTTTGTTTTAGATTTCACTAATAAGTCATCCACATACACTTCCAGATCTATGTGCATCATGTCATGAAATATTGCCATCATGGCCCTCTGATAAGTGGCTCCAGCATTCTTCAATCCAAATGGCATGACAACATAACAATATGTTCCCCAAGGTGTAGTGAATGATGTTTTCTCTTGATCCTCTTCTGCCAGCTTAATCTGATTATATCCAGAAAATCCGTCCATAAATGATAACGTCTCATAGCCAGCAGTATTATCGATGAGTACATCAATATGAGGCAATGGAAAATCGTCTTTAGGACACGCCCGGTTCAAATCGCGGAAGTCAATGCAAATTCTGACCTTCCCGTCCTTCTTCATGACCGGGACTATATTGGCCACCCATTGTGGATAGAGGACAACTCTAATAAATTTGGCTTTATGTAATTTATCGACCTCTTCCTTCATCTTTAGAGCCATTTGTGGGTGGAATCGCCTTAATTTCTGTTTGACAGGGTTAGCTCCTTCCTTTAATGTTAATCTGTGTTCAACTAAAGATGAGTCTAACCCCGGCATATCCTCATAACTCCAGGCGAAAGTGTCCTTATAGTCCTTGAGCACTTGTACCATTGCCTTCTCATCCTCTGTAGAAAGATTTTTGCTGACGAGGACAACCTTAGGTTCGTCTTCAGTCCCTAAATTAATTTCTTTGGTGGGCTCTTCTACGGCAGCTGAGGGTTCATCAAATCTCTTTACTCCACTGGCATATGCCTCAGCCGCGTCCTCGTCATCTTCCTCTTCAACAATGGGGTCCTTTTCATGCACTAATTCATATACTCCGTACCCATCATTGACTGACTCATCATCCATGCAATCTTCTGGCATCTGAATTGGATTTTCTAAAAGCTGAGGGATTAAAGAACTAGAAGAGCACTTATCAGCTAAGTCCTGGAGGTATCTATCTGGAATTTGCCTACCCTTAGGCTTCCTAGACTTCCTAACCTGACTACACTGCCTAACTTCACTATCATAACCTAACGAAGATGAAGCAGGATGAAAATCCTGAGATACAAGTGGAAATACAGGAGAATCCTCCCGAGGAGAGGGACAGAGTAGATCTAAGAGAGAATCTTGACCGAAGGACCCGCGCGGCGGGGTGCAATCGGACAAGTAAGATGTTTCCTCGATGAGGATCTGGGAAGAATTTGTTGCCAAATTGGCGTTTTTTTTTGGACAATGAAAGAATTAAACATAAAGCAGGAATGAACACAAATGAGAGGAAAATCGGATGGAGGAAGTGGCACCAAGGCCAGAGGATTAGGGGGATCATATAGTAATATGTCCCAGATCAAATTATACAACCTCTCTAGATCGAGAGGAGGTTGTGGTATAATGTCCCGAGGGGACAGAGTAATCATGACGGGCGGAGCCCGTGGAATATCTTCAATTATGACCCGCGACCAAGTCGGGGTCAAGAGTAGTGTACGAAAAAGAGTATGGAGCATGAAGACATGTGAAGGATATGTCCCCCCCCAGAGCAGATCTGTTGTGTAACCAGCTTCATAGGGGTCATCTGGCTCCCCTTCGTCGGTCTCTTCAGACAGCAATATCCGCTTATCAAAGATGACACCAGGACCTTCAATCAGCTCGTCAATCTGCGGCAGCCACTTAGGTTCTGCAGGATCTAGGAACAATCTGTTCAGTGCAATGTAAAGGTCCCTCATATCGAACTACCTGTACCATTCGCATTCGGGATCATGAAATTTCCTCCTTTTCATAGGCCGCAGAGCCTCCAAGGATTGGTACGTAAGTAGTTCAGAGCAATGTCTGGCCAAGTCTCTCCCATATATATCATGGAAGTCAAAACAGGAAGTAATGACTACCGTATTGTCGTGGCTAAGTATGGGCCCTTTTACAAAGTGCGTACATAGGGTCCATGTTAGGGGATCTCGGCCTTCTTTGGGTGGTGTAGACATTGCCTCCCAGATTTTCGGACCTTCTTCGATCTCTGTTTTCTGAACCGGATCTTGCTTTAGTTTTATTGGCCTATAGCCCAGACCACTTCCAGGTGCTGCTCGATGATTTCTGACAGGAGTGGTCCTGCCTTGTAATTGTGTGCCCAGACCTTTCCCAGGCTCGTAGCCGTTCTTCATCATGATCCTCCATCCTGGGGTACTCATGCACTTCCCCCTTTTGATAGCATCTAACGGATATGGAGAAATAGTAGCGGCTTTCAGAGGATCAGCCACTGGACGGTAGACCTGTAATACCGACAGAAAAGGTTGTCGGCCAGGTAGAACAACAGATTTAATGTTCAAGGTATGAGCAGCAGCAAGGATCGGCATGCTCGTTACTTTAATTATTCGTCCTTTGTAAGGGAATTTGAGGCATTGATGATTCGTAGAAGGAATCGCCTCAAGAGTTTTGATATAGGGACGACCTAAAATGGCATTTATAGAGGGGTCGATTTCCAAGATGTGAAATTCGACCTCTGCATGACTTACAGGGCCCAGCTCCACCTTTAAATAAACCATTCCCAGAGGGGAACGGGTAGAATTGTCATATGCTGTCACTGAGATGGGGCTAGGCAGCCATTTCTCTTTGGGCACACCGCACAGCTCCAGGGTCTTCGGAGGTAGAACATTGATCGAAGCCCCTGTGTCGACCAGGCATGCATCAACGGCCTTCTTACAGATGTTGACCGTGATACTCAGAGCCATGCTTCTGGCTGCTGGCGGTGCTAGTTCCGATGTATGAAATGTTATGGAGGGCTGATCCCCCTGAGGAACTAGTAGTGCTGCAATCTTCTCTCCCGGCACGTCCTCGTTGACCATCACCTTCTGCAGATATTCCATTAAAGCTTCTTGGTGACTCTTGGATCTTTTGATCAGTTCGAGTATAGTGATCCGTGCCGGTGTCCGATCCAGGTGTTTCAACAGGTCGTATTGAGTGCCTGGTGCACTCTCTTCATTGTGGGCTTCCTCAGTCGGCTGTGATGGGCCGTCTCTGACTGTGGACTGAGGAAAGACCTTGTTGAAAATCCTTCCACTCCGGAGCGCGTGTTCCTCAACCGTGGAGGATCCGGGTGACACTTTAAGTACCGCAGGGTTGGATGGTGCGGATGGCGTAGAGGGTTGGTAGGTAGGTGATGGCGTAGGGCTAGGTGGTGATGGCGCGGTGCGGATTAAAGGCCTAGAGGGTTGGATGGTGGATGTGTAAGTGGTTGGTGGAGTAGGGAATGGTACGCGTAATAGCGGTCTAGATGGTAAAGGCATATCTGGGTAAGTGGTAGTGGTAGCGTGTGAAGTAGGAAACGGTATGCGTAGTAATGGCCTGGATGGTAGGAGAGGCACGTTATTGGTTTGCGGGGGGTTATATGATGGAGGCGTAGGAGTGCGGGGTATAATGGGTCTTAGGAAGGCGGGTAGTGGTAATGGGTTATTGGGCGTGGGTGAGTGATATGTGGATGTGGGTATAGGGGTGATAGTAACGGGTTGTGGTCTGGGTATGTGGATGGTGTGGCGTGGTGGTCGCTCTGCGGTACTTTGAACGTGACCCGTTGAACAAAGAGAGGAAGAGTCCTCTACTCTCCACTGCTGCCCACGACCAGCCTCAGATTGGCTGTTCGTCAAAATGGGAGCAACCTGGTTTTGGTTCTGGTGCTCCGGGAGTGGATTCTGCACTATGCCCATGTTGGGTGGTGCTACTGCTTGTGCCGGTGGTCTTGCTTGCTGCTGCGGTCTCCTCGCCTTCAGGGCTGTTATGTACTTTTTCATCTCCTCCCAGTCTATGACGCCCTGCTCGTTGAGATCATGAATATAATCTCTGAACTGAAAGCAGGTGTCAATGGTATGCCCAGGTTGCCTGTGGAAGTAGCAATACCTGGACGTATCGGCATTTTGAGGCCAGACGGCCTTCTCCCTCGGCAAAACTAAGGCATTGGCTGCCATTAAAGCGCTGAAGATATCCGCCAAGGATTCTGGGAGGGCCGGGTATTCTGCCCTCTTCGGGCCTGGAGGTCTCCTCTGCTGGTTGTAGTCACCAGGAGGAGGGACATTGTGGTACGCCGGCGTTGCACGCGGCTGGTACTGTGGCTATTGCTGTTGATGCTGATGTGGCTGCTGATACTGCTGTTGCCGTTGCGGCTGTTGCTGGTTCTGATTCGGCTGCTGGGGCCGCTGGTACTGCTGTTGGTAATGGGGGTTCTGCTGCTGCCTGTACCCCTGTTGGCTCGGCTGCGGTGGCCTCTGGTACTGCTGCTGATTCCTCACAAACTGGGGCGAGTTATTGTTCATGGTACTGACTTGCTCGTGAGAGAGCGTGCCCTCAGTAGTCGGACCTGTGCTGGGAGAATTTTGCACTGCAGGCTTCCGAGGTGGAGGCCTGCTAGGTCTGTGAGGATCAAAGACGCTAGAGAACGTAGCGTCCTTGAAGGCATTCTGGCAGTACCGTGCTCTTTCATAGAGCTCTGCCATATTAGTCAAATTGTTCAAGGAGAGGACTAGCTTGAACTGGGGAGTGGCGTTAGAAATTAACATTTTCACTTGTTCAGATTCAGACAAGTGATCTTTTACCTTTTCAGCCAGGCCCCGCCACCTGTCAGCGAAACTGACAAACTCCTCATCCGGTTTCATCTTTTCTGCAATGAGGTCCGTGATAGACAAGGAGGATGCAACTCTGTCCTGGTATCGTTGGATAAATTTGCGTGAAACGATACCGTAATCCTCTACTTCGGAGGGTTCCAAAGAAAAGAACCACTCGAGGGCTGGTCCCTCTAGAGATCTCCTGAACAAGAAGGCCAACGACCTCTTATCATTCTGCCAGAAAGAGGATTCGTACATGAACTCCTTCAGGTGCGTGAAGGGGTTACCAGTACCGTTATACTTTCGATACACTGGCATTTCAGAGGGTGGCAGATGGAATACTGGCAGGCTCGGTAGACTGATTTCTGGTACAGCTTTAACCCCCATCATCTTTTGGAGATTGTTGAACTGCTCATCCATGCGCTCCATCTTGGCCAGCAACGTCTGCGTGGTCAGATCTGCCTGGGGAGGAGGAGGAGGTGGAAGTGCCTGATAGGCCTGCTGCCTAGAGTATGTTGGACAAGGAGGATAATAAGGATGAGGTCCGGCAGAGCTTCCGCCATGCCCGAGGGCATTTTGATAAATAGGCGTTTGCGGTCTAGCCGGTTGCCTGGATGATGAAAGTTGTGGCCCAGTTGGCCGAGAAGTAAGATGAAGGCCTTCCATGGCCTGATGGTTATAAGGAGGAGGAGGAGGAGGTTGTTGAGTAACAACGGGAGGAGCCATAGGGTTCGGCTCAGCAGGCTGCATTGGTGCCTTCCCCTTCAAAATAGACTGGATCGCCTCGAACTGCTGAGGGTCCAGTCGGGAGGCAAGAACTCCCAGGGCGTTGACAAGATCCATAGGATCGGAGGATGAGGGATCATGCTGATTCATGTCCCCCTCTAGATCAGGATTAGGGATCACATATTCATGCGGAGGAAGATCATGATATTGATCGTGTGGATGAAAAAGAGGAGTTCGGACATTCCCGTCATGTCGAACTGGAATGGGGACAGAATTACGAGAGGCATCAGCATCTCTCCCGTTCTCATAATTGAAGTCTGAATCGCGAGGGGCATTAGCATCTCCCTCGTAGTTGATGATGGCGTCTTGGGCCATACTCAAGTCTCTGCCTGATCGCAGCAACATGATATTAGATTCCCTTTTCAAAGATTTAATCAAACAAGTTGTACAGA
Organism: Zantedeschia hybrid cultivar; assembly: GCA_030544215.1. NCBI lineage: Eukaryota > Viridiplantae > Streptophyta > Magnoliopsida > Alismatales > Araceae > Zantedeschia > Zantedeschia hybrid cultivar. Next base: position 21,660,548 of record JARZZO010000009.1, read on the forward strand.
GATTAATCAAACAAGTGGATGCTTAACGTGATTTTAGGGTTCCTTGTTGAGTTATTTGAATTGGATTAAACCACAATTTCGCTCAGGGAAGGATCCTAGTTTCAGTTCAGTTTCCATCGTTATTCTCTAGGGATCTCTCTCACAACGCTTTCGGAATCTAGCCGGGACTTCAATTGGTACAACCAGCCCGAAGATCAAGGAGGAATACCTTGATTTTGGGGACTTATGGAGGTCTCAACGTCAACTTCTCTAGTCTGATCAAGGGACCAACCCAATCAGAGAGAGTTGCTGACGTCGAGTAATGTGTTCCTAAGAAGAGGAGGGTTTTCGCCTCAATGCGTATGCCCTGCGACATGGATGGCCTCTAATGCTTAATAAAGTAATGGGTAGCTAGCACTCAAAACACAGAAATCTGGAAAATGAAAAATAATTAAGAAACTGTCTGAATAGCGTCGATGATAGTCGACGCTATTCAAAACAGAAATTAATTCTTTCGCAGAAACAGCTCTGAAAAATAACTAAAAACTGTCTGAATCGCGTCGATGGTGGTCGACGCTATTCAACACAGAACTCAATTATTTCGCAGAAACAGATGCAAACAGCAGAGAAAGCCTGGAGGCTAAAAGGCGTCTGAGTATGCTTTTTAGTTCGCAGAAACAGATTTCCAGGAGGATTTTCTGGGTCGAATCCTCCTCAAACAGGGTAAAATGCAGTAAACAATCGACTCATGCAAAGATTTTTAGTTTCAGATTTTAAACAGGATGATTTACTAACTAAACAACTAGGAAATCACTCAATCACACATCATTTTTATCACAAAAACAGCTTTTTTTTAAACTAATCAAGGGGAGGGCAAGATCTTGCCACTGGGGTGTGCACGTGGTGCACGAGGGAAATTAATTAAACTAAACACTCACCAATTGGTGAGGACGTGTCGAAAGACACAAATGGTGCACCGTGGGTGCCCGATATGATGATGGCAAGAACAAAAGGAAACTAAAAGACGGCGAGACCAAGTCCCACTGTGATCGCCAAAAGAGCTGTAGGTGCTGAAAATGCTCGTGTGATTAATATGAAAAACTATGTTGTTTAGTGTAAACTAACCTATTAAAAACAGCAACTAAAGTGCAGTGATCGCCAGAAACTTTTAACTAAAAAGTTTCAAAAGAGATATTTTGATCGCCTACCTGTTTAAACGCGGAAGAATGAGTCCTTGGTTCCCCTCCTTCAGCCGGCTGAAGAAAGAGAGCCCTTTCTTGTTCTTTTGTTCTTGCTGTTGAATGTTGAGGTTGAGGATCGTCCAGAAGTTCTTCTGGCTTTGTGCTCGATTTCCCCCTTTTGATCTCTTGTTGTTGTTGTTGAGTGCAGCAGAGACAAAGACAGAAAAATAAAGAAGAAACACTGATGAGAATTTTAAGTAGAAGTAATATCAAAACTAATCATGATTATAAACATGTTCAAACAGCAACTCACTTGTTTAAATGGCTTTGAAACCCCTTTAAAACAAATGGGTTTTGGAAAATTAATGCTGTGGTGTGTGTGGCATGAAGTGATTATGAGAATGAAACTAATGAATATGTAAAATGAAATTCAAAAATGAAAAACTTATGCCCAGTTGGAGCCTTGAAGGGATGAAGATCTGGAAAGGGATGCCGACTTCTGGAAATGGCAGCGCTCCGGCGTTCCGACGTGGTTGCTCCGATCTTCAAATCGCTATAGCGCTATGGCTTGACTCAATTCAATTCTCTTTTTTTTTTTTACTCCCTTCAATATGTAAGGTATTTATAGGCTTTTTCTGCGTTCGCGATTAACATAGAAAAATTTAGGATTTATCTATTTTAACCGACAGATAAATACTGATTAATTCATCTTTATCTGTAATTATCTAAAACGCGTCCACCTTGGATGACGCCTTTCAGATTAATTAAGATAAGGATAAATATCTGGGAAAACTTATCTTTATCTTTATTGGATAAAACGCGTCCACGTGTGTAGACGTCTTTTACCCTAATCAAGATAAGGATAAACATCCGGAAGAGAAGTTAAAATAGCTTAGGAAACCTAAAACGCGTCGACCCTCACAGACGCCTTTTAGCTAATAAATCAATTAATTAAAATTCAAATCTAAACGTTAAAATAGGAATAAACTCTAAATAGCGTCCACATGTGTCGACGCCTTTTAGGATTCTTCATATTTTAACTGAAATTTGAGCTAAAATCAATTCAATTGATTAACTTAAAACATGTCTGTTAAACTCGACACTCAAAAATATCAATAAAAATTAATCAGTGATTAATTATCAGACCATTATGAGGCATTATTATATGATATGAAATTTACTCAAAATGACGTCAAAATTAGCGTGTCTACATATACTTGGTCAGCACTTGTCGGAGAATCAGTTGGCTATCACCCACAATCCTGAGTTTGGTGGCACCATGGAAATGAGCAGCCTCGAGGCCAGCAAGGAGTGCCTCGTATTCAGCTATATTGTTTGTGACTGGAAAATCAAGCTGAAAGGCTTGTGGAATGGTGACACCTTCAGGTGATAACAGAACGATACCGATCCCCTTTCCATGAGAATTCAGAGCTCCGTCAAAAAGCAGAGTCCACATATCATCTCTGATTTGATTTACGGACATCAGTTCCTCATCCGGAAACTCTGATCGCACTGGATCAAATCGAAGAAGGGGATGATGAGCGAGATGTTCTGCTATGGCATAGCCCTTGATCGCTTTTTGCTGAATATAAGTGATATCGAATTGAGATAGAAAGCTTTGCCATCGCGCTAACCTATCAGTAAGAACAGATTTCGCCAGAAGTAATTTGATCGGATTCATCCTAGCGATGAGATGGACTTCATGGGCCAGAAAATAATGCTTCAATTTCTGCACAACCCAGACCAATGCTGCACATGTTTTCTCCATCGCCGTATATCTCTGTTCAGCGGGGTTGAGAAGTTTAGAGAGATAGTAGGCTGCCCTCTCTTTTCCTTCTTTATCCTCTTGTGCTAAGACAGCCCCCACTGCATCATCCAGGACTGAAATATAAAGTATCAATGGTTTGTCTGGAGATGGTGGTCTCAAAACAGGAGGACTTGCTAAATAGTTCTTTAATCCATCGAATGCCTCCTGACACTTATCGTCCCAATCGAATTTGACTCTCGACTTGGTAAACTCGTAAAACGGCTTACACCTTTGTGAGTGCTGGGAGACAAAGCGGCGAATAAATTGTAACCTCCCGATTAATCCTCTCAACTCCTACAAGTTTTTGGGGGGTGGCATTTCTCTAATAGCCTTCGCCTTATTGGGATCGATCTCAATTCCCCGTTTGCTGACGATGAATCCAAGTAATTTTCTTGAAGATACCCCGAATACACATTTCTTGGGGTTCATCTTTAACTGATATTCTCTCGATCTCTCTAATACCCTTGCCAAAACTTTGGCATGCTCAGCCTTTGTCTTCGATTTAACCAATAAATCATCCACATACACTTCCAGATCTATGTGCATTATGTCATGAAATATTGCCATCATAGCCCTCTGATAAGTGGCTCCAGCATTTTTCAATCCGAATGGCATGACGACATAGCAGTATGTTCCCCAAGGTGTAGTGAATGACGTTTTCTCTTGATCATCTTCTGCCAGCTTAATCTGATTATATCCTGAAAATCCGTCCATAAACGATAAAGTTTCATAGCCAGCGGTATTATCAATGAGTACATCAATATGAGGCAATGGAAAATCATCTTTAGGACACGCCCAGTTCAAATCGCGGAAGTCAATGCAAATTCTGACCTTCCCGTCCTTCTTCATAACCGGGACTATGTTGGCCACCCATTGTGGATAAAGGACAACTCTAATAAATTTAGCTTTATGCAATTTGTCGACCTCTTCCTTTATCTTTAGAGCCATTTGTGGGTGGAATCGCCTTAATTTCTGCTTGACAGGGCTAGCTCCTTCCTTTAACGTCAATCTGTGTTCAACTAAAGATGAGTCTAACCCCGGCATATCTTCATAACTCCAGGCGAAAGTGTCCTTGTAGTCCTTAAGTACTTGTATCATTGCCTTCTCATCCTCTGTAGAAAGATTTTTGCTGACGAGGACAACCTTAGGTTCGTCTTCAGTCCCTAAATTGATTTCTTTGGTGGGCTCTTCTACGGCAGCTGAGGGTTCATCGAATCTCTTCACTCCACTGGCATATGCCTCAGCTGCGTCCTCATCATCTTCCTCATTTTCAATAATGGGGTCCTTTTCATGCACTAACTCATATACCCCATACCCATCGTTGACTGACTCATCATTCATGCAATCTTCTGGCATCTGAATTGGATTTTCTAAAAACTGAGGGATTAAAGAGCAAGAAAAGCATTTATCAGCTAAGTCCTGGAGGTATCTATATGGAATTCGCCTACCCTTAGGCTTCCTAGACTTCCTAACTTGACTAACCTGCCTATAACTAGATTGCCTAACTTCACTAAACTCCCTATTATAACCTAATGAAGATGAAGCAGGATAGGGATCCTGGGATACAAGTGGAAATATTGGAGAATCCTCCCGAGGGGAGGGACAGAGTAGATCTAAGAGAGAATCTTGACCGAAGGACCCGCGCGACGGGGTGCGATCAGACAAGTAAGAAGTTTCCTCGATAAGGATCTTAGAGGAATTTGTTGTAAAATTGGCGTTTTTTTTTGGATATCAGAGGAATTAAACATGAAATAGGAATGAATAAAGATAGAAGGAGAATCAGATGGAGGAAGTGGCACCAAGGCCAGAGGATTAGGGGGATCATATAGCAATAGGTCCCAGATCAAATCATACATCCTCTCTAGATCGAGAGGAGGTTGTAGAATAAGGTCCCGAGGGGACAGAGTAATCATAACGGGCGGAGCCTGTGGAATATCTTCAATAATGACCCGCGACTAAGTCGGGGTCAAAAGCAATGTGCGAAATAGAGTATGGAGCATGAAGACATGTGAAGGATATGTCCCCCTCCAGAGCAGATCTGTAGTGTAACCAGCTTCATAGGGGTCATCTGGCTCCCCTTCGTCGGTCTCTTCAGACAGCAATATCCGCTTATCAAAGATGACACCAGGACCTTCAATCAGCTCGTCAATCTGCGGCAGCCACTTAGGTTCTGCAGGATCTAGGAACAATCTGTTCAGTGCAATGTAAAGGTCCCTCATATCGAACCACCTGTACCATTCGCATTCAGGATCATGAAATTTTCTCCTTTTCATAGGCCGCAGAGCCTCCAAGGATTGGTACGTAAGTAGTTCTGAGCAATGTCTGGCCAAGTCCCTCCCATATATGTCATGGAAGTCAAAACACGAAGTAATGACCACTGCGTTGTGGTGGCTAAGTATGGGCCCTTTTATGAAATGAGTATATAGGGTCCATGTTAGGAGATCTCGGCCTTCTTTGGGTGGCATAGACATTGTCTCCCAGATTTTCTGACCTTCTTCAATCTCTGCTTGCTGAACCAGATCTTGCTTCAGTCTTCTTGGCCTATAGCCCAGACCACTTCCAGGTGCTGCTCGATGATCTTTAACAGGAGTGGTCCTGCCTTGCAACTGTGTGCCCAGACCTTTCCCAGGCTCATAGCCGTTCTTCATCATAATTCTCCATCCTGGGGTACTCATGCACTTCCCCCTTTTTATGGCATCTAACGGGTATGGAGAAATAGTGGCGGCTTTTAGAGGATCAGCCACTGGATGGTAGACCTGTAATACCGACAGAAAAGGTTGTCGGCCAGGTAAAGCAGCATATTTAACATTCAAGGTATGAGCAGCAACAAGGATCGGCATGCTCGTCACTTTAATAATTCGTCATTTGAAAGGGAATTTGAGGCATTGGTGATTCGTAGAGGGAATCGCCTCAAGAGTTTTGATATAAGGACGACCCAAAATGGCATTTATAGAAGGGTCGATTTCTAGGATGTGAAATTCGACCTCTGCATGACCTACAGGGCCTAGCTCCACCTTTAAATAAACCATTACCAGAGGGGAATGGGTAGAATTGTCATATGCTGTCACAGAGATGGGGCTAGGCAGCCATTTTTCTTTGGGCACACCGCACAGCTCCAGGGTCTTCGGAGGTAAAACATTGATCGAAGCCCCTGTATCTACCAGGCATGCATCCACGGCCTTCTTACAGATGTTGACCGTGATGCTCAGAGCCATGCTTCTGGCTGCTGGCGGTGCTAGTTCCGATGTGTGAAATGTAATGGAGGGTTGATCCCCCTGAGGAACTAGTAGTGCTGCAATTTTTTCTACCGGCACGTCCTCATTGACCATCACCTTCTGTAGGTATTCCATTAAGGCTTCTCGGTGAATCTTGGACCTTTTGATCAATTCAAGTATGGTGATCCGTGCCGGTGTTCTGTCCAGATGTTTCAACAAGTCATATTGAGTGCCTGGTGCACTCTCTTCATTATGGGCTTCCTCAATCGGCTGTGATGGGCCATCTCTAACTGTGGACTGAGGGAAGACTTTATTGAAAATCCTTCCACTTCGGAGCGCATGTTCCTCGACCGTGGAGGATCCGGGTGACACCTTAAGTACCGCAGGGTTGGATGGTGCGGATGATGTAGAGAGCTGGTATGTAGGTGATGGCGTAGCGCTAGGTGGTGATGGCGCGGTGCGGATTAGAGGCCTAGATGGTTGGATGGTGGATGGGTAAGTGGTTGGTGAAGTGGGGAATGGCACGCGTAATAGCGGTCTGGATGGTAAGGGCGTATCTGGGTAGGTGGTAGTGGTAGCGGGCGAAGTAGGGAATGGTACGCGGAGTAATGGCCTAGATGGTAGAAGGGGCGCGTGATTGGTTTGCGGGGGATTATATGGTAGCGGTGTAGTGGCGTGGGGCGTAATGGGCTTAAGGAAGGCATGTAGTGGTAATGGGTTATTGGGTGTGGGCGAGTGATGTGTGGGTGTCGGTAGAGGGGTGATGGTAATGGGTTGTAGCCTAGGTATGTGGATGGTGCGGCGTGGTGGTCGTTCTGCGGTACTTGGAATATGGCCCGTTGAATAAAGAGAGGAAGAGTCCTCTATCCTCCACTGTTGCCTACGACCAGCCTCAGACTGGCTGTTCGTCAGAATGGGAGCAACTTGGTTTTGGTTCTGGTGCTCTGGGAGTGGATTATGCACTATGCCCATGTTGGGTGGTGCTGCTGCTTGTGCTGGTGGTCTTGCTTGCTGCTGCTGCTGCTGCTGTGGTCTTCTCGCCTTCAGGGCTGATATATACTTTTTCATCTCCTCCCAGTCTATGCCGCCCTGCTCATTGAGATCATGAATATAATCTCTGAACTGGAAGCAGGTGTCGATGGTATGCCCAGGTTGCCTATGGAAATAGCAATACCTGGACGTGTCGGCATTTTGAGGCCAGACGGCCTTTTCCCTTGGCAAAACTAAGGCATTAGCTGCCATTAGAGCGCTGAAGATATCTGCCAAGGATTCTGGGAGGGCCGGGTATTCTGCCCTTTTAGGGCCTGGAGGTCTTCTATGCTGATTATAGTCAGCAGGAGGAGGGACATTATGGTATGCCGGCGGTGCGCGCGGCTAATACTGTAGTTGTTGCTGATATTGCTGCTGTTGGGGTTGCTGGTACTGCTGTTGCCGTTGCGGCGGTTGCTGTAGTTGTTGCTGTTGCTGGTTCTGATTCGGCTGCTGGGGCCGTTGATACTGTTGCTGATAATGGGGGTTCTGCTGCTGCCTGTACCCCTGCTGGTTTGGTTGCAGTGGCCTCTGGTACTGCTGCTGGTTCCTTACGAACTGGGGCGAGTTATTATTCATACTACTAACTTGCTCGTGAGAGAGCGTGCCCTCAGTAGTCGGACCTGTGCTGGGAGAGTTTGGCACTGCAGGCTTCCGAGGTGGAGGCCTGCTAGGTCTGTGAGGATCAAAGACGCTAGAGAACGTAGCGTCCTTGAAGGCATTTTGGCAGTACCGTGCTCTTTCATAGAGCTCTGCCATGTTGGTCAGATTGTTCAAGGAGATGACTAGCTTGAACTGGGGCGTAGCGTTGGAAATTAACATCTTCACTTGCTCAGATTCGGATGAGTGATCCTTCACCTTTTCGGCCAGGCCCCGCCACCTGTCAGCAAAACTGACAAACTCCTCATCAGGTTTCATCTTTTCTGCAATGAGGTCAGGGATGGACAAGGAGGGTGCAACTCTATCCTGGTATCGTTGGATAAATTTGCATGAAACGATACCGTAATCCTCTACTTTGGAGGGTTCCAGAGAAAAGAACCACTCGATGGCTGGTCCCTCTAGAGATCTCCTGAACAAAAAGGCCAACGACCTCTTATCGTTCTGCCAGAAAGACGATTCATACATAAACTCCTTCAAATGTGTGAAGGGGTTACCAGTACCGTTGTACTTCCGGTACACTGGCATCTCAGAGGGTGGTAGGTGGAATACCGGTAGGCTCGGCAAATTGATCTCTGGCGCACCTTTAACCCCCATCATCTTCTGGAGGTTGTTAAACTGCTCATCCATGCGCTCCATCTTGGCCAGCAACGCTTACGTGGTCAGATCTGCCTGGGGAGGAGGAGGAGGTGGAGGTACTTGATAGGCCTGCTGCCTATAGTACGTTGGACAGGGGGGACAATAAAGGGGAGGTCCAGCAGAGCTTCCGCCATGCCCGAGGGCATTTTGATAAACAGGCGTTTGCGGTCTAGCCGGTTGCCTAGAGGATGAAAGCTGCGGCCCAGCTGGCCAAGAAGTAATATGAAGGCCTTCCATGGATTGATGGATATAAGGAGGGTGAAGAGGAGGTTGTTGAGTAACAACAGGGGGAGCCACAGGGTTCGGCTCAGCAGGCTGCGCGGGTGCCTTCCCCTTCAAAATAGACTGGATCGCCTCGAACTACTGAGGGTCCATTCGGGAGGCAAGAACTCCCAAAGCGTTGACAAGATCCGAAGGATCAGAGGATGAGGGATCATTCTGATTCATGTCCCCCTCAAGATCGGGATTAGGAATCGCATATTCATGCGGGGGAAGATCAGGATATCGATCATGGGGATGAAAGAGAGGTGTCCGAACGTTCCCATCATGTCGAAGCGGAACGGGGACGGAATTACGGGAGGCATCAGCATCTCTCCCGCTCTCATAGTTTTAATCAGAATCCCGAGGGGCATTAGCATCTCCCTCGTAATTGACCATGGCGTCTGGAGCCACACTCAAGTCCCTGCCTGATCGCAACAACATGATGTTAGATTCCCTTTTTTTCAAAGATTTGACAAACAAGTTGCACAGAGATTAATCAAACAAGTGGATGTTAATCATGATTTTAAGGTTCCTTGTTGAGTTATTTGAATTGGATTAAACCACAAATTCGCTCAGGGAAAGGATCCTAGTTTTAGTTCAATTTCCACCGTTATTCTCTAGGGCTTTCTCTCGCAACGCTTTTGGAATCTAGCCGGGACTTCAATTGGTACAACCAGCTGTAGGTGCTGAAAATTTGCTCGTGTGATTTATGTGAAAAAAACTAAGTTGTTTAGAGTAAATTAACCTATTAAAAAAATGCAACTAATGTGCTGTGATCGCCAGAAACTTTTAACTAAAAAGCTTCAAAAGAGTTTGATCGCCTACCTGTTTAAACGCGGAAGAATGAGTCCTTGGTTCCCCTCCTTCAGCCGGCTGAAGAAAGAGAGCCTCTTCTTGTTCTTTTGTTCTTGCTGTTGTATGTTGAGGATCGTCCAGAAGTTCTCCTGGCTTCGTGCTTGATTTCCCTCTTTTTAATTTCTTGTTGTTGTTGTTGAATGCAGCAGAGACAGAGAGACAGAAAAATAAAGGAGAAATAATGATGAGAATCTAAATGGAAATAATATCAAATTTAACTATGATTAGAAACATGTATAAACAGCAACTCACTTGTTTAGATGGCTTTGAAACCCCTTAAGAACGGATGGTTTTGGAAAATTGATGTTGTTGTGGTGTGTGTTGCATGAAGTGAGTATGAGAGAATGAAACTAATGAATGTAAATGAAATTCAGATATGAAAAACTTATGCCCAGTCCAGTTGGTTGAAGCTTTGAAGAGATGAAGATCTTGAAGAAGGATGCCGACTTCTGGAAATGGCAGCGCTCCGGCGTGGTTGCTCCGATCTCCAAATCGCTATAACGCTGAGGCTCAATAATTCTCTCTCTTCTTCTTTTTTTTTTTAACTCCTTGAGATGCAAGGTATTTATAGGCATTTTCTGCGTTCGCGATTAACATAGAAAAATCTCGAATTTATCTACCTTAATCGACAGATAATTACTGATTAATTCATCTTTATCTGTAATTATCTAAAACGCGTCCACCTTGGCTGACGCCTTTCAGATTAAATTAAGATAAGGATAAATATCCGGGAAAACTTATCTTTATCTTTATTAGCTAAAACGCGTCCACCTTAGTAGACGTCTTTTACTCTAATTAAGATAAGGATAAACATCCGGAAGAGAAGTTAAAACAGCCTAGGAAACCTAAATCGCGTCGAACCTTACAGACGCCTTTCAGCTAATAAATCAATTAATTAATATTCAAATTTAAACGTTAAAATACGAATAAAGTCTAAATGGCGTCCACATGGGTCGACGCCTTTTAGACTTTTTTCATATTTTAACTGAAATTTGAGTTAAAATCAATTCGATTGATTAACTTAAACATGTCTGTTAAACCCGACACTTAAAAATATTAATAAAAATTAATCAATGGTTAAACATCAGACCATTATGAGGCATTATTATATGATATGAAATTTACTCAAAATGACGTCAAAATTAGCGTGTCTACAGCTGCCTCACCTTGGCATCGTCTTTGCAAGGGAGTGAAATGGAATAGAATGTACTGAAAAGGTGATGCCAAGGTGTGATGAGACACGCTCTTAACATCATATGATTGGAATTTTTCTCAAAATCATCAATGAAGATAGCTCAATGAAATCAATGGAATCAATCCTGTCTGGATGAGGTAGACAAGGAAATAAAATAAGGTCGATCAACCTCCTCGGAGTGGGAAGTACCCCAGGTCGTAGACACTGTAGGTTTCATCATGGGGAGCGTTTGCCAGCCAATGTGGACGTGCTGCAGCCATGATGGATCTTAAAAAAAAACAAGAAATATTGGATAAAGAATCCAATCAAGGATAGAATTCCAAAGATATCTTCAAGCGAACCTCAAAGATAATCAAGATACTCAATTCAGAATGGAATATTTCATATCATGTTTTGAGTTATTTAATTTAATGGTCTGAAACTTAATCAATAATTAATCCTTATCACAATGATTTCAAAGTCCTACATGATGCATGCTGGGCTAAAAGAAAAATATAAAGTCAAATAAAATATAAATTAATCAAGGATAATATTGTTAAATTGTCATTAATGAGTCAAGATACCAGTTCTTGTAATCCAGTGCTAAGCCGAAGCTCGTTTATCCACGCACCGTTTCACAAAGTGGAACCATCGTCCTCACTAATTAACAACCAACGGCCTATCCGTGCGATTAAGAATCCTCTGGAATTATCACTGTTTTTGTTGTAGGGGAACTCAAATTCCAGTTTCATCAAAAACACAAGGTCCTTGATATGATCTAATAAATATTTATTATAATAATAATGCGAATGCAATACATGAAATAATACAAGGGTAGAAGTAACCGTCTTTTTAGCCACGGTCAGGACTTCTTGACTCCCACAGCGGGATCTTCTTGACATTTTCCACTTTCTTGAATTTTCTTGAATTTCTGCAATCAAATTGTTAGTAATTCCAATAAATATTCAATTTAAAACATCAAAACATGGAATTTCGGATAAAACACATAAAGATCTGAAACGCGTCGTGTCGTGAAGACGCCTTTTAAAGTTGAAATGCGTCGCTTATCCTCGACGCCTTTTACTCATAGAAACAGGTTTCTGCTTGTTCTCTACCCGAATTCCAACTTTACCAATGCCTTGTGTCCTGTATATGACCTGAACAAACAGGTTAAGTATCTGTTTAGGCTTAGCCCCTTGCCTGACCAAATGAATGGTCAATCGATTTTTTCCTTCAATAAATAGTCAAGGGGCATAGCCTTTATTAACAAAGGTAATGAGAATAATCAAACTTAAGCAAAGTGCAACATACAAGCATACAAATGCTCGCTGAAAATAAAAAGGATGAAACACACTAAATGCAACAAGCAGATGCTAATTGAAATATTTTTGTTTATTTTGAAATATTCATTTTTGTTTGGGGTTTTGAAATATATGCTTTTTTTTTGAATTTCGACATATGTATTTTTTTTGAATTTTTTTGACATATGTATTTTTTTTGAATTTTGAAATATGTATTTTTTTTATTGATTTTTTTTTGATATATGTATATTTTTTTGGATTTTTGACATATGTATTTTTTTTTTGAATTTTTGACTGAAAAGATCAGCATGGTACTTGGATCAAAAGATCATATTCATTTATTAACTTAATTTCCAAATTTTTCTTTAACAAGTCAACTTAAACCCATCGTGTTTGAATTTGTGTTTCCATTCGTGATCCCATTTGATGATTTGACCCTTAGTCGATCTAAGCCATTCCTTAAGTTTGGAGTACATCTCTTTAGAAGGAAAAGATGAATAAGTTTAGAAAGCCCATAAGAAGGTTCCGGAGACTTAAAAAGATGTTCCTTTCCTACCCTAATATCCGTTGGGGTTCGGTCATTTCTTTCCGGGGTATTTATCGACCTTGCGTTCCCTTTCATTTCATTTCATGGCCTTGATGTAACGTTTGTAATGTAATGGCCTTTTTGATTTGACATTTGGCTTTTTGCCTTTTTTCTATTCTTTTTGCTATTCTTTTCTTTTTCTTTTTTGTTTCTTTTGGGACGGATCTCCCCCATTTTTTTATGACGGCCTCCTACTAAGATGGCGGGTATTCTTGGTAATCTATTCTAAGTCTCGTTCCTACATCACGGGCCGAATTTAAAACAGAATTTTTGCTTTAAAAAGAATGATTTGTACTTTACACTTTCGGTCAAGCTTTCGATATTCTTTAGGACTTGTCATCTCTTGTTACTCACGAATCAAACGTGTTAGTGTGTGCATTAATGGGCTTGAAATTAAATTATTCAGACTAATAAGGAAATTTGAGTTTATAAACTTTCTGATTCCACTGGTCTTTGTACCATACTGATCGACTCTTTAACCTAAGGGTAGTATTTCTTAAGATGTAAACCATTCCAGGGATGTTTTAACTCTTCTCCTTCTGCATTAATAAGACGATAAGCATTACCAGGAAAAGCGTGCGATACAACATAAGGTCCTTCCCAGTTGGGTTGGAGCTTAGAACGCGGACCACCAGGTTTTATAAAAATTCATTTGACAACCATTTCACCGACTTTGAACTTACGTTCAATGACTTTCTTTTGATAAAAACGTGCTAGTCTGTTTTGATAAACTTTTGCATGATTAGCAGCTGACCATCTTTTCTCGTCTAAAAGTTCCAATTGAGCAAGGAGTGCTGAACGATGTTCATCAATGGAAAATTCCTTATTCAGTTGTACCCTTAATGACGGTATGAGGATCTCATATGGAACTACCGCCTCCATTCCAAATGTTAAGGAATAAGGAGTTTGTCCAGTAGGCGTGCGGATTGAAGTTCGGTAGGCCCACAGAGCCTCAACCAATTTTTCTGGCCAATCTACAAACTTGTTAGATTTACACGTCTTTTTGATGATTTTTATCAAAGTCTTATTTGTTGCCTCTGCTTGGCCATTGCCTTGTGGATAATAAGGAGATGAATGATGCAATGCAATTTTATACATGTTACAGAGGTCCCTCAGTTCCTGTGACACGAACTGCGGTCCATTGTCGGTGACGATGGTGCTTGGAATTCCAAATCGGGTGATGATGTTCTTCATGATGAACTTGCAGACGGTTGATGCTTTGATCTCCACGTACGCTTCAGCTTCTGCCCACTTGGTGAAGTATTCCGTTGCCGTGAGAATGAAAGATTTTTGCTTGATGCCGGAATCTGGATTACCAAGAGGTCCAATGATGTCGAAAGCCCACATGGAGAAAGGCCATGGGGAAGAAACAGGATGGAGTGAAGATGCAGGAGAATGAATTTTGTCGGCATGAAGTTGACACTTAGCACACCTACGAACAAATCCTACGCAGTCTTCTTCCATGGTTGGCCAATAAAATCCTTGTCTAAGGATCTTCTTTGCTAACATCTGTCCATTGACATGACCACCACAAACTCCACTATGAGTTCCTTCCATAACTTTCCAAAGCTCATCTTCGTCTAGACATCTAAGAAGAACTCCATCAAAACCTCTCTTATATAATGCTCCTCCAACTAGGGTGTATCGTTGAGCAACTCTCCTGATAGCTCTTTTCTCCTCAGTTGTAGCTTCCTCAGGATATGATTGATCTTCACAATATTTTGCAATTTCATAATACCATGGCTTCTGTTCATCATCCATCTCTTCTAATAGCTCTATCAGCATGATTTCTCTTCTCTCAATGATATCTCCGTCTCTGACTTTCTTCAGCAATTTCTCCTTAGTTCTAAGGAATGAAGGATCTTTCACGGCGGGTGAAAGACGCCTATGAACTATGATTGATTCGGATTGTTTGCTGATTGGAAAATCAAGAGAAGATGCAAGTGAAGTTAGAGCGTCAGCTAAGATGTTTTGATTCCTAGGGACATGGACAAAGATCAATTTCGTGAAAAGCTTTGAGTAAGCAGAAGTAAGCTCCTGATAAGGCTTGAGCTTGGGATCGAGAGTTCGATACTTGGTCAACACTTGGCGAAGAATCAGTTGGCTATCACCTACGATCCTGAGTTTAGTAGCACCATGGAAATGAGCAGCCTCGAGACCAGCAAGGAGTGCCTCGTATTCAGCTATATTGTTCGTAACTGGAAAATCAAGCTGAAAGGCTTGTGGAATGGTGATACCTTCAGGTGATAACAGAACGATACCGATACCTTTTCCATGAGAATTCAAAGCTCCGTCAAAATGCAGAGTCCACATATCATCTCTGATTTGATTTACGGACATCAGTTCCTCATCCGGAAACTCCGATCGGACTGGATCAAATCGAGGAAGGGGATGATGAGCTAGATGTTCCGCTATGGCATAGCCCTTGATCGCTTTCTGTTGAATATAAGTGATATCGAATTGAGATAGAAAGCTTTACCATCGCGCTAACCTATCAGTAAGAACAGATTTCTCCAGAAGGAATTTGATCGGATTCATCCTAGCGATGAAATGGACTTCATGGGCCAGAAAATAATGCTTCAATTTCTGCACAACCCAAACCAATACTGCACATGTTTTCTCCATCGCTGTATATCTCTGTTCAGCGGGGTTGAGAAGTTTAGAGAGATAGTAGGCTGCCCTCTCTTTTCCCTCTTCATCTTCTTGTGCTAGGACAGCCCCCACTGCATCATCCAGGACTGAAATATAAAGTATCAATGGTTTGCCTGGAGATGGTGGTCTCAAAACAGGAGGATTTGCTAAATAGTTCTTTAATCCATCAAATGCCTCCTGACACTTATCGTCCCAATCAAATTTGACTCCCAGCTTGGTAAGCTCGTAAAACGGCTTACACCTTTGTGAGTGCTGGGAGACAAAGCGGCGAATAAATTGCAACCTCCCGATTAATCCTCTCAACTCTTCCAAGTTTTTGGGAGGTGGCATTTCTCTAATAGCCTTCGCCTTGTTAGGATCGATCTCAATTCCCCGTTTACTGACAATAAATCCAAGCAATTTTCCTGAAGATACCCCGAATACACATTTCTTGGGGTTCATCTTTAACTGATATTCTCTCAATCTTTCTAATACCCTTGCCAAAACTTTAGCATGCTCAGCCTTTGTTTTCGATTTAACCAATAAATCATCCACATACACTTCCAGATCTATGTGCATCATGTCATGGAATATTGCCATCATGGCCCTTTGATAGGTGGCTCCAGCATTCTTTAATCCAAATGGCATGACAACATAACAGTATGTTCCCCAAGGTGTAGTGAATGATGTCTTCTCTTGATCCTCTTCTGCCAGCTTAATCTGGTTATATCCTGAAAATCCGTCCATAAATGATAACGTCTCATAGCCAGCGGTGTTATCGATGAGTACATCAATATGAGGCAATGGAAAATCGTCTTTAGGACATGCCCGATTCAAATCACGAAAGTCAATGCAAATCCTGACCTTTCCGTCCTTCTTCATAACCGGGACTATGTTGGCCACCCATTGTGGATAGAGGACAACTCTAATAAATTTAGCTTTATGTAACTTATCGACCTCTTCCTTCATCTTTAAAGCCATTTGTGGGTGGAATCGCCTTAATTTCTGCTTGACCGGGCTAACTCCGTCTTTTAATGTCAACCTGTGTTCAACTAAAGACGAGTCTAACCCCGGCATATCCTCATAACTCCAGGCGAAAGTGTCCTTATAGTCCTTTAGTACTCGTACCATTGCGTTCTCATCCTCTGAAGAAAGATTTTTACTGACGAGGACAACCTTAGGTTTGTCTTTAGTCCCTAAATTAATTTCTTTGGTAGGCTCTTCTACGGCAGCTGAGGGTTCATCAAATCTCTTTACTCCACTGGCATATGCCCCAGCCGCGTCCTCGTCATCTTCCTCAATGGGGTCCTTTTCATGTACTAATTCATATACCCCGTACCCATCATTGACTAACTCATCGTCCATACAATCTTCTGGCATCTGAATTGGATTTTCTAAAAGCTGAGGGATCAAAGAGCAAGAAGAGCACTTATCAGCTAAGTCCTGGAGGTATCTATCTGGAATTTGCCTACCCTTAGACTTCCTAGACTTCCTAACCTGACTAGACTGACTAGACTGCCTAACTACACTAAACTCACTATCATAACCTAACGAAGATGAAGCGGGATGAAAATCCTGGGATACAAGCGGAAATACAAGAGAATCTTCCCGAGGGGAGGGACAGAGTAAATCTAGAAGAGAATCTTGACCGAAGGACTCGCGTGGCAGGGTGCAATCGGACAAGTAAGATGTTTCCTCGACGAGGATTTGGGAAGAATTTGTTGCCAAATTGGCGTTTTTTTTTGGAAAATGAAAGAATTAAACATAAAGCAAGAATGAATATAAATGGGAGGAGAATCAGACGGAGGAAGAGGCACCAAAGCCAGAGGATTAGGGGGATCATATAGTAATATGTCCCAGATCAGATCATACAACCTCTCCAGATCGAGAGGAGGTTGTGGTATAATGTCCCGAGGGGACAGAGTAATCATGACGGGCGGAGCCCGTGGAATATCTTCAATTATGACCCGCGACCAAGTCGGGGTCAAGAGCAATGTACGAAAAAGAGTATGGAGCATGAAGACATGTGAAGGATATGTCCCTCTCCAGAGCAGATCCGTTGTGTAACCAGCTTCATAGGGGTCATCTGGTTCCCCTTCATCAGTTTCTTCAGATAGCAGTATCCGCTTGTCAAATATAGCACCAGGGCTTTCAATCAGTTCATCAATCTGCGGGGGCCACTTAGGTTCTGCAGGATCCAGAAATAGTCTGTTCAGTGCAATATACAGGTCCCTCAGATCGAACCACCTGTACCATTCACATTCAGGGTCATCAAATCTCCTCCTTTTCATAGGCCGCAGAGCCTCCAAGGATTGGTACGTGAGCAGTTCAGAACAATGTCTGGCCAAATCCCTCCCATATATATCATGGAAGTCAAAACATGAAGTAATGACTACCGTATTGTCATAGCTAAGTATGGGCCCTTTCACGAAGTGAGTACACAGGGTCCATGTTAGGGGATCTCGGCCTTCTTTGAGTGGCGTAGACATTGCCTCCCAGATCTTCGGGCCTTCTTTGATCTCTGCTTTCTGAACCAGATCTTGCTTCAGTTTTATTGGCCTATAGCCCAGACCACTTCCAGGTGCTGCTCGATGATTTCTGACAGGAGTGGTCCTGCCTTGCAATTGCGTGCCCAGACCTTTCCCAGGCTTGTAGCCGTTCTTCATCATAATCCTCCATCCTGGGATACTCATGCACTTCCCCCTTTTGATAGCATTTAATGGATATGGAGAAATAGTAGCGGCTTTCAGAGGATCAGCCACTGGGCGGTAGACCTGTAATACCGACAGAAAAGGTTGCCGGCCAGGTAAAACAGCAGATTTGATGTTCAAGGAATGAGCAGCAGCAAGGATCGGCATGCTCGTTACTTTAATTATTCGTCCTTTGTAAGGAAATTTGAGGCATTGATGATTCGTAGAAGGAATCGCCTCGAGAGTTTTAATATAAGGACGACCTAAAATGGCATTTATGGAAGGGTCGATTTCCAAGATGTGAAATTCGACCTCTGCATGACTTACAGGGCCCAGCTCCACCTTTAAATAAACCATTCCCAGAGGGGAACGGGTAGAATTGTCATATGTTGTTACTGAGATGGGGCTGGGCAGCCATTTCTCTTTGGGCACACCGCACAGCTCCAGGGTCTTCGGAGGTAGAACATTGATCGAAGCCCCTGTGTCGACCAGGCATGCATCCACGGCCTTCTTACAGATGTTAACCGTGATACTCAGAGCCATGCTTCTGGCTGCTGGCGGTGCTAGTTCCGATGTATGGAAAGTTATAGAGGGCTGATCCCCCTGAGGAACTAGTAGTGCTGCAATCTTCTCTACCGGCACGTCTTCATTGACCATCACCTTCTGCAGATATTCCATCAAAGCTTCTTGGTGACTTTTGGATCTTTTGATCAGTTCGAGTATAGTGATCCGTGCCGGTGTCCGATCCAGGTGTTTCAACAGGTCGTATTGAGTGCCTGGTGCACTCTCTTCATTGTGGGCTTCCTCAGTCGGCTGCGATGGGCCGTCTCTGACTGTGGACTGAGGAAAGACCTTGTTGAAAATCCTTCCACTCCGGAGCGCGTGTTCCTCGACCGTGGAGGATCCGGGTGACACTTTAAGTACCGCAGAGTTGGATGGTGCGGATGGCGTAGAGGGTTGGTAGGTAGGTGATGGCGTAGGGTTAGGTGGTGATGGCGCGGTGCGGATTAAAGGCCTAGAGGGTTGGATGGTGGATGGGTAAGTGGTTGGTGAAGTGGGGAATGGTACGCGTAATAGCGGTCTAGATGGTAAAGGTATATCTGGATAAGTGGTGGTGGTAGTGGGTGAAGTAGGAAACGGTATGCGTAATAGTGGCCTAGATGGTAGGAGGGGTGCGTTATTGGTTTGCGGGGGGCTATATGATGGAGGCGTAGTGGTGCGGGGCGTAATGGGTCTAAGGAAGGCGGGTAGTGGTAATGGGTTATTGGGTGTGGGCGAGTGGTATGTAGGTGTGGGTATGGGGGTAATGGTAACGGGTTGTGGCCTTGGTATGTGGATGGTGCGGCGTGGTGGTCGCTCTGCGGTACTTTGAACGTGACCCGTTGAACAAAGAGAGGAAGAGTCCTCTACTCTCCATTGCTGCCCACGACCAGCCTCAGACTGGCTGTTCGTCAAGATGGGAGCAACCTGGTTTTGGTTCTGATGCTCCGGGAGTGGATTCTGCACTATTCCCATGTTGGGTGGTGCTGCTGCTTGTGCCGGTGGTCTTGCTTGCTGCTGCTGCTGCTGCGGTCTCCTCGCCTTCAGGGCTGTTATGTACTTCTTCATTTCCTCCCAGTCAATGCCGCCCTGCTCATTGAGATCATGGATATAATCTCTGAATTGGAAGCAGGTGTCAATGGTATGCCCAGGTTGTCTGTGGAAGTAGCAATACCTAGACGTGTCGGCGTTTTGAGGCCAGACGGCCTTCTCTCTCGGCAAAGCTAAGGCTTTGGCTGCCATTAAAGCGCTGAAGATATCCGCCAAGGATTCTGGGAGGGCCGGGTACTCTGTCCTTTTCGGGCCTGGAGGTCTCCTTTGTTGGTTGTAGTCACCAGGAGGAGGGACATTGTGGTACGCCGGCGGTGCACGCGGCTGGTACTGTGGCTGTTGCTGTTGCTGCTGATGTGGCTGCTGATACTGCTGTTGCCGTTGCGGCTGTTGCTGTAGCTGTTGCTGTAGTTGTTGCTGATTCGGCTGCTGGGGTCGCTGGTACTGCTGTTGGTAATGGGGGTTCTGCGGCTGCCTGTACCCTTGCTGGCTCGGCTGTGGTGGCCTCTGGTACTGCTGATTCCTCACAAACTAGGGCGAGTTATTGTTCATAGTACTGACCTGCTCGTGAGAGAGCGTGCCCTCAGTAGTTGGACCTGAGCTAGGAGAATTCGGCACTGCAGGCTTCCGAGGCGGAGGCCTGCTAGGTCTATGAGGATCAAAGACGCTAGAGAACGTAGCGTCCTTGAAAGCATTCTGGCAGTACCGTGCCCTTTCATAGAGCTCTGCCATGTTCGTCAAGTTGTTCAAGGAGAGGACTAACTTGAACTGGGGGGTGGCGTTAGAAATCAACATTTTCACTTGTTCGGATTCGGACAAGTGATCTTTCACTTTTTCAGCCAGGCCCCGCCACCTGTCAGCAAAACTGACAAACTCCTCGTCCGGTTTCATCTTTTCTGCAATAAGATCCGTGATAGACAAGGAGGGTGCAACTCTGTCCTGGTATCGTTGGATAAATTTGCGTGAAACGATACCGTAATTCTCTACTTCTGAGGGTTCCAGAGAAAAGAACCACTCGAGGGCTGGTCCCTCTAGGGATCTCCTGAACAAGAAAGCCAATGACCTCTTATCATTCTGCCAGAAAGAGGATTCGTACATGAACTCCTTCAGGTGCGTGAAGGGGTTACCAGTACCGTTATACTTTCGATACACTGGCATTTCAGAGGGTGGCAGATGGAACACTTGCAGGCTCGGTAAATTGATTTCTGGCACAGCTTTAACCCCCATCATTTTCTGAAGATTGTTGAACTGCTCGTCCATGCGCTCCATCTTGGCCAACAACGTCTGCGTGGTCAGATCTGCCTGGGGAGGAGGAGGAGGAGGAAGTACCTGATAGGCTTGCTGCCTAGAGTACGTTGGACAAGGAGGATAATAAGGATGAGGTCCGGCAGAGCTTCCGCCATGCCCGAGGGCATTTTGATAAATGGGCGTCTGCGGTCTAGCCGGTTGCCTGGATGAAGAAAGTTGTGGCCCAGTTGGCCGAGAAGTAAGATGAAGGCCTTCCATGGCCTGATGGATAAAAGGGGGAGGAAGAGGAGGTTGTTGAGGAACAACGGGGGGAGCCACAGGGTTCGGCTCAGCAGGCTGCATGGGTGCCTTCCCCTTCAAAATGGACTGGATCGCCTCGAACTGCTGAGGGTCCAGTCGGGAGGCGAGAACTCCCAGAGCATTGACAAGATCCGTAGGATCGGAGGATGAGGGATCATGCTGATTCATGTCCCCCTCAAAGTCAGGATTAGGAATCGCATATTCATGCGGAGGAAGATCATGATATTGATCGTGCGGATTAAAAAGAGGAGTTCGGACATTCCCGTCATGTCGAACTGGAATGGGGACAGAATTACGAGAGGCATCAGCATCTCTCCCGTTCTCGTAGTTGAAATCAGAATTGCGAGGGGCATTAGCATCTCCCTCGTAGTTGATAATGGCGTCTTGGGCCATACTCAAATCTCTGCCTGATCGCAGCAACATTATATTAGATTCTCTTTTCAAAAAAAAATTAATCAAACAAGTTGTGCAGAGATTAATCAAACAAGTGGATGCTTAACGTGATTTCAGGATTCCTTGTTGAGTTATTTGAATTGGATTAAACCACAATTTCGCTCAGGGAAGGATCCTAGTTTCAGTTCAGTTTCCACCGTTATTCTCTAGGGTTTTTCTCTCACAATGCTTTCAGAATCTAGCCGGGACTTCAATTGGTACAACCAGCCCGATGATCAAGGAGGAATACCTTGATTTTGGGGACTTATGGAGGTCTCAACGTCAACTTCTCTAGTCTGATCAAGGGACCAACCCAATCAGAGAGAGTTGCTAACGTCGAGTAATGTGTTCCTAAGAAAAGGAGGGTTTTAGCCTCAATGCATATGCCCTGCGACCTGGATGGCCTCTAATGCTTAATAGAGTAATGTGTAGCTAGCACTCAACACAGAAATCTGGAAACTGAAAAATAATTAAGAAACTGTCTGAATCGCGTCGATTATAGTCGACGCTATTCAGAACAGAACTTAATTCTTTCGTAGAGAACAGATGCAAACAGCAGAGAAAACCTGGAAAATAACTAAAAACTGCCTGAATCGCGTCGATGATGGTCGACGCTATTGAACACAGAAGTTAATTATTTCACAGAAACAGATGTAAACGACAGAGAATCTGGAGGCTAAAAGGCGTCCCGGTTTACTGACGCGGTTTTGAAACGCGTCGCTGTTCCTGGACGCTTTTCAGTTCGCAGAAACAGATTTCCAGAAGGATTTTCTGGGTCGAATCCTCCTTAAACAGGGAAAAATGCAATAAATAATCGACTCATGCAAAGATTTTTAGTTTCAGATTTTAAACAGGATGGTTTACTATCTAAACAACTAAGAAATCACTCAAACACACAGCATTTTATCACCAAAAACAGCTTTTTAAACTAATCAAAGGGGAGGCAAGATCTTGCCACTAGGGTGTGCACGTGGTGCACGAGGGAAATTAAACAAACTAAACACTCACCAATTGGTGAGGACGTGTCAAAAGACACAAGTGGTGCACCGTGGGTGCCCGGTATGATAATAGCAAGAACAAAAGAAATTAAAAGACGGCGAGACCAGGTCCCATCGTGATACGGCTGGGGCCGTTGATACTGTTGCTGATAATGGGGGTTCTGCTGCTGCCTGTACCCCTGCTGGTTTGGTTGCAGTGGCCTCTGGTACTGCTGCTGGTTCCTTACGAACTGGGGCGAGTTATTATTCATACTACTAACTTGCTCGTGAGAGAGCGTGCCCTCAGTAGTCGGACCTGTGCTGGGAGAGTTTGGCACTGCAGGCTTCCGAGGTGGAGGCCTGCTAGGTCTGTGAGGATCAAAGACGCTAGAGAACGTAGCGTCCTTGAAGGCATTTTGGCAGTACCGTGCTCTTTCATAGAGCTCTGCCATGTTGGTCAGATTGTTCAAGGAGATGACTAGCTTGAACTGGGGCGTAGCGTTGGAAATTAACATCTTCACTTGCTCAGATTCGGACAAGTGATCCTTCACCTTTTCGGCCAGGCCCCGCCACCTGTCAGCAAAACTGACAAACTCCTCATCAAGTTTCATCTTTTCTGCAATGAGGTCAGGGATGGACAAGGAGGGTGCAACTCTATCCTGGTATCGTTGGATAAATTTGCATGAAACGATACCGTAATCCTCTACTTTGGAGGGTTCCAGAGAAAAGAACCACTCGATGGCTGGTCCCTCTAGAGATCTCCTGAACAAAAAGGCCAACGACCTCTTATCGTTCTGCCAGAAAGACGATTCATACATAAACTCCTTCAAATGTGTGAAGGGGTTACCAGTACCGTTGTACTTCCGGTAC
Source organism: Zantedeschia hybrid cultivar (assembly GCA_030544215.1). Taxonomy (NCBI): domain Eukaryota; kingdom Viridiplantae; phylum Streptophyta; class Magnoliopsida; order Alismatales; family Araceae; genus Zantedeschia; species Zantedeschia hybrid cultivar. The sequence goes on from JARZZO010000009.1 coordinate 21,683,970, forward strand.
ACTGGCATCTCAGAGGGTGGTAGGTGGAATACCGGTAGGCTCGGCAAATTGATCTCTGGCGCAGCTTTAACCCCCATCATCTTCTGGAGGTTGTTAAACTGCTCATCCATGCGCTCCATCTTGGCCAGCAACGCTTACGTGGTCAGATCTGCCTGGGGAGGAGGAGGAGGTGGAGGTACTTGATAGGCCTGCTGCCTATAGTACGTTGGACAGGGGGGACAATAAAGGGGAGGTCCAGCAGAGCTTCCGCCATGCCCGAGGGCATTTTGATAAACAGGCGTTTGCGGTCTAGCCGGTTGCCTAGAGGATGAAAGCTGCGGCCCAGCTGGCCAAGAAGTAATATGAAGGCCTTCCATGGATTGATGGATATAAGGAGGGTGAAGAGGAGGTTGTTGAGTAACAACAGGGGGAGCCACAGGGTTCGGCTCAGCAGGCTGCGCGGGTGCCTTCCCCTTCAAAATAGACTGGATCGCCTCGAACTACTGAGGGTCCATTCGGGAGGCAAGAACTCCCAAAGCGTTGACAAGATCCGAAGGATCAGAGGATGAGGGATCATTCTGATTCATGTCCCCCTCAAGATCGGGATTAGGAATCGCATATTCATGCGGGGGAAGATCAGGATATCGATCATGGGGATGAAAGAGAGGTGTCCGAACGTTCCCATCATGTCGAAGCGGAACGGGGACGGAATTACGGGAGGCATCAGCATCTCTCCCGCTCTCATAGTTTTAATCAGAATCCCGAGGGGCATTAGCATCTCCCTCGTAATTGACCATGGCGTCTGGAGCCACACTCAAGTCCCTGCCTGATCGCAACAACATGATGTTAGATTCCCTTTTTTTCAAAGATTTGACAAACAAGTTGCACAGAGATTAATCAAACAAGTGGATGTTAATCATGATTTTAAGGTTCCTTGTTGAGTTATTTGAATTGGATTAAACCACAAATTCGCTCAGGGAAAGGATCCTAGTTTTAGTTCAATTTCCACCGTTATTCTCTAGGGCTTTCTCTCGCAACGCTTTTGGAATCTAGCCGGGACTTCAATTGGTACAACCAGCTGTAGGTGCTGAAAATTTGCTCGTGTGATTTATGTGAAAAAAACTAAGTTGTTTAGAGTAAATTAACCTATTAAAAAAATGCAACTAATGTGCTGTGATCGCCAGAAACTTTTAACTAAAAAGCTTCAAAAGAGTTTGATCGCCTACCTGTTTAAACGCGGAAGAATGAGTCCTTGGTTCCCCTCCTTCAGCCGGCTGAAGAAAGAGAGCCTCTTCTTGTTCTTTTGTTCTTGCTGTTGTATGTTGAGGATCGTCCAGAAGTTCTCCTGGCTTCGTGCTTGATTTCCCTCTTTTTAATTTCTTGTTGTTGTTGTTGAATGCAGCAGAGACAGAGAGACAGAAAAATAAAGGAGAAATAATGATGAGAATCTAAATGGAAATAATATCAAATTTAACTATGATTAGAAACATGTATAAACAGCAACTCACTTGTTTAGATGGCTTTGAAACCCCTTAAGAACGGATGGTTTTGGAAAATTGATGTTGTTGTGGTGTGTGTTGCATGAAGTGAGTATGAGAGAATGAAACTAATGAATGTAAATGAAATTCAGATATGAAAAACTTATGCCCAGTCCAGTTGGTTGAAGCTTTGAAGAGATGAAGATCTTGAAGAAGGATGCCGACTTCTGGAAATGGCAGCGCTCCGGCGTGGTTGCTCCGATCTCCAAATCGCTATAACGCTGAGGCTCAATAATTCTCTCTCTTCTTCTTTTTTTTTTTAACTCCTTGAGATGCAAGGTATTTATAGGCATTTTCTGCGTTCGCGATTAACATAGAAAAATCTCGAATTTATCTACCTTAATCGACAGATAATTACTGATTAATTCATCTTTATCTGTAATTATCTAAAACGCGTCCACCTTGGCTGACGCCTTTCAGATTAAATTAAGATAAGGATAAATATCCGGGAAAACTTATCTTTATCTTTATTAGCTAAAACGCGTCCACCTTAGTAGACGTCTTTTACTCTAATTAAGATAAGGATAAACATCCGGAAGAGAAGTTAAAACAGCCTAGGAAACCTAAATCGCGTCGAACCTTACAGACGCATTTCAGCTAATAAATCAATTAATTAATATTCAAATTTAAACGTTAAAATACGAATAAAGTCTAAATGGCGTCCACATGGGTCGACGCCTTTTAGACTTTTTTCATATTTTAACTGAAATTTGAGTTAAAATCAATTCGATTGATTAACTTAAACATGTCTGTTAAACCCGACACTTAAAAATATTAATAAAAATTAATCAATGGTTAAACATCAGACCATTATGAGGCATTATTATATGATATGAAATTTACTCAAAATGACGTCAAAATTAGCGTGTCTACACCAGCCCGATGATCTAGGAGGAATACCTTGATTTTGGGGACTTATGGAGGCCTTAACGTCAACTTCTCTAGTCTGATCAAAGGACCAACCTAATCAGAGAGAGTTGCTGACGTCAAGTAGTGTGTTCCTAAGAAAAGGAGGGTATTCGCCTCAATGCGTATGTCCTACGGCCTGGATGGCCTCTAATGCTTAATAATAATGGGTAACTAGCACTCAAACCACAGAAATCTGAAGACTGAAAAATAACTAAGAAACTGTCTGAATCGCGTCGATGGTAGTCGACGCTATTTAAAACATAACCTTAATTTTTCGCAGAAACAGATGCAGACAGCAGAGAAAATATGAAGACTGAAAGGCGTCTGGGTGTATTGACGCGGTTTGAAACGCGTCAGTGCTCCTTGACGCTTTTCAGTTCGCAGAAACAGTTTTGCAGGAGGATTTTCTGGGTTGAATCCTCCTCAAACAGGATAAAAAGCAGTAAATAATAGACTCATGCAGATTTTTTTTTAGTTCCAGATTTTAACAGGATGATTTACTAACTAAACAACTAGAAAATCAATCAATCACACATCATTTTTATCACAAAAACAGCTTTTTTAAACTAATCAAGGGGAGGGCAAGATCTTGCCACTGGGGTGTGCACGTGGTGCACGAGGGAAATTAACTAAACTAAAACACTCACCAATTGGTGAGGACGTGTCGAGAGACACAAATGGTGCACCGTGGGTGCCCGATTGATGATAGCAAGAACAAAAAAACTAAAAGATGGCGTGACCAAATCCCACCGTGATCGCCAAAAAAGCTGTGAGTGCCTTAAAATGCTCGTGTGATTAACATGAAAAATCTAAGTTGTTTAGTGCAAAATAAACCTATTAAAAACAGCAACTAAGTGCAGTGATCGCCAGAAACTTTTGACTTAAAAAGTTTCAAAAGAGAGTATGATCGCCTACCTGTTTGAACGCGGAAGATATTGAGTCCTTGATTCCCCTCCTTCAGCCGGCTGAAGAAAGAGAGCCCTTTCTTTGTTCTTTGGTCTTGCTGTTGAATTTGAGGTTGAGGATCGTCCAGAAATCCTTTTGGCTTTGTGCTTGTTCTCCCCTTTGATTATCTTGTTGTTGAGTGCAGCAAAAATAGAAAGAAAAGAGATAAAGAAAACTATGATGAGAACTTTAAACAAAAGCAGTATCTATTCTAATCATGATGTTAAACATGCAATTAAACAGCAAACTTACTTGTTTAATGGCTTTTGAAACCCCTTAATCAAATAGGTTTTGAAAAGAATGAATGTGGTGTGTGTGTTGCATGGAGTGAATGATGAAGAATATAGAACTAAATGAAATGAATGCAGAAATAAAAAGACTTATGCCCAATGGTTGAATTCTTGAATGGATGAAGAATCTTGAAAGGACGCCGACTTCTGAAAATGGCAGCGCTTTGGCGTTCCGACGTTGTTGCTTCGATCTTCAACTCGCTATTGCTCAATCAACTCAAGATTACGCTTAACTTTTTTTAACTCTTCAAGATGTAAGGTATTTATAGACCTCTTCTGCGTCCGTGATTAACATAGAAAAATTTCGGATTTATCTATCTTAACCGACAGATAAATATTGATTAATTCATCTTTATCTGTAATTATCTAAAACGCGTCCACCATGGCTGACGCCTTTCAGATTAATTTAAGATAAGGATAAATACCCGGGAAAACTTATCTTTATCTTTATTAGCTAAAACGCGTCTACAGGTGCAGACGTCTTTTACACTAATTAAGATAAGGATAAACATCCAGAAGAGAAGTAGAAATAGCCTAGGAAACCTAAAACGCGTCAAGACTGACAGACGCCTTTTAGCTAATTAATCAACTGATTAAAATTCAAATTTAAATGTTAAAATAGGAATAAACTCTAAATGGCGTCTACATAGGTCGACGTCTTTTAAACTTCTTCATATTTTAACTGAAATTTGAGCTAAAATCAATTCAATTGATTAACTTAAACATGTCTGTTAAACCCGACACTCAAAAAATCAATAAAAATTAATCAATGATTAAATATCAGACCATTATGAGGCATTATTATATGATATGAAATTTACTCAAAATGACGTCAAAATTAACGTGTCTACAGACTCCATTCACCTTGTAAGAAAATTCACATAGAGAGTCTTGGTTAACATTATATCATTAGCATAATTTGTTTGTCAAAATTGTTTGCATTTAAAAAAAAAAAAACAAGAAATAGAAAACAAAATCCATCCTCTCTCTATCAGTCCTAGTGTATGCAAGGTAGGAGATCTCAAAATCCTAACCTTCTAGGACCACTTGCTGAAATAGAAAGAATTATACATCAAAGAAATCTACCACAAGATCCAATGGCTGATAATCAGGATCCACCAAAGCAAATGAAGGACTATTTCATTCCAAATCGATATCAACCTTCATCATGTATTCATCTTCCTCAGAATCCAGCCAATCAATATGAAATTAAATCTAGCACCATTCAGATGCTCCCATCCTTTTATGGGAATACTAATGAAGATCCTTATAAGCATCTGGATGAATTTCTAGAAATTTGTTCCACGGTGAAGATCCAGAATTTCACCGATGATGGCCTTAAGTTGACCTTATTTCCCTTTTTATTAAAGGACAAGGCTAAATATTGGTTGAGAACTATAGGAAGGCCCATTAGGACATGGGAAGAAATGCAGAAAGAATTTCTCAAGAAGTTCTATCCCATAGGGCCGACCAATACCATGCGAAGGGCCATCACGAGTTTTACCCAAACTCCTGGGGAATTGATCTACGAATCTTGGGAAAGACTGAAAGAATTGCTTAGGAAATGTCCTCATCATGGGCTTTCAAAATGGCAAATTGTCCAAGCATTCTATGAAGGATTGTCTGAACAGTTCAGACAGATGGTGGATGTCTTATGTGGAGGGGCATTTATGATGAAAAATGAAGATGAGGCCTATGATCTGTTTGAGATGTTAAGTGAAAATTCCTTCAATCATGCCTCATTATCATCTTATGAAAGGTCTGTTGGGCCATCTAAATGGACTGGAATGTACGAACTCAAGGCCCGTGGAGAGCCCGAATCCAGAATGGACATAAATCTGATTAATCAGAAATTGGATAAGATAGACATCTTGGCCCATAAACTAGACCAACTCTTAGCCTTAAACAAGCAAGAGCCTACTTACCCAACACAATCTAGTCCATATGAAGGCCCATCTTCTGCCAATCATGACATTTGTGCCTTATGCGCAAGTCCAACCCATCAAGTGAATGAATGCCCAACTGCGGCCCAACTTCCACCATTCATTCAAGAACAAGTTCAGGCGGCCCAGGGATTCTCCAGGTCCAATAATGACCCATTCTCAAATACTTACAATCCTAGCTGGAGAAATCACCCTAATTTCTCTTGGAAGAATCAGCAGGCCCTATTACAAATGTCCAATCTTCCCATGCATCAAGCCCAAAAGCCACAGAACTCATTTCAACAGCAATCTAATTTCTATGGAAATGTTCAGGCTAGGGGATCTCAAGTCCAATTTTCTCAACCAGCCCAGTATCAATCAGGTCAACCGGCCCTTTATCAATCATTCCAATCAGGTCAACCGGCCCACTACCACTCATTCCAATCAGGACAGCCAACCCAATACCATCCTCCACCCACTTACCAACAACCTCCTCAGCCCAACTTTGATGACAAATTCACTCAACTCCAACAACTGATTTTGACCCAGCAACAATCCATTGCTAAGTTGGAAAGTCAAATGGGCCAACTAGCTGAGGCTACGATGAGAAGAGAAGTGGGCCAACTTCCTAGTCAACCCATTGCCAATCCAAGGAATCAACCTCCGGTTTTCCACAGCAATCGGGCCTTTTACCTCAGCCTGGCCTATTACCACAACCTAAAGGGCCACAATTGGAGAATGCTAAAGCCATTTCAGCCCTTAGGAGTGGGAGAAGTTTAGAAAAACCACATGCAGATAGAGAGTTAGCCAAAGGTTCCACTGATGGGCCTCAGGAAATTGAAAGTGAGAGTGAAGATGAACCCAACATGGAAAAGTTGGAGTAGGACCCGAAAGGAAAAGGGAAGATAGATGAAGGCCCAAGTTCGTATCAACCTCGGGTGCCATTTCCAAATGCCTTGTTAGCTAAGCCCAATGCCAGGAAGAAACTGGCCCAGAACGAGGAATTGTTGAATTTATTTAAACAAGTCCAAATTAATATTCCACTCCTCGATGCCATCAAGCATGTGCCAGCTTATGCTAAGTTTCTCAAGGAATTATGTACTCCACGAAGAGAATCTAGAATGGCACCTGAAAAGGTTCGGCTTTCAGAGGATGTTAGTACAATTGTGATGAATCATTTACCAAAAAAGCTAAAGGATCCTGGAGCACCTCTAATTTCATGTGACTTAGCTGGAGTTACATTTGATAGAGCTTTATTGGATCTAGGTGCTAGTGTGAATCTTTTGCCAACAGCCATTTATGAAAAATTTGATATTGGGGAATTAAAGCCCACACCCATCATCTTGCAGTTGGCTGATAGGTCTGTGAAAACTCCATGGGGATTAATTGAGGATGTTATTGTGAAGGTTCATGATTGTTATTTTCCCGTGGATTTTCTTATTCTGGATATGGCATTACCTAAGGAACTCATTCACACTCCGATCATCCTAGGTCGTCCATTCTTAGCCACTGCCAAAGCTAATATAAATTGTGAAACTGGCATAATGGACATTTCATTTGGGGGTCAAAAGGTCCAGATTAATGTCTTCAAAGCATCTCAATACCCAGATCATGAAAAAGAATGCCATACTATTGATGTCTTGGATAATCTGGTTGAAGAAAATGAGATGTTCACATATGACCTTTTGGAGGAAGCCAACACTTTAAAGGACTCTCCTAGCCCATTAACATCTTGGCCTAAGGTTGAACCTTTACCAGCCTTACAGTCTGAGCCCGCTTTGCCATCTTTAGAGGACCCTCCTGAGCTTGAACTCAAACCATTACCTTAGTCTCTCAAGTATATCTTTTTGGGCCCGGACCAAACTCTCTCGGTCATCATTGCGACAAATCTCACATTGCCGCAGGAGGCCCAATTAACCGAGGTCCTCAAAGACCACAAGGGTGCCATTGGTTGGTCGGTGGCAGATTTAAAGGGAATTAGCCCGTCCATTTGCATGCATCACATGTATATGGAAGAGAATTCTAAGCCCAGTCGGGAGATGCAAAGGCGGCTTAATCCCAATATGAAAGAAGTGGTGAAGAAGGAAGTTGTGAAATGGTTGGATGCGGGTATCATTTACCCAATATTAGACAGTAAATGGGTCAGTCCAACCCAAGTGGTACCCAAGAAATCTGGATTAACGGTTATCAAGATTGATCATGGAGAAGAGGTACCCACTAGGCTCACCACGGGATGGAGAGTGTGCATTGATTACCGAAAGTTGAATCTAATGACTAAGAAGGATCACTTTCCACTCCCATTCATGGATCAGATTCTGGAAAAATTATCGGGCCAGAAGTACTTTTGCTTCTTAGATGGGTACTCCGGGTACAATCAAGTGGCTATTTACCCGGAAGATCAAGAAAAGACCACCTTCACATGCCCTTATGGCACGTTTGCTTTTAGGAGGATGCCATTTGGATTATGCAACGCACCAGCCACATTTCAACGGTGCATGATGGCTATCTTCTCCGATATGGTGGGAGAATTCCTCGAAGTTTTTATGGATGATTTCTCAATCTTTGGGGACTCTTTTGAAAATTGCCTGGAAAATCTTAAACAGGTGCTAGCACGATGCATAGACACCAATCTGATACTTAGCTGGAAAAAGAGCCATTTTATGGTTCGAGAGGGCATTGTTCTAGGCCACATTGTGTCTGAAAGGGGGATAGAGGTAGATAAAGCTAAGATCGATCTCATATCCAATCTTCCTCCTCCCACCTCGGTCAGGCAGATCCGTTCATTCCTTGGCCATGCTGGTTTCTATCGCCGGTTTATCCACAATTTCTCTCAAATTGCCCGGCCTCTGACTCTTCTCTTAGCTAAGGATGTCCCGTTCCAAATTGATGAATTTTGCATCAAGGCATTTAATTCTCTGAAAGAATCTTTGACCAAAGCCCCGATTCTTCAATCTCCAGATTGGTCTTTACCCTTCGAAATCATGTGGGATGCCTCTGATTATGCTATCGGTGCGGTTTTGGGACACATAATCAACAAATGTCCCGTGGTGATATATTATGCAAGTCGCACCCTTGCCGATGCTCAAATGAATTATACCACCACAGAAAAGGAATTATTAGCTGTGATTTTTGTCCTAGAAAAATTCAGATCCTATCTTTTAAGGGCAAAAGTCATAATATATTCTGATCACTCAGCTCTGAAATACCTGTTGACCAAGAAGGATGCAAAGCCTAGGCTTATTAGATGGATCTTACTCTTTCAGGAATTTGATTTGGAAATTCGGGATAAGAAGGGTTCTGAGAATGTGGTAGCTGACCACCTCTCCCAAATTCCGATCTCTGAAAGTACACCAATCACTGATTGCTTTCCTGATGAGCATCTACTGACCATTTCTCACACTGTTGCACCTTGGTATACTCATATTGTCAATTACCAGGTGACTAATCAGCTTCCGGAAGGATGGACTAAAAGTGAAAAGGACAAATTCTTTTCTCAGGAAAAATATTATTTCTGGGAGGATCCTGAATTATTCAAATTATGTCCTGATCAAATCATTAGGCGATGTGTTCCTGAAGAAGAAGAACAGAGTGTTCTCAACTTCTGCCATAATCTAGCTTGTGGGGGCCATTTCTCAAGAAAGAAAACTGCAGCCAAAGTCCTGCAAAGTGGTTTTTATTGACCCACACTTTTCAAAGATGCCCATGAATTTAGCAAAACTTGCTTCCGATGTCAGGCCGTAGGAAATATGGCGAAAAGGGATATGATGCCACTCAACCCAATCTTGGTGGTTGAAGTCTTTGATGTTTGGGGAATTGACTTTATGGAGCCTTTTCCACCCTGTTGTGGACATACATATATTCTGGTAGCAGTGGATTATGTCTCAAAATGGATTGAAGCAGTAGCCACCCGAACCAATGATCATAAAGTGGTCATTAAATTCGTTCAAAAGAATATCTTTTCTCGGTTCGGGTGGCCTAAAGCTATCATAAGTGATGGGGGAACGCACTTCACGAATTACCAGTTTTGGGCTTTGCTTAAGAAATATGGGATTAATCACAAAGTAGCTACCCCTTATCATCCCCAAACCAGCGGCCAAGTGGAAGTTTCCAATAGAGAGATTAAGAATATTCTGCAAAAGTCCATTAGGCCCGATAGAAAAGATTGGTCTGAAAGATTGGATGATGCTTTATGGGCCTATCGGACCGCTTACAAAACTCCCATTGGCATGTCCCCTTATCGCCTGGTTTTTGGAAAAGCGTGTCACCTTCCGGTGGAATTAGAACATAGGGCTTATTGGGCCATCAAACAAGTCAATCTGGACCTAGCCCAAGCTGGTTCCCATCGAACCTTACAACTGAGTGAGCTTGAAGAGTTGCGCAACGAGGCCTATGAAAACTCAAAGATTTATAAAGCCAAAACTAAAGCTTTCCATGATAAACATATTGTGAGAAAATCTTTTCTTCCAAATAAGAAAGTTTGGCTATTTAATTCTAGGCTCCGCTTATTTCCAAGAAAACTGAAATCCAAATGGGATGGACCCTTCGTGATCGTTAAAGCCTTCGATCATGGAGCCGTTAAAATTTTGAATCCTAAGAGTGGGAACACTTTCACTGTTAATGGTCAACGGTTGAAACCATTCATTGAAAATCTTCAAAATGCACCACCTGAGTCCATAGAACTGAGTGATCCACATTAACTGAACTTCCTTCTGGCTGAAGACGATAAACTTAGCGCTTGTTGGGAGGCAACCCAATATTTTATTTCACCTTCTGTATTTCTTTCCTTTTAGGTCCCTGAGCAGCAGTCGCCGTGGGTATGTCGCAGCCTCTTCATTACAGGTTGTTTCGCTCCTTCACAAATTCTCTTCTAACTGCATGTTTTTCATATCTTTTATGCCATTGAGGACAATGTCAATCAAGTTGGGAGGTGGGACAATCAAGTTGATATGCATTTATTGGAAATCTTTTGAAGAAAACTGATATCTTTCACTGAAAAATGGTCAAATTTTTAAAACTTTATTTCAAAAACTTCTTTTCACATCCTATGAAAATTGCATGAAAATCATGTTTCATTAAGTAAATCTTAAACAAATCAGTTTTTGGTGGTCACATTGGTTAAAGAACCTTCAAAGTTTAAATATCCCACTTCACAAAAATCCACGGCAGGATGATTTTCACACACACACAGCAACTTAGAATAAATGAAAGATCTTAAAAGTATAGAATTGTTGTAATTAACCATAAGGATAAGACTACTTATTCTAATTTTTCTTTTGGGTTGAACGAAAGGAATGTGTAGGATCCGTAATAGGGGACTGTCCCACTCAGCACTCTAAAAGAGGCGGTCATTTAAAATGGACAACTTAAAGACTAAAGGCAATAAAAGGCATTAAAAGAGCTAAAGGAAGGTAGGTGGCAAAAAGTACGCACCTCCCCTCAGGCAATTCAAAGAGAATGGCAAAAAGTACGCACTCTCAAAAGAAAAAATACCATGAAATGAAAAAGCCACGCTAAAAAGTGCATTGTACCAAAAACATGACCAAGTCGTGAAAAGTGCTGAGTTGGGACGGGAACTGAAAAACGGTCCTCGCTGACTGATCGGGAAATCTTTTATTCTCTTCTCCTCCCCGAGTAGTTTTATTTAAAGGGTAATAAAGGCAAGAATATACCAGAACGGTCGGAAACGAGTTTTAAGCGTGCCAATTTTCATGCACAATCACCTATCGTGAATCAAAATATTGTGGGATATGAAAACTTTTAGCTTAACCAATTGGCTACCACTTAAATTGATTGTGAAAGATACTACAAATGAAGCATGATGATTCATTATTTGTCCTAACTTTTCCTTATTTGCATTGCTAAGGGACTAGCAATGAGTAAGTTGGGGGGTGTGATAAAGTGTTAAATTGATCATTTAAGGGCAATCATATGCATCATACTCATGTTTTTATCTGTAAAATAGCATGAAATGATAGATAATTGTGTACTAAGTCCAACGGTACTAATTTCGTCAAATTCTGACTTAAAAACATCGTCATTTCATGTGATTTAAGGAGTATAGTGCATTTGCGGTTTTTCGACAAAACCGAGACGAAATAAATAAATATGATGATATGTTTATGATAATGTGCTAATTTATAATTATTTTATGTGAACAAGATATGCCGATGATGCAGTGCAGCTGGTGGAGTTTTTGAAAATTTGGGGGAGGTTTAATGTTCGGATTTTAACTAAAATAGGGGTAAAAATACAATTTGATTTCCTAATATTGTTATGATTCCTTCTTTCTCTGGGGTTTCCCAAAACCCTCTATTTCCTTCATTCTCTCCAATTTCCCAACCACATCCCTTCATTTCTTTATTTTAAAATCCTCTCTTTTTAAAGGAAACCTTTTCAAACCCGCAGCCCTCCTCCTCTCTCTCGGATTCGTCTCTCTCGCCGCAACCCTCTCTTTCCTTCCCCAATTCCGACTCTCTCTTCCTCTCTATAAATTCTCCCACGACCCTCTCTTCTTCCTCTCCAATTTTTTTCCTTCCAATTCCTATTCCTCTCCAATTTTCCCAGCCGTAATCGCTCTGCTCTCCTTCTCTCGGTTCTCCAGCAGCCGCAACATCTCTCTTCGATTCTTTCTGCAGATTCCCAGCAGCATCTCCTTCCCTCTCTCTCGGTTTTCTCTCTTTCTCTCCCTCTGTTTTCTCTCTCTCGTTCCCGCAGCCTCACCTTTCCAGCCGGCTCTTCTTTCTCTCTCTTTCTCCCTCTCTCCGGTTCTCTTTCTAGCCTCCACATCCCTCCGGCCTCGTCTGCAGTTCACAACAACCCCCTTCACGGCCCCCACGCGGCAACCGCCGCTCGTGCATGTCACTTGAAGCCTTCACCTCCTGCACTTGAAGCTGCACTTCACGTACCCTACAGCAACCAGTAACAAGCTCCAGCACATGCACCTTCAGCGGCCCCATCAAAACTCCTCCATGCATGCATGCGGTGAAGCCTGCACCAACAACACCTGTTGAAGCCTGCACCAGCAGAGGCCCCCTTTGCATGCACGTCGGTGCGCCCCTTCCAGCTTCTCCACGTGCAACTCTCCACGGCGCACCAGCAACAAGCAGCTGCATCTGGCCTGCGTACCCACGCATGCAGCAGCTTCACCAGCAATAGCAGCCTCCAGTGCATGCAGCCGGCAACTTCTTCCTGCTCCTCCAGCGCATCCCACAGTGCACCTCCACGCGCCGACAGCAGCAACCTCCTTCACGCGCGTGCATGCATGCTTGGTGAATCCTCACCCGCACTCCACGCACGTCAAGCAACCTCCTGCTGCACCTCCAGCAGCTCCTGCACACGCGGCAACCCCCCAGCTCTTCCATGCATGCACAGCCACGTGCAGTAGCCAGCTCTTCCAGCACCCCTTCAAGTTCCAAGCAGCAACCTCCTTCAAATCCACGCAGCAGCCATCAAGGGAACCAGCCCCCACAGATTGTTCTTTCTCTCCCCCATTAGTGTAGAATTAGTTTAATTATTTAGGATTAGTTAGTTGTTATTTAATACTTTGTTTATTTAGTTTAAGGTTATTAAATCATTAAATTTTGTAATTTGTTTCGTAATTTTTAGATAATTAATAAGTTACACATAGTTAAATTTCAATGTCTTTGTTATAATTTTTTTTGTTTGTTGTGCTTATTTTTTCATATATGTGTTTGTGTTTAATTTCTGAAAAAGAAAAGAAAAAAAAAAGGATTTGTTTAATTTAAGTAATTATATTTTTAGGTTACATTAGTTAATTTAACTCTAGTTTAAATAAGTAATTAGTTTACTTAAAGTCTCACTTATTTTTAGATTAACTAAATTCCAAAGTTTTCAAAATTAAAATTCTATCTCCCTGTGGATCGACTCGGACTCACCACTATTAATTTTCAAAATCTAATTTGAGTGAGCCGGATAAATTTAGATTGAACGTTTTCATGAGTGTTTAACGACGCACAATTTGGAACGATCAAAATGTTTACTGTAGATGTACTAGAGAGTGTTTTCTTTCTTGAATAGATAAAGAAATGAAGATAGTGATTGCCAAAGATCGAGGATCTCAATGGAAAGGAAGGAAAAATGATCGCGAATTAAAAGCTCACCTTGCAAATCTTGAGATTGTGAATTAAATCTTCCTCCTCTCTGTGCAGCCAAAGAAGAAGAACTTCTTTTGCCTTAAGTGCACTCTCTGAAAGCTTGTGATCCGATTGTTTTTGAGATCGTCTAAATTTTGTTCCCTTACAATCAAAATACAAAAACATAAAGGAAGAAAAATATTTGATTAGAGCTATTTGAAAAGTGTAGTATCTATCCTATAAAAGCAATAAATCATGCAACTAAACTATGTAGGCTCACTTTTTTGTTGTTTTCTTCTTAAACCCCTATATGATGAATATGTGGAAATATGAATGCTATGATTGTGATTGTGTTTTTGGTGTTTTGATATGATAAATATGATCTAACTATGCGTACTGAAACTAAAATAATGAATTTAACTAAAGAAACTAGATGGAAGAAGAGAAAAGAGCATTGTATAGAAGATTGGACCTTAAACCACCATAAATCTCCTTCCTTCATAGATGAGAAGGAAAAGCAATGGAAAGAAGGGAATTCGTGTTGTATCTATCCTCAATGTGATGAAATCTCACAATGGCCAACCCCCTTAAACCTCCAAAGAGGAACGTTATATATAGATTTATGCAATTCCTGTAATAATTCATGAGAAAATCATAAACTTGCTCTCCAAGCGACCAAGAGAAGGAAAATCCCTTCCAAACTCTTCCTAAAGGTCGGATACGTTCATTAGATAAAGTTTCCATCAATTAGGACCCAAATCAAAAGAGAAATCTATGTTTGAATAAGTCTGATTCATGGTGGCTATCAGACCAAAGAGGAGTCATATCAGGGTGACGCTTATTAAAATAGGTGTCAGAGACACTTGACATTAATAAACATCTCAAAATAGGCAACAAATCCTCCAAAATTAGAAAGAATTAATTTAGAAAGTTAGTAGGCATCAAGAAGGTTTGACACTTATAAGCAAATTTCAAAATTTTGGAAGGATTTAAATTGAATTCCTGTAAGGAATATGATGTTTAAAACTGTCAAGGGTCCCTCAAACCTACTTGAGTAGCCGCTTAATAAGCATCAACTGTGTCTGAAGGCTATAAGAAAAATTGCTAAAATTTAGAAAAATAAAAATTGTCCAATTTATCAATTGACGACCATTTTGGGGCTTTATAGTGTGATATCAATTATACTCACTGAGATGTTAAAATTGGCATGTCTACAGTTACCATCTCGTTGATGAAAAATGGAGTGGTATGAGAACATAGTCCTCTTAAAGAAATTCTACATATAAACTTAAAAATTAAAAAAAAAAAAATCAAAACTAAAAACATTTGAAAATTAAAAAATCAAATGATCTTGTAAATATGTACATAAAAATTGAACAAAATAAAAAATTTCCACTCACCTGGTAACTGCCATGTATTCATGGTTAAGTCTGCATACATGTTAGATAAGGTCGGGCATTGTAGCATGCATATTAGAATCTTGATCTACCAGAACTACAAAGAATTACACGATCATGTCAAGATACACACACTACGCCCATTTTCAAACAAACCACTCAAAATAAGTTCCATGCCCTTGGTGTACCACAAAAAGGTTAGACACCTATTCTCTTCCTCCTCGACTGATCAGGACATTCAGTGCCCTTAAATGGTCAAGCTTAGCAAACTGTGCCCCCTATGGCCCGACAGATGTTACATGTCAAAAAGTGCCGAAAGAAAATCAAAACTGGAGCATGTGAAGAGGGAAGTGTCCCCACAAGCGAAGAGAACACCAACCAAGAATGAAAAATTCAGAGAAGGAAAAAAAATCGAAATAATCAAAAGTAGAATCCAAATAGGTCAAAATAAGTTAGACAAAAAAAGCTTGGTCGTGACCGTACTTGGAAAAATATCAAAGAAGCCAAAGTTAAATGTCAAGGACATCCTAAAAGCCTCAAAAGGTCATTTTGTCATAACTTAGTTTTTAACGCTTTTGTCGGTCCTCTTGAGAAGTTTGTCTTGCAATATCTTCTCTTCTCCCTCGAAGGGTTTGATCCCAAATGGTACCCTAAGGACAGGTTCATATTATTAGTGGTCGTTCAAAAATCATCACATGCTTGTATGGCCAAAGGGGTCAGGAAAAGTCGAGAGAATCTCCATATTTCTAGTAGAACCTCCTGGTATAGCCACAATGTGTTAATTCAACCCAGGGCTTAGGTTAACGCAAGCACGTCTCCTATAAGTGTGATGATTGTCTAATTTCGGGTCAGTGTCATGCACTTGATCGTTAGGGTTCCAAGGTATTATCTTTTATATTCTACGTTGTGAGAAAATATTTCCAGCTTAGGCAAATCGTTTACCTCAAAAGCTTATTGGGTAAACTTGATAGTCAAAAGTAGTTGGGAGCCTAAGCATGGCTTGATGGTATTGTCATCAGTATAAGTCCTAGCTAGACTAGGTCTACATGAGGGGTCTAGAGGTCTAAATCAACCTAGATGTGTGCTTAGGATACTTGGGAGGTTGTCAAAGCATCACCTATTCTCATTCATTTTGACATATAGATAGTTAGTAGGTGGTCGGACCAAAAACAGATGATCACATTTGCATGTACTTTCTCCATTTATATTTGCTAGTATCTACATGCTTGTTTCTTGCATCATCCATTTTCTTTCTTCTTTTATTGTCTGGTTAGTAGGACACGACCCCTTGACCTTATACGAAGGCTAGGGAAAAGGTAGTTCCTCTCTTTTGGACAAGGGACCAAAGAAAGATACTACTAACCATTTTTCTTGAAGAGTTTTGCACGCAGGAAACAGGTAGAAGAAGAAGACAAAGAGAAGGTGCCTAAATTTTTTATATTATGCTTATGGCAAAAAATTGAATACATCATCAAACAGGGGCATACCCCTGTGTACATCAGCTCTCTCTCCTCTCACCCTTTGCCTTATCCTCACCCTCTCGCGGCCCTTGCCGAAGGCCACTCTCAGCATCATCCTCCTAGGGTCGCCGCTGAATCGAGAGCGATGGACGAGAGGAAGACGGTCCCATCAAGATGTCGTCGCAGAAGATGGAGTCCAGGTCGCTAAAGGATGGATCCCCTTGACGGTGCTAGACCACCCGACACTACTGGCCACTAGAGGTTGCTCCCTAGAGTCAGAGCCCCGACTCATGCAGCCCTCTTTTACCCCTTCTAATCCACCCGCTCCATCAGCAAGAATTACCAGAACCGTACCTCCTCAACCTCTACGCGAGCCCAGTCCAGCTCCACGTAAAAGCTAGAGATGAAGCCCTCCCAGTAGTTGTCTGGTCAAGCCCTCGCCATGGCCACTCGAGCCTCGTCCACCCCCCTCCTCACTTCGCTCAGGCCACATCGGTCTCCTATGGCTGAAAAAAAAGTTAAGGGAAAGATTGGGATGGGGCACTATGAATAAACAAGAAAATTCAGCCTATGCCATTTCCTTTAGCCGTTGGAGGAAGTCGGCTTCCACCACCTAAGCCTGAGTGATTGCGTTGCACAAGTGGGCCTCCCAGTCAAGAGGGGCGGTAGGTGTAACACCCTGAACCCCGTGTCCAGTCATATATGACTTTCAATGGAATTCAGAGATGGTAGAAGTATGGAACATAGCATATACATAACGGAAATGAGAGAATAAGAGTCCATAAGGTAAAGCAAATAGCCATCCATCGTAAATTTTAAATAATAATAAGCCGGCAAAATCCACAAAAGTCTCATAATAAACAATTCTTTATGAATAACATAATCAACTTCTCTAAACTCTCAAGGATCTCACAAATACATAATAGACTGAATTATTCCTACTACATCAATCTACTAAAATGAAAAAACTCATATATCACAACTAGCCTCGAAACCAATAGCTTCAAATGAGTCCTACGCCTCGTGGTCAGAATCAAAGTTTAACTCTCTGGCCACCTCTCCTCCCTATATGTTAGAAGAATTATGTGATATGTCTATGGCTAGTAGTTTATTTTCAAGTAAAATAAGAAATTTGGATACATGAGATAAGTATTATGAATTAACATGCTTGTTTCAAAATATTAGAAAATGCATCCGATTTAATATGAGGTATATGTGAGATCTTATTTTGTATCATTCTCTTATTTGATCTATATATACCGTTCTAAATTATTTGTGATATGATTATCATGTGAATTTCACTTATTATATGTTTAGCTTGTGGAGGGATTGATACCTATTGCGTTTTATACTCAGTAAGTTTGTTGGATAATTTTTTAAGAGAGATGGCCAAAGAGTTAAACTTTGATTTTGACCACGAGGCGTAGGACTCATTTGAAGCTATAACATACTATATGGCTTAAAATATAACTAGTACCATGTAATCAAGTTACATTTTTTGAAATTCAGATTTTTGAAAATTTCATATCATTAAACATATTTATAATGCTTTAAACTAAATTCAAATGATTCACATATATATGCCAAACTATCACAATTCGATATCTTAATCGGACAAGCATCCTAACCACAACATAAGGGGCCACATACATATACTGGGTACTTAGGCAATAGTACCAAGTTTTAACTACTGCGGAATTATGATCACACATATCCCACCACTACGCCATACTGAAGTAGGATTCATAGATATTACCTATTGTCCTTAGGTCACATAATACCCTATCCAATAAGGACACTTATATTAGAATCGGGCTACGTAATCTCCTTAAGATGGCAATATTCATATCACACATATTAAATTAGATAGAACATGTGTTACAAAAATTAAAATTCATCATAATCTGGAATATAACATTAATCATGTAGCCAATGATGTTCATTTGTTAAAATAATACAAATTTTCATAAAACAAGACATTTTAAAGCAACATGATGTTCTACGATTCAAATTGATGTAAAACTAATTCCAATAGATTATAAATATATGAGAAATATATTTAAGAAAATTTACAATTTTTTAAACACAAAATATATTTTTTACATGCCAAAATCTATTTTTTAAAGCTGAAAATTCATTAAATAATACAAATAGTAGCAAATGTGGATTCATAAAATAACCAAACTTGGCAGACATAATATAAATACTATATGGAAAATTTCTGTAAAGTTTTGTTAATATACGAGTTCATATGATACAAATTTAGACATTTATAGAATGCTCAAATTAAGTCAGTAACGATAGTTCAGAATTAATTATTGAAATAAATATCAAAATTATAAAATTATACAAAAAATTTCAGATAAGTAAAAACATCTTGATGACATTCTGGTCAAAATTTTAGGTCAATCGGAGTTAATACGAGTGAGAACGGAAATAAGGAAGTTTAGTAGGAAAACTAGGTTTTGAGCCGGAGCATTGTAGATACTGGTCAGCCTACCTAGTCATACCGGTTGACAGAATCCGACCAAAATAGGTTAGCACATGTCTTTTTTCAAGGGTTTATGATCTATCTTCAAATCTAATGGTTTCTAATCAAACTTAATGATATTCTCAACATATTTTACGCATTGAAACATTGAAAACAAACTAAGCTTTTCATATACTATAAAATACCCATATTTTGGAGAATTATCACCTACCTCTTACACTATAAATCCCCCAAATATGAAATCCTCCAAGAGATCCCAATTCTCAGTAAGAAGTACCACTTTCTAGCCTTCCTCCTCGACATCCAATGCTCCTAGAAGGCAAAAGAATCATGAAATTATAAGATATCCTCAAGAACAACCTTTATTTTCTTCTCTTTCTTCAAGAATATGAATAAAAACCTACTTTCAGAGTGTAGAATGATGGCTAGCTTTAACCACGCTCCTAATCTCATCTTTATAGAACTAACACTCATCTTCTAACCCCAAACAACCTCTACAGACTACCTTTGGATTGGATTAATCCTCGCTTCCACGAATTAGAGACAATTCGACTCCAAATCAGACTCCTCTCTTGCAACTCTTTCTACTCGAACTGAACATTCAATTTTTCGGCCTAGTAAACGAATGAATCAGTAAAAATGATCTTCTAAAAAGTTGTATATCTCTTCGAGCTCTTTACCAACCACACCAAAACCTAAGTTATACATTCAGAGTTATTGCTAAAATATCAACCTGCTGTCTTGGGAACCCAAGCCCAGAAAATTCTACTAACTTAATGGGCTAAACTACTTATAAAATTAAGTTAATGGACTTACTATGATTATCATATTATATTCTATCTGATTTTTTAATTATTATTATATATTTAATTATTATTTATATATTTTTTAAAATACCTAGTATTACATCTTCTCCCCCTTAAATAAATTTCGTCCTCAAAATTTACAATGCAAGTAGAGTATAAAATCACTTATCAAACAATTCTCAATACCTCTTATTCATTTCTTCTTTCGTCTCCCACATCCCTTCTTTCATAGAATAATGCCTCCAAAGAACTTTGACCATACGAATCATTTTAGTCCTCAATACTTGCTTCTTACGAACAAGAATACGAATAGACTTTTCTTCATATGACAGATTCGGTCGAACTTTAAATGGCTCATAATTTAATACATGAGATGAATCATCAATATACCTCCTCAACATAGAAACATGGAATATCGGATGAACACCAAACAAATCTTGTGGCAAAGCAACCTTGTAAGCAACCTGTTCAATACGCTTCAAAATCTCAAATAGACCAATATATCTTGGACTCAACTTTCCTTTTCTGCCAAACCTCATAACTCTCATGGTCGGTGAAACCTTCAAGAAAACATGATCTCCCACTTCAAATACTAATTCCCTTCATTTACGATCAGCATAACTCTTATGTTGACTCTGAGCTATCAAAAGCCGTTTCCTGATTATATCAATCTTATCTTAGCAATCTTGTACAAGTTGTGGACCAATCAACTTTTTCTCTCTAACTTCTTCCCAACACAAAGGTGATCGACACGGTCTACTATACAAACCCTCATACGGTGCCATACCAATACTAGAATGATAAGTATTGTTATAAGCAAATTCAATCAAGTTCAAATGATCATCCTAATTACCTTTCCATTTAATGCTATAGGCTCTTAGCATATCCTCAAGTGTTTGAATAGTTTTCTCCAATTGTCTGTCCATCTGTGGGTGAAAAGCTGAACTGAACTTCAATTGAGTACCCAAAGCTTCTTGAAGACTCTTCCAGAACCTCACTGTAAAACATGCATCACCATCTGAGATAATAGATACTGGAACTCATGCAACCTCACAATCTCCTCAATGTATATCTAAGTCAACTCTTCGAAAGAAGTCTTTTTATGCATAGCTAGAAAATGAGCAGACTTAGTCAATGTATCCACAATCACCCAAACAGAATCATACTTTTTCCTAATCAATGGCAATCCTGTCATGAAGTCTATAATAATGTATTTCCATTGTGTGATATCTATAGCTTACATCAGTCCACCTGGCCTTTGATGCTCAATCTTCACCTGCTGATGAGTAAGACATTTAGAAACAAATTTTCTAATATTCTTTTTCATACCAAACCACCAAAAATTTCTCTTCACATCCTTCAGCAATTTCCTTCATAACTCCTCATTTTGTGGAACACAAAATCTGCCTAAAAATCTGATAACTTCATCATCACTCTGAGAAATATTGACCTTATCAATCAATTCATACATCTTAGGATCTTGCTTATGAGCTTCCATAACTCTCTCTACCATCACAGGTCTTGTAGCCAACTGAGCTAGAACACAATGCTTACATATAACTTATGGTCTACAATCAACAACATCTTCAACCATCTCCCTGTCTCTGTGCAAAGACAAGGACATAAGCTTCCTGCTCAAAGCATCAATAACCACATTGACCGTATGAAGATGATAATTCAGTGCAAACTCATAATCCTTTCGAAATTCAACTCATCTTCTTTGCCTCAAATTAAGTTCTTTTTGAGAGAAAATATATTTAAGGTTCCGGTGATCAGTTAATATCTTAAACTGCACTCTATAGAGATAGTGTCTCCAAATTCTCAAAGTATGAACAACAACAGTTAATTCCAAATCATGTGTCGTGTAATTCTTCTCATGATCCTTCAACTGGCATAAAGCGTAAGCTACAACCTCCCCATTCCTCATTAGCACATAGCCAAAACCTTTCTTGGAAACATTTATATAAACAGCAAAACCATCTGATCCACAAGGTAAAGTCAAAATTGAGGCAGTGGTAAATCTTGTCGTCAACACTTGAAAACTCTGCTCACACTCCTTAGACCATATAAACTTGACACTCTTCTTGGTAAGCTTGGTCATCGGAGCAACAATAGACGAAAATCCCTTAATACAGTACTTGTAATAGCCTGCCAAACCAAGAAAACTCCGAATCTCTGAAGCATTCTTAGGTGTCTCCTAAGAAAGCACAACCTCCACCTTAGCCGGATCCACAGATACTCCATCCTCATAAATCATATGACCCAAAAAAGAAACACGCTCCAACCAAAACTCGCACTAGTTAAATTTAGCATACAATTGATTCTGCCTCAACAGCTCCAAAACAATTCATAAATACCCCCTGTATGCTCAATACTCGGAGAGTAAATTAGCATATCATCAATAAATACCATCACAAATTGGTCCAAATACGGTTGGAACACCCTATTCATCAGATCCATAAAAGCAGCAGGTGCATTTGTGAGTCCAAAAGGCATAACCATAAACTCATAATGCCTATATCTGGTCCAAAAAACAGTCTTAGGTATATCCTCATCTTTGTTTTGCAATTGATGATACCCTGACCAAAGATCAATCTTAGAAAGGACCTTGGCCAACTGCAATTGATCAAACAAATCATTAATCCTGGGCAAAGGATATATGTTCTTAATAGTCACCAATTAAGCTAGCACTAATCAATACACAACCTCATCAAACTATCCTTTTTGCACACAAAGAGTACTAGGGCTCCCTAAAGTGACACATTCGGTTGAGTAAAACCCTTATCAAGCAACTCCTGTGATTGCTTCTTCAGTTCTGCCAACTCTGCTGAGGCCTTACGATATGGAGCCTTAGAAATAGGAGATGTCCCTAAGATAAGGTCAGTGACAAAATCAATCTCCCCGTAAAGGAGGAAAGCCAGGTAGATCATATGAAAAAACATTAGGGAACTGCCGAATAACATCAACATCAGCAACATATATGTCACTAGAACCGTTTGACAGAACCATCACCATGCTAGCCTTATATTTATGACAACCCGTTCTCAACAAGTTCTCGACCTTGAGTGAAGAAACCATAACACGGTCTGATCGATGTCTAGGGAAATGATAAATAAACTCCTTCTCACCAGACTCTCGAAATATCAACTTCCTATGATGGCAATCTAACAAAGCAAAATACTTATCTAGCCGGTCCATGCCCAAAATAAGATCAAAGTCTACCATCTCGATCACATACAACCCAACCACTATATCTTTATCCCTAAAGTTAACAACAATAGAAGATATAATGTGTATAGTGTGAATCTCCTCTCTAGAAGCTATAGCAACTATCAATGGATGTGTAGTATGTATTGGTCTACTCTTAAGTGATTTAGCAAAACCAGTAGATATGAATGAATGAGTAGCTCCAGGATCAAATAACACTTTAACATGAATATCATCAATAAAAATAGTACGTTCTAGAACAGTAAGGGTCTCCTTAGCATCTATCTTAGTGAGTGCATAACCACATTCTTGAGTCTTACCTTTCTTCTATTCTTGCGTCGGTTGAGCTCTGGCCTTCGGACAATCTCCAGCACTTTGTCCCACTATGTCGTTGTAGACACGCTAATTTTGACGTCATTTCGAGTAAATTTCATATCATATAATAATGCCTCATAATGGTCTGATATTTAATCATTGATTAATTTTTATTGATATTTTTTAGTGTCGGGTTTAACAGACATGTTTAAGTTAATCAATTAAATTGATTTTAGCTCAAATTTCAGTTAAAATATGAAGAAATTCTAAAATGCGTCAACCTGTGTGGACGCGATTTATAGTTTATTCCTGTTTTAACGTTTAAATTTGAATTTTAATCAATTGATTAATTAGCTAAAAGGCGTCTGTGAGTCCTGACGCGTTTTAGGTTTCCTAAGCTATTTCTACTACTCTTCCGGATGTTTATCCTTATCTTAATTAGTGTAAAAGACGTCTACACATGTAGATGCATTTTAGCTAATAAAGATAAAGATAAGTTTCCCGGATATTTATCCTTATCTTAATTAATCTGAAAGACGTCAGCCATGGTGGATGCGTTTTAGATAATTACAGATAAAGATGAATTAATCAGTATTTATCTGTCGGTTAAAGATAGATAAATCCTAGATTTTTCTATGTTAATCGCGAACGCAGAAAAAGCCTATAAATACCTTATATCTTGAAGAGTAAAAATGTTGAGCCCCATTGAAGAGAGAGTTGAAAGCCATTAAGAGAGCGTTATTATAGCGAGTTGAAGATCGGAGCAACAACGTCGGAACGTCGGAGCGCTGCCATTTCCAGAAGTCGGCGTCCTTTCAAGAATCTTCATCCTTTCAAGGCTTCAACCCATTGGGCATAAGTGTTTCATTTCTGTATTTTCACTTCATTTAATCTCTCATTCTTCATAATCACTTCATGCAACACACACCACATCATCATCTTTCAAAACCTATTTGATTTAATGGGTTTCAAAAGCCATTAAACAAGTAAGTTTGTTGTTCAATTGTATGCTTAAAATCATGATCAGTTTAGATATTGCTTCTACTTATGTTCTCATCATCATTTTCTTTCTCTATCTCTGCTGCACTCAACAACAACAAGAGAACAAAAGGGGAAATCAAGCACAAAGCCAGAAGGACTTCTGGACGATCCTCAACCTCAAACTCAACAGTAAGAACAAAAGAACAAAGAAAGGGCTATCTTTCTTCAGCCGGCTGAAGGAGGGGAATCAAGGACTCGACATCTTCCGCGTTCAAACAGGTAGGTGATCAAAACTCTCTTTTGAAACTTTTAAGTCAAAAGTTTCTGGCGATCACTGCACTTAGTTGCTGTTTTTAATAGGTTAGTTTACACTAAACAACATAGATTTTTCATGTTAATCACACGAGCATTTTAAGCACCTACAGTCGTCGCCCACACTGAGTGCAAGCTGTTAAATCAAACACCTTTAGTGTCGGACCCTTCACTAGCTAGACTCGAAACTTCTTATTATCCTTGCACACAAAAGTAGCTGGTGCACTTCGCTTGTTCTGTCCCTTCTGTTGTTCCATAAATTTTTCGTGCTCACGTTCCATGTTGAATGCAGTCCTCAAAGTAGTAGCAAAAGTCTGAGAATCTTGAGCAACAATATAATGCTGAATGGTACCTTTCAAACTCTTGACAAATTTTCTCAGTTTCTTCTTCTCATCATCATAGATATGGGGTGCATATTTTGCCAAATTGGAGGACTTCGCTTCACAATCAGCCACAGACATAATGCCTTGCAATCGGTTGAGAAACTCCATCTCCTTCTTATCTTGAACATGATCAGAAAATACTTCTTATGAGAAACTTCAAGAAACTCTGCTCAAGTAATAGTAGCATGACTAGCAAACACAACCTTCTTCATGGAGTTCCACCAGACATCTACTCTCTCTTGCAGCATAAAGCTCACTAGACTGACCTTCTCATCTTCTGGACAATGAATCACAGCTAACATATTCTCCATCTCATTGAGCCAAGTCTCAGCAACCTCTGGTCAGCTCTCTCCCTTAAAGGAAGGAGGATGCAACTTGTTGAATTTCTCCATCATAGGGGTTGCCTTATGACCATGGAGCTGAGCATGAGTCTAAGTCTGTAAAGCCTACACGACTCCTAGGAAAGTTTGCATGAACCCACTAAAGTCTATATTGACCAGCGGTGCACTGACCACACTTTTGCCTTAGGTTACAAAAGAACCTCCCTATACAGGGGTATCTGCAGAAGACAGGGGCTGAACAGGAGGAATCGCAGCAAGATGACTATGCCTCGACATATCCTGAAAATCTAAATACCTCAAATAAGCTCTTAAATCTAATAATTCAACACTTCTACTTCTTTATCAAATCAAAACATAGCTATTATATGACCTACACTCAACCTAAGATCCCAAATTCATCAATCAACTAGCCAGACTTAACGGATCTGATGGTATGGAACTCAAAACTCTCAATATTGCTCTGATACCATGTTCTGTAACGTCCTGAACCCCGTGTCCTATCATATCTGACTTTCAGTGGAATTCGGAGATGGTACAGGTGTGGAACATAGCATATACATAACGAAAATGAGAGAATAAGAGTCCACAAGGCAAAACAAATAGTCATCCATCGCAAATTTCAAATAATAATAAGCCAGTAAAATTCATAAAAGTATCATAATAAACAATTATTTATGAATAACATAACAAAATTTCTTTCAACTCCCAATGATCTTACAAAAAAATAGTAGACTGAATTACTCCTACTGCATCAATCTACTAAAATTAAAAGAATCATATACCATAACTTGTCTCCAACCTAATAACTCCAAATGACTCCTACGCCATGTGGTTAGAATCAAAGTTCAACTCTCTGGCCACCTCTCCTGAAAAATTATCCAACAAACTTACTGAGTATAAAACTCAGTGGGCATCATCCCCTTCATAGGCTATATATATAATAATTGAAATTCACATGGTAATCATATCTTAAATAATTTACAACGCTACATATAGATCAAATAAGATAATGATACAAAATAAGATCTCACATATATCTCATATCAAATCAAACACATTTTCTAATAATCTGAAACAAGCTTGCTAATTCATAATACTTATCACATATATCAAAATTTCTTACTTTATATGAAAACAAACTATTAGCCATAAACAAATCACATAATTCCTCCAACACATAGGGAGACACATATCACATAGTATATGATTCAAAATATAACTAGTAGTATGTAATCAAGTTACATTTTTGAAGTTTAACATCATTAAATAGATTTATAATGCTTTAAACTAAATCTAAATATATGTCAAATTATCACAATTCCATATCTTAATCAGACAAACATCCTAACCAAAATATAAGAGACCACATACATATACTGGGTACTTAGGCAATAGTACCAATTCTTGACTAGTGTGGAACTAGGATTACACATATTCCACCACTACGCCATACTAAAATGGGTTTTATGGATTTTACCCATTGCCCTTGGGTCACATAATATCCTATCTAACAAGGACGCTTATATTGAAATCGGGCCACATAATCCCCTTAAGATGGCAATGTATGTGTCACACATATTAAATTAGATAGCACATGTCTTATAGAAATTAAAATTCATCATAATTTGAAATTTAATATTAATCATATAGCCAATGATATTCATTTGCAAAAACAATACAATTTTCCTTAAAATAAGATATTTTAAATCAACCTGACGTTCTACTATTCAAATTGATGTATAACTAATTCCAACAAATTATAAATATATAAAAAAAAAATTAATTTTTTTTCCAAAATTTTCTAGAAACGAAATATAATTTTCACATGTCAAAATCTATTTCTCAAGACTGAAATATTATTAAATAATACAAATAATAGCAAATGGATTCAGAAAATAACCAAACTTGGTAGACATCATACAAATACTAATTGAAAAATGTATGCATAGTTTTGTTAAGATCCAAGTTCATATGATACAAAGTTAGACATTTATAGAATGCTCAAATTCAGTCACTTATAGTAGTTCTGAATTAATTATTGAAATAAATATCAAATAAATTATAAAAAATTTCAGACAAGTTAAAAATGTCATGATGAATCTTTGGTCATAATTTCAGGTCAATCGAAATCAAAATGAGTGATAACGGATATCAGGAAGTTCAGCGGAAAAATTAGGTTCTGAGTCGAAGTACAGTGGATACCGGTTGACCGACCCAGTCATACTGGTCAACGGAATCCGACCAGAACAGGTTAGAACATGTTTTTTTTCAAGGGTTTATGATCTCATCTACAAATCTAATGGTTTCTAATCAAACTTAATGATATTCTCAACATTTTACGCACTGAAACATTGAAAACAAACTAAGCTTTTCATATACTATAAAATATTCATATTTTGGAGAATTATCACCTACCTCTTACACTATAAATCTCCTAAATTTGAAATCCGCCAAGAGATCCTAACTCCCAGCAACCAGCACCACTTTGTAACCTTCCTCATCAACCTCTAATGTTCTTAGAAGCTAAAAGAATCACGAATTTATAAGCTATCCTCAAGAACAACCTTCATCTTCTTCTCTTTCTTCAAGAATATTAACAAAAACTTACTTTTCACAATGTAGAACAATAGCTAGATTTAACGATGCCTCTAACCTCATATTTATAAAATTAGTACCCACTTCTAACCCCAAATAACTTCTACAAACTACCTTTGTATTGAGTTAATCATCCCTTCTGCGAATTAGAGACAATCTAACTCCAAATTAGACTCCTTTCCCACAACTCTTCCTTTCTGAACTGAACATTCAAATTTTTGGCCTAGTAAACAAATGAATTAGTAAACTGTATATTCTAAAACGTTGTAGATATCTTCGAGCTCTTTCCAACGGTACCAACCACACTAAAACACGAGTTATATGCTGAGAGTTATCACCAAAATACAACCTATTGTCCTAGGAACCCGAACCTAGAAAATTCTGCTAAATTAATGGGCTAAACTACTTATAAAATTAAGTTAATGGACTTACTATAATTATCATATAACACTGTATCTAATCCATTAATTATTATTACTATTATTATCTATTTAATTATTATTTATATTTTAAAAAAAGTATCAGGTATTACAGTTGGACCCTAAGAGGAGGACCAAGCATCAGGTGCTCCAACACCCGCTGCATGCTGGCGGGATGGCTTCTTGAACTATTCAAGGAAATAAAAGGGGTTACTCTGGCCACATAACACTAAAAGACATCGATAGTATTAGGCTACTTACCAACTCCTGGAGCTGCGGGCGGAGGGAGCGGATCTTGTTGTCCAAAGCCGCATTCCAGTCGTTCAAGATCTGGATGGCTCAAATCAATTCTCCACAAGTTAGTTAACTAAACAACCTTAATGAAGCTTGAAGGTAGATGAGGTCAAGACTTACCGGCTAGGTATCCAAATGGAGCTAATCGGTGTAGCGATGGCGGTAGTCGTCGAGTCGAGATATGCACTACTATCCTATAGTGTTGCATCCCACAGTAACCTCCCAGCAGGGCATCTCGCCACCACTGGATGGGATTGAGATCGTCTACTCCATTTCTTTTATACCATTTGTACTCCACTCATTCTGATTGGTCTAAAATCTTTAAAAAGTAGAAACTTTCCTCTTTTTTAGGCTCCACTTGTACAATGGGGAACCTAATGTATCCCCAGATATGGAAAGGAGAGGCAAACAAGCATCGGAAGCATGGCATCATCCAAATTACTTATGCATGTATAGAAGAAAATAAAGAATCTTACCCAAAAGGAAAGTAGAGAACCCCACAGGTTCCCAGAACTGGGATGGTAGCTCTCCAGATGTGCGATGAGGTGCTCCAGGGAGGCCAGTGATGAACACCACGTCCTCCAATGTTGGGAGCATGTGGCACCACCGCATTACAAAGATGCGGCTCACCTCATCCAGTGATCGCAGAGCGCAGACAGGAATGCAGAGTCAATTGTTAATGGTCGGATCCGGAATTGAGGTTCAAACCCGAGCACGTCCACCCACTCCTAGAGCCCATAGGGCAAGGTGTGGTACTAAGCCCACACCACGTCCTAGGAGACTCGAGCCTGGATCAGCGGGGGTCGGTGCAAATCTAATAATAGAACAAGTCAGTCATCGATCATCAGTTGATCATCAGGTTAAAGGACATGGTAAATGATGGACTAGGTCGTTGTCTAGATTAGGTAAACAATAGAGGTCATTGTTGCCCGATTTAAACCAAATGGCAGCCCACCCTAGAGTTAGCTAATCTAGATGGAAGCCAAGGTTACCGTCCATTGTGTTTCCTATGCTCGACCCGCGCAACCCATGAAATGGAAGAAAATGAAGATAAGGAAAGGGGGAAAATTTCCTTACCTTCAGGCAGGGTCTCCTCGGGGCTCTTCTTCCCCTTCGCCTTTGTATTCTTCTACTTCTTCTTCATGCTCAGTCGTTGTGCCACGTCCATCTCCTCCTCATCTTTCTTCTTCCCTTCCTCGTTCTTCCTCATCATCCTCGTCACTCCCATCTTCCCTTTCTTTTTCTTATTCTCCTTCTTCTTCCTCTTCTTATTCATCTTCTTCCTCTTCTTCTCCTCCTCCTCTTCCCGTTTCTTCTTCTTCTTCCCCTTCGCTACTGTTACCATCTCTCTCCCCCCATCATTACTGCGTTGTCCTCCAGTAAGACCATCGGCTCTGGCAATGCCTCTAGCATGGTGGTCCAGTGGTGGCGAACGAATTCCTTTGGATGTGCCATGAAAGCAAGAGAGAAAGAGAGAGAGAGAGAGAGAGAGAGAGAGAGAGAGAGAGGGTGCCAGTGAAGAATGAGAGAGTAAGAGAGTGAGAGAGTGCGCAATTAAGACGAAAAGGAAAAGGAAAAGGGAAGAGATGCTTTGGACAACGTGCAGGTGATGTTGGGTATGACTAGACTTGACGACAGTCATGTCTATCGTCTATATTT
Organism: Zantedeschia hybrid cultivar; assembly: GCA_030544215.1. Taxonomy (NCBI): domain Eukaryota; kingdom Viridiplantae; phylum Streptophyta; class Magnoliopsida; order Alismatales; family Araceae; genus Zantedeschia; species Zantedeschia hybrid cultivar. Next base: position 21,714,306 of record JARZZO010000009.1, read on the forward strand.
CTAGATGGCAAATGAGCTTGCCCTAAGAATATCATGAACGACAGTCAAGTTTGCCACTCAGAAAGCAGACGACAATCAGAACTGCCGTCTATAACGTCTGGACGACATAAGAGGTTGTTGTCTCCTACACACTGAGTACCCTTCCACTCCATTAAGTCACAACAAAATCATGAAGAATTAAGATAAAACATGTCTCTTTATTAAAAGGAGGATGTTCAACTTATTCCATGATAGAAAGTCAAAATCACTCTATAGCCCAGTGCCCCATGAAGAAACATGGAGACAACTAGATGGATATCTTCCAAATACATGACATATTTCTCTACGTCCTTCGGATCTTCTACGACATCAATATGGGCCTTTGTCAGCTTCGAGTGACGCCTCCATGCTCGCCTCATCTTCTTCGCCAACTCAATCTCTCTCAGATGACCTGGGGTCCCTGTCACGATCAGTAGGTCACCCATTGTCGAAAATGGGATGTGTCGAGGAAGCCCAACCTGGTGATGGCAACGATGTGCCTAATACAACATGGTCTTGTCCGGGCCCACTACCCAGACCTCCTGATCTACTGAGTGACTCGTGCAGAACTCCATATTCCGATACATCATCGGGATGACGATGAGTTTCTCAGTGGGTAGGAAGTCAAAGTGATCCCACCACTCATCTCTGGTCTTTAGGTGTGTTGTAAGGCACTTAACCTGCTCCTCCAAGCCAAACAATGACCTCTCTAGATATGAGGCACTACGCTGAAATATCCTTGAGCTCGTTGCCACGATCTCATCAAAATCAAAGCACAAGTGCACCTCTGACCATAGCGGCAACAAAAATAGACTTCCTTTCACACTCCCGCCCACGCCCGTGTCAGTTAATCCACTATAGGATGCACTAAGATTATCAAAGTAATAGAACATTGCTTCTATAATCGACTCTCTCACCAACACCTCTCCCGAAGATGGGAAGAACAAAGCACCTCCCAACACTAAGCACAGCCCCCTAATTAGCATATCAACTTCCACTTCCTTACCTTTGATCATCCCAATCAGACACCTTGCCAAACGGTCAACTAGGATTCCCCGCTTATCACACATCCGGCACACCTCCCGCTTGTCTTGCACTACTTCAGCAAAGACTTTATCCCGTGCAGGAAAGTTTGCAGGGTCCCCCACCTCCAAGTCCTCCCATCCGAGGAGGTAGTTGACCTCTTCCACCAGTACAGAAGCTTCAAATTCTAGGAACACAGTGCATGTGTCCCTAGATGCCATAGCTCGAGTAGTGTTCCCAACCGATCCCAATTTCCAATAAATGAAGCCAAAATGCTTCTCAAACACCACGACCTGTGTCAAATTCCAATGATGAATGTAGACGAGCGTTACAGGAGTGGTCGCATCCAGGAGGTCGGCCAACCATGCACACTTGCGGGTATGTTGCGGTCTTGGGAACTAGGGAATCACCTAAAATGGGGAGGAGACCCCGGGTCAAGTAAGAACATAAAAAATAAATCTAGGAGCTGGAAGATGACAAAACCTACCTTTACATGTGCTAGGAGGTTTCTGAGGTGTCCCTCCACATCCGACAACACTCCTAGGCCTTGGGTTTCTGATTGTGGGGCTTGAGAAGAAGAAGAGGCCATGACTATTGCATTTTCTATCATAGAGGCACACGTCTAGGACGAAAATAGGATTCAAAATCGAAAAGAAAAGAGACGCCTAAAATTATGCAAGTGGTTGTAGCAGACGGCAGTCAAGTATGCCGTCAACTATAGCCGACGGTAGCTAACCCTACCGTCAAGCATCATCAAACGGCAATCGGGTTGGCCGTCCACTTTTTGTGGACTGCCATATCTCCTGACATCTAATGATACTTTACTGCAATAGGGACTATTGTCTAATTCTTTTGTGCTTTAATTTCCTAAAATCATGTTGATTTTATGAACTTCAGATGTATAGAACCCAAGTTCCTCTTTACACAAAACAATGTGGGGTTTATACACTTTACGTTATTTGATTGACCAATAAATTCTTCTAGTTTTGCATTTATACAGGTTTTCTTTCTATTTCAAACCCAACATGCATCATATAGGATAGGCTTTAAATTCATGTTTGCATTTAGGAGAGAACATTTCAGGAGAGCTCTGCCTTGAGGCTCAAATCATCATAACTCATTGTTGCCTTTAAAATCACAACTTGATCCTTTTGGAACTGAAATCTCTTGTCCTAGAGTTGATAGGTTTACACTGTCAATCCTTTGTACTTGAAGTTCTTTCGGCCGGATTGCTATGTATCCCTGTGTGCGCTGAGGTCTTGCGGTTCCAAAACCGAAGAGCCCCCTAGGCCATAACTTTGAGTACTCCTTCACTTTCTAGTTTACTTGAAGTCCCCTTAAACAGGATTGCCATGCATCCTGTAGTGTGTCAAGGCCTAGTGGTTACAGTACCAGAGGGTCGCAAGGATTGTGATTTCAAGTAATATCTTTACTTTCTCACTATCACCAACCTTGTAACTCGACTGACTGTTGTTCTCATTTTTCAGAAGTTTCACTTATTGATGCCGAGCGGCTATCCTTTGGCGGGCACCACAAAATCGGACTTGTTTTCGAAATGCCGATTTATCACTTCGTCACTCTCCATTGTGAAATGGGTGTTCTAAAGGGGCGTTTGCAGACATCCGATTTTGGACACCCCGATAGTCTTAAATTGAATGTTCCTATATAATTCAGGCTTTTTTGAAGCCAATTCTATTAGTATTGTATGTGTATGTCAAGACAATCACGTACATTGTATGATCTTATTCAGTTATTTATAATAAAGGCATCATATTCATTATGTGTAAATTGCTTTTATTTAACCATTCCATAATAAAGCCCATGAATGTGTGCAATAGTTGTCAAATTATGATGAGATCATAATAATGACATTGACAACTTCCAAACACACATTTATAAGTGGTCCTAGTCGAAGGATACTTGAGAAGGACATCAAATATCTAGTGAGACTAATACAAGTTACTCTTGCTCATTTGATGAGGGTAACTGGTCTAATAGTCATTTGTCCAGAACCCCGTCAACATGTTGTGAGCACCGCACGGAGAAGGAACATCAACGAGCGCACTAAACCGAGCGAGAGAGCAAGGACGAATGTGGATACAACTATAGGCCGAGGTGATGTCTGATTGCCGCCTTTTTCTTTAACTCTTTCAAAATGTATAGGGAATGGGCTGGTTAAAATTTTAAATATCTATTTTTGCTGCATTCTTCATCTACTTGCCCAGATCCTTACAGTTGTATCAGAGCCAGGTTACCACATCAATCTGTTTTGTTGTTCTAAAATTTTTTCTATATTGATTCCATGTTAAAGATTGGATCTTCAATGATTTTCTTCATTCATGTGATGAATCAAGAAAAAAATTAAAATTTTCTCACAAAGAATGGCTCAGAAACAGTTCCACAATTGTTTTTTTATTTTATAGGTCCTATGCGGGCTTTTGGGGGCAGTTGCAGACACGGCCGATGCCGCCCACCTTCTCTTCTTCTTCCCTTCCAAGGATGAAGAAGAAGAAGCAGGAGGGGGCAGCGGAGGTACCAGCAGGTGCCGCTGGTGAGACTAGCAGTAGGGTCGGCAAAGCGCCTGCTTACGAGCAGCTCAATCTCAGTTCAGTTTAGGTTCGACTCAAACAAGTTAACAAGCCGAGCTCGAGTCTAACTCACTGATTGACTCATTTAATGAGCTGAGTTCGAGCCTGAAGTAACTTGGCTCGATAGCTCGCGAGTCACTTACAACAAAATAATTAATTGAATTTATTTACTATTAATATGACTCAACCTACTGAGTTAACTCTACACTGTCCACCCCACAAACTCACCTAGTAATGCTTTGCGTAGAACGTTCACATGAATACCAATGAGAACTAAAAAAGTTTTTAGATCCCTGATATAGGACCGAAAGTCCATGGACTGAACCACCGCATGACATAGGCAACTAAGTACGCATAGGATATGCTATGGGTTCTGCCAAGACTATTAGTCTGATATCATATAACTTTTTTTACCCCATGCTCCATCTATCTATAATAAGAGATTCAAAGGGGGGTTTCTTTGCTTCTCTAGACCTGCAGGCTAGGCTGAACGTGGGCATAAAATAATCCCATTGTGGACCTTGTTGATTCTGTAGCAGTCTAGGCTTTTGTCTTTTGGGCCACACAAAACATAGGCACAAATTAAGAAGCTTTTCTTTTAGTTGGGTTGGAATGGCGAAATGTTGTTAAGTTGGGCTCGGGCTCGGCTCAAACTCGTTTTTCTTTCTTCAAGCCTAAGCTCGAGTTAAGCTTTGAGCTCGATTGAAGGCTCGAGCTCGAGCCAAGCTCGTGGCTTATTTCACCCCTAACCAGCGGCATCGGCAGTGTCGGAGGCAGGCACCAACAGTGCTGACCTCCCACCCCGTGCTGCTGCCCCAGTGCACAAGGGGTCGGGGGGGGGGGAGGGGAGGGGAGGAGCGGCGGCTAGGGTTTCAGCCTTAGCTGCCAGCGCCCTAGCTGGTTGGGCCGGGGCCAAACCCAGGCCAAGCGCCGCCCCAATTAGGGCTGGCCTAGCCCGAGCCAGGGTGGCTGGGCCGAGACTAGCCACGTTGAGCCTGGCTCTCCCACAGCAGTCCAATTGGGTGGATCCCACTCCCTAACCCACTAAAAATTAAAAATTTTAATTTAATTTAAATTTTAAAATTAATAAATAAATTTTAATTATAGCATGCGTTAAAATTATTTAATTAAAGCTTTTATGTACAATTTTTCTTTTAATCTAAGTGTAAGACTAATTTAATTTAGAAATGTTCTAAATTATGCATGAAATCATTCTAGAAGTTAATTTTAGATTTGTGTGCACATGTTGACGTGTTCATACTCGAAAATTAGATTTAAAAGCAAGCTAGAATATGATATTTTTTGAAACTTTCAAATTCCCATTTTTTTATTAGTACCCAGCTTTTGAGAAAACCAAAGTATTTTATTTTCAAAAATTTCAGCCCTCATGTGATGTGCACTATCATGTATGGATGCTTAAAATGTGTGGTGGTCATGGACAAGCACTTAAAATGATGTCATGTAATAATGTTGTATGGTTGTGGATCTTTATTAGAATGGTTTGGTGATAATTAAGTCTTACTTATTGAGCCTGCCTGCCACTCTCTCTCACTCCAATGTATTTTTACCTTACTCTATTATCGTACTCCATTATAAGACTTCTACAATTATATAAATTTGATAATTTATATCAATTTGATATTTGTAATTGATCACGATGACCGAGGAGAAGCGAGGATGATCCACAGGTGCAAGCAGAAAGGCCCAGGAGATGAGATCACCGGCCTATGTGTTTGCATGTGTTACTGATATAGTGGTATATTAATTAAATTGGTAATTAACTGTGTAACTCTAGTCAAATCACCGTTGTTAGTATTAGGTGGCCTACAAGCCAATCCGATACTATGTAATATTTAGTTTATCAATATAATGGCATAATTTCATTTTATATTTAATTTGATCTTTATATATCATTTCATGATGAAGTCCGTGAACATGTGCAACAGTCTTTGGATTATGATGAGATTGTAATTACGGGATCGAAAACTTATAAACACATGTTCTTAATTGTTCCTAGTCAGAGGATGTTTGAGAAGGATATCAAACATCCGGATAGACAAGTACAGGTTTCTTCAACTAATATGATGAGGGTGACTAATCCTATAAGTCACTTGTGTGGGGACACTATGTTGGACATGTAGGTGCTCATTGGTGAATGAGTTCACTGAACTGATCAGACCATAAATCACTAGATGGTAGCTACCTAATTGTTAACCAACTCGAATCTTTTGTCATGATTGAGTGGATGGTCCTTAGACCTGAGACACCAAGGATACCTTGTTGGTAGGTCTTTGAGCTTTGACCTTGATTAATGAATCCCTAACCATAGGTTATCTATAAGTCAAGTGATCGGGTTCAGGGAGATGCCCTCGAAGGTAATTATGTGGTCAATACGGGATCATCCGCTCTCGGTAATAGGAGAGAGAATGTTCCAGAAATGATATGCTTAAGTCCCTAGCCAGGGCGGACTCTGTATCAGATAAAGAGTTATTTGATATAAATTAGCGGCATCTGATTCAAGTAAATAGACCGGCTAGGGTTTAATAGTAAACCATATCCTAGGTCGATTCGGGAACATTGCACGGACAAAGGATTATATCCGCATAGTAACCGATGACAAAAAGGTTCCCATAGTGGGTTGCATAAACCCCAATGCCTTCTGGGATCACGCGGTGTTTCTCGGCACCCAACGTGATCGAAAGCTCGTCCGAATTTATTGTGAGACATTCAAATTGGCTGATTAATTAATATTAAGATATTAATTAATTCAGTGGATATGTAAAGAGTTACTGGACTTAATGAGCCATTAACTAGACTAGTATTTGGACCTAAAGGGTCACATAGAAAAGGTTTTCAAGTCGATGGATGTTTTGACGGGGTTTCGGAGAAGTGTGGGTTTTTTTGAAAAATTGCAAAAGCACTTATTATAAAAGTACTACTGCAAGGTCGGGGGCCAACAACCCTGACCTAGCTGCCGCCCCTCCTCTCTATCTCCTAGGCGCCCCCCACTGCGGCTGGCCCCCCAGAGGCTCATCTTCGACTCCCGCCCGCTCCCCTTCCCGTCAGATGAGAAATTCGAAACTGCATGTCGCGGAGGATAACGCGCAGCCAAACAGGATCTGTGGATGCTGTAACGTGCGAGGAAGCGAGGACGATCCATCGAGAGGAAGACGGTGTGGATACCGTTAGAGGCCGAGCGCCTACGCGGCTTGCGGCATCACACCGACAGAACTAGACGAACCCGAATTCGAATATGTGCAAGGTAAAATATGATCTTACCGTCTGAATTTTTGTATCTGAAATAGCCTGGATCCAATTTATTTTTTCTGCTGCATTTTGTTCGGATCCGACAAAGCTAACCCAATAGTGGTATCAGAGCTAGGTTCTACTATGTTCTTCGCCATTTTGGTCTATAGATTGATGTTTTTATAATTATTCCATGAAACTTTTTGATTTTAATTGCATGAACCATGTTCATTAGACGAACACGGTTAATTAAAAGTAATTTACTGCATTAAAATCAGAATTTTTCTGTGTGCGTTTTTCGTGTTCTTCGTCCGATAAAGAACGAGTTCGAATAGGCATATCCACGGGCACCCCAAAGGATGGGGATGGCTCGCCGGAGCCCCTGGCCGCCGGGTAACCTCCCGCGGGGCAAGGCCGCACAGGCCGACGCCTGTAGGGCAGGCCGTCGGCGATGGGCCGTCGGCGATGGGCCAGAGCTAGCCCGACGCCCGACCCGGGCCAAGCCGCCCCTCATAGCCGGTCTGGGCCTGAGCCAAGCGTCGGCTTGGCTCGGCCCCAGCCCGCCAAGCCCGTTTTGACTAGCCTATTAACCCACTTATTTCCACTATTTCCCCTATTTGCTGCCCTTTTAAATTATAGAATTTAATTTAGTTTGAAATGAGATTTTATAATTAAATTGAGTTCTATTTTATAGTTGTTAAAGGCCAACAAATTGATTTATTTAATCTGGGGATATTTAACCTAATTGTTAATTTATTTATTAATCTAATTGTTAGATTAAGTGATGTAAAAGATAGTTAACTTAAATGATAAATTAATTTATTTACTTTCAAAATATTTAGCTTGCATGGAATATTATCAATATGCCAATTTGGTATTTATGCACATATGATGTGATGTTATTGCTTTTTAAAATATGATTTAGATTAGCATGTTTAAACAAAATAAAAAATTTCCGAAAATTCAAACTTATCCAAATTTTGTTTGGTCCTCGATTTTTTGAAACCAAATTATATATTTTCAAAAATTTTATCTCTTTAGCCATGTGATTCGCAAATTCATGTGTGGTTTGTTTATTAAAAATTACACGGTGGTCATGGATAAGCATATGATGTATTTTCATGTGATGATGTGTGGATATAGATCGATGGTGTGTATAGTTTATTAATTGTTAATACATAGAAGTCTGCTTACCTCTCCCTCTCTCATATTCCATTGTATCTCTACCTCCCTCGTTGATGTACTCACCGTAAGGGCTTCTTTAAATTATAATGTAAATTTTGAATTTATTATGTAATTTGATTGAGGCAACCGTGCATGCAGCGAGGATGATCCACAACTGCAACCAGAAAGGAAAATGAAGGAGTTTATTCAGCCTATGAGTTTGCAGACTCATAATATAAATGTTATATTGTGTATGTATATGTGTTTGACTGTTTGGCTCAAGTCAAACCACAGTGCTATCCATGACCACAGCATGACATGTATGCGATGCGTGTATTGCTTTTGATTACGAATCAAATATCTAGGTTATTAGTATATATAATATATGCGGTATGTTTAAATACTATCACCTAGGATGAGACCGATACCAATAAAATAAAACCTTCGTTATAAAGTCTAAGCCGTAGCGCAAGTCGTTGAGCATGCACCGCGTGGCTCTCCATCAATATAGTTTTAGAACTTAATTCAATGGTAGTATTTACTATGTGTTTACCTAAGATTTGCCATCATTTGACGAGAGAACTATTAACTATGACATTAGATGCCTTGAGATAAGAGTAGAGGAACGGTGTAGCTATCCTCGTATTTATCCAGTAGCTATATTTCTACTTTACTCTATCACATATGGATGATAAAGCTTAGACCAGGCATAATGGTTTACTGTATTTACCCGGGACCATTAATAACCTAGGAGCCGTGTAACGACCCGTTACCCTATAATCGGGGATCCGATTACTAAATGAGTACTGAATCATTAAAATTAGGAACCAAACCAGGATCTCAAATAAGTCTGAAAAATAAATGATAAACTAAGCTAAACAATCCATATAGCAACAAATTGTAAAGAAGGTGCAGGAATTAAAAATTATTACACTTTGACTCGACTCAGCAAATAATTATATAATCCAACTGAAATGAAATAATTATGAGCACAGGCCTGAAAAAGAAAAGTACAACTACGACGGGGAATACCCTGGAATAGTGGTTGCTGGCGCGCAACCCGAGAGAAAACCCCACAACGGTATGCCTGCCGAGAACCCTCACCTGAAAATCGCGGGGGTGAGTCACACCAGAGTGGACTCAGTAGAGATCCTTCGATCCCCACCTCCCACACACACACCCACAATCTCAACAACACAAGGATATAAACAATATAAGCGTAGGTAAAGCAGTAAGTGAGTTACACGTCCACCGAAAAGGAATACACAAGAAACTGCCAAGTCAACCGGGAAAACACTGACCCGCTGGGACGGAACAACAACCTCTAGGATAGCACGTTGGCTACTCCGTCCTGTCAAGCTCTTGGTTGTTCTGCGTCCTCCTAGTCACGAGTGACACTCCGAAGTCTACCACTCCCATACCGGTACTAGCTAGTACCCCGGGGTACACCACATGACCCTCGCCTACTAAGCGTCACCTTGTCACTCCCACACCGACACTGCGTCACTCTCACATCGACATAGGGTGTCAAGCGCTAACAATTGTCACTTTAGGTCTACGATCACATAAACACAACACAATGCGATCCAATTACATGGAAATCCCCGCCCCCAATATATGATTTCAAACATGCATTTAACAGGATTGTCCAACAATATACAAGAATCTAATTAATATTTTGCATAATAGTCACACATGCTAAATGCAGGAAATCAAGGGGTTCTAGATTGAACCGTGTCGCCTATGGCCGACGTCATTCAATGCCCTAAAACTGGTTCCCACATAAATTGGCCTCGGAACATGAAAGATCTGGACCTAAATCGCGTCGCCCATGGTCGACACCATTTAAATGGTCACCTGAGCTCGACGCCATTCAAAGCCGAATTGATTCCCACAGAGCATGGCCTCGAAACATTTATGGGCCTAAATTGCGTCGCCCATAGCCGACACGATTTTCAAATTGCATTGCCCTGGCCCGACACCATTTAGCGCCCGAAACACAATCTGCTCAGACCTGACGACAATCTTCAGGTTCCTGAGCCAGTCTGAGTAATTAGGGCATGTCAATTGGTTGGCATCCAGTATGTCACGCAACAGGTTATGATGCGACATTTTAGCCTATAGGAGCTAATAAATTTTAATTTGCAGAAAATTCAGTTATTAACATTAAAACAAGATATGGTCTTTTTATCTAGTTTTACTCCCACTAATTTTCGTCGGACTATATAACCTTCATATATATAGAAGGGGAGACGCCGATTATCTCCTAGTGGGGATCAGATTCTCTAAGAATCATAGCATGACCTTGGATAAACACAAGTATCATACTATTATCTTAAAACAACCATCTCATGGTATGCAACTCTTTGCAATATCTGATCTTACTTTGGCTCCCAGGTCTTTAATGGTCATAGGTAAACACAACAAACTATTATCCCTGGTCTAAACTTCACCATCAACATGTGAGAGAATAGAGTAAAATGTATCTCCTTGGTAAATGCAATGATAGCTACATCGTTCCTCTACTCCAATCTCAAGGCATCATAATGCCATAGTTAATAGTCCTTTCATCAAATGGTGGCAGATCTCGGGAAACACAAGAAAGTGCCATCACTGAATCAAGTTCTAAAAACTATATTGATGAAGAGCCACGCGGTGCATTCTCAATGACTCGCGCTCTGGCTTAGACTTTATGTCGATGGTTTTGTTTATTTTATGTTGGTCTCATCCTAGGTGATAGTATTTAAATATATCATATATATTTAATGTATATACTAATAACCTATAAATTTGATTCATAATCAAAATAAAGAGCATCCATCATATACATGTTATGGTGTCATCATGGATAGCACAGTGGTTTGACTTGAGCCAGACAGTCAAACACACACAAATAATATAACACTTATATCATAATCCTGCAAACACACAGGGTGTATGAACTCCTTCATATTCCTTCCTGGTTGAAGTTATGAATCATCCTCGCTCCAAGCGAGGTCGCCTCGATCAAATTACACAATAAATTCAAAATTTACATGCAAATCAAAAGAAGGCCTTATGGCGAGTACATAAAAGAGGGAGGTAGAATTACAATGGAATATGTGAGAGAGAGAGTGGTTCACATATCCCTATTTATTAACAATTAATAAAAACACTCACATACCCATGATCCACATCCATACATCATCACATAAAATATATTTCAGTCTGTATCCATGACTATTGTGTGTTTTATTAACCAAACCACACATGAATAAGTGCATCAAATGGCTAAAATTTAAAATTTCGAAAAAATTTAATTTTGGTTTCGTAAACCAAGGACCAAACAATATTTGGATAATTAGAATTTTCGAAAAGGTTTTATTTTGTAGAACATACAAATTAAATCATATTTAAAAAACATCAACATCACATTGCATGTGCATGCACACCAAATTGACCGGTCTATAATATTCCATGCATATTTAATGAATTGACGTTAATGAGATTAATTTAACAATTAAATTAACAATCATTAATATCAAATAATCTAACAATTAGATCAATTACTAATTAACAACACCTTGTTAATTAACAAAGATTTAAAAATCTATTTTGGCCCCCATTAACAGAAAAGCTGCTGGGCTGGCTCGGGCCCAAGGCTTAGCCCGGCCTAGCAGGTGCAGGCCCGCCCCTTTCCTTGCGCGCAACTAGGAAACCTTAGCTGCACGGAGGAAGGAGGGCGGCTCCCCGCCGCCAGCCACCTACCCAGCAGGCGCCGTCCGGTAGGCCCTTGCCCTGTGGGGCATCGCCCGGTGTGAACGCTCAAATCGTGTGTATGATTTTTATGGATTTCATGTTGTTTATATAAATAGTAAAACCATGAAAACTAAAGAAAACGTGATCGCCAGAAACTGTTAAGTTTCAAAAGAAAAGTGATCGCCTTACCTTTCAAATTTGGGAGAGTAGAGTTCTTGATTCCCTATCTTTGGCCGGCCAAAGAAAAGGAGCTATTTTCGTTCTTGTTCTTGCTTTTTGATTTCTCGATTCTTATGACTTTGAATCTTCTTTTCTCCTTCTTTCTTCTTGATTGTACCCTGCAAAAAAGGATTAAAATAAACAAGAAAGAATCTAATTAGAACTAAAATAGAGTAGTATCTATTCTAATAAGAAGTCTAATCATGCAACTAAACTAATCTACTCACTTGATTATTGTTCTTTAAACCCCTAACATGAATGTGGGAGTGGAAAAAATATGATGTGTGTGTATGAACATGGAGTGATTATGAACTATGAAAGACTATGATTGATTTATGAAATAACTAGAAAGGAACTATAGAAAGAAGTTGGTTGGTTGGCTCCTCCCTAGCCTTGATCTTCAAAAGCTTCAAAGGATGAAGAAGATGATGAAGAAGAAGCTTTGGATGAAGCCTCTCTTGCTGTCCACGTTTTTCTCCTTTAGAGCCTCCAAACACCTTGTCTTTCGCTTCAAAATAACCAATTGCCAACCTTTTTCAAAGGTCAAAAGGGCGTTGTATATATAGAGGCTTCAATTAGGGTTATTTGGCTTTCAAAATAACTCGCTCCCACAGTCGGACTTACCTTGGATGAACATGGAGGATTTAGCAACCTTACCAACTTTGGAAACCAGATTATCTCGACCAAATCATGCTTATCAGAAAACTCATAAATCGCGTCGTCTAGCCGAGACGCCATTTGGCTAATTAAAGCAACCAAAATAGAAATAAAATCCGAAAAAGAAACTGAAATATATTAGGAAACCTAAACGGCGTCTAGTAAGGGAGACGCTTTTCAGTCATTTTTTCTGTAATTTTTTCTTAGGTGAAATTGTGATTTTTCCTTAAAACATCAAGATTTGGCTTATTTAATTCAAATTGCGTCGACTTAGAGAGACGCTTTTCAGTCAAATTCAATTTTCAAAAAAAAATATTTGATCCTTTAAAAGCCCAAATCGCGTCTTGTCAGGAAGACACCTTTCTCTTTCTCCTATTTTCCAGAGATTTTATGCCGATAACTGTCTGAATAGCGTCTAGTAAGGGAGACGTGAATAAGAATTCTTCCAGATTTTTTGTGGTACAGCCCTGACCAAAAGAGGCGGTAAAGTCGAAAAAGCGTCGTTCATGGGGGACGCGTTTAAGCAATTTCAAAAATTTTCTATTGCCGCCTCAGTTTGTGCGCCACTAAATGGCGTTGCTATCGTCAGACGCGATTTAACCAACTCAAATAGGGTCGCGCGAGCCCGAGCTCCTTCCTTCCTCATTCTCCCTTGTCACTTTCTCCCTCCCTCCTCTACGGTGATCACCGCGAATCCGACGAATCTCCTCATCCTCCGGCGAGCCTCTCCAACTCTGGCGACTCTTCCCTCAATCTTCCATACTTTCTTTCTCTCTCTTGAGCTCTCTCACTCCAAAACTCCTCTCTTCCACTCGATTCTCTCTCTCTCTCTCTCACTTCCCTTCGCGATGGAACAAGGAGGTCTGAGCAGGCTTAGTGGAAAATGCCGTCGTGTGGCCGCCATCGAGGTGGTGGAATTACCCGAGGGCGAGGAAACTCCCGGAGCAGCGCCGGCCGAAGCGGAGGTGCTTACGGAGGTGGTGGCCTTTATGGAGGCCGAGGAATTCCCTCCCGCGGCTCACAAGGGTGGCGCGGAGGCAGAACCGGCTGAGGAAGCCGGCCCACGCCTGGTAAGTCTTAAGGAGATCCTTATTTATAATTAAGAATTCGATTCGGGGAAGAGGGCTTGGTCACCGATTCGGGGAACCTGTGGTGAAAGGTGCCTGGGCACAGGGACGCCATTTTGAAACGCGTCCCTGTACCCAAACGCTATTCAAAATGTTAAGAATTTATTTCAGAAATTGATTATAATGCCCCGATGATAAATTAGATGATTCATTTGACAAGTGGAGGGTACAATGAGGACCAGGATATCATGGCACCTAGTAGTAGCCGTGTACCGTGGTCTTTTGGATTTCCATAAGGCACAGTTGGCAGAGATGGGCTTCCGAGAGGTACTGGAGATCGAGCCCTTCTAGATCGACCTGGTACTGCTACAGGTATTGAAGGAGCGATGGCATGCTGAGAGCAGGGGATTTCTGATGCCGTAGGGACATATGATCCCAAGTCTCGAGGACATATGCAGGATTATCGGCCTCCAGGTAGAAGGCCGAGCAGTTAGCGGGATCACGTATCCCGATTACCATGGACTAGCTCAGGAGTTGCTGGGACTAGATGTGACAGGGATAGAGGGTCGAGAGTCTCGGACTCTCCTTAGGACAGCAGTAGAGAGATCCCTAGGACTAGAGGAGCCTAGGCAGCAGACTAACGAGTCCCGGGCTGAGCTGAAATCGAGACTAGCCAAGGCAGCTAGTGAGGTATACTGCCAGGATCCTTCTGATAGGGCTAGACTAGATAGGGACCTTAGGAGGTTTTTAATCTTCTTCTTCGGTAGACTCTTGTTGTGACCAAGGGCGACTATATCCACTGTCGTTTCTTGAGTCTTCTTGTAGATCTTGATAGAATAGGAAAGTATGCTTGGGGTGCAGCCCTTCTGGCTCATCTCTTTACAGATCTTTCCGCCGTCACATTGGACCGGGAGACCACCATCAGCGGATTCGCGTTGTTCCTCAAGGTATTTAATTTGTTTTAAATCTGTTCATTTCATTAAATGTTTATGATGCAATGCATGTAATGATTCTAACCTGTATGTTCTTTTATGCAGGTCCAGAGTTATTACTATTTTCCCCTACGCCGAGCGAGGCCATCCACACAGCCGGCGGCAGTTCCACTTGCCCGGCGTTGGCGTCCGGTGGTCGACACGGCGCCACAACATCACCAACTAACGACCCTCCACCGTCAATTCTTTGACTACCTAGAGATTTTGGTGAGTTTTAATTCTTTTCTTACCATTTATCATTATTTTTCATATTTGATTAATTATCTATTTTATTAAAATGTTTTTAAACTGCTTAATTATTAATTAATTATTTTGTTAAACGTTTAAGTGCATATTTGTTAAATTGACATTTAGTTGTTAATCATTTAATTGCATTTTTTATTGATGATTTAAATGTTAGATGTTTATTATAACTTGTTGATTTTTATTATTAAACGCAATGTGAGTAACCTATATGAAAGTGGCGTCCATACCTAGGTATGGACAATGTAGGACAGCCCTGGGTAGAGCAGGAACGTGGCTGATTCGGGCGCCAGGTTTGGGTGCATTACATGAATGAGATTGCACTCCTGCGCTTGAGGCTGGTGATGCGGACATTAGGGTTGCATCAGGAGTGGGTGGAGGAGGAGATCCCGGAGGGGATCGGGAGGACCATGCGGGGCAAGCAAGCCAGCACCAATTGGGGCACTGATAAAGTGTTAAATTGATCATTTAAGGACAATCATATGCATCATACTCATGTTTTTATCTGTAAAATGGCATGAAATGATAGATAATTGTGTGCCAAGTCCAACGGTACCAATTTTGGCAAATACTGAGTTAAAAACATCGTCATTTCATGTGATTAATGGAGTATAGCGCATTTGCGGTTTTTCGACAAAACCGAGACGAATTAAATAAATATAATGATGTTTTTATGATAATGTGCTAATTTATATTTATTTTATGTGAACAGGACATGCCGATGATGCAGTGCAGCTGGTAGAGTTTTCGGAAATTTGGGAGAGTTCTAGGGTTCGAATTTCGATAAATTTGATGTTATTTTGTCCAAAAGATTAAAGCAGGGGTAAAAACGTCATTTGAGGTCCTAGTGTTGCCCTAATTCCATGGCCAAGAAGGACCAGCCGCCTTCCTAAAGCCCACTTTCCTTTTTTTCTAAAAAAAAACATGCCTTCCATTTTCTTTAAAAATTTCCTTTCCGAATCCATCCTCTCTGTTTCCTTTTCTCTGTCTTTCCCTCTTTCCCGTTGCACACCTTCCTTCCTCTTTCCCACGCCTCTCTTCCTCCCTATATTAACCACACCTCCTCTCTTTCCTTCGGAATTCCAAAAAACCTCTCTCCCCTCTTCCACAGCTCCTCCTTCTCTCTCTCTTTCTCCCTCGGTTTCTCTTTCTCTCTCTCTTCTATTCCTCTCTCCCTCCCGCAACCTCTCTCCAGCAGCCTCTCGAATTCTCTCTCTCTCTCTTGGATTTCCTCCTCCTCCGTAATCTTTCTCTCCCACAGCCTCTATCCTCCTCCTCTCTTCCCAGCACTCTCTCTTTCTCTCCCTCTGTTAACTCTTATTTCCAGCAACACCACCACCTGCAAGCTTCTCCATCCACCAGCTTCTGCAACTCCCAAGCATCCTCCCCGCTGAAGCTTCAGTCCGGTGCACATCCAGCACTGCTCCAGCAACAGCTTCCACGTCCAGCTCCACGTGCCGGCAGCCTCCTCCTACTCTCCACCAGCAGCAGCTCCAAACAGCCTCCACTTGCATGCAGCACCTGCAAACCCCTTCAAGCTCCATGCGGTGAAGCCGTTCACGCCTCCTCTCCAACAGTCCTTGCAGCAGCTCCTTCACTGCACGAACCAGCCACCAGCTGCATCCTTCACGCACCTCCAGCGCATCCCACGGTGCACCTCCACGCGCCGACAGCAGCAACATCCACACGGCAAGCCTGCACCACCCAAGCTCCTGCTGCACCTCCAACACCTCCTGCAAACGCGGCAACCCCCCAGCTCTCCCCCCAGCTCTTCCAGCATGCATGCTCGGTGAAGTTCCAGCACTTCCACGCAGCTGCTACCTTCAAGCTTCCTCCTGCCAGCAGCAGCTCCAGCAGCCGGCCAGCTTCTCCACCCGGCTGCACCTCCACGACATGCAGCACCAGCCAGCTTCTCCACATGCAAAGTCTGAAGCCTGCATGCAACAGCCACGTGCATAGCCAGCAGCAAGCAAGCAGCTGCCTCCAGCTCCAGCGCATGCACGCCTGCACCTCGGCAACATCTTCCTGCCCTCCACCTGCATGCAGCAGCTTCTTTCCTTTCTACACGCAGCACCCACCAAGCGGCCAGCAACCTGAAGCCTGGTCCACTGCACCAGCCGGCGGCCCCACAGATTGTTCTTTCTTTCTCTCCCCACTAGTATAGTATTAGTTTACTTAATTAGGGTTAGTTGTTAGTTAGTTGATGTTTAATGATGTTTTATTAGTTATTGATGTTTTATTAGGTTATTTGATTTATGATAATTAATGGTTTACACAATTAAACAATAGTTTTTATTTTGTTGTTATAATTTCTTAGTTGTGTTTATTCTCCAATTGTGATTGTGTTTAATTAAAAGAAAAAGAAAAAGAAAAAGGGATTTGTTTAATTTATGTAATTATATTTTTAGTAACATTAGTTAATTTAATTCTAGTTTAAATAAGTAATTAGTTTACTTAAAGTTTCACTTATTTTAGATTAACTAAACTCTAAAGTTTTCAAAATTAAAATTCTATCTCCCTGTGGATCGACTCAGACTCACCACTATTAATTTCCAAAATCTGATTTGAGTGAGCCGGATAAATTTAGATTGAACGTTTTCATGAGTGTTTAACGACGCACAATTTGGAACGATTAGGCACCAAATTTTCGGATCAGCGGGATGACTGGCATCGATATGGGACACCGATGGAGTCGCAAGCGGTGAGCAGCGATGCTTACCTTCAGCGCTACCGGACCCACTACGCGGGCCACCTCCATGAATATGCAGGATGTGCGGGATGCCACCATCATCACCCTCCGGAGCCACCTCCAGGATGCAACGGCCCAGTTAGAGCAAATACAGAAAGAGCTGAATGAACTGGTAAGCATGACATGCATTATGAATCATAAATGCTTTCTTTTATTAAATTGTTTTGATACACTGACGGTGATCTCTTCTTTGTTACAACGTGCCGCTTACACTCATGCGGCTCCTCCTTCATCCTCTATTGCCGCCGGCTCGTCTTCCAATACCGTACATGAGGCCACCATCACTGACTTGCGGAGTCAGTTAGTCCTAGCCCTCTACCATGCCACCTAGGCTGAGGATGATGTTGCTGCCCGAGTAAGTCTTCAACTTGCTTCTTTCATTTTTGCATGGCATCCTTGGCTTGCATGATTAGTTGACAGACAGTGTCTTCTGTTGCAAGTTCAAGAGCTCTGTCGGGCTCTCGAGGAGGCTTGAGGTAGAGTGGCCCGTGTCACTGTAGACACCCATTTTTGTCCCATTCCATAGACCGATTTGAGCTTTATTGTGTTAACGGGCCTTCGTGTTGATCTTTTGTCATTTGGACTCCTTGAAATTTAATTTCTTTTTGTTATAAAAGTGTTGTCACAAAACGTTCATTTTTCCAAAAAAAAAAAAAGAAGGGTGCATGATTTCAAAACTTTTTTTGCATTTTTTGCATTTAAATTTCAAAAATATTCATATTTAAAAAAAGATTTTGTCAAGTCCATCAAGTGGCCAGAATGCTGGCCGTCTGATCCTTCAGACGGCCAGACTAGTGGCCGTCTGAAGTTCAGACGGCTAGATAGCTGATCGCCTGAACATTCGGACGGCCAGAAAGATGGCCGTCAGAACATCCTTCAGACAGCCACCTTCCTGGCCTTCTAAGTTCAGACGGCCACATTCATGGCCTTCTGAGTTTAGACGTCCAGTTTGCTGGCCTTCTGAGTTCAGACGGCCACCTTCCTAGCCTTCTGAGTTTAGACAGCCAGTTTGCTGGCCTTCTGAGTTTAGACGACCACCTTCCTAGTCTTCTGGGTTCAGACGGCCAAGTTTCTGGCCGTCTGATCCTTCAGACAGCCACTTCTTTGGCCGTCTGATGGGTTGTTTTCCGTGATTATCTTAATCTTTTTTTATGACTTTCTCTCGGATTTTTGACCATATCTTCCACATTTTCTCACCCTAGTGGATTAAGATGAAGATGATTTAGGGCTTAGGTGTCAACTTTTGATTGGTTTTGGCTTAGATTTTGTTGAAGAGATCTCTATCAAATCTTCTTTATCCTCATCCATTAGCCAACGAAATGGGGGCTTCCTAGGGTTTTAACTCGACCTCCCTTGCCTATTTAAGCTCTCCTTCACCTTGGGAATGGGGCCAAGGAGGTTCACTAGGGTGAGGGTACCATTTTACATCAAAAGAGAGAGAAAAGAGTGATTTCAAAGCCTAACATTAGACCTCTTCTCTGGAGCTCGTGGGAAGGAAACAACTACAGAGTCTTGGAGGTTCTAAGAAGGAAGAATGTGCTGTCAATTTTATGCCCATGCGACACTGTCTCCAACGTCGAAAAGGGAACCCTACTCTCCTCTCTCATTTATCATTTTTATTGTTCTTTTCATAGTACCATACATGCATGCACAAGTTTAGGATTTTGTCTATGTTTAGATTCTATTTGCACACACATGCACTCATGATTAGGTACCTTAGATCCTTACTAAGGGGTTTGTTTTGATCCAAAACACCAAAAAACGGGAAGGTGGGTGGCCATAACACCTGGTCACTCATCCTTCTCACCCACATATTCGGTAAGCTCACCTCTGATTGATACATCTCCTTTGCTTAATGAACGGATGCTATGCTAATTAAGAGTCTAATGGATGTCTTAATTCATGATTAATTTGCAAGAAATCAAAGCGTGAGGCCCCGTCTTCTTGGCTGACCGAGGAGAAGGGAGTATAGACTACAAATTTTGCTGCCCATAGAGGTCTTGGAGTGTCATTAGCGATCAAGGTAGTCCCTCTGGGTCGAGGTAAAACACCCTGGCGATCACCATTTTAGTTCTTGGTGTTTTAGTTCATCAAGTCATTTGTTCTTTATTCTGGGTTCGTAGCCACGGAGGTCAGTCTCCGCTTACCAGTTGAGCGCGGGGTCATTTCCGATGCCTACAGCCTTTTGGTGTTCACGGTGGGACCACTTGTGCCTATCACACTATTTTCTTCATTTATTTCCTGCAAATATTTCATTTTAAAGATTTTTTGTGAGTTATAGTTAGGGCCATCAGAAGGCCAGATTGCTGGCCTTCTGAGGTTCAGACGGCCAAATTGTTGGCCTTCTGAAGCATCAGACGGCCAGTGAAGTGGTCTTCTGATCTGTTAGACGGCCAGTGAAGTGGCCTTCTGAACTGTCTGGTGGCCAATTAGCTGGCCTTTTGATCTTTCTAACTGCCAGGTAAGTGGCCTTCTGAACTGTCTGGCGGCCAGTTAGCTGGCCTTCTGATCTTTCTGACGGCCAGGTCAGTGGCCTTCTGATTTGTCAGACGGCCATCAATTTGGCCGCCAGGTGGGTCCTGTTCAGAATTGTTTTAGTGATATTTTTCTTGATCCTTGATGTTTTGAGGTTCATTTTTGATGTGATTTACATTTAATACTCCTTTTGGGGGGTCGGTGGAAAAGCCTCTGCACATTTTTCTAGGAAAGACTCTCTTTTGGATTAACTCTTTGTTTGGGATTCCCGCTTAAGCAGAAAACTAGTTCAAATAGAGAACCTCCGTTAGTCTCTGTACTCCGTGAATTCCTGCACGGTGACCGATCTGGTTGTACCTTGAGTGAGTCCTATTAGAACCTTGGGATTGAGACGAGTGTATATTGAACATTCAATAGGAAATCTTTTTTAAGTCTCAAAACACAAAGTACATAGGCCTAAACTCTAAATTAACATTTTTTTGCTTGTTCAACTTGTTTGCAAAACAAAGGAAAATGAACATGTTTTCAAATCTCATGTTCCAAAGTGAATTTCCTTTTGAGACAGAAGACATGAGAGCTAGTACATATGTTGGTATGCTCAACATACATCAAGGAGATGCCTCATGTCATGAGGATCCAGACGAAGTCTCCTCCCATGGAGGGGATGAACCAGTTAGTCTCAGAGTTGGAAGGTCGGCGACACAGAATCCTAGTGATGATGCTGACTTAATCAGGGTGCTGGCAAGGTACACACCTGAGCAACTTATCCAGATCGCCTCAAAAGGCAAGACTTTAATCAATCATCCCTCCTTTCCATATCTATCCCGCACACCTTACCAGGCATCTTCAAACAATGCTCCTTGCAAGACTCAATTGGAGTCCAATCCAAATGTGTCAATTCCACCCATTTTTCCTGTTGCAGCCACATCCTGGCAGCCAATCTCTCCAATTCCAACTGCATCAAAACCAGTTGGACCTCCAGAGTATATTCCTAAGCAGGAAATGGAGCCTTACCTCAGAAAATTGCTTGCTAAATCATTAACAATTTCTAAGCCGTATTTCTTAGTTGAATACTGCAAACTTCCCCCAGCATACTTTCCACCTAGATTTAAGGCTCCGAAGTACCGAAAGTATGATGGAAGTACTGACCCACATCACCATCTACTGGATTTTCTTATGGATTCACACCAATGGCTATATGACAAAGTGTTGTTGGTCCACCTCTTTCAGAAATCCTTAGAAGGAGAAGCTCTGCGTTGGTTTACCTCACTTCCATCTTCAGATCTGCTCAATTTCGACATTGTTTCTGAAAATTCATTAGTCATTTTAGTCACATGACTAATCTGGCTCCTACCCTTTTTGATCTAGTGTCAGAGAAAATGAAACCGGATGAAGATTTCACCCAATTTGCCAATAGATGGAGGGTGATGGCATCAAGAGCTGAAGTTATCATTCCAGAAGCTCAGGTAGTTACCATGATTGTGAATAATGCAACACCTCAGCTTAAAACCATTCTAATGCTCAGTGAACTCCACACCTTTGCTCAATTGTACAACAGAGCTAGAGTGATACAGACTCAGATCAGAGATTCCACTCTCCCTCCCTTCCTTGGCATCCGCCCTCGAAATCGGAAGGCAACACCTATGCCAACCACTGAGGGGGTCACTACCAATGAAAACATCAACGCCTTTAATCAGCCAACCAAAGGGTGACCCATCAATCCTGGTCCTACCACCACTCCTGCCAACAATCCTCGGCAGTACTCTGCCGTTCCTCCACCAAACAGTTATGGTAGGCCCGCTCCAAAGAGAACTTCCTACCCCCCACTTCCAAAATCTTTGGGTGATATCTTCTTTGCTCTTATGGCTTGCAAAGCCATTTAGCTTCCACCTCAGAGGGAAAGGATTTCTCCCAATGTGGATACCTCCAAATATTGTCCTTATCACAGAGCTCCTGGGCATGTCATTCACAATTGCTTTGCATTTAGAGATTGGGTTTATGACATGAATGATGAGGGCCGTATTAGTTGGAAAGATGTCAGAATTGCAGTCTCTAATCTGAAAGGAAAGAATCGGGACCTTGGCATAGTTCAGAACCCTCTCCCAGATCATCAAAAGGTTATAGACCCATCTACATCAGAACAGGAACAAGAAGAGAAAGTCAACACCTTCACAGTTGGCCAAAAGTCTCGGGTGATCCGAAGAGAACAATTTTAGGGGTATGAAGGAGGACCACTAGTCCGAGAATATGGGGAACATGAAGAAGATCATTGTGAAAAGATGGAAATGAGTGTGGGAATTATCCAGGAAGTAGGAAGGCCTTTAGTGCTCCTCTGGCCGAAGAAAGAACATGTTCCAACCACACTATCAGGTCATGATCCTTCACTGAATTTCTTGACTCAAACCACATCCTCACTCATGACTCCTAATCACTCCCGTCCACTTCAATTGATCACACCAAGTCCTAAAGAAGTCAGTACTCCCATTGAAAACACCATGAATATTTCACTCAGGAATAGGATAATCCCACGACCTTCCAAGATGCCTGAGACTCAAGAGGAGTCCAACACTCAATCAAGCTCCACGTCTACAGAATATGACATTCTCCAACATCTTGAGAAGACCCCATCAAGGATCTCTATTTTGGAGTTAATCAAAAGATCTCCCTCACACCAGGAAACACTTCTCAAATTCCTCCAAAAGGTCATGGTAAGTGAGGATCTTCCAGCTAATGATGTCTCCCACACTATTCTTTCTGTCACTCAAGGGCAACCAATGATCACTTTCTCCAATGAAGATTTGGCTGCTCCTGAACACCCACTACAAGGAAGACAAGTTTTGTCAGCGAACATATGTCCACGGCTATAGACACTTATCGACAAAAAGAATATTAGTCGAGGGCTAAGAAAGTACCGTTTACAATAGATTTATATGTCAACGGTTAGGATAACCGTTTACATATAGGTAGTATATGTCAACGGCTACGTTGTAGCCGTTGACATATGTAGGTTATATGTTAACGGTTCTTGTTTACCCGTCGACGTATATAATAAATAAATAAATAAATAAAAGGTAAAAACTATATGTCAACGGCTATAGACGTAGGCGTTAACATATCTGCTCTATGTCGGCGGCTTTACTTGTAGCCGCTGACAAAAGTTCTCCAAAAGAAACTCCCGCAAGCTCTTTCTTTGTTTCCCTCCCGAGCCCGCCCCTTTCCCTGTCTCCCTCAAAACCCTAGTATTGGGACAAGAACAGGGAGGAACCTGTTGGGGCAGCGGCGCAAAATTTTTCCCGGCGGCGTGGTTGCGGCGCTCGGGGATCCAACGTCAGAGGCAGAGGTGCTCGCCGGCAGGGGGTGGTGATGCGGCTGCTGCTCGCCGGCTAGAGGGAAGGGGGTGATACTGCGGCTGCCTGCAGAGGGCGGTAATGCGGCTCGCCGGCAGGGGGCGGTGATGCGGCTGCTGCTCGCTGACTAGAAGGAAGGGGGTGATGCTGAGGCTGCCGGCAAGGGGCGGTGATGCGGCTCGCCAGCAGGGGCCGGTGATGCGGTTTGCCGGCTACTCGCCGGCTAGAAGGAAGGGGGTGATGCTGCGGCTGTTGCTCGCCGGCAGGGGGCGGTGCTGCGGCTGCTGCTCGCGGCTCGACGGCAAGGCCGTGGTGCTCGTGGTTGGGTGACCGTGGTGCTCGCCGGGTTCGTGGCGATGGTGTCGGCGCTGGGGACGTTGATGGTGGACACGTGCGCGACAAGGTATTACCGGAGGTCGCAGTTCAGCAAGGCCCGGCCGGTGGATGACGGCGGCGAGGACGGGGAGCACGCGGAGCACGTCCACACCCACGGCCATGCGCATGGGGCGGCCTTGTCGCCGCATGGAGAGGAGGAGGACCGGCTGGCTCAGGACATCCGGCACCGTGTGGTCTCCCAAGTGAGAAGGCCTTGAACCCACTATTGTGCAATTTTGCTTCTGATTAGGTTACTGCCACTTATGATCTTGCTATGGTTGGAACTTTGATCGGCTTTGATTCTCTGTTGGTAGCTACTATGTTGAAAAGGGATTTCTTAACATGTGGTGCAGCATAAATTCTCCTTGTAATGTGAAGAATTTGATGGGGGTTCTGTCAATTGGGGTTCAAGTTCATTTCTTGTGGTGATGTGATCTGTTTTTTTTTTTGTTGGAACAAAGTAACAATTAAGTCTTGTTGGGTTCTTCAGGTGCTGGAGCTAGGCATTGTGGTTCACTCAGTGATCATAGGGACCTCCTTGGGTGCCTCTGTACACCCCTCCACAATCAGGCCTCTGGTGGGAGCCCTAAGCTTTCACCAGTTCTTTGAGGGCATGGGACTTGGTGGCTGCATTGTTCAGGTAATCCACTTGTACCTATCAAAAGCTCTCTCTTCAAGACTTGAAATTTTCAACTGTGACCAGTCTTGCAACTCATGGAGCACCTTTTTCTTTTTCTTTGATTTTTTTGTCTCACCATGTAGACCAAGATAAGTGTGGGAGAATACAAAATTGCCGGCTCCATGTTTTCTCCTTTTCTATCCTTTTTACAAGGGTTGAGGGTGTAGGGTAAGAGACAATAATGTCTACTACCCTTTCACCATGATATGTGCTGTTGATTTTTCAGGTCTTAAGAATGATTTATGCTGCCAAACATGTTTGGCTCTGATGCCAGTCCTGTGTTCATCTAGTTGTACATTCTTATTACTACTAACATGTTTTTTTTTTACTTGCTCGTCCGCTGCATTTTTTCGATCAATGAGAACAAAGGTCTTAACGGTGCGGTGGATTTTTTCGTTCCTGCAGCTGTGTCGCAGTCTGGTAAGTTAAAGCTAATTAGGCTCAGTCTTCACTTCTTAAAATAAAATAGATTTGATCGTGCTTCTTTTGTTATTGTTAGATAACTTAGAAATGTGGGTACATCATCATTGTTTGATTTCTTTATAGCATGAGCTGAAACATTCTTAGGTTCACTTTGGACACTAGACATGGATTTAGTGTTGATCAGCCTAATTAGAGAAGAGATTCTATAAGGGGATTTTATATTGGATCATGCTTGGGAGCTTGTTAATAAGACCTTCAACACTGTTTTTAGTTCCAATTATATTATAACAACTTTGAAGCATAGGCTAGCCTTCTTTAAGTCTGTGTACATGATCACACAAGATCTTGTAACCAATGCTGGATTTACGTAGAACCCTGAGTCAGAGCAGATCATTGGGAATGACATATCATGGGATGCATATAAGGAGGTGCGTTTAAATAAGTCATATTAGTTAGTGTCAAACAATTCCATCAAACATGTGATCATGCATTCTTCTTATATTGCAGTTCAACCCGCTCGTGTTGTGGTTCAAGCTGAGGACATTACACCTGTAACCCTACAATCAGCCACCTCAAATGTAGGATAGGATGTTTTCCAGTATGCTTTTTACAGAAAACCTCTAAATCAGATCTACTTTTATTTATTTGATTGATGCTAATTGATTTCATTTCTACTTTAGGTAAATACACTGGAGAGAGAGCTGCTATAAACCCTTATTCCCCACTTTTACATTTGCATAACCTCTCCTTTTAGTTTGGCAAGGCTTTCAATAGGAAGCTTTTCAGGAAGGTGGTTAATGCACGTGTAGGTGTACATGTGCCTATGTGAATGTGGCAAGTTCCAATGGTAGTCTACTCAAAGTTTTTCCTTTCTCCTATAGAAAGCATTGTACTATCATATGGATCAGCATGTGGTACAAAACAACACAGAAAGTAAGTTTAAAGGTAACAAAACAGTCAAACAGAAGATGTCTACACAATGAATCAGTTGGAGGACTTACATTCTCATTATCACAGGCAATCATGTCTCCAAATGACACCTAAAACCATGATAAAGGAACTTCAGATGTAAATCAATCTTAAACTTATAATACAAATTAAAGTGTTAAACATGTGAAGAATAAATGAGTACATAGAAAAATGCTTACTGCTTAGCAGCGAATGCTTCTGAATGCTAACGAATAGACAAAAATAAAAAAGGAACTCCCTTGTGTATAAGTCTGAGAAATAACCATAAAGAACAAAAGCAAACCTGATGACAGACGCAATAGGTGGGTTCATTAGGATCAGTTTGATCGACATCCATGGATGTGAGAGCATTCTTCTTATGGCTGCCAGGAGGAGGCATGAGCTCAAGATCCCTATCACGTTCTCGATCCCAATCCTTTTCTCTAAAATCTGGCCTTTTTGACTGAGGAGTTAGAAAACCTGACCTCCGCTTATCATCCTTTACAAGTATAGGTAGTGGAGGAAGTGTTGCAGGTTCATCCAGTGGTATCTTTCCCTCTGGATACCCAAAGGGAGGGAAAAATCATGAGCCTGAGACTTGCTCACACATCAAATCAAAAGACAACTGATTGAAAACTCACAATAATAATCATTTATATCTACAAACCTAACAGAATAATTTGGAACTAGTATGAGAAAAGTTTAGCTGACATCAAATATGACCTGCAAATACATGCCAGTCAATTGGAAACATGTAAAGACTATACCCATATGTTTCCTAACAGATGTCAATCCTGCCTCGTTTGTTGGTGGACAGGGAATTACCTTGTTTTAGATCTTCTGCAAATTGCTTCAGGTCTTCATCAAGCCGTTTGATATGACCATCTATCTGTGAAAGATAACAACTTGGTTAGAATATTGGAAATTATTGACATAAACTCAGATTTAGAAGCAGGATTCACTTATTTTGCTAACAAACTCTCTCCCATTCCTGCTCCACCCCAAAAACAATGAACTGAAAACTAGCAAATATTCCTAACTTCCCTGATCATGTCTCATCCCCATTACCACTCTAACCTAGCTCCAGCGGCAGAGGGAGAAGAGTCAGAGGGGGCAATACCATCCCCTTAAACTTTTGTTGTACTCTACCTATTGCAAACTGAGAGACCATGTTTGTTAGGATTACATACAAATGTGTTGCTTTTCCTCCTTCTTTTTCCCAATGCTGCTGCCTTTATTTTATTATATGAGTATTTTTTTACTACAAGCCATTGTCGACTAGAATCAATACTACCCTTTGTTCCATTTCATAGTAAATATCACATATGCTGCTGTGACTTAATGCTATTCTTGTTTCTGTATATTGTGGCTTCATGCATTGGACATAAGTCATTATTTATAGAACATTATATACCATTGTGTTGGATGTTTTCTCTCTATACTTCTTATTACATTCTTCCTTTATGTTTCCTTCCCCTTTTTTGGGTGAAGGGTGGGTGATATCACATCCCTCACCTAGGCATTTGAGGCTGAGGCGAGCCCTTGGTCACCTGACTCACCTTGCCTACATCTCATCTTTGGTGATGCAGAGCACCATGGACATGTCCAAACTATATGGGGTTGCTTCCTACATTATCTAGCTATGTATCTTCTGGATCGCTTTCTCAGCATAACCTTGCAAAAAGAGCCTGTGAATTCATTGATGTTCATCATTCTCATAAATGCAAGCAATCATTAAATACATCTTCAATCAATCATTAGATATAATATTCAACCAGATCTTTCACTTATCAAATACTAATTGGAGGAAGAGGGAAAGAACACATCAGCTAGCTATGTATCTTCTGGGTCACTTTCTCAATATAAGCTTGCCAAAAGAGCCTACTAAGGTCCATTGTTCTCATAAATGCAAGCAATCATTAAATACATCGTCTGGCAATCGTTAGATACAATCTTCAACCAGATCTTTCACTTATCAAATATTGATTAGAGGAAGGGGGAAACAACACATGGACTACACAAAGTTGCAAAAAGAAAAGCCACAAGTTCAGAATGCTCCAACAATATTTGTTACAGATTAAACAACCAATATTAAAAAGGACCATCGAAATGAATTCTGTGCTGAATTGCATTAGGGGGGGGGGAGAGTATCCCCATTATTTGTCATGACACGTGCAAAGTCCAGGGGAATTTTAAAAAAAAATGAATCCTGCATATCACCTGAAATTCCCAAAATGCACAGTTCAAATCAAATGAGGAGACCCATAAAATCCAATGAAACTAGTGTACCTTGAATCTCACTAACAGAAGAAAGGACCACATGCATGAACAAAACACAACGGAAAACCACCAATGGAAAAGAAAGGGATGGTTCGTTTATATATATATATATATATATAGATATAAATATAGATATAAAACCATCCCAACTTGAGCCACGGGTAGCCCACCAGGTCATAAGCTTGTCGTGCCAGCAGGACCTTCCCCGTGCACAAGCTCAGCGCACTCTCTTGGTTAGACTGGATCTCCTTCCTCGCCTTCTCGAGCACTGGTTCATCGTCTTCATGGTTTGCTTTCTTCGAGCCATGGGAGTGCATCCCCAGGAAGTACTTGGTCTGGTCCCTGGCTTGGTTGATCATAGCTGCCACAGAACCAGTTCCACGGCAAAACAAATTAACAAGAAAACCCACAAAATCTAGTGACAGGTGGGATCATCTTCTTTTATAATTATTTGATCAAAGATTAGATGACTCGGATACTTCAGACGGATAAATTTAAACTATAATTTTTTTCAAGAAAAATGTAGACCATCTGATCTTACAGATCGATGCAAGGCCGGCAATATGCGCTTCTCATTCATTTGGGGAGGACTTATGGCTGCCACTGTACTACCACAGTTGGCTCATCTTCTTCCATGACACTGACCTAGCTACCAATGTAGCACCTAAAATATTTCTTCCTGTTGTACTCACTACTCAAGAAAAAAAATGTCCCTTCCTGAGACTAATTACACTGCAAAGAGTTTTTATTTTTTCAGTGTAGAACCCATTTCACCAGTAAACCTGAGTGAGCTGGTAACCCTAATCCAAAGTGAAGGGTACTTCTTACATGTAGTGATTAACACACAAAGTTGAATTCTCACAGAGGCCAGATTTTACACATGAACTATGCCCTGGAGAAGGCCTAGCTATTTCCATCTAAACTTAGATATTTTATGATGTCAATGCTATCTGATTCAGAAACCTCCAGACTCTAAGTAATATACAAGGACCCACAAGTGACACTGTGTTGGGCACAATGGAAGCATTTGGGAGGGGCAAAGTGGCAAGCTTGCCCAATGTTCTATCCAATGTCCCTCTCTGCCCCCCATCCCCACCTTCTCACCTCCTCCTCCTTCCTATGGTCCCTTTCCATTCTCATTACTCCTTGTGGGCACCTCTCCAAGTGCTTACAAAAACCATGATGGTTAAAACACAAATTGTGAAACAACATGGGGGATGGTGCATTAGATGTCAACCAGCTGCCCCCCTAGCAGGAAACTATGATATGGAGGTTCGACCACAATGGGGATGCTCATGTCAAGGATTGAGTAGCTATGTACTATATATGTGAATGTGTTTATTTGAAATGTGAATGTGTTTATTTGTACATGTGGATGTGTTTTTGTATATGTTTGTAAGTACAAATCTGTATATACAGGAAAAATATATAATTTAATAATTTAATTTTTTATTTTTTTTTCTTAGTAACTATTTGTCAGCGGCTAGGAAAGCCGTTGATATATATAACATTTGTCAGCGGCTTCTGTCGCAGACAAACTTTTGTCAGTGGCTTCATAGCCGTCGACAAATAGTATTTGTCAGCGGCTCATGTTGCTGACAAACCCATTTGTCAGCGGGTTTAGAGCCGCTGACAAATACTCTTTGTCAGCGGCTAACTCTAGCCGTCGACATATGTATCATTTGTCAGCGGTTAACCTCCGTGGACATAAGTTGTATATGTCAGCGGCTTTAAGTAGCCGCTGACATATGTATTATATGTCAGTGGCTACTGTGTGTAGACATATAACACATATGTCAGCGGCTACTGTGCGTAGACATATATATTATATGTCAGCGGCTTTGTATAGCCGTTGACAAATATATGCCAACGGGACTTTTGTCCACGGCTTTGTCAGCGGCTAAGCAGCCGTTGACATAAGTTTTTGTCAGCGGCTCTTTAGGATTTGTCAGCGGCTCTTAGCCGCTGACAAATCCTATTTTCCTTGTAGTGACCGTTCTTTACCCTTACTGCTTACCATTACAATAAATGGAGTAAGAGTAGATTCTATTCTGATTGACACTGGGGCATCCATCAATGTGTGCCTGATGAAGACATTGACACAAATTAGAGTAAAGGAAGAAGAGTTGGTAAGGGTTTCAACCACTATTTCAGCCTATGACAACTCCAAACGAACCTACCCTAGAAAAATCATTCTTCAAGTAGGAGTTGGGCCGATAATTTTGCCTTCAGAGTTCTTCATTTTAGATGTTGAGCCAACCTACAAGTTAATTCTGAGAAGACCTTGGATAGAGCAGACTGTAGGAATCCCGTCTATAGCACATCAATGTTATAAATTCCCATTTAAAGGAAAAATAGTGAAGATCAAAAGCACCCCTATAGTGGAAATGTTGGAGACAATAACCCAGAACAAATTCCCTCCATGACTATCATTGAGAAGAGAAATGAAGAAACTCTGTCCTCAATCAATTCGGCCCAGTTTGAAAAAGAAGTTGGGACAGCTATTGCTTCATTACCACTCAGAAATGAGACTAAAGTGGACAGGGAAAGAAAGGGTTGGCAAATGATGATAAAGATGGGATATTATCCGGGAAAAGGATTAGGAAAGGAAGAGCAAGGAATGAGACAGCCCATCAAGGATGAAGAAAATTTCAATGGAGCAGGATTGGGGTATCTGCACAGAGATGAATATTGGCAACCCTTGGATTGGATGCTCTGGGAACACTTTACCTCAGGGGCCACTGGATTTCAAGAGGAAGAGAATATGATATATCAGGTGAGGGACAATCCATCTGATGAGAGTGACAAAGAAGAAGTGGAAGAAGAACTAGGACTCCAGGCATTATTCTGTCTACAGATTCTAGAGGAAGGGTCTCCCTTACAGCTAGGAATAGGAATATTCTTAGCCCATCAGCATCATAGTCGCCTCACTTTCATTCCATTCTTGTTTCACCCTCCAATCCCTCCACTCATCACTTTTCCAATACCAGAATCTCCCCAACATTGTTTCTCATTCATCACTTATGATCATGAAAAAAAAATGCCCATTTTAAGAGGAGAGAATGCCAAATCACTCTGGAAGAACCTTCATACTGGGAGAATGAATGTACAGTAGCTTCCCTGTTCAAGGGACCTCTCTTTCCCATCAGCTGAATTCATCAATCATCCACCCGCTTGTACATAGTAATTTAGGAATAGGAATAGGGATAGGAATAGGTTCAGAAGGTACCTCTTCAGGTCCACACCACAGGAAAAGGAAAGGAAGAGAAGTTCCTAGACGCTTTGTTTTAGAGTTGGCACATAGATGTGGAAGTTTAATCCAAGAGTCCGCTTTCTCACAGGAAGATTGCATCAATATAATTGAAAATGAGAAAGTCACAGAATGTTTGGAATCTGATGGACTTCGGGTGTATCTGTTAGAAGTGGGAGAAATTAATAAGCAGGAAGAATATGAGGATGAAGAGGATTCGATAACTCCTTATGTAAGTGGCACAAAGAGATTTGATGAGCCAACAACTAGAGTTGATGAGCCAACCAAGGAAGTTAATCTTGGCACAGAGGAAGATCCCAAGATAATCCTTATTAGTGCAAATTTGAGTGCCAAAGAAGAAGCTGAGATAAAAATTGTATTAAAGGAATAGCCGGATGGTTTCGCTTGGTCTTATGAGGATATGCCGGGACTAGACACGTCCTTAGCGGAGCACCGGCTAGTCCTAAAATCTGATGCTAAGCCTGTTAAACAAAAATTGAGAAGACTCCATCCAAAATTGGCTCTGAAAGTCAAAGAGGAAGTTGATAAACTCCACAAAGCAAAATTCATCAGAGTTGTTCTCTATCCTCAGTGGGTAGCAAACATCGTCCCAATGATGAAAAAGGACGCTAGGGTCAGGGTGTGCATAGATTTTAGAGATTTGAACCATGCCTGTCCCAAGGATGATTTCCCACTCCCACACATAGATGTCCTGATAGATAATACCGCGGGCTACGAGAGGCTTTCATTTATGGATAGCTTTCCAGGATACAACCAGATCAGGTTAGCTGAGGAAGATCAAGAGAAGACATCTTTCACCACCCCATAGGGAACTTATTGTTATGTTGTGATGCCTTTTGGGTTGAAGAACGCAGGGGCAACATATTAAGGGGCTATGATGGCCATTTTTCACGACATGATGTATGCGGATATGGAGGTGTATGTAGATGATGTCTTGATAAAATCAAGGACTCGAAAAGATCACTCTAAAATCTTGAGAAAGGTCTTGCAAAGGTCAAGGGAACACCAACTGAAAATGAATCCTAAGAAATGTGTGTTCGGGGTATCATCAGAAAAGCTATTAGGATTCATTGTAAGCAAGAGAGGAATAGAGATAGATCCTAACAAGATCAAAGCCATTTCTGAAATGCCACCTCCCAAGAATATCAAACAAGTTCGAGGACTTATTGGAAGATTGCAGTTCATTCGGAGGTTTATTTCGCAACATTCACAGAGGTGCAAGCCATTCTACAAACTGCTGAAGGGAGGGGTCAAAATTTGATTGGAATGTGAAATGTCAGAAGGCTTTTGATGAATTAAAAAGCTATTTACAAAGTTCCCCAGTCCTGATGCCCCAAGTGGCGGGACGTCCCCTACTGCTCTATATTTCTGCTACTGACGATTCTGCTGGAGCAGTATTGGCCCAATATGACGACGAGAAGAAAGAAAGGGCGGTGTATTATCTCTCTAAATTATTCAATGAAGCAGAAAAGAAATACACTGCCATAGAAAGGATGTGTGCAACTCTCGTCTGGGTAGCTCAGAAGCTCAAGCATTATTTTGTTGCTCATGTGGTAAAGCTTCTGGCTCGGATGGACCCGATCAAATATCTCTTGGAAAAGCCAGTATTGATAGATCGTTTGGTTAGATGGCAAAGTTTCTTGAATCAATTTGATATAACATATGTGAATCAGAAAGCCATCAAGGGACAAGCCATTGCAGAACATCTGGCACATCACCCCTTACCAATCTTTTCTCCTGTCGAAACTGAGTTTTCCGATGAAGAATTGAGATCTTTAGTGGATGACAATCCATTTTGGGTTCTCTATTTCGATGGTGCTCTCAACTCTAAAGGTAAGGGAATAGGGGCAGTCTTATTGTCACCTGAAGGAGTGAGCATCCCTTAGGCTCGACAATTAACATTTCCTGCTACCAACAATATAGCAGAATATGAAGCACTCTTAACAGGACTGAAGACGGCAATAATACTTGGAGTCAAAGAGTTGCGCATCATTGGTGATTCTCAGCTAATCCTTAGACAAGTTCTTCACAAGTACAGAACTAAAGATCCCAAGTTGAAGCCATATCAAGAGTTGGTGAAAAGTGTAGCCCGTCGGTTTAGAAGACTCACCTATGTTCATACCCCAAGATCCCAGAACATCCTAGCAGATGCACTTGCTTCGCTATCTTCTTCTTTATAATTTCCACCAGGCAAATCATCTGAAACAATCTTGATCCAGAAAATGGACTTTCCCTCTCTTTCTGACCCTTGGTTCCTGCAATTCCTTAAGCCTCATGATGAAGAAATCTCGATACTAGAGGTGTCCTATGTAGAGCCAGTGGTGGATTTTGATGATGGGAACCCTTGGTATTTTGATATTGAGAATTACTGTAAGGATGAGTCTTTCCCAGAATATGCCACATCTCAGGATCGAAAGGCAATCTGTCGGGTGGCACAGAGAAACAGAATTCTAGGAGGTGTGCTACACAAGAAGTCACTTAGCGGAGTATTTCTACGTTGCTTGAATGAAATAGAGGCCAAACAAGTGATCGAAGCTGCACACGCTAGTGAATGTGGCGGCCATGTCAATGGCCGCTCACTAGCTCAAAAACTCCTTAAAGTCTATTACTGGCCCACCATGGAGGAAGACTGTAACATCTTCGTTCAACATTGTGTGAAGTGTCAGCTTCATGCCGACAAAATTCATGCTCCCTCCTCATCTCTTCACCCAATGATCTCTCCGTGGCCCTTTGCCATGTGGGCATTTAATGTTGTTGGACCCTTGGAAGACAGAACTGGAGAAATCAAGAAGAAGTCCTTCATCCTCACTGCTACAGAATACTTCACCAAATGGGCTGAAGTAGAAGCCTTCTCCGAGATCAAAGCCTCAACAGTGATCAAGTTCATCAGGCGCAACATTTTGGCCAGGTTCGGAACCCCAAGGGACATCGTCACCGACAATGGACCGCAATTCGTCGCCTAGGAATTTCAAGAAATGTGCAGTAAGTTCGGCATTCAATTACATCATTCATCTCCATATTATCCACAGGGTAATGGCCAGGCAGAAGCAACAAACAAAACTCTCATCAGAATCATAAAGAAAACTTGCAAATCACATAATTTAGCAGATTGGCCAGAACGTTAGTGGATGTCCTATAGGCATATCGCACCTCAATACGAACTCTTACCGGTCAAACCCCTTTTTCTCTCACATTCAGATCAGAGGCGGTACTTCCGTACGCGATCCTTATCCCCTCACTAAGAGTACAATTGGGTGAGGATTTAGATTCAGATGGACATCGGGAAGCTTTGTTGACCTAATTGGAGCTCTTAAATGAAAAGTGGATGATTGTTGCCGATCACGCTAAAGTTTATCGTCAAAGAATTGCAAGATTTTATGCCAAAAAGGTAATTGAACGTAAATTTGAAGTGGGAGCGATGGTCCTAAAACGAAAATTCATAAAATCTTTTGGACCAAGAAATAAGTTGCTTGAAAATTGGGAAGGGCCATTTATGGTTAAAGAGGTGTATCCTGGGAACGCATATAAGTTGGTAAATGAGCAGGGGCAAGAGTTATCTCATCCATGGAATAGTGTTTACTTGAAGAAGTTCTACCCTTAGGTCACTTATCTTTTGTTTCAAATAGGAATAGGATAGTCGACATGGTGCTACGACCAGTGCGGCTCAAGATTAGATTTTCATAAACTG
This sequence comes from Zantedeschia hybrid cultivar, assembly GCA_030544215.1. Classification (NCBI taxonomy): domain Eukaryota; kingdom Viridiplantae; phylum Streptophyta; class Magnoliopsida; order Alismatales; family Araceae; genus Zantedeschia; species Zantedeschia hybrid cultivar. Next base: position 21,749,496 of record JARZZO010000009.1, read on the forward strand.
GCTCTATTTCTTTTAGACGTTTGGAAAAGGGGAAGTCCTCACACACACTCACGCCTATCATTAAGGAGAAAATAATGGATGAGTCAAGGAGAATGAAAACCAAGCTTAGAAGGCGATAGAACACCCTTTTTCCCTCTTATTCGACCAAAGTCGGGGAACCGTGGCCTCACGAGAGGACTCCCGAGTCCGTTCGCCGCCTTAGTAGGAGGAAGTCAAATAAAGAAATCAAAAGCGAAAGCCACATCAAAGGCAAAAAGAAGCAAAAGCCTCTAGACCAAATGTCAAGTCGATAAAAGGAGACAAATGAAAAAAAGGCCTACAAAGTCAAATATCAAAACAAGGCTAGAAATAAAAGAAAAGGAAAAGAAAAGAGATCGAATCCCAACAGGCAATAGGGTGGAGGAAGGATAATCCCTGAGGTCACCTAACCCTCTCAAGCGGCTTATCTATTCATTCTTTTTATTTTGGGTGTTCTCTCTTCTTCTTAGTGAGGTTGAAGTGAACCAAGATTCTAAAGTTAAATGGAATTAATGACATCGCAAATTTAACTGTCACACTTCCCCAAACCAAACCCTCTTAGAAAAAGAAAAGGTGTGTGAAGTCTAGTCGAAGGTTCTTTTGATCTGTGTACCATGCCGATTTTTAAAGTCTGTCAATTTCCCTTGAGACTTTGGGCTTAGGTCAATGCAAGCGGTTTACCGAATGGTACGCCGCCGCTAATTCCGGGTTAGCGTTGTGCGGTTGGCCATTAGGGTTCCACGGTGGTCTATCATTTACTACTTAAGTTGTGAGGAAAGAGACCCGGGTCAGGCAAATCATTTATCGTTCATATGTTTTTGAGAAGAACCTGTTGGTCGGGAGCAGCTGGGAGCCAGAGCTTGGTGTGACAGCAGCTGGGAGCCAGAGCTTGGTGTGACAGTATTGTCATCAACATAAGACTTAACCGGGTGGGTTCTGGTCGAGGACTATTAACGACCCAAATCGGCTTAAGTATGCACATAGGACTCCTGGGGAGTTCTGTAAAGGACATTTCAAAATCCAAAAAACAATTTACATATTTCAAAATCCAAAAAAAACAATCACATATTTCAAAATTAAAAAAAAATCACATATTTCAAAATTCAAAAAAATTACATATTACAAAATAAAAAAATCACACATTTCAAAATTAAAAAAAAATCACATATTTCAAAATTAAAAAAAAAATCACATATTTCAAAATCCAAAAAAATTCACATATTTCAAAATTAAAAAAAAAATCACATATTTCAAAATCCAAAAAAATTCACATATTTCAAAATTTAAAAAAAAATCACATATTTCAAAAAAAAAACAAACACACACACACACACATACACATTCATCTGTATGAATGCTTGTCATTTTGTACATACAAATTGCATATGCATGATTGTATGCCGCATATTTCTTTATTTACTTATGTCCGTTTAATAAGATAAGGCCGCCTGACTCGTCGCCAACCCTAGAATGGTATTCATCTTTTTGAGCAAGGGGCTAAAATAAACTATGAAAATAACATTCTTTCTCAGTGGTGTTGTGCAGGAATAGGCAATGAAGAAAATCAAGTTCAGTAGCAATCACAAAAGTCAAGAATACAACATCATCATCAGGGGCATACCCCTGCATACAACATCATCATCAAGGGCATACCCCTGCATCCAACATCATCATCAGGGGCAACCCATACATCAAACAATATCTTCAGGGGCATACCCCTGAATCTACAAACTCACATCACTCTCACATCAAAAACCTCTACCACTATCTCCTGCTCCTTCATCCGGGAATGGCGGTCGTCGACGACTGCTGCTGCTATCCTCTCGATGACCTCTCTGACTTGGGGCTGGGGATTGAGAATGGAAAGAGTGATCAGGGAAAGGGAAAGGAAACTCAAATCCAGCTTGTAAACCAACAAAAAAGTCAAAATCACCAAAAGTAGAACCACTCAAATAAGTCGGCTGGGCATGAGGAGCTGTAGGTGGAACAAAAGACATAGAAGGATGAGTGGAAGGAGCTGTCGGGTAAGTGGAAGGAGCAGGAGGATGAGTGGAAGGAGTAGGAGGATAAACATAAGGATCAGTCGGATAAGTGGGAGGAGCTGGCGGATAAGTAGAAGGGATCTGAGTACCTGGGTATGGTGGGTACCTAGAGTAAGCTTGGCCACCTGGATGAGAAGGGTGGACTAGACCTCCAGCGCGTGAATGGGGCACGCGACCTGTTCGGAGCTCACGGCCCTTCATAGAAATTTGATCTCTGATCATTTCATATTTGCCCTTCATGGTGAAGAGCTTTTCCCGAGCATCAAGCACTTCTTTCTCCAAATCCTTCACCTTGGACTCTGCCACAAATAAGTGTCCAGGCACAGTAATGTCGCCCATGGTCTCCAGGCGTCGCATTAGTTGTTCCACTTGGGCTGCATATGAAGAAGATCGACCTAGTGCCCTCTCCAACTCCACCCTCTGCATCATGATCAAATCCACAGGTCAAATCACTGTTCATGGCAAAAGATTGAAAGAATTCAAGCAAACTCACTGCTTGGGCAAGTTCCATCTCTCTAGTAGTGGCACGGGCAATGGCCTCCTCCAAACGCTGCTCCAAGTCTGAGGAAGAAGTAGGGGCACGAGAAGAGCTGGCCCCGCTTCCACCGCCAGTGGCCCGAAAACGTTGCGATTCTACCTCCTGTAAGATGATGAGAAGTGATCAGGAAGAAGCAGTCAAGACAAAAGGAAAGGTGCAGAAATATACCATGGTACGAATCTGCTCCCTAAGTTGAGAATTCTCAAATTCAACTGTGGAAACCTGGTTCTCTAATCGACGGACCGCTTGGTCCACCGGCATCTGCATGCATAAATGCTGAATCACGATCTCAAAGGAGGGAACCTGAAGTTAATAGTCAAACTACTCACCACACGAGAATCTAGCTTGAGGCGGCGAGCGTAACGGCGGGAGAAGTCATCCAAATACACGGAACTGTCTTGAAGGCCGCAAACACGACGGAGTCGAACTCCGCCCCTCCTCCAAGCCTGAATTGTCTCCTCGTGAGTTTGTCTCCTTGTGAGTGCGTACCCAATCTTGATTCCGGCTCCTGGACTTCCTATGAGAGCGACCTGCAGATCCCATTGAGGGAATCTCCACCCGATCCTGATGCCAGCCTAAGGTCCTCATCACTAGCTGTAGATGAAGAGGCTCCACCACATTGATGCAATGCAACCAAATCATTCGATTGAATAGAGGTCTCCCCTTGGGTACCCACGGTTGATCATCATCAACCTCATCTGTGTATGGAGTCCATTGGACCTGCACGACATCATTAAGAAAGGATAAGATAGAAATGAGGATTGAGATTGAGTCCAAAAGAAAATACCTGATGATGCGGGAAGTTATCAAGGAAGCTTCGAAACTCTTCCACTCGGCCAATCAGAGGACGTCGTCTATTAGTGGGTATGTCCCATCGACACAGCAGAGGCACAAAACTGTAGCGGTCCCATGAAAGTTGAGGACAGACTGGAGGCATGTGATGATAACCCTAAATCTACAAAGGTGAAAAATGTCAGGAATTAATAACACAAGAAATAAGGAGATGAGTCTGAGAAAACAAACCTGAAGAAAAGGAGTAGAACCGCCCATACTAGTAGAGTGATCTGTATAGCGAGGAAGATGGACAAAGAGATGGGCCAACATAGCCGCACCCCATGCAAAAGTCCCTACTGCGTCTAAATCAGTCAAGAGTAGCAAAAATTCGCAATTGATCCGATCTGCTGTAGTGGCAAATAAGAGACGTCCAAAGAAGAACAATACGAAAAGACGAATCTCTTGATCTTCTGAGCGACCGCCAAAAATAGCACGCTCATATACTCGCTCCTGAAGGTCGTCGACGTCGTCTGATGGACCTCGTCGCAAGCTGCCAAGACCAATCACCTCAGGAAGCCGGCCTAAAGATATGGATGTCACAGGACCCTGGGCTCTCGCAAAGTCGGCTCCCAGCAGCTCATGGATAACTGCGTGGTAGTCGGCTCGTTCCTCTCCCACTACTGGATTTCCATGAACTCTGAGACCCGTAATGTATGCAACATCTTCTAGGGTGGGAAGCATATGTCCCCATGGCATGATAAAGGCTCGGCAATCTTCATCCCATCGCTCTCGTAACGCCTCAATATAACTTGCATCTACCCAGAATGGGCGAACAGAGAGCAAGGCCTCAAATCCCATCGCATCAATTCGTTGTTGTTGGCGCACTGGCAGAACATTGTACCATGTCCAAACAAGGTCCCATGAAACTCGGCTTCGAATTCATCCTAGACCCTGCAAAGTTATCAAAAAAGAAATCCACTTGTCAGACACCGAAGACCAGGGACCAGAGGCCGAAGGAGGATATCAGACGGCCACTTAACTGGCTGTCTAGAAACAGACGGCCACAAACATGGTCGTCTGGATCCAGACGGCCACTTATCTGGCCGTCTGGTACAGACCGCCAGCTATATGGCCATCTAATCAAGACGGCCATCTCTCTGGCCATCTGGAATAGACGGCCACTTTTACGGCCATCTTTGATGGCCATCTCTATGGACGTCTGAACCAGACGGCCACCTCCATGACCGTCTGGTACTCAGACGTCCACTTCAGTAGCCGTCTGAGCCTTTTATAACAAAAAGTTGTACCTGTCGTGAATTTGAAGTCGATTTCATCTCCCCAGTGACCTCCGTGTCACCTTCGTCTTTCCCGGCATCATCATTGTCGCCGTTGTCGGCAGCATCTTCCTCGTTGCCCACATGCTCATCATCTCCACCAATTTCTTCATTCTCTGGGGCATCGTCACTCGGGCCGTGGAAGCTCCTCTCGTGTTCCCCCATTGCGAAATCATCCCCCAAATCTGGATTTGGAGGTTGGACATCATCCTCCTCTGGGTTGTAACGGGTAGATGTTCGTCGGAGGCATCGAACACACTATTTGAATCGCCTATTCATCCTGAGAAAAGTTAGATGACCGAGAAGAGGGTTGTGGCAAGAAGATTTTGAAAATGAAAGGGATTGAGGAAAGGGGGGTTTTTATACCCACTGCTTCTTCTGACGGCCAGGAAGATGGCCGTTTGAAGGTTCAGACGGCCATGAAGCTAGCCGTATGAATAGGTTAGAAGGCCAACTAAGTGGCCGTCTGGATTTCAGAAGGCCAGCTAGCTGGCCGTCTGGACTAGACGGCCAGTCTGGTGGCCTTCTGTTTTCAGACGGCCATATCCTTGGCCGTCTGGTTTCTTTTCTCACCACTCAACTTTACTCAATCACGGGACAACTCAAAATAATTGCTCTTATTCATCTTAAATCATGGGGAAGGCCCGTACATTTATCCTTAAACAAAAAAAAAAAAAGAAAGGAAAAGAGAGAGACATCAATCTAACTCAGCTAGACACCTCCGGGCGAAATAAGAGGAGATTACTGGACGTATTGTCTTGAGATGTTCTATGTATCCTAGAATCTTAACATAATCCTCTTGCACGTCTATAGTACCTTTGCATCCAAGTGAACATTTGCGCCAATTCTTTCTTGAATTTCTTAAGAGTTCGGCATCTTCTTCAGAACCCAAGATCCAAGGGAGGATCATGTCATTAGTCAAGGCTGAATAAGGAGTTTGATGAGGAAGTCCATACTGGAGATGACAACAGTGAGCCTGGTATAACACTATTTCTGTTGCACCAACAAGCCAAAGTTCATGTTTCTTGCGTGCACGTACTTGAAAGATTGTGTTGCGGGATATCATGGGAACAAAAGTAAAGTCTTCGGCATTCATGAAATTCAGATGATCTCGCCAATCGTCCCGAGTTTTCAGATGACCTGTCAAATTCTTTACCATATATTTAGGACCAAACAATGACTTCGCAGGAAACATAGCACTGCGATGGAAAATGCGAGATTCATTATGTGGTTCCAATGAAAAATCAAACTTCAAATGCATCTCCATCTACAGTTGCAACAGAAAGAGGCTCCCTTGAGGTTTCCCGCCCATGCACATACTGCTCAATCCACTATACAGATGAGCCACGAGAGCGCGGGCTACAGAATAGCCCCGCCAAAGCAAAGTAATCACTCCAACATGATCATAAGAGAGGACATCACCAGAAGAAGGAAAAAGTAAGGTCCTACCAAGGCAGAGACTCAGGCCTTGCATCAATCGCTCAGCATTTACTTCCCGGGACCTCACTTTATCAATAATCCACTTGGCCAATCGATTGAGTTGAATTCCCCGTTGGCTAGACATCGATCGGACCACTGCCTCATCTTGGACTATGTCACTTATAATCTCATCCCAAGATGGTAGCTGGCGCATGTCACCTTCCTCCATGTCCTCTCATCCGAACAATAACTTCACCTCTTCCACCAACACTGTTGCCTCAAATTCTGAAAAAATGAAAGTATGTGTGTTCGGATGCCATAATTCTAGAAGAGCTCCTAATGAATCCCAACTCCACCACATCTTCTCGAGGTGTTTGGCAAAAACTACCAAGCGGATGAGGTGCCATGGAAGCATGAAAGTCCGCATATCAATGGTAATGCAATGCATCACAGTGACCAACCAAGTGTAATGGATTTCATGGCGTGGGCCAGGCAACCGGGGCACTGCCTAAAAAAGGAAAATACTTCAAGAGGGGAAGAAGGAAGAATAAAGGAAGTGATCTTACGTGTGCATACCTGCCCACGAGCCACGCGGTTGCTAAGATGACCCTCGATCTCGGTCAAAACATCAGGCGTGCGAAGCATGAAGCCCAAAGGTAGCTTTTTTGGGGAAAAGGAGGTCGCCATGAGAGGTTGGAAGGGTCCCGTCCAAGCTTTCTGGCACTTATTTTAAATCAAAATGCCGATAGAGATGCACTCCCATGCACTAGAGTCCTACAATAAAAGAAAAAAGCAAAAAAAAAAAAGCATAAAACCATCAGACGGCCAGGACGATGGTCTTCTGATGCTTTAGGCGGCCAGGACGATGACCTTCTGATGCTTTAGATGGCCACTAATCTAGCCTTCTGATGCTTCAGAAGGCCACCAGTCTGGCCTTCTGACGAAAAAACCAGACGGCCAGATAGATGGCCTTCTGACGCTTTAGACGGCTACAAGTCTGGCCTTCTGATGCTTCAGAAGGCAACCAGTTTGGCCTTCTGATGGAACCTTCAGACGGCCAGATAGATGGCCTTCTGATGCTTCAGACGGCCACTAATTTGGCCTTCTGACAAAATAAATGTAAAAAAATTTGAAAAAAAAAAAAGAAAAAATTAGAAAAATGTGTGTTTACTTTATTACTGATATAATGATTCTAACATCTGATTTTGTAGGAAGAAGAAGATTGAAGAGTCGACATTAGTTTTTTAAAAAAAAAATTGGAGGCTAATAACTTAAGACACATAAATCCGGAGTTCCCCTTTAACAAAAATGATGATGGATTTATGAGGTTTAAGTTATTTGAACAGTCTAGAATAAATCCTCCAGTGTCTTGCATTAGATAGGTTTTTTATTTTAAACCCAGCATGCATCATCCATTCTTTCAGCATACCAATGCAGAGGAGAGTAGGACCCTATCGCCTGTGCTTTGATCATCTAGTGTTGGAATCTTTTATCGTCTGCGCAGTGGTTTGAAGTCTTGGAATGCACCTTCCGCGCCTTTGGTTGTCATCCCTTAAACTCCTTCGACCGGACAGGCATCCCATAGTGTGTCGGAGACTCGCGGCAATTGCCAGAGGGCCTCCGGGGTTGTAGTTTATGGGTACACAACTCTTTTCCATCATCATTCTTAGCTTGTATCACCATTGTTGTCAGACTTTAGAAGGTTCCACCTAAGGTGGAGTGGTCCAAAAAGGGGTGTAGTGTCTGTATCATCCACTTATCAGTCCGCCGTGCTCCCCTGCAAAGAGGATGCCACGGAGGGGTAGCTGTAGACACCCATTTTTGGCCCATTCCATAGACCGATTTGAGCTTTATTGTGTTAACGGGCCTTCATGTTGATCTTTTATCATTTGGACTCCTTGAAATTTAATTTCTTTTTGTTATAAAAGTGTTGTCACAAAACGTTAATTTTTCAAAAAAAAAAAGAAGGGTGTATGATTTCAAAACTTTTTTTTTCATTTTTTGCATTTGGATTTCAAAAATATTCATTTTTAAAAAAAGGTTTTGTCAAGTCCATCAGGTGGCCAGAATGCTAGCCGTCTGATCCTTCAGATGGCCAGACTAGTGGCCGTCTGAAGTTCAGACGGCCAGAAAGATGGTCGTCTGAACATCCTTCAGACGGCCACCTTCCTGGCCTTCTGAGTTCAGACGGCCACATTCATGGCCTTCTGAGTTCAGACGGCCAGTTTACTGGCCTTCTGAGTTCAAACGGCCAGTTTGTTGCCCTTCTGAGTTTAGACGGCCACCTTCCTAGCCTTCTGAGTTCAGACGGCTAGTTTGCTGGCCTTTTGAGTTCAGACAGCCACCTTCCTGGCCTTCTAGGTTCATACGGCCAGGTTCCTGGTCGTCTGATCCTTCAAACGGCCACTTCTTTGGCCGTCTGATGGGTTGGTTTTCCGTGATTATCTTAATCTTTTTTTACGCCTTTCTCTCGGATTTTTGACCATATCTTCCGCATTTTCTCACCCTAGTGGATTAAGATGAAGATGATTTAGGGCTTAGGTGTCAACTTTTGATTGGTTTTGGCTTAGATTTTGTTGAAGAGATCTCTATCCAATCTTCTTTATCCTCATCCATTGGCCCACGAAATGGGGGTTTCCTAGGGTTTTAACTCGACCTCCCTTGCCTATTTAAGCTCTCCTTCACCTTGGGAACAGGGCCAAGGAGGTTCACTAGGGTGAGGGTACCATTTTACATCAAAAGAGAGAGAAAAGAGTGATTTCAAAGCCTAACATTAGACCTCATCTCTGGAGCTCGTGGGAAGGAAACAACTATGGAGTCTTGGAGGCTCTAAGAAGGAAGAATGTGCTGTCAATTTTATGCCCATGCGACACTCTCTCCAACGTCGAAAAGGGAACCCTACTCTCCTCTCTCATTTATCATTTTTATCGTTCTTTTCATAGTACCATACATGCATGCACAAGTTTAGGATTTTGTCTATGTTTAGATTCCATTTGCACACACATGCACTCATGATTAGGTACCTTAGATCCTTGCACCAAAACACCAAAAAACGGGAAGGTGGGTGGCCATAACACCTGGTCACTCATCCTTCTCACCCACATATTCGGTAAGCTCACCTTTAATTGATACATCTCCTTTGCTTAATGAACGGATGCTATGCTAATTAAGAGTCTAATGGGTGTCTTAATTCATGATTAATTTGCAGGAAATCAAAGTGTGAGGCCCCGTCTTCTTGGCCGGCCGAAGAGAAGGGAGTATAGACTACAAATTCTGTTGCGCATGGAGGTCTTGGAGTGTCATTCGCGATCAAGGTACTCCCTCTGGGTCGAGGTAAAACACCCTGGCAATCACCATTTTAGTTCTTGGTGTTTTAGTTCATCAAGTCATTTGTTCTTTATTCTGGGTTCGTAGCCATGGAGGTCGGTCTCCGCTCACCAGTTCAGCGCGGGGTCATTTCCGGCGCCTACAGTCACCAAGTTGGAGGAGCAGTTGGCGAGGCTCTCCACAGGTGACCTCCCTCAGGTGCTTTCATGCCTCCGGTCACGCCTGGAGGTTGTCACCGAGGAGAGGGAGCGTGAGCGGCAGGAAAGGCACCTGATCAACACAAAGATGTCCTCTCTTCCAGTCCAACTTGGAGTCGCCGAGCACGAGAGGCACAACATAGATGAACGTTATCGGCGGGCTTAGGAGCGGGGATAGGTGAGCTCCTTTATTGCGAGCGTCGCGATTTCTTTGGGCCAAACGGGGACAAGTGCTTTGGGACCACCACTGCCACCGACTCGTGGGCCAGATGGACCAGATGAGGCCCAGAGTCAGTATGATGAAGGGTGCAGGAGAGAGTCAACTGTGAGGGCTACTGATGTTGATGTATCTTCCTTTGTTTTGCTGTATCTTGCTTTTATTTTGAAGTTCGGTAGATGGACTTACACTTGTATATGAATATATATGAAGAGTGTTTCTTCATACTTGAGTTGCCTTTGTACCCTTCTCTATTGACTTTCCTTTCATACCTGCGCATGGCTTTGAACAAACAAGTTAAATATCTGCTCGGGCTTAGCCCCTTGCCTAGTTAAGTAACTAGCTACTTGATCTTATCTTTGGTAGAAGGGTCAAGGGGCGAAGCCTTTATTTACTAAAGGCAAATAAAGACAATTAAAGGGGGGACAAATACAACATACAAGCACACAAATGCTCACTAAAAATCAAACCGTGCAACACTCATGATCTACAAGCAGATGCTAATTGAAATATTTTTGTTTTGCAATTGCAATTTTCAAAATATCCAACTTTTGTGATTTTGCCATATTCAATTTTTTTGTATTGAAATATTCAATTTTTTGTGGTTTTGAAATATTCAATTTTTTTGGTAATTTTGAAATATTTTTTTTTTTTTTGATTTTGAAATAAGACATCAACTAAATAAACTAAAGACCAGCATAGTACTTAGATCAAAAGAGTATGTTTATTTATTAACTTAATTCCCAAATCATTCTTCATCGACCTAATCCAGACTCATCGTGCTTGAGTCATGTTTATGTTCCCGATCCCATTCGATAGTCTAACCCTTGGTCAGCCTAGGCTATTCCTCAAGTCTGGAGTATGCCTCTTTAGAAGGAAAGGAAGAATTGGTCTAGAAAGGCTACGAGAGGGTTCTGGAGACCCAAAAAGATGTTCCGCTTCTACCCTATTATTTGTTGGGGTTTGGTCATTTTCACTTTTTGCGGGGTATTTATTGACCTTGCGCTCCATTTTCATTTGATTTTGTGGCCTTTTGATGTAACGTTTGTAATGTCGAGTGGCCCTTTGATTTTGTTGGCATTTTGCCTTTTGTATTTTTCTTTTGCCTTTTGTGGGGCGGATCTCCCCCTTTTTTTAATGACGGTCTCCTACTAAGATGGCGGGTATTTTCGGTAGTCTATTCTAACCCTCGTTCCGACATCGTGGGCCGAAAGTAAAACAGAAGTTTTCTTTTGAAAAGAATGAGTGGTATTTTTACACCTTTTGATCAAGCTTTCGGCGTTCTTCGGGTTTCACATCTCTTGTTACTCACGAACCAAACGTGTTTGTGTGTGCAATAATGCGTTTGGGTTAGATTATCAAAGACTAACGAGGAAATTTGAATTTTCAAATTTTCAGACCCAACTGGTCCATGCACCATGCTGATCGACACACTTATGTAAGGGTAGTATTTCTTCAGATATAAACCATTCCAGGGATGAGATAACTCTTGCCCTTCTACATTGACTAAATAATAGCCGTTACTAGGAAAAGCATGTGAGATAACATAAGGTCCTTCTAGTTAGGTTGGAGCTTAGAACACGGACCACTAGGTTTTACAAAGATTCTTTTAACAACCAATTCACCAACTTTGAATTTTCGTTCAATGACTTTCTTTTGATAAAAACGTGCTAATCTATTTTGATATACTCGTGCATGATTAGCGGTTGACCATCTTTTCTCCTCTAAAAGTTTCAATTGAACCAGGAGCGCTGAGTGGTGCTAATCAATAGAAAACTTCGTGTTCAACTGTACTCTTAATGATGGGATGAGGACTTCGTATGGAACTATCACCTCCATTCCGAATGTTAAAGAATATGGAGTTTGCCCACTGGGCATGCGGATTGAAGTTCGATATGCCCATAAAGCCTCCATCAGTTTCTCTGGCCAGTCGGAGAACTTGTTGGATTCACACATTTTCTTGATAATTTTTATCAAAGTCTTGTTAGTTGCCTCTGCTTGGCTATTGCTTTGCAGATAATATGGAGACGAGTGATGCAATGTAATTTTATACCTGTTGCAGAGATCCTTCAGCTCTTATGATATGAAATGTGGTCCATTGTCGGGTGCGATGGTGCTTGGAACTCCGAATCTTGTGATGATATTCTTCATGATAAACTTGCAGACTGTAGACGCTTTGACTTCTGTGTAAGCTTCGGCTTCTGCCCACTTGGAGAAGTATTCCGTTGCCGTCAGAATGAATGATTTCTACTTAATGCCGAAATTGGGGTTACCGAGGGGTCCAATGATGTCGAAAACCCACATGGAGAAAGGCCATGGGGAGGAAACATGATGGAGCGAAGATGCGAGGGAATGGATTTTGTCGGCATTAAGTTTACACTTAGCACACCTACGAACATACCCTACATAGTCTTCTTCCATGGTCGGCCAGTAGAACCCTTGTCTAAGGATCTTTTTTGATAACATATGTCTATTAACTTGGCCATCACAAATTCCAGCATGAGCTCCTTCCATAACCTTCCAAAGCTCATCTTCGTCCAAGCATCACAGAAGAACACCATCAAAACCTCGTTTATAAAGTGCTCCTCCAACTAGGGTGTATCTCTGGGCAACTCTCCTGATAGCCATTTTCTCCTCAGTTGTGGCTTCTTCAGGGTAGGATTGATCTTCACAGTATTTAACAATCTCAAAATACTAAGGTTTCTCCTCATCATCCATCTCTTCTTGCAGTTCCAATAACATGATCTCTCTCTTCTCTACAACATCTCCATCTCTAACCTTCTTCAGTAATTTCTCATTAATCTTAAGGAATGAAGGGTCTTTCACGGCTGGTGAGAGACGCCTATGGACGATGATCGATTCAGATTGTTTGCTGATTGGGAAATTTAGGGATGATGCGAGAGAAGCTAGAGTGTCAGCTAGAATGTTCTGATTTCGAGGAACATGGGCGAAGATCAATTTGGTGAAAATCTTGGCATAAACTGAAGTGAATTCCTAATAAGGCTTGAGTTTAGGATCAAGAGTTTGGAACTTGGTGAGCACTTGGCGAATGATTAGCTTACTATCACCCACAATCCTGAGCTTAGTGGCACCATAGAAGTGAGCAGCCTCGAGATCGGCTAGAAGAGCCTTATATTCAGCAATATTGTTGGTGACAGGAAAGTCAAGCTGAAAAGCTTGTGGAATGGTGATACCTTCAGGCGATAGAAGAACAATGCTGATACCCTTACCACGAGAATTCAGAGCTCCGTCAAAATGCAGAGTCCACATATCATCTTTGATTCTGTCTATGGACATCAGTTCCTCATCCGAAAACTCCGATCGGACTGGATCAAAACGAAGAAGAGGGTGATGAGCAAGATGTTCTGCTATGGCATAGCCTTTGATTGCTTTCTGCTGAATATAGATGATATCGAATTGAGAGATAAAGCTTTGCCAACGCACTAATCGATCTTTGAGGATGGATTTCTCAAAGAGGAACTTGATTAGATTCATCCTAGCGATGAGATGAACTTCATGAGTTAGAAAACAGTGCTTTAGCTTCTGCACCACCCAGACTAATATAGCACATGTTTTCTCCATTGCGGTGTATCTCTGTTCAGCGGGATTGAGAAGTTTAGAGACATAGTAGGCTGCCCTCTCTTTTCCTTCTTCATCTTCTTGTGCTAGGACAGCCCCCACCGCACCATCCAGGACAGAAATACATAGAATCAAAGGTTTGTCCAGAGATGGTGGTCTCAAGACAAGAGGACTTGTCAAATAATTCTTCAATCCATCAAATGCCTCCTAACACTTATCGTCCCAATCGAACTTGACTCCCAGATTAGTAAGCTCGTAAAATGGCTTACACCTTTGTGACTGCTGGGAGACAAAACGGCGAATAAATTGCAACCTTTCGATCAATCCTCTTAATTCTTTCAAATTTCGGAGAGGTGGCATCTCTCTGATAGCCTTAGCCTTGGTGGGATCAATCTCAATGTCCCGTTTGCTCACGATGAATCCTAATAACTTCCCTGATGATACACTAAATACGCATTTTTTGGGATTCATCTTCAATTGATATTATCTTAACCTTCCTAAAACTCTCACAAATACCTTAGCATGCTCAGCCTTAGTCTTGGATTTTACTAGTAGATCATCCACATACACTTTTAAATCAATGTGCATCATGTTGTGGAATATAGCCATCATAGCCCTCTGATAAGTGGCTCCAACATTCTTCAGTCCGAATGGCATAACGACATAACAATAAGTACCCCAAGGTGTAGTGAACGGCATCTTCTCTTGGTCTTCTTCTGCCAAGCGAATCTAATTATATCCTAAGAATTCATTCATGAATGATAGCGTTTCATAACCAGTTGTGTTGTCAATGAGTACATCTATGTGAGGTAGTGGAAAATCGTATTTAGGACATGCCCAGTTCAAATATCGGAAGTCAATGCAACTCCTGACCTTCCCATCCTTTTTCATAACCGGGACTATATTAGCCACCTATTGTGGATAGAGGACAACTCTAATAAATTTGACTTTATGCAATTTATCGACCTCTTCCTTCATTTTCAAAGCCATCTAAGGGTGGAATCGCCTCAGTTTCTGTTTGACCGAGCTAGCACTTGATTTCAATGTCAATCGATGTTCCACTAGGGAAGAATCTAACCCCGACATATCTTCATAGCTCTAGGCGAAAGTGTCCTTATAGTCTTTGATAAATTGAACCACTGCCTCCTCATCTGCTTCAGAAAGATTTTTACTGACGATGACAACCTTAAGCTCCTCTTCAGTTCTTAGATTAATCTCTTTGATAGGCTCTTCTACGGCAGCTGAGGGTTCATCATATCTCTTCACTCCACTAGCATACGGCTCAGCCATGTCCTCGTCAACTTTCTCATCTTCAGTAATGGGGTCTCTCTCATGTAGAAGTTCATATACCTCATACCCGTCATCGACTAACTCATCAATTTCACATTCTTCTGGCATCTGAATGGGATTATCTAATAGCTGGGGAATCTGAGAGCACGAAAGGCATCTTAAAGCTAGGTCCTGGAGGTATCTATTTGGAATTTGTCTACCCTTAGACTTCCTAGACTTCCTAATATGACTAACTTTACTAGACTCCCTAACTTCATTAAATTGCCTACCGCTAGACTCACTATCTTGACCTAGTGAGGACGAAGAAGGATAAAAATCAAGGGGTACATGAGAGAATATAGGTGAATCCTCCCGAGAGGATGGACAAAGTAGATCTAAAAGAGAGTCTTGCCTGAGTGACCCGCACGATGGGGTATATTCGGACAAGTAATATGATGTTTTCTCGACGAGGATACGAGAAGAGGGAGTTGTCAAATTGACGTTTTTTTGGAGATTATTGGAATTTATCATAAAACAAGAGTGAATCTGGAAAGGGGGAGAATGAGGAGGTAATGGCACCAAGGCCAAAGGATTGGGGGGATCATATAGTAATATTTCCAAAATTGAATCATGGATCCTCATAGGGTCGAAAGGAATCTGATGAAGTAGGTCTCGAGGGAACAAAGTGACAATGATGGGCGGAGCCCGAGGAATATCTTCAGTGATGACCCACGAGGAACATGTTGGGTTCTCGGGTTTCTCTGGATCTCCCGCGCAGCGGAAATAAAATAAAAAACAGAGATCTGTTCCTGTTTCGAAAAAAACTAAAATCTCGATAATCGGATTATCGAATTCTTACCGTGTGCGGATTCGAATCCGCAACCGTTCGGTTACGTCGGAGCGACACCGCAAGCCGCGCAAGCGCCCGACCTCTAGTGGAGTCCATGCGATCCTCCTCGCGATAGATATCCTCACGTTCCTCGTTCTTCGCAGCCCACGAAGTCTCCGCCGTTCGCCGCAACGCGCGGACGATTTCCTGTCGGACAGGAGTCGAAGAAGCGGCGGAGCAGATCCGGGGATCCCCATTCTTCTGGGGCACCAGAGAGAGAGAGAAACAGAGGAGGGGGCGGCTAGGGTTAGTAGCAGCTTGGCCTACTTAACCCGTTCGCTACATTTTATATTAATCGCGCGGTTTTTCAGAAAAACCTTGGTTTATATAAAACCCACTTATCTATCCATCGCCTTGAGAATCATTTGCGTGTGACCCTCTAAGCCCAACAACCAGTCCGGTTAATAGCCCAATAAGCCCAGTGACTCCTTACTGGCTTTATTAATCAATTAATAACTCTTTATTAATTAATTAATCAATCGAATAGATGTCGCACATCGAATTCGATCGGGCCTCCGATCATGTTGGGTGCCAAGCAACACCGCATGAACCCGGAAGGTATCGAGGTTAAGCAACCCACTCTTGGAACCTTTCCGCCGACAGTTACTGTGTGGATATAATCCTTCATTCGTACAATGCTCTTGAGTCAACTCAGGATATGGCGTGCTGTCAAACCCTAACCGGTCGACTCACTTGGATTGGATGTTGCCGTGTAATATCGGAAAACTCCTTTCCCGATATTATCATCCGCCCTGGCCAGGGACTTCTGCGCATCCTACCTAGAGCATTCTCTCTCATCGTACCGAGAGCAAATGATTCCTTATTGACACTCAATTCCCTTCGACGGTATTCCGCTGTACCCGATCCTTGGCTGTTTAGAATCCCGTGGTTAGAGATTCATAAACCAAGGTCAAAGCACAGAAGTCCACTGACAAGGTGTCTTTAGTGTCTTAGGTCCGAGGACCATCCATGCAACTGCGACAATAGAATTAAGCTGGTTGACAGTGAGGTACAGTACCATCCAGCGATTCAGTCGGATCAGTTCAGTGAACTCATTCTCCAATGAGCATCTACAGATTCGTCTTAGTGTCTCTACACAAGTGACTATGAGATCAGTCACCCTCATCGCATAAGCAGGAGTAATCTGTACTAGTCTCACCGGATATCCGATGTCCTTCTCGAATATCCTCTTACTAGAAATAATTAAGAATTTGTGTGTTTAAGTGATCAGTCTCACTAGTATGATCTCATCATAATCTAATCACTATCGCACATATTCACGGACTTCATTATGAGACGATAATTAATACGATTTACGCATAATGAATATTATGCCATTATATTAATAAATGAATGAGATTACAAAGTCATATTGGCTTGTAGGCCACTTAAGACTAACAATCTCCCACTTGGACTAAAACCAATCACCTTTATACAGTAGGCTTATAGACTCTAGGTGACGCTCAAACACAATTTGAGCCAACGGCTTTGTGAGTGGATCTGCTACATTGTCGACAGATAGAACTCTTTCCACCACTACATCTCCTCTGGATATTATCTCTCTGATAAGATGAAAGGGCCTCAGAATATGTTTCGATTTCTGATGAGACCGCAGCTCTTTTGCTTGCGCAATCGCTCCATTGTTGTCGCACAACAGCGGAACAGGTTTAGAGATATTAGGAACTATGCCGAGGTCGGTGATGAATTTCTTCAACCACACTACTTTCTTGGCGGCTTCAGATGCAACGATGTACTCAGCTTCAGTCGTCGAATCTGCAGTGGTTGCTTACTTGGAACTCTTCCAACACACTGCGCCTCCATTCAAAGTAAACACGAATCCAGATGTAGACTTGCTTTCATCTGGATGTGATTGAAATCTCGAGTCAGTAAAGCCTCGCAGTTTCAAGTCACCTCCTCCACAGACAAGAAACATATCCTTAGTTCTTCTCAAGTACTTATGGATACATTCCACTGCCTTCCAGTACTCTTCGCCTGGATCAGCCTGAAATCTACTTGTAACACTTAGAGCAAATGCAACATCAGGCCGTGTACATAGCATGGCATACATGATAGATCTTATGGCAGAGGGATACGGTACTCTATCCATGAGTGCCCTCTCATCAGGAGTCTTAGGAGACTGCTCCTTTGAGAGACTAATTCCATGTCTCATCGGTATGAGACCTCTTTTGGAATTTTTCATGCCAAACCTTTTGACTATGGTATCTATGCAACTCATTCCAAGCATCCACTTTGATCTATCTCTATAGATCTGTATTCCCAATAAGTAGGATGCTTCTCCCAAATCCTTCACGGAGAAGTTTTTCGACAGCCAGATTTTTACTGATGACATCATAGATACATCATTCCCAATAAGTAGTATGTCATCTACGTAAAGAACTAAGAAGGTGACTGCGCTCCCACTGGTCTTCTTGTACACACAAGGCTCATCTTCATTCTTAATGAAGTTATAAGACTTGACAGCCTCGTCAAATCTTATGTTCCAGCTCTGAGAAGCTTGCTTCAGTCCATAAATGGACCTTTGAAGCTTGCACACTTTATTTGGAGATTCTTTGGATGTGAAACCTTCTGGTTGTATCATATACACCTCTTCCTCAAGGTTACCGTTGAGGAAGGCAGTCGTCACATCCATCTGCCAGATCTCGTAATCAAAATGTGCAGCAATGGCGAGTAGAACTCTGATCAACTTTATCATGGTAACTGGTGAGAAAGTCTCGTCATAGTCAATTCCTTGCCTTTGACGATATCCCTTTGCCACCAACCTTGCCTTATAAGTATCGATCTGTCCATCAGCACCAATCTTTCTCTTAAATATCCACTTGCATCCTATGGCTACAATACCATCGGACAAGTCCTCCAAGTTCCAAACTTGGTTGTTGTACATGGACTGGATTTCTGAGTTCATGGCTTCTTGCCATTTCCCGGCTTCTGGGTCTTCTATGGCTTCCTCGTAGGTTTTAGGATCATCATCCTCATTATATTCTACCTTAGACTCACCTTCAACGATATGTCCTACATATTATTCGAGTATTCTAGGTAATCTACCAGATCTACGAGGCTCATCTGTGTGTACCTGAACAGATTCAGGAACTAACATCTAATCTGATGATAATGCAGCTGTTTGGGGATCTGGAACCTCTTCCATTACTATTTTACTCCCACTGTCCTCCTAGAGAAGGTATTCTTATTCCAGGAAGACAGCTTTCCTAGCGACAAACACCTTTTGTTCACCAGGATGGTAAAAATAGTATCCAAAGGATTCCTTTGGATATTCCACAAACCTACATTTATCAGTTCGTGATTCCAGCTTGTCTGGATCATGCCTCTTTACATGAGCAGGACAACCCCAGACTTTAACATGTTTAAATTATAGTTTCTTGCCTTTCCATATCTCATATGGAGTAGAGGCCACAGACTTGATGGGTACTCTGTTCAATAGGTATGCTGCTGATTCTAGAGCATACCCCTAGAAGGACACTGGTAATCTCGAAAAAACTCATCATGGATCGCACCATGTCCAACAAGGTATGATTTCTCTTCTCTGATACACCATTCATAGTGTATATGGAGGGGTCCGCTGAGAAAAGATACTATTATCCTTTAAGAATTGTGTGAAATTAGTACTCAAGTATTCTCCTCCACGATCTGATCGAAGAGTTTAAATACTCTTTCCTAATTGTTTCTCTACCTCATTCTTGAACTCCCTGAACTTCTCAAATGCTTCCGACTTGTACTTCATTAAGTACACATAGCCGAATCTTGAAAAGTCATCGGTGAACGTGATGAAGTATGAAAAGCCACCTTTGGCTTGAGTAGACATGGGACCACACATCTGAATGTATTAGTTCCAAAATGTCCTTGGCACGTTCTCCATGTCCAGTAAATAGAGATTTTGCCATCTTTCCCATAAGACAGGATTCACATGTCGCAAACGATTCATAATCGAATGCATTTAAATAACTATGCTTGTGCAACCTTTACAACCTGCTTTCACCAATATGCCCAAGTCTACAATGCCACATGTAGGCTTGGTTCATACAATTCTTGCTCTTCTTAAAAGCATTATCAATGTGAAGATTGTAATAAGAAACATCTAAGAGATATAGACCGTTGACTAAAGATGCTGAAGCTATTGATTTATTACCATAATAAATCGAACAACTTCTATTCTCAATATACAACCTATATCCTATCTTGTCCAAACAAGGTACTGATATGATGTTCTTTATTATGCTAGGAACATAATAACGATCTTCTAATGATAAGACGTCTCCCGATGGAAGCTTGAGGTTTGCTCTCCCAACAACAACTGCCGCAACTTTTGCGCCGTTTCCTAGCCTCAATTCCACCTCGCCTTTTCTCAGCTTACGCTTACTTGTCAGCATCTGCACATCATGGCAGATATGAGAAGCACATCTGGTATCTAATACCCAAGATGTGGAATCTCTAACTAACAAGTTGATATCTATCATATAGATATCTAAAGCTTCATTTTTCCTTGATCTTTATCGTTGAGGAAATCCTTGCAGTTCCTCTTCTAGTGACCCTGCTGCTTACAGAAAAAACAGTCACCTTTTACTACTCTGTTGTCTTTGTCCTTCGATCTTTTATCGTTAGCTATCATCTCTACGTCAAGGGCATAGTCAATATACTCAGATCTAAAGACATTCTTCAGGTTTTTGAACCGATCCGAGTAGTTCAGGCTAGTCAAACATTTGGCATTAAGTATGCCACGGAGTGGGTTATTCGACGACATAATTCTATACAGGAGATGAATAAAATTTATTCAGCAAATGTTCAATTATTAACTTTTAAAACAAGACATGGTCTTTTAATCAAGTTTTAACTCCCACTAATTTTCGACAGACTGTATAACCCTCAGTTATACAGAACGAGAGACACCGACAGTCTTCTAGTGGGGATCAGAATCTCAATGACTTGTAGTACAACCTTGTGGATAGCACAACAAACTGTAATATAATCAAAGAGCACCCATCTCATGGGACTTGCAACTCTTTGCAATATCTGATCATAGCTTCGGTCCCCAGAGATTTAATGGCCTTGTGAATAGCACAACAAACCACTAATTCCGGTCTAAGCTAACCATCGTTACACGACGAGCATAGATTTGTATGCAGCCCTTGTGGATAGCATAACAAAGCTAACATAGTTCCTCTACCCCGATCATATAGGCATCTAATGTCATAGCCACAGTCTCTCCTCACAATTAAACAGACCTTGTGGTAGCACAACAAAGCTGCCTAAAGTGATTCAAATCCTATGACTATAACGATGGTGGACCATGCGGTAAGTTCTTAACTAATCGCATACGGCTTAGAGTTTAGACGAGTGTATTTAGATAACTTTTATCTTGGTCTCTCATAGGTGATAGTATATAAACATATCGTATATATTTACTAAATACTATATCTGCTTTCATTCACAATCAAACATAAAACAATGCATCTCATACATGTCAAGTGTGGTCATAGATAGTATAATGGGTTTGACTGGAGCCATCAATCAAACGCACACACAATTCTTATATAACATTTACATTAGAGAATCAGCAAACACACAGGCAAAGGATCTGCATCACATCGCCTTCCTGGTTGCAGCTATGGATCGTCCTCGCTCCTTCCTCGGTTTCCTCGATCATATTACAATAAATTCATAATTTACATGTAAATAGAAGAAGGCCTTATGGCGAGTACAAGAGAGAGGGAGGTAGAAGTACATCGGAGTATAAGAGAGAGAGAGGTGCGCAGACCTCTATTTATTAACAATTAATAAATATCCATAATTCAAATATCCACGATTCACATACATCATTCATCACATGAATAATTAAATAAGTGCATATCCATGGCCACAGTGTGTTTTAAACTTTCCACACATGATAAGCGCATCACATGGCTAAAACAAAAGAGTTTTTCAAAATATATAATTTTTAGCTTTCAAAAACTAGGTTCCAATCAAAATTGGCATTTGAATTTCATAAACTCTTTAAATAAGATAAGCATGCAATTAAATCAAATTTAAAAACATCAAAACACACATCACATGTGCACACACTCCAAATTAATAATTCCATATTATTCCATGCAAATTAGAACACTTCTAATAATTAAACAATTTAACAATTAGATTGAATCAAATTAATAATCTAACAATTTAAATATTAAAATTATTTACTAATCTAAATTTTAGAGCAATAGAATAAAATTAATCATTAATTTAACACTTAAATTAATAATCAACTTTAATAAGTTATTAACAATTAATCTAACTCTTAGACTAATTAATTAATTAATGTTAATGACTAATTTAACTTTTAAACTAGTAATTAACACAATTTAATTATTAAATACTAATATAACTCTTAGACTAGTTTATTAATGTTAATTACTAATTTAACTCTTAAACTAATAATTAACATGAATTAATTAATAACTTTTAATTAAACCAATTAGATTAGTTAGTGAAAATTAATTGTCAAGTTAACACTTAAATTAACAATTAATTCAATATTAAATAATAGACACTAATTTAACTCTTAAATTAGTTAATTAAAATTAATTATTAATTTAACACTTAAATTAATAACTAACTTTAATATATTAACAACAATTTGTTAAAGAATGATTCTAAAATCATTAATCAACCCAATTCAATAATATTAGATAAAAGAAATTTAATTTTCAAAACATTTTGAAATTTAAAATTTAAAATCTAATCATTTATGAATTGGTCAAAGGGGTTTAATTAGAACAAGATGTTTAATATAAGGTTATGGTTTAAATGGGGCATATGGGATTTGGGGTTTAAATGGGGCAGAAATAAATTCGGCCGAGCCCTATAACTTGAACCATGGGTCGGCCTGGTTCGAACCAAGTCCGAACCCTGGCTCATGGCTAGGCCCTACCTGGCCTAGCCCAGCCAAACCAACGCCCCGGTCCGGCCCGGTCGGTCAGACCGGCTCGGGACCGGCCAGTCCAGTTTCTACCCCATCCCCAACTCAACGGCTTCACCAACAGAAAACCCTAGCTTCTGCAATAGTTGTAGACGGGCGTGGAGGCGGGTGGTGCCTGGCAGAGCCGCCGTCGGCCGGCCCGCGGTGCCGGCGAGGGCCCCAAATAGCTGTTGTTCGAGCTCCTCTTCCTCCTTTAAAATTGTTTTTCTGGTTTATTCAAACCGTGGGAAGAAGGAGAACTAGGGCTCGATTTTGCAGTCCTCCAAGGCCTCTCTGGCATCACCTCTGATGCACGGTGGACAATGGTGACTATCTCTAGAGGATCCGGGGTCTCAATCCTCCAACCCAACGCTTGGGAAGCCCAGATGAAGCCGCCGAAAACTCCCCATTCTTCATCGTATGAAGAAGTCCGAAAATCCCCAAAAAAAATTTAATTTTACACAAAGATGGACGATCTAATCGTAGCAGTCATCTAATGATTATTATCCTTGCGAAAAATTAAAATCGATGCATGGAATAATTCATAGAAAATTAATTTGGAGACCAAAACGAGAAGAGAAACAGTGGAACCCAGCTCTGATACCACTGTTGGGTTCTGGGGTTTCTCCTGATCTCCCGTGCAGCGGAAATAAAGTAAAAAATGGAGATCCATTCCCGTTTCGAAAAAAACTAAAATCTCGATAATCGGATTATCGAATTCTTACCGTGTGCGGATTCGAATCCGCAACCGTTCGGTTTCGTCGGTGCAACACCGTAAGCCGCGCAAGCGCCCGGCCTCTAGCGGAGTCCATGCGATCCTCCTCGTGACGGATATCCTCACGTTCCTCGTTCTTCGCAGCCCACGAAGTCTCCTCCATTCGCCGCAACGATCGCCGCAACGCGCGGACAATTTTCCATCGGACGGGAGTCGAAGAAGCGGCGGAGCAAATCCGAGAATCCCGATTCTTCTGGGGCACCAGAGAGAGAGAGGAACAGAGGAGGGGGTGGCTAGAGTTAGCAGCAGCTTGGCCTGCTCAGCCCGTTTGCTACATTTTATATTAACCACACGATTTTTCATAAAAACCCCTGGTTTATATAAAACTCACTTATTTATCCATCGCCTTGAGAATCATTTGCGTGTGACCGTCTAGGCCCAATAACCAATCCGGTTAATAGCCTAATAAGCCCAGTGACTCTTCACTGGCTTTATTAATCAATTAATAACTCTTTATTAATTAATTAATCAATCGAATTGATGTCGCACATCGAATTCGATCGGGTCTCCGATCACGTTGGGTGCCAAGCAACACCACGTGAACCCGGAAGGTATCGAGGTTAAGCAACCCACTCTTGGAACCTTTCCACCGACAGTTACCGCGTGGATATAATCCTTCATTCATACAATGCTCTCGAGTCAACTCAGGGTATGACGTGCTGTCAAACCCTAACCGGTCGACTCACTTGGATCAGATGTTGTCGTATAATATCGGAAAACTCCTTTCCCGATATTATCGTCCGCCCTGGCCAGGGACTTCTGCGCATCCTACCTAGAGCATTCTCTCTCTTCGTACCGAGAGTGAATGATTCCTTATTGACACTCAATTCCCTTCGACGGTATTCCGCTGTATCTGATCCTTGGCTGTTTAGAATCCCGTGGTTAGAGATTCATAAACCAAGGTCAAAGCACAAAAGTCCACTAACAAGGTGTCCTTGGTGTCTCAAGTCCGAGGACTATCCACGCAACTGCGATAATAGAATCAAGCTGGTTGACAGTGAGGTACAGTACCATCCAACAATTTAGTCGAATCAGTTCAATGAACTCATTCTCCAATGAGCACCTATAGATTCGCCTTAGTGTCTCCACACAAGTGACTATGAGATCAGTCACCCTCATTGAATGAGCAGGAGTAATCTGTACTAGTCTAACCGGATATCCGATGTCCTTCTCGGATATCCTCCGACTAGGAACAATTACACACAATGAATATTATGCCATTATATTAATAAATGAACGAGATTACAAAGTCATATTGGCTTGTAGGCCACCTAAGACTAACAGAACAAACCTGTAATACTAATAGAATGGATTGTCGGCCAGGTAGAGGAGTCGGTTTGATGTTCAAAGAATGAGCAGCAGCAAGGATTGGTATGCTCGTTACTTTAATGATTCGTTCCTTATAAGGAAACTTGAGGCATTGATAGTTTGTAGAGGGTATGGCCTCAAGGGATTTGATGTAGGGATGGCCAAGGATGTCTTTTAAAGAGAGGTCGATATCCAAGATGTGGAACTCGACCTCGGCATGACAGACGGGACCTAACTCTACCTTCAAGTAAACCATTCATAGAGGAGAACGGGTAGAGTTGTCGTAGGCGGTAACAGAGATTGGGGAAGGTAGCCACTATTCTTTGGGTATACCACAAAATTCTAAGGTCTTCGGTGATAACACATTAATAAAGGCCCCTGTGTCAACCAGACATGCATCCACAGCCTTTTTACAAATGTTAATTGTAATGCTTAGTGCCATGTTCCTGGCTACTGGTGGTGCTAGTTCAGATGTGTGGAATGTTATAGAGGGTTGATCCCCCTATGGAACTAGTAGTGCAGTTATCTTCTCTACTAGTACATCTTCACTGACCATCACTCTTTGCAGATACTTCATCAGTGCCTCTTAATGGATCTTGGATCTTTTGATCAGTTCTAGTATGGAAATAAGTGCCAGTATTCTGTCCAGCTACTTCAGTAGGTCATACTGAGTGCTAGGTGCACTCTCTTCATTCTGAATTTCGTCTGACGGCTGTGATGGGCCTTCTCTTACTGTGGACTGAGGGAAGACCGTATTAAAGATTCTCCCGCTCTGGAGCGTGTGCTGTTCAATATTGGAAGGTCCAGGTGAGATCTTAAGTACTGTCGTATTGATGAGGGGTTTAGAAGGGGTAATGGATTCGTAAATGGGTGATGGTGGGGGATTGTTTGGTGAAGGTGCTGGAACGCGGATAAGTGGTTTAGAGGGTTGTATGGTATTGGGGTGAATGGTTGGTGCAGGTGATGTGGGAAATGGTATGCGTAACAATGGTTTAGAAGGCATGAGGGGTTCTTGGTTAGGTTGCGGAGGGTTATTCGATGGAGGCATGGTGGCGGAGGGTGTAATGGGTTTAAAGAATGTAGGTGGTGGAGTGGGTGTAACAGGTTCAAGGGTTTGGGATTGCGGTTTGGGTCTATGGTAGGCAGGTGTTGGTATAGGAATGATGGTTATGATTTCTGGTTTGGGTATGCGGAGAATGCGGCGAGGCGGTTACTCTGCGGTACTCGGGATGTGGCCTGTTGAGTAGACAGAGGAGGATTACTCTTCCTTCCATTGTTGCCCCCTATTAGCCTCAGATTGGCTATTAGTAAGAATTGGGGCGACCTAGTTTTGATGCTCTAGCATCGGGTTCTGCACTATACCCATGTTTAGTGATGTTGCTGCCTGTACTGGTGCTCTTTACATCTGTTGTTGTTGATGCTATTATTGTTGTTGCTGCTGCGGCTGTGGTCTCCTCGCCTTCAGAGTGGCTATGTATTTTCTCATCTCCTCCCAATCAATACCCCCTTGATCATTGAAATCATGGATGTAGTCCCTGAATTGGAAACATGCATCCACTGTGTACCCAAGTTGTCTATGAAAGACACAGTATCTGGAGACATTAACATTTTGGGGCCAAACGGTTTTCTCCTTAGGCAATACTAGAGCATTGGCTGCCATAAGGGCGTTGAAGATGTCTGATAGAGACTCCGGGAGTGGAGGATAAGATGCCCTCTTTGGGCATGGAGGTTTTCTTTGTTGGTTGTAATCACCCAGGGGGGGTACATTGTGGTATGCTGGCTACTGATGCTGCTGGTTGAACGTCTGTTGATACTGCTGCTAAGGCTGATTGTAGGCTGGCTGGTATGATTGCTGAGGCGGCCTAAAGCCCTACTGATTTGGCGGTCTTTGCCCTATATACTGTAGCTGTGGTTGTTGATTTCTCATGAACTGTCGTTGGTTATTGTTCATGGTGCTAATTTGTTCATGGGAGAGTGTGCCCTCAATAGTGGGACCCATGTTAGGAGAATTTGACATTGCAGGCTTCCGAGGTGGAGGTCTGCTGGGTCTATGAGGGTCAAAGATGCTGGAGAAGGTTGAATCTTATAAAGCGCTCTAGCAATAACGCGCCCTCTCATATAATTTTGTCATGCTAGCTAAGTTGTTTAACGTGAGGACTAGCTTGTACTGGGGGGTTGCATTGGCAATCATCATCTTCACTTGTTCTGACTCAGACATGTGATCTTTTATCTTCTCTGCCATACCTTTCTATCTATCAGCAAAGGTGATGAAATCTTCATCAGGCTTCATCTTTTCAGCTACTAAATCAGTTATTGATAGGGACGGTGCGATTCTATTATGGTATCGCTGGATAAATTTTCTTGACATAATTTTATAATCCTCTACATCAGACAAATCCAAAGAGAAAAACCACTTGAGGGTTGGCCCCTCCAATTATTTCCTAAACAAGAATGCCAACGACCTTTTGTCATCTTGCTAGAATGAAGACTCGTACATAAACTCCTTCAAGTGAGTGAAGGGGTTACCAGAACCATTGTACTTTCTACACACTGGCATTTTAGAAGGCGACAGATGAAATACTGGCAGACTGGGGAGAGTGATTTCAGGTACAGCCTTGACTCCCATCATCTTCTTAAAACTGTTGAATTGCTCATCCATCCAGTCCATCTTTGTGAGTAGAGCTTGAGTCACTGGATCGATCTGGGGAGGAGGAGGTGATGGAGCATGATAGGCTTGCCTCTTGGAGTAACTGGGGCAAGGGGGGTAGTACGGTTGAGGTCCGACAGTGCTTCCGCCATACCCGAAGGCATTTTGGTGAGTTGGCATATGATGTGTAGCCGGGTATCTCGAGGAAGATTGTTGTGGCCCAGATGGCCGAGGAGTAGAAATATAAAGACCATCCATGGCTCAATGAATAGAGGGGATATGGTGAGGGGGAGGAACTTGACGAACTACAGGGGGAACCAGGGGATCTGGTTCGGCAGAATGCAAGGGCGTCTTCCCCTTGAGAATGGACTGGATAGACTCAAGTTGTTGAGGATTCATGTGGGTACCCAGAGCTCCCAAGACAGTAACTAGATTAGGAGGGTTGGTAGATGAAGGCTCAGCTTGATCTTGAGCCTCCTTATAAGTGGGATTGGAGATTATGTGCACATTCGGATGATTGGTACCAGGATCATACTGGTCATGAGTAAATTGGGCCTAATAAGGGACGTAAGTGTATCCCTTCTACTCAGTGTGGAATAAGTTGGAGTCGTGGGGGGCATTAGCATCTCCCCCATTCTCAGAATGATAATCATAATTGCGAGGGGCATTAACATCTCCCTCGTATTCAAACACATCTTCCTGATCAATGGCAACCATGCCGATGGTTCTACCTGATCGGAGCATCATGATTTTAAATATTGACAGAGATTCAAACAAGTTGTGCAAAGGATTAGCAAACAAGTAGATGGTTACGTTATCTTAGGATTCCTTGTTGAATTATTTAGATTTTTAAACACAAACTCACTCAATGGGGTAGCATCGTAGTTTCAGTTCAATTTTTCCACCGTTATAGTCTATGGTTCTCTCACAACGTTATGAATAACTAACCAGGACTTCAATTGGTACAACCAACCCAACCACTCTAGTCTGACCGAGGGACCGACCTAGTCAGAGAGAGGTGAAGATGCTAAGAAAGGTGTTCCTAAGAGGGGGGTGGGGGGGGGGGGGGTGGGGAGGGGGTGGTGAGCCCCAATGCAGATGATCTACGGCCTGGATGGCCTCTAATGTAGTATAGGATAGATATAGGTAACAAAGAAACCAAAGATCTGAGGATTGATGAGCAAAAGAAGGAATTGTTTGAATCGCATCGCTATTCACCGACGCTATTCAAGACAGAAGCTTCTTCTGTTAACAGAACCCCAGGCAACAACGCCAACAAGAATATGAGGCTGAATGGCGTCTTGGAACAGCGACGCGGTTTGAAATGCGTCTCTCTGTCTAGACGTTATTCAGAGCCTGAAAACTGTAAACAAAGAACAATTCCGAGGAGAATTCCCTCCCAAATTATCAAGATAAACAGAAACCTAACTGATCATGCAAACCCAAGTTAGAAAGATTTATTATCATGCAAACAAACATAAACTCAATCAACCACACACTTCCTATCACATTCAAAACTTCCAATCAATCACGGGAGGGCAAGCTCTTGCCGCAAAGGGGTGTGCACGTAGTTTACATAGGGATAAAAATAACTAAAATCACCAATTGGTGAAAGGAGTGCCCAAGGGACACAAGTAGTGCATCATGGGTGCCTGATGATACAAAGCAAGAACGAATACTAAAAGACGGCAAGACCAAGTCCTACTGTGATCGCCAAAAAGCTGTGAAAGCTCAAATCGTGTGCGTGATTTTCATGAATTTCATGTTGTTTATATGAATAGTAAAACAATTAAAACTAAAGAAAACATGATCGCTAGAAACTATTAAGTTTCAAAAGAAAAGTGATCGCCTTACCTTTCAAATTTTGGAGAGTAAAGTTTTTGATTCCCTCTCTTTGTCCGGCCAAAGAAAAGGAGCCTTCTTCGTTCTTTCTTCTTGCTTTTTGATTTCTCGATTGTTATGACTTTGAATCTTCTTTTCTCCTTCTTTCTTCTTGATTGTACCTTGCAAAAAAGGATTAAAATAAACATGAAAGAATCTAATTAGAACTAAAGTAGAGTAGTATCTATTCTAATAAGAAGTCTAACCATGCAACTAAACTAATCTACTCACTTGATCATTGTTCTTTAAACTCCTAATATGAGTGTGGGCGTGGAAAAAAATATGATGTGTATGTGTGAACATGGAGTGATTATGAATTATGAAAGACTATTATTGATTTATGAAATAACTAGAAATGAACTAGAGAAAGAAGTTGGTTGGTTGGCTCCTCCATAGTCTTAATCTTCAAAAGCTTCAAAGGATAAAGAGGATGAGGAAGAAGAAGTTTTGGAAGAAGCCTCTCTTGTTGTCCACGCTTTTCACCTTTAGAGCCTCCAAACACCTTATCTTTAGCTTCAAAATCATCAATTGCCAACCTTTTTTAAAGGTCCAAAGGGTGTTGTATATATAGAGTCTTCAATTAGGGTTATTTGGCCTTCAAAAGGACTCTCTCCTGCAGTTAGACTTACCTTGGATGAACATGGAGGAGTTAGCAACCTTCCCAACTTTGGAAACAAGATTATCTCGGCCAAATCATGCTTATCAGGAAACTCACAAATTGCGTCACCCAGTCGGGACACCATTTGGCTAATTAAAGCGACCAAAATAGAAATAAAATCCGAAAAGGAAACCGAAATATATTAGGAAACCTAAACGGCATCTCCCTAGGGCGACATGCTTTAGATAATTAGGAAATTAATTCGAATTAGAAATCGAAAACCCAGACGGATTAGGACTTAAATGGCGTCTCCCTTAGTCGACGCTATTCAGTTAAATCTATCTAAATTTAAAAATTTATTTCGGAACTGATTTCGGCTAGGAATCTAAATGGCGTATACGGGTGACGCTAATCAACAAAATTCTCGAAAAATCAATTAAAAATTAATTAAGGATTAAATATCATACCATTTTGGGGCATTATAATTGTGACATGAAATTTACTCAATATAAAGTCAAAATTAGCGTGTCTACACCCGGCGACCAGGGGTGCCGGCGACGGCGCCGATGGCCCCTGGTTGGCCAGCGGTCTCTGCCTCCTCCCATCCTGTATGCTTGATTGAGCCCCCCCCCCCCCCCCCCTTCCCCCACTCCCTCTAACCCAATGAAGGAAGAAGAGGGTCGGCCAGCCACCCCGTCCGGTGCCGGCAGCCGCCCCTTGAGGATCTAGGGCGCCGACGAGCCGGTGCCGAAAATGAGATATTCAAAATACCGTTCTTCATCTCACGAATAACACCAATTGCACACAAAAAAAAATTATTTTTTTGTCAGAAATAATATCTAATTAATCGTGTTCATCTCATGAACATTGTTCTAACCATTAAAATCAAATAACAGCATGGAATAATATAAAGAACAATCGATTTGGAGATCGAAACGGCAAAGAACATAGTGGAACCTAGCTCTGATACCACTGTTGGGTTCGCTGTGTCGGATCCGAGAAAGAAACGTAGCAGATATAAGAGTTGGATCCGCAACGTATCGGGTATTAAAATTAAAATGAGAAAAAATAGATTTTCACCTTACGCAGATTCGAATCCGTGTTCATCGGGTTCCGTCTGTACGATGTCGCACGCTGCGCAGGTGCCCGACCTCTAGCGATATCTACGCGATCTTCCTCTTGATGGATCGTCCTCGCTTCCTCACTCGATGCAGCGCCTGCAGATCCCGTCTGGCTGCGCGTAATCCTCCACGACATGCGGATTTAGAAGTCCTGTCGGACGGGAAGCAGAGCAAGCAGGAGTCGGAGCTGAGCTACTAGGGGGGTTGGGCTCTAAAGGGGAGGCACCCAGGAGAGAGAGGGGGCCACGGCTAGGTCAGAGTTACTGGCCTCTGACCTAGCAGCGGTTCTTTTATAATAAGTGGTTTTGCAATTTTTCAGAAAAACCTACACTTATCATAAAATCCGTAAATAAATCCATCAACTTGAAAACCTTTTGCATGTGACCTTCTAGGCCCAAATATCAGCCCATTTAATGATCCATTTGTAAGGAATTGAAGAATACGGAGCAGAAATAATAAATGATTCTATGTATCAGGTTGCTGGGATCGAAAAACGGACAATTTAAATAAATCTGGAAGAACCATTCATCACTTTTGCGGGGTTTCTAATCTCCCCTGGATTGAACCGATCTGCTAATCGCGCAGGCGCACGATCGCCAGAGGTATCCACACGAGCTCCCAACGCAGACGCGTTTCGCTCCTCGACTTGAAGACGGCGACTCGATCTCAGAACCTCCACCACGCAGTTGAAGAGGAGGAGAGAAAGAGAGTTGCCGTGTGCTTCAAAAGGGAGAGAGAGAGATTTTAGGAGAGAGAAAATATCCCACCCTTGTAGTGTGCATCCACCACCCTTAGGCATCCGTTTATATCTCTTATTAGAATAAGAGATAAATCCAAGGTTAATTTTCATAATTATCTAAGAGCTTGGCCTTGGATAATTCTCTAAATATTCCATAATTATCCTATTATTTTTCATAAAAATCCAAATAATATAATATTTAAAATCTCTCACCGTCTTTCGAGAACTCTTATGTGTGTGACCTTATAGGCCCATATATCAGTCTGGTTTTAGGCCCGCTAAACTTAGAACTATTTCTTAAGTTTAGTATTTATTAATTTATTATTTAAACATCATATGTTAAATAATTAATTCAATAAATAAGTGAATTATCATCTAATGATAAATCCACTAGACCTTCTGACCATGAAAGGCACCAAGCACTATCTCATAATCCCAAAAGATATAAGGGATGCCATTCGCTTTGTTGAACCTTTCCGTCTGCAGATACCGCACAGATTTAATGCATCACTCATCTAATGCCCCAACAACGCAAGAGTATGGTTTCTACGTCAAACCCTTAAAGAATTGTTCGGATGGATTCTAGTACTCAGTTAAACTCCTAGAAAGACACCTCTTTTAGTTGACCCTAGCCAGGGATTTCTAAGTACACGTCTACAGGGCATTCTCTCTCTAGTGGTATACTAAGTGTTGTGTTTTCTCGGTTTCTCCGGATCGCTCACGCAGCGGAAAACAAAAATTTTACAGCGATCCGTTTCCCGTTTCGAAGAACTAAAATACGATAATCAGATTATCGAAATTCTCACCGTGTGCGGATTCGAATCCGCAGCCGTTCGGTTCCGTCGGTGTGACACCGCAAGCCGCGCAAGCGCCCGGCCTCTAGCGAAGTCCACGCGATCCTCCCCGCGATGGATATCCTCGAGTTCGTCGTTCTTCGCAGCCCGCGAAGCCTCCGCTGGTCGCCGCAATGATCGCCGCAGTGCGCGGACGATTTCCCGTCGAACGGGATTCGGAGAAGCGGCGGGGCAGATCTGGATCTGCCTGGACTCCAGAGGAAGACAGAAAACGAGGAGGGGCGGCTAGGGTTAGCAGCAGCTTGGCCTGCTCAGCCCGTTCGCTATGTTTTATACTAACCGCGCGGTTTTTCACAAAAACCCCCGGTTTGTATAAAACCCACTTATTTATCCATCGCCTTGAGAATCATTTGCGTGTGACCCTCTAGGCCCAAGTACCAGTCCAGTTAATGGCCCAGTAAGCCCAGTGACTCCTCACTGGCTTTATTAATTAATTAATAACCCTTTATTAATCAATTAATCAATCGAATTGATGTCGCACATCGAATTCGACCGGGCCTCCGATCACGTTGGGTGCCAAGCAACACCGCGTGAACCCGGAAGGTATTTGGGGTTAAGTAACCCACTCTTGGAACCTTTCCGCCGACAGTTACCGCGTGGATATAATCCTTCATTCGTACAATGCTCTCGAGTCAACTCAGGGTATGGCGAGCTGTCAAACCCTAACCGGTCGACTCACTTGGATTGGATGCCGCTGATGAATATCGGAAAACTCCTTTCCCGATATTATCGTCCGCCCTGGCCAGGGAGTTTCGCGCATCCTTCCTAGAGCATTCTCTCTCTAAGTACCGAGAGCGAATGATTCCTTATTGACACACAATTCCCTTCGACGGTATTCCGCTGCACCCAATCCTTGGCGTATTAGAATCCCGTGGCTAGAGATTCGTAGACCAAGGTCAAAGTACAGAAGTCCACCGCCAAGGTGTCCTTGATGTCTCAGGTCCGAGGACCATCCACGCAACTGCGACAATAGAATCAAGCTGGTTGACAGTGAGGTACAATACCATCCAGCGATTCAGTCGGATCAGTTCAGTGAACTCATTCTCCAATGAGCACCTACAGATTCGCCTTAGTGTCTCCACACAAGTGACTTATG
This sequence comes from Zantedeschia hybrid cultivar, assembly GCA_030544215.1. NCBI lineage: Eukaryota > Viridiplantae > Streptophyta > Magnoliopsida > Alismatales > Araceae > Zantedeschia > Zantedeschia hybrid cultivar. Next base: position 21,783,088 of record JARZZO010000009.1, read on the forward strand.
AGACCAGTCACCCTCATCATATGAGCAGGAGTAATCTGTACTAGTCTAACCGGATATCCGATGTCCTTCTCGGATATCCTCCGACTTGGAACGATTAAGAATATGTGTGTTTAAGTGATCAGTCTCATTAGTATGATCTCATCATAATCTGATCACCATAGCACATATTCACGGACTTCATTATGAAACGATAATTAACGCGATTTACACATAATGAATGTTATGCCATTTTATTAATAATGAACGAGATTTACATTGTTAGATTGGCTTGTAGGCCACCTAAACTAACAATCTCCCACTTGGACTAAAGCCAATCACCTTTATACAATAAGCCCATAGACTCTAGGTGACGCTCAAACACAATTTGAGCCAACGGCTTTGTCAGTGGATCTGCTACATTGTCGACAGATGGAACTCTTTCCACTACTACATCTCCTCTGGATATGATCTCTCTGATAAGGTGAAAGCGCCTCAGAATATGCTTCGATTTCTGATGAGACCGTGGCTCTTTCGCTTGCGCAATCGCTCCATTGTTGTCGCACAACAGTGGAACAGGCTCAGAGATGCTGGGAACTACGCCGAGGTCGGTGATGAATTTCTTCAACCACACTGCTTCCTTGGCGGCTTCAGCTGCAGCGATGTACTCAGCTTCAGTCGTCGAATCTGCAGTGGTTACCTGCTTGGAACTCTTCCAGCACACTGCCCCTCCGTTCAATGTAAACACGAATCCAGATGTTGACTTGCTATCATCTGGATCCGATTGGAAACTCGAGTCAGTAAAGCCTCGCAGTTTCAAGTCACCTCCTCCATAGACAAGAAACATATCCTTAGTTCTTCTCAAGTATTTAAGGATGCATTTCACTGCCTTCCAGTGCTCTTCGCCTGGATCAGCCTGAAATCTGCTCGTAACACTTAGAGCAAATGCAACGTCAGGTCGTGTACATAGCATGGCATACATGATAGATCCTATGGCAGAGGCATAGGGTATTCTATCCATGAATGCCCTCTCATCAGGAGTCTTAGGAGACTGTTCTTTTGAGAGATTAATTCCATGTCTCATCGGTATGAAACCTCTCTTGGAATTTTCCATGCCAAACCTTTTGACTATGGTATCTATGTACAAGGATTGGGTCATTCCAAGCATCCTCTTTGATCTATCTCTATAGATCCGTATTCCCAATACGTAGGATGCTTCTCCCAAATCCTTCATGGAGAAGTTTTTCGACAGCCAGACCTTTACTGATGACATCATAGCTACATCATTCCCAATGAGTAGTATGTCATCTACGTAAAGAACTAGAAAAGTGACTGCACTCCCACTGGTCTTCTTGTACACACAAGGCTCATCTTCATTCTTAATGAAGTTATAAGACTTGACAGCCTCGTCAAATCTTATGTTCCAGCTCCGGGAAGCTTGCTTCAGTCCATAAATAGACCTCTGAAGCTTGCACACTTTATCTGGAGATTCTTTGGATGTAAAACCTTCTGGTTGTATCATATACACTTCTTCCTCAAGATTACCATTGAGGAAGGCAGTCTTCACATCCATCTGCCAGATTTCATAATCAAAATGTGCAGCAATGGCGAGCAGAACTCTGATCGACTTTATCATGGCAACTGGTGAGAAAGTCTCGTCATAGTCAATTCCTTGCCTTTGACGATATCCCTTTGCCACCAACCTTGCCTTATAAGTGTCGATCCGTCCATCAGCACCGATCTTTCTTTTAAAGATCCACTTGCAACCGATGGGTACAATACCCTCGGGCAAGTCCTCCAAGTTCCAAACTTGGTTGGTGTACATGGACTGGATTTCTGAGTTCATGGCTTCTCGCCATTTCCCGGCTTCTGGGCCTTCTATGGCCTCTTGGTAGGTTTTAGGATCATCATCCTCATTACATGCTACCTTAGACTCACCTTCAGCAATATGTCCCACATATCGTTCGGGTAGTCTAGGTACTCTACCAGATCTACGAGGCTCATCTGTGTGTACCTGAACAGATTCAGGAACTGATATCTCATCTGATGATAATGCAGCTGTTTGGGGATCTGGAACCTCTTCCAGTACTATTTTACTCCCACTGTTCTCCTGGATAAGGTATTCCTCTTCCAAAAAGACAGCTTTCCTGGCGACAAACACCTTTTGTTCATCAGGATGGTAAAAATAGTATCCAAAGGTTTCCTTTGGATATCCCACAAACCTACATCTATCAGTTCGTGATTCCAACTTGTCTGGATCATGCCTCTTTACATGAGCAGGACAACCCCAGACTTTAACATGTTTAAATTCTGGTTTCCTGCCTTTCCATATCTCATATGGAGTAGAGGCCACAGACTTGCTGGGTACTCTGTTCAGTATGTATGCTGCTGACTCTAGAGCATACCCCCAGAGGGACACTGGTAATCCCGAAAAGCTCATCATGGATCGCACCATGTCCAACAAGGTGCGATTCCTCCTTTCTGATACACCATTCATCTGTGGTGTATATGGAGGGGTTAGTTGAGAAAGGATACCATTATCCTTTAAGAATTGTGTGAAATTAGTACTCAAGTATTCTCCTCCTCGATCTGATCGAAGAGCTTTAATACTCTTTCCTAACTGCTTCTCTACTTCATTCTTGAACTCCTTGAACTTCTCAAACGCTTCCGACTTGTACTTCATTAAGTACACATAGCCGAATCTTGAGAAGTCATCGGTGAACGTGATGAAGTAAGAAAAGCCACCTTTGGCTTGGGTAGACATGGGACCACATACATCCGAATGTATCAGTTCCAGAATGTCCTTGGCACGTTCTCCATGTCCACTAAATGGAGATTTTGCCATCTTTCCCATAAGGCAGGATTCACATGTTGCAAACGATTCATAATCGAATGCTGTTAAGTAACCATGCTTGTGCAACTTTTGCAACCTGCTTTCGCCAATGTGCCCAAGTCTGCAATGCCACATGTAGGCCTGGTTCACACAATTCTTGCTCTTCTTAAGAGCATTATCAATCTGAAGATTGTAATGAGAAACATCTAATAGATATAGACCGTTGACTAAAGATGCCGAAGCTATTGATTTATTACCATAATAAATCGAACAACTTCTATTCTCAATTGTCAACCTATATCCTATCTTGTCCAAACAAGATATTGATATGATGTTCTTTATTATGCTAGGAACATAATAACAATCTTCCAATAGTAAGGTGTCTCCCAATGGAAGCCTGAGGTTTGCTGTCCCAACAGCAATCGCCGCAACTTTTGCGCCGTTTCCTAGCCTCAATTCCACCTCACCTTGTCTCAGTTTGCGCTTACTTGTCAGCAACTGCACATCATGGCAGATATGAGAAGCACATCCGGTATCCAATACCCAAGATGTGGAATCTCTAACTGACAAGTTGATATCTATCATATAGATATCTGAAGCTTCACACAGCTTCACTCTTCCATGAGCTTTATCATCAAGGAAATCCTTGCAGTTCCTCTTCCAGTGACCATACTGCTTATAGTAGAAGCAGTCACCCTTCACTACTCTTTTACCTTTGTCCTTCGATCCATTATCGTTAGCTGTCATCTCTGCTTCAGGGGCATCTAATGCCGATTCAGCAAGAGGATCAGCTCTAGGGACAAAGTTATTGCGTTCAGATCTGAAGACATTCTTCAGGCTTCTGAACCAATCCGAGTAGATCATGTAAGTCAAAATGACATCAAGTATGCCACGGAGTGGGTTATTCGACGACATAGTTCCTACAGGAGATAAGTAAAATCTATTTAGCAGATGTTCAATTATTAAAGTTCAAAACAAGACATGGTCTTTTGTTCAAGTTTAACTCCCACTAATTTTCGACGGACTGTATAACCCTCAGTTATACAGAACGGGAGACGTCGACAGTCTCCTAGTGGGGATCAGAATCTCAATGACTTGCACTACAGCCTTGTGGATAGCACAACAAACTGTAATACAATCAGAGAGCACCCAACTCATGGGACTTGCAACTCCTTGCAATATCTGATCATAGCTTCGGTCCCCAGAGATTTAATGGCCTTGTGGATAGCACAACAAACCAATAATTCTGGTCTAAGCTAACCATCATTACGTGACGAGCATAGATTTGCATGCAGCCCTTGTGGATAGCACAACAAAGCTACATGGTTCCTCTACCCCGATCTATAGGCATCTAATGCCATAGCCACAGTTTCTCCTCCCAATTAAGCAGGCCTTGTGGATAGCACAACAAACCTGCCTAAAGTGATTTGAATCCTATGACTATAACGATGGTGGACCACGCGGTAAGTTCTCAACTACTCGCGTTACGGCTTAGAGTTTATCTGAGGGTATTTAGATAACTTTTATCTTGGTCTCTCCTAGGTGATAGTATAAATATATCGTATATATTTACTAAATACTATAACCTGCTTTGATTCATAATCAAAAGATAAACAATGCATCACATACATGTCATTAGTGTGGTCATGGATAGCACAGTGGGTTTGACTGGAGCCAACAGTCAAACGCACACACATTCTAATCATAACATTTACATTAGATATCCTGCAATTACATAGGCAAGAGATCTCCATCTTTTCGCCTTCCTGGTTGCAGCTGTGGATCGTCCTCGCTCCTTCCTCGGTTGCCTCAATCACATTACATTAATTCTAGAATTAACAAGTAAATTGAAGAAGGCCTTATGGCGAGTACAAGAGAGAGAGGGAGGTAGAAGTACATCGGAGTATGAGAGAGAGAGGTTCGCAGACCTCTATTTATTAACAATTAATAAACATTCATACATCCACGATCCACACAATCCATTCATCACATGAATAATAAATTAAGTGCATATCCATGACCACGGTGTGTTTTAAACATCCACACATGATTCAGCGCATCACATGGCTAAAACAAATGAGTTTTCAAAATAAATAAGTTTTGACTTTCAAAAACTGGGATCCAATCAAAATTGGCATTTTTGAATTTCGAAAACTCATTTAATTAACTTAACATGCAATTAAATCTAAATTTAAAAGCATTAAACACACATCACATGCGCACACACTCCAAATTAATAATTCCAGATTATTCCATGCAAATTAGAACAATTCTAATAATCTAACACTTAGATTAATCCCCATTAATTAATCTAACAATTAGACTATTAAAGATTAATCTAACTCTTAGATCAATCCATCAAAAATAATTAACAATTAGATGTTTTAATAACTAATAATCTAACATTTAGATTAATAATTATTAACCATTAATTTTAACACTTAAAATTAGATAACTACAGTTAATTATTAAATTAACACTTAACTTAATAATTAACCATAATTAGTTAAGAACTAATTGTAATTAAAATGATTCACAATCATTAATTAAAAAAGCCCAATTAAATGAATTTGAACAATGAAATCAAATTTCAAAACAATTTTAAAATTTAAAATCTAGTTCAAATTTTATTTATAATTTTAAATGGGTTCATTGGGGTTTACTTGGGGTTTTAGTAGGAAATAACCGAATGGGCTGAGCCCATTAGGGCACCTGGCTCGAGCCCCTGGCTCGGCCAGGCTCGAGCCCGGTTCTCTCCATCCTGCCCGCCCGGTCCAACCGGGTTAGGCCCCAAAGGGCCCGACAGGTTCGTGAACCGGCCTCCCTGAACCGCCCCCTTCCCCAACCTGAACCCCAACCCGAAACCCTAACTGGGTTAACAGGTGAAGGCCGGCGGCTGGAGGGGCGGCAGGCCGCCGCCGGCAAGCGCCCAGGCCCCGGCCGGCGATGCCCCCGGCGCCGGCGACGTGCCCGGCGCCGGCAGGGCCGCTGGCGGTGCCCACTAAGCTACAGCCCGAGCCTCTAAAAATCCCAAAAAACCTGGTTTTCGCAGCGTTTAAGACCATCTTAAGGCTCGATTTAGCAGCTCTTCGAGGCCACCCTGGTACCGGCAAAATACCGGATGTGCAGTGGTGACTATCACCCAAAGATCCGGAGTCTTGGCCGGCCATCCCAACGCTTGGGAAGCCGATTAAAGCTGCCGTAAACACGTTGTTCTTCGTCTCACGAAGAACACGAAAAAACCCCCAAAATGATCTCGAAAAATTGAAAGAAAATAATCAGATTAACTGTGTTCATCGCATGAACACGGATCCAACAATTATTCGAAGTTACAGCATGGAATAACTCATGGAAAAATTAATTTAGAGATCCGAAACGGGACGAGAAACAGTGGAACCTGGCTCTGATACCACTGTTGTGTTTTCTCGGTTTCTCCGGATCGCTCACGCAGCGGAAAACAAAAATTTTACAGCGATCCGTTTCCCGTTTCGAAGAACTAAAATACGATAATCAGATTATCGAAATTCTCACCGTGTGCGGATTCGAATCCGCAGCCGTTCGGTTCCGTCGGTGTGACACCGCAAGCCGCGCAAGCGCCCGGCCTCTAGCGAAGTCCACGCGATCCTCCCCGCGATGGATATCCTCGAGTTCGTCGTTCTTCGCAGCCCGCGAAGCCTCCGCTGGTCGCCGCAATGATCGCCGCAGTGCGCGGACGATTTCCCGTCGAACGGGATTCGGAGAAGCGGCGGGGCAGATCTGGATCTGCCTGGACTCCAGAGGAAGACAGAAAACGAGGAGGGGCGGCTAGGGTTAGCAGCAGCTTGGCCTGCTCAGCCCGTTCGCTATGTTTTATACTAACCGCGCGGTTTTTCACAAAAACCCCCGGTTTGTATAAAACCCACTTATTTATCCATCGCCTTGAGAATCATTTGCGTGTGACCCTCTAGGCCCAAGTACCAATCCAGTTAATGGCCCAGTAAGCCCAGTGACTCCTCACTGGCTTTATTAATTAATTAATAACCCTTTATTAATCAATTAATCAATCGAATTGATGTCGCACATCGAATTCGACCGGGCCTCCGATCACGTTGGGTGCCAAGCAACACCGCGTGAACCCGGAAGGTATTTGGGGTTAAGTAACCCACTCTTGGAACCTTTCCGCCGACAGTTACCGCGTGGATATAATCCTTCATTCGTACAATGCTCTCGAGTCAACTCAGGGTATGGCGAGCTGTCAAACCCTAACCGGTCGACTCACTTGGATTGGATGCCGCTGATGAATATCGGAAAACTCCTTTCCCGATATTATCGTCCGCCCTGGCCAGGGACTTTCGCGCATCCTTCCTAGAGCATTCTCTCTCTAAGTACCGAGAGCGAATGATTCCTTATTGACACACAATTCCCTTCGACGGTATTCCGCTGCACCCAATCCTTGGCGTATTAGAATCCCGTGGCTAGAGATTCGTAGACCAAGGTCAAAGTACAGAAGTCCACCGCCAAGGTGTCCTTGATGTCTCAGGTCCGAGGACCATCCACGCAACTGCGACAATAGAATCAAGCTGGTTGACAGTGAGGTACAATACCATCCAGCGATTCAGTCGGATCAGTTCAGTGAACTCATTCTCCAATGAGCACCTACAGATTCGCCTTAGTGTCTCCACACAAGTGACTTATGAGACCAGTCACCCTCATCATATGAGCAGGAGTAATCTGTACTAGTCTAACCGGATATCCGATGTCCTTCTCGGATATCCTCCGACTTGGAACGATTAAGAATATGTGTGTTTAAGTGATCAGTCTCATTAGTATGATCTCATCATAATCTGATCACCATAGCACATATTCACGGACTTCATTATGAAACGATAATTAACGCGATTTACACATAATGAATGTTATGCCATTTTATTAATAATGAACGAGATTTACATTGTTAGATTGGCTTGTAGGCCACCTAAACTAACACTAAGAGTGACTGATCCCTTGTTGTTCACTTAATTTCCTTCGCAAGCTTTCTACTGTGTCTGAAAGACTGACTATTATCAACTTAATGGTTAAAGTCCATAAACTAGAAAATCAAGACACAACAGTCTACAAGCAAGGTATCTTTGGTGACTCAGGTCAAAGAACCAACTACACTACTGCAACGATTGAATACCTCCTAGTTGACTATTAGGTATAATGACCATCCAAGTATTCTTATTCAGATCTGTTCAGTGAACTCATTCTCTAATGAGCACCCACAAGTTTGTCTTAATGTCACCACACAAGTGAATGTGAGATCATTCACCCTTATCGCATGAGCAGAAATAACTTGTGTCTTTCTTATCGGAACCTTTTAAGACACATGTTTATAGAATATTGATCTTACTATCATGATCTCATCATGATTCAATATCCTTTACATAAGTCTATCGACATTCATTACGATATTTAAATTCGCGAGAACTATGCAATGAAATGATTGCCTTTATTAATATTTTGGCATTAAGGCCACCCAATTCTATCATTCTCCCACTTGGACTAAAGCCAATCACCCATATGTTGAAGTCCCATTAACTTAAGGTGACGTTCTAAATCGTTTTGTAACAATGGCTTAGTCAGGAGATTTGCTAAACGGATGAGACTTTCTCAACCACTATATCTCCTCGAGCGATAATCTCACGGATCAGGTGAAAACGTCTCAGAATGTGCTTAGACTTCTGATGTGACCTTGGTTCCTTTGATTGAGCAATTGCCCCATTCTTGTCACATAATAACGGGACATAATCTGAAATGCTTGGGACTACTCCAAGAGTAGAGATGAACTTCTTCATCCAAACCGCCTCCTTAGCTGCTTCAGTTGCAACAATGTATTCTGCTTCAGTCGTCAAATCTGCAATTGTTTCTTGTTTGAAACTTTTCTAACTCACTGCACCATCATTTAGCATGAACACAAATCCAGACATAGATTTGTTGTCATCTATATCCGATTGGAAGCTCGAGTCAATAAATCCTCGAAGTTCCAAGTCATCTCCTCTATAGACGAGAAATAGATGCTTTGTCCTTCTCAAGTATCTAAGGATACATTTCACCGCCTTCTAGTCTTCCTCACCTGGATTAGCCTGATATCTACTAGTGACACTTAGTGGATGTGCCACACCAGGCCTAGTACATAGTATTACATATATGATAGATCCTATTGGCGAAGCATAAGGAACTCTATCCATGTATGCTTTCTCTTCAGGTATCTTGGGAGACATTCTTTTGAAGAAATAAATTCCATGTCTCATTGGAATGAGACCTCTCTTGAAATTTTTCATGCCAAACCTTCTGACTATGGTGTCGATATACATGGTGAGATAATTCGAGCATCCTCTTGGATCTATCTCTATAGATCCTTATTCTCATAATATAGGATGCCTCTCCCAAATCCTTCATGGAGAAGTTATTGGATAACCATATCTTTACTGATGACAACATTCCCACATCATTCCCAATTAGTAGAATGTCATCAACGTAAATACTAGAAAGGTAACCGCATTCCTACTGGTCTTTTTATATACACAACGTTCATCTTCATTCTTAATGAAGTTATAAGATTGATTGCTTTATCAAATCTTAAATTCTAAGTTCGGGATGCCTGCTTTAATCCATAAATAGATCTTTGCAGCCTGCATGCTTTATTTAGATGCTCTTTGGAAGTGAATCCTTCAGGTTGTATCATATACACTTCTTCCTGAAGGTTCCTATTAAGGACTGTTTTCACATCCATTTGCCATATTTCATAATCATAGAATGCAATAATGGCAAAAAGTATTATGATTGACTTACTCATGGCAATTGGGGAAAAAGTTTCATCATAGTCAATTATTTGTCTTTGACGATACCCTTTCGCTACCAGTCTTGCCTTGAATGTTTCAATCTATCCATCTACTCCGATCTTTTTTTTAAAGATCTATTTATTGCCAATAGGTACTATACCTTCTCGCAGATTAACCAAGTTCCAAACTTGGGTAGCATACATAGATTGAATTTATGAATTCATTGCCTCTTGCCATTTTTCTGTTTCTTGATTATTCATGGCCTCTTGGTAGGTTTGAGGATCATCGTCCTCATTTAAGTGCACTATTGGTTTGCCGTCATCGATATGTCCAACATATCTTTCAGACCACTCTACCAGATCTGCGAATTTCTTATCTATTGTTCTAAACAGGTTTTTGAGTCAATGGCTCATCAGATGAGCCAGTATGGATTTGTGAGTCTGAAATTTCTTTTAGTTCTATCTTGCTCTCACTGTCTTCTTTTAAAAGATATTCTTTCTCTAAGAAGACAGCTCTTTTTGCGACAAACATCCTTTGATCGCTTGACTGATAGAATTAATATTCAAAAGTCTTTTTTGGATATCCTACAAACTTGCATTTTTCTATCATGGAATCCAGTTTATCTAGATCATGTCTCTTGACATGTGCAGGACAACTCCAGACTCTAACATGCTTAAAGTTTGGTTTCTTTCCGTTCCATATCTCATATGGAGTGAAAGATACTGACTGACTGGGAGCCTTGTTCAACAGATATGCAGCAGACAGTAGTGCATATCCTTATAAAGAAATTGGAAGTTTAGCATAACTCATCATTAATCATACCATATCTAATAGAGTACGATTTCTTCTTTCCGATACACCATTTAACTGTGGTGTATAGGGAGGAGTCCATTGAGATAGAATACCATTATTCTTTAGATATTGCGTGAATTATGTACTTAAGTATTCACTCCCTCGATCAGATCAAAGAATCTTGATACTCTTGCTAGTTTGTTTCTCAACTTCATTTTTAAATTCTTTAAATTTCTCAAAGACTTTTGATTTATATTTTACCAAATATACATAGCTATATCTTGAGAAATCATCTATGAACGAAACGAAGTATGTGTAACCTCTCATAGCATGAATGGACATTGGACCATATATATCACTATGTATTACTTCCAATAAGTATTTAGCCTTTTCCCCATATCTAGAAAATGGAGTTTTAGTCATTTTTTCCATGAGACAAGCTTTACACGTTGCAAATGATTCATAATCAAATGGATCAAGGTATCCATTCTTTTGCAACTTTATAATCATGTTCTCATTTATATGACCGAGCCTACAATGCCATAGATATACTTTATTCACATCTTTATCTACTTGTTCAAGAGACTTATTTACTAGACATACATTATATGCAATATCAAGTAAATACAAAACATTAAATAAATATTCAGAAGCAAACAATTTGTCTCTTAGATTAATAGAATAACCATTATTCTCTAGTTTCAACGAATATCCTTCTTTATCTAAACAAGAAATAGAAATGATATTCCAAATGATAGTTGGAACATAATAACAATCTTTAAGTTCCAATATATCTCCTGATGGCATCTTGAGTCTTGTTGTCCCCACAGCTAATGCAACAACCTTTGCTCCATTTCTAAGTCTCAGATCCACGTCTCAACAATTCAGTCTTATTCTACTTGTTAGCACCTACAGGTTGTTGCAGATATGAGAAACACATCCAATATTTAATACTCAAGATGTAGATTCTCTATAAGACAAGTTAAGATCAATCATGAGTATACATAAAGTTTCATCAAGCTTCTCCTTTGCTTTCTCTGCTAGATAAATTTTGCAGTTTCTTTTCCAGTGTCCTTATTTATGGCAGTAGAAATATTGACCTTTGTCATTAGCCTTTGCTTTGTCCTTTTGAATAGTTGGTTTGCTTTTCACTGGCTTCTTAGCCTTTCCTTTCTTAAAGGTTTGTCAAACTTTTCTTTTCTTATTGGTCTTACCAACAAGCATAACATGTGGCTTATCCTTTTGAATAGTACTTTCAGCTGTCTTCAACGTATTGACAAGCTCAGCCAGTGTAATATCAATTTTATTCATATTGAAGTTAATGATAAACTGTGAGTAAGAATCTGGTAAAGACTGAAGGATTAGGTCGATGCTTAAGTCAATGTTCATAACAAAATCAAGCACCGCGAGCCTTTCTATCCACTCTATCATTTTGAGCACATATGTTTGCACAGATGTGCCCTCGGCCATTCTGGTCTTAAACAGTTTCTTTGATATCTCATATTTTTCTGTTCTAAATTGCTCACCAAACAACTCTTGTAGGTGATGCAAAATGGCCTTTGCTTCCATGTTATCATGATGTCTTTATAGTTCATTATTTATTGAACAAAGCATGTAACATTGAACTTCAATAGAGTCCTCTTTCCAGTTTTCAAAAATCATAAGTTCATCTACATTAGCATTATCACCAGGTTGTTCTGGATCAGGCTGATCTAGGACATAAGCAAGTTCTTAACACTTGAGGACAATATTCAGGTTATGGAGCCAATCTATATAATTCGGTCCCGTGAGTTTATTAGCATCAAGAATGCTACGTAGAGGATTAGGTGACAACATAGTGACCTACTAAGAAATATAACAAAAACTAAGTAGGTAGTTCTTAAAATCAGATTTAAGACTTTTAATCTAGATTTTACTCCCACTATTTTTTGGCGATCTGTACGACCCTCTATTATACAGAACGGGAGATTCTGGTGATCTCCTAGTAAGGATCAGAATTCCTTAGATATCATGCATGTGATCTTGTTGTAGTACAACAAATCACATCATGTTCCTCAGGCAGCCAACTCTTGCCAATCGTAGTATTTGCAATATCCGATCAATTTTTAACCCCTAAATCAGAATGATCTTGTGGTAGCACAACAAATCAAATGATTTAGTTAAGTTTATCCATCATTACGTAGATAGCATGAATTCGTGGTGCAATCCTTCTGGTAGCACAACAAAACTACATCATTTGTCCACCAATCTTGAATAACATCATATGTTATAGACCGTGATTAATTTCTAAATCAAATAGATCTTGTGGTAGCACAACAAATCCATTTGAAAATAAAAATTAATCTAAGATCTATAATGATAGTGAGCTACGTGAAATGTTCTAAATATCTCACGTTACAACTTAAATTTGAAAAAAAAGGATATTTAAGTTGTTTTATAAAATAAGTGCTATTAATAATATTTCGATTTGAGGTATCATTTATACTTAATAGAAATATTTATCTAATAGCACATTCTACAGATATCACATATATGTAGAAATTAAATAGGATGATTATGAACTACTAATTCTAATATAGAAGCATCGAAGTCAAATGATGATCCATAATGAAATCCTATAGTGAATCCATGCAACACAGGTTCCATCATATGCGAGTCCGTCCTCCAAGGGTGTTCAATATGAACATAAGACTCGTTGGCCCACTAATGTACATTTTAATAATAATTAGAAACCTTGATCTTATCAAAGGGAGTACAAATTTTGAGGGAGCTAGAATGAACATATTGGATTAAGAGAGAGGAGGACACGCATGTCCTTTATTTAAAAGGACATCAAATAAATCATGCATCGCAATTAACCACATTAATCATCACATGATTAACCTAAGTCTATGATCATCCCACCATTCAACAAAACACATCAAATGCATCAATTAATTATCAGATGATTAATGTTGGTAAAATAAAAATATAATACCACTAGTTTTTTTAAAATAACAATTATTTCATTTAAATCAACAAATATTCACAATTTTATTGCTAAATAATTTAACTAAACTATTTAGTCAACTTATCACATATTCAAACAATTTGAACATAATAATAAAATCAAGTTATGCATAAAAATAATTTTAAAAAAAATTAAAATTAATTTATTAATAGGGAAGTTAATAATCTAAAATAATTTTAAATAATTAACTAATGCCCTATAATCAATAGAACCCTTTCTATTTAACTAACAGTTATTAAACTATTTAATAATCTGTTAATTAAAAATTATAATTTAAATTTTACAATTAATAACAGTTATAAATTGCAAAAAAAAATTTAAACATTTTAAATGGGGCTAAATAGGGTTTAATGGGGGGTTTAAAGGGCTAACGGGTCTGGGGGGGTCGGCCGGGTCTGGACCCGGTTCGGGTCAAGCGCGGGTCGAGCGGACCTGGGCGGGCCGACCCGCAGGCCCACATGCTGCCCTCCCTCGTCGCCGTTAGGGTTTAAGTGTGTGTGGGGGGGGGGGGGGGGGGGGCAGGTGCGTGGCCTGTCCGACGAGGGAAGGCTGCCGCCGGCAGAGGCGATGGGCGACGGTGCTTCAGCCAAGCCCTACAACATTGGCAGACGTCGCCGGCGACGCCAGTTGGGTCAACCGGATGTCCCCAATGGCCCATGCAACCTAGTTATTCTTGCGTGGTCTTCTTACGGAGTTTTTCTGAAAAACTTGATATCCGGAGAACAACAGGGTTACCTCCAGCATCTAATGAGGAGGGGAAGCTTCGGTTAACCCTAGTGACCCCTTTGGTCATACCATAAAGAAGGGTGAAGACACATGGACGTCACAAAACCTATATTATTCCACCCTATGCAATATGTTGATATAGCTTGTGTTCAGAATCAAGGCAAAAAGGATGAAATAGTATGTTCGTTCTGGCCAACCAAGCAAGCACCACAGATTCTTTATCTCCTCTCTTTAACTCCATTCATCATCAGAGAAGCCAGGACAATCATAGATCTCAAACTGCCGTGCATATAGAGGATTATATTCAAGAGAGATAAAAACAATAATCGGCCATGAGAGATAAACCCTTTAGGTTAACTATCATTAGGAATAATAGAGAAAATAACACCCTTTAAGCCTGGGAACAATTCTCGATCATTAGATGAAAATTAAAATAATTTAAATCTAGCCCAAAACATGTACAATACACGTTCTTCATACATAACCAGAAATTATCACGAAAAACGATGTCATTTTTTTATCGAACCAGCAACCTGGCTTTGATACTACGGTAAGGAATCTAAGAATACACAGTGAAAATAATAAATGATTCCATATATCGTGTTACTGGGATCGAAAAACGGACAATTTAAATAAATCTGGAAGAACCATTCTTCACCTTTGTGGGTCCCATGGAATGAACCGATTTGCTAATCACGCAGGCGCACGATCTCTAGAGGTATCCACACGAGCTCCCGACGCATACATGTTTCCCTCCTCGACTTTAAGACGTCGACCCAATCTCAGAATCTCCACCATGCAGTTGAAGAGGAGGAGAGAAAGAGAGTTGCCGTGTGCTTCAAAGGGGAGAGAGAGAGATTTTAGGAGAGAGAAAATATCCCACCTTTGTGGTGTGTGTCCACCACCCTTGGGCTTCCTTTTATATCTCTTATTAGAATAAGAGATAAAGCTAAGGTTAATTTTCATAATTATCCAAGAGCTTGGCCTTGGATAATTCTCCAAATATTCCATACTTATTCTGCGATTTTTCATAAAAACCCAGATAATAGAATATTTAAAATCTCTCACCATCTTTTAAGAACTCTTATGTGTGTAATCCTCTAGGCCCATATATCAGTCTGGTTTTAGACCCACTAAACATAGAACTATTTCTTGAGTTTAGTATTTATTAATTTATTATTTAAACATCATATGTTAAATAATTAATTCAATAAATAAGTGAATTATCATCTGATAATAAAACCACTAGACATTCTGACCATGAACGGCACCAAGCACTACCTCATGATCCCAGAAGATATAAGAGATGCCATTTCCTTTCTTGAACCTTTCCGTCTGCAGATACCGCACAGATTTAATCCTTCACTCATCTAATGCCCCAATAATGCAAGAGGATGGTTTCTACGTCAAACCCTTAAAGCATTGTTCAGATGGATTCTAGTACTTAGTTAAACTTCTAGAAAGACACCTCTTTCAGTTAACCCTGGCCAGGGATTTTTAAGTACACGTCTATAGGACATTCTCTCTCCAGTGGTATACCAAGAGTGACTGATCCCTTGTTGTTCACTCAATTTCCTTCACAAGCTTTCCACTGTGTCTGAAAGATTGACTTTCATGAACTTAATGGTTAAAGTCTATAAGCCAGAAAATCAAGACACAATAGTCTACAAGCAAGGTATCTTTAGTGACTCAGGTCAAAGGACCAATTGTGCTACTGCAACGATTGAATACCCTAGTTGACTATTAGGTGTAATGACCATCCAGTGATTCTTATTTAGATCTGTTCAGTGAACTCATTCTCTAATGAGCACCCATAAGTTTGTCTTAGTGTCACCACACAGGTGAATGTGAGATCATTCACCCTCATCGCATGAGCAAAAATAACTTGTGTCAATCTTTTCGGATATTTGATGTCCATCTCAAATATCCTATGATCAAGAACCGTTTAAGACAAATGTTTATAAAATATTGATCTCACTATCATGATCTCATCATGATTCAATATCCTTTACATAAGTCTATGGATATTCATTACAATAGTTAAATTCGCGAGAACTATATAATGAAAAGATTACCTTTATTAATATTTAGAACTTGAATGCACAAAAATGATTGGCATTAAGGCCATCCAATTCTATCGCCATTAAGCCCAGTAACTCTTTACTGACCCACTTAATTAATTAATATCCTTATATTAATTAATCAATCGAATTTAATGTCCCACAATAAATTCGAACGGGCTTCCGATCACATTGGGTGCCGAGCAACACCGTGTGATCCCAGAAGGCATTGGGGTTCCGCAACCCACTATTGGAACCTTTCCATCATCGGTTACAGCGCGGATATGATCCTTCATCCATGCAATGTTCCCGAATCGACCTAGGGTATAGTTTACTGTTAAACTCTAGCTAGTCGATTCACTTAAATCAAGTGCCGCTAAACTGTATCAGATAACTACTTATCTGATATAAAGTCCGCCCTAACCAGGGACTTAAACGCATCATTCCCAGAACATTCTCTCTCCCATTATCGAGAGCGGATCATCCCGTATTGACCACACAATTATCTTCGAGGACATTTCCCTAAACCCAATCACTTGACTTATTGATAACCCATGGTTAGGGATTCGTTAGTCAAGGTCAAAGCTTAAAGACCTACCAACAAGGTATCCTTAGTGTCTCAGGTCCAAGGATCATCCACGCAACCATGACAAAAGAATCTTGCTGGTTAACAGTTAGGTAGCTACCATCTAGCGATTCATGGTCGGATCAGTTTAGTGAACTCATTCGTCAATGAGCACCTACAGGCCCAGCATAGTGTCTCCGCACAAGTGACTTATAGGATCAGTCACCCTCATCAAATGAGCTGAAAAAACATGTACTAGTCTATCCGGATATCTGATATCCTTCTCAAACATCCTCCGATTATGAACAATTAAGAACATGTGTTTAAAAGTTTTCAGTCCTGTAATTATGATCTCATCATAATCCGAAGACCATTGCACATGTTCATGGACTTCATCGTGAAACGATAAACAATATCGAATCATATACATAATGAAATAATGCCATTTTATTAATAACTGAATAATACAAAGTATTTGATTGGCTTGTAGGCTACCTAATACTAACACTCCCCCTGAAGGACGCTCTCAATCTCTCCCTCATAGCCAAACTAGGGTTTACAATGCAAAAAATTCTCTCTTGCACTTATGGAACTTATTTATAGCTTCTAAGATGAATCTCACATGGAAACAATCATCAAACAATGAAGAAATCAAGACAATTCGCATAGATCTCAGACTGTTTAATCACGTCAGGACGATATAATGCCATTATAAACACCCCTCCTTATTCGCGTCAAGGGTCCCTGACGCGTCAAGGGTCCCTGACGCGAATAAGCACTCTCGGTCATACTCCAGAATGGCTTACTCAGACCTACAGCTGACCTCTCTAGGCTACTAATAGGCCATTAATAGCCGACTAATGGGCCAGGTATTACACCATTCTTAATTGTTTCTAGTCGAAGGATATTTGAGAAGTGTTAGCATTAGGTCGCCTGAAAGCCAATCCGATACTATGTATTATTCAGTTTATTGATATATAATGGCATAAATTCATTGTGTGTAATTAATTCAATCTATGTTTATTGTATCACGTTGAAGTCCATGAATATGCGCAATAGTCTTCGGATTATGATGAGATCATAATTACGAGACCGAAGACTTATAAACACATGATCTTAATTGTTCCTAATCGGAGGATGTTTGAAAAGGGCATCAAATATCCAGATAGAGTACTACAGGTTTCTTCAGCTCATATGATGAGGGTGACTGGTCCTATAAGTCACTTGTGTGAAGACACTATGCTGGACCTGTAAGTGCTCATTGGCGAATGAGTTCACTGAATAGATCCGACCATGAATCGCTGGATGGTATATACCTCACTGTTAACCAGCTAGATTCTTTTGTCACGGTTGCGTAGATGATCCTTGGACCTGAGACACCTAAGATATCTTGTTGGTAGGTCTCTGAGCTTTGACCTTGACTAATGAATCCCTAACTATGGGTTATCAATAAGTCAAATGATCGGGTTCAGGGAAATGCCCTCGAAGGAAATTGTGTGTTCAATACGGGATCATCTGCTCTCGATATTTGGAGAGAGAATGTTCCAGAATTGATGTGCTTAAGTCCCTGGCCAGGGCGGACTCTGTATCAGATAAAGAGTTATTTGATATAGATTAGCCGCATCTGATTCAAGTGAATCGACTGACTAGGGTTTAACAGTAAACCATACCCTAGGTCGATTCGGGAACAATGCACAGATGAAGGATTAAATCCGCACGGTAACTGTTGACGGAAAGGTTCCCATAGTGGGTTGCATAAACCCCAATGCCTTCTGGGATCACACAGTGTTGCTTGGCACCCAACGTGATCAGAAGCCCGTCTGAATTTATTGTGTGACATTAAATTCAGTTGATTAATTAATATATGGATATTAATTAATTCAATAAATCCGTAAAGAGTTATTGTGCTTAATGGGCTGTTCACTGGACTGACATTTGGGCCTAGAGGGTCACACGCAAAAGGTTTTCAAGTCGGTGGATATTTTGACGGGATTTCGGATAAGTGTGTGTTTTTCTGAGAAACCGCAACGCACTTATTATAAAACAATGGGGCTAGGTTAGGGGCTAGCAACCCTGACCTAGCTGCCCCCTTCTCTCTCTCCTTTCTATCTCTGGCGCCCCCCAACTCAGGCCGACCCCGGGAGACTTCATTCCGACTCCCGCCTGCTCCGTCTTCCCATCCGACGGGAATCTGAATCCGCATGTCACGGAGAATTACGCGAAGCCAGACGGGATCTGTAAACCTTGCTTCGAGCGAGGAAGCAAGGGCCATCCACCGAGAAGAAGACGGCGTGGATACCGCTAGAGGCCGGGCACCTGTGCGGCTTGCGGCATCACACCGAACCGGACGAACGCGGATTCGAATCCGCGCAAGGTAAATTTAGTTTACCATTTAGTTTTATTGATTGAAACAGGACAAATCCGATCCCGACTTTAATTTTATCTGTTGTGTTTTGGTCAGATCCGACACAGCGAACCCAACAATGGTATCAGAGCCAGGTTCTACTGTGTTCTTCGCCGTTTCGGTCTCCGTATTGTCATTTTTATAATATATTCCATGCTAGTTTGTGATTTTGAATGCATGATGCATGTTCATAAGATGAACGTGAATAATTAACAGTTAATTATTATGTTAAAATCAATTTTTTTTTCATGTGTGTAATTCGTGTTGTTTGTGAGATGAAGAACGGTATTTTTAGCTAATTTTTCGGCACCCCAAATTGTTGGGGGAAGGCTCACCGATGCTCCGGATCACCATGGGGTGGTCGCCGGCCACTGCCCAGGCCACCACCGGCACCGAATAGGGTGGCCGGCGGGCCCTTCTCCTTCTTCTTCTCCTGTGGTTTTTTTTTAAAAAAAAAAAAGGGGGGGGGGGGGGGGGGGGGGGGGGGGGAGGGAGGGGCTCGGTTGCACACAAAATAGAAAGGGGGATTTTAGGGAGACCACCGGCGCCGTCGCTGGAACCCTTGGCCGCCGGGCGGTCTTCCTCGATGCCGGCCTAAGCCGGCCGGCGCCTGCGGGGCAGGCCGTCGGCAGCTGGGCGCCGCCCCCTTTCCTGCTTGCGACGTAGCTAGGGTTTTGGCCTTGGGCTGGAGCCAACATGGCGCCCGACCAGGGGGCCCGACCCTTAGGGCAGGTCTGGGCCCGGTCCAGGCGCCGGCGGTCCTCGGCCCAGTGATCGGACCAGGCCCAGTTTGCCAAGCCCCTTTAGCCCATTGTATTTTTTTATTTATCCATTTACTGCCCTTTTTAAATTACAGAATTTCATTTAAATTTATAGATTTTTTAATTGAATTAAATTATGTTTAATAACTGTTAAAGCGCCAATAAATAGATTTATAAATTATGGGGATTTTTAACAAATGTTGTTAAATAGTTATTTAATCTAATTGTTAGATTAAAGGACATTAAATATAGTTAATTTAATTGTTAAATTAATTTATGTAATTTCTATAATTTAATCTTGCATGGAATATTATAAATCTGTCAATTTGGAGTTTTAGCACATATATTGTGATGTGTTTGCTTATTTAAATTTGATTTGGTCCCTGGTTTATGAAACCAAAATATTATTTATTTTCGAAAAATTTATTTAGCTATGTGTTATGCTAATTCATGTGTGGTTTGTTTAATTTAATAAATTGCACAGTGGTCATGGATAAGCACGGAATATTATTCATATGATGATGTATGGATATAGATCGATGGTGTGTGAATGGATTATTAACTGTTAATAAATAGAGATTTACGTACATCTCCCTCTCTCATATTCTATTGTAACTCCACCTCCCTCCTTGATGTACTCGCCATAAGGCTTCTTTTAAATTATCTTGTAATTTGATCGAGGCGATAGAGCGTGGAGCGAGGATGATCCACAACTGCAACCAAGAAGGATATGAAGGAGTTCATTAAAACTATGAGTTTGTAGACTCATGATATAAACTGTTATATTGTGTGTATGTGTGTGTTTGACTGTCTGGCTCAAGTCAAACTACAGTGCTATCCATGACTACATTAATGACATGCATTTGATGCGTGTATTTTTCTTTTGATTACAAATCAAATTTCCTAGGCTATTAGTATATGTAATATATTCGATATATTTAATACTATCACCTAGGATGGGACCAAAATAAATAAAATAAAACCTTCGTTACAAAGTCTAAGCCATAGCGCGAGTTATTGAGAATGCACTGCGTGGCTCCCCATCAATATGGTTATTAGAACTTAGTTCGGTGGTGGCATATTCTATGTGTTTACCCGAGATTTGCCATCATCTGATGAAGGGACTATTAACTATGTCATTAGATGTCTTGAGATTAGAATAAAGGAAGGATATAGCTATCCACGAGTTTATCCGGGAACTATATTCCTATTCTACTCCATCATGTATTGATGATAACGCTTAGACCAGGTATAATGGTCTACTGTGTTTACCCGGGATCGTTAATAACCTGGGAGCCAAAATATGATCGGATATTGCAAGGAGTTGCATTTAGTATAAGATGCTTGCTCTAGGATAACAGTATAATACTATGTGTTTATTCGAGGTTATAATGTGATTCTTGGAGATTCTAATCCCCACTAAGAGACTGTCGGCGTCTCCCGTTATGTATATCTGAAGGTTATACAGTCCGACGAAAATTAGTGAGAGTAAAACTAGATAAACAAAAATCATATCTTATTTTAATTAATAATTGAATATCTGCTAATTGTAATTTGATTATCTCCTGTAGGCTAAAATGTCGCACCATAACCCGTTGCGCGGCATACTGGATGTCAATCGTTTGACAGGCCCAAACTACTCAGACTGGCTCAGAAACCTAAAGATTGTCCTCAGGTTTGAGCAAATTGCTTATGTTCTGGATGAAGAACCTCCTATTGAACCAGCATTAGATGCCCCAGAGGATAACATGTTGACATATGAGAAATGGAAGGAGGATTCCACCATGGCCCAATGCTACATGTCAGTATGAACAATGAGTTGCAGAGGCAGCATGAGGAGATAGATGCTAGATCCATCATGCTCCATTTGAAGGAGCTATTTGGTGAGCAGAGTAGCATCGAAAGATATGAGATATCTAAGAATCTGTTCAAGGCTTAGATGGCAGAGGGATCTTCAGTATAGAGTCACGTGCTGAAGATGATGGAATGGGTGGAGAGGCTGGATGCTTTTGGGATCCCACTCCCTAAGGAGATGCATACATACCTTGTATTATCTTCACTTCTACAATCATATGCTCAGTTCATAGTCAACTTCAACATGAACAAGATCCAAACAACATTGGCTAAATTACTAAATATGCTGAAGATTGCGGAAGGGAACCTTGTGAAGGATAAACCCCAAGTCCTTATAGTTGGTAAGACCAACTGGAATAGACTAGCAGTCCAAGCCTTTAGGAAAGGCAAAAGCAAGAATTAGAAGAAGCCGAAAGTTGTCAAAAAGGATAAGAACAAGAGTGCTGAGAAGGGTAAATGCTTCTACTGTCATCAAAAGGGCCTCTAGAAGAGGAATTGTAAAGAATACCTCAAGGACAAGGCTCAAGGAACTATGAAGTAGCAGGATGCTTCAGGTATCTATATGATAGATGTAAACTTGTCAATTAGAAATTATACATCATAGAAATTAGAAAGTAGATGTGTTTCTCATATCTGCAATTCTGTGCAGGCACTGACAAGAAGGCGTAAGCTGAGGACTGGCGAGGTGCAGCTGAGGCTAGGTAATGACGCAAGAGTTGCGGCGATCGCTGTAGGGACAATAAAGCTCAACCTACCATCCGGAGACACATTTTCATTAGATGGATGTTATTATGTACCTAGCATAATAAGAAATATTATTTCTATTTCATATTTAGATAGAATTGTGTACATATTATCTGTTAGGAACAATTGTTGTTCAATTTATTTCAGAAATAAATTAATAGGTTCTGCTTTATTATCCAATGGATTGTACTTGTTGAATGTGTGTCACGATAATTTAAATATCGATTCTTTAATTAAAAGAAATAAGTATAAAGTGAACAAAGCCTACTTATGACATTGTAGGCTTAGCCACATTGGTGAAAACAAACTCTAAAGGCTACATAAAAATAGATACTTAGATCCATTTGATTATGAATCATATGCAACCTGTGAGTCATATTTAATAGGTAAAATGGCAAAATCTCTATTTTCTAGAACTGGAGTATGAGCCAATGACTTACTAGAACTAATACATTCAGATGTATGTGGTCCTATGTCAACTCAAGCCATTGGTAGTTTCTCATACTTCATTATGTTCACTGATGATTTCTCTAAATATGGCTTCATATACTTATTGAAGTATAAATTAGAAACTTTTGAGAAATTCAAGGAATTTAAGAATGAAGTAGAGAAACAAACTGGAAAGAGTATCAAAACCATCCGATCCGATCGTGGTGGGGAATATTTGAGTACAGAGTTCACAAAATACGTAAAGGATAATGGTATCCTTTCTCAGCTTACACCTCCCTCTAAACCCCACATGAATGGTGTATCATAAAGGAGGAATTGCACATTAATGGAAATGGTACAATCGATGATGAGCATGTCCAAATTACCAGTGTCCTTATGGGGATATGCACATAGCTCGGCTATATATATCCTAAACAAGGTACCCAACAAATCTGTTGCAACCACTCCGTATGAGATATGGAATGGAAGGAAATCAGACCTTAAACATGTTAAAGTCTGGAGATGTCCTGCTCATGTCAAAAGACATGATGCAGATAAGTTGGAGTCCAGAATTGACAAATGCAGATTTGTGGGCTATCCGAAAGAAACTTACGGATATTACTTTTATCATCCTGGCGAACAAAAGGTATTTGTAGCCAGGAGAGTTGTCTTTTTGGAAGAAGATTATATTCTCCAAAAGAACAGTGGGAGAAAAATAACCTCGGAAGAGATTCCAGACCCACAAACTGTTAATGGTTTATCATATGAACTACCAGTTTCTAAACCTGCTCAAGAAAGTACACAAGAACCTCGTAGGTTAGAAAGAGTACCTAAACCACCAGAAAGATATATAGGACATATTAATTTGGATGGTTTTAGAATACTCTATAATGAGAATGATGATCCTAAGACTTACTAGGAGGCCATTGAAAGTCTAAAGGCCGGGAAATGGCGAGAGGCCATGAATTCTAAAATTTAGTCTATGTACATCAACCAAGTTTGGAACTTGGTTGACTTGCCCGAAAGTATAGTACCTATCAATTGCAAATGGATCTTTTAAAGAAAGATTGGTGCAGATGGACGAATTGAGACCTATAAGGCAAGGTTAGTGGTGAAGGGTTATCATCGAAGGCAAGGCATTGACTATGACGAGACCTTCTCACCTGTTGTCATGATTAAGTCTATTAGAATTCTTCTCACTATTGCTGCATACCATGATTACGAAATCTGGCAGATGGATGTGAAGACGGTCTTCCTCAATGAAAACTTTGAGGAAGAGGTGTATATGATATAACCAGAGGGCTTCACATCAAAGGAATCTCCAGATATTGTATGCAAATTACAAAGGTCCATTTATGGACTGAAGTAAGCTTCCCAGAGCTGGAGCATAAGGTTTGATGAGGCAATCAAATCTTATGGCTTCATTAAGAATGGAGATGGGCCTTGTGTGTGCAAGAAAAATAGTAGGAGCGCAATCACATTCCTAGTTCTTTACGTTGACGCCATCCTACTCATTGGGAATGATGTAGTGATAACGTTATCGGTAAAGATCTGGCTATCTAAGAACTTATCCATAAAGGATTTGGGAGAAGCATCTTACGTATTAGGAATATGAATCTATAGAGATAGATCAAAAAAGATGCTAGCTTTAACCCAATCCATATACACATAAACCATTGTCAAAATGTTTGACATAGAAAATTCCAAGAGATGTCTCATACCGATGAGATATGGAATTTATCTCTCCAAAGGTCAGTCTTCCAAGACTCTTAAGGAGAGGGTAGTGATGGATAAGGTTCCCTATTTTTCAGCCATAGGTTCCATCATGTATGCCATACTATGTACTAGACCTGATGTTACGTATGCTCTAAGTGTTACGAGCAGACATCAGGCAGATCCAGATGATGAACACTAGAAGACTATGAAATGTATCCTTAAGTACTTGAGAAGAACTAAGGATATATTTCTAATCTATGGAGGAGGAGACTTAAAGCTGCAAGAGTACATTGACTTGAGTTTTCAGTCTGATCCGGATGATAGTAAGTCAACATCAGGGTTTGTCTTCACACTCAATGGAGGAGTAGTGAGCTAGAAAAGTTCCAAGTAAGAAACCACTGCTCATTCGACAAGGAAGCGGAGTATATTCCTGCTACTAAAGCCGTCAAGGAAGCAATCTGGATGAAGAAATTCATCGGCGATCTTGGTGTGGTGGAAAGCATCTTTGGTCCCGTCCCCCTACTATGTGACAACAATAGGGCGATTGCTCAAGCGAAAGAGCCGAGGCCTCATCAGAAGTCAAAGCACATTCTGCGGCGCTTTCATCTGATCAGAGAGATTGTAGCTCGAGTAGATGTCTTAGTGGAAAGAGTTCCTTCAGCCGACAACATAGTAGATTCACTGACGAAGCTTCTGTCTAAAAATGTTTTTGAGCATCACTTAGAGAATATGGGTATTCTGTATTAAAGTGATTGGTTTTAGTCCAAGTGGGAGATTGTTAGTATTAGGTGGCCCGAAAGCCAATCTGATACTATGTATTATTCAGTTTATTAATATATAATGGCATAAATTCATTGTGTGTAATTAATTAGATCTCTATTTATCATATCACGATGAAGTCCATGAACATGCGCAACAGTCTTCGGATTGTGATGAGATCATAATTACGAGACCGAAGACTTATAAACACATGTTCTTAATGGTTCCTAGTCGAAGGATGTTTGAGAAGGATATCAAACATCTGGATAGACCAGTACAGGTTTCTTCAGCTCATATGATGAGGGTGATTGGTACTATAAGTAACTTGTGTGGAGATACTGTTAGTCTTAGGTGGCCTACAAGACAATATGACTATGTAATCTCGTTCATTTATTAATATAATGGCATAATATTCATTGTGTGTAAATCGTATTAATTATCGTCTCATAATGACGTCCGTGAATATGTGCGATAGTGATCAGATTATGATGAGATCATACTAGTGAGACTGATCACTTAAACACACATATTATTAATCGTTCCTAGTCGGAGGATATCCGAGAAGGACATCGGATATCTGGTTAGACTAGTACAAATTACTCCTACTCATATGATGAGGGTGACTGATCTCATAAGTCACTTGTGTAGAGACACTAAGGTGAATCTGTAGGTGCTCATTGGAGAATGAGTTTACTGAACTGATCGGACTGAATCGCTCGATGGTATTGTACCTCACTGTCAACCAGCTTGATTCTATTGTCGCAGTTGCGTGGATGGTCCTCGGACCTAAGACACCAAGGACACCTTGTCGGTGGACTTCTGTGCTTTGACCTTGGTGTATGAATCTCTAACCACGGGATTCTAAACAGCCAAGGATCAGGTACAGCGGAATACCGTCGAAGGGAATTGAGTGTCAATAAGGAATCATTCGCTCTCAGTACGATGAGAGAGAATGCTCTAGGAAGGATAAAGTCCCTAGCCAGGGCGGACGATAATATCGGGAAAAGAGTTTTCCGATATTCATCAGCGGCATCCAATCCAAGTGAGTTGACCGGTTAGGGTTTGACAGCACGTCATACCTTGAGTTGACTCGAGAGCATTGTACGAATGAAGGATTATATCCACGCGGTAACTGTCGGCGGAAAGGTTCTTACTTAACCCCGATACCTTCCGGATTTACACGGTGTTGCTTGGCACCCAACGTGATCGGAGGTCCAGTCGAATTCGATGTGTGACATCAATTCGATTGATTAATTAATTAATAAAGCCAGTAAGGAGTCACTGGGCTTATTGGGCTATTAATCGGACTGGTAATTGGGCCTAGAGGGTCACACGAAAATGATTCTCAAGGCGATAGATAAATAAGTGGGTTTTATATAAACCGAGGGTTTTTATGAAAAACCGCGCGGTTAGTATAAAATATAGCGAACGGGCTGAGCAGGCCAAGCTGTTGCTAACCCTAGCCGCCCCTCCTCTCTTTATCTCTCTTTCTGGTGCCCCAGAAGAAACCGGATCCCTGATCTGCTCCGCCGCTTCGCCGAATCCCGTTGGACGGGAAATCGTCTGTGCGTTGCAGTGATCATTGCGGCAAATGTCGGAGACTTCGTGGGCTGCGAAGAATGAGGAACGTGAGGATATCCGTCGCGAGGAGGATCGCGCGGACTCCGCTAGAGGCCGGGTACTTGTGTGGCTTGCGGTGTCACACCGACAGAACCAAACGGTTGGGGATTCGAATCTGCATATGGTAAGATCTGATAATCCGATTATCGTGATTTTTTTGATTTTTCGAAACGGGAACGGATCTCCGTTTCTATTTTTATTTCTGCTGCGCGGGAGATCCGGAGAAACCCGAGAACCCAACAGTGGTATCAGAGTCAGGTTCCACTGTTTCTTGTCCCGTTTCGGTCTCCAAAATTAATATTTCCATGTATTATTCCATGCGTAAGTTCGATCCTTTTGTTAGATCCGTATTCATGCGATGAACACAGATTATAAGTATATTTTTTATTAATATATTCTGCAAAATCAGATTTATATTTTGGGGTTTTCGTGTTCTTCGTAGGACGAAGAACGGTGAGGTTCGGCGGCATCGTTCGGGCCTCCCCATGTGATGGGGGGGGGGGGGGGGGGGGGGGTCACTACCAGCGCCATCTTTCCCATGGATTTCTGATTATCCCTAAAACCAATTTGAAGTTAGGCTCGGCCATGGCTTATTGTAGCTCTTTACTGGTCATCATTGGGCACCTTGTCGGCGCCGGAGTGGCCTGTAGGTGGCCGGATAAGGGGTTATTTTCCCTCCTTTTCTTTTTCCAGTTTTGAGAAAACCGAAAAAGGAAGAGGGAGGGGCATGGACAGCGGGTTCGTATGGGGCAGGCACCGTTGGCGAGCCCGCCGAAGAACGAGCCTTCATCGGCGGGAGTGGACGGCGGCGTCGAGCCGACCGCCGGCCACCCCGCAGCTTCCTCCCCGCCGCTGCCCACAACCTGCAACAAGTATTAGGGTTTCGGCTTTAGGGGCGTCGGGTTGCAGATGGGAGGAAAGCTGGCCCAAGCCGGTTTTTGGGGTGGCCCTGGCGGACCGGTCCGGCCGGGCAGGGCCCCTAGCCGGACTGGGCCCGAGCCCAGGCGCGCCTGGCTTGACCCTAGGCCCTGCAGGGCCCAGGCCAGCTTGGCCCTAATGGGTTGGGCCCTAATGGGTTGGGCCCTATTGTCCTTTTAAAACCCATTTTATTAAACCCCCTAAATTCCTTATTAAACCTTATTGACCCAATTAAATTTTAATTAGATTTTAAATTAAAATTTCAAAGTGTTTTGAAATTAAATTTTTTATCTAATTTTATTTAATTGAGCCATTAATGATTATGGAATCATTAAATTAACAAGTAGTTGTTAATTGATTGAAATTGGTTATTAATTTGAATGTTAAATTAATAATTAATTTTAATAGACTAATTTAAATGTTAAATTAGTAATTATTAGTTCATTGGAATTAATTGTTAGTTTAATTGTTAAATTGATGATTAATTTTAATTAACTAATATAATGGTTTAATAATGGGTCATTAATTATTGGTTTAAGAGTTAAATTAATAATTAATATTAATCCAATAATCTAAGAGTTAGATTAATAGTTAAATAATTAATTTGTGTTAATTACTAGTTTAAGAGTTAAATTAGTCATTAACATTAATTAATTAAATAGTCTAAGAGTTAGATTAATTGTTAATAACTAATTAAAGTTGATTATTAATTTAAGTGTTAAGTTAATGATTGATTTTAATTGACTAATCTAAGAGTTAGATTAGTAATAAATTATTAATAGTCTAATTGTTAGATTATTAATTTAGTTTAATCTAAATGTTAGATTATTTAATTATTAGAAATGTTCTAATTTGCATGGAATAATCTGGAATTTATTAATTTGGAACGTGTGCACATGTAATGTATATTTTATGCTTTTAAATTTGATTTAATTGCATGTTAAGTTGATTAAAAGAGTTTTCGAAATTCAAAACCTAATTTTGATTGGAACCTAGTTTTTGAAAGCCAAAATTATTTTATTTTGAAAACTCTTTCCTTTTAGCCATGTGATGCGCTGAATCATGTGTGGAATGGTTAAAACACACTGTGGTCATGGATATGCATTTTAATATTATTCATGTGATGAATGGATGTATGGATCGTGGATGTTTGAATTATGAGTATTTATTAATTGTTAATAAATAGAGGTCTGCGTACTTCTCTCTCTCTCAAAATCCGATGTACTTCTACCTCCCTCACTCTTGTACTCGCCATAAGGCCTTCTTCTGTTTACATGTAAATTTAGATTTAAATGTAATCTAATCGAGGCAACCAAGGAAGAAGTGAGGATGATCCACATATGTAACCAGGAAGGCATTATGATGGAGATCACTTGCCTATGTGTTTGCATGTTTATCTGATATAAATGTTATGTTAGATTGTGTGTGCGTTTGACTGTTAGCTCCAGTCAAACCCACTAAGCTATCCATGACCACACAAGACATGTATGAGATGCATTGTTTTCTTTTAATTATAAATCAAAGCAGGTATAGTATTTAGTAAATATATATGATATATTTATATACTATCACCTAGGAGAGACAAAGATAAAAGTTATTTAAATACCCTCGTTTAAATTCTAAGCCGTAACGTGAGTAGTTAAGAATTTACCGCGTGGTCCACCATCATTATAGTCATAGGATTCGAATCACTTTAGGCAGGTTTGTTGTGTTACCACAAGGCCTGTTTAATTGTGAGGAGAGACTGTGACTATGGCATTAGATGCCTATATGATCGAGGTAGAGGAACCATGTAGCTTTGTTGTGCTATCCACAAGGGCTGCATGCAAGTCTATGCTCGTCGCATAACGATGGTTAGCTTAGACCAGAATTAGTGATTTGTTATGCTATCCACAAGGCCATTAAATCTCTGGAGATCGAAGCTATGATTAGATATTGTAAGGAGTTGCAAGTCCCATGAGATAGGTGCTCTTTGATTGTATTACAGTTTGTTGTGCTATCCACAAGGCTGTACTGCAAGTCATTGATATTCTGATCCCGACTAGGAGACTGTTGGCATCTCCCGTTCTGTATAACTGAGGGTTATACAGTCCGTTGAAAATTAGTGGGAGTTAAAACTTGAACGAAAGACCATGTCTTGTTTTTAAAGTTTATAATTGAACATCTGCTGAATAGATTTTATTCATCTCCTGTAGGGAATTATATCCTCGAATAACCCACTCCGTGACATACTTGATGCCCTTTTGACTTACCTGATCTACTCGGATCGCCTCAAACACTTGAAGAATGTCTTCAGACCTGAGCAGATTGCCTACGCCCTTGATGTTGATCCTCCTGCTGAATCGGCATTAGATGCCTCTGAAGCAGAGATGATAGCTAACAAAGACAAAAGAGTAGTAAAGGGTGACTGCTTCTACTATAAGCAGAATGGTCACTGGAAGAGGAACTGCAATGAGTTCCTCAAAGATAAAGATCATAGAAAGGTGAAGCTGTCTGAAGCTTCATATATCTATATGATAGATATCAACTTGTCAGTTAGAGATTCCACATCTTGGGTATTAGATACTGAATGTGCTTCTCATAACTGCCATGATGTGTAGATGCTAACAAGTACACGCAAGCTGAGAAAAGGCGAGGTGGAATTGAGGCTAGGAAACGGTGCAAAAGTTGCGGCGATTGCTGTAGGGACAGCAAACCTCAGACTTCCATCAGGAGACGTCTTATCATTAGAAGATTGCTATTATGTTCCTAGCATAATAAAGAACATCGTATTAATATCTTGTTTGGACAAGATAGGATATAGGTTGACTATTGACAATAGAAGTTATTCGATTTATTATGGTAATAAATCAATAGCTTCGGCATCTTTAGTCAATGGACTATATCTCTTAGATGTTTCTTATTACAATCTTCAAATTGATAATTCTCTTAAGAAGAGTAAGAATTGTGTGAACCAAGCCTACATGTGGCATTGTAGACTTGGACATAAAGTCTGGGGCTGTCCTACTCATGTAAAAAGGCATGATCCAGACAAGCTGGAATCACAAACTGATAAATGTAGGTTTGTGGGATATCAAAGGAAACCTTTGGATATTACTTTTACCATCCTGGTGAACAAAAGGTGTTTGTCGCCAAGAAAGTTGTCTTCCTAGAAGAGGAATATCTTCTCCAGGAGGACAGTGGGAGTAAAATAGTACTGGAAGAGGTTCTAGATCCCCAAACAGCTGCATTATCATCAGATGAGATATCAGTTCCTGAATCTGTTCAGATACACACGCATGAGCCTCGTAGATCTAGTATGTAAGGATTGAGGATTCGGGTTCAGTTTTCGACTCGAATCCCCTGGTTTGGACCCTGATGAGTCTGGGGAGTGCTTTCTAAATGACGTCTAGGATGCACGACGCCTTTTGAACGGTGTCTTGCTAAGTGGACGCCATTTAGTTGAGTTGTTGTTGTGCCACGTGGGCGCCACGTGGACGAGCTTCGGGTCGCGAAAGTACGGTCGCTATCGTGTCGTCTGAACAGCGTCCTTTATGGACGACGTCATTCAGAGTACGACCCTGGGTTGTCAGTATACGGCGCCGGTCTTGTCGTCTGAACGGCGTCTTTGATAGGCAATGCATTTCAGAGTCTCTGTCAGTACGACCCGTCCTGTCATCTGATAGGCGTCTGTCTCACACGACGCATTTTACCCTGTTTCATATTCACCCCGCGAGCCTTCCTTCCTTTCTCTCATTCTCTCCCTCTCACTCTCTCTCTTCCCTCTCTCCACCCCCCCCGATCCCTCTTTTCCTTTCCCTTCCCTTTCTTCCTTTTCCACCACTCCAACACCTCTCTACCTCACACCACTACCACCACCACTTCCTTCGCGGTGCTTCATTCTCTGGGCGGCGGCCGACGTCCCGGCGGAGTGACGACGTCCTCGGAGGTACCGGCGGTGGTCTGCGGTGCAGCGGTTCGGCGGCACGGAGCCAGGAGGAGTTTAAGTAACCGGTAGGGGGACGAACCTTGCATGTAATTGTAGACACCGATTTTGGACCACCCTTTTGGTCATAAATCCCCTCCATCATCAGCCCATCATCATAAATCCCCCCATTTGGCCATCCCAGCCCACTAACAACTAAGCCCATTAACCAAATCCCGACTCTAGCCACCTTTTCGTGGAAGGCCAGCCAGTCTGCCTTCCACCCCCTTCGAAGGCCAGGCACCTTGCCTTCCACCCTTTTGGACACCCTTTTTCACTTTTTCCCATCTTTTCGTGGAAGGCCAGCCCCCTTGCTTTCCACCTCCTTCGAAGGCCACCCCTCGCCTTCTACCCCCTTCGAAGGCCAGCCACCTTGCCTTCCACCCTTTTAGCCCCCTTTTCACTTTTTTCCACCTTTTTCGTGGAAGGCCAGCCCCCTTGCCTTCCACCTCCTTCGAAGGCCACCCCTTGCCTTCCGCCTCCTTTGAAGGCCACCCCTTGCCTTCCACTCCGTTCAAAGGCCAGCCGGGCCGCCTTCCACCACAAGAATGGAAGGCATGTTACCTGGCCGTCCACTTCTTAACCACCCCCTTGACTCCGTCTTCCCCACGATCTCCTCTACTCGCCGCCCTCGTCCCCCACTACTCCGACCACTCCCCACTCCGGCCACTGCCGCGTCCACTACCTCCGACCCTTGACCACTCCCTATTGGTTGAAGGCTGATTTACGAGGATTTAGACCCCTGTTTTCTCCCTTTTTTCCCTCACCTATTTAAACCCCCACATCCTCTCGAGCAGGGGAGTTGAGGATTTTGGAAAGGAAAAGGATTTTTGGAGGGTTAAGGTTTTGGAGGGTTAAGGATTTTGAAGGATTCTCGAAGGAAGTACTTTCTGAGAGGTGGAGGAGGACTTCCTGGAGAGAGGCTCGAGGAGGTTGACAAGGAGTCTCCAAGAGGGAAGGCTCATGCTGCATTCCGAAACGGGCTTGTCTTTCTAACCTTTTCCTTTTTTACTCTTTCCTATTCATTCCATTGCGTCATCAATACCACTTCACTTTTCACACACACAACCCCCCTTCATTTGCATGCATGCACGTAGGATGACCTAGTGATTCTTACCCCCCACAGAGGTTTTAAAACAAAAACGGGAGGTGGGTGGCCATAACATATGGTCACCTTCCCTCCCCACCACCCATCCAGTGCGTTCCCCTCTGATTTTAGCTAGTTTTTTACGTCTTTATGGATAGATTCTGCACATTACAGTTCTAATCGGGTTATTCTTTGTTTGGTCTTTTCTTTTCAGGGATCCTTACCACATTCACGCGTGCAGAGTACCGGGCTCTCCTCCTCTGGCCGGCCGGAGGAAGAGAAGGAGGAACCAGCATCTCCCACTCCCACAAAACGCGCGATCACCTTCCACACTCCTACGAAGCACAGGGACCGAAAGGTAATGCTCCTGGCGATCACACTTTAAATTCTAACCCCCCTTCTGAATCGCCACAGTGCTAAGCCGAACGGAGGAACCCCCAATTCCAAAGCCTCGCAGCCGCGGCGACGGGGGGAACGTTCCGAGCGCCTACAGCCCTCTGGCGATCACGGTGGGACCTCTGTAGCCCGCTGCACGCGTCGCGTTCAAACGAAAAGAAGGTAAGGATCCTGAACTCCATAATCTCTGGACGGCCAGACCCCGGCCGTCGAGCCCCTTGGACGGCCATCACTCAGCCGCCGGACCTGCTGGACGGCCACTAGTTGGCCGTCGACATCTCCAGTGGACGGCCAGCACCTGGCCGTCCGACCCTCTGGACGGCCAGACCCTGGCCGTCGGTTCCCTATTGAACGGCTACCACCTTGCCGTCCAATCCCTTCGACGGCCAAATCCTGGCCGTCGACCCCTTCTTGGACGGCTGCCACCTAGCCGTCCGTACCTTTTGACGGCTAGCCCTTAGCCGCCGACATCCCGTCGGTTTCTTTTTCTCTTCTGCTATTACTGTTCATGAATGATTTGCTGCTGCTTGTTTTGTTGAGTTGTTAAATGTTATGACCTGCTGTTTGTTAACCTACTTATTGGGTTTTTTGGGGTGTTCTGCGCGGGGGTTTTAAGGAAGAGCCGGCATCACATTCTTAGTCACCTCTCCCGCAGGATTTGACTCTCCACCTGAGGATTCCCACTCGGGTGTGACTAGTCATGTCCTGTTGGGAACCTCCGTTAGTCTCCGCGAGCCAGGGATTCCCACTTGGCTGCCGAGCAGGTTGTACCTGAAACCACCCTGTAGGAACCTTGGGTTTGTGTGAGAAATTAGTGAATTGTTTCAAATCTAAAGACACTTAATTGAATCTCGGTGGAACAAGCTTTGGAAAAGTGAAGGATCGTTAAGGGTTAAACTTGTTTTGTTAGAAACCAATTTTCGTAAAACATTGGCAAACATTTTAAGTGAAACATAAAATCATCTAGGGTCTGTGCTTCATAATGAACCGAATGTATGTCAATGCTGTGTATGATGACATGGACCAATTCGATAACAATGTCTTTCACAACCCTTTGTTTGAGATTGAAGAAGATCCACAACAGACCTTCATAGGGATGCTCCAAGCATCCAGAGAAGGCCCTCAGAGGAAGGATTCTGATGAATCTTCTACCTCACAAGGAGAAGATGAGCCAGTGATCTCCAGTAGGACATTCCAAAACCCTGGAGAAGATCCGGAACTCATTGCCGTCCTATCACGTTATACTCTGGATCAACTCATCCAGTTGGTTTCTCGTGGCAAAATTCAGGATGCCACTCCTCGGAAAACCCAATTCCAAGGATCTTCTAGCAGACCCCAGCCGAGTCAAGTCATGCCCACTCACACGATCCCTTTCAATCCAATCAACCAGGTTACACCTCCCAAGCAGGAGGAATTCATTTACAAGAATGAGGTTGAGACTTGTGTACGGCGACTCATGGCCGAGAATCCCAACCTCAGGCAGCCATATTCTCTCTCGAGCTACTGCAAGCTCCCCCCAGCCTATTTTCCACCAGGGTTTAAAGTACCTAAGTATAGAAAGTACGATGGTACCACCGACCCTCATCATCATTTATCCGGGTTTCTCATGGATTCCCATCAGTGGCTCTTCGATAGGGTCCTCCTGGTCCACCTTTTCCAAAAGTCTCTCGAGGGAGAGGCCTTAAGGTGGTTCTCCTCTCTACCAGCTACTGACCTGATCAACTTTGATATGGTCTCTGAGAGGTTTATTACCCACTTCAACCACATGGCAGCCTTGCCCCCCACCTTGTTTGATTTAGTAATGGAAAAAATGAAGTCTGACAAAGACTTCACCAATTTCGCTAATAGGTGGAGAGCTATGGCTTCTAGAGCGGAGGTCGTTATTCCTGAAGCACAAGCAGTCACTATGCTTGTTAACAATGCTACCCCCCAGCTCTGAGCAATCCTTATGCTCAGTGAACTTCAGACATTCGCTTAGCTATACAATCGAGCTAGGGTAGTTCAGTCCCAAATTCGAGACTCCACTCTGCCTTCGTTCTTTGAAAACAGAAGTAGGAATAAGAAAACCACATCAGCTCCTACCACAGAAGGAGTTACCATTAATGAACAGGTCAGCATGCTAGCACCACCAGCCAGGGTTACCAATCCCCATCCCAAGTCCGATACTCAGCCCAACCAGAAGCAATACTCAGCTGTCCCTCCCCCGACTAATTACAGTCGTCCTATGGCTAAGCGGGCCTCATATCCACCTCTGCCGGAATCATTGGCAGACATCTTTTACGCTTTGCTAGCCTGCAATGCCATTCAACTCCCACCTCAAAAGGAAGGTGTCCCGCGCAATACGGACACGTCCAGGTATTGCCCCTACCATAGGATCACGGGACACACCATCTACAATTGCTTCACCTTCAGGGACTGGGTGTATGACTTGAACGATGAAGGGCGGATAAATTGGGAAGACATGAGAAAAGCCATTGAGGCTCTGAAGGCTAAGAAGGAACTGGGAATTGTGAAGGACCCATTACCCTCTCATCAGGTAGGTCAAGATCCCTCCGGCTCTCAAGGAAAGGTCAACACACTGATCAAGGACTTGGAACCCGTAACAGTTCGCAGGGAGCAATACTGGGAGTACGAAGGGTCTGGGATAAGGCACCAAGACCCCACTTGGTCGCGTGAAGCTAAAGGGGCTACCCCATAAGTCTCCACACTTCTCCCTAATGAGCCTTTGGTCCTAATCCGGCCCAAAGAGCGACAGGCAACCCTCAAGCCGGTCACCCTCATTCAGATCCCTCCAATCACAGCCGAGGGGCCCACCCTATCTGTCTTTTGCCCAACCAGGAACCAAGGTTCAATGACTGACTTTAATCCCATTAGGTCACCATTGGAAGCAGACACAGTCTCAGTAGGGGTAACGCTCAGGAATCGTATCATTCCCCCGAGCCAGCCTCTGGATTCTCAAGATAACTCATTCCCTGCCAAGGAGAATGCCCAGTCTGAGTATGACATACTCCAGCATTTAGAGAAGACCCCCGCTAAGATATCCATCCTCGAACTCATCCGCAGGTCTCCCACACATAGGGAGACGTTGTTCAATTTCCTACAACAAATCACGGTTAATGAGGATCTTCCTAGTGGCGGGGTCACTAATGCTATACTCTCAGTTACTCAGACTTCCATGATCTCTTTCCCCGAAAAGGATCTAGCTCCCCCTGAGTGCCGATCCCTCCCTCTGTGCTTAACCGCCATCCTTAATGGTCATTCAGTGGATTCCATTCTACTGGATACCGGTGCCTCCATCAATGTTTGTCCCCTTAAGACCCTCAAAAGGATAGGGATAGACCCAGAGAAGGTTGAGTCAACCTCTATAATGGTCTCAGCTTATGACAATTCCCAGAGACCAGCAGATGGGAAGATCTTCCTCCAACTAGAAATCGGCCTGGTATCCATGATCTCGGAATTCTACATTCTGGACGTTAAGCCAATCTACAATGCCATTCTAGGGAGACCATGGATGGACCAAACCTTGGGAGTCCCATCCACCAACCATCAGTGCTATAAGTTCCCGTATAACGGGAAAATTGTGAAGGTTAAAGGCACTCCCTACATCGAGTCATTGGACTCGGTGACAGTAGAGCAAATTCCGTCCATGATTACTTCCAGGAAAGGCAAAGAGCATGTCCTTTCATCAGTGAATTCCCACCTGAGGCCTAGGTCGGGTATAGGTTGGCAGCTCATGAGTAAGATGGGATATAGCTCAGGCTCTGGGTTAGGGAAAGAAGAACAAGGAATCCATGACCCCATCTCAGAGAGCCCTGCCATTGGGGGATGTGGCCTGGGATATAAGTTTGCTGAACCACCAAAAGAAACAAAGGGATGGTCCCTCATGAATCATTTTGTAAGAAAGAGGCAGGAATTGCCCAGGATAGAGGAAGAAGTGCAAGGGTGTCATGAGGATAGTCAAGAGGAGGACTTTGGCATATCCTCCTTGTTCTGTGAATCAGGCAGCCCGACGGTAGGGCTTTTCTTGGCCAGGGATGAACTAGCCCCAGCTACGTTCATTCTTTTCTTGTTCCACCCACCTACCGTTCCGATGCTCTCAGCTCCGACCAACGCCATTTCTTCTGAGTGTTCATGTTACAGGCGTTCGGTCACGAAAAAAAAAGTCCAATTCCCATCCCGCGGGAGGGGAAGTCACTTTCGAGGAGCCTGCGTGGTGGGGGAGCCCTGCCGTCATGGAATCTTTGTCTCAAGGGTCTATCCTTGTCCCATCCAGGACATAATTGACCCATTCTCCAAGCTATGTACATAGTAGTCTAGGAATTAGGTTAGCCTCCTCCATGTCTAGAAATTGTAGGACTAGGCAAGTTCCTTTATTCTTAGTTCAGGAATTAGCAAATAGGTGCACAGGTCTGAAAAAGTTGGATATGTTTCTTCAGACAGGGGTCATCTCCGAACCATTGGAGATAGTGAGAGACGAGTCTTGCAGTGATGGTTTAGGTGTGTTTGAGCTTAGTGAAGAGGAAGAGGTGGATGACTTGGTCGAACCACTTGTGAGTGGGGCGAGACGGTTTGATGAACTTTCATCAGCTATCGACGAACCCACTAAAGAAGTCAACCTCGGAACAAAGGAGGATCCGAAGATAGTGCTAATTAGTGCCCGCTTGAGTCCAGAAGAAGAAGGGTCCATAATAGCCGTGCTCCAAGAGCACCGTGATGGGTTTGCTTGGTCATACGAGGACATGCCTGGATTAAACACAGAACTGGTGGAACATCAGTTAATCCTCAAACTTGACGCCAAACCCGTGAAACAAAAGTTGAGACGGCTACAACCGGAATTAGCACTTAAAGTAAAAGAAGAGGTTGACAAACTACACAAGGCCAAGTTCATCCGGGTAGTACTCTACCCTAAGTGGGTAGCTAATATCGTCCATGTGGCAAAAAAGGACGGAAAGGTTAGAGTTTGCATAGACTTTCGCAACCTCAATCAAGCTTGCCCAAAGGATGATTTCCCATTACCTCATATAGATTTGCTGGTTGATAACACGGCCGGATTTAAAATGTTATCCTTCATGGATGGTTTTTCGGGGTATAACCAGATCAGACTAGCTGAGGAAGATCAGGAGCAAACATCCTTCATAACTCCATGGGGAACTTATTGCTACATGGTCATGCCATTTGGACTTAAGAATGCTGGAGCCACCTACCAAAGGGCTATGATGGCAATCTTTCATGACATGATTCACATCGACATGGAGGTCTATGTGGATGATATCTTGGTGAAATCCAAAACCAGGAAGGGACACGCTCAAATCCTTAGGGCTGTAATGCAGAGATCGAAAGAGCACCAACTAAAGATGAACCCAAAGAAGTGCGTATTTGGTGTTTCTTCTGGAAAATTGCTAGGATTCATGGTGAGTAGAAGAGGGATTGAGGTTGATCCAGACAAAGTGAAGGCGATAGTGGAAATGCCCCCACCCAAGAATGTCAGAGATGTAAAGGGTCTCATCGGCCGTTTGCAATTCATCAAACGGTTCATATCTCAACACTCTGTGAGGTGTAAACCCTTTTACGATCTATTGAAAGGAGGGGCAAGGTTCATTTGGAGCGATAAGTGTCAAAAGGCCTTCGATGAATTAAAGAGCTACCTCCTCAACCCTCCGGTCCTTATGGCTCCTATCTCGGGGCGGCCTCTACTGCTATATGTCTCCACCACTGAAGAATCAGCTGGTGCAGTATTGGCCCAATTAGACGACGAGAAGAAGGAAAGAGCAGTGTACTATCTGTCCAAGCTTTTCAATGATGCCGAAAAGCGATACACTGCCATGGAAAGGACATGCGCAGCAGTCGTCTGGGTAGTGCAGAAACTGAAGCAATACTTCCTCGCCCACGAGGTCAAACTTCTAGAAAGAATGGACCCGATCAAATATTTGCTAGAGCGGCCAGTTGTAACAGATAGGCTGGTGCGATGGCAGACCTTCTTGAATCAATTCGACATCACTTATGTAAGTTAGAAGGCTGTGAAGGGGCAAGCAATTGCCGAGCACCTAGCTCATCACCCATTGCCCACATTTTCACCTGTTAACGAGGAATTCCCGGATGAGGAGTTGGGTTTAATAGTGGATGATACTCCATCTTGGGTCCTTCATTTCGACGGGGCACTTAATTCTCAAGGCAGTAGGATAGGAGTGGTCCTCGTATCTCCAGAAGGGGTAAGTATTCCGCATGCTTGCCAACTCTCCTTCTCAGTGACTAATAATGTCGCTGAATATGAGGCTCTCCTAGCTGGCTTAAAATTGGCGCTGGTTCTTAATGTCTTAGAATTGAGAATAATTGGAGACTCTCAACTAATCCTCCGCCAAACCGTGGGCAAGTACCAAACCCGGGATTCAAAACTGAAGCCATATCAGGAGTTAGTGAAGTCACTTACTAGGCGTTTCAGAAGGATCACCTATGTGCATGTGCCTAGGTCTCAGAATATCCTAGCGGATGCCCTGGCCTCCCTATCTTCAGCTTTAGAGATTCCTGTCACCAAAGGTTCAGCCACCATCACCCTGCACAAGCAAGATTCGCCTTCCTTCCGGGACCCCTGGTTCCAGCAATTCCTCCATCCATCCGAGCACATCTCTGCTATCACGGATGAACTCACCCCTGGTTGGGATGATGGGAATCCGTGGTATTTTGATATCATGAACTATCTCCGCGATGGGTCATTCTCATCTTATGCCACATCTTCTGATCGTAAGGCTATCCGCCGTGCATCTCAGCGATACCTTATCTTAGGCGGCCGCCTTTTCAGGAGATCCTTTAGCGGAGTGCTTCTTCGGTGTCTAGACGATACCGAAATTCATCATGTCATAGAGGCAGCCCATGCCAGTGATTGTGGCGGTCATGTCTATGGTCGTGCCTTAGCCCAGAAACTCCTCATGTCCTATTATTGGCCTTCAATGGAGGCCGATTGTTCCATATTTGTTCAAAGGTGCCTGAAATGTCAATTACATGCTAACAAGGTTCATGCGCCCTCTTCATCTCTCAAATCCGTCGTTTCCCCGTGGCCCTTCGCCATGTGGGCATTCGACGTTATAGGACCTCTAGAGGATCGATCAGGGAAAACAAAAAGGAAATCATTTATCCTAACCGCCACTGAATATTTCACTAAATGGGCTGAAGCGGAAGCATTTGCAGAAATCGAAGCATCCACGGTGGTGAAGTTCATCAAGCGCAACATCCTCGCCAGGTTCGGGACACCGCGCGACCTCGTCACCGACAATGGACCCCAATTTATCTCCCAAGAGCTCTAGGACATGTGCAGTAAGTATGACATCAACTTGCATCATTCTTCGCCTTACTACCCACAAGGAAATGGTCAGGCTGAAGCCACCAATAAAACTCTCATTCGAATCATTAAAAGAACTTGCAGATCACATAATTATTCAGACTGGCCGGATCGCCTAGTAGAAGCTCTTTGGGCATACCGTACTTCCGTCCGAACCCCTACCAGACAAACACCTTATTCACTCACATTCGGAACGGATGCGGTACTTCCATATGAGATTCTCTTCCCTTCTCTAAAAGTTCAGTTGGACAATGGAATTAGTGACGCCGAGCGTCGCCATGTTAACCCAACTGGAACTGTTAGACGAAAAAAGGATGATGGCAGCAAACCACGCCCAGGTTTACAGAAATAGGATTGCAAGGTTCTATGCAAAAAAGGTTCTTGAAAGAAAGTTTGGAATTGGGGAAATGGTACTTAAAAGAAAAATGATCAAAAATCCTGGTCCCAAGAGCAAATTGCAAGAAAATTGGGAAGGTCCATTTGTAATCAAGGAGGCATACTCAGGTAACGCTTACCGCTTAATCAATGAGAAAGGAGAGGAATTGCCCCACCCATGGAACGGGGTATATCTGAAGAAGTATTATCCGTGAAAAAAAAAAAAATCAAAAAATCAAAAATCTCAAAAAATATCAAATATCTAAAAACCATCAAAAATATTTGTAAATATGTACATACTCCTATGAAAAATGACAAAAAAATCAAAAAAAAAAAAAAAACACAAAGTCCAACTGTCTGGTGACTGCCATGTACCCCCCTGTCTAGGTCTAGTTGCATGATAGATTGGGACAACATTAGGATTTGGCTAAGATTTTGGTCCACCAGAACCTTGGACGTGTCTACTTTATTTTCATACGGATCCCTATGATCATTCTGAGATGCACACACTTACACGTTTTTTCAAAAGAGAACCCTCTTAAAGTGACTTCCAAGCCTTTAGTGCACTATCAAAATGCAACCTTTGCTCTTCGCCTCTCGACCGATCAGGACAGTTGACGCCCTTAAACGGTCAAGCTCAGCAAATTGTGGTTCCTCCACAACCCGATAGATGTAACCCCTCAAAAGGGCCCAAAATTGAAATGTAAAGGACCAGAGCACGTGAAGAGGGCAGTGTCCCCGCAGGCGGAATATTAAATAACGCCAATAAATGTCAAGAGCGGAAAAGAAATACAAAAAGAAAAAAGGGGTTCAAGCAATCATGAAAAAAGCCTGGTCATGACCGTGCCTGGCCATGAAATCCAATAAAGGCCTGAAAAGTCAAAATTGGGGCATCTAGGAGGTCAAAAGGAGTCCGTTTTGTCACAGCTCATCCTTTTAATGGTTTTGTCAATCCTCCTTTGAGGTTTATCTCCAAAATTTCTTCACTTTTTTCCCCCTCAAGGTTAGCACAAGATAGCTATCTAAAGACCGAACTTCATTTTAAAATGGTTCGTTTTCGAAAATCGTCACATGCTCACATGATCACAGGAGTCTAAAATGGGTGAAGAGTAATGTCGATGTTTATGGTGAATTAATTTCTTAACCATAATCTCAATGTGTACTCTCGCAAACTTCGGGCTTAGGTCAATGCATGCGCGTCACCAATCGGTGCGACGGCGTCTGATTCTGGGTCAGCGTCGCGAGGTTGACCGTTAGGGTTCCAAGGTGTTCCACCATATACCTTCTAGATTGCGAGGAAAGAGACCCGGGTCGGGCAAATTATTTACCTTGAAATCTTTTTGGGCAAACTTGGTGGTCGGAAGCAGCTGGGAGCCTAAGCATGGCATGACGGTATTGTCATCAGTATGAGTCTTAACCGGTCAAGGTTAGTTCGAGGAGTCTAGAGGCCCAAATCAATCTAGATGCAAGCTTAGGATACCTGGGAAGTTGAGTGTGCATTTTC
Organism: Zantedeschia hybrid cultivar; assembly: GCA_030544215.1. Taxonomy (NCBI): domain Eukaryota; kingdom Viridiplantae; phylum Streptophyta; class Magnoliopsida; order Alismatales; family Araceae; genus Zantedeschia; species Zantedeschia hybrid cultivar. Next base: position 21,825,717 of record JARZZO010000009.1, read on the forward strand.
CTTTCATCATTTGACCAGGCTAAGTCTGGGCAGTCACCAGGTAGATGGAATAAAAAAACATGTTTTTCATCACACATCTCATTTGTTAAATATCATTTGCATTCGCATATTTGCTTGCCGCATCGGTTTCAATATTCTTCCATTTGTCTGGTTAGTAGGACACGGCCCCTTGACCCTATGCGAAGGCTAGGAAAAAGGTAGTTGCTCTTTTTTGGGCAAGGGGCCGAAAACAGATACTACTAACAGTTTCCCCAATGTTGTGCATGCAGGAATTACAGGTACGGACAGAAAGCAGAACAAAGAAGTGCCCATGTAAATAGTGAAATATGCAAGTATAACATCGTAATCATACATCATCACGACACAGGGGCATACCCCTGCATCAGCTCCCTCTCAATCCTTCCTCCTTCCCTCCGCATCGTCATCTCTCCTCTCCCGAGAGGGGTGCCTCATCTGGCTCTCGGCGTCGTCCTCACGAGCACGACGATGTCCCGATGCTGGGCGCATAGACCCTGATGAGCCAGCGGGTTGCAATGCTCTCCACGCATCCTCGGCTAGAAGGGAGTCGAGGTCTCTGAAGACGGAACTCCCAGCAGTAGCCTGGCCAGCTGACGGGGCAGGAATGGGGGGACGAGCTCCTGGACTATGAGTGCTAGATCTCGTAGCTCGCTCTCGCCCCTTCTTCATCACTCGGTCCCACAGGGTTCGGTACTTGAAGTCAAGCTCCCGCACCTCTGTCTGCGACCTCGCCAGCTCCTCCTGTAGGCCAGCCATCTTACCCTCCCAGTACACGTCTGGGTGGGATCCCTCGCTTGCCCTGGCCCGAGCTGTCCGCTCCTCCAAAACCTGGTCTCTCAACTGCTGATTTAGGTTTTCCAGCTCTTGCGCCCTCGCCAAGGCGGTCTCCAACTCCTGGCGCTGCAAGGAAACTCAGGGTCAGACATGCTCACTCATTAGAACATAAAAGCAGAACAAGTCTCACCTGCTGTGCCAAATCTGCCTCTCGGGCCTCCGCCCGGCGGAGAGCATCTTGCAGTCTCGCCTCCCAATCGGCAGGGGTAGCTGGCCCCTGGGATGATGAGCCCGCACCTGGATCCCCTCGTAGCCCGTGGCGGACTAGCGCCTCTCTCTGCGTCACAAGGGTTTTTTTCACAAAAATAAGATGGACAATCTTACACCCTAACTCAAAAATCAGATTTCTTACCAATTCCCTAATCTGGGTAAACAGATCGCTCGACTGCAGAACCAGAAGCTCATTCTGACTCTTTAAGATCTGGATGGCTTCAGTTTCAGGCATCTGTTACAGGAATATCACTAAGGTTAGTCCATGGAGAATCTAAGTGCAATAAACTGAAGGGTTAAAGCGACGTACCCGCCGCGTATCCAGAAATATGCGGTTTGAGTACCGCCGGGCATAATCTCCCATGTACTTGAAGCTGTTTCGCAGGGATTTATCCTCCTGCAGGGCATCCCCGGTGCGGTGCCATACGGCAATCTCAGCCCGCCTCACTACTCGCCAATCCTGACCAATACCAGAAGATCGGCGACGACCTTGGTTCATATCAGGATAGGTCGGGTAAGCGAGTAGAGGCTGGTGCCATCCCCATGTGCGGTAAGCCATCCAGATGTAGAGGCCGTCACAAATGTTCACGCACAGCAGGGGCACCTCCCGCCGGAACTGAGAGAGGCTCTGGGACACCCACGGATGATCGGCCAGGTCCTCTTCTGGATATGGCATCCACACCACCTGAATGGAACAAAGAATTAGACCTAATCATTTCGGATGCACATGTACTTTAAGTCACTCACCATATGAGGGGGGAATGTATCAAGCTGAGCGCGGATGTCCTCCACACGGTACATCACCGGGCGATAGTCCCGGATCACCTCCCACCGCGCCATCAGAGGGGTCCATCCCTCGCGGTCTGCAGAGACATTCCCTCGGCCGATGGGAAAGCGGGTGTAACCCCAGATCTGCAAGAGACAACACAGTCAGTGTCAATCAACATAAGTAAGGATGGAGAACCACAGCTAAGAGGATTACCTGGAGAAAAGGGGTGAACCCACCCAAGTTACCAGAGCCCTGGCGGTAGCCCACCAGGTGAGAGAAAAGATGACCCAGCATGGCAGCTCCCCACACCATCTTCTTCGCCGCCTGAAGGTCCTCCAAAAGCGGCAGATACTTCAGATTAACTCTATCTGAAGCTGTGGCAAATAGCAGCCTCCCAAAGAAGAACAGAAGAAAGATCCGCAGGTTCTCGTCATCCGATCGGCCATGCAAATCCAGGAGTGTCTCCACTCTCTCTGCGAAAGCCTCCAAGGTCTCGCTCGGCATCCGCCGCACCCGGCTGAACCCTACAAATCGGGCGAAGTGCCCAAGGGGTATGTGGGATAGCGCTCCCTGGACCCTGTAGTACCCCTCGCCTAGGAGTCAATCGGACAGCTGCCTATAGTCCCTAAGCTCGGGACCCACTACTGGATCTCCAATGACTGGCAGGCCCGTCAAGAAGGAGACGTCCTCCAGCGTGGGCAGCATGTGTCCCCACGGCATGACGAAAGCCCTACATCTGTCGTCCTAGCGCTCCCGAAGAGCCACTAGGAAGAGCGCATCCACCATGAACGGTCGGACCCGGAACAACGGCCCGAACCCAAACGCGTCCACCTGGAAGAGGAGTCGATCAGGCAGTGCGTGGTACCATGCCCAGACCAGCTCCCATGAAACACGGCCTCGGACCCTCTAGGGACCCTGAAAATCCAAATTAGAAGTCAGGACATGAGCATATTTACAACAAATTTAAAATTTTGGGGTGGGCTAGGCAGCCCACCGTCCGTACCAGTGGACGGCGGAGCCATCCGCCACCCACCGGTGCCGACGGCGGGGTCGTCCGCCATCCGTACGGGCGGACGGCGGGGCCTCCCGTCGTCCATACGGACGGACGGCGGGGCCTCCCGCCGTCCGCACTGCGCGGACGGCAGGGCCCGTCCGCCGTCCGCACGGACGGACGGCAGGCCCGTCCGCACAGGCGGACGGCGAGCCAATCTGCCGTCCGCCCGCACAGACGGCGGCTCCGCCGGCCGCCCTCCCTATGATTCAAAAAAAAAAAGAGAAAAACGAAAAACTCGGTTTTTCTTTCTCTCCCACGTTTTCTCTCTTTCTCTCCAGCTGTTCTCTCTCTCGATCTCCCCTCCACGCAGCTTCACGTACCAATCTTCATCCACCGTCCACGCGCATGCCGCACCAGCAGCAGCCGTCAACGTGCAGCGGTTCTTCCTCCAGCAGGCCCACACGAACCCAGCAGCACCAGCACCTCCTCCACGTCCAACTGCCAGCAACAACACCCTCGCTGTCCACGGCCAGCACCTTAAGCAGCATCCACACTCTCAGCCGCAGCACCAGCACACCCCCAGCATCCTCCGCTGCGCTGCCACGCGCTCCCAGCTGCACCTTCTCCAGCATCGTCACCGCACCGCCTGTGCATGCACCCAGCAGACACCAGCGACGGCCAGCAGCACCGTCGTACCAGCTCCTGTCCCAGCGCATGCAGCGGCTGAAACCTGCAGTTGAAGCCTTCACAGAAGCTCTCCCACGCGGCAACCGTTGAAGCCAGCAACACTTCCACATACCTGCACGTAACCGACTGTGAGCCTCCACGTTCGCTGAAGCTGCAACAAGCATCTCCACCAGCAGCCAGCCGTCCAAGCACCACAGCTCCTCCATGCATGCCCGGCTGCACAGCCACGGGTCTCCAGCAGATTCAATGCTGCCATGCACCCACACGTAGCCAGCAAACCCCCATGCATGCCAGCGTTCACAGCAACTCCATGCGTCAAGCCACCAGCGCATGCCAACCTCCTCCAAGTCAACCTGCACTCGCATCCTTCTTAGTTCCACGGCATCTGCTGCATTTATATTATTATTATAATCTATCATTTTGATTTAGCTTATTTTAGTTTTAGTTAAATTAAGTTGTATTGTTTAAAACTTGATTAGTTCAATTTAGTAGTTTTGTTATTTTTACAATATGTTGTTAATCCCTTTTTTTTTCTCAATTTTAAAGGTGGTGTATTTGTGTTTTTAAAAATTAGGTGAGTTTAATTCATAAATTTAGTTTAATTTAATTAGATAGTTAATTAATCAATTCAAATTCCTAATTTTTCTAGATAATTAAAATCTAAGGTTTTCAAAATTAAAATCTTAACTCCCTGTGGTTCGACTCGGACCTAAGACACCAAAGGCACCTTGTCGGTAGATGTTTGGACTTGGAGCTTGACTAATGGATCTCTAACTATGGGATCTTAATCAGTTAACTGATCGGGTTCAGCAGAATAACTTTGAAGATAATTGAGTGATTAATATGAGATCATTCACTCTCGATAATTAGAGAGAGAATGCTCTGAGAACGATGCATGAAAGTCCTTGGCCAGGGCGGACACAATATTAGAAAAGAAATTTTATGAAATTGTACAGCTGCATCTGATCCAAGTATGTTGACTGGTTAAGATTTGATAATTGACTATGTCCTGGGTTTACTCGAGAGAATTGTATGGATGAAGGATTATATCCACGTACTAACTGAAGATGGAAAAGTTCCTTTAGCGGATTGCTAAACGCCATTATGTTCCTAGATCATGCAGTGTTGGTTGGCACCCAACTTGATCGAAAGCCCGAGTGATTAATATGAGATATTAATTTGGTTAATGAATTATTTACTATGAGATGTTAAATTAATTAATTTAAGCCTAAAAAATGTTACTAGACTTATTGGGCCAAAAACCATTGTGATATTTAGGCCTAGAGGGTCACACATACAAAGATTCTCAGTTGATGGTATTTAAGTCAGATTTATATTGATTTGGAGACTTTTATGAAAGTCACCTATAATTAATATAAATATACACTGAAGGAGAACCTTGGGCCAAGCTCTAGAGTTTCCCCCTGGAGTCAGCCGCCCCTCCCTCTCTTTCTCTCTCCCCGAACCCAGAAGGAAAGGAGCACCCCCTTTCCCCTCTCTTCCGCCTCTATTGCTTCTACATTCCGATCATCGAGAGCCCCATTCGCATGCCGCGGGTATAGTCACAGAGAAGATTGACAAGCGTGCCAAACTAAGTGAGTGAACGAGGACGATGCATTAAGAGGAGGATCGTGTAGACATCATTGGAGGCCAGACGTCTGCGCGCCTAGCGGCATCTCCCTGACGGAACCATACAGTTGCAGATTCGAATATGCACTAGGTGATATTTGATTACTGCCTTTTTTTAATTCACTCGAAATGGATCGAGAATTGGCAGGTTAAAGTTTTAATAATTTGTTATCGCTGCGTTCTTCATCGTCCCCCTCAGATCCTTATAGAAAGGCCATATCTTGCAATACATATAGTGTAAGGAATCGCCGAAACACAGCGGAAATATAAAACGATTCCAAGTATCAGGTTGTTGGGATCAAAAAACGGACTAAATAAAATATACGGGAAGAACCGTTCTTCACCTTTGCGGGGTTTCGAATCTCCCGTGGATTGAACCATTTGTGTAATCGTGCACGCGCACGATCCCCAGAGGTATCCACATAAGCTCCTGACGTAGACGTGATTTCCTCCTCGGCTTGAGTACTTTGACCCGATCTCAAATCCACCATGTAGTTGAGAAGATAGAGGGACCTTCTTCAAGAGAGAGAGGGAGAGAGAGGGGAGAGAGAGGGGAGAGAGAAACTCCAAGAACTAGTAATGTTGTGTCCGTGTACTACCACCACCCTCCCCTTGGCCTCCTTTTATAACAATTATAGATAAGGCCAAGGATTAATACTCATGATTATCCAAGAGCTTGGGCTTGGATAATTCTCTATTTAAATATTAATATTTATCCTACAGTTTTTCCTAAAAATCCAGATAAATATAATATTTAACATCTTTCACCGTTTTACGAGAACTCTTATGTGTGTGATCCTCTAGGCCCATATATCAGTCTTGTTTCAGGACCACTAAACTTAGAACTAATTCTAAATTTTAGTATTTATTAATTATTATTTAAACATCATATGCTAAATAATTAATTCAATAAATAAGTGGTTTATCATCTGATGATTAATCCACTTGACCTTCTGACCATGAACGGCACCAAACACTACCTTATGATCCTAGAAGATATAAGGGATATTGTTCCTTTTATTTGAACCTTTCCGTCTGCAGATACCGCACAGATAAAATCATTCACTCATCTAATGTCCCAATAACGCAAAGGTATGATTTCGTAGTCAAAACCTTTATTGCATTATTTAGATGGATTTCAGTACTCAGTTAACTTCTAGAAAGACATCTCTTTCAGTTGACCTTGGCTAGGGATTTATGTGTTCACATCTATAGAACATTCTCTCTCCAGTGGTATACAAAGAGTGAGTGATCACCTGTTGTTCACTCAATTACCTTCGCAAGCTTACCACTGTGTCTGAGAGACTGACTATCGTGGACTTAACGATTAAAGTCTACAACCCAGAAAATCAAGTCACAATGGTCTACAAGCAAGGTATCATTGGTGACTCAGGTCAAAGGACCAACTGTGCTACTGCAACAATTGAATTTCTTGGTTGACTATCAAGTATAATGACCATCCAGGAATTCTAATTCATATCTGTTCAGTGAACTCATTCTCTAATGAGCATCAACAAGTTTGTCTTAGTGTCACCACACGAGTGAATGTGAGATTATTCACCCTCATCGTATGAGCAGAAATAACATGTGTCGATCTTATCAGATATTTAATATCCAATTCAAATATCCTATGATCGAGAACTATTTAAGACAAGTGACTAAGCATATTGATCTCACTATCATGATCTCACTATGATTCAATATCCCATATATTTGTCTACGGACCTTCATTACGATAGTTAAGTTACGAGAACTATATAATGAAATGATTGCCTTTATTAATATTTCGAACTAGAATGTACAATGATTGACTTTAAGGCTACCCAATTCTATCATTCTCCCACTTGGACTACAGCCAATCACCCATATGTATAAGTCTCATAGACTTAAGGTGACGTTCTAAATTATTTTAAGACAATGGCTTAGTCAAGGAATCTGTTACATTATCTTCAGATGAGACTTTCTCAACCACTATATCTCCTCGGGCGATAATCTTACGAATCAGATGAAATCGTCTCAGAAGGTGCTTTGACTTCTGATGTGATCTAAGCTCCTTTGCTTGAGCTATAGCCCCATTGTTGTCACACAATAATGGAATAGGATCTGAAATACTTGGGACTACTCCAAGTGCAGAGATGAACTTCTTCATCCAAACCGCCTCCTTAGCCGCTTTAGCTGCAGCAATATATTCTACTTCGGTCGTCGAATCTGCAGTTGTTTCTTGTTTGGAGCTTTTCCAACTCACTGCACCTCCATTTAACATGAACACAAATCCAAACATGGACTTGCTGTCATCCATATCCGACTGGAAGCTCAAGTCAACAAGTCCTCGAAGTTCCAAGTCATTTCCTCTATAAACAAGAAATAGATCCTTAGTCCTTCTCAAGTATCTAAGGATACATTTCACCGCTTTCTAGTGTTCCTCACTTAGATCAGCCAGATATCTATTAGTGACACTTAGTGGATGTGTCACATCAAGCCTAGTACATAGCATTGCATACATGAGAGATCCTATTGTCAAAGCATAAGGAACTCTATCCATATATGCTTTCTCTTCAGGTGTCTTGGGAGATATTCCTTTAGAGAGATAAATTCTATGTCTCATTGGAATGAGACCTTTCTTAAAAATTTTCATACCAAACCTTTTGACTATGGTGTCTATGTATATGGATTGGGATAATCCAAGCATCCTCTTAGATCTATCTCTATAGATCTTTATTCTCAGAATATAGGATGCCTCTCCCAAATCCTTCATAGAGAAGTTTTTGGATAACCAAATCTTTACTGATGACAACATTCCTACATCATTCTCAATGAGTAGAATGTCATCAACGTAAAGTACTAAAAAGGTAACTGCGTTCTCACTGGTCTTTTCATATACACAAGGTTCATCTTCATTCTTAATGAAGTCATAACATTTGATTGCTTCATCAAATCTTTAAGTTCCAAGTTCATGATGCCTGCTTTAATCCATAAATGGATCTTTGTAACCTGCATACTTTACTTAGATGCTCTTTGGAAGTGAATCCTTCAGGTTGTATCATATACACCTCTTCATAAAGGTTCCCGTAAAGGAACGCTGTTTTCACATGCATTTGCCATATTTCATAATCATAGAATGCAGCAACGGCAAGAAGTATTCTAATTGACTTAACCATGGCAATTGGGGAAAAAGTTACGTCATAGTCAATGCCTTGTCTTTAACGATACCCTTTCGCTACCAATTTTGCCTTGTAAGTGTCAATCTGTCCATCTACCCCGATCTTTCTTTTAAAGATCCATTTACTGCCAATAGGTATTATACCTTCTGGCAGATTAACTAAGTTCCAAACTTGGTTGGCATATTTCATTAAATATATGCAGTAATATCTTGAGAAATTATCTATAAATGAAACAAAGTATGAATAACCACCCATAGCATGAGTGGACATTGGACCATATACATCACTATGTATTAGTTCAAATAATTCCTTAGCTCTTTCTCCATGTCCAAAAAATAAAGCTTTAGTCATTTTTCCCATGAGACAAACTTCACAAGTTGCAAATGATTCATAATCAAATGGATCAAGATATCTATTCTTTTGCAACTTAATGATTCTGTTCACATTTATGTGACCGAACATACAATGCCATAGGTATGATTTATTCTCATCTTTATCTATTTGTTCAAGAGACTTATTTACTAAACATACATCATATGCAATATCAAGTAAATACAAACCATTTAAGAAATATCTATAAACAAACAATTTGTCTCTTAGATAAATAGAACAACCATTATTCTCTAGTTTCATTGAATATCTTTCTCTATCTAAACAAAAAATGGAAATGATATTCCTAATAATAGTTGAAACATAATAACAATCTTCCAGTTCCAATATGTCTCATGATGGCATCTTGAGTCTTGCTGTCCCCACAGCTTTCGCAGCAACCTTTGCTCCATTTCCAAGTCTCAGATCCACGTCTCCGCGATTTAATCTTCTTCTACTTGTTAGCACTTGCAAGTTATTACAGATATAAGAAACACATTCAGTATCTAATACCCAAGATATAGATTCTCTATAAGACAAGTTAAGATCGATCATGAGTATACCTGAAGCTTCACCAAGCTTCTCCTTTACTTTTTCTGCTAGATAAATCTTGCAGTTTCTTTTCCAGTGTCCTTTATGGCAGTAGAAACACTGACCTTTATCATTGACTTTTGTTTTGTCTTTTTGAACAGTTGGCTTGCTTTTCATTGGCTTTTTGGACTTTCTTTTCTTAAAGGTTAATCCAACTTTCCTTTTCTTATTGGTCTTACCAACAAGCATTACATGTGGCTTATCCTTCTGGATAGTCCCCTCAGCTGTCTTCAACATGTTGAGCAACTCAGCCAATGTAACGTCAATTTTATTCATATTGAAATTAATGATAAACTGTAAAAAAGAATCAGGTAAGGATTGAAGAATTAAATTGATGCTTAAGTCATTGTTCATAACAAAGCCAAGTACCGTGAGCCTTTCTATCCACTCTATCATTTTAAGCACATGTGTTTGCACAGATGTGCCATGAGTCATTATAGTCCTGAACAGTTTCTTTGATATCTCATATCTTTATATTATGGACTGTTCACCAAACAACTCTTATAGGTGATTCAGAATGGCCTTAGCTTCCATATTAACATGCTACCTTTGTAGTTCATTAGACATAGAACCCAACATACAACATTGGACTTTAATAGAGTCCTCCTTCCAGTTTTCATAAATCATCAGTTCATCTTCATTGGCATTTTCACCAGGTTGTTCTGGATCAGGCTGATCCAAGACATAAGCAACTTTCTCACACCTGAAGACAATCTTCAGGTTGCGGAGTCAATCAATATAATTTGGTCCTGTGAGTTTGTTAGCATCGAGTATGCTATGAAGAGTATTAGGTGATGACATAACGACCTACAAAGAAATTTTAGGATAATGAGCAGATAGTTCAATTAAATCAGATTTAAGACTTTTAATCAAGATTTTTGCTCCCACTATTTTTCGGCGATCTGTACGACCCTCTATTGTACAGAACGGGAGATTCTGGTGCTCTCCTAGTGAGGATCAGAATCCTTTGGATATCATGCATGTAATTTTGTAGTAGCATAACAAATCACATCACAATCCTCAGGCAGCCAACTCTTGGCAATCGTAACAATTGCAATATCTGATCAATTTTAACCCTTAAATCAGTTTGATCTTGTGGTAGCACAATAAATCAAATGATTTAGTTAAGTTAATCCATCATTACGAAGATAGCATGAATTCGTATTGCAATCCTTGTAATAGCACAACAAAACTATACCATTTGTCCACCTATCTAAAAGAACATCATAAGTCATAGATCGTGATTAATTACTAAATCAAATAGACCTTGTGGTAGCACAACAAATCCATTTGAATTAAAAATTGACTTAAGATCTACAATAATGGTGGATTACGTGGATTATTCTAAATATCTCACGTTACAACTTTTAAAAAGAGGATATTTTAACTATTTTTTATAAAATAAGTGCTATTAATAATATTTCAATTTGAAGTATCATATATACTTTAATGAAATATCTATCTAATAGCACATTCCACAGATATCACATATATGCAGAAAATAAATTAGGATGATCATAGACTGCCAACTCTATTATGGAATCATCGGAGCCAAACGATGATCCATAATGAGATCCTATGGTGAATCCAACAATACAGGTTCCAACTGATGCGAGTCCGTCCTTCAGAGGTGTCTTCAGAAGATCCCGTCCTCAAATTTTTAATCATCTACATTTAAATATGAATAAGGACTCGCAGGTCCACTAATGTACATTTAAATAATAAGTAGAAACCTTGATCTTATCAAGAGGAGTACAAACTTAGAGGAAGATAAAATGTACATTTGGATTAAGAGAGAAGAGGACATGCAGGTCCTATTTAAAAAGACCAAATAAAATATGCATCGCATTCAACCACAATAACCATCACATGATTAACCTAAGTCCATAATCATCCCACCAGTCAAAACAACACATCAAATGCATCAAATAATTATCAGATAATTATTGTTGATATCATTTTATGTAAAATAAAATATAATGCCATAAATTTTTGAAATAACATTTATTTCAAGTATATCAACAACATTCACAATATTATTGATAATTTAATTAACTAAACTATTTAGTTAACATGTCACATGCTCAACCAACTTGAACAAAATAGAAATTTCAAGTTATGCATAAGAAGAATTAAGTTTAAAATCAAATTCTCAACTTAATAGTTTAATAGGGAATCAAGTTAATAATTTAAAACAATTTTAAATAATTAACAAATACCCCCATTAACTTTAAACCCTTATAATTTTAACAACAATTAATTAAACAATATAATAATATGTTAATTAAAATATTTACAGTTTAAACAAATTTTAAAACTACCAAAAAAAATGGGTTTAAAATCAATTTAAATGGGCTTAAGGGGATTAAAACAGGCTTAACGGGTCGGGGGGGTTTGATTGGGTTCAGACCGTTCAAGTTGGGCGCGGGTCCCCAGATCCGGGCGAGGTAACCTACTAGCCCACACGCCCGTCGCCCCCGCCGCCCGTTAGGGCACCTACATGTGCAAGTTATCGCGGCGCCTGGTGCGAAGCCCGCGGGGAGGAGGGGGGTATAGTCGGCCACCCCGCCGGCCGGGGCAGTGCTGGACGGTGCAGGCGATGGCACCAGACGTCAGCGGTCACGGCATACCCACTCCCCATACGCTCCCTTCCCCGACGCCCATTAGGGCACCTGCATGCTGCAGGTTATCCTTGCCTCCTGGTGCACAGCCTGCGAGGAGGAGGGGGGCTCGTATCCGTCTACTGCGCCGGTCGAGGCAGAGCCGGACAGCGCTGCTGGACATAGCCAGATGTCGCCGAACCTTACCGGTCGACCCATCCGGTGGTAGGGACCCTAGGACACATCCTGTGTTCGTTTAAGTACCTGCATCCGACATCCAACGCGGATGGGGGGGCTGTCCAACACAGACTTGGGTGACAATAAATCTTCCTCGATGTTCATGGATGTTTACTGGCCTATCGTTAGCATCGGCGATGCAACACAAAATAGATTTAGAACCAAACTATTCTCCAAAACCATACATACTGAATATGTGTCCGCGACTTCCCAACCTGGGTTTGGCCCCTCCTTAGGGTCAAACAATGAACAACCATACGTATGAAATTAAACTATCATGCTTGAGATCATATCCCTACTATCATATGACAGTTAATCACCACATGACAAGCCCTGGAACGTCTACAAGAGATTGTTCCGAATGCATAACGAGAAAAACACGTAAAACGATGCCGTTTTTCGGTCGAACCAGCAACCTGGCTCTGATACCACTGTAAGGAATCGCCGAAACGCAGCAGAAATATAAAATGATTCTAAGTATCGGGTTGCTGGGATCGAAAAACGGACTAAATAAAATATACAGGAAGAACTGTTCTTCACCTTTGCGGGGTTTTGAATCTCTCGTGGATTGTACCGTTTCGGTAATCGCGCACGCGTACGATCTCCAGAGATATCCATACGAGCTCCCAACGTAGACGCGATTTTCTCTTCGGCTCGAGTACTTCGACCTGATCTCAAATCCACCATGCAGTTGAGAAGAGAGAGGGATCTTCTTCAAGAGAGAAAGGGAGAGAGAGAGAGAGGAGAGAGAAACTACAAGAACTAGTAGTGTTGTGTACGTGTACTACCACCACCCTCCCCTTGGCCTCCTTTTATAACAATTATAGATAAGGCCAAGGATTAATCCTCATGATTATCCAAGAGCTTGACTTTAGATAATTCTCTATTTAAATATTCATGTTTATCCTGCGGCTTTTCCCAAAAACCCAGATAAATATAATATTCAACATTTCTCACCGTCTTACGAGAACTCTTATGTGTGTATCAGTCTGTTTTCAGGCCTACTAAACTTAGAACTAATTCTAAAGTTTAGTATTTATTAATTATTATTTAAACATCATATGTTAAATAATTAATTCAATAAATAAGTGGTTTATCATCCGATGATTAATCCACTTGACCTTCTGACCATGAACGGCACCAAACACTATCTCATGATCCCAGAAGATATAAGAGATATTTTTTCCTTTATTTGAACATTTCCGTCTGCAGATACCGCATAGATAAAATCCTTCACTCATCCAATGTCCCAATAACGCAAGGGTATGGTTTCATAGTCAAACCCTTTATCGCATTATTTAGATGGATTCCAGTACTCAATTAACTTTTAGAAAGACATCTCTTTCAGTTAACCCTGGCCAAGGATTTCTGTGTACACATCCATAAGATATTCTCTCTCCAGTGGTATATCAAGAGTGAGTGATCCCCTGTTGTTCACTCAATTACCTTCGTAAGCTTTCCACTGTATTTGAGAGACTGACTATCGTGGACTTAATGGTTACAGTCCACAGGCCAGAGAATCAAGTCACAATGGTCTACATGCAAGATATCATTGGTGACTCAGGTCAAAGAACCAACTGCCCTACTGCAACGATTAAATTCCCTGGTTAACTATCAGGTATAATGATCATCCAAGAATTCTAATTCGGATATGTTCAGTGAACTCATTCTCTAATGAACACCCACAAGTTTGTCTTAGTATCACCACACGAGTGAATGTGAGATCTTTCACTCTCATCGCATGAGCAGAAATAACCTATGTCGATCTGATCAGATATTTAGTATCCAATTCAAATATCCTATGATCGAGAACTATTTAAGACAAATGACTAAGAATATTGATCTCACGATTATGATCTCATCATGATTCAATATCCCATACATTTGTCTACGGACCTTCATTACCTTTATTAATATTTCGAATTAGAATGTACAATGATTCGCTTTGAGGCCACCCAATTCTATCATATACATCCAAATTGAAAAACCTTTTTGTTTACATGAAAGATTATTATGTTAACTATAGCATATCCAAAAATCAAGTCAATTAGCACATCACATACATCATGGTGATTAAAACACTAACTAACTATCAATTTTCAAAGACAACCACAAACCTATGAAGATGAGGATCTGTCTCCTTCAAATCTTAATCAAAATTTATGAAATTTAAACCATGGCATTTAGACATGAATTTTAAACAATTATTAAGCATTTATAACATTCTACTATAAGAATTATGAGCAATAATTCAATAACTTAAGGAAGGAAACTCTTTTCGTACTAAGCCATGCACACATTGAAAACTCATATTGAAATCAACCCAGTTACACATATGTTAACTAAATAAAATCTACACAGCGTAGTATAACCTATAAAACACCAGAAGCTATACATGCTTGCCCAATCAAAGCCTTTAACCCAACATTCATACCATGAATCTAGAAAACCTAAGCATGAGCATCACCCTACCTCAATTTTAGCTCCATCAACCTCAAATAAGTCTTCTTAGAACCAATCCAAGCTCCAAAGAGTAGAAAAAATAATTCCAAGCCTTTTTACTTAAATTCCATACCAAGCAAGAGTCTCCACCCAAGAAGAGCTTCAAGAACACACTTCTATGAACTCCCAAGCCCCCAAGAGCACCGTGCAAGCCCTTCAAGAGCCATTCCTCCCACATGCACCAAGAGCTACTTATCAAGAGCTAAGAGGGGGTGAGAGGAAGAGTGGGAAGAGCGTAGAAAGGGGAAGAGAAGGTGGTGGTTCACATTCTCTCTACCACCCACATTTAAACTTAGGGTATATTTGTTTCTATGTAAAATAGGCCATATGAAAAGGTTTTCCTGAAAAGTATATCCCAATCACCTATTTGCTAATCCGTAAAACAACTGAAAACTTAATTCATTGACTCCCTCTTTTCTTGATTTTGGCATCCATGGAAGAAGACTGAATGCCATCTTCTGAAGAAGCTGAAAATATTTTCATAAGTACCAAATGAGGAATTTTATTTTCATTTTCCATGTAAAAGTGTTTCTTTAGAAAATCTTTTCCATTCGATTATGTTTTATGTACGACAAAATGGACCCTTAGTGGAGTTTGGAATCATACCCTCAAACTTTCTAAAATTAGTCCTCACACCCATATATTCCTATTGGGCCAACTAAAATTCACTTCCTAAGGCCCAATAACTCTTATTTGGGCCCAATGCTTATCCCATTAACTAAAGTCACTTAAAAGCTTTCTTATTTATTAAGCCCAAAAGCTTCTAATTGACTTACACATAATAAAGATAAAATCGAACCCAAAATCAGTTAAACCATATTCGACCCACCTCATTGTTATCACAAAAGCGATTTAGTTCAAATTAAACTAGATTAATGAATCTAGGTCGATTGATTAGTTGTCAAACTTGGTCAAAGCTGGAAAACCATTTTGAGAATCATGAACCAGATGGTTGGAGTATTATAGATGGTGGAGGTAAGTTCACCAGCAACTGCATGGTTTCCTTATTCTCTCACAATGGCGTCACCGGCAATTGTCCCGTCCATACATCCCAGAACATATTGGCATTGCCGAACGCAAACACCGCCATGTCATCGAAACTCCTTTTTCATCGCCGTCCATCTCATCATCCTTACGCCTATATCGCCATTGTCCAAACTATCACCCTACGAAGCACTCTTCCACAATAGACCTGACTATCACTCTCTTAATTAATCCTTCGGATGCTTGTGCTTTCCTTGGCTTCGCCCTTACAATGCTTACAAGCTAGAGTTTCACCCCAACACTTGCTTGTTCCTCGGCTATAGTTCCTCCCCAACTAGGTATCGATGTCCTGATCTCCAAACCGGTAAAGTTTACGTGTCTCACCATGTGATCTTCAATGAACTGATCGTCCCTTACTCCTCTGCCTCTGACCTCTGCTCCCCACCTTCCATCCCTTCATCCACAACAGACTGGTTGGTTCCCTGTCTTCCGTATGGTCCTACAGACTTAGTTTGGACGAGTGCTAGAAGTCCATCTTATACTCCTGTGGTCTCTTCCGCCACACAACCATCGTCATCACCCAGCCCATGCACCACCTTCCCTGCTCCCTTTGTCCACCCTACATCTCCACCATCAACCCCACCAGCCTCCCCATGTCCTCCACCCTTGCCGTCCACCTAACCACCTCCAAGCCCTGTTGATCGACATTTGAATAATGGCTCTTGCCTCTTTCTCTGCCATGACCCAGTCTCTTGGAGTGCGAAGAAAAGCCCACCATCGATCCTCTACTGAAGCAGAGTACCGGTGCTTGGCTCATATCACCAGGGAAGTTGCTCTGCTTGTTGCTCATAGAATTTGGTATGCCCCTTCTTCAAAATACTTGGAGTGCAGCAACTGCCCAGATGTGCCTCTCGTGATTCGTGCACATCCATTGGGTGTGCTGCGACACGCAGCAGTAGTTGCACACCTCACCAAGGTGTGCGGCAAGCCGTTCTCCTTATTGGAATATCAATCTCATCCGCGTAACTCTTGGAACAGTTCACATACATATATATAGAAAAGCTCCTCGAAAAAGAACGTGTACAAATCTCTCTCCCTTTTCCAAACTTAGTCCAGTCTCAAAGCCAGCCAGGAGCCGTTGAGTCATTTGCATTGTGACGCTGGACTCAATCCAAGCCCATCCCATGAATCTACGAATCCATATTATAATACTATAAAATAAAGTTTCCATTTCCCTTCAATACTATAACCAGGATACGTGACAGTAATAGAATTGTTCTCCCTACTCTTACTTTCTTTAGGAAGAATTAAGGTTCAGATTAATAAGGAGGTTCTTCTCTTTAGTACATCTTTCACTTTTTATATTTTGTAACAGAGAATTAAGATGCGGATTAATGCAGGTCTTTCTCTTTTGTACACCTTATTCTCTCTTTTGTACATTTTTCATTTCTTATATTCTGTAAAATTTTATATTATGCAAAATCTTATTCTTGGTAAAATGTGAAAATATACTTTTCTAACATTTATTACAATAGCTAGACTTTTACGCAACCAAATGGATGGGCATGGATACTAATAACAGGTAAAGATAGATAAACATAGAGAGAGAAAATGATGGGATATATATATATATATATAACTTGACTTATACTAATTAAAAAATCTGTTTATTTAAATTTGAAATTTCTTCATCCATCGTACGGGCACAAAACTAGTTCTGATTATGCTAGGGATTTATAACCAGTAAAATAAACATATCTTTATTATCAAAAATATAGAAAGTGTTTTTTGTTTCCATTTTCAATTCTTATCAGAAATATCCGATTCCATATTTGATTCAGAAGAAATTGTGATTCCATTTTCGCTTATTAAGCGTTGGTTGGAAATGGGCTGTAAAATTAGAAATCAAATTTTGTTTGCTGCTACTGTACTGCCTCTTAGAGAATTTCAACTCATTTCTATTCCTTTTTTCCCTTATCTAATGGGATGTTCGCTTGCATTATAATACAATTTCTTTTTACAAATATATATATTTGTATTAAAAATATGTTAAAAAAGGTGTTTAATGACACTAATACATTTTAATAACACTCTTCGTTCATAAAACATAACAAAATTAAAAAGAAGGCTGACCCTATTTTATTAAAACTGTGCCACCCACGGAGGAGGCCCACACCCAGGCGGCGGTCCTCTGCAGCAGCAGACATGGCCTCCGCAACAGGGTCGAGCGGCAGCCACGACTACGAGGGCCTGTCCTACGTCGCAGCTGCCGCCACCGGCGGCGCCACAAGCGCTGGCCCCTTCGTCGTTCTCGAGCTCGCCAACCTCCGCACCATCGACGTGGACATGGAGACCCGCACCGTCTGGGTCAGCGCCGGCGTGACGTTGGGGGAGTTCTATTACACCATCGCCAAGAACAGCCCCACCACGGCCTTCCCGGTGGGGATCTGCCCCACAGTGGGCATCGGGGGCCATTTCAGCGGCGGCGGCTTCGGCACCATGGTGAGGAAGTACGGTCTGGCCGCCGACTACGTGGTGGATGCCTGCCTGGTGAACGCCCGGGGCAGGCTCCTGGACAGGACCTCCATGGGGAAGGACCTCTTCTAGGCCATCAGGGGCGACGGCACCGCCGGCTTCGGCGTCATCCTCGCCTCGTCGACGTCCCCCGCACAGTCACCTTCTTCACCAACAAAATAAATCCTCTGATTTTAAAATTATAAAATTTTCATTAATTCTAAAACTGATAATTTTGAAATCTACAAGTTATTACATTTTACATTAAAATAAATGACTCTTAATTATTGACAAGAAAAAAAAAAAAAAAGCAACACCTAATTGGTCGTTAAACTTCGCTGTTCAAATGCACGGCAGCCGTTCATTTTAGAAGGACGTAAGAATATGACCTTTTTTGTAGAAAAATGAAGAGAAGCATATGACGATAATATCAATTATACGATTTGAACTGTAAAAAAGGGTGAAAAATTAGGAGAGATGGTGAAGTTCCTTTCAGAAATAAAGGAAGTGTGAACCATTCATTTTTATGTGTGTATATTCTTCTGCTCATGGTTGGATATTGTGGAGCTTAAATTAGAAACCGAACCATCCAAATGACCTTGTCCTTTAATTTTCCTATGAATCAACGTCCATTTGGTCAGCAAACCTTGTGTGGTTCTGTGTACTCAGGATCTATGGTTCAAAAAACAAAAGTGTACTCTGGATCTGACCGAACAGCCACCCTCCCCCCCCCCTCTCTTATGAACGTTTAGTCGTTTCATGCACGATAATGGATGGTCTTTTTGATGTCGTCGTAAAGATTACCTTTTTGATGAAGTATGATGACTGAAGTATATATATATATATATATGCCTCTCTTGCAGCCCTGCGGCCCGCCGTACAAAGATCCTTACTCTTCAATGACGTCAATAACGTAGCCAACGTTGGAGTACTACATCAGAAAAGATGTTTCGGAAAACTTTTTTTAAAAGTAATCCATGGCATCCAGTACATGCTCATCTTTCCAATTTGAAACAACATGGCAAAACGTAAAGAAAGAGGTACGTACAGCGGTTCTTCACGCCCAGGGAAACCAAGTTGCGTTTCAGTAGACACACGAGGATTACTGTGTTCCGTTCGGACCCTCGTAATAAACGAATGTTGAAGGAACGGGTGACGAATTCCCCTGGCTGTAGCCTGTAGTTAAAGTTGGTTTTCCTGCTTCAGGAATCTGCATTGACGTATCGATAAAGTTTCAAATATGATGAAATCATCACCGAATGACTAGAGAAGAAATTTACTTGAGGAACGGGCAGATGTGAAAGATGCAGAGAGACCGCTAGGGCGCGGCGCCAATGGATTAGATAAGAACAAGAACCCCCTGCATGTTAAGTAAGCTCATGTTCAAAGTAGTTTGCATGTCCGAACCCATCACATCACGTGGGTGGTGCAAGCAGACAAGGCCATCTAGATATTGCAATTTGCGTACCTTTTTTATAACTAGACAGTGAAAGGGCTCCTTGTGTTGTATCTTCTCGAGACGAAGCACATGACGAGAGATCGAACACGAAATCACAGCTGCTCAATCCTCCTCCTCGCCTGCCTACCGGCCTAGCTCTCCAAGGTTTCACCTCCCAATATGATGCTACCTGCAGTCTCCTGCTGCAGCAGCAGGACCCGCAGCCATGCAGGGCCGCCCCCCTGCCCAGATTGGTCTAGCTGAGAAAGGGCAAGCCTTTTTCTCCAGCGATACGAGCCTCAGGTTGCAAGTTAAGGAAGGAGACCGATCTGTTCGTAGAAGGGGGCAATTGAAATCCTCTGAACATCTGTATGTTTGGTTTCCTTGAGACAGCGAGACCCGGATAGGTCTGAGAAGGAGGCTGCTTTTTGCCTGTGGGCGCCTGGGGGAGATCATGAGGAAGAAGACGAAGATATATCTCCCCTCCTGCCGCGCCGCAGATGGCCAGCCAGAGAGGGTTCCTTCCCACAGCAGCCACCTGCAGATAGCATGGAAGTGGATCACTGTCGTGTTGAGCCTCCCCAGGAAGATCACATGCATTTTTCCTGGTCCCTCCGGCTGTCGTGCGCGGCTTCTATTAGTTCTGAGGGAAGGAGGTCGGACGGAGGCAGCAGAAAGGGAACAACCATGGGGCAGTCAACTCCCTGGCACAACTCATCGGGAAATGAACAGGTCGAGGAAGGCACTCAAGAGGAATGCATCTTTTCCAGTAAGCACGTTAACGGGCGCCTATTCATGTATATATATATAAAAAGAGAGAAGAGAGAGGTTGCCAGGGGAATGGACAGCTCGAGGAAGGCACTCATTGGACCAATGTCTCCTTTCCAATAAACATGTTAGCTTACGGCTGTTCAGTATCCTCTGAAGACAAAGAATCGAGGTTTAGATAAAAGGAGATAGATTGACACAGAGACAGGCACTGGTCATACGTAAGCACGTCAAAAGATATAAAATTATCCTTTTTATCGGTCCTTATCTTGTAAGGATTACCGGTATAACTGGATCAAATAACAAATAATTAATTTTATACAAAGGTCCTTTCTCTGTTTTCTTTTTCTGTGCAAGTGTTCCGCCTCCCCCTGCCATTATCCCCTCTGTGTTGTCGTCGTTCCTGTCTTCCTCACCGGCCGCCTTCGTCATCCCCTCCACTCCCACGGTGTTGTTCCTTTCTGTTTCACCATCATACGCGTCTTGTTCTCCACCTCCACTCGCCTTCTTGCTCGCTGTTCATACCCATCTCATTCTCCCCCTCGCCTGTTTTCGCCAGACCTCTTTTGGGTGAGATCCGGCGACCCTCTGCTCTTCTTGTTATTAGCTTGTTTAGATCGTTGCGGCCTTGCCCCTCCCTATTATGTTGTGCTGGCCTACTTGCTTGCATATTTGTAGCTACTAGATTCGGTATCCGTAAGAGTTTCATCATTCTTGGAGAACCTTGGTTGGCCTCTGTTCGTCCCGTTCTGGGATCTTTGAAGGCTTTTGGTGGGCTCGTGTTATTGTGCTTATTCGTGCATCCCTCTGTCGATATGCGTCTCCGAGTCTTCCTCATTTTCGACTGCCAAAAGATTGTTGCAGTGTTTCGAACGAACTTTGTCGTCGCCTTCGCAGAGCTATTCCGAAGTGCCTCATTTAAGCCTGATGCGTTCAAGTGCTGGTGCTGTAGCCTTCTTAATCTTTCTACTCTTTTAATGCTGGCCTTTGTAATGGTGCCTTCAGAATGTTAATCCTTACAGTTCTAGTTTGCTTCCCCTTCCTTGCAACAAAGGACTGTGTCTCCATGTAATATCTCTTATGTAATATAAGAGTTTATCACCTTTGACCAAAAAAAAAAAGAAGCAAAGAGTTTAAATCTAGAATGTATCCTATTAATTTATATAAGAAATATAAATTTACTTATTAATGAAAAATTCAACTCAAAATTCATTATATATGTCAAGTTGACACAATTCGGTCCAACTCGGTGTATACCGAAAGATCGAACTTATCCAAATGCAAGTCACCTCGTTTGAGTCGATGGATAGATACATCTAAGTTAGATAGAACCTGGTCTGTGACATTTTTTTACATATATGAATTTCTTCTACATATCATATGTGCCTCAAGTTTCCATACAAAGGACGCATCATTAAAGTTACCAGTATGCTGATTCTTGCTACCACTCATTCTTTGAATATTAGGCCGACCACTTTACCTGGCCAACAACTTCTGTTGTCGGTATTACAGGTTTATCATCCTACAGCTGATCCTCTGAAAGTCAATACATTTGATTCTTATCCAATTGATGCCATGAAGCGGGAGAAGTGCATGAGTACCCCTGGTTGGAAAATTATGATGAAAAGTGGCTATCAGTCTGAAAAGGATCTGGGCACATAATTGCAGGGCAGAACTACGCCCATTAAAGACAGCTGAAGGACACCCGGTAATGGTCTGGGCTATAGGTCAAGAAGAGTCAGGCATGACATCATGCAGCAACAAGAAGACAAAGATGGCCAGAAGGTCTGGGAAACAATGTCCAACCATGTAAAGAAGGTCGAGATCACTTCTCAGTTCGACCTGCATGACATATATGGAAGGGACCTGACAAGACACTGCTTAGAATTACTGACGTACCAGTCTTTGGAGGCTCTGCGGCCGATGAAAGGGAGGAAATTCCAAAATTCAGTATGTGAATGGTACCGATGGTTCGACCTGAGGGATCTGTACATTATATTGGACATATTATTTCTTGATCCCTCAGAGCCGAAATGGCCACCGTTGATAGATGAGCTGATTGAAGGGCCTGGCACCATTTTCGATAAGAAGATTATGTTGTCCAAGGAAACAGATGAGGGGAGCTAGATGAACCCCTATGAAGCTGGTTACACTACTGACTTTCTCTGGAGAAGAACCTATCCCTCTCGCATTTTCACACTTCATACTCTATTCCGTATTCTGCTTCTGACCCCGACTTAGTCGCGGGTCATTACTGAAGATATTCCACGAGCTCCGCCTATCATGATTACTCTGTCCCCATGGGACCTTATCCCTCAACCTCCTCTCGATCTAGAGAGGATTTATGATTTAATCTGGGACACACTACTGTATGATCCCCCTAATCCTTTGGCTTTAGTGTCGTTCCTCCATCTCATTCTCCTCATATTCATATCCATTCTTATTTCATGATTAACTCATCTTATCTCAAAAAAAAATGCTAATTCGATAGTTTCTTCTTCTCAGATCCTCGTTGAGGAAACCTCTTACTTGTCCAACTGTACCCCATCGCGTGGATCATTCAGGCAAGATTCTCTTCTAGACTTGCTTTGTCCCTCCCCTTGGGAGGATTCTCTTGTATTCCCCCATGTACTCCATGATTTTCATCATTCTTCGTCCTCATTAGGTTAGGATAAGGAGTCTAGTGAAGTTAGGGAGTCTAGTTATAGGAAGGTTAATTAGGTTAGGAAGTCTAGGAAATTTAAGGGTAAATAAATTCCAAATAGACCTCCAGGATCTAGCATTTAAATGTCTTTTTTTGTTCTATGATCCCTTAACTGCTAGAGAATCCTATTCAGATGCTAGAAGATTGTGTAGATGATGAGTCTATCAATGATGGATATGGATGTATGAATTGATACATGAGAAAGACCCCATTATTGAAGATGAGGAAGATGACGAGGATGCAGCTGAGACATATGCCAGTAGAGTGAAAAGATTTGATGAACTCTCAACTGCCGTAGAAGAACCTACCAAAGAGATCAATCTAGGGACTATAGACGAACCTAAGGTTGTTCTCGTCAGTAAAATCTTTCTGAAATAGATGAGAAGGCAGTGGTCCAAGTTCTCAAAGATTATAAGGACACTTTCGCCTGGAGTTATGAGGATATGCCGGGGTTAGACTCATCACTAGTGGAACATCGATTGACATTAAAGGATGGAGCTAGCCCGGTTAAACAGAAGTTAAAGCGATTCCACCTACAAATGACTTTAAAGATGAAGGATGAGGTCGATAAGCTACATAAAGTCCAAGTTTATTAGAGTTGTCATCTATCCACAATAGGTAGCTAACATAGTCCCGATTATGAAAAAGGATGTGAAGGTTATAATTTGTATTGACTTCCCAGATTTGAACCGGGCATGTCCTAAAGATGACTTTCTATTGCCTCACATTGATGTACTCATCGATAACATAGCTGGCTATGAAACACTATCATTTATGGATGGATTCTCAGAATATAATCAGATTAAATTGGCAGAAGAAGATCAAGAAAAGACATCATTCACTACACCTTGGGGAACATATTGCTATACGTGATGCCTTTTGGATTATAGAAAGCTGGAGCTACTTACCAGAAGATTATTTTGGCAATATTTCATGACATGATGCACATCGATCTAGAAGTGTATATGGATGATTTGTTGGTGAAATCTAAGACTAAGGCTGAGCATGCCAAAGTTTTGGCAAGAGTGTTAGAAAGATCAAGAAAATATCAGTTGAAGATGAACCTCAAGAAATGTGCATTCGAGGTATCCTCAGGAAAATTACTTGGATTCATTATCAGTAAACGGGGAATTGAGATCGATCCCAACAAAGCAAAAGCTATTAGAGAAATGCCACCTCCCAAGAACTTGAAAGAGTTAAGAGGATTGATCGGGAGGTTACAGTTTATTCGCCGATTTGTCTCCTAACATTCACAAAGATGTAAGCCATTTTACGAGCTTACCAAACCGGGAGTCAAATTCGATTGGGACGATAAGTGTCAGGAGACATTTGATGGATTGAAGAATTATTTGGCAAGTCCTTCTGTTTTGATACCACCATCTCCGGACAAACCTTTAATTCTATATATCTCTGTCCTGGATGATGCAGTGGGAGTTGTTTTAGCACAAGAAGATGAAGAAGGAAAAGAGAGGGGCAACCTACTATCTCTCTAAACTTCTCAACCCCGCGATCAGAGATACACAGCGATAGAGAAAACATGTGCAGCACTTGTATGGGTGGTTTAGAAACTGAAGCACTACTTTCTAACCCATGAAGTTCATCTCATCGCTAGGATGAATCCCATTAAGTTTCTCCTTGAGAAATCAGTCATCACTAATAGACTAGCATGATGGCAAAGCTTTCTATTTCAATTTGATATCACTTACACTCAGCAGAAAGCGATAAAATGCTATGCCATCGCAGAACATCTCGCTCATCATCTCCTTCCTCGTTTTGATCCAGTCCAATTGGAGTTTTCGGATGAGGAACTGATGTATATAGACAGAATCAAAGCTGACATGTGGACTCTGCATTTTGACGGAGCTCTGAATTCCCACGGTAAGGGTATCGGCATTGTTCTGTTGTCACCTGAAGGTGTCACCATTCCACAAGCCTTTCAGCTTGACTTTCTAGTCACTAACAATATAGCTGAATTTGAGGCACTCCTTGCTGGTCTCGAGGCTGCTCATCTCCATGGTGCCACCAAATTCAGAATTGTGGGTGATAGCCAATTGATTCTTCGCCAGGTGCTAACCAAATATCGAATTCTTGATCCTAAACTTAAACCTTATCAAGAACTCACTTCTTCTTATGATAAGCTTTTCATTAAATTGATCTTCATCCATGTTTCTTGAAATCAGAACATTTTAGCTGACGCTTTATCTTCCCTTGCATCATCCCTCAATTTTCCAATCAGCAGGCAATCCGAATCAATCATTGTTCATAAGCGTCTCTCACCTGCCGTGAAAGATCCTTCATTCCTTAGAATTAAGGAGAAGCTGCTGAAGAAAGTCAGAGATGGAGATATTGTGGAAAGGCGAGAGATAATGTTATTGGAATTACAAGAAGAGATGAATGATGAAGAGAAACTATGGTACTATGAAATTGCTAAATATTGTGAAGATCAATCATATCCTGAAGAAGCCACAGCTGAGGAGAAAAGGGCTATCAGGAGAGTTGCTCAAAGATACACCCTAGTTGGAAGAACACTTTATAAAAGAGATTTTGATGGAGTTCTCTTGAGATGTTTAGACGAGGATGAGCTTTGGAAGATCATAGAAGGAGCTCATGCTGGAGTTTGTGGTGGCCATATTAATGGACAAATGCTATCAAAGAAGATCCTTATACAAGGATTCTGTTGGTTGACTATGGAAGAAGATTGTGTAGGATATGTCCGTAGGTGTGCCAAGTGTCAACTTCACGTCGACAAGATCCATTTTCCTGCATCTTCACTCCATCCTGTTTCCTCCCCATGGCCTTTCTCCATGTGGGCTTTCGACATCATTGGACCTCTTGGCAATCCTGATTCCGGCATTAAGCAAAAATCCTTCATTCTCACGGCAACGGAATACTTCACCAAGTGGGCGGAAGCCGA
This sequence comes from Zantedeschia hybrid cultivar, assembly GCA_030544215.1. Taxonomy (NCBI): domain Eukaryota; kingdom Viridiplantae; phylum Streptophyta; class Magnoliopsida; order Alismatales; family Araceae; genus Zantedeschia; species Zantedeschia hybrid cultivar. The sequence continues at coordinate 21,851,640 of JARZZO010000009.1, forward strand.
AGCATACAGGAAAGTCAAAGCACCAACCGTCTGGAAGTTTATCATGAAGAACATCATCACAAGATTCAGAATTCCAAACACAATCGTCACCGACAATAGACCGTAGTTCATGTCACAAGAGTTGAAGGACCTCTGCAACAAGTATAAAATTGCATTGCATCATTTATCCCCATATTATCTGCAAGACAATGGCCAAGTAGAGGCAACTAACAAGACTTTAATAAAAATCATCAAAAAGACGTGCAACTCTAATAAATTCACAGACTTGCCAGAAAAACTGATTGAGGCTCTATGGGCATACCGAACTTCAATCCGCACGCCCACTGGACAGACTCCTTATTCCTTAACATTTGGAATGGAGGCGGTAGTTCCATATGAAATCCTCATACCGTCATTAAGAGTATAATTGAATAAGGAATTCTCCATTGATGAGCATCGCTCAGCACTCCTTGCTCAATTGAAACTCTTAGACGAGAAAAGATGGTCAGCTGCTAATCATGCAAGAGTATATCAAAATAGATTAGTATGTTTTTATCAAAAGAAAGTCATTGAATGTAAGTTCAAAGTTGGTGAAATGGTCGTCAAAAGAATCTTTGTAAAACCTGGTGGTCCGCGCTCTAAGCTCCAACCCAATTGGGAGGGACCATATGTCATATCGCATGCTTTTCCTAGTAACGCCTACCATCTAGTTAATACAGAAGGGAAAGAATTAACTCACCCCAGGAATGGTGTGTATCTTAAGAAATACTACCCTTAGATTAAGAGTCGATCAGCATGGTGTAAAGACCAGTGGAATCAGAAAATTTAGAAACTCACATTTCCTTATTAGACTGTATAATTTAATTCAAACACATACTGACACGTTTCATTCGTAAGTAACAAGAGATGTGAAGTCCGAAGGAATACCGAAAGCTTGACTAAGGGTGTACACTACAAATCATTCTTTTCAAACAAAAAATTCTGTTTTTACGTTCGGCCTACGACGTCGTAACGAGGCTTAGAATAGACTACCAAAAATACATGCCATCTTAGTAGGAGGCTGTCATAAAAAAAAGGGGGAAATCCATCCCATGAAAAGAAAAAGAAAAAGCAAAAGGCAAAAGCCAAATATTGAATCAAAAGGCCATTATATTACAAACGTTACACCAAGGCCATGAAATCAAATGAAAATGGAACGCAAGGTCGATAAATACCTCGGAAAAGAAAATGACCGAACCCAATAGATATTAAGGTAAGAAAGGGACATCTTTTTAGGTCTCCGGAACCTTCTCGTGGCTTTCTACGCAAATTCTTTTTTTCTTTCTGAAGAGGCGTACTCAAAGCTTAAGGAACGGCCTAGATTGACTAAGGGTCAGACCATCGAATGAGATCAGGAATGAAAACACAAGTTCAAACACGATGGGTCTAAGTTAGATTATTGAAGAACAATTTGGGAAATAAGTTAATAAATGAATATGTTCTTTTGATCTAAGTACCATGCTGGTCTTTTAGTTTGCATGTTATCTCAAAATTAAAAAAAAAAAGATATTTCAAAATCCAAAAAAATAGATATTTCAAAAAAAAAAAAAAGATATTTCAAAATAAAAAAGTATATATTTAAAAAATAAATAAATAAATAAATATTTCAAAATCCAAAAATAGATATATTCCAAAATCCATATATATATATATATATATATATATGTCAAAAATCCAAAAAATATATATACCAAAATCCAAACAAAATGAATATTTCAATTAGCATTTGCTTGTAGCATTTGATGTGTTTCATTCTTTTATTTTCAGCGAGCATATGCGTGCTTGAATGTTGCATAATTCTATTTCTTTTGATGGTTATCATTACCTTCGTTAATAAAAGGCTCTGCCTCTTGACCTTTCTATCAAGGATAGGATCAAGTCGCCGGTTATTTAACTGGACAAGGGGCTAAGCCTAAACAGATACTTAACATGTTAGCTAAGTCATGTACAGGGCACAGGCTTAAAGACACAAGGCACAAGGCAAAAGTTTCATATATATATCAAAAGATGTTTTGTACATGATTCACAAAAGAAAAGAAAAAAGTATATGACAACAACCGTCAAGGCTGACTCTTCCCACCCCCTCATACTGGCTCTAAGCCTCGTCAGGACCCTCTGGCTCACGAGTCGGCGGTGACAGTGATGGCCCCATCAGGCTTGGCCTAGCTTGGCCCGATGATATGGCAACACTCGCGGTGAATGCACTCCCGTGCCCCCTTTCCTGTGCTCGCTGGCGGGCACTTCGGTAATGCTCCTCCACGCTACGTCGCTCATACTCCGTAACTCCAAGTTGGACCCAGAGGGAGGTCACCTTAGCATCAACTCGTTGCCGCTCCTGTCGCTCACGTTCCCGGTCCTCAGTAAGTATCTTCAGACGAGTTTGGAGGCGTGTAAGCTCCCGAGGTAGGTCGTCGCTGGAGAGGCGTGCCAGCTGCTCCTCCAAGGCAGCATCAGCCAGGGCTCGAGCAGCTGCCGTACGAGACTGCTCCAACTCCATCTCAGCCCTCTGAAGGGCTTCCTGAAGTTCAGCGACCTACAAGAGAAGACACTGTCAGTTCAAGATAAACAAGCAATCACTATCAAATTCAATAATGGAAGAAAAGGGTTAGAACTTACCCAAGCGGCCCGATCCTCTTCCGCAAGAGAGGCTCGGTGGCGGAGGCAAGCTGATCCTGAAGAACAGCAAGGACGGCCTCGTGAGCAGCCGAGGATGATGAAGCACCAAAGGGAGGAGGAGCCACCTAGGTGTAGACGGCTCGCTGCACCAAAAGAATGACCGTCAGTAGCTAATCGTCAAAACAAATTAACTAATTAAAATATTCATACATGTCATGCATACATACCAAGTCAAAAAACTCTTTCTGGACTTATTCTAGCTAGGCCTCCGCATCTTGTAGGCGGGCCTGGAGGTCGATGATCACTGCATCACGTGCATCCTTCACATCATATATACATTCATGCACAAATATAAATGAAGATAATAATAAAATGAAAGGCGCATGAATCATACTTACATCGAGAGGACGAAAGAGCCGTAGCTGATCGGCGTAGTGGGCCTGATACTGCTGGAGGTAGGCCTCGCTACTCTCCGCATGGGACTCTACTCGTACGCCTCGGCGGTGCCAGTCCTCGTACTACTATAGGAACTTGGCACGCCAATCAGTGAGGGCCTGCTTGCCCCTCATGCTCCGTCCTACTCCCTCTGGGACCTCCTCGTCCACCCATTCTTGGTGGAGGCCCAGTGTCCTCATCGCGAGTTGGAGGCAGAGCGGCTCAATCTTATTCAAACAATGAATCCACATTTGCCGCCCGAACCTCCTCCGACCAGCCGTCACCCACGGCTGGCCCTCCTCGCCCATGCCCATGTACGGGTGCCAGATCACCTGCATACAAGTTAGATGCATTCATATAAATAAATTGTATTTAATTAATAAAACATTGCATTTAATAAAAATAAACAATTAAAAACTTACCAAGAGCTCTGGATAATCAAGGAACTGACGGCCGAGGGCCGTCAGTTGATGGTGTGTCCACAATTGGCTGCCAGCGGCGAGCCAACGGGACAGCACCCGGTCTCATGATCCTCGCTCGGCCGAGAGGGAAATAGTGATAACTCCAAACCTGCACACATGAACATATAGATTAGAAAGCATCATATCATATCATTTCATTACATAAAAAAACAATTAAAATGACTTAATACTTGGAGGAACGGCGAGAAGCCGCTGACAGTCATCTCGCGGTCTGGCGTGACCGCAGATAGGTCTACGAATAGGTGGGCCAGGAGGGCCGCACCCCAAGCATACTTGTGTAAGCTCTCTAAGTCATCTAACAAAAAGAGGAACCTACAATGGATATGGTTGCCCTTCGCACCGAAAAGCAACCGACCGAAGAAGAAAACTAAGAAGACTCTAAGCTGTCTATCTATCTCCTCTACATGGATAGGGTCGCTACAATAGATGGCGGAGGAAGACCTAGCTAATCTATCCCTAAACTCCTTCCGGGTCTCGTCTGATCGACGCCGGGGCTCCACTAATCCAAGGGTTGCCTCCACCTCTACTCTGGGGACTGTTCTAGACTCCCTATCTAAACTAGAGACCTCTATCCATAGCAAGGCCTCAGCTAATTCACGTTAATCGGGGTAAGTCACCCCACTTACCGTCCGACCTTCTACTCTAAGACTGGTGATCCTAGTCACATCCTCTAGACTCGGGATCATATGGCCCCAGAGCATTAGAAATGCCTGACTCTCTGCATCCCAGCGCTCCCTGAGCGCTTGCAGAAGCACCAGATCAAGCCAAAATGGCTCGATCTCCACAATCTCGTTGAACCCCATCCGGCGCAGGCGCGCTTCCTAGAAGTCCGGGAGTCCCCGGTAGGCCCCTACAACTAAGTCCAATGAGATGCGGGCCCTCATCATCCCCTGCAAATAAAATCAACAAGTTTCGTCAGTTAGTGGACATTAACAATAAATAAAAACATTTTGTCTAAAAGGCGTCAGCCATAGTGGACGCCCATAGAAAGGCATCCACATGCCTTGACGCCATTTAGACCTATTTTCTATTCCATTAAAAAATTGAATTTTGGTTTGAAAGGCGTCGGACCATGGCGATGCCCTTTGAAAGGTGTCACCTGGTCTGGACGCCATTCAAACCTGATTTTCGGGCTTCTTTCAAGAAGCCCCTTTCTCCTCTTTCCTCCCCTTTCCCTCATTCCATTCATCTCAAAATCATAGGGAACTTACCAAGTGTAGGGCTTCTTCTTCTTCTTCTTCTCCTTCAATCGCTGCCGGTGGAGGAGGTTCTTTACCGAGGAATGCCACCGCCGCCTCGAGCACCCTCGCCTCTTCGGGGGGGACTGCTTCGGGTTCATCCGACCTTCTCACTATACGCACAACACGGCGGCGCTTGCCACCTCCCCTTGAACCTTCGCCTTGATCCATGGGCGTAGAAGAGGGAGTTTAAGAGAGAGGGAGGTGGAGCTCGGAGAGAACTTGGAGAAGAGAGAGAGAGATTGTAAGGATTGAGATTTCGGATCCAGATATTAGGTTAGTTTCGTTGTCGGACCCCTGGGTTTGGGCCCTTGTAGGGCTGAGGGCATAGGTTCTTTATCGCGTCGAACTTACTCGACGCGGTTCAAACGGCGTCCAATTAGGGGGACGCGTTTTAGAGGGTGCCACGTCGGTGCCACGTGGACGCCACGTGGGCCAGTTTTGGGCCGCAAGAGTACGGCCCTGGTCTTGTCACTTGAATGGCGTTAGTATTGGGCAATACGTTTTAGCTGGGATCGGTTTAAACCCGCGAACCCTCCCTCCTTTCCCTCATTTCTCTCATTTTCTTCTCTCTCCTCCCTCTCTCCGATCTCTTCGCTCTCACTACCCCTTCTCATTCCTTTCCTCTCCCTCCACTCCATCAAACCCCTCCTAACTTCCACCACTACCACCACCATTTCCTCCGCGGCGTGTTGCTCTTCGGACGGCAGCCGACGTCCCGGTGGAGTAACGGCGTCCACGGCGGTACTGGCGGCGGCTTGTGGCGTGGCAGTTTGGTGGCTTGAAGCTCAGAGGAGTTCAAGCAACCGGTAGGGTGACAATCTCCGTTGTTTTGATTAAAACCACATTTTTCCTGCTTTGTAGCATGTTTAGGAGATTTTCGAGAAGAAATTCCACTTTTTATACTTAGAAGGCTGGGGGGAACCTGTTAGCGAACGTTAAATGGCGTCTTGGGACAACGACGCCATTTTGAATGGCGGCTGCCTCCCACAACACTATTTAGTTCGAATCACCCCGAGGCCTAATTATGTTTCTGTCGTGATTAGGCGACTAGGCACAGCGACGCCTTTTAAAAGGTGACTACCTTGCACAACGCTTTTTAGGCCATTCTGAGGCCAGTTTTCGTATAAACCAGTTTAGGAGTCTTGAATGACGTCGGCCACGGGTGACGCGATTCAAGACAGAACTTCATTAATCCATGTAATTAACACGTGTTTACATTGTTAGATAGTTTGGTTAAAATGCATGCTTAAAACCATATTTCGAAGTCAAGGATTTCTACGTAATCGGATCGTACTGTGACGTGTTTTGTGCGATCGTGGACCTAGAGTGACAGTTGTTAGTGCTTAAGCACCCTGTGTCGGTGTGGGAGTGACACGGCGCCGGTGTGGGAGTGGTGGGGTGACGCCTAGAGAGAGGGTCACCTGGTGTACCCCGGGATATAGCTAGTACCGGTGTGGGAGTGGTACATTCGGAGTGTCACTCGTGCTGGGGGAAGTAGAACCACCTTGAGCCAGGTCAGGCCGGAGTAGCAAGTGCGCTATCCGAGGGGTTGCTATTTGGTCTCAGCGGGCCGGTGTTTTCCACGTTCGGCCGTGTGACTTGTGTATTTAGCCGATACGCTGGTTGTGGACTCCGTGGTAGAGTGGTTTCAAAGTTGTGTTTACTATTTTATTTAAATTGCCTTTATTCGTGTTGTTGCACGTGTGGGTGCTTGAGTGGGTGGTGGGGATCGAAGGATCCCTACTGAGTCTATTTCGATGAGACTCACCCCCTGCAGTTTTCAGGTGAGAGTTCCAAGCAGGCGTAGCATGGAGGGTTTTATCTCAGGTGGCGCTCCAACAGCCATCGTTCCGGGGTATGTCCCGATGTAGTTGTTATTTCTTTTCAGGCCTGTATGCTTAATTACTTCCTTTTAGTTGGAATATGTACTTATTTGCCGAGTCAAAGTTGAATTGTAATAATTTTTAATTCCTGCACTTCCTTTACATTTCAATGTGATGTGAATGTTTAGCTTACTTTATCATTTATTTTCCAGACTTATCGAGATCCTGGTTTGACTCCAAATTTTAATGAATTGGTACCCATTTAGTAATCGAATCTTTGATTATAGGGTTTCAGGTCGTTACAATTAGTATCAGAGCATTCGGTCTGGCAAATAAATGAATAATTAGGTTAAATACTGAAATTTCAGCAAATAAATGCATTATCCCGTACAGACATGGCAGTGGTATAGGTTTTGGGTTCTAGTTAGAAAATTTTGATTCTTGTAACTGTAGGCGATTAGATGGCTCTTAGGAAAAGAGTGCCAGTTATTAGGGAGTAGGGAGATGTTCCTAGTGGGTCTGAGGCCGGTAGGCCGAATATGGAGCGTTTTATGGAGGCTATAATGGACACGATGACTAGATATCATACTCGAGACCCTAGTGAGAGTTCTACTGCTCGGGGAGGGCCTTCATCTGCCTTGGAGAAATTTCTGAAGCTAAAGCCGCCTCATTTTACTGGTCGTCCCAACCCTGATGAGGCCGTTCATTGGCTGAAGGAGTTGGAGAAGACTTTCGATAGTATGCATTATGCGGCAGTTGAGAGGACTCCGTTGGCTACCTTCATGTTGAAGGATGATGCCTATGACTGGTGGACTACTTTGAAGAGAATGTCTTATACAGATAGGAATCTCAGGGAGATTCCATAGGAGACCTTTGTGAAGGAGTTCTATGCAAAGTACTTCCCTAGGCATGTCTAGAAGGCCAAGGAGAGGGAATTTATGGAATTGACCCAAGGGAGCATGACAGTGCTCGAGTGCCAGATGAAATTTGTTTCGCTTAGGAGGTTCGTGCCCTTTATTTCAGAAGACGAAGGACGTCGGACTGAGAGGTTCGTGGATGGACTGGGGTACAACTTGAGGAGTTTTGTGGCGTCCCACTGTTGTACATACTTGGCGTCAGCAGTTAAGTGTGCCGCAGCAGTCGAGGCACAACACGATCAGTCGGCTCGGGAGAGGGGACTGGTTACTCAAGGGCCGACTTATAGCAAGGGGAAGACAACAACAGCAGCTCCTTCATTTGGATCGGGATCTTCTTCACTCGGGTCCAGATTCAGGAGGTTCTTCCGAGGCGGTGGTGGGAACAGTGGTAGTGGCAGACCCAGGCCGAGTCAGCAGAGTCAGTTTGTGTCCAGTGCTCAGCAAGAGGTAGCTCAAAGGCTTCCGGCAGCTTGTCGTCATTATGGTGGTACTCATAGTGGGACTCAGTGTCCTGCTTTTTTTAGGAGGTGTTATACTTGTGGCTAGCAGGGCCATTTGGCAAGGTTTTGCCCATAGGGGCATGGTCAGGGGAAGGGACCAGGTGATCAGAAGAAGCTGAGGACCCAGGAGAGAGTTCTTGCTATCACCATGAAGGAGGCTCGTGCATCCAACTTGGTGGAAGGTACACTTTCTGTCATTAGGAACTCCGCGCATGTGTTGATTGGTTCGGGTGCTTCGCATTCCTTTATTTCTGAACAGTTCATAGATATTCTTTCTGCACCCGTTGATGAGTTATCTGATGGACTGATGGTTGAGGTTCCTTCTGGGGATTTCATGTTGTCTTATAACTATTTGAGTGAGGTTCTCTTGACCATTGAGGGTCATGAGTTACCTGCCCAGCTAGTTGTGCTTGCCATTCGTGATTTTGATGTCATCTTGGGTATGGATTGGTTGGAGGTTTATTATGTCGAGGTGGACTGCCACAGGAAGAGGGTGCGTTTCTCCATTCTGGGTATCCCGGCCTTCTACTTCCAAGGTATTAGGCTATCTTCTCGTGGTATTCTTATTTCTGCTTTTAAGGCCCAGAGATTGCTTGTTGGTGGCTGTGAGGCTTTCCTTGCCTCGGTAGTTGTACCTGTTGTTAGTAGTGGTTCTAGTCTTTGGAAGATACTGATATGAACGCGATACGCGTCGTTAAACGCTCATGATAATCAACTTCAAATATTACCGGACTCACAATTGATTTGCAAATATTAAATGGTGAGAACCGAGTCGATCCACAGGGAGATAAAATTTCAACTTTGAAAATCTTGAATTTGTATTGAAAATTAGAAGATATGAAGTATTTGATTTCGAATAAAACTAGGAAATTTAGAATTAGGTGGCTAACAAAATATGTGAAATAAATTAGTTAAAAAGATCTAAATATCATTCATTAATTAAATGCCTAATCTAAGGAAAATCGCTAAAACACCAATAATTCATAATCGAAAAATCAAGATAATCATTGTTAAACACCTAAAAGTACGATATGGAATTACAAACTTTTGAGTTTAAATATCTATAAAAAATAAATAAACCTAAACACTTATTGTCTAATAACTAAAACAAATTAATACTGCAGCTGAAGGGCCTTGGTGGCAGCAGGTTGAAGTGTGGAGGTATGCATGCATGTGGACGCTGGTGACTGACTTCAGGCGCAGTGCATGGGAGCTTTTGTTGGCGGCTGAGGGATGCTGGAGCTGCTGGCTGGTGGAGGTGCAGCGCGTGGACGGTGCTGGCTGGTGCGTGGAGCTGCTGGCTGGGCTTCACCGCAGCGCGTGGACGTGAAGGCTTGCTGGCGTGCGCTGGTGCTGCGGCTGGGGAGAGGGGCTACGCAGGGTGCGTGCTTCAGCTACAGGCGCAGCGGAGGACCAGCATGCATGCACATTGGAGGCACGTGGAGCTGTTGCTGGCAGCTGGTGGATGCCCGTGGGATGCTTGCAGGCTTGCAGAGAGAAACCAAGGGAGGTGTGGAAGAGAGAAAAAGAAAGACAGAGCGAGAGAGAAGGAGAGGAAGAGAGATATAGAGGAGGAGAGAAGGAGGAGGAAATATATAGAGAGGAAGAGAAACATGGGAAAGAGGGAGGAAGGTGTGCGGAGGGAAAGAGGGAGAGACAGAGAAAAGGAAATAGAGAGGAGAGAAGCAAACAGAGAGAATTGGGTTCGGGAAGGAAGGTTTTTTTTTTAAAAAAGAAAGTGGGGGAAGGGAAGGTGGCTGGTCTTTCTTGGGTTGGAGGCACGTGGAGCTGTTGCTGGCAGCTGGTGGATGCCCGTGCGATGCTTGCAGGCTTGCAGAGAGAAACCGAGGGAGGCGTGGAAGAGAGAAAAAGAAAGACAGAGTGAGAGAGAAGGAGAGGAAGAGAGAGACGGAGGAGGAGAGAAGGAGAGAGTGCTGGGAGAGACCGAGAGAGAGAGAAGTAGAAACCGGAGAGAGGAGGGGATGGCAGGGAGAGGCTGAGAGGAGGAGGAGAAAACGGAGAGAGAGAAAAGGAGCTGTGGAAAAATGAGAGAGGGAGAAGGAGAGTGCGTGGGAGCGTTTGGGAAACTGGAGAAGGAGCCGGCTGCGGGGGGGGGGGGAACCGAGAGAGAGGAGGAGGAAATATATAGAGAGGAAGAGAAACGTGGGAAAGAGGGAGGAAGGTGTGCGGAGGGAAAGAGGGAGAGACAAAGAAAAGGAAACAAAGAGGAGAGAAGGAAATAGAGAGAATTGAGTTCGAGAAGGAAGAAAAACAAAAAAGTGGGGGAAGGGAAGGTGGCTGGTCTTTCTTGGGTTCTTTGGGCAAGAATTTGGGTAATATTAGGACATCAAATGACATTTTTACCCCTACTTTAGTCGAATTTATTGAGATTCGAACCCTAGACCTCCCTCAAATTTTCGAAAACTCCACCAATTGCACTGCGTCATCGGCATGTCCTGTTCACATAGAATAAATATAAATTAACATATTATCATTAAAAAATTATTATATTTATTTATTTCGTCTCGGTTTTGTCGAAAAATCGCAAATGCGCTATACTCCATTAATCACATGAAATGACGATGTTTTTAAGTCAGAATTTGACGAAATTGGTACCGTTGGACTTGGTACGCAATTATCTATCATTTCATGCTATTTTACAGATAAAATGTGAGTATGATGCATATGATTGTCCTTAAATGATCAATTTAACACTTTATCACATCCCCCAACTTACTCATTGCTAGTCCCTTAGCAATACAAATAAGGAAAAGTTAGGACATACAATGAATTAACATGCTTCATTTGTAGTATCTATCAGAAACAATTTAAGTGGTAGCCGATTGGTTAAGCTAAAGTTTTCATATCCCACAATATTTTGATTCACGACAAGTGATTGTTCATGAAAATTGACACGCTTAGAACTCGTTTCCGACCTTTCTGGTATATTCTTGCCTTTACTACCCTTTAGATAAGACTACCTGGGGAGGAGAAGAGAATAAAAGATTTCCCAATCAGTCAGCAATGACCGTTTTTCAGTTCCCGTCCCAACTTAGTACTTTTCACGACTTGGTCCTGTTTTTGGTACGATGGACTTTTTAGCGTGGCATTTTCATTTCATTGTACTTTTGCTTTTGAGAGTGCGTACTTTTTGCCACTCTCTTTGAATTGCCTGAGCGGAGGTGCGTACTTTTTGCCACCTACCTTCCTTTAGCTCTTTTAACGCCTTCTATTGCCTTTAGTGTTTACAGCTATCCATTTTAAATGACCGCCTCTTTTTAGAGTGCTGAGTGGGACAGTCCCCTATTACAAATCCTACACATTCCTTTCATTCAACCTAAAAAGAAAAATTAGAATAAGTAGTCTTATCCTTAAGGTTAATTCTAGCAATTCTATACTTTTAAGATCTCTCATTTATTCTAAGTTGCCGTGTGTGTGTGAAAATTATCCTGCCATGGATTTTTGTGAAGTGGGATATTTAAACTCTGAAGGCTCTTTAACCAATGTGACTAACAAAAATTGATTTGTTTAAGATTTACTTAATGAAACATGATTTTCATACAATTTTCATAGGATGTGAAAAGAAGTTTATGAAAGAAATTTTAAAGTTTTGACCATTTTTCAGTGAAAGATATCAGTTTTCTTCAAAAGATCTTCAATAAATGCATATCAAATTGATTGTCCCACCCCCCAACTTGATTGACATTGTCCTCAATGGCATAAAAGATATAAAAAATATGTCAGCCAGAAGATAATTGTGAAGGAGAGAAACAACCTGTAATGAAGAGGATGCGACATACCCAGGGCGACTGCTGCTCAGGGACCTAAAAGGAAAAGAAACACAAAAACTGAAGTAAGATATTGAGTTGCCTCCCAACAAGCGCTAAGTTTATCGTCTTCAGCCAGACGGCAGTTCAGTTATTGTGGATCACTCAGTTCTATGGATTCAGGTGATGCATTTTGAAGATTTTCAATGAAAGGTTTCAACCGTTGACCATTAACGGTGAAAGTGTTCCCACTCTTGGGATTCAGAATTTTAACGGCTCCATGATCGAAGGCTTTAACGACCATGAAGGGTCCATACCATCTGGATTTCAGTTTTCCTGAAAATAAACGGAGTCTAGAGTTAAATAGCCAAACTTTCTGATTTGGAAGAAAGGATTTTCTCACAATATGTTTATCATGAAAAGCTTTAGTTTTGGCTTTATAAATCTTTGAATTTTCATAGGCCTCGTTGCGCAACTCTTCTAGCTCACTCAGTTGTAAGGTTCGGTGGGAACCAGCTTGCGCTAGGTCCAAATTGACTTGTTTAATGGCCCAATAAGCCCTATGTTCCAATTCCACCGGAAGGTGGCACGCTTTTTCAAAAACCAGGCGATAAGGAGACATGCCAATAGGAGTTTTGTAAGCAGTCCGATAGGCCCATAAGGCATCATCCAATCTTTCAGACCAATCTTTTCTATCGGGCCTAACAGACTTTTGCAGAATATTCTTAATCTCTCTATTGGAAACTTCCACTTGGCCACTGGTTTGGGGATGATAAGGGGTAGCTACTTTGTGATTAATCCCATATTTCTTAAGCAAAGTCCGAAACTGGTAATTCGTGAAGTGCGTTCCCCCATCACTTATGATAGCTTTAGGCCACCCGAACCGAGAAAAGATATTCTTCTGAACGAATTTAATGACCACTTTATGATCATTGGTTCGGGTGGCTACTGCTTCAATCCACTTAGAGACATAATCCACCGCTACCAGTATATATGTATGTCCAAAAGAAGATGGAAAAGGTCCCATAAAGTCAATTCCCCAAACATCAAAGACTTCAACCACTAAGAATGGGTTGAGTGACATCATATCCCTTTTCGCCATATTTCTTACAGCCTGACATCGGATGCAAGTTTTGCTAAATTCATGGGCATCTTTGAAAAGTGTGGGCCAGTAAAAACCACTTTGCAGGACCTTGGCTGCAGTTTTCTTTCCTGAGAAATGGCCCCCACAAGCCAGATTATGGCAGAAGTTGAGAACACTCTGTTGTTCTTCTTCAGGAACACATCGCCTAATGATTTGATCAGGACATAATTTGAATAATTCCGGATCTTCCCAGAAATAATATTTTTTTTTGGAAAAGAATTTGTCCTTCTCACTTTTAGTCCATCCTTCCGGAAGCTTATTAGTCACCTTGTAATTAACAATATGAGCATACCAAGGTGCAACAGTGTGAGAAATGGCCAGCAGATGCTCATCAGGAAATGAATCAGTTTCGGAGATCAGAATTCGGGATAGGTGGTCAGCTACAACATTCTCAGAGCCCTTCTTATCCCGAATTTCCAAATCAAATTCCTGAAGGAGTAAGATCCATCTAATAAGTCTAGGCTTTGCATCCTTCTTGGTCAATAGGTATTTCAGAGCTGAGTGATCAGAATAGATTATGACTTTTGCCCCTAAAAGATAAGATCTGAATTTTTCTAGGGCAAAAACCACGGCTAACAATTCCTTTTTTGTGGTGGTATAATTCATTTGATCATCTACAAGGGTGCGACTTGCATAATATATCACCACGGGACACTTGTTGATTCTTTGTCCCAAAACCGCATCGATAGCATAATCAGAGGCATCGCACATGATTTCGAAGGGCAAAGACCAATCTGGAGATTGAAGAATCGGAGATTTGGTTAAAGATTCCTTTAGAGAATTGAATGCCTTGATGCAAGATTCATCCATTTGGAAAGGGACATCCTTAGCTAGGAGAAGAGTTAGAGGCCGGGCAATTTGAGAGAAATTGTGGATAAACCGGCGATAGAAACCGGCATGGCCAAGGAATGAACGGATCTGTATGACCGAGGTAGGAGGAGGAAGATTGGATATGAGATCGATCTTAGCTTTATCTACCTCTATCCCCCTTTCAGACACAATGTGGCCTAGAACAATGCCCTCTCGAACCATAAAATGGCTCTTTTCCCAGCTAAGTATCAGATTGGTGTCTATGCATCTGGCTAGCACCTGTTTAAGATTTTCCAAGCAATTTTCAAAAGAATCCCCGAAGATCGAGAAATCATTCATGAAAACTTCGAGGAATTCTCCCACCATATCGGAGAATATAGCCATCATACACCGTTGAAATGTGGCTGGTGCGTTGCATAATCAAAATGGCATTCTCCTAAAAGCAAACGTGCCATAAGGGAACGTGAAGGTGGTCTTTTCTTGATCTTCCGGGTAAATAGCCACTTGATTGTACCCGGAGTACCCATCTAAGAAGCAAAAGTACTTCTGGCCCGATAACTTTTTCAGAATCTGATCCATGAATGGGAGTGGAAAGTGATCCTTCTTAGTCATGAGATTCAGCTTTCAGTAATCAATGCACACTCTCCATCCTGTGATGAGCCTAGTGGGTACCTCTTCTCCATGATCATTTTTTATAACCGTTAATCCAGATTTCTTGGGTACCACCTGGGTTGGGCTGACCCATTTACTGTCCGATATGGGGTAAATGATACCCGCATCCAGCCATTTCACAACTTCCTTCGTCACCACTTCTTTCATATTGGGATTAAGCCGCCTTTGCATCTCCCGACTGGGCTTAGAATTCTCTTCCATATAGATGTGATGCATGCAAATGGACGGGCTAATTCCCTTTAAATCGGCCACCGACCATCCAATGGCACCTTTGTGGTCTTTGAGGACCTCGATTAATTGGGCCTCCTGAGGTGATGTGAGATTTGCCGCAATGATGACCGGGAGAGTTTGGTCCGGGCCCAAAAAGATATACTTGAGAGACTCAGGTAATGGCTTGAGTTCAAGCTCAGGAGGGTCCTCTAAGGATGGCAAAGCGGGCTCAGATTGTAAAGCTGGTAAAGGTTCAACCTTGGGCCAAGATGTTAATGGGCTAGGAGAGTCCTTTAAAGTGTTGGCTTCCTCCAAAAGGTCATACGTGGACATCTCATTTTCTTCAACCAGATTATCCAAGATATCAATAGTGTGGCATTCTTCTTCATGATCTGGGTATTGAGATGCTTTAAAGACATTAATCTTGACCTTTTGACCCCCAAATGAAATGTCCATTATGCCAGTTTCACAATTTATATTAGCTTTGGCAGTGGCTAAGAATGGACGACCTAGGATGATCGGAGTGTGAATTAGTTCCTCAGGTAATGCCATATCCAGAATAAGAAAATCCACGGGA
Organism: Zantedeschia hybrid cultivar; assembly: GCA_030544215.1. Taxonomy (NCBI): domain Eukaryota; kingdom Viridiplantae; phylum Streptophyta; class Magnoliopsida; order Alismatales; family Araceae; genus Zantedeschia; species Zantedeschia hybrid cultivar. The sequence continues at coordinate 21,866,852 of JARZZO010000009.1, forward strand.
AAATAACAATCATGAACCTTCACAATAACATCCTTAATTAATCCCCGTGGAGTCTTCACAGACCTATCAGCCAACTGCAAGATGATGGGGTGTGGGTTTTAATTCCCCAATATCAAATTTCTCATAAATGGCTGTTGGCAAGAGGTTCACACTAGCACCTAAATCCAATAAAGCTCTATCAAATGTAACTCCACTTAAGTCACATGAGATCAACGGTGCTCCAGGATCCTTTAGCTTCTTGGGTAGGTGATGTTGGGATCGCTGTGTCGGGATCCGATCCTAAAACGCAGCGGAATAAAACTTTCGGCACCGGATCTGTCCCATTTTGGTCGTTAAAACTAAAACCGATGTAGATCAATTTACCTTGCGTGGATTCGAATCCGCGTCCGTTTTCCAATTCCGTCGGAGCGATGCCGCAAGTCGCGCAGATGCCCGACCTCTAGCGGTATCCACGCGGTTCTCCTCGCGATGGATCGTCCTCACTTCCTCGCTCGCTGCGGCGTTCGTTTATCCCGTCTGACTGCGCGTAATCCGCCGCGACATGCAGATTCGGAATCTCCGTCAAACGGAAGGTGGAGCAGTTGGGAACCGCACGCCCAGAGGAGAGAGAAAGTGGGAAGAACGAATGACGGCTAGGTCAGGGTTGCTGGCCTCGGACGTAAAATCCGTTCTTTTATAAGAAGTTAGTTTGCGGTTTTTGATAAAAACCCAGACTTATCCGAAATCCTGTCGGATCATCCATCGACTTGAAAACCATTTGCGTGTAACCCTCTAGGCCGAAATACCAATCCAGTTAATAGCCCATTAAGTCCAGTAACCCTTTACTGACCCACTGAATTAATTAATATCCTTATATTCAATTAATCAGCCGAATTTAATGTTCCACAATAAATTCGGACGGACTGCCGATCACGTTGGATGCCAAGCAACATCGCGTGATCCTGGATGGCACTAGGGTTATCGCAACCCTCTATTGGAACCTTTCTGTCATCGGTTAGCGCACGGATATAATCCTTCATCCGTGCAATGTTCCTGAATCGACCTAGGGCATGGTTTACTGTTAAACCCTATTTGGTCGATTCACTTGAATCAAATGCCGCTAATCTGAATCCGATAACTCCTTATCGATTACAGAGTCCGCCCTGGCCAGGGACTTTAAGCGCATCATTCCCGGAACATTCTCTCTCAAACTACGGAGAGCGGATGATCCTATATTGAACACACAATTACCTTCGAGGGCATTTCTCTGAACCCGATCGCTTGACTTATTGATAACCCATAGTTAAGGATTCGTTCGTCAAGGTCAAAGCTCAGAAACCTACCAACAAGATATCTTTGGAGTCTCAGGTCCAAGGATCATCCACACAACCGTGACAAATGAATCGAGCTGGTTAACAGTGAGGTGATTACCATCCAGCGATTCATAGTCGGATCAGTTCAGTGAACTCATTCACCAATGAGCATCTATAGGTTCAGCATAGTGTCTCTACACAAGTGACTTATGGGATCAGTCACCCTCATCATATGAGCTGAAGTAACCTATACTAGTCTATCCGGATGTTCGATGTCCTATCTCAAACATCCTATGACTAGGAACAATTAAGAATATGTGTTTATAAGTCTTCGGTTCTGTAATTATGATCTCATCATAATCCGAAGACTGTTGCACATGTTCATGGACTTCATCGTGATACGATAAACACAGATCGAATTAATTACACACAATTAATTATTGCCATTTATTATTAATCTGAATAAGTACACAGTATCGGATTGGCTTTGAGACCATCTAATACTAACAGGTGATTCATCACAATCGCACTTACATCTTCTGAAAGCCGAACCTTTTCGGGTGCCATTCTAGATTCTCTTCGTGGAGTACATAATTCCTGGAGGAACTTAGCATAAGCTGGCACATGCTTGATGGCATCGAGGAGTGGAATATTAATCTGAACTTGTTTGAATAAGTCCAACAATTCCTCATTCTGGGCCAGTTTCTTCCTGGCATTGGGCTTAGCTAACAAGGCATTAGGAAATGGCACCCTAGGTTGATAAGAACTTGGCCCTTCATCTATCTTCCCTTTCCCTTTCAGGTCCTCCTCCAACTTTTCCATGTTGGCTTCAGCCTCACTTTCACTTTCAATTTCATGAGACCCATTAGTGGAACCTTTGGCTAACTCTCAATTTGTATGTGGGTTTTCTAAACTTTTTCCACTCCTAAGGGCTGAAATGGCTTTAGCATTCTCAAATTACAGCCCTTTAGGTTGTGGTAATGGGCCAGGCTGAGGTAAAAGGCCCGATTGCTGTGGAAAACCCGGAGGTTGATTCCTTGGATTGGCAATGGGTTGACTAGGAAGTTGACCCACTTCTCTTCTCATCGTAGCTTCAGCTAGTTGGCCCATTTGACTTTCCAACTTAGAAATGGATTGTTATTGGGTCAAAATCAGTTGTTGGAGTTGAGTGAATTTGTCATTAAAGTTGGGCTGAGGATGTTGTTGGTAAGTGGGTGGAGGATGGTATTGGGTTGGTTGTCCAGATTGAAATGAATGGTAGTGGGCCGGTTGACCTGATTGATACTGGGCCGGTTGAGAAAATTAGGCTTGAGATCCCCTAGCCTAAACATTTCCATAGAAGTTAGATTGCTGTTGAAATGAATTATGTGGCTTTTGGGCTTGATGCATGGGAGGATTGGACATTGGTAATGGGGCCTGCTGATTCTTCTAAGAGAAATTAGGGTGGTTTCTCTAGCCAGGATTGTAAGTATTTGAGAATGGATCATTATTGGGCCTGGAGAATCCCTGGGTAGCCTGAACTTGTTCTTGAATGAATTGTGGAAGTTGGGCTGCGGTTGGGCATTCATTCACTTGATGGGTTGGACTTGCGCATAAGGCACAAATGTCATGATTGGCAGAAGATGGGCCTTCATATGGACTAGATTGTGTTGGGTAAGTAAGCTCTTGCTTGTTTAAGGCCAAGAGTTGGTCTAGTTTCTGGGCCAAGATGTCCACCTTATCCAATTTCTGATTAATCAGATTTATGTCCATTCTGGATTCGGGCTCTCCACGGGCCTTAAGTTCATACATTCCAGTCCGTTTAGATGGCCCAACAGACCTCTCATAAGATGATAATGAGGCATGATTGATGGAATTTTCACTTAACATCTCAAAAAGATCATATGCCTCATCTTCATTTTTCATCATAAATGCCCCTCCACATGAGGCATCCACCATCTGTCTGAACTGTTCAGACAATCCTTCATAGAATGCTTGGACAATTTGCCATTTTGAAAGCCCATGATGAGGGCATTTTCTAAGCAATTCTTTCAATTTTTCCCAAGATTCATGGATCAATTCCCCGGGAGTTTGGGTAAAACTCGTGATGGCTCTTCTCATGGTATTGGTCCGCCATATAGGATAGAACTTCTTGAGAAATTCTTTCTGCATTTCTTCCCATGTCCTAATGGGCCTTCCTATAGTCCCCAACCAATATTTAGCCTTGTCCTTTAATGAAAAGGGAAATAAGGTCAACTTAAGGCCATCATCGGTGAAATTCTGGATCTTCACCGTGGAACATATTTCTAGAAATTCATCCAGATGCTTATAAGGATCTTCATTAGTATTCCCATAAAAGGATGGGAGCATCTGAATGGTGCTAGATTTAATTTCATACTGATTGGCTGGATTTTGAGGAAGATGAATACAGGATGAAGGTTGATATCGATTTGGAATGAAATAGTCCTTCATTTGCTTCGGTGGGTCCTGATTATCAGCCATTTGATCTTGTGGTGGATTTCTTTGACGTAGGATTCTTTCTATTTCAGCAAATGATCCTAGAAGGTTAGGATTTTGAGATCTCCTACCTTGCATACACTAGAACAGAGAGAGAGAGGATGGATTTGAATTTTGTTTTCTATTTCTTGTTTTTTTTTATATTAAATGCAAACAATTTTGACAAACAAATTATCCTAATGATCTAATGTTAACCTAGACTCTCTATGTGAATTTTCTTACAAGGTGAATGGAGTCCACCTCAAGTCACAACCACAATCAATCAACGGCCAGGTAAGAGGTAGGGTAGTGGGAGGCTCCCCCTACTTTCGTAGGGACCTAATTAGAGAACCACTTTCCCGCTTAGGCATTTGCCTTTTTAACATCTAGCCTAGACACCGTTGCCAAAAATGGAGGCAACCCGAAATTTAAACCACTCACAGTGCAAACCCTAGATTCTTTTTCGACTTGCTTTTAATTGGATTAGGAAATGCCAATGTAAGGAAGGTGATTTGTAGGCTAAGGAAGGGTGATTAAATCCCTACCTTATGTGGTTAAAGTTGTTACCCTTAAAGTCTTTTTGAATGCAATACAAGGCAATAAGCAAATCAATGCAGTGTGTGTTGATACAATCATGAATGACTTGCTAAAATTGAAACACGTACCTTTCCCCGACAATCTTCAACAATTTATGAAAATAACTATGAAAGGAAACTAGCTCATGCTTTCCTAGAATGATAAATGCCTAGCATGGAAGGTTTCTAATCTTGAAAATGCAGATTTTTAAATTTGGATGTTCTTCTTTTGTTTCTTTTTTTTTTAGTTAATGGAAACCTATCTAAACTAGAAACTACAAAACTGAAAACTAACTAAAGTAAGAAAATTGAAACATAGAAAGTTGGAACACACTTACCATGATTTTGCTTTCCTTTTTTTTTTCTTTCTCAATATACCTGCAAAAATAAGAAAAATAAGGTTAGCTAAAGATTAATGACACTAAATCCAAGCTAATCAAAATTAAAAATCTAACTCTCCGGCAACGGCGCCAAAAATTGATATGAACGCGATACGCGTCGTTAAACGTTCACGATAATCAACTTCAAATATTACCGGACTCACAATTGATTTGCAAATACTAAATGGTGAGAACCGAGTCGATCCACAGGGAGATAAAATTTCAACTTTGAAAATCTTGAATTTGTATTGAAAATTAGAAGATATGAAGTATTTGATTTCAAATAAAACTAGGAAATTTAGAATTAGGTGGCTAACAAAATATGTGAAATAAAATAGTTAAAAAGATCTAAATATCATTAATTAATTAAATGCCTAATCTAAGGAAAATCTAAGCTAAAACACCAATAATTCATAATTGAAAATTCAAGATAATCATTGTTAAACACCTAAAAGTACGATATGGAATTACAAACTTTTGAGTTTAAATATCTATAAGAAATAAATAAACCTAAACACTTATTGTGTAATAACTAAAACAAATTAATACTGCAGCTGAAGGGCCTTGGTGGCAGCAGGTTGAAGCGTGGAGGTATGCATGCATGTGGACGCTGGTGATTGGCTTCAGGCGCAGCGCATGGGAGCTTTTGCTAGCGGCTGAGGGATGCTGGAGCTGCTGGCTGGTGGGGGTGCAGCGCGTGGACGGTGCTGGCTGGTGTGTGGAGCTGCTGGCTGGGCTTCACCGCAGCGCGTGGACGTGAAGACTTGCTGGCATGCGCTAGTGCTGCGGCTGGGGAGAGGGGCTACGCAGGGTGCGTGCTTCAGCTACAGGAGCAGCGGAGGACCAGCATGCATGCATGTTGGAGGCAAGTGGAGCTGTTGCTGGCAGCTGGTGGATGCCCGTGGGATGCTTGCAGGCTTGCAGAGAGAAACCAAGGGAGGTGTGGAAGAGAGAAAAAGAAAGACAGAGTGAGAGAGAAGGAGAGGAAGAGAGATACGGAGGAGGAGAGAAGGAGTAGGAAATATATAGAGAGGAAGAGAAACGTGGGAAAGAGGGAGGAAGGTGTGCGGAGGGAATAGGGAGAGACAGAGAAAAGGAAATAGAGAGGAGAGAAGGAAACAGAGAGAATTGGGTTCGGGAAGGAAGGTTTTTTTTTTTTTTTTTTTTAAAAAGAAAGTGGGGGAAGGGAAGGTGGCTGGTCTTTCTTGGGTTCTTTGGGCAAGAATTTGGGAAATATTAGGACATCAAATGACATTTTTACCCCTGCTTTAGTCGAATTTATTTAGATTCGAACCCTAGACCTCCCCCAAATTTCTGGAAACTCCACCAACTGCACTGCGTTATCGGCATGTCCTGTTCACATAGAATAAATATAAATTAGCATATTATCATTAAAAAATCATTATATTTATTTATTTCGTCTCGGTTTTGTCGAAAAACCGCAAATGCGCTATACTCCATTAATCACATAAAATGACGATGTTTTTAAGTCAGAATTTGACGAAATTGGTACCGTTGGACTTGGTACGCAATTATCTATCATTTCATGCTATTTTATAGATAAAAACGTAAGTATGATGCATATGATTGCCCTTAAATGATCAATTTAACACTTTATCAGATACCTGTAGTCTGTGACTTTGTTGATGTCTTTCCTGAGGAGTTGCCTGGCCTTCCTCCTCAGCGGGAGGTTGAGTTCACTATTGAGCTTGCACCGGATACGGCACCTTTGTCTAAGGCCCCGTATCGGATGGCTCCAGGCGAACTTGCTGAGTTGATAGCACAGTTGCAGGAATTGCTGGATAAGGATTTTATCCATCCCAGTACTTCTCTATGGGGTGCTCCAGTTCTGTTTATTAGGAAGAAAGATGGTTCTCTAAGGCTGTGCATTGATTATAGACAGCTGAACTAGGTAACTATAAAGAACAAGTACGCACTTCCGAGAATCGATGATTTGATGGATCAGTTGCAGTCTGCCAAGATATTCTCGAAGATTGACTTGAGATCAGGGTACTACCAGATGAGGATCCATGAGGTTGATGTGAGTAAGACGGCTTTTAGGACTCGGTACGGGTATTATGAGTTTTTGGTTATGCCTTTCGGCTTGACCAATGCTCCGGCAGCTTTTATGGATTTAATGAATCGGGTCTTCAAGGCCTACCTAGATCAGTTTGTGGTGGTGTTTGTAGATGATATTTTGATATATTCTTCTTCTGAGGAAGAGCATGCCACACATCTTCAGGTGGTATTGCAAGTTTTGATAGAGCACCAACTCTATGCCAAGTTTAGCAAGTGTGAATTCTGGCTAGATAAGGTGCACTTCTTGGAGCCTGTTATTTCAAGAGATGGTATTGCTGTAGATCCAGCCAAGATTGAGGCAGTGTTGGACTAGGGCAGACCGACAACAGTGACTGAGATTAGGAGTTTCCTGGGGTTAGCAGGGTATTATAGATGGTTTGTCCATGATTTTTCTTCAATGGTAACCCCCTTATCAAGGTTGACTCGTAAGGGTGTTTGTTTTGTATGGAGCGAAGAGTGCGAGTAGAGTTTCGCTGAATTAAAGGCTCGTCTCACTTCTGCTCCAGTTCTGGTGCTTCCATCAGGTTCAGGTGGATTCGTAGTTTACTCCGATGCATCTCGTCGAGGTTTGGGTGCGGTTCTGATGCAGTATGGTAAGGTTGTGGTCTATGCTTCTAGGCAGCTAAAGAAGCATGAGGAAAACTACCCCACTCATGACTTAGAGTTGGCGGCTGTGGTATTTACTCTGAAGATCTGGTGGCACTACTTATATGGGGAGAAGTTTTAGGTCTTCATTGATCACAAGAGTCTGAAGTATGTTTTCATTCAGAGGGATCTGAATTTGAGGCAACGCAGGTGGATGGAGTTTATCATGGATTATGATCTCGACCTTTCTTATCATCCGGGTAAGGCGAACGTGGTGGCAGACGCCTTAAGCCGGAAGACAGTCTTATTATATCTTATGATTCAGAAATGGAGATTATTGAGGCCAGTAGTATACCATGCAGTGATTGAGGCGCAGAGGGCGGATGCAGAGTTACCACAAATTCTCCAAATACCAGAGGTTGAGTTGTGGAGTGATGGCACGATCAGATTTAGAGGCAGACTCTATGTTCCAGCTGAGGAAGAGGTGCGCAGGAATGTCCTAGATGAGGCACACCGTTCTAGATATGCAGTGCATCCCGGAACGACTAAGATGTATCATTGTTTGAGGAGGCACTTTTGGTGGCTTGGTATGAAGAAGGACATAGCTGATTATGTGGTAAGGTGCCTGACTTGTTAGCAAGTTAAGCAGAGCACCAGAGACCAGGATGGTTGTTGCAGCCGTTACCAATCTCGGAGTGGAAATGGGAGCACATGACTATGACCTTTGTGATGGGATTGCCCGTGTCACCCAGCAGAAGGGATGCAACTTGGGTCATTGTTGATCGATTGACCAAGTCTGCACACTTTCTAGCTATTAGGAAGGACTGGTTAGTCAGTAAGTTAGCTAAGTTGTTTGTAGACCGAATCATCTATCTGCATGGGGTGCCTTTGTCCATCGTGTCAGATCAGGATCCGATATTCACTTCTAGATTCTAGAAGAGTTTTCAGAAGGCCTTGGGTACGCAGTTAGCCTTTAGCTCTGCTTACCATCCTGAGACTGATGGACAGTCAGAAAGGACTATTCAGACATTAGAGGATATGCTCAGGACTTGTTGCCTAGATTGGGGAGGTTCTTGGGAGCAACACTTGTCTACAGTGGAGTTTGCTTATAACAATAGTTATCATTCTAGTATCGGCATGCACCATATGAGGCATTATACGGGCGGCCGTGCCGATCTCCTGTGAATTGGTCTGAGATTGGCGAGAGGCAGATAGCCGGGCCAGAGTTGGTACAACAGTGTGCCGAGGTTGCCAGAGTGGTGCAGCAGAGATTGACTACAGCTCATAATAAGCAGAAGAGCTATGCAGATATCCGTAGGTGACCGCTTGAATTCGAGGTTGGAAACCACGTGTTTCTCCGAGTCTCACCCTCCAAGGGTGTGGTGAGATTTGTGAAGCGAGGTAAGCTGAGTCCACGATATATTGGGCCTTCTCCCATTCTTACTCGAATTAAGGAAACGGCGTATCAGCTAGCCTTGCCACCCAATCTTGTAGGAGTGCACGATGTGTTCCATGTTTCTTTGCTGAGGAAGTATGTTCAAGACCCGTCCCATGTCATGGACTTTTTGGAGTTGGAGGTCGCTGAGGACTTGTCCTTTCCGGAATTTCTAGTGGGTATTGAGGATCGTAGAGAGCAGGTCCTTCGGAACAAGGTTGTTCCTCTGGTTAAGGTAATTTGACAGCATCGCACCGGAGGCGAGGCGACCTGGGAGCGAGAGGATGAGATGCGAGATCTGTTTTCTTACCTTTTCTCGTAAGTTCTCCTTTTTACCTATGCAATTTTATTATTGGTGCTAGTTTTGTTGCGGTGATTTCGTGGACAAAAATTTTTTAAGGGGAGGAGAATGTAAGGATTGAGGTTTCGGATCCAGTTATTAGGTCAGTTTCATTGTCGAATCCCTAGGTTTAGGCCCTTGTGGGGTTGGGGGAATAGGTTTTTTATCACGTCGAGCTTGCTCGATGCGGTTCAAACGGCGTCCTGTTAGGGGGACGCGTTTTAGAGTGTGCCACGTCGGTGCCACGTGGACGCCACGTGGGCCAGTTTCGGGCCGCGAGAGTACGGCCCTGGTCTTGTCACTTGAATGGCGTCAGTATTGGGTAACGCGTTTTAGCTAGGATTGGTTTAAACCCGCGATCCCTCCCTCCTATCCCTCATTTCTCCCATTTTCTTCTCTCTCCTCCCTCCCTCCGATCTCTTCGCTCTCACTACCCCTTCTCCTTCCTTTCCTCTCCCTCCACTCCATCAAACCCCCCCTAACTTCCACCACTACCACCACCATTTCCTCCGCGGCGTGTTGCTCTCCGGACGGCGGCCGACGTCCCGGTGGAGTAACGGCATCCACGGTGGTACTGGCGGCGGCTTGTGACGTGGCAGTTTGGCGGCTTGAAGCTCGAAGGAGTTCAAGTAACTGGTAGGGTGACGATCTTCGTTGTGTTTTGATTAAAACCACGTTTTTCCTACTTTGGAGCATGTTTAGGAGATTTTCGGAAAGAAATTCCACTTTCTATACTTGGAAGGCTGGGGGGAACCTGTTAGCGAACGTTAAATGGCGTCTTAGGACAGCGTCGCCATTTTGAATGGCGGCTGCCTCCCACGACGCTATTTAGTTCGGATCAGCCCGAGGCCTAATTCTGTTTCTGTCGTGATTAGGCGACTAGGGACAACGACGCCTTTTAAAAGGTGATTACCTTGCACGACACTTTTTAGGCCATTCTGAGGCCAGTTTTCGTATAAACCAGTTTAGGAGTCTTGAATGACGTCGGCCACGGGCGACGCGATTCAAGACAGAACTTCATTAATCCATGTAATTAATACGTGTTTACATTGTTAGATAGTTTGGTTAAAATGCATGCTTAAAACCATATTTCGAAGTCGAGGGTTTCTACGTAATCGGATCGTATTGTGACGTGTTTTGTGCGATCGTGGACCTAGAGTGACAGTTGTTAGCGCTTAAGCTGTTGGGATCCGGGCGAGACGCGAAGAACACAGCGGAAACAAAGTACAAAAATTAATCCCGCCCGATGCCCGCTGATCCGATTCGGAACGAAAAACTAAAACCGAAAATTAACGAGAGTAATCCGATTACCGTGTGTGGATTCGAATCCGCTTCCGTCTCGGTTCTGTCGAGGCGATGCCACGAGCCACACAAGCGTCCGGCCTCCAGTGGTATCCACGCGATCCTCCGCGGTGGTTCGTCCTCGCTCCCTCGTCCGTATCATCTTGCTCGTTGAACATCCGTCGCCGCAACGATTGCCGAAAACCCGCCGACGAGAATTCTCGACTTTCGGGAATCACATGCGGCGGAGACGGAGACAATCCCAGTGCCTCGAACGGGGGGCCTGGAGGAGGAGAGAGAAAGGAGGGGATGACGGCCAGCAAGGAGAAATCCTGGAGCTTGGCCCAGGGTTTCTCAACAACGTGTATATATATTAAGTCGGCGTGACTTTTCACAAAAGTCCCCGAGTTAATATAAATCCCACTTACGTACCACCGACTGAGAATCTTATTGCGTGTGACCCTCTAGGCCCATTTACCAGTCCGGTTTTCATCCCATTAAGTCCAATAACTAGTTATTGACTTATTGTAATTAATTAATATCTAGATAGTAACTAATTACTTAACCGAATTATCATCACATGTAAATTCGGTCGGACTTCCGATCAAGTTGGGTGCCAAGCAACACCGCATGATCCCGGAAGGTAATGGGGTTCAGCAACCCACTTATAAAACCTGTCCGTACATAGTTACCACGTGGCTATAATCTTTCGTTCGCACAATGCTCTCGAGTTAACCTAGGGTATGGTCAACTGTCAAACCCTAGATTGTCAACTCACTTGAATCAGACTCCGCTTTACAATATCCGAAAACCTATTTTCTGATATTGTTTCTGCTCTGGCCAGAGACTCCTGCGGATCTATTCTAGAGCATTCTCTCTCCAGTTACCTGAGAGCGAACGATCCTTTATTGAACACACAATCACCTTCAAAGGTCTTCCGCTGGACCCGATCTTTGACTATTAGAGATCCCGTGGATAGGGATTCGTTGGTCAAGGTCAAAGTCCAGAAGTCCACCGACAAGGTGTCTTTGGTGTCTCAAGTCCAAGGATCAACCACGCCACTGTGACGATGAATCAAGCCGATTGACAGTCAGATAAATTACCATTCGGCGATTCATGTCAGATCAGTTCAGTGAACTCATTCTCCAATGAGCACCTATAGGTTTACCATTGTGTCTCCATACGAGTAACTAACGAGATCAGTCACCCTCATCATATGAGCTGGAATAACCTGTACTAGTCTTACCGGATGTTTGATGTCCTTCTCAAACATCCTACGACTAGGAACAATTAAGAATATGTGTTTATAAGTCATCAGTCTTATTATTATGATCTCATCATAATCTGATGACTATTGCACATATTCATGGACTTCATTATGCGCAAATATAAATATGACAATCTACATAATGATTTTAATGCCATTTATTAGTGAACCAGATTGAAATAGGTGCCTTATGATTGGCTTAGAGGACACCTATATCCATCATAAGCACCATGTGTCAGTGTGGGAGTGACACGGCGCCGGTGTGGGAGTGGTGGGGTGACGCCTAGAGAGAGGGTCACCTGGTGTACCCCGGGGTATAGCTAGTACCGGTGTGGGAGTGGTACATTCGGAGTGTCACTCGTGTTGGGAGAAGTAGAACCACCTTGAGCCAAGTTAGGCCGGAGTAGCCAGTGCGCTATCTGAGGGGTTGCTGTTTGGTCTCAGCGGGTCGGTGTTTTCCGCATTCGGCCGTGTGACATGTGTGTTTAATCGATACGCTGGTTGTGGACTCCGTGGTGGAGTGGTTTCAAAGTTGTGTTTACTGCTTTATTTAAATTGCCTTTATTCGTGTTGTTGCACGTGTAGGTGCGTGAGTAGGTGGTGGGGGTCGAAGGATCCCTACTGAGTCTATTTCGATGAGACTCACCCCTTGCAGTTTTCAAGTGAGGGTTCCAGGCAGGCGTAGCATGGAGGGTTTTGTCTCGGGTGGCGCTCCAACAACCATCGTTCCGGGGTATGTCCCGATGTAGTTGTTATTTCTTTTCAGGTCTGTACACTTAATTACTTCCTTTTAGTTGGAATATGTACTTATTTACTGAGTCAAAGTTCAATTGTAATAATTTTTAATTCCTACACTTCCGTTACATTTCATGTGATGTGAATGTTTAGCTTACTTTATCATTTATTTTCTAGACTTATCGAGATCCTAGTTTGGCTCCAAATTTTATTGATTCGGTACCCATTTAGTAATCGGATCCCCGATTATAGGGTGGTGGGTCGTTACAGAGAAAGAGGTGGCCGGAAGCAACGAAGATCGCCAGAGATTGGAGTGATCGCTGGAGAAGATTGATCAAGGAAAAGTCACCGGAGAGGGTGAAGAAAGGGAGAGTTTTGGGAGAATGAGGAAGGAAGGCCGGGCTTTCACGTCTTCTGTTTGGAGAAGTTAAAATGCGCCTAGGGACAGTGACACCATTTAGCGCACATAAACTGAGGCGGCAAGGTAGAAGTTGTGAAAAGCTTAAAAGGCGTCCACAAGTGAAGACGCGTTTCAAGTTAAACTGCCAGTTCTTGTCAGAATTGAATAAGGCATGATGATTAACCGCGTCTTTAGTACACGACGTGTTTCCGTGGATTAATTACAGGATTAATGGCATAATTTTGTGGAAATAAGAGAGAGAATGAAAAGGCGTCTACTAAGGAGGACGTGTTTTAGGCATAATCTGGGATTTTAAGGAATTGATCTTTAAATTTCGGGAATTAATTATGATTGAAATGCGTTTCAGTGGAGTACGCTATTTGCACCCAGGAATTATAATTTTAAGGAAAAATCTTGGTTTTACTTAAAGAAAAAATCCTGGATAAATTGTAGAACATTAAGGGATGAATTTCTATGATATAAAAGGATTGATTCTTTATTGAAATTACATCAAGAGGAAAAATAAAAAGGAAGATTTCAAGGACCAATTTCCCGAAGTCTCATTACATATGGATATGCTAGTCCCTTATGAGCTTCACTAGAGGATTTTACACGATGATTGAAGCTAATGTTCCACAGTGTGACTATAAGCTCAGTTGCTTCAAAGTCTTCATTGGATTCTAAGGCACACTTTTTGGTTGGAGAGATATGGGAAAACTCAGGGAATTCATGGCGAGGCAGGCTAAGTTGAATATAGCATCGATGAGGATTGTATAGAATGAACTCAGTTGCCCCAATCAGTTTAAGCTCTGCACCAGCTGCACAATGTACTCGAATTGGCTTCCCTACAAGAACAAGTGGAGAAGAGTCGAACCCATATGATGTCATTGTCTTCAGATAAGCACACCAATCAACTCGAGTCTTGAGTTTGGGCACTCGATTGATCATTCTTTCATTGAATTTCACAATATTGAAAATATGGAAGATGGGACTATTTTGATAAATCTGAGAGGGTCTTGCTGAATTTCTAGTATGGTATTCAAACCTGAAGTGTAACTCAACCCACAGAGCGAAGAGAAGCATGCAACCATAAGGCGGATGACCTATAGATGCTACAGAAAGCCCACTATAGAGATAGGCTAGAATCGCTGTGCCAATCTGTCTTCCTTCAAAGATCTCACAAATTGCACTGACTTGATCATCCGCCAGAATATTGTCTTGGGCAGGAAAGAATAGAGCTCCAGCTAGGCATGTGGTGAACGCTTTCATCACGTTCTCAGTGTCATCCTCTTTAAGTTCTTCAATCTCGTACAAAGTCCACTCTACTAGCTTTGCGAGGTTAATCTCTTTCTTTGTAAGTCATCCTTGAACTTCTTTTGGATCCTTCATGATTTTTATCAACAGTTGTTGACCTGTGATCTTTTCCCTCATGAGAACCATCTTATTTACGATTAGTTCATCGTTGTTCAACTTGATCTTAGGAAGGCCCAATAGGAGTTCGGCCTCTTTAAGGAGTATAGTGGATTCGAAATCAGGAAAGAGGAAAGTATGGGTTTAAGGATGCCACAACTCAATCAAAGCACCCATCGCCACCCAATCTACGTTTGAACTCTTGTAATGTTTTGCGTGGACAACTAGACCTTGGATATTCCACTTAGAAACATAAGATTGCATGGAAATAGTGATACTTTTTGCAAGCTTACGAATCCAAGGAAGAGAAGTGAATTTTCTTGGGCCAAGAAAAAGAGGATATGCCTAGATAAAAAAAAAAAAGAAGAAGGTTGTTATAATTCCATGAAGAACGTGAAGAACATGAAGAAAAAGGGAATTAAAGAAGAAGAATTGAAGGAAAGAGAGAATTCAACTTACTTGAAAGTTAGGATCTCTTCCACTAAGATGATCTTTCACATCAGAAAGCTTTTTGAGTGTCTTCTTCATCCTCTTGTTTGAAGAATCCATCTTGTTCTTGAGCTTTTTCTCCTTGAAACCTTGATTGTTGTTGAACTTTGAAGAGAATTCCTTGCTTTGATCTCTAGATTAGGCTTGGATTTGTCTTAATACAAGTTAAGGAACCTTATATAAAGAGATTTGCAAAGTTGAAGAGAGTTTTCCGAATTGGAGAAAGGATGTGCATGAAGAGAGTTGGAATCCGGATTGAACATAGTAAGAACCTGTTTCTGTGACTTAAATGGCATCGTTGAACAGCGATGTGTTTTTATTGATATTAATGGCGTCGGCGCGAAACGACGCGTTTCAGGCTTTTCTGTCGTTTGCCCGAAATTTACTGTTTATCCATATTTGATGCATTTACTTGAAGTTACTGATGATTTTTTAGTGCAAAAAATTCAAAGAAATGACTACAAAGTTGAAAATCTCAAGAAGGTCCCACTATAGGAGTTTATGAGTCCTCGCCGTGGCTAAAAAGACAGTTATCTCTATCCTTATATTATTTCATGTAATTGATTTGTATAATCATCATTACTATATGTTAAATATTTATTAGACTATATCAAGGACCTTGTGATTTTGATGAAACTGGAATTTGAGTTTCCCTACATCAAAAACAGTAATAATTCCAGAGAATTCTTAATTATATGGATAGGCCGTTTGATTGTTAATTAATGAGGACAATGGTTCCGCTTTTGTGAAACAGTGCGTGGATAAACGAACTTCGGCTTAGCACTGAATTATAAGAATTGGTATCTTGACTCATTAATGACAATTTAACAATATTATCTTTGATTAATTTATATTTTATTTGACTTTATATTTTTCTTTTAGCTCAACATGCATCATGTAGGACTTTGATATAACTGTGATAAGAATTAATTATTGATTAAACTTCATACCATTGATCAAATAAATTCTAACGTGATATGAAATATTCCATTCTGAATTGAGTATCTTGATTATCTTTTAGGTTCGCTTGAAGATATCCTTGGAATTCTATTCTTTCTTAGATTCTTTATCTCACATTTCTTATTTTTTTAAGATCCATCATGGTTGCAGCACGTCAACACTGGCTGGAAATCACTCTCCATGATGAAACATGCAGGGTTTGTGACCTAGGGTACTTTCCAATCCGTGGAGGTTGATCGACCTTATTTTATTTCCTTGTCTATCTCATCCAGATAGGGTTAATTCCATTGATCTCTTTGAGTTATCTTCATTGATGATTTTGAGAAAAATTCCAATCATATGATGTTGAGAGCGTGCTCATCACACCTTGGCGTCACCTTTTCAGTACATTCCATTTCATTTTATTCCCTTGCAAAGACGATGCCAAGGTGAGGTAGATGTAGACACGCTAATTTTGACATCATTTTGAGTAAATTTCATGTCATATAATAATGCCTCAAAATGGTCTGATATTTAATCATTAGTTAATTTTTATAATCTTTCTAGATTAATTATCTAAATGATATTGGGTTAGACAGACGACATTTAAGTTTATTAATGAAATTCATTTTAACTCAGATTTTTAATCAAATATGAAACATTCTAAAAGACGTCTACATATGAAGACGCCATTTAGGGTTTTATTTATATTTCTATTTTAATTTGAATTTTAATTAATTTGTTAATAAACTAAAAGACGTCTTCCTTACACGACGCCATTTAGGCTTCCTAAAGTGATTCTGTTTTTTCTTCCCGATGTTTATCCTTATCTTAATTAAACTAAAAGACGTCTCCCATGGGCGACGCGTTTTAGTTAATTACAGATAATGATGAATTAGCCTGTATTTATCTGTTTTTTTTGTTGGATTGGCTTCAAACTTCTTCATGTTAATCCATAAGTAACCGCGGACGCGCGAGAGAGTCTCGAACTTAAGTCTATAAATACCCAAACCTTTGGTCATTAGAAAGTTAGTGGAAAATATTAGTGTGAAAATCTTTGAAGTTAGTGATAATCTTTGAAGAGAGTTAGTAAGAAAGAGTGGAAATCTTTGAAGAAGAATTTGAAGGATCGAGGCGGTGCTATTACTTCCAGGAGTCTTGAAGCAAGCTTTATTCTCTCTTCATCATCTTCAAGATCATTCAAGAACTAAGACTTTCTAGGGGCCATCCAACTTAGTTCTTAATTAATCTCTGCTCATATTTCCATCATATTAGTTTCATAGTTCCAGTCATCATATCACTTCATGCTACACACACAACACTAGCATATTTTTCCAACCCACATGTTGAGGGGTTTCAAAGACTACAAAACAAGTGAGTTCATCATGTTTGAATTGCATGATTAAAATTAATATTGGAATAGATACTACCTCCATCTAGTTCTTATTGTTCTTTCCCTCTTTTATTTTATTCTTTGTAAGGTACAATCGACAAGGTCAGAAGATGAAGAGGAAGGAATCAACAAAGAAAATACGGACGATCCTCAAAGCCCAATCAGCATTCAAAGCAAGAAAAAGTTAGAAGGACTCTTTTTCTTCAGCCGGCTGAAGATAAAGAATCAAGAACTTTAACATCTCCCACGTCTGAAATAGATAAGCGATCAATCTTTGTCTTTTGAAACTTTTTAGTCAGAAGTTTCTGGCGTTCACATAATTTTTAATAGGTTTATTTGTCATTTAATCAACAAAATTTTCATGATAATCACACATCAAGATTTGAGCACTCACATCAACCAACCATCTTTTTCTTTAGTTTTCCTTGTTTCCTAATTGATTTTATAGTTTATATTCACTGTTTTCATATATCTTTTCATCACATCACTCCATCATAATACACACACACTTCATTTTTTTCAAACCCACATCCATGATAGGCGTTTAAAAGAAAACCATAAAAGTGAGTGATTTTAGTTTAGTTAAATGTTTAAATTTGATATTTAGAATAGTTACTACACCTACACCATCATATCTCTAATCCATTCTTCTTTCTTCTTCTCTATTTGATTCTTTTGCAAGGTTTGAAGGCTTTTTTTTTGGAAGCTTGGAAAGGAGATTGAAAAGGAACAAATCAAAAGCACAACAAGAGTAAACAAAAAGAAAGGCTCTTCTTTTTCGGCCGGCCGAAGAAGGGGAACAAAGAACCAATCTCCCAGTTTTTTCACAAGGTGAGTAAAGCGATCAACTTATTCTTTCGAAACCTTTGGTTTCTGGCGATCACGATTTAATTAGATTTGTTAATTATTCAACACATAATATCATGATGATAGTACATACAATTTGAGCACCTACAACAGGGTTGGAAGAAATCACGTCTAATTCAAGGTACGCCTTTCAGAAGACGTCTATAAACGTTCATGCCTTATCAGAAAAATCTCTATAACTTTATAATTTTGAGATTTTAACATACAAATCGTTGGTTTATGATAAAGTGTTAAATTGATCATTTAAGGGCAATCATATGTATTATACTCATGTTTTTATCTGTAAAATAGCATGGAATGATAGATAATTATGTACCAAGTCCAACGGTACCAATTTCGTCAAATTCTGACTTAAAAACATCGTCATTTCATGTGATTAAAGGAGTATAGCGCATTTGCGATTTTTCGACAAAATCGAGACGAAATAAATAAATATGATGATATTTTTATAATAATGCGCTAATTTATAGTTATTTTATGTGAACAGGACATGCCGATGATGCAGTGCAGCTGGTGGAGTTTCCGAAAATTTGGGGGAGGTCTAGTGTTCGAATTTCGATAAATTTGACGTCATTTTGTCCAAAAGATTAAAACAGGGGTAAAAACGTTGTTTGAGGTCCTAATACTACCCAAATTCTTGCCCGAAGAATCCAAGAAAGACCCGTCACTTTCCTTTCCCCCACTTTCTTTTTTTAAAAAGTTTCCCTCCCAAATTAAAGAAAATCTCTCTGTTTCCTTTTCTCTGTCCCTCGATTTCCTCCCTTCTCTCCAGTTTCCTTTCCCACATCTCTTTTCCTCTCTATATATTTCACCCTCTCTTCTCAGCCCCGGACCTCTCTCTCTCTCTCGAGTCCTTCTCCTGCTCTCATTTCCTCCTTCCCGCAATTTTTTTTCCTCCTCTTTTTCCAACTCAAACCGGCAGCCCTCTCCTCCTCTCTCCGTCTCTGCTCTCTCTCGGTTTCTCTCCAGCATCCCTCTCTCCGGCTCTCCCTCTTCTCGGTTTTTCTCTTTCTCTCCCTCTATTATCTCTCCCATGCAGCTCTCTCCTTCTCTCCTCCTCCGTATCTCTCTTCCTCCCTCTCTCTTCTCTTCTCTCTCTCTTCATCCATCTCTCTTTTACGGTTCTCCCTTTTCTCGGTTTCTCTCTTTCTCTCGCTCTGTTCTCTCTCTCGATCTCTTCCCCTCCCGGCCAACAGCTCCCAAGCAACCGACGAGCAGCGCATGCACCTCTTCCATGAACCTGCACGCGTTGCTCTGCAAGTCGGTGAAGCCCACGCTGCACCTGCCAACTTCACGCACGTCTGCAAGCCTGCACGCGTTGCTCTGCATGCCGGTAAGCTCTGCAGCAACTGTCCTCCAACCGAACCAAGCCAGTTCTCTCCGCAGCACAGCCGGGCCTCTCCACCAGCTCCTTCAAGCCAGCATGCCGGCAAGGTTCTCAGCTCCTCCCCGAGCTCCTGCAAACGCACTGGGTGAAGCCAACACCCAGCCGCGCCATTCACGCCTCCTCTCCACGCTGCCAGCCGGGTGTCTACGCAGGCACGCCCGATGAAGCTTCCTCCATCCACCTGCAAGCTCCAGCATGCATGCTTGGTGAATCCTTCAAATCCACGCACACCAGCGATAGCAACACCCAGCAGCACCGTCCACGCACCAGCTGCAAGCGCCGGCCAGCCCCTCCTGCATGCATGCAGGCACATCCCTCCAAGCTCAAGCATCCAGCAACTTGTCCACGTGCCAGTAGCTGCCCTAGTGCACCTCCTCCTCCCAGCTGCACCTGGCAAGGCTACCAGTAACTTGAAGCCTTCATCAACTAGTCCACTGCACCGGCAGACCCCCACAAAGTTCCAACAGAAGTTGCTCTGTTCTTTCTCTCCCCCATTAGTGTAGAATTAGTTTAATTATTTAGGATTAGTTAGTTGTTATTTAATACTTTGTTTATTTAGTTTAAGGTTATTAAATCATTAAATTTTGTAATTTGTTTCGTAATTTTTAGATAATTAATAAGTTACACATAGTTAAATTTCAATGTCTTTGTTATAATTTTTTTGTTGTGCTTATTTTTTTTTATATGTGTTTGTGTTTAATTTCTGAAAAAGAAAAGAAAAAAAAAAGATTTGTTTAATTTAAGTAATTATATTTTTAGGTTACATTAGTTAATTTAATTCTAGTTTAAATAAGTAATTAGTTTACTTAAAGTCTCACTTGTTTTTTTTAGATTAACTAAATTCCAAACTTTTCAAAATTAAAATTTTATCTCCCTGTGGATCGACTCGGACTCACCATTATTAAATTTCCAAAATCTGATTTAAGTGAGCCGGATAAATTTAGATTGAACGTTTTCATGGGTGTTTAACGACGCACAATTTGGAACGATCAGTTTAATAGACATCTAAGATCATAAACTGATAGAATATGTTTCTAGAAGTCTAGATGGACCACTTTCGAAAATTGAAATTTTAATTTTTATATAATGCAGAATAATCATTCAATGAATCATCATAGCCTACCTTTGGAGGAAGAAAAGTCAAACCCTTTGCAAACAAATCCTTAAGCTCTATCAAGAAATCCTTCTTGTTTCAGATCCTCTCTCATGCCCTCTACACCCCCAAGAACTCAAATCACATATTATAATCTATCCATAAGAGATTAAACCAAAAATCTCTTCTAGTTCTTCATGAATAACACTATGTTCTTGTCTTGGAAGTTCAAGTGCGGCTCTAAAATCCCAAGCACGAATTGAAGAGACCTCATATAGTCTCTTGCCTTCCCAATACAACCAATAAACCTATAATGACCCGCTATCCTATAATCGGAGATCTGATTACTAAATAGGTATCGAACCATTAAAATTAGGAGCCAAACCAAGATCTCAAACAAGTTTGGGACATAAGTGATAAACTAAGCTAAACATTCCACACAGCAACGAACTGTAAAGTAAAAGTGCAGGAAATAAAATTATTACAGTATGACTCGATTAAACAAATAAATACATAGTCCACAACTGAAAGAAAATAACATTGTGTACACGTCAGAAATAAAAGTACAACTACATTGGGACATACCCCGAAACAATGGCTACCGGCGTGCAATCTGAGACGGAACTCACAACTCCTATGCCTATCGGGAATCCTCACCTGAAAATGCAAGGAGTGAGTTGTTGGTTTCTCTGTGTCGAGATCCGACCAAAAATACAGCGGAAATAATTTTTCAGGATTGGATCTATCCCGTTTCTGTCAAAAATAAACCGGTAAATCTTATTTACTTTGCGCGGATTCAAATCCGCGTTCATTCTCCGGTTCCGTCGGAGCGATGCCACAAGCCGCGCAGCTGCTCGGCCTCTAGTGGTATCCACGCGGTTCTCCTCACGATGGATTGTCCTAGCCTCCTCGCTCGATGCTACGTTCGTAGATCCCGTCTGGCTACGCGTAATCTGCCGCGACATGCAGATTCGGAAACTCCTGTCGAATGGAAGGCGGAGCTGTCGAGAGCCGAAGCGGAGCCTCCATATAGCCGCCTCGTGTCGTACGCCCAGGAGAGAGGAGAGAGAAAGAAGGTGGCAGCTAGGTCAGGGTTGTTCGCCCCCGACCTAGCGGCCGTTCTTTTATAATAAGCATATTTGTGATTTTTCACAAAAATCCATACTTATTTGAAATCCCGTCTGATTATCCATCGACTTGAAAACCTTTTACGTGTGACCCTCTAGGCTCAAATACCAGTCCAGTTAATGGCCCATTGAGCCCAGTAACTCTTTACGAACCCACTGAATTAATTAATATCCGTATATTAATTAATCAGCCGAATTTAATGTCCCACAGTAAATTCGGACGAGCTTCCGATCACGTTGGATGCCAAGCAACATCGCGTAATCCTAGATGGATTTGAGGTTATCGCAACCCTCTATTGGAACCTTTCCGTCATCGGTTAGCGTGCAGATATAATCCTTCATCCGTGCAATGTTCTCGAATCGACCTAGGGTATGGTTTACTGTTAAACCTTAACCGGTCGATTCACTTGAATCAGATGCTGCTAATCTATATCATATAACTCTTTATCTGATACAGTGTCCGCCCTGGCCAGGGACTTAAGCGCATCATTCTCGGAACATTCTCTCTCATAATACCGAGAGCGGATGATCCCAAATTCGATACACAATTACCTTCGAGGGCATTTCTCTGAACCCGATCATTTGGCTTATTGATAACCCATGGTTAGGGATTCGTTAGTTAAAGTCAAAGCTTAGAGACGTACCATTAAGGTATATTTTGTGTCTCAGGTCTAAGGATCATCTATGCAATCGAGACAAAAGAATTGAGCTAGTTAATAGTGAGGTATATATTATCCAGCAATTCTAGGTCGGATCAATTCAGTGAACTCATTCTCTAATGAGTACCTACAGGTCCAGCATAGTGTCTCCACACATGTGACTTATAGGATCAGTCACCCTCATCATATGAGCTGAAGAAACCTGTACTAGTCTATCCGGATGTTTGATGTCCATCTCAAACATCTTCCGACTAGGAATGTTTATTATCTCATCATAATCCGAAGATTGTTGCACATGTTCATGGACTTCATCATGATACAATAAACATAGATTGAACTAATTACACATAATGAATTAATGCCATTTATTAATAAACTGAATCAATACATAGTATCAGATTGGCTTTGAGACCACCTAATACTAACAATCTCCCACTTGGACTAAAGCCAATCACTTTTATACAGAATACCCATATTCTCTAAGTGACGCTCAAAGACATTTTGAGACAAAGGCTTTGTCAGTGGATCTGCTATGTTGTCGGCTGAAGAAACTCTTTCCACTACGACATTTCCTCAAGCTATAATCTCTCTGATTAGTTGAAAGCGCCGCAGAATGTGCTTCGACTTCTGATGGGACCTCGGCTCTTTCACTTGAGCAATCGTCCAATTGTTGTCACACAGTAGTGGGACGGGACCAGAGATGCTTTCCACCACACCAAGATCGTCGATGAATTTCTTCATCCAGACAGTTTCCTTGGCAGCTTCGGCAGCAGCAATATACTCAGCTTTCGTTGTCGATTCAACAGTGGTTTCCTGCTTGGAAACTTTCCAGCTCACTGCTCCCATGTTGAGTGTGAAGACAAAACCTGATGTTGACTTGCTGTCATTAAGATCAGATTGAAAACTTGAATCAGTGTATCCTTGCAGCTTCAAGTCTCCTCCTCCATAGACCAGAAACATATCCTTAGTTCTTCTCAAGTACTTAAGAATGCATTTCACAGCCTTCCAGTGTTCATCACCTGGATCTGCATGATGTCTGCTCGTAATGCTCAGAGCATATGCAACATCAGGTCTAGTACATAGGATGGCATAAATGATGGAACCTATGGCTGAAGCATAGGATATCTTATCCATCATTGCCCTCTCCTCAGAAGTCTTAGGAGACTGATTTGTGGAGAGATAAATTATATGTCTCATCGGTATGAGACATCTCTTGAAATTTTCCATGCCAAACCTTTTGACAATGGTCTATATGTACATGAATTGGGTTAAGACAAGCATCTTCTTTGATCTATCTCTATAGATCCGTATTCCTAATACGTAGGATGCTTCTCCCAAATCCTTCATGGAGAAGTTCTTGGATAGCCATATCTTTACTGATGACATCGTTCCTACATCATTTCCAATGAGTAGGATGTCGTCAACGTAAAGAATCAGGAATGTGATTGCGCTCCCACTCTTTTTATTGTATATACAAGGCTCATCTTCATTCTTAATGAAACCCTAAAATTTGATTGCCTCATCAAATCTTATGTTCCAGTTACAGGAAGCTTGCTTCAGTCCATAAATAGACATTTGCAACTTGCATACCATATCTGGAGATTTTTTTGATGTGAAGCCCTCCAGTTGTATCATATACACCTCTTCCTCGAGATTTCTATTGAGGAAGGCTATCTTCACATCTATCTACCAGATTTCGTAATCATGGTATGCAGCAATGGCGAGAAGAATTCTGATAGACTTAATCATGGCAACGGGTGAGAAGGTCTCGTCATAGTCAATTCCTTGCCTTTGACGATACCCTTTTGCCACTAGCCTTGCCTTATAAGTCTCTATTTGTCCATCTGCACCGATCTTTCTTTTAAAGATCCATTTGCAGCCGATAGGTACTATACCTTCAGGCAAGTCAACCAAGTGCCAAACTTAGTTGATGTGCATGGACTGAATTTCAGAATTCATGGTTTCTCGCTATTTCCTAGCCTCTGGACTTTCAATAGCCTCCTGGTAAGTCTTAGGATCATCATCCTCATTATAGAGTATCCTAGAACCATCCAAATTAAAATGTCCCACATATCTTTCTGGTGGTTTAGGCATGCTATCTGACCTACGAGGTTCTTGTGTATTTTCTTGAATAGGTTCAAAAACTGATAGTTCATCTGATGAACCATTAACAGCTTGTGGGTCTGGTATTTCTTCCAGAGTTACTTTACTCCCACTGTCCTTTTAGAGAATATAATCTTCTTCCAGAAAGACAGCTCTTCTGGCCACAAACACCTATTGTTCGCCAGGATGATAAAAATAATATCCGTAAGTTTTCTTCGAATATCCCACAAACCTGCATTTGTCAGTTCTAGACTCCAGCTTATCTGCATCATGTCTTTTAACATGAGCAGGACATCCCCATATTTTAACATGTTTAAGGTCTGGTTTCTTCCCATTCCATATCTCATATGGAGTGGTTTCAAAAGATTTGTTGGGTACCTTATTCAGGATATACATAGCTGAACTAAGTGCATATCCCCATAAGGACACCTGTAATTTAGACATGCTCATCATTGATCGCACCATTTCCATGAATGTGCGATTTCTCCTTTCTAATACACCATTCATCTGAGATGTATAAGGAGGTGTAAGCTGAGAAAGGATACCATTATCCTTTAAGTATTTAATGAACTATGTACTTAAGTATTCACCACCCCGACCAGATCGGATGGCTTTTATACTCTTTCTAGTTTGTTTCTCCACTTCATTCCTAAATTCTCTGAATTTCTCAAAGACTTCAAATTTATACTTCAGTAAGTATATGAATCCGAACCTTGAGTAATCATCAGTGAATGTGATGAAGTACGAGAAACCACCAATGGCTTGGGTAGACATAGGACCACATACATCAGAATGTATTAGTTCTAGTAAGTCTTTGGCTCGTTCTCCAGTTCCAGTAAATGGAGATTTAGTCATTTTACCCATCAAACATAACTCACAGGTCGCATATGATTCATAATCAAATAGATCTAAATATCAATCGTTATGCATCCTTTGGAGTTTGTTTTCACCAATGTGTCCAAGCCTACAATGCCATAAGTAGGCTTTGTTCATTTCATACTTACTTCTTTTAATTAAAGAACCGATGTGTAAATTTTCATGAGACACATTTAATAGATACAAACCATTGGATAAAATAGCAGAAGCTATTAATTTATTTTTGAAATAAATTGAACAACTATTGTTCCCAAAGTTTAAATTGTATCCAATTCTATCTAAACATGAAATAGAAATAATGTTTCTTATTATGCTAGGTACATAATAACAATCATCTAATGAAAAAGTGTCTCCAGATGGTAGCTTGAGCTTCACTGTCCCCACAGCGATCACCGCAACTCTTGCGCCGTTACCTAGCCTCAGCTCCACCTCGCCGGTCCTCAGCTTACGTCTTCTTGTCAGTGCCTGTACAGAATTGCAGATATGAGATACACATCCAGTATCTAATACCCATGATGTATAGTCGCTAATTGACAAGTTTACATCTATCATATAGATACATGAAGCATCCTACTGCGTCACAGTTCCATGAGCCTTGCCCTTGAGGTATTCTTTACAATTCCTCTTCCAGTGCCCCTTGTGATGATAGTATAAGCATTCACCCTTCTCAGCACTCTTGCCTTTGTCCTTCTTGACAACTTTCGGCTTGTTCTGATTCTTACCTTTACCTTTCCTAAAGGTTTAGACTGTTAGTCTCTTCCGGCTGGTCTTACCAACCATAAGGACTTGGAGTTTCTCCTTCACAAGGTTCCCTTCCGCAGTCTTCAGCATATTCAGCAGTTCAGCCAAAGTGGTCTGGATCTTATTCATGTTGAAATTTACAATGAATTGAGCATATGATTGTGAAAGTGAGGACAACACAAGGTCGGTATGCATCTTCTTGGGGAGTGGAACTCCAAGAGCATCCATCCTCTCCACCCGTTCAATCATCTTCAGCACATGAGTCTGTACTGAAGATCCCTCTGCCATCTGAACCTTGAACAGATTCTTAGATATCTCATATCTCTCGATCCTGCTCTGCTCACCAAACAACTTCTTCAAATGGAGCATGATGGATTTAACATCCATCTTCTCATGCTGCCTCTACAACTCATTGCTCATAAAGGCCAGCATGTAGCATTGGGCCATGGTGGAATCTTCCTTCCATTTTTCATATGTCAATATGTCCTCCTCTGGGACATCAAATGCTGGTTCAGTAGGAGGTTCATCATCCAGGACATAAGTAATTTGCTCAGACCTGAGGAAAATCTTCAAGTTCCTGAGCCAGTCTGAGTAATTCGGGCCTGTCAAACGATTGGCATCAAGTATGCCACGCAACGGGTTATGGTGCGACATTTTAGCCTACAGGAGATAATCATATTACAATTAGCAGATATTCAGTCAATTAATTTAAAAAACAAGACATGGACTTTGTTTATCTAGTTTTACTCCCACTAATTTTCGTCGGACTGTATAACCTTCAGATATACAGAATGAGAGACGCCGACAGTCTCCTAGCGGGGATCAGAATCTCCAAGCATCACAGTATGACCTCGGGTAAACACGTAGTATCATACCGCTATCTCAGAACAATCATCTCATGATAATTACAACTCCTTGCAATATCCGATCATATTTCGGCTTCCAGGTTATTAATGGTCCCGGGTAACACACTAGACCATTATCTCCGGTCTAAGCATTACCATCAATACGTGATAGAGTAGAGTAGAAATATAGTTCCCGGGTAAACACGTAGATAACTATATTGTTCCTCTATTCTTATCTAAAGGCATCAAACGCCATAGTCAATAGACCTCTCATCAAATGATGGCAAATCTCGGGTAAACACGAAGAATATGCCACCAATGAATCGAGATTTAATAACTATATTGATGGAGAGCCACACAGTGTATTCTAAATGACTCGCGCTACGTCTTAGACTTTAAGACGAAGGTTTTAATTATTTTTCTTTGGTCTAATCCTAGGTGATAGTATTAAATATATCGCATATATATTATACTAATAACCTAGGTTAATAGATTTATAATTAAAATAAAACACACGCATCGCATACATGTCATTAGTGTGGTCATGGATGGCACTGCAGTTTGACTTGAGCCAGACAGTCAAACACACGTACATAATATAACAGTTTATATCATGAGTCTGCAAACTCATAGGCTTAAGGAACTCTTTCTTATCCTTCTTGGTTGCAGTTGTGGATCATCCTCGCTCTATGTTCAGCCGCCTTGATCAAATTACATCATAAATTCATATTTACATGATAATTTAAAAGATGAAGCCTTAGGGCGAATACATCAGGGAGGGAGGTAAAAAGACAATAGAATATGAGAGGGGGAGGTTCGCAGACTTCTATTTATTAATAAATAATAAACCACGCAATCATATCCATAATCGATTCACATCCACAATATTTAAACTACTAATCTATGACCACCGTATAGTTTTTAATTAAAACAAACCACACAATAAATTTCACATCACATGGCTAATGAAAATTTTTGAAAATAGATAATTTCGGTTTCATAAACCAGGGACCAAACAAAAAAAATTTAGATTGGAATTTCGAAATATTTTTCATTTAATCTAAAGCATGCTAATTTAAATCAAATTTAAATAAGCAATCATATGCACATCAATATAAATGTACAATAACTCCAAATTGATAAATTTATAATATTCCATGTCATTTAATATTTTAGACATTAAAAATTAATTTAACAATTAAACTAACTCCCTTTTAATGTCCTTTAATCCAACAATTAGATTAATTAAGCAGTTAACAACAATTGTTAATATAACCCTACAATCTATTTATAGGCCATAAACAATTAAAAAACATAATACAATTAAATAAAAAATCTCATTTTAAATTTAAACTAAATTATGTAATTAAAAATGGCATTAAATAGACTAAAATGGGGTTAATGGGCCCAAAAATAAAAAATAAACTAGGTTAAGGGGGCCTGGCAAACCGGGCCCGGTCCGGTCACCGGACCAAGCCCAGCCGGCACCTGGACCGGGCCCAGACCCGCCCCAAAGGGCGGGCCTGGCCGAGGCCGGGCGCCGAACTGGCTCGGGCCCAAGGCCTGGCCCGACCCGGCCGCCCCCCGCCCCCCTTCCCTGCCCAACGCAGCTAGGTTTTCCCCTAGTTGCGTTGCAGGTGGGAAAGGGGGCAGCCCCCAGCCGCCACCGGCCTGCCCCGCAGGTAGCGGCCGGCGGGAACCGGCACCGGGGACGACCCCCCCAGTGGCCAGGGGTCTCAGCGACGGCGCCGGTGGCCGTGGCTGCCGGTGGTCACCCCCAAATCCCCTCCCCTTTTCTCCATTAACCCAACCCCTACACCTGCACACCCCCCCCCCCCTTTCTTCAAACACAGGAGAGAAAGAAGAGAAGGGGTTGGGCGGCCATGGGGTCTCCGGCGACCGACGATCCCACTGGGGGGGGGGGGATCCCATGCACTGGTGAGCCATGCCCAACCTTTGGGGTGACTGTGAAGGTGCCGATCCATTGCCGTTCTTTGTCGGACGAAGAACACGTAAAGGGTATAGAAAAAAAAAAGATTTTTGATGTAATAATTAATTTTAATTCACAGTGTTCATCTCATGAACACATCACATGTAATTAAAATCAAAACTAGGCATGGAATTAATGATAAAATTATCAATACGGAGATTGAAACGGCGAAAACACAGTGGAACCTGGCCCTGATACCACTGTTGGTTTCTCTGTGTCGAGATCCTACCGAAAACGCAGCGGAAATAATTTTTCGGGATCAGATCTATCCCATTTCGATCAAAAATAAGTATACACCAAGATATCATTTTCAAACACCACTACAAATTGATCTAGATAGGCCTTGAAAACCCGGTTCATCATATTTATAAGGTCTGAGGTTTCGGGTTCAGTTATTGGGTCGGTTTTGGTGACGGACCCTTTGGTTTGGATCCTTATGGGTCTGGTGCATGGTCTCCTTATCGCATCAAGCTTGCGAGACACAATTTTGAATGGCGTCGGTCTAGGGGGATGCCATTTAGAAGCCTCTCTGGTGTGCCGCGTGAGCGGGTGTTCGGGGCGCGTGTGTACGGCTCCAGTCTTATCGTTTAAATGGCATCTTGCATGGACGACACGAATCAGAGATCTGCCAGTGTACGACCCTGTCTTGCCATCTGAATGGCGTTGTCTGGGAACGACGCGATTTAGCGTGTTTTCGGTTAACGTCCCGAGACCTCCCTCCTTTTTCTCATTCTCTCCTTTCCTCTCTCTCTTCCCTCTCTCTGAATCTCTCCGACTCTTTCCTTCCCTTCCTCTTCCTCTTCTTCCTCTTCCACCACTCCAATACCCTCCCACCTCTTACGACTACCACCAACATCTCCTCCGCAGCACCTTGCTCTCCGGATGATGGCCGACGTCCTGGTTGAGTGACGGCGTCCACGGTGGTACCGGCGGACGGCTTGCGGTATTGCGGATCAGCAGCGAGGAACTAGGAGGATTTCAAATAACTAGTCGGGTGATGATCCTCACATGTAATTCGTTTGATTTGAACCATGTTTTCCTGCTTCAGAGCATGTTATGGAGGTGTGAGGATTTTGGATAGAATGAGCATGCATAAGGGGCTTTTTTATGGAAATGCTTGTTTTTATGAAATGGGGATTGGTGCGTTTTCAATTCAGTTATTTGGATTCTCCCCTACCTTTTCTATTTTGGGGTTTTGGGGCAATTTGGGGGAGGAAATCCCACGTTGAGACTCGGTGAGGCCTGAGGGAAATCCTGTTTCGGGCGCTAAATGGCGTCGGGCCAAGATGACGCAATTTGCAAATCGTGTTGGCCATAGACGACGCGATTTAGGCCCAAGTGCCTAAAGGCAGTTCGATTTTCGGACGTTAAATGGCGTCGCGACCAGGTGACGCCATATAAATGGTGTCGACCATGGGCGACGCGATTTAGGCCCAGGTCTCTCATCTCCCGAGGCCAGTTTCTGTGGGAACCAGTTTTAGGGCTTTGAATGACATCGGCCATGGGCGACACGATTCAAGCCAGAGTCCCTTAATTTCCTGCGTTTAGCATGTATGTCTGTTATGAAAATGTTAAATAGATTCTTGTATATTGTTAGACAATCCTGTCAAATGCATGCTTGAAATCATGCATCGGGGGCGGAGATTTCCATGTAACCGGGTCGCATTGTGTTGTGTTTATACGATCGTGGACCTAGAGTGACAATTGTTAGCGCTTGACACCCTGTGTCGATGTGGGAGTGACGCATTGTTGGTGTGGGAGTGATAAGGTGACGCCTAGTAGGCGAAGGTCACCTGGTGTACCCCGGGATAATAACTAGTACCGGTGTCGGAGTGGTACACTTCGGAGTGTCACTCGTGGTTGGGAGGAGGAAGAACCACCTAGAGCTGGACAGGCCGAAGTATCCAGCGCGCTATCTGAGTGGTTGTTGTTCCGTCCCAGCGGGTAGGTGTTTTTCCGGTTGGTTTGACAGTTTCTGGTGTGTTCCTTTTCGGTGGACGTATGATTTAATTACTGCTTTACTTACGCTTTTGTTGCCTATATCCTTGTGTCGTTGTGACTGTGGATGTGTGTGTGGGTGGTGGGGATCGAAGGATCCCTACTGAGTCCATTCTGGTGTGACTCACCCCCTGCGGTTTTCAGGTGAGGGTTCTCGACAGGCGTAGAGGTTGGGGAATTTTGTCACGGGTTGCGCGCTAGCAGCCATTGTTCCAGAGTATGCCCCGATGTAGTTGTTCTTTCCTTTTCAAATATGTACGCTTAATTATTTCTTTTCAGTCGGATTATGTAATTATTTGCTTAATCAAGTCGAATTGTAATATTTTTTAATTCCTCACTTTCTTTAAAGTTCGATGCTGTGTGGATTGTTTAGCTTAGTTTATAATTTATTTCCCAGACTTATTTGAGATCCTGGTTTGATTTCTAATTTTGATGATTCGGTACCCATTTAGTAATCAGATCTCCGATTATAGGGGTGACGGGTCGTTACAATATCCATGAAAGCTACCAGAGCATTAGTCAAGCTGAAAGGGATAACCAAAAACTCATAATGTCCATACTGAGTCCTAAAAGCCGTCTTACTCACATCTGACTCATGGATCCTCAACTGATAATATCCTGACCTCAAGTCAATCTTCAAAAACACCTTGGCGGAATGCAACTGATCCATTGGATCATCAATCATCAGAAGTTGGTACTTGTTATTCACTGTCACCTGGTTCAGCTGTCTATAATCAAAACACAGCCTCAAAGAATCGTCCTTCTTTCCAACGAACAGAACATGAGCACCCACGGAGAAGTATTAGGGCGGATAAAACCCTTATCCAGCAAATCCGGTAACTGCGCCTTCAACTCAGTGAGTTCAGCTGGAGCCATCCGGTACGGAGCCTTAGACAACGGTGCCGTACTCGGTGAGAGCTCAATAGTGAACTCAACCTCTCGCTGAAGAGGAAGGCCATGCAACTCATCGGGAAACATATCGGGAAAGTCACATACTACAAGCACATCCAAAGGGCTAGAAATATCATCATCATGAGCAGTAACCACTGAGGCGAAGAAAGACTCACAACCACCAACGAGAAACCTCCAAGCCTTAAAAGCAGAAGTAAGAATACTACAAGAGGAAAGCCTAATACCTTAGAAGTACAAGGCCGGAACGCCCGGAATAGAGAAGCGCACCCTCTTCATGTGGCAATCCACCTCAATATAATAGGCCTCTAACCAGTCCATACCCAAGATGACATCAAAGTCTCAAATGGCGATCACATACAACTGGGCGGGTAGCGAATGACCCTCAATGACTAAGGTAACCTCACTCAAACAATTATAAGTCAACAAAAAATCTCTAGAAGGAATCTCAACCATCAGCCCACTAAAAATCTCTTCGATGGGTACAGAAAGAACATTCACGAACTACTCAAAAATAGAAGAATGCGATGCACCAAAATCAATCAACACATGAGCAGAGTTCCCAAGGACAAAAAGTATACCTTCCACCAAGTTAGACGTATGAGCCTCCTTCCTGGTGATAGCAAGAACTCTCACCTAGGTCCTTTGCTTCTTCTGATCTCTAGGGCCCTACGCTTGACTATACCTCTGCGGGCAACTCCTCGCCAAATGGCCCTACTGGCCACAAGTATAACACCTGCCTAAGAATGCAGGACACTGAGTCCCACCATGGGTACCGCCACAATAACGACAAGTCGCTGGAACCCTATGGACTACCTCTTGCTATGCACTGGCCGTTGACTGACTCTATTGGGTCTGCCTGGGTCTGCTGCTACCGCTGCTACCACTGCTATCTTGGAAGAACCTCCTGAATCTAGAGCTGAGCGAAGACGATCCTGAACTGGACAAAGGAGTTGCTGCTGCGGTCTTTCCCTTGCCGTATGTCGGTCCCTGAGCTGCCAATCCCCGCTCCCGAGCCATATGATCATGTTGTGCCTGTACTGCTGTTGCAGACTTCACTACCGAAGCTAAGTCTGAACAACAATGGGATGCCACCAAACTCCTCAAATCAAACCTCAACCCGTCAACGAACCACTCGGTCCGACCCTCCTCATCTCTGATATGAAAGGTACAAACCTCTCCAAAGAAACAAACTTCATCTAATACTCGAGTACTGACATGCCCCCTTGAGTCAACTCCATGAACTCTCTCTCCTTAGCTTTCTGGACATGCCTGGAAAAATATTGCCCATTGAATTCCCTCACAATTGTCTCCCAAGGGATCTCCTGAGATTTTTATATGCAAAAGTCATTCTTTTCAAGGTGGTCCACTAGTCATAAGCATCATCCTTTAACATAAAGGTGGCTAACGGGGTCTTCTCAGTTTCCGCACAGTCTAAGGTATCGAAGATCTTCTCAATCTCCTTCGGCCAGTGAGCTAGCTATTAGTCTTAGGTAGCCTACAAGCCAATATGACTTTGTAATCTCGTTCGTTTATTAATATAATGACATTATTTTATTATGTGTAAATTCGTATTATTATCGTCTCATAATGAAGTCCGTGAATATGTACGATAGTGATCAGATTATGATGAGATCATACTAGTGAGACTGAGCACTTAAACACACATATTCTTAATAGTTCCTAGTCGGAGGATATCAGAGAAGGACATCGGATATCCAGTTAGACAAATACAGATTACTCCTACGCATGTGATGAGGATGACTGATCTCATAGTCACTAGTGTGGAGACACTAAGGTGAATCTGTAGGTGCTCATTAGAGAATGAGTTCGCTGAACTAATCCTACTAAATCGCTGGATGGTATTGTACCTCACTGTCAACCAGTTTTATTCTATTGTCGCAGTTGCGTGGATGGTCCTCGGACCTGAGACACCAAGGACACCTTGTCGGTGGACTTCTGTACTTTGACCTTGCTTTATAAATCTCTAACCACTGGATTCTAAACAGCCAAGGATCGGGTACAGCGGAATACCGTCAAAGGGAATTGAGTGTCAATAAGGAATCATTTACTTTCGGTACTTAGAGAGAGAATGTTCTAGGAAGGATGCGTGGAAGTCCCCGGCCAGGGCGGACGATAATATCGGGAAAAGAGTTTTCCGATATTATTCGACAGCATCTGATCCAAGTGAGTCAACCGGTTAGGGTTTGACGGTTTACCATACCCTGAGTTGACTCAAGAGCATTGTGCGAATGAAGGATTATAGCCACGTGGTAATTGTCGGTGGAAAGGTTCCAAGAGTAGGTTACTTAACCCCAATACCTTCCGGGTTTACGCGGTGTTGCTTGGCACCCAACGTGATCGGAGGCCCGATCGAATTTGATGTGCGACATTGATTCAATTGATTAATTAATTAATATGAGTTATTAATTGATTAATCAGGCCAATAAGGAGTCACTGGGCTTATTTGGGCCATTAACTGGACTGGTTATTAGGCCTAAAGGATCACACGCAAATGATTCTCAAGGCAATGGATTTTTAAGTTGGTTTTATATTAACTGAGGGTTTTTATGAAAAACCGCATGATTAATATATAATGTAGCGACCAGGTTGAGCAGGCCAAGCTGCTGCGAAACCCTGGCCATCCCACCTCACTCTCCTCTCTCTCTCTGGCGCCCTAGGCCGGCCCTCCGCTGTGGGTCTACTCCGCCGTCTTCTCCGACTCCATTTTGACGGGAATTCGACCGTGCATTGCGGCAGTTGCTGCGGCGATCGGCGAACTATTTGTGGGCTACGAGGAGCGAGAAGAAATCCACCGCGAGGAGGATCGCGTGGACTTCACTAGAGGCCGGGCGTTTGCGTGGCTCGCTGTGTCATACCGACGAAACCGAATGGTTGCGGATTTGAATCCGCACACGGTAAGAATCGATAATCCGATTATAGATTTTGTATTTTCAAAACGGGAAACGGATCGTCGATTTAATTATTTAATTCCGCTGCGTTTTGCGATCCGGAGAACGCGAGAACCCAACAGTGGTATCAGAGCCAGGTTCCACTGTTTCTCGTCTCGTTTCGATCTCCAAGTTAATATTTCCATGTATTATTCCGTGCATATAATCTGATTATAATAAAAGAAAAGTGTTCATGAGATGAACACAAATATTTAGATTATTTTTTATATAAAATTGGATTTTATTATTTAGAGCATTCATGAGATGAACCCCATTGTTATAATTAAACCCCATTAGCCCAATTGAAAAATAATTGGATTTTAATTCTAAAATTTAAAAGTTGTTTTGAATATTGATTTATTATTCAATTTCATTTTTAATTGGGCATTAATGATTATGAATCATTAGAATTAACAAATTGTTGTTAAATAATTAAAGTTCGTTATTAATTTAAGCGTTAAATTAATAATTAATCTTAATTGACTAATTTAAATGTTAAATTAGTATATATTAGTTAATTATAATTAATTGTTAATTTAAGTGTTAAGTTGATAATTAACTTTCATTAACTAATCTAATGGTTTAATTAAGAGTTATTAATCATTTTTAATTAGGCATTAATGATTATGAATCATTAGAATTAACAAATTGTTGTTAAATAATTAAAGTTCGTTATTAATTTAAACGTTAAATTAATAATTAATCTTAATTGACTAATTTAAATGTTAAATTAGTATCTATTAGTTAATTGGAGTTAATTGTTAATTTAAGTGTTAAATTGATAATGAACTCCAATTAACTAATCTAATGGTTTAATTAAGAGTTATTAATTAAATGGTGTTAATTATTAGTTTAAGAGTTAAATTAGTAATTAACATTAATAAACTAATCTAAGAGTTAGATTAGTAGTTAGTAATTAATTTATGTTAATTATTAGTGTAAGAGTTAAATTAATGATTAACATTAATTATTTAACTAGTCTAAGAGTTAGATTAGTAATTAATAACTAATTAGAGTTAATTATTAATTTAAGTGTTAAATTAATGATTAATTTTAATTAACTTATCTAAGTATTAGATTAGTTATTGATTATTAATAGTCTAAACGTTAGATTATCAATATGGTTTAATCTAAATGTTAGATTGTTTTTTTTATTAGAAATGTTCTAATGGCATGGAATAATCTGGAATTATTAATTTGGAGTGTGTGCGTATGTGATGTGTGATTTAATGCTTTTAAATTTGATTTAATTGCATGCTTAAGTTACTAAAAGTTTTTTCGAAATTCAAAATACCAATTTTTGATTGGATCCTAGTTTTTTTTTTAAAGCCAAAATTATTTATTTGGAAAAACTTTTTTGTTTAAGCCATGTGATGCGCTTATCATATGTAGAATGTTTAAAACACACGGTGGTCATAGATATGTAATTTTAAATTATTCATGTAATGAATGATGCATGCGGATCGTGGATGTATGTTTGTATATTTATTAATTGTTAATAAATAGAGGTATGCGTACCTCTCCCTCTCTCATATTCTGATATACTTCTACCTCCCTCTCTCTTCTACTCGCCATAAGGCCTTCTTCAACTTATATGTAATTCTAAAATTATTGTAATTTGATCGAGGCAACCGAGGAAGGAGCGCGGACAATCCACAACTACTACCAAGAAGGCAGAAAGATGGAGATCCTTTGCCTTTTGAGTTTGCAGGTTATCTAATGTAAATGTTATATTAGATTTCGTGTGCGTTTGACTGTTGGCTCCAACCAAACCACTTTGCTATCCATGACCACAGTAAACATGTATGAAATGCAATGTTTTTCTTTTTTATTATGAATCAAGTAGGTATAGTAATTAGTAAATATATACGATATATTTATATACTATCACTTAGGAGAGACCTAGATAAAAGTCATCTAAATATCTTCGTCTAAATTCTAAGCCATAACGTGAGTAGTGAAGAACTTACAGCGTGGTCCACCATTGTTATAGTCATAAGATT
Organism: Zantedeschia hybrid cultivar; assembly: GCA_030544215.1. NCBI lineage: Eukaryota > Viridiplantae > Streptophyta > Magnoliopsida > Alismatales > Araceae > Zantedeschia > Zantedeschia hybrid cultivar. The sequence goes on from JARZZO010000009.1 coordinate 21,903,476, forward strand.
CGAATTACTTTAGGCTGGTTTGTTGTGCTACCACAATAATTGTTTAATTGTAAGGAGAGACTGTAGCTATGGCATTAGACGCCTAAGTGATCGGGATAGAGGAACCATGTAGCTTTGTTGTGCTATCCACAAGGGCTGCATGTAAATCTATGCTCGTCTCATAACGATGGTTAGCTTAGACTAGAATTAGTGGCTTGTTGTGCTATCCTCAAGGCCATTAAATCTCTGGGGACCGAAATTATGATCGGATATTGCAAGGAGTTGCAAGTCCCATAAGATGGGTGCTCTTTGATTATTTTACAATTTTCTTGTGCTATCCACAAGGTTATACAGCAAGTCATTGAGATTATGATCCCCACTAGGAGACTATCGGCGTCTCCCATTCTATATAGCTGAGGGTTATACAGTCTGTCGAAAATTAGTGGGAGTTAAAACTTGATTAAAAGATCATATCATGTTTTACATTTAATAATTGAACATCTGCTAAAATAATTTATTTATCTCCTGTAGGGAATAATGTTGTCGAATAACCCACTCGGTGGCATACCTGATGCCAAACTTTTGACTAGCCTGAACTACTCGGATTGGCTCATAAACCGGAAGAACGTTTTCAGATCTGAGTACATTACCTACGTCCTTGGAACTGATCCTCCTGCTGAACCGGCATTAAATGCCCCTGAGGCAGAGATGATCGCGTACGATAAAAGATCGAAGGACAAAGGCAAATGATTAGTAAAGGGTGACTGCTTCCACTATAAGCAGAATGGTCACTGGAAAAGGAACTACAAGGAGTTCCTCAGCGATAAAGCTCATGAAAAAGTGAAGCTATCAGAAGCTTCAGATATCTATATAATAGATATCAACTTGTCAGTTAGAGATTTCACATCTTGGGTAATAGACACTGTATGTGCTTCTCATATCTGCCATGATGTGCAGATGCTGACAAGTAAGTGCAAGCTGAGAAAAGGCGAAGTAGAATTGAGGTTAGGAAACGACACAAAAGTTGCGGCAGTTGCTATAGAGACAGCAAACCTCAGACTTCTATCGGGAGATGTCTTATCATTAGAAGATTGTTATTATGTTTCTAGTATAATAAAGAACATCATATCAGTATCTTCTTTGGACAAGAAAGGATTTAGGTTGTCTACTGAAAATAGAAGTTGTTCGATTTATTATGGTAATAAATCAATAGCTTCGGCATCTTTAGTCAACAGTCTATATCTTTTAGATGTTTCTTATTACAATATTCACATTGATAATTGTAAGGATTGAGGTTTTGGATCCGATTATCGGGTCAGTTTCGGGGTCGGATCCCGTAGTTTGGGCCCTGGTGGGGCTGAGACTTAGTTTCGACGCGGTTCAAACGACGTCCAGCAGTGTGGACGTGTTTTAGGCTGTGCCACGTGGACTGGCCTTGCGCCGCGAGAGTACGGCCCCGGTCACATCGTCTGAATGGCGTCCTGTATGGACGACGCCATTTAGAGTACGACCCTGGTTTGTCAGTGTACGGCCCGGTCTTGTCGTTTGAATGATGTCGGGATTGGACGACGCGTTTTACCAAGCTTCTGCTTGACCCCGCGAACCCTCCCTCCTTTCCCTCATTCTCTCCTTCCTCTTCTCTCTCCTCTATTCCCTCCGGCGAACTGACGAACCCTTTCCCCTTCTCCTTGCTTTCCTCTCCTCTTCCTCCTCTCCCTCCACTCCATTAACCTACCAACTTCCTCCACTACCACCACCACTTCCTCCGCGGCGCACTTCTCTCCGGACGGCGGCCGACGTCCCGGTGGAGTAACAACGTCCACGGCAGTACCGACGGCGGCGTGTGGCAAGGCAGGTTGGCGACTTGAAGTTAGGAGGAGTTCGAGTAACCGGTAGGATGACGATCCCCATTGTATTTCGTTTAAAAACCATGTTTTTCCCACTTGGAGCATGTTTAGGGGTTTTCTTGCGGTGAAAATATCAAATGCATGTAATGAGAATTTGGGTGTTTTAATGGGTATTTAGGTTCGTCTCCTCCTTCTCCACTTTGTTCGTGTTTTTATACGATTTGGGGGAGGAAATTCCACCCCGTAGATTGGGGGAAGGCAGAGTGAGAACCTATATGTGAAAGTTGAATGGCGTCGGGGGACAACGACGCCTTTTAGAAAGGCGGCTTCCACCCACGACGCGATTTGACCTAGATAATAGATTATGTCTCTGGAGCTGAATAGCGTCCAGGGTCAGCGACGCTATTTAAATGGCGACCTCCGTGAACGACGCCTTTTAGGCCATCTTCCGAGGCATGTTTTTCTATGAACCAGTTTAGGAGGCTTGAATGATGTCGGCATTAGGCGACGCGATTCAAGCCAGAATTCCATTAATCCCTGCAATTAACACGTGTTTACATTGTTAGATAGTTTAGTTAATTGCATGCTTAGAAATGTACTCGATGACGATGGGTTCCATGTGATCGGATAGCACCGTGTTGTGTTTTGTGCGATCGTGGGCCTAGAGTGACAGTTGTTAGCGCTTAGGTACCTTGTATCGGTGTGGGAGTGACACGGCACCGGTGTGGGAGTGGCGGGGTGACGCTGAGAGAGAGGGTCACCTGGTGTACCCCGGCGTATAGCTAGTACCGGTGTGGGAGTGGTACATTCGGAGTGTCACTCGTGCTGGGGGAAGCAGAACCACCTGGAGCCTGTCAGGCCGGAGTAGCCAGCGCGCTATCCGAGGGGTTGCTGTTTGGTCTCAACGGGTCAGAGTTTCTTGCGTTCGGCCGTGTGGTTGGCGTGTTTTACCGAGACGCTGGTTGTGGGCTCCGTGGTAGAATGGTTTCAGAATTGTGCATATTATATTTCAAATGCATGTGTTTTATATCGAAATTTATAAGTTATGTTTACTACTTTACTTGCTTAAATTATCTATATTTGTGTTGCTGCACTTGTGGGTGCGTGAGTGGGCGGTGGGGATCGAAGGATCCCTACTGAGTCTTTTCGATGAGACTCACCCCTATGGTTTTCAGGTGAGGGTTCCAGGCAGGCGTAGCGAGGAGAGTGTTGCTTTGGGTCGCGCGCTAGCAGTCGTTGTTCCGGAGTATGTCCCGATATAGTTGTCATTTTATTTTCTGGCATATATGCTTAATTATTTCCTTTCTGTTGGAATATGTAATTATTTGCTGTGTCGAGTCGCATTGTAATAATTTTTAATTCTTGCACTTCCTTTTCAATTCAATGCGATGTGAATGTTTAGCTTAGTTTATTATTTATTTCCCAGGCTTATCTAGATCCTGGTGTGACTCCAAATTAATGATTCGGTACCCATTTAGTAATCGGATCCCCGATTATAGGGTGGCAGGTCGTTACAATAATACTCTTAAGAAGAGCAAGAATTGTGTGAACCAATCCTACATGTGGCATTGTAGACTTGGACACACTGGTGAGAGTAGGCTGCAAAAGTTACACAAGCATGGTTATTTAACTTTATTCGATTATGAATTGTTTACGACATGTGAGTCCTACCTTATGGGAAAATGACAAAATCTCCATTTACTGGACATAGAGAATGTGCGAAGGACATTTTAGAACTAATACATTCATATATATGCTGTCCAATATCCACCCAAGCCAAATGTAGTTTTTCTTACCTCATCACGTTCACCGACGACTTCTCAAAATTCGGCTATGTGTACTTTATGAAGTATAAGTCGGAAGCCTTTGAGAAGTTCAAGGAGTTCAAGAGTGAGGTAGAGAAGCAAACAGGAAAGAGTATCAAAACTCTTCGATCAGATCGAGGAGAAGAATACTTGAGTATTAATTTCACACAATTTTTAAAGAATAATGGTATCATTTCTCAGCTGTAGCTGAGTACATTGCTACAGCTGAAGCCACCAAGGAAGCAGTATGGTTGAAGAAATTCATCACCGACGTCGGCGTAGTTCCCAGTATTTCTGAACCTGTTCTGCTGTTATGTGACAACAATGTAGCCATTGTATAAACAAAAGAGCCGTGGTCTCATCAGAAATCAAAGCATATTCTGAGGCGCTTTCATCTAATCAGAAAAATCATTTCCAGAAGAGATGCAGTGGTGGAAAGAGTTCCTTCTGTCGACAATGTAGCAGATCCACTGACAAAGTCATTGGCTCAAAATGTGTTTGAACATCACCTAGAGTCTATAGGTTTAGTACATAAAGGTGATTGGCTTTAGTCCAAGTGGGAGATTGTTAGTCTTAGGTGGCCTACAAGCCAATATGACTTTGTAATCTTGTTCGTTTATTAATATAATGCTATTATTTCATTATGTGTAAATTTATATTATTATCTTCTCATAATGAAGTCCATGAATATGTGTGATAGTGATCATATTATGATGAGATCATACTAGTGAGACTAATTACTCAAACACACATATTCTTAATTGTTCCTAGTCGGAGGATATCCAAGAAGGACATCGGATATCCGGTTAGACTAGTACAGATTGCTCCTGCTCATGTGATGAGGGTAACTGATCTCATAGTCACTTGTGTGGAGACACTAAGGTGAATATGTAGGTGCTCATTAGAGAATGAGTTCGTTGAACTGATCCAACTGAATCGCTAGATAATATTGTACCTCATTGTTAACCAGCTTGATTCTATTGTCGCAGTTGTGTGAATGGTCCTCGGACCTGAGATACCAAGGACACCTTGTCGGTGGACTTATGTGTTTTGACCTTGGTTAATGAATCTCTAACCATGGGATTCTAAACAGCCAAAGATCGGGTAAAGCGGAATACCGTCAAAGGAAATTGAGTATCAATAAGGAATCATTCACTCTCGGTACTAAGAAAGAGAATGCTCTAAGAAGGATGCGTGAAAGTCCTTGGCCAAGGCGGACGATAATATAGGAAAAAGAGTTTTCCGATATTATTCGGTAGCATCCGATCCAAGTCAGTCGACCGGTTAGGGTTTGACGGTTTACCATATCCTGAGTTAACTCGAGAGCACTGTGCGAATGAAAGATTATATCCACGCGGTAACTGTTGGCAAAAATGTTCCAAGAGTGGGTTACTTAACCCCAATACCTTCCGAGTTTATGCGGTGTTGCTTGGCACCCAACGTGATCGGAGGCCCGATCGAATTTGATGTGCGACATTGATTCAATTGATTAATTAATTAATATGAGTTATTAATTGATTAATCAGGCTAGTAAGGAGTCACTAGGCTTATTGGGCCATTAACCGGACTGGTTATTAAGCTTAACGGGTCATACGCAAATGATTCTTATGGTGATGGATTTTTAAGTGGGTTTTATATTAACTTGGGGTTTTTATGAAAAACTGCGTGATTAATATATAATGTAACGACCAAGTTGAGGAGGTCAAGCTGCTGCAAAACCCTGGCCGTCCCACCTCTCTCTCTCTGGCGCCTAGGCCGGCCCTCCGTTGTGGATCTGCTCCGCCGTCTTCTCCGACTCCCGTTTGACGGGAATTCGACCGCGCATTGCGGTAGTTGTTGCGGCGATCGGCGGACTGTTCATGGGCTACAAGGAACAAGGAACGGGAAGAAATCCACCACGAGGAGGATCGCGTGGACTTTGCTACAGGCCGAGCGTTTGCGTGGCTCACGGTGTCACACCAATGGAACCGAACAGTTGCGGATTCGAATCCGCACACGGTAAGAATTGATAATCCGATTATCAGTTTTGTATTTTCGAAATAGGAAACGGATCTTCGATTTAATTATTTAATTCTGTTGCGTTTTGCGATTCGGAGAAATGCAAGAACCCAACACTACCTCATCAAGGTCAGGACGACCAGTGAAATGTGGCGGCCTCAGCTTTAGGAACCTCTCCAAAATAGCCGAAGACCCACCCCGAGTGCTCGAACTCTCACTAAGATCTCGGGCCTGATACCTAGTCATAGTCTCCATCATCGCCTCTACAAAACATATTCTACCTACCGGCCTCAGACCCACTAGAAACGTCTCCTTGATCACGAATAATGGGTACCCTCTTTCTAAGAGCCATCTATCGCCTACATTCATAAAAATCAGATACCTCTAATTAGAACCCATAATCTAAACTATCACCGTGCATGTATGGGATAATGTATTCATTTACTGAAATATGATATTTAACTTAGTTATTTATGTATTTTCCAGACCAAGTGCTCTAATACAAACTGTAACGACCCGCTACCCTATAATCAGGGATCCGATTACTAAAAGGGTATTGAATCGTTAAAATTAGGAGCCAAACCAGGCTCTCAAACAAATATGAGAAATAAATGATAAACTAAGCTAAACATTCCACACAGTATCAAACTGTAAAGTAAAAGTGTAGGAAATAAAATTATAGTCCGACTCGACTCATCAAATAAATACATAGTCCACAACTGAAAGGAAATAATAATGCATATAGGCCAGAAATAAAAGTATAGATACATCGGGGCATACCCTGGAATAGTGGCTGCTGACATGCAACCCGAGATGGAACCCACAACTCCTACGCATGACGAAAACCCTCACATGAAAATGCAGGGAGTGAGTCACACTAGAATAGACTCAGTAGGGATCTCGTGACCTCCAACTCGCCCCCACACCCCACACACACAATTGTAACACAACAAGAGATATAGGCAAGACATGCATAAATAAAGCGATAAATAAACCAAATGTCCACAGTAAGAAATGCATAAGAAATTGCTAAGTCAACCAAGAAAAAACACCGACCCACTGAGACGGAACAGCAACCCCTCAGATAGTGCGCTGGCTAATCCGACCTATCTAGATCTAGGTGGTTCTACCTCCACTCAGCCACGAGTGACAACTCCGAAATGTACCACTCCCACACCGGTACTAGCTACTACCCCAGGGTACACCCGGTGACCCTCGCCTCCTAGGCGCCACATGTCACTCCCACACTGACACTGCGTCACTCCCACCCTGATACAGGATGTCAAATGCTAACCAACTGTTACTCTAGGTCCACGATCACATAATCACAAAGCAATGTGATTCTAAACACGTGGAAACCCCCGCCCTTAATGTATGATTTCAAACATACAGTTAACAAGATTGTCTAACAATATACAATAATCTAATTGACATAATGTATAATAATCACCCACTATGAATGCAGGAAATACTGGGGCTTTGACTCGAAGCGCGTCAACCCTGGTCGACACCATTCAACGCTCTAAAATTGGCCGCCTCTAGAGTCAGGGGCATAGGCCTGAATTGCCTTGACTCAGGCTGACGCGATTCGCAAATTGCGTCGCCCTGACTGGACGCAATTTAGCGCCGAAAATCGAACTCTCCCTCGGTCTCACAGAGCCATAACATAGGATCCCCTCCTACAAATCGAATAAGAAACATCACAAATGGAGAGATAGGGATTCCATTAACTACAATAAAATATGCCACTCCCATTTTCATGGAAATGCCTATTTCAATAAAAAATCTCCCTAAAACATGCTCCTTTCTATCCGAAGATTCCCACACATCTATAGCATGCTCAAAAGTAAGAAATCAATCAAAATTCACGAGTTAATTTGATATAAACACGTGTGAGGATCATCCTACCAGTTACTTAAACTCCTCCCTACCCCTCGTGGAGTCCCCTCTCTGTTGAAGCGCCGCCGCAACGCAAACGAATCATCAAGCTTCGTCTCCTCGCTACCAAATCGCCCACCGCAAGCAGCCACCAGTACCGCCGTGAATGCTGTCACCCCGCTGAGACGCCGGCCGCCGTCCGGAGAGTGAAGAGCCGCAGTGGAGATGTGTTAGTTTTAGGTGGCCTATAAGCCAATTTGACTATGTAAATCTCGTTCATTTATTAATATAATGGCATAATATTCATTATGTGTAAATCGCATTAATTATCGTTTCATAACGAAGTCCATGAATATGTGCTATAGTGATTAGATTATGATGAGATCATACTAATGAGACTGATCACTTAAACACACATATTCTTAATCGTTCCTAGTCGAAGGATATCCGAGAAGGACATCGGATATCCAGTTAGACTAGTACAGATTACTCCTACTCATATGATGAGAGTGACTGATCTCATAAGTCACTTGTGTGGAGACACTAAGGCGAATCTGTAGGTGCTCATTGGAGAATGAGTTCACTGAACTGATCCGACTGAATCACTGGACGGTATTGTACCTCACTGTCAACCAGCTTGATTCTATTGTCGCAGTTGCGTGGATGGTCCTCGGACCTGAGACACCAAGGACACCTTGTCGGTGGACTTCTGTGCTTTGACCTTGGTTTACGAATCTCTAGCCACGGGATTCTAATACGCCAAGGATTGGGTATAGCGGAATACCGTCGAAGGAAATTGTGTGTCAATAAGGAATCATTCGCTCTCGGTACTTAGAGAGAGAATGCTCTAGAAAGGATGCGCGGAAGTCCCTGGCCAGGGCGGACGATAATATCGGGAAAGAAGTTTTCCGATATTTATCAGCGGCATCTAATCAAAGTGAGTCGATCGGTTATGGTTTGACAGCACGCCATACCCTGAGTTGACTCGAGAGCATTGTACGAATGAAGGATTATATCCACACGGTAACTGTCGGCGGAAAGGTTCCAAGAGTGGGTTACTTAACCCCAATACCTTCCGGGTTCACGCGGTGTTGCTTGGCACCCAACGTGATCGGACGCCCGGTCGAATTCGATGTGCGACATCAATTCGATTGATTAATTAATTAATAAAGGGTTATTAATTGCTTAATAAAGCCAGTGAGGAGTCACTGGGCTTGTTGGTGTGAGTGCTTAAAATGAGTGAGTGATTATCATGGAAAATCTATGTTGTTTAAGTGCAAAATAAAACCTATTAAAAGAAACTAAGTGAAGTGATCGCCAGAAACTTTTGACTTAAAAGTTCCAAAAGAGAGAGTTTGATCGCCTACCTGTTTGAACGTGGGAGATGTTGAGCTCTTGATTCCCCTCCTTCAGCCGGCTGAAGAAAGAGAGCCCTTTCTTGTCTTTGTTCTTGCTTTGATTGCTGTTGAGTTTTGAGGATCGTCCAGAGTCCTTGTTGTTTGCTTGTTGATTTCCTCCCTTTGATTCTCTTTCGTTCCTTGCAAGAAATAGAAAGAAAGAACAATTATAAGAACTTAGGCAAAAGTAGTATCCATTCTAAACAAAGTTTTAAACATGCAACTAAACATGAGAACTCACTTGTTGGGTGGTCTTTTAAACCCCTTTAACAAATAGGTTTTGAAAATGATGTTGGTGTTGTGTGTGTTGAATAGAGTGATGTGATGAAGAATGTAAGTCTAATGGAGTGAAAATATGAAAAAGAATTGAAAGTTTAGTGATGGATGGCCCCTGGAAGCCTTGGTCTTGAATTGGATGAAGAGTGGATGAAGAATGGACGCCGACTTCTGGATGCAGCAGCACTTCAGCGTTTGGACGTCGTTGCTTCAATTTTCACTTCGATTATCACTTCGATATCGCTTCAATCACTAACTCTGTCACCCATTCAAGAGAAGGGTATTTATAGACTTCTTCTGCGTCCGCGGATTTACACGAAGAAATTTGGGATTTATCCATCTTAACCAACAGATAAATACAGATTAATTTATCTTTATCTGTAATTATCTAAAATGCGTCGCCCATGGAAGACGCCTTTCAGACTGATTAGGATAAAGATAAACATCCGGGAAAAACTTATATTTATCTGTAATTAGATAAAACGTGTCGTCACTTGTAGACGCCTTTTATATTAATTAAGATAAGGATAAACATCCGGAAGAGAAGTAGAAACAACTTAGGAAACCTAAAATGTGTCGTGCCTTGCAGACGTCTTTTAGTTAATTAATCAATTAATTAAAATTCAAATTTAAACATCAAAATAAGAATAAACTCTAAACGGCGTCCACACAGATCGACGCCTTTTAGACTTCCTCATATTTTAACTGAAATTTGAGTTAAAATCAATTCAATTGATTAACTTAAATCATATCTGTCTGACCCAACACTATTTAAATAATTAACTTAAAAATATCAATAAAAACTAACCAATGATTAAATATCAGACCATTCTGAGGCATTATTATATGATATGAAATTTACTCGAAATGATGTCAAAATTAGCGTGTCTACAGCTGCCTCACCTTGGCATCGTCTTTGCAAGGGAGTGAAATGAAATAGAATGTACTGAAAAGGTGAGGCCAAGGTGTGATGAGACACGCTCTCAACATCACATGATGGGAATTTTTCTCAAAATCATCAATGAAGATAGCTCAAGAAGATCAATGGAATCAATCCTGTCTGGATGAGGTAGACAAGGAAATAAAATAAAGTCGATCAACCTCCACGGAGTGGGAAGTACCCCAGGTCATAGACACTGCAGGTTTCATCATAGGGAGCGTTTGCCAGCCAATGTGGACATGCTACAACCATGATGGATCTTAAAAGAAAACAAGAAATATTGGATAAAGAATCTAAGAAAAGATAGAATTCCAAGGACATCTTCAAGTGAACCTCAAAGATAATTAAGATACTCAATTCAGAATGGAATATTTCATATCATGTTTGAATTATTTGATTTAATGGTCTGAAACATAATCAGTAATTAATCCTTATCACAATGATTTCAAAGTCATATATGATGCATGCTGGGCTAAAAGAAAAATATAAAGTCAAATAAAATATAAATTAATCAAGGATAATATTGTTAAATTATCATTAATGAGTCAAGATACCAATTCTTGTAATTCAGTGCTAAGCCGAAGCTCGTTTATCCACGCACTGTTTCACAAAAATAGAACCATCGTCCCCACTAATTAACAATCCAACGGCCTATCCTTGCAATTAAGAATTCTCTGGAATTATCACTGTTTTTGTTGTAGGGGAACTCGAATTCCAGTTTCATCAAAACCACAAGGTCCTTGACATGTTCTAATAAATACTTAACATATAGTAATGCAAATGAATTACATGGAATAATACAAGGGTAGAAATAACCGTCTTTTAGCCACGGTCAAGACTTCTAAACTCCCACAGTGGGATCTTCTTGAGATTTCCAGCTTTATTTGAATTTTCTTATTTTCCTGCACTCAAAATTCATCAATAATTCCAAACAAACATTTAATTTAACTATCAAAACCCACAGAACTTCGGGTGAATAACAGAAAGGCTGAAACGCGTCATGTCGCACTGACGCCATTCAATCTTTAAACGCGGCGGTGTCCCTCGACGCCTTTTACTCGCAGAAACAGGTTTCTGGCTGTTCTCTACTCAGATTCCAACTCTTCCAATGCACATCCCTTTTCCAATCCGGAAAAGTCTTCTTAAGATCGCAATTCCTTCTATATAAACACCAATAACTTGTTTCCAAGCAGTCCTACCACAATCTAAAGATCCAAAGTTGAGTTTTCCTTCAAGATTCAAGGCTTTTTCAAGGTTTCTAAGGTCTTCAAGCTTCAAGGAGGAAGAAATCCGAAAAAGAGGATGAGTTCTTCAAACAAGAGGATGAAGAGGACGCTGGAGAAGATCTCCCACGTGGAGAATCACCTTATTGGAAAGGATCCCAATCTTCAAGTAAGTTGAATTAACTTCCCTTCAATTCTTCTTCTTGTTCCTTCATATTCTTCAATTGATCTTGCTCTTCAAACTCTTCAATCCTTCCTTTTGTTTTCAGACTTACCCCATGTTTCCCGGTCCAAGGAGATTCACCTCTCTCCCTTGGATTCGCAAACTTGTGAAAAGTGTTAAACTTTCCATGCAAGTTTTCATCTATAAGTGGAACCTTCAAGGACTAGTGGTGCGTGCCCAGCACTACAAAAGCTCGAACGTGGATTGGGCGCGATGGGTGCCTTGATCGAGCAGTGACATCCTCAAACCCATACGTTCCTCTTCCCTCAGTTTGAATGCACTATTCTTTTAGAGGAGGCAGAACTCTTATTGGGTCTTCCAAAGACCAAGGACAAGATGGCTTTGATGAGAGAGCGGATCACCGGTCAACAACTGTTGACGTCAATCATGAAGGATCCTTCAGAAGCTAAAGGGTGCCTTACCAATAAAGGGATCAATCTTGCAAAGCTCGTTGAATGGACTTTGTACGAGATCGATGATTTAAGGGAGGACGAAGCTGAAGACGTGACGAAAGCCTTCGTCACGTGCCTTGCCGGTGCTCTATTCTTCCCTGCGCAGGACAACATCTTGGAAGATGATCAAGTTAGTGCTATCTGCGCGATCTTTGAGGAGAAATCCATTAGTACTGCGCTCTTGGCTTATCTCTATAGTGGGCTTTCTACGGCGTCCATAGGTCATCCTCCTTACGGGTGCATGTTACTCTTTGCTCTGTGGGTTGAACTACACTTCAAGTTTGAGTACTGTACGAGGATGTCTCCAAGACTGTCCCAAATTTACATGAATAGTCCAATCCACTGCATCGCCAACATCGTGAAGTTCAACGAGCGCATGGTCAATAAAGTACCAAAACTCAAGACCCGAGCCGACTGGAGGGAGTTCATGAGGTGCATGTCGTGGAATATGTTTGACTCTTCCCCGCTTGCCCTTATTGGAAAGCCCATCAGAGTACGCCGTGTAGCGGGAGCGGAACTTAAGTTGATTGGGACTACTGAACTTGTGTTGTATAATCCTCATCGGTGCCTTACTCAGCTCAGCATGAATCGCCATGAATTCCCCGAGTTCTCTCTCACATCTCCGATTAAGAGGCGGTCCTTGGAATCCGATGAAGACTATGAAGCCACATAACTTATCACTACTTTGTGGAACCTTGGCTTCAGTTATCGTGTAAAATTCTCTAAAAATAGAGATAGAGGATTGAAATTTCCATACATTCAAGGACTTCATGAAATTTTTCCTTAAGTGTCCTCTTTTCTTTTTTCTTTTTGATGTAATAAGGATTTCATTGAATAAAGAATCATTTTTCATGCCTTGAAATCTTCCTTCAACTTCCTGTGATTTGTTCATGATTTTTCCCTTAGCAAAAATTGGATTTTTCCTTAAGATCTGTCAGTTCGGGTTTGTTAAATGTAAAACGCGTCCACTCAGAAAGACGCTTTTTAAAGATAATTCAATTTCCAAAATTCAGATTAATCCTCAAAATCCCGATTTAACCTTAAATTGCATCTTCTAACAAAGACGCCTTTCAACTCTCTCTCTTACTTTTTTTAGAACTCCGCCATTAATTCTGTGATTAATCCCCTAAAACGCGTCTGGATGTAAAGACGCCTTTCATCATCATGCTGCGTACGGTTCTAACCAGAATTGGCGGTAACATGAAACGCGTCAGCCCAGGTGGACGCTTTTCACTCAATTTTAAACAGCTGGCCTTGCCGCCTCAACTTATGCGCCCTAAAACGCGTCTACTTGAGTTGACGCCTTTTAACCTTTCGTTTACAGACTCGCGAAGGCCCCTTTCTTCCTTACTTTCTCCCTTGCTTTCTCTCTCCTCAAGCTCCGGCGATCTCTCCGGCGATTTCTTGCTCCTTCTCTCTCAAAACCCCCCCTAACTCGGATCATGGAGCGCGGCGAAGGTTCCCGCAAGACCAAGTCCTTGGCCAAAAGGCGACGGACGGCGGCTCCCGTGGAAGAAGCCCCCGAAGAGGTGCTGGCCGTACTTGCCGAGGCGGCGGCGTTCTTGGAGGAAGAAATCCCTCCACCAGCGGCAGTCGAGGGAGGAGAAGAAGAGGAGGAAGCCTTCCACCTGGTAAGTTCTCTTGTGGTTTGAATGGGGTGAGGAAAAGAGGGAAGAAAGGGGTTCTTGAAGAACCCGAGATTCGGCCTTGAAAGGCGTTCAGACTAGGTGACGCTGTTCAAACGGCGTCGCCCTGGTCCGACGCCATTCAGGGCTAAATTCCCAATTTTAATTAGGCAGAAAATGGGTTCAAAAAGCGTTAGGACATGTGGACGCCTTTCAATAGACGTCCAGGAGGCTCGATGCCTTTCAATCCAGAAATGTTTTGTTTGTTTTTATGTTTACTAACTGATGCAGTTCTTTGTTTTTAATTGCAGGGGACAATGAGAGCAAGAATTAGTTGGGACTTAGTCATAGGTGCCTATAGGGGACTCCCGGACTTTCAGAAGGCGCGCCTGCGCCAGATGGGGTTCGGTGAAGTCTTAGATATCGAGCCGTTTTGGCTCGATCTAGTTCTCCTGCAGGCGCTGCGAGAGAGGTGGCATGCGGAAAGCAAGGCTTTCCTAATGCCGTTGGGACATATGGTCCCCACCCTAGAGGATGTGGCCAGGATTACTGGCCTCAGGGTAGAGGGCCGACCGGTAAGTGGGGTGACTTACCCCAACTACCAGGGATTGGCAGAGGCACTATTCGGTATAGAGGTGTCCAGCCTAGGCAGGGAGTCTAGGATAGTCCTTAGGGTAGAGGTAGAGGCTGCCCTAGGACTGGATGAGCCCCGGCGTCGATCTGATGAGACCCGGGAGGAGTTCAGAGATAGATTAGCTGAGTCTTCCTCCGCCGTATATTGTAGCGACCCTAGTCAGGGGGAAGAGGTAGATAGACAGCTGAGAGTCTTTTTAGTTTTCTTCTTTGGTCGGTTGCTCTTCGGTACGAAGGGCGACCATATCCACTGTAGATTCTTGTACATGCTAGATGACTTAGAGAGTCTAGGGGAGTACGCCTGGGGTGCGGCCCTTCTGGCCCACCTCTTTGCTGATCTCTCTGCGGTCACGCCGGACCGTGAGACCACCGTCAACAGTTTCTCGTCGTTCCCTCAGGTATCAAGTTTTTTTATTATTTGTTTATGCAATGCGATGTGATATGATGCTTTACTAACCTATATGTTCATGAATGCAGGTTTGGAGCTATCACTACTTTCCGCTCGGCAGAGTGAGGATCGCGAGACCGAGCGCTGTCCCATTGGCCTGCCGTTGGCAGCCAATCGTGGATACAGCGCCACAGCACCACCAGCTGACGGCCCTCCGCCGTCAGTTCCTCGATTACCCCGAGTTGTTGGTAAGTCTTTAATTTGTTCAGTTTTGTTCATTAAATGCAATTTTTTCATTCATTAAATGCAAGTTATTTATATGAATTCATCTAACTTATATGCAGGTGATCGGGCGCCCGTACCTCGGTATGGGCGAGGAGGGTCAGCCGTGGGTGACGGCTGGCAGGAGGAGGTTCGGCAGGCAGATGTGGCTGCACTGCCTGAACGAGATCGAGCCCCTCCGCCTCCGCCTCGTGATGAGGACCTTGGGCCTCCACCAAGAGTGGGTCGACGAGGAGGTCCCGGAGGGCGTTGGGAGGAGCATGAGGGGCAAGCAAGCCCTCACCGACTGGCGTGCCAAGTTCCCGGAGCAGTACGAGGACTGGCACCGCCGCGGTGTCAGAGTGGAGTCCCGGGCGGAGAGTAGCGAGGCCTACCTCCAGCAGTACCGGGCTCACTACGCCGATCAGCTTCGGCTCCTCCGACCGCTCGATGTATGTATGCTTTTATGCGTCTTCCATTTTATTATTATCTTGATTTATGTTTGTGAATGAATGTATGTATGTGTGATATGCAGGATGCACGCAATGCGGTCATCATCGACCTCCGGGCCCGCCTACATGACGCAGAGGCCCAGCTGGAGCAGGTCCAGAAGGAGCTCTTTGACCTGGTATGTATGCATGAATATGAATGGATGTTTTTAATTACTTAGTTGTTTTGACGATTAACCACTGACAGCTTGTCTTTTGGTGCAGGAAGCCGTCTACACCCAGGCGGCTCCCCCTACACATGGAGCATCATCATCCTCCTCTTCTGCCGTTCATGAGGCTGCTTTGGCTGACCTCCAAAGCCAGCTTGCGTCCGCCATTCACTGGGCTTCCCTTGCAGAGGAGGACCGGGCCGCTAGAGTAAGTTCCATCTTTTGACTTTTCCGAATTTGATTCTCATTGCTTAATTGCCTTGGAATAACAATTACTTCTCCTGCCGGTTGCTGAGATTCATGAAGCCCTTCAGAGGGCTGACGTGGATGCAGCTCGCGTTCGCGTTCTCGAGGAGCAGGTGTCTCGAGTTCGCGATCTAGAGGAGCAGGTGGCTCGCCTCTCCACCGGAGATCTTCCTCGGGAGCTTTCACACCTCTAGTCCCGACTGGGGTTTATCACTGAGGAGAGAGAGAGGGAGCGGCTGGAGCGGCAGATGGACTCGGAGATGGTCTCCCTCCGAGTTCAGTTGGGCATTGCTGAGCACGAGCGCCGGAGCGTGGAGGAGAGATACAGACGTGCTCGACAGCGTACTAAGGAGCGCGGGCAGGCGAGCGCTTTTACAGCCAGCGTGGCCATTTCTTTCGGTCAAGCTGGTCCGAGTGTCATGGGTCCACCGCCGCCTAGAGCTCCACCGCCAGATGCCCAGGACGAGGCTCAGAGCCAGATGGACGAGGGTGCAGGAGAGAGTCAGCCTTGAAGGCTTATGTATTTTTCTTTCTTCTGTGTATCATGTACAAAACACCTTTTGATGATATACATGAAACTTTTGGCCTCCAATCTTGCGTTCCATATGTTTGCCTTGCATCCTGTACATCACTTAACAAACAGGTTAAGTATCTATTTAGGCTTAGCCCCTTGCCTGACCAAATGAATGGTCAATCAATCTTTTTATTAAATGAAGGGTCAAGGGGCATAACCTTTATTAACAAAGGTAATAGGAATAATCAAACTGTAAGCAAAATGTAACATGTAAGCAGACAGATGCTCACTGAAAATAAAAGGAATGAAGCATGCTAGATGCAATAAGCAAATGCTAATTGAAATATTTTTTTGTTGTTTTGAAATATTCATTTTTCTTTGGGTTTTGAAATATATGCTTTTTTTTGGGTTTTGGGATATATGTTTTTTTTGGCTTTTGAATTTTGTATTTTTTTTGGATTTTGACATGTGTATATTGTTTTTTTTATTTTGACATATGTATTTTTTTGGATTTTTTTGAAATATGTATTTTTTTTTGGATTTTTGAGATATGTATTTTTTTTTATTTTGACATATGTATTTGAACTAAAAGACCAGCATGGTACTCAGATCAAAAGATCATATTCATTTATTAACTTAATTCCCAAATTGTTCTTTAATAATTTAACTTAAACCCATCGTGTTTGAACTTTTGTTTCATTCGTGATCCCATTTGATGATTTGACCTTCAATCAATCTAGGTTGTTCCTTAAGTTTGGAGTACGCCTCTTTAGAAAGAAAGGAAGAATAGGTTTAGAAAGCCCATGAGAAGGTTACGGAGACCTAAAAAGATGTTCCTTTCTTACCCTAATATATGTTGGGTTCGGTCATTTTTTTTCCGGGGTATTTATCGACCTTGCGTTCCCTTTTGTTTCATTTCATGGCCTTGATGTAACGTTTGTAATGTGATGGCCTTTTGATTTGACGTTTGGCTTTTGCGTTTTGCTTTTGCTTTTTCTATTCTTTTCTTTGGGACGGATCTCCTCCCTTTTTTTTTATGACGGCCTCCTACTAAGATGGCGAGTATTCTTGGTAGTCTATTCTAAGCCTCGTTCCGACATCATGGGCCGAGTGTAAAACAGAATTTTGCTTTAAAACGAATGATTTGTACTTTACACTTTTAGTCAAGTTTTCGGTATTCCTTAGGACTTAGCATCTCTTGTTACTCACGAATCAAACGTGTCAGTGTGTGTAGTAATGCGTTTGAAGTTAAATTATCCAGACTGATAAGGAAATTTGAGTTTATAAATTTTCTGATTCCACTGGTCTTTGTACCATGCTGATCGACTCTTTAACCTAAGGGTAGTATTTCTTAAGATGAAAACCATTCCAGGGGTGAGTTAGCTCTTCTCCTTCTGCATTGACCAGACGATAAGCGTTACCAGGAAAAGCATGTGATATAACATACGGTCCTTCCCAGTTGGGTTGGAGCTTAGAACGTGGACCACCAGGTTTTACAAAAATCCTTTTGACAACCATTTCACCAACTTTGAACTTACGTTCAATGACTTTCTTTTGATAAGAACGTGCTAGTCTATTTTGATAAACTCTTGCATAATTAACGGCTGACCACCTTCTCTCGTCTAAGAATTCCAATTGAGCAAGGAGTGTTGAACGATGTTCATCAATGGAAAATTCCTTGTTCAATTGTACTCTTAATGACGGTATAAGGATCTCCTATGGAGCTACCACCTCCATTCCAAATGTTAAGAAATAAGGAGTCTGCCCAGTGGGCGTGCGGATTGAAGTTCGGTAGGCCCATAGAGCCTCAACCAATTTTTCTGGCCAGTCTGTGAATTTGTTAGATTTGCACGTCTTTTTGATGATTTTTATCAAAGTCTTGTTAGTTGCCTCTGCTTGGCCATTGTCTTGCGGATAATAAGGAGATGAATGATGCAATGCAATTCTATACCTGTTGCAGAGGCCTTTTAATTCTTGTGACACGAACTACGGTCTGTTATCGGTGACGATGGTGCTTGGAATTCCAAATCTGGTGATGATGTTCCTTATGATGAACTTGCAGACGGTTGATGCTTTAACTTTCGTGTATGCTTCAGCTTCTGCCCACTTGGTGAAGTATTCCGTTGCCGTAAGGATGAAAGATTTTTGCTTGATGCCGGAATCGGAATTGCCAAGGGGTCCAATGATATCAAAAGCCCACATGGAGAAAGGCCATGGGGAGGAAACATGATGGAGTGAAGATGCAGGAGAATGAATTTTGTCGGCGTGAAGTTGACACTTAGCACACCTACGGACATATCCTACACAGTCTTCTTCCATAGTTGGCCAATAAAATCCTTGTCTGAGGATCTTCTTTGCTAGCATTTGTCCATTAACATGGCCACCACAAACTCCAGCGTGAGCTCCTTCCATAACCTTCCAAAGCTCATCTTCGTCCAGACATCTCAGAAGAACTCCATCAAAACCTCTTTTGTACAGTGCTCCCCCAACTAGGGTGTATCGTTGAACAACTCTCCTGATAGCCCTTTTCTCCTTAGCTGTGGCTTCTTCAGGATACGATTGATCTTCACAATATTTGGCGATTTCATGGTACCATGGCTTATGTTCATCATCCATCTCTTCTAACAGCTCCATCAACATGATTTCTCTCTTTTCCACGATGTTTCCATCTCTGACTTTCTTCAGCAACTTTTCTTTGGTTCTAAGAAATGAAGGGTCTTTCACGGCGGGTGAAAGACGCCTATGAACTATGATTGATTCATATTACCTGCTGATTGGAAAATCAAGAGAAGATGCAAGTGAGGCTAGAGCGTCAGCTAAGATGTTCTGATTCCTAGGGACATGGACGGAGATCAATTTGGTGAAAAGCTTTGAATAAGCATAAGTAAGTTCTTGATAAGGCTTGAGTTTGGGATCAAGGATTCGATACTTGGTTAACACTTGGCGAAGAATCAATTGGTATCACCCACAATCCTGAGTTTGGTAACACTATGGGAATGAGCAGCCTCGAGGCCAGCAAGGAGCGTCTCGTATTCAGCTATATTGTTGGTGACTGGAAAGTCAAGCTGAAAGGCTTGTGGAATGGTGATACCTTCAAGTGATAACAGAACAATGCCAATACCCTTTCCATGGGAATTCAGAGCTCCGTCAAAATGCAGAGTCCACATATCATCTCTGATTTGGTTTATGGACATCAGTTCCTCATCCGGAAACTCCGATTAGACTGGATCAAAACGAGGCAGGGGTTGATGAGCGAGATGTTCTGCCATGGCATAGCCTTTGATCGCTTTCTGCTGAATGTAAGTGATATCGAATTGAGATAGAAAGCTTTGCCATCGCGCTAACCTATCAGTAAGAACATATTTATCTAGAAGAAACTTGATCGGATTCATCCTAGCGATGAGATGGACTTCGTGGGCTAGAAAATAATGCTTCAATTTTTGAACAACACAGACCAATGATGCACATGTTTTCTCCATCGCTGTATATCTCTGCTCAGCGGGGTTGAGAAGTTTAGAGAGATAATAGGCTGCCCTCTCCTTTCCTTCTTCATCCCCTTGTGCTAGGACAGCCCCCACTGCATCATCCAGGACAGAAATGTAAAGTATCAATGGTTTGCCTGGAGATGGTGGTCTCAAAACAGGAGGACTTGCCAAATAGTTCTTTAATCCATTGAATGCCTCCTGACACTTATCGTCCCAATCGAATTTGACTCCCGGCTTGGTAAGCTCGTAGAACGGCTTACACCTTTGTGAGTGCTGGGAGACAAAACGGCGAATAAATTGCAACCTCCCGATTAATCCTCTTAACTCCTTCAAGTTTTTGGGAGGTGGCATCTCTCTGATAGCCTTCGCCTTGTTGGTATCAATCTCAATTCCCCGTTTGCTGACAATGAATCCAAGTAATTTTCCTGAAGATACCCCGAACACACATTTCTTGGGGTTCATCTTTAACTGATATTCCCTTGATCTCTCTAACACTCTTGCCAGAACTTTGGCATGGTCAGCTTTCGTTTTCGATTTAACCAATAATCATCCACATACACTTCTAGATCTATGTGCATCATGTCGTGAAATATTGCCATCATAGCCCTCTGATAAGTGGCTCCAGCATTCTTTAATCCAAATGGCATGACGACATAGCAGTATGTTCCCCAAGGTGTAGTGAATGATGTCTTCTCCTGATCTTCTTTTGCCAATTTAATATGATTGTATCCTGAAAACCCATCCATAAATGATAAAGTCTCATAGCCAGCAGTGTTATCAATGAGTACGTCAATATGAGGCAATGGAAAATCATCTTTAGGACACGCCCGGTTTAAATCTCGGAAGTCAATGCAAATCCTGACCTTCCTGTCCTTCTTCATAACCGGGACTATGTTGGCCACCCATTGTGGATAGAGGACAACTCTAATAAATTTAGCTTTATGTAATTTGTCGACCTCTTCCTTCATCTTCAAAGCCATTTGTGGGTGGAATTGCCTTAACTTCTGCTTGACCGGGCTAGCTCCTTCCTTTAATGTCAATCTGTATTCCACTAATGACGAGTCTAACCCCGGCATATCTTCATAACTCCAGGCGAAAGTGTCCTTATAGTCTTTAAGAACTTGTACCATTGCCTTCTCATCTTCTACAAAAAGATTCTTGCTGACGAGGACAACCTTAGGTTCGTCTTCAGTCCCTAAATTGACTTCTCTGGTGGGCTCTTCTACGACAGCTGAGGGTTCATCAAATCTCTTCACTCCACTGGCATATGCCTCAGCTGCGTCTTTGTCATCTTCTCCATCTTCAATAATGGGGTCTTTTTCATGTATCAAGTCATATACCCCATACCCATCATCGACTGACTCATCGTCCATACAGTCTTCTGGCATCTGAATTGGATTTTCTAATAACTGAGGGATTAAAGAGCAACAAAAGCATCTATTAGCTAAGTCCTGGAGGTATCTATCTAGAATTCGTCTACCCTTATACTTACTAGACTTCCTAACCTGACTAACATGCCTAGAGCTAGACTGTCTATCTTCACTAGACTCCCTATTCTGACCTAATGAAGATGAAGCAGAATGAAAATCATGGGATACAGATAGAAATACAGGAGAATCCTCCCGAGGAGAGGGGCAGAGTAGATTTAGAAGAGAATCTTGACCGAAAGACCCGCGCGATGGGGTGTAATCGGACAAGTAAGAGGTTTCCTCAATGAGGATCTGGGAAGAATTTGTTGCCAAATTGGCATTTTTTTTTGGACAATAGAGGAGTTAAGCATAAAACAGGAATGAACATGAATATAAGGAGAATTAGATGGAGGAAGTGGCACCAAGGCCAAGGGATTAGGGGGATCATATTGCAGTATGTCCCAGATTAAATCATACATCCTCTCTAGATCGAGAGGAGGTGGTGGAATAAGGTCCCGAGGGGACAGAGTAATCATAACGGGCGGGGCCCGTGGAATGTCTTCAATAATGACCCGCGGCCAAGTCGGGGTTAGGAGCAATGTGCGAAACAAGGTGTGGAGCATGAAAACATGAGAAGGATAAGTCCCCCTCCAAAGCAGATCCGTGGTGTAGCCAGCTTCATAGGGGTCATCTGGCTCCCCTTCATCAGTCTCTTCTGACAGCAGTATCCTCTTGTCGAAAATAGCACCAGGTCCTTCGATCAGCTCATCGATCTGTGGCGGCCACTTGGGTTCTGCAGGATCTAGAAACAGTTTGTTCAGTGCGATGTAGAGGTCTCTTAGATCGAACCACCTGTACCATTCACATTCAGGATCTTGGAATTTTCTCCTCTTCATAGGCCGCAGAGCCTCCAAGGACTGGTACGTGAGTAGTTTTGAGCAATGTCTAGCCAAGTCTCTCCCATATATATCATGGAGGTCAAAACATGAAGTAATGACCACCGTATTGTCATGGCTTATTATGGGCCCCTTTACAAAATGAGTGTATAGGGTCCATGTTAGGGGATTCCGACCTTCCTTGGGCGGTGTAGACATCGTCTCCCAGACTTTCTGGCCGCCTTCATTCTCTGCTTGCTGAACAATATCCTGCTTCATTTTTCTCGGCCTATAGCCCAGGCCGCTTCCAGGTGCTCCTCGGTGATCTTTGACGGGAGTGGTCCTGCCTTGTAATTGTGTACCCAGGCCTCTTCCAGGCTGATAACCGTTCTTCATCATTATCCTCCATCCTGGGGTACTCATGCACTTCCCCCTCTTTATGACGTTTAATGGATAAGGAGAAATAGTGGCATTTTTCAGAGGATCAGCCACTGGATGGTAAACCTGTAATACCGACAGAAAAGGTTGTCGGCCAGGTGAAAAAATGGGTTTGACATTCAAAGAGTGAGCAGCAGCAAGGATCGGCATGCTCGTAACCTTAACGATTCGTCCTTTGAAGGGGAATTTGAGGCATTGATGATTTGTGGAGGGAATCGCCTCAAGAGTTTTTATGTAAGGACGACCCAAAATGGTGTTTAAAGAAGGGTCGATTTCCAGGATGTGAAATTCGACCTCTGCATGACTTACAGGGCCTAGCTCCACTTTCAAATAAACCATTCCCAGAGAGGAACGGGTGGAGTTATCATATGCTGTAACGGAGATGGGGCTAGGCATCCATTTTTCCTTGGGCACACCACACAGTTCCAGGGTCTTCGGAGGTAGAACATTGATCGAAGCCCCTGTGTCTACCAGGCATGCGTCCACGGCCTTCTTGCAGATGTTGACCGTAATGCTCAGAGCCATGCTTCTGGCTGCTGGTAGTGCTAGTTCCGATGTATGAAATGTAATGGAGGGCTGATCCCCCTGAGGAACTAATAGTGCTGCAATCTTTTCCACCGGCACGTCCTCGTTGACCATCACCTTCTGCAAATATTCCATCAGAGCTTCTTGGTGACTCTTCGATCTTTTGATCAGTTCAAGCACGGAGATCTGTGCCGGCGTTCGGTCCAGATGTTTCAACAAATCATATTGAGTGCCTGGTGCACTCTTCATTGTGTGCTTCCTCTGTCGGCTGTGGTGGGCCGTCTATAACTGTTGACTGAGGAAAGACTTTGTTGAAAATCCTTCCGCTCCGGAGCGCATGTTCCTCAGCCGTGGAAGGTCCGGGTGATACTTTGAGTACCGCAGGGTTGGATGGTGCGGATGGGGTGGAGTGTTGGTATGTAGGTGATGGCGTGGGGTTAGTCGGTGGTGGCGCGTTGCGGATTAAAGGCCTTGATGGTTGGATGGTGGATGAAGTGGGGAACGGTATGCGTAATAGC
Source organism: Zantedeschia hybrid cultivar (assembly GCA_030544215.1). Classification (NCBI taxonomy): domain Eukaryota; kingdom Viridiplantae; phylum Streptophyta; class Magnoliopsida; order Alismatales; family Araceae; genus Zantedeschia; species Zantedeschia hybrid cultivar. Next base: position 21,927,069 of record JARZZO010000009.1, read on the forward strand.
GGTTTAGAAGGTTGGATGGTATCTGGGTAAGCGGTAATGGTAGCGGGTGAAGTAGGGAATGGTACGCGGAGTAATGGTCTGGATGGTAGGAGGGGTGCGTAGTTGGTTTGCGGGGGGTTATTTAGTGGAGGCGTGGTGGCGTGGGGTGTATTGGGCTTGAGGAAAGCGGGTGGTGGTAGTGGGTTAGCGGGTGTGGGTGAGTGATATGCGGGTGTTGGTATAGGGGTAATGGTAATGGGTTGTGGTCTGGGTATATGGATGGTGCGGCGTGGTGGTTGTTCTGCGGTACTCGGAATGTGACCCGTTGAATAAATAGAGGAAGAGTCCTCTATTCTCCACTGTTACCCATGGTCAGCCTCAGACTGGCTGTTTGTCGGAATAGGGGCAACTTGGTTTTGATTTTGGGAAGCGGGTTCTGCACTATGCCCATGTTCGGTGGTGGTGGTGCTTGTGCTGGTGCTCTCACTTGCTGCTGCTGTTGCTGCTGTGGTGGTCTTCTTTCTTTTAAGACTGATATGTAATTTTTCATCTCCTCTCAGTCTATGCCGCCCTGCTCGTTGAGATCATGAATGTAATCTCTAAATTGGAAGCAGGTGTCAATAGTGTGTCCAGGTTGCCTATGGAAATAGCAATACCTAGACGTGTCGGCATTCTGGGGCCAGGTCGCCTTTTCTCTTGGCAGGACTAAGCCATTAGCTGCCATTAGAGCACTGAAAATTTCTGCTAAGGACTCTGGGAGTACTGGGTATTCTGCCCTCTTAGGGCCTGGAGGCCTTCTCTGCTGGTTGTAGTCAGCAGGAGGAGGGACATTATGATATGCCGGCAGTGCGCGCGGCTGGTACTGCTGTTGTTGCTGATACTGCTGTTGTTGTAGTGGCTGGTAATGCAATTCCCGTTGCGGCGGCTGCTGTGGCTGTTGCTGTTGCTGTTGCTGGCTCGGCTGTTGAGGTCACTGATATTGGGGCTGCTGATATTGAGGGTTCGGCTGCGGTGGCCTCTGGTACTGTTGTTGACTCCTTACGAACTAGGGCGAATTGTTGTTCATACTACTGACTTGCTCATGAGAGAGCGTGCCCTCAGTAGTTGGACATGTGCTGGGAGAATTCGGCACTGCAGGCTTCCGAGGTGGAGGCCTGCTAGATCTGTGAGGATCAAAGACGCTAGAGAACGTAGCGTCCTTGAAGGCATTCTGACAGTACCGCGCTCTTTCATAGAGCTCTGCCATGCTGGTCAGATTGTTCAGGGAGAGGACTAGCTTGAACTAGGGCATGGCATTGGAAATCAACATATTCACTTGCTCCGACTCGGACAAGTGATTGTAGGCGCCCGGAACGTCGTCCGCCGCGGGTGCGGGCTCCGGATGGGGTTCCCCTCCGTTCGTCTTAGCACTGTGGCGATTAAAGGGGTGTTAGAAATAAAGTGTGATCGCCAGGAGCATTACCTCTCGGTCCATGTGCTCCGCAGGATGATGAGGATTTGATCGCGTTCTGTGGGAGCGGGAAACGTTGGTTCCTCCTTCCCTTCCTCCGGCCGGCCAGAGGACGAGAGCCCGGTACTCTGCACGCGTGAAGGTGGTAAGGATCCCCTGAAAATAATAAACAAAACACAGAACAACCCGATTAGGAATATTTGGTGCAGGATCTACTCATAAAGATGTAAAAATTAACTAAAATCAGTGGGAAACGCACCGGATGGGTGGTGGGGAGGGAAGGTGACCATATGTTATGGCCACCCACCTCCCGTTTTTTTTTAGAACCTCTGTGGGTGTAAGGATCACTAAGTCATCCTACGTGTATGCATGCAAATGAAGAGGAGTTGCGTGTGTGGAGAGTGGAGTGGTATTACTAATGCAACGGAATGAATAAAAAAATTAAAAGAGAGAGAAGTTAAAGAGGCAAGCCGGTTCCCAAATGCAGCCTGAGCCTTCCTCCTTGGAGTGTCCTTGAGCTTCTCACCAAAAGGTCCCTTCCTCTTGGAATCCTCCTTAACCCCGAAGTCCTCCAACCTCCAGCCTTTCTTCCTCCGAAGTCCTTAACGCCCCGCTCGAGAGGATGTGGGGGGGTTTAAATAGGCGGAGGAAAAAAGGGGGAAAACAGGGGTCTAAATCCCCGTAAATCACCCTTCAACCAATGGGGAATGGTCAAGGGTCGGAGGTAGTGGTCGCGGCAGTCGCCGGAGTGGGGGGTGGTCGGAGTAGTGGGGAACGAGGGCGATCAGTGGAGGAGATCGTGGGGAAGACGGAGTCAAGGGGGTGGTTAAGGAGTGGACGGCCAGGTGACATGCCTTCCATTCTTGTGGTGGAAGGCGGCCCGGCTGGCCTTCGAAGGGGATGGAAGGCGAGGGGTGGCCTTCGAAGGTGGTGGAAGGCAAGGGGTGGCCTTCGAAGGAGGTGGAAGGCAAGGGGGTTGGCCTTCCACGAAAAGGTGGTAAAAAGTGAAAAAGGTGGCTAAAACGGTGGAAGGCGCGGTAGCTGGCCTTCGAAGGTGGTGGAAGGCGGGGGGTGGCCTTCGAAGGTGGTGGAAGGGAAGGGGGTTGGCCTTCCACCAAAAGGTGAAAACGAGGGCCAAAAGGGTGGAAGGCGAGGTAGCTGGCCTTCGAAGGGGGTAGAAGGTGAGGGGTGGCCTTCGAAGGTGGTGGAAGGCAAGGGGTGGCCTTCGAGGGTGGTGGAAGGCAAGGGAGCTGGCCTTCCACGAAAAGGTGGCTAGAGTCGGGATTTGGTTAATGGGCCTAGCTGGTAGTGGGCTGAGATGGTTGATATAAGGGGATTTTGGTGCTGAGGGGCTAATGATGGATTGGGTTCATGACCAAAAGGGTGGTCCAAAATCGGTGTCTACAAATGCCCCTCCGGGACACCTATTTTGCAGTGGAATGGAATGGAATGATAAATAGGTGTTCCGGAAATCGAGACTGATTTTGGACAACCCGAAAAAATGAATGAGATATATCCAAGGATGATATGCGAATGCGGCAAATGCATGAAGGCTAGCTATTTGAGTTGCAAGAGTGGTTTAAGAAAAGGGAGAAAGTTCAGTACTAGAGAATCACGGTCCGTGGGACCCCCGGGTGCTGGAACCGCGAGGCCTTGGCGTACCAGAATATAGCGATCTGGCCCAAGGGGATCTCGAGCATGAAAGGTGTAGGAGTGTGACTTGAAGAACTCTCAACACAACGGGCGCGCGGTGGCCTGGCGCATCATGGGATCGCCAAGTGAGAGGGTCTCAAGCACACGTGCTGAAAAGCGGAAGGGGTCTTGCAATTCAAAGGGCTAACAGACACACAACTGCCAGAATCACAGATCAGCGATGGGTTAAGCAGAGTAATGAATCATGGTCATTGCCCCTAGGGCGAGGATGAATGCTTATGCAAATGCATGCTGGTTTAAAATTAATAAATTCCTAATGCAATTCCTAATGCAAACAGGGGGGGTTTATTGGCCAATCGAATAACTTAGGGAATATAGACTCCTCATTGTTTTGTTTAAAGAGGAACTCAGAGTCTATACGCCCGAAGTTATTAGCCTCCTGTGTCTTCAATCCTACTTGCTTTGGATTCCCTGCAGCTGCAAGAACGCACATCAGCAATGTTCACATATTCAATAATCTCAACATCACATATTGAATTGCAGAGAGTTAAGAAGCAAATGTTTCGTTTCGAGTCGAAGCCGTTATGGAAGATATGGCTATTCTATCGGTAGAATGCCAATCCAATATGGCTTCGACTCGAATTCCATGATGAGCCATTAACTCATTTGATGAAGGTGGTCTCCTTCTTTGTGAGGTGAGGTTACCTTCTCGAAGAGAAGGGAGAAAGGCATCTTGTCCTCTTCGTGGATGGACTTTTCCTTTAAGGTGGTAGAAGGCCAGGCGGCTTGCCTTCCACGAAAAGGTGGAAGGCCAGCTAGCTTGCCTTCCACTAAAAGGGCATGCCGTCCACAAAAGGGGAAAGAAAAGGGATGTGGATGCCTTTCCGTCTTTTGCGGAACGTGGAAAGAGTTTGAGATTATCCCGTGACAATTAAAAGGGCTAGTGTCGCGGGACCCTCTTCCAGAACTCCACTTTTCCTGTGCAAAGATGGCTTCGTCTTCTACTCATGTTACTGCCAGAGGGCCCGGAGTTCTGTCTGACGTGGATGGCCACCTGAGCAACCTGGTAGCCCATGGACAGGTACGTTAGGACTTTTATTTGCTCATCTCGCCTTTCTCTTTTCTTTGTTGATTTTTGGCTACCTTGCAGCCTCTCCCTAAATTTCCCGATGCTAGGCATACCCGCAAATATGCCTGGCTCGCAGCCCTGTTGGAGGTGATAACATTGAGCATGAGAGTGTACATGCACCGATGGAATTTAACACGCTCCATCGTGTTTGCGAAGTGGTTTACCGCCATCCACTGGCACTGGGAAGGATTGGGTGCGCTGCTGGAGTTGTGGCATCCGGAGACCCACACCTTTGTGTTTAGGGAGTTCGAGGCAACAATCTTGCTAGAGGAGGTGGAGACCTTCTATGGTTGGGAGGGCCTGGCCGCCGGTGATCCTTCTGGTTTGCCTTCGTGGGAAGAGACCTTCGCTGACGTTGTGCGGGATAAACGGGAAGTATGCCGTATGACCAACAGCCGAGGGATCCTTGTTGACCGCCTTGAATATTGGTTGATCCGGGAAGTCAAGCGCAAGGTGGTCGAACCTGAAAGGCTGATGCGAGGTTTGTGCTTGGTTCTTGGGGGAGTCCTGTGGTTCCCCACTACAGGCTCGGTACTAGAAAAGGAATACGTGAGCGTGCTGAGTTTACTGCAGAGAGGCCACTCCCTTGCCCCGGTGATCTTGTCACACCTGTATGGAGGGCTCAGCCATATGAGCATGGGGCGATCTGCGAGAGGAAGTTTGTTCACTTTGCAACTATGGATGGAAATGCATGTATCCTTCGACTTTGATGAAAGTGTAACCTCTGTCTCAAGAATATTTCAGCACAGTGCGTGGTATCCTGCACGCTCGCTTTTTGGCCCCGAGGATCAAGTCAGGTGTCTCACGGCTCACCTCAAGACGCGGGATGACTGGCGTGATTACCTAAACTTCCTGCATGTGGAGAACTTCATATTCGTCCCAATGATCCTTCGGAACGCGGAGTTTACCACGAGGGCTTCTCGCGACCATGAGTTGTGGCTGATTGGACCCGATGAGCTGGTTGTGTATCAGGGACATCGTTGTCATCTTCAGATCGGCATTCCCAGACAGATACCATTCCCTGCCTTACATGATACCCTGATCGTTCCGCGACACACTGGGTACGCGAGAGAGGTTCAGGCCATAGAGCGGCTCCGACGTGCATGGCGGCGTCACTCCAGGTTCACCAAGGCACGTTTAGACGTAGCGGAAACTTCAGGGGAAGTCGCAAAATATGTAGGCTATTTAGCCAATATTCGTCCTGCTGTCTGTGCCTTTTTTATGGGGCGCAGAGCTTTGGAGTAATGTAGCCTTCAATTTTCAATGAATAAAATCTTATTGTCTCTGAAATTCCTTTTGCACATGTGAGCAATCTGCCTCCGAACTGCTTGATTGATTCTAGATGGGCAGGCTCCTGGAGAGCGGGCGGGCGGCCAGCACGTGGCTGTCCGTGCGGGTGGACGGCCAGCGCGTGGCCGTCCGTGCTGGCCATGCCCGTGGACGGCCAGCACGTGGCCGTCCGTGCGCGGGCGGACGGCCAGTGCGTGGCCGTCCACGCCTGCGGACGGCCAGCGCGTGGCCGTCTGTGTGTTGGCGAACGGCCAGCACGTGGCCGTCTACGCCTGCGGACGGCCAGCGCGTGGCCGTCCACGCCTGCGGACGGCCAGCGCGTGGCCGTCCGTGTTCTGGCGGACGGCCAGCGCATGGCCGTCCACGGCCGCGGACGGCCAGGGCGTGGCCGTCTGTTTTGGCCACGGACGGCCAACGCGTGGTTTAACAGGACTTAACCCGGCCCTCTTTTCTTTCTCCTGGCTCCTCTCTTATTCTTCTTCTTCTCTTTTCGTTCCGACCTTCGAAAGAGCACGTCCATGGCGAGGGTGTGGCTCCCCCATGCTCTTAGGAGGAGGAGGGCCGGCGGCGGCGAGGAAGCGGGTCCGAGCGGCGGCGGCGGCGGAGACGAAGTCATCCGCGCAGGCGACGCCGAGGACACGTGCGGAGGTGAAGAAGACGCTGCCAGCGGCAGCAGCGATGGTGGCGGTGGTGGCGGCGATGCCGGAGAGGCAGGAGAAGAGGAGGCGGCGGTGGCGGCAGAGGAGGACGAGGAAGACGAAGGCGATGGCGATGGAGAGGAGGAGGAGGGAGGAGGTGAAGGCGACGGAGAGGACGGCGGCGGCGACGAGGCGCCCCCGAAGAGGAAGGTGAGCTTCTTTTGATTTCCTTTCTGTGAAGCGCAGGGAGGGCGGCCGGTGGAGGCGCCGTCCGTGTAGACGGACGGCGGACGGGACCGCCGTCTGCCCGCGCGGACGGCAGACGGGCCCGCCATCCGCCCGCGCGGACGGCGGACGGGTCCGCCGTCTGCCGGGCTGGGCGGCAGGCCGCCCTGCCGTCCGGCCAGGCAGACGGGCTTGCCATCCGATCAGGTGTGGGCTCCTTATTTACTGATCTTGTTTGGATTTTTTCAGGGTCCAGCTGATCTTCCAAGTGGATGCTTTCGAATTCGGGCCGCTGTTCCGGGTCCGACCGTTTATGGTGGATGCGCCCTTTCTAGTGGCTCTCAGGGAGCGCTGGGATGACAGATGCAGGGCCTTCGTCATGCCTTGGGGACACATGCTGCCCACGCTGGAGGACGTCTCCTTCTTGACGGGCCAGCCAGTTATCGGAGATCCAGTAGTGGGCCCTGAGCTTAGGGACTACAGGCAGTTGTCCGATCGACTCCTAGGCGAGGGATATTACAGGATCCAGGGGGCACTGTCCCACATTCCTCTTGGGTACTTCGCCCGATCTGTGGGGTTGAGCCGGGTGAGGCGGATGCCGAGTGAAACCCTGGAGGCTTTTGCAGAGAGAGTGGAGACACTCCTGGACTTGGATGGTCGATCGGACGATGAGAACCTGCGGATCTTCCACCTGTTCTTCTTTGGGAGACTGCTGTTTGCCACAACTTCAGATAGAGTTAATCTGAAGTATTTGCCACTACTGGAGGACCTTCAGGCGGCGAAGAAGATGGCGTGGGGAGCTGCCATGCTAGGTCATCTTCTCTCCCACCTGGTGAGCTACCGCCAGGGTTCTGGCAACTTGGGTGGGTTCACCCCTTTTCTCCAGGTAATCTTCTTAGCTGTGGTTCTCCATTCCTTTTGTTTATTGGTACTGACTGTGCTAACTCTTGCAGATCTGGGGTTACACCCGCTTTCCCATTGGCCGTGGGAATGTCTCAGCGGATCGTGAGGGATGGACCCCTCTGATGGCACGGTGGGAGGTGACCCGGGACTATCGTCCAGTGGCGTACCGTGTGGAGGGCATCCTCGCTCAGCTTGATTCCTTCCCTCCTCATATGGTGAGTGGCTTGAAATATACGTGCACTTGAACAAATGATTAGGCCTAATTCTTTGTTCCATTCAGGTGGTGTGGATGCCATATGTAGAGGACCTGGCCGATCATCCGTGGGTGTCCCAGATCCTTTCTCAGTTCCGGCGGGAGGTGACCTTGATGTGCGTGAACATTTGTGACGGCCTCTTCGTCCGGATGGCGTACCGCACATGGGGATGGCATCAGCCTCTACTCGTCTACCCAAGCTATCCTGATACGAACCGAGGTCGCCGCCGATCTTCTGCTATTGGTCAAGATTGGCGAGTAGTGAGGCAGGCTGAGATTGCCATATGGCACCGCACCGGGGATGCCCTGCAGGAGGACAAATCTCTGCGGAACAGCTTCAAGTATTTGGGGGATTATTCCCGGCGGTACTCAAACTGCATGTTTCTAGATACACGGCGGGTATGTCACTTTAACCCTTCAGTTTCTTGCGCTTAAATTCTCCCTGGACTAATCTTAGTGATATTCTTGTAACAGATGCCCGAGACTGAAGCTATCGAGATCTTAAAGAGTCAGAATGAGCTTCTGGTTCTGCAGACGAGCGATCTGCTTACCCATATTGGAGAATTGGTAAGAAGTCTGAATTTTGAGTTAGGATGCAACATTATCCACTTTATCTTTTTGAAAACCTTTGTGACGCAGAGAGAGGCGCTGATCCACCATGGGCTGCGAAGTGATCCATGTGCAGGCTCATCATCCCAGGGGCCAGCTGCCCCAGTTGATTGTGAGACGAGATTGCAGGATGCTCTCCGCCGGGCGGAGGCCCGAGAGGCTGATTTGGCACAACAGGTGAGACTTGTTTTGCATTTGTGTTCTAATGATTGAACATGTCTGACCCTGAATTTCTTTTGCAGCGCCAGGAATTGGAAGCCGCTTTGGCGAGGGCGCAGGAGTTGGAGAACCTCAATCAGCAGTTGAGGGATCAGGTTTTGGAGGAACGGACGGCGAGGGCCAGGACGAGCGAGGGATCCCACCCGGACGTGTACTGGGAGGGTAAGATGGCTGGCCTACAGGAGGAGCTGGCGAGGTCACAGACAGAGGTGCGGGAGCTTGATTTCAAGTACCGAACCTTATGGGACCGGGTGATGAAGAAGGGACGAGAACGAGCCATGAGATCCGGCACTCAGAGTCCAGGAGCTCGTCCCCCCATTCCTGCCCCGTCAGCTGGCCCGGCCCCTGCTGGGAGTTCCGTCTTCAGAGATCTTGACTCCCTGTTAGCTGAGGATGCGTGGAGAGCATTACGACCCACGGGCTCATCGGGGTCTATGCGCCCAGTTTCCGGACATCGTCGTGCTCGCAAGGAGGATGCCGAGAGCCAGATGAGGCACCCTTCTCGGGATAGGAGAGATGATGATGCGGAGGGAAGGGTAAAGGATTGAGGGTACCAACGCAGGGGTATGCCCCTGTGTCGTGACGATGTATGATTATGATGTTATGCTTGCATATTTCTCTTTTTTACATGGGCACTTTTTTGCTCTGCTTTCTGTTCGTACCTGTGATTCCTGCATGCACAACATCAAGGGAAACTGTTAGTAGTATCTGTTTTCGGCCCCTTGCCCAAAAAAGAGCAACTACCTTTTCCCTAGCCTTCGCATAGGGTCAAGGGGCCGTGTCCTACTAACCAGACAAATGGAAGAATATTAATGCGTCATGCGTCATGCAAATGATATTAACAAAATGAGATGTGTGAGGAAACGCCTTTTTTTTTTTTTTTGGCTCCGTCTACCTGGTGACTGCCCAGAGTCAACCTAGTCGAATGATGAAAGGGAAATGCACACTCAACTTCCCAGGTATCCTAAGCTTGCATCTAGATTGATTTGGGCCTCTAGACTCCTCAAACTAACCTTGACCGGTTAAGACTCATACTGATGACAATACCGTCATGCCATGCTTAGGCTCCCAGCTGCTTCCGACCATCAAGTTTGCCCAAAAAGTTTTCGAGGTAAATAGTTTGCCCGACCCGGGTCTCTTTCCTCAGAATCTAGAAGGTATATGATGGAACACCATAGAACCCTAACGGTCAACCGCGCGACGCTGACCCGGAATCAGACGCCGTCGCACCGATTGGTGACGCGCATGCATTGAACTAAGCCCGAAGCTTTCGAGAGTACACATTGAGATTATGGTTAAGAAATTAGTTCACCAGAAACATCGACATTACTCTTCACCCATTTTGGACTCCTGTGGTCATATGAGCATGTAACGATTTTCGAAAGTGAACCATTTTCAAAATGATGTTCAGTCTTTAGATAGCTATCTCGTGCTGAACCTTGGGAGAGAAAAGTGAAGAAATTGTGGAGGCAAACCTCACAGGAGGATCGACAAAACCGTTAAAAGGGGGAGCTGTGACAAAACGGACCCCTTTTGACCTCTTAGATGCCCCTATTTCGACTTTTCAGGCCTTTGGTAAATTTTATGGCCAGGCACGGTCACGACCAGGCTTTTTTCACGATTGCTTGAACCCCTTTTCTTTTCTTTTGTATTTCTTTTCTGCTCTTGACATTTTGGGGTTATTTGATATTCTGCCTGCGGGGACACTGCCCTCTTCACGTGCTCTGGTCCTTTACATTTCATTTCTGGGCCCTTCTTTTTTTGTTGAGGGGTTGCATCTATCGGGTTTTGAGGAACCGCAGTTTGCTGAGCTCGACCGTTTAAGGGCGTCAACTGTCCTGATCAGTCGAGAGACGAAGAGCAAAGGTTGCATTGTGACAGTGCACTAAAACTTGGAACTCATTTTGAACAGGTTCTCTTTGAAAAACGTGCAGGTGTGTACATCTCATGATGAGCATAGGGATCCGTATGAAAGTAAAGTAGACACGTCCAAGGTTCTGGTGGACCAAAATCTTAGCCAAGTCCTAATGTTATCCCAACCTATCATGCAGCTAGACCTAAACAGGGGTCATGTGGCAGTCACCAGATAGTTGGATTTTGTGTTTTTTTTTTTTGATTTTTTAATAGGAGTATGTACATATTTACAAATATTTTGATGGTTTTTTTTTTTTGGATATTTGATTTTTTTTGAGATTTTTGATTTTTTGATTTTTTCGTTTTTTTATGGATAAAACTTCTTCAGATATACCCCGTTCCATGGGTGGGACAACTCCTCTCCTTTCTCATTGATTAAGCGGTAAGCGTTACCTGAGTATGCTTCCTTGATTACAAATGGACCTTCCCAATTTTCTTGCAATTTGCTCCTGGGACCAGGAATTTTGATCATTTTTCTTTTAAGTACCATTTCCCCAATTCCAAACTTTCTTTCAAGAACCCTTTTTGCATAGAATCTTGCAATCCTATTTCTGTAAACCTGGGCGTGATTTGCCGCCATCATCCTTTTTTCGTCTAACAGTTCCAGTTGGGTTAACATGGCGTTACGACGCTCAGCGTCACTAATTCCATTGTCCAACTGCACTCTTAGAGAAGGGAAGAGAATCTCATATGGGAGTACCGCATCCATTCCGAATGTGAGTGAATAAGGTGTTTGTCCAGTAGGGGTTCGGACGGAAGTACGGTATGCCCAAAGAGCTTCTACTAGGCGATCAGGCCAGTCTGAATAATTATGTGATCTGCAAGTTCTTTTAATGATTCGAATGAGGGTTTTATTGGTGGCTTCAGCCTGACCATTTCCTTGTGGGTAGTAAGGCGAAGAATGATGCAAATTGATGCCATACTTACTACACATGTCTTGGAGCTCTTGGGAGATAAACTGGGGTCCATTGTCGGTGATGAGGTCACGCGGTGTCCCGAACCTGGCGAGGATGTTGCGCTTGATGAATTTCACCACCGTGGATGCTTTGATTTCTGCAAATGCTTCCGCTTCAGCCCATTTAGTGAAATATTCAGTGGCGGTTAGGATAAATGATTTCCTTTTTGTTTCAGCTGATCGATTCTCCAGAGGTCCTATAACGTCGAATGCCCACATGGCGAAGGGCCACGGGGAAACGACGGTTTTGAGAGATGAAGAAGGTGCATGAACCTTGTTAGCATGTAACTGGCACTTTAGGCACCTTCGAACGAATATGGAACAATCGGCCTCCATTGAAGGCCAATAATAGGACATGAGGAGTTTCTGGGCTAAGGCACGACCATAGACATGACCGCCGCAATCACCGGCGTGGGCTGCTTCTATGACATGATGAATTTCGGTATCATCTAGACATCGAAGAAGTACTCCGCTAAAGGATCTCCTGAAAAGGCGGCCGCCTAGGATAAGGTATCGCTGAGATGCATGGCGGATAGCCTTACGATCAGAGGATGTAGCATAAGACGGGAATGACCTATCGCGGAGATAATTCATGATATCAAAATACCACGGATTCCCATCATCCCAATCAGGGGCAAGTTCATCCGTGATAGCGGAGATATGCTCAGATGGACAGAGGAATTGCTGGAACCAAGGATCCCGGAGGGAGGGCAGATCTTGCTTGTGCAGGGTGATGGTGGCAGAACCTTTGGTGGCAGGAATCTCTAAAGCTGAAGATAGAGAGGCCAGGGCATCTGCTAGGATATTCTGAGACCTAGGCACATGCACATAGGTGATCCTTCTGAAACGCCTAGTAAGTGACTTAACCAACTCCTGATATGGCTTCAGTTTTGAATCCCGGGTTTGGTACTTGCCTACGGTTTGGCGGAGGATTAGTTGAGAGTCTCCAATTATCCTCAATTCTAAGACGTTAAGAACCAACGCCAATTTTAAGCCAGCTAGGAGAGCCTCATATTCAGCAACATTATTGGTTACTGAGAAGGAGAGTTGGCAAGCATGCGGAATACTTACCCCTTCTGGAGATACGAGGACCACTCCTATCCCACTGCCTTGGGAATTAAGTGCCCCGTCAAAATGAAGGACCCAGGATGGAGTGTCATCCACTATTAAGCCCAACTCCTCATCCGGGAATTCTTCGTTGACAGGTGAAAATGTGGGCAGTGGGTGATGAGCTAGGTGCTCGGCAATTGCTTGCCCCTTCACAGCCTTCTGATTTACATAAGTGATGTCGAATTGATTCAAGAAGGTCTGCCATCGCACCAGCCTATCTGTTACAACTGGCCGCTCTAGCAAATATTTGATTGGGTCCATTCTTGCTAGAAGTTTGACCTCGTGAGCGAGGAAGTAGTGCATCAGTTTCTGCACTACCCAGACGACGGCCGCGCATGTCCTTTCCATGGCAGTGTATCGCTTTTCGGCATCATTGAAAAGTTTGGACAAATAGTACACTGCTCTTTCCTTCTTCTCGTCGTCTAATTGGGCCAATACTGCACCAGCTGATTCCTCAGTGGTGGAGACGTATAGCAGTAGAGGCCGCCCCGGGATAGGAGCCATAAGGACTGGAGGGTTGAGGAGATAACTCTTTAATTCATCAAAGGCCTTTTGACACTTATCACTCCAAATGAACTTTGCCCCTCCTTTTAATAAATCGTAAAAGGGTTTGCATCTCACAGAGTGTTGAGATATGAACCGTCTGATGAATTGCAAACGGCCGATGAGACCCTTTACATCCCTGACATTCTTAGGTGGGGGCATTTCCACTATTGCCTTCACTTTGTCTGGGTCAACCTCAATCCCTCTTCTACTCACCATGAATCCCAGCAATTTCCTTGAAGAAACACCAAATACGCACTTTTTTGGGTTCATTTTTAACTGGTGCTCCTTCGATCTTTGCATTACAGCTTTAAGGATTTGAGCGTGCTCTTTCCTAGTTTTGGATTTCACCAAGATATCATCTACATAGACCTCCATATCAATGTGAATCATGTCATGAAAGATTGCCATCATAGCCCTTTGGTAGGTGGCTCCAGCATTCTTAAGTCCAAATGGCATGACCATGTAGCAATAAGTTCCCCATGGGGTTATGAAAGATGTTTTCTCCTGATCTTCCTCAGCTAGTCTGATCTGGTTGTACCCCGAAAAACCATCCATGAAGGATAACATCTCGAATTCAGCCGTGTTATCAACAAGCAAGTCTATATGAGGTAGTGGGAAATCATCCTTTGGGCAAGCTTGGTTGAGATTGCGAAAGTCTATGCAAACTCTAACCTTTCCATCCTTTTTTTGCCACAGGGACGATATTAGCTACCCACTTAGGGTAGAGCACTACCCGGATGAACTTGGCCTTGTGTAGTTTGTCAACCTCTTCTTTTACTTTAAGTGATAATTCCGGTTGTAGCCGTCTCAACTTTTGTTTTACGGGTTTGGCATCGGGTTTGAGGATTAGCCGATGTTCCACCAGTTCTGTGCTTAATCCAGGCATGTCCTCGTACGACAAAGCAAACCCATCACGGTGCTCTTGGAGCACGGCTATTATGGACCTTTCTTCTTCTGGACTCAAGCGGGCACTGATTAGCACTATCTTCGGATCCTCCTTTGTTCCGAGGTTGACTTCTTTAGTGGGTTCGTCGATAGCTGATGAAGGTTCATCAAACCGTCTCGCCCCACTCACAAGTGGTTCGACCAAGTCATCCACCTCTTCCTCTTCACTAAGCTCAAACACGCCTAAACCATCACTGCATGACTTTTCTGCCATTACCTTCAGTGGTTCGAAGATGACCCCAGTCTGAAGATACTTATCCAATTTTTTCCAATCTCTGCACCTACTTGCTAACTCCTGAACTAAGAACAAAGGGACTTGCCTAGTCCTACAATTTCTAGACATGGAGGAAGCTATCCTAATTCCTAAACTACTATGTACAGGGTTTGGAGAACGAGTCAGTTTTGTCCTGGATGGGACAAGAGTAGACCCTTGGGACAAAGATTCCATGATGGCAGGGCTCCCCCACCGCGCAGGCTCCTCGAAAGTAATTTCCCCTCCAGCGGGATGGGAATTGGACTTTTTTTTTCGTGACCGAACACATGTAGCGTGGAACACTCCGAAGAGCTAGCGTTGGTCGGAGCTGAGAGCATCGGGACAGTAGGCGGGTGGAACAAGAAAGGGATGAACGTAGCTGGGGCTGGTTCATTCCTGGCCAAGAAAAGCCCTTCCGTTGGTCTGGCTGATTCACAGAACAGGGAGGATATGCCAAAGTCCTCCTCTTGATCAGCTTCATAACACTCTTGCACTTCTTCCACTATCCTGGGTAATTCCTGCTTCTTTCTTACAAAATGATTCATGAGGGACCATCCCTTCGTTTCTTTTGGTGGTTCAGCAAACTTATATCCCAGTCCACATCCCCCAGTGGCAGGGCTCTCTGAGATGGGGTCACGGATTCCTTGTTCTTCTTTCCCTAACCCAGAGCCTGAGCTATATCCCATCTTACCCATGAGTTGCCAACCTATACCCGACCTAGGCCTCAGGTGGGAATTCACTGATGAAAGGACAGGCTCTTTGCCTTTCCTGGAAGCTATCATAGATGGGATTTGCTCTACTGTCACCGAGTCCAATGACTCGATGTAGGGAGTGCTCTTAACCTTCACAATCTTCCCGTTATACGAGAACTTATAGCACTGATGATTGGTGGATGGGACTCCCAAGGTTTGGTCCATCCATGGTCTCCCTAGAATGGCATTGTAGATTGGCTTAACGTCCAAAATGTAGAATTCCGATGTCATGGATACCGGGCCGATTTCTAGTTGGAGGAAGATCTTCCCGTCTACTGGTCTCTGGGAATTGTCATAAGCTGAGACCATCATAGAGGTTGACTCGACCTTCTCTGGGTCTATCCCTATCCTTTTGAGGGTCCTAAGGGGACAGACATTGATGGAGGCACCGGTATCCAATAGAATGGAATCTACTGAATGGCCATTAAGGATGGCGGTTAAGCACAGAGGGAGGGATCGGCACTCAGGGGGAGCCAGATCCTTTTCGGGGAAAGAGATCATAGGAGTCTGAGTAACTGAGAGTATGGCATTAGTGACCCCGCCACTAGGAAGATCTTCATTAACTGTGATTTGTTGTAAGAAATTGAACAACGTCTCCCTGTGTGTGGGGGACCTGCGGATAAGTTCAAGGATGGAGATCTTAGCAGGGGTCTTCTCCAGATGCTGGAGTATGTCGTACTCAGACTGGGCATTCTCTTTGGCAAGGAATGAGTTATCTTGGGAATCTAGAGGCTGGCTCGGGGGAATGATGCGATTCCTGAGCGTTACCCCTACCGAGATGGGGTCTGTTGTCAATGGCGACCTAATGGGATTGAAGTTGATCATTGAACCCTGGCTCTTGCTTGGACCAAAGACAAATATGGTGGGCCCCTCGGCTGTGACTGGAGGGATCTGAATGAGGGAGACCGGCTTGAGGGTTGCAGGTCGCTCTTTGGGCCGGATTAGGACCAAAGGCTGATTAGGGGAAAACGTGGAGACCTCTGGGGTAGCCCCTTTAGTTTCACACTACCAAGTAGGGTCTTGATGCTTTATCCCGGACCCTTCATACTCCCAGTACTGCTCCCTGCGAATTGTTATGGGCTCCAAGTCCTTGATCAGTGTGTTGACCTTTCCTTGAGAGCCGGAGGGATCTTGGCTTACCTGATGAGAGGGTAATGGGTCCTTCACAATTCCCAGTTCTTTCCTAGCCTTCAGAGCCTCAATGGATTTTCTCATGTCTTCCCAATTTATCCGTCCTTCGTCATTCAAGTCATACACCCAATCCCTGAAGGTGAAGCAATTATATATGGTGTGTCCCGTGATCCTATGGTAAGGGCAATACCTGGAAGTGTCCGTATTGCGCGGGACACCTTCCTTTTGAGGCGGAAGTTGAATGGCGTTGCAGGCCTTCAACGCATAAAAGATATCAGCCAGTGATTCCGGCAGAGGTGGATATGAGGCCCGCTTAGCCATAGGACGACTGTAGTTAGTCGGGGGCGGGACAGCTGAGTATTGCTTCTGATTGGGCTGGGTATCAGGCTTGGGATGAGGACTGGTAACCCTGGTTGGTGGTGCCAGCATGCTGACCTGTTCATTGATAGTGACTCCTTCTGTGGTAGGAGCTGATGTGGTTTTCTTATTCCTGCTTCTATTTTCAAAAAATGAAGGCAGTGTGGAGTCTCGGATTTCAGATTGAACTACCCTAGCTCTATTGTATAGCTGAGCGAACGTCTGAAGTTCACTGAGCATAAGGATTGCTCGAAGCTGGGGAGTAGCATTGTTAACAAGCATGGTGACTGCTTGTGCTTCAGGAATAACGACCTCCGCTCTAGAAGCCATGGCTCTCCACCTGTTAGCGAAATGAGTGAAGTCTTCGTCAGACTTCATTTTTTCCATTACTAGATCGAACAAGGTGGGGGGCAAGGCTGCCATGTGGTTGAAGTGGGTAATGAACCTCTCAGAAACCATGTCAAAGTTGATCAGGTCAGTAGCTGGCAAAGAAGAGAACCACCTCAAGGCCTCTCCTTCGAGGGACTTTTGGAAAAGGTGGACCAGGAGGACTCTATCGAAGAGCCACTGATGGGAATCCATGAGAAACCCAGACAAATGATGGTGGGGGTCAGTGGTACCATCGTATTTTCTGTACTTGGGTACCTTAAACCCTTGTAGAAAATAAGCTGGGGGGACCTTGCAGTAGCTCGAGAGAGAATATGGCTGCCTGAGGTTGAGATTCTCGGCCATGAGTCGCCGTACACAAGTCTCGACCTCATTCTTGTAAATGAACTCCTCCTGTTTGGGAGGTGTAACCTGGTTGATGGGATTGAAAGGGATCGTGTGAGTGGGTATGGCTAGATTCGGCTGGGGTCGGCTTGAAGATCCTTGGAATTGGGTTTTCCGAGGAGTGGCATCCTGAATCTTGCCACGGGAAACCAACTGGATGAGTTGATCCGGAGTATAGCGTGATAGGACGGCAATGAGTTCCGGATCTTCTCCGGGGTTTTGGAATGTCCTATTGGAGATCATCGGCTCATCCTCTCCTTGCGAAGTAGAAGATTCGTCGGAATCCTTCCTCTGAGGGCCTTCTCTGGATGCTTGGAGCATCCCTATGAAGGTCTGCTGTGGATCCTCTTCAATCTCAAACAACGGGTTGTGACTCACATTATCACCAAACTGGTCCATATCATCATATACAGCATTGACATACATTCGGTTCATTATGAAGTACAGACCCTAACTGATTTTGGGTTTCACTTGAAATGTTTGCCAACGTTTTATAGAAGTTGGTTTCTAACAAAACATGTTTAACCCTTATCGACCCTTCATTTTTTTTTCAAAATTTATTGCACTGGGATTCAATTCAGTATCTTCAAACTTGAGACAATTCACTGATTTCTCACACAAACCCAAAGGTTCCTATAGGGTGGTTTTGGGTACAACCTGCTCGGCGGCCAAGTGGGAATCCCTGGCTCGCGGAGACTGACGGAGGTTCCCAACAGAATAAGACTAGTCGCACCCGAGTGGGAATCCTCAGGTGGAGAGTCAGATCTTGCGGGAGAGGTGACTAAAAGGTGTGATGCCGGCTCTTCCTTAAAACCCCCGCGGAGAACACCCCAAAAAAGCCCAGACAGTTAACAAACAGGAGGTCAGAGCATTTAATAATTCAACCAAACAGGTAACAGCACATCGTACATGAACAGTAGCAGCAAGCAGAAAGAGACAGAACCGACGAGGGTCGACGGCCAGGGGCTCGCCGTCCAAGAAAGCGTCGACGGCCAGGATCTGGCCGTCCAGTGGGTTGGACGGCCAGGAGCTGGCCGTCCTATGGATCTGTAGACGGCTAACCCGCGGCCGTCCAAGGAGCTCGACGGCAGAGATCCGGCCGTCCAAAAGGCTCGACGGCAGGGATCCGGCCGTCCAAGAGGGGCCGTGCAGCGAGTCCGGCGGCCGGGTAATGGCCGTCCAAGGGGCTCGACGGCCGGGGTCCGGCCGTCTAGTGATTATTGAGTTCAGGATCCTTACCTTCTTTTTCTTTGAACGCGATGCGTGCAGTGGGCTACAGAGGTCCCACCGTGATTGCCAAAGGGCTGTAGGCGCCCGGAACGTCCCCCGCCGCGGGTCCGGGCTCCGGATGGGGTTCCTCTCCGTTCGTCTTAGCACTGTGGCGATTAAAGGGGTGTTAGAAATAAAGTGTGATCGCCAGGAGCATTACCTCTCGGCCCCTGTGCTCCGCAGGATGATGAGGATTTGATCGCGTTCTGTGGGAACGGGAGACGTTGGTTCCTCCTTCCCTTCCTCCGGCCGGCCAGAGGAGGAGAGCCCGGTACTCTGCACGAGTGAAGGTGGTAAGGATCCCCTGAAAATAATAAACAAAACACAGAACAACCCGATTAGGAATATTTGGTGCAGGATCTACTCATAAAGATGTAAAAATTAACTAAAATCAGTGGGAAACGCACTGGATGGGTGGTGGGGAGGGAAGGTGACCATATGTTATGGCCACCCACCTCATGTTTTTTTTTAGAACCTCTGTGGGTGTAAGGATCACTAAGTCATCCTACGTGTATGCATGCAAATGAAGAGGAGTTGCGTGTGTGGAGAGTGGAGTGGTATTACTAATGCAACGGAATGAATAAAAAAATTAAAAGAGAGAGAAGTTAAAGAGGCAAGCCGGTTCCCAAATGCAGCCTGAGCCTTCCTCCTTGGAGTGTCCTTGAGCTTCTCACCAAAAGGTCCCTTCCTCTTGGAATCCTCCTTAACCCCGAAGTCCTCCAACCTCCAGCCTTTCTTCCTCCGAAGTCCTTAACGCCCCGCTCGAGAGGATGTGGGGGGGTTTAAATAGGCGGAGGAAAAAAGGGGGAAAACAGGGGTCTAAATCCCCGTAAATCACCCTTCAACCAATGGGGAATGGTCAAGGGTCGGAGGTAGTGGTCGCGGCAGTCGCCGGAGTGGGGAGTGGTCGGAGTAGTGGGGAGCGAGGGCGGTGAGTGGAGGAGATCGTGGGGAAGACGGAGTCAAGGGGGTGGTTAAGGAGTGGACGGCCAGGTGACATGCCTTCCATTCTTGTGGTGGAAGGCGGCCCGGTTGGCCTTCGAAGGGGATGGAAGGCGAGGGGTGGCCTTCGAAGGTGGTGGAAGGCAAGGGGTGGCCTTCGAAGGAGGTGGAAGGCAAGGGGGTTGGCCTTCCACGAAAAGGTGGTAAAAAGTGAAAAAGGTGGCTAAAACGGTGGAAGGCGCGGTAGCTGGCCTTCGAAGGTGGTGGAAGGCGGGGGGTGGCCTTCGAAGGTGGTGGAAGGGAAGGGGGTTGGCCTTCCACCAAAAGGTGAAAAGGAGGGCCAAAAGGGTGGAAGGCGAGGTAGCTGGCCTTCGAAGGGGGTAGAAGGCAAGGGGTGGCCTTCGAAGGTGGTGGAAGGCAAGGGGTGGCCTTCGAGGGTGGTGGAAGGCAAGGGAGCTGGCCTTCCACGAAAAGGTGGCTAGAGTCGGGATTTGGTTAATGGGCCTAGCTGGTAGTGGGCTGAGATGGTTGATATGAGGGGATTTTGGTGCTGAGGGGCTAATGATGGATTGGGTTCATGACCAAAAGGGTGGTCCAAAATCGGTGTCTACAGTGATCTTTTACTTTCTCGGCCAAGCCTCGCCATCTGTCGGCAAAACTGACAAACTCATCATCGGGTTTCATCTTTTCTGCTATTAGGTCAGTGATGGACAGGGAGGGAGCGACTCTGTCCTGGTATCGTTGAATGAATTTTCGGGAAACGATACCATAGTCCTCTACTTCGGAGGGTTCCAAGGAAAATAACCACTCGAGGGCTGGTCCCTCTAAAGATCTCCTGAACAAAAAGGCCAACGACCTCTTGTCGTTTTGCCAGAAGGATGATTTGTACATGAATTCCTTCAAGTGGGTGAAGGGGTTACCAGTACCGTTGTACTTCCGGTACACTGGCATCTCGGAGGGTGGGTGGTGGAACACTGGCAGGCTTGGTAAGTTGATCTCTGGTGCAGCTTTGACCCCCATCATCTTCTGGAGGTTGTTGAATTGTTCATCCATGCGCTCCATTTTAGCTAGCAACGCTTGAATGGTCGGATCAGCCTGTTGATAGGCTTGTTGCCTAGAG
Source organism: Zantedeschia hybrid cultivar (assembly GCA_030544215.1). NCBI lineage: Eukaryota > Viridiplantae > Streptophyta > Magnoliopsida > Alismatales > Araceae > Zantedeschia > Zantedeschia hybrid cultivar. The sequence continues at coordinate 21,947,482 of JARZZO010000009.1, forward strand.
TACGTCGGACAAGGAGGGTAGTAAAGAGGAGGTCCGGCAGAGCTTCCACCATGCCCGAGGACATTTTGGTAAGCGGGCGTCAGCGGTCTGGCCGATTGCCTGGAAGATGAAAGTTGCGGCCCAGCTGGCCGAGAAGTGATATGGAGGCCTTCCATGGCCTGATGAATGTAAGGAGGATGATGAGGAGGTTGCTGAGGGATGGCAGGGGGAGCCGTAGGGTTCGGCTCCGCAGGCTGCATGGGTGCCTTCCCCTTCAGAATGGACTGGATCGCCTCGAACTACTGAGGATCCAGGCGGGAGGCAAGAACTCCCAAAGCATTTACAAGATCCGAAGGATCAGAGGACGAGGGATCATTCTGATTCATGTCTCCCTCGAAAATGGGATTGGGAATCTCATACTCATGCGGGGGAGGATCAGAATATTGATCATGAGGATGGAAAAGAGGGGTTCGGACATTCCCATCATGTCGAACCGGGACGGGGACAGAATTACGGGAGGCATCAGCATCTCTCCCGCTCTCAAAATTGTAATCAGAATCGCGAGGGGCATTAGCATCTCCCTCGTAGTTGACAATGGCATCTGGAGCCATACTCAAGTCCCTGCCCGATCGGAGCAGCATGATGTTAGATTCTTTTTCAAGGATTGGCAAACAAGTTGTACAGAGATTTAAACAAACAAGTGGATGTTTAGCGTAATTTTAAGATTCCTTGTTGAGTTATTTGGATTTAATTAAACCGCAAATTCGCTCAAGGGATGGGATCCTAGTTTCAATTCAATGTCCACCGTTATATTCTATGGCTTTCTCTCACAACGTTTATGGAATCTAACCGGGACTTCAACTGGTACAACTAGCTCGATGATTAAGGATGAGTACCTTGATTTTGGGGACTTACGGAGGCCTTAACGCCAACTATTCTAGTCTGATCGAGGGACCGACCCAATCAGAGAGAGTTGATGACGTCAAGAAGAGTGTTCCTAAGAAAAGGAGGGTGTTAGCCTCAATGCGTATGACCTGTAGCCTAGATGGCCTCTAATGCTTAATACATAATGGGTAATTAGCATACAGATCACAAAAATCTGAGAACTGAAGAAGAAATAAGAAACTGTCTAAATAGGGTCGTGCTAGGTCGACGCTATTCAAACAGAGTCTTAATTTTTCGCAGAAGCTCAGACAGCAAACAGCAGGAAAATGAGACTGAAAGGCGTCTGGGTTAACTGACGCAGTTTGAAACGCGTCGCTTATCTTGGACGCTTTTCAAGTCGCAGGTTCAATTTTCTAGGAGGAATTTCTAGATTGATTCCTCCTTAAACAGGATAAAAACGATAAATAATCAGCTCATGCAAGATTTTTTTTTAGTTTCAGGTTTTAACAGGATGATTTTATAAACTAAACAACTAAGATATCAGTCAATCACACAACATTTCATCACAAAAAACAACTTTTCAACTAATCAACGGGGAGGGCAAGATCTTGCCGCAGGGGTGTGCACGTGGTGCACGTAGGAAATTAACTAAACTAAAAAAACACTCACCAATTGGTGAGGACGTGTCGAGAGACACAAGTGGTGCATCGTGGGTGCCCGATTGATAACAGTAAGAACAAAGAACTAAAAGATGGCGAGACCAAGTCCCATCGTGTAAGGACTGAGGTTTTCGGATACGGTTTTCGGGGTCGGACCCTGTAGTTCAGGCCCTGATGGGGCTGAGACTCAGTTCTGTTTCGCGTCGAGCGGGCTCGACGCATTTTAAACGGCGTCCAGCATTGCAGACGCGTTTTAGATTGTGCCACGTGGGCTGGCTTTGGGCCGCAAGAGTACGACCCTGTCATGTCGTCTGAACGGCGTCCGCGAGGGACGACGCCTTTCAGACTGCGACCTTGGGTTGTCAATGTACGGCGCCAGTCTTGTCGTCTGAACGGCGTCTTGGATGGACGACGCGTTTCAGAGTTCTGTCAGAGCGGCCCGTCATGTCGACTGATAGGCGTCCGAGCAGCTCGACGCGTTTTAGCCAGTTTCTGGTTACCCCCGCGAACCCTCCTTCCTTTCTCTCATTTCTTCCTTCTCTCTCTCTCTCTCCTCTCTTCCTCCGGCGATTCCGGCGACGCCTCCTTCCCCTCCCTCTTTTCCTCCCACCATTTCATCTCTCCCTCCACTCCATCGACCTCCTAACTCCCACCACCTCCTCCGCGGCGTTTTCTCTCTGGACGGCGGCCGACGTCCCGGTGGAGTAACGACGACCTCGACGGTACCGGCGGCGGCGTGGGGTGAGACGGGTGGGCGGCTTGGAGCTTGGAGGGTTCAAGTAACCGGTAGGGTGACTATCCCCAGTGCATTTTCGTTTGAAACCATGTTTTCCAGCATTTCAAGCATGCTTTGGGGTGCTTTTTAGGGTGAAAATGTTAAGTGCATGTATGAGAATTGGGTGTTCTAATGGGTAGATGGATTCTCCTCCTTTCCCTTTATGTTTTGTGCCTTTTCTATGCGTTTTGGGGGAGAAATCCCACATCGAGGATTGGGAGAAGCAAATGAGAGAACCTGTCTGTCGGGGCTAAATGGCGTCGAGGTGAAGCGACGCCTTTTAGAAAGGCGGCGCCCACACACGACGCGATTTAACCCATTAACAGACCCTGTTCCCGAACTGATAAGCGTCTAGGGACAGTGACGCCTTTTCAATAGGCGACTGGCGTCGACGACGCGTTTTAGTGAAATCACCTCATTCCCTGTCCCTGTTTTCGGTCGCTAAAAGGCGACGAGGGACAGCGACGCCTTTCAAAAGGCGGATACTTGTAGCGACGCGTTTTACGCCAGGTTTTGTGGCCGAGTTTCTGTGAACCAGTTTAGGAGACTTGAATGGCGTCGGCGTTGGGCGACGCGATTCAAGACAGAATCACACTAATTCATGCCATTAAAACATGTTACACTGTTAGACAGTTGTTTAGTTAGTTAAATGCATGCTTTAAATTATACTTTATGGTGATGGATTCATTGTAACCGGATCGTACGCGTGGTGTTGCATGCGACCGTGGACTTCTTACTGTGCTGTGTTTTGAGCTACTGTGGACCTAGAGTGACAGTTGTAGTGCTTTATCACCCTGTGCTGGTGTGGGTGGAGCACAGCGCCGGTGTGGGTGTGGTGGGGTGACACCTAGTGAGAGAGGGTTACCTGGTGAACCCCGGGGTTAGCTAGTACCAGTGTGGGTGTGGTACCTTTGGAGTGTCACTTGTGCTGAGGGAAGGAGTAACCACCTGAGCCAATTGGGCCGGAGTAGCTAGAGTGCTATCCGAGGGGTTACTGTTTGGTCTCAACGGGTCGGTGTTTCTCACCTTTGTTCGTGTGGTTGGCGTGTTTCACCGAGACGTTGGTTGTGGACCTGGTAGACTGATTTTAGAGATATGCATGTTATGTACTTCGAATGCATGTGGTTCATATCGAGATTTAGGAGTAGTAATTACTACTGTACTTGTTACTTTACCTTCAGCTATACTTTGCACTTGTGGGTGTGTGAGTAGGCAGTGGGGATCGAAGGATCCCTACTGAGTCTTTTCGTTGAGACTCACCCCTGCGGTTTTCAGGTGAGGACTCTAGGCAGACTTAGCGAGGGGTGTGCTGCTGTGTGTCGCGCGCCGTCAGTTGTTATTCCGGGGTATGCCCCGACGTAATTGTTAACTTTATTTCTGGCCTGTATGCTTAATTATTTCTTTTCTGTTGGAGTATGTAATTATTTGTTGTATCGAGTCGCATTGTAATAACTATTAATTCCTGCATTTTTCTTTCAATTAAATGCGATGTGAATGTTTAGCTTAGTTTATTGTTTATTTCCCAGACTTACTTAGATCCTGGTTTGGTTCCAAATTAATGATTCGGTACCCATTTAGTAATCGGATCCCCGATTATAGGGTGGCGGGTCGTTACACATCGTGATCGCCAAAAAAGTTGTGAGTGCTTAAAATGAGTAAGTGATTATCATGGAAAATCTATATTAACTAGCAATTAGTTGTTAAATAGTTGGGGTTAATATTAATTTAAATGTTAAATTGATTATTAACCTCAATTTAACTAATTTAAATGTTAAATTAGTTATTAATAGTTATTAGTCTAATTGTTAGATTATTAACTATTATTTCATCTAATTGTTAATTAATATTTGAGTTAATTATTAATTTAATTGTTAAATTAATAATTAATTTAGATGACTAATTTAAGTGTTAAATTAGTAGTCCTTGATTAATTACTGTTAGTCATTAATTTAATAGTTAAATTAATGATAACTTTAATTATCTAATCTAAGAGTTAGATTAATTAATTATTAATTAGTTAGTGTTAATTATTGGTTTAAGAGTTAAATTAATAATTTACATTAATTGACTAATCTAATTGTTAGGTTAGTGGTTAATAATTAATTTGGTTGATTATTAATTTAAGTGTTAAATTATTAATTAACTTTGTTGGATTAATCTTAAAGTTAGATTAATCTTAAATAGTCTAATTGTTAGATTATTAATGGGGTTTAATCTAAGTGTTAAATTATTAGAATTGTTCTAACTTACATGGAATAATCTGGAATTATTAATTCGGAGTGTGTGCGCATGTGATGTGTGTTTATTTCTTTTAAATTTGATTTAATTGCATGTTAAGTTAATTAAAAGTGTTTTCGAAATTCAAACATCAATTTTGATTGGATCCCAGCTTTTTGAAAGCCAAAATTATTTATTTTGAAAACTCTTTTATTTTAGCCATGTAATGCGCTGAATCATGTGTGGGATGTTTAAAACACATCGTGGTCATAGATATGCACTTATTTAATTGTTCATGTGATGAATGATGTGTTTGTGTAGATCGTGGATGAATGATGGATGTTTATTAATTGTTAATAAATAGAGATCTGCGTATCTCTTCCTCTCTCATTCTCCGATGTACTTCTACCACTCTCTCTTTTGTACTCGCCATAAAGCCTTCTTCAATTTACCTGTAAATTCTAGAATTTATAGTAATCTGATCAAGGCAACCGAGGAAGGAGCGATGACGATCTACAGCTGCAACCAGGAAGGCGAATAGATATAGATCCTTTGCCTATATGTTTGCAGTTTATCTAATATAATTGTTGTGTTAGATTGTGTGTGCGTTTGACTGTTGGCTCCAGTCAAACGCACTGTGCTATCTATGACCACACTAAACATGTATGTGATGCAATGTTTTCTTTTTTATTATGAATCAAAGCAGGTATAGTATTTAGTAAATATATACGATATATTTATATACTATCACCTAGGAGAGACCAAGATAAAAGTTATCTAAATACCCTCAGATAAACTCTAAGCCGTAACGCGAGTAGTTAAGAACTTACTGCGTGGTCCACCATCGTTATAGTCATAGGATTCGAATCACTTTAGGCAGGTTTGTTGTGCTATCCACAAGGCCTGCTTAATTGGGAGGAGAAACTGTGGCTATGGCATTAGATGCCTATAAATCGGGATAGAGGAACCATGTAGCTTTGTTGTGCTATCTACAAAGGCTACATGCAAATCTATACTCGTCGTGTAATGATGGTTAGCTTAGATCAGAATTAATGGTTTGTTATGCTATCCACAAGGCCATTAAATCTCTGGGGACCGAAGCTATGATCAGATATTGCAAGGAGTTGCAAGTCCCATGAGTTGGGTGCTCTCTGATTGTATTACAGTTTGTTGTGCTATCCACAAGGCTGTAATGCAAGTCATTGAGATTCTGATCCCCACTAGGAGACTGTCGGCGTCTCCCGTTCTATATAACTGAAGGTTATACAGTCCGTCGAAAATTAGTAGGAGTTAAACTTGAACAAAAGACCATGTCTTGTTTTAAATTTTAATAATTGAACATTTGCTAAATAGATTTTACTTATCTCCTGTAGGGAATTATGTTATCGAATAACCCACTCCGTAGCATACTTGATGCCCTTTTGACTTACCTGATCTACTCAGATTGGTTCAGAAACCTGAAGAATGTCTTCAGATCTGAGCACATTGACTTTGTCCCTAGAGCTGATCCTCCTGCTGAATCGACATTAGATGCCCCTGAAGCAAAGACGATAGCTAACGATAAAAAATTGAAGGACAAAGGCAAAAGACTAGTAAAGGGTGACTGCTTCTATAAGCAGTACGGTCACTGGAAAAAGAACTGCAAGGAGTTCCTTCATGATAAAGCTCATGGAAAGGTGAAGCTGTCTAAAGCTTCAGATATCTATATGATAAATATCAACTTGTCAGTTAGAGATTCCACATCTTGGGTATTAGATACCGGATGTGCTTCTCATATCTGTCATGATGCACAGATGCTGATAAGTAAGCGCAAGCTGAGACAAGGCGAAGTGGAATTAAGGCTAGGAAACGGCGTAAAAGTTGCGGCGATTGCTGTTGGGACAGCAAACCTCAGGCTTCCATCGGGAGACGCCTTACTATTAGAAGATTGTTATTATGTTCCTAGCATAATAAAGAACATTATATCAATATCTTGTTTGGACAAGATAGGATATAGGTTGACTATTGAGAATAGAAGTTGTTCGATTTATTATGGTAATAAATCAATAGCTTCAGCATCTTTACTCAACGGTATATATCTATTAGATGTTTCTTATTACAATCTTCAAATTGATAAAACTCTTAAGAAGAGCAAGAATTGTGTGAACCAGGCCTACATGTGGCATTGTAGACTTGGGCACATTGGCGAAAGCAGGTTGCAAAAGTTGCACAAGCATGGTTACTTAACAGCATTCGATTATGAATCGTTTGCAACATGTGAATCCTGCCTTATGGGAAAGATGGCAAAATCTCCATTTACTGGACATGGATAACGTGCCAAGGACATTCTAGAACTAATACATTCGGATGTATGTGGTCCCATGTCCACCCAAGCCAAAGGTGGTTTTTCATACTTCATCACGTTCACCGATGACTTCTCAAGATTCAGCTATGTGTACTTAATGAAGTACAAGTCGGAAGCATTTGAGAAGTTCAAGGAGTTCAAGAATGAGGTAGAGAAGCAGTTAGGAAAGAGTATTAAAGCTCTTCGATCAAATCGAGGAGGAGAATATTTGAGTACTAATTTCACACAATTCTTAAAGGATAATGGTATCCTTTCTCAGCTAACCTGTAAGGACTGAGGTTTCGGGTTCAGTGTTCGGGTCGGTTTCGGGCCGGATCCCCTGGTTTAGGCCCTGAGGGGTCTTGGGAGCTTTGGTCTGAATGACGTTTGCATTGCACGACGCCTTTCAAACGGCGTCTTGCTGGGTGGACGCCATTTACGTCTGTTGCTGTTGTGCCACGTGGGCGCCACGTGGACGGGTTTCGGGCCGCGAGAGTACGGCCCCTGTCTTGTCATCTGAACGGCGTCCATGATGGAAGACGCGATTCAGACTGCGACCATGCGGTGTCAGTGTGCGGCGCCAGGGCGTTGTCAGTACGGCCTGTCACATCGTCTGAACGGCGTCCGTGGTGAGCGACGTATTTCAGAGCGGTGTCAGTACGGCCGTCCTGTCGCTGATAGGCGTCTGTCTCGATCGACGCGTTTTAGTCAGTTTCAGATTGACCCCGCGAGCCTCCCCTTCTTTCCCTCATTTTCGCCTCCCCTCTCTCTCTCTTTGCTCTCTCCGCCCTCTCCGACCCTCTTTTTCCCCTTCCCTTCCTCTTCTTCCTATTCCACCACTCCAACGCCTCCCTACCTCTCACCTCTGCCACCACCACTTCCTTCGCGGCGTTCCATTCTCCGGACGGCAGCCGACGTCCCAGCGGAGTGGCGATGTTCTCGGGGGTACCGGCGGCAGTCTGCGGTGCGGCGGTGCAGCGACACGGAGCCAGGAGGAGTTCAAGTAACCGGTAGGGGGACGAACCTTGCATGTGTTGCTCGTGTTTTCCTAGGCATGATATGACGTGTTTTGGGCTAGATTGAGCATGTTTAGGGGGTGTTCTTGTGGGTATGACCGTGCTCGTGAATGTGGATTTGTAGCATGCTTGCGGTGGATGAACTTCTTTTCCTCCCCCTTCTGTTTTGGGGCTTTTTCGGGGTATTTGGGGTTAAGGGAGAAACCCTCGGATCGAACCAGGGAACCAGGTTTCTGGCGCTAAACGGCATCGTGCCTGGTCGACGCCTTTCAGAAGGACGTCAGGGCAGTACGACGCCTTTTAGGACAGAAACCTCCCTATTCGAGGTTTTACGAGTAGGGGTTCTGGCACTAAATGACGTCATGGATGGACGACGCCTTTCAGAAGGACGTCGGGCCATCATGACGCCATTTAGGCAGGAAATCACCCCGACTGAGGCTCTGTCGGTTCAGGGATTCTGGCACTGAAAGACGTCATGGGTGGGCGACGCGGTTTGGAATAGCGTCGAGCCACCATGACGCCTTTTAAGGCAGAAATCCCTCGATTAAGGTTTTCTGGTAATTCCGGATTTCTGCGCTAAACGACGTCTGAGGATGTTGACGCCATTTAAAAGGCGACCACTGGTGTCGACGCCTTTTAGGCCAGATTCTGAGGCCGGTATTTCATGAACCAGTTTAGGGTGCTTGAATGGCGTCGGCCTTGGGCGACGCGATTCAAGACAGAACCACACTAATCCATGCCAGTAAAATGTGTTTACACTGCTAGATAGTCGGTTAATGCATGCTGTTAGTATACTCGATGTGATGAACTCTTCATGACCGGATGGCACTGCGCTGTGTGTCGTGCGACCGTAGACCTCTTCCGTGACCGGATCGCATCGTGCCGTGTTTTCTGTTTTGGTGGACCTAGAGTGACAGTTGTAGCGTTCTACACCCTGTGTCGGTGCGGAGGGACACAGCGCTGACGGTAGCAGTGGCGGGGTGACGCCTAGTGAGAGAGGGTCACCTGGTGAACCCCGGGGTTAGCTAGCTTGTACCGGTGTCGGAGTGGTACCTTTGGAGTGTCACTCGTGCTGGGGGAAGGAGTAACCACCTGAGCCAGTTGGGCCGGAGTAGCCAGCGTGCTATCCGAGGGGTTACTGTTTGGTCTCAGCGGGTCGGTGTTTGCTGGGGGAAGGAGTAGCCGCCGAGGTAGCCAGCATGCTATCCGAGGGGTTACTGTTTGGTCTCAGCGGGTCGGTGTTTCCCACTTCCGGAGACGTGGTTGACGCGTTTTGCCGAGACGCGAGTTGTAGGTTCCTTGGTAGAATAATTTCTGATATATGCATGTTATATTCCAAATGCATGTGGTTTATATCGAGAATTTAGGAGAAATGTGTTACAGCTTTACTTATCTTGTTCCCATGTATCTTTGTAATTGCACTTGTGGGTGTGTGAGTGGGAGGCAAGGGATCGGATGATCCCTACTGAGCCCAGTTCTGGTGTGGCTCAGTCCCTGCGGTTTTCAGGTGTGGACCTCGTGGCGAGTGGCGGCGCGTGCTATTCTCCTTGGTGTACGGACCAGCAGCTATCTCAGTTCCGGGGTATGCCCCGATGTTGTTGTACTTTACTTCTGCCTGTACTTAATTAATTTGTGGGACCATGTAATTATTGTTGGACTGTGGACGGACATTATTACTTTACTTCCTGCATACTGTACTTCCTTGTAGTCCGTGTAAATGTTATATTTAATCTTGTTTAATGCTTACTCCTCCAGATGTGTGTATAAGATCCGGGTGTGAGACCGTTGGATAATGATTCGACGCCCATTTAGTGATCGGGTCTCCGATCATAGGGTGGCGGGTCGTTACATAACCCCTCCATATATACCACAGATGAATGGTGTATCAGAAAGGAGGAATCGCACCTTGTTGGACATGGTGCGATCCATGATGAGCTTTTCGGGATTACCAGTGTCCCTCTGGGGATATACTCTAGAGTCAGCAGCATACCTACTGAACAGAGTACCCAGCAAGTCTGTGGCCTCTACTCCATATGAAATATGGAAAGGCAGGAAACCAGAATTTAAACATGTTAAAGTTTGGGGTTGTTCTGCTCATGTAAAGAGGCATGATCCAGACAAGCTGGAATCACGAACTGATAAATACAGTTTGTGGGATATCCAAAGGAAACCTTTGGATATTATTTTTACCATCCTGGTGAACAAAAGGTATTTGTCGCTAGGAAAGCTGTCTTCCTGGAAGAGGAATACCTTCTCTAGGAGGACAGTGGGAGTAAAATAGTACTGGAAGAGGTTCCAGATCTCCAAACAGCTGCATTATCATCATATGAGTTATCAGTTCCTGAATCTGTTCAGGTATACACACATGAGCCTCGTAGATCTGGTAGATTACCTAGACTACCCGAACGATATGTAGGACATAGCGCTGAAGGTGTCTAAGGTAGAATATAATGAGGATGATGATCCTAAAACCTACCAGGAGGCTATAGAAGGCCCAGAAGCCGGGAAATGGCGAGAAGCCATGAACTCAGAATTCCAGTACATGTACACCAACCAAGTTTGGAACTTGGAGGACTTGCCCGAGGGTATTGTACCCATCGGTTGCAAGTGGATCTTTAAAAGGAAGATCGGTGCTGATGGACGGATCGACACTTACAAGGCAAGGTTGGTGGCAAAGGGATATCGTCAAAGACAAGGAATTGACTATGACGAAACTTTCTCACCAGTTGCCATGATAAAGTCGATCAGAGTTCTGCTCGCCATTGCTGCACATTTTGATTATGAAATCTGGCAGATGGATGTGAAGACTACCTTTCTCAATGGTAACCTTGAGGAAGAGGTGTATATGATACAACCAAAAGGTTTCACATCCAAAGAATCTCGAGATAAAGTGTGCAAGCTTCCGAGATCCATTTATGGACTGAAGCAGGCTTTCCGGAGCTGGAACATAAGATTTGACGAGGCTGTCAAGTCTTATGACTTCATTAAGAATAAAGACGAACCTTGTGTGTACAAGAAGACCAATGGGAGTACAGTCACTTTTCTAGTTCTTTACGTAGATGACATACTACTCATTGGGAATGATGTAGCTATGATGTCATCAGTAAAGATCTGGCTGTCGAAAAACTTCTCCATGAAGGATTTGGGAGAAGCATCCTACGTATTGGGAATACGGATCTATAGAGATAGATCAAAGAGGATGTTTGGAATGACCCAATCCTTATACATAGATACCATAGTCAAAAGGTTTGGCATGAAAAATTCCAAGAGAGGTCTCATACCAATGAGACATGGAATTAATCTCTCAAAGGAGCAGTCTCCTAAGACTCCTGATGAAACGGCATTCATGGATAGAATACCCTATGCCTCTGCCATAGGATCTATCATGTATGCCATGCTATGTACACGGCCTGATGTTGCATTTGCTCTAAGTGTTACGAGCATATTTCAGGCTGATCCAGGCGAAGAGCACTGGAAGGCAGTGAAATGTATCCTTAAGTACTTGAGAAGAACTAAGGATATGTTTCTTGTCTATGGAGGAGGTGACTTGAAACTGCGAGGCTTTACTGACTCGAGTTTCCAGTCATATCCAGATGATAGCAAGTCTACATCTGGATTCGTGTTTACTTTGAACGGAGGCGCAGTATGCTGGAAGAGTTCCAAGCAAGTAACCACTGCAGATTCGACGACTGAAGCTGAATACATCGCTGCAGCTGAAGCCGCTAAGGAAGCGGTGTGGTTGAAGAAATTCATCACCGACCTCGGCGTAGTTCCCAGCATCTCTGAGCCTGTTCCACTGTTGTGCGACAATAAGAAATCGAAGCATATTCTGAGGCGCTTTCACCTTATCAGAGAGATCATATCCAGAGGAGATGTAGTAGCGGAAAGAGTTCCATCCGTCGACAATGTAGCAGATCCACTGACAAAGTTGTTGGCTCAAATTGTGTTTGAGCGTCACCTAGAGTCTATAAGCTTATTGTATAAAGGTGATTGGCTTTAGTCCAAGTGGAGACGCCGGCCGCCGTTCGGAGAGTGAAGAGCCGCAGTGGAGATGTGTTAGTTTTAGGTGGCCTACAAGCCAATCCGACTATGTAAATCTCATTCATTTATTAATATAATGACATAATATTCATTATGTGTAAATCGCATTAATTATCGTTTCATAATGAAGTCCGTGAATATGTGCTATAGTAATCAGATTATGATGAGATCATACTAATGAGACTGATCACTTAAACACACATATTCTTAATCGTTCCTAGTCGGAGGATATCCGATGTCCTTCTCGGATATCCGATCTCATAAGTCACTTGTGTAGAGACACTAAGGCGAATCTGTAGGTGCTCATTAGAGAATGAGTTCACTGAACTGATCCGACTGAATCGCTGGATGGTATTGTACCTCACTGTCAACCAGCTTGATTCTATTGTCGCAGTTGCGTGGATGGTCCTCGGACCTGAGACACCAAGGACACCTTGTCGGTGGACTTCTGCGCTTTGACCTTGGTTTACGAATCTCTAGCCACGGGATTCTAATACGCCAAGGATTGGGTACAGCGGAATACCATCGAAGGGAATTGTGTGTCAATAAGGAATCATTCGCTCTCGGTACTTAGAGAGAGAATGCTCTAGGAAGGATGCGCAGAAGTCCCTGGCTAGGGAGGACGATAATATCGGGAAAGGAGTTTTCCGATATTCATCAACGGCATCCAATCCAAGTGAGTCGACCGGTTAGGGTTTGACAGCACGCCATACCCTGAGTTGACTCGAGAGCATTGTACGAATGAAGGATTATATCCACGCGGTAACTGTCGGCGGAAAGGTTCCAAGAGTGGGTTACTTAACCCCAATACCTTCTGGGTTCACGCAGTGTTGCTTGGCATCCAACGTGATCGGAGGCCCGGTCGAATTCGATGTGCGACATCAATTCGATTGATTAATTAATTAATAAAAGGTTATTAATTGATTAATAAAACCAGTGAGGAGTCACTGGGCTTGTTGGGTCATTAACTGGACTGGTACTTGGGCCTAGAGGGTCACACGCAAATGATTCTCAAGGCAATGGATAAATAAGTGGGTTTTATACAAACCGGAGGTTTTTATGAAAAATCGTGCGGTTAGTATAAAAAATAGCGAACAGGCTGAGCAGGCCAAGCTACTGCTAACCTTAGCCTCCCCTCCTCTGTTTCTCTCTCTCTCTGGCATCCAGACAGATCCAGATCTGCTCCGCCGCTTCTCCGAATCCCGTTCGACGGGAAATCGTCCGCGCGTTGCGGCGATCATTGCGGCGACCGGCGGAGGTTTTGTGGGCTGCGAAGAACGAGGAACGTGAGGATATCCGTCACGGGGAGGATCGCGTGGACTTCGCTAGAGGCCGGGCGCTTGCACGGCTTGCGGTGTCTCACCGACGGAACCGAACGGTTGCGGATTCGAATCCGCACACGGTGAGAACTTCGATTATCCGATAATCGATTTTAGTTTTTCGAAATGGGAAAATGGATCGCTATTTTATTTTATTTTTCCGCTGCGTGAGCGATCCGGTGAAACCCGAGAAACCCAACAAGATGGTGGTGGAAGTGGTGAGAGGTAGTGGTAGGAAGATGGAGTGGTGGAGAAGGAAGAGGAAGAGAAAGAGAGGAGAGGAAGAAGAGAGAGAAAGTGAGGGAGAGAAATGAGATGAAGGAGGGAGAAAGGAGGGTGGTTCGGGGTGTCAAACCCAACGACCTAAATCGTGTCATCCCAGAATGACGCTATTCAGATGACAAGATGGGGGTCGTATACTGGCAGACGTCTAAATCGTGTCGACTATGTGCGATGCCATTCAGACTATAAGACCGGGGATATACATACGTGCCCCGACGCCCGACCACACATGACACATGCATGGTTCCTAAATCGCGTCGTCTATGACCGACGCGTTTCAAAAGCGCGTCTTGCCTGCTTGACGCAGTTCAAAACCTATGCACCACGCTCATAAAGACCCAAACCAGGGGATCTAATACTGAAAATGACCCGATAACTGAATCCAAAATCTCAGACCTTACAAAACCTCTCTCTGTCCATACTGGAGTCAAACTCCAACTGTGAAAGATTTTATGTCTAAGTAAAAGTAACTTCTTAATGCGACTAAGAAATCTGCTTTCGCACATAATTATATGATTTCAAACATACAGTTAACAAGATTGTCTAACAATATACAAGAATCTAATTGACATAATGTATAATAATCACCCACTATAAATGCAGGAAATACTGGGGCTCTTATTTGAATTGTGTCAACCCTAGTCGACGCCATTCAATGCCCTAAAACTGGTTCTCTCAACCTCTGGCCTTGAGACTCAGGGGCATAGGCCTGAATTGCCTCGACTCAGGCTGACGCAATTCGCAAATCGCGTCACCTTGATTGGACACAATTTAGTGCCGAAAAGTGAACTCTCCCTCGGTCTCACCGAGCCACAACACAAGATCCCCTCCCACAAATAGAATAAGAAACATCACAAATAGAGAGATAGGGAATCCATTAACTACAATAAAATATGTCACTCCCATTTTCATAAAAATGCCTATTTCAATCAAAAATCTCCTTGGAACATTCTCCTTTCTACCTGAAGATTCCCACACATCCATAGCATGCTCAAAAGTAAGAAATCAATCAAAATTCATGAGTTAAATCGATCGAAACACACGTGAGGATCGTCACCCTACCAGTTACTTGAACTCCTCCCGACCCCTTGCGGAGTCCGCTCTCTGCGGAAGCGTCGCTGCAATGCAAACGAATCATCAAGTTCCGTCTCCTTGTTGCTAAACTGTCAACTGCAAGCAGCCACCAGTACCGCTGTGGATGCCGTCACCCGCCAATACGTCGGCCGCCGTCCGGAGAGTGAAAAACCGTGGTGGAGATGGTGGTGGAAGTGGTGAGAGATAGTGGTAGGAAGATGGAGTGGAGGAGAAGGAAGAGGAAGAGAAAGAGAGGAGAGGAAGAAGAGAGAGAAAGTGAGGGAGAGAAATGAGACGAAGGAGGGAGAAAGGAGGGTAGTTCGGGGTGTCAAACCCGACGACCTAAATCGCGTTATCCCAGAACGACGCTATTCAGACGACAAGACGGAAGTCGTATACTGGTAGACGTCTAAATCACGTCGACCATATACGACGCCATTCAGATGATAACACCGGAGTTGCACACACATGCCCCGACGCCCGACCACACATCACACATGCATAGTTCCTAAATCGCGTCGTCCATGGCTGACGCCTTTCAAAAGCACGTCTTGCCTGCTTGACGCAGTTCAGAACCTATGCACCACATTTATAAAGACCCAAACCAAGGAATCCAATACCGAAACCGACCCGATAACTCAGACCTTACAAAATCTCTCTCTGTCTATACTGGAGTCAAACTCCAACTATGGAAGACTTAATGTCTAAGTAAAAGTGACTTCCTCATGCAACTAAGAAACCTGTTTTTGCACATAATTGTTGCCTAATCTGAAAATCCTCAAATTCGACCTAGTTCCCATCAGAATTAGTGAAAACTTTCTGCTACAACATTATAGATTTTAATTTCCTCTTTCCAACAATACTGATGAGGCAGAATCCGATTCGGCCCATTAAAACAAGCCCAAACCCAGTTCAGCCCAGCAGCAGCAGTAGAAGGCCTTCAGAGAGCCTTCGGCCCATCAGCGGCCCAACAGCCCTCGGCCCGTAAGCGGCACCGTTGCTCCCGGCCCAACAGGCTTCAGCCCGTCAGCGGCCCACCAGTCTATGGCCCGGGAGCAGCGCAGCAGCCCTAGTCCCAGCAGGCTTCGGCCCATTAGCGGCCCAACCCCCTTCGGCCTGATAGCCGAGTCCGGCCCACTCCGGTGGAGGACTAGGCACTATGGCGGTTTACCAGTAAGCCCGGACATAGTCCTATATCGGCTATCACCGTTAACCATCCTCTATCCCCTGCTATAAATACACCGCTATTTATTGCCAAAGGTATGCTTCATATGCCTCCGAGACCCTCAAAGACTACAGTCCAAATAGCATTAAAGCTACTCTTTGCCTTCTGAATCGAATCATCTTCAGGAGCTAACTTGACCGTCGAAGGGGGTTCCTTAGGGCCGAAGCCCGGGACTCCTGCTGACCGGTTTTCTTCTTCTTTCCCTCCTACAGGGGCTCGGTTCGAATCATCGCCGACCTTCCCGAGTCGGTCTCGGCCGCCGACCTCGGACTCCTCTCCCTGGTCTCGACGCCGCGCGCCGGCTGCCCCTCGTCCGAAGGAGCGTCGGCCCCATTTCCCGAAGACAAGCCAGCCTCCGACCAAGCGGCTCTCGGCCTCGGACCTTCGGCTTCGCCTCTGCCTCCTTCGCCTTCCAGATCCCCGTCGGGCCTCTTGCACCGATCCGACCCAGCTCCGGATCCATAACTTCGGATTCCAGCTTCGGAATCCGGTCGTGATAGCTTCGGCTACATCAAATACCAAGATCATAATTTTTTACCGACTGAACTAAAAGTCATCACCAGTTTACCAAACTGCCGTCACACAACTTTGAACTCAGAAATTTGACTAAGTGTTGGAATTGGACTAGATTTCTTGTTAGAACACCATTGAACTTAATGGGCCTAATAGTTTATCTAATGATTTCTCTACATTAAATTTATTATTTTAATAAATATTTAACTATAATCTGACCTAATTATTCATGACCAATTAATAAATCAAATCAGACTTAATTAATTATGACCCAATAATTAATTAGAATGTGTTTAAGTTCTAGGACATAACGAACTAATGATCGAATGTTTCAAGGTCTTAGTTACATTAATATCCTACGTACCATTATGTTAATAATTAATGCAACAATGGGTTCCAATAACATATAAACTAGACCCCTACAAGTAATGCTCACTGGCGTGCTACAATGGGAGGCATTGTAACAAGTTAAAAAATTTATTTTTTGAAAAAAAATCGGCCCGACCTGCCCTACCTGTCGGTGCAATCTAATCTCTCATTAGACAATTTAAAAAATATTTAAAAATAACATATTTCATCTCAATGAACAATAAAAAATATTCTTAATAGACTAAATCTAATAATATTTTTTTATTTTTTATTTTTTTAAAATCATCTAATAAAAGATCGGGCTATAAGAAGGGGTAAGACACGTTATAGCATATAAAATTTCGCATTATCTAAACAACAGTTGACTAGAGAGGTTGAAAAAGTTAATACTCGTGTGGTACAGAGTACCAAGATTGTGCTCATCGACCCAACGAAGAAATCTCTCTGTTTTAAATTTTTAATTGGATAGTACAAACAGTGAATTGAGGCGATCTCCCCGTCTATAGATTTTAAAAAAATATACGTTGCTGTTTTTTAAACATATGACATAGTGGTTCGAGTCTTAAAAATATTAGAATAATTTGAATTCGAAAACCACAAGAGCCTCCCAGTTTAGGAGAAATTTTTACGTAAGCAAAACTTTTATTCTGTAAAGAGTGGGGGATCCGCCCAAACAACCTAAATGACCGTTTGGGAGCAGATCGAATCCCTGACGTCCTTATAGGAGAGGCAGGATGGTGTCCAAGACGCTATTATTGCAGTAAGTATTATTCAGAGAAAAATAATATTCTCTACAAAATAATGGGTTGCAAGATTCGGACAGAAAGAAACTAATTAAATTTTGTTAAAAATAATGTACAAGGAAACAGGCAGGATAAATTTCAAAAGATTAATAAAAAGCAAAACTTCTCCCCTTTGTTTGTTTTTTTTTTCTTTTCTTTTGGAAGGGTGGAGGGGCCAAATATTTACAATATATACAAGCGACCGAGATTCCAATCTAAGTGGAACCTGAGAAATTCTCTAGTGTATGGAGATAAATTCGAGCAGGTCGAAAGATTCGCCTAATTAGACGAGAATTTTAAGTCGAACTAATTTTCGGAAAAGTAATCTAATAGACCAAAGATAAATATCCAACAGCACGTAAGAGACTCCATGATTGAAAAATTTTAAGCTCCAACTAAGTTCGAACTTGAGACCTCCCATGAGAGAGGCAGGTGTGAAACTAACTGCCCTAGCAGCTGCCCACGAACTTCTCCCCTTTGTTGATCACTGTCTTTTGGCATTCATATTTGTTTACAGGAGAGAGAGGTAAAATTGGAACTGTACAACGGTGGCGCTTGCCCCCAGTGAGCGGCAGTGTCATCATCATGCATGGTAGCTGCTCCTCTCGTCTTCCGTCTCGTACGGAGGGATCCCTTCTAGCCTGCCTATGGGTGGGTTTTCTCGCCCTTAATTTGATTGGCTCTGCTCTGTCCTGTGGAGAGGCCACCCACGCCGACGGTTGGGAATGGGGTCCGGAAGCAGCCACTAGCTGAAACGTCAGGCCAGGAGAAATCTCCACACGACAAGGCCCGAGCAAGGAGAGCCATAGGTAGAACAAGAATAATTTACCAGGCCTTGACATTGGGGGGTTGGGGGGGTGCCCATATCCCGAGTTAAGTTTGGATAGGTTTAAAGTAAAAGAATAAGTTGTACAAATGTTTCAGACATGATGAGATTCATCATAATTTTTTTTTAAAAAATAAAACATAAAATTTACTGTTGCAGAGTTCAACCTAAATAAATCAGATAACTATGGTCAACATCACTGCGAATCCCTGCCGCTCATGATTGTGTATTGTACATATGTATTATATCATTACATAGAAACCCTTTTATAAATAATTCTTTTATGTTGGCCCCCCTTAGATAAAATTTTTAGATCTGCCGCCATTGGGGGGACGGTAGTGTAGACATGTTAATTTTGACATCATTTCGAATAAATTTCATATTATATAATAATGCTTCAAAATAATCTGATATTTAATCATTTGTTAGTTTTTATTGATTTTTTAAATTAATTATCTAAAAAGTGTCGGGTCATACAGATATGATTTAAGTTAATTAATTAGATTGATTTTAACTCAAATTTCAATTAAAATATGAAGAAATCTGAAAGACATCGACCTGTGTGGACGCCATTTAGAGTTTATTCTTATTTTGACGTTTAAATTTGAATTTTAATTAATTAATTAATTAGCTAAAAAACGTCTGCATTGTACGACATCATTTAGGTTTCCTAAGTTGTTTCTAACTCTCTTCCGGATGTTTATCCTTATCTTAATTAGTGTAAAAGGCGTCTCCCATTAACGACGCGTTTTATCTAATTACAAATAAAGATGAAGTTTTTCCGGATGTTTATCTTTATCCTAATCAGTCTGAAAGGCGTCTTTCATGGACGACGTGTTTTAGATAATTACAGATAAAGATGAATTAATATGTATTTATCTGTTGGTTAAGATGGATAAATCTCAAAATTTCTCCATGTAAATCCGCAGACGTAAAGAAGTCTATAAATACCCTGCCTCTTGAATGGGTGACAGAGTTAGTGATTGAAGTAATATCAGAATAATAATTGAGTGAAAATCGAAGCAACGACGTCTAAATGCTGAAGTGCTTCTGTTACCAGAAGTCGGCGTCCATTCTTCATCATTATTCATCCATCCAAGACCAAGGCTTTCCAGAGGCCATCCATCATTAGCCTTCAATTCAATTTCTACACTCTTCTTCATATTTTTCACTCTATTAGTCTTGCATTCTTCATCATCACTCCATGCAACACACACAATACTAACATCATTTTTCAAAACCTATTTGATTAAGGGGTTTAAAAGACCACTCAATAAGTGAGTTTTCTGTTTAATTGCATGTTAAAAACTTTGTCTGGAATAGATACTACTTTTTCCTAAGTTCCATCATTGTCTCTTATTTCTTTTCTATTTCTTGTAAGATACAAAGGAGAATCAGAAGAAGGGAATCAACAGAATAGCAAATCACAAGGACTCTGGACGATCCTCAAGAACTCAACAGCAATCAAAGTAAGAACAAAGAAAAGAAAAGGTTCTCTTTCTTCAGCTGGCTGAAGGAGGGGAACCAAGAGCTCAACATCTCCCACGTCCAAACAGGTAGACGATCAAACTCTTTCTTTTGAAACTTTTAAGTCAAAAGTTTCTTACGATCACTTCAGTTAGTTTCTTTTTAATAGGTTTTATTTTGCACTTAAACAACATAGATTTTTCATGATAATCACATACCCATTTTAAGCACTCACAGCTTTTTTGGCGATCACGGTGGGACTTGGTCTCGCCATCTTTTAGTTTTTTGTTCTTGCTGTTAACAATCGGGCACCCATGGTGCACCACTTGTGTCTCTCGACACGTCCTCACCAATTGGTGAGTGTTTTTAATTTAGTTGTTATTCCTACGTGCACCACGTGCACACACCTGCGGCAAGATCTTGCCCTCCCCGTTGATTAGTTGAAAAGCTGTTTTCTGATGAAATGTTGGGTGATTGATTAATATCTTAGTTGTTTATTTGATAAAATCATCATGTTAAAACCTGAAGCAAAAAAAATTCTTGCATGAGCTGATTATTTATCCTTTTTATCTTGTTCAAGGAGGAATCAATCCAGAAATTCCTCTTGGAAAACTGAACCTGTGACTTGAAAAGCGTCCAGGAACACCGACGCGTTTCAAACTGCGTCGGTTAACCCAGACGCCTTTCAGTCTCATTTCTCTGTTGTCTGCTATCTGAGCTTCTGCGAAAAATTAAGGCTCTGTTTGAATAGCGTCGACAAACAGCGACGCGATTCAGGCAGTTTCTTATTTCTTCTTCAGTTCTCAGATTTTTGTGATCTGTGTGCTAATTACTCATTATGTATTAAGCATTAGAGGCCATCCAGGCTACAGGTCATACGCGTTGAGGCTAACACCCTCCTCTTCTTAGGAACACTCTTCTTGACGTCATTAACTCTCTCTGATTGGGTCGGTCCCTCGATCAGACTAGAGTAGTTGGCGGTAAAGACCTCCGTAAGTCCCCAAAATCAAGGTATTCCTCCTTGATCATCGGGCTGGTTGTACCAATTGAAGTCCCGATTAGATTTCTATAAACGTTGTGAGAGGAAGCCATAGAATATAACGGTGGACATTGAACTGAAACTAAGATCCCATCCCCTGAGCGAATTTGTGATTTAATTAAATCCAAATAACCCAACAAGGAATCCTAAAATCACGCTAAACATCCACTTGTTTGTTTAAATCTCTGTACAACTTGTTTGTCAATCTCTGAAAAAAAATCTAATATCATGCTGCTTCGATCAGGCAGGACTTGAGCATGGCTCCAGATGCCATGATCAACTACGAGGGAGATGCTAATGCCCCTCGCAATTCTGATTACCATTTCGAGAGCGGGAGAGATGCTGATGCCTCCCGTAATTCTCTTCCTATTCCAGTTCGAAATGAGGGGAATGTCTCAACCCCTCTTTATCATCCTCATGATCAATATCTTGATCCTCCCCCGCATGTGCATGCGGTCCCTAATCCTACCTTTGAGGGGGACATGAATCATGATGATCCCTCATCTTCTGATCCCTCGGATCTTGTAAATGCTTTGGGAGTTCTTGCCTCCCGTTTGGACCCTCACCAGTTCGAGGTGATCCAATCCATTCTGAAGGGGAAGACGTCCATGCAGTCTGCCGAGCCCAACCCTGCGGCTCCCCCTGTCATCCCTCAGCAACCTCCTCATCATCTTCCCTACATTCATCAGGCCATAGAAGGCCTCCATGTCACTTCTCGACCAGCTGGGCCGCAACTTTCCTCTTCTAGGTAACCGGCCAGACCGCTGACGCCCGCTTACCAAAATGCCCTCGGGCATGGTGGAAGCTCTGCCGGACCTCCTCTTTACTGTCCTCCTTGTCCGACGTACTCTAGGCAACAGGCCTATCAAGTACCTCCACCTCCTCCCCCTCCCCATGCTGATCCGACAACGCAAGCGTTGCTGGCGAAGATGGAGCGCATTGATGAACAATTCAACAACCTTCAGAAGATGATGGGGGTCAAAGCTGCACCAAAGATCAACTTACCAAGCCTGCCAGTGTTCCACCACCCACCCTCCGAGATGCAAGTGTACCGGAAGTACAACGGTACTGGTAACCCCTTCACCCACTTGAAGGAGTTCATGTACGAATCATCCTTCTGGCAAAACGACAAGAGGTCGTTGGCCTTTTTGTTCAGGAGATCTTTAGAGGGACCAGCCCTCGAGTGGTTCTTTTCCTTGGAACCCTCTGAAGTAGAGGACTATGGTATCGTTTCCCGAAAATTCATTCAACGATGCCAGGACAGAGTCGCTCCCTCCCTGTCCATCACTGACCTAATAGCAGAAAAGATGAAACCCGATGATGAGTTTGTCAGTTTTGCCGACAGATGGCAAGGCTTGGCCGAGAAAGTAAAAGATCACTTGTCCGAGTCGGAGCAAGTGAAGATGCTGATTTCCAATGCCACGCCCCAGTTCAAGCTAGTCCTCTCCTTGAACAATCTGACCAGCATAGCAGAGCTCTATGAAAGAGCACGGTACTGTCAGAATGCCTTCAAGGATGCTACGTTCTCTAACGTCTTTGATCCTCACAGACCTAGCAGGCCTCCACCTCGGAAGCCTGCAATGCCAAATTCTACCAGCACAGGTCCAACTACTGAGGGCACGCTCTCTCATGAGCAAGTCAGTAGTGTGAACAACAATTCGCCCCAGTTCGTGAGGAGTCAACAACAGTACCAGAGGCCACCGCAGCCGAACCAGCAGGGGTACAAGCAGCAGCCTAACCCTCAATATCAGTAGCCCCAATATCAGCGGCCTCAACAGCCGAACCAGCAATAGCAACAGCAACAGCCACAACAGCCGCCGCAACGGCAATTGCAGTACCAGCCACCACAACAACAGCAGTACCAGCAGCAACAACAGTATCAGCCGCGCGCACCGCCGGCATATCATAATGTCCATCCTCCTGCTGACTACAACCAGCAGAGAAGACCTCCAGGCCTGAAGAGGGCAGAATACCCGGTCCTCCCAGAGTCCTTGGCGGACATTTTTAGTGCTCTAATGGCAGCTAATGCCTTAGTCCTGCCAAGAGAAAATGTGATTTGGCCCCAGAATGCCGACACGTCTAGGTATTGCTATTTCCATAGGCAACCTGAGCATACTATTGACACATGCTTCCAATTTAGAGATTATATTCATGATCTCAACGAGCAGGGCGGCATTGACTGGGAAGAGATGAAAAAATACATATCAGCCTTAAAAGCAAGAACACCACAGCAGCAGCAGCAAGCAAGAGCACCAGCACAAGCAGCACCACCACCGAACATGGGCATAGTGCAGAACCCGCTTCTGGAGCATCAAAACCAAAACCAAGTTGCCCCTATTCTGACAAATAGCCGGTCTAAGGCTAACCGCGGGCAACAGTGGAGCATAAAGGACTCTTCCTCTATTTATTCAATAGGTCACATCCCGAGTACCGCAGAACAACCACCACGCCGCACCATCCACATACCCATACCACAGCCCATTACCATTACCCCTATACCAACACCCGCATATCACTTACCCGCACCTAATAACCCATTACCACCACCCGCTTTCCTCAAGCCCATTACGCCCCACGCCACTACACCTCCACTAAATAACCCCCTGCAAACCAACTACGCACCCCTCCTACCATCCAGACTTCTACGCCGCATACCATTCCCTACTTCACCCGCTACCACTATCGCTTACCCAGATACCATCCAACCTTCTAAACCGCTATTACGCATGCCGTTCCCCACTTCATCCACCATCCAACCATCTAGGCCTTTAATCCGTACCACGCCACCACCGACTAACCCCACGCCGTCGCCTCCGTACCAACACTCTACGCCATCAGCACCATCCAACCCTGCGGTACTCAAAGTATCACCCGGATCTTCCACGACTGAGGAACATGCGCTCCGGAGTGGGAGAATTTTCAACAAAGTATTTCCTCAGTCAACAGTTAGAGACGGCCCATCACAGCCGACAGAGGAAACACACAATGAAGAGAGTGCACCAGGCACTCAATATGATTTGTTGAAGCACCTTGACCGGATACCGGCACGGATCTCTGTGCTTGAACTGATTAAAAGATTGAAGACTCACCAAGAAGCTCTGATGGAATATCTGCAGAAGGTGATGGTCAACGAGGACGTGCCGGTGGAAAAGATTGCAGCACTATTAGTTCCTCAGGGGGATCAGCCCTCCATTTCATTTCACACATCGGAACTAGCACCGCCAGCGGCTAGAAGCATGGCTCTGAGCATCACAGTCAATATCTGCAAGAAGGCCGTTGATGCATGTCTGGTAGATACAGGGGCTTCGATCAATGTCTTACCTCCGAAGACCCTGGAATTGTGTTGTGTGCCCAAGGAGAAATGGTTGCCTAGCCCCATCTCCGTTACAGCATATGATAACTCCACCCGTTCCGTTACAGCTAGGCCCTGTAAGTCATGCAGAGGTCGAATTTCACATTCTGAAAATTGACCCTTCTTTAAGTGCCATTTTGGGTCGTCCTTACATAAAAACTCTTGAGGCAATTCCCTCCACGAATCATCAATGCCTAAAATTCTCCTTTAAAGGACGAATCGTTAAGGTTACGAACATGCCGATCCTTGCTGCTGCTCATTCTTTGAATGTCAAACCCATTTCTTCACTTGGCCGGCAACCTATTCTGTAATTATTACAGGTTTACCATCTAGTGGCTGATCCTCTGAAAAACTGCCACTATTTCTCCTTATCCATTAAATGTCATAAAGAGGGGGAAGTGCATGAGTACCCCAGGATGGAGAATAATGATGAAGAATGGCTATCAGTCTGGAAGAGGCCTGGGTACATAGTTACAAGGCAGGACCACTCCCGTCAAAGACCACCGAGGAGCACCTGGAAGCAGTTTGGGCTATAGGCTGAGAAAAATGAAGCAGGACATTGTCCAGCAAGCAGAGAATGAAGGCAGCCAGAAAGTCTGGGAGATGATGTCCACACCGCACAAGGAAGGTCGGGATCCCCTGACATGAACCCTATACACTCATTTTGTAAAGGGGCCCGTAATAAGCCATGACAACACGGTGGTCATTACTTCATGTTTTGACCTCCACGATATATATGGGAGAGACTTGGCTAGACACTGCTCAGAACTGCTCACGTACCAGTCCTTGGAGGCTCTGCGGCCTATTAAGAGGAGAAAATTCCAGGATCCTGAATGTGAATGGTACAGGTGGTTCGATCTAAGAGACCTCTACATCGCACTGAACAGACTGTTTCTAGATCCTGCAGAACCCAAGTGGCCGCCACAAATCGATGAGCTGATCGAAGGTCCTGGTGCTATTTTCGACAAGAGGATACTGCTGTCAGAAGAGACTGATGAAGGGAAGCTAGATGACCCCTATGAAGCTGGCTACATCACGGATTTGCTTTGGAGGGGGACATATCCTTCTCATGTTTTCATGCTTCACACCTTGTTTCGCACTTTGCTCTTGACCCTGACTTGGTCGCGGGTCATTATTGAAGGCATTCCACGGGCCCCGCCCGTTATGATTACTATGTCCCCTCGGGACCTCATTCCACCACCTCCTCTCGATCCAGAGAGGATGTATGATTTAATCTGGGACATACTGTTGTATGATCCCCCTAATCCCTTGGCCTTGGTGCCATCTAATTCTCCTTCTATTCATGTTCATTCCTGTTTTATGCTTAACTCCTCTATTGTCCAAAAAAAAACGCCAATTTGGCAACAAATTCTTCCCAGATCCTCATTGAGGAAACCTCTTACTTGGCCAATTATACCCCATCGCGCGGGTCTTTCGGTCAAGATTCTCTTCTAAATCTAGTCTGCCCCTCCCCTCGGGAGGATTCTCTTGTATTTCCATATGTATCCCATGATTTTCATTCTGCTTCATCTTCATTAGGTCAGAATAGGGAGTCTAATGAAGTTAGACAGTCTAGCTCTAGGCAAGTTAATCAGGTTAGGAAGTTTAGAAAGTCTAAAGGTAGACGAATTCCAGATAGATACCTCCAGGACTTAGTTAACATATGCCTTTCTTTCTCAATGATCCCTCAGTTATTGGAAAATCCCATTCAAATGCCAGAAGACTGCATGGATGATGAGTTAGTCAACGATGGATATGGGGTGTATGAGTTGATACATGAAAAAGACCCCATTGTCGAAGATGAAGAAGATGACGAGGACGCGGCTGAGGCGTATGCCAGTGGAGTGAAGAGATTCGATGAACCTTCAGCTGCCGTAGAAGAGCCCACCAGAGAAATCAATTTAGGGACTGAAGACGAGCCTAAGGTTGTCCTCGTCAGCAAGAATCTTTCTGTAGAGGATGAGGAAGCAATGGTACAAGTTCTTAAGGACTATAAGGACACTTTCGCCTGGAGTTATGAAGATATGCCAGGGTTAGACTCGTCATTAGTTGAACACAGATTGACATTAAAGGATGGAGCTAGTCCGGTCAAGCAGAAGTTAAGGCGATTCCACCCACAAATAGCTTTGAAGATGAAAGAAGAGGTCGACAAATTACATAAAGCCAAGTTTATTAGAGTTGTCCTCTATCCACAATGGGTGGCCAACATAGTCCCGGTTACGAAGAAGGACAGAAAGGTCAGGATTTGCATTGACTTCCGAGATTTAAACCGGGCGTGTCCTAAAGATGATTTTCCATTGCCTCATATTGACGTACTCATTGATAACACTGCTGGCTATGAGACTTTATCATTTATGGATGGGTTTTCAGGACACAATCAGATCAAATTGGCAGAAGAAGATCAGGAAAAGACATCATTCACTACACCTTGGGGAACATACTGCTATGTTGTTATGCCATTTGGATTAAAGAATGCGGGAGCCACTTATCAGAGGGCTATGATGGCAATATTTCACGACATGATGCACATAGATCTGGAAGTGTATGTGGATGACTTGTTGGTTAAATCTAAGATAAAGGCTGAGCATGCCAAAGTTTTGGCAAGAGTATTAGAGAGATCAAGGGAGTATCAGTTAAAGATGAACCCCAAGAAATGTGTATTTGGGGTATCTTCAGGAAAATTACCTGGGTTCATTGTCAGCAAACGGGGAATTGAGATCGATCCAAACAAGGCGAAGGCTATCAGGGAGATGCCGCCTCCCAAGAACTTGAAGGAGTTAAGAGGATTAATCGGGAGGTTGCAATTTATTCACCGTTTTGTCTCCCAGCACTCACAAAGGTATAAGCCGTTCTACGAGCTTACCAAGTCGGGAGTCAAATTCGATTGGGACGATAAGTGTCAGGAGGCATTCGATGGATTAAAGAACTATTTAGCAAGTCCTCCTGTTTTGAGACCACCATCTCCAGGCAAACTATTGATACTTTACATTTCAGTCCTGGATGATGCAGTGGGAGCTGTCCTAGCACAAGAGGATGAAGAAGGAAAGGAGAGGGCAGCCTACAATCTCTCTAAACTTCTCAACCCCGCTGAACAGAGATGTACAGCGATGGAGAAAACTTGCGCAGCATTGGTCTGGGTTGTTCAGAAATTGAAGCATTATTTTCTAGCCCATGAAGTCCATCTCATCGCTAGGATGAATTCGATCAAGTTTCTTCTGGAGAAATCTGTTCTTACTGATAGGTTAGCGCGATGACAAAGCTTTCTATCTCAATTCAATATCACTTACATTCAGCAGAAAGCGATCAAAAGCTATGCCATAGCAGAACATCTCACTCATCATCCCCTTCCTCGTTTTGATCCGGTGCAATCAGAGTTTCCGGATGAGGAACTGATGTCCATAAACCAAATCAGAGATGATATGTAGACTCTACATTTTGACGGAGCTCTGAATTCCCATGGAAAGGGTATTGGCATTATTCTGTTATCACTCGAAGGTATCACCATTCTACAAGCCTTTCAGCTTGACTTTCCAGTCACCAACAATATAGCTGAATACGAGGCGCTCCTTGCTGGCCTCGAGGCTGCTCATTCCCATGGTGTTACCAAACTCAGGATTGTGGGTGATAGCCAATTAATTCTTTGCCAAGTGTTAACCAAGTATCGAACCCTTGATCCCAAACTCAATCCTTATCAAGAACTTACTTCTGCTTATTCAAAGCTTTTTTACCAAACTGATCTTTGTCCATATCCCTAGGAATCAGAACATCTTAGCTGATGCTGTAGCCTCACTTGCATCTTCTCTTGATTTTCCAATCAACAGGCAATCTGAATCAATCATAGTTCATAGGCGTCTTTCACCCGCCGTGAAAGACCCTTCATTTCTAAGAACCAAGAAAAAGCTGTTGAAGAAAGTCAGAGATGGAGATATCGTGGAGAAAAGAGAAATCATGTTGATGGAGTTGTTAGAAGAGATGGATGATGAACAGAAGTCATGGTATTATGAAATCGCCAAATATTGTGAAGATCAATCGTATCCTGAAGAAGCCACAACTGAGGAGAAAAGGGCTATCAGGAGAGTTGCTCAACGATCCACCCTAGTTGGGGGAGCACTATACAAAAGAGGTTTTGATGGAGTTCTTCTGAGATGTCTGGACGAAGATGAGCTTTGGAAGGTTATGGAAGGAGCTCATACTGGAGTTTGTGGTGGCCATGTTAATAGACAAATGCTAGCAAAGAAGATCCTTAGACAAGGATTTTATTGGCCAACCATGGAAGAAGACTGTATAGGATATGTCCGTAGGTATGTTAAGTGTCAACTTCACGCCGACAAAATCCATTCTCCTACATCTTCACTCCATCCTGTTTCCTCCCCATGGCCTTTCTCCATGTAGGCTTTCGATATCATTGGACCCCTTGGTAATCCCGATTCCGGCATCAAGCAAAAGTATTACATCCTCACGGCAATGGAATACTTCACCAAGTGGGCAGAAGCTTAAGCATACACGGAAGTCAAAGCATCAACCGTCTGCAAGTTCATCATGAGGAACATCATCACCAAATTTGGAATTCTAAGCACCATCGTCACCGACAATGGACCACAGTTCGTGTCACAAGAATTGAAGGACCTCTGCGACAGGTACAAAATTGCATTGCATCATTCGTCTCCTTATTATCCGCAAGGCAATGGCCAAGCAGAGGCAACTAACAAGACTTTAATAAAAATCATCAAAAGGACGTGCAAATCTAACAAATTCACAGACTGGCCAGAAAAATTGGTTGAGGCTCTATGGGCCTACCGAACTTCAATCCGTACGCCCACTGGGCAAACTCCTTATTCCTTAACATTTGGAATGGAGGCGGTAGTTCCATACGAGATCCTTATACCATCATTAAGGGTACAATTGAACAAGGAATTTTCCATTGATGAATATCGTTCAGCACTCCTTGCTCAATTGGAACTCTTAGACGAGAGAAGATGGTCAGCCGCTAATCATGCAAGAGTTTATCAAAATAGACTAGCACATTTTTATCAAAAGAAAGTCATTGAACGTAAGTTCAAAGTTGGTGAAATGGTTGTCAAAAGGATTTTTGTAAAACCTGGTGGTCCACGTTCTAAGCTCCAACACAATTGGGAAGGACCTTATGTTATATCACATGCTTTTCCTGGTAACGCTTACTGTTTTGTCAATGCAGAAGGAGAAGAGCTAACTCACCCCTAGAATGGTTTGCATCTTAAGAAATACTACCCTTAGGTTAAAGAGTCGATCAGCATGGTACAAAGACCAGTGGAATCAGAAAATTTATAAACTCAATTTTCTTATTAGTCTAGATAATTTAATTTCAAACACATTACTACACACACTGACACGTTTGATTCATGAGTAACAAGAGATGCCAAGTCCTAAGGAATACCGAAAGCTTGACTAAAAGTGTAAAGTACAAATCATTCCTTTTAAAGCAAAATTCTGTTTTTACACTCGGCCCGTGATGTCGGAATGAGGCTTAGAATAGACTACCAAGAATACCCGCCATCTTAGTAGGAGGCCGTCATAAAAAAAATGGGGGAGATCCGTCCCAAAGAAAAGAAAAGCAAAAGCCAAACGTCAAATCAAAAGGCCATCACATCACAAACATTACATCAAGGCCATGAAATGAAACAAAAGGGAACGCAAGGTCGATAAATACCCCGAAAAGAAAATGACCGAACCCCAACAGATATTAGGGTAAGAAAGGAACATCTTTTTAGGTCTCCGGAACCTTCTCATGGGCTTTCTTAACCTATTCTTCTTTTCTTTCTAAAGAGGCGTACTCCAAACTAAAGGAACGGCCTAGATTGACTGAAGGTCAAATCATCGAATGGGATCACGAATGGAAACACAAGTTTAAACACGGTGGGTTTAAGTTAAATTATTAAAGAACAATTTGAGAATTAAGTTAATAAATGAATATGATCTTTTGATCTAAGTACCATGCTGGTCTATTAGTTTACACTATATTTCAAAAATCCAAAAAAAAATACATATTTCAAAAAATCGAAAAAAATAGATATGTCAAAATCCAAAAAAATATACAAATAAAAAAAAAGTACATATGTCAAAATCCAAAAAAAGACACATTTCAAAAAAAAAAAAAAGGTACATATTTCAAAACAAAAAAAAAGTACATATTTCAAAACAACAAAAACATTTCAATTAGCATTTGCTTATTGCATCTAGTATGCTTCATTCCTTTTGTTTTCAGTGAGCATTTGTCTGCTTGCATGTTGCATTTTTACTTACAGTTTGATTATTCATATTACCTTTGTTAATAAAGACTATGCCCCTTGACCTTTCTACCAAGGATAGGATCAAGTAGTCGGTTACTTAACCAGGCAAGGGGCTAAGCCTGAATAGATGCTTAACCTGTTTGTTCAAGTCATATACAGGACACAAGGCATGAAAAGAGTTGGAATCCGAATAGAGAACAACAAGAAATCTGTTTCTGCGATTGAAAAGACATCGTGGACAAGCGACGCATTTGAGACAGTTAAAGGGCGGCGGCTCGACACGACGCATTTCAAGCTTTCTGTCATTTTCCTGAAATTCCATATTTCAATGTTTAGTCAAACACTTGTTTGAAGTTACTTTTGAGTGCAGGAAATTCAAAGAAATGATTGCAAAGCTGGAAATGTCAAGAAGATCCCACTGTGGGAATTTATGAAGTCTTGACCGCGGCTAAAAAGACGGTTATTTCTACCCTTGTACTCTTCCATGTAATTCATTTGCATTACTATATGATAAGTATTTATTAGAGTATATCAAGGACCTTGTGGTTTTTATGAAACTGGAATTTGAGTTCCCCTACAACAAAAACAGTGATAATTCCAGAGAATTCTTAATCGCATGGATAAGCCGTTGGATTGTTAATTAGTGAGGATGATGGTTCCATTTTTATGAAACGGTGCGTGGATAAACGAGCTTCGGCTTAGCACTGAATTACAAGAATTGGTATCTTGACTCATTAATGACAATTTGACAATATTATCCTTGATTAATTTATATTTTATTTGATTTTATATTTTTCTTTTAGCCCAGCATGCATCATATAGGTCTTTGAAATCACTGTGGTAAGGATTAATTACTGATTAAGTTTCAGACCATTAAATCAAATAATTCCAACATGATATGAAATATTCCATTCTGAATTGAGTATCTTGATTATCTTTGAGGTTCGCTTGAAGATATCCTTGGAATTCTATCCTTTCTTGGACTCTTTATCCAATATTTCTTGTTTTCTTTTAAGATCCATCATGGCTGTAGCACGTCCACATTGGCTGGCAAACGCTCCCCATGATGAAACCTACAGTGTCTACGACCTGCGGTACTTCCCACTCCGTGGAAGTTGATCGACTTTATTTTATTTCCTTGTCTACCTCATCCAGACATGATTGATTCCATTGATTTCCTTGAACTATCTTCATTGATGATTTTGAGAAAATTTTCAATCATGTGATGTTGAGAGCGTGTCTCATCACACCTTGGCATCACCTTTTCAGTACATTCTATTTCATTTCACTCCCTTGCAAAAACGATGCCAAGGTGAGGCAGCTGTAGACACGCTAATTTTGACATCATTTCGAATAAATTTCATATCATATAATAATGCCTCAGAATGGTCTGATATTTAATCATTGGTTAGTTTTTATTGATTTTTTAAATTAATTATCTAAAAAGTGTCGGGTCAGACAGATATGATTTAAGTTAATTAATTAGATTGATTTTAACTCAAATTTCAATTAAAATATGAAGAAGTCTAAAGACGTCGACCTGTATGGACGTCATTTAAAGTTTATTCTTATTTTGACGTTTAAATTTGAATTTTAATTAATTGATTAATTAGCTAAAAGTTATCTTCGTTGCACGACGTCATTTATGTTTCCTAAGTTGTTTCTAACTCTCTTCCGGATGTTTATCCTTATCTTAATTATTGTAAAAGGCGTATCCCATTAACGACGCGTTTTATCTAATTATAGATAAAGATGAAGTTCTCCCGGATGTTTATCTTTATCCTAATCAGTCTGAAAGGCGTCTTTCATGGACGACGTGTTTTAGATAATTATAGATAAAGATGAATTAATCTGTATTTATCTGTTGGTT
Source organism: Zantedeschia hybrid cultivar (assembly GCA_030544215.1). NCBI lineage: Eukaryota > Viridiplantae > Streptophyta > Magnoliopsida > Alismatales > Araceae > Zantedeschia > Zantedeschia hybrid cultivar. Next base: position 21,979,761 of record JARZZO010000009.1, read on the forward strand.
AAGATGGATAAATCTCAAAATTTCTCCATGTAAATCCGCGGACGCAAAGAAGTCTATAAATATCCTGCCTCTTGAATGGGTGACAGAGTTAGTGATTGAAGTGATATCAGAGTGATAATTGAGTGAAAATCGAAGCAACGACGTCCAAACGCTGAAGTGCTGCTGTTTCCAGAAGTCGGCGTCCATTCTTCATCATTCTTCATCCATCCAAGACCAAGGCTTTCCAGGGGCCATCCATCATTAGCCTTCAATTCAATTTCTGCACTCTTCTTCATATTTTTCACTCCATTAGTCTTGCATTCTTCATCATCACTCCATGCAACACACACAACACTAGCATCATTTTTCAAAACCTATTTGATTAAGGGATTTAAAAGACCACTCAATAAGTGAGTTTTCTGTTTAGTTGCATGTTTAAAACTTTGTCTGGAATAGATACTACTTTTGCCTAAGTTCTCATCATTGTCCTTTATTTCTTTTCTATTTCTTACAAGATACAAAGGAGAATCAGAGGAAGGGAATCAACAGAATAGCAAATCACAAGGACTCTGGACGATCCTCAAGAACTCAACAGTAATCAAAGCAAGAACAAAGAAAAGAAAGGGCTCTCTTTCTCCAACCAGCTGAAGGAGGGGAACCAAGAGCTCAACATCTCCCACGTCCAAACAGGTAGGCGATCAAACTCTTTCTTTTAGAACTTTTAAGTCAAAAGTTTCTGGCGATCACTTCACTTAGTTTCTTTTTAATAGGTTTTATTTTGCACTTAAACAACATAGATTTTTCATGATAATCACACACCCATTTTAAGCACTCATAGGGGGCAATGTATATATATAGTAGATTAAAATTTACACAGAATAATTTATAATATAAATAATAAAATATAAATAAATTTATTTAATTTATAAATAAAATATATATTATTAGTTCTTTATTATTGTGCACTCTTTCAACAGATAACATTATCTACTATGTGATAATTTTATCTTTTATCTAATTTTGGAGGAATACAACCTTGTTCTAATGATTTTTATAGCCGACTATTAAATAAGACTCATATTTTATGTCTTTTCTCTTTTAAGTATGATTTGGTCAAATAAGCAAGTGAGGAAATAAACAATAAAAGTACAATGGAAGGATAATATCACATCACTTATGGTTGAATTAAGAATCTCCAAAGCATCTCGAATCTGTTCGAAGTTCAAACAAGAATGACATGGTATCAATATAGCAATCTTTGGATGATACAGATTGAAGATCAAAATATCTACCTAATGATACAATAAAAGAAAGCATTGTTAGAAAAGAATAAAAATAAAATAGTGACAAGATATAAAAAAAATATATAAAAAAAATCCCTGACCTCGTTCTATTATGATCCATCCAAGTATCATAAATAAAAGGTCCAAAAGAGATGATGATTAACATGAATATAGAAAGAGATTGCATGGTCAAATCTCGTTCATCTAAGAAGAACGTTGAAGAGGAAAGATTGAGAAGCTTAGAGCTACTTGTGGAAGAGAAACTTAGTAGTACACAATTAATAATCCGCCTAAATGAGGGAAGATGATCAGTAGATTCCTAGCGCATGGAGAAGGAAACAAAATTGCAGTGGAAAAGGAGTAGGTAACGGCCAAGCAAAGGTGGGAGGTAGGAGGGATAATTACGTGGTTATGGAATATGGAATCTTCTTTGATAATAAGAGGAATGATTCAGTGAGTTCGACCTTATAGTGAGGTCGAGCTCCACAGTCAGAAGTATTTTTCATTTTCTTCGCTTCATTTTTTACATAAGGAGTAAAGTAAAAAATACTCTTGACTGTAACGAAAGGATTCATTTGAGCAATAATGCTGCTGCAATTTCCCCGGCAATCTTTAGAAATCACAATAATGTTCATAAAAATTTAGTGTTGACAATAGTTAATAGTTAAAAAGACAACCTATGTATAAATTTATTATAGATTGTTTATTTGAAATTAAATATAAACACAAAAATGACTATTCCTTAAGTATCAGTTTGTTTGCAGAATAGCTTAAACCAGAATAAGGAGGAAGGGATTTCTTTACCCAGAATAAGAGGTATTTTAGTTTGGTAAGTAGTTGGTATTCCACCCAGAATAAGTAGAATTGCACTGCGCTATTTCAAGTGATTTGGTAGGAATAAGTAGAATAAAGAAGAGAATAAAGAGTGGAATAAAGAGTTCAAAATACCCATGTTGTCCTTGCATATGTTATTTTAAATTTCTATATTTTTCAAATCTTGCTTATTAATATATATAATATTATTGAGTTTGTCAACTATTTTTATTTTAATTTCCTATTAGTAACACATGTTACAATAGTAATATATAAATTAATTTTAAAGCTAAATTATTTTATTTCTTCAAACTCAAATTTGATGATTGAATAGAATATCTTGTTAAAAATAAATTTATAATAAAATATGTTAATTTGTAACATCTGGTGATTGAAATTATGTTTTCCTCAATTTGTATAACACTCTGTGATCGTACATTCAATTACGCTAAAAATTACATACACAAAAACAGTCACCATAACAGTCAGTTGCAAAAACCATGAAATTCAATAAAAAAAATTTCAATTTTACAATATCCGTTATAACTGAAAAAAAATACAATGCATCATTCATGAGCCTCCCTTTTAACTAAATCCACACGCAAAATGCCTCCTGGAAGTACGTACGCATTGTACCCCTGTTAAAAAAATTTAGTAGATTCTATGCAACAAATATGAAATTAAAGTAAAAAATGAGAACATTAAAATTACAATACCTACCATTGCCATAACCTCACCATCCATCAGTACACTGTGAAATATTAATCATTTCAAGGCTCAGAAACATATACGTAATATACAAAATATCATTGTCCACTGGGGTTGCTCCAAGCAGTGGAGCCATCCTACCAATAGACTCAATTAAATTTTTTCATCATCGCCCATAATGACCGAATTAGGAACGTGCAATTCTGCCCTCCTGGTATCCAATTATCCTCAATGGACATGCGTCCTTTGCAGGCTCATAAATAGGAACTTATCATTATCCACTGGGGTTGTTCCAAGCAGTGGAGCCATCCTACCAATAGACTCAATTAAATTTTTTCATCATCGCCCATAATGACCGAATTAGGAACGTGCAATTCTGCCCTCCTGGTATCCAACTATCCTCAATGGACATGGCGTCCTTTGTAGGCTCAGAAATAGGAACTTATCATTGTCCATTGGGGTTGCTCCAAGCAGTGGAGCCATCCTACCAATAGACCGAATTAGGAACGTGCAATTCTGCCCTCTTGGTATCCAACTATCCTCAATGGACATGCGTCCTTTGCAGGCTCAGAAATAGGAACTTAACGTTCACTAAAATCATTATCCAGTAGGGTTGCTCCAACCAGTGGAACCATCCGACCACTAGACTCATTTCTATTATTTCATCATTGCCCATAATAAGCGAATGAGGAGCATGTAATTTTGCCCTCCTGCTATCCAAATAACCCACTGAGATATGGTTGCACTGATGCCATCCGATCATCCCAGTGTGGCAATGGATAGGGTTGAAAAATTCCATGAACCGTTCGCAGGCTCGAAAACAGGAGGATGGTTCGATAAAATCATTGTCCAGTGGGGTTGCTCCAACCAGTGGAACCATCCATCCAATAGACTCATTTATATTAATTCCTCCTGCAGAAAAAAATAAAAAAGATACTCAGTACAATGTTTAAGTCAACGAAAAAGTAGAGAAATTAATTTGGAATAATTCTTCACAAAAATAAAATACTGCAGTTGAATAAGGTAAAGTGCTAAAAATGAAATGTTCAACATACGCAATAACTAATATCCGTACATAAAGCATATGAAAAATCAAACATCACATACGCAAACAGACAATAAAGTAAAATGCAAAGAGACATGCGGAACAAAGCACCAAAGAGGAGGCATGACGAAGACAACTCATGTCCATAGTACGTTAGCAATCGAGTCCCTAATCTGCCCTCCTAGTGTAACCTCAGCCCGGCTAAGAGGGATGTCAATGGGAACATCGTCATCACCACCATCCTCACCAACTGCTTCTTCATTGTTCTAGTAGTTGAGGTAATAGTCATGTCCCTGAGATCGATGAATAACGTTATGAATAACAGCGCATGCAATGACCATCTTCCTCTGTGTCGCCCAGGGGTACATGTTTCCCTCCTTTAGCGTCTGAAACCGATTCTTCAAGACGCCGAATGCTCTCTCAACAACATTCCTTAACTGAGCATGACGGTGGTTGTACTTCTCTTCTTTATTCGCATATGCCCCATTATGTTCCCCGCGAAATGATGCCAAGTGATATCTTTGGCCACGATATGGAGCCAAGAAACCACTTGAGTTTGCATACCCAGAATCAACCAGATAATACTTTCCACGAGGGACAATGAATGCGCCTTCCTCCAAAGCCCATCTAAGCACCCGCATGTCGGCAGCCGATCCTTCCCAACCAACTGCAACGTATTGGAAGGTGAGGTCGAACGACACGACACCCATGACATTCTGGCTGATGAAACCTTTGCGGTTTCGAAATCGTCCGTGCAGTGTCCGTGGCACATTTGCTAACACATGCGTGCCGTCGATGGCTCCAATCGCATCCTACATGGTTGTAAAAAGAAGATGTGTGGAAGAGCATTTATCAGTCAATGTGTACATGTACATCACGACTAACGTAAAAAATGCACAGTAGCAATGTGGTCACCTTGAAGTACGGGTAGAACGTTTGCTTTCCCCGGATGTGCGGATGACACTCACGAACCTGAGCGTGTGTAGGCAGCTGAATAAAGTCGTACTTTAACTCAGCTATCTGGTTTGTGACCAAGTTGACATACCGACTAATAGTATAAGAAGAGTGTTGGAACCGCTCGCACATGGCTCCCGTTGCAACGCCATGGCCGGCAGCATATAGGAACATGCCAAGTTGCTCTGTCGCTGTCACATGCCGCAAGTCCCTCAAAAGGCCACGACTCACAAGTAGATCACAGAGTCGTAAAAATATAGAAGGATGCACTCAAAACATGTGGTAAGACCTTTCGTCATGGCCGTCTAATATCTCATGGATCCATGTGTGGCCGGATAGAGCAGAGTTATGCATACGTCGGCGTACCCGTGGAACGTATTCATTTTCAATGTCCTCAATAATTGTCTCCTCAATCACATTCAACAGTTGTTCGTCCTCTTCCAGGAACTCCAATACAGCATCAATAAATTCTACATAGAAGACATTGTAATAAGTGGGACAGAATGTTACATAAACTTTACTCAGACCAAAATACATACATAAGAAAGTACAATACAAATTAGAAAGTTCAGATAGACATAAGTAGAATGGTAACTAAAATGATGAGAAGGATGACTACAATGACACACAACAGTATGATTACAACAAACGGTTGCCAGTGAAATTGAGCAGCGCGAGTAAACGAAGCAGGTGCCCTTACAAGTAGTTGCTCAGATGTGCTGGGCACATCGTAATACCTAGGAACTTCTATTCGCCTCTCTGGACGTTGTTAGACAATACCAGAGATCACACACTCGGCCTCCTCAATTGAATGGAAGCTTTTATAACGAGCCCCTGGGTACCCATTAACTTGGGCAAAACATTCAGGCCAATTGAAATAAAGTCCTAGCTCACGCCCAACCCAAACGACATAACATTTGTACCGTCCCATACCTACAAATTTATCAAATACCTGCATTTACTTGGATGAGTACTAATGGAACTAAAACATAATGAGCACGCAACAACTATGAATAAGAATATAAGAAATCCGAATAGGAGTTACAAGTTAACACATAATCCAAGTTAACATAATAAATCACTAACAACAAGTCTGAAGAAGAACGTACGTATTACACAACTGAAAATAGATATTAGCCGAATACATCATCCAAGTCAACATCCAAAAAATTACAAATCAACTACCCCACGTGGTGTAACATCCATCGGATCTTCTCCTCATTATTCAGGTTCATAAATATTGTGCGATTCCCCGCATCCTTGAAGAGATCCAAGGAACTCACGAACAAGTCTGGATGTAGGCCAGGAACCTCTCGCAATGCGTCTATGCACTCCTTCATAGAAGGAATACGATCTGGCTCCTGGGCTGTGGGCTGTGTCTGGATAGAGGGTGTAGGGACGGATACCATAGAAGCCCTTTCCGCACGTAAATGTATGACAAGGTCAGTCCGCTTTCGAACAACATCAATAAAATCCATGATCACAGTGGGGTCCTGAATTGCCTTTCCCTTCATGTTCGAGGAGACACGTTTCTTGCGCGGAGAGTTGACCTCACTATTCGAGGCCATGGTCCTAGTTTGGGGTGTAGGAGGGGAAGCCATTTGGGCGGCGGAGACACCTATGACAAAGTCGTCATCTTCTTGCTCTCCCTGAAGTGCGGCAAGAAAGTCATTGACGGGTGTGCGCTGCAACTGAGTACGCATATTGTACTCAGTGTTAGGTTGATCGGGACTGTAATCAGGCACACTGCATCTACGGCGGGTTCCCTCAGCATCTGGACCAAACGTTGTGCTGTTGCTGGCTAGGTATTCCATCTCGACCTTAAATGGGAAGGGCTTGCCTCTGAGGGAGCTATAATGTTGACGTGACTGAAAATGAAGAAAAATATGGTGTGTGAAAGTATGGATAATATAAAGTTGTGTGCAGAAAAGTGAAGTTGATCATGGGAGATGCTTACCGATAGGACGTCGTCCCAAGAGTCCTGATGTCTAGGGAAGGGCATCTTGTTTATATCATCCCAGCCCCACCCAGTCCTTTGCTCAAGAAGTACAAGCAAAAAGTTGTAATTTTTCTTAAGGGTTTTATATCGATTTTTCAACGTGGAATCTTTGTAGTCCAGGTGCGTCACGCTATTAAACGCTCCAACGATTTCACGCCAAACCCCTGACTTGAAGGTTCCTTCAATGCAGTTATGTTTATCAAACTGCTCCGTAAGGAGACCTATGAGGACCCAATCTTGGGCCTCATTGAAGTTGGCAGCTCGAGTGCCCCGAGTCGTCTTCTCCTCTCCGGAGGACAGATGTTTTGTTCCGCCACCTTTAATATTAGGGCAAACAACAATCCAAAAAAAGCAGAAAATTGATGTAATCAAAGTATCTCATTTTAAAGGAAGGACAATGATGCATTTAAAAGGAAACTAATACAAGTAATAAGTTCACTGTGGGAAAAGAAGTCGAAAATGAGGGGCAAGAGAACACACCACTGTTAGACATCGTCCTTACCCGCTTTCTCGTCCTCCTAAATGACCATTCTTAAAATAATCATGCATGAGGCTAGGGCGGCATTAGTGTAAGACTTAGATAAGAATATAATAAGAAGGAGATAAAAATGTTGGAACATGGAAGGAGGAGATAAAAAGCTACATTTATGGACAACCAAAAAGGACTTACATAAAGCGCATCTCACAATAACAAGAGTCACAAATCAGCAAGCCAAAGTCAGACGAGTTCAACTCTAATGGGGTTATTCAGCACTTGAAAAAAAGAAATGATCTTGGGAGGGGTGCTTTAGTTTTTAAAACTCCCAAATGGAGTGATCTCAAGGAGACTATTAAGTGTCGCATTACTAGGGATTCTCACATCTCTTCCCTTTCACACTCATGCTATAGTATTCACCACCTTTGGGTCTAATCATCAACACCAAGGCAAGATGTACATGTTGGGCTTCTAGGTCCTTGCATATTTTACAGCCTCTTTCCTGAATTCTATATGTGCATGGGAATGGGACAATTCCCAAAACCATTAGAATAGTGCAGACTTGTAAATTATCTCTGTTCAATCCCAAAGATTCCCCCTGCAAATTCCTCCTGAAATCCCCTTTTTCCTTATCTCGGATGGGTATCAGGATTCTCACGATCCGAAGATCCTATACCATATGAAATTCCTTAACCCTTCCTAATCCTTATTCCCTTTTCAGATACATCATACATACCCTATACTTGTCAGTGGTGACTTTGGATCTCAGGAAGATTCTCAAGTAAAATGAGACATAGGCAAGGGAAAGAGAAGAAAACAAAGAGAAATTAGAAGGGGGAAAAACAATGGTGAGGGGGTTCCTAATTACCTTCCTTGTAAACTAGTATCAAATAACGTTATCCAACAGGTTAAACCATGAAACCTCCCCCCACCATACCTGGCCCCACCATAAGGAACACTATAATGGTTGTTCACTTTTCCATGCCACAGCTGCATAGAATGTGATAGCTAGGGCTGCAAATGAGCTGAACTAAGTTTTACTCTGTTCAAGTTTGGTTCGATTAATTTTAATTGAGTTCGAGTTTGAGTGGAGTTTTTATAATGGTTGTTCAAATTTGATTCATTTAGATCTTAAATGAGTTCCAGCAAGTATTGAGTACATTGCGAGCTCAACGAATCTATGATATATTTTAATTAATTTATTTTTATTTTAAATATATAAACTTAGGCTAAACTGGCGAGTGGCAAGTTGTTTGCATGCTTAGCTATTTGACAGAAAACTTTACAGGATATTAAAATATCACATTAATTAAGACTATTCATAATAAAATAGTTAAATGAGTACTTAAAAAAGATCTTAATGAATACTTAAATGAGTTCTTAACGAGTATTAAAATAAACTCTTAACAAGCACTTAAACAAATTTATTCACGAACGTAACCGAGCCGAGTTTGCTTATGTTCAAACTTGACTCATATGAACTAAGCTCAAATTTTTGTTCAAACTTATTTATTTAGTTTTATAAACGAGTCGAGTCGAGTTCTTAAACTAATTATTTGCCTCCGGTATGAACATCAGTTTGTGACCTTGTAAACTTAGTTGCATCTTAGCAAATGTATTTAGAAGCATTGACTATAGTCAGATCAACCAATATTCAATTCTTCGTTATCATTAATTATTTCCTCTTTGAGGGCGACTCATTCCCAATCACAATTATATATTATTCACAAACCTAATTTGTACAGTTGCAAATGGGTGACGGCAGACCAGATGATGGCTTCATCCAGACGCGATTTACAATAGATCGAAGATCAAAAAATTAACTCAAACATTATTGGGGTTATTGGAATATTGGATCAAGTTACAGATTTTTTTTTTGTTATCCATGGCTGGCACGGATTGGATCGAAGAAGGGCTTAATTTAAAATGCAATCCACTTTTGCGCAAATTAGAGCGGATGTGGGTTGCAGCAATTTCTACTATGGCCAGGTTATATATGATTTATAAAAATATATATATAATTATATAAAAAAAATCATGTACGTTACAATAATAAGAGTCGAATGATGTTTAGATACTAGATTGTCATAAATGTGATATTGGAGGATAATAAAAAGTTAGAGTGAAGGATAATAATCCATGGAAGAAGAAACTCGAAAAACTTTAGAATAATTAAGGAAGATGGTAACACAGTTTCAAAGATGGTAAAACAGTTTATAACATGCCTATTTGGAGATGCCAAAGTAGGAAACAAGATGGAACATGGATAACATGTTTTTCATGATTTTTAATAAACATGGATAACAAGTGATAACTGTGATAACAAGATGGTAAAGTAAAAACAATTTCTAATAAACATGATCCAAATGTAGTCTGTAGGCATTATTTCTTGCCAGACAACTAACTGTGATGGAAGATGGTAACACAGTTTCAAAGATGGTAAAACAGTTTATAACATGCCTATTTGGAGATGCCAAAGTAGGAAACAAGATGGAACATGGATAACATGTTTTGCATGATTTTTAATAAACATGGATAACAAGTAATAACTGTGATAACAAGATGGTAAAGTAAAAACAATTTCTAGATAATTGATTGGTTGTGAAAAAAATGAAAATGATTTCCTCTATTTCCAAACCTTATTAACTGCAAGCTTTTCCTAATATGGCGTATCCATTGCTAGAACGGGCGCCCATTGGAAGCCATTGAGGTAAAATGAGGTTGTCGGGCTGGTTTGTGAAGGCAAATTCGAAGTTGAGAAAAATATCCAAGACGGAGTCATGACAAGCCCATATATTCCAAAAAACACACTGTGATGAATGGTCTCGACCCAAGAGATGATTCATCAAAAAACTTCACCAACATAGGGAGAATGGCAAGATGAGTGACCGTGGTAGAATGGGTTGATTGCCGTGTATGAAGTGTAGAGAGATGGGCCTCGCGCGGTCAGTGTTCGACCTATTACCAAAAGAGGGACAGGAATGGGCCTCGCAGGTTTCAGAATGGGCGCCCATTGGAAGCCATTCTCTTCTGTAAAATGAGGTCGTCGGGCTATTTTGTGATGAAAATGTAGGTAGATTTCATGACAAGCTCCCATATTTTGAAATCTAGTTAGAATGGTCTCGGAAGAGAGGGTTGATCAAAAAACTTCACCAGCATAGATGAGTGACTGTGGTAGAGGGAAACTGATGCAACCATGGGACTATATATAAAACCGGTGCAGGAGAGATGTATCAGGTAGAATATGCAAAAAAAAGAAAACGTGATTGATGCTCTAACCAGAAGTTCCTTGCACTGATGGGCTCCGCGTTGGAGGATGAAGAAGACAATGTCACCGACGAACGATGGCCGGTAGGAAGGCGATGACTGGAGAACGATCCGTAGGGGGAACGAGCAGCGCCTGATGTTTGAAGAAGCCCTCTCTCTTGCATCCTCGCTTCGGAAGGGGAGGGGGAAACCCTCTCTTTAAACAAGGCAAAGCATAGGGATGGATGAGATGGTGATGCACCTAGACGCTGCAAAAGGAGGCGAGTCTGAACGGGCTTCGTGATGTGCTTCTCTTGCAGCAGGAAAGGATCGGACGGAGGGGAGGAGAAGGAAGAATCAAGGTTGGGAGAAGGAAGAACGAAGCTTCGTGATGGCGGACAGCTAGTGACGAAGAGGAAGTGCCCGTGACCTGGTGGGAGCTTGGGAAACCGGGAAGAGGACGACAGCCGGGTTTTGCCCCTATTCCACTTAAACCGGGTACAAGGCATACCACCCTGGATTAAGCAATGCCCTCCGCCAAACTGGGTTAAAGGGTTTAAGTGGAATAAGAGACCCTATTCCGGGCCTATTCCGCAAACAAAGCAAGGCTAAAAGAAGCAAATCACATTAAAGATCTCTTATCAATAGCATAGCATAAACATAACAATCCAACTAAATTATACTAGAATAAATTTCTCTCACTTAAAGGTCTACAATATCCTTAAAAGACAAATAAAATTTTTAAAAGATAAGATATATAATAATATTAAGATATGATAATACGTATTTACGGATAGTAGTGGATAATAGTTTTGGAAACATGACTATCCGTTTCAGTATCCGTTAAGAAAGCGGGTCTAAAATTCCTATCTATTTCCACCTCTGTTAACTAATGGAAGATGAAAAAAGACTATTCTCAAATCATCGGTTAAGTTAACGAACAATGCGGATAATTAATCAGATAATCAATTACCATTAACATATCTACTGGCGAGGAGAATGCTTACCTACACACTAATTAGTATGGAGAGTTATCTGTTGTCACATTGGTTTATGGTGTTTTTAATTTAAAAAAAAATATTTTCTAAATATTTTTTAAGTGGCAGTGATTGTGTCCTGCATGTTCATAAAATCCAATCTCCCTTATAGGACAATGTAACAAAAGATGAAACTTTTCACTATTTATTTGGGTCTGTTTTTAATTTTTTACTTTTGCTGGGTCGTCTAATGAGATCGGATTGTACTGTAGGCCATCTTAGGTTTCTATCTAAAAAGTTTTAAAAAATATTTTAAAAAATAAATAAAAGTATCAGCAATGAATTTGTAATTCGGCAGATCACTAGTTAACAGAATGTGCTGCACGCATGTACTTTCTTAAAACATAAACATTTTATCATTTTATTTATATAAAAAGATAAAGAATAATTGTGTTATCTATGAATGATAATATAAAAGATCAAGTCCTCGTTGCTTTTGATGGGGGAGAATCCGATTAGGCCCAACAATTGGGAGCCGGCCCAACAACAGAAGGAGCCAAAATGCACTCGGCCCACAAAGCCAATTAAACATATTCGGCTCAGAAATCTTACTGGATCGACACAGGTCCGGCCCACACTTAATGGGCTCAAAAACCAGGCGGCAGTATTCGGCCCAATTCAAGCACTTGATGAGCCAAAATGGGTCCGGCCCATTTCGGCTAACTGCCAGCTGGCCGTCATCATGTCAATAGGATACTATGGCGATTTCCTGTTAAACCGCCACACATAGTCCTATATCGGTTGCCATGAGAAAGAAATCCTTACCCCCTTCTATATAAGTAAGGCTATTTAATGCGAAGAAGGTAAGTCCAAAAAAAGACAAAAGCCCATAAGCCTCAAACTTCTTCTTCTTCCTTCTAAATATCTAGTCTTTCTGCCAGGACTGACTTTACCATCGAAAGGGGTTCTCCTGGGCCGAAACCCAGGACCCTTCCTAACTAGTTCTTTCTTTTCAGCAGGAGTTTTGGCCTCGTTCTCTGCCCACCTCTCGGTCCAGATCCTTCTCGGCCACTGGTCACCCGGCTGACAATCAGATTTTGATCCCAAAATCCGATAGTGATAACTTCGGCTACATCACTTGGCGCCGTCTGTGGGAATCAAGCAATACAGCCATGTCTCATCGACCGGTGACAAGGCGATCCGGCCAAGATGAAGCAAAGACACGGGCGACTCCGGCACAGACATTCCACGCCGAAGGAGTCCTATCTACCCTTCCGCAAGGGTCTGTCCTCCCGGTAATGCCGGAGCCTATCACTCACGAGGACGACCGGGTGGAAGAGCTCCAGCAACAGGTAGCCACACTAATGGCTATTGTTACCTCCTTGGCGCCCTGCGCGACATGGTTTTCGCTATCGCCCAACACATGGGACTACTGAGTCAGCCTATGCAGCAGGCGCCGCCTCAACCACAGTACTGTCCGGCTGTTCAGCCTGTACAGGGACAACCGATACCCTCGCGGGCGTTCCCTAATAAAGGGGTTTCGACTCGCAGTGAACCATTCGGGCCACAAGGCCGAATTCCACGAGCCTACCGTCTGACGAAGCCTGATTACGCTTCATCTGGCATCCGTCCGACTGAAACCGAGGGACGTTCGGCCACTACGACTGCTACAACTCCGGAGCTGGACCGGAAGTTGACTGAGATGAGGAAGGAGATACAACAGATGGTATCCCGGCCATATGGAGCACCTCTCGCCAACACTATTCTAGAACAAACTCCTTCCTCCCCGGAGCTTCTAGCCACTAAGGTACCTTCCAACTTTAAACTGCCAAAAGGTCCTCTGTATGATGGCATGACAGACCCAATCTGCCATTTCCAAAGATTCAACTCCTATCTTTCTGTCCGAGGGATTTCTGAAGCAATTCGCTGTCATCTCTTTCCCCTTACCCTCGAGAAGATAGCTTCCACCTAGTTTGACACCTTAGCGCTCAACTCTATTCACTTGTTAGTTCAGCTGGGCCAATTATTCATAGATCAATTCTATGATGCTACTCGGCAATGTAAGACTTCGGCCAGTCTACTTGCCATTCAGCAAGGACCTACCGAAACTCTTCAGGAGTATTTCACCAGGTTTCGAACGGAAGCAACCCATATTCCGAACCTGGATAGTTCAATTGCGGTTTCGGCCGTAATCAGTGGCTGCACAGACGAGGGACTTCTCAGCTCCACTGGGAAGCGTTATCCTCCAACGTTTCAAGATCTGGTAGCTCGGACTCACAAGTATATCAATCGGGAGGTCCTGATAATGTCCAAAGGCAAGAGTACCGCCGAAGCAGTGTCGGTTGTTGCCAAATCAGCGGCACATCCTCGCTCCGAAGATCACGAACCCTCCCGCAAGAGGTATCGGAGAGAAGAGTAGGGCCGAAACAAATGTCGAGTTCAACAGTATCTGCCACTACCAGCTCCTCCCTCCCGAATGCTCATGGAAGTAAAAGGTATGCTCCGGCAGCCTGAGCGTATCAAGACCGATCCTCGTCGAAGGGACTCCCGGAAATACTATGAATATCATTGGGTGTTACGCCCTGCTCCGGTTCAGTCATCTAGACTCACGTCGGATTCAAGTTACGCAACTGTGGATCCAAATAGTATACAAATCGGATATGAATGATGAGAGACAAATAACCAAAGCAATAAACATGTCAATTACCATCAACACGATCCAATAAAATTGTCATTTGCCAATACCATAAGTTTACATCAATACCAGGATCTCAAAGTACACCAATTGTCCAGAGAAAATATAAACACTCAACTCACTAAAGAAAAGGGAAAAGTACACATCTCTCTCTCTATCCCTACTACATCAATCTACTAAGAAAATAAGTAAATCTACCCAGATAACAGCGGAAGTCCTCTAATCTAAAGATTTCCACCAAATCAAGAATCCAATTCTTCCTCCTCAGTAGACTCTGAAAATGTTAATAAGATTTATGAGTACAACCACTCAGTAGGCAAATCAAATCTATCAAATGCTAACAATATAATAATTGAAAAGGGATAATATCAAATATATATACAATTCACAATTTTACATATAACTCAAATAAGATCATGATACAAAACATAGTCAAATATAAATTACCAAATCATATGTGTTTTCTAATAGCAAGATCACTTTGAACTAACATATAGTATATAAGGCATAATCAAATTCTGATTTAACTGAACAAGTCTACAAGCCTTGATCAAAACATATCAAATTGTCAGGGCGTTACGGATCGCCATCCCCTGAGCATATGTCATATCAAATAGCAAATATCATGGCATAGTAGCTTATCAAATCCGATTCATATTATGGATCATATAGTTAAGACAGATTCATATGATTACAAAGATATAGCCAAACAGGATGATCAAATAATTCGAATAGCTAAGCTGAATTCAAATGAATGTATGAAGCAAAGATTTCAGATTTATGTGCCAATCAAACAAATCAAATCATATCATAACGGACATGCACCCAAACCACAACATAAAGAGCTAAACAAAACAAATACCAAAGCATCTAGGCAAATGATGCAAAGGTCTTGGTCACTGCGCAGAACCGGAGAGTCTAAGTCCCACCCAACTCCAAACTGCCAAGGCGTTACGTATTGCCGTCCCCAGGTTTTAGCCGGCCGAAAATTAGGATTCCACCCATTTGCCCTTAGGTTCCAAACAAAATACCCTATCCAATATGGATGCTTATAATGGAATTGGGCCAAATATCTCCTTAAGATGGCAATGTCCAAACAAAGTCAAATAATTATGGCACAATTATAATTATAGAGATCAATTATGATAGAAGATGAACAAAGATATGGAATTTAAATTATCAACGTGCTACATATATGTATAAGTCAAAATATGTGTTTTTTTCTTAAAAAATAACCACTTAAAAGGTCAACTTGGTCGTAGAGATGAATAATCAGAATAAAGCTAATCAAAATAAGTTTATGGACAGAAGCACATGTTATTGAAATTTTCTAAACGCCACTTTGATTGGAGAATAGGAGAAGAATAAGAGCGAATAAGAAGAGAATAAGCTTAATTTTGCTTTGACAAGCGGAATGGCTTATACCGGTGTAGAATAGCGTATTCAGGGAATAAGGAGAATAAGCCATCCCACCTTAGACTCAAAAATTACTTATTCTTCTTATTCCTTCTGCAGGCCCCACAAAATTATCAAACTGAAACACCCCTTATTCTAGTATATGCCATTCCGTTAGTGGGCACCACATAATAAGTTATTCTGCAAACAAAGTGAGGGTTAGATTTTTCGGACAGAGAATTATAATTTTCGGCTAATAAAACTAATTTTCAGAGATGAAAAATGAGCAAATAAAACCGAAAATAGGAAACAACTTCAGAAAATTATCAAATTTGGTGAACATGTCCAACAGGTCAAAATAATTATAAGGACAAAGTTTCATGTAATTCCGACATCAAAAGAATGATTTAGAGTATCAAATGACATATAAATAACTTAAGTCAAATTTGGCCAATCGAATAAGTAGCAAAATAATAAACAAATAAAATCTAAAATTTATGAGATTTTACTATAAGATATAAAAGGTCTAAATCAAATTGTGTTCAAAATTTTAAGTCAATCGGATAAGGAACAAAGGAGTTATGATCAAGTTAAGTTCAAGTTGAAAATTTGTCATAGTTTCTGAAAACCGTAGCTATAGGTCGTGTAAAACGTAACTATAAGTCATGAATTTCCAGAATATAGGATTTTGCGAATTTGATAAAAAATTCATAGATCAAAGTGGAATCTAAAGCCATAGATTGGAATATTATGATTCTAGAAAGCATGTTTGACTACTTTTGAAAATCAAAACGAAGTTTTTATATTAATACAAAATATCAATCAATGGATTATCATCACCTACCTCAAGAACACAAAAAATACTCCCCTCTAATGCCTTTCAATCACCTTCTAGCACTCCAAGATCAATTTTCTTATTATCTAAGGCTTCTCCCACGACCTCTAAACCTCAAAGAACAACAATCTATCCATTAGAATCAATTTCCGAAGAGATTTAAATCAAATTATTTCACTTTTTCATGAAGAACACCATGTTCTTATCTCTTGTTTTGGGACTGCGTGGAGGAGGCCTCATGCACGACCACAAGGCCTCATATATACTATTTTCGCTTCCTAATACTACCCAAATTAAGTTCCCAAAGTTTTCAGGTCGAATTCAAACCGTAGCTTCCTTAACCAACAAGTTAAAGTATTCCGATTTGAACTAAGAATCCAGATTTTCGTGTAGAATGAGTTTCCTTCCATAAACCACCTCCGATTCAACCTATTATACGTCGAAATTATATTTTGGTCATTTTGACAAAGTGTTAGTATTTTATATTCTCTTTCTAAAACTATATGACATATTATTTTTGGAGTTTTTTACGCGAGGTTATTGCATTCGCAATACAGCGTTTTTTCACAGTTTTCAGATCCGAAAATTTGACTAAGTGTTGGAAATTAACTAGTTTCTTAATTAGGTCACTAATGGGTTTATTGGGCTTGTCTTGACTTAACTAATGACTTATCCATTCGAAACATATTATTATATTATTAAATAAATATTAAGCAGATTTAGATCACTTTAGCCCACTAATTAACTTAATTAGGCATATTTAAATTTAATTAAGCTGAATTAAATTTGGCCCACTAACAAAATAATAGGCTTGAGGTCCAGGATATAACATCAGGAAACCGGCCATTTGACGGACGAATGCCGGCACCTTCGGGAGGAGATTGATCGCCTTATCTAAGAAGGCTGCCTGTCACAATATAGACGAATGCAACATCAGCAGAACCAAGGCCGAGATGCCCCAGCAACGCCTAGGCAACCACAACCCCCGGCCAAGGAAGTGCCGCCTCAGCCAAAAGCAGCCTCGGCTTCGGCAGAAGCATCACATCAGCGGCCTAATGCCGGATCTATCATGGTCATATATGGAGGATCCGGAGGAGCACGACGTTGTCGCACTGATGCATCATCGGATGTGGCAGCAGTCAATCTTGAGCCGAAGCACTCTCGTTGGGAAGATATCGTCTTCAATCAAGAGGACCTTTCTGATATTCAAGTCCCTCACGACGATGCTCTCATAGTAAATTCTGTAATGAAAAATTACGATGTTCATCGTATCTTTCTTGATAATGGGAGTGCACCTAATGTGCTTTTTTATGATTGTTTCTTGAAAATGGGTTTAACCAAAGCGGATATGAAGGCTCATCGGAGGCCTCTATTCGGCTTCAATGCTACACCATGTCGAGTGGAAGGCAACGTCCGGTTGCCTGTAACTCTCAGTACAGCACCAAGACAACTAACAATTGAGACTGATTTTGCAATTGTGAAAACTGACTCAGCTTACAATGCCATCTTCAGCCAAAGGTTGATCAGAGGAATCGGTGTTGTGCCTTCGTCCTATCACCAGAAGTTAAAATTCCATACGAGTCATAGAATCGGTGAGGCAAAAGGGAATCAAGAAGCTGCTCGACAATGTTATATGATCTCAGTCAAAGGGAAATCCGCAGCCGAATCTCTGTTGATTGAATCTTCAACTGAAGCATCTCCGGGAGAGGAACTTGTGACTATTCCTATTCCAGGAGAAGAAGGCCGAACATTGTTGACAGGCTCCGGCCTTGAAAAAGCCGAAGCAGAAAGACTGACCAGCTTCTTGAAAGAAAACCTTGACATCTTCGCATGGTCTCCTTCGGATATGCCCGGAGTCGACCCAGAGGTGGCAGAGCATCGTCTGCACATCAATCCGAATCAGTCTCCGGTCAAGCAAAAACGGCGTATCTTCAATCAAGAAAGAAGAATGGCTATTCAACCCGAAGTACAAAAGGGGCTGAGTGTGGGACATCTTCGTGAAGTACATCATCCGGAATGGATTGCCAATGTAGTGATGGTTCCCAAAAAGGACCGTAAGTGGCGAATGTGCGTTGATTTCACTAACCTTAATAAGGCTTGTCCGATGGATAGTTTCTCGCTGCTTCGGATAGACCAAATGATGAATGCCACCTCCGGCCATGAACTGCTCAGCTTCTTTGATGCTTATTCAGGGTACCACCAAATCCGAATGCATCCGGAGGACGAGGACAAGATAAGCTTCACGACAGATCTTGGCTTGTACTGCTACACCCGAATGCCCTTCGACCTGAAGAATACTGGAGCAACTTATCAGCATCTCGTCAACAAAATGTTTGCTTCACAGCTTGGCCGAAACATGGAAGTCTTCGTCGAAGATATGCTGCTAAAGAGCCGAATCACCGGTGACCACTTGGCCGATATGGCCGAGACCTTCTCTACTCTGCGCAAATACAAAATGAAGCTAAATCTTGCTAAGTGTGCCTTCGGTGTGGCGTCCGGGAAGTTCTTTGGTTATATGGTCACTCGCCGAGGGGTGGAGGCAAATCCAGCAAAGGTTGCAGCCATTCTTCAAATGCGCCTGTCGGCAAACATCCGGGAAGTTCAAAGGCTAAATGGACGAATTGAACGTTAAGCCGCTTCATGTCAAGAGCAGCGGACCATTGTTTCCCTCTCTTCAAGTTGCTAAAGAAAACCAACAATTTCTCCTGGACAGACGAATGCCAATCGGCCTTCGATCAGCTGAAGACCTATCTTTCTAATGTACCCGTCCTGTCCAAGCCTGTCGAAGGAGAGCATTTGTTCATACATCTCGCTGCATGCGAAGCTGCTCTTAGAGTCGTCCTTGTCTGGGAGGCAGATGGCATCCAGAGGCTTGTTTACTACATAAGCCGAGCACTTCACGGAGCAGAGTTTCGGTATCCATCTCTTGAGAAGCTGGCTTTGACTCTCGTCGCATCCGCGAGAAGGCTTCGCCCTTACTTCCTCGCACATTCAATAAAAGTCCTCACTAATCAACCTTTGAGGCAAGTTCTCTCTCGACCAAAAGTATTTGGGAGATTAGCCAAATGGGCGATCGAATTGGGAGAATTCGACATCTCCTACGGACCTCGGGCTGCAATAAAAGCTCAAGCGCTAGCCGACTTCATCGCTGAATTAACTCCCGAAGAACCCTCGGCTCCTCAACCAGAAGTAATCAAAGAAAATTCTGAAGCCGCAAGCACTTTGGTGTCAGTATCCCCATCAACTAATAAATGGCAACTATATGTAGACGGGTCCGCTTGCCTTTCGGGTAGTGGCGCAGGGTGGGTCTTGGCATCTCCGGAAGGAGTCGTCACCAAATATGCCTTACGCTTCGCCTTCCCAGCCACAAATAATGCATCCGAATATGAAGCCCTCATATCAGGTCTTCGGGCCGCTAGAAAACTCGGCGTATTTGAAATAAAGACATTTAGCGATTCAACACTTATCGTTGGCCAGATCACTGGAGAGTACGAAGCCCGAGACGCATTAATAGCATCCTACTTTCAGGTAACTCAAAAAATCATTTCTGAGTTTACTTCCTTTGAAATTATGCGGATCCCTCGGGCCGAGAATACTCAAGCCGATGCCCTCTCTCGCCTGGCATCAACACATGATGGGGGAGGGAGCCGAATGGTTTTGGTCGAGGAATTATCTGAGCCAAGTCTTCAAGAATCCGAAGTTATGCAAGTAAATAATTCCGAAGGGGAAACTTGGATGGCTCCAATAATTGCCTTTATACTCCGAGAGGAGCTCCCGTCTGAACCGAAGGGGGCAAGACGTATCCGACAATGCTCCTCTCAGTTCTTAATTCTAGAAGATATATTGTATAAAAAGTCATTCGGTTGGCCGCTCCTTCGGTGCCTCGGCCCTTCTGAAGCTATCTATGCCTTTCGAGAGATACATGAAGGGATCTACGGGGTGCACGCAGGAGGGAGAGCCCTAGCCCATAAAATCCTGAGACAAGGATATTGGTGGCCAACCCTCCGGGAGGACGCAACTAACTTCGTCCGCCACTGCGATCAATGTCAAAGGTACAGTTCTCTTATTCATCAGTCGGCAACCTTATCAATGCCTCTATCAGATCCATGGCCTTTCGCCTAATGGGGGATTGATATTCTGGGTCCATTCCCCATTGCTACCGGCCAGAGGAAGTTTCTTATTGTAGCAGTAGAATATTTTACGAAATGGGTTGAAGCCGAACCTCTTGCGTCTATCACTGATAATAATGTCTGGAGCTTCGTATGGAAGTCTATTATCTGCCGGTATGGCATCCCTCGAGTGATTATATCAAACAATGGCAAGCAATTCGACAGCAACCGGTTCAGAGGCAACTGCTCTTAAGCTTCGATATTCTGCACAAGTTCACTTCAGTAGCTCATCCCCAGACGAATGGACAAGCCGAAGTTACTAACCGGAGTATATTACGAGCGTTGAAAACTCGTCTCGATGAAGCTAAAGGCCGATGGGTGGAAGAATTGCTGAGTGTACTGTGGGCTTATAGAACAACAAGCCGAGCCCCTATTGGAGAAACTCCATTCCGAATGGCTTACGGAGTGGAAGCAGTCATCCCGGTTGAAATCGGCTTGCCCTCGCCAAGAGTCCTCGCTTATGATGCGGAAAGTAATGATGAAGCCATGAGAGATCACCTTGATCTCGTAGAAGAAACTAGGGATCAGGCTCGCATTTGGCTGGCAGCATACCAACAACGCATGGCCAGATATCATAATGCTCAAATAAAGCCTCGAAGTTTTGAAGCCAGGGACCTTGTGTTGCGAAAGTCTCATGTTTCGAAGCCAGCCGAAGCCGCAGGAAAGTTATCTCCAACTTGGGAGGGCCCTTATCGAGTGAAGGAAGTCATTCGACGAGGGGCCTATCGTCTAGAAACCCTCTCGGGCCAGCCTCTCCCTCGCACTTGGAATGTGGAGCGCCTTCGGCGCTATTTTATGTAAGTTGTTCTCCCGGCCTTTAGCCGGATACATTTAATGAATACATAATTCCGGAATACTGTATTCGGCATTATTCTAAGTCCGTGTAAATCGTACCGGGAGTGGCTTCGGCCATGCAAACCATATCGGGAGCAGCATTATTCTAAGTCCGTGTAAACCGTACTGGGAGTGGCTTCGGCCATGCAAACAGTATCGGGAGTGGCATTATTCTAAGTCCGTGTAAACCGTACCGGGAGTGGCTTCGTCCATGCAAACCGTATCGGGAGCGGCCTTATTTTAAGTCCGTGTAAACCGTACCGAGAGTGGTTTCGGCCATACAAACCGTATCGGGAGCGGCATTATTCTAAATCCGTGTAAACCGTACTGAGAGTGGCTTCAGCCATGCAAACCGTATTGGGAGCGGCATTATTCTAAGTCTGTGTAAACCGTACCGCGAGTAGCTTCAGCCATGCAAACCGTATCGGGAGCGGCATTATTCTAAGTCCGTGTAAATCGTACTAGGAGTGGCTTCGGCCATACAAACCGTATCGGGAGCGGCCTTATTTTAAGTCAGTGTAAACCGTACAGGGAGTGGCTTCGGCCATGCAAACCGTATTGGGAGCGGCATTATTCTTAGCCCATGTAAACCGTACCGGGAGTGGCTTCGGCCATGCAAACCGTATCAGGAGCGGCATTATTCTAAGTCTATGAAAGCGCGCCAGGAATGACCTTGGCCACATCCGGAACCGGAACATGTTTTTAAGCTATTCAAGGGTTCGTCCTGCTATTGATTCGTTCACAAGAGTGTTTGGCTATAACACAGATAAATTCAAGAAAGTCATTTATATATATATGGAAGTACATAAGTCAGCCGTATACTCGGGCCCGGCAGCTCAAAAATTTTCGGGACAAGCCTCTGGATTAACTATACATCAGCATCCTCGCCTTCTATATCGACGAGGGAGTTGCCTGGAGTCGTCGGAGGAGAAGAAGCATGGTCAGAACCCCCGGCCGCGTCTTTTGGAGAAGCCTGGATCCTTTCGGCCTTGAGCTGTTGCTACCAGTCCAAGAGCCAGCTGCCTTCGTCCTCGTCGGGGAAGCCGAAACCAGTTAGATCTGTATCCGGACAAGCCTTTTGGGCAATAGCCATCCCCAGATCAAACATGGTTGTAGCCACTCTAGCCTTGGCGTCAAGCATTTCCTCGGCGTACTCCGGACCTTCCTTGTAGCTCGCCACAGCCACGACAGCGATATCATCGGCCTCTTTTGTTTTGGCCTCCAAATCCGCTTTCAGGGCCGAGACTATTTCGGCGTGCTTACGGCGTTCCTCGTCCCGCTCCTTCTCCAGCCGAGTTATCCTCTCGGTGGCTTTGTCCTCCTTGTCCTGGATCTCTGCCTTCAAAGATTCAATTTCTGTACGGGCTTGATCAACCTCCGTACGCGCCAATCCAGTTGACTTTCGGCCTTTTCCTGGGCCTTGGCTGCCGCTCGAACCACCTCCTTCTGGCCAGCCAACTCAGACCGCAGCCTAACATTCGCCCTGATGAGGGCGTCGATGTTAGCTTCGAGGTCTCGCTACACCGAGGCTACCTTGCCCGCGGCTAGCTGGTCCGCGGCCTCGTCCACATCCATGAGTTTCTGTTGGATGTGAGCCTGGCGGCGAGAGAGAGCCTCGCACATGATCGCGGCCTGAAAAGGAAAGCAAGAGACGTAAGGCGAAGCAGCAAAAAGAAAAAAGAGAGAAATAACATAGCGAAGGCAAGAGTTCACTCACCTGGACGGCGTGGCGGACGCATTGTCGGGAGAGACCCTCCGAGGACAACTCCCTGATTTCATCCTTGGCCATTGGGATGGCCATGCCCCAGGCAAGGCGCATGCATGTCCGAGTGTAATCCAGACTATCGTCTACGAAGACTCCTGTATCAGGATGCCATGGCTCATGCCCGTATTCCCAGGACATGTGGGTCCCGGCCACTCCAAACGGATAGGATACCCCTGTATCCGTCGCCGTGGTTGCGGCCGGAGGTGAATCGCCTCTCTGCGGCCGAGGAGGAGATACTGCGAGCAGCGCAGTCCGCCGCGTAGCCACCTTCTTCGCCACCCGGGCGGATTCCCTCTCGTCGTGATCGCTCCGCCGCTTCCTTCTTTCGGAGTGCTCACTCTCGTGGGCAACGACCTTGCCCTTCTCCCTTCGCTCCCTCTCGAGAGCAGCCACGGCCGCCCATCCTTCGGCAGAAGCAGCCGTCTGCCGGGCTAGAGAGACATTCGACACTGATATGATGTCAGCCGACCTCCCTTCAGTAGGTCGCGGCTTAGACGGACGAGAGGGCACAGGCTGACTGGAGATCCGAGCCATGAGCGATCCGAGGCCAGACATATCTGAAAACAAGACAAAGGAACAAAGTTAAAATGAAATTCGGCAGCAATCGTGACCCAAAGCCGACTTACCCTTGGCTGGAGCTTCGGCACCCTCGTTGAATGGACGATGGGTCTCAGCCGGAGCCCTAGATGTCGCGGCAGCCCTCGCTGTCGCGGCAGCCCTCGCCGTGGTCTCTCCCGAAGCCTGACTGGGAGGATGATAGGGAGAGGCCTGGATTGGAGGATTTGATGGATCCGGCCAAGCTCGCATTCCGACGAGCCTATCCTCATCCTCTAGAAGCTCGGTTATGTTAAATGGAGCGTCATCCACGAAGAGATGGGCGTCAGCGAGCTGCCCGGGGCTGAGAGAAGGGCTCTCGGAAATCCCCTCGACCAGGGGCCCCCATTCGGTGGGGAAAGGTCAGAAACCTCCGTCCTTCTCTGGGAAGGAGATAAAGAAGAAACCCTCCTTCAAATGATGGATGGACGAGGGTTTCCTGGAGAAGATGCCCCGGCCGAAGCGAGGAACGAAACAGTACTAGGAAGATCTTCCCTGGGGTTTGATTTTGAAGAGGTAGCGAAAAATATTTACAGAAGGGACGAGACCAAAAATAGAATTAAGAGCTAAGAAAGCATATACAATCCATCACGAGTTCGGAAAAAACTGGGACGAAGCCAGCCCATAGAAGTTCAAAAGGTTTACAATGAAAGGGTGAAAGGGAAGACGAAACCCAGCCCAAAAGTTGTGCTCGTAGATGGAGAAAGCACGCGGACGAGGAGAGTTGGCTCTCGTATTCCTCCCAGACCGAACGGGAGTCATCCAAGTAGGAATCAGATAACAATTGGTTATTTCCATCACCGCCTCGGTATTAAGGACAAAAGTCACGTCCGAGACCTGTTCGGCCGGACGGCGGCCGAATACAAAAGGCTCAGCGGGAGCAAGCACTGATTCAATTTCACCCGCCATATCAGAAGGGAAAGAGTTCAAGGAGAAAGGGGATGAAAGAGAAGACTGGAGAACAGGTTTTGACGAAGAGTAGGACGAACTGCTCTCGACCGAAAAAGAGCTGTTAGACATATATCGAAAATAGATAAGACGGGGACTGAGGCTTACCCTCAGACCCAGAAATCCCCCAACGATCAACAGGACGCTCTTGGACAACCTTGACGGAACACTCGAGGCCGGAGGAGAAAGGACGTTCGCGAAGCTGATCGCGGAAACGCTCTGGCACAAGAAATCGAAGAGAGAGAACGCAGGAACAGTTCTGAGGCCAACGAAGCTGGTATTTATAGGAAAACCTTAAGGAGTCGGATGGCGGACCAATGGTCGAGATCCTTCAACCCTTCGGCTACTCCCCGCTCAGATGACTGCCACGTATCCCGTCCTTTCTCATAATGACGAAGGAGCTGCACGATCGAAAAAAGGCAATCAACGGCCAGAGGCGATCCGGACCTTTCGGCTACTCATCCGGATGCTCGCCATGTGTCTATGATCCCCGTATTGGGGGCCGAAACGGTGGTAATCCGAGTGAATCATTGGGCAGAGAGCCGAAGCGACGGCAATCCGAATGATAACGATTAAACGGTGGAGATCTCCCGGCCGTACGGTGATATTTCAGATGCTTGCCACGTATCCCATGCTTCTCGTGGAGCAAACCTATTAGTGGGAGATTCAAAGTTATTCCCTCCATCACTTGACGCCCAGATATTCAAAGTCAACTCTCGGCTCTGGACGAAGGAGTTTGTCATCAACTCTCGGCTCTGGACGAAGGAGTTCGTCATCAAGTCTCGGCTCTGGACGAAGGAATTCATCAACTCAGCTTCTGATGAGGGTTAACTATCATCTGAACTCGAGTATCCTTCATTCGAATTCAAATTTACTCTTGACATTTCACAACAGTAGAGAACGACGAGAGTAGGGGGCCCTGTGATGGGGGAGAATCTGATTAGGCCCAGCAATTGGGAGCCGGCCCAACAACAGAAGGAGCCGAAATGCACTCGGCCCACAAAGCCAATTAAACAGATTCGGCCCAGAAATCTTATTGGATTAGCATAGGTCCGGCCCACACTTAATGGGCTCAAAAATCAGGTGGCAGTATTCGGTCCAATCCAAGCACTTGATGAGCCGAAATGGGTCCGGCCCATTTCGGCTAACTAACAGCTGGCCTTCAGCATGTCAACATGATACTATGGCGATTTCCTATTAAACCGCCACACATAGTCCTATATCGGTTGCCATGAGAAAGAAATCCTTACCCCCTTCTATATAAGGAAGGCTATTCAATGCGAAGAAGGTAAGTCCAAAAAAAGACAAAAGCCCATAAGCCTCAAACTTCTTCTTCTTTCTAAATATCTAGTCTTTCTGTCGGGACTGACTTTACCATCGGAGGCGGTTCTCCTGAGTCGAAACCCAGGACCCTTCCTAACTGGTTCTTTCTTTTCAACAGGAGTTTCGGCCTCGTTCTCTACCCACCTCTTGGTCCGGATCCCTCTCGGCCACTGGTCACTTGGCTGACAATCGGATTCTGATCCCGGAATCCGATAGTGATAGCTTCGGCTACATCAGCTTTAATTAAAAATCAGATTCTTTGTCAAATTATTTTTATAAAAATAAATAATAATATATTTGAGTAACACATTTCATAGCAATATTTTCTTTTCATCCCTATAGATTTGAAATCTTACCATCATAAAAAACGAGTTTCTAATATAGAGTGTCATTTTTATTTTAAAACCACAATTCGAGATTGGAATGCAACACTTTTAAATTAAAAAATTTGGGACGAATAAATGGTTGCATGTAAATCCTTATTAAAATGCAAATATTGTGCATGCCAAATACTTGCTTAGGACGTATCACTTCTTAGAATATATGTTTAATTTATACTTAATCATCTTATATGTACTAGTTGATCAAGCACACGCCGTGCGAGTAGTTTCTGAAGAAACTGAAGTGAACATTTAGATAAATTAGATGAATACATAAATTACACAAATATCCCAACTTGATGATGACCAATAACCATCCAACATAGATATTAAATACTTGGACTAAATTTAGCAAAAGACATTTTTCAAGCACATTTATAAGATATTCTACTAATAAAGTAAGCTCAGCTGGAGATTCCACTCTGTTTTTTTTGTTGCCCTCTATAAAGGATGATTGATTTTTTCATCTTCCTCAACTTTTCCACCCACATCAATTAAAATGTAAACAGAAATAGCGTTTAAAGGAAAAATAACTAATACATTTAAATAAAACAGACCATTAACCGTTGAGAAAACAATAAGATAATTATATCAACTATCCACTTTTCAGATCTTCTACATAAAAGCCTAATTTTAAAAATTAGGGGAAAACTAAAGCCAGCTATGAAATATAATTAACATTTTAAAGAAGATGAGAAATACAACTATATATTTCGAAAAAGATGAGAAATGCATCTATTTTACATATCCGGTGCAAGCCTATGAAAATTTTAATTTTTCGTACCTAGAGTGCGTTAACCCTAGGTTTAAGATAGACTTTAAAAAAAGAACTAAAATGAAAATCATATTTAAAAATTATTATAAAAACATTAAAAATATGAAAGTATGTGTAAAATGTGCACCATATTTAAGAGCTGACAATTTTTATTTTTATTTTTTAACAAAGGGCCGACTCAAACTTGTGTTAGACAAGAAAGCCTAATTTGATAGGAATCAGCTAGCCCGGGAATAATACTTGTATAAGAATTAAGACTCTTCAAATCAATTGGCTGATTGAAATATGATACAAACTTATTCTGTTAGAACGAAATGTTAATATTTTAGGGAAGCTTTTTTGGCTAATGCATGCTCAAATTCATTTAGCCCTGAGCTGAATCTTGTGTTAAGGAACCTGTAAAGAAACTGTAAACAATCTAGCTAGGGATGATATGAATCTGCAGAAAAGAAAAAAAATGTAGGATACATAGGTCTGGTAACATAACTTAAAAGATAAATAAAAATATAATTTGTATGCCCAATTTCCTCACTCATTAAATCACTTTTTCTTCTGAATATAGACAACTGGCGAAAGTTAAACCATGTTGGCAGCAACGACATCAAGAGGCAAGAGCTGAGCAATGGAATCTATAATTACATCCCCATATGAATTGCATCAGCAATGGCTATGTTCACCAAACATGTTTAATCTTATAAATTCAACTTATAAAATTTATAAGTGATCAACAACATATTCACCAACCATGTTTAATCTTTAACAAAAAGCAGAAATAAAAGAGCTCGCGCTATCTTTTAGTACATCAAAAAATGGGACCGTGTACAGTCAGATCTAGAATAGACCAAAGCGAGAATAAGAAATATGAAGCTACGATTTACTTTTGTTGCAACCTTTCCACAATCTAGCTTGTGCTACTTCCAAAGCTGATCTCCCTTTTTTTAACCACTTTTTTGTAGTGTTCACAAATAACATTCCTTCATACATAACCCAGTTCTCTCATACTTGTCCACAATTCTTCAGGCAACTCAAATGCTTTCAAGTTTTAACATCTTTTCTTCAGCTCTCTCAAATCATTTTGCATTAATATCATATAGTTGTATTGATAATAGATTAATACATGAATCACTAAAAAGTACATGTGTAATCAGTGGCGGAGTTAGAAAATTTTAGAATGAGGGGTAAAGTAAAACTAACTTATAAAAAAGATAGGGTTTTTTGCATATATACCCCTCAAAAACACCGCAATTGCATGTATGTCCCCTATTCTCACATATTATCATCAATACTCATGCAATCTTCAAAATGTTGCATTTTATCCCTCGATCTAATGGTTTGGCATCAATACCCTTAAATTTACTAATATTTTGCATATATACCCCTCAATATACTAAAATCTTGCATTTTGAACCCCGATACCTACAACGATGTCATAATTTATGCAATATTTTTGACATATTTCGTTGAACTTAACCTAAGTTTGATGGGAGGGACATAAATGCAACATTTTGAAGATTGCAGGGTATTGATGATAATATGTGAGAATGGGGGATATACATGCAATTACGGTGTTTTTAAGGGATATATATGCAGAAAACTCAAAAGATATTAATATATAAGTTACAACACTAACTTCAACTCAATATTAATATCATTTGGTAACATCAACCTCTATTTTAATATTTCGACCAACTATTCCAATGTTATCCCTAAAATCACAAAAGATGTCCCTAGAAATGAGCGAGATTTAGTATTAATATTAATCTATACCATATTTGACTTTTCCTAACAACCTCCTATCTATAGATACTATGCAAATATAATCCCTCACTCTTTCAATATTCTTAATTAGACTTGAAGTAGGATAATGTCAAACTCCTCGAGTTTGATTCATCAAAGACTACACTATCAAACCTCCCGATAGAAACTCATTGTTACCTCTTCGATTAACCCTGGCCAGGGATTTAAGTGGTGTGTTCCCTTAGAACATTTTCTCTCCTTTATGTTATACAAGAGAGTAAGTGATCTCCTCTTGACTACACAATCACTTTTGTGTGCTTCTGATACACCCATGTATTAGATCATAAAGGACCTATGACTAAAGTCCATGGACTCAATCTCAAAGTGCAACCATCTACATACAATATGTCACTGGTAGGTTAGGTCAAACAACAAAACGAAGTAGGGTGACATAGATTCTCCTAATTGACAATTAAGTATAATTAACTACTTAGGAGCTCACCGCAAATCAGCTTAGTGAACTTATTTTCACTAATGACTACCTACGTACTTGTCTTAATGTCTCTACATAAATGACTATGAGACCAGTCAATCTCATCTTATGAGTGGGTAGAATGCATAATAGTCTATCTGGATCAACAAGGTCCTTCATCGAGGACCTTATGACTAGAAATATTTAGAACGTACACATCTAGAAGATTGATCTCATTATCATAAATTCTTTGTGATTCAGTCTTGATTGCGTGCATTCAAGGACTTCATTATGAATCTCAAATGAATATAGAAGCACAATGAATTAAAACCTTTATTAATATGAATCAGAATGTACAAAATTGGATTCTATGATTGGCACATAGGACACTCAATACTAACACAAGGGCCCTAAAATCTTGTTTTACTGGGATTTCTAGCATAAATCTTCCTTCCCCTACCTCCGCCTCTGTGACGTACAACCGTAAAAAATTTAAAGTTTGCAGAAATATGAATTGAAGATGGAATTTGAGAATGAAAATTGGTGGATTACAAATACTTAGCATCAAACCAATAGAAACAAACACCATCTTGCTGGGTGCTTCTTTTCTTTTACATATGATGATGTTCTAATATTTTGGGTGCCTTGAAGAGCATGTGTGTATTATCGAGTTTTAAGGTCTCACAAGATTGAATCTCTTTACTAGATTGATTCTCTTGCTTACATATCTTACTTTAAGTGGACATAATCCTACGTTCCTGTAAATCACATGCAATTGGTTAATGAATTATCTTTGCTTTTCTTTATTATTTTTATTTATTGATCCTAATTGGCTGTTATTTAGCTTCCTCTTTAGGGTGTCAATTTCACTTTCCTTTTATTAATCTTGAAGAGAGAAACAATACATTCTATTCTTGAGCCATGAAGGAGAGGTATTTGGCACTAAGAAAGCAATTGAATAAATAATTTGAGCCTTTTAGCCAAATAGGAGTCAAGCTTGCCGAGTCTTTCTGTAGATGACATCTAATCATTGAAGAAAAAGATCGAAGAAATAAAATACATTCATATCCTATAAAACTATTGGGTGACACATAATTACTTGTGATATGGGTGCAACATACATTTTTGACTTTCAAGTGAAAAAAGCATACGTCTTTTGACAAAACAAATAATTACTTTAAGTGTTATGATTTATATAGTAAGAACATTACATGAATTATGAACTCAAGAAAAGGAAAACAACGAATATAGAACAACTATGAAGGTAGAGCGTAATGTAGGGAAAAAATTGGTCCACCTTTACGATGGCTTACATCTAAGACACTTGAAATCAAGCGAACATCATGAACTGCTCTAAGACGAGCCACCCACATTAAACAATAGGTATAACACACACCTATACATCCAGATATAAAATGCCATATCTTAAATATCTTATGATTGGGAATAGTTTACGAATCATGACTAGGAATATTGTCATAATCTCATTACAATCCAATATTCCCAACATAATTTCAAGGATTTCATTATACACAATAAGATAAATACAAATAGACATAATGAAATAAATTATCATTTCTTAATGAATAAGAATGTAAATAGGCGCCGTGATATTGGCTTTGAAGACACCTATATCTAACACCATGCACATGGATACCAGTCTTAAAAAGGTTTGGCTTGAAAAGTTTGAAAAGAGGACCTCACGCCAATGAGACATAATTAATCTCTCCAAAGATGTAATGACTGCAGTTCAGACAGTCCTTTAGAAGCCTGTTAAGCAGCTTTGGTAGGCCCATTAGGGTTTTCTGGTGAATTTTATTATGTTCTGGCCTAAGAACCTGAATCATGTCACCTGAGGCTGATGCGATTCAAGTATTTGAAAGGTGTCATGTCGGGCTGACACATTTTAGTCTGAGTAACCCAGTCCAATTCCGACCTGAGAGTTTCCATCTATGGGGACTCTTTCTCCACTTAAAACTTGAACATGTGGCCTTTAAATAGACCCCTTTATGCGCCCCAACCCTTTTATCTTCATTCCCTAGCCTTAGCTAACCATAGAGGGAGAGATTGAGAGCATTCCGAGTGGGTGCGGGTGCAGCTCGGTGTGTTCTTTGCGCATGTGAAGAGGAGGATGCGAGCACAATCTCCCGTGACGTGAGGACGATCCCATGGTGCATGGAAGGCGTGCCATCTCATCAGCGGGGTTCATCGCGTGCTTGTGATTTGAGAGAGAGGTAAGTGATGATTAACCCTCAAAACCATAGTACTTTTACATTTTTTTTTTCAAACTTATTTTGATATCTACTATATGTGTTGATGATGTGGATGCATGGGAGGTATTCTGGGATGTTTGAAATGAAGTTTATCTCTCTTTATTATTTTGATCATGCAAGCTTCGACAATCTGGGTATCGCGTCTAAAATGTGTCCACACTGGGTGACGTGATTCAAAAATCACACGTCACTGTACATGGATGTGATTCAAAGTACATAGTCTAGTTGTTTTCTATTAAAAGTGAGGATAGTGAGTGCTCAAATCATGATGTGCGAAATCATGAAAATTTGTTAATTATGTGACAAATAAACCTATTAAAAAAAGCTATGTGATCGCCAGAAACTTTTGACTAAAAAGCTTCAAAAGACAAAGGATGATCGCTTACTTGTTTTGAAGTTGGGAGATGTTGAAGTTCTTGATTCCTTCTCTTCAGCCGGTTGAAAAAAAAGAGCCCTTCTAACTTTGTTCTTGTTTTGAATATTGATTTTTTAGGATCTTCCTTTCTGCTCCAATTCTTTTTTTAATGATGATCTCCACTTGATCTTCTTGGTGATTGTACTTTGCAAAAAAATAAAGAAGAAGAAAAACTAATTAAAACTAATAGATTGTAGAATTTATTCTATCAGAACTTTAATCATGCAACTAAACAAAATCACTCACTTGTTTTGTAGTCTTTTAAACCCCTTTAGCATGTGGGTTGGAAATTATGAATGTTGTGAATGTGTGAATAGTATGAAGTGATGATTATGAAATTAATGAAAACAATGATTATGAAAGCAAGAGAAAGAAAGAAATTGAATGGCCTCTGGAAGCTTTGGTTCTTGAATGGACGAAGAGGATGAAGAAAGGATGAAGCTCTTCTTTCAAGACTCCTGGAAGTAGTCGTGCCTCGATCTTCCTTTTAACTCCTTCAGCGTTTGGATGTCGTCTTTCTCTTGAATTCTTAACATTTTCTTCTTCATAAGTTTGTGTATTTATAGACTTAAGTTCAAGATTCTCACGCATGTCTGCGGTCACTTATGGATTAACATGAAAGTGTTTGAAACCAATCCAACCAAGAAACAGATAAACACAGGCTAATTCATTATTATCTGTAATTAGCTAAAATGTGTCGCCCAAGAGAGACATCTTTTAGCTTAATTAAGATAAAGATAAACTCGAGAAGAAGAAACAAAAACACTTTAGGACACCTAAATGGTGTCGTGCTGGGAAGACGTCTTTTAGTTAATTAATAAATTAATTAAAAATTAAATTAAAAATCAAAATATGAATAAAACCTTAAATGGCGTCTTAATAGGTCGACGTCTTTTAAGATAATTTTCCTATTTGATTTAAAATCTGAATTAAAATCAATTTAATTAATAAACTTAAATGGTGTATGTCTTCCCCGACATTATTTAGACAATTAATCCAGTAAAATAATAAAAGTTAACTAATTATTAAATATCAGGCCATTTTGGGGCATTATTATATAATATGAAATTTATTCAAAATGATGTCAAAATTAGCGTGTCTACAGTTGCCTCACCTTCGCATTGACTTTGCAAGGGAGTATAGTGAAATTGAATGTATTGAAAAGGTGATGCCAAGGTGTGATGAGACACGCTCTCAACATCATATGATGGGAATTTTTCTCAAAACGATCAATGAAGATAACTCAAAGAGATCAATTGAATCAATCATGTCTGGATGAGATAGACAATAAAATAAAATAAAGTCGATCAACTTCCACGATCGGAAAGTACTCTAGGTCACAAACCTTTCAGATTTCATCATGGGGAGCGTTTGCCAGCCAATATGGACGTACTGCAACCATGATGGATCTTAAAAGAAACAAGAAATTTTGGATAAAGAGTCTAAGAAATGAAAGAATTCCAAGGATATCTTTAAGCAAACTTCAAAGATAATCAAGATACTCAATTCATAATAGAATATTTCATATCATGTTGGAATTTATTTAATCAATAGTCTGAAGTTTAATCAAGAATTAATTCTTATCACAATTATATCAAAGTCCTACATGATGCATGTTGGGCTAAAAGAAAAAATATAAAATAAAATAAAATATAAATTAAGTAAGGATAATATTATTAAATTATTATTAATGAGTCAAGATACCAATTCTGCAATTCAATGCTAAGCCGAACCTTATTTATCCACACACTATTTCACAAAAGTGGAACCATCGTCCTCATCAACTAACAATCAAACGGCCTATCCGCGTGATTAAGAATCTTCTGGATTTATCACTGTTTTTGTTGAAAGGGTATTCAAATTCCAATTTCATCAAAACCATAAGGTCCTTGATATATCTAATAAATATTTAACATATGATAATGATAATGCAAATCAGTTACATGAAATAATACAAGGATAGAGATAATCGTCTTTTTAGCCACGGTCAAGAGTTATAAACTCCCACAGTGGGATCTTCTTGAAATTTTCAATTTTGTAATCATTTCTTTGAATTTCCTGCACTAAAAAATCATCAGTAATTTCAAGCAAATACTCAATTAAGCACCAAATATAGATAAACATGGAATTTTGGACAAATAACATGAAACCTTGAAACCCGTCGTGTCGCCCCGACACCATTAAGATGAATCAAATAACATCACTGTTCACCGATGCCTTTTAAGTCGCAGAAATAGGCTTTTGCTGTCTTCAATCCGGATTCCAACTCTCTTCATGCTTATCTTTTCTCTAACTCGGAAAGGGCTCCTCAATCTCTTAAATCTCTCTACATAAGGTTCCTTAACTTGTATTAAGGCAAATTCAAACACAATCTAAAGATCAAAGTAAGTGATTCTCTCCAAAGTTCAAGAACAATCAAGGTTTCAAGGGGAAAAAGCTCAAGAACAAGATGGATTCTTCAAACAAGAGGATGAAGAAGACGCTTGAATAGCTCTCTGATGTGAAAGATCATTTTAGTGGACGAGATCTTAACTTACAAGTAAGTTAAATCCTCTCTTTCTTTCAATTCTTCTTCTTCAATTCCCTTTTTCTTCATGTTCTTCACATCCTTCATGTAATTAGAGCAATTTCTTTTATTTATCTAGGCATATCTTCTTTTTTCAGCCTAAGAAAATTCTCTTCCCTTCCTTGGATTCGGAAGCTTACGAAAATATCACTATTTCCATACAATCTTATGTTTCTAAGTGGAATATCCAAGGTTTAGTTGTTCATGCAAAGCACTATAAGAGTTCAAACGTAGATTGGGCAGCGATGGGTGCTCTTATTGAATTGTGGCATCCTCAAATCCATACTTTCCGCTTTGCTGAGTTCCAATCCACTATACTCCTTGAAGAGGCCAAACTTCTAATGGGTCTTCCTAATATCAAGCTGAAGAATGATGAACTGATCCTAAACAAGATGGCTCTTATGAGGGGAAAGATCACAGGTCAACAATTATTGATGAAGATTATGAAGGATCCAAAGGAAGTTCAAGGATGTCTTACTAAGAAAGGGATTAACCTCACAAAACTGGCAGAGTGGACTTTGTATGAGATCGAGGAACTCAAAGAAGATGGCACTAAGAACGTAATGAAAGCATTCACCACATGTATGGCTGGACCTCTATTCTTTCCTGCCCAAGACGATATTCTAAAGGATGATCAAGTTAGTGCAATTTGTGAGATCGTTGAAGGAAAATAGATTGGCATGGCAATCCTAGCCTATCTCTACAGTAGGCTTTCTGCAGCATCTATAGGTCAGCCTCCTCATGGTTGCATGCTTCTCTTCGCTCTGTGGGTAGAGTTGCACTTCAAGTTCGAGTATCATAATAGAAATTCTACAAGACCATCTCAGATATATCAAAATAGTCCAATCTTCCATATTTCCAATATCGTGAAGTTCAATGAAAGGATGATTAATCGGGCGCCCAAACTCAAGACTCGAGCTGATTGGCGTGCTTATCTGAAGACCATACCATCATACGGATTCGATTCTTCTCCACTTGCTCTCGTAGGGAAACTGATTCGAGTACGCTGCGCAGCTGGTGCAGAGCTCCGACTGATTGGTGCAACTGAGTTCGTGCTATATAATCCTCATCGCTGCTATACTCAACTCAGCATGCATCGTCATGAGTTCCCAAAGTTTTCTCACATCTCTCCAATCAAGAAGCGCACCTTGGAATCTGATGAAGACTTCGAAGCAACTGAGCTTATAGTTACACTGTGGAACATTAGCTTCATTCATCATGTAAAATCTTCTAATGAAGCCCATAGAGGATTAGCCTATCTATATGTAATGGGACTTCAGGAAATTCTTTCTTGAATGCTATCTTTTATTCCCTTTTTGATGTAATAAAGAATTTATTTTTAATAAAAAATCCATCCTTTATATCATACGAATCAATCTTTAAAGTTCTGTAATTTTTTTCAAGATTTTTCCTTAAGTAAAACTATGATTTTTGGGTGTAAATAGCATCGTCCAGTCGAGACGCCTTTCAATCATTATTAAATTCCGATATTCAAATAAATATTTATTCCTTAAAAACCATGAATTATGCCTAAAATGCGTCCCGACTGGTAGACACCTTTCAATTCTCTTTCCTACTTTTCCATAAAATTCTGCCATTAATCCTATGATTAATCCACTGAAACACGTCGCCCATACATGACGCGTTTAATCATTATGCACAGTACGACTCTGATCAGAATTGGCGGTTTAACCTGAAATGCGTCGGTCTGTGTAAACGCAATTTACAAATTTTAAAATTTCTCCCTTGCCGCCTCAGTTTATGTGCGCTAAATGGCGTCGCTGTTCCTCGACGCATTTTAACTTTTCTAAACAGAAGCACGGAAGCCCGAACTTTCCTTCCTCATTCTCTCAAAAACTCCCTCTCTCCATGAATTGCTTCTTTCTCTTCTTCGACGATCTTCCTCGCATCCGACAACCTTGATCTCCGGCGATCACCTTTACCGCCAACCTTCTCACTCTTCCTCAAACTCTCTCACTCTCTAGCTATTTTTCTTTCCCTCCAGCGAGTTCCTCAAGCTCTCTTACTTTTTCTTCATGGAGCAAGGAGAGGGATCAAGAGGAAGCGGCAAACGACGCCGTGTCGTGCGTGTAGTAAGGAGGGAGGACCCTGGAGCAATCCCTCTCGAGGAGGCGAGGGTGCTCGAGGTGGCGGCGGCCATTCTTGAAGAAGAGGCTCCTCCTATGGTGATGAGAGGAGAAGAAGAGGAAGGGGAGACCCTACACTTGGTAAGTCTTTCTATGGACATTTCTATGGATGAATGGAATGAGGAAAGGGGGAAAGATGGAGCCTTTTCAAAAAGTCCGAAATCGGCTTTGAATGGCGTCTAGACCAGGTGATGCCTTTCAAAGGGCGTTGCCCTGGTCCGACGCCATTCAAAGCGAAATTCCCTTTTTAAAATGGTGTAGAAAATCAGACTAAATGGCGTCAAGACATGCGGACGCCTTTTAATGGGCGTCCATCATGTCCGACGCCATTCAGTTAGAATGTTTTTATTAATTTTTAATGTCCCTTATCTAATGAAAGTTGTTGAATTTATTTGCAGGGGACGATCCGGGCCCAGATATCTTGGGACTTAGTGGTTGGGGCCTACCGAGGACTTCCGGATTTCTAGAAGGCGCGCCTGCGCCAGATGGGATTTACGGAGATTTTGGAGATTGAGCCGTTTTGACTCGATTTGGTACTGCTGCAGGCACTAAGAGAGCGTTGGCATGCAGAGAGTCGGGCATTCCTAATGCCCTGGGGCCATATGGTCCTAAGTTTAGAGGATGTTACCAGGATCACCGGCCTTAGAGTAGAAGGCCGGGCGGTGAGCGGGGTGACTTACCTCGATTACCGTGGATTAGCTGAGATTTTGCTAGGCATAGAGGTGTCCAGTTTTGATAGAGAGTCTAGGATAGTCCCTAGAGTATAGGTAGAGGCAGCTTTAGGTTTAGTAGAGCCTAGGCGGCGATCAGACGAGACCCACGAGGCATTTAGAGATAGACTAGCTAGGTCTTCTTCCTCTGTCTATTGTAGTGACCCTAGCCAGAAGGAGGAGGTAGACCGACAGCTTAGGGTTTTTCTAGTTTTCTTCTTCAGTCGGTTGCTCTTCGGTACGAAGGGCGACCATATTCATTGTAGGTTTCTCAGTTTACTAGATGACTTAGAAAGTCTACATGAATATGCCTGGGGTGCGGCCCTCTTGGCCTACCTATTTGCAGATTTGTTCACGGTCACGCCGGACCGCGAGACGACCGTCAACGGCTTCTCGTCGTTTCTCCAGGTATAAGTTGTTTTAATTATTTGTTTATGACATGAAATGATGTGATATGATGCTTTTCTAACTTATATGTTCATGTGCACAGGTTTGGAGTTATTACTCGGTCGAGCGAGGATTGTTAGACCAAGCGCAGTACCATTGGCTCGCCGTTGGCAGCCAATTGTGGACACAGCCCCTCAGCATCACCAGTTAACGGCCCTCCGCCGTCAGTTCCTTGATTATCCAGAGCTCCTGGTGAGTTTTTTTTATTTATTTTTTGTTTAGTTTTGTTCGTTAAATGCAATCTTTAATTTATTAAATGCAATTTATTTATTATGGATGCATCTAACCTGTATGCAGGTAATATGGCGCCCATATATGGGCATGGATGAGGCGGGCCAGCCGTGGGTAACGGCTGGTCGGAGGCGGTACGGACGGCAGATGTGGGTACACTGTCTCAACGAAATCGAGCCACTCCGCCTCCGACTTATGATGAGGACCCTGGGCCTCCACCAGGAGTGGATCGATGAGGAGGTCCCAGAGGGAGTAGGACGATTGATGACGGGTAAGCAGGCTCTCACCGACTGGCGTGCCAATTCCCGGAACAATACGAGGACTAGCACCGCCAGGGCGTACGGGTGGAGTCCCATGCGAAGGATAGCATTGCCTACCTCCAGCAGTACCGGGCCCACTACGCCGATCAGCTGCAACTCCTTCGTCCTCTCGATGTAAGTATGATTCATGCGTCTTTCATTTTATTATTTATCTTTATTTAAATTTGTGAATGAATGTGTGTATGTATGATATGCAGGATGCGCGCGATGCGACCATCATCGACCTCCGGGCCTGCCTACAAGATGCGGAGGCCCGGCTGGAACAAGTTCATAAAGAACTTTTTGATCTGGTATGTATGCATGTTTATGAAATATTCATTTTGATTAGTTAATTTGTTTTGACGATTAGCCACTGACAGTTGATCTTTTGGTGCAACGAACCGTCTACACCCAGGCGGCTCCCCCTTCTTCCTCGGCTCGTGCTTCATCTTCTTCCACAGCTGCTCACGAGGCTACTCTTGCTAATCTTCAGGGTCAGCTCGCTTCCGCCATCCACCGGGCTTCCCAGGCTGAGGATGATGCGATGGCCCGGGTAAGTTGTCAACTTACTTTACCTTTATACAATGCATTTGCTTGAATTTGATTGGTTGATCTGACTGTAATAACTTTTGTTACAAGTTCAGGAGCTTCAGCAAGCTTTTGAGCAGAGGGATGCTGAGGCTCAGAGTTCAGCTACTCGAGTCGCGGAATTGGAGGCTCAGGTTGCACGCCTCTCCACCGACAATCTTATACGACTCCAGGTTCGACTGGAGATTTTGACTGAGGAGAGAGAGCGTGATCGCCTTCGGATGGAGAGTCTCCAGGGCCGCCTCTCCGTCGTAGAGCATGAGCGCCAGAGCATGGAGGCGCGATATCAGCGAGCCCGCCAGCAGGCTATCGATCGAGGTCAGGCGAGTGCTTTCACGGCCAGCATCGCCATATCGTCCGGCCAGGCAGGGCCGAGTAAGATGGGACCACCTCCACCTCCGACTCGTGAGCCTGAGGGACCCGATGAGGCGCAGAGCCAATTTGATGAGGGTGCCGGAGAGAGCCAGCCTTGAGGGCTGTTATTATGTATTTTTCCTTTTCTTTTTGTGAGTCCTGATGTTGATGGACTCAGATATGTATGTAAAACACACTTTGATAATATATATGACACTCTTTGTCTTCAGATTTGTGCTCTTTTATCTTTGCCTTTGACTTGTGTCTTGTACATCACTTAGCAAACAGGTTAAGCATCTATTCAGGCTTAGCCCCTTGTCTGGTTAAGTAACCGGCTACTTGATCATATCCTTGATAGAAGGGTCAAGGGCAAAGCCTTTATTAACAAAGGTAATGATAACCATCAAAAGAAATGGGGTTATGCAACATTCAAGCATGCAGATGGTCGCTGAAAATAAAAGGAATGAAACACACTAAATGCGACAAGCAGATGCTAATTGAAATATTTTTTGTTTGGCTTTGAAATATTTGATTTTTAGGGTTTTGATTTTAAAATATTCATTTTTTTTGGATTTTAAAATATATATTTTGTTGGATTTTGAGATATATATATATATTTTTGGATTTTGAAATATATATTTATTTTGGATTTGGAAATATATATATTTTTTGGATTTTAAGATATATATTTTTTTGGATTTTGAAATATATATATATATATATTATATTTTGAGATAACGTGCAAACTAAAAGACCAGCATGGTACTTAGATCAAAAGAACATATTCATTTATTAACCTAATTCCCAAATTGTTCTTCAATAATCTAACTTAGACTCATCGTGCTTGAGCTTGTGTTTCCATTCGTGATCTCATTCGATGGTCTGACCCTTAATCAATCTAGGCCGTTCCTTAAGTTTGGAGTACGCCTCTCTAGAAAGAAATGAAGAATTTGTTTAGAAAGCCCACGAGAGGGTTCCGGAGACCTAAAAAGATGTCCTTTCTTTACTCTAATATCTGTTGGGGTTCGGTCATTTTCTTTCCAGGGTATTTATCGACCTTGCGCTCCCTTTTCATTTGATTTCATGGCCTTGGTGTAACATTTGTAATGTAATGGCCTTTTGATTTGATGCTTGGCTTTTAGCCTTTTGCTTTTGCTTTTGCTTTTTCTTTTCATGGGACGGATCTCCCCATTTTTTTTATGATGGCCTCCTACTAATATGGCGGGTACTTTTGGTAATCTATTTTAAGCCTCGTTCCGACATCATGGGCCGAATGTAAAAATAGAATTTTGCTTAAAAAGAATGATTTGCACTTTACACTTTTAGTCAAGCTTTCGATATTCCTTCGGACTTTACATCTCTTGTTACTTACGAATCAAACGTGTCAGTGTGTGTAGTAATGTGTTTAAATTAAATTACCCAGACTTATAAGGGAATCTGAGTTTCTAAATTTTCTGATTCCACTAGTCTTTACACCATGCTGATCGACTCGTTAACCTAAGGGTAGTATTTCTTAAGATACAGACCATTCTAAGGATGAGTTAACTCTTACCCTTATGCATTGACTAAGCGATATGCGTTACCAGGAAAAACATGTGATATAACATACGGTCCTTCCCAATTGGGTTGGAGCTTAGAACTTACGTTCACCAACTTTCACCAACTTTGAACTTTGAACTTACGTGTGATATAACAACCATAACGATGGTGGACCATGCGGTAAATTCTCAACTACTCGCGTTACGGCTTAGAGTTTATCTGAGGGTATTTAGATAACTTTTATCTTGGTCTCTCCTAGGTGATAGTATAAATATATCGTATATATTTACTAAATACTATAACCTGCTTTGATTCATAATCAAAAGAAATCAATGCATCTCATACATGTCATTAGTGTGGTCATGGATAGCACAACGGGTTTGACTGGAGCCAACAGTCAAACGCACACACATTCTAATCATAACAATTATATTAGATAACCTGTAAACACATAGGCAAGAGATCTCCATCTTTTCGCCTTCCTGGTTGCAGCTGTGGATCGTCCTCGCTCCTTCCTCGGTTGCCTCGATCATATTACATTAATTCTAGAATTAACAGGTAAATTGAAGAAGGCCTTATGGCGAGTACAAGAGAGAGAGGGAGGTAGAAATACATCGGAGTATGAGAGAGAGAGGTGCGCAGACCTCTATTTATTAACAATTAATAAACATCATATATCCATGATCCACACAAACCATTCATCACATGAATAATAAATTAAGTGCATCTCCATGACCACGGTGTGTTTTAAACATCCCACACATGATTCAGCGCATCACATGGCTAAAACAAATGAGTTTTCAAAATAAATAATTTTGGCTTTCAAAAAGTTGGGATCCAATCAAAATTGGTATTTGAATTTTGAAAAACTCATTTTATTAACTTAACATGCAATTAAATCTAATTTAAAAGCAATAAACACACATCACATGTGCACACACTCCAAATTAATAATTCCAGATTATTCCATGCAAATTTAGAACATTTCTAATAATCTAACACTTAGATTGAACCCCATTAATAATCTAACAATTAGACTATTAATTACTAATTTAACTCTTAAATTAGCTAATTAAAATTAATCATTAATTTAACACTTAAATTAATAATCAACTTTAATTAGTTATTAACAATTAATCTAACACTTAAACTAATTAATTAATGTTAATAACTAATTTAACTCTTAAACTAGTAATTAACACAAATATTTCATTTAACCAGTAATCTAACACTTAGATTATTAGATTAATATTAATTATTAGTTTAACATTTAAACTAACAACTAATAACTCCTAATTAAACCTTTATATTAGTTAATTAAAATTAATTATCAATTTAACATTTAAACTGATAATTAATTCAATTTAACTAATAAATACTAACTTAACAGTTAAGTTAGATAATTAAGATTAATTATTAATTTAACATTTAAATTAATAACTAATTAAAATTATTAACAACACTTTGTTAATATTAATGAATCTGCATCATTAATGCCAAACAAAATTAAAATTGAATGATAATTTAAAATTCAAAACTATTTTGAAACATTTAAATTAAAATTCAATTTAACTATTAAATTGGCAATTGGGTTTAATTAGGTATATTAGGGGATTTAATGGGCTAAAGGGGAGGGAAAAACAGGGTTAATGGGTAACGGGCTCGGCCCCTTGGTGGAGCCAGGGCTCAGCCCTATGCCGAGCCAGGGCTCGGGCCTGTGCTGAGCCAGGGCTCGGGCCTGGCTCAGCCACCCAGGCTCTAAGTAGCAGCCCGGTCCAACTGGACCGGCCAGTGGAGCGCCGGTCTGACCGGCTTCTTCCCACACGAGCCCGACGCCCCCCCAAACCAGAAACCCTAGATGCAGTTGCATGTCCAGCGGTGGCGACGCTCGGCGGCAGCCCCCCCCCCTCCCCCGGCGGCGCCCAGTCTTGCCGGCGATGCCTCCAACGCCGGTGGGCTCGTCGGCAGTGGCCGGGTCTATTCCTCAACAGCCCGAGCGGCTGAATCCGCAGGAAACCCTAGCCCGAGCGGTTGGGTTCAGCAGGGTGGGCCGACGGCGGCGCCAAAGGCCGGCGGCCGGCAACCTGGTTCTTTCTGGCATCTATGGGCCCATCGGAGAAGCCACAAAACTGCAATCCGAGGGTCTTTCTTCCATGTTTTTTCTGGTTTTCATAAAACAAGAAGTTGAGGAAGAAAGAGGCCATGATACACAGATCCTATCTGCCTAGTGGGTTCACTGCAGCCGGCGATTGATGCTGTTGATGGCCGGCATGATCACCAGTCATACCAGGACCTCAGGACACCTCCCCATCGCATGGGGTTGCCGGATTGAAGCCGCTAAACTACGCCGTTCTTCGTCCCACGAAGAACACAAAATAACCCAAAAAAAAAAATCCGAAAATAACATAATAAAATAATCTAATTATTTTTCAGTTCATCTTATGAACAGGGATCCATTTATTAACAGAACTCATGCATGGAATAAACTTCAAGGAAAAATTAATTCGGAGACCGAAACGAGACGAGAAACAGTGGAACCTGGCTCTGATACCACTGTTGGAATTTCTCGGTTTCTCCGGATCGCTCACGCAGCGGAAAACAAAAAATATTTACAGCGATCCGTTCCCGTTTCGAAATCTAAAATACGATAATCGGATTATCGAAGTTCTCACCGTATGCGGATTCGAATCCGCAACCGTTCGGTTCTGTTGGTGCGACACCGCAAGCCGCGCAAGCGCCCGGCCTCTAGCGAAGTCCACGTGATCCTCCCCGCGATGGATATCCTCGAGTTCATCGTTCTTCGCAGCCCACGAAGCCTCCGCCGATCGCCGCAATCATCGCCGCAGCGAGCGGACGATTTCCCGTCGAACGGGATTCGGTGAAGCGGCGGAGCAGATCTGGATCTGCCTGGACGCCAGAGAAGGACAGAAACTGAGGAGGGGCGGCTAGGGTTAGCAGCAGTTTGGCCTGCTAAGCCCGTTCGCTATGTTTTATACTAACCGCGCGGTTTTTCACAAAAACCCCCGGTTTGTATAAAACCCACTTATTTATCCATCGCCTTGAGAATCATTTGCGTGTGACCCTCTAGGCCCAAGTACCAGTCCAGTTAATGGCCCAACAAGCCCAGTGACTACTCACTGGCTTTATTAATTAATTAATAACCCTTTATTAATCAATTCGAATTGATGTCGCACATCGAATTCGAACGGGCCTCCGATCACGTTGGGTGCCAAGCAACACTGTGTGAACCCGGAAGGTATTTGGGGTTAAGTAACCCACTCTTGGAACCTTTCCGCCGACAGTTACCGCGTGGATATAATCCTTCATTCGTACAATGCTCTCGAGTCAACTCAGGGTATGGCGAGCTGTCAAACCCTAACCGGTCAACTCACTTGGATTGGATGTCGCTGATGAATATCGAAAAACTCCTTTCCTGATATTATCATCCGCCCTGGCCAGGGACTTTCGCGCATCCTTCCTAGAGCATTCTCTCTCTAAGTACCGAGAGCGAATGATTCCTTATTGACACACAATTCCCTTCGAC
Organism: Zantedeschia hybrid cultivar; assembly: GCA_030544215.1. Taxonomy (NCBI): domain Eukaryota; kingdom Viridiplantae; phylum Streptophyta; class Magnoliopsida; order Alismatales; family Araceae; genus Zantedeschia; species Zantedeschia hybrid cultivar. The sequence continues at coordinate 22,024,275 of JARZZO010000009.1, forward strand.
GGTATTCCGCTGCACCCAATCCTTGGCGTATTAGAATCCCGTGGCTAGAGATTCGTAGACCAAGGTCAAAGTACAGAAGTCCACCGCCAAGGTGTCCTTGGTGTCTCAGGTCCGAGGACCATCCACGCAACTGCGACAATAGAATCAAGCTGGTTGACAATGAGGTACAATACCATCCAGCGATTCAGTCGGATCAGTTCAGTGAACTCATTCTCCAATGAGCACCTACAGATTCGCCTTAGTGTCTCTATACAAGTGACTTATGAGACCAGTCACCCTCATCATATGAGCAGGAGTAATCTGTACTAGTCTAACCGGATATCCGATGTCCTTCTCGGATATCCTCCGACTAGGAACGATTAAGAATATGTGTGTTTAAGTGATCAGTCTCATTAGTATGATCTCATCATAATCTGATCACTATAGCACATATTCACGGACTTCATTATGAAACGATAATTAAAGCGATTTACACATAACGAATATTATGCCATTATATTAATAAATGAACGAGATTTACATTGTTAGATTGGCTTGTAGGCCACCTTAAACTAACAAGTTCCTCATCCAGAAACTTCGATCGAACTGGATCAAAATGAGGAAGGGGATGGTGAGCAAGATGTTCTGCTATGGCATAGCCTTTGATTGCTTTCTGTTGAATGTAAGTGATATCAAATTGAGATAGAAAGCTTTGCCATCGTGCTAACCTATCAGTGAGGATGGATTTCTCAAGGAGAAACTTAATGGGATTCATCCTAGCGATGAGATGAACTTCGTGAGCCAGAAAGTAGTACTTCAGTTTCTGAACTACCTATACAAGTGTTGCACATGTGTTCTCTATCGTTGTGTATCTCTGCTCAGTGGGGTTGAGAAGTTTAGAGAGATAGTAGGCTACCCTCTCCTTTCCTTCTTCATCTTCTTGCGCTAAGACAGCCTCCACTGCATCATCCAGGAAAGAAATATATAGAATTAAAGGTTTGTCTAGAGATGGTGGTCTCAAGACAGGAGGACTTGTTAAATAATTCTTCAATCCATCAAATGCCTCCTGACACTTATCATCCCAATCAAATTTGACTCCCGGTTTAGTAAGCTCGTAGAACGGCTTACACCTTTGTGAATGCTGAGAGACAAATCGGCGAATAAACTGCAACCTCCCAATCAATCCTCTCAACTCTTTCAAGTTCTTGGGAGGTGGCATTTCTCTGATAACTTTTGCCTTATTGGGATCGATCTCAATTTCTCGTTTACTAACAATAAATCCAAGTAATTTCCCTGAGGATACTCCGAATACACATTTCTTAGGGTTCATCTTCAACTGATATTCTCTCGATCTTTCTAAAACTCTTGCCAAAACTTTGGCAAGCTCAGCCTTAGTTTTAGACTTCACTAACAAATCATCCACATACACTTCTAGATCGATGTGCATCATGTCATGGAATATCGCCATCATAGCCCTTTGATAAGTGGCTCTAGCATTCTTCAGTCCGAAAGGCATGACAACATAACAATATGTCCCCCAAGGTGTGGTGAATGACGTCTTTTCTTGATCATCTTCTGCCAATTTAATTTGATTATATCCTAAGAATCCATCCATAAATGATAGAGTTTCGTAGCCAGCTGTGTTGTCAATGAGTACATCAATATGAGGCAGTGGGAAATCATCTTTAGGACATGCCCGGTTTAAATCTCGAAAGGCAATACAGATTCTGACCTTCCCGTCTCTTTTCATAATCGGGACTATGTTAGCCAACCATTGCGAATAGAGGACAACTCTAATAAACTTGGCTTTATGCAGCTTATCGACCTCTTCCTTCATTTTCAAAGTCATTTGTGGGTGGAATCGCCTTAACTTTTATATAACTGGGCTAGCTCCATCCTTTAATGTCAATCGACGTTCCACTAGTGATGAGTCTAACCCTTGCATATCCTCATAGCTCTAGGCGAAAGTGTCCTTATAGTCCTTGAGAACCTGGACCACTGCCTCTTCATCTATTTCAGAAAGATTTTTACTGACGAGGACAACCTTAGGTTCGTTTATAGTTCCTAGATTAATCTATTTGGTAGGCTCTTCTACAGCAGCTGAGGGTTCATCAAATCTTTTTACTCCACTGACATACGCCTCAGCTACGTCCTCGTCATCTTCCTCATCTTCAGTATTGGGGTCTTTTTCGTGTATCAATTCATACACCCCATATCCATCATTGACCAACTCATCATCTTCACAATCTTCTGGCATCTGAATAGGATTCTCTAACAACTGAGGATTATAAAGCAAGAAAGGCATTTGAAAGCTAGATCCTAGAGGTATCTATTTGGAATTCGCCTATCCTTAGATTTACTAGATTTCCTAACTTGATTAATCTGCTTAAAACTAGACTCCCTAACTTCAATAAACTCCCTATCTTTACTAGACTCCCTATCCTGACCTAATGAGGACGAAGAAGGATAAAAATTATAGGGTACATGGGGGAATACAGGAGAATCATTCCGAGGGGAGGGGCAGAGCAAATCTAGAAGAGAATCTTGCCCGAATGACCCACGTAATGGGGTACAATCGGACAAGTAGGAAGTTTCCTCAACGAGGATCTGAGCGGAAGTTGTCGAATTGGCGTTTTTTTTTGGAGAAAAGAAGAGTTAATCATGAAACAAAAATGGATATGAATAAGAGGAGAATAAGATGGAGGAAGCGGCACTAATGCCAAAGGATTGGGGGGATCATACAATAGTATGTCCCAGATTAAATCATAGATCCTCTCCAGATCGAGAGGAGGTTGAGGAATAGGGTCTCGTGGGGACAGAGTGATCATAATGGGCGGAGCCCGTAGGATATCTTCAGTAACGACCCGCGACCAAGTCGGGGTCAAAAGCATAGTGCGGAATAGAGTGTGAAGGGTGAAAATGTGAGAGGGATAAGTTCCTCTCCAAAGAAAATTAGTAGTGTAACCAACTTTATAAGGGTCATCTGGCTCCCCTTCATATGTTTCCTCGAATAGTAGAATCCTCTTGTCAAAAATGGTGCCAGGCCCTTCAATCAGCTCATCTATCAGCGGCGGCCATTTCGGCTCTGAGGGATCTAGGAATAATCTATTCAGTGCAATGTACAGATCCCTCAAGTCAAAATACTGGTACCATTCCATATATGTCATGTAGGTCGAACTGGGAAGTAATTAGCACTGTCTTATCATTATCATGACTGATTATGGGCCCCTTGACAAAATGTGTATGCAGGGTCCATGTTAAGGGATCTCGACCTTCTTTATATGGGGTGGACATTGTTTCCTAGGCCTTCTGGCCGTCTTCATCTTCTTGTTGTTGTACGATGTCATGCCCGACTCTTCTTGGCCTATAGCCCAGGCCATTACTGGGTGTCCTTCGGCTGTCTTTAATGGGTATAGTTATGCCCTGCAATTGCGTGCCCAGGCCCTTTCTAGGCTGATAGCTACCTTTCATCATAATTTTCCAACTAGGGGTACTCATGCACTTCCCCCACTTCATAGCATCAATTGGATAGGAATCAAGTATACTAGCTTTCAAAGGATCAGCCACAGGATGATAAACTTGTAATACCGACAACAGAGGTTGTTGGCTAGGTAAAAGGGTCGGCCTGATATTCAAAGAATGAGTGGTAGCAAGAATTGGCATACTTGTGACCTTAATAATGCATCCCTTGTATAGGAATTTGAGGCACTGATGATTTGTAGAGGGGATTGCCTCAAGGGACTTAATGTAAGGGCGGCCAAGGATACCCTTCAAAGATGGATCGATTTCCAAGATGTGGAACTCAACCTCGTTATGACAAACAGGGCCTAACTCTACCTTCAAATAAATTATTCCCAGAGGGGAACGGGTAGAATTGTCATAGGTTGTAACAGAAATTGGAGAAGGCAGCCATTTCTCCTTAGGTATACCACACAGTTCAAGGGTCTTTGGTGATAGAACATTGATTGAGGCCCCTATGTCAACCAGGCATATATCTACGGCCTTCTTGCAGATGTTGACCGTAATGCTCAAAGCCATGCTTCTGGCTGTTGGTGGTGCTAGTTCCGAAGTATGGAATGAAATAGAGGGCTGATCTCCCTGAGGAACTAATAATGTAGTGATATTTTCCACCGGCACGTCTTCATTGACCATTACTTTCTACAAATACTCCATCAGGGCTTCCTGATGGGTCTTGAACCTCTTGATCAATTCGAGCACGGAGATTCGTGCCGGTTTCCTGTCTAATTGTTTCAACAGGTCATATTGAGTGCTTGGTGCACTCTCATCATTATGCACTTCCTCTGGCGGCTGTGATGGGTCGTCTCTGACTATGGACTGATGAAAGACCTTGTTGAAGATCCTCCCGCTCCAGAGCATATGTTCTTCAATAGTGGAAGGTCTAGGTGACAATTTGAGCACCGCGGGGTTGGTGGGTGGTTTAGATGGTGTGGGGGGTTGGTTAACAGATGATGGCGTAGGGTTGTTTGGTGAAGGCATGGTGCGGATGAGGGGTTTAGAGGGTTGGATGGTGGAGGGGTAAGTGGTCGGTGCGGGTGAAGTGGGGAATGGCATACGGAGCAATGGTTTGGATGGTTATATGGTACTGAGATAAGTGGTTGTGGTAGGTGATGTGCAGAATGGTATGCGGAGTAGTGGTTTGGATGGCATAAGGGGTGCATAGTAGGCTCACGGAGGGTTGTTTGATGGAAGCGTGGTAGTGGATGGCGTAACGGGTTTAATGATAATGGGTTGCGGTTTAGGTATACGAAGAATGCGGCATGGTGATTGCTCGGCAGTGCTCGGGAGGTGACCTGTTGAGTAAATAGAGGAAGAGTCCTCTACCTTCCATTGTTGCCCTCGGTTAGCCTCAAACTGGCTATTCGTCAAGATGGGGGCAATCTGATTCTAGTGTTGGTGCTCTGGTAGTGGGTTCTGTACTATACCCATGTTCGGAGGTGCTGCCGCCTGTACTGGCGCTCTCTATTGCTGTTGTTGTTGTTGTTGGGGTTGTTGTTGTTGTTGTTGTTGGGGTTGTTGTTGTTGTTGTTGTTGCTGCTGAGGTCTTCTTGCCTTCAAGGCGGATATGTATTTCCTCATCTCCTCGCAGTCAATGCCTTCTTGTTCGTTGAGATCGTGGATGTAATCTCAGAATTGGAAGCAGGCATCTATCGTGTGCCCAGGCTATCTATGAAAGAAACAATACCTTGAGGCATTGGAATTCTGGGGCCAGACTGTTTTCTCTCTAGGCAAGATTAAGGCATTGGCTGCCATCAAGGCATTAAAGATGTCCAACAGAGATTCTGGGAGTGCTGGGTATGCTACCCTTTTCGGGCCTGGAGGTTTCCTTGGCTGATTGTAATCGTCAGGAGGAGGTACATTATGGTATGCCGGCGGTGCGCACGGCTGGTACCGTTGTTGTGGAGGAGGCTGGTACTGCTGCTGCTGTGGCTGGTACTGCCGCTATTGTGGCTGTTGGTACTACTGCTGTTGTGGCTGCTGGTACTGCTGCTGGTATTGCTGGTTCGGAGGTCTATAACCTTGTTGGTTTGGAGGTATGTAACCTTGCTGGTTTGGTGGTTGCTGGTTTTTCACGAACTGGGGCTGATTATTGTTCATGATGCTGACTTGCTCGTAGGAGAGCATGCCCTCAGTTGTCAGACCCATGCTTGGAGAGTTTGGCACGGCAGGCTTCCGAGGTGGAGGTCTGCTGGGCCGGTAAGGATCAAAGACGTTGGAGAAGGTAGCATCTTTGAAGGCGTTTTGGCAATAATGCGCCCTCTCATAGAGTTCCGCCATGTTGGTTAGATTGTTCAGTGCAAGGACCAGCTTGTATTGGGGGGTGGCATTAGAGACCAACATTTTGACCTGTTCGGATTCGGACATATGATCCTTAATTTTCTCTACCATATTCCTCCATCTATCAGCGAATGTGATGAAGTCTTCATTGGACTTCATTTTCTCAGCAACCAGATCAGTTATGGACAGAGATTGTGCGACTCTGTCCTGATATCATTGAATGAATTTTCTTTATATGATACCGTAATCCTCCACCTCAGATGGTTCTAACGAAAAGAACTACTCGAGGGCTGGTCCCTCTAATGATTTTCTGAATAGGAATGCCAACGACCTCTTGTCGTTCTGCCGGAAGGATGATTCGTACATGAACTCCTTCAGGTGGGTGAAGGGGTTACCAATACCATTGTATTTCCTATGCACTGGCATTTCTGAAGGTGGTAAGTGAAACACAGGTAGACTTGGAAGATTGATCTCAGGTGCAGCCTTGACTCCCATCATCTTCTGAAAATTGTTGAATTGCTCATCCATGCGTTCCATCTTCACGAGCAGGGCTTGAGTTGTTGGATCAACTTGGGGAGGAGGTGGTGGTGGTACATGATACACCTACTGCCTGGAATATGCGGGGCAAGGTGGACAATAAGGCTGTGGTCCGGCAGCGCTTCCGCCATGCCCGAGGGCATTTTGGTAAGTTGGCATTGGCGGTCTGGCCAGTTGCCTTGAAGAGGATAATTGTGGCCCAGCTGGCCGAGAAGTTGAGAGCTGAAGGCCTTCCATGGCCTGATGAATAGAGGAAGTTTGCTGGGGAGGAGGTTGAGGAATAACAGGGGGAATTGTGGAATTTGGTTCAGCGGAATGTAAGGGCATCTTTCCCTTCAAGATGGACTGAATCGCCTCGAGCTGTTGATGATTCAAATGGGTGGCTAGAACCCCCAAGGCGGTAACTAGATCAGAGGGATTGGTGGATGAGGTCTCATTTGGGTCAATGGCTCCCTCAAAGACAGGATTGGACATCGCACGCACATACGGAGGAAGATCAATGCCAGAATTATATTGATCATGAATGACAGGAGGAAGGATATAGGGGTTTCCCTTAGGCTTAGGTAAATAAGAATGGGGATCACGGGGGGCATTAGCATCTCCCCCGTTCTCATAATGATAATTAGATTGATGAGGGGCATTAGCATCTCCCTCGTAGTTAACAAGAGCATCTGAAGCCATGCTCAAATCTCTACCTGATCGAAGCAACATGGTATTAGATTTTTCAACAAAGATTGGCAGACAAGTTGTGCAGAGATTAGACAAATAAGTGGATGTTTAACGTTGTTTCAGGATTCTTTGTTGGATTATTTGGATTCTGTTAACCGCAAATTCACTCAACGGGTAGGATCCTAGTTTCAATTCAGTTTCCACCATTATATTCTAAGGCTCTTTCTCACAACAATATAAAAATCTAACCAGGATTTCAATTGGAACAACCATCCCGATGAACAAGGAGGAATACCTTGATTTTGGGGACTTACGGAGATCTTTAACATCAACCACTCTAGTCTGATCGAGGGACTGACCCAATCAGAGAGAGGTGAGACGTCAAGAAATGTGTTCCTATGAGAAGGAGGGGTTAGCCCCAGTGCGTATGACCTATGGCCGGGATGGCCTCTAATGCTTAATATATAATGGGTAAATAGCAATCAAATCAAAGATCTAAGGATTGATGAACAAAACAAAAATTCTGGTTGAATGGCATCGCTGTTACCCGACGCTATTCACAACAGAGTTTTATTTTATTTGTAGAACCTCAGGCAGCAGACAAAATCAGCCTAAATGGCGTCGGGGAATGGCGACGCGATTAGAAAACGCGTTCCTGTTCCTAGACGCTATTTAAGGCACAGAAACAGCAAAGAAGAAGGAATTTCTGGATTGATTCCCTCTCAACTTATCAAGATAAAGCAATAAATGATCAGCTCATGCGAATTTTAATTTTTAACAGGATGATTTATCACTTAAACAAAACAAAACTCAATCAATCACACACATTCATATCACAATCATAATACTTTCAAACAATTCATGGGGAGGGCAAGATCTTGCCGCAAGGAAGTGCACGTGGTGCACGTGGGAATAACAATTAAACTAAAAACTTACCAATTGGTGAGAACGTGCCTGAGGGACAGGTGGTGCACCGTAGGTGCCCGATTGATAAAAGCAAGAACAAAAGAGTTTAAAAGACGGCGAGACCAAGCCCCACTGTGATCGCCAAAAAGCTGTGAGTGCTTAAATCGTGATGTGTGAAATCATGAAAATTTATTGATTATGTGACAAATAAACCTATTAAAAAAAAACTATGTGATCGCCAGAAACTTTTGATTAAAAAGCTTCAAAAGACAAATGATGATCGCTTACCTGTTTTGAAGTTGGGAGATGTTGAAGTTCTTGATTCCTTCTCTTCAGCCGGCTAAAGAAAAAGAGCCCTTCTAACTTTGTTCTTTCTTTGAATGCTGATTTTTTGGGATCTTCCTTTCTGCTCCAATTCTTTTTTTAATGATGATCTCCACTTGATTTTCTTGGTGATTGTACCTTGCAAAGAAATAAAGAAGAATAAAAACTAATTAGAATTAATAGATTGTAGAATCTATTCTAATCAAAACTTTAATTATGCAACTAAATAAAATCACTCACTTGTTTTGTAGTCTTTTAAACTCCTTTAGCATGTGGGTTGGAAATTATGAATGTTGTGAGTGTGTGGATAGCATGAAGTCATGATTATGAAATTAATGAAAACAATGATTATGAAAGCAAGCGAAAGAAAGAAGTTGAATGGCCCCTGGAAGCCTTGGTTCTTGAATTGACGAAGAGGATGAAGAAAGGATGAAGCTCTTCTTTCAACACTCCTGGAAGTGGTCGTGCCTCAATCTTCCTTTTAACTCCTTCAGCGTTTGGACGTCGTCCTTCTCTTGAATTCTTAACATTTTCTTCTTTATAAGCTTGCGTATTTATATACTTAAGTTCAAGACTCTCACGTGCGTCCGCGGTCACTTATGGATTAACATGAAAGAGTTTGAAGCCAATCCAACCAAGAAACAGATAAACACAGGCTAATTCATCATTATCTGTAATTAGCTAAAACGTGTCGCCCAAGGGAGACGTCTTTTAGCTTAATTAAGATAAAGATAAACTCGAGAAGAAGAAACAAAAACACTTTAGGACATCTAAATGGCGTTGTGCTGGGAAGACGTCTTTTAGTTAATTAATAAACTAATTAAAAATCAAATTAAAAATCAAAATAGGAATAAAACCTTAAATGGCGTCGTAATAGGTTGACGTCTTTTAGGATAATTTTCTTATTTGATTTAAAATCTGAGTTAAAATCAATTTAATTAATAAACTTAAATGGTGTCTGTCTTGTCCGACATTATTTAGACAATTAATTCAGTAAAATAAGAAAAAATAACTAATGATTAAATATTAGACCATTTTGGGACATTATTATATAATATGAAATTTACTCAAAATGATATCAAAATTAACGTGTCTACAAGGATAGTCGCTTGATATGCATCAACCATCAGTGACACAATTTAACCTCTTTAAAGACTTGTTGTTAAGATAATTCTGGTTAATTCATGCATAAATCTTGTTAGCTTGATGATTATGGTTCTATAGTGGGTGATTTCGCATGTTGGATAGACTAGTGACATGCTTAGATTCTTGGTTTCACTATAGTAGTAATTTTTATGAAAACATATGGCTATGTAGTGATTTTAAGTAAATGTTAACATGCTAGGAAAATCTTGATTACTTTATGTAAAGATCTATGAACATGTATAGTCCATCATTAACCTGTTTAGAGTATATTTAGTGCAAAGGCTGCATAAGCATGTAAATAATTTTCAAAATTTTATAATAATGTAATTTAATTCTCGAAATAGGGCTTAATGCTCTGACAGGCATCAATGGCAGTTGTCGCAAATTACGATTTATGTTACCTGACTATGATGTGTTTCAAAGGGTTAAACAGTGCCTTGAATTTAGCTTATTTTCACCTAGTGTTTACATACTACTAGGTGGGATATGAGAGCGTCCCCCACTGCACATCCGAAAATTTAGTGGATTCGTCATTACTACTGGGTAAAGAAGAAGAAGATACCTCTATGTCATTGTTTGGTTGCTTGTCCTATGTTAACTAAGTAAAAAGATGATGATATGTGTAATCAAATGATAAAATATACATGTTTAAGTTTCAGACTATATTGAAAATATTCATGTTAAAGATGCATATATATTGTCCATGTTCATGTTCCATGATAGTATACATGTTTAGTTCATGCATAATAATGACGTTGTTATGTGGTTAAGTTTAAGAAGCATGCTAGGATGAAGATTTTAGATATTTTGTACAATTGTTCTTCATGAATGGATGATTATCATGCAAAATGTTATATGTTATGAAAACTTGTGGTTTTGTGGATTATGAGCTTGATGAATTGGTTTGGACTCACGCTTGCTAGCTAACATTTTCAAGAGAAGCTGTAGAGGAGGTTGAGCTCCAGGAGCGGGAAGTTTAGCATTTGCTTGGAGTTCTTTGAGGATTGAAGATTTACCTTAGAAGTAGATTATTAGTTTGTTTAGTTTCATATTTGATCATAGTTAGCAAGAGATATGATAGAGTAATTCCTTTTTAGTTTAGAGATGTACTTTTGCTTTATTTGGTTGTGTAGAGATCTTGGATATGACATTATGATATTTGTTATTTAGTTGAGGTTTGGTTATCTAGTCGATTAATTTTGTGACTATGATAGTTTTTTCATTTTGTGGGTATAGATGTATGTTTATTATACCAACTATTATTAGAAGATGTTTGGGTTGTTCCCATTGTGTCACCGCCTCGCCGATTCACTATAGGCCAGCATGACTAAAACGGGTCGACTGGGGGCATTACAAAAGAGATGCTTCCTAAAGCTCTTGAAGAGAGATAGAACATAAGTATAGTCCCTTATGCTTTGATAATTAGATATATCATGTACATGTAGTGTGTACTAGTCCTGATGTGGCATATTGTCTAGGTGTTATAAGTAAGTATCAAGTTGATTTAAGTGAGCTACACATGAAGGCTATGAAATGTATCCTTAAGTACTTGAAAAGACTAAGGCACTATTTGGCAACACTTCTAAAATGGTTGACCTTTAAAAAAGCAGCTTCCTAACACATGTGTCAAATGGACAAGATTTGTCATCATTATGTTGGAAATGTAAATCTCATTTGGAATGCTTTTAATTTTTGAACATATTTTGAAGATGATATTCCAAATATACCCTTGTGCTTTTTATCATAAACAACAGTCAACAAGTAACATGCATCATGGACTTTTTTTTCCTTTTATTTCAGAATCTTCTCCACCCACCCTAAAAGCAACCTTCCAGTAGCTTTTTTGCAAAATCAGGGGAGAGAGAACCATGGGCCAGTCTCTCTCTTCCAACCAAAGTTTAAGGATGACGCAAAAGCGAAGGCCATTTTGTTCATTTGGAAACATTGCAGGTATTTCGGCTAATTCCAATCATTGGAATGTCTTTAACATATAACCCCAAATGCTGCTTAAGAATCTATATCTAATCTATAGAGGAGGTGACTCAAAGTTGTGAGGGTATACTAACTTGAGCTTTAAATCAGATCTTGATGGCAATAAATCCACATCAAGATTCGTGTTCACCCTAAATGGAGGGACATTGAGCTAGAAAAGTTTCAAGCAAGACACCACTGTTGATTTGTCAATGGAGATAGAATATGTTGATGTTGCGGAAGCTGTCAATGAAGTGATCTAGATAAAGAAGTTCATCATTGACCTTAGCATCGTATCATGTATCCTTGATCTTATCCTATTATTGTGTGACAATAATAGGGTGATAGATCAAGAAAAAGAACCATATTTTAAGGCAACTACCATTTGATCAAAGATATCATAGCTGAAAGAGATGTTTCGGTGGAACAAGTTTCTCTAGCAGATAATGTACCAGATCAGCTAACGAAGTTGTTGGCTTAAATTGTATTCAAGCGCGACCTAGGTTCAAAGAGGTTCCTTACCACATAGTATATTCTTAACTGATTGGAAAAAAAATGTGAATTTACGTTAGTTTAGGGTTTTTATGGAAAACATGAAACCTAATATAAATAACAACCTTAAAGATGATGGGTTCTCGGGTTTCTCCGTTCCCGTTTCGAAAAATCTAAAAACTAGATTATCGGATAATCGGTTCTTACCGTGTACGAATTCGAATCCGCAACCGTTCGGTTCCGTCGGTGCGACACCGCAAGCCGCGCAAGTGCCCGGCCTCTAGTGAAGTCCACGCGATCCTCCTCGCGATGGATATCCTCATGTTCCTCGTTCTTCGCAGCCACGAAACCTTCGCCGATCGCCGCAACGATCGACGCAACGCGCGAACGATTACTAGTCGAACGGGAGTCGAAGAAGCGGCAGAGCATATCAGAGGATCCGGATCCAACCTGGGGCACCAGAGAGAGAGAGAAAGAGAGGAGTGGGTGGCTAGGGTTAGCAGCAACTTGGCATGCTCAGCCCGTTGGCTACATTTTATACTAATCGCACGTTTTTTTCATAAAAACCCCCGATTTGTATAAAACCCACTTATCTATCCATCGCCTTGAGAATCATTTGTGTGTGACCCTCTAGTCCCAATTACCAGTCCGGTTAATAGCCTAATAAGCCCAGTAACTCCTTACTGGCTTTATTGATCAATTAATAACTCTTTATTAATTAATTAATCAATAGAATTGATGTCGCACATCAAATTCAACCGGGCCTTCGATCACATTGGGTGCCAAGCAACACCGCGTAAACCCGGAAGGTATCGGGGTTAAGTAACCCACTCTTGGAACCTTTCCGACGACAGTTACCGTGTGGATATAATCCTTCATTCGTATAATGCTCTTGAGTCAACTCAGGGTACGGCGTGCTGTCAAACCCTAACCGGTCGACTCACTTGGATTGGATGCCGCTGATGAATATCTGAAAACTCCTTTTCCGATATTATCGTCCGTCCTGGCCAGGGACTTCCGCGCATCCTTCCTAGAGCATTCTCTCTCTAAGTACCGAGAGCGAATGATAACTTATTGACACACAATTTCCTTCAACGGTATTCCGCTGTACCCAATCCTTGGCCTTTTAGAATCCCGTGACTAGAGATTCGTAAACCAAGGTCAAAGCACAGAAGTCCACCGACAAGGTGTCTTTGGTGTCTCAAGTCCGAGGACTATCCACGCAACTGCGACAATAGAATCAAGCTGGTTGACAGTGAGGTACAATACCATACAGCGATTCAGTCGGATCAGTTCAGTGAACTGATTCTCCAATGAGCACCTACATATTCGCCTTAGTGTCTTTACACAAGTGACTTATGAGATCAGTCACCCTCATCATATGAGCAGGAGTAATATGTACTAGTCTAACCGAATATCCAATGTCCTTCTCGGATATCCTCCGACTAAGAATGATTAAGAATATGTGTGTTTTAAGTGATCAACCTCATTAGTATGATCTCATCATAATCTGAGCACTATAGCACATATTCACGGACTTCATTATGAAACGATAATTAATGCGATTTACACATAAAGAATATTATGCCATTATATTAATAAATGAACGAGATTTACATAGTCAGATTGGCTTGTAGGCCACCTAAAACTAACACGAGGACCATCCACGCAACTGCGACAATAAAATCAAGCTGGTTGACAGTGAGGTACAGTACCATCCAGCGATTCAGTCGGATCAGTTCAGTAAACTCATTCTCTAATGAGCACCTACATATTCGCCTTAGTGTCTCCACACAAGTAACTATGAGATCAATTACCCTCATCTTATGAGCAGGAGTAATCTATACTAGTCTAACCAGATATCCGATGTCCTTCTCGGATATCCTCCGACTAGGAACGATTAAGACTATGTGTGTTTAAGTGATCAGTCTCACTAGTATGATCTCATCATAATCTGATCACTATCGCACATAATCACGGACTTCATTATGAGACGATAATTAATACGATTTATACACAATGAATATTATGTCATTTTATTAATAAATGAACGAGATTACAAAGTCATATTAGCTTGTAGGCGACCTAAGACTAACAATCTTCCACTTGGACTAAAGCTAATCACCTTTATGCACTAAACCTATATTCTCTAGGTGATGCTCAAACACAATTTGAGCCAACGGCCTTGTCAATGGATCTACTACATTGTCAACAGATGGAACTCTTTCCACCATTACATCTCCTCTGGATATAATCTCTCTAATAAGATGAAAGCGCCTCAAAATATCTTTCGATTTCTAATGAGACCGCAGCTCTTTCACTTATGCAATAGTCCCATTGTTGTCGCACAACAGCGGAACATGATCAAAGATGCAGGGAACTATGTCAAGGTCGGTGATGAACTTCTTCAACCACACTACTTCTTTGAAAGCTTCAGCTGCAGCGATGTGCTCAGCTTCAGTCGTCAAATATGCAATGGTTGCTTACTTGGAACTCTTCCAGCACACTGCTCCTCCGTTCAAAGTAAACAAAAATCTAGATGTAGACTTGCTATCATCTGGATCTGACTGGAAACTTAAGTCAGTAAAGCCTCGCAGTTTCAAGTCACCTCCTCCATGAACAAAAACATATCCTTAGTTCTTATCAAGTACTTAAGGATACATTTTACTGCCTTCCAGTGCTCTTCGCCTGTATCAGCTTGCAATCTGCTTGTAACACTTAGAGCAAATGCAACATCAGGCCGTGTACATAGCATGGCATACGTGATAGATCCTATGGCAGAGGCATATGGTACTCTATCCATGAGTGCCCTCTCATCAGGAGTCTTAGGAGACTACTTCTTTAAGAGATTAATTCCATGTCTCATCGATATGAGACCTCTCTCGAAATTTTCCATGTCAAACCTTTTAACTATGGTTTCTATATACAAGGATTAGGTCATTCCAAGCATCCTCTTTGATCTATCTCTATAGATCCGTATTCCCAATACGTAGGATGCTTCTCATAAATCCTTCATGGGAAAGTTTTTCGACAGCCAGATCTTTACTGATGACATCATTGCTACATCATTCCCAATGAGTAGTATGTCATCTATGTAAAGAACTAAGAAGGTAACTGCGCTCCCACTGGTTTTCTTGTACACACAAGGCTCATCTTCATTCTTAATGAAGTCATAAGACTTGACAGCCTCGTCAAATCTTATGTTCCAGCTCCGTGAGGCTTGCTTCAGTCCATAAATGGACCTTTGAAGCTTGCACACTTTATCTGGAGATTCTTTGGATGTGAAACCTTCTGGTTGTATCATATACACCTCTTCCTCAAGGTTACCGTTGAGGAAGGCAGTCTTCACATTCATCTGCCAGATTTCGTAATCAAAATGTGCAGCGATGACGAGTAGAACTCTAATCGACTTTATCATGGCAACTGGTGAGAAAGTCTCGTCATAGTCAATTCCATGCCTTTGACGATATCCCTTTGCCACCAATCTTTCCTTATAAGTATCAATCCGTCCATCAGCACCGATCTTTCTCTTAAAGATACACTTGCATCCGATAGGTACAATACCCTCGGACAAGTCCTCCAAGTTCCAAATTTGGTTGGTTTACGTGGACTAGATTTCTGAGTTCATGGCTTCTCGGCCATCTATCGCCTCCTGGTAGGTTTTAGGATCATCATCCTCATTATATTCTACCTTAGAATCACCTTTAGCGATATGTCCCACATATTGTTCGGGTAGTCTAGGTAATCTACCAGATCTTCGAGACTCATTTGTGTGTACCTGAACAAATTCAGAAACTGATATATCATTTGATGATAATACAGTTGTTTGATGATCTGGAACCTCTTCTAGTACTATTTTACTCCCACTGTCCTCCTGGAGAAGGTACTCCTCTTTTAGGAAGACAGCTTTCCTGGCGACAAACACATTTCGTTCATCAGGATGGTAACAACAGTATCCAAAGATTTCCTTTGGATATCCCACAAACCTGCATTTATCAGTTCGTGATTCCAACTTTTCTGGATCATGCCTCTTCCATGAGCAGGACAACCCCAGACTTTAACATGTTTAAATTCTGGTTTCCTGCCTTTCCATATCTCATATGGAGTAGAGGCCACATATTTGCTGGGTACTCTGTTCAGTAAGTATGTTGTTGACTCCAGAGCATACCTCCAGAGGGACACTGGTAATCCCGAAAAGCTCATCATAGATCGCACCATGTCCAATAAGGTGCGATTCCTCCTTTCTGATACACCATTCATTTGTGGTGTATATGGAGGGATCAGCTAAGAAAGGATACCATTATCCTTTAAAAATTGTGTGAAATTAGTACTCAAGTATTCTCCTCCTTGATATAATCGAAGAGCTTTAATACTTTTTCCTAACTGCTTCTCTACCTCATTCTTGAACTCCTTGAACTTTCAAATGCTTCCGACTTGTACTTCATTAAGTACACATAGCCGAATCTTGAGAAGTCGTCGGTGAACATGATGAAGTATGAAAAGCCATCTTTGGCTTGGGTGGGCATGGGACCACTTACATCCGAATGTATTAGTTCCAAAATATCCTCAGCACGTTCTCGATGTCCAATAAAGAGAGATTTTGCCATCTTTTCCATAAGGTAGGATTCACATGTTGCAAACGATTCATAATCGAATGCTGTTAAATAACCATGCTTGTGCAACCTTTGCAACCTGCTTTCACCAATATGCCCAAGTCTATAATGCCACATGTAGGTTTGGTTCACACAATTCTTACTCTTCTTAAAAGCATTATCGATGTGAAGATTGTAATTAGAAACATCTAAGAGATATAGACCGTTGACTAAAGATGCCGAAGCTATTGATTTATTAGCATAATAAATCGAACAACTTCTATTCTCAATAGTCAACCTATATCCTATCTTGCCCAAACAAGATACTGATATGATGTTCTTTATTATGATAGGAACATAATAATAATCTTCTAATGATAAGATATCTCCCGATGGAAGTCTGAGGTATGCTATCCCGACAGCAATCGCCGCAACTTTTGCGTTGTTTCCTAACCTTAATTCCACCTCGCCTTTTCTCAGATTGCGCTTACTTGTCAGCATCTATGCATCATGACAGATATGAGAAGCACATTCGGTATCTAATACCCAAGATGTGGAATCTCTTACTGATAAGTTGATATCTACTATATAGATATCTGAAGCTTTAAACAGCTTCACCTTTCCATGGTCTTTATCGTTGAGGAATTCCTTGCAGTTCTTCCAGTGACCATTCTGCTTACAGTAGAAGCAGTCACCCTTTACTACTCTTTTGCCTTTGTCCTTCGATCTTTTATCGTTAATTATCATCTCTGCTTCAGGGGCATCTAATGCCGATTCAGCAGGAGGATCAGCTCCAAGGACATAGTCATTATGCTCAGATCTGAAGACATTCTTCAGGTTTCTGAACCAATCTGAGTAGTTCAGGCTAGTCAAATGTTTGGTATCAAGTATCCCACGAAGTGGGTTATTCGATGACATAATTTCCTACAGGAGATATGTAATATCTTTTAAGCAGATGTTCAATTATTAAATATAAAACAAGACATGGTCTTTTGTTCAAATTTCAACTCCCACTAATTTTCGACGGACTGTATAACCCTCAGTTATACAGAACGGGAGATGCCGACAATCTCCTAGTGGGGATCAGAATCTCAATGACATGCAATACAGCCTTGTGGATAGCACAACAAACTGTAATACAATCAAAGAGCATCCAACTCATGAGACTTGCAACTCCTTGCAATATCTGATCATAGCTTCAGTCTCCAGAGATTTAATAGTCGTGTGGATAGAACAACAAACCACTAATTCTGGTCTAAGCTAACCATCGTTACGCGACGAGCATAGATTTGCATGCAGCCCTTGTGGATAGCACAACAAAGCTATATGGTTCCTCTATCCCGATCATATAGGCATCTAATGTCATAGCCAAAGTTTCTCCTCACAATTAAACAGGCCTTGTGGTAGCACAACAAACCTGCCTAAAATGATTCGAGTCCTATAAGTATAACGATGGTGGACCACGTGGTAAGTTCTAAACTACTCACGTTACGGCTTAGAGATTAGATGAGGGTATTTAGATAACTTTTATCCTGGTCTCTCCTAGGTGATAGTATATAAATATATCGTATATATTTATTAAATACTATACCTGCTTTGATGCACAATCAAATATTAAAAACAATACATCACATACATGTCTAGTGTGGTCATGGATAGCACAGTGGGTTTGACTGGAACCAACAGTCAAACGCACACAAAAATCTAACATAATATTTACATCAGATAAGCGTGCAAACACACAGGCAAGAGATCTTCATCATATCGCCTTCCTGGTTGCAACTGTGGATCGTCATCGCTCCTTCCTCAGTTGCCTCGATCAGATAACAATAATTCTATAATTACAAGTAAATTGAAGAAGGCCTTATGGCGAGTACAAGAGAGAGGGAGGTAGAAGTACATCGGAGTTCGAGAGAGAGAGAGGAATATAGACCTCTATTTATTAACAATTAATAAATAACCATACATCCACGATCCACACAATTCATTCATCACACGAATAATTAAATAAGTGCATATCCATGACCACGGTGTGTTTTAAACATTCCACACATGATTCAGCGCATCACATGGCTAAAACAAAAGAGTTTTCAAAAATATATAATTTTGGCTTTCAAAAAATGTGGGTTCCAATCACAATTGGTATTTGAATTTCGAAAACACTTTTAATTAACTTAACATGCAATCAAATCTAATTTAAAAGTATATAAAACACACATCACATGTGCACACACTCCAAATTAATAAATTCCAGATTATTCCATGCAAATTAGAACATTTCTAATATTTAAACAATCTAACACTTAGATTTAACCACATTAATAATCTAACAATTAGACTATTAATTATTAATTACTAATCTAACTCTTAGATCAGCAAAAAAAAATAAATAATAATAATAATCATTATTTTAACATTTAAATTAATAATTAATTCTAATTAGTTATTAATAACTAATCTAACTGTTATACTAGTTAATTAATTAATGTTAATCATTAGTTTAACTCTTAAACTAATAATTAACACAAATTAATCATTAACTATTAATCTAACTCTTAGATTATTAGATTAATATTAATTATTAGTTTAACACTTAAAACAATAATTAATAACTTCTAATTAAACCATTATAATTAGTTAATTAAAATTAATTGTCAATTTAACATTTAAATTAACAATCAATTCCATTTAACTAATAAGCATTAATTTAACTCTTAAATTAATTATTTAAAATTAATTATTAATTTAACATTTAAATTAATAACTAATTTTAATTATTAACAACATTTGCTAATTAAATTATTCATAATCATTATAGCCCAATTAAAATTAAGAATTGAATAATAATTTCATATTCCAAAACAATTTTTGAATTTTAGAATTAAAATACAATTCTCAATTAAAATTTTAATGGGCTGAGGTTTAATATAAACAGGGGTTTAAAGGGGTTTTATAAGGAATCATAGAATGGGCCCAGCCCATTCAAGTACCTGGCTCGAGCCACTGTTGAGCCTGGGCTAGGCCAGGGCCCGAGCAAGGGTCCCTAGTGCAAGCCAGGGTCCCGGGTCCCTGGCTCAGGGGCCTAAGCCCGGTCAGGGCACCCTGGGCCGGCCGGACCAGCCCGACCCACCCCCCAAACCGGCTCGGGCCGGTCCCTCCTTCCTAGCCCGAAAGAAACCCTAAACCCTATTGAGTTGCAGGAGCTTGGCGGTGGGAAGGAGGCGTTGCAGCGCCGCCGCCGACTGCCAGCGTCGCCCCAGCGCTAACGCCAACAGGGCCGCCGATGGCCTCCGATGGCCGCCGATGGCCAAACAACACCGCGTGAACCCGGAAGGTATCGGGGTGAAGTAACCCACTCTTAGAACCTTTCCACCGACAGTTACCGCGTGGATATAATCCTTCATTCGTACAATGCTCTCGAGTCAACTTAGGGTATGACGTGCTGTCAAACCCCAATCGGTCGACTCACTTAGATTGAATGCCGCTGATGAATATCGGAAAACTCATTTCCCGATATTATCGTCCACCCTGGCCAGGGACTTCCGCGCATCCTTCCTAGAGCATTCTCTCTTTAAGTACCGAGAGCGAATGATTCCTTATTGACACACAATTCCCTTCGACGGTATTCCGTTGTACCCAATCCTTGGTTGTTTAGAATCCTATGGTTAGAGATTCATAAACCAAGGTCAAAGCATAGAAGTCCACTGACAAGGTGTCCTTGGTGTCTCAAGTCCGAGGACCATCCACGCAACTGCGACAATAGAATCAAGCTGGTTGACAGTGAGGTACAGTACCATCCAGCGATTCGGTCAGATCAGTTCAATGAACTCATTATCTAATGAGCATCTATAGATTCGCCTTAGTGTCTCCACACAAGTGACTATGAGATCAATCACCCTCATCTTATGAGCATGAGTAATCTATACTAGTCTAACTGGATATCCAATGTCCTTCTCGGATATCCTCCGACTATGAACGATTAAGAATATGTGTGTTTAAATGATCAGTCTCACTAGTATGATCTCATCATAATTTGATCACTATCGCACATATTCACGGACTTCATTATGAGACGATAATTAATACGATTTATACATAATGAATATTATGCTATTTTATTAATAAATGAACGAGATTACAAAGTCATATTGGCTTGTAGGCCACTTAAGACTAACAAGAGAAACCCTAGCCCAAGTTCTAGGGCTTCTCTATGGTTGACCGTTGCCCTCTCTCTCTCTCTCTCTCTCTGCAAGTAGGCCAGCTCGGCCCTTGCAAAGGGTGCCCTCTTCTCTGCCTTCATGGTCACTCCATCGACTGAATCATTCCACATGTTGCAAGCACTTGCGAATATTTGTGAATATGAAAAGAAGATCTTGGGATCAAGAGGATCCTACTGGAGAGATGAGGGTGATCCTTCAACCGGAGAGCTATGTGGATACAATTAGAGATTAAGTGTATGTGCAGCTAACGTCATCGCGCCATCAGAACTCACCAACAGTCGCAAATTTGACTCTACGCATAATGAGAAATATTACTTTGCTATATATTTTTCAAGAAATGGATCAAAGAAACCTGGTTGAGGATTGCATTTTTCTGCAACTTTTTATTTAAATTTTTTATTCTCCATCCCTAGCCCCGATTCTTACACTTATATGCACACCTGTAATGAGTGACAAATTCCATATAGAGAAGGATCCAAAATTATTTTCAATGGGAAACCAAACATTTTTTGTACACATCTAGTGTACATGATATGAAGTGCCTAAGGGTAAGATAAGATGAAAAGTTATTGCATTACATAAGGTTACTTTTAAGCGTTTAATAACTTGCAAGCACGGAAATGATGTTAAGCATATATAAGAGTAAAATTGAGTATTCCACGTATTAAAGGATAACCACTCTGAAGTAAAGCCCTTTATAACAATGAGAGTTGTTGAAGCCATTGAAAATACATGCCCTACAAACTAGTTTAATGACATCTTTATACTTTCTAATTCACTCTAGTTTATGGCATCATATTCTTTATGTCTACTCATTTATAATTATAATGTAGTCCATGGATACATGCAATGAAGATTGAATCATGAAGAGATCATGCTAATGAGATCAATCTTCTTAATACATGTATCTTAAATTGTTCCTAGTCATAAGGTATTTAATAGGGACATCAAATATTCAAATTGATTAGTACTTGTTAGGCCTTCTCATATGATGAGAGTGATTGATCTCATAATCATTCGTGTGGAGACACTAAGGAAATAAATAGGTACTTAGTAGAGAATGAGTTCACTGAGTTGATCCCACTAGGAATCCCTGGATGGTCATTACAACTAGTTATCAACTAGGGTATTCAATATACAAATAGCATGGTTGGTCCTTGAACTTGAGACCTCAATAGTAACCTTGCTTCTAGACTACCATGCCCTGATTACCAACTTAAAGGTCTTTAATCGTAAGGCCTTGCACAATTGGATAATTAGACATAGTAGAATATTTATGAATGTAGTTTGATCATCAATACAGAAAGAGAATGTTTCATAGATAAGTACCTAGGAAATCTCTACCCATGGTTGAGCAATTCATCGGAAAAAGAGTTTTCTGATGGGACTTTGATTAAATACATGATCTATGAGACATGAGGCATGGTAGGATATCTTTCACCAAGGACGTTATATAAATAAAGGATTATATCTATGTGGCATCTATTGATGGATGGGTCCTGAGTGGATTGCTTAACCTCCATTGTCCTCTGAGATCATGAGATGTTGCTTGATGCCCACCATGATTAAAAAGCCTAGGTTACATAATCATGTGATGATTCTAAATTAATTATTTATTATGAGTTGTATAAATAATTAATCTAAATCATTAAAGCTTGATACTTTAAGCTTATAAGATTTATAAGGCTTACTGGGCTTGCAACTAGAATAACAACTGGCCTAGAGGGTCACACACATAAAAGCTCCAAGTCATTGGGTTTAAAGAGGATATTTAGAAGTTTTTTCACATAAATAGTTATTCC
The DNA here is from genome assembly GCA_030544215.1 of Zantedeschia hybrid cultivar. Lineage (NCBI taxonomy): Eukaryota > Viridiplantae > Streptophyta > Magnoliopsida > Alismatales > Araceae > Zantedeschia > Zantedeschia hybrid cultivar. The sequence continues at coordinate 22,046,709 of JARZZO010000009.1, forward strand.
CCTGCAATGGTAGGCGATGTATTGTAGAAAAGTATACATAGAGGAGAGAAAAGAGATTGCTAATAAGCATGTGGCTCAAGAATGTTAGACATTTTACACATGGGGACAAGGATGTATAGAGATCAAATCTCATCTCCTTTGTAAGTTTGTGACGGCTTATGTCTTTATGCTTTTTATAAAAAAGATGAAGTCCATAGAAAGTTGTTTGGCATAGTATGATCACTGGGTATATAGGATGGGGACCTATGAAAAATTAACCGATGTGCCACTTGACAAAGAAACATTGGGAATTAAGTGTAATAGAATATAAAATGATTATTGATATTACATGTATTAACAATCGTCTGAGGTGGTTTGGCTATTACAAAGGACAACATAAGGGAAATTCAGCATAGACAAAATTTGGAGGAATGGGAAAGAAAAAGAGGCAAGAGGGAGGGGGAGAGAGAGAGAGAGAGGTCTTTCTCAAATGGTTTGACAAATTGACCTTCTAATATGCTTGTTTCTGTAAGGAATCGACAAAGAGACTACATAGAATAACAATATAATGTAGCAAAAATTAAAACATGATCTCTCTATGTTGTTCTGAACTGGTTTTGAGATAGAACTAAGAGGTTTAATCAAACTTTATACCTCTTATGATTGAAAAACTAGAGCAAAGTCGAGTCTTTCTTTGAAGTGATTCCATGAACCAGGCACACGCATGAGCTCTAGTAGTATCCATACAAAGCCTTTGAGATGGATGGATTCTCCATGTATACCTCCAAGTAGAGATCCTTCTAATCTCTTCTTCTTCTTCTTCTCTTGTGCTATAGTAAGAGGTAGAGAGGAGAGAGATGAAGGGAACAAAGGGGGTTGGCCCTAGCTGAGTGCAATTTCCTTTTTTCACAGCAAAGATCTGATGACTTGGTTCTTTGATTTCGATCATTCTTCTTAATAAAAATTATTTTTTCCCTATTCACCATCTAACCTTGAACGTTAATTAAATGGCCAATGTGGCCTAGTGCCAACTTGTTGCACTTGAGGTGATATAACAAGTCAAACCCTCCATCTATGATATTAGCACCAGTCTTCCTCATGTGTAGCACAATGTTACATATATTCTGAGCCCTACATATGCCATGGATGGTGAATCTTCAAACGCACATGATATCCTTAGAAACATGTAGGGGAGATATGTTTCTTACATATGCCATTTAAATTGAATGCAACGAACGCTTTATATAGGTACGTCTTTGAATCCTTTTTACTTCAACTTACTCATTAGCTAACACTTGTATTCCATTTCGTTCATCAGCTAATAATTGTTTTAATCTTAATTGCACCCTTGAAAAGTCTCTCCATCTATTAATCTATTATTGACCTTTTCTAATGTCTAGGAGCATTGTTGATAATTTCTAGACTTATGAGCATACACAGTGTAGGCAAAATGATAGTCTTCACATTTTACCTTTTTTTTTTTTTTTGTCTATAGTCATATTGGATAGATCTTCAACACCACTACCATCATCGATAGATCTTCAAAACCACTACCTTAGCAAACATTGAATTCATAACCAATTTATGAATTTTGTAAAATGGGTGAATCATAGATCCATTAGAGCTCCTCAAACATAGATTAAGAAAACAAGGCTTACTAAGATTGTCAAGGCCTACACTTAGTAGATTGTATACTTTAAGAAAATAAGGCTTACTATGATTGTCAAGGCCTACACTTAGTAGATTGTATACAATAGTTTCAAATATTTTTTGATATTTTTCACCCACAATCTAACTGGAGTTAAATGTGAGGCCCTGTCAAAGATCCAAATTATTGGAAATCCAAACCTAATTCATTATTCTAATAATTTTATCCCTCTAAAAAAGAAGTTTTGGCCTTTTTTTTCACGAATCTATAATTGGATGTATTCTATGAAATTTAGACAATCCAAATACATTCACTTCCTTCATACAGCTTAAAAAATAAATAAAAATTTGTCATTCTATGCCATGTGAGTATTTGCCTTTATTTAGTAATATAAAGATAAATAATCACACATTAAATGGCATCTATCATGCTTGTATCACATTTGGAGAGTACTTTTCTTCTATGTTTCCACATGAAACATTAAGCTTTGCCCAATGAAAAATGACGCAAAATCATCATCTTTGATGCCTTTACATTCTCTTTCAAAAGAAAAAAAAAGACATTTGAAACAATATTAATTTCAGAAGAAAAAAAGAGAAAAATCTTTTCAAACCATCTAAAATGCTATCAATTTTCAAGTCATAGGTCAACTTTATAAATACTTCTAAAATTTATTTTTTCATACAAGTATTCAACCATTTTAGTTACTTCAAAAAGTTTATTATAAGTTGTATGAAAAGATGCCTTTAGGCAATCAAATGCTTTTATGATTAGTACTTTGGGTAATCTTTATAAAGTGTATGTTTATAAATTCTTAAAGTCTGATTAGCTGATAGATTTTTGGAAAATAGTTTTTGTGATGCAATTAACCTTAAAATCTCATTTGAGCATTTTTCTATCACCTTTAAAATCTTATTTGAGCATTTTTCTGTCTTGCAATTCATTATGAATTATTGACAGGTTATTTTGCACTACCACCTTCACTTTTGTATGGAAATATCAATGTTTTTCTTTTTTGAATTATTGGCATTTTTTTAAAATTGACTAAATCTAATCATACATTCCAAAAGTTAAAAATTCTATTATAATCTCTTTTTGAAAAAAATAAGTGGCAATTTTTATACATATTCCAGATTTTAATTCTTTGTTTTACCCGTGTTTTACTTATGTTCCCTTCAAAAGCCGAACATTCTACTTAATTACCTACCAGAAGACCCTCTTAGCTTGCCTTTAATTAAGGTCAATTTCATCATAATTTACAAAGTCAACTACAAAAAATGATAGCCAACATGTTATTTGATCATTTTTTAAAATGTATTTTTTACTTTATAAACCTTATAAAATTTTGATATTACTCTCTTAATCGAACTATGTTCTAAGAGCCCTCATAATCTTGAATATATTAAAAAATAGCCTTAAAATTGATTAACATTTGAAATAAAGAATATATAAGAGAATAGTCCATTTTCTCAACTATATATCTAGTCGCCTGCTACTACTATTCTAGGTCATATGAAATAGTTGAAGTGGGCAGTCAATCAATTGGATATATGAAATGTTTACATGCATATTCTTTATTTCAAACTTTCGTTAATCATAAGGATATTTAAATAAATGTTTAAGATTATGGAGGATTTCTAAGAAAACAGCTCGATTAGGAGGATTTTTTTTATTAGGAGGATTTTGTTTTGTAATATTGAAAGTCAATGAGAGTTATAAGTATTGAAGATATTAAATTTAAATTTGATATTTTTTTCCCAAAGAAATTTGATACTGTTTGATTACCGAAGCGCTAGTCTTATTGGATACTCACATTTTCTTCCTGTCGTGTTGGCATTCCTTCTATGTAACTGCTAAAAGATAAGCTGGATTAGAGTATTTAGCCTGTACTCTATATATAATATGTAAAGCGACCTTGTAGAGACACCAGCTCACCCTCAGTCCTGGTGAGTAGCTTCCCTCCTTCCCTGGCCATCTCCATTCCCAGACCAGAACAAGAGGCCGCTGCAGCTGCAGAGAGGGCGAGAGGCAAAAGGCAAGTCCATGGCGCTCCCCCACATACAGGCCCATCCCTTCTACTACCCCCCGCACGCCTCCTTCCTCTTCCACTCCCATAACCTTCAAGCGGAGGCGCCGCTTCCCCTTCCGCCCTCCCCATCGCCACTGCCACCGTTGTCAGCAATAACCACTAAAATGGCGCAGGCCCCTCCCTTTGTTCCCCAGTACTACTGCTCCCCTCGCCTGGAAGCGCCTGACGCCCTCCCTCTCTTTCCCCTCGTTCCCGCGGCACCACCCACGTCCATGGCTCATGCTTCCTTCTTCCTCCGCTCCGGCCCCACGCCGCCGCCGCTGCCACAGGTTCTGCCCTCACTGCTCCCTGCAGCCCCGTCCCCCGTCCATCAGAACTACGTCGTCTACCAGCCGGCCCATCCCCTTGTTCCAGCCAGCGTTGCTTCCCCCACATCTCTGTACTATGTGTCCGCGGCTGCAAAGGCGTCTCTCGTGGAAGGGGCAACCGAGGTGGAGCCCTGCACCAAAGTGGGAGAGGGCGAGAAGCCGGCCAGCGGCAGATGGCGGGCAGCGCGCTGGAAGCCAAGCGGCGTTCCTTTCCCTGCTTGCCGGTGCAGGCAGCGGCATGGCCGTTGGTGGTGGGTGACCAAGGAAGAGGCCGAGAGGAGGCGGCACGCGCGGAGCTTCACCATCCGCCGCTCCTCCGCCACGCCCTCTTCGTCGCCCTCGTCCTCTAGCTCGCCATCTGCGTCTACCTTAGTCTCCGCCACCTCATCCTCTACGGATTCCGGGGCTCCCTTGCAGTCCCTGGAGTTCGACGAGGCCCTCGCGGAGGAGGGCACCAGGACCACTGTCATGATCAAGAACATCCCCAACAAATACACGTCTCTCTCTCTCACCTGTCTTCCTCTCTCTTTATTTCTTCACTCGTTGGTTTAATTGTTTTTAGCTATTGGCTTCTGGTTCCGCCGCAAACACCTGAAACAGGAGAGAGATGCTGGTGAAGCTGCTAGACGACCACTGCGTGGAGGTAAACAAGAAGATCAAGTCGGTCTTGGCGCTGCCGTCCGACGCCCCCCCTTCGGAGTACGACTTCGTCTACTTGCCCATGGACTTCAGGTACGCCAAGCCCAACAACAACAGTACTGCTCAGCTTCTCGTGCCATGGTCTCGTGAGCCCGTCCGTTACATGCGCCTCGCGATCATTTATTTATTGCACCCCTATTTGTTGTTTCTGGATGCGACCATGCGTATTTAATTACTACTCTGAAGGAGACGAACAGGCAAGGCAGGGGGATGTTCGTGGAGGGAGAGGGACCGGTCTTCGATCTATTAATATTCCTTGCTCTTCTTTCTCTTTTCTTTAATTTCCGCAGCTTCTTGTTCTTCTTCTGTATATATCAATATAAATTCGTGCGCAGTAAGTAATCAGGTGGAGTATTTAATTGGTGTGTTGCCATGCATGCATAGGACGGACTACTGCAGGGGTTACGCGTTCGTCAACTTCACCACCCCGGCGGCGGCATGGAGGTTCTTCCAGGCGCTTGACAACCACAAATGGGACCTCTTCGGGAGCAAGAAGATCATCCATGTGTGCTACGCTCGGATCCAGGTGCGTCTCGCCTCTGTGTTCATGTCATGCATGATGCGGGCGGCACGAGGCGAGGGGGGATCGATGGAGAAGGGAAGAGCCCCCGATGCCGCAGGCAATGTAACTATAAAAATGATAAACACATATGATGGGCGCCTAGCCTCGCCTCACCCTTGTTCTTCTTGCTTGCTTTACCTGTGTGGACGCAGGGGAAGGGGGCGATGCTGGCCAACTTCGGGGCCTCCTCCTTCATGTGCGACTCGGACGGGTTCCTGCCAGTGACGTTCTCGCCGCCGCGGAGCGGTACTGTGCCCTGCCCGCCACCTACCCTCGTCGGCAAGCGGTGGCCTCGCAGCGCAAACATGCGGACAGCGGCTGCTGCAGCCGGCAGCAAGCAGCAGCGGCAGGAGCACCAGATATCTCTAGGTCGTCCTTTTCTTCCGGTCCGGTCCAGTCCAGTCCAAAAACCTGACAAAAGAAAGGAAGATGTCTCTGATAGCTAGTAGTGATACATAGGTTTCGCTTTGCAACCGGCGGGTTTGGGGGGCATTCTGGGAAGAAAACGCAACAATCTCCTCAGCGTGACCTCCAGTCCCTACGGTTTGGTTAGGGTCTGCCTGTTCCGATGGTTGGGTTTTCTCCACTCCCCTGTTCCTCGTTTCTGTTTTTCTTTTTATTTCTCGGAAATATTTATCTTCTAATCTTATATTCGGATATCTGAGTTTGTAGGGTCCTTGCCTTCTCTCTCCATCTGGGGTAAGGTTAATGTGCTTCAAGTTAGGGCATTGTAAACTTACTCTGATGATCTATGTCGTGTAAAATTGTCGTAAAGAGGAAAAAAAGAAAAAAAAACACGGTTAAGTACTGCTTGTTCATTTCACGCATTCACTGGACGCCTGTCACACCCCCTCTCTCTTTCTCTTTTGCGTATATAGGATGCACGGATCTCATCGTCTAATGGGAGCTAGGTGCAGAGATCTCGCGTTGGAAACTGTCACTTTTATGTTATTGTTGTGATTACTCATCAGTCTCTCTTTTGCCGGCTGCGTGGGCGGAGACGAGGGACGCGCGTGGAGAGCGCGCATTAATTGTTAGCATAGTAGTAGAGTATAATGGGTGGGGTTTAGGCGGCGGGGGCTGCACGTACGGCGTGTGTGACGCCCCCATCGTTTGTTGTTGGTGGTGCATATCACGTATTGCCGCAGTATGGACTTGTTTTATATGACAAGATGGATGGCTGGTCGAGGGAGCCATGGACGCACCGGCAAGGCATGTAATCTTTATTTTTATTTTTATTTTCAACAAGGAGACGCATGTAATTTAATTCTTGTTTCAGTTTCAGAAAAACAAAAAAAAATTAATTCTTTTGCCTGCTAAAACTTATTTTTACTAACATTTATTATCTTTTGTTATTTATTAATATTTTTAAATATGCTAATCAAAGATCTAATTACACTCCCTTGTCAGAGGATGTAATAATTAAACAGGTAATAACGTAACAACTTACTAGGTAATAACGTAACAACTTACTAACTTATTACATAATAAGATGATATCATAATACATATTACCTTATCATATAACAAGAAACTAATTAGTAATGCATTATATACTACCTTATGATATGACAAGAAATTAATTAGTAATGCATTATGTTACGTATTTGCATAAGTTCGTTATGAGAAAGACTTGTAACACTGGCCAGCTGCCGGTGTTCATAAAATAAAGAAATAATTTTTTAGATTATTTAGGTGGATCTCAATCTGATCTACAAAATTGTATAATGCGATCATGGATCGGACGTCGTTAAAAATCTTGGAAAATCAAAAATGAACACCAAATATACAAGATGCAGAGATCTCTATTGGTGTCATGACACGTCAGTCACCCTTTTGCTCGTTGAGTTGGGAGGAATGTGTAGGGTTTCGTAATCTGTCTTTTGCCGGTTGGGCGGAGACGGGTGACGCGCATGGACAGTGACGGGAAAGAGAGAGAAGGTAGCATTAACCGCGCGCACAGAGAGTGGCCGTAAAAGTAGAATGGGATTCGTTGCCCCATTCTTTACGAAAAAAACTCTAACAGGATCCAAAAACTTTCCCACTTTTGTTACTTACCTGGTGTGAGTGAACAGGAATGGCAAATATTTTAAAATGTTCTTATATTTAATATCAGATTCTTTTTTATCATAAAAGAAATATACAAATTCATCAGGCTAAAAAAAATAGATAACTTTTCCCGCCAATCTAATGGAGCTCACTTCAAAGTTCATACGTGGTTCGAAGCATTTTGTTTGCATCCTTTCGTATGTCCTGTTTTGAGATGGCAGTCTCTTTGAGTGGGTTAATCTCTTATTATGAATCTTGACTTTTCTTTCATTCAATCGAAAAATAAAAATAAAAATGAAAAGGTAGTCTTATCTTTTGAGCCAACTCCAACAATTCTATATTTTTAGGGTTTTCCATTCATTCTAAATTGCCATGTGTGTATGAAAAATTTTCTTGTCGTGGCTCCTCGCGAAGGGGGATATTTTGAACTTCTTAAATTTGACTGATTAGCTCAACGTTATTTGTTAAGACTCTATTTAATGAAGTATGATTAATTGAGAAATCTCAATTGGCATGTGAAAATTGTAAAGATTTTAAAAAAATTTGAACATTATTTTTATTTGTGAAAATGCAAGTTTTCTTCAAAATTTTTTGCAAAGATGTACAATAGTTGTTCTTCTTAACTTAAATGACATTGTCCTCAATGGCAATGAATGGTATGAAAGAATCATAGCAAAAGTAGTCAGCGAAGGAGAGATACAACTTTGGACATTGAGCGCATTTGAGGATTTACATCTACTCTCCTCTCAAACCAACTGCTACCTAAATTATTAGAACTTATAAATAAAACTTCTTATCTTAATCTAAAAATATTTGGTTGCCTCTTAATAATTGCTAAGTTTAATGTCTTCAGCTAGACATATGCATGTTTACCATCTAATACCCACATATTCAAACACCAATTCATGTGCGTTCACTAGGGGTGATCACAGTATGGTTTGATTTAGTTTGAAGGTAAAATTTTAGAAATCAAACCAAACCGAAGTAGAGAGCTAAACCAAACCAAACTAAACTCTAATAGTTTGAAACCGAACCAAACAAACTGAAATAATTCGATTTGATTCGATTTGGTTTGCAGTTTGGGCCTTATAATAGGCCACTATGGTTAAATAATCTATTTCAACATTATTTTCTAAAAATAGTTATTGAAAAAATATTATTTGAAAATTATTTGGAGGTTTAACTCTCGAAATGGACTATTATAGTTAAACATCCTATTTTATTAAGGACTCAACACTTTTTTTGCACAAGATGATGATCTAAAAGATATTATCTAAAAATAATTTAAAATTTTATATCTTATAATTTACATAAACTCACACTTAATCCAAGAAGTTAATACTTATATTGTGCATTTTTAACATAATTCGGTTTATTCGGGTTGGTTTGGTTTATGAACAAGAGAAACAAAACCAAATCAAATTTCTTAATTCAGTTTGGTTTCAACCCAAAATGAAATTTTTGGAAGTTCAAACCAAACTGAATTGGCCAGTTCGGTTTGGTTTTTCAGTATGAATCAAATAGTGAACACCCCTAACGTTTACACATGTCGACTGAAGGGACTCTCTTGAATAATAGCAAGGTAGACGTTGGACACTCAAGAAGAAATCAGACAATGAAGGGCACGTCCACCATCCAAAAGGATCTATAAAATTATCACATGGGTGCTTGAGAGATAGATTGGTGAATCGAAAAATATTCATAATAGGTTTTAGCTCAAGTGGCCCAGATCTCATAAAAGAATAAGTTGGGATTAACTCCAAGGATGATGAATACTCCACGCACTTAGTACTATCACCCGTACCCCCATTATTATTTAACTCTTTGATAGAGTTGAAATCCATAGTATCACAAGACATGATTAAGTCATTTATGTACATTATGTTCTCTATCCCCTCAACCAGATCAAAAGTTTCTAAGGGTAGATTTTTAGGGAGTGCTTCAATACCTTTATGCATTTCTTTCTCTTTTCCTTGTCTACCCTCTTCATAACATTCATCAACAATGAATATAACTTGTGATTTGTCACGATCTTCAGCCTTAGAAATGTCCATGTGCTCAACTTGAGGCATACTAGTGTCAGCCACTTCCTCATGATGATGCACCTCTTCAAGGACCCCCAACTTGATTTGGACATATCATGAGCAAATTCTAATTGGGTGGCTTCAAAGGAAACCTGAAGTTTAGTGTGGCTGCAACAATCAAGAGAAAGATTGATCAAAGATTCTATGGGTTCACTAGGCAAAACTCTAGGCTCCTTCCCTTTTATTTCTTCAGCAACTGCCATATTTGATTTTTCAAATTAGACCTAGATTGTTGTTGAGCAAGAATCAATTGCTAGAGTTGTAGAAGTGGATCATCTTCATCAATTTGTTGGGGAGGGGATTGATAAGTTGGTTGAGAATTATATGATTGAGCGAAAGACTGGTGAGGGGCGGCAGATTGGAAACAAGGTGACTGAGGCAGTACATGCAATAGATATTCAGGTTATCCTCCACCATGGGTTGGATCTTGAAAGTTGATTTGAATTTAATTTTGACAATTTTGCATAGCAGGACAATGAGCCTGGGCTTGATAAGATTCTTACGAGAAATTAGAATGTTGCTCCTACCCTATGTTGTAAAACTTAGTAGAAGGGGGAGCTTCATGTGGAGCATGCACTTGAGCTTGGATAATGAGTGGTAGTTGTTCAACAGCAGGGTACATGCTAACATCATGGGCAAAGCTAGCACAAAAGGTACAATTCTCCTAATGAGTGGGGGATAGTATGTTCATCTTGGGAGCAAGGAAGTCCATGTTCACCCCTAAATTGGAATCCATAGAATGTTGGATTTTCCCTTAAGATGGAAGAGAAGTACCGTTACTTGAGTTTTCCCTTAAGATTTCAAAAAGAGGATATGCTTCATCTTTATCCTTGTTCATAAAGGTACCTCCACAAGACATCCACTAATTGTCTATTGAATTCAGTCAACCCATCATAAAATGATTGAATGATCTGCCACTTGGGTAAACCATGACGACGACATCTTCACAATAACTCATGTAATCTCTCTCCTAATTCATGAAATTGTTCTGCAGGGAGTTGTGAGAACCTTGTAATGTTCTCCTCAAAGCATTGGTTTGACCAATGGGGAATTTTTTTTTCAAAAATTCTTGTTGTACATTTATTTATATGGTGACAGGTCTCCCAATAGTCGTAAGCCAATATTTAGCTTGGTCTTTTAAAGAGAATAGGAATAGAATGAGTGGGAGAGCATCATCAGAGAGCTCTTAGATTTTGACTATAGAACAAATTTCAAGAAAGTCACCCAGATGCTTATATGGATTTTCATGAAGATCCAAAAAAAAAAGGGACCATTTGAATGGTATCGGGATCAATCTCATATTGTTGGGCATGAATTTCAGAGAGTAGAATGCAAGTGGATGGAGTATATTCAATGGGATAGAAATAGTCCCTCAATTGCTTAGTTAACTTCATGGATAGAGATTGATTCCACTCCATATTAGTTTTTTTTTCCAAAAAAAATTATATTCTTTTTTCTATTAACAAATAAGTTGTCAATACAAATTAACCTATAGACTTAAGGGTTTCCTAGACCTATGAGCACAACTAGTGCGAATTTTCTCAAGTTTAATTAAAGTCAACACACACACACTCTTGGGCTAGTCAGGTAAGAGGTGGGATCATGGGAGGCTTGTTGGGATCGTTGTGTCGAGATCCGACTCAAAACACAGCGGAATAAAATTTCTCGGGATCGGATCTATCCCGTTTCGATCATCAAAATTAAACCGAAGTAAATTATATTTACCTTACGTAGATTTGAATCCGCGTTCGTTTTTCGGTTCCGTCGGAGCAATGCCGCTAGCCACGCAGGTGCCCGGCCTCTAGCAGTATCCACACGGTTCTCCTCGCGATGGATTGTCCTCGCCTCCTCGCTCGATGCGGCGTTCGTGGATCTTGTCTAGCTGCACGTAATCCGCCGCGACATGCGGATTCGGAATCTCCCGTCGGATGGAAGGCGGAGCAGTCGGGAGTCGAAGCGGAGCCTCCAGATGGCCGCCTCATGTCGTGCGCCCAATAAAGATGAGAGAGAAATAAGGCGGCGGCTAGGTTAGGGTTGCTGGCCCCCGACCTACCATCAGTTCTTTTATAATAAGCCTATTTGCAATTTTCTCATAAAAACCCAGACTTATCCGAAATCCTGTCGGATTATCCATCGACTTGAAAACCTTTTGCGTGTGACCTTCTAGGCCCAAATACCAGTCCAGTTAATGGCCCATTAAGTCTGGTAACTCTTTACGGACCCACTGAATTAATTAATATCCTTATATTAATTAATCAGCCGATTTTAATGTCCCATAGTAAATTCGGACGAGTTTCTGATCACGTTGGATGCCAAGCAACATCGCGTGATCCTAGATGGCATTGGGGTTATCGCAACCCTCTATTAGAACCTTTCTGTCAATGGCTACCGTACAGATATAATCCTTCATCCGTACAATGTTCCCGAATCGACCTAGGGTATGGTTTACTGTTAAACCCTAACCGGTCGATTCACTTGAATCAGATGCCGCTAATCTGAATCTGATAACTCCTTATCAGATATAGAGTTTGCCCTAGCCAGGAACTTTAAACGCATCATTCGTGGAACATTCTCTCTTAAACTATCGAGAGCAGATGATCCCGTATTGAACACACAATTACCTTCAAGGGCATTTTCCTAAATCCCATCACTTGACTTATTGATAATCCATGGTTAGGAATTCATTAGTCAAGGTTAAAGTTCAGAAACCTACTAACAAGATATCTTTGGCGTCTCAGGTCCAAGAATCATCTACGCAACCGTGACAAAAGAATCGAGCTGGTTAACAGTGAGGTGTTTACCATCTAGCGATTTATAGTCGGTTCAATTTAGTGAACCCATTCGCCAATGAGCACCTACAGGTCCAACATAGTGTCTGCACACAAGTGACTTAGAGGATCAGTCACCCTCATCATATGAGCTGAAGAAACCTATACTAGTCTATCCAGATGTTCGATGTCCTTCTCAAACATCCTATGACTAGGAACAATTAAGAACATGTGTTTATAAATCTTTCGGTCCCGTAATTATGATCTCATCATAATTCGAAGATTAATGCACATGTTCATGGAGTTTATCGTGATTTGATAAGCAACGCTCAAGTAAGATACACAATGAAAAATGCCATTATTTTGATAATCTGAACATAATACAGTGTCGAATCGACTTATAGGCCATCCAATACTAACAATCTCCCACTTGGACTAAAGCCAATCACTTTTATATAGAATACCCATATTCTCTAAGTGACGCTCAAATACAATTTGAGACAAAGGCTTTGCTAATGGATCTGCTATATTGTCAATTGAGGGAACTCTTTCCACAACGACATCTCCTCGAGCTATAATCTCTCTGATCAAATGAGAGCGTCGTAGAATGTGCTTCAACTTCTAATGAGACCTCGGCTCTTTCACTTATGCAATCGATGTTGGGATCCGGGCGGGACGCGAAGAATGCAGCGAAAACGACGAATAAAATATATCCCGCCCGATGCCCGCTGATTAGATTCGGAACGAAAAACGCAAACCGAAAAGCGAGTCGAAATTTGATTACCGTGTGTGGATTCGAATCCGCTTCTGTCTCGGTTCCGTCGAGGCGATGCCGCGAGCCGCACAAGCATCCGGCCTCCAGCGGTATACACGCGATCCTCCGCAGTGGTTCGTCCTCGATCCCTCGTCCGTATCAGCTCGCTCGCTGATGATCCGTCGCCGCAACGATTGCCAAAAACCCGCCAACGGGAATTCCCGACTTTTGGGAATTACGTGCGGCGGAGACGGATACAATCCTGGCGCCTCGAATGGGACCCCCAGAAGAGGAGAGAGAAAGGGGGGATGACGGCCAGCATGGGAAAATCCTGGAGCTTGGCCCAGGGTTTCTCAACAGCGCGTATATATATATTAAGTCAGCGTGACTTTTCATAAAAGTCCCCGAGTTAATATAAATCCCACTTATATACCACCGACTTAGAATCTTATTGCGTGTGACCCTCTAGGCCCATTTACCAGTCCAGTTTTCAGCCCGTTAAGTCCAATAACTAGTTATTGACTTATTGTAATTAATTAATATCTAGATATTAACTAATTACTCAGCCGAATTAACATCGCATGTAAATTCGGTCGGACTTTCTCGAGTTAACCTAGGGTATGGTCAACTGTCAAACCCTAGATGGTCAACTCACTTGAATTAAACTCCGCTGTACAATATCCGAAAACCTCTTTTCTGATATTGTTTCTGCTATGGCCAGAGACTCCTGCGGATCTATTCTAGAGCATTCTCTCTCCAATTACCTGAGAGCGAACGATCCTTTATTGAACACACAATCACCTTCGAAGGTCTTCCGCTGGACCCGATCCTTGACTATTAGAGATCCCGTGGATAGGGATTCGTAGGTCAAGGTCAAAGTCTAGAAGTCCACCGACAAGGTGTCTTTGGTGTCTCAAGTCCAAGGATCAAACACGCCACTGTGACGATGAATCAAGCCGATTGACTGTCAGGTAAATTACCATTTGGCGATTCATGTCGGATCAGTTTAGTGAACTCATTCCCTAATGAGCACCTACAGGTTTACCATTGTGTCTCCACACGAGTAACTAACGAGATCAATCACCCTCATCATATGAGCTGGAATAACCTATACTAGTCTTACTGGATGTTTGATGTCCTTCTCAAACATCCTACGACTAGGAACAATTGAGAATATGTGTTTATAAGTCATCAGTCTCATTATTATGATCTCATCATAATCTGACGACTATTGCACATATTCATGGACTTCATCATGTACGATTATTAATATGCCAATCTACATAATGAATCTAATGCCATTGATTAGTGAACCAGATTGAAATAGGTGCCTTATGATTGGCTTAGAGGACACCTATATCCATCAATCTCCCACTTGGACTCAAGCCAATCACTTTTGCATTTGATCTCCATCAAATCTAAGTGATGCTCAATAAATTATGTGACTAAGACTTGGTCAGGGATCTGCTAAATTATCTATAGATGAAATATTTTCCATTACGATATTTCCTCTTTATCTTTTGTCTCTGAACCTGTGAAAGAACCTCAGAATGTTCTGCAACTTCTGAAGAGACCATGACTTGATCACACAATTCATTGCTCCAACTGTTGTCCTACAACGATAGGATGGTATTAGAGACCTTTTAGAACTACATCTAGTTCAGGGATGAACCTTTTCATCTATACTGTTCTAATAATAATATCACTTATTTATGTCATCACCTTAATATCGAGTTCTGGATTGGAACCATTCCAATCCATTCCTTTCTATTAGAAGGTTGAATCCATTATTTGACTTGAAATTTGAGTCAGTGTGACCTCATAGTTTCAAATTATCCTCTTTATATACGTGAATGCATCCTTAGCACTTCTCAACCGCTTAATGATGCATTTCACACTTGTATCCTTTAAGGAATCTTTTCTTTAAAGGAATAAATTCTATATCTCAACAATTGAAATTTATTATGAAATTTATGTCAAACATCTCGACATATAGGTCAATATAATATCCCCACCGATCTATCTTAATAGATTCGTATTTCCAATACGTGGGATATTATAACTAAATCCATTATGGAGGAAATCATGGTTAACAATGCTTTCACTAATAGTAACATCCCGAAGTTATTCTTAATGACTTTGATGTTATTATCATAAAGCATTACTAAAGCGACCGTACTCCCACTGTCTTCTTTGAATACACACAGTCCGTGATTATTCTTAATGATCACGTAATATCTGACAATTAAGTCAAAAACTCTTATTACAACTTTGGGAAGTTTTAGTTTGATTCAAAATAATCTTTGAAATCATAACTTGCTTCCTGGACATTCTACATATTTACCTCAATCACATTGAGACGACGCTTTTAATATCCAACTGTCATCATCTCATAATTGGCAGTATAGATAAGTAGAATTCTAATAAACTTATCAATCTCAAAGTTGTAATGACAAAGAGCATCATTATCATAGATTTTAGATCATAATCTATTTTGAGCTCCTCTCATCTTGCTAAATTAGATATTTCAAACATATCCTTCTAGTCACTGATAGAATCTCAAAAAATCTATGAAGCTCTCTAATGTGTGTCATGAGTGGTTCCAAACAACTAAAGATTATCTAATAATCTTATGTTAATTTGTGAATCTAGAACATCTTCTAGTTTTATCAGCTCCAACTGTCTTCTCTGAGGATATATTCCTCTTCATAGAAGATAGCTTTCAGGATAACAATTATTTCATTATCGTCTGGCCAATAACTGTAGTGTCCAAACTCTTTAGACATTCACAAATTCATATCACAATAATACATGACTTTAAAAATAGGTTTGTTTATAATTCACATCTCATATGAATTATTTGGTTTCCATATCTTATATGGACACACACTAACTTATTTGGAACCATCTGTAAAGTATGGACATCTAATGTTCATACTCATGCTCACAAGGATAAGAATTAGGCAAATCTTATTATGTATTGCACCATATCTTAGTAAGGTGCAATTCCTCATTCTATCATATTACTATGATGCACAATGAGGATCAATCGAGCGAGGATACAATTATCCTTTTAATGATTTATGTGAATCATATACCTAAGTATTAGTTTCTTTGATCAAATCAAAAATTCTAATACTTCATATTGATCTTATATCTTAATCTTTCATATACATTCGTCTTGTACTTCAGTAAGTACATACAGTCGAATCATTCTAAGAGTACACTAATAAGGCAAGTCAATAGAAGTAATTATCTTTGGCCTTAAGAAGACATTGAACTGTTTACATCAGTATGCATCAACACCAATAATTTCTTATTGTACAACCCTATGTACAATACCATAGATAATCAAGATTCACACAGTTCATTTCTATAAGAGACTTGTATATGTTCATCACATGAAATGTCACATCAAGAATCTATAATGCATTGACTGATTCGAATAACTATTATTCTTTCTCAATCAATGTTATTCTTGATATGCAACTAAATAACAGTTATTCAGTTTCATATTTGACTTCTATAGATATACAAAGATTTACTGTCTAACAGTAACCTATGAATATCATGAACAATAGTTGAGTCTAACTCAACACTTGCATTTTCTCGATTTCTTTTTACTTGTCTAAGTTTGCACACTATCGCAGTTCTGAGAATCATTTCTAATATCTCATATTGGATACGCTAATTCTCCAATAGACATGCAAAAGTTGATAACATGAATATATGAGACTTCTTTCAAATTTCATATTTATTTTGCCTTTACCAGTATCCTTATATTGGTTGCAGTGGGAGAACTGCTACTTCTCTATCTCAGTTGACTTTTCTTTATCCTTTTCAGGTGTGGATTCGATCATTTAAAATCTTACCACTTGTCTTTCTCAAAGACATATCATGAATATCTCTTCATTTTGGTCTATCCAAATAAGAGATTTCATGACAATCATTGCCTTTGAATAAGGCATACCATAAGTACCTCTTCACCTTGGTCTATCCAAGTATGAGGATTCATGATATCTGATTAGGATAGTGACTTTCACTTGGCCCTGAAGACATTCTTCAGAGTTTTCTAGTCAGTCTAAGTATGAGAAGTATTGGCATCCAATACGCCAACTTCTCGAATATACGACATTTTAGTGAATAAAGGAAATAACGTGATTTAAGCAGATAGTTCTTATAATTCAATTATGGTCTTTTATCTTGAATTATTTCCCACTATTTTTCGACGGACTGTGTAACCTTCAGGTATACAGAACGGGAGACTCCGACGGTCTCCTAGTGAGGATCAGAATCTCTAAGAATCACAGTATGACCTCGGATAAACACATAGTATCATATCATTATCTTAGATCAACCATCTCATGGTAATTGCAACTCCTTGCAATATCCGATCTTATTTCGGCTCCCAGGTCTTTAATGGTCCCAGGTAAACACAATAGACCATTATACCTGGTTTAAGCTTTACTGTAACGACTTGCCACCCTATAATCGGGGATCCGATTACTAAATGGGTACCGAATCATTAATTTGGAACCAAACCAGGATCTAAGTAAGTCTGGGAAATAAACAATAAACTAAGCTAAACATTCACATCGTATTGAATTGAAAGGAAAATGTACGAATTAAGAGTTATTACAATGCGACTCGATATAGCAAATAGTTACATACTCCAACAGAAAAGAAATAATTAAACACATAGGCTAGAAATAAAGATAACAACTACGTTGGGGCATACCCCGGAACAACGGCTGACGGCGCGCGACTCACAGCAGTACACACCTCGCTAAGTCTGCCTGGAACCCTCACCTGAAAACCGCAGGGGTGAGTCTCAACGAAAAGACTCAGTAGGGATCCTTCGATCCCCACTGCCCACTCACACACCTACAAGTGTAAAACACAGCTGAAGGTACAGTAAACAAGTAAAGCAGTAATTACTACTCCTAAATCTCGATATGAATCACATGCATTCAAAATATATTTAACATTATTTCTAATAACCAATCTACCAGGGAACCCACAACCAGTGTCTCGTCAAAACACGCCAACCACACAAACGAAGGTGGGAAACACCGACCCGCTGAGACCAAACAGTAACCCCTCGGATAGCACGCTAGCTACTCCGGCCCAACTGGCTCAGGTGGTTACTCCTTCCCCCAGCACGAGTGACACTCCACAGGTACCACTCCGACACCGGTACAAGCTAACCCCGGGGTTCACCAGGTGACCATCTCTCACTAGGCGTCACCCCGCCACTGCTCCCACCGGCGCTGTGTCCCAACCACACCAACACAGGATGACAAAGCGCTACAACTGTCACTCTAGGTCTACAGTAACACAAAATACGGCACAGTGCGATCCGGTCACGTGAAAAGTCTACGGTCACATGAAACACAACGCAGTGCTATCCGGTCACGAGGAATCCATGATCGTCGAGTATATTTAAAGCATGCATTTAACCAACTATCTAACAGTGTAAACACATTTTAATGGCATGAATTAATGTGGTTCTGTCTTTGAATCGCGTCGCCCAAGGCCGACGCCATTCAAGCATCCTAAACTGGTTCATTTAAACCCGGCCTCAGAATATGGCCTAAAACGCGTCGTTCTGGGAAGCCGCCTTTTAGAAAGGCGTCGTTGTTCTCAGACGCTATTCAGAACAGAACCAGAAACTGACAGAAACCTCAATCGGGGCAATTTCTGCCTAAATGGCGTCGTGCTAGACCGTCGCCATTCTAAATGGCGTCGTCCAGGCGCGACGTCATTTAGCGCCAGAACCCCAAACTGACAGAACCTCAATCGAGGCGATTTCTGCCTAAATGGCGTCGTGCTGGACCGTCGCCATTCTAAATGGCGTCATCCAGGCGCGACGTCATTTAACGCCAGAAACCAGGTTCTGCAGTTCTACTCGAGGGTCCCCCTTTTACCCCAAACGCCCCAAAAACACACCAAAACAGAAGAGGAAGAGGGGAAACCAAACTACCATATGTACCCCATAATTCCACATTCAAAAACACGGCCATTCCATTAAGAAAACTCTAAACATGCTTATTCTACCCAAAAAATCCCTTGCACGCATCATGCTTCAAGCGGGAAAACATGGGTTTTAAAATGAAACACTACGGGAATCGTCACCCTACCGGTTCTTGAACTCCTCCTGGCTCTGCCACCAAACCGTCGCACCGCAGACCGCCGTCGGTACTCCGAGGAAGTCGCCACTCTGCCGGGACGTCGGCCACTGCCCGGAGAATGGAACGCTGCGAAGGAAGTGGTGGTGGTAGTGGTGAGAGGTAGAGAGGTAGTGGAGTGGTGGAAGAGGAAGAAGGGGAAAGGAAAGGGGAAGAGAGGGGTCGGAGGGTGGAGAGGGTGAGGAGAGAGAGTGAGAGGGTGAGAATGAGGGAAAGAAGGGAAGGCTCGCGAGGTCAATCCGAAACAGGGTAAAATGCGTCGTGCAAGACAGACGCCTATCAGATGACAGGATGGGCCGTACTGACAGAAGCTCTGAAACACGTCGCTCACCACAGACGCCGTTCAGACGACAAGACCAGCACCGTACACTGACATCGCAGGGTCGTAGTCTGAATGGCGTCGTCCATCACGGACGCCGTTCAGACGACAAGACAGGGGCCGTACTCTCGCAGCCCGAAACCCGCCCACGTGGCACAACGGCAACATACCTAAATGGCGTCCACTCAGCAAGACGTCGTTTGAAAGGCGTCGTGCAGGACAGACGTCATTCAGAAGAAACTCTCAAGACTCCCCAGGGTCCAACCCAGAGAGTCCGACCCGAAATCGTCCCGAATACTGAACCCGAAACCTCAGTCCTTACATTCTCCCCCCTTTAAAAGAATTTCGTCCCCGAAATTGCCTGCCACAATTAACGAGGTTGAAACATAAAGATACAAGTATACAAGAGAACTTACGAGAAAAGATAGGGAAACTGCTCCTGCATCTCGTCCTCGCGTTCTCAGGTTCCCTCGCCCCCGGAGCGATATTGCCAAATTACCTTAACTAGAGGTACAACCTTATTCCGGAGGACCTATTCCCTGCGATCCTCGATACGTACTGGAAACTCTGGAAAGGACAAGACCTCAGCGATCTCCAACTCTGAAAAATCTAGAATATGAGACGGGTCCTGAACATATCTCCTCAGTAAAGAAACATGGAACACATCGTGTACCCCTACAAGACTGGGCGGCAAGGCCAGCTGATATGCCATTTCCCCAATTCGAGCAAGAATGGGAAAAGGCCCAATATATCGCGGACTCAGCTTGCCTCGCTTCCCGAATCTCATCACACCCTTGGAGGGTGAGACTCGGAGAAACACGTGGTCCCCAACCTCAAACTCAAGCGGTCTCCTCCGGATGTCAGCAAAACTCTTCTGCCTGCTCTGAGCTGCAATCAATCTCTGAGGAGGAAATGTGTCGAGCTGGGCACGGATGTCCTCCACGCGGTACATCACGGGACGATAATCTCGGATCATTTCCCACTGCGCCATAAGTGGAGTCCATCCCTCACGATCCGCAGAGACGGCCCCTCGGCCGATGGGAAAGCGGGTATAACCCCAGATCTACAAGGGACAACACAGTCAATGTCAACCAACATAAGTGAGGAAGGACGAAGATCAACAACCAAGAAGGATTACCTGAAGAAAAGGGGTGAATCCACCTAAATTGCTAGATCCCTGGCGATAGCTCACCATATGGGAAAAGAGGTGACCCAACATCGCGGCTCCCCATGCCATCTTCTTCGCTGCTTAGAGGTCCTCCAACAGCGGCAGATATTTTAGGTTAACCTTGTCTGAAGCTGTAGCAAATAACAGCCTTCTGAAGAAGAACAAGAGGAAGATCTGTAAGTTCTCATCGTCTGAGCGGCCATCTAAGTCCAGCAAAGCCTCCACTCTCTCAGCAAAAGCCTCAAGAGTCTCACTCGGCATTTGCCGTACCCGACTCAATCCCACAGACCGGGCGAAATGTCCGAGGGGTATGTGAGATAGTGCTCCTTGAACCCAATAGTACCCCTCACCCAGGAGTCCATCTGATAGCTGCCTGTAATCCCTGAGCTCAGGACCCACTACCGGATCACCAATGACCGGCAAGCCTGTCAAGAAGGAGACATCCTCCAGCGTGGGCAGCATGTGTCCCCAGGGCATGATGAAGGCTCTGCATCTATCATCCCAGCGCTCTCGCAGAGCCACTAAGAAGGGTGCATCAACCATGAATGGTCGGATCCGAAACAACGGCCTGAACCCAAACGCATCCACCTGGAAAAGGAGCTGATCGGGCAGCGCATGGTACCAGGCCCAGACCAACTCCCAAGAAACTCGGCCCCGGACTCTCTGTGGACCCTGTAAATCCCAACAAGATTAAAAGTTAGGGGCATGATCATACAAAAGATTTTGACTGAGTGAGGCAGCTGGCCCCCACCCTGACGGACGGCGGGCCTGCTCGCCGTACGTACGGGCGGATGGCGGGCCCCTTCGTCGTCCGTACGGACGGGCGGCGGGGCCGTCCGTAGTCCGCGCGGACGGGCGGCGGTGCCTTCCGTCGTCCGCCCGGACAGGCGGCGGGGCCGCCCGCCGTCCGTACGGACGGACGGCGTGATCTCCCGCCGTCCGCCACGCTAGCCGCCGCAATCAAGGAACAAAAACTAAGGGACTCACCTTCTTCTTCTTCGGGGGCACCTCCTCGTTGCCGCGGCCTTCCTCATCATCTTCTCCTTCTTCTTCTTCTTCCTCTCCATCAACTTCATCTTCCTCCTCTTCATCATCCTCTTCCGCGGCCCTCTCTTCTTCTTCTTCTTCCTCTTCAGTGTGAAGCGTGTCCTCGCCACCGCCGCCGCTAACACCCACCTCGCCGCTGCCGCTAACACCCACCTCGCCGCCGCCGCCGCTGGTGCTTGCTCCATCGCCGCCGCCGACCGCCGCCGCTTCATCATCGCCACCACCAGTCCTCCTCCTCCTAAGAGAGCGGGGAAGCCAAACTCGCGCCATGGGAGGGTGAAGGAGAAATCAGGACTAGGAAAGAAGAGGAAGAAAAGCTAGGGAGAGCAACTAGGAGGCCCCGGGCTTATTAAAGCCTTCCGACGAATCGGATGGCCACACATGTGGCCGTCCGTGGTCTTGGACGGCCATGCGCTGTGCTGAAATATCCTGGAAGTGGAAGTCACTTTTTCATCAAAATCAAAAGCTAACTGCATCTCCATCCACAACTGCAGGGTGAATAAGCTCCCCCTTACAAATCGCCCCATGCTCATGTGGCTAAGCCCTCCATATAGATGTGATAGAATCACCGGGGTGAGAGAATGACCTCTCCACAATAAGCTCAGCACACCCACATACTCCCTTTCTAGCACAGAGCCTGAAGTTGGAAATCATAAACTCCCCCAAGGACTAGGCATAAGCCTCGCATCAGTCTCTCAGATTTGACCGTCTTGCGTTTAATCTCTTGGACCAACCAGTGCGCAAGACGATCGACAAGGATTCCTCGCTTGTCAGTCATGCGGCATACCTCCCGTTTGTCCTGCACTATATCAGCAAAGATTTCCTCCCATGCAGGCAAAGCAGAGGGATCGCCGGTGGCTAGGCCCTCCCAGCCATAGAAGATTTCTACCTCCTCCACCAACACTGTCGCCTCAAACTATCGAAACACGAACGTATGCGTCTCCGGATGCCACAGTTCGAGCAATGCACCCAGCCCCTCCCAGTGCCAGTGAATGGAGGTGAACCACTTTGCGAACACAATGGAGTGGGTCAGATTCCACCGGCGCATATACACCCTCATGTCTAGGGTAATCACATCCATCAGGGCCGCAAGCCATGCATACTTGCGAGTATGTCGAGCATCAGGAAATTTGGGAATAGGCTGCAGGACAACCAAAAGTCAAGAGAGAGGAGAGAGTCAAGGTAAACGACATAAAAGTTTGAGCATACCTGTCCATGGGCCAGTAGGTTACTGAGATGACCTTCAATATCATATAGAACCTGAGGTTCCCTAGCAGTCGCACGAGCAGAGGGCGAAGCCATTTTTCTCACAGAAAGTTTGAATTCTCGAAGAAAGCCTCGGGACAACCCTCCCCTTTTAAGGCCACGGGATAAACTACAAACTTTCCATGTTCCATAAAAGACAGAGGGCATGCATATCCCTTCCACCTTTTCATGGACGGCATACCCCTTGGCCTTCCATCCTTGCATAAACGGCACATCCCTTGGCCTTTCACCTTTTCGTAGAAGGCATGCTAGTTGGCCTTCCACCATTTTAGAAAAGGCTCACCTACGAAAAGGGATATTGCCCTTCTCTCTTCTCTACTTTGAGGAGGTAACTTCACCCCCAAGTTCAGGAGACCACTTTGCTTAATATCAACAAATTGATGGTTATTCCTGGAAATCGAATCGAAGCCATATCGGATTGGCATTCTACCATTAGAATAGCCATATCTTCCATATCGGCTTCGACTCGAAATTAACCATTTGCTTCTCATCCTTCTGCAGTTTAGATACTTAAATGATGTGACCATTGGATATATGAACTTTTCTAATGTGTGTTTTTGCAGCTGCAAGAAATCTGAAGCAAGTTGGACCGAAGATACAGGAGGCTAATAACTTTGGGCATATAGACTCTGAGTTCCTCTTTAAACAAAACAATGAGGAGTCTATATTCTCCAAGTTATTCGATTGGCCAATAAGTCCCTCCTATTTGCATTAGGAATTTGTTTTCCAACTTTAAACCAGCATGCATTTGCATAAGCATCCATCCTCGCCATGGGGGCAATGACCATAATTTATCACTCTGCTTAACCCATTGTTGATCTGTGAGTCTGGCAATTGTTCGTCTGTTAGCCCTTTGAATTGCAAGACCTCATCCTTTTTTCCAATACGTGTGCTTAAGATGCTCTCACTTGGCGATCACATGATGTGCCAGGCCACCGCGCGCCCGTTGTGTCGAGACCTTTGCAAGTCACACTCCTCCATCTTTCATGCTTGAGATCCCCTTGGGCCAGATCGTTGCATCCTGGTGCGCCAAGGCCTCGCGGTTCCAGCACCCGAGGGTCCCACGGATTGTGATTCTCCAGTTTGAATGTTGTTCCCCTTTCTTAACCACTCTTGCAACTCGAATAGCCAGCTTTCATGCATTTGCCACACTCTCATACCATCTTTGGATATAGCTCATCCCTTCTCTAGGCTGTCCAAAATCAGTTTCGATTTCCGGAACACCTATTTATCATTCCATTCCACTCCACTGCAAAATAGGTGTCCCGAAGGGGCATTTGTAGACACCGATTTTGGACCCCCCTTTTGGTCATGAACCCCATCCATCATTAGCCCATCACCACCAAAACCCTCATCTTAGCCGTCTCATCCTTCAGCCCACTAATAACTAGGCCCATTAATAAATCTCAACTTTAGCCACCTTTTTGTGGAAGGCCAACCGGTCTGCCTTCCACCATCCTTCGAAGGCTAACCCGTCCGCCTTCCACCATCCTTCGAAGGCCAACCTGTCCGCCTTCCACCATCCTTCGAAGGCCAACCTGTCCGCCTTCCACCGCCCTTCGAAGGCCAACCTGTCCGCCTTCCACCGCCCTTCGAAGGCCACCCCTTCCCTTCCACTACCCTTCGAAGGCCAACCGGGCCGCCTTCCACCTCTCCGTGGAAGGCCAGCTACCTGGCCTTCCACGGGATTGGAAGGCAAGATGGTTGGCCGCCCACTCCCCTAACTCCCATCTTGACCTCGTCATCCCACGATCTCCTCTACTCGCCACCCTCACCCCCACTACTCCGATCATTCCCCACTCCGGCGACTGCTGCGCGCACCACCTCCGACTCTTGACCACCTCCCATTGGCTCTTTGATGATTTACGGAGATTTAGACCCCTATTTTCCCTTCACCTATTTAAACCCCCCATGTCCCCTGGAGAAGGGGGGTTGGCCGATGGGTTGGTTTTGAGGTTAGAGGAGGAGTTGAGCGGGCAAGGAATCAAAGAGCTTCAGGAAGGACTTCAAGCGAGAGAAAGCCTTGGGCAGTCGAGAAGCCGGAGGGATCTTTCGCACTCCAAATGGGCTTGTTCTCTTAACTATCTCCTTACTTTTCTCCTTTCCACTTCATTGCATTCCCACTCTCCATCCACTCCGTAACATCATCTCCTCCTCTCACTCTTTTTTTTCTCTTTTAACACGTCACTTCACTTTTCACACACGAGCACCCCCATCTGCATGCATGCATGTTAGGATAACCTAGCAACCCTCACTCCCCAGAGGTTTTAAACAAAAAATGGGAGGTGGGTGGCCATAACATATGGTCATCTTCCCTCCCCAAACACCCATCCGGTGCGCCTCCTTCCAATTCTAGTTGACTTCTATATTTGCATGGATAGATTCTACATATCACAGTCCTAATCGGGTTATCTTCTTCTTTTGTCTTGTCTTTTCCTTTCAGGGACCCTTACCGCATTTCTGCATGCAGACTACCGAGCTCTCCTCCTCTGGCCGGCCGGAGGAAGAGAAGAGGAACCCGCCATCTCCCGCTCCCTCAGAACGCGATCACTCTCACCATCCTGCGGAGCACAAGGACCGTAAGGTAATGCTCCTGGCGATCACACACTTTGATTTATAACTCTTCCAAATCGCTGCAGCGCTAAGACGAACGGAGAAGCCCTCGCCCGACACTCGCAGCAGTGACGGGGGACGTTCTGGGCACCTACAGTTGCGTTTTGGATCGGATCTCGACACAGCGATCCCAACAGTGGTATCAGAGCCAGGTTCCACTATGTTTTCGCCGTTTTGGTTTCTGAAATTTTGATTTTCATGAATTAATTCCATGCATGTAATTATTTTCTTGTTCATGAGATGATCATTGTGATAAGATCGCATTTTTAAATGAAGAAAATAATTTATTTTTGGGGTTTTCGTTGTGTTCTTTGGATCGCCGGCTATATATTATTTTCCTTCTTTGCTTTTGGGTTTTTTGAAACCTGAAATTTGGGGAGAAAAAGGGGAGAAAAAATTCCAATTTTGAGGCCCTCTCGGGCCGCCGCCGGTGGCCGGACGGCACCGGCGGGGTCGCCGTTGCTGGCGGCAGAGGTTCGATGCCCGGCCGCCGCCGAGACTAGCGCCGGAGAAGAAGCTGGGGGGGCGGCGCCGTCGGGTTGGGCGACCTTGTTAGGCGGCTAGGGTTTGCCTAGCCGCCGATAGGGTCCGGCCTAGCTGGACCCTGGCCCGGGCCAGGGGTCCGAGCTAGGCCAGCCAGGGGCTAGACCAGGCCTGCGGGCCTAGGTCTGGGCCCCTGGTTGAGCCCTGGCTCGGTCCTGGCTCGAGCCAGGGGCTCACCTGGGTTGAGCCCTTATGGACCCAATTATTTATTTTTATTTTTTAATTAAAAATTGTTAATTGATTTGATAATTAATTGTAAAATGTGATTTTACTTATTGTTATCAAATTCAATTTTTTTATTGGGTCCTATTTAAGGTTTATTTTGTTTTGATTAATTAATTGACAAAAGTTATTAATTTAATTAATTAATTCTAAATGTTAGATTATACATTAATTTAATTAATTAATTCTAAATGTTAGATTAAACCTTGTATGATCTAATTGTTAGATTAACCCCATTTATTTGAAGTGTTCAAATAATGCATGGAATATTCTTATATCATTATTTTCAGTTATTATTCACATATGATGTGCATTAGTTTGCTTATTAAAAATTCTGATTTAAATTAGCATGCTTAAACTGAGAATTTTTCGAAAAATTCTAAATCCAATTTTGATTGGTTCCTAGTTTTATGAAACCTAAAATTATTTATTTTCGAAAGTTTTCTTTAGCCATGAGATGTGCTATTAGATGTATGGTTTGATTAATTAAAATTAAACGATGGTCATGGATGTGCATCATTTTGTGGACGTGGAATGTGATTGTGTGATTTATTATTTGTTAATAAATAGAGGTCTGCGAACCTCTCCTTCTCATATTCCATTGTATTTCTATCTCCCTACTTGATGTATTCGCCATAAGGCTTCCTCTTTTAAATTATCATGTAATTATGAATTTATGATATAATTTGATCGAGGCAGCTACGCATGGAGCGAGGATGATCCACAACTGCAACCAGATGAATATGAAGGAGTTCATTGAATCTATGAGTTTGAAGATTCATGATATAAACTGTTATATTGTGTGTGTGTGTGTGTGTTTTTGACTGTCTAGCTCAAGTCAAACCGCAGTGCCGTCCATGACCACACTAATGACATGTATGTGATGCGTGCGTTTTTATTTTGATTATGAATCAAATTAGCTAGGCTATTAGTATAAATATATATATATATTCGATATATCTAATACTATCGCCTAGGATGAGACCAAACTAATTAATATAAAACCTTCGTTTTAAAGTCTAAGCCGTAGCGCGAGTCAGTTAGAATGCATCGCGTGGCTCTCCATTGATATAGTTATTAAATCTCGATTCTTTTGTGGCATATTCTTCGTGTTTACTCGAGATTTGCCATCATCTGATGAGAGGTCTATTGACTATGGCATTGGATGCCTGGAGATTGGAATAGAGGAACAATATAGCTATCCACGTGGTTATCCGGGGACTATATTCCTACTCTACTCCATCACGTATTGATGGTAATGCTTATAATAGATTTAATAGTCTACTGTGTTTACCCGGGACCATAAGTGATCTGGAGCCGAAACAAGATCAAATATTGTAAGGAGTTGCAATTATTATGAGATGATTGCTCTGAGATAACAGTATGATACTATGAGTTTACCCGAAGTCATACTGTAAGGCTTGGAGATTCTGATCCCCACTAGGAGACATTCGGCGTCTCCTATTCTGTATATCTGAAGGTTATGCAGTTCAACGAAAATTAGTGGGAGTAAAACTAGATAATAAAAGACCATATCTTGTTTTAATTAAACTGAATACCTGCTAATTTGATTATCTCCTGTAAGCAAGAATGTCGCACCATAATCCGTTGCGTGGTATACTCAATGCCAACCGTTTGACAGGCACCAACTACTCAGACTAGCTCAGGAACTTGAAAATTGTCCTCAGGTCTGAGCAGATTGCCTATGTCTTGGATAATAAACCTCCTACTGAACCAGCATTAGATGTCCTAGAGGAGGAAATGATTGCATATGAAAAGTGGAAGGAAGACTCCACCAAGACCCAGTGCTTTAGCCTCTATAAGCAATGAGTTGCAGAGACAACATGAAGAGATGGATGCTAGATCCATCATGCTCCATTTGAATGAGCTGTTTGGTGAGCAGAGCAGAATCGAACGATATGAGATATCTAAGAATATGTTCAAGGCTCAGATGGCAGAGGGAACTTCAGTACAGACTCATGTACTGAAGATGATAGAATGGATGGAAAGGTTGGATGTTCTTTTAGTTACACTTCCCAAGGAGATGCATACTGACCTCATGTTATCTTCCCTTCCACAATCATATGCCCAGTTCATCGTTAACTTTAACATGAATAAAATCCAGACCACTTTAGCTGAACTATTGAACATGTTGAAGACTGCAGAGTAGAACCTTGTGAAGGATAAACCCCATATCCTCATGGTTGGTAAGACCAATAGAAAGAGACTTGCAGTCCTAACCTTTCGGAAAGGTAAGAACAAGATTCAGAGAAAGCAAAAGGTTGTCAAGAAAGACAAAGGCAAGAGTGCTGAGAAAGGTGATTACTTCTATTGTCATCAAAAGGGCCACTGGAAGAGGAATTGCAAGGAATACCTCAAGGACAAGGCTCAAGGAACTGTGAAGTAGCAAGACACTTCGGGTATCTATATGATAGATGTAATCTTGTCAATAAGAGATTTTACATCATGGGTATTATATACTTGATGTGTATCTCACATCTGTAATTTTGTACAGGCACTGACAAAAAGACGTAAGCTTAGGACCGGCGAGGTGGAGCTGAGGCTAGGTAACGGCGCAAGAGTTGCGGCGATCGTTGTGGGGACAGTAAAGCTCAAGCTACCATCCGGAGACACTTTATCATTAAATGAATGTTATTATGTACCTAGTATAATAAGAAATATTATTTCTATTTCATGTCTTAATAGAATTGGATACAATTTAAATGTTGGGAACAATAGTTGTTCAATTTATTTTGAAAATAAATTAATAGCTTCTGCTATCTTGTCCAATGATTTGTATTTATTAAATGTGTCTCATGAAAATTTACACATCGGTTCTTTAATTAAAAGAAGTAAGTATGAAATGAACAAAGCCTACTTATGGCATTGTAGGCTTGGACACATTGGTGAAAACAAACTCCAAAGGATGCATAAAGATGAATACTTAGATCCATTTGATTATGAATCATATGAAACCTGTGAATCATGTTTAATGGGTAAAATGGCTAAGTCTCCATTTAGTGGAACTAGAGAACGAGCTAAAGACATATTAGAATTTATACATTCAGATGTATGTGGTCCTATGTCTACTCAAGCCATTGGTGGTTTCTCATACTTTATTACATTCACTGATGATCACTCAAGGTTTGGATACATATACTTATTGAAGTATAAATCTGAAGCTTTTGAGAAATTCAGATAATTTAAGAATAAAGTCGATAAACAAACTGGAAAGAGTATAAAAACCATCCGATCCGATCGGGGTGGTGAATACTTGAGTATAGAGTTCATTAAAAATTTAAAGGATAATGGTATCATTTCTCAGCTTACACCTCCTTATACACCTCAGAGGAATGGTGTATCAGAAAGAAGAAATCGCACATTAATGGAAATTATGCAATCTATGATGAGCATGTCCAAATTACTAGTGTCCTTATGGGGACATGTACTTAGCTCGGCTATGTATATCCTGAACAAGGTACCTAGTAAATCTGTTAAAACTACTCCATATGAGATATGGAATAGAAGGAAACCAGACCTTAAACATATTAAAGTCTGGGGATGCCCTGTACATGTGAAAAGACATGACGTAGATAAGCTAGAGTCTATAACTGATAAATGCAGATTTGTAGGATAAACTTATGGATATTACTTTTATCATCTTGACGAACAAAAGGTGTTTGTGACCAGGAGAGCTGTCTTTCTGGAAGAAGATTACATTCTCCAGAAGGACAGTGGGAGTAAAGTAACTCTGTAAGAAATTCTAGACCCACAAACTGGTAATGGTTTATTAGATGAATTGTTAGTTTTTGAACCTATTCAAAATAATACACAGGAACCTCATAGGACTGAAAGAGTACTTAAACCACAAAAAAGATATGTGGGACATTAATTTGGATGGTTCGAAGATACTCTATAACAAGGATGATGATCCTAAGACTTACTAGGAGGCCATTGAATGTCCAGAGACCGGGAAATGACAGGAAGCCATGAATTCTGAAATACAGTCTATGTACATCAACTAAGTTTGGAACTTGGAAGATTTATCCGATGGTATAGTACCTATCGGCTGCAAATGGATCTTTAAAAGAAAGATCGGTGCAGATAGACATATTGAGACTTATAAAGCAAGATTAGTGGCGAAAGGCTATCATCAAAGACAAGGTGTTGACTATGACAAAATCTTTTCACCCGTTGCCATGATTAAGTCTATCAGAATTCTTCTCACCATTGCTGCCTACCATGATTATGAAATCTGGCAGATGGATGTGAAGACTGCCTTCCTCAATGGAAACCTTGAGGACGAGGTGTATATGATACAACTAGAAGGATTTACATCTAAAGAATCTCCAGACATGGTATGCAAGTTGCAGAGGTCCATTTATGGACTGAAGTAAGATTCTCGAAGCTGGAACATAAGATTTGATGAGGCTATCAAATCTTATGGCTTCATTAAGAATGAAGATGAGCCCTGTGTTTACAAAAAAAATAGTAGGAGCGCAATCACATTTATGATTCTTTACGTTGATGACATCCTACTCATTGGGAATGATGTAGGAATGATGTCATCGGTAAAGATATGACTGTTAAAATACTTCTCCATAAAGGATTTGGGAGAAGCATCTTATGTATTGGGAATACGGATCTATAGAGATAAATCAAAGTAGATGCTTGATTTAACCCAATTCTTGTACATAGAAACCATTGTCAAAAGGTTTGGCATGGAAAATTCCAAGAGAGGTCTCATACCGATGAGACGTGGAATTTCACTTTCTAAAGGTCAGTCTCCCAAGACACCTGAAGAGAGGGCTGTGATGAATAAGGTCCCCTATGCTTCTGCCATAGGCTCCATCATGTATGACATGCTATGTACTAGACCTGATGTAGCATATGCTCTAAGTGTTACGAGTAGACATCATGTAGATCCAGGTGATGAATATTAGAAGGCTGTGAAATGCATCCTTAAGTACTTGAGAAGAACTAAGGATTTATTTCTAGTCTATAGAGGAGAAGACCTAAAGTTGTAAGAATACACTGACTCGAGTTTTCAGTCTGATCTTGATGACAGCAAGTCAACATCAGGTGTTGTTTTCACACTCAACGGGGGATCAGTGAGTTGGAAAAGTTCCAAATAGGAAACCACTGCTGATTCGACAACAGAAGCCAAGTATATTGCTGCTGCTGAAGCCGCCAAAGAAGCTGTATGGATTGAGAAATTCATTGGCGATCTTGGTGTGGTAGAAAGCATATCTGGTCCCGTCCTACTGCTGTGTGACAACAATGGGGCGATTGATGGATATAGGTGTTCTCTAAGCCAATCATAAGACACCTATTTAAATCTGGTTCACTAATCAATGGCATTAGATTCATTATGTAGGTTGGCATATTAATAATCGTGCATGATGAAGTCCATGAATATGTGCAATAGTCGTCAGATTATGATGAGATCATAATAATAAGACTGATGACTTATAAACACATATTCTCAATTGTTCCTAGTCGTAGGATGTTTGAGAAGGACATCAAACATCCGGTAAGACTAGTACAGGTTATTCCAGCTCATATGATGAGGGTGACTGATCTCGTTAGTTACTTGTGTGGAGACACAATGGTAAACCTGTAGGTGCTCATTGGGGAATGAGTTCACTGAACTGATCCGACATGAATCGCCGAATGGTAATTTACCTGACTGTCAATCGGCTTGATTCATCGTCACAGTGGCGTGGTTGATCCTTGGACTTGAGACACCAAAGACACCTTGTCGGTGGACTTCTGGACTTTGACCTTGACTTACGAATCCCTATCCACATGATCTCTAATAGTCAAAGATCGGGTCCAGCAAAAGACCTTCGAAGGTGATTGTGTGTTCAATAAAGGATCGTTCGCTCTCAGGTAACTGGAGAGAAAATGCTATAGAATAGATCCGCAGGAGTCTCTAGCCAGAGCAGAAACAATATCAGAAAAGAGGTTTTCGGATATTGTACAGCGGAGTCTGATTCAAGTGAGTTGACCATCTAGGGTTTGGCAGTTGACCATACCCTAGGTTAACTCGAGAGCATTGTGCGAACGAAAGATTATAGCCACGCGGTAACTGTGGACGGACAGGTTCCATGAGTGGGTTGCTGAACCCCATTACCTTCCGGGATCATGCGGTGTTGCTTGGCACCCAACTTGATCGGAAGTCCGACCGAATTTACATGCGATGTTAATTCAGCTGAGTAATTAGTTAATATCTAGATATTAATTAATTACAATAAGTCAATAACTAGTTATTGGACTTAACGAGCTGAAAACCGGACTAGTAAATGGGCCTAGAGGGTCACACGCAATAAGATTATAAGTCGGTGGTATATAAGTGGGATTTATATTAACTCGGGGACTTTTATGAAAAGTTGCGCCGACTTAATATATATATACGCGCTACTGAGAAACCCTGGGCCAAGCTCTAGGATTTCCCCATGCTGGCCGTCATCCCCCCTTTCTCTCTCCTCTTTTGGGGGCTCCGTTCGAGGCGCCGAGATTATATCCGTCTCCGCCGCACGTGATTCCCGAAAGTCGGGAATTCCCGTTGGCAGGTTTTTGGCAATCGTTCCGGCGACGGATCTTCAGCGAGCGAGCTGATACGAACGAGGGATCGAGGACGAACCACCGCAGAGGATCACATGGATACTGCTGGAGGCCGGACGCTTGTGCGGCTCGCGGCATCACCTCGACAGAACCGAGACGGAAGCAGATTCGAATCCGCACACGGTAATCGAATTTCGACCCGCTTTTCGATTTGCGTTTTTCGTTCCGAATCGGATCAGCGGGCATCAGGCGGGATATATTTTATTCGTCGTTTCCGCTACGTTCTTCGCGTCCCGCCCGGATTCCAACAGTGATATTAGAGCCAGGTTTCGCTCTGATCCGCTCCGGAACGGCTAAATGATTATTCTAAAATAATTTCCATGCTCGAGTCGTTGTTCTTTCACGAAAGATGTTCATCGGATGAGCATATTATATCTAGATTATTTTTGTGAAGAAAACGATGTTTATTTTGGGGTGTTTCTTGATGTTCTTCATGGAGACGAAGAACCGGCCGCAGGACATGCATAGGTAGTTCTTTGTGCCACTGCCGGTCATCCTCAAGGTCGCCGGTGACCGGCAGTGATGCATCCCACCTTTCTTATTCAATAGTTGGAAGAGAAAGGGGAGGGTATGGCCATAGTTCTTAACTGTGTAACTGTCGGTTGGAAGAGTTTTCTGGCTGCAATGGGCCACGCTGGCCGGCCTCACCGGAGTTGGGGTTGATGGGAGATAAAAGCCCTTTGCAACAATCGGTCGGACTTTCCCCTGCTGGTGCCAGAGAGGAGGACCATTGGCGGCGGCAAGTTTGGAACCCACTCTCTTCTTCTTCCTTATCCTCCCGTCATGTGATGAAGGGAAATGGGGAACCAGGCATCTCCGACTGACGTCGGCGTGGTTGGGGCCGCCGGGGAGGCTGGGGTCCAGTGACTACCCTCCCGGAGCAGGAACAGGAGCAGATGTTGGCGGTGCCGGCCCCCCCCTCCCCCCCCCCCTTTTTTCCTGCAGCAGGTGACCGTCGGGTTCTTTTGAAGGGGGGAGACCAGCTGGAGCTTCACCGGCGCCGGCATCGCCGGTCGACCCGCTGGCCCCGTCAGGGGCGGCGAGGAGGTCGGGCGGCGCCACCCTAGCTCCCCCTAGCCGGTGTCGGGCAAGGAAAAGGAGGAGCCAAGCGGCGGCGGCTAGGGTTGTGCCCTAGCCGCAGAACCCGTTTGGGTTCAGGCCTGGGCCGGCCCGCCCGGGCGGTCCAGGCCGAACCGAGCCAGGCCCAGCCCACTTGGGGCAGACCTAGCTCGGGCCAGGCGCCTGGGCCGACCCAGATGGGTCTGGTCCGGGCCAGCTGGGCCATTTGGGCTTCCACTCCACCTTTTACCCCTCTAAACCTAGCCCATTAGCCCATTTACACCCTAAAACCCCCTTTATTAATAGGTATTTAACCCTCTCTAGCTTAAAATAAAATAATGTATCATATTTAAAATCTGTTTTATATTTTGATTGATTATTTTAAGTTATTAAGAGGGTTTATAAATTAAGATGTGATCTTAATTTAATTAACAATTATTGTTAATTTAATATTTTTAATATGAGTGATTGAGGGGATTAATTAAGATGAGATCTTAATTTAATTATTAACAAATGTTGTTAATTATTTTATGATTGCAACCTTAAATAGTATTAACAAATGTTGTTAATTTTTTTTTAAAGTTGTTAATTGTAATTAATTAGGTGATTAGATCATTTAATTTTCTAACAATTGTTGTTATGAAATTAATTATTTAATTAAGGGACATTTAATAAAAGTTGTTAAGTGTTTTATTAACTCTTAATAATGGTTATTAAAGAGTTAATTGTTTCTTGAGAATTAACCTTAATAAAAGTTATTGAAGGTTAATCAGAGCTTACTAATAGTTATTAAGCTAATTAATATTCTCAAGGATCCCTTAATTATATTTTTAAGATCTAATCTACTTAATAATTAATATTTTAATAAAATTTATTAAGAGATTAAATTAAGTCTAAAATGTTAGACTATTTTGATTAGAATTGTTCTAATTAATATTTCTTAATAAATGTTATTGAGAAATATTATTTAATAAAAAGGGGACTTAAGAAGGAGTTGTTAAGGAGTTAATATTAGAGTTAGAAATTCCTTTAATAAGAGTTATTATGGAATTTTTTAATTCTATTTCACAATTAATAATTGTTATTAATGTGATTTAAAATTAATCTAAGTGTTAGATTAATTAATTTAGAATTGTTCTAAATTTTGTATATAATATTTTAGAATTTTAACTTTTGCTTTATTTGCACATGTTGATGTATTTGATACTTTAAATTAGATTTATTGCATGTTAGAAAATAATATTTTTCAAAATTCAAATTATCCAATTTTGATTGGAACCCAGGTTTTAAGAAAACCAAAATTATTATATTTTCAAAATTTTAGCCTTCATGTGATGTGTTTTATCATGTGTGGATGGTTAAAATTTGTGGTGGTCATAGACATACGTTTAGTTAAATTTCATATCATGTGATGATGTGTGATTATGTGGATTGTTATGGAATGTGATGTACATTAATTAAGTGTTAATTAATGAGGCCTGTGTGCCTCCTTCTCTCTCTCATTCCCTTGTAATTCTATCTCCCTCTGTTATTGTACTCGGCCATAAGGCTTTCCCTTACAATTAATTTGTATTTGAAAATGTTTCAAATTCTGTTTTATATTTGTAATTGATCGCGTCGGCCGAGGAGAGGCGATGATGATCCACAAATGCAACTAGGAAGGCGACAGGAGATGAGATCACCAGTGGCTATGTGTTTGCATGTTTAGATTATATAAATGTTATATAGTTTTGGTGATTAATTGTTTGGCTCCAGTTAATCACCGTGCTGTCTATGACCACATAATGAACATGCATAGATGATGCATGTCTTTTTTTTATTATTATTATGAATCGATTGCTGATATTTAGGTATAGTTAAATATATTCGATATATTTATAAACTATCACCTAGGATGAGACCAACATAATATAAACAAAACTTTCAACATAAAGTCTAAGCCGGAGCGCGAGTCATTGAGAATGTACCGTGTGGCTCTCTATCAATATAGTTCTTAGAACTTGATTTAGTGATGGCAGTTTCTATGTATTTACCCGAGATCTGCCATCATCTGATGAAAGGACTATTAACTATGGCATTTTGATGCCTTGAGATTGGAATAGAGGAACCGTGTAGCTATCCTCGCGTTTATCCGGGAGCTGCATTCTTACTCTACTCTCTCACGTATTGATGGTACATGTAAGGACTGAGGTTTCGGGTTCAGTATTCGGGTTGATTTCGGGTCGGATTCCCTGGGTTGGACCCTGGGTCTTGAGAGTTTCTTCTGAATGACGTCTGTCCTGCACGATGCCTTTCAAACGGCGTCTTGCTGAGTGTACGCCATTTAGGTATGTTGCCGTTGTGCCACGTAGGCGCCACGTGAGCGGGTTTCGGGCCGCGAGAGTACGGCTCTTGTCTTGTCGTCTGAACGGCGTCCGTGATGGACGACGCCATTCAGACTACGACCCTGCGATGTCAGTGTACGGTGCCGGTCTTGTCGTCTGAACGGCGTCTGTGGTGAGCGACGCATTTCAGAGCTTCTGTCAGTACGGCCCGTCTTGTCATCTGATAGGCGTCTGTCTTGCACGACGCATTTTACCCTGTTTCGGATTGACCCCGCGAGCCTTCCCTTCTTTCCCTCATTCTCACCCTCTCACTCTCTCTCCTCGCCCTCTCCACCCTCCGACCCCTCTCTTCCCCTTTCCTTTCCCCTTCTTCCTCTTCTACCACTCCACTATCTCTCTACCTCTCACCACTACCACCACCACTTCCTTCGTGGCGTTCCATTCTCCGGGTGGCGGCCGACGTCCCGGCGGAGTGGCGACGTCCTCGGAGTACCGGCGGCGGTCTGCGGTGCGACGGTTTGGTGGCAGAGCCAGGAGGAGTTCAAGAACCGGTAGGGTGACGATTCTCGTAGTGTTTCATTTTAAAACCCATGTTTTCTCGCTTGAAGCATGATGCGTGCAAGGGATTTTTTGGTAGAATAAGCATGTTTAGGGTTTTCTTAATGGAATGGTTGTGTTTGTGAATGTGGAATTATGGGGTACATATGGTAGTTTGGTTTCCCCTCTTCCTCTTCTGTTTTGATGTGTTTTTGGGGCGTTTGGGGTAAAAGGGGGACCCTCGGGTAGAACTGCAGAACCTGGTTTCTGGCATTAAATGACGTCGCGCCTGGACGACGCCATTTAGAATGGCGACGGTCCCGCACGACGCCATTTAGGCAGAAATCGCCCCGATTGAGGTTCTGTCAGTTTGGGGTTCTGGCGCTAAATGAGGTCGCGCCTGGACGACGCCATTTAGGCAGAAATTGCCCCGATTGAGGTTTCTGTCAGTTTCTGGTTATGTTCTGAATAGCGTCTGAGAACAGCGACGCCTTTCTAAAAGGCGGCTTCCCAGGATGACGCGTTTTAGGCCATATTCTGAGGCCGGGTTTAAATGAACCAGTTTAGGATGCTTGAATGGCATCGGCCTTGGGCGACGCGATTCAAAGACAGAACTACATTAATTCATGCCATTAAAATGTGTTTACACTGTTAGATAGTTGGTTAAATGCATGCTTTAAATATACTCGACGATCATGGATTCCTTGTGACCGGATAGCGCTGCGTTGTGTTTCGTGCGACCGTAGACTTTTCACGTGACCGGATCTCACTGTGCCGTATTTTGTGTTGCTGTAGACCTAGAGTGACAGTTGTAGCTCTTTGTCATCCTGTGTTGGTGTGGTTGGGACACAGCGCCGGTGGGAGCAGTGGCGGGGTGACGCCTAGTGAGAGATGGTCACCTGGTGAACCCCGGGGTTAGCTTGTACCGGTGTCGGAGTGGTACCTGTGGAGTGTCACTCGTGCTGGGGGAAGGAGTAACCACCTGAGCCAGTTGGGCCGAAGTAGCTAGCGTGCTATCCGATGGGTTACTATTTGGTCTCAGCGGGTCGGTGTTTCCCACCTTCGTTTGTGTGGTTGGCGTGTTTTGACGAGACACTGGTTGTGGGTTCCCTGGTAGATTGGTCATTAAAAATATGCATGTTAAATATATTTTGAATGCATGTGATTCATATCGAGATTTAGGAGTAGTAATTACTGCTTTACTTGTTTACTGTACCTTCAGCTGTGTTTTACACTTGTGGGTGTGTGAGTGGGCAGTGGGGATCGAACGATCCCTACTGAGTCTTTTCGTTGAGACTCACCCCTGCGGTTTTCAGGTGAGGGTTCCAGGCAGACTTAGCGAGGTGTGTACTGCTGTGAGTCGCGCGCCGTCAGCCGTTGTTCCGGGGTATGCCCCGACGGAGTTGTTATCTTTATTTCTGGCCTATACGTTTAATTATTTCTTTTCTGTTGGAGTATGTAACAATTTGTTGTATCGAGTCGCATTGTAATAACTCTTAATTCCTGCATTTTTCTTTCAACTCAATGCGATGTGAATGTTTAGCTTAGTTTGTTGTTTATTTCCCAGACTTACTTAGATCCTGGTTTGGTTCCAAATTAATGATTCGGTACCCATTTAGTAATCGGATCCCCGATTATAGGGTGGCGGGTCGTTACAATTGGTATCAGAGCATTCGGTCTGGCAAATAAATGAATAACTAGGTTAAATGTCGTAAGTCCGGCAAATAATTACATTATCCCGTACAGGTACGGCGGTAGTATAGGTTTTAGGATTCTAATTAGAACTTTTCGATTCTGTGATTGTAGGCGATTAGATGGCTCCTAGGAAGAGGATGCCGGTTATTAGAGAGCGGGGAGATGTCCCTAGTGGGTCTGAGGCTGGTAGGCCGAGTGTAGAGCATTTCATGGAGGCTATGATGGACACGATGGCTAGATATCAAACCTGAGACCCTAGTGAGAGTTCCAGTGCTCGGGGAGGGTCTTCAGCTACACTAGAGAGATTCCTGAAGCTAAGGTCGCCTCATTTCACCGGTCGTCCCGACCCTGATGAGGCTGTTCACTAGTTGAGGGAGATGGAGAAGACTTTTGATACTATGGATTGTGCAGTAATTGAGAGGACTCCATTGGCTACCTTCATGTTGAAGGATAGCGCCTATGATTGGTGGACCACTTTGAAAAGTCTGTCCTATGCAGATGGGAGCCTCAGGGAGATTCCATGGGAGACTTTCGTGAAGGAATTCAATGCACAGTACTTCCCTAGGCATGTTCAGAGGGCAAAAGAGAGGGAATTCATGGAGCTGACCCAAGGAAGCATGACAGTGCTGGAATACCAGGCGAAGTTTGTTTCATTTGGGAGGTTTGTGCCTTTCATTTCAGGGGACGAGGAGCGTCGGACTGAGAGGTTTGTGGATGGACTGAGGCCCAGTCTAAGGAACTTTGTGGCATATCACTGTTGTACAGATTTGGCATCGGCGGTTAGGTGTGCAGTGGCAGTGGAGGCACAGCAGAATCAGTCAGCCCGGGAGAGAGGACTGACTACTCAGGGACCAGCTCGTGGCAGGGGAAAGGCAGTGGCAGCTCCTTCGTCCGGATCAAGATCGTCGTCACTCGGCTCCAGATTCAGGAGATTCTTTCGAGGCGGTGGCAGCAATAGCAGCAGCAGCGGTAGCAGCAGACCCAGGTAGGATCAGCAGAGCCAGTCGGTGTCCAGCGCTCAGCAGGAGACAGCTCAGAGGCTTCCAGTAGTTTGTCAGCATTGCGGTGGTACTCATGGTGGGACTCAGTGTCCTGCTTTTTCTGGGAGATGCTATACTTGTGGCCAGTAGGGCCACGTGGCGAGGTTTTGCCCGCAGGGGCGTGGTCAGAGGCAAGGGCCAGGTGATCAGAAGAAGCCGAGGACCCAGGGGAGAGTGCTAGCTATCACCAGGAAGGAGGCTCGTGCGTCCAACTTGGTGGAAGGTACACTTTCTGTCCTTGGGAACTCTTCACATGGGCTAATTGATTCGGGTGCTTTGCATTCTTTCATTTCTGAGCAGTTCATAGATGTTCTTTCTGCACCTGTTGATGAGCTATCTGATGGATTGATGGTAGAAGTTCCTTCTGGGGATTTTATGTTATCTTATAATTGTTTGAGGGATATTCCCTTGACCATTGAGGGCCATGAGTTACCTGCCCAGTTGGTTGTGCTTGCCATTCGTGACTTTGATATCATCCTGGGCATGGATTGGTTGGAGGCTTATTATGCTGAGGTGGACTGCCACAGGAAGAGAGTGCGTTTCTCTATTCCAGACATCCCAACCTTCTACTTCCAAGGTATTAGACTCTCCTCTCGAGGTATTCTTATTTCTGCCTTTAAGGCCCAGAGGTTGCTTGTTGGTGGTTGCGAGGCCTTCCTTGCCTTTGTCGTTCTAGCTGATGTTAGTAGAAGTCCCAGTCCTTGGGAGGTGCCTGTGGTGTGTGACTTTGTAGATGTGTTTCCTGAGGAATTGTCTGGCCTTCCTCCTCAGCGAGAGGTTGAGTTTACTATTGAGCTTGCACCGGGTACGGCGCCCCTGTCTAAGGCCCCGTATCGGATGGCGCCAGTCGAACTCGCTGAGTTGAAGGCGCAGTTGCAGGAGTTGCTGGATAAAGGTTTCATTCGTCCCAGTACTTCTCCGTGGGGTGCTCCAGTTCTATTTGTCAGGAAGAAGGATGGTTCTCTAAGGTTGTGCATTGATTATAGACAGTTGAATCAGGTGACGATAAAGAATAAGTACCCACTCCCGAGGATCGATGATTTGATGGATCAACTGCAGTTTGCGAAGGTGTTTTCAAAGATTGACTTGAGATCAGGGTATTATCAGATGAGGATCCGTGAGATTGATATTAGTAATACGGCTTTTAGGACTCGGTATGGACATTATGAGTTTTTGGTTATGTCTTTTGGCTTGACCAATGCTCCGGCGGCTTTTATGGATTTAATGAACCGGGTCTTCAGGGCCTACTTGGATCAGTTTGTGGTTGTATTTGTGGATGATATTTTGATATACTCTTCTTCTGAGGAAGAGCATGCCACACATCTTCAGATGGTATTGCAGGTTCTGAGAGAGCACCAACTCTATGCCAAGTTTAGCAAGTGTGAATTCTGGTTAGACAAGGTGCACTTCCTGGGGCATGTCATTTCTGGCCAGGGCATCGCAGTGGATCCAGCCAAAATTGAGGCAGTGATGGATTGGAGCAGGCCAACAATAGTGATTGAGATCAGGAGCTTCTTGGGGCTAGCAGGTAATTACAGGCGGTTTGTCCAGGGGTTTTCTTCGATAGCAGCCCCCTTGTCGAGGTTGACTCGTAAGGGAGTTCGTTTTGAGTGGACCAAGGAGTGTGAGCGGAGTTTCATTGAGTTGAAGACTCGCCTCACTTCGGCTCCAGTGTTGGTGATTCCATCAGGTTCATGTGGGTTTGTAGTTTACTCAGATGCATCACGCCGAGGTTTGGGTGCAGTTCTAATGCAGTAGGGTCGTGGCCTATGCTTCTAGACAGCTGAAGAAGCATGAGGATAACTATCCTACCCATGACTTAGAGTTGGCAGCTGTAGTTTTTGCACTGAAGATCTGGAGACATTATTTGTATGGAGAGAAATTTCAGGTTTTTACTGAT
Organism: Zantedeschia hybrid cultivar; assembly: GCA_030544215.1. Taxonomy (NCBI): domain Eukaryota; kingdom Viridiplantae; phylum Streptophyta; class Magnoliopsida; order Alismatales; family Araceae; genus Zantedeschia; species Zantedeschia hybrid cultivar. Next base: position 22,088,196 of record JARZZO010000009.1, read on the forward strand.
CACAAGAGCCTGAAGTATGTGTTCACTCAGAGGGATCTGAATTTGGGGCAACGTAGGTGGATGGAATTCATCAAGGATTATGACCTCGACCTTTCTTATCATCCAGGTAAGGCGAATGTGGTGGCAGACGCCTTGAGTCAGAAGACGGTCGTGTCATACCTTATGATTCGAGAATGGAGATTATTTGAGCAGGTTGTGGAATCTTCCTTTCGGGTTCCACGTGAGGATGATAGAGCCATGTTGGCCAGCTTGACTGTGAGGCCAGCAGTATACCATGCTGTGATTGAGGCTTAGAGGGCAGATGTAGAGTTACCGCAGATTCTCCAGAGACCAGAGGTGGAGTTGTGGGATGACGGTACAGTCAGGTTTAGAGGTAGACTCTATGTTCCGGCCGAAGAGGACGTGCGCAGGAGTGTCTTTGATGAGGCGCATCGTTCTAGACATGCAGTGCATCCCGGGACAACTAAGATGTATCATTGTTTGAGAAAGCACTTTTGGTGGCCTGGTATGAAGAAGGATGTGGCTGAGTATGTGGCTAGGTGCATGACTTGTCAGCAGGTTAAGGCCGAACATCAGAGACCAGGAGGGTTGTTGCAGCCCTTGCCGATCCCAGAATGGAAATGGGAGCATGTGACTATGGACTTTGTGATGGGATTACCTGTATCCCTTAGCAGAAGAGATGCGATCTGGGTTATTGTTGATCGGCTGACCAAGTCGGCACACTTCCTGGCTATTAGGAAGGACTGGTCAGTCGGTAAGTTGGCTAAGTTGTTTGTAGAACGGATCATCTCTCTGCACGGGGTGCCTTTATCCATCGTATCAGACCGGGATCCGAGGTTTACTTCTAGATTCTGGAAGAGTTTTCAGAAGGCCTTGGGCACGCAGTTGGCCTTCAGCTCGGCCTGTCATCCCGAGACTGATGGGCAGTCGGAAAGGACCATATAGACTCTGGAGGATATGCTCAGGGCATGTTGCTTAGACTGGGGAGGTTCTTGGGAGCAGCATTTGCCTACTGTGGAGTTTGCCTACAACAACAGTTATCATTCTAGTATCGGCATGGCGCCTTACGAGGCTTTGTACGGGCGGCCGTGTCGATCCCTTGTGTGTTGGTCCGAGATTGGCGAGAGGTAGATAGCAGGGCCAGAGTTGGTACAGCAGTGTGCTGAGTAATGAGATCGTGTGGTGTCCCGAACCTGGCGAGAATGTTGCGTTTGATGAACTTCACCACCGTGGATGCTTTGATTTCCACAAATGCTTCTGCTTCAGCCCATTTAGTGAATATTCAGTGGCAGTTAAGATAAATGATTTCCTTTTTATTTCGCCTGATCAATCCTCCAGAGGTCCTATAACGTCGAATGCCCACATGGCGAAGGACCAAGGGGAAATGACGGATTTGAGGGATGATGAAGGTGCATGAACCTTGTTAGCATGTAACTGGCATTTCAAGCACCTCTGAACAAATATAGAACAATCAGCCTCCATTGAAGGCCAATAATAGGACATGAGGAGCTTTTGAGTTAAGGCACGACCATAGATATGACCGCCACAATCGCTGGCATGAGCTGCTTCCATGACATGGTGAATTTCGGTATCATCTAGGCACCGAAGGAACACCCCGCTGAAGGATCTCCTGAAAAGACGTCTACCTAAGATAAGGTATCGTTGAGATGCATGGCGGATAGCCTTACGGTCAGAAGATGTGGCATAAGATGGAAATGACCCATCGCGAAGGTAGTTCATGATATCAAAATACCACGGATTCCCATCATCCCAATCGGGGGTGAGTTCTTCCGTGATAGCAGAGACATGTTCGGATGAGCAGAGGAGTTGCTGGAACCAGGGGTCCCGGAAGGAGGGCGAGTCTTGCTTGTGTAGAGTGATGGCAGCTGAACTTTTGGGGACGGGAATCTCTAGTGTTGAAGATAGGGAGGCCATGTACGTAGGTAATCCTTCTGAAATGCCTGGTTAGCGACTTTACTAACTCCTGATATGGCTTCAATTTTGAATCTCGGGTTTGATACTTGCCCACAGTTTGGCGGAGGATCAATTGAGAATCTCCAATTATCCTCAATTCCAGGACTTTGAGGACCAGCGCCAATTTTAAGCCAGCTAAGAGAGCCTCATATTCAGCGACATTGTTGGTCACTGAGAAGGAGAGTTGGCAAGCGTGCGGAATACTTACCCCTTCCAGATATACGAGGACCACTCATATCCCACTACCTTGAGAATTAAGCGCCCCGTCGAAGTAAAGGACCCAGGATGGAGTATCATCCACTATTAGACCCAACTCCTCATCCGGGAATTCCTCGTCGGCGGGCGAAAATGTAGGCAGTGGATGATGAGCTAGGTGTTCGGCAATTGCTTGCCCCTTCACAGCCTTCTGATAGGTAATGTCAAATTGGTTCAAGAAGGTCTGTCATCACACTAGCCTATCTGTTACAACTGGCCGCTCTAGCAAATATTTGATCGGGTCCATTCTTGCTAGGAGTTTGACCTCGTGGGCGAAGAAGCAGTACTTCAATTTCTGCACTACCCAGACGACGGCCGCACATGTCCTTTCCATGGCAGTGTATCGCTTTTCGGCACCGTTGAAGAGCTTGGAGAGATAGTACACTGCTCTTTCTTTCTTCTCGCCGTCAAGTTGGGCTAATACTGCTCCAGCCGATTCTTTAGTGGTGGAGACATATAGCAATAAAGGCCGCCCTGGGATAGGAGCCATAAGGACTGGTGGATTGAGGAGATAGCTCTTCAATTCGTTGAAGGCCTTTTGACACTTATCACTCCAAATAAACTTTTCCCCTCCTTTCAATAAATCATAAAAGGGTTTACATCTCACAAAATGTTGAGATATGAACCGTCTGATGAATTGCAAACGGCCGATGAGACCCTTTATATCCCTGACATTTTTAGGAGGGGGCATTTCCACTATCGCCTTCACTTTGTCTGGATCAACCCCAATCCCCCTTTTGCTCACCATGAACCCTAACAATTTACCAAAAGAAACACCGAATACGCACTTTTTTGGGTTCATTTTTAGTTAGTGCTCTCATGACCTCTGCATTACAGCCCTAAGATTTGAGCATGTCCCTTCCTGGTTTTAGACTTCACTAAGATATCATCCACATAAACCTCCATGTCGATGTGAATCATGTCATGAAAGATTGCCATCATTGCCCTCTAGTAGGTGGCTCCAGCATTCTTAAGCCCAAATGGCATGACTATATAGCAATAAGTTCCCCATGGGGTTATGAAAGATGTTTTCTCTTGGTCTTCTTCAGCTAGTCGGATTTGATTATATCTCGAAAAACCATCCATGAAGGACAACATTTCAAATCCCGCCGTGTTATCGACCAACAAGTCTATATGAAGTGGGAAATCATCCTTTGGACAGGCTTGATTGAGATTGTGAAAATCTATGCAAACCCTAACCTTTCCGTCCTTTTTTGCCACGGGGACGATATTAGCCACCCACTTAGGATAGAGCACTACCCGGATGAACTTGGCCTTGTGTAATTTTTCAACCTCTTCTTTCACTTTAAGTGCTAATTCCGGTTGTAGCCGTCTCAACTTTTGTTTCACGGGTTTAGCATCAGGCTTGAGGATTAGCCGATGTTCCACTAATTCTGTGTTTAATCCGGGCATATCCTCATATGACCAAGCAAACCCATCACGATGTTCTCGAAGCACGGCTATTATGGACCCTTCTTCTTTCGGACTCAATCGGGCGCTAATTAGCACTATCTTCGGATCCTCCTCTGTTCCAAGGTTGACTTCTTTAGTGGGTTCATCGATGGTTGATGAAGGTTCATCAAACCGTCTTGTCCCATTGACAAGTGGTTCGGCCAAGTCATCCTCCTCTTCCCCTTCGCTGAGCTCAAATACTCCCAGACCATCGCTGTAAGATTCGTGTTTCACAAGCTCCAATGGCTCAGAGATGACCCCTATCTGAAGAAACTTATCCAACTTGTTCAAAACTTTACACCTATTTGCTAACTCCTGAACTAAGAACAAAGGAACTTGTTTAGCCCTACAATATCTAGACAGGGAGGAGGCTATCCTAATTCCTAAACTACTATGTACATGACCTGGAGAATGGGTCAGTTTTGTCCTAGATGGGACAAGGGTAGACCCTTGGGACAAAGATTCAACGATGGCGGGGTTGCCCCACCACGTAAGCTCCTCGAAAGTGACTTCCCCCCCTTCAGGATGAGAATTGGACTTTTTTTTTCGCGACCAAACGCCTCTAACATGAAACATTCAGAAGAAGTGGCGTCGACCGGAGCTGAGAGCATTGGGATGGAAGGTGGGTGGAACAACAAAGGAATGAATGTAGCAGGAGCTGGTTCATTCCTGGCCAAGAAGAGCCATGTCGGTGGGCTACTTGATTCATGAAACAAGGATGATATGCCAAAATCTTCTTCATTTCCTTCTCGATTATCTTCTTGCACTCCCTCTTCTATCCTGGGCAATCCCTGTTTCTTTCTCACAAAGTGATTCATGAGGGACCATTTCTTTGTTCCTTTTGGTGGTTCAGTAGACTTGTAACCCAGGCCACATCCTCCAATGACAGGGTTCTCTAAGATGGGGTCATGAATGCCTTGTTCTTCTCTCCCTAACTCGGAGCTTGAGCTATACCCCATCTTACTCATGAGCTGCCAACCTATGCCAGGCCTAGGTCTAAGATGAGAATTCACTGATGAAAGAAGGGGCTCTTTGCCTTTCCTGGAAGTTATCATGGACGGAATCTGTTCTGTTGTTACTGAGTCCAATGACTCAATGTAGGGAGTGCTTTTGACCTTCACAATCTTCCCGTTATACGGGAACTTATAGCACTGGCGGTTAGTGGATGGGACTCCCAGAGTTTGGTCCATCCAAGGTCTCCCTAGAATAGCATTGTAGATTGGCTTAACATCCAGGATGTAGAATTCCGAAATCATGGCTATCGGGCCGATTTCCAGTTGCAGGAAGATCTTTCCATCTGTTGGTCTTTGGGAATTATCATAAGCTGAGACCATCATAGAGGTGGACTCAACCTTCTCTGGATCTATCCCTATCCTTTTGAGGGTCTTAAGGGGATAGACATTGATAGAGGCTCCGGTATCCAGTAAAATGGAGTCTACTGAATGACCATTGAGAGTGGCGGTTAGGCATAAAGGAAGGGATCAGCACTCGGGGGGAGCTAGATCCCTTTCCGGGAAGGAGATCATAGGGGTCTGAGTAACTGAGAGGATAGCATTAGTGACTCCTCCACTAGGAAGATCCTCATTGACCGTGATTTGTTGTAGGAAATTAAACAGCATCTCCCTGTGTGTGGGAGATTTTCGTATTAGCTCAAGGATAAAGATCTTAGCAGGAGTCTTCTCTAAATGCTGGAGGATGTCATACTAAGACTGGGTGTTCCCCGTGGTAGGGATTGAGTTACCCTGGGAGTCCAAGGGTTGGCTTGGAGGAATGATGCGATTCCTGAGCGTTACCCCCACCGAGATTGGATCCGCTTCCATTGGTGACCTTATGGGATTGAAGCCAGTCATCGATCCCTGGTTCCTGGTTGAGGGTTGGGCCCCTCGGCTGTGATCAGAGGGATCTGAATGAGAGTGACCGGCTTGAGGGTTGATGGTTGCTCTTTGGGTCGGATTAGGATCAAAGGCTCGTTAGGGGAAAGCGTGGAGACTTCTGGAATAACTCCTTTAGTCTCACGCGACCAGGTGGGATCTTGATGTTTTATCCCAGACCCTTCATACTCCCGGTATTGTTCTCTGCAAACTATTATGGGCTCCAAGTCTTTAATCAAAGTGTTGACCTTTCCTTGAGAACTGGAGGAATCTTGGACCACTTGATAAGAAGGTAACGGGTCTTTCACAATTCCTAGTTCCTTCTTAGCATTCAAAGCATCAATAGCCTTTCTCATGTCCTCCCAGTTTATCCGACCTTCATCATTCAAATCATACACCCAATCCCTGAAGGTGAAGCAATTGTAGATCGTGTGTCCCGGGATCCTATGGTAGGGGCAATACCTGGACATGCCCGCATTGCGCGGAACACCTTCTCTTTGAGGTGGGAGTTGAATGGCGTTACAAACTAGCAAGGCATAAAAAATGTCTGCCAATTATTCCGGCAGAGGCGGATATGATGCTCGCTTAGCCATAGGACGACTGTAATTAGTCGGGGGAGGAACAACTGAGTATTGTTTCTGATTGGGCTGAGTGTCAGACTTAGGATGGGAATTGGGAACCCTGGTTGGCTATGCTAGCATACTGACCTGCTCATTGATAGTGACTCCTTTCGTGGTAGGAGTTGGTGTGGCTTTCTTGTTCCTGTTTCTGTTCTCAAAGAACGAAGGCAGAGTGGAGTCTCGGATTTGAGACTGAACTACCCTAGCTCGGTTATACAGCTAAGCGAATGTTTGAAGTGTTAGAATTGGATGGCCTCATAGCCAATCATTGTACATTCTAGTTCAAATTATTAATGAAGGCAATCATTTCTTCATTTATAGTTCTCGCAAAGTAACTATCGTAATGAAGGTCCATAGACAAATGTATGGGATATTGAATCATGATGAGATCATGATAGTGAGATCAATATCCTCAGTCAATTGTCTTAAACAGTTCTCGATCACAGGATATTTGAGATGGACATTAAATATCCGATAACATCGACACAAGTTATGTCTGCTTATGTGATGAGGGTGAATGATCTCACATTCACTCGTGTGGTGACACTAAGACAAACAAGTGGGTGCTCATTAGAGAATGAGTTCACTGAACAGACCCAAATAAGAATTCCTGGATGGTAATTATACCTATTAGTCAACCAGGAGATTCAATCGTTGCAGTAGCACAGTTGGTCCTTTGACCTGAGTCACCAATGATACCTTGTTTGTGGACCATTGTATCTTGATTCTCTGACTTGTGGACTTTAACCATTAAGTCCACCATAATCGGTCTTTCAGATACAGTGGAAAGCTTGCGAAGGTAATTGAGTGAACAACAAGGGATCACTCACTCTTAGTATAAGACTGGAGAGAGAATGTCCTATGGATGTGTACACAGAAATCCCTGGCCATGGTCAAATGAAAGAGATGTCTTTCTAGATATTAACTGAGTACTGGAATCCATCTGAATAATGCGAAAGAGGGTTTGACTATAAAACTATACCCTTGCGTTATTAGGACATTGCATGAGTGAAGGATTATATATGTGCAGTATCGGCAGAAGGAAAGGTTCAATTTAAGGGAACAGTATCTCTTATATCTTCTGGGATCATGAGGTAGTGTTTGGTGTTGTTCATGATCAGAAGGCCAAGTGATTTGATCATCAGATGATAATTCACTTGTTTATTAAATTAATCATTTAACATATGATGTTTAAATATTAATTAATAAATATTAAACTCAAGAAACAGTTCTAAGTTTAATGGGCCTACAACCAGACTGATATATGGGCCTAGAGGGTCACACACATAAGAGTTCTCGTCAGACGGTGAGAGAAGTTAAATTTCATGCTTATCTGGGTTTTTATGAAAAGCCGCAAGATAAACATGAAGATTTAATAGAGAATTATCCAAGGCCAAACTCTTGGATAATGATGAGGATTAATCCTTGTGCTTATCCTTATTTCTATATAAGGAGGGCCAAGGGGGAGGGGTAAAAAGGTTGGTTGGACGAATTTTTACCCAAGATTCTCTTTCTCCTCTCTCTCTCTCATTCTCTCTCTCTTGGAGTAGATCTGTCTCTCTCCGCGCATGGTGGATTTGAGATCTGGTCAGAGCACTCAAGTCGAGGAGGAAATCGCGTCTGCTGCGGGAACTCGTGTGGATACCTTTAGAGATCGTGCGCGTGCGCGATTACCGAGTCGGCATCATCCACGGGAGATTCGAAACCCCGCAAAGGTGAAGAACCGTTCTTTCCGATTTAATTTTAATGTTCGTTTTATGACCCCAGCAACCGATACAATGGAATCGTTTTTATTTTCCGCTGCGTTCTTAGCGATTCCTTACAGTGGTATCAGAGCTAGGTTGCTGGTTCGGTCTTAAAACGACATCGTTTTGCGTGTTTTTCTCGTTATGCGTGAAGAACCCGTATTGTACGTGTTCTTGCGTTTAATCCGATTAAAAATGACATAATTGTATTCATATGATGAACACAAACAATTTGATTATTTTTCTGTATTTTTTGGATTTTATTTGGGTTTTTCGGAGTTCTTCGTGGGACGACGAACGGGGTACTTTAGCGGCTTCGTGCGCGATTCCCAAGTGTTGGGATGGCGGCCCGGATGTCCAGATCTCTTGGTGATAGTCACCTCTACGGATTGGGCATGAAGATCGAGGCCGGAGTGCCCTTGGAGGTCCTGAAAATCGAGCCCAAACTCGGATTTAAAACCCTGCAAAATTAGATTTTAAGGGGAAGTTTGGGGCTCGATCCAAGGGCCATTTGGCCACCGCCGGCTGCCCCACTGGTGTCGGGCGGATCTCCGGCGGTGGGGGCGTTGCCGGCGGTGCCTGGCGGCGCCGGCGCCGGCACTGGCGCCTTTGCCATGGCCTCCACCGCCGCCGGCCTGCAGCAGCTAGGTTAGGGTTTGCAGGTAAAAGGGAGGGGCCCGGTCGAATGCAGGAAGAAGGGGCCGGACCGCCCGGTCCCGACCCGGTCGGACCGGGCGGGGGCCGGGCCGGCGCCCTGGCCGAGCCAGGGTTCGACCCTGGCCGAGCCAGGGCTCGGGTCTGGCTGGGCCAGACCCCCTGGCCGAGCCAGGGCTCGACCCTGGCTGAGCCAGGGCTCGACCCTGGCCGAGCTAGGCCCCTGGGCCCGGGCCGTTTGGGCCCTAATGGGCTGGGCCCATTTTCTGATTTATTAAAAAATTGTTTTTAATGCCTGTTAAACCCCATTAAACCCATTACTAGCCCATTTTAAGCCCGTTTTAAAATTGTTTTAAAACAGTATAATTATAGGAATAATTAATAATTATTATTAATTATTTTTATGATTATTAACAGGTTATTAAATTGTTTAATAACTGTTAATTCATTAAAGAGCTTTATTATTAATAGGGTGTTAGTTAATTATTTAAAATTGTTTTAGATAATTAATTTCCCTGTTAAATCAATTAGTTTAAAAATGTTTTAAACTGATTTAATGTATAACTTGATTACATTTTTCTGTTCAAATTGTTTGAATTAGTATTTAGCTTAACTGAATAGTTTAGTTATTTAATTGTCAATAATGTTTTGAATATTATTGATAATGCTGAAATAAATGTTATTTCGAAAACTTATTAGTATTATAATTTTATATTTATAAAATTTAATACCAAACTGCAATTATGTGATGATTGTGATGCATGTGATGTGTTTTATGGTGGATGATCATGGACATAGTATTTTCATGTGATGAATGATGTGGATGAATGCGATGCTTATTTCATTTGGTATTTTAAATAGGACCTGCGTGTCCTCCTCTCTCTTAATCCAGATGTACTCTCTACCTTCCTATAAGATTGTACTTCTCTTGATAAGATCAAGGTTTCTTAGTGTTTAAATGTACATTTATGGACCTGCGAGTCCTGAATTTCATATTTAAATGTATCGGATTAAGCTAAGAGGACGGGATCTTCTGAAGACACTTCTGGAGGAAGGACTCGCATCAAATGGAACCAGTGTTGCTGTTTTCACATTAGGATCCTATTATGGATCATCATTTGGCTCCGATGATTCCATAGTAGCTTTAGCAGTCCATGATCATCCCCATTTAATTTTTCTGCATATATGTGATATTTGTGGACTATGCTATCATATACATATATTTCTATTAAGTATAATGATACTTCAAATTGAAATACTATTGATAGCACGATTTTTACAAATCAAAATAAAAACCCTCTTTTAAAATTTAAGTTGTGAATGTGAGATATTCAGAATAATCCACGTAACCCACCATCATTATAGATCTTAGGATAATTCTTATCTCAAACGGATTTGTTGTGCTACCACAAGGTCCATTTGATTTAGAAATTAAACTAGGTCTACGACATATGATGTCATTAAGATGAATGGACAAATAGTGTAGTTTTGTTGTGCTACCACAAGGATTGCACTATGAATTCATGTCATCTAAGTAATGATGGATAAACTTAACTTTATCATTTGACTTGTTGTGCTACCACAAGGTCATTCTGATTCAGGGGTTAAATCGATCGGATATTGCAAAACGTTGCAATTGTCAAGAGTTGACTGCCTAAGGGACTTGATGTGATTTGTTGTGCTACCACAAGGTCACATGCATGTTGCCCGAAAGATTCTGATCACCACTAGGAGATCACCGGAATCTCCCGTTCTGTATATTAGAGGGTCATACAGCTCACCGAAAAATAATGGGAGCCTAAATCTAGATCAGAAGTCCTAAATCAGATTTTAAGAACTATATGCTCATTTTATATTTATATTTCCATGTAGGTCGCTATGTCGTCACCTAACCCCCTCCGTTGCATACTTGATGCATACAAACTTACGGGACCAAATTACATTGACTGGTTACGCAACCTGAAGATTGTCCTCAGGTGTGAAAAGCTAGCCTATGTCCTGGATCAACCAGATTCAGTACAACCCGGTGATAATGCTAACGAAGATGAATTAATGATGTTTGAAAATTGGAAGGAGGGCTCTGTCAAGGTCCAGTGTTATATGCTTGGTTCAATGAACAATGAACTGCAACGACAGCATGATAACATGGAACCTAAGTCCATTCTGAATCACCTACAAGAGTTGTTTGGTGAACAATCTAGAACAGAAAGATATGAGATATCTAAGAAATTATTCAGGACCAGAATGAGCGAGGGCACATCTGTGCAAACTCCTGTGCTCAAGATGATAGAATGGATTGAGAGGCTTGCTGTGCTCGGCTTTGTTATGAACAATGACCTAAGCATTGACTTAATTCTACAGTCCCTTCCAGATTCATTTTCACAATTCATTATCAACTTCAATATGAACAAAATTGAAGTTTCACTGGCAGAGCTGCTCAACATGTTGAAGACAGCAGAAGGCACTATCCAGAAAGATAAGCCAAATGTAATGCTTGTTGGTAAGACCAACAAGAAAAGAAAAGCTGGACAGACCTTTAAGAAAGGTAAGCCTAAGAAGCTAGTGAAAAGCAAACCGGCCGTTCAAAAGGACAAAGCTAAAGTCAATGATAAAGGTCAGTGTTTCCACTGCCATAAAGAAGGTCATTGGAAGAGAAACTGCAAGATTTATCTAGCAGAAAAAGCAAAGGAGAAGCTTGGTGAAGCTTCAGGTATTCTCATGATCGATCTTAACTTGTCTTATAGAGAATCAACATCTTGGGTATTAGATACTGGATGTGTTTCTCATATCTGCAATGACTTGCAGGTGTTAACAAGTAAAAGAAGATTGAACCGCGGAGACGTGGATCTGAGGCTCGGGAATGGAGCAAAAGTTGCTGCGTTAGCTGTGGGGACAGCAAGACTTCAGATGCGGTCGGGAGACTCATTGGAACTGATAGATTGTTATTGTGTTCCGACCATTATTAGGAATATCATATCTATTTCATGTTTAGATAAACAAGGACATTCTATGAAACTAGAGAATAAAGGTTGTTCCATTTATCATGGAGACAAATTGTTTGCTTCCGGATATTTATTGAATGGATTATATTTACTTGATATTTCATATGATGTTTGTCTGGTAAATAAATCTCTTGAACGATTAGATAAGGATGTGAATAATTCGTACCTATGGCATTGTAGGCTAGGTCATATAAATGAGAACAGGATCATAAGGTTGCAAAAGAATGGATATCTTGATCCATTTGATTATGAATCATTTGCAACCTGTGAAGCTTGTCTCATGGGAAAGATGACCAAAGCTCCATTCTCAGGACATGGAGAAAGAGCTAAGGACTTATTGGAACTAATACATAGTGATGTATGTGGTCCAATGTCCACTCATGCTATGGGTGGTTACTCATATTTTGTTTCATTTACATATGATTTCTCAAGATATGGCTACATACATTTAATGAAATATAAGTCAGAAGTCTTTGAGAAATTTAAAGAGTTTAAAAACGAAGTTGAGAACCAGACTGGAAAGAGTATCAAAACTCTTCGATCAGATCGAGGGGGTGACTACTTAAGTACAGATTTCACACAATATCTTAAGGATAATGGTATTTTGTCTCATTGGACTCCTCCCTATACACCACAATTAAATGGTGTATCGGAAAGGAGAAATCGTACTCTATTAGATATGGTACGATCAATGATGAGTTATGCCAAACTTCCAATCTCTTTATGGGGATATGCACTGTTGACTGCTGCATATCTGTTGAACAAAGTTCCCAGTAAGTCAGTATCTTCCCCTCCATATGAGATATGGAAAGAAAAGAAACCAGACTTTAAGCATGTTAGAGTCTGGGGTTGCCCTGCACATGTCAAAAGACATGATCCAGAAAAACTGGATTCCAGGATAGAGAAATGTAGATTTGTGGGATATCCAAAAGAGACTTTTGGATATTACTTCTATCAGCCCAGCGATCAAAGGGTGTTTGTCTCAAAAGGAGTTGTCTTCTTAGAGAAAGAATATCTTTCAAAAGAAGATAGTGGGAGCAAGATAAAACTGGAAGAAATTCTAGACTCACAAATCAACACTAGTTCATCTAATGAACCATTGACTCAAGAACTTGTTCAAGATGATACACAAAAGGTTCGCAGATCAGGTAGAGTGCCTAAGCAGCCTGAAAGATATGTTGGACATATCGATGATGGCAAACCAAAAGTGCACTTAAATGAGGATGATGATTCTCAAACCTACCAAGAAGCCATAAATAGTCAAGAATCAGAAAAATGGCAAGAGGCAATGAATTCTGAAATTCAGTCCATGTATGCCAACCAAGTTTGGAACTTGGTTGATCTGCCAGAAGGTATAGTACCTATTGGCAGTAAATGGATCTTTAAAAGAAAGATCGGGGCAGATGGACAGATTGACACATACAAGGCAAGGCTTGTAGCAAAAGAATATCGTCAAAGGCAAGGCATTGACTATGACGAAACCTTTTCTCCAGTTGTCATGATTAAGTCAATCAGAATACTTCTTGCTATCGCTGCATTCTATGATTATGAAATATGGCAAATGGATGTGAAAACAGCATTCCTTAACGGGAACCTTCAAGAAGAGGTGTATATGATACAACCTGAAGGATTCACTTCCAAAGAGCATTCAAGCAAGGTATGCAAGCTGCAAAGATCCATCTATGGATTAAAGCAGGCATCCCGAACTTGGAACTTAAGATTTGATGAAGCAATCAAATCTTATGACTTCATTAAGAATGAAGATGAACCTTGTGTGTACAAAAAGGCTAGTGGGAGCGCAGTTACCTTTTTGGTACTTTACATTGATGACATTCTACTCATTGGGAATGATGTAGGAATGTTGTCATCAGTAAAGGCTTGGTTATCCAAAAACTTCTCCATGAAAGATTTGGGAGAAGCATCCTATATTCTGGGAATCAGGATCTATAGAGATAGGTTCAAAAGGATGCTTGGCTTATCCCAATCAATGTACATAGATACCATAGTCAAAAGGTTTGGCATGGAAAATTCCAAGAGAGGCCTCGTTCCAATGAGGCATGGAATTTATCTCTCTAAAGAAATGTCTCCCAAGACACCTGAAGAGAGAGCGTACATGGATAGAGTTCCTTATGCCTCGGCAATAGGATCTATCATGTATGCAATGTTATGTACTAAGCTTGATGTGGCACACCCACTAAGTGTCACTAGTAGATATCAGGCTGATCCAGGTGAGGAACACTGGAAGGCGGTGAAATGTATCCTTAGATACTTGAGAAGGACTAAGGATCTATTTCTCATTTATGGAGGAAACGACTTGGAACTTCGAGGATTTACTGACTCGAGTTTCCAGTCAGATATGGATGACAACAAATCCATATATGGATTTGTGTTCATGTTAAATGGAGGTACAGTAAGTTGGAAAAGTTCCAAACAAGAAACTACTGCAGATTCGACGACCGAAGCAGAATACATTGCTGCAGCTGAAGCGGCCAAGGAGGCGGTTTGGATGAAGAAGTTCATCTCGGCACTTGGAGTAGTTCCAAGCATTTCAGATCTTGTTCTATTATTGTGTGACAACAATGGGGCAATAGCTCAAGCGAAGGAGCCAAGATCACATCAGAAGTCAAAACACATTCTGAGACGATTTCATCTGATTCGTGAGATCATCGCCCGAGGAGATATAGTAGTTGAGAAAGTCTCATCTGAAGATAATGTAGCAGATCCCTTGACTAAGCCATTGTCTCAAAACAATTTAGAACGTCACCTTAAGTCTATGGGACTTAGACACATGGGTGATTGGCTATAGTCCAAGTGGGAGAATGTTAGAATTGGGTGGCCTCATAGCCAATCATCGTACATTCTAGTTCAAATTATTAATAAAGGCAATCATTTCTTCATTTATAGTTCTCGCAAAGTAACTATCGTAATGAAGGTCCATAGACAAATGTATGGGATATTGAATCATGATGAGATCATGATAGTGAGATCAATATCCTCAGTCAATTGTCTTAAACAGTTCTCGATCACAGGATATTTGAGATGGACATTAAATATCCGATAACATCGACACAAGTTATGTCTGCTTATGTGATGAGGGTGAATGATCTCACACACACTCGTGTGGTGACACTAAGACAAACAAGTGGATGCTCATTAGAGAATGAGTTCACTGAACAGACCCAAATAAGAATTCCTGGATGGTAATTATACCTATTAGTCAACCAGGGGATTCAATCGTTGCAGTAGCACAGTTGGTCCTTTGACCTGAGTCACCAATGATACCTTGTTTGTAGACCATTGTATCTTGATTCTCTGACTTGTAGACTTTAACCATTAAGTCCACCATAATCGGTCTTTCAGATACAGTGGAAAGCTTGCGAAGGTAATTGAGTGAACAACAAGGGATCACTCACTCTTGGTATAAGACTGGAGAAAGAATGTCCTATGGATGTGTACACAAAAATCCCTGGCCAGGGTCAAATGAAAGAGATGTCTTTCTAGATATTAACTGAGTACTGGAATCTATCTGAATAATGCGAAAGAGGGTTTGACTATAAAACCATACCCTTGCGTTATTAGGACATTGCATGAGTGAAGGATTATATCTGTGCGGTATCGGCAGACGGAAAGGTTCAATTAAAGGGAACAGTATCCCTTATATCTTCTGGGATCATGAGCTAGTGTTTGGTGCTGTTCATGATCAGAAGGCCAAGTGATTTGATCATCAGATGATAATTCACTTGTTTATTAAATTAATCATTTAACATATGATGTTTAAATGTTAATTAATAAATATTATACTCAAGAAACAGTTCTAAGTTTAATGGGCCTACAACCGGACTGATATATGGGCCTAGAGGGTCACACACATAAGAGTTCTCGTCAGACGGTGAGAGAAGTTAAATTTCATGCTTATCTGGGTTTTTATGAAAAGCCGCAGGATAAACATGAAGATTTAATGGAGAATTATCCAAGGCCAAACTCTTGGATAATCATGAGGATTAATCCTTGTGCTTATCCTTATTTCTATATAAGGAGGGCCAAGGGGGAGGGGTAAAAAGGTTGGTTGGACGAATTTTTACCCAAGGTTATCTTTCTCCTCTCTCTCTCTCCTTCTCTCTCTCTTGGAGTAGATCTGTCTCTCTCCGCGCATGATGGATTTGAGATCTGGTCGGAGCACTCAAGTCGAGGAGGAAATCGCGTCTGCTGCGGGAACTCGTGTGAATACCTCTAGAGATCGTGCGCGTGCGCGATTACCGAGTCGACATCATCCACGGGAGATTCGAAACCCCACAAAGGTGAAGAACCGTTCTTCCTGATTTAATTTTAATGTCCGTTTTATGACCCCAGCAACCGATACAATGGAATCGTTTTTATTTTCCGCTGCATTCTTAGCGATTCCTTACATGAAGTTCGCTAAGCATGAGAATAGCTCGGAGCTGAGGGGTACCGTTGTTAACGAGCATAGTGACTGCTTGTGCTTCAGGGATGACAACCTCTGCTCTAGAAGCCATAGCTCTCCACCTATTAGCAAAGTGAGTGAAGTCTTCATCGGACTTCATTTTTTCCATTACAATGTCAAACAAGGTAGGGGGCAAGGCTGCCATGTGGTTGAAGTGGGTAATAAATCTTTCAGAGACCATATCAAAGTTGATTTAGGTCAGTGGCTGGTAGAGAAGAAAACCATCTCAAGGCCTCTCCTTTGAGAGACTTCTGAAAAAGGTGGATAAGGAGGACTCTATCGAAGAGCCACTGGTGGGAATCCATGAGAAACCCGGATAAGTGATGGTCTGGGTCAGTAGTACCATCGTACTTCCTGTACTTAGGCACTTTGAATCCTGGTGTAAAGTAGGCCGGAGGGAGCTTACAGTAGCTCAAAAGAGAATGAGATTGCCTAAGGCTGAGATTTTCGGCCATGAGTTGCCGCACGCAAGTCTCAACCTCATTCTTATAGATGAACTCCTCCTGCTTGGGAGGTGTGACCTGATTGATGAGATTAGATGGGATTGTTTAAGTGGGCATTGCTTGATTTGCCTGGGGTCGGCTAGAAGATCTTTGGAATTGAGTTTTCCGAGGTGTGGCATCCTGAATTTTGCCACGAGAAACCAACTGGATGAGTTGATCCGGAGTATAGCGTGATAACACAGCAATAAGTTCCGGATCTTCTCCAGGATTTTGGAATATTCTACTTGAAATTACCGGCTCATCTTCTCCCTGCGAGGTAGAAGATTCATCAGAATCTTTCCTCGGAAGTCCTTCTCTAGATGCTTGGAGCATACCTATGAAGGTTTGTTGTGGATCTTCTTCAATCTCGAACAGAGGGTTGTGTATAACATTGTTACCAAGCTCATCCATGTCATCATACACAGTGTTAACATACATTCGGTTCATCATGAAACACAGATCCTAAATGATTTTATATTTCACTTGAAAGGTTAACAGTGTCTTATGAGAGCTGGTTTCTAACAAATCAAGTTCAAACCCTTAACGACCCTGGACTTTTTCAAAACTTGTTCCACCAAGGTTTAGTTAGGTGTCTTAAATTTTGAAATAACTCCCTCAGTGACACCTATGGGTGGATGATTGTGGATAGAAAGGCTTAATTAATCCTTCACACAAAACCCGGGGTTCCTATGGGATGGTTTCAGGTACAACCTGCTCGACGGCCAAGTGGGAATCTCTGGCTCGCGGAGACTTACGGAGGTTCCCAACAGAATAAGACTAGTCACACCCGAGTGGGAATCCTCAGGTGGAGAGTCAAATACTGTGGGAGAGATGACTAGAGATGTGATGCCGGCTCTTCCTTAAAACCGCCACAGAGGGTACCCCAAAAAACCCATAAACTTAATAACCAGTAGGTCAGAACATACAAGAACATACAACGAATCAACAAAGCAGGCAGCAACAGCATTCATGAACAGAGGACGGCCAGAGATTTGGCCATTAAAGACAAAGGACGGCCAAGAGGTTGGCCGTCAAGTAGAGGAGGACGGCCAAGGTGCCCGCCGTCCAATGGAGTGGACGGCCTCTGTGTTGGCCGTCCAATGAAGAGGACGGCCAGGCAAGTGGCCGTCCAAGATGTTGGACGGCCAACTGTTTGGCCGTTTGACGGCTTGGACGGCCTAGCGATAGGCCGTCCGGTTCAAAATAGAATATATCAGGCCCTTACCTTCTTAGCTTTGATCGCGATGCGCGCAGCGAGCTATAGGTGTCCCATCGTAATCGCCAGAGGGCTGTAGGCGCCCGGAACGTCCCCCGTCACTGCTACGAGCGTCGGGCGAGGGCTTCTCCGTTCGTCTTAGCGCTGCGGCGATTTGGAAGAGTTAGAAATCAAAGTGTGTGATCGCCAGGAGCTTTACCTTACGGTCCCTGTGCTCCGCAAGATGGTGAGAGTGATCGCGTTCTGAGGGAGCGGGAGACGGCGGGTTCCTCTTCTCTTCCTCCGGCCGGCCAGAAGAGGAGAGCTCGGTAGTCTGCACGCAGAAATGCGGTAAGGGTCCCTGAAAGGAAAAGACAAGACAAAAGAAGAAGATAACCCGATTAGGACTGTGATATGTAGAATCTATCCATGCAAATATAGAAGTCAACTAGAATTGGAAGGAGGCGCACCGGATGGGTGTTTGGGGAGGGAAGATGACCATATGTTATGGCCACCCACCTCCCGTTTTTTGTTTAAAACCTCTGGGGAGTGAGGGTTGCTAGGTTATCCTAACATGCATGCATGCAGATGGGGGTGCCAATTGGAGGTGGTCAGGAGTCGGAGGTGGTGCGCGCAGTAGTCGCCGGAGTGGGGAATGATCGGAGTAGTGGGGGTGAGGGTGGCGAGTAGAGGAGATCGTGGGATGACGAGGTCAAGATGGGAGTTAGGGGAGTGGGCGGCCAACTATCTTGCCTTCCAATCCCGTGGAAGGCCTACCTGGCCTTCTACGGAGAGGTGGAAGGCGGCCCGGTTGGCCTTCAAAGGGTAGTGGAAGGCAAGGGGTGGCCTTCGAAGGGCGGTGGAAGGCAAGAGGTGGCCTTCGAAGGGCGGTGGAAGGCAAGAGGTGGCCTTCGAAGGGCGGTGGAAGGCGGACAGGTTGGCCTTCGAAGGGCGGTGAAAGGCGGACATGTTGGCCTTCGAAGGATGGTGGAAGGCGGACAGGTTGGCCTTCGAAGGATGGTGGAAGGCGGACCGGTTGGCCTTCCACAAAAAGGTGGCTAAAGTCGAGATTTGTTAATGGGCCTAGTTATTAGTGGGCTGAAGGATGAGACGGCTAAGATGAGGGGTTTGGTGGTGATGGGCTAATGATGGATGGGGTTTATGACCAAAAGGGGGGTCCAAAATCGGTGTCTACAGCAGCGAAATAAAATTTCTCGGTATCGGAGCTATCCCGTTTCGATCATCAAAATTAAACCGAAGAAAATCAGATTTACCTTGCGCGGATTCGAATCCACGTTCGTTTTCTAGTTCCGTCGGAGCGATGCCGCTAGTCGCACAGGTTCCCGGCCTCTAGCAGTATCCACGCGGTTCTCCTTGCGATGGATTGTCCTCGCCTCCTCGCTCGATGCGGCGTTCGTGGATCCCGTCTGACTGCGCGTAATCCGCCGCGACATGCAGATTCGGAATCTCCTGTCGGACGGAAGGCAAAGAAGTCAGGAATCGAAGCGGAGCAATCAGGAATAGAAGCAGAGCCTCCAGATGCCCGCCTTGTGTCATGCGCCCAATAGAGAGGAGAGAGAAAGAAGGCGGCGGCTAGGTTAGGGTTGCTGGCCCCCGACCTAGCATCCGTTCTTTTCTAATAAGCCTATTTGCGGTTGTCTCATAAAAACCCAGACTTATCTGAAATCTTGTTGGATTATCCATCGACTTGAAAACCTTTTGCGTATGTCCCTCTAGGCCCAAATACCTGTCCAGTTAATGGCCCATTAAGTCCAGTAACTCTTTACGGACCCACTGAATTAATTAATATCCTTATATTAATTAATCAACCAATTTTAATGTCCTATAGTAAATTCGGGCAAGCTTCCGATCACGTTGGATGCCAAGCAACATCGCATGATCCTAGATGGCATTGGGGTTATCACAACCCACTATTAGAACCTTTCCGTCAACATTTACCGCGCGGATATAATCCTTCATCCGTGCAATGTTCCCAAATCGACCTAGGGTATGGTTTACTGTTAAACCCTAACTGGTCGATTCACTTGAATTAGATGCCGCTAATCTGAATCCGATAACTCCTTATCAGATACAGAGTCCGCCCTGGCTAGGGACTTTAAGCGCATCATTCATGAAACATTCTCTCTCAAACTACCAAGAGCGGATGATCCCATATTGAACACACAATTACCTTCGAGGACATTTTCCTAAACCCGATCACTTGACTTATTGATAACCCATGGTTAGGGATTCGTTAGTCAAGGTCAAAGTTCAGAAACCTACCAACAAGATATCTTTGACGTCTCATGTCCAAGGATCATCTACGCAACCGTGACAAAAGAATCGAGCTAGTTAACAGTGAGGTGTTTACCATCCAGGGATTCATAGTCAGATCAGTTCAATGAACTCATTCGCCAATGAGCACCTACAGGTCCAGCATAGTGTCTCCACACAAGTGACTTATAGGATCAGTCACCCTCATCATATGAGCTGAAGAAACCTATACTATTCTATCCGGATGTTCGATATCCTTCTCAAGCATCCTATGACTAGGAACAATTAAGAACATGTGTTTATAAACCTTTCATTCCCGTAATTATGATCTCATCATAATCCGAAGATTAATGCACATGTTCATGGACTTCATCGTGATTCGATAAGCAATGCTCAAGTAAGATACACAATGAAAAATGCTATTATTTTGATAATCTGAACATAATACGGTGTCGAATTGGCTTATAGGCCATCGAATACTAACAAGGCTCCCCTCGCTCCCGCAAGGTCCTAATTAAAGAACCACGAGTCCACTTAAGCTTAGTCTGTTAACGTCTTTGCCTAGACACCAACCTTAAAGAGTGATGCAAACACAATCTTACTTAAGGTCCAGCCACTAATTTGGCTCAATGTGAGATTTGTCACAAGTCGACTAGGAATCCACTTAAGCCAGGTAAGAGGTGGGGTGGGAGGTTCCCCTCACTTTCGTGCGAACCTAATTAAGTTACCACAAGCCCGCTTAAGACGTTTGCCTTTAGATCTCTAGCCTTAGACATTAGTGTCCAAAATAAAAATAGGCCTAACTTCACCTTCGTTTCAATGTGAACCCTAGGGTCAAGTTGCTATTCTTTTTTTACTGGGCTTTGGGTGAATGTAAGATGCAAGAAGATTGTGGTTTGTGGGCCAAGGAAGGGTGATCAAATCTCCACCATACGTTGTTATGGGTTGTGCCCTTAAGATGCTTTTTTGAGTATGCAATGCACAAAAAAACTAAATCAACAATGAGTTCTTATGCCAAAATAAAATGAAAATGCATGCATACAATAAATAACAAAAATTAAACAAAAGCAAACTATTTCTAATGCATTATTAAATGATGCATGTCCTAAAACATGAAAGTGCAATATCGAGTCTTATGATGATGACTTTTAGTGGGTTCAAGTGATTTTATTTTTTATTTAATGTCCCTATCTAATCAAAAGAGCAGTAGATGAAAGATATTCTTATTATTATTATTAAATACTTTTTAAAATCTTAAACATAAAAACTAGTTAAATAAAATAGTTGAAATAAAATAACACAAAAGTAGAGGTACATACCTCAGAAAATTATGAAATTTGTACAAGCAGGCACTCTATTTTTATGATTTTTTAAAAAAAATTCAACATTTTTTTTTAAATTTTTGAAACAATTTTCATTTTTTTTTTAGTTTTTCAACTATTTTCCACTATTTTATGATTTCCTAGCTTTTGCACGCACCCCAAGGAAGACCCTCAATGTAGAAACTTCCAAGAACCTCCTGGCTTCATTTTTATATTTTTTTTCAGATTTTTAATTTTTTTTTAAAATTTTCCTACACAAAAAATAAGACAATGTTAAAATGAAAGTATATACAATGAAGCAAGATTATCAAGGCACAAATCTTAACCTCCCCAGCAACGGCACTAAAAATTGATGCGTTATTCAATGCCGTCGTTAATCACATACAACCACCAATCTTAAGTCCAACTTTCATAAAAGATAAATACATAGATTAGGACAAGTATGGGTCGAATCCACAAGGAGGGTTGATTTAAGTTTTGAAAACCTTGGAGAGAGAGATTGTTTTTGGATATTTTTATAACAAAAAGGTAGGAAATAAAATGCTAAAAAAGTCAATTTTAAGTTCAAAATATTAGTTTTTTAATGTTAAAAATACTGAGCAAATGATCTCAAATCAATATCAAATGATAAACGAAGATTAGACAAAGATTTAACTCTTTTCAAGCTCACAAAAGAAACACCCTTAAATGAGCAAAATCAAAATATCTATTGAACTATGACTACCCCTAAAACATTAAATAACAGAATAATTCAAAATTTAAGGGATGTCAACAGAATAAAAAAAAGAGTTGTAGAAGAAAAAGATTGAGAAAATGCTACTTTTTCCAAATAAACTACCGACAAATGGCATCATAACTTCATGAAATTTTATAGGGACATTAAAAATGGAAAAATAATATGACTATCAGAAGACAACTTTTATAGAAAATATTCGAAATATTGTGCAACACAAACAACTCAAAAACTAGAAAGAGAAAAGAGAGAGAGAGAAAATTTGTGTTTGCAGCCGTCGCGGCCCTTTGCACAGATCTGTGGTAGCCTTGGACTCATTCCATTGGTCAATTGTAATACCTCGAGTCCACCCTCAACCCTTATCAACCGCTGGTTTGAGAGATGTAAAGAGAGAGAATGAAAGCTAGAGAGAGAGGGAGGGTTACAGTACCCGCAGGTACTATAGCAGAGAGAGAGAAAGAAAGAGAGATAGAGAAGGTGGGGGAGAGAGTGAGAGAAAGAGAGGGAAGAGAAAAAGAAAAACTTAAAAAAACAAAAAACTACCACTTCCCTCTTTCAAATGGCTAAGGTAGAATTTATAGACTCATGGAAAATTTTGAAATCTAAAAGTTTTGGCTCTCACTTTGAAAATTTAAATTTAGATTTAACAAAATCAAACCCTTGATTAAAGGAAATTCTTGCAAGATTTAAGAAAGTTTTGAAATTTGAAAATCAAAGAAGAATTCCCTCCCTTATTTGAAAATTGAAATTGTCTCTTAAATTCTCTCATTTCTTTTCTCTCTCCTTAGTTCTCTCTTTTTTTTGAATTTTGAATCTTTAGCTTCAAGAGAAGTAGGGACCAGCCTTGACTATGTTGCCCCTCATTTTTATCAGTTTGTAAAATTATATCCTTGTGCCTACTAAGATTCGATCTATGGTCACCTGATTATTCTTCAGATGCTTTCAACAACTGAGCTACCTGCTTCTTATATCCTACACACAAATAAAAATAATTATGAAGCTTCTACAAGTGATTTGGACAGAAGACAAAATTCTCTATCATCTCATGTGATTTTGCATGAAAATTATGATTGTAGACCCTATATTTTAGTCTTCTAATTGTCCAAAATTGTCAAGTTATATTGCACAAGCAAAGGGACCGAGATCTCATCAGAAGTCGAAGTACATTTTGCAAAAAATCCTCCTAATCAGGATAATCATTGCACAAGGAAATGTAGCAATGGAATGAGTTCCTTCAGTAGATAATATAGCAGATTCACTCATTGTACTTTTGTCTCAAAATATGCTTGAGAGACACCTGCAGATAATGGGGATTAGGTGTGTAGGTGATTGACTTTAGTGCAAGTGGAAGAATATTAGAAATAGGTGCTCTATAAGCCAATCATATATGATATGGTGGACCTTTCCCTTGTATTTCTTATTCATTACAAATGACATTTTATTCATGCTAGTCTTAAGTGGCCTACAAGTCAATCTGACTATGTAAATCTCATTCATTTATTAATAAAATGGTTTTATTTCATTATGTGTAATTTGTATTGTTATCGTCTCATAATGAAGTCCGTAAATATGTGCGATGATGATCAGATTATGATGCGATCATACTAATGAGACTGATCACTTAAACACATATATTCTTAATAGTTTCTAGTTGGAAGATATCCGAGAAGGACATCGGATATCCGGATAGACTAGTACAGATTACTCCTACTAATACGATGAGGGTGACTGATCTCATAGTCACTTGTGTGGAGACACTAAGGCGAATTTGTAGGTGCTCATTAGAGAATGAGTTCACTGAACTGAAAGGATTGCCTGTGCCGTTGTACTTTCTATAGACTTGCATTTTAGAAGGCAGGAGATGGAAGATTGGCAGGATAGGTATAGAGAATTCGGAAGCAGTCTTACTATTCATATTCTTCTCAAAGCTCTTGAACCGCTCATTCATCTGAGAAATTTTGTTAAGTAGAAGTTGAGTGGCAGAATCTGCTGGTAGAGGTGGTGGTTGTTGAAAAGATTGCCTCTTAGAATAAGCAGGGATGTAAAGATAGTACGGTTGTGAACTGGCAGCATTTCCACCATGCCCGAAGGTATTTTGTTAAATTCGAGTCTGTGGCCTTACAGGATGCTGCGAACTGGATTGTTGATGTCCCGTGGGCCGAGGGGTAGAAATATGAAGACCTTCCATAGCCCGAGTAAGAGCTTGATAAACAGAAGGGTGAATTGGGGGATTCGGTTCAGATGGATATAAAGGGACTTTCCCTTTCAGGATAGATTGGATGGCGTCAAACTGACGAGGATCCACATGATTAGATAGAACTCCCATAAAGGTATTAAGATCAAAAGGATGATTGAAAGTGGGCCCAGCTGGGTCTTGGGCTCCTTCAAAGGTAGGGTTAGAGATGACGTGAACACGGGAATGATTACTCGTATCCTAATTGTATTGATCATAAGTTGAATTAACCTGAAACTGAGGGGCATGAGCATTCCCCTTGTGTATGGTTTGGAATTGATAAGAGATATAAGCATCTCTCTCATCTTCATAATAGAATGTATCATGAACTTGAGGGTCATGAGCGTCTCCCTTGTACTCAACTAAATCTTCTTGTTCAAGCGCAACCATACCGACGGTTCTACCTGAACGCAACATCATTATGTTCTAGATTTAATAATTAATTCAATCAAGTTGGCACAAATTAATAACAAGTGGATGCTTATGTTGTTTTGGAGAGTTACTTGTTAAATTAATTGGATTTTTAACTCAAATTATCTCAGTGGGTAGGATCATAGTTTCAATTCAGTTTCTACCATTATATGCTATGGTTTTCCTCTCTTCGTGAAGAAGATCTACTTGGTACTTCGTTGGTACAACCAGCCCGATGAACAGAGAGGAGTTCTCCGCTTTTGGAGACTTATGGAGGTCTTAATACTAACCACTCTAGTTTGATTGAGGGACCAACTCAATCAGAGAGTAGTGAAAGTATCAAGAAGGGTGTTCCTATAAGAGGGGGGTAAAATCCCAATGCTAATGACCTGTGGCCGGGGTGGCCTCTAATACAACAAGATATGAATATATTGATGAAAACAGACACCAAGCCGAGGTCTGTTGATCGAAAGTTAAACTGCCTCAACCACATCGCTCTGTGTTGACGTGTTTCAACACAATAACTCCCCACTAACAGAGCCTCGGGCAATCAGAACAAGTAGGGATATGCAAGGCAAAAAGTGTCGGTCACGGGCGACGTCCTTCAAAAGGGCGTCGTTCTGTGTCAACGTGGTTCAAGCCAGAAACAGAGTAAACAACAAATATGGCAGGGGCATTCCCCTTTCAAGTTGACAAGATATGACAGTGATCAAATGTTCATGCGAAAAACTTTGTTTTAAACAGATTACTTAATCATAGAAACTAATGATATCAATGATGACAAGCATGCTTTTCGAACCAATACTTAAAGCAATCATGGGGGACAAAATTCTGCCGTTAGGGATGTACACAAGGTGCACGTGGGGAGAAAAATAACCGACCGATCGGCCAATTATCAACAGTGCCCGAGGGACACAAGTGGTGCACCGAGGGTGCCCTATGGAGAATGACAAGAGTAAAAGAAAACGGCAAGACAAAATCCCACCGTGATCGCCAAAAAAAATGTGGGTGCTCAAATTGTGTGTGCTATCATGATACCATGTTTTACTATGATTAACAAATCAATTAAAAAGAAGTTGTGATCGTCAAAAACCGAGGGCTTTAATGGAAAAGTGATCGCTTTACTAGCCTTGTGGAATTTGGGAGATTGGGGAGGTTCTTTTTGTTCATTTCCTTCGGCGGGCCGAAAGAAAAGAGCCTTTTCTTCTCTTTACTCTTGTTGTTTTGGTAGTTGTTCTTTAAGCTTTTAGATCCTTCCTTTCAAATCTTCTAGTCTCCCTTCAAATCCTTGCAAGAAGAATCAAAACAAAGGAAGAAAAACATGGATTAGAACAATGTAAGTATAATGTCTATTCTAATCAACCAACCAATTATGCAACTAAACAAAAGAAAAACTCACTTGATTGATATTCTTTAAACCCTTATCTCATGTAGGTATGAAGAGATGTGTAGTGAGTGTGTAAAATATGGAGTGATGTTATGATGAAAACCTATATGAAAACAGCGAATTAAGTAGATGAAATTAATGAAAACTAGAAGGAAAGTGGGCATGGAAGATGGTTGGTTTGGCCCCTTCAAAGCCTTAATCTTCAATAGCTTCAATGGAGGAAAAGGATGAAGAGGAAGAAGCCTCCGAATTCCTTCCATGTTTTCTGCAGTAGAAGGCTCCTTTTCACCTTGGTTTGAACTCCAAAACACCGATAGCTAATCTCTTTCAAAGGTCAATATACATACGTATTTATAAGAAGTTATTCTAAGGTTATTTGGCCTTCAAAAGGGCTCTCCCGCGGCTTCGGGCTTGCCTTGGATGTTTATCCAAGAGTTAGCAACCTTTCTAACCTCTGCAAACGGATTAGCTTGGCCAAATCAAGCTTATCAAGAAAATCTTTGAAACACGTCATATATACGGGACACCAATTATCTAATTAATGCAGCCGAAATACGATGGAAATTCGGAAAGGAAACCATAATTGATTAGGAAAGTTAAAACACGTCGTCCATGGAAGTCACTATTTATATAATTAGAGAATTAATTCAAATTAAAAATCGGAAACCCAGACGGATTAGGTCTAAACGGCGTCATCCATGGACGACGTCACTAAGTTAAATCTATATGAATTTGAGAATTTAATTTCGAACTGATTTCTGCTAAAGTTATAAATAGCGTCGGCCATGGTCGACGTTAATTAACACATTTCGACAAAAATTAATAAAAGTTAATTATTTATTAAAAATCAGACCATTCTGGGGCGTTATAAGTGACATGAAATTTACTCAATATGAGGTAAAATTTAGTGTGTCTACACTGGGGACCGGTGAAACCCCCCTCAAGCCAAAGCTATAGGGACCACCTGTAACCCTAACCTCCCGGGTTACATCAGGCCAAGGGGCGAAGGGTACCACTCATAACCTCGATATCTCAGGTTACATCAGGCTCAGTGGCAAAAGGGTAAACTCCAGCAGCACCAAACTCGGCTCCACAGTAAGAAACATGCTGGAAACTGCTACGACAAACTAGGAAAGGACCGACCCGTTGGGATAGAACAGCAACCCCTCAGATAGCACGCTGGCTACTCCGGCCTGTCTGGCTCAGGTAGTTCTACATCTTCCCAGCCACAAGTGAAACACTAGCATGTACCACTCCCACACCAGTACGGCGTCATTGACGCACCGACACCACGTCACTCCCACACCGACACAAGGTGTCAAACACACAACATGATTGTTTTAGGGCCACGATCGCATGAACACACACAATGCGATCCGATCATGTAGAAATCCTCGGCCTCGATGTACGATTTCAAGCATGTATTTAACCAAATTATCTAACAATGTAAACATATGTTAATTGCATGAATTAATGAGATTCTGTCCTGAATGGCGTCGCCCGTGGCCGACGTCATTAAAGACCTCTAAACAGGTTCTTAAGGGATACCGGCCTGAATGGTGTCGTCTATGGTTGTCACTATTTAAATGGCATCACCTGTTCTTGACGCCATTCAAAATTGAACTGATTCTCGTAGAACTACCCACGGGAGAAATTTGGCCTAAATGGTGTCGCTCATGGTTACCACCATTTTAAATGCCGCCGCCCTAGCCCGACAATATTTAGACCCCAAAATCTGGTTTTCCTGCCGCCTCCCCCGGGCCACAAAATGGGATTTCCTCCTCCCAAAATCGCCCCAAAAATACCCAAAAGTAGAGAACAAGGGGGAGAATCCAAATAACACTTAAAATGCACTAATCTACATTTCATAAAAATGACCATTTTCATCAAAAAGTCCCTTAAACATGCTCATTTTACGCAAAATCACCACACATATCACGTGCTTCAAAGCAGGAAAAACATGGATAAAACAACCAAATCACATGTCAGGATCGTCCGCTTATCGGTCACTTGAACTCCTCCTAGCTTCGTGCCGCCGAATCGCCGCATCGCAAAACCGCCTCCGATACAGCCATGGACGCCGTCACTTCGCTGGGACGTTGTCCGCCGTCCGGAGAGTGAAGTGCCATGATGGAGATGGTGGTGGTAGTGGTGAGAGGTAGAGGGGCGTTGGAGTGGTGGAAGAGGAAGAAGAGGAAGGGGAAGGGAAGGGGGAAGCAGAGGGAGTCGGAGAGAGCGAAGAGAAAGAGTGAGAAGGAGAGAATGAGAGAAAGGATGGAAGGCTCAGGGCGTCAAACCAAAACAGGTGAAATTGCGTCGTCCTTAGACGACGTCATTCAGACGACAAGACGGGGTCGTATACTGACAGATCTCTGAATCGCATCTGCCACGTAGGATGCCAATCAGATCGCACGACTAGGGCCGTACCCACATGCCTCAACGTTGTCCCACGTGGCACACCTCTAAATGGCGTCCGTACAGCCGAACGCCATTCTAAATGGCGTCGTGCGCGCCTGACGTCTTTTAGAAGGCATGCCCCAGACCCACTGGGGCCCAAACCAAGGGGTCCGGCCCCAAAACCGACCCAATGACTAAATGCAAAACCTCAGTCCTTACATCCTCCCCCCCTTTAAAACAATTTCGTCCTCGAAATTGTGACCGCTTAAACGACAATCACTGTCAACAATTCCACACCGGTAACATGGTTCAAGTCAATCGTTCTCACTATTCACATTCCTCCACAAGGCTCTGTACAACTGGTCGATCTAGCCAATACTAAGCTAACCTCATTCAACGATTATGCAAACACTAATGGACCAACACAACCATTCATTAGCCTCACGAGGCACATATTACAAAATTGATTCTCCACCATGACCAAAATACATAAAGGTGCTATAAGAGCTCACAACTACTACAGAAAAGATAAGACAAAAGTCTTTGTCTCACCCAGCATCTTGGACCCCTTCTAAGAGAATACACAACACAACCCTAAGTCTTGGGCTTCTACTGACCACTCGGCTCCTAACCCATTCTATTCTTCTGGGGATAATTTCTTACAAGATGTCCCTTCTTACCACAGCCAAAACAACTACCAGTGATCAATGGACATGTCCGATCACCATGTTGCCTACCATAATAGGGACAATGACTTGCCGCACCCTGACTCGCTTCCTGCTGTCTGCTAACCACGATTTGCACTTGCCGAACCGAACAATCTTCGTCCTCATCATAAAGCATCTCCTAGAACCTAGACCCAAAGGAACTTGAACCGTCTGTTGAAAGAATCGCCGACTTGTTCTTGTTCTGTTGTTGCCCTCATGCTGACCGATCCATTTCTTTCGTGATCTGTTGGAACTGAGTCTCCAATGCTGCTGCGCACCGAACTGCTAATGCAAGATCACTGCAACAATGAGATGCTACCACTCTCCTAAAATCGTATCGGAGTCCATCCACAAATCTCTATGTTCGACATTCCTCATTTTCATATATGTGCGGAACGAACCTTCCCAAAGCTACAAACTTCATCTGATATTTCAAAACTGACATATCACTCTGCACCAATTCCGTAAATTCCCTTTCCTTGGCCTTCTGAATATACCTCGAAAAGTACTGTCCATTAAACTCTCTTACGAATGCCTCCTAGGGAATCTCTCTCAAGGACCTATCCAAAAACATTATTCTCTTGATGGTAACCCACCAATCATAGGTATCGTCTTTCAACAAGTAGGTTGCCAACAAGGTCTTGTCATTCTCAGCACACTCAAAAACATCAAATGCCTTCTCCACTTCCTTAATCCAATGAGTTGTCTCATCTGGAACAGGTCAACCCGTGAAAGAAGGGGTCTTCAACTTCAAGAACCATTCCATCACCATGGACTGACCACCTCGGGAGTCGGATCCCTCACTACCATCTCTAGGCTGATATCTAGACATTGCCCCAATCATACCCTCCATGAAACGATCCACATTCTGCCCTTCTGCCCCCGTACTACCTTCGTCAGTTTCCATATTGCGAACCAACGGAACTCTCTTCTTCGGTGCCATCACTACTCTATAAACACGAAAATCAAAACAAGCATGTCGAAACCTATAAATCTATGCCAACATCCATCACCCGTATAGACTCGTACTTATTGTTGGACTATAATATCTAATCTAGTTTATCACATACTTGACCAGACTGAGCTCTGATACCATCTGTAACGACCAGCCACCCTATAATCGGAGACCCGATTACTAAATGGGTATCGGATCATTAACGACGGGTTCACACCCAGATTTCAAACAACACTTTTGGAGAAGTAAGCGTTAAACAAGACTAAATATAACAATCTTACGAACCTCAAGGAAAGTACAAGTGCGCAGGAAGCACAATATTAATGTCCGTACCCAGTCCAACAATAATTACATAGTCCAAAGAATTAAATAAGTACAGGCAGAGGAAAAGAACAACAACATCGGGGCATACCCCATAATCGAGATAGTTGATGGCTGTTGGGATCTCGGGTTTCTCCGGATCTCCCGCTTAGCGGAAATAAAAATAAAACGGAGATCCAATTCTCATTTCGAAAAATACTAAAACTTCGATAATCGGATTATCGAATCTCACCGCGTGCGGATTTGAATCTGCAACCGTTCGGTTCCGTCAGTACGACACCGCAAGCCATGCAAGCGCCCGACCTCTAGCGGAGTCCACGCGATCCTCCTCGCAACAGATATCCTCACGTTCCTCGTTCTTCGTAGCCACGCGACCTCCGCCGATCGCCGCAACGCGCGGACGATTTACCGTCGAACGGGAGTCGGAGAAGCGGCGGAGCAGATCCGAGGATCCGAATATGTCTAGGATGCCACAGAGAGAGAGAAACAAAGGAGGGGGAGGCTAGGGTTAGCAGCAGCTTGGCCTGCTCAGCCCATTCGCTATATTTTATACTAACCACGCGGTTTTTCATAAAAACCCCCGGTTTATATAAAACCCACTTATTTATCCATCGCCTTGAGAATCATTTCCGTATGACGCTCTAGGCCCAATTACCAGTCCGGTTAATAGCCCAATAAGCCCAGTGACACCTCACTGGCTTTATTAACCAATTAATAACTCTTTATTAATTAATTAATCAATCGAATTGATGTCGCACATCAAATTCGGCCGGGCCTTCGATCACGTTGGGTGCCAAGCAACACCGCGTAAACCCAGAAGTTATCGGGGTTAAGCAACCAACTCTTTGAACCTTTCCGCCGACAGTTACCGCGTGGATACAATCCTTCATTCGTACAATGCTCTTAAGTCAACTCAGGGTATGGCATACTGTCAAACCCGAACTGGTCAACTCACTTGGATTGGATGCCGCTGATGAATATCAGAAAACTCATTTCCCGATATTATTGTCCGCCTTGGCTAGGGACTTCCGCGCATCCTTCCTAGAGCATTCTCTCTCTAAGTACCGAGAGTGAATGATTCCTTAATGACACACAATTCCCTTCGACAGTATTCCGTTGTACCCAATCCTTAGCTGTTTCGAATCCCGTGGTTAGAGATTCATAAACCAAGGTCAAAGCACCGAAGTCCACCGACAAGGTGTCCTTGGTGTCTCAAGTCCGAAGACCATCCACGCAACTGCGACAATAAAATCAAGCTGGTTGATAGTGAGGTACAATACCATCCAGCGATTCAGTCAGATCAGTTCAGTGAACTCATTCTCCAATGAGCACCTACAGATTCGCCTTAGTGTCTCTACACAAGTGACTTATGAGATCAGTCACCCTCATCATATGAGCAGGAGTAATCTGTACTAGTCTAACTGGATATCCAATGTCCTTCTCGAATATCTTCCGACTATGAATGATTAAGAATATGTGTGCTTAAGTGATCAGTCTCATTAGTATGATCTCATCATAATCTGATCACTATAGCACATATTCACGGACTTCATTATAAGACGATAATTAATACGATTTACACACAATGAATATTATGCCATTATATTAATAAATGAATGAGATTACAAACTTAGATTGGCTTGTAGGTCACCTAAGACTAACAATCTCCCACTTGGACTAAAGTCAATCACCTTTATAAAGTAAGCCTATAGACTCTAGGTGACGCTCAAATACAATTTGAGCCAACGGCTTTGTCAGTGGATCTGCTATATTGTCGACGGATGGAACTCTTTCCACTACCACATCTCCTCTGGATATGATACATCTGATAAGTTGAAAGCGCCTCAGAATATCTTTCAATTTCTGATGAGACCACAGCTCTTTCACTTGTGCAATAGTCCCATTCTTGTCGCACAATAGCGGAACATGATCAAAGATGTAGAGAACTGTGTCAAGGTCGGTGATGAACTTCTTTAACCACACTACTTCCTTGAAAGCTTCAGCTGCAACAATGTGCTCAGCTTCAGTCGTCGAATCTGCAATTATTGCATGCTTGGAACTCTTCCAGCACACTGCGCCTCCATTCAAAGTAAACACAAATCCAGATATAGACTTACTGTCATCTGGATCTGACTAGAAACTCGAGTCAGTAAAGCCTCGCAATTTTAAGTCACCTCCTCCATAGACAAGAAACATATACTTAGTTCTTCTTAAGTATTTAAGGATACATTTCACTGCCTTCCAGTACTCTTCGCCTAGATTAGCCTGAAATCTGCTCGTAACATTTAGAGCATATGCAATATCAGGCCGTGTACATAGCATGGCGTACATAATAGATCGTATGGTAGATGCATAGGGTACTCTATCCATGAATGTCCTCTCATCAGGAGTCTTAAGAGACTGCTCCTTTGAGAGATTAATTCCATGTCTCATCGGTATGAGACCTCTCTTGAAATTTTCCATGTCAAACCTTTTGACTATGGTATCTATGTCCAAGGATTGGGTCATTCCAAGCATCCTCTTTGATCAATTTCAATAGATCCGTATTCCCAATACGTAGGATACTTCTCCTAAATCCTTCATGGAGAAGTTTTTCGACAGCCAGATCTTTACCGACGACATCATAGCAACATCTTGTTAGAATTGGGTGGCCTCAAAGCCAATCATTATACATTCTAGTTCATATTATTAATAAAGGCAATTATTTCTTCATTTAATAGTTCTCGCAAACGACTATCGTAATGAAGGTCCATAGACAAATGTATGGGATATTGAATCATGATGAGATCATGATAGTGAGATCAATATCCTAAGGCAATTGTCTTAAATAGTTCTCGATCATAGGATATTTGAGTTGGACATTAAATATCCGATAAGATCGACACAAGTTATGTCTGCTCATATGATGAGGGTGAATGATCTAACATTCACTCGTGTGGTGACACTAAGACAAACAAGTGGGTGCTCATTAGAGAATGAGTTCACTGAACAGACCCAAATAAGAATTCCTGGATGGTAATTATACCTATTAGTCAACCAGGGAATTCAATCGTTGCAGTAGCACAGTTAATCTTTTGACCTGAGTCACCAATGATACCTTGTTTGTGGACCATTGTATCTTGATTCTCTGACTCGTGGACTTTAACCATTAAGTCCACCATAATCGGTCTTTCAGATACAGTAGAAAGCTTGCGAAGGTAATTGAGTGAACAACAAGGGATCACTCACTCTTGGTATAAGACTGGAGAGAGAATGTCCTATGGATGTGTACACAGAAATCCCTGGCCATGGTCAAATGAAAGAGATGTCTTTCTAGATATTAACTGTGTACTAGAATCCATCTGGATAATGCGATAGAGGGTTTGACTATAAAACCATACCATTCCGTTATTGGGACATTGCATGAGTGAAGGATTATATCTGTGCGGTATCGGCAGACAGAAAGGTTCAATTAAAGGGAACAGTATCCCTTATATCTTATGGGATCATAAGGTAGTGTTTGGTGCTGTTCATGATCAGAAGGCCAAGTGATTTGATCATCAGATGATAATTCACTTGTTTATTAAATTAATCATTTAACATATGATGTTTAAATGTTAATTAATAAATATTAAACTCAAGAAACAGTTCTAAGTTTAATGGGCCTGCAACCGGACTGATATATGGGCCTAGAGGGTCACACACATAAGAGTTCTCGTCAAACGGTGAGAGATGTTAAATTTCATGCTTATCTGGGTTTTTGTGAAAAGCTACAGGATAAACATGAAGATTTAATGGAGAATTATCCAAGGCCAAACTCTTGGATAATCATGAGGATTAACTCTTGTGCTTATCCTTATTTCTATATAAAGAGGGCCAAGGGGGAGTGGTAAAAAGTTAGTTGGACGAATTTTACTCCCCAGATTCTCTCTCTCCTTCTCTCTCTCTCCTTCTCTCTCTCTTGGAGTGGATCTGTCTCTCTCCGCGCATGGTGGATTTGAGATCTGGTCGGAGCACTCAAGTCGACGAGAAAATCGCGTCTGCTGCGGGAACTCGTGTGGATACCTCTAGAGATCGTGCGCGTGCGCGATTACCTAGTCGGCATCATCCACGGGAGATTCGAAACCCCGCAAAGGTGAAGAACTGTTCTTCCCGCTTAGATTTTAATGTCCGTTTTACGACCCCAGCAACCGATACAATGGAATCAATTTTATTTCCGCTGCGTTCAAGGCGATTCCTTACAGTGGTATCAGAGCCAGGTTCGCTGGTTCGGTCGTAAAACGGCACCGTTTTGCGTGTTTTTCTCGTTATGCGTAAAGAACCCGTATTGTACGTGTTCTTGTGTTTAATCCGATTAAAAATGACAGATTAGTGTTCATATGATGATCACAATCAATTTGATTATTTTTCTGTAATTTTTCGGATTTTATTTGGGTTTTTCGGAGTTCTTCATGTGATGATGAACCGGAGTAATTCGGCGGCTTCGTACGTGCATTCCAAGTGTTGGGATGGCGGCCCGGATGTATGGATCTATTGGTGATAGTCACCACTTCACATTGGGCATGAAGATCGGCACCGGAGTGCCCTTGGAGGTGCTAAAAATCGAGCCCGAACTCGGGTTTTTAAACTTGAAAATCAGATTTTTTTTTTGGGTTTTTGGAGCTTGGTTTCCTCCCCAACGCCGGTCACCGGCGGCCCTGCCGGCGCCGGGCACGTCGCCGGCGCCGGGGGAACCGCCGGCCAGGGCCGCCGGCGCCGCCCACAACGCCTCCATCGCCGCCGGCCTGCTGCGTTAGGGTTTGCAGGATATGAAAAGGGGGGGAGGCCCAGTCGAATGGGGAGGATAGGGCCGAACCGCCCGGTCCCGATCCGGTCGGACCGGGCGGGGGCTGGGCGGCGCCCTGGCTCGACCCTGGCCGAGCCAGGGTTCGACCCTGGCCGAGCCAGGGCTCGACCCTGGTCCAGCCAGGGTCCGGGTCCGGGCCCTTTGGGCCCTAAAGGGCTGGGCCCATTTTTAATTTATTAAAAATTATTTTTAATAAATGTTAAAACCCCATTAAACCCATTATTAGCCCATTTAAGCCTGTTTTAAAATTGTTTTAAAACAGTAAAATTATAGAAATAATTAATAATTGTTATTAATTATTTTTATGATTATTAACAACTTATTAAAGTGTTTAATAACTGTTATTCAATTAAAGGGCTTTGTTTTTAATAGGGTGTTAGTTAATTATTTAAAATTGTTTTAGATAATTAATTTCCCTGTTAAATTAACTAGTTTAAAATTGTTTTAAACTGATTTCATGCATAACTTGATTACTTTTTCTGTTCAAATTGTTTGAATCATTATTTAGAATAACTAAATGGTTTAGTTAGTTAATTTATTCAATAATGTTTTGAATATTATTGATTATGCTGAAATAAATGTTATTTCGAAAACTAATTGGTATTATAATTTTATATTTATAAAATTTAATACCAAACATCAATTATGTGATGATTGTGATGCATGTGATGTGTTTTATGGTGGGATGATCATGGACTTAGTATATTCATGTGATGAATGATGTGAATGGATGCGATGCTTATTTCATTTGGTATTTTAAATAGGACCTGCGTGTCCTCCTCTCTCTTAATCCAAGTGTACTTTCTACCTTCCTATAAGATTGTACTCCCCTTGATAAGATTACATTTGTGGACGTGCGAGTCCTGAATTTCATATTTAAATGTATCGGATTAAGCTAAGAGGACGGGATCTTCTGAAGACACCTCTAGAGGAAGGACTCGCATCAAATGGAACCAGTGTTGCTGTTTTCACATTAGAATCCTATTATGGATCATCGTTTGGCTCCGGTGATTCCATAGTAGCTTTAGCAGTCCATGATCATCCCCATTTATTTTTCTGCATATATGTGATATTTGTGGACTATGCTAACGTATATATATTTCTATTTAGTATATTGATACTTCAAATTGAAATACTATTAATAGCACGATTTTTATAAATCAAAAATCAAAAACCCTCTTTTAAAAACTTAAGTTGTAAACGGGAGATATTCAGAATAATCTACGTAACCCACCATCATTATAGATCTTAGGATAATTCCTATCTCAAACGGATTTGTTGTGCTACCACAAGGTCTATTTGATTTAGAAATTAAACTAGGTCTACGACATGTGATGTCATTAAGATGAATGGACAAATAGTGTAGTTTTGTTGTGCTACCACAAGGATTGCACTATGAATTCATGTCATCTAAGTAATGATGGATAAACTTAACTGAATCAAATTGATTTGTTGTGCTACCACAAGGTTATTCTGATTCAGGGGTTAAATCGATCGGATATTGCAAACGTTGAAACTGTCAAGAGTTGACTGCCTAAGGGAATTGATGTGATTTGTTGTGCTACCACAAGGTCACATGCATGTTGCCCGAAGGATTCTGATCCCCACTAGGAGATCACCGGAATCTCCCGTTCTGTATCTTAGAGGGTCATACGGATCGCAGAAAAATAGTGGGAGCATAAATCTAGATTAAAAGTCCTAAATCTGATTTTAAGAATTATCTGCTCATTTTATATATTTCCATGTAGGTCGCTATGTCGTCACCTAACCCCCTCCGTTGCATACTTGATGCAAACAAACTCACGGGACCAAATTATATTGACTGGTTACGCAACCTGAAGATTGTCTTCAGGTGTGAAAAACTAGCCTATGTCCTGGATCAACCAGATCCAGTGCAACCCGGTGATAATGCTAACGAAGATTAATTAATGATATATGAAAATTGGAAGGAGGATTCTGTCAAGGTCCAGTGTTATATGCTCGGTTAAATGAACAATGAACTGCAGCGACAGCATGATAACATGGAACCTAAGACCATTCTGAATCACCTACAAGAGTTGTTTGGTGAACAATCCAGAACAGAAAGATATGAGATATCTAAGAAATTGTTCAGGACCAGAATGAGCGAGGGCACATCTGTGCAAACTCATGTGCTCAAGATGATAGAATTGATTGAGAGGCTTGCTGTGCTCGGCTTTGTTATGAACAATGACCTGAGCATTGACTTAATCCTACAGTCCCTTCCAGATTCATTTTTACAATTCATTATCAACTTCAATATGAACAAAATTGAAGTTTCACTAGCTGAGCTGCTCAACATGTTGAAGACAGCAGAAGGCACTATCCAGAAAGATAAGCCAAATGTAATGCTTGTTGGTAAGACCAACAAGAAAAGAAAAGCTGGACAGACCTTTAAGAAAGGTAAGCCTAAGAAGCTAGTGAAAAGCAAACCGGCCGCACAAAAGGACAAAGCTAAAGTCAATGATAAAGGTCTGTATTTTCATTGCCATAAAGAAGGTCATTGGAAGAAAAACTGCAAGATTTATCTTGCAAAAAAAGTAAAGGAGAAGCTTGGTGAAGCTTCAGGTATTCTCATGATCGATCTTAACTTGTCTTATAGAGAATCAACATCTTGGGTATTAGATACTGGAGGTGTTTCTCATATCTGCAATAATTTGCAGGTGTTAACAAGTAAAAGAAGATTGAACCGCGGAGACGTGGATCTGAGGCTCGGGAATGGAGCAAAAGTTACTGCGTTAGCTGTGGGGACAGCAAGACTTCAGATGCCGTCAGGAGACTCTTTGGAACTCATAGATTGTTATTATGTTCCAACCATTATTAGGAATATCATATCTATTTCATGTTTAGATAGACAAGGATATTCTATGAAGCTAGAGAATAAAGGTTGTTCAATTTATCAAGGAGACAAATTGTTTACTTCCGGATATTTATTGAATGGATTATATTTACTTGATATTTCATATGATGTTTGTCTGGTAAATAATTCTCTTGAACGCTTAGATAAGGATGTGAATAAATCGTACCTATGGCATTGTAGACTAGGTCATATAAATGAGAACAGGATCATAAGGTTGCAAAAGAATGGATATCTTGATCCATTTGATTATGAATCATTTGCAACCTGTGAAGCTTGTCTCATGGGAAAGATAACCAAAGCTCCATTCTCAGGACATGGAGACAGAGCTAAGGACTTATTGGAACTAACACATAGTGATGTATGTGGTCCAATGTCCACTCATGCTATGGGTGGTTACTCATACTTTGTTTCATTTACAGATGATTTCTCAAGATATGGCTACATATATTTAATGAAATATAAGTCAGAAGTCTTTGAGAAATTTAAAGAGTTTAAAAACGAAGTTGAGAACCAGACTGGAAAGAGTATTAAAACTCTTCGATCAGATCGAGGGGGTGAATACTTAAGTACAAAATTCACAGAATATCTTAAGGATAATGGTATTTTGTCTCAGTGGACTCCTCCCTATACACCTCAGTTAAATGGTGTATCGGAAAGGAGAAATCGTACTCTATTAGATATGGTACGATCCATGATGAGTTATGCCAAACTTCTAATCTCTTTATGGGGATATGCACTGTTGACTGCTGCATATCTGTTGAACAAAGTTCCCAGTAAGTCAGTACCTTCCACTCCGTATGAGATATGGAAAGGAAAGAAACCAGACTTTAAGCATGTTAGAGTCTGGGGTTGTCCTGCACATGTCAAAAGACATGATCCAGACAAACTGGACTCCAGGACAGAGAAATGTAGATTTGTGGGATATCCAAAAGAGACTTTTGGATATTCCTTTTATCAGCCCAGCGATCAAATGGTGTTTGTCACAAAAAGAACTGTCTTCTTAGAGAAAGAATATCTTTCAAAAGAAGACAGTGGGAGCAAGATAGAACTTGAAGAAATTCTAGACTCACAAATCAACACTGGTTCATCCACTGAACTATTGACTCAAGAACTTGTTCAAGATGATACACAAAAGGTTCGCAGATCAGGTAGAGTGCCTAAGCAGCCTGAAAGATATGTTGGACATATCGATGAAGGCAAACCAAAAGTGCACTTAAATGAGGATGGTGATCCTCAAACCTACCTTGAAACCATAAATAGTCATGAATCAAAAAAATGGCAAGAGGCAATAGATTCTGAAATTCAATCCATGTATGCCAACCAAGTTTGGAACTTGGTTGATCTGCCAGAAGGTATGGTACCTATTGGCAGTAAATAGATCTTTAAAAGAAAGATCGGGGCAGATGGACAGATTGACACATACAAGGCAAGGCTGGTAGCAAAAGGATATCGTCAAAGGCAAGGCATTGACTATGACGAAACCTTTTCTCCAGTTGCCATAATTAAGTCAATCAGAATACTTCTTGAAATCGCTGCATTCTATGATTATGAAATATGGCAAATGGATGTGAAAACAGCATTCCTTAACGGGAACCTTCAAGAAGAGGTGTATATGATACAACCTGAAGGATTCACTTCCAAAGAGCATTCAAGCAAGGTATGCAAGCTGTAAAGATCCATCTATGGATTAAAGTAGGCATCCCGAACTTGGAACTTAAGATTTGATGAAGCAATCAAATCTTATGACTTCATTAAGAATGAAGATGAACCTTATGTATACAAAAAGGTTAGTGGGAGCGCAGTTACCTTTTTGATACTTTATGTTGATGACATTCTACTCATTGGGAATGATGTAGGAATGTTGTCATCGGTAAAGGCTTGGTTATCTAAAAACTTCTCCATAAAAGATTTGGGAGAAGCATCCTATTTCTGGGAATAAGGATCTATAGAGATAGGTCCAAAGGGATGCTTGGCTTGTCCCAATCTATGTACATAGATACCATAGTCAAAAGGTTTGGCATGGAAAATTCCAAGAGAGGCCTCGTTCCTATGAGGCATGGAATTTATCTCTCTAAAGAAATGTCTCCCAAGACACCTGAAGAGAGAGCATACATGGATAGAGTTCCTTATGCCTCGGCAATAGGATCTATCATGTTTGCAATGCTATGTACTAGGCTTGATGTGGCACATCCATTAAGTGTCACTAGTAGATATCAGGCTAATCCATGTGAGGAACACTGGAAGGCGATGAAATGTATCCTTAGATACTGGAGAAGGACTAAGGATCTATTTCTTGTTTATGGAGGAAACGACTTGGAACTTCGAGGATTTACTGACTCGAGTTTCCAGTCGGATATGGATGACAGCAAATCCATGTCTGGATTTGTGTTCATGTTAAATGGAGGTGCAGTAAGTTGGAAGAGTTCCAAATAGGAAACAACTGCAGATTCGAAGACCGAAGCAGAATACATTGCTGCAGCTGAAGCGGCCAAGGAGGCGGTTTGGATGAAGAAGTTCATCTCGGCGCTTGGAGTAGTTCCAAGCATTTCAGATCTTGTTCCATTATTGTGTGACAACAATGGGGCAATAGCTCAAGCGAAGGAGCCAAGATCACATCAAAAGTCAAAGCACATTCTGAGACGATTTCATCTGATTCGTAAGATCATCGCCCTAGGAGATATAGTAGTTGAGAAAGTCTCATCTGAAGATAATGTAGCAGATCCCTAGACTAAGCCATTGTCTCAAAACAATTTAGAACGTCACCTTAAGTCTATGGGACTTAGACACATGGGTGATTGGCTATAGTCCAAGTGGGAGAATGTTAGAATTGGGTGGCCTCAAAGCCAATCATTGTACATTCTAGTTCAGATTATTAATAAAGGCAATTATTTCTTCATTTAATAGTTCTTGCAAACAACTATCGTAATGAAGGTCCATAGACAAAGACAAATGTATGGGATATTGAATCATGATGAGATCATGATAGGGAGATCAATATCCTAAGGCAATTGTCTTAAATAGTTCTCGATCATAGGATATTTGAGATGGACATTAAATATCCGATAAGATCGACACAAGTTATGTATGCTCATATGATGAGGGTGAATGATCTCACATTCACTCGTGTGGTGACACTAAGA
Organism: Zantedeschia hybrid cultivar; assembly: GCA_030544215.1. NCBI lineage: Eukaryota > Viridiplantae > Streptophyta > Magnoliopsida > Alismatales > Araceae > Zantedeschia > Zantedeschia hybrid cultivar. The sequence continues at coordinate 22,129,491 of JARZZO010000009.1, forward strand.
CAAACAAGTGGGTGCTCATTAGAGAATGAGTTCACTGAACAGACCCAAAAATAAGAATTCCTGGATGGTAATTATACCTATTAGTCAACCAGGGAATTCAATCGTTGCAGTAGCACAGTTGGTCCTTTGACCTGAGTCACCAATGATACCTTGTTTGTGGACCATTGTATCTTGATTCTCTGACTCGTGGACTTTAACCGTTAAGTCCACCATAATCGGTCTTTCAGATACAGTGGAAAGCTTGCGAAGGTAATTGAGTGAACAACAAGGGATCACTCACTCTTGGTATAAGACTGGAGAGAGAATGTCCCATGGATGTGTACACAGAAATCCCTAGCCATGGTCAAATGAAAGAAATGTCTTTCTAGATATTAACTGTGTACTAGAATCTATCTGGATAATGCGATAGAGGGTTTGACTATAAAACCATACCCTTGTATTATCGGGACATTGCATGAGTGAATGATTATATCTGTGCGGTATCAGCAGACGGAAAGGTTCAATTGAAGGGAACAGTATCCCTTATATCTTCTGGGATCATGAGGTAGTGTTTGGTGTTGTTCATGATCAGAAGGCTAAGTGATTTGATCATCAGATGATAATTCACTTCTTTATTAAATTAATCATTTAACATATGATGTTTAAATGTTAATTAATAAATATTAAACTCAAGAAACAATTCTAAGTTTAATGGGCCTGCAACCGGACTGTATATGGGCCTAGAGGGTCACACACATAAGAGTTCTCGTCAGACGGTGAGAAAAGTTAAATTTCATGCTTATCTGGGTTTTTATGAAAAGCCGCAGGATAAACATGAAGATTTAATGGAGAATTATCCAAGGCCAAACTCTTGGATAATCATGAGGATTAACTGTTGTGCTTATCCTTATTTCTATATAAGGAGGGCCAAGGGGGAGTGGTAAAAAGTTAGTTGGACAATTTTTACCCCAGATTCTCTCTCTCCTCTCTCTCTCTCCTTCTCTCTCTCTTGGAGTGGATCTGTCTCTCTCCGCGCATGGTGGATTTGAGATCTGGTCGGAGCACTCAATTCGAGGAGGAAATTGCGTCTGTTGCGGGAACTCGTGTGGATACCTCTAGAGATCGTGCGCGTGCGCGATTACCGAGTCGGCATCATCTACGGGAGATTCGAAACCCCGCAAAGGTGAAGAACTGTTCTTCCCGCTTAGATTTTAATGTCCGTTTTACGACCATAGCAACCGATACAATGGAATCAATTTTATTTCCGCTGCGTTCAAGGCGATTCCTTACACATCATTCCCAATGAGTAGGATGTCGTCTACATAAAGAACTAAGAAGTGACTGCGCTCCCACTGGTCTTCTTGTACACACAAGGCTCATCTTCATTTTTAATGAAGTTATAAGACTTGGCAGTCTCGTCAAATCTTATGTTCCAGCTCCGGGAAGCTTGCTTCAGTCCATAAATGGACCTCTGAAGCTTGCACACTTTTTCTAGAAATTCTTTGGATGTAAAACATTCTGGTTGTATCATATACACCTCTTCCTCATGGTTACCATTGAGGAAGGCAGTCTTCACATCCATCTGCTAGATCTCATAATCAAAATGTGCAGCAATGGCGAGTAGAACTCTAATCGATTTTATCATAGCAACTGGTGAGAAAGTCTCGTCATAGTCAATTCCTTACCTTTGACGATATCCCTTTGCCACCAACCTTGCCTTATAAGTTTCGATCCGTCCATCAGCACCAATCTTTTTCTTAAAGATCCACTTGCATTTGATAGGTACAATACCCTCGGGCAAGTCCTCCAAGTTCCAAACTTGGTTGGTGTACATGGACTGGATTTCTGAGTCCATGGCTTCTCATCATTTTCCGACTTCTGGGCCTTCTATGGCCTCCTGGTAGGTTTTAGGATCATCATCCTTATTATATTCTACCTTATACTCACTTTCAGCGATATGTCCCACATATCGTTCGGGTGGTCTAGGTAATCTACCAAATCTACGAGGCTCATCTGTGTATACCTGAACAAATTCAAGAACTGATATCTCATCTGATGATAATGCAGCTGTTTGAGGATCTATAACCTCTTCCAGTACTATTTTTCTCCCACTGTCCTCCTGGAGAAGAGATTCCTCTTCCAGGAAGACAGCTTTCCTGACGACAAACACCTTTTGTTCACCAGGATAGTAAAAATAGTATTCAAAGGTTTCCTTTGGATATCCCACAAACCTGTATTTATCAGATCGTGATTCCAACTTGTCTGGTTCATGCCTCTTTATATGTGCAGGACAACTCCAGACTTTAACATATCTAAATTTTGGTTTCCTGCCTTTCCATATCTCATATGGAGTAGAGGCCACAGACTTGCTGGGTACCCTGTTCAGTAGGTATGCTGCTGACTCTAGAGCATACCCCCAGAGGGACACTGATAATCCTGAAAAGCTCATCATGGATTGCCCCATGTCCAACAAGGTGTGATTCCTCCTTTCTGATACACCATTCATTTATGGTGTATATGGAGGGGTCAACTAAGAAAAGATACCATTATCCTTTAAGAATTGTGTGAAATTAGTACTCAAGTATTCTCCTCCTTGATCTGATCGAAGAGTTTTAATACTCTTTCCTAACCGCTTCTCTACCTCATTCTTGAACTCCTTGAACTTTTGAATTACTTTCGACTTGTACTTCATTAAGTACACATAGCCGAATCTTGAGAAGTCATCGGTGAACGTGATGAAGTATAAAAAACTATCTTTAGCTTGGGTGGACATTGGACCACATACATCTGAATGTATTAGTTTCAAAATGTCCTTGGCACGTTCTCCATGTCTAGTAAATGGAGATTTTGCCATCTTTCCCATAAGGCTAAACTCACATATCGCAAACGATTCATAATCGAATGCTGCTAAATAATCATGCTTGTGCAACCTTTGCAACCTGCTTTCACCAATATGCCCAAGTCTACTATGCCACATGTAGGCTTGGTTCACACAATTCTTGCTCTTCTTAAGAGCATTATCGATGTGAAGATTGTAATTAGAAACATCTAAGAGATATAGACCGTTAACTAAAGATGCCGAAGCTATTGATTTATTATTATAATAAATCGAACAACTTCTATTCTCAATAGTCAATCTATATCATATCTTGTCCAAACAAGATACTGATATGATGTTCTTTATTATGGTAGGAACATAATAACAATCTTCTAATAGTAAGGCGTCTCCTGATTAAAGTTTGAGGTTTGTTGTCCCAACAACAATCGCCGCAACTTTTGCGCCGTTTCTTAGCCTCAATTCCACCTCGCCTTTTCTCAGCTTGCACTTACTTATCAGCATCTACACATCGTGACAGATGTGAGAAGCACATCTGGTATCTAATACCTAAGATGTAGAATCTCTAACTGACAAGTTGATATCTATCATATAGATATATGAAGCTTCAGACAGCTTTACCTTTCCATGAGCTTTAGTAGAAGCAGTCACCCTTTACTACTCTTTTGCCTTTGTCCTTCGATCTTTTATCGTTAGGTATCATCTCTGCGTCAAGGGCATCCAATGCCGGTTCAACAGGAGAACCAGCTCCAAGGACATAGTCATTGTGCTCATATCGGAAGACATTGTTCAGGTTTCTGAACCAATTCGAGTAGTTCAGGCTAGTCAAATGTTTGACATCAAGTATGCCACGGAGTGGGTTATTTGACGACATAATTCCCTACAGGAGATATGTAATATCTATTTAGCAGATGTTCAATTATTAATTATAAAACAAGACATGGTCTTTTGTTCAAGTTTTAACTCCCACTAATTTTCGACGGACTATATAACCCTCAGTTATACAAAATGGGAGACGCCGACAATCTCCTAGTGAGGATCAAAATCTCAATGACTTGCAGTACAGCCTTGTGGATAGCACAACAAATTGTAATATAATCAAAGAGCACCCAACTCATGGGACTTGCAACTCCTTGCAATATCTTATCATAGCTTCGGTCCCCAGAGATTTAATGGCCTTGTGGATAGCACAACAAACCACTAATTCTGGTCTAAGCTAACCATCGTTACGCGACGAGTATAGATTTGCATGCAGCCCTTGTGGATAGCACAACAAAGCTACATGGTTCCTCTACCCCGATCATATAGGCATCTAATGCCATAGCCACAATTTCTCCTCCCAATTAAACAGGCCTTATGGATAGCACAACAAACCTGCCTAAAGTGATTCGAATCCTATGACTATAACGATGGTGGACCACGCGGTAAGTTCTTAACTACTCGCGTTACAGCTTAGAGTTTGGATGAGGGTATTTATATAACTTTTATCTTGGTCTCTCCTAGATGATAGTATACAAATATATCGTATATATTTAATAAATACTATACCTGCTTTAATTCACAATCAAACATTTAAAACAATGCATCACATACATGTCTAATGTGGTCATGGATAGTACAGTGGGTTTGACTGGAGTCAACAGTCAAACACACACATTCTAACATAACATTTATATCATATAATCTTGCAAACACATAGGCAAAGGATCTGCATCACATCGCCTTCCTGGTTGCATCCGTGGATCGTCCTCGCTCTTTCCTCGGTTGCCTCGATCAGATTACAATAATTCTAGAATTACAAGTAAATTGAAGAAGGCCTTATGGCGAGTATAAGAGAGAGGGAGGTAGAAGTACATCGAAGTATAAGAGAGGGAGAGGTGTGCAGACCTCTATTTATTAACAATTAATAAATAACCAAAATACATCCACGATCCACACACATCATTCATCACATGAATAATATTAAAGGTGCATATCTATGACCACGATGTGTTTTAACATTCCACACATGATTCAATGCATCACATGGCTAAAATAAAAGAGTTTTCAAAATATATAATTTTGGCTTTCAAAAAGCTGGGTTCCAATCAAAATTGGCTTTTCAATTTCGAAAACACTTTTAATCTAGATAAGCATGCAATTTAAACAAATTTAAAAGCATCAAAACACACATCACATATACACACACTCCAAATTAATAATTTCATATTATTCCATGCAAATTAGAACACTTCTAATAATTTAAATAATCTAACACTTAGATTAAACCACACTAATAATCTAACAATTAGACTATTAATAACTAATCTAACTCTTAGATTAGTCCAACCAAGTTAATTAATAACTTAACACTTAAATTAATAATCAACCATAATTAATTATTAACTACTAACCTAACACTTATATTAGTCAGTTAATATTAATTATTAATTTAACTCTTAAACTAATAATTAATACTAACTAATTAATAACTAATTAATCTAACTTTTAGATTAGATAATTAAAATTATCATTAATTTAACTATTAAATTAATGACTAAGCGCCGGGGGCATCGCCGGCCGGGGCAAGGGGGTGCCGGGTGCCGGCCAGCGGCGACGCTCCAAACCCCATCTCGCCTCCATGCCCACTTGCAAGCTGTTGCAGGTTTAGGGTTTTCGGTGGAAGGGGGGGGTTTAAAGTCGGCCTCGGTGGGGCGGTTAGATCGGGTGGGGTCCGTCTGTGGACCTAGCTCAAGCCCCTGAACCAGGGATCCCTGGTTCGAGCCTTAACTGAGCCCAGTTCCCAATTTTCCATTTAAACCCCATTGCCCATTTAAAATTCAATGAAAATTTAATTTTAATTTTAATATTCAAAATTATTTTGAAATTTAAAATTATTATTCAACTTTATCCAATTGGGCTTAATGATTTTAAAATCATTATTATTAATTTTAAATGAGCTTATTAATGATTTTAAATCATTTTGATTAACAATTAGTAGTTAATTTATTAGGGTTAATTATTAGTTTTAAGTTTTAAATTAATAATTAATCTTAATTTAACTAATTTAATATTTAGATTAGCATTTAATAATTATTTGTCTAAGTGTTAATTAATGTTCATTATTATTTTAACTCTTAAAGTAATAATTAACAGTAATTGATCAATGACTACTAATTTAACACTTAAATTAGTCATTTAAATTACTAATTTAATATTTAAATTAATAACTAACTCTAATTAAATAATAATTAGATGATTTAATAATTAATAATCTATCTAATCTAAGAGTTAGATTAACACATTTTAGTTAATTAGAATGGATTGTTAATTTAAGTGTTAAGTTAATGATTAATTTTAAATTAACTAATCTAAGAGTTAGATTAAAAGTTATTAATTTATTAGTGTTAATTAATAATTTAAGTGTTAAATTAATAATTAACATTAATTAACTAATCTAAGTTAGATTAGTAGTTAATAATTAATTAGAGTTAATTAATAATTTAAGTATTAAATTTAATAATTAACTTTAGTGGACTAATCTAGGAGTTAGATTAGTAATTTATTATTAATAGTCTAATTGTTAGATTATTAATATTGATAAATCTAAATGTTAGATTGTTTTAATTATTAGAATGTTCTAATTGCATAGAATTATTAATTTAGAGTGTGTGCACATGTAATGTGTGTTGTTTGCTTTTAAATTTTATTTAATTACATGATTAAATTAACTAAAAGCATTTTCAAAATTTAAAAGCTAATTTTGATTGGAACCTAGTTTTTGAAAGTCAAAATTATTTAATTTTGAAACTATTTTATTTTAGCCATGTGATGCGCTTATAATGTGTGGGATGTTTAAAACACACTGTGGTCATAGATATATACTTTTAAATTATTCATGTGATGAATGTCTTGTATGGATTGTGGATGAATGATGGATATTTATTAATTGTTAATATATAGAGGTCTGGGTATCTCTCCCTCTCACATACTCTGATGTACTTCTACCTCCCACTCTCTTGTACTCACTATGAGGCTTTCTTCAATTTACATGTAATTCTAGAATTTAATGTAATCTGATTGAGGCTACAGATGAAGGAGCGAGGATAATCCACAGCTGCAACCAGGAAGGCGATATGATGAACATCTCTTACCTACGTGTTTGTAGAATTATCTGATATAAATGTTTTGTAAGATTGTGTGTGCGTTTGACTGTTGGCTCCAGTCAAATTCACTGTGCTATCCATGACCACACATAACATATATGTGATACAATGTTTTTATTTTTTATTATGAATCAAATCAGGTATAGTATTTAATAAATATATATGATATATTTATATACTATTATCTAGGAGAGACCAAGATAAAACTTATCTAAAATCCTCGTCTAAATTCTAAGCCGTAACGTGAATAGTTAAGAACTTACTACGTGATCCAGCATCATTCTAGTCATAGGATTCGAATTACTTTAGGCAGGTTTGTTGTGCGATCTACAAGGCCTGTTTAATTGTAAGGAGACATTATGGCTATGGCATTAGATTCCTATTGATCAGGATAGAGGAACCATGTAGTTCTGTTGTGCTATCCACAAGAGCTGCATGCAAACCTATGCTCGTCTCGTAACGATGGTTAGCTTATACTAGAATTAATGGCTTGTTGTGCTATCCACAAGGCCATTAAATCTCTTGAAACCGAAGATATGATCAGATATTACAAGGAGTTGCAAGTCCTATAAGAAAGGTGCTCTTTGATTGTATTACAGTTTGTTGTGCTATCCACAAGACTGTACTACAAGTCATTGAGATTCTGATCTCTACTAGGAAACTGTCGGCATCTCCTATTCTATATAGCTCAGGGTTATTAAGCCCGTCGAAAATTAGTGAGAGTTAAAACTTGATTAAAAGACCATATCATGTTTTATATTCAATAATTGAGCATCTACTAAAATACATTTATTTATCTCATATAGGGAATAATGTCATCGAATAACCCACTCTGTGGCATACTTGATGCCTTTTTGACTAGCGTGAACTACTCAAATTGGCTCAGAAACCTGAAGAATGTCTTTAGATCTGAGTACTTTGCGTACGTCCTTGGAGCTGATCTTCCTGCTGAATCTGCACTAGATGCTCCTGAGGCAGAGATGATCGCGTACGATAAAAAGTCGAAAGACAAAGGCAAAGGAGTAGTAAAGGGTGACTGCTTCTACTGTAAGAAGAATGGTCCCTGGAAGAGGAACTGCAAGGAATTCCTTAACGATAAAGCTCATGGAAAAGTGAAGCTATCAAAAGCTTCAAATATCTATATGATAGAAATCAACTTGTCAGTGAGAGATTCCACATCTTGGGTATTAGATACTAGATGTGCTTCTCATATCTGCCATGATGTACAAATGTTGACAAGTAAGCACAAGCTGAGAAAAGACGAGGTGGAATTGAGGCTAAGAAACGGCGCAAAAGTTGCGGCGGTTGCTATAGGGACATCAAACCGTAGATTTCCATCGGGAGACGATTTATCATTGGAAAATTGTTATTATGTTCCTAGCATAATAAAGAACATCATATCAATATCTTATTTGGACAATATAGGATATAGGTTGTTTATTGTGAATAGAAGTTGTTCAATTTATTATGGTAATAAATCAATAATTTCGGCACATTTAGTCAACGGTCTATATCTTTTAGATGTTTTTTATTACAATCTTCACATTGATAATGCTCTTAAGAAGAACAAGAATTGTGTGAACAAAGCCTACATGTGGCATTGTAGACTTAGACACATCAGTGAAAGTAGACTGCAAAAGTTGCACTCACATGATTATTTAAATGCATTCGATTATGAATCGTTTGTGACGTGTGAGTCCTGCCTTATGGGAAAGATGGTAAAGTCTCCATTTATTGGACATGGAGAACATGCCAAGGATATTTTGGAATTAATACATTCAGATGTATGTGGTTCCATTTCCACCCAAGCCAAAGGCGACTTCTCGTACTTCATCACGTTCATCGACGACTTCTCATTATTCGGTTATATGTATTTAATGAAATACAAGTCGGAAGCATTTGAGAAGTTCAAGGAGTTTATGAATGAGATAGAGAAGCATACATGAAAGAGTATTAAAACTCTTCTGTAACGACCTACCACCCTATAATCGGGGATCCGATTACTAAATGGGTATCGAATCATTAAATTTGGAGCCAAATCAGGATCTCAATAAGTCTGGGAAATAAATAATAAATTAAGCTAAACATCCACATCACATCGAATTGTAAAGGAAGTGCAGAAATTAAAAATTATTACAATTCGACTTGACTCGGCAATTAATTACATACTCCAACAGAAAAGAAATAATGAAGCGTACAGGCCAGAAAAGGAAATAACAACTACATCGGGACATACCTCGGAACAGCGGTTGTTGGCGTGCAACCCAAGGCAACACTCTCCTCGCTACGCCTGCCTAGAACCCTCACCTGAAAACCGCAGGGGGTGAGTCTCATTGAAAAAGACTCAGTGGGGATCCTTCGATCCCTACCACCCACAAGTGCAATAAACAAATATAGACAATTTAAGTAAATAAAGCAGTAACACAATTTCGATATAAAACACACGCATTTATAACAGTAACATGTACGATTCTGAAACTACCACTGAATCCACAACTAGCGTATCGGCTAAACACACAAGTCACACGGCCGAACGCGGAAAACACCGACCCGCTGAGACCAAATAGCAACCCCTCGGATAGCACACTGGCTACTCCGGCCTGACACGGCTCAAGGTGGTCCTGCTTTCCCCAGCACGAGTGACACTCCGAATGTACCACTCCCACACCGGTACTAGCTATACCCCGAGATACACCAGGTGACCCTCTCTCTAGGCGTCACCCCACCACTCCCGCACCGGCGCCGTGTCACTCCCACACCGACACGGGGTGCCTAAGTACTAACAACTGTCACTCTAGGTCCACGATCGCACAAAACGCAACACGGTGCGATCCGATCACGTAGAAATCATCGTCCTCAAGTATGTTCTCAAATATGCAATTAATCAACCTATCTATCAATGTAAACACATGTTAATTGCAGGAATTAATGAGATTATGTCTTGAATCGCATCGCCCAAGGCCGACGTCATTCAAGACTCATAAACTGGTTCATGTGAAAATGGGCCTCGGAATATGGCCTAAATAGCGTCGTTCAAACGGGTCGCCGTTTAAAAGGCGTCACTGTCCCGAGTCGCCTAATAACGACAGAAACAGAGACATGCTTAGGGGTGATCTGAACTTAAAATGCGTCGTGCACGGAAGTCGCCGTTTAAAAGGCGTCGCTGTCCCTGGACGCTACTCAATCCAGAGACAGAGTCTGTTATTTGGGCTAAATCGCATCGCGGGTGGAAGCCGCCTTTCTAAAAGGCGTCGCTGTCCTCTGACGCCATTTAACCCTCACAGACAGGTTCTTCCTCCGCCATCTCCCAATCCACGGGGTGGAATTTCCTCCCCCAAATTGCACAAAAGACCACAAAGTAGAGGAGGAGGAGAAGAACCTAAATACCCATTAAAAATCCCCAATTTCTCATTTCATGCAATTAGTGTTTTCACCCTAAAAACCTCCTAAACATGCTCCAAAGCGGGAAAAACATGGTTTTAAACAAAATACAACGGGGATCGTCACCCTACCGATTACTTGAACTCCTCCTAGCTCCAAGCCGCCAATCTGCCTCACCACACGCCGCCGCCGGTACCGCCATAGACGTCGTTACTCTACCAGGACGTCGGCCGCCGTTCGGAGAGAAATGCGCTGCGGAGGAAGTGGTGGTGGTAGTGGAGGAAGTTGGGAGGTTAATGGAGTGGAGGGAGAGGAGGAATGGGGAGAGGAAAGGAAGGAGAGCGGGAAAGGGGCGTTGGAGAGTCGGAGTGAAGAGAGGAGAGAGAAGAGAAAGGAGAGAATGAGGGAGAGGAGGGAAGGTTCGCGGGGTCAAACAAAAACTGAAAAAAACCCGTCGTTCAAATCCGACGTCATTCAGACGACAAGTCCGGACCGTATACTGACAAACCAGGGCCGTACTCTAAATAGCGTCGTCCATACGGAGATCGTCACCCTACTGGTTACTCGAGCTCCTCCTAGCTCCAAGCTGCCAACCCGCCTCGCCACACACCGCCGCCGGTACCGCCGTGGATGCCGTTACTCCACCGGGACGTCGGCCGCCGTCCGGAGAGAAGTGCACCGCGGAGGAAGTGGTGGTGGTAGTGGAGGAAGTTGGTAGGTTAATGGAGTGGAGGGAGAGGAGGAATGGAGGGAGGAAAGCAAGGAGAGGGGGAGGGGTCGCCGGAGATCGGAGGGAAGAGAGGAGAGAGAAAAGAAAGGAGAGAATGAGGGAAAGGAGGGAGGGTTCGCGGGGTCAAACAGAAGTTGGGTAAAACGCGTCGTGCTAGCCCGACGTCATTCAGATGACAAGACCGGACCGTACACTGACAACCCAGGGTCATACTCTAAATGGTGTCGTCCATCCAAGACGCCATTCAGACGATATGACCGGGGCCGTACTCTCGCGCCCCAAGTGTTAGAATTGGGTGGCCTCAAAGCCAATCATTGTACATTCTAGTTCATATTATTAATAAAGGCAATTATTTCTTCATTTAATAGTTCTTGCAAACGACTATCGTAAAGAAGGTCCATAGACAAATGTATGGGATATTGAATCATGATGAGATCATGATAGTGAGATCAATATCCTCAATCAATTGTCTTAAATAGTTCTCGATCATAGGATATTTGAGATGGACATTAAATATCCGATAAGATCGACACAAGTTATGTCTGCTCATATGATGAGGGTGAATGATCTCACATTCACTCGTGTGGTGACACTAAGACAAACAAGTGGGTGCTCATTAGAGAATGAGTTCACTGAACATACCCAAAAATAAGAATTCCTGGATGGTAATTATACCTATTAGTCAACCAGGGAATTCAATCGTTGCAGTAGCACAGTTGGTCCTTTGACCTGAGTCACCAATGATACCTTGTTTATGGACCATTGTATCTTGATTCTCTGACTCGTGGACTTTAACCATTAAGTCCACCATAATCGGTCTTTCAGATACAGTGGAAAGCTTGCGAAGGTAATTGAGTGAACAACAAGGGATCACTCACTCTTGGTATAAGACTGGAGAGAGAATGTCCCATGGATGTGTACACATAAATCCCTGGCCATGGTCAAATGAAAGATATGTCTTTCTAGATATTAACTGTGTACTAGAATCCATCTGGATAATGCGATAGAGGGTTTGACTATAAAACCATACCCTTGCGTTATCGGGACATTGCATGAGTGAAGGATTATATCTGTGCAGTATCGGCAGACGGAAAGGTTCAATTGAATGGAACAGTATCCCTTATATCTTCTGGGATCATGAGGTAGTGTTTGGTGCTGTTCATGATCAGAAGGCCAAGTGATTTGATCATCAGATGATAATTCACTTGTTTATTAAATTAATCATTTAACATATGATGTTTAAATGTTAATTAATAAATATTAAACTCAAGAAACAGTTCTAAGTTTAATGGGCCTGCAACCGGACTGATATATGGGCCTAGAGGGTCACACACATAAGAGTTCTCGTCAGACGGTGAGAGATGTTAAATTTCATGCTTATCTGGGTTTTTGTGAAAAGTTGCAGGATAAACATGAAGATTTAATGGAGAATTATCCAAGGCCAAACTCTTGGATAATCATGAGGATTAACTGTTGTGCTTATCCTTATTTCTATATAAGGAGGGCCAAGGGGGAGTGGTAAAAAGTTAGTTGGACAATTTTTACCCCAGATTCTCTCTCTCCTCTCTCTCTCTCCTTCTCACTCTCTTGGAATGGATCTGTCTCTCTCCGCGCATGGTGGATTTGAGATCTGGTCGGAGCACTCAAGTCGAGGAGGAAATCGCGTCTGCTGCGGGAACTCGTGTGGATACCTCTAGAGATCATGCGCGTGCGCGATTACCGAGTCGGCATCATCCACGGGAGATTCGAAACCCCGCAAAGGTGAAGAACTGTTCTTCCCGCTTAGATTTTAATGTCCGTTTTACGACCCTAGCAACCGATACAATGGAATCATTTTTATTTCCGCTGCGTTCATGGCGATTCCTTACACCAAGGCCAACCCACGTGGCGCCCACGTGGCACAGCCTAAAATGCGTCCACATTGCTGGACACCGTTTGAACCCCGTCTCGCAAGTTCGACACGAAAAAAGAAACTAAGTCTCAGCCCCATCAGGGCCCAAACTAAGGGATCCGACCCCAAAACTGACCCAATAACCGGATCCGAAACCTCAATCCTTACATCCTCGATCAGATTGGGGAGGAGAATACTTGAGTACTATTTTCACACAATTCTTAAAGGATAATGATATCTTTTTTCAGCTGACCCTTCCATATACACCACAGATGAATGGTGCATCTGAAAGGAATCGCACCTTGTTAGACATGGTGCGCTCTATGATGAGTTTTCAAGTTTACCAGTGTCCCTCTAAGGGTATGCTCTAGAATCAACAGCATACCTACTGAACAGAGTACTTAGCAAGTTTGTGACCTCTACTCCATTTGAGATTTGGAAATGCAGAAAATCAGAATTTAAACATGTTAAAGCCTGGGGTTGTCTTGCTCACGTAAAGAGGCATGATTCAAACAAGCTGGAATCAAGAACTGATAGGTGCATGTTTGTAGGATATTCAAAGGAGACATTTGGATACTAATTTTACCATCCTAGTGAACAAAAGGTATTGTCGCCAGGGAAGCTGTCTTTCTAAAAGAAGAATACATTCTCTAGGAGGACAGTGGGAGTAAAATAGTACTAGAAGAAGTTCCAAATACACAAACAGCTGCAATATCATCAGATGAGCTATCAGTTTATGAATCTGTTCAGGTACACACATATGAGCCTCGTAGATCTGGTAGAGTACCTAGACCACCCGAATGATATGTGGGACATATCGTTGAAGGTGAGTCTAAGGTTGAATATAATGAGGATGATGATCCTAAAAACTACTAGGAGGCCATAGAAGACCCAGAAGCCGGGAAATGGCGAGAAGCCATGAACTCTGAAATCCAGTCCACGTACATCAACCAAGTTTGAAACTTGGAGGGCTTACCCGAGGGTATTGTACCCATCAGGTGCAAGTGAATCTTTAAGAGAAAGATCGGTGCTGATGGACGGATCAACACTTATAAGGTAAGGTTGGTGGCAAAGGGATATCGTCAAAGGCAAGGAATTGACTATGACGAGACTTTTTCACCAGTTGCCATGATAAAGTCGATCAGAGTTCTACTCGTCATAGCTGTACACCTTGATTACGAGATCTGGTAGATGGATGTGAAAACCGCCTTCCTTAATGGTAACCTTGAGGAAGAGGTGTACATGATGTAACCTGAAGGTTTCCCATCCTAAGAATCTCCAGATAAAGTGTGCAAACTTCAGAGGTCCATTTATGGACTGAAGTAGACTTCCTAGAGCTAGAACATAAGATTTGACGAGGATGTCAAGTCTTATGACTTCATTAAGAATGAATATTAGTCTTGTGCATACAAGAAGACCAGTGGGAGTGTAGTCACCTTCTTAGTTCTTTACATAGATGACATACTACTCATTGGGAATGATGTAGCTATAATGTCATCGGTAAAGATCTGGCTATCAAAAAACTTCCCCATGAATGATTTGGGAGAAGCATCCTACGTATTAGGAATACGGATCTATAGAGATAGATCAAAGAGGATGCTTGGAATGATCCAATCCATGTACATAGATACCATAGTCAAAAGGTTTGGTATGGAAAATTCTAAGAGAGATCTCATACCGATGAGACACAGAATTTATCTCTCAAAGGAGTAGTCTCCTAAGACTCCTAATGAGAGGGCATTCATAGATAGAGTACCATGCCTCTGCCATAGGATCTATCATGTATGCCATGCTATGTACACGGCCTGATATTATCTATGCTCTAAGTGTTACGAGAAGATTTCAGGCTGATCCAAAAGAAGAGCACTGGAAGGCAGTGCAATGTATCCTTACGTACTTGAGAATAACTATGGATATGTTTCTTGTCTATGGAGGAGGTGACTTAAAACAGCGAGGCTTTACTGACTCGAGTTTTCAGTCAGATCTAGATGATAGTAAGTCTACATCTAGATTTGTGTTTACTTTGAACAGAGGCGCAGTGTGCTGGAAGAGTTCCAAGTAAGAAACCACTGTAGATTTAATGACTGAAGCTGAGTACATCGTTGCAGCTAAAGCCACTAAGGAAGTAGTGTGGTTAAATATATTCATCACCGACCTCGGCGTAGTTCCCAGAATCTCTAAACATGTTCTGCTGTTATGCGACAATAATGGAGCTAGGGGTGTTCACTATTCAGTTCAAACCGAAAAATCAAACCGAACCGGCCAATTCGGTTTGGTTTGGTTCGATTTGAATTTGTGAAAATTTCGGTTTGGTTTGAAACCAAACCGAATTAAGAAATTTGGTTTGGTTTGGTTTTCCTTGCTCATAAACCAAAACAACCCGAATAAACCGAATTACGTTAAAATGGTGTAATATAAGTATTAAATTCTTAGATTAAGTGTGAGTTTATGTAAATTATAAGACATAAAATTTTAAATTATTTTCAAATAATACTTTTTAGATCGTAATCTTTTACAAAAAAAAGTGTTATGTCCTTAATAAAATAAGATGTTTAACTATAATAGTCCATTTCGTGATTTAAACTTCCAAATGTTTTTTAAATAATATTTTTAATAATATTTAAAAAAAATTGAAATAAATTATTTAATCATAGTGGCCCATTATAAGGCCCAAACCGCAAACCAAACCAAACCGAACCGAATTACTTCGGTTTGGTTTGGTTCGGTTTCAAACTATTACGGTTTCGTTTGGTTCGGTTTGACTCTCTACTTCGGTTCGATTTGGTTTTTGAAATTTTGTCCTCAAACCAAACCAAACCGTGAACACCCCTAAATGGAGCCAATGCGCAAGCGAAAGAGCATCGGTCTCATCAGAAATCGAAGCATATTCTGAGGCGCTTTCATCTCATCAGAGAGATCATTTCTAGAGGACATGTAGTGATGGAAAGAGTTCCATCTGTCGATAATGTAGCAGATCTACTAACAAAGCTACTGGCTCAAAATGTCTTTGAGCGTCACCTAGAGTCTATAGGTTTAATACATAAAGGTGATTGACTTTAGTCCAAGTAGGAGATTATTAGTCTTAGGTGACCTACAAGTCAATCTGACTATGTAAATCTCGTTCATTTATTAATAAAATGGCTTTATTTCATTATGTGTAATTTGTATTGTTATCGTCTCATAATGAAGTCCGTGAATATGTGCGATAGTGATCAGATTATGATGAGATCATATTAATGTGACTGATTACTTAAACACACATATTCTTAATAGTTCCTAGTCAGAGGATATCCGAGAAGGACATCGGATATCCGGTTAGACTAGTACAGATTACTTCTACTCATATGATGAGGGTGACTGATCTCATAGTCACTTGTGTGGAGACACTAAAACAAATCTGTAGGTGCTCATTAAAGAATGAGTTCACTGAACTGATCCGATTAAATCGTTGGATGGTATAGTACTTCACTGTCAACCACTTTGATTCTATTATCGCAGTTGCGTGGATGGTCCTCGGACTTGAGACACCAAAGACACCTTGTCGGTCGATTTCTGTACTTTGACCTTGGTTTACGAATCTCTATTTACGGGATTCTAAACAGCCAAGGATCGGGTGCAGCGGAATACCGTCGAAGGAAATTGTGTGTCAATAAGGAATCATTCCCTCTCGGTACTTAGAGAGAGAATGCTCTAGGAAAGATGCGCGGAAGTCCCTGGCCAGGGCAGACGATAATATCAGGAAAGGAATTTTCGATATTATTCAGTAGCATCCAATCCAAGTGAGTTGACCGATTAGGGTTTGACAGTACACCATACTCTAAGTTGACTCGAGAGCAGTGTACGAATGAAGGATTATATTTACGTAGTAACTGTTGACGGAAAGGTTCCAAGAGTGGGTTGCTTAACCCCAATACCTTCCAGGTTCACGTGCTGTTGCTTGGCACCCAATGTGCGACATTGATTTGGTTGATTAATTGATTAATATGAGTTATTAATTAATTAATTAAGTTAATGAGGAGTCATGAGACTTAATGGGCTATTAACCGAACTGGTAATTGGGCCTAGAGGGTCACACGCAAAAGATTTTCAAGGCGATGGATTAAAAGTAGATTATTATATTAAACCGGAGGTTTTTATGAAAAATTGCGCAGTTAATATAAAATGTAGCGACCGGGCTGAGCAGGCCAAGTTGTTGCTCAACCCTGGTCGTCCCCCCTCTCTCTCCTCTCTCTCTCTCTGGCACCCCATCTCTCTCCTCTCTAGGGATTGCTCCGCCGCTTATCTAACTCCCGTCCGACGGAAAATCGTCCGCACGTTGCGGGGAATGGCGAAGATTTCGTGGCCTGCGAAGAATGAGGAACATGAGGATATCTACCGCAAGGAGGATCGCGTGGACTTCGCTAGAGACCGGACATTTGCGTGGCTTGTGGTATCACACCGACGGAACCGTTCGGACACGGATTCGAATCTGCACACGGTAATGTTCTATTACCGTTCTTAATCGATTTTTAGATTATGCGAAATGGGAACGGATCGCAGTTTTTATAATATTTTATTTTCTGCTACATGTGCGATCCGGAGAAACGCGAGAACCCAACAATTCATTCATTATGTTATTTATTAAAGGCATATGCGATTAAGCATTTAACATAATGAAGTCCATGAACTTTTTGCAATGAAGATTAGATCGTAACAAGATTACGATAATCATATCAATATTCTTTAAACAAAAGCTCTAAATGTTATTTATTAAATGTTTAGTTGAGCATTTATTTTGATACTTGAGAGTTCTATTTTAGTAGATTTGATGTAATATCTTTGATTTGGAGTTATGTAATTTGAAAGATTGTGAGGTATTTATTGAATGAGAGAGATTATGTTTTGAACTCTTATTGAATAATTTGCCAATAACTATAAAATTTGGATTTGTTTATGTGATAGTTTGGCAATTATATTTTACTTGCCTTATCGATTCTTATATTCTCATACTCAATATATGTATAGATTATTGTACAATCTTAAATTCTGATGAAACAGATAAGACCAGATCTTATGTCAGAAAGTACTATAATTTTCAATCCATGAAATCTTTTCTGGTGCAATATTTGCAAAGATAAGCTCAAATACACATTTTAGTATGCCTCCCTAGGATTCCATCCTACATGTTCACTCAAGCATCCTTTTAAAAACTTCTTGCAAAAAAAAATAATACATATAATTGCATGTGTAACCTTCATGTGTAAATTTACATCCTTAAGCAAAGCTTACTTAAGGTTACTATATCAAGTTATACGTTGCTACACTCGATCAAAATATTTTAAGGGTATCTATGGTAGTTTATAGATGAGGAGGGAATTGTTTAAACAAATTAGCTTTACTTTAATGAATTGGCAAAACTAAAGACATTGTCATCTTGTTGCAAGATGAAATGTTAGGAATATCATGAAGTTTCCATAGAAGTATCTGTAATCTTACGTGTATAGAAAGTCAATGCACTACTTTTTCAATAACAATATATGTACAAGGATGGTCCTTATGTTAGTCTTAGGTGACCTACAAGCCAATCTGACTATGTAAATCTCGTTCATTTATTAATAAAATGGATTTATTTTATTATGTGTAATTTGTATTGTTATCATCTCATAATGAAGTCCGTGAATATGTGCGATAGTGATTAGATTATGATAAGATCATACTAATGAGACTGATCACTTAAACACATATATTCTTAATAGTTCCTAGTCGGAGGATATCCGAGAAGGACATCGGATATCCGGTTAGACTAGTACAGATTACTCCTATTCATACGATGAAAGTGACTGATCTCATAGTCACTTGTGTGGAGACACTAAGGCGAATCTGTAGGTACTCATTAGAGAATGAGTTCACTGAACTAATCCAACTGAATCGCTCGATGGTATAGTACCTCACTGTCAACTAACTTGATTCTATTGTCGCAGTCGCATGGATGGTCCTCGAACCTTAGACACCAAGGACACCTTGTGGGTGGACTTCTGTACTTTAACCTTTTTTTATGAATCTCTATTCACGGGATTCTAAACAGCCAAAGATCTGGTGCAGCATAATACCGTCGAAGGGAATTGAGTGTCGATAAGGAATCATTTGCTCTCGGTACTTAGAGAAAGAATGTTCTAGGAAGGATGAACAGAAGTCCCTGACTAGGGCGGACAATAATATCAGGAAAGGAGTTTTCCGATATTATACGGTAAAATCCGATCCAATGAGTCGACTGGTTAGGATTTGACGGTACATCATACCCTGAGTTGACTCGAGAGTATTGTGCGAATGAAAGGATTATATCTATGCGGTAACTGTCGACGAGAAGGTTCCAAAAGTGGGTTACTTAACCCCAATACCTTTCATATTCACACAGTGTTGCTTGGCAGCCAACGTGATCAAAGGCCCGATCGAATTCAATGTGCGACATTAATTCGGTTGATTAATTAATTAATATGAATTATTAATAAATTAATTGAGTCAGTGAAGAGTCACTGGACTTATTGGGCTATTAATCGAACTAGTAATTGGGCCTAAAGGATCACACACAAAAGATTCTCAAGGCGATGATTAAAAGTGGGTTTTATATTGAACCAAGAGTTTTTTATGAAAAACTGCGCGGTTAATATAAAAGATAGCGGACGGGCTGAGCAGGCCAAGCTGCTGCTCAACCCTGGCCACTCCCTCCTCTCTCCCTCTCTCTCTCTCTCTCTCTCTGGCACCCCCCTAGCCGACCCCCTTCTCTCGGTCTGTTCTGCCGTCTTCTCCGACGGGAATTCGACTGCATGTTATGGTTGTCATTACGGCGATCGGCGAACTGTTTGTAGGCTCGGAGGAACGAGAGGAAATCCACTGCAAGGAAGATCGCGTTGACTTCGCTAGAGGCCGGTCGTTTGCACAGCTGGCGGTGTCACACCGACGGAACCGTTCAGACGCGGATTCGATTCCGCGCAAGGTATTATCCGATAATCCAGTTTTCGTTTATTTGAAACAGACAGGGATCGCAGCATATTAATTTTTATTTTTCCACTACGTTTGCGATCCCGAGAAACCTAAGATCCTAACAGTGGTATCAGAGCCAGGTTCTACTATTTCTCGTCTATTTTGATCTCCGATTTAATATTTCTATGAATTATTCCATGCATCGTTTTAATTTTTACGCAAGGATGATAATCATGAGGTGATTACTGCAATTAGATCACTCTTTTTTTTGTAAAATTAAATTTTTGTTTGGGGATTTTTAGAGTTCTTCATGCGATGAAGAATGGGGTTAATGGAGACTTCGATCGAGCGTCCCCATGTAATGGGGAGGTGGCTGGGGGTCCTGGTATGACTAGGGACCTCACCAATCACCGCTGGCACCGATCACCGACACCAGAGAGGGAAATGGAGGGGCTTTCTTCT
This sequence comes from Zantedeschia hybrid cultivar, assembly GCA_030544215.1. Classification (NCBI taxonomy): domain Eukaryota; kingdom Viridiplantae; phylum Streptophyta; class Magnoliopsida; order Alismatales; family Araceae; genus Zantedeschia; species Zantedeschia hybrid cultivar. Next base: position 22,149,875 of record JARZZO010000009.1, read on the forward strand.
TCTTCTTCACGATTTTGAGAAAAACCATAAAAAACCAGGTTCAAAAGGGGGCTTGGGCAAGCAAGTTTAGGGGGCCGCCGGCAAGCCCGCCGACGCTGGGGGTGTCACTGGCAGGCGTCGACGGTGCCGTGATGCCAGCTGCCGCTAGCCTCCCCGCCGCCAAGCTCCTGTGTTTAGGGTTTTCGGGTGGAAGGGAGACCGCCCTGGGAACCAGGTGGGCCGCTCGGCGCCCAACCCGATCGGACCGGACCGGCAGTTGCCAGTCTGGGGCAGGCCGGGGGGCGGCCTGGGCCCAAGCCTAGTTCGGGCCAGGGCACTGTAATGGGCTGAGCCCATTCAATTATTTCCCAATTAAACCCCAATGATCCAATTAAAATATAATTAGATTTTAAATTTTAAATTCCAAAGTGTTTTGAAAATTAAATCTTTATCTAATATTATTGAATTGGTTATTAATGATTTTGAATCATTTTCTAATTAACAATTAATAGTTAATTAATTAGAGTTAATTAGTAGTTTAAGTGTTAAATTAGTAATTAACCTTAATTTGACCAATTTAAGAGTTAGATTAGTGGTTAATAATTATTAGTCCAAATGTTAGATTATTAATTATTAATTCATCTAATTTTTCATTAATTAATATTAATTATAAAATTAAGTGTTAAATTAGTAATTAACATTAATTAATTAATTAATCTAAGAGTTAAATTAGTAGTTAATAAATAATTAGAGTTGATTATTAATTTAAGTGTTAAATTAGTAATTAATTTTAATTCACTAATCTAAGAGTTAGATTAGTAATTAATTATTAATAATCTAATTTTTAAATTATTAATATTGTTTAATCTAAATGTTAGCTTGTTTTATTTTTAGAAATATTCTAATTTGCATGGAATAATCTAAAAATTATTAATTTGGAGTGTGTGCACATGTGATGTGTGTTTAAATACTTTTAAATTTGATTTAATTGCATGTTAAGATAATTTAATGAGTTTTCGAAATTCAAATACCAATTTTGATTAGAATCCAACTTTTTGAAAGTCAAAATTCTTTATTTTTAAAACTTTTTTATTTTATCTATGTGATGTGCTTATCTTGTGTGGAATGAATAAAACACATCGTGGTCATAGATATGCACCTTTTAAATTATTCATGTGATGAATGATGTGTGTGGATCATGGATGTGTGATTAGATATTTATTAATTGTTAATAAATAGAGGTCTACGTACCTCTCTCTCCCTCATACTCCGATGTGATTCTACCTCCCTCTTTCTTATACTCGCCATAAGTCCTTCTTCAATTTACATGTAAATTTAGAATTTAATTATAATCTGATCGAGGCAACCGAGGAAAGAGCGAAGATGATCCACAACTGCAACCAGGAAGGCGATTCGATGGATATCATTTGCCTATGAGTTTGCAGGATTGTCTAATGTAATAGTTATGTTAGATTATGTGTACGTTTCACTGTTGGCTCTAGTTAAACCCATAGTGTTATCCATGACCACACTAGACATGTATGTGATACAATATTTTTCTTTTGATTATGAATCAAAGCAGATATAATATTTAGTAAATATATATGATATATTTATATACTATCACTTAAGAGAGACTAAGATAAAAGTTATCTAAAAATCCTCGTTAAATTCTAAGCTGTAACGTGAGTAGTCAAGAACTTACTGCGTGGTCCTCCATCGTTATAGTCATAGGATTCAAATTACCTTAGGCAGATTTGTTGTACTATCCACAAGGTTTGTCTAATTATAAGGAGAGATTGTGGCTATGGCATAAGATGTATATTGATTGAGGTAGAGGAACTATGTAGCCTTCTTGTGCTACCACAAGGATTGCATGCAAATCTATGCTCGTCTCGTAACGATTGTAAAGCTTAGACTAGAATTAATGATTTGTTGTGCTATCCACAAGGCCATTAAATCTCTGGGAACCGAAACTGTGATCGGATATTGCAAAGAGTTGCAAGTCCCATGAGATGGGTGCTCTTTGATTGTATTACAATTTGTTGTGCTATCCGCAAGGTTGTACTACAAGTTATTGAGATTCTGATCCCCACTAGGAGACTGTCAGCGTCTCTAGTTCTGTATATTTGAGGGTTATACAGTCTGTCGAAAATTAATGAGAGTTAAGACTTGATTAAAAGTCCATACCATGTTTTATATTTAATAATTGAATATCTACTAAAATAAATTTTATTTATCTCCTATAGGAAAATATATCTTCGAATAACCCACTCTTTGGCATACTTGATGCCAATCTTTTGACAGGCCCGAACTACTCAGATTGGCTCTGAAACCAGAAGAATGTCTTCAGATCTGAGCTAATTGCCTATGTCCTTGAATTTAATCCTCCTGCTGAACCGGCATTAGATACCCCTGAGGTAGAGATGATCGCATATGATCAATGGAAGAGGAAGTGGTTAGAAGGTATTGGGATTAATTTGCCTAATGAGATACATATTGACCTTGCACTTGCCTCACTCCATGCATCATATGCACCGTTCATTATTAATTTCAACATGAACAAGTCGCAGACATCGTTGGCTGAGCTTCATCATATGCTTATAACGGTAGATGGCAATGTTGTGAATGTAAAGCCCAATGCCCTCTTAATTGGTAAGACCAATAAAAAGAGAAAAACTACAGTTGCCTTTGAGAAAAGTAGGAAACTGAATAAGCCAAAGTCTGTGCCTAATAAGGACAATGGCAAAAGAGTAGTAAAGGGTGACTACTTCTACTGTAAGCAGAATGGTCACTGGAAGAGGAACTGTAAGGAGTTCTTCAACGACAAAGCTTATGAAAAAGTGAAGCTATTAGAAGCTTCAGATATCTATATGATAGATATCAACTTGTCAGTAAGAGATTACACATCTTGGGTATTAGATACTGGATGTGCTTCTCATATCTGCCATGATGTGAAAATACTAACAAGTAAGCGCAAGCAGAGAAAAGGCAAGGTGTGAGGCTAGGAAACGGCGTAAAAATTGCGACAGTTGCTGTAAGGACAACAAACCTCAGGTTTCCATTAGGAGACGTCTTATCATTAAAAGATTGTTATTATATTCCTAACATAATAAAGAACATCCTTTCAGTATCTTGTTTGGACAAGACAGGATATAGGTTGACTATTGAGAACAAAAGTTGTTCGATTTATTATGGTAATAAATCAATTACTTCGGCATCTTTAGTCAACGGTCTATATTTTTTAGATGTTTCTTCTTGTAATATTCACATTGATAATGCTCTTAAGAAGAACAAGAATCGTGTGAGCCAAACCTACATATGGTATTGTAGACTTGGATACATTGGTGAAAGCAGGCTGCAAAAGTAGCACAAACATGGATATTTGAATGCATTCGATTATGAATCGTTTGCGACATGTAAGTCCTGCCTTAAAGGGAAAAATGACAAAATCTCTATTTACTAGACATTGAGAACATGCCAAGGACATTTTAGAATTAATACATTCAAATGTATGTGGTCCCATGTCCACCCAAGCCAAAGGTGGCTTCTCATGCTTTATCACATTCACCGATAACTTCTCAAGATTCGGCTATGTGTACTTAATGAAGTATAAATCGGAAGCATTTAAGAAGTTCAGGGAATTCAAGAATGAGGTAGAGAAGCAGACAGGAAAGAGTATTAAAGCTCTTCGATCAGATCGAAAAAGAGAATACTTGAGTACTAGTTTTACACAATTCTTAAAGGATAATGATATTCTTTCTCAGCTGACCCATCCATATACACTACAGATGAATGGTGTATTAGAAAGGCGAAATCGCACCTTGTTAGACATTGTGCGATCTATGATGAGCTTTTCAGGTTTACTAGTGTCCCTCTGGGGGTATGCTCTAGAGTCAGCAGCATACCTATTGAACAGAGCACCCAGCAAGTCTGTAACCTCTACTCCATATGAGATATGGAAAAGCGAAAAATCAGAATTTAAACATGTTAAAGTCTGAGGTTGTCTTGCTCATGTAAAGAGGCATGATCCAGACAAGCTGGAATCACGAACTGATAAATGCAGGTTTGTGGGATATCCAAATGAGACCTTTGGATACTATTTTTACCATCCTGGTGAACAAAAAGTGTTTGTCGCCAAGAAAGCTATTTTCTTGGAAGAGGAATATCTTCTTCAAGAGGATAGTGGGAGTAAAATAGTACTGAAAGAGGTTATAGATCCTCAAACAGCTGCAATATCATCAGATGAGATATCAATTCCTGAATCTGTTTAAATACACACAGATGAGCATCGTAGATTTGGTAGAGTACTTAGACCACCCGAACGATATGTGGGACATATCGATGAAGGTGAGTCTAAGGTTGAATATAATAAGGATGATGATCCTAAAACCTACCAGGAGGTCATAGAAGACCCAGAAGCAAGTAGATTTTTAAGAGAAAGATCCGTGCAGATGGACGGATCGACACTTATAAGACAAGATTGGTGGCAAAGGGATTTCGTTAAAGACAAGGAATTGACTATAACGAGACCTTCTCACCAGTTGTCACAATAAAATCGATCAGAGTTCTACTCGCCATAGCTGCACACTTAGATTATAAGATCGAGCAGATGGATGTGAAAACTGTCTTCCTCAACGGTAACCTTAAGAAAGAGGTGTATATGATGCAACCTGAAGGTTTCACATCCAAAAAGTTTCCAGATAGAGTGTGCAAGTTTTAGAGGTCCATTTATGGACTGAAGCAAGCCTCCCGAAGCTGGAACATTAGATTTGACGAGGCTGTCAAGTCTTATGATTTCATTAAGAATGAAGATGAACCTTGTGTGTACAAAAAGATCAGTGGGAGTGCAGTCACGTTCTTAGTCCTTTACATAGATGACATACTACTCATTGGGAATGATGTAACCATGATATCATCGGTAAAAGTTTAGCTGTCGAAAAACTTCTCCATGAAGGATTTGAAAGAAGCATCCTACGTATTGGGAATACAGATCTATAGAGATAGATCAAAGAGGATACTCAGAATGACCCAATCTATGTACATAGATACCATTGTCAAAAGATTTGACATGGAAAATTCCAAGAGAGGTTTCATACCGATGAGACATGGAATTTATCTCTCAAATGAGAAGTCTCCTAAGACTCCTAATGAGAGGGTATTTATGGATAGAGTACCCTATGCCTCTACCATAGGGTCTATCATGTATGTCATATTATGTACAAGGCCTGATGTGGCATATACTCTAAGTATTACGAGCAGATTTTAGGCTGATCCAGACGAAGAGTACTGGAAGGTAGTGAAATGCATTCTTACGTATTTGAGAAGAACTAAGGATATATTTCTTGTTTATGGAGAAGGCGATTTGAAACTACGAGCCTTTGCTGACTCGAGTTATAGCAAGTCTACATATGGATTTGTGTTTACTTTGAACAGAGGCGCAGTGTGCTGGAAGAGTTCCAAGTAAGAAACCATTGCAGATTCGATGACTGAAGCTGAATACATCGTTACAGCTGAAGCCGCCGAGGAAGCAGTGTGGTTGAATAAATTCATCACCGACCTCGGCGTGGTTCCCAGCATCTCTGATCATGTTCCGCTGTTGTGCGACAACGATGGGACTATTGCACAAGCGAAAGAGCCGCGATCTCATCAGAAATTGAAGCATATTCTGAGACGCTTTCATCTTATCAGAGAGATCATTTCCAAAGGAGATGTAGTGGTGGAAAGAGTTCCATATGTCAACAATGTAGCAGAGCCACTGACAAAGCCATTGGCTCAAAATGTGTTTGAGCATCACCTAGAGTGTAAAGCTTTATTGCATAAAGATGATTGGCTTTAGTCCAAGTGGGAGATTGTTAATCTTAGGTAGCCTATAATCCAATCTGACTATGTAAACCTCGTTCATTTATTAATAAAATAACATTTTTCATTATGTTTAATTCGTTCTTCTATCGTTTCATAATGAAGTCCAGGAATATGTGCGATAGTGATCAGAGTATGATGAGATCATATTAATGAGACTGATCACTTCAACGCACATATTCTTAATAGTTCCTAGTCGGAGGATATCCGAGAAGGACATCGGATATCCGATTAGACTAGTACATATTACTCCTGCTCATATGATGAAGGTGACTGTTCTCACAGTCACTTGTGTGGAGACAGTAAGGCAAATCTGTAGGTGCTCATTAGAGAATGAGTTCACTGAACTGATCTTACTGAATCGCTGGATGGTATAGTACCTCACTGTCAACCAGCTTGATTTTTTTGTCATAGTTGCGTGGATAGTCCTCGGACCTAAGACACCAAGGACAGCTTGTCAGTGGATTTTTGTACTTTGACCTTGGTTTACGGATCTCTATTCACAGGATTCTAAACAGTCAAAGATTGGATATAACGAAATATCATCGAAGGGAATTGAGTGTCAATAAGAAATTATTCGCTCTCAGTACTTAGAGAGAGAATGCTCTAAGAAGGATGCACAGGAGTCCCTGACCAGGGCAGATGATAATATCGGGAAAGGAGTTTTTCGATATTATACGGTAACATCCGATCCAAGTGAGTCAACCGATTAGAGTTTGACGGTACACCATACCCTGAATTGACTCGAGAGTATTGTGCGAATGAAGGATTATATCCACGCAGTAACTATCGACGAGAAGGTTCCAAAAGTGGGTTGCTTAACCCCAATATCTTCCGGGTTCACACAGTGTTGTTTGGCACCCAATATGATCGGAGGCCCGATCGAATTCAATGTGTGACATTAATTCGAATAATTAATTAATTAATATGAATTATTAATTAATTAATTGAGTCAATAAGGAGTCACTGGGTTTATTGGGCCATTAATCGGATTGGTAATTGGGCCTAGAGGGTCACATGCAAAAGATTCTCAAGGCGATGGATTAAAAATTAGTTTTATATTGAATTGGGAGTTTTTCATGAAAAATCGTACTAGTAATATAAAAGATAGCGAACGGGCTGAGCAGGCCAAACTGCTGCTCAGCCCTAGCCGCCCCCTCCTCTCTCTCTCTCTCTCTCTCTTTCTAGTGCCCCCCTAGCCAACCCCCTTCTCTAGGTCTGCTCTGCCGTCTTCTCCGACTCCCGTCAGATGGGAATTCGACCGCGTGTTGCGGCAGTCATTGCGGCGATCGACGAACTGTTCGTGGGCTGCGAGGAACGAGAAATTAGAGAAAATCCACCGCGAGAAGGATCGCGTGAATTTCACTAGAGGCCGGTGTAGACACGCTAATTTTGACGTCATTTTGAGTAAATTTCATATCATATAATAATGCCTCATAATGGTCTGATATTTAATCATTGATTAATTTTTATTGATATTTTTGAGTGTCGGGTTTAACATACATGTTTAAGTTAATCAATTAAATTGATTTTAGCTCAAATTTCAGTTAAAATATGCATAATTCTAAAACGTGTCAACCTGTGTGGACGCGATTCAGAATTCTAAAACGTGTCAACCTGTGTGGACGCGATTCAGAATTCTAAAAGACGTCAACCTGTGTGGACGCTATTTAGAGTTTATTCCTGTTTTAACGTTTAAATTTGAATTTTAATCAGTTGATTAATTAGCTAAAAGGCGTCTTTGAGGGTCGACGCGTTTTAGGTTCCCTAAGCTATTTCTACTTCTCTTCCGAATGTTTATCCTTATCTTAATTAGTGTAAAAGACGTCTATACATGTAGACGCGTTTTAGCTAATAAAGATAAAGATAAGTTTTCTCGGATGTTTATCCTTATCTTAATTAATATGAAAGGCGTCAGCCATGGTGGACGCGTTTTAGATAATTACAGATAAAGATGAATTAATTAGTATTTATCTGTCGGTTAAGATAGATAAATCCGAAGTTTTTCTATGTTAATCGCGAACGCAGAAGAAGCCTATAAATACCTTGCATGTTGAAGAGTTAAAAAAAAAAAAGTTAAAAAAGCCATTAAGAGAGAGTGTTATTATAGCGAGTTGAAGATCGAAGCAACAACGTCGGAACGCCGGAGCGCTGCTGTTTCCAGAAGTCGGCGTCCTTTCAAGAGAATCAAAAGGAGTAAATCAAGCACAAAGCCAAAAGGATTTCTGGACGATCCTCAACCTCAAATTCAACAGCAAGAACAAAGAACGAGAAGGGCTCTCTTTCTTCAGCCGGCTGAAGGAAGGAGAATCAAGGACTCAATATCTTCCGCGTTCAAACAGGTAGGCGATCATACTTCCTTTTGAAACTTTTAAGTCAAAAGTTTCTAACGATCACTGCACTTAGTTGCTGTTTTTAATAGGATTATTTTACACTAAACAACATAGATTTTTCATGTTAATCACACGAGCATTTTAAGCACCTACAGCCGGGCGTTTGCGCGGCTGGCGGTGTCACATCGATGAAATCGTTCGGACGTAAATTCGATTCCACACAAGGTATTATCCGATAATCCGGTTTTAGTTTATTCGAAACGGACAGGGATCGCAACATATTAATTTTTATTTTTCCGCTGCGTTTGCAATCCTGAGAAACCCGAGATCCTAACACCTTCATCAAGAAGCATTGAGAGAATGGGACAAAAGTGTTGAGAGAGGACAAGATCTAAAGGCATAGTGTTCTTCAACAAATAGATGTTAACGATGGCTGTGAGGGTGCTCTAATGGCAGCTTCCATTGTGTGAAAATGGGACAAAAGTGCTAAGAGAGATGAGGAAGTAATTGACTCATGAAGAGGCTAAAACTTAGGAGGGAGAGAAATTCTAGTGCCATTTCATTATAGAGCAACTACAATGTAGAGGATTGAAGAAAGTGAAATTTATGGGCATTAGGCATATTCAAATCTTAAGTAGACTTCATTTTAAGTAATAAGCTAATTTTTTTAGCATAATATACAACAGTGTAATTGTCAAATGAGACTTAATTGGATTGGAGTTAGATGTTTTAATTAATTCTCTTAATTAAATTGTGTCTAACCATTTAAAAGATAATCGTCCAAAGAGTCATAAAATGCCACCACAGACAAGCAAACCTTTTAGACACCTAAAAGTTATTTTGAGTTGAGTCATCCTTTCCTTAATAATTTCTTTTTATATTTCTCTGTCTCATGAATGTTATCTTTATATTATACTTGTAGCATTTCTTAGCCTTCTTTGATAATACCTTGATCCACATTCCACATGAGGAAGATTTGTCTCACTTGAAAGTAGATTATCATTCTTGTTAGCAAAAACTCGAATAAGAGAAATGCTTGCTATAACGTAGCTTGCTCTGAGATCAAGGACTCACATGATCCAAAGGCTTGGACGCATAAGCACACAATCTCTTTTTAAAAAAAATTTTAACCGTTTGATCAAAAGATCCGGCAAAGAGGTCGACTGAGGCGGTCCACAAACTTGAGTTTAAAAAAATAAAAAATAAAAAATTGTGCACCTGCTTAGCTATTGTATGATCAGAATGTCCAAACATTGCAATCCATGTGGATTTGGAATACCAAGGTATCAAAGGAAGCATTTTTTATAGAATAAACATTTCTTTCCAAATGATCCCTTGGTTAGTTATCATGCAGAGTTTCTTATGCACTCATCTCTAGGGACTTACCAATAAAGACAGAAACACTACCAATTTGCTCAATAGATTGACCAAAAATAGTGCAAGAGTCGAAAGACCTCTTAGCACTTACGAAGGTTATAGCAAAAAAATTTGTCAAAGTTATGGCAAATATTAGTGTTCCTCTTTCCTTCTAAAAAGCTCCATTTTCTTGGAGACTTGGTTTAGAGAAAACATTTTCAACCTCAAGTTGTCTTTGCCATCAACAATAATATTGCATCTCTTCAACATGTTCAAAAAGATTCTGAAACTAACTAAGCATTCCTTCACCAAGAATGGTGTGATATTAATGCAAGAAGGGCAGTCATTAGCATGAGAGGAATGCTACGCAACCATGCGCCAAAAATGGACAGTATAACACATTTGATTTCCAGTTCTTTGATCCTCAAGTTAGATAGCTAATGCTAAATACATCTTTTAAGACTCGAACTTTAGCTTAATGCTCCTGATCTTGGGAATAGCGAACTTAAGTTTGGTACACTACCATCTAATCTAAATATTTGATAGGAGTGAAGTGTGATGTGTCACACCCTTTTGGACATTAGAAATTCCTCTTAACTTAAACTAGTTGCACCTTCTTTAGAAACAAAAAATAGCTAGTGTGACGCGATCCACTTGTGAGAAAGATGCAAGGACTATAATGTATACATAAAGAACATATCTAGTTAGTTATTACCCCAAACCAATTCCAAACAGCTCAAATATTAATTGAAGGTCAAGTTTTCAATTCCATTGTAACAAAATGGACGGAGAAGCTCATTCACACAATTATGAAATTGAACAAGAATATTGATCACAATATTTAGCAATTTGAAATAGTTTACACACAATGAAGTACAAGCCTATGCTATTTCTAAGCTAGTGCCAAGGTGAATTCGCCAAATCCAAGTGAAGAGAAGATGCAAAATTGTATGCAAAAATTCAATAATTTTGAGGACACCCAAATCAGATGCCAATCACACCTTAGAGCCAAGGTTTTAGTGCCTTAATGGCTAGTTATGGTTCAACAAAGGTCTAAATGACATCTTGAGGTTGTGAATCTCATGCACATATCAACTAATATAGGTTGCTTGCAATTTATTTCAAAACTTACAATGAAATTTTGTGGACTATTGTTTGGAGTGGGATGAAAAGAGAATACGATATATGTTACTTGATGGTCATTGGCTAATGGCTATATTTATAGCATACAATTCTTTGAGATATTGGACAACTTAGTAGTCATTGCCGGCCTATTATCCATCTTCTTTTTAAAATATCAACACATAAAACTTGTATGCACAGTAAGTAGTAATGCGATGGTATAACTTTACGATAAGCTACTATTAAAGTTTGATGCACCATTGTACCCTTCAACTGGCCAAAAACCTTTTCAATCCCTAATGGCTGTTCAGAATAACATTAGTGTTTCTAAACTTTCGTGAACTATGGTTATCAATAGGTGAAGATGATGGTCCCTATCACATAGCTTGAAGTGTGTGCCATAAAACCTAGTTGAACATAGAATACAAGAATATGGAAACAAAATCTCATGCCTCACCTCTGCATCATAATGTCTTCACTCATAAAGGTCAAGATGAATTGGTCATTTGTTCAAGCAAAATGGGTGAAGTACTAAGTTTAATTTTAACTCGTGTGAGAAAGGGCATACTGGAGCAGAGATTTCAAGGCACAGGGGATCTCGTCTCTAAGAATGTAGCAACAGTTTACTCTCGTACAACATTCCATGAGGTGCTTTCAAATGGATGGCGTGGTATATAGTTCTACATAAACATTCTCATGAAAAAAGCAACAACCAACGATTTCTTTTGTAGGCTGGTGGGACATCAAAGGTAAAAGCACCTATTAAGTACCTGTTTTTCATTACTAAGCTTAGGATGACATGTTGAGCAAAAGTTTTATTACGTGTATTCAAAATAATTCTCCTTAAAAAATATCATTAAACATGGTGCTGTAATCACCAATGGTGCAAGGATGCTGTGAAATCTGTACGGCTGTCAAAGCAACCAAGTTAAGACGATGACCTACCTATCTTGTTTCTTAAGGAATAGTAAGGTGCTTAAGCAAAGGATAGTTTAGGGTGCATTTTCGTGAATAGTAGAATTCATATGATATTTATTCTTTTCGTACTAGTTTAGCTACTTTTTACTTTATACATTTTAATCATTTACATGACCAAAAAAATGTTTGTTAGATGGATTAAGATGCTGATTGTCAATTGTTTTGAAATGGCTTTTGAAACGTGAAGGGAAGAGTTCATAATTCATTCCTTCATGATGTGCATATGGGGACAACATATTTATATTTTAAATCAGTATGTCAAACTGATGTTTCCTTTTTATGCTAGAATCATTTTGAAAGCTTCTGTTTATCTAAGAAAAACTGAGAAAATAAGGACCAAAACAACAAAGGAATAAAGACTCAATGAGAATTTTTTAGTGAGAAAAAAAGGACAAGGAAAGACAATGACAAGGGGACCAAAGAAATGAAAACTCAACAAAAATTGGTTTCATTGAAAGATAAAAGGAAGAATCAAAACAGCAATAATAACAAGTGGAAGAAACAATTTGTCTTCTGCTCTTCTTTTTCGCAAAGGTCAAAATAACAAATTACAGAGATGGGCTGGGATTTGAGCAAGCAAGCTGATGGGTTTACTTTTGGGCTTCTCATTTTCGCACTTGACGTCATATAGCAGATCTCCAAAATACCCTCAGCCAATAAAAGAACTAATAATGAAGTTTTGAAAGAGAGATTTTCTTCTCAAGGCAGACAAGGCATCAGATAGGCACTAAGGCATACTAAGGTATGCCAAGTGGACTACTGCTTGTTCATGGTCACCTACGTTCCTTGGACATCTTGCTTGTTATAATGTCTTATTGGTTAGGGGTTGCCTAAGTAATACCTTGAAAACAATGGTAATCTGAAAAATGTTATCGACAAATGTCTGAATTCCTCGACTTGCAGCATATAGGTGAACCAAGGATGTCAAGTGGAATGTTTGGAAATGATCCACAACCACCGTCACATTCCCTCCCAAGGTAGGATGCTTATCAATTACGTACATTGAATAGACAAGCTACATAATTGTATCACAAAAGCACCAGTTTAGTGTAATAAAAGACAACTCAGGAGGATGGCACAACAGAATATCTTTGCAAGCTACAGGAAAAAAGCTCCAAACAGGTAAACTAAAGGTCAACATTGACATAGAATAAGGATGGAATGATGTCAAACAGCTTTTTCTGCTTGCCACTTTTTTTTCTTTTTTACCCTCTTTTCAATGTTTCCCTCTTTCTCTTACCCTCTTATATTAATGCTAGACTAGGTGGTTAACATTAATTAAAGATCCTATAATGAGTTTCATTTCTTCCATTCAGCCCGATTGTCAAACTTGATATAGTTTAGTAGATTCAATGAATAAATCAATTGATCTGCTGGAAGCATGGCTTACTCCAAGGGGCTGATCTCCTTTTCCTTCTTCATCTATGATTTTCCGGAGATGAACTCACCTTACATTTGGCATAGTTACATTTATTGTGTGAGTGCAAAAAAATACTGGTTAATCTGATCTCATTTTTAGGGAATGCCAAAGAAAGAAACAAATGTTCTCCCATAAAATTCAAGAAAGGACAATATAGAAGTGCTTCAATTCCTAAACTAAACGCTGGGACAGCATAAGATGCAGTGGAAAAAATCATCTCCTAATGTGTTTAGAGTAATATCCATATAGATGCTTGTAACATGAAAATTTCCCGAATAAGTAGACATCTAATCAATAGATTATCTGTTGGTACTAAAGTGTAACATAAGTATATGAGCATGGGTAAAAGCAGCTGATGAAATAGTCAAATAGCTTCAAATGTCATACAGTAACAATCTGCATTCTCTTAAATATCCATTGTGGCCAATGAGAGTCTGAGACTCATGGCTCCTTCTAGGGCATGAGGAAGAAATGCTAATGTTTTGGCAGGTGGCAACAATACACTGTTAAATTGGAAGATGAGTACATTTTTTATGAGGAAACCTTGATTCCAATGAACCCTAAATACCAAATAACATTGTGCTTCATACCCTCCAGGGTTCGCCGACGTGGGGATCCGGATTGGATCAGGTTTGGCCAGATATGAGTCACACTAGGGCCGACTTGGTCCGAATCGCACAATTCACACGAGTTAAGCCAAATTGATTTGTCAAAAGTAATGAGTTTAAGCCATATTTTAGAGAAATATACCCTATTAGTTGATATAAAAAGTGTAATTTTACTTAACAAATGGGAAAAAACATAATTTAAAACGACCTATTATATATGTATGAGTTGGTACGATCCAGTCCGACTTGGTGCGTGCTGGAGGATCTGACTTACTCATATATGAGTTGACTGGTACGAGTCGGCAAACCATGGTACCCACAAGGAAAAAAACATCTTTCTTGGGTGGGAAAATGAACATATTACTTATCTCTACTCCTACAAATGTTGAAACATAAGGAACATGAAAGGTAAAGGGCATCAATCTGTAGCTAATTCTACCAAGAAGGCCATAATTTAAAACTCAAATGTGGTAAAGTTTGAACAAATTCCAGCCATCAAGTGTAGAAAAATTTTGTCTCTTTAATCACTAGAATCAGGAATACACGTTTCCAATGTAAACCTGTTTTTCAGACTCAACTAATTATCTACCATCATTCTAAGGAAACCTCCATGCAAAGAAAAACATTTATTTCACCCTTACCAAGAGACTCATGCTGCAGGTTGGTTTGTATATTACAGGTAAATGAGTACAGAAAAAAAGACAAGCCCTTAAATAAAGAATATTGTTCATAAAAAATGCACCTCTCAACTTTCAACCTTCTATTGCAGACAGTTATTCTTAGCCATCTAACCATAATAGCAAATATACAATCCTATAACTGACAAATGAACATTGAATGATCACTCATCACATTCCCTAACAGAAATAATACCCATGTTTCCATTTTTTGGCACAAAATCCAATTATTTATTCTTTCTAGGTTGTATGTGATCTACATGTTGAAACAAGATACCTTTCTTTCATTATTATGAAAAAGATAGGCATTTCAAATCTCAGGATGGTAATAGTATCCAGTAACTTTATAGACTACTGAATACTATACAGAATTGACTGCAAGTGACTACACAACCTTTCTGCAGACATGTACCTAAATGCAGAAGTGAAGGGTGCAGGTTAGTTACTGCAGGATATGAATAACAAAGCAATAGCACTCAAATAAAAACACATCCATATACCAGCATCAGACAGGAACCCGGTATGATGTATCCACCATTTTCAAAATGAATAGGTTCCCTTTGTCACCTCTGGACACCCTGCAGGACATGACATGTTCCTCACGTTTGAAAATTTCAGTGATGCAATATAAACCACCATTCTACTGGCACATAAAAAGGTAAACCAGCAATTTAGATTCTGGAAGTACAGAGCGGGCATAGATGGAGAGGCGAAAACAGGTCCTTGATGAAAAATACTTCTACCCTTTACCTAAATATGCTATATGATCCCAGGTACCTGAAAATCACTGCTTCATTGAAGAGCATCACCTCCTCTAAGGGCTCTCAGTATGTTGGCCTCAGGGTGTTCTATAAATTATGTTTTTAAGTGGGCACTATTGATTCTAGCTTACGATGCAAGGTGTTCTAGCTCCTCTATGGGCCTTCGGTATGTTGGCCTCACAAGGTCTTCTATAAATTATGTTTCTAAGTGGGCACTGTTGATTCTAGCTTAGGATGAAAGGGGTTACAGCTTCAGTCCTTGGATGCCCCTAAATGGTCTATTTCATGACTAGGGACCCAAAGATGGAGTTGAATCCCTGACCAAGGGTTTCTGATGTGTAGAAATACTGGAGATGGTAGTGAGAAGAGGAAAGCGAGAAAAGGAGATGGACGAGAGGAGCAAAGATCGAGACAAAAGAGTGGTAGAATGCAGGGGGAGAGGTGTGGGTGGCCTCCTATAAGGACACTATGGCGTACAGCATTTACATGGGTGAAAGCCACATGTATCTTGGAGTATGACAGGAATGAATGGCTCCAGGCTCAGTTAGTGCAGCTGGAGAAGAACAGAAGAGAAAGAAGGGATCAAAGAAGAGGCAGTGAGGAACTTGGTGTGGGGAAGGAGGAGAGCGTTAGGAGCTGCAACAACACCTCTTGTGAAGCTGAAGTCAGGTGTGGGATACCCTTTCAGACATAGCATGATAATAAATAATGTGGCATCTTTACATATCTCATGTTCAGTCTGCAGGATATTGACCACCAGAACGTCAATGAGTTGGAGAAGAGATTAGGAAAAGATTTGTAGGTGGATGGTATGAATTCTGGAGAAGGGAACTTTCGCATGCAGGATCCTACCAACAAAAAACTAGGAGGTTCCGGATGGCATGGGCATATTTCCCCATAAATTGGAGATGTCGGACCGGAGAGATGATTGTTGGAAGCTGGAGCAAGTGTACTGATTGTGGCAGTCTTCCCATGGTTTGGGAGAAGCAGACACCATTCAAGCCTTCGAGCATCCCAAAATCCTCAGGGTCATAGCCAAGTTCAGATATGTGGTACACCACAATAAGCTCAGCCTAAAAGGTACCAAGGAAGCTTCATGTGAGAGTGTTCATGGGATAGAGGGTTCTCCAGGAAACTTCTCATCTGGAATTGGGGATTCATCTGGTTTTGGCCAATGTCCTCATAGTTCAAATCCCAGGCAGAAGGGTGGTTCAGGGAGCTGACTGTGCAAAAACAACAGATAAGAAGGATGCATGACCACCAAGCCCTAAGGTTGTGGGGAAGGAAATCATACAAAATGAAGTTCTGTAGAATCAACTTTGATATATCATTGAATGATGGCCAACCTTAATCTATGTAGCATGAAATCACGACAGGTATGAGCTGAGGCAAATTCAAATTCAGATCTGCATTGAGATTTAAATTAAAAATCAATGTGATCTCAACCGTATGAAGCTGACTGTGCTGGACTAACATGAGCACAGAAATGCAGTATGGATTACTTGATCTGGAATCAGCTAACAGAAGCCATAATATGAAGAGTAAAAGGGACAGAAATAATGCTACCAAAGATGGTGACTTGATGCCCATTTGATCCAAATTCCACTAATAGGGGACTTACACTCACAGTGGTCTTAAGTCTGAGGGTAAAGAGAATGGTGAATAGAGAAGGGGATGATGCAACCAAAGAGGATGACTTGCTTACCTTCTAAAGATCTTGTTATAGTGTTGTGAATATATCACAATGGGTGTATAGAACTTCTACATATATTGGGTTCAGATGTGGTCACTCACACCATGACCCATCATCAGGGCAAGCTGGACACGTAACAGCAGATCTAGCCATTGAAAAGAGTTCATGTTTATCATATTAAACTCTGTAGAATTATATTTGAATTAAATTAAGTCTTAAACTATATTAGTGGGTTGTCTCCTCTCCCTGCTATCCTTCCCATGGGTTTATAAAGAAGTAAGGTCGACTCCTCTTTTATCTTTCCACAGTTCTTTCCTTTGAGAAATCAGAGAATTAGTCATCTTCAATAAACCAATGCTGACAACTTAGTAGCTCATGTTTAGAGAGAATCTACCAGTGAGAGGAACCTCCGAAGTCAGCTCCAGGCCATTCCACATATTGTCTAGTCGTGGCTTGCGGCATAGTAACTATTGATGAGAGGACCTAATTACTAGGGAAAGAATGAGAGCAGGCTGGATGCAATGGATGGACAAGGGCACACTAAGGGATGGCCTATTAACTCCAATATATATGTTGGGCTATTTCGTGTCTTCAAAAAAACTTGTAAATATGTCCTTTAGGGTTTCTTATGTATTCGTTATGCCCTTCGTATATAGGGCTGCAAATGAACCAATATGCTCGATGAACAGCTCATAAGACTGCTCAATAATAGCTCGACTTGGCTTAAGCTAAATAATTAAGTTTGAACAAAATTTAAGCTCCATTCATTAAACGAGCCAAACTTGAATTCAAGCAAGCTCGGATCGATTATGTTCGTGAACAAGCTCATTTAAGTACTCACTAAGAGCTTGTTTTAGTAGTTGTTAAGAGCTCATTCATACACTCATTAAGTGCTCATTTAATTATTCTCTTCATGAGTAAACTTAGTTAATAAGATATTTAATACCTTATAGAGTTTTCTATGAAATAACTAGGAGTGCAACGAATTATTACTCACCATGGTTTGACTTAAGTTTATAAATTTAGATTTACAAAATTAGACTAAATCTATCATGGACTCATTGGACTTGCAATCTACTTGATATGTAACTCAAGCCTGTTCAATATATAACAAACCAAGCTTAAACAAACATTATACATACTCGGCTTGAACTCAAATTCGATTAAAATTAGCTGAACCAAGTTTTTACAAAGTAAGAGTCGGCTTTAGGGCTGGCAACAAGCTGAGCAGAGTCAAGCTTTCCTAAGGTTGAGCTCACCTTAAGAGAAAATTTTCGTGCTCAAGCCAAGCCTAAGCCCAACTTCAAGCCAAAAAAAGAAGACTTGAGCTCAAGCTCAAACCAAAAAAGCCATGCTTGAGCCGAGCCCGAGCTCAACTCAAAGCCATTTAATTTAACCCAAAAAGATTTAATTTAAATTAGCCAATTATTTGTGGATGTAACCATTTAACTTTGGTTGAATAACCCATTTACTATCTAGGCCCAAAACCCTTTAGTCTAGCCAGACCAAAACCATTGGAATGTAGGAGGAAGGGGCATCAATTTATAAAATACCTAGAGGGTAAAACATTTGTTGCAGACGATGTGGGACTAAGTCCCACAACCAATGCCACTAGGCAGGTGAATGTCCGTGTAGGCTTCAAAGAACTTTAGTCCCACACCATAAGCCTACAAACTTTTAGAGATCCTATATTGTTCTTGGCTCCAACTAAGTCAAACATGACTATCCCCACCCGGCCCATTAAGTCACCACGTATCAACAGTGTTAGATATAGGACATCAAACAAAATATTATTTATTTTACTATGAGTTGGCTCGTGAGCTAATGAGTTGAGCTCAGTTGAACTCGGGCTTGGCTCATTTACTTAAATGAGTTGTGACCCAAACTCAGGCTTGACTCGTTTGGGCCAACAAGTCGAGTTGAGTCGATCTCAACTTGAGTTGGGCTCGAGTAGCTTACGAGCCAGCCCATTGCCAGACCTACTTGGCTTGTTTGCATCCCTATTTTTATATACATGACTCTATGCTCTCTCTCTCTCTATATATATATATATATATGTGTGTGTGTGTGTGTGTGTGTGTGTGTGTGTGTGTACACATATATACATATATATATATATATGAAAGGATTTAACATGCCATAAGGCGCATCTAACTTAGAGTGCCCCCACCCGAAAACTCACCCTAAAAAAACATAAAAATGTTCATAAATTTTTAAATATTCAAATAGGCCCCTTAGGGTTGATCCCATCCCCGGGGCTTTAATTTTCACTGTCCTATCTTGAAAATCAATCAAAGCCATCGGATTAGGCACATATATAAAAATAATGTCAAAAAATATTAAAAAATAGTTAAATAAAATAAAAAATCATCAGATAACCCTTAGGGTTGATCCCATCCCCTGAGGTTTTAGTTTTGATCTCCACAAAATGACGAACTTGATTAGACGGCTAGGGTTGATTTCATTGATAGAATGGTGAAAATTAAATCCAAAGGGGCGAGAAACAACCTAGAGGGGTGTATTTGAATATTTTAAAAAATTTGGTGATTTTTTATCTAAGTTAGATGTGCCCCGGGGCACGTCATATATATATATATATATATATATATATATATATATATATATATATATATATATATATATATTCACAGAAATTTTTAAAATATTTAAATACCCCCATCTAAGTTATTTCCCATCCCTTTGGATTTAATTTTCACCATTGGATTAAAAAATTTAACCATAGCCATCCAATCAAATGTGTCGTTGTTTGGGGATTAAAACTAAAACCCCAGGAGATGGGATCAACCCTAAAGGCTAATCTGACGAATTTTCTATTTTTTACAGTATTTTTAGATGTTGATCTTTTATACATGCCCAATCAGACGGCTCCAGTTAATTGTCAAGATCGGACGGTGAAAATTAAAGCTCCGGGGATGGGATCAACTCTAAGGGGTCTATTTGAATATTTAACAATTTGTGAAAAAAAAAAAAAAAAAAATTTACAATGAGGGTGGGTTTTCGAGGGGAACACATCTAACTTAGATGCGCCCCGGTCGCGTTCTATCCTTTCGTTATACACACACATCGCAGAAACCTCTCAATGTCACAACACTACTCTGCTCTTCTTCCCGTGGTAGTGGTCTGAATGATCTTTTGCAGCTTGTGACCCATCAGGATATTCACCATGAGTAATACTTGTTGCAACACCCCCCCCCCCCCCCCGCTGCTGCAGTGCAGTGCATTGTAGTGGGTAATTGTTTTCTATTTATAATTTCTTAGGTCAGGCCCCACATGTTCTATGTGTTTGTATAGGCCGATCTCCAATTGGACCATCCAAAAAATTCTAAAAAAATTAAGTCTCAATGAATAGTAAAAAAAAAAAGCCCTTAATAGAACAAGCCCAATAATAGTTTCTGATTTTTTAGAATTTTTTGGGTCAAGATTGGCCTATATGAACACATAGGGCATGTGGAGCCTGACTTTAAAAAAAAAAAAAAAAAAAGATACTTACTGCAATGTCCCACATTGCAGCAATGGAGGCATTGTAGCAAGTATTACTCACTCCCCATTGATAGCCTGCTGTTTCATACTTTCATGGCCCACTTATAGATGCTCCTCTTGTATTGCTGTGGAAGCGTTATGAGCCTGCCATGCATCTTGTCATTCGAGCATCTTTGTTGGACTCTGTCATCATTAGCACAAGAGATACAGGCAACATTGTCATCAACATTCACTGTGTCTGTTGTCAGCACCTACATCAAAACGGCTGATACCATAACTGATTCCAATGCATGGTTGCAGCTGACCCGCCAGCTTGGGTATCACGATGCATTGGGTTGAATCCAGCAATAAGGAGACTCACAAACCCAATTAATTGGGATCCATTTATTAAAAAAAATGATCCAACTTAAGTCGGGGTATCTGGGCTTTCTCCCATTGAGTTTCTTTTAACTGATTCATATTCTTGAGCAGCCCTTTGCATCCAACCACTTCACCCTTATCTCACGCTGGCACAGCCATGTTTTATTTTATCAGTTGAATTCCTTCATGCTGGTCCACTCCAATCTTTTCAACCTTTTCTAGCCAAGCCAACATGCCACCAGTCTTGTTGACGTTAACATCTGTACTGGTGACATCAGCAGGGTAGCAGTATACACATCCAGGGGCATTGTGATGACTTGATCACATAGTTGTCAAGGCGGATGCCTAAGCACCCCTTGGCATTGCCTAGGCACCCAGGTGCTTTTGGACCTACCAGGCATTGGGCCGCCTTTGCAATGAGCCAAGGCTGCCTAGGCAGCCCAGGCACCCAAACTGTGCGCCAAGGCATGTTGGGACATCCTAGGCCCACAACACCCACGTCAAACCTGACATCTCTAAATATATATCCTCTGATGCAGATTGAAATTGGCCAATTCGATTGGGATCAGTATTAGCCAATTTGATTCTAGGAGGTAAATGCCCGGAAAAAGAAAAAAGAAAGGATCCGCCAAATCAGCCCGTATCGGTCAAATCGGTCAATCCCCCTTTCTCCCTGCTGTCTGCTGTGCTTTCACAGCAGACAGCAGTGAGAAGGATGCTAACGCTCCCCCCACATCCCAGCAGCCAGGTTGCTGTCACCGGCCACTGGTCACTGCCGTCGACCGAAAGCCGTCTGTTTTTTTTTTTTT
The DNA here is from genome assembly GCA_030544215.1 of Zantedeschia hybrid cultivar. Taxonomy (NCBI): domain Eukaryota; kingdom Viridiplantae; phylum Streptophyta; class Magnoliopsida; order Alismatales; family Araceae; genus Zantedeschia; species Zantedeschia hybrid cultivar. Next base: position 22,171,334 of record JARZZO010000009.1, read on the forward strand.
TTTGAAAGGAGGAAAAGGAAGAGGCAAAAAAGGGAAAGGAAGGGAGATCTAAAAGGGTGGAAGTTTAAGGGAAGAAAAAGAAGAAGAGGAAGAGGCTTAGAAGAGTGCCTTGGAAGAGACTTTTTGAAGTCCATCTTTCTCCATGAATTAAGGTAACAAAATTATTTTTTGTTATTAAAAAGTAAAATAAAATAAAAAAATAGATAGATTTGAAATCTAAATGTTTCATTAACGCTGGAAATCAACCAAAAATGAAGAGAGGAGGAAAAGATGTTCTCTCATGTTGCTGCCATGGGAAACCAAAAAGGAGGTTGTGCAGCTGCCATCCACAAGGAACAACAGACCGCCACCCTGTTTTATATCCTTTTAACTATTAGGGTTAATACAATGACCAAAGTACCCCTCACTAATGGTAAAAGAGTAAAGAGACCAAATAACAAAAATACCATGAGTAGTAAAGTATAAAACAGGACAAAACTGCCCCTCCATAGGTCGGCACTAACTTATACACTCCCCCTCAAGGGGAGCATAGATATCAAACATGCTCAACTTGGCCAAGTTTGATTGCAATTGAGCCATTGTCTATCCTTTGGTGAAGACATCAGCAACTTGGGCCTATGACTTAATATAAGGAAGATATATCTCTCCATAATCTAATTTTTCTCTAATAAAGTGATGATCAATCTCAATATGCTTTGTTCTATCATGTTGAACAGGACTGTTTGCAATGTTTATTGCAGCCTTATTATCACAGTATAGTCTCATTGGAAGATGAACTTGAATTCTAAGATCTTGTAGGAAGAGTTTCAGCCATAAATTTTCAGTCACATTGTATGCCACAACTTTGTATTTCAGCCTCAACGCTTGATCTAGAACAAATTGGCTGTTTCTTGGATTTCCAAGTCACTAAATTTCCACCTAGAAACATACAATAACCTGTAGTAGACCTATCATCACAAGAACCAGCCCAATCAGCATATGAAAAACCTTCTATTTTCATGTGATCTGCCTTTGAAAATAATACACCTTTCTAGGACAGGATTCGATGTATCTCAAGATACACTCAACAGCTTTCAAATGTGGCACTCTCGAGGCATGCATAAATTGGCTCACTAAATTTACAACATAGCCCAAATCAGGTCTCATGAGACCTAAGATAGAGCAATTTTCCCACCAACCACTGGTATTTACCCTTTTTGTTGTATGATAATGCTTCCTCTATATCACATAAGCCATGATTCACCTTAATAGGTGTATCTGCTGGTTTGCATCCCAATTTCCTAGCTTCTTTGAGTAAATCAAGATCATATTTTCTAAGACAAGTGTAGATACTTTTCTTGGATTTTGCAACTTCTATGTCAAGAAAATACTTCAACTCACCCAAATCTTTTATCTTAAACTCTTGAGCCAAACATTGTTTTAACTTCATAACTTCATCCTTGTTGTCACATGTTATAATCATGTCATCAACATACACTAATACGATCACCACTTTGCCATCTTTCCGCTTGATGAACAGTGCATGATCAGAATTTCCTTGTGCATAGCCAAATCTGATCGTAGCCTTTCTAAATCTATCAAACCAAGCCCGTGGGGAACTATTCAAGGCCATATAAGGCCTTCTTCAACTTGCACACTCTCCCCCTTATATCAAGTCCTGGAGGTGGCAGCATGTAGGCTTCCTCCTATAAATCACCATTCAAGAAGGTATTTTTGACATCAAGCTGGTAAAGATCCCATGAAAATTGAACTGCAAGAGTTAGAAGTACCCTCACAGACTTAAACCTCGCAACCAGAGCAAATGTCTTAGAGTAGTCTACACCATAGGTTTGAGTGAACCTTTAGCTACCAATTTGGCTTTGTAACGCTGTATAGACTATAGAGCCATCAAAGTTGTATTTGATGGTATAAACCCATTTGGAACCAACCAAGATATGCCATGGATTGCAGGATCAACCGATTCCAATCCGGATCGGCCGATCTGGATCGAGATCGGCAGGTCCCGATCTTATTTAGGGAGGAGAGGGGGGATCACTGTTACTCCCCCCCACCTATTTTATATAAAAAAAATTGCTAGGATCAGCCCGGATCGGCCTATCTGGTCAATCCGGTACGATACGGGCCGATCCCAGATCCCCCCTTAAAGGGGGATCGGGAGACAGCAGCAGCAGTCTGCTGATGCAGCTCTCCCCTCCCCTACCTGGTGCCCCCTGCCGCCACCGGCGATCCGCTGCCGCCGGCCGTCTGTCGCCACCACCGCCATCCTCTCTCTCTCTCTCTCTCTCTCTCTCTCTCTCTCTCTCTCTCTCTCTCTCGTTGAGATCTTGACCAAAAGAAGGGGGTTTGTCGCCGTCATCGACGTCTAATTTATTTGTCGAATCACAATCCAAGTTAAAGTATATTTCGATCTTAAAATTTTGTAAATTGTCAAAAAGCTAGAAATGATGTATGGTAGTGTAGATCTATTAATATTTAACTTAAAAAAAAAGTTTAGCATGTTGATTAGACAAACTCCCCAAAATCAACCTTAATTAGGGGTTAAAAATTAGGACTTTTATATGATTAGTATAATTAGGGTTCACTTGAGTGTGCCAAACACTTAATTGAACTTATTAGAATCTAATTACACAGATTTGTGGATTAATTGCGCGTCATTAGCACTAATTTCTCAAAATTAACCTTAATTAAGGGTTAAAAATTAGGATTTTTGTATGGTTGGTGTAATTAGGGTTCAATTGAGTATGTTAAACACTCAATTGAAATTATTAGAATATGATTACATAGAATTATGCATTAATTGTACGTCATTAGCATTAATTTTTTAAAAGTAACCCTAATTAAGGGTTAAAAATTGGGGCTTTTGTATGATTATTATAATTGAGATTCAATTGAATGTGTCAAACACTTAATTGAACTTATTAGAATTTGATCTATGTAGTCAGAGGCGAGAGGCAACCGAGGCGACCAGGGGGTCGCCTCAGCCTCAAACGCCTAGGCGATGGCCTAGGCGTTTGAGGCGACATTTTTTAAAAATATATATTTATAATTTACTTATTATACAAAATCTCAAAAACACAAATATAATCATAGATAATGACATATTCATTCACTCAAATTATCAAATATAACCAAATAATTTAAAATCAAACTAATTGAAATAAATTTTAATCATTCAAAGAGACAGAGAGAGTGAGCGTTGGGGGTTAAGAGAGATTGAGAGGGTCGGGGGAAGCAGACAGAGAGAATGAGGGGGTCGGGGGAGAGAGACAGAGAGAGAGAGAGTGAGGGCGGGGGTGAGAGACAGAGAGGATGAGAGAGATTGAGAGGGTCGAGGGAAGCAAATATAGAGATTGAGAGGGTCGGGGGGTGAGTGTCTGAGAGACAGACACAGAGAGAGTGAGGGCGAGGGTGAGAGACAGGGAGAGTTACAGTCGGAGGTGAGAGAGAGTGAGGGCGGGGGTAAGATAGAGAGAGTTAGGGTCGGGGGTGAGAGAGAGTGAGGGCGGGGGTGAGAGACAGAGAGAATGAGGGCGGTGTGAGAGATTAAGAGGGTCGGGGGAGGCAGACAGAGAGATTGAGAGGGTCGGGGGGTGAGAGTTTCAGAGACAACGAGAGAGAGAGAGAGGGGGAGACAGAGCGAGAGAAAGAGAAAGAGGGTGACTGCGTGAGAGAGAGAGAGGGAGACAGTGCGACAGAGACAGAGTGAGGGGGAGAGAGAGAGAGAGAGTGAGAGAGAGACAGAGACAGAGATAGAGAGAGAGGGTGACTGTGTGAGAGAGAGAGAGAGACGGAGACAGTGAGAGAGAGAGAGGGAGACAGAGCGAGAGAGAAAGAGAGGACTTACCTGCCGCTGCCGTCGCCGTTGCCGGAGAAGTTCTCCGCTGTCGCCGGAGTCGGTTGCCGTCAATGCCCGCTCATGTCCTCGCGGGGGGAGACCGCAGAGACGCTGCTCGTATCAGGACGCAGGGAAAGGATTTAGGGTTAAACGTGGTGGGGGGGAGAGGTTTATAAGGGTGGGCCGGTTTCGTATTGGGCCGGTTCAAGCTCCAAACGAACCAAGCTGATGGGCTTTTCTCGTAGCAGGCCGTGGGCTTCTTTCGTAAGGCGCTCTGAGGCACTGAAGGCATGCGAGGCGCGCCTAGGCGAACACCTGGGCGAACTGGGCGTTTTCCGCGATCGCTTAGGCGAAAATCCGGAACGCGAGGCGCCAAACCCTCGCCTCGCCTCGCCTCGTCGCCTAGGCGTTCGCCTCCACCGCCTTTGATAATAGAGAATCTAATTGCATAGATTTATGTATTAATTGCATGTTATTAGCGCTAATTTTTTAAAGTGCATTAATTGCATGTTATGAGTACTAATTTTTTAAAATTAATCCTAATTAAGAGTTAAAAATTAGGACTTTTGTATGATTAGTGTAATTAGGGTTCAGTTAAGTGTGTCAAACACTCAATTAAACTTAATTAGAACCTGATTGCATAGATTTGTATATTAATTGCATGTTATTAGCACTAATTTTTTAAAATTAACCATAATTAGAAGTTAAAAATTTGGGCTTTTAAATAATTAGTACAATTAGGGTTCAATTGAGTGTGTCAAACACTCAGTTGAACTTATTAGAACCTGATTGCATAGACTTATACATTAATTGCATGTTATTAGCACTATTTTTTTAAAATTGGGACTTTTGTATGATTAGTGTTATTAAGGTTCAACTGAGTGTGCCAAACACTCAATTGAACTTATTAGAAGTTGATTGCATAGGTTTGCGCATTAATTACATGTTATTAGCACTAATTTTCTAAAATTAACCCTAATTAGAGTTAACAATTAAGGCTTTTGTATGATTAGTGTAATTAGGCCTTAATTGAGTGTGTCAAACACTCAATTAGACTTATTAGAATCTGATTGTATAGATTTGTGCATTAATTACACATTATTAGTACTAATTTTCTAAAATTAACCCTAATTAAGGGTTAAAAATGGGACTTTTGTATGATTAATGTAATTAGGATTCAATTGAGTGTGCCAATACTCAATTGAACTTATTATAACCTGATTGCATAAATTTATGCATTAATTCCACGTGATTAGTGGTACTTAAATTTATTTGTCTTTTTATGTTATGTAAGAATATGGTAGAACAAGGACATCATGAACAGAATGTGGAACAACATGGTGCTGATCCTGGTTGGCAGCATTACACACTAGTGGATAGAAGGTAGAGGAGAGTCAAATGCAACTGGTGTGGAAAGGAGATCGGTGGAGGCGTGTATCGCCTAAAAAATCATATTATTAGTATAATAGGAGATGTCAGTAGATCTGAGTCAGTGCCACTGAACTTGAAGAGTGAAAGGAGGATGCTGGGTAAAAAGTCAAACGATTTATCAACTCAACAACAGATGGATCTGCAAGATGAGATATCAGGGCGGCAAAGATAAAGGAATTACAGTTTGCCTATTTAGCGGCCAATCAGTTTAGATAATGATGATGATAAGGATCCAGATGACCCTGATCCAGAGTACACCAGAGTTGTTTGTGCTAGTATACAGAAAAATAGAGAAGATGAAGACCGACGAAGAGGCATAGGATCATCAGCTGGATCAGTGCTTACCGGTTCTCAGTTTGGGAGATTCCTTCCTAGGGGATCTTCTGTTGGCAAAACTGCTAGTACCGTGTTGGGTTGTGGACGGACGTCCGATGTATCACGGGGTCCGATGGACCAATTTTTATACAGATCAAGATCTGCCAGATAGTTTGGAATCAAGCAAGCATTGAAAGAAGTCAGGGCCTCTGTAAAAAAAATGTCTTGAAAGGAATTGTAAAGTGGTTTTTGCATGCAAGTGTATTAGTACATACAGCATCCAACCCATATTTTCAGACGATGGTGGATGCAATTGCAGATGGTGGACCTGGTGTAAAGGCCCCAACGCCTAGCTACATTTATAATGTTGGACTCGAAGAGGAGTACAATGAGTTGAAAACATGGGTCGATAACTTCAAAAATGTGTGGAAAGAACGTAGTTGTACCATCATATGTGATTGTGAGATAGGGACCACAAGAAATCCATAATTAATTTTCTTGTGTATTACAATGAGGGCACTATTTTTTAAAATTCTATGGATGCCTCCAACAAAATAAAAAATGATGATTATTTGTACAGACTAATGGATGAGGTGGTAGAAGAAATTGGTGAAGATAATATTATGCAGGCGATCACTGACAATGAAGCAAGCTACAAAGAAGTTGGTAGATTATTGATGTAGAAGAGGACGCATTTGTACTGGGTGCCTTGTGTAGCACATTCCATTGACTTGATGATAGAGGACATAGGCAAAGAGTCTTTTGTTGCTGAGGTGGTAGAATAGGCTCAGATCATCAGCGGATTTATTTATAATCACAATAGGATCCTACATATGATGAGAGAGCATATAGGTGGACAGGATCTCCTTCGTGTTGGTCCAACCAGATTTTCATCCAACTTCATCTCTTTAGAGAGTCTAATGAAGTACAAGTATCAGTTGACCCAATTATTCCACTCTGACTATTTTCTGGCACATATAAGAACACTGAGAGTCGATGTTACAGATGTTGCCGTGGCAGTGTAAACGCTAGTTAGGAAAAAAAGTTTTTGGGATAAAGTTTCTAGATATCTAAAAGTGGTTGGCCCTCTGGTACATGTTCTGAGATTGGTTGATGGAGATGACAAAAATGATATAGGATATATGTATGAGACAATAAATAGAGCAAATGAGCACTTAAGGGTAAGCAATCCTACATCTTTTGGAAAATGGTGGAGGATCATCGATGATAGATGGATGTCGACGCTCCATCATGATCTCCATGCTATTGCTTAATTCTATTTCTTTACTATTTGATTTTATTTTATTAATGTTAATGATATTTATTTTGATAGCTAATGAACCTTAATTTAAATGCAGGGTATTTTTTCAACCCAACATATCAGTATAATGAGAGCGTAGAGGTCCTTCAAGGCACAACTAATGTCATTATTAGAATATCAAGGAATAAAAACGAAAGGATAGATGCCTTAGCAGAAGGAACATACAAAGTAGGAGTTTATGAAATCCAGTCTTCTATCATTAATTTATGTCATTTACATTTATTTTGTAAATAGAGATATTTAAATTGAAGATTGGCATTTATGGAGATGAGGACGTCAGGACTGCAGTAATGAGGATAACTCCAAGTGAATTATATAACAATAGCCAAACACTCAATTTAATGAATTACTACCATTAGTTATTAATATTGTTGTCTTCTTTTCTTTTTTTTGCAACAGCTGAATGGTGGATCCAGATTAATTATAAACAAGCTGCCACAAATCCTTTGACGTATATTGCAGTAAGAGTACTCAGTCAAACCACTTCTTCCAGCCAGTTGGAAAGAAACTGGAGTACATTTAATCTAATTCACACGAAGGTTCGTAATAGATTGGGTGTTTCTAGACTGGAGAAGTTTGTGTACTATCACTACAACGTGTGCCTAAAGATCAGGCAGATTCAGGAAAGATAGAGACTTGAACGACAGAGATGCATGAGTTTGCTGGCAAACCATTTGATAAGGCTCTACATCAGATTGATATCGATGAACTACTAAATGAAGAACACCCATTACATTCTTGAGTGGAGAGCAGAGCAGCCAAAGATGCTCAGCCTGACTTTGATCCTCAAGATCGGAGTTGGACAGGAGGTGAATTAGATCTAGTAGTTGCTCGAGATCCTGAATTTTATGCAACAGACGAAGGAGGTGCATCTGTTCTTCAAAGGCGTCGAAAGCCAGCCACACTACCAGACACTGCTAGAGTTTATGCCTATCAGCCAACACTCAGGAGATCAACTACTCAGGTGAATTCACATAAAAGAAAAGATAAAGAGCCAGCGAGACCTTCATTGCAGTCATCTAGTAGGAAAAAGAAAAAACAATCAAAACGAAAGTCTAAACAACGAGTGGACCTATTGGAAAAAGAACAAGGGGGAGACACAACTAGAATTCAGCATACTGGAGAGACACTTGAGGACACCCCGGCTTTACCACCTCACTTGGTCAGCATGTACGAGGCAGAAAGACAAACCTACAAGCATAGAAGAAGGCGGCTGACAGAAACAGGCCAAATGGGGAGTGATGACTCCATTCAGGATAATGATGATAATGATGTCGATGGTGATGGTGATGGTGATGGTGATGGTGTTGTTGCTGCTGCTGGACTATCAGGAGGTTTTGGACTTTGGAATAGTTATTCAGGATACGAAGATTACTCCGCACCTATGAGTCATTCTGAAGGAAGTCAAGGCCAAAGACAAGGACAACAAGGGGGATTTGAAGGCCAACAGAGACAAGTAAGATATGATTGGCCCAGTTGGGAATATGAATCTTCTTATCAGCCCATTTTTTACCCCCCCACATTACCGTATTCAGACATCAGTAGCACTACTAAGGGGTACAATAGACCTCCACCAATTCAGTATGACATCTATGTCCCTCCATCACAATCAGGAGAAAGCTCAAGCCAACAAGAAAACACACCTCCAAATATTCAAAGGGGATTTAAAGACCTCGCTAGCTCCTTGTTTGGCTATAGGTATCCAGCATATATGCCGACATATTATAGGCCACCAATTCAAACTTATGAGCTGGATGATGAAGGATCACAAATGTGATCTTTCTAAGGTATTTTTTATTAATCTCATGTAAAATACTTCATAATGTGTTTTTTAATTAGTGCACAATAATAATTATTAGCGAGTTATTTGTTTTTAATATTTATTTTTTTATGGATGTGCATGATTTGCATTCATTTTACAAATATGATCTTTCTAAGGTATTTTTTATTAATCTCATGTAAAATACTTCATAATGTGTTTTTTAGTCAGTGCACAACAATAATTATTAGCGAGTTCTTTGTCTTTAATGTTTATTTTTTATGGATGTGCATGATTTGCATTATTTTTATTGTACATTCATTGAATAATACGTATACAATGTTTTTTATTTTTTTCATTTTTTTTCCTATTTTCTTCTGATTTTTTCTGATTTTTTTATTATTTTTTTAATAGGGCCGATCCGGACTGGCCAGTCTTCATCAGGATCGGCCGATCCAAATCAGATCGGATTGGGTCGGGATCAGCAAGTCTTGATTCTGGGACCCGAGCCCCAGAATTCCTTGAGCTATGCCCTTCAAGTAGGTCTAACAAATCTCAAATGTCATTTTTTTTAGTGCTGCCATTTCGTCATCATTATTTGTACCCACTTAGGAACTTTTACGGCCTGTAAAAAAGAGTTGGGAATATGATAGGAAGAAATGGCAGACAAGAATGAATGGTAGGCAAGTGAAAGATGGGAGTAGCAAACATGCTTAGAAATGGGATGGTTAGTATAAGAGCGAGTCCCCTTGTAGAGAGCAATAGGGAGTTCATGATCACCTAGAGTAGTAGAGGACTCTATAAAAGGGCTAGGATCTGCAGCAGGTTCTTGAGGTGGCAGTTCAGTAGGAGGCCTCTATATTTGCCATGTACCTCTAGAGTAGGTAATAATGTCCTGCACAGCCACATGGTTAGTAGTGTCAACCAACCAACATTAAAGGAGTGCGAGAAGCATGAGGAATCAAGGGAAATGGCAAGGAAGAGAACAAACACTCCCCTTGGGAAGTAGTGAAACTAGAAAAATAAGTCTTGGATTCAAAAAAGGTCACATCTTTAAGGACAACTTCCGCCCAATTTGGGGTCATATCATTTGTATCCCTTTGGAGTTGAAGAATATCCTAAGAAAACACCTCGGATGGCACGAGGATCAAGTTCAGTGACACCAGGAGAAAGGCAATGAATGAAGCAAAGACACCCAAACACCCAAGGACGTAAATGGAATAGTCTTTCAGAGGGAGACAAGACAAGAAGTGGGACCCGATTGTTTAAGGTGCAAGAAGGCATATGATTGATAAGAGGCAGTGAGGATAACAGCCCCCAAAATTTTTTGGCAGGTCATGGTGCAGGAGAAGACCACGAGAGACCTCTAGCAAGTGTTGATTTTTTTGTTCAACAGCACCATTTTGTTGAGGCATTTAGACAAAGGAGGACTCATGAATAAAACTAGTCTTCCATAAAACTGCTCAAAGATCTCTCAAAGTATTCTCATTCATTATCAAACATGAACACCCTGATTTTTTGTCAAACTGATTTTCAACCATCCTATAGAACACATGATTCGAGGCACTTCATCTCTAGATTTCATCAAATAAATCTAACAATGATGAGAATAATCATCAAAATAAATGAAATGAAATATTGATGACCATCCATGGAAGCAATAGGGGAAGGACCCCACACATCAGAATAAACCAACTGAAAAGAGAAAGAACTTTTATTCATTGAATTTTTATTGTAGTTTGACAATGTTCGGCAAGTTGACAAACTTGACATTGAAGTGACCCTATGTTGACTGAATAAAATAATTTTGGAAACAAGACACGAAGAGATCTAAATGAGACATGACCAAGGCAGTTGTATCACAAACAGACATCTCCTAACTGCTGATTGGCACTATGAGTGGTGCTGGACTGCAGAGCCACATGTCCACCGGGCTCAAAATGGTAGAGGCAGCCAACTTCATGACCACTCTCAATCATCTATTGCATTTCAAAGTCCTGAAAAATACAATTTAGGAAAAAAAATGTTACGGAACAATTTAGGGATTTGGTAATGCTACTCACTGAAAGATTGATAGAAAGTGCTGGGACATGAAGAGCAAGGGACAAGGACATGTGATCGTTCAAATGAATGGTACCCTTGCCAGAAATAGTGGCGCGGGTACCATCAGCAATGGTCACTTTGTCCTGTCTAAAGCATAATGAGTAGGTAGTGAAGTGAGCGGGAGTACCGGTTATATGATTTGTAGCTCCAGAGTCAATAACCCATGGAGTTGATAATGATGTGGACGTGGGACTAAGTGTAGTCCTACTAGTACCTGAGGATGAAGTAGAGGCTGCAAGATGAGTGGAAGGTCCAAAGTGTGAGAGAACCCGTTGTAGGCATTCAATGTCAGAAGTGGATAGCAATGGAGCCTGTGCTCCAATAGACCCTCCCTCTGGAGTTAAAGCAGAAGACATAACAGCATTGCCTTTGGTTGATTGTGATCCTTTGATATTCTTGAACTTCTGCAGCTTCTTGTCTGGATACGACTCCCAACAAAAATCTGTATTGTGGTTATTGGCCCACAATGAATGCAGTGTCGTCCAGTCTTGCCTTTGGTCTTGATGGCATCTTTATTAGACTTCTGGGAGGCATTTGCCAATGCTGCAAAATCATTGCCAGCCTGTGGATTTGCAGGAATAGCGGCTCCAGACATGACATGTCTTCTACCCTCTTCATTCAAAACCTTGGTGTAAACATCCTCAACAGTTGGAAGTGGATCGGTGTGCAATATTTGTCCTCATAGGGCATCATTATCAGATTTTAACCTAGCTAGGTATTGGAAATTTTTTGTCTCCTCCACATGCTTCAAGTATTGTCTATGATCAACAAAACAAGACCACTTATAGGCTGTGTAATAATCAAGCTGATGCAAGAGACGATGCATGGCTGGAGTTCCCTTTATTGGCTTTTATTATGACCATTTATGGTCCATTATGAGTTTTTTATTTTCTAGGAGTTTTAGAAACGTGGAAGGATAAGAACGGAAGTCCAAGAGTCATGAGTTACAGATTGAGTCCCTATATATGTACGCTTTTGTTTTTTAAAAAAAAGGAAGATTGGTTGAAGAAAAAAAAAATACATGTTGTACGATCGGTTCTTTGCAAGAGAGAGCTCCTTCCCAGCTCCGGTGCGACGCCAGACGTTATCTACCGGTGCGACGCCGGCCCCTTCCCCAACTCCAGTGCGATGCCGGAGGAACACCCTACCTGCTGGTGCGATACCAGCAGGTTATCTTCCCTCTAAACCCCTTTTTTCTCCTTGTTCCGCATCAAGTTTGGTATCAGAGCATATCTCGATCCCTGCTGCGCTGCCGTGCCATCGCCGTCTTCCGTCGAGAACCACCACCACCGAAGCCTACTGGCATCCTAAGCCCTTGCAACTGTCCGCCGGGTTCGTGGTGAAGAAGAGGACGGCGGGAGAGACTGCGGCCTTCACCGCGGCCATCGCCGGCATTCGCCGGCGCTATCGCCACTACTGCCCCGGCCCCGCCGCTGCTGCCCCAGCCTCGCCGGCCACAGCTTCCTTGGCCACCATTGCCGCCAGCCCTAGCTGCCGTTGCCATCGGATCCCACCGACGCTGCAGATCTCACCGAAGCCACCACCACCTCTGCCCTTACCCACCGCCGCCGTGGTCATAGACGGAACCCGCAACTGCCATTGCCGCCGGCAACGTCGCCGCTGGCCATCGGCTCCGCCATCTCCACCTCGCCCCACTGCCGCTGGAGCAGCCAACCCCCACAGTCGCTGGCCTCCGCCCCTGCAACTCTCGCTGGCGCCGACGAAGTTCGTCGCCGCCCCGCCTCGCCCCGCCGCCTCAATCCGCCACCGCCAGAACCCCCCTCTGCAACCCGAGCCCTTCCTTTCCCCCTTTTGTTTGTGCGTGAAGAAGGAGAAGAAAGAAAAAGCCAGGAAAAGAAAATAAGAAAAGAGAGAGAAGAAGGGGAGGGGCACGTGCCCTTTCATTAGGTTTAACCTGGTCCAGCCAAGTTAAACGGATCTAGGTCCGAACCCAGACCCGGTCCGGTTCAAGCCACCCCCTTTAGAAAGGTACTTGGGCCCAATTTGACACTTGGTTCGACCAGGTTCTAAGAAGGTAAAGGGGTCCGAGCCACCAGTCAGCTCTGGTACGAACCAGGGTGCAGCCAGGACCGAGCCAGGGTCCAATTCAGATCCGTATTGGGTGTCAAGCGGTGCAATTACAGCAGTTAGCGCACCGCCTTCGTGTAGAGCTCGTCTGGACTCCAATTCGCGCGCCATATGTGCTGTTGGATTCGTCTCCACGAGGCCATCCCAAATCCAGTGCGCTGCATCTCCGACTGCCTCGTTTTGCGTACCACTGCTGCACGCATATTGATGACACTATAGAGTACATCCCGAGGTCCGCATCAACCGCCTCGATTTGGGTGCCAATTTCTAGCGTAATGATTTTGCAGTGGCCAGTGGCTGACTTATGTCGTTTTATGTGCCGCACTTGCACGCTTTACGAGGACACTTGTGCTTGCCGTTCCAGGTCGTTTCGGACTCCGATTTGTGCACCATTCGCGCCATCGGGTTTGTCTCGACAAGACCGACCAAATCCGACATACTGAGTCTCCGACTTGTCTCGTTTTGCATGCCACTGCTGCACGCATATTGAGGTCATCCTTTGGGCTCCGTTTCTTGCACTGATCGCATCGTTGGCTTCGTCTCAGTAGGACGGACTTAGCTCCATAGTGGTTCTGCCCCTACGACGCCTCGTTCCGCAGACCACTGATTGATTATATCAGAATTGGAACCTTGGGGTAATCTCTTGCAATATGTCTTCCATTTATTTCTATTTTACTGTGTTCTTGCCGAATCGAGAATGGACGACATTGATATTAGATGAGAGAGCTAGTGATAATGTGATTCCTCAGTATATTGTTGATTCATTGTTGAAGACGGACGAGATTTTTGTAGAGGGTGATAGAGCTTTTGTGGAGTTTTATCGGCGAGTTAAGGGTGGCACCACAGGACACTCCACTACTTATGTAGATGGAGCTTGGTATACTATAAATCCATGAAGCTCTTCTATTTGCTTGGATCGAGAGTGGCTATCAGAGCACTAAGCGACAGTGGATTGTGATAGATGTCGATGCTCCCTCGTACACCCTCATCTTGATGGACGTGAGTTCACGTTTCCAGAATCGTCACTTTATTCTCCTAAGGTAATGGAAACACCGTCCAAGTTGCTTGATACAGTCTCGCCAGCTACAAATGATGATCAATCAGATGTGTCAGTTGATACTGAGGGTGCTAGTTTTGATCATACGGTTGACGATGTTCGGGATACTACTCTATGTATTGATTCTAGACTTTATTAAATGGCGGACAATGTGATTGAGACTAATTCAGTACCGTTGGTCATCAGTGAGTCATCAGATAATGTTGTGTGGGACCAGGCACTCATTGTTGAAGCCATATTTGACTTACTTTCTGAGTACTCGTTCAATATTCCGGATGTCCAGTGCCATTCACTATGTCTTGCACACGTTGCTTCATCTGAGTTTGACTTGTTATGGTGTAACTTTGAGACCTATCATCAGTGCTACCTTCAGCTCCTCACCCTGATGAGCTATATGCAGTCGATTGTGCGCCGATGGTCTGTGGCCCCCTTGCTCCTCGTATGGCTTCTTCGGCATTTCAAAACTCGAGAACGAGTTTTTTCGAACCAGGGGAGATTGATGCAGGAGACGATGCATGGCCGGAGTTCCCTTTATTGACTTTTATTAGGACCATTTATGGTCCATTATGAGTTTTTTATTTTCTAGGAGTTTTAGAAACGTGAAAGGATAAGAACGGAAGTCCAAGAGTCATGAGTTACAGATTGAGTCCCTATATGTGTACGCTTTTGTTTTAAAAAAAAAAGGAAGATTGGTTGAAGAAAAAAATAATAATTGTTGTGCAATTGGTTCTCTGCGAGAGAGAGCCCCTTCCCAGCTCCGGTGCGACGCCGGAGGTTATCTGCCAGTGCAACGCCGGACCCTTCCCCAACTCCGGGGCGATGCCGAAGGAACACCCTACCTGCTGGTGTGATGCCAACAGGTTATCTTCCCTCTAAACCCCTTTTTACTCCTTATTCCGCATCACAAGCTCTTGCCATTTAATCTTGAGTTCACTAAAATAGGAGGTTACAGTTGTACCTCCTTGCTCCAAGCCATGTATTTCATTTGTTAATTGGTAAGTGTGAGCAATATTCCATCACTGACCAAATAGATTCTCCAAAAGGTGCCACAGATCATAGGTTGTCTTAGTGTACATAATCAGGTGTTGAATCTCTGGTTCAACAGAGTTCAATATCTAGCACATGACTATTTTCTATTTCCCATGTAGATCGCTTAGGATCATCACTTACTGGTCGACAATTTCTGCCATCAATATAACCAACTTTGCCTTGTCCTCCAAGAAAGATACGAGCAAGAATAGACCAAAGACGATAATTGGTCTCATCAAGTCTGATTGTCGTCATCTGAAGGGCTGATGATGCTCAGTTGTTGCAATGGCTGGAGGGGCTGTTGCAATGGAGGGGAGAGTTGAAGAGGTTGAAGATGAAGACACTTCCAAGAGAAAAACAGACAAGTGTCCATACAAAAAAAAAATGAACTATCAATACACCCCAAAAATGGTGATGTTGACTTTCATCCACCAAAGAAAAAGGAGTGTAATGTAGGATTGGGCATTGCAGCCCTGAAAGAGGATTTAGTGAGGGACGGACAACCTTCCAAAAAGAGAGGAAGTTTGTAAACAACTCATCTGCCTCTTTGGGATGCGTGAGGAGTGAGGACCTCCGAACCCTAGCTTCAGTCGGTCCCCTATTTTGCATATCTTGTGCGCTGATAAAAAACTCCAAGCAAGAAGGAGAAATCAATCTCGTGCGCCCATTAATCGCTCTGATACCACGCTAGAAATCAACCAAAAATGAAGAGAGGAGAGAAAGACGGCAGGAAAAGATGTTCTCTCATGTAAACCCAAACAAGAGGTTGTGTGGCTGCCATCCTGTTTGGAACCCAACCTAGCTATCTCTCCTATAGGATTTTTTATTATTAGATCCTATCGTTTTTTGTCTTTTTGTTTTATTTAGAGAAATATAGGTCGGTTTTATGTATTTTATTTCTTGGACTATAAGAGCTTGGGATTAACCCTCAGGGAGTCCGGAACTTCGAATCAGGCGAAAATCTGAATATATGACCTCTCTCCACTTACCTCGGTCAGTGTTAATTATGTCAAGCAACCGCTCGACAACCCTTGATTAACCGTCCGTTGATGCCCTGTATAACATGCAACACTACTACTACAGGCAGCACATGCATATGAAGATATGTTTTAGGTTAAACTCTTGGTCTCACCCAAGTTTAAAATGGGTTTATAATTGATTGGGAGACTTTTTAAAAAGTTTTGGATTGACTCTGAGTTATCTGGATTGATTCCAAGTATTTTAGACTCATAAGGATATTTTTGTAATTATGCCGAGTTGGAGGGTATAGGGGTATTATGGTCACTTTAGTGTGTAAAGTCAGTTTTAATGATTTAGGAAGATTTCAAAACCTTAAGAGGTATTTTAGAATTATTTTAAGTGTGTTTATGTTGTAAAGGTATTTTGGTAATTTTACCTTAAATCGGGTTTATTAGACTTAGAGTCTATTTTTATATTTTTCTGAGATTTTTAGTTAATTTTATCATATTGAGGGTATTTTGGTAATTTTACCCATCTTATTAGGGTTTGGAGGGTATTTTGGGCATAGGAGAGGTTTTGATTT
The DNA here is from genome assembly GCA_030544215.1 of Zantedeschia hybrid cultivar. NCBI lineage: Eukaryota > Viridiplantae > Streptophyta > Magnoliopsida > Alismatales > Araceae > Zantedeschia > Zantedeschia hybrid cultivar. Next base: position 22,187,815 of record JARZZO010000009.1, read on the forward strand.
TTTTTTAAGAATTTTCTGTGATTTTCACAGATTTTTATCATGGATGAGGATATTTTTGTAATTTTATTAAGTTCTAGGGGCATTTTGGTCATTTCGAGAATTTTATATGTTTTCATATTTGGTTCTCTATTTTTTACTGGTGTTTAATGAATTTTACTGATTTTTTATTAATTTTACTGATTTTTATTAATTAATTAAATATATTTAAGTCGTATTTTTGGGTTTATGTAATTTCCAGATTTTGTTTTTTTATTTTTACCGAGTATTAATGATTTTTACAGAAATTTTATGATTTTTATATTCATTTTACTGATTTTAAATAATTTCCACATATTTTATTAATTAATTAAGCACGGGTGGTATTTAAGTCATTTTTTAACTTAAGTATATTATTTTATGTCTCAATGTTTCTTTATTGAGTTTTGATTATGAGTCTAAGATTAGTTATGTATGGGGTGAGGCCAAGGATTTTTTAGAATATTTAATTATGTATTTATGCATTTTAATTAGTTATTAAACTAATTAATAAATTAATTATGTATGTAAAAAATATAATAATATAGTGTTACTTAAGTAATAGGTTCATGAACACACATGCACATATATATATATGCTCAAAGAACAATATTGGCATTTCATTCATCATTTCGGTATAATCCCGTCTTATAGAACAACGATTTTACAACATAAATTCGGCAAAACTTCCACTTAAGAATAAACCTTAGGAAGAGAACCCTCCGAGGCGAGAAATCTCCTCCAAACACAGCAAACCCATGCAAAAGCACTTGATTTGGTCTTCAAATGGGCAGAGTTTCCCCTAGGAAATTTTTGGGCCAAGGAGACATGCCATCTTCTTACCCCTTGGGAGGTATTTATAGACTTGAAAGCCTTAACCGGTGGGGGTGCCAACGGGAATTTCTTGGAGAGGGTGAGAGAGAGATTAGAGAGGAGGGGGGCCCGGTGGGCACCCCCACCGGTTCCCAACCGGTAGGGGGTGCCACCGGTTGGACCCCCCCCCCCCACCGGTTTGGGAACCGGTGGGGGGGGGCTTCCCCTTTCCCCTTTTTCTTTTAAAAAAAGGTCCAACAAATGCCCCCCACGGAACATATGCCGGAGGTGAAGACGACGGTGCATGTCCCGTGCCCCATTTGGCTACAAGAATCCTCATTTTGCATGCTTGAGGAACTCTCACATGCGGCGTGCCGGTGTTGTCTTAATGAATTCCCGTGTCTTGCCTTATATATTTACGGCTATTGAGGGAAGTCAAACGCCGTCTCGTATATGCTGGATGACACATCGCTTCAGCTTGCTATGTATATGCTCCATCTGAGCTTATCTGAGTCCCGATGACCCTCAATTTTGTACTTAGACACCTCAAGATATGCCCAAGAAGTCTTGTTTTCATAACCTTTCGACTTTTCAGATGTATTTGAAAGTGTCCAGCCCCTCTGATTATGGGAATTCTCTTGGCCTTCATAACTTGGAGGTTCCTGAGAGTTGATGCCGCTCGAATCTTTCGACGTTCACTTGAATTTTGGGGATCTCTTGGCCTTCATGACATGGAGACTCCTTAAGAATACACGGGCGAGTCATTTGATTCTTCCGGCATTTGTTCCATCTTGGGGGTATCAATACCTTATATTGGCATTTCCAGGAGCTCCGCACGAAGCATTCTGGACTGGCCTAATATCTGGTGCATATTAATTTGACTTTGTCCTATAACTTCATTAGGACTTAGTCGATTTTTGTTTTTGTATCTCGAGACTTTTATTGCAGCTCTCTAGCGCTGATTTCATCTCCCTATCTTCTTGCAGCTTGTTGTCTTTGTCCTCATAGCCTACATGGGAGTTCCTCCTATGGAAGGACACGGGGAGGACGATATTTCAATCCCGCCAATTGTCGAGAAGCCTTTCGCCAAAGTGGGCCGAGATTGAAACTATCGAGGCAGGCAATGCAGCTCGGGTTACAGAGACTCCTGTACTCCAATATCAGAAGGATATTATCCTTTCTAATATCGCGAACGTCCAGATTGCCGCTCTGCGCCTGCAGACATTTATTCTTAAAGCTTTGTTTGAGGGAGAACTCCTATTTTATGGCAGCCATCGATCATCGCTTCGACTATCACTCCGGAGGTGGAGCCGAATTTCTTCAAAATGCTTGAAGTTTTCCATTTGCTGGTAGACGGTCTATTGCAGTCTCTGGCGAGACATGGCTCTTCCCTAGGCCAAAGTTGATTTGCTATTTCTCTATTGTTGTTCTTATTGCCTCCCCTTTTGTCGAAGAACTCGAGCTATCCCGCGGGCTTGTTTTGAGCTTTGCCATTGCTCCAGTGTATTACAAATGTTCTTCCAAAGATCAATGCTAAGCTTGAGTGGTATGGACGCTTTGTTGTATATTGCATGTATTCTCTCTTTCTTTCTTTCTCTTTTTTTTTTTTATAACTAAAACTAGCGCCTTTTCAGGTTTTCGCCAACATTAACCTCCTCTTACTTTTGCCTGTGCGCCCTTACAGGTTTTCACACAGCGAGTTACCTGATTTTGCCTAAGGTGCCCTTTCGGGTTTTCACCTTATCTGGGTATAAGACCTTTTTACCCTTAACCGATCCCTTTAAGGACGAGATCGATTAAGTCTGTCGGAGCACCTCGTTTTTAAGTCCCATTTTTTTCTCTTTTTTTTTTGTTCAGTAGGGAATTACGGCTTCTCTGGGACCCGCTCAGGAATTTTTGTAAGGAACTGAGACTTCCCTGAGAACCGCTAAGGACTCTTATGTAGGGAACTGAGTCTTCCCTTAAAACTGCTAAGGAATTATATGTAGGGAACTAAGTCTTCCCTGAGAACCGCTAATGAAGTTCTGTAGGGAACTGAGTCTTCCCTGAAAACCGATAAAGAATTTCTGTAGGGAACTGACTCTTCTATGAGAAACGATAAGAAATTTCTGTAGGGAACCGAAGCCTCCCTGTGAGCCGCTAAGGAATTTATGTAAGGAACTGAGTCTTCTCTGAGAACCGCTAATGAATTTTTGTAGGGAACTGAGTCTTCCTTACGCTAAGGAATTTATGTAAGGAACTGAGTCTTCTCTGAGAACCACTAATGAATTTTTGTAGGGAACTGAGTCTTCCTTGAACCAGTCAGGAATTTTTGTAGGGAACTGAGTCTTCCCTGAGAACCGATAAAGAATTTCTGTAGGGAACTGAGTCTTCCCTAAGAACCGATAAGGAATTTATGTAGGAAACTGAGGCCTCCCTGTGAGCCGCTAAGGAATTTCTGTTGGGAACTGAATCTTCCCTGAGAACTGCTAATGAATTTCTATAGGGAGCTGAGTCTTCCCTGAGAACCGCTAAGGGATTTTTGTAGGGAATTGAGGCCTCCCTGAGAACCGCTAAGGAATTTCTGTAGGGAACTGAGTCTTCCCTGAGAACCGCTAAGGAATTTCTGTAGGAAACTGAGTCTTCCCTGAGAACCGATAAAGAATTTATGTAGGGAACTGAGTCTTCCCTGAGAACCGATAAGAAATTTATGTAGGGAACCGAGGCCTCCCTATGAGCCGCTAAGGAATTTCTGTAGGGAACTGAGTCTTCCCTGAGAACCGCTAATGAATTTCTGTAGGGAACTGAGGCCTCCCTGTAAGCCGCTAAGGAATTTCTATAGGGAACGGAGTCTTCCCTAAGAACCGCTAATGAATTTATGTAGGGAACTGAGTCTTCCCTGAGAACCGCTAAGGAATTATCTGTAGGAAATTGAGTCTTCCCTGAGAACCGCTAATGAATTTCTGTAGGGAACTGAGTCTTCCCTGAGACCCGATAAAGAATTTTTGTAAGGAACTAAGTCTTCCCTGAGAGCCGATAAGAAATTTCTATAGGGAACTGAGGCCTCCCTGTGAGCCACTAAGGAATTTCTGTACGGAACTGAGTCTTCCCTGAAAATCACTAATGAATTTCTATAGGGAACTGAGTTTTCCCTGAGAACTGATAAAGAATTTATGTAGGGAACTGAGTCTTCCCTGAGAACCGATAAGAAATTTATGTAGGGAACTGAGGCCTCCTTGTGAGCCGCTAAGGAATTTCTTGAGTTTTCGAGAAAATGGGGCTCTAGATAACCGTGAATTTTGGGATACAACAGCTCCTGGAAACCGAGGATTTTAGGATATTGTGCCTCCCAGGGGCACAAGGATTTTGGTTGAATTTTGGGATACAACGCCTTCTGGGGGCGAAAAAGAAAATTTTGGCCTTTTCTGGATATATCTGCCTCCCAAGTGGACAAAATTTTGGGGTTTAACGCCTCCCATGAGCGAAAAGGAATTTTGACCTTTTTGAGATATATCTGCCTCCCGTGGGCGAAATTCTGGATTTTGGGATACAACGCCTCCCATAGGCGAAAAGGGAAATTTTTGGCCTTTTGACACGCCAGTGGGACTGGTGTATGCCAAGGGCAATTCTAAGATACAATGCCTCCTTGGGGCAGAAAGGAAATTTCGACCAATCGCGGCACGCCAGTAGGACTGGTGTATGCCAAGGGCAATTTTAAGATACAACGCCTCCTCGGAGCAAAAAGAGAAATTTTCATAATACAATGCCTCCTCCAGACATAATGGTAAAATTTAGGATACAACGCCTCCTCGGGGCAGAAAGGAAAATTTTAGGATACAACACCTCCTTGGGGCGGTAATTGGAGATTTTAGGATATAACGCCTCCTCGGGACAGTAATGGGAAAACTTTAAGATACAACGACTCGTCGAGGTGGCAAAATAATTTTGGTCGAATTTCGAGATACAATGCCTCCCGAAGGCTCAAAGTAATTTTGGTTGAATTTTGGGATACGACGCCTCCCGAGGGCGCAAGGATTTTGGTGTTTCAGTATGAATTGTTGACAGATATTTTTCCGGTAGAACCAATGATTTTAGCCAAGATGGTGAATTGCTCTTCTTGGCCCTATCAAGTAAGAAATCGAGTTTCCCACTTCCTTGCCGAGTCGGGAGGACATCATCGTCGTCGCCTCGGTCGTAGCCCTTGATGGAATAACTTTTGTGCCACTTACCCAATGTAAAGTGACACCAAGGATTTCCTCGTCATCGACGACTCTGATATCCTCCCTGCGTAGGGATGTGGGAAAACTCAATCTCCGCCTGAGACAGGCCAAGAGAGTTCTCCCCCCACCGGAGTATGGCTATATACATGTTTTTTAACACACTTGGTACGAACGGCCTCGGTGAGCCATACCCCGGCGAGTTGCTGGATGATGATTTTTTCTTTTTCTCTCTTTTTTTTTTTTTTCTCACTAACATCGGTGCCCTTACGGGTTATCACTGAAGCTAGCCCCTTCTTACATTTGCATGTGCGCCCTTGCGGGTTTTCACGCAGTAGGGTTTGCTCATTTTTGCCTGAGGCGTCCTTTCGGATTTTCACCTCAGCCGGGTTTTGGATTTTCTTGTCCTTAATTGGCCCCTCACAGGAATGGGAACAATCAAGTCTGTCAGGGCACCTCATTTTTAAGCCCCACTTTTTTTTTTTTGCTCTCATAATGGCTCTACGAATTACGTTCACTGTGTAATCACATGTGGTTGTAGGGGATTCACCAGATACTTCCCCATATTTACTTTTCCTTCTTGAATCAACTTTTCTACTTCATCTTTGAACATAAAGCAATGTTCAATTTGATGGGTGATGAAGCGGTGGTATGGGTAGTAGTTGGGTGCATCTGTTCGATGCATTTCTTCTTCTTTTTTTAGCTTAGGCAGAATAATTACTTTTCTGCTCATACATAACTCGAAGAGTTCTTGGGTACTTTTCCTTTGGGAAGGAGTATGGTCTCTTGAGCTTTTTTTGCCAGGGATTTAGTATCTTTAAAGCTTATCCATGTTTCTGCACCAACAACTTGTTTTCCCCGAGAACCTTGTCTAACTGCAAAGGTGGCCTTGGGAGTATTGTCGTGACTTTCACAACCTTTCCATTTAAGCACCATTCCCTCTCGGTACTGGACTTCTTGTGCTTCATTTAAGTCTATGATAAGTTTGCCCTTCTTCTTTAGGGGACGGCTATATTCTGGTCCTAACTCCTCAAAGGAGAAGGGCCTATTGACTCTGTCCATTGTCAAGACTTTTGTCCCTTGTCTTGCAAGACCTTCCATTACTTGAATGAGTTCATACTGCTGATGAGAGATTTGTCCCAGACTCACTTGAATCCCCTCCAGTGTTGCCATGATGGGCCCCTCTAAAGTGGAGGTTGTTGGAGTATATGATGGAGTTATCTTCTGCTCCAGTGACATTTGCTAGTGAGAGAGTTGTATTAGACTCATCTGAATCTTCTCTCATGTTGTCATAATGGACCCTTCTGGAGTGGGGGTTGCTGGAGGGTATAATGGTATCACTTCTTGCTCCGGAGGGGCATCCATATTCTTATTTGTAGGCTCTTCTTTTAAGGAGTTTTCATTCATGTAGATGACGTTTGCTGCAAATGTTTGTCTAGGCATTTGATGTGGCTGAGGCGGGTCTACCAGGTATTTTCCCATCTCCACGGCCCCTTCTCAGATGAGCATTTCGATATCCCCTTTGCAGATATAACAATCCTCTATTACATGTCCCAACATGCAGTGGTACATACAATAGTTGGGTTTATCTATTTTACCAACTTATGCTGGCCTTTTTGGTTTAGGTAGTGCCAAGAGATTTGCCCGCACACAAGCATCAAATAGCTTTCTTGTATGCTCTCTAATGAAAGAGTAAGACATTTTCCTTCTCTCATTAACAGTGGCATATGATCCCCTTCTATTGGATGTTGAGGCATTTGCATTGTTCTTGCCCCCTGTATTTTCTACAGCCGAGGCAAAGTCTACGGCATTGACCTATTCTATATATATACTCTGTTTCTTTGGGACTTTCCCCCTAATGGGGGCAATGGTTGGATGGTCTGCGAAGAATATTTCGACCTCCGTCACAATGTTATTTAGCTGATCAAAATTTCTAACATTTGTGCCAATCAACTTTTCACTTATTTCAGGCTTTAAGCCTCTTTTACACAATTGCACTACATCCTCGTAGGCCGGCGGATTGTCGCATTTCATGCAGAGGTTCCACTATTTTTTGATGTAGTCGGTGGCGGATTCATTCCTTCCTTGTTTTAGCGTCATTAATTCAGTGATAGTGACCTTTCGCTCCGACACCTTGAAGCGGTCGAGGAACTTTTTCTACATAATCTCCCAGCTGCTGATAGAGTTGGGCTTCAACTTTGCATACCATTGGAATGCAGTGCCCGTGAGAGAGGTAGAATAGAACCTCAGAAGATAGGCCTCATCAGTAGCCAGCTCTCCCTAGTCACTCATATAGTGGCAATATGTTCTTGGGCCAAACTTTCCCCGTCATACCTGGTGAACTTGGGGCACTTGTTGTGATTTGGCGGGAGCTTCTTGAACATATGACGTACTAGGAATAACACTTTGTATAAGTCAAATGTGCCTATTCCGTCGTCTTGTTCTGCCATTTTGGCCTCAACAGTTTGCTCGATAAGATGCTTCTACAATGTTGTAGCATCATCTGCAAAAGTATGGGATTGCTGAGCATTATGATGGGGCTCCTCAACCTGATCTTCTTATATCTCGCCAGGGTTGAAGTTGACCTCTACAGCTTGCGGTCTTATCACCGTTGGCATAAGTACTACCCTTGGAGATGGTGCATTTACTGGGGGGACTTGAGCTATCCTTTGCTGCTCCTCCATCTTTTGTATTAGGCCATAGAGTAAGGCCCTGAGTTGTTGATTTTCTTGCCTCATCTCCTCCATAGTCTGAGGTTGTATTTGATCTTGGGGTTGTTCTAGAGTGGCCTCGATACATGAGGCATTTGCCATGTCTTCATTAGCTCCTCCAGTAGCATTGCCACTGCCAATTTGGGGTGGCTCTGCCCCCTGGCTTCCTCGATTCAGCAAGCGCATAGCCTGCTCCATTTGACGAGTTATGGGCCTGCCCCGTTGCATCAGATTGATGATATCATTTGGGTCTTCCGGCAGGGAAAGCTGTCGGTTGGTGGTGCTGGAGGTGTAGCATATGTAGACCCGTATGCCATTCTTTGTCGTTCTGACAGTTCTCTTCTTTTTGTAAGTCGATCGGACCAATGCGCCCAACCGCTCGAGGACAGATGTCTGTTGCCAAACTTGTTCCTGCACCTTATAAGCATCTTTTCTCTTTTGACCTTGTAGGGAACGAGGCCGGATAGCTGAGTTGGTCATCTGCCCCTCAGGCTCTACGAGCTATTGAGGTTATTGTTCTGCTAGGGTGACCCTAACCTGACGAATTTTGCAGGCTTCTTCTTTGGTTACCCACATTTTCTTTATGCGGAGGCAACTATTCTCCGTTGGATTGCTCCCAATCCGAGGCATAGATTTGCCCCTATCCCTAGGCATGGAGTTGCCCCTTGCTCGGGGCGTAGCATTGCCCCCTACTCGAGACATGGAGTTGCCCCCTACTCGAGGCGTAGCATTGCCCCCTGCTCGAGGCATGACAGGCTCTGGTATAATTAATGGCTCCCGACGAGCAGGGACCTTTGAAGTCCTTTTCTTCTTTTTGAAGGTTGCCCCATCTTGGCAAACCTTCGGTAGAATCCCGAACCGATTCTGGACAAGAACCATCGGGATATGATGGATTTTGGGAATGATGGGTTGCCCGCCATCCAGACAAATGTACAGGTTCCCCACCAATATAGTTTTCCCCATCTTGGACGGGCTTGCGGTTAGAACCTTCCACTTTTGCCTCTTGTTGGACGAGGAGGCTGGAGAGATGCTGATGATATTGACGGCGAGCACTCGCCTATGTCGACCGCCGTGGTTGCTTCTTCTGGCGCGGGAAGCGCGCCTCTTCTTCTTCTTTTCCGGAGCAGGCTCCAGCGCCGAAACGACACCCAAAAAGTATGGAGATCCTATCACTGCGGGGAAATCCCCGAAGTATGTTGGCGTGGTTAGATATCCGTACCGTGCGTAGGTCGCCACCACAAGTGGGCCATACGTGACCCTTGCTGCCATTGCCGTCTATTGAGCAGAAACTCAATCACTTGCATAAGACATGACAAAGTTAGTAGTAGAGTTGTGGTGAGGGCATCACCAGACGGAGAGATGAAGGGAAAGAGAGGTCCCATCGGACGTGCCATCTGTTTGGAACCCAACCTAGCTATCTCTCCTATCGAATTTTTTATTATTAGATCCTATCGTTTTTTGTCTTTTTGTATTATTTGGAGAAATATAGGTCAGTTTTATGTATTTTATTTCTTGGACTATGAGAGCTTGGGATTAACCCTCAGGGAGTCCGGGACTTTGGATCAGGCGAAGATCCGAGTATATGACCTCTCTCCACTGACCTTGGTCAGTGTTAATTACGTCAACCAACTGCTCGACAACCCTTGATTAACCGTCCGTTGATGCCCTTTATAACATGCAACACTACTACTATAGGCAGCACATGCATATGAAGATATGTTTTAATTGATTGGGAGACTTTTTAAAAGGTTTTAGATTGACTCCGAGTTATCTAGATTGATTCCAAATATTTTAGACTCAAAAGGGTATTTTTGTAATTATGCTAGGTTAGAGGGTATAGGGGTATTATGGTCACTTTAGTGTGTGAAGTGAGTTTTAATGATTTAGAAAGGTTTCAAAACCTTAGGAGGTATTTTAGAGTTATTTTAAGTGTGTTTGGGTTGTAAGGGTATTTTGGTAATTTTACCTTAAATCGGGTTTATTAGACTTAGAGTCTATTTTTATATTTTTCTGAGATTTTTACTTATTTTTATCATATTGAGGGTATTTTGATAATTTTACCCATCTTATTAGGATTTGGAGGATATTTTGGGCATAGGAGAGGTTTTGATATTTTTTAAAAAAAATTCTGTGATTTTTACAGATTTTTATCATGGGTGAGGGTATTTTTGTAATTTTATTAAGTTCTAGAGGCATTTTGGTCATTTCGGAAATTTTATATGTTTTCAGATTTGGTTCTCTATTTTTTTTACTGGTGTTTACTGAATTTTACTGATTTTTTATTAATTTTACTGATTGTTATTAATTAATTAAATATATGAAAAATATTTAAGTCATATTTTTTAGTTTATGTAATTTCCAGATTTGATTTTCTGATTTTTACTGAGTATTACTGGTTTTTACATAAATTTTATGATTTTTGTATTCATTTTACTGATTTTAAATAATTTCCCCAGATTTTATTAATTAATTAAGCATGGGGGGTATTTAAGTCATTTTTAACTTAAGTATATTATTTTATGTCTCAATGTTTCATTATTGAGTTTTGATTATGAGTCTAAGATTAGTTACGTATGGGGTGAGGCCAAGGATATTTTAGAATATTCAATTATGTACTTATGTATTTTAATTAGTTATTAAATTAATTAATAAATTAATTGTGTATGTAAAAAATATAATAACATAGTGTTACTTAAGTAATAGGTTTATGAACACACATGCACACATATATGCCCAAAGAACAATATTGACATTTCATTCATCATTTCGCCATAATCCCGTCTTATAAAACGGCGATTTTACAACATAAATTCGGCAGAGCTTCCCCTTAGGAATATACTTTAGGAAGAAAGCCCTCCAAGATGAGAAATCTCTTCCAAATGTAGCAAATCCGTGCAAAAGCACTTGGTTTGGTCTTCAAATGCCTAGGAAATTTTTGGGCCAAGGAGGCATGCCATCTTCTTACCCCTTGAGGAGTATTTATAGGCTTGAAAGCCTTAACTGGTGGGGGTACCCACCGTTGAATCTTGAGGTGGGGGGTGCCATTTCTTGGAGAGGGTGAGAGAGAGATTAGAGAGGAGGGGGGGCCAGTGGGGGGTGCCACCGGTTGGATCCCCCCACCCCCACCAATTTGGGCAACCGGTGGGGGGGGCTTCCCCCTTCCCCCTTTTTCTATTAAAAAAGGGTCCAACACATCCATAGGGAAAAAAGACCACCACCCTATTTTACATCCTTTTAACCATTAGGATCAACACAATGACTAAAGTACCCCTCACTAATGACAAAAGAATAAAAAGACCAACAAAAGCACCATGAGTAGTAAAGTATAAAACAGGACAAAACTGCCCCTCCATAGGTTGGCACTAATTTCTACAATTAACATAGTAAATGTATGATTGAAGATTTGTATACATGACATTTGAAAGAATATGTGAAATACCCAATTTCACCTAAATTAGGATTGTAAAAATTAAGGGTTTTCATTAATCGATGCAATTAAACATCACTTGAGCATAAAGATTAATTAATTGCTTCAATTTATGCATGATTGCACATTCATGTACACCGAATTTAAGATTTAGGATGAAATGCTCAATTTTTACCCAAATTTGGTTTTAAAAATTGAGACCTCGTTAATTGATGCAATTAAGCATCAGTTGAGCATGAAGAATCAATTAATTGCATCAATTAGTACATGATAGCACATTCATGTGCATTGAATTTTAAATTTAAAATGAAATGCCTAATTCTCATCTAAATTAGGGTTTTCATTAATTAATACAATTATTGAATATGAAAATCACTTAATCGCATCAAATGGTGCATGATTGCACATTCATGCATATTAAATTTGATATTTGATATCAAGTATCTAATTTTTCCTAAATTATATATATAAATTAGTGCATTTCATTAATCAGTGCAATTAAAAATCAATTGAGTATGAAAATTGATTGGTTGCATCAATTGATGCACAATTATGCATATATGTGTATTAATTTTAAGATTTGAGATGACACATCTATTTTATCCTAATTAAGTCATTTGTATTTGTGGTTCTTTTATAGGATTATGACAAAGGAGCAGCCTAAGTGGATTGAGCCTAAGGGTGACAATGGATGAGAACCTTGAGAATTGATTGATCCAGTAAGGAAAAAGAGTAAAGTGCAAGAGGTGTGGGAAAGAGATGAATCGAGGTGTCTATCAATTAAGCCAAAAGAAGGATTGAAAGGAGAACTAAAACCTTGTAAGGTTTGTCCTAGAGAGTTTAGAGATCAATTAAGGACATATATGACAAGGAAAAAAAGTATTGAAATATTTTAGAGCTGAGCAAAAACTTAAACTATAAAAAGAAATCTCTAGTTGTCCAAGGAGAAGAGACACTAACTTACACATTCAGCCTAAAAGACTAATTAAACTTGGGTCTGATGATGATGAGGAGGAGGAGGAGGAAGAGGATCATAAGCTCAAGGTTTCCAGACACGAGTCCTCATACTATGCAAAGGATAAAGAACATAAAAGATCATATAGAAGTGGTGTAGGAGGATCAGGCTCGGCCAAGGGATCTCTTCCAAGAAGTACTTCTACAACTCGTCGTGCAACAAAAATTTTAGGATGCAAAGGTAGTCTATTTGATATTCATGATCCAGAACAAGGTCCAATGGATCATTATCTTTTAAAAAGACATAGTGCCAAGCACAAGACAATAAAATCAATAATGATGGGGGTGAAGGCTACTACACAACCTGCTAGCCATGCCTTTTTGAAAACATTGTCAAGTGGTCTTTATGTGCAGGAGTTCCTGCACATATAGCACACAATCTACATTTCAAATTATGTTAGATGCAAATGCTGAAGTCTAGGCATGAAGGCTCCTTGTATTAAAAGATATCTATGAAGTTGGGACTTAATGGAGAGTTTGTTGAACTTAAACAATGGATTGAAAGATTCATGGATTTTTAAAAAGAAAGATGTTGCACACTTACGTGTGATGGGCGTATAGGTACGATAAGAAAATCTATGATTATTTTTTTATTTATTGCATAAAGAAAATAGTTTTCATGAAATTAATTGATGTTTTCAATAATATCAAAAAGCAGATTATCTGTTTAAATTGATAGATGATATGGTAGAGGAGATTAGCAAGAAAATGTTGTCCAAGTTGTCGTTGACAATAAAGCTAACTATAAGGCAAATAGAAAAAAAATAATGGAGAAAAAAAAACATTTGTATTAGGTTCACAGTACTCACTCCTTGAGTTTGATGATGAAAAATAGTGGTAAGGAAGTAAGGAACCTCTTGTTGCTAACCTAGTTGTTCAAGCGCAGATAATTACTAGGTTTATTCATAGTCATAACAGGATCTTGAACATGATGAGGACTCACATTGATGGGTAAGATCCCCTCCATGCTACTCCCACTAGATTTGCTTCAACCTTCATTTCTCTAAGAAGTTTAAACAGGCATCATGATACTTTCTATACAAATTTCAATATAATGACATATAAATGCATGATATTTGACATATAAATGCATGATATTATTTAAATCCTCGATATCAATATGGCAAGGATGCAAGGAATGACGGAAAAGTCCTTGCAAGGACAATCAATGTTGTACAACGATTATGGAGGAATGAGGATGATAAGATTGATGCTGAATTAGAGGTGAGTCTTGAGTTTTATGTTTTAACATACTTGATGGAGATTTCACTTATATCTTTATGTATGATCTTGATGTATGTGATAGATAAAGAGGCACAAGTACCCATATAGAGATCCTGAAATGCAGTATGTTATAGAGAGGGCCAAAGTTCACTGAATTGTTGTATTGTATGATCCATAGTGGATCGTATCTTACCAGATATGAAATAGTACCGATCCGACTCGGGCCAACTCAGCCCAACTCGCACAAGTCACACAAGTTAGGCCTATTCAGTCCTATCCAGACTCTTTACTTTGATGAATGATTATGACATAAATAAAACTTTAACTAGAATGGTTTATTAATGACAATGACTTTAAATCAAATTTAAGAGAAATCCACCCTCTTACTTAATATAAAAGGGTAAATTATTTACTAAATTGAAGAAAAAAGTCAAATTATTTACCAATTGGTAAAAAAAGGTCCAATCACTTGTCAAATTAGAAAAAGAAGTCTACTTAATAAGATACAAGTCACATCAAGTTGCATCAAGTAGGCTTGAGTCAAATCACAATGACCTATGCTAGATCACAATGTACTACACGAGTGGGCACGAGTCACATCGAATCAACATGAGTCAATCTGAGCCGAGTCGGCTCGAGTCAAATACAACTCGACAAGTCAAATAGTATCTGCGACTCAAAATTGTCTAGATATGAGTCGACTCCTTTGAGTCTGTACGATATGACAAACAATGGAGAGGACAAATATAGGTTAATTGTATAAATTAATCTAGTTTCAAATCTTCTATTTTTACTTTTTTGAATGTTGACAAGTTTTTTACTTTTCATTTTTAATAGCAGAGTGGTGGATTCAGCTCAACTGTAGAAACGCTAGTAGAAATCCATTGGGTTATGTCACCACTAGAGTGTTGAGCCAAACAACTACATCTAGCCAATGTGAAAGGAATTGGTGTACATTTAACCTCATTTAAATGAAGATCAAGAATAGGCTAGGAGTTTCTAAACTAGAGAAATTGGTCTATAGCCACTGTAACATGCACTTTAGGATAAAAAACATCAAAAATAGACCAAGACTAACAGAGAAAAGATACATGCAAGTAGTTAGACAGTTTCCGTGATCAGCAGAAGCTGATCCTATAAGATAGATAGATGTGAACGATCTTTTAGATGAGAAGCAAGGCATGCTTGGTTGGAGACTAGAGCAGAGCTTGATGTGCTCATATTTGATCCTAAAGATCGAAATTGGGCAGAAGGAGAGTTGTATGGAGTAGAAGCTCGAAATCTAGAACTTTGACCTTCTAAAAGGCCAAGCATCTTTTGACTTTACACCTCAACCTGCACTAGCACTACAGCCACATCGACATTTTGGTAGCTTGCTAGAGACTCATCAAACCAAAATCAGCACTTCGAAAGTCAACTTCACATGTGGAACATTCAAAAATGAAGGAGGAGAGCTCGCAAGAAAGTAACAGGTTGAAGGATGTTTACTCATGTTAACAACACAGACGACAATCTCAAGAATCTCAACCTTAACAGAGTGTCAAGATGGAGTAGACATGCTGGTCTCATTGGAAGTAATGACTCCATACAGGCTCCTAGTGATGATGACAGGGCTGATGCCAGAGCAGCCAGAGCTACTACTAGTGCAAGTTTCATAGTACCTTCATTCTCCTTGGGAGTTGAGCCTTATCATGAAAGTGAACTAAGTCAAGGAGGAGAAGGAAAAGAGCAATGACAAGGAGGAGGATATGAAGACCAACAAAACTTCAGCAATCTCACTCAGATGTTAGTAGCACAACCGAACGAGCTCAAGGAGGACAACAACGGGTGTACGGGTACGCAGCATATACTATGGTTATCCACATGCACATTCTGAAATAACTTCAAGTGAACAACCATCGACGTCTCCTAAAGGACTTCAAAGAGGTATTCATAATATGGTGGCATCACGGTTTGGCTATGTATACAGCTAGTATCTACAGTCTGAGTATGGATATGGCGAACCTCACCAAGATGACAACGAATCATCTTTATTACATTATCTATATTGAAGGTATATAATGTATTCTTATTTATTTTTCATCATGTAATGTCTAAGAACATACATTTATATCCCTAACAGATTGCTAAACATTTGTTTAATGACATTTTCAATTGATTTGCATTTGTAGTTTTTTAATTTTTTATGAATTTTCTGAATTTTCTCTAATTTTTATTTTTCTTATTTTTAAACTATTTTCTAATCTTTTTAATTAGGCTGATCCTGAATCAACCTTTCTTGCATTGGATCAGCTTGAATTGGCCAATCCGTATCGGATTGGATCGGATTGGGACCGTAACCAATACAACCTGGAACCTGATCCAACCTAATAATCCATGACCCAGCCCCATAACCCACCCCCACCCTCTGAACTCTCATCCCCTTCTACAGAAAGAAAGTGGAACCTTGGCCAATTCCTTGAGTGCCACCAGCCCACCACCACCACCGCCTCTGCCTTCCCGAGTACTATCGCCATGTCTTCCTGTATGCCACCGTCGCCCTCATCCCCGAGTGTCGCTGAATGCAGCACGCCTAAGCTCCAGCTCACCCCTTCCACTTCCTGGCACTCTCTCTCTCTCTCTCTCTCTCTCTCTGGGCCACCAAAATAGAGACCCAAACACCCCTCTCTATGTGTTTGTGTGTGCGTAAACCATGGCTGTGATCCAGCTCTCCCCACCATTCCACCCCCCCCACCACCCCCCCACCCCCAAATACCTATGAATGTTACGGGGGGCATCATGTTCCAATCATGTTCTTTATCTTTTTTTCAGGTTAGTATCATATTAGCTCGGCTTTTATAAAATAGGTGCCTAGACAATGCTTAGGTGGGCGCCCAAGTGCTACCTTGACAGCGATGCCTGGTCACATATGTACAATTTATTTCATAATCCGACACTCCGTTTGAGCATTTCCAATGAGCCAATCCGCTGGTTGGGTTCTGTCTTTACATGTCTTGCTTCTTTATCCATTTCGGTGTTTCTTTCATATCTGCATTATGTGTTCAGTTCAATCTGACATGCTCAAGATGGATACTCACCTTACGAGGGGTAAATAATTGTACTATGTGGGCACCTACTCTTCATAGCGACCTATCAACCACCATGAATTACTGCCATGTGTTCTTCATTTGACAGAAAAGAGTTCAACCTACAAAGTAGCCTGCAGTTTTCTCAATACGAAAGGTACAGTCCATAACTGCAACTTCAATTAGCAAACCAGCAAAAATATAAGAAACACGAATGAGTTCAGTTTAAAACTAGAAATAATAAAACTTCTTAGCTCATAAAAATAAAAACATCAGATATAGGGCCTAGTGATCACTACTATACTATTTATATTAGGGTTGGGTCTTAAGCAGCACCTTGGCCCACTTTTTCAAGGCCCAAAAGGCATTCAACTGCCTAGGCCTTGAAAAAAAGGCATCATCACCTAGAAAATGCCTAGGCGTCACCTTGACAACTATGGTTTATGCCTAGGTTTATGTTTAATTTCATTGACTTACTGGGCAGCACTTATTTTGCTCAAACATATTTCTTTTGTTTCAACAAACACGTATGCTTGCATTTAAAATAGTTTATACTCAGCCACTAATCCCCTTCCCTCTGAGACCTCTTCAGCCTTCCAAGACAATGCCTAGATCTGATCTGACATTCCTTGCAGAAAAGCTTTGTGGTTTGTTCCTCCTGATAGACAAACAAGATCTCTATGGGAAATGGAAAACTGTTTAGAATACCCACACAGGTCACAGGAAGATCTCAAATGATACAATGACCTTGATTTTCCCCGAGAAGATGAATTCTTCAATCCTTGATGTAGAACAAAGTACTCGCTAACAGTCTTCCCTCTGTAAATCTTATGCAAAGTTCATGCTGTATCTATTGAACTATTCCTTTTTTCCATCGCAAGTAGAAGTATGGAAGCCATGGAATGTTAACCACTTGACAGGCAACCGCCGCATGAAGAATGTCAAATTTTGAAAGGTTTCCATATCATATGAACCGTAAATTGACAGTTAAAGAATCACATTCTACTTCCGATTGTTACAGGGCGGCACTAACTGGTCATTTTTCATTTACCTGTCTGGAAATGTCAACATTGGGTTCGAAACAAGCTCTTATGTTAAAACTAGAAACATACACATATGAATGACTCTCTTGTCTTCAGGTGCATTGCATGTTTGGTTGCTTTCATAAAGCTACAACTTCAGTTCATCTGCATCATGGATGGCAGTACCGGCCGATACCGGTACGTACCGGCCGGTACGTACCGGTATCGGCCGGCACCGGTACCGTGGGTACCGACCCGTACCGGACTGGTTTTGGGCCGGTACCGGACCGGTACGTACCGGTACCCACCGATACCGGTACCGGTACTGCCATCCTTGATCTGCATGAACGTGTGATAGAATCACAGAGTGTGAAGTTATATGAGTTTTGAGGGACCATACCTGTGTTTCTGGAAAAAAAAATTCCAAAATTAGGTTAACAACCATCCACCAAACCTTTGCCTTTTTTATAGGTTCTGTTTCCCCAATAATTAGCCAACCACACTGATGAAAACGATATTTATGGTGATACCAATGATAAAGAAAGGCTCTGAATGATGGTTTCATTGCATGTATACATGAATTATTCAACAAGAATGAAACTATATACATGAATTGTTTCAACAAGAATGAAACTATCATTAAGAAATATGAGCAATAAAATGTTGAGTGTATCAGATATACACCATAATTTATGACCACACAAGTTATGATAAATTACCGTATCTCTTCATCTAAATATGTTATTTCCAACTCCCCACGACCTCTGCCAGGTGCTTTTATAGGTATCTGGACATAATTGATCAAAAGAAAGAAAATTGTAGATCCAGCAAAATCAGGCTTTTTCAAAGAAAATATGCAGAAATCATTTAAAATGAGCTGATCTAGCAATATGTCGAGATGAGATCCTCTAGACCTCTTTCCCTGGACCCACTCACATGGGACCAGGGTTAGAAAAGTCATTTGCAATGATTATGTGGGAAGTGACCCATCTATCCCTGGCCCGATGTGAGTGGGAGCACATATAGGTCCAAGGAGAAAAGGTCCAGGCAATCTCATCTCCACTATGTCTGCGAACACAGTTGAATTGCTCACTTCAATAGTTTTATTATTGGATGCCCTCATATCTTCTTCTTACATGCATAAGAATAATTACATGCAATGGAGAAGATGTGTGCTTCATATGTGATGCAGAACAGCACTAAGACCTGATGTATCCAAACAATAAGTATGCCTCATTATGGACTGCAAAGACCATGGTTTGCAGAACCGGCCGGCTCAAACCGGAACCGGTAGAACTGGATCGGAACTGACGGTTCCCAATCTGGTTTGAACTGGCCGGTTCTGACTGGTTCCAGTTCTGGTACCGGTTCTGTGAACCTTGCAAAGACTTTCAAAGTAACATGAATCCAATTTTCACAAAAACTTATGCTGCCGATTTCAGCGATGAGAAATCAGTTGCTTACCCCTTTGCTAATCATTGTTTGCAGAACCGGCTGGTTCAAACCGGAAACAGTAGAACCGAATCAGAGCTGACGGTTCCCGATCCGGTTTGAACTGGTCAGTTCCAGCCGGTTCTGGCCAGTTCTGACCGGTTCTGAACCAGAACTGGCCCTGACCGGTTCCACTTCTGCGAACCTTGTTGCTAATGTCAGGTTATATTTCCACCTTCAGGTCAAGCGATCTCCACAGTTATCATGACTTGGGATCCCAGAGATGCCTGCGGTACCAAAATAGAGGATGGGCTGGTCTAATAGGCATTCTTCAAGTGACCAGGTACACATCAGTGGCAAGGCCACAAAGTCACATGGTCTTAGCAGGGCAGCAAATGGCAGGATGCTGCAGCCTTAGGGCAACAACACTAGGCTGCTGACTTAACGGGATAGCACCCTGCAGATTCCAGCACAAGACTTCCCGACTCCCCTCCTCTTTCTTGGTTTTCTTCTTTTATTGTTTGTTTTTCTCTTTTCAGATGCTCTGATCTGATTTTATTTTATTTTTTTCCGAAGTGGATGGTATCATGTAATTGTATTAAAGTAAAAAAAAGTATTACAAAGGATGAAAACACTATACTTCCTCACCCCCCTCCCAAAAAAACAGCACCGTACAGAGCACCAAGGAAGTGCATCAGTGTATGGCCTCCAACAGAACAAGGAGGCACTAGCAATGTGTTCTCCACAAAAAACTCTCATCCACTCCCTACTTATACTAGAAATGCAGATCAACACTATGTCCAGATTGGAGGCTTCTCTCCTAAAGATCCTCTTGTTCCTTTCGGTCCAAATAGCCCATAAAGTTGCATGAAGAATGATCCACCACAAGATTTCATCTCCCCTGGTAAGAGCCGAAGAAGACCACTGCTGGATGAGGGTCGTCACATTGTCGCCTAAATGCATACTCCAGTGTAAGGTGCTGAAAATGCCCTGCCACTCCTCCCTAGCAAAAGTACATGTGAGGAAAATGTGATCTTGTGATTCGTCTTCCTCTCCACACAAAGGGCAAGCTGCTGGGACTTCGCACCCAAAATGAATCAACCAATCAGAAGTGGGTAGATTGCCAATGAATATCCTCCAAATAAGAACTTTGACCTTCAGAGGACTTTTAAGAGCCCAAATTAAGGTGACCTTGTACCCTCATATGTAATGATGGAGTAAGCTGGCCTCACTAAAAAGGTTCTCATCCCACCCCCACCTCCAAGCATCCGGAATAGATGAATCAACCATGAAGCCTTGCAAAACCTTTAGCAAAGACACCAGCTATTGGATCTCCTAGTCCCTTAGGTTTCTTCTAAAACACGGGCTCCAATCCCTTCTGCCACCAAAGTGTACCTCAGCATTTGCACCATCACCACACTGGGGTTGAGTGAGATAGCAAAAAGCCTCGGGGAACAACATGAGAGAGGAACCAAGCCACACCATATGTTGTCCAAAAAAGACATCGCTTGCCATCCCCTAGAGAAACATAAGTAGCAGATAAGATGACATCAGCTGACTGCATGCTACCCTTCCAGACATGAGAGACATTGATGCCCACCTAAATAGGAACTGTATAATTGTTCCACTAATTAACAAGTCCAACCTCGACTTACTTGACTAGGATAGTGAGAGAAAGATACTCGCTTGTGTACATACGTGGTCGGTCTCTAGACTTCGCGGTTTAGCTAGCCGTCGAGGCCGATTAGTCCAACCAACTTGCCTCACCTATTGTAGAGCTAGCACCCTATAGGATAGACAGGCAGGTAGACTAAACTGTTTTAGTGTTATTGGTGACCCTGTCGTTGGTAGTCCTTTTACTGTTGAAAAATCAGATTATATATTAAATATTTCAGACATTTATGGGTCATCGCATGATTGTCTTGAACTGTGAGTTTGGGCCTTTTCCAGCAGTTTTACTATAACCTAACTGGTGTGAATGCATTGTTTTATTGTTCATGCATATGCAAATTCTTTATCGGTTTAAATCGTATATTTCGAATCGTAAAGAATGGCATAGAGCAGGGAGGATCTTATATGAGCCATGTGACTCGTTGCCGTCCTTTTTCTTGTTTGTTTTGTTTCATGTGGGTAGCAGGGTCACGAGTTGGAGTGGTGACTGCTAAAGGCGTGGTGGCAGTTGGCCATTGAGAGATTACTGTCAGTATTTAGTTGTATTTTTTTTTTATAATCTCTCTTTTTGGGACATGTATTTTGGAAAGCTATGTACATTACTGTGGAAGAAATGAATACAGTTGTTGTGAGCGAAATCTTGGGCACTTATTATTTGTCTTGTATAGTTATTTTCTTTATTTCATTCGTACAAATTCCCCAAACCGACATAACTGTAGGTGAGGGTGCTTGTGTGGGCCCTCATAGATATAACATGTAGGCTTGCATGAAAATAGCAAAAAGATAGAGATAAGTTGGCTGGGGCAGTTGTTGTGTATTCTCTGCAGGTGACAGCCAAATGAGGGCCTGTGGTGGTGGGCTTGGCAGAGTAGCAAACAGCAGGATGCTGCAGCCACACAGCAACAAGAGTGGGCTGCCAACTGAATGTGGTGGCACCATGGGATTCCAGTGCACAACTTCCCCAATGAGGAGGAACTATAGTGGGATGCACCTGCAGAAGAGTAACAACAGCGATGCACGCATGGAGGGGGCTGCTCTGGGGGTCTGTCATGCTACAAAGTTGGCTGGCAACATTGCATGAAGGGAAGGGATAAGACAGCCTCACAATCACACTCCAAAAATGGAGGAACCCAGCATACATAGTGGCACACACACGAATACCTTTTACCTTCCATCAACTTCATAAGCCCCAATCAGGATCACTCATAGTATTTATAATGAAAGATATTACAAGCATTTGAACTTGCAACTCCCACCAGCCTATTAATATAAATCCTTATGCTAATGGGACTCTTACATGCTACAGAAGGGAAGCACCCGAAATTGGCCCACACACATTGCCAAAAAAATTGGCAAGTAATTCAGACAAATAATTCAAAGTTCCAACACTACCGATAATAACTAATAAATGTTGGCTTCTTGTGATCAACACCCTATCCATGATCAGGTGGATTATATTTGATGAAGCCAATCCTTGTGCAGTCTGTTTATGCAAACCCCCCACCCCCCACCCACAATGAATATGTTTCTAGAATGTATAAGGATGTGCAGAAATCAATCTAGGCTACAAAGAATATCAAGTTAAAAGGGCACACTCAAATGTTCTCCCAGGCATTCCTTTTTAGTTAACTTTCCACTTGCCCTTTAGTGATGTTTCTGATTTAACAGATGTTACAGACCACTACAGATGTGTCAGACAGTGACAAAGAATACCAAGCCTTGAAAGCAATGAGGTTTGCACTTTGCACTTCTTCCTAAATAATATCAAGTCAAAAGGGAACTAGATGTTCTCCCAGACATCCCTTCCAGTTAACTTTCTAGTTACCCTTCACTGATGTTCCCAATCTAACAGACCAAAGGAGTAGTATAGAAGAGGAACACAGATGCTTCAGACAGTAATGGAAAATACCAATATTCCAAAGCAGTGAAGTTCACATCTCTTACTGAAGATCTAGTGGTTATTAAAAAAGGAATTCATCAAAAAAAACAATATGAGAGAAAGCATGACAAGTTTCGCAAACAATGACCATGGGAAAATGGAAGAAATCTTGCAATATACATGTGACCCAGAAGATCTGTATTTTCTATTAGAAAAGGTTTTATAAAACATATTTACACATTCCCAAGCTGATGAAAAACAATGAGCTTAAAATGCAACAACATGTAATTTAACAAAGGACATATATTACTCAAATGTTAACAATTAGACCAATGAAGGAGCATGACAGGCAGGTGTTGAAACAAATTTTTGCATGAAAAAAAAACAAAACTGCAACATGCATATACAAAAAAAAGGGGGATCATGCCATACCTAAAACCAGCAAGAAGAAGCCAGCAGCAGCCTCCAACAAGCAAAGCCAGCAGCAACAAACACCAACAGCCAGTTGCCGGCCACCTGGGACAGCAGGGGCGCCAAGGAGCAAAACCGCACCACAGAGGGAGAGAAAGAGAGGACAGCCAGCCCTAATGTCCTCCCAACAGTCCTCTATTTTAAGGGAAATAGAGAGACAAGGATAGAGATAAAACCGGGGGATAAATACAAAAAAAAAAGGAGAGGGGGGCAGAGATAAACACAAAAAAACAGAAAGGAGGAGGAGACTTGGGAGGACCGGCCTCCCCTGTGGGCCCGCCGGCTCCCTATCCTTCTCCATCTCTACCCTCTCTCTCTCCCTCCATCTCTATCCTAACCCGGGCCCACCTCCATCCCTATCTCCCTCCATCTCTATCTCCATCTCTACCCGCTCCACCCAGCCTCATCTCCCCCCCCCCACCGGCGCCTAGGTGGCACCAGTGGGGGGTGCCACCGGTTAGCCTGCAGGCCTCCCACCGGCCCAGTTGAAGGCCTATAAATAGGCCCCCGTCGCAGCATTCAAAGACCCCCGGAGTTCCAGCTTTCAAGTCTCCAAAAACTGCAAAAAAAAAGGAAAAGAAAGGAGCTTGTATTTTTTTAAGGCTTGTAATTTTTTGGGCAGAAAGTTAGAAGTCTTTTTTTTATTTATGTATGATTTGCATATCAATTAAATTAAATTAGTTCTTCCATAATATTTGGTTGGCCAATAACATGTTAATCAATCAAATTAATAACGATTCTTCCATAATGTTTGGTCAGCCAATATTTTGTTAATCAATCAAGATAAAATAATTAAATTGGTTTTTCCATAATGTTTGGTTGGCCATTAATTTATTAATCAATCAACCAATTAATTTAATTTGGTTCTTCCATAATGTTTGGTTGGGCAATAACATGTTAATTAATTAAATTAAATTGGTTCTTCCATAATGTTTGGTTGGCCAATCATTTTTAATCAAAATAAATCAAAGTTGGTTCTTCCATAATGTTCGGTTGGCCATAAAATAAAAATTTCAGTTCATCCTCATCGATAGGATGACCTAAGCTTAGGTTCATTTTTAATAAAATGACCAAAAGATTATAAGGTTCTCTCATACTGGTAGAGCGGCCATATAATCTATGGATTATTTTATTAAGAATGGGCTACATTTAATAAATGTTTTGTAATATTAACTAACTATTTCATAATATAAAAAAATGGTTCATCTTCATCGATGAGATGACCGAAGTTTTCTAAAATAAAAATAACAAAATAAAATAAAAATGAAATCAGGTTCATTCATACTGGTTGAATGGCCTAAGTTTAGTGGCTATATCCAATTGTTGGACTGACCACTTGATTCATGGTTCACTATTATCGGTAGAGCGACCAAAAGTTACGATTATTGGTCCATCCCTATCGATAGGGTAACCAGTGACTTTTATGGTTCTATCCTAATTGGTGGACAGGCTACGAAGTCATGGTTAACCTATTTATAAAAGGACTAAATAAGAATAATTCTTTGTTCATTCTTATCGACGGAGTATCCATCAGTTAAAGTAGTCCTTTCTTCTGGATAGGATTGGCCATTAAGTTAAGGTTTATTCATATTTGTTGGATAACCTATAAAAAAATGTGTATAAAAAATAAAAAAATAAAAAATGAGATTCATTCATATTGGTTGAATGGCCTAAATTTAGTAGTTTTATCCTATTGTTAGATTGCCCACTTGGTTAATGGTTCGCTCTTATTGGTAGAGTGACAAATGATATAATTATTAGTCCATCCCTATCGATAGAATAAACAGTGACTTTTATGGTTCTGTCCTAATTGGGGACCAGACTACGAAGTCGTGACTATCATATTCATAAATGGACCAATAAGAATAAATCTTTGTTCATTTTATATTAATGGGATAGTCATTAACTAAAGTGGTTCTTTCCTACTGATGGATTGACCATTAAGTTTTCGTTCATTTATATCGATTAAATGACCTAAAAGAATTTTGTGGTTCCTTCATATTGGTTGAAAGACCATTAAAGAATATTCTTAATTATGCAGTGGCATTCACACCTCATCAATTAAGGATATCCTTTAGGCAGTCTATGTCTTCTCAAAAGATCTCAAATGAGAGGACATGCTGCCCAAATAATCTTCTATCCTCTTAAATGGTACTTAAAGGATAATTCCAAGAAACCTTCCTGTTTCAAAGGGTTCTAATGAAGTCTAGGTCTAAAAACCTATTTTCTTACTACTCTAAGATACTCAAAATACCTACCCCTCAAAGATCCTTTAAGTATCCTTTAAAGGATATCTATGGACTCCTCTTCACTAAGAAGAACAAAAAATGACTTGTATGCTGCACTCAACTCTGCTTATTTCATGTTTTCTCTTAAGTCTTATTGGATGGTTAATCAAGGGTTACTAATCATTGATTAGTGTAATTAACACTGACCGAGGTCAGTGGGGAGAGGTCAAGAACACGGATCCATGATCGATCCAGAAGTCATTTAGACTTTAAGGATTAATCCTAAAAGTCTATCTAAAAAAAAAGAGAACATGTTTTGAAAACTTAAAATTCTCTTTGCAAATCAAGATTTCCACAAAGATTTTTCAAATCAAAGGATTTTTCAAAAAAGGAAGTCTCACAGCAAGTCCTACAGTCACATTATACATTTACTTCACATAGTGGCAGACATGCATAAAAGATACTCATGATAGCATGATTGTTTAATTCTACAACGTGAATACATATTGAGAAGATACAGCTAGTGCTTACCAAACCAAGAATTTTGAAAGTATCAAATTTAACAGCCACCCTTCTTGCATTTAGAGGTAACAAGTTGGCAGTTACCTACAAAGTTAACCATAACAAGGTCAAGAAAAATGCAATCACAAAAGTAGTGTCATCACTAAAGAGGAAAGAAGCTTTAGCAGCTTAATTATTAATCACAAAGTGGAAGACATTTCATTAAGAAAAATGCTAGCATTTTCAATGCCTGAACTCTAAGTAATACATACACAATAACCTTTTTCTTCCAAAAAAAAATTCTGCACTGTCATGTTTTAGAAGACTGTTTACCTGCCCCCAAATTCTTCTTTTGAGAGCTCTTGTTTTCTCCAGAGAAAGAGTGAGAGAGTAAGAATCCACTGACTTACAAGACCTGACCACCACATTGCAGATTGTCCAACCTTACCTCTCAAGTCTAGACTCCAGCTGGAATGCTATTGCAAGAATTTCATCATTCTCCCGTCATTAGGTAACCTCCGTACAGTCTTCTCCATACATGGTTGCAGCAAAACAATGTTCTTGACTTGGGTTTCAGATGGTATGAAGGCTTCGTTGCCCCTTCTCAAATCTTCATCATTCTTAAGGCAAATATTCAAGTGGTCATGGATAGATTTCCCCAGATAATCAATCAGGTTGTCATGTTCAAGCCAGGGGTTGACTTGGGCTGCTTCAGCCCCCTCCAAAGGATCCAGCCAGAATTCTTGTTGTTTAATTTATCAGGTGCAATCAATTTTAGGAGTAAAATCAGATTGGCTACCGTCAATCCTAACCTCGATTGACCGATCTGGACTGGATTGACTGATCCTGCATTTCATGCATCTGACATTCTTCAACTCTATCACTAGGGAATCTTCTGAAATATTCCTTCACAGTGGATGTCAACTGACCTCAGGTGTACATACGTAACCGGACTAGATTTGGGGGAATCAAGGTGTTATGCTTAAATATAGGTGTATATGGGGTGTTTAAAAAGAATTAACAGTATACTGGCATTTTTATCTTATTAATATGACTCATGCATCACTGTCATAACAAATGTTGTACTTGAATCTGATAAGTTGCCTATTTTGGTCACCATTAGTTATCTGATAGCTTCTTTGTAACATCATGTTAGAACTGATTTGTAATAGCGGATATCATACAGAGCACTCTGTGGCCTTAACAAAGCCAAGTAGGTAAGCTATAAGACTCCTGTTAATCTTTTAGGTGCCATATATATTCAGTTTGGACATCCATCCTTATAAACATAGTGAATTTGAAATAAATCTTTGTATCTGTGCATTTTGATATTAGCCCCTATAAACTTAATATAATTTACTAATAAATACTTCCAATTAAAAATTATTTAAAAGAAGCAAATATTCATGGAATATTCTTCAAAACCAATGTTGAAACGGATGGAAATACTTGAAATGACTCTAAAAAAGAAAAAAACAAGCCCCAATAAATAGTAAAAATTGACCTTAATGGATTGAGCCTAATAGTTATTTTTTTATTTTTTTAAATTTTTTAATTGTCCGATCAGAGATCAGGTTGTATGGACATGTGAAGCATTTTTGGGGTGACCTAAAATTTTTCATTTTTTATTTTGGCTGCACCGAATGCCGGTGCAGCAAGTAAAACTCAAAATTTAAACAGGGGTTTAAGTGACTTTTTCTAGAGTAGGTTAAATTTAAACTCATGCTTAACTATGGTAGAATTAAGAAAAATTGACAATGGTAGAATTAAGAAAAACTAAGGACTAATATCAAAATATGCAAGATATAGGGACTTATTTCGAATTCACTATGTTTATAGTGATCGATGTCAAAAAAACCCTAGTATTTTTCTGGAATGTGTCACCTACGGATATGTTTGTGTTTGAGTATACGTACATACAAGGGATGTATCTTTTTCAGTTTCCATAATAAGACAAAAGTATGAACAGCATAACTTCATAAGTAAAGAAACCAACAAAGTTAATAATATATATATCTTACTCCCATTGTAAAAAAAGACCAGAGAACTCACTAATTTTGTCCAGTAGATGTAGTTAAGTCTGAGTTTCAGAAAACATATGAAACTTTCGCCCTTCCTTTGTTCATGATAACAAAAGGCTGGTGATGACACCTAGTTAAGATTATCGAAATCTTCCAAAGTAGTTGCCAAATCTTCCAAGTAATTTTTGGCTGATTTTGATATTAGCTTCAAATACGACAAACTGTACAAACAGCCAGCATTTTATAAAATGAAGCACCATAAAATGAAGAGTGGAAGAAGAACCTGATTGTAAAATGGCCACGTTTCCATATTCTGGGCCCTTAATGTGTCTGCATTGATAGCCTGATAGATCTTTCCATTTGGCCGTAAAATCTTTGGCCTCTGCAATGGAACATCAAATAAGCAACATCTTCAGACAAAAATCAAACAAAAGTATAGGCTATTGTCTGGATACATAAGTTGATTTTCTCATATGAACTAGAAATAAGTGCAACTGGAAACAAGGGTAAAAGATCCTCATTGATTAAGCAGGCTTTGATTTTGCTCTCCCCCTCGAAAAAATTCCTTTTAGGGACTTTACATCTTTTGCATATCCTAAGAATGTTCTCCGACACCATATTAAGAATGATCTACGACACCATATTCTTTTTGAGCCAAAGAATGGTCTCTGAAACCAAATTCCTTTTAAGCCACCGACATACATGGCTCATCCATTTAAGCCTTCACAATCCTTAAGATCAATCATTTCAAGGTACCACCAAGCCTCAACTCAACTCTTACAAGTTTCTGGGTTCAGAAAAGAGAATAGTGCTATTAGAGGTTTTCAAAACAAAATCTTCAAGAAGAAGCACGGGGAGCATCAGTGCCATACTGATGCACGGCAAGCCTAAAGGATCCCTCCTGTATGCATGATTTAACTCGGAGAATTGACTAGCATGAAAAAAATCATCTGAAGGGATAACTCTTGAAATGAAATTTCATCTTGAGAACTGGGATCTTACGCTTACAACGACATGCTTTGTTCCTTCTTTCAGACATGAAAATTGCAGTGCTGGACAACTGCAAACTTACATTGAAGACGATCATATGCTGTCTGTGGATTGTTCGATGTGAAATGAATATGACGTGTTTGTGGAGTTTCCAATGAGTATCTGCGCTGCAAAGAATATGATGCCAGTGCATGGGGCCTCAACTGAAAAAGGCAACACTGCTCGAAGGTGATTGCTGCAAGGCATGATGCATCATTGACAAAGATGTCCAGCAGTTACGACACCAGTCAGTGAACTGGTTACAACATAGACGGTGGTTATTTTAGCAGGCCTCCACATGGTTAGGAAGAATGGTTCCTCTTCTGCGATAGGTTGTTATTGCTTGGGCTGCTGTTGCTTGACTGGAAGACTAAAGCAGTTTGCAGATCTGATCTAGAAAATCCAGTGCCATGAAAAGGTCTATTCTTCACAGTTGTTTTGGGTTCAGGCAGCAAGACAACTAATTGATAAAGGAGGCAAAGAAGTTAAAGAACAACCTCTGGTTCAAAAAGCAGTGCTTGCAGAAGAGGCATGGCAGAAAAGACCATTTGATGGCTGATCAGATTTGTACATGTAGGGGTTACGTCATTGCTTCATTTTATAACTTCATTACTCCGTGATTAAGGTTTGGCATAGTATTTATGATTTTCATGCAAGGTTCTAAAAAACGGATGGTAAAACCAGATCGGCTGGGCCGGTTCTGATCCCAGTTCCAGTTCCAAGGCCAGTTCAGGCCAGTTTTGTCCAGTTCAGGCCGGTTCTGAAACGGACCAGTTCTGGCCGGTACATATCCATTTTGGCCTGTTTTTACTTTTTAGTACCATGTTACCATGACATGCAAATACTTTTAAAATTGACCCTCTAAAATGTTTATGAAGAAACTATAGAATCACTGATCAAATTACACTCTCTAAAATCAAGCAAATACAAACCACATCCTAGCAACAGAAAATAGCACAATTACCACTACTATGCAACAGGTAAAATAAACTAAAGATAAGATATCTGCAAGTGATCTTCATGATCTGATATTCCAGGTTAGACAGCTGTCCTTGATGCGGTCAATGCACATACACAACAATCTCAACATGCATCCACCATCGACTCTCACTGGCATAAGAGGGTTCACCTCCAGGCTCCAGCAAATAAAAAGTGATGTAAAACTCACACCAAAGCATGCTTATCAAACTAAAAAGACCCCTGAGAAGAAATCCCGAAATTAGTATCATGTAGTATGCATCTGCATTACCTTTCTACTGATCAGATAGCTCCAATGATTAGGGGAAACAATAATGATATCCTCATGAATTATGCCCTTAAATAATGCCATATCAATGTCATGCATGTAGCAGGTGGTGGAGGATAATCACTGATGGTGAAATATGGCATATATGGGAACTCTCTCATACAAGAATAGAGGAGGAAATGAGGCTCAGAAGATATATTGAACATGAAAATTTTGCATGGGATTCCAAGTCCTCTACAAAAGCAAACAATCCAGCAACCAAAAGAAGAACAAGCACAGACACTAGATCCCATGCCTCTCTACATCACGTGAATTTGAGCATCCAAAAGGAAAATTCTTAAGCACTCCCCTAAGAAAAAATTCATCTCACCATCATCAGACTCATACTAAGTGAACAGTGGCAAATAATATCTGATGTGGACACAACACAGGAGTATAAGGTGCATATGACTATACAAATGCAAGATGTCTGGACTCGATGGACAAGGCAACAAGATCAACAACTTAGCTCCTTCAGATGGAAACCAAATATGCTTGAAGACTAATCTGGTCCACTAACTCATAGACCAAATTTGTACAGCCAAGCTCAAAGAAAAGCCAAGTCGAAATGCAGCTTGTAGTAGGGCACTGGATTAGAGATCAAATTAAGTCTCATAAACCTCTAATAAGAAGAATCATTTAGCACATAATTGAAAGTTATTGCAATTGATCCCCAGATAAAGGGGAAACAGGTAGGTCATAAGGACAAAGACCCACTAATAGACTCTACCTAGCCACACTATTAGAGAAATTTGAATACATTGTGAACACATTCTAGACTTAGATTAGAAATATAGGTACTAGTTTTTTGGATTAGTATATCTCGTTACACTTGGATTAAGTGTCCTATGTACACGAGTATCAAGGAAAAGTCCAACTCCCATTTGTATTGGGAAATGTTGTATGATTGTACATATATTGGGCTATTGCCCTGACATAAAACAAGAGCTTTAACTATTTTTTTCTTCACGTCCTAATACTGTGTCAGAGGCATCCTTAGCCTCAAATGCTTAGGCAAAGACCAAGGCATTTAAGGCAACATCTAAAACAATAAAAATTAAAAAACAAATGATAATAAGATATTATTAAATATTACTTGTATACAAATAGAACAAATAAAATCACCAAGTATCCGTAGACATTCTTTCTAAAATAGCCTTTAGTTATCCTACCATTTTATCCTACCCCATAACGTAGCCAATTGCAGGGAGATTATCATAATCTAACCAATCGCATGGATATATAGTTCCTTCTAGATACGATACGCATGAAAAGCGGATAAAAAAAATGACTAAGACAAAGAAAATCTCAAAATGTATCCCGCAAACCCAATAAAATGATAAAAAATGAATCTGCACCCAAACTGCTCCCTCTTACCACCAGACAGCTCTATAGGAAGTTGAAAGGTCATCCTAGTCTCACAACTGCAATCTTGCAACTTAGAAGTGGCACGAATCTCAAACATGTAAAAGGATTGGTATGGATCATGGGTTTAAACTCTGAAATGGAGGCTCCTCCCTGTCAGGGAAAATAGAAATTCACCACAGCAACTTCATGATCCAAATCAGCTTCCAGTGTAAGCACATTGATGTCCAAATGTAATTTTGTGCATCAGAGTAATTAACAGAGGTGTCCCATCCAAAATCAGTCTAAAACAGGTGGCAAGAACTTGTATAAAAGAAGTTGACAAAATATAGTAAGAAGCCTATCCCCACTGCTAAAACCTCACATCTGCCATCATGGCCACCTTCCCTTGAAACAGTTAAAGTACTCTTGAATGATTTCATACAGGAACCTTCTTACATCCCATGGCACTTCCCACCAGAAGCTTTACCGTTGATTCAAACCTCCAAGCCCAAAAGCAAAAAGGCCATCCCCCCTAAAAGCAAGAAGACATTAGCAGACGTTGTCACGGGATAGCATAGTAACATAAGAAAGAATGCAAAGATCACGTTACTCATCAAAAAAGAACACAAAATCAAACAGCACAACAAAAATAAATATTGGAAAGGATCCCATATCAGGAAAGTTAACGAAATTAACATGCAACAAATAAGTGGATAATTCTTCGACAACCCAAGTTGCCAGGAGAAGTTCCAGATAATCATCCTACCTCAGTTCCCAAAACTGATCTTGAAGTTGTGTATAAAAGTTCCCATTTTCCATTCAGCAAGTTAGACTTGAGCGGCTCCTTTATTGAATTAACTGCTTCTAGTTCACGTGCAATCTGATGATGAAATCTGGAGATATGTTAAATTTTTTTGTTTAATGCACATAAAAACATTTCCCCTTCCATCAAATAATATTCATACGAGAATTGTTGATTAAAGAATCTTCTGAAAAAGCTCTCTTCAATTCACTGACTTTATCCATTTAGATAACCTAGCTTTACCAAAAGCAACCAGTTTATGCTTGTAGTTTTTTGCACAACCTAGAATGTCAATAAATGGCAGATTGCCCTAATCATTAAAATCTCTTCCAAAACAGACCAGAAATTGACTAATCTCTTCTAATGAGGATCAAAAAAATAACTAACTGCAATTTTACCAAGCATTGTTACTTCTTTGTGGAATAATATGCCTTTCACTTGTTAACATCAAAATAAAAAGCACATTACGCCATTCCCCTGACTGGCATAGTCTAGCACTGCAAGTTGTGGCACGTGACATCATCCCTCTGGGGATTCGAATCCCTCATTAGAAGGGGAAAGGAGAGCCACTTTAAGCATAAATGAATGGTAGCAATTGTATTAGTGATGAGAATGACAACATCAACTTATAACGAATTGTAAGACGACATCATTTATAGAACAGTCTTGTGAGTTAAAATTATAGTCTAAGGAGACATGGCAGATTTTCATAGAGACGTTCAGACTTATCTGCAATCGGTTGCATATGCATACAACCGATGCCAGAAACATTTTGACAAAATGATAAAGTAGCAAAATTGAGAATAAAGCATCACCAATAAGCACAGGCATTGTGAGCTGCGCGGTCTATGGGCACACAGTAAGGTATTTACAGCCACATTTCAGCGTCATCCACAATGGCATGCATAAACATGCGATTAACCGCAGCCACATTTTAACAAACTGCGCAGATCAATACTTTGGATTATAAGCTCTACGCCATCTTTGGGTTCCAGAAGGTAAAACACTATTATCAGATCAACACTTTTTCAGATGTCTTACTTAACTGCATTGGTATATCATCCACATTCTTTCCCAAACAGTCAAGTATTCACACACACACAGTATTTCTTTCTCCATCCATAGTTGGAAAATTCCACTCATAGCATACCAGATTCGTTCAACATTCAACTCCATTGCCCATAAAATATAAATCACGCCGGTCCATGCAAATCGCACCTGGTCGATCCGCTCTCGGCCCTCTTCGGTGGCCTCGGCCCCGCGGTCGAGCGGCGCGATCGCCTCGAGAAGCTCCTCCTTGATCTCCTCCCTTCTCTTCCCCTTCTTGCTGCTCAAGAAGGACGGGAAGAAGGAGACCCCCACCCTCCACTTCTCCGCGGTGCCGGAGGGGCGGCCGACCGCGAGGACTCGGTGCCCGCCGGCGCCTCCTCCGAGGCGGCTTGCCCTCGGGAGGGCTAACCTGACGGAACAGAGCGGCGGCGCCGTCGGCTGGGCGGCGACGGGGTGGAACGCCGCCGGGGAGGAGGACGGAGGTGTGAAGGCCATGGCAGTGAGCTTCTGAACCACACTTCCCGCGACACTAGATTACGTTATGCTGCGTCAATTCAAAATCACGTGTCCGCTCCGCCTTTTTTTTTTATTTTTTCCCTTTTCTGCCTTTCTTTCGTTTTCTGCTTGGGGAGTTATTTTTACAGTTTTTACAAATAATCTCTTAAGAAGATGTATATTTGTAAAAAACCTTATTCTTTGCATATTTGCAGAATATCTCCTATATAGTCATTGAATTATAATCAAACAAAAAACTTCGCGTCAAATGAGTGTATAGTGTATTTTCAGAAACCTCTTTATGTAGAACTTGTATCTGTGAAGAATTTTTTATCATTATGTCTACCTTCATTTTCAATTTAGGATTTAAATAAAAGTAAATGGAGGCTTTCTGCAAATATTCAAAGTATGAGGAGTCTTCACAAATATACTGAGGAGATGAGGATGGGACATCCGCAGCACAGGACGGTCCGTACATGTGTGGCGTGATGGACGCCACTCTTACCTGTGACTAGAGCATTCTCAAGTTCGACTCTTGCGGGGTTTCTCTTTGCGAGATGCCCCCTCACTCCGTGTGTCATTCGACTGATTTAGCCGAGTTTCAAGCCTGAATCATCACAATGTGTTCCTCCCTCCCCCGGTACCCGTCTTAGCCACTGCACAGAATAGTAGAAGGGCCGAAAGAATTTTGCCAGCCATAAAATTATTCCGGTTTCAGATGCATACCATACGAAATGGTCCGTCTCTTGGCCGGCTGTAAAGGCGCCTTATCCTTACCTACTTTGGTTTGTTGTGGCTGTTGGTTGCCGCCAAGTACGAAAGAAATCAGAGCTTTTTGCATAAACATTTTTTTAATTATTATATTTTTATACATCTCTCTCACTTTCAAGTATTGTTACAAATATATGTAACATTTTTCAAAAAATCACAGTTATATCCTTTTAGACAAAATGCCATGAACTCTAAATGAATGTGCCAAATTAATTTAAGTATTTCTGCATACATATATATATATATATATAGGGCCGATTATAACGAGTCTCGATGCTCATCTAACTTAGATACGGTCTCTTAAAATATTTATTTTTCATCCTAAAAATAAATAAATATTTTAAAATATTTAAATACCCCTCTAGACCTTTCCTATATTAAAAAATTAAATAAAACTTTTATCATATTTTTTAATATTTAGTCATCCCTTAGAAAGTTAGAGTTTTTCCATTCCTTGAAGTTTTATTTTCATTGTCCGATTGTGCCCAGCCATAAAAGTCAACTGTAGTCATCTATCGGGTACTAATTTTTAAAAAATCATAAAAATATAGTCAAAAATTAAAATTTGGTCAAATTGCCCTTAGGATTGTTCCTATTATCCAAAGTTTTAATATTCATCACTAGCTTACTGACATAAGATTAGACGGTTACAATTAATTAGCATATGTTTAGATCGTAAAAATTAAGTTCCAAAAGATGAAAATTACTCTAGACGGATAAGTGAATATTAAAAAATTTATAGGCATTTTTATTCTTTTCAACATGGGGATAGGGTGGATTTGAGCCATGCAACAAACCGCATTGATGGTTTCAGATGGCCCACGTCCTTGTTGCCCTGCACGGAGCAGAAGGACGTGAAGGAGTCAGGGCCGCCCTGCCCCCTTCACATTTTTTGCCCCAGGCGGGAACGTTCCCCCGTGAGCGGAAAGGACGTGGGTCGCTCGATCGAGATCGGACAGCCATATATATATATATATAGAGAGAGAGAGAATTTTTGCGTCACCATAATTGATAGGATTTTTTTGACATATTAGGTTGAAATTCGCAGCATTTTGATGAACAAATAAATCACAATCTTTATGAAAAATGTTAAAAGCATTTATGACAACATAAGAATCCTGTAATTAGATTCTGTTTGAAGAAAATTACCACAGAGTCCCCAACGATAGGGCAGAGTTGATTTTCAGTCCCTGAATTTAACTGGCTGTTGCATCTTGATATGGCCATGAGATTTGAATCCCACTCCCCCACCATTACCATAATATCTCTCTCTGAGACTACGAATTAAGTCCTCTAAAATGTAGGGGCTTCTTAGGGGGAAAAGGGTCTAAATACTTGAAAATAGGTGATATCAAAGCATCCTTTTCATTATCTGCTATTTCTGCAGACAACATGCCTCTTTTTAGTCATCATTATAAATATATCCTTATTGCATGTTCATTGCGCGCCTACCCCCTTATTAGTCTTTGTACGTCTTAACCACATAGGCAATGGACACACAATTAGACGACCACTTCAAATAATATTATCAAAGTATTTTAATATGTGAAGATGGAAGAAGATGAAGTGCAATTAAATAGTTATGTGTAACCAAGCTTTTAAGAATGAAGTTTACGCACAGCCTTTTTGATGCGCACATCCTTAAAAGATATGTTACATTAAAAAATAGTATGCAAAATTTATATATATAATACACATCAAATATAAAAAGAAATATTTCCATATTATTTACTGGTAGGGATTTTTTTATTAAACAATATGAAATGGACCGAACGATGGCCCATAGTCACTATACTATACTGCATTGCAAGGAATGAAAAATAGGTTATGAAAAAAGTATGTGTCGGCCAATCCGCTAATCAAAGCTTGGACATCTATCCCAGTGATAACCCATCTGATGTATACAGATGACATTGTATTATTTGACAATCCAAAGTTTGTGTAAAGGAGTTAAAAGGAATTCATTTCATGCTTGGGCGTCTGGGCCTACTATTGCTCAAGCTATGACTACCTAGAGGGAGGTGAATGGATAAATAAAAATTTAAATAGAAAATAATTGAAATTAAATGTAGTAAACAAAATAGACTGCACTGATAAAAAGCATAATAAAAAGGAAAACAAGGAAGCAATCACACAAGAATGATGCAGAGAGATCTATACTAGTTCGGTCAACAACCTATGTACAGTCCTCAAGGCAACAGTCTTTGAGATTTCTACTAGCTCTGTCCAAGCCTCCTGTCGATTTGTAGACACTTGATTTTTGACATCCTGATGATCCTAAATTGATCATCATCATCGTGACTCCAAGCATTCTACATCCTTGCCTCATGCACTGCCAATCGGCACCATTCAAAACTGAGCCATCAAGCCAATCCAAGACCCTAGACAGCAACCTCTACTGCCGTCTAGTCCAGTTCCGACGGCAGTAATTACCACCGCTGAAGTTGAATTAGACGGCGGCTAAATATGCCATCACCCAACGGCACAGGTTGATGCCGTCAGGTTGTCCTTGAAGACTTCCTTGACCACTGTCCAATTTATTGGAGGGCAGTCTTGACTGCCGTCGGGTATACATGACGGCAGACATGCTCACCATCCACCGAGTCTTCCTAGTCAAACCCACTCAACCGACATTCTCCGGCCACTTTGGCCATTACTCTCCAGTACCCTGACATCTCCCCACTATGTCTGACCACCATGACCATGTACCACCTCCCTTGACTATTTTCTATTGGTCCAAACCTAAAAAATGGAGATTTTGACCTTAAAAATTCCTCATTTTTCACTCCCTTTATAAAACCCCCATGGGTGGCACCCATGAATAGGGGTTGGACCTTTGCTGGAGCTTGGAGGTGGGACGTCATTGCGCACTCAAGGAGGACATCCAGAAGAGGTCTACACCCAAGGAGGGGCCGGGCTTGAATTCTCCAACCTCTCTCCCTTCATTTAGTTCATCTTGCATGGTTTTCATTACTTTATGCCATGGTTTATGCATTATCTTAGCTAATGTCTTTCAACTCTCCCTCACTTGCACTCACATGCATGCATGTAGTTCTCTCATAGAACCCACTTTGAAAGAGGTTTTCTACCAAAAAATAGGGAGGTGAGTAGTCATAACACTTGGTCACTCTCCCTCCCAACCAAAATCGATGCGTCAACTCGCCAATTCTTCATTCAACTCCAATTTTGCATGATCACTTACTACTATTCACAATGCTAATTGGGTATCTTTGGTGTCCCTTACCTATAGATACCTAGGAATTGGAGCTCGAAGCCTTTCATCTCGGTCGGCCGGAGGTGAAGGAGAGAAGAACCTGCAACATACACTCCCGCATCATCACCATCACGCAATCATCTCATCCCTACGGAGCACGGGTTTGGTAAGCATGCTCCTAGCGATCACACTTCTATTTCTTCCCCATTTTCCTTGTTAGTGTTGCAACGAACAAGGTCTACTTTGAGCAGCTTGACGGGATGGCCTTATAAGGCAACGGACATTTCGGAGCACTATGAAGAAGGGGCGGGGGGGAACTTCGGACGGCTACAATCCCTCCGGCGATCACAGTGGGACTCTTGAAGCGCATCGCGCACCAATCCCTAGGTAGTTTAGATAAGAATTTCTACTTCCTGTGTAATTTTCGGTTTTTGTCGGGTTTGCTTATAGTAGACGGCAATCTGAAGCACCGTCCATAATAGTGGACTATAATATTGATGGCCGTCGGCTAGGCCCGACAACAACATTGACTGTCATCGAACCCTCTTTTGATAGCAAGAGAGTCTACCGTTGGTGTTTTTGGACGACACCTCTAACTGCCATCCACTATATCTTTTCACTACTTTTCCTATCTTTTACTTGCTGGTTGATTATTTGTTCAGGGGTTTGTTTGGGGCTTCTACGTAAGGGAATTCCAGGACAGAGTTGGTATCACACAAATAGTGACATCTTTCTCGCCAAAATTGACTCTCAACTTGAGGATTCCCACTCGGGTGTGACTAGTCCTCTTCAGTAGGGAATCTCCATAGGCCTCTGTGAGCCAAAGACTCCCACTTGGCCGCCGAGCCAGTTGTACCTTGACCACCTATTATAACCTAAAGAGTTGAGTAAGTATTCAATAGGAACTCAACTCTAAAAGACCTTCCTTTAGGCGTCTCAAGTGAACAGGTCCACTTAATCAAGGCTTCTAAAGGAACTTAAATTATGAACACACTCTAAGAGGCAAAAGGGACAACTAAAGGGATTGAACTTGAATGCCTTTAGATGCCTAGGTCTGTGATGAAAGTTGTTTTTTCTTCATTAGATGGATTCATCTTGATCTGGTGGTACCCGGAGTACGCATCGAGGAAACTCAGCATTTTATTCCCCGACGTCGAGTCGATCAGCTGATTGATATTTGGCAGTGGACAACAGTCCTTCGAGGTGGCCTTGTTGAGGTCGGTGAAGTCGACACACATGTGCCACTTCCCTGTGACCTTTCGGATAAGGACCATATGGGCGATCCATTAAGGGTACTGGATGGGCCTGAGTAAGCCGGTTTTCAGCCCCTTGGTGACTTGCTTCAGGACTACTTCCTATTTCTCGAGTGCACACCTTCTCCGTCGCTGCTGGACAAGCTTCTTATCCAGTAATAGGTTGAGGTGATGTGCTGCCACCTCGGTAGGAATACCTGAGAGATCATCATTGAACCAGGCAAAGATGTCTTGGTACCGCGATAGGAACGCCCGATATTCCTCTACTTGCCCTGCCATAAGAGTTGAGCCGACATGGACCATCCGATCCGGATCTTCGCCCAACTGGATATTCATAAGATCTTCGGCTAGAGAGGCGGACTTTTGCCCTTGCTCGGGCTCTTGAGGGAGCTCTGCCACTTGTTTATTCTGCCCCTTGGAGGCTATGAGGTAACAGCAACGAGCTTCCTCTTGGTTACCTCTAGCTTCTTCGACTCCGAACGGGGTCGGGAACTTCAACTTCTGATGATAAGAAGATGGGAACATCAACTCTTCCATAACGTACAATTAACATCTAAACGCGAAACCTTAAAAGTTGTAGGGTTGATTACTAATGGACTGTACTTTCATTAACCTGATTCATGATAATGTAGTAGTGGTATGCTCTGCACTTTTACAACCCATAAATGAATTGAATGAATTTAAATTAGACTAATTAATTAACTATGAGAGTCTATTAGTGAGTTTAAATGAATTGATTTAGTCTAATTAATCCAATTATGAAAACCCATTAGCCTAATTATATTACTAAGAA
Source organism: Zantedeschia hybrid cultivar (assembly GCA_030544215.1). Classification (NCBI taxonomy): domain Eukaryota; kingdom Viridiplantae; phylum Streptophyta; class Magnoliopsida; order Alismatales; family Araceae; genus Zantedeschia; species Zantedeschia hybrid cultivar. The sequence goes on from JARZZO010000009.1 coordinate 22,227,543, forward strand.
TAGTCCTCTAATTTAGTTCAAATTTTGAGTTGATGCATTAGATAGCAACATAGTAAAATAATGATAACTTTCTGTAAAAAAATTCAGATTAAGACATAGTTGGTATCACTGCAAAGAGCACAAAAAGATCTATAACTTTGTAGAAAATTATTTTTACTAATTCCAATATTTTAAAAGTCAAAAATATCAATAATCAGTTTTAGAAAGGCTGCCCATAGAGAACAACTCCTAATTATACTAGGATTTGAATTATGAAATAAAATAAAATATTATTAAAATTAACTACGATCTGAAAAATTATATATAATATATTTGACTTGAATTAGAAGTATAATATAATAAAATTGAATATAATTAAGATTATAATTAATGGATAGAAAGTCATAATTAGAATCCTACTTGAACTAAGATTCTGTACCCATATTTATTTGATACAGTCCTAGTGTTTTAAGCATAACTCTATGTATAAAATTTTAAATTAAGTAAGATAATTCCTAGAACGATGACTCAAAAGTATAGAAGTTTTATGAATACTATATATTTAAAATAGGTCGTTTATTAATTAGAATTAGGACATCTTTGGACGAGAATGGAATTTATCAAATTTATGAGTTCCAAATACTCAAGACAGTAGGTCAGTGAAATAGACATATCGTTTTATATAAGTGTCCAAAAATAGTGAGATTGGTGGTATTGAAAATATAATAGAAAGTTCTACAACTTTGTAGAAGAGAGATTGTCTTAATTCGGACATTTAAGGGGTTGAATTTAAAAGTCTTCATAAAAGGAAACCGCAAGTGGCGTGCATAGAGTCTAATTTGCACTAGAAAATAACTTTGACTTGGAGATTAAGTAATGGGGAGTAGGAGTTCGACTCCAGCAAAGAAATGGGTGTTAGTGGTTGTATTAGGAAGGTAAATAAGCATAAATAGAGTCTTGGGGTCGTTCTCTGTAACGACCCGCCATCCTATGACCGGAGACCCGGTCACTAAATGGATGTCGGCCCATTAACTACGGGTTCACACCCGGATCTCACACAACACGTCTGGAGGAGTAAGTGCTAAACAAGATTAAATATAACAAACACACGGACCACAAGGTAAGCAAGTGCGCAGGAAGGAAAATAACAATGTCCGTATACAGTCCAACAATAATTACATGTCCAACAATTAAATAAGTACAGGCAGAAGGAAGAACAACAACATCGGGGCATACCCCGGAACTAAGACAGCTGCTGGTCCGCACACCGAGAAGACACCACGCTTCCACTCGCCTCGAGGTCCACACCTGAAACCGCAGGGAGTGAGCCACACCAGAAATGGGCTCAGTAGGGATCATCCGATCCCCTGCCTCCCACTCACACACCCACAAGTGTAACAACAGGAATATATGGCAATTAAAGTAAAGCAGTAAACACAACACCCAACTCTGATGTGAAACGCACGGCAAGCAGTGTAACCAGAACCACTCCAAGTAACCCGAAGAACTCAACACAGAGTCACGACTCACAGTCAAAGTCCACGAAGCGACTAAACCACACTGTCGACCGAAGTCGAACGTCGCCTCCCAACACTACCACCTCTGCTCACGCCTGTCCACCCCTACAGCGTTCCGGGGCACTGTAGGGTGAGGCAGCGAGCTAAACTAGGACTAGCTGGACTCAGTGTACCGCCACTGCCAGCTACGTGTGCACACAAGCAGTCTAGACTACTGTCCTACCACCGGATTGCCTCCACGCTAGGCCTCAGCGCTTCACGAGGGCCCTGGGGACCGGCGAACCCCCGTCAAGCCGAAGCTACAGGAACTACCCACAAACCCAACTCTCCCGGGCTGCATCAGGCCAAGGGCTATAGGTACCACTCGTAACCTTGATCAAAGGTCACATCAGGCCCACTGGCTAATGGGTAAACCAACTCCCACCAGAAACACCACCAGCTCCACAGCAAGAAACACGCCAGAAGCTGTCACGACAACCAAGGGAAACCCCGACCCACCGAGACCAAACAACAACCCCTCGGATAGCACACAGCTACTCCGGCCCGGCGGGCTCAAGGTGGTTCTGCTTGTCTCAGCCAAGGGTGAAACACAACAAGCACCACTCCACAGACACCATGACCCTGTCCCCACCGGTCCATGGTGACAAACGTAAACCATAGTTAACCCGATCCACATTCGCATAACACAACCACACATATAACATGATTCCATTCGCACAGTAAAACCTCATTCTCAGTATATAGTTAAAGCACACACGCACACACACACACCGGTGATGCAATTCCACTCACGCAGAAGTCCCCGTCTCAGTATACAACCCACAGCATGCATTTGAACCATCCCAACGTGAAACATACACGAAATCACAGCATTATACATTACTGTCTTGAATCGCGTCGACCGAGGTCGACGCCATTCAAGACCCTTAGACAGGTTTATTAAGAGCCAGATTTATCCTTAAAACGCGTCCACCAATGAAGCCGCCGTTTTAAAACGCGTCTGGGTGTCTCGACGCCATTCAACCCAGAAATCCAGATTTACAGAACCTTTAAACGGGGGCATTTCTTGCCTAAATGGCGTCATGATGGCCCGACGTCCTTCTAAAAGGCGTCGTCCATCCATGACGTCATTTAGCGCAGAACCCCAAACTCAGGAAACCTTCGCACAGGGAGGTTTCTGCGCTAAAACGCGTCGTGCTGACCGGACGTCTTTCGGAAAGGCGTCGACCCAGCCCGACGCCATTTAGCGCCAGAAACCAGGTTTCTTGGTTCGACCCGAGGGCTTCACCCTTGAACCCCGGGCACCCCGAAAATCCCAAAATCAAAAGGGGAAGGAGAGAAACTCAACCACACAATCATGCTACGAATCCACGATCGCAAACACCGTTATCCCCTCCAGGAAACCCCCTAAACATGCTCAATCTAGCCCCACACACGCCACATCACGCCGAAAGTAACGAGCACACATGCAAGGTTTCGTCCCCCTACCGGTTCTTGAACTCCTCCAAGCTCCTCGCCGCCGACCCGTCTCGCCCCACGCCGCCGCCGGTATCCTCGAGGACGCCGCCACTCCGCCGGGACGTCGGCCGCCGTCCGGAGAAGGGAACGCCGCGAGGAAGGTGGTGGAGGTAGAGGTGAGAGGTAGGGAAGCTATGGAGTAGTTGGAAGAGGAAGAAGAGGAAGGGAAGGGAGGAAGGAGGGCGGAGGGAGCGGAGAGGGTGAAGAGAGAGAGTGGAGAGGCGAAAATGAGGAAAAGAAGGGGAGGCTCGCGGGGTCAACCAGAACTGCTCTAAAACGCGTCGATCGAGGCAGACGCCAATCAGTTTGACAGGACGGCTGTACCGACACCGGTCTGAAACGCGTCGCCCACCGCGGACGCCGTTCAGACGACAAGACAGGCCGTACTGACAACGCTCTGGCGCCGTACCCTGACACCGCAGGTGTCGCAGTCTGAAACGCGTCAACCAAGCTGGACGCCGTTCAGACAAATCTGACAGGGCCGTACTCTCGCGGCCCGAAACCCGCCCACGTGGCGCGACAACCGACAGACCCTAAATGGCGTCCACACAACCTGACGCCTTTTGAAAGGTGTCGAGCGGTGCTGACGCTATTTAGACAGCAATCTCAAGACCCCTCCAGGGTCCAAACCAGGGGATCCGGCCCGAACCCGACCTGAATACAGAACCCGAAATCTCAGTCATTACATTCTCAAAGTTTTATTGCATGCAACTCTCTTTCAAAGGTAAGTTCATGTGGTGCTTTTCATAGAATAGAGTTGTTCATGGTTATTTATTTTAAGAATTTGATTGTAATAAATATTTTGTATTATTGGAGGCTTATAGAACATAATAAAGAGCTTAGAGAATGTGAAAAAGAGGTAAATAGATATCTCTAAGCATGATCTATTTTGTATTAAAAATTATATTATTTTTGAAAGTTTTAAAAAGCTAATCAATTGATAAAAAGTTTGATCTATATGTCTACTTCAGAATCAACAAGTTTCAGATTTTTGTGATCTTCTTGACTATTTATTCTATAATTATTATCTCAGCCTATGCAATCTGTCCGTTCAATATGTTTTGTTTCCAATTATAATCACATAAGTTAAAAATATTTTTTCTCCTTGATCCGATGCCCAATTAAGCTGGCGTTTGGCCAGAAGTCTATTTTTCATGTTATATTTATGTCCAATAAATTTCATAATTTTCTGAGTTCTTTGGATATTTATTTTGTAATATTATTTTAAGGCTATACAATTTGTCCTGACAGTTTTGAAATTCCCAACTTATGAATCTTATATCTCACTTGATTCATATCCAAATCATGTAAAATTTTGTTTACACCTTTGATATATTATCTTTAACTTTTATGTAAAGTCTGAGAATTTTATGACCCCATTTGCTATTTAGTTTGTCCTCTATTTTGATTTACTAGAATTCTATTTAAGTCAAATTCTTCTAATCGAAGTGAGAATTAAAAATCATATAAAATCAATCTAAAAATTGATGAAACTTTGTAAACATTTTAAATATAATCTATTTGACATGTTCCCTAAGTTTGACAATTTTTCAAATCTATTTGATAATATTCGGCCTATTTATTGATTTTTCAGCTTTGAAAATCAATTTTGATAGCCGAAACATATGTTTGTTGTTTCAAAAATTCTAAAAAAATTATTTGACTATATTTTATGTCCAGCAACCTATTTGGATTAGCTTTACTCTGAATATCTATCTATGTGATCATGTTGACTCTTTAAGTGACTATTTTGTATATAAAAATATGTATTTTAACTCTTATATATATGTATTACTATACCAAGTTAATTTTCAAATCTATAAACATTGTAAAATCTGTGAAAATATGTTTGTGCCATATTTGATTGATATATGTTTGGACATTGCCATCTTAAGAAGATTGAAGCTTATTTCATAAGCGTCCGTAGATGAGTTCTGCCCATAGACAACGAGAAAATCCCATGATTGTATTTTATTTGTAGTCATTCGAGATGGGACAATAGACTCCCCAGCTATGCATGTGCCAAGATCTTAACATACTTGTCTATATGCTCTGATATTTGTTTGTTCGGCTCCTTATATGGTAGTTGGATGTATGTCTATTTCATTTGTTTGGATTTAATTTGTTTGACACATAATTATGAAACTTAATTTTCTATTTAAATCCATTTGATTCAGCTTATGATTCGCTCAGTTTGTTCTTTTGACATCTACGCTCAGTGATTTTGATCTCAGCTTATTTGATTAAGAATTCATGTTCATTCTAATTAGATATTCTGACAATATAAACTCTAATTTGATAAGCTATTATGCCATGATAAATTTGTTATACGTTCAGTTTGATATGTGACATGTTCTGATCATGGCTAGTAGACTTATTCAGTTAGATAAGAATTTGATCATGTCATATATGCTATATGTTAGTCGATCCATTCATACTATTAGAAAACACATTTGATTTGATAAGCTTATATCTGACCATGTTTTGTATCATGTTCTTATTTGAACTATATGTAAAACTGTGTAAGATCATATTTAGTATAATTGTATAATGTGATTTGTAAAATTTACTATATATTAAGTCATATGGATGTTTTGAAGCTTACTGAGTGGTTGTACTCATAAATCCTATTAACATTTTCAGAGTGTGAGAAAGAGAACCTGGAATTTGAGGAATCTTGCATGCTTCACAAGTAGGAGAAATCCCTAGGGATAGGACCACGGATGAATCCTCCTCCATCCAGAGAGAAGAGGATCCTATAATTTCCAGAGGAAATCTTCCCAGCCCTAATGAGGATATTGAACTTATCAGTGTCCTATCTCGGTACACACAGGAGGAACTCATTCAACTCCTCTCATGTGGTAAGACGTCAGTCACTACTCCTCAGAAAACTCCCTTCCAGGGCTCTTCTAACATGGCCTGTTCTCATTGAGGACATCAAAATCCCCAACCAACAGGGCAATCTCCTCAAGTGGCTTAACCTTCCTATGCCAATCCCATTGTCCAACATGGGGCACAACCCTCGTTCGTCCTTGGATCGTCATTTCAGGATCAGTAGGGCGCCCAGCCCATGTTTGTCAATCCCACTATTCCGAGGCAACCACCCATGGTCCACTTGGCTTCTCAGCCGTCCTTCACTCAAGCCGCTACTCTTCCCCAATAAGGAGAGTTTTTATCAAGGTAGGAGATTGAGACTTGCATTCACAAGGTCATAGTGGAAAACCTCACCCTGAGGCAAACACACTCTCTTCTCAGCTACTGCAAACTACCCCCGCCCTACTTCCCATCGGGGTTCAAAGTTCCAAAGTACCGCAAGTATGACGGGACTGCGGATCTCAACCATCACCTCTCAAGTTTTCTCATGGATTCTTAAGTGGCTATACAATAGGGTCCTTCTTGTCCACCTATTCTATAAATCCCTTGAAAGTAAGGCCCTTCGATGGTTCTCATCTCTTCCAGCCATGAACTTTGTCAATTTTGATATGGTCTCTGAGAAGTTCATAACTCACTTCAACTATATGACCACCATGCCACCAACCCTGTTTGATATTGTCATGGAGAAGATGAAGTCCGATGAGGACTTCACCCCCTTTGCCAACAAATGTCACGATCCCTATATCTCAAGTGGTCACCATGCTGATGAACAACGCCACTCCTCAACTCTATGCGATCCTAATGCTTAGTGAACTCCGCACTTTTACGCAGCTCTACAATAGAACTAGGGTTGTACAATCACAGATTCAGGATTTTACCCTTATGCCTTTCTTCGAACGGTGATTTAAAAACAAGAAGAACATCCAGGCTTCTACCATGGAAGGAGTCACCACGAATGAGCAAGTCAACGCCTTCGAGCAACCTCCAAAAGCCATGAACCAGTAGTCCAAAACTGAGACACTCCCTCCGGCCATAAGCAATACTCGACAGTTCTGCCCTCGAACACCTATGGAAGGCCGAACTTAAGAGGACATCCTATCCTCCACTCCTAGAGTCTCTAGCCGACATCTTCTATGCCCTTATGTCATACAATGCCCTTAATTGTTCCTGAGCCAATTGGAGTAATTCAGGCACGTCAATCTATTGGCATCCAGTATGCCAAGCAATGGGTTATGGTGCAACATTTTAGCCTATAGGAGATAGACATTTTCGATTAGCAGATAATTCACTTATTAACATCAAAACAAGATATAATCTTTTATCTAGTTTTACTCCCACTAATTTTCGTCGGACTGTATAACCTTCAGATATACAGAACGGGAGACGCCGACAGTCTCATAGCGGGGATCAGAATATCTAAGACTCATAGTATGACCTCGGATAAACACAAGTATCATACTATGATCTTAGAGCAACCAACTCATGGTAATTGCAACTCCTTGCAATATCTAATCATTTTTTGTCTCCCAGGTCTAAAATGGTCTTGGGTGAACACAATAAACCATTATCCTCGGTCTAAGCTATACCATCATTATGTGACGGAATAGATTAGGATGCAGCTCCTGGGTAAACTCAAGGATAGCTACATCGTTCCTCTACCCTATCAAAAAGGCGTCATAATGCCATAGCTTTTAGTTCTTTTATCAGATGGTGACAGATCTCGGGAAACACAAGAAACTGCCATCTTTGAATCGAGTCCTAAAAACTATAATGATGGAGAGCCACGCGGTACATTCTCAATGACTTGCACTCTGACATAGATTTGAAGTTCAAGATTTTGTTTATTTTATTTTGGTATTATCCTAGGTGATAGTATATAAATATATCACATATATTTAATATATACATATAACCTAGACATTTGATTCATAATCAAAATAAAAAGTATGCATCGCATACATGTTAAGATGTGGTCATTGATAGCATAGTAGTTTGACTTCAGCTAAACGGTCAAACACACTCACATTCAATATAACAATTATATTAAATATCTGCAAATACATAGGCTGTATGAACTCCTTCATTTTCCTTCCTAGTTGTAGTTGTGAATCATCCTCACTTTAGCCTCGGTTGCCTTGATCAAATTATGTAAAAATTTTCAATTTTACATGCAAATTTAAAAGAAGGCCTTATGATGAGTACATGAGGGAGGGAAGTAGAATTACATTGGAGTATGAAAGAGGGAGTGGTTCGTAAACTTCTATTTATTAACAATTAATAAAAATTCATCACACACTATAGATCCACATCCATACATCAGCACATGAAATATTTTCAAGTGCATATCCATGACCACAGTGTGTTTTATTAACTAAACCACATAAGAAATAGCACATCACATAGCTAAAATAAAAGTTTTCGAAATAAATAATTTTTGTTTCAGAAACCAAAGACCGAAAAAAATTTAGGTAATTAGAATTTTTAAAAAAGTTTCATTTTGTTGAACATGCAATTAAATCATATTTAAAACTTGTAACAACACATCACATGTGCAGACATACGAAATTGATCTGATCTATAATATTCTATGCAAATTTAATGAATTGAAATTAATGAGATTAATCAAACAATTAAATTAATAATCATTAATATCAACTAATCTAACAAATTTAGATTAACAATTAATTAACAACCTCTTGTTAATTACCATATATTCAAAATCTATTTAGGGCCCATTAACATAAAAACTATAATTTAATTTAATTTTAAAATCACATTTTAAAAGAAGATCAAATTTTTTTTTTATATGAAAATAATTTTTTATTTAATTAAATGGGCCCAATAGGGCTGGTCCATAAGGACCAAGTAGGCTCAGACCCTGTTGAGCCAGGTCCGGCCAATGGGCCGAGTGCTGCCAGCAACTATACTCGGACCCAGACCCGCCCCTTGGGGCGAGCCTGGTCTGAGCCAACTGCTGGGGTGGCTCGGGCCCATGGCCCAGTAGGGGACCTGCCCCCCTGCACGCGGCTAGGGAACCCTAGCCGCGTGCAGTGGTTCACCCCACCGCTAGCCTCCTGTCCAGTAGGAGCTAGCCGGCAGGTCCTAGCCCCGGCGGGGCACCGCCTGGTGGCCAGGGATCCGACGTTGACGCCGATGGCCCTGGTTCACCGGCGGCCCCTGTTCTGCGGGCAACCCTCCCCCTCCCCCTTTCTAACCCACAGGAAGAAGGAGGAGCTAGGGGCCGGCCGGCCACCACGTCCGGCGCCGGCCATGGGCCTGATGACCCCCCCCCCCCCCCCTGGACGATCTAGGGCACCGGTGAGCCTCCCCAATGATTGGGGCACCCCAAGCCGAGACGTTTTTCCCACCGTTCTTCGTCCCACGAAGAACACGAAAAACACCCCCAAAAATTTGATTTTTCTGTCAGAAACTAAATTTAAATTACCCATGTTCATCGAATGAACATCGTTCTAACATTTAAATCAAATTAAAGCATGGAATAGCTACTTAAACGATCAATTTGGAGATCGAAATGGCGAAGAACACAGTGGAACCTGGCTCTGATACCACTATTAGGTTCTCTGCGTCGGATATGAGAAAACGCAACGGAAAATAAAATCAAGATCTATGCTGTTTCGATTAATAAAATCAGATAGTGAAAACAGATTTTCACCTTGCGCAGATTCGAATCCGCGTTCGTCGGGTTCCGTCTGTGCGATGCCGCAAGCCGCGCAGGTGCCCGACCTCTAGCGGTATCCACGAGGTCTTCCTCTCAATGGATTGTCCTCGCTTCCTCGCTCGGTGCGGTGTCTGCTGATCCCGTCTGGCTACACGTGATTCTCCTCGACATGTGGATTTAGAAATCCCATCTGACGGGAAGCGGACCAAGCGGGAGACAGAGCAGAGCCTCCAGGGGGCTGGCCTCTAAGGGGTCGCCCAGGAGAGAGAGAGAGAGAGAGAGAGAGAGAGAGAGAGAGAGAGAGGGGGGCTGGCTGGCTATGTCAGAGTTGCTGGCCTTTGACCTAGCAGCGGTTCTTTTATAATAAGTGGCTTTGCGGTTTTTCATAAAAATCCACACTTATCACAAAACCCATTAATTAATCCATCAATTTGAAAACCTTTTGTGTTTGACCCTCTAGGCCCAAATACCAGTCCAGTTAATGGCCCATTAAACCCAGTAACTCTTTACTGACTCTCTAAATTAATTAATATCCTTATATTAATTAATCAGCTGAATTTAATGTCCCACAATAAATTTGGATGGGATTCCGATCACGTTGGGTGCCGAGCAACACCGCGCGAACTTGGAAGGCATTGGGGTTCCGCAACCCACTAATGGAACCTTTCCGTCATTGGTTACTGTGCGGATATAATCCTTCATCCGTGCAATGTTCTCAAATCGACCTAGGGCATGGTTTACTGTTAAACCCTAGCCAGTCAATTCCCTTAAATCAGATGCCGCTAAACTATATTAGATAACTCCTTATCTGATACAGTGTCTGCCCTGGCCAGGGACTTAAGTGCATCATTCTTCGAACATTCTCTCTCCTATTACCGAGAGCAGATGATCCCTTGTTGACTACACAATTACTTTCGAGAGCATCTCCCCGAACCCGATCACTTGACTTATTGATATCCCATGGTTAGGGATTCGTTAGTCAAGGTCAAAGCTTAGAGACCTACCAACAAGGTATCCTTGGTGTCTCAGGTCCAAGGACCATCCATGCAACCGTGACTAAGAATCAAGCTGGTTAACAATTAGGTAGACACCATCTAGCGATTCATGGTTGGATCAGTTCAATGAACTCATTCGCCAATGAGCACCTATAGGTCCAACATAGTATCTCCACACAAGTGACTTATAGGATTAGTCACCCTCATCAAATGAGTTGAATAAACTTACAATAGTCTATCCGGACATCTGATGTCCTTCTCAAACATCCTCTGACTAGGAACAATTAAGAACATGTGTATATAAGTCTTCAATCCCTTAATTATGATCCCATCATAATCCGAAGACCATTGCACATGTCTACGGATTTCATCGTGAAACGACAAACAATATCGAATTATATACACAATGAAGTTAAGCCATTTAATAACTGAATAATACAAAGTATCCGATTGGTTTGGAGGCCACCTAATACTAACACACCCTCCAACACTTAGAAAAGACATTGGCACTTAGAAAAGACATCGGTTAGCGGGTCAGGTTTATTTGAGTATAACATCCTCCAGCACTTAGAAAAGACGTCGACAAAGATCTCAGTCCTAGAGTTGATCTGACAGTCGCCTATCCATAGGGAGACTCTCTTCAATTTCCTTCAATAGATTACAGTAAACGAGGATCTTCCCTCTAGCGGGGTGACCAATGCCATCCTATCAGTCACCGAAGGCCCTAGGATTTCATTCTTTGACTAGGATATTGCCGCACCGGAGTGTTGTTCTCTCCCCTTGTACCTAATAATCATCCTAAATGGGGTAAAAATCGACCCTATCTTACTGGATACCGGTGCCTCCATCAATGTGTGCCCTCTGGAAACCTTAAAGAAGCTCTGCATTGCCCAGGATAAGGTAGAGCCAACATCCATGACTATGTCTGCCTATGACAACTCTCAAGGAGCGACCGAGGGTAGGGTCATCCTCCAACTCGAGCTAGGTCCCGTCTCCATGGCTACTAAGTTCTACATCATAGATGTGAAGCCCATTTACCATGCCATTTTAAGGAGGCCATGAGTAGAACAGATAATGGGGGTACCCTCTACTTCACAACAATGCTACAAGTTCCTGTTCAATAGAAAGATCGCCAAAATCAAGAGCACCCCTTTTGTGGAGACCATAGACGCCTTGGCCTCAGAATAGATACCCTCAATGACCACCACCCGAAAAGAGAAAGAGTCAGGCTTGTCCTCATTGGAGACCTATTTGGAACCCTTGCCAAGCATAGGATGGCAGTGTTAGTTTTAGGTGGCCTATAAGCCAATCTAACTATGTAAATCTCGTTCATTTATTAATATAATGACATAATATTCATTATGTGTAAATCGCATTAATTATCGTTTCATAATGAAGTTCGTGGATATGTGCTATAGTGATCAGATTATGATGAGATCATACTAATGAGACTGATCACTTAAACACACATATTCTTAATCGTTCCTAGTCGGAGGATATCCGATGTCCTCCGAGAAGGACATCGGATATCCTGTTAGACTAGTACAGATTACTCCTGCTCATATGATGAGGGTGACTGATCTCATAAGTCACTTGTGTGGAGACATTAAGGCGAATATGTAGGTGCTCATTGGAGAATGAGTTCACTGAACTGATCCGACTGAATCGCTGGATGGTATTGTACCTCACTGTCAACTAGCTTGATTCTATTGTTGCAGTTGCGTGGATGGTCCTCGGACCTGAGACACCAAAGACACATTGGCGGTGGACTTTTGTGCTTTGACCTTGGTTTACGAATCTCTAGCCACGGGATTCTAAAACGCCAAGGATTGGGTACAACGGAATACCGTCGAAGGGAATTATGTGTCAATAAGGAATCATTCGCTCTCGGTACTTAGAGAGAGAATGCTCTAGGAAGGATGCGCGGAAGTCCCTGGCCAGGGCGAACGATAATATCGGGAAAGGAGTTTTCCGATATTCATCAGCGGCATCCAATCCAAGTGAGTCGACCGGTTAGGGTTTGACAGCTTGCCATATCCTGAGTTGACTCGAGAGCATTGTACGAATGAAGGATTATATCCACACGGTAACTGTCGGCGGAAAGGTTCCAAGAGTGGGTTGCTTAACCCCGATACCTTCCGGGTTCACGCGGTGTTGCTTGGCACCCAACGTGATCGGAGGCCCAGTCGAATTCAATGTGCGACATCAATTCGATTGATTAATTAATTAATAAAGGGTTATTAATTGATTAATAAAGCTAGTGAGGAGTCATTGGGCTTGTTGGGCCATTAACTGGACTGGTAATTGGGCCTAGAGGTCGGGCACTTGCGCGGCTTGCGGTGTCGCACGGACAGAACCAAACGGTTGCGGATTCGTATCCCCACACGGTGAGAAACGATAATCTGATTATCGTGATTTTAGTTTTTTGAAACGGGAACGGATCGCTGTTTTAATATTTTATTTTCCGCTGCGTGAGCGATCCGGAGAAACCCGAGAAACCCAACAGTGGTATCAGAGCCATGTTCCACTGTTTGTCGTCCCGTTTCGATCTCCGAATTAATTTTTTCATGAGTTATTCCATGCTTTAACTTCGATTAATTGTTGGATCTGTGTTCATGTGATAAACACGGTTAATTTGATTAATATTTTGCAATTTTCGAAATTAATTTTGGGGTTTTTCGGAGTTCTTCATGAGATGATGAACCGGGGCTTTTCGGCGGCTTCGTACATGCCTCCCAAGCGTTGGGATGGCGGGCCAGATCTCCGATCTCTTGGTGATAGTCAGCACTACCCACCGGGCATGATAGTAGGCACCAGGGTGGCCTTGAAGAGCTGCAAAATCGAGCCCAAAGTTGGTCTTAAAACCTGAAAAACAAGATTTGTGGGGGAGATCACAAGGGCTCGGCTGGCCATAGTTTGGCCACCGTCGGCGGCCTTGCCGGCGCCGGGGGCACCGCCGGCCAGGGCCTGTGCCGCCGGGGGGCACGGCCGCCGGCACCCCAGCCCCTGCAACCGCCGCTGGCCTGCAACTGCTTTAGGGTTCGGGTGTGAGGGGAGGGAGCTTGAGGGTGAGCCGGCCCCGAGCCGGTTCGGACCGGCTCGACCGGGCCTGGCTGGGAGCCAGGGGCAGCTATGGCTGCACCCTGGTCTGGACCCTGGCTAGGCCAGGGTCCGAACCCATGGCTCAGCCCAAGTGGCTGACCCCCATTACTTTCTCCCTTTAAACCCCATTCTAATTCCTAATTAAAACCTTATTAAGCCCATTTTACCCAATTAATATTTGATTATATTTTAAATTTATATTTCAAAATTATTTTGGAAATTATTTTTTTTAAATTTTATTGAATTGGGTCATTAATGATTTTGGAATCATTTTATTAACAAATTGTTGTTAATTATTGAAATTAGTTATTAATTTAAATGTTAAATTAATAATTAATTTTAAATGTTAAATTAATAATTAATTTTAAATGATTAATTTAAGAGTTAAATTAATGTTCATTAATTAATTAGAATTGATTGTTAATTTAAATGTTATATTAACAATTAATTTTAACTAACTTATTAAATGGTTTTATTAGGATTTATTAATTATTAGTTTAAGTGTTAAACTAATAATTAATATTAATCTAATAATCTAAGAGTTAGATTAGTCGTTAAATAATTAATTAGTGTTAATTACTAGTTTAAAAGTTAAATTAGTCATTAACATTAATTAATTAATTATTCTAAGAGTTAGATTAATGGTTTATGACGAATTAAAGTTGATTATTAATTTAAGTGTTAAATTAATGATTAATTTTAATCTACTGATCTAAGAGTTTGATTATTAAATGATTTTAATAGTCTAATTGTTAGATTATTAATGGGATTTCAATCTAATTGTTAGATTGATTATTAGAATTATTCTAATTTGCATGGAATAATCTGGAATCATTAATTTGGAGTGTGTGCACATGTGATGTGTGTTTTTGATGCTTTTAAATTTGATTTGATTGCATGATTAATTTAATTAAAAGTGTTTTCGAAATTCAAATACCAATTTTGATTGGATCCTAGTTTTTGGAAGGCCAAAATTATTTATTTTGAAAACTCATTTATTTTAGCCATGTGATGCGCTGAATCATGTGTAGAATGTTTAAAACACACCGTGGTCATGGATATGCACTTAGTTAATTATTCATGTGATGAATAGATTGTGTGGATTGTGGATGTATGGTTGTTTATTAATTGTTAATAAATAGAGGTCTGCGCACCTCTCTCTCTCTCTCATACTCCGATGTATTTCTACCTCCCTCTCTCTTGTACTCGCCATAAGGCCTTCTTCAATTTACTTGTAAATTCTAGAATTAATGTAATCTGATCGAGGCAACCGAGGAAGGAGCGAGGACGATCCACAGCTGCAACCAGGAAGGCGAAAAGATGGAGATCTCTTGCCTATGTGTTTGCAGGTTATCTAATGTAAATGTTATGTTAGATTGTGTGTGCGTTTGACTGTTGGCTCCAGTCAAACCCACTGTGCTATCCATGACCACACTAGACATGTATGTGATGCATTGTTTTTTTTTTATTATGAATCAAAGCAGGTATAGTATTTAGTAAATATATACGATATATTTTTATTTACTATCACCTAAGAGAGACCAAGATAAAAGTTATCTAAATACCCTCAGATAAACTCTAAGCCGTAACGCGAGTAGTTAAGAACTTACCGCGTGGTTCACCATCGTTATAGTCATAGGATTCGAATCACTTTAGGCAGGTTTGTTGTGCTATCCACAAGGCTTGTTTAATTGGGAGGAGAAACTGTGGCTATGGCATTAGATGCCTATATGATCGGGGTAGAGGAACCATGTAGCTTTGTTGTGCTATCCACAAGGGCTGCATGCAAATCTATGCTCGTCGCGTAACGATGGCTAGCTTAGAGCAGAATTAGTAGTTTGTTGTGCTATCCACAAGGCCATTAAATCTCTGGGGACCGAAGCTATGATCAGATATTGCAAGGAGTTGCAAGTCCCATGAGTTGGGTGCTCTTTGATTGTATTACAGTTTGTTGTGCTATCTACAAGGCTGTAGTGCAAGTCATTGAGATTCTGATCCCCACTAGGAGACTGTCGGCGTCTCCCGTTCTGTATAATTGAGGGTTATACAGTCCGTTGAAAATTAGTGGGAGTTAAAACTTGAACAAAAGACCATGCCTTGTTTTAAGTTTTAATAATTGAACATCTGCTAAATAGATTTCACTTATCTCCTGTAGAGAATTATGTCGTCAAATAACCCACTCCATGGCATACTTGATGCCTTTTTGACTTACCTGATCTACTCGGATTGGTTCAGAAACCTGAAGAATGTCTTCAGATCTGAACACATTGACTTTGTCCCTGAAGTTGATCCTCCTGCTGAATCGGCATTGGATGCCCCTGAAGTAGAGATGACAACTAACGATAAAAGATCGAAGGACAAAGGCAAAAGAGTAGTAAAGGGTGACTGCTTCTATTATAAGCAGTATGGTCACTGGAAGAGGAACTGCAAGGAGTTCCTTAACGATAAAGCCCATGGAAAGGTGAAGTTGTCTGAAGCTTCAGATGTCTATATGATAGATATCAACTTATCAGTTAGAGATTCCACATCTTGGGTATTGGATACCGGATGTGCTTCTCATATCTGTCATGATGCGCAGATGCTGACAAGTAAGAGCAAGTTGAGACAAGGCGAGGTGAAATTGAGGCTAGAAAACGGCGCAAAAGTTGCGGCGATTGCTGTTGGGACAGCAAACCTCAGGCTTCCATTAGGAGACGCCTTACTATTAAAGGATTGTTATTATGTTCCTAGCATAATAAAGAACATCATATCAGTATCTTGTTTGGACAAGATAGGATATAGGTTGACTATTGAGAATAGAAGTTGTTCGATTTATTATGGTAATAAATCGATAGTTTCGGCATCTTTAGTCAACGGACTATATCTTTTAGATGTTTCTTATTACAATCTTCAAATTGATAATGATCTTAAGAAGAGCAAGAATTATGTGAACCAAGCCTATATGTGGCATTGTAGACTTGGGCACATTGGCGAAAGCATGTTGCAAAAGTTGCACAAGCATGGTTACTTAACAGCATTCAATTATGAATCGTTTGCAACATGCGAATCCTGCCTTATGGGAAAGATGGCAAAATCTCCATTTATTGGACATGGAGAACGTGCCAAGGACATTCTGGAACTAATACATTCGGATGTATGTGGTCCCATGTCCACCCAAGCCAAAGGTGGCTACTCATACTTCATCACGTTCACCGATGATTTCTCAAGATTCGACTATGTGTACTTAATGAAGTACAAGTCGGAAGCATTTGAGAAGTTCAAGGAGTTCAAGAATGAGGTAGAGAAGCAGTTAGGAAAGAGTATTAAAGCTCTTCGATCAGATCGAGGAGGAGAATACTTGAGTACTAATTTCACACAATTCTTAAAGGATAATGGTATCCTTTCTCAGCTAACCCCTCCATATACACCACAGATGAATGGTGTATCAGAAAGGAGGAATCGCACCTTGTTGGACATGGTGCGATCCATGATGAGCTTTTCGGAATTACCAGTGTCCCTTTGGGGGTATGCTCTAGAGTCAGCAACATACCTACTGAACAGAGTACCCAGCAAGTCTGTGGCCTCTACTCCATATGAGATATGGAAAGGCAGGAAACCAGAATTTAAACATGTTAAAGTTTGGGGTTGCCCTGCTCATGTAAAGAGGCATGATCTAGACAAGCTGGAATCACGAACTGATAAATGCAGATTTGTGGGATATCCAAAGGAAACCTTTGGATACTATTTTTACCATCCTGGTGAACAAAAGGTGTTTGTCGCTAAGAAAGCTGTCTTCCTGAAAGAGGAATACCTTCTCCAGGAGGACAGTGGGAGTAAAATAGTAATGGAAGAGGTTCCAGATCCCCAAACAGCTACATTATCATCAGATGAGATATCAGTTCCTGAATCTGTTCAGGTACACACAGATGAGCCTCGTAGATTTAGTAGAGTTCCTAGACTGCCCGAACGATATGTAGGTCATATCACTGAAGGTAAGTCTAAGGTAGAATATAATGAGGATGATGATCCTAAAACCTACCAGGAGGCCATAGAAGTCCCAGAAGTCGGAAAATGGCGAGAAGCCATGAACTCAGAAATCTAATCAATGTACACCAACCAAGTTTGGAACTTGGAGGACTTGCCCGAGGGTATTGTACCCATCGGTTGTAAGTGGATCTTTAAAAGAAAGATCGGTGTTGATGGACGGATCGACACTTATAAGGCAAGGTTGGTGGCAAAGGGATATCGTCAAAGGCAAGGAATTGACTATGACGAGACTTTCTCACCAGTTGCCATGATAAAGTCGATCAGAGTTCTACTCGCCATTGCTGCACATTTTGATTATGAGATTTGGCAGATGGATGTGAAGACTGCCGAGACTTTTCGTGTTCTTCGTGAGACGAAGAACGGCGACTTTACGGCTGCTTAAATCGGCCTCCCAAGCGTTGGGATGGCCGGCCGAGACTCCGGATCTTTGGGTGATAGTCACCACTGCACATCCGGTATTTTTCCGGCGTCAGGGTGGCCCTGAAAAGCTGAAAAATTCGGGCCCTAATTCGGATTTTGGAACCCTGCAAAACCAGATTTTAGGGTGTTTTTATGGGGCTCGTCTGTTTGCAAAGGGCATCTCCGGCGAGCCCACCGGCGCCGGGCACGTCTCCGGCGGGGCCGGACGGTGCCGTTCAGCCGGTCGCCGGCAGCCGCCGCTTGCTCCCCGCCGCCGGCCGTCGCTTCAACCCTTTTAGGGTTTCTGCTGTTAAGGGGCTCAGTTAGGAAGAAGCCGGCCGAGCCAGCGCTAACGGCCGGTCCCGACGGACCGGGCCGGGCCCGGTCGGACCGGGGCTGGAGGCTGTGGCCCAAGGTGGCTCAGGCCCGAGCCCCTAGCCGAGCCAGGGCTCGAGCCTGGCCGAGCCAGGGGCTCGAACCAGTTTTCTAATGGGCTGAGCCCTTGCCTATTCTAAATCCCTTTTTCCTTAATAAAACCCCTTAAACCCCTATTAAATTTAATTAGCCCAATTACAATATTATTGGACTTTAGTTTAGATTCAAAAAGTGTTTTTGAAATATTCACTTTATTGTTCAATTTTAATTTAATTGGGCATTTATTAATGATTTTGAATCATTAACTTAATTAAAGATTCATTGATTAACAATTAATTGTGATATAAAGTTAATTATTAGTTTAATAGTTAAGCTAATAATTAATTTAAGTTGACTAATTTAATTGTTAAATTAGTTTTTAATAATATTTAATCTAAAAGTTAGATTATTTATTAGTAAATCATATAATTGTTAATTAATATTAGAGTTAGTTATTAATTTAATTGTTAAATTAATAATTAAATTAAATGACTAATTTAAGTGTTAAATTAGTAGTCTTTAATTATTATTGTTAGTTATTGATTTAAGGGTTAAATTAATGATTAACTTTAATCTTCTAATCTAATTGTTAGATTATAGTTATTAATTGATTAGTGTTAATTAATAATTTAAGTGTTAAATTACTAATTAACATTAATTAACTAATCTAAGAGTTAGATTAGTAGTTAATTAATAATTAGAGTTAATTAATAATTTAAGTGTTAAATTGTTAATTAATTTTGATGGACTAGTCTAAGAGTTAGATTAGTTATAAATAGTCTAATTGTTAGATTATTAAAGGGGTTTAATCTAAGTGTTAGATTATTAGAAATGTTCTAATTTGCATGGAATAATCTGGAATTATTAATTCGGAGTGTGTGCGCATGTGATGTGTGTTTAATGCTTTTAAATTTAGATTTAATTGCATGTTAAGATAATAAAATGAGTTTTCAAAATTCAAATGCAAATTTTGATTGGATCCCAGGTTTTTGAAAGCCAAAACTTATATATTTTTTAAAACTCATTTGTTTTAGCCATGTGATGCGCTGAATCATGTGTGGGATGTTTAAAATACACCGTGGTCATGGATATGCACTTAATTTAATTGTTCATGTGATGAATGATGGATTGTGTGGATCGTGGATGTATGATGTTTATTAATTGTTAATAAATAGAGGTCTGCGCACCTCTCTCTTTCTCATACTCCGATGTATTTCTACCTCCCTCTCTCTCTTGTACTCGCCATAAGGCCTTCTTCAATTTACTTGTTAATTCTAGAATTAATGTAACATGATCGAGGCAACCGAGGAAGGAGCGAGGACGATCCACAGCTGCAACCAGGAAGGTGAAAAGATGGAGATCTCTTGCCTATGTGTTTGCAGGTTATCTAATGTAAATGTTATGATTAGATTGTGTGTGCGTTTGACTGGTGGCACCAGTCAAACCCATTGTGCTATCCATGACCACACTAAATGATATGTATGTGATGCATTGTTTATCTTTTGATTATGAATCAAAGCAGGTTATAGTATTTAGTAAATATATACGATATATTTATATACTATCACCTAGGAAGAGACCAAGATAAAAGTTATCCAAATACCCTCAGATAAACTCTAAGCCGTAGCGCGTGTAGTTGAGAACTTACCGCGTGGTCCACCATCGTTATAGTCATAGGATTCGACTCACTTTAGGCAGGTTTGTTGTGCTATCCACAAGGCCTGCTTAATTGGGAGGAGAAACTGTGGCTATGGCATTAGATGCCTATAGATCGGGGTAGAGGAACCATGTAGCTTTGTTGTGCTATCCACAAGGGCTGCATGCAAATCTATGCTCGTCGCGTAAGGATGGTTAGCTTAGACCAGGATTAATGGTTTGTTGTGCTATCCACAAGGCCATTAAATCTCTGGGGACCGAAGCTATGATCAGATATTGCAAGGAGTTGCAAGTCCCATGAGTTGGGTGCTCTCTGATTGTATTACAGTTTGTTGTGCTATCCACAAGGCTGTAGTGCAAGTCATTGAGATTCTGATCCCCACTAGGAGACTGTCGGCATCTCCCGTTCTGTATAACTGAGGGTTATACAGTCCGTCGAAAATTAGTGGGAGTTAAACTTGAACAAAAGACCATGTCTAGTTTTAAACTTTAATAATTGAACATCTGCTAAATAGATTTTACTTATCTCCTGTAGGGAATTATGTCGTCGAATAACTCACTCCGTGGCATACTTGATGCCGTTTTGACTTACCTGATCTACTCAGATTGGTTCAGAAGCCTGAAGAATGTCTTCAGATCTGAACGCAATAACTTTGTCCCTGGAGTTGATCCTCCTGCTGAATCGGCATTGGATGCCCCTGAAGCAGATATGATAGCTAACGATAAAGGATCGAAGGACAAAGGTAAAAGAGTAGTGAAGGGTGACTGCTTCTATTATAAGCAGTATGGTCACTGGAAGAGGAACAGAAATGAGTTCTTTAACGATAAAGCTCATGGAAGAGTGAAGCTGTCTGAAGCTTCAGATATCTATATGATAGATATCAACTTGTCAGTTAGAGATTCCACATCTTGGGTATTAGATACCGGATGTGCTTCTCATATATGCCATGATGTGCAGATGCTGACAAGTAAGAGCAAGCTGAGACAAGGTGAGGTGGAATTGAGGCTAGGAAACGGCGCAAAAGTTGCGGCGATTGCTGTTGGGACAGCAAACCTCAGGCTTCCATTAGGAGACGCCTTACTATTAAAGGATTGTTATTATGTTCTTAGCATAATAAAGAACATCATATCAGTATCTTGTTTGGACAAGATAGGATATAGGTTGACTATTGAGAATAGAAGTTGTTCGATTTATTATGGTAATAAATCGATAGCTTCGGCATCTTTAGTCAACGGACTATATCTTTTAGATGTTTCTTATTACAATCTTCAAATTGATAATGATCTTAAGAAGAGCAAGAATTGTGTGAACCAAGCCTATATGTGGCATTGTAGACTTGGGCACATTGGCGAAAGCATGTTGCAAAAGTTGCACAAGCATGGTTACTTAACAGCATTCAATTATGAATCGTTTGCAACATGTGAATCCTGCCTTATGGGAAAGATGGCAAAATCTCCATTTAGTGGACATGGAGAACGTGCCAAGGACATTCTAGAACTGATATATTCGGATGTATGTGGTCCCATGTCTACCCAAGCCAAAGGTGGCTTTTCTTACTTCATCACGTTCACTGATGACTTCTCAAGATTGGGCTATATGTACTTAATGAAGTATAAGTCGGAAGCATTTGAGAAGTACAAGGAGTTCAAGAATGAAGTGGAGAAGCAGTTAGGAAAGAGTATTAAAGCTCTTCGATCAGATCGAGGAGGAGAATACTTGAGTACTAATTTCACACAATTCTTAAAGGATAATGGTATCCTTTCTCAGCTGACCCCTCCGTATACACCACAGATGAATGGTGTATCAGAAAGGAGGAATCTCACCTTGTTGGACACGGTGCGATCTATGATGAGCTTTTCAGGATTACTAGTGTCCCTCTGGGGGTATGCTCTAGAGTCAGCAGCATACCTACTGAACAGAGTACCCAGCAAGTCTGTGGCCTCTACTCCATATGAGATATGGAAAGGCAGGAAACCAGAATTTAAACATGTTAAAGTCTGGGGTTGTCCTGCTCATATAAAGAGGCATGATCCAGACAAGCTGGAATCACGAACTGATAAATGCAGGTTTGTGGGATACCCAAAGGAAACCTTTGGATACTATTTATACCAACCTGATGAACAAAAGGTGTTTGTCGCCAGGAAAGCTGTCTTCCTGGAAGAGGAATACCTTCTCCGAGAGGATAGTGGGAGTAAAATAGTACTGGAAGAGGTTCCAGATCCCCAAACAGCTGCATTATCATCAGATGAGATATCAGTTCCTGAATCTGTTCAGATACACACAGATGAGCCTCGTAGATCTGGTAGAGTACCTAGACTACCCGAACGATATGTGGGACATATTGCTGAAGGTGAGTCTAAGGTAGCATATAATGAGGATGATGATCCTAAAACCTACCAGGAGGCCATAGAAGGCCCAGAAGCCGGGAAATGGCGAGAAGCCATGAACTCAGAAATCCAGTCCATGTACACCAACCAAGTTTGGAACTTGGAGGACTTGCCCGAGGGTATTGTACCCATCGGTTGCAAGTGGATCTTTAAAAGAAAGATCGCTGCTGATGGACGGATCGACACTTATAAGGCAAGGTTGGTGGCAAAGGGATATCGTCAAAGGCAAGGAATTGACTATGACGAGACTTTCTCACCAGTTGCCATGATAAAGTCGATCAGAGTTCTGCTCGCCATTGCTGCACATTTTGATTACGAAATCTGGCAGATGGATGTGAAGACTGCCTTCCTCAATGGTAACCTTGAGGAAGAGGTGTATATGATACAACCAGAAGGTTTCACATCCAAAGAATCTCCAGATAAAGTGTGCAAGCTTCAAAGGTCCATTTATGGACTGAAGCAAGCTTCCCGGAGCTGGAACATAAGATTTGACGAGGCTGTCAAGTCTTATGACTTCATTAAGAATGAAGATGAGCCTTGTGTGTACAAGAAGACCAGTGGGAGTGCAGTCACTTTTCTAGTTCTTTACGTAGATGACATACTACTCATTGGGAATGATGTAACTATGATGTCATCAGTAAAGGTCTCGCTGTCGAAAAACTTCTCCATGAAGGATTTGGGAGAAGCATCCTACGTATTGGGAATACGGATCTATAGAGATAGATCAAAGAGGATGCTTGGAATGACCCAATCCTTGTACATAGATACCATAGTCAAAAGGTTTTGCATGGAAAATTTCAAGAGAGGTCTCATACCCATGAGACATGGAATAAGTCTGTCAAAGGAGCAGTCTCCTCAGACTCTTAATGAGAGAGCATTCATGGATAGAATACACTATGCTTCTGCCATAGGATCTATCATGTATGCCATGCTATGTACACGGCCTGATGTTGCATTTGCTCTAAGTGTTACGAGCAGATTTCAGGCTGATCCAGGCGAAGAGCACTGGAAGGCAGTGAAATGTATCTTTAAGTACTTGAGAATAACTAAGGATATATTTCTTGTCTATGGAGGAGGTGACTTGAAACTGCGAGGCTTCACTGATTCCAGTTTCCAGACAGATCCAGATGATAGCAAGTCAACATCTGGATTCGTGTTTACTTTGAACGGAGGTGCAGTGTGCTGGAAGAGTTCCTAGCAGGTAACCACGGCAGATTCGACGACTGAAGCTGAGTACATCGCTGCAGCTGAAGCCGCCAAGGAAGCAGTGTGGTTGAAGAAATTCATCACCGACCTCGGCGTAGTTCCCAGTATCTCTAAGCCTGTTCCACTGTTGTGCGACAACAATGGAGCTATTGCCCAAGCGAAAGAGCCACGGTCTCATCAGAAATCGAAGCATATTCTGAGGCACTTTCATCTTATCAAAGAGATCCTATCCAGAGGAGATGTAGTAGTAGAAAGAGTTCTATCCGTCGACAATGTAGCAGAGCCACTGACAAAGCCGTTGGCTCAAATTGTGTTTGAGCGTCACCTAGAGTCTATAGGCTTATTGTATAAGGGTGATTGGCTTTAGTCCAAGTGGGAGATTGTTAGTTTTAGGTGGCCTATAAGCCAATCTGACTATGTAAATCTCGTTCATTTATTAATATATTGGAATAATATGAAAAATCCTATGTTGTTTAGGTGCAAAATATACCTATTAAAAACAGCAACTACGTGCAGTGATCGCCAGAAACTTTTAACTAAAAAGTTTCAAAAGAAGTTTTGATCGCCTACCTGTTTGAACGAGGAAGATATCGAGTCCTTGATTCCCTTCCTTCAGCCAGCTGAGGAAAGAGAGCCCTTCTCGTTCTTTGTTCTTGCTGTTGAATTTGGAGTTTGAAGTTGAGGATTTGAGGATCGTCTAGAGATTCTTGTGTTGAGCGCTTGACTTCCTTGATTCTCTTGTTGTTGAGTGCAGCAGAAAGTATAGAAAGAGAAATAAAGAAATGATGAGAACTTAAGCAAAAACAGTATCTATTCTAATCATGATGTCAAACATGCAACTAAACATAGAACTTACTTTTTGGGATGGCTTTTGAAACCCCTTTATCAAATAAGTTTTTGAAAGAATGATGTTGTGTGTGTTGCATAGAGTGATGATGGAGAATGAGATTAATGAAGATCTAAAATGAAAATGCAGAAATGAAACACTTATGCCAACTGGATGAAGCCTTGAATTGGATGAAGAATGGACGCCGACTTCTGGAAATTGCAGCACTTCAGCGTTCCGACGTTGTTGCTTCGATCTTCAACTCGCTATTGCTCAATCAACTCAAGATTACGCTTAACTTAAGATCACGCTTAACTTTTTTTACTCTTCAACATGTAAGGTATTTATAGACTTCTTCTGCGTTCGCGATTAACATAGAAAAATCTAAGATTTATCCATATTAACCGACAGATAAATACTGATTAATTCATCTTTATCTGTAATTATCTAAAACGCGTCCACCATGGTTGACGCCTTTCAGATTAATTAAGATAAGGATAAACATCCGGGAAAACTTATCTTTATCTTTATCAGCTAAAAAGCGTCTACATGTATAGACGTCTTTTACACTAATTAAGATAAGGATAAACACCCGGAAGAGAAGTAGAAATAACTTAGGAAACCTAAAACGCGTCAACTCTCACAGACGCCTTTTAGCTAATTGATCAATTGATTGAAATTTCAACGTTAAAACAGGAATAAAGTCTAAATCGCGTCCACATGGGTCGACGTCTGTTAGAATTCTTCATATTTTAACTGAAATTTGAGTTAAAATCAATTTAATTGATTAACTTAAACATGTCTGTTAAACCCGACACTCAAAAATATCAATAAAAATTAATCAATGATTAAATATCAAACCATTCTGAGGCATTATTATATGATATGAAATTTACTCAAAATGATGTCAAAATTAGCGTGTCTACAGCCTTTTGACAAATGTTCACCGTAATGCTTAAGGCCATACCCCGTGCAGCCAAGGGTGCCAACTCAGATGCATGAAAATATATGGAGGGTTGATCACTCTGTGGAACTAGAACGGCGACAATCTTTTGTACCGGCACATCTTCACTCACCATAACTCTCTGCATATATTCCATTAGGGCTACTTGGTGTACTTTAGACCTTTTAATCAATCCCAACATGGATATGTGTGTTGGAGTCTTGTCAAGGTGTTTCAGCAGGTCATATTGGGTGCCCGGTACACTTTCTTCATTTTGTTGTTCTTCTGAAGTTTGAGGAAGGTTTTCCTGTACAACTGATTGAGGGAACATTTTGTTGAAAATCCTGCCGCTCTGGAGCACCAAAGGTTGTGACTTAGTGGCAGGGGGTGATGGTGAGGTTTTAACAGTCACATGCTTGGTTATCAGGGGTTTAGAAGGCATGAGGTGGCTATGTTGAGTAACAGGTGGGGGTTGTGGAATGCGGATGAGAGGCATGGCGGGTTAAGGGATGTCATGACTGGTTGATGTGGGAAAACGGATGCGAAGTAGCAGCTTGTATAGCATGATATGGTCATGGACAGATGGAGGTGATGGGTTATTTGGTGGTGGCAAGGATTTTGGGATGACGAGCAAGGGTTTGGCGGGTGATGGCATGGAGATGGTGGGCATGATAGGATTTGGTTTCATGGGTTGTGGGGGCGGAGTAGATGTTAGTTGGTTGGGGAAGGGTGATGGCCTCGATATAGGTTTAATGATGCAAATGATGATGCGTGGTGGTTTAATGGAGGCATCAGGCTTATAGATGGTGGAGTACACAGAGGGTGGTTCTTCTACCTTCCATTGTTGACCCCGATTCACTTTGGACTGGCTGTTAGTGAGAATGGGGGCCATTTGTTGGTTGGGTGCTCTGGGAGTGGGTTTTGGACAATGCCCATATTCGGTTGCTCTGGTGGCACTTGCTGGGCTGGTGCTTGCTGAACTTGTCGTTGTTGTTGCTGTTGCTAGGGTCTCGTGGCTTTCAAAGCCGAGATGTACTTGCACATCTCTTCCCAATCAATTTCACCATGATTGTTTAGATCATGAATGTAGTCCTAGAACTGAAAGCATACGTCAATCGTGTGTCCAAGTTGATGATGGAGCACACAGTAGCAGGACGTGTCTACATTATGTGGTCAGATGGTCCTTTCCTTTGGCAATGTGAGGGCATTGGCTGCTATGATAACATTGAAAATATCAGACGGGGATTCTGGCAGTGGAGAATATTGGGCTCTCTTAGGACCAGGCGGTTTTCTTGGCTGGGAGTACTTAGTGGGTGGGGGTACCTGGTTCTAACTTGGGTGCTGACGAGGCTGATTGAAAGCAGACTGAGGTGGATGCTGCTGCTGGGGCCTAAAGCCTTGCGGGTTCTGCGGCCGTTGGTTATTGTTTGGTGGGGGTCGATTTCTCACAAACGGGGTTTGGCTGTTGTTCGTAGAACTCACTTGCTCATTGGATATTTTGCCTTAAGTGGTTAGGCCAATGTTCAAAGAACTTGCCGCATTAGGCTTCCTGGGTGGAGGCATGTTGGGTCAGTGGGGATCAAAAAGGCTGGAAAAAGTGGAGTCTTTGAATGCATTTTGGGCATAGCACGCCCTCTTATAGAGCTCAGCCATATTAGTAAGGTTGTTTACTGTGAGGACCAACTTATACTGGGGTGTAGTATTGGCAATCATCATCTTGACTTGTTCAGACTCGGACAAGTGATCTTTGACCTTCTCAGCCATGGCACGCCACCTATCAGCGAATGTAACAAAATCTTCATTTGGTTTCATCCTTTTAGACACCAGATCTGTGATAGAGAGAGATGGGGCGACGTGATCTTTGTATCGCTGCAAGAACCTCTTGGCAACAATATCGAAATATTCAGCATCTGTTCGATCCAGTGAAAAGAACCATTCAAGGGCTAGCCCTTCAAACGATCTTCTGAACAAGAAAGCTAAGGATCTCTTGTCATTCTGTTCGAACGAAGACTCGTAGAGGAACTCTTTCAGATGTATAAATGGGTTACCAGTGCCTTTGTATCTTTTGTAAACCGGCATTTCTGATGGTAACAAATGAAATATTGGTACGGTCGGAACAGATATCTTAGGGGCGGCCTTAGCATCAATCATCTTCTTCAGATCCTTGTATTGTTTGTCCATCTAGTTCATTTTTGTTAGGAGGGCATGTGTGAGAGGATCAGTCAACCGAGGGGGAGATGTATAGAAGGCCTGTTTCCTAGAGTATCAGGACAAGGCACATAATAAGGTTAGGGTGCAGCAGAGTTTCCGTCTATCAGAGGGTGTTTGGAGGAGTAGAAGTGTGAGGCCTTGATGGATAGTGGGTGGTGGACTGTCGCTGACCTGCCTGCCGCGGGGTAGAGATACAAAGGCTCTCCATGGCTTGGGTGGAGATTTGGGTGGAAATTGGGGCAACAGGAATGACATATTTAGAAGAGCCCTCAGGAGCTTTCCCTTTTAGAATTGCTTGGATAGCCTCAATCTCTTGAGGGTCCACATAGGTGGCAAGGACTCTGAGAGCGGAGACCAAGTTGAGAGTAGGATTGAGAGATGAGGGCTTAGTTTGGTCCTGAGCTTCCCTGGGAGTAGGATTAAGTTCAGATTGTTAGGGTTAGGTGGCCTACAAGCCAATCTGACTATGTAAATCTCGTTCATTTATTAATATAATGGCATAATATTCATTATATGTAAATCGTATTAATTATCGTCTCATAATGAAGTCCGTGAATATGTGCTATAGTGATCAGATTATGATGAGATCATACTAATGAGACTGATCACTTAAACACACATATTCTTAATTGTTCATAGTCGGAGGATATCCGAGAAAGACATCGGATATCCGGTTAGACTAGTACAGATTACTCCTGCTCATATGATGAGGGTGACTGATCTCATAAGTCACTTGTGTGGAGACACTAAGGCGAATCTGTAGGTGCTCATTGGAGAATGAGTTCACTGAACTGATCCGATTGAATCGCTGAACGGTATTGTACCTCACTGTCAACCAGCTTGATTCTATTATCGCAATTGCGTGGATGGTCCTCGGACCTGAGACACCAAGGACACCTTGTCGGAAGACTTCTGTGCTTTGACCTTGGTTTACGAATCTCTAGCCACGGGATTCTAAAACGCCAAGGATTGGGTACAGCGGAATACCGTCGAAGGGAATTGTGTGTCAATAAGGAATCATTCGCTCTCGATACTTAGAGAGAGAATGCTCTAGGAAGGATGCGCGGAAGTCCCTGGCCAGGGCGGACGATAATATCGGGAAATGAGTTTTCCGATATTCATCAGCGGCATCCAATCCAAGTGAGTCGACCGGTTAGGGTTTGACAGCTCGCCATACCCTGAGTTGACTCGAGAGCATTGTACGAATGAAGGATTATATCCACGCGGTAACTGTCGGCGGAAAGGTTCCAAGAGTGGGTTGCTTAACCCCGTTACCTTCCGGGTTCACGCGGTGTTGCTTGGCACCCAACGTGATCGGAGGCCCGGTCGAATTCGATGTGCGACATCAATTCGATTGATTAATTAATTAATAAAGGGTTATTAATTGATTAATAAAGCTAGTGAGGAGTCATTGGGCTTGTTGGGCCATTAACTGGACTGGTAATTGGACCTAGAGGGTCACAAGCAAATGATTCTCAAGGCGATGGATAAATAAGTGGGTTTTATACAAACCGGGGGTTTTTATGAAAAATTGCGCAGTTAGTATAAAACATAGCGAACGGGCTGAGCAGGCCAAGCTGCTGCTAACCCTAGCCGCCCCTCCTCTGTTTTTCTCTCTCTCTGGCGTCCAGACAGATCCAGGTCTGATCCGCCACTTCTCCGAATCCCATTCGACGGGAAATCGTCTGCGCGTTGCAGCGATCGTTGTGGCGACCGGCGGAGGTTTCGTGGGCTGCGAAGAACGAGGAACGTGAGGATATCCGTCGCGAGGAGGATCGCGTGGACTTCGCTAGAGGCCGGGCACTTGCGCGGCTTGCGGTGTCGCTCCGACGGAACCGAACGGTTGCGGATTCGAATCCGCACACAGTGAGAACCGATAATCTGATTATCGTGATTTTAGTTTTTTGAAACGGGAACAGATCGCTGTTTTAATATTTTATTTTCCGCTGCGTGAGCGATCCGGAGAAACCCGAGAAACCCAACAGGCAGCTCATAGGTAAGATGGATATACGCCTAGCGTAGGATTGGGAAGAGTGGAACAAGGAATTCAGAACTCTATCCTGGACGTTGGAGCCGTAGGGGGGGAGGGCTTGGATTAGGCTACCGACCAGAAGCCAGGATAGAAGAATGTAAGAAGTGGTCCTTACAATAGCACTTTGTCACGACATCTTAGAAGCTGATTGATTTGGGATCCCTAGATGAGAACTTGAAAGAGAAAGTGGAGACCTAAGAGCAGGTCAGCTTAGAAGATGAAGACTTTCAGCTAGAACTCTTATTCTTTGAAGAGTTCGTCCCCAAGATGGGGACTTTCCTGGTGTAACGACCCATCTCCTTATAATCAGAGATCCGATTACTAAATGGGTATCGAATCATTAAAATTAGGAGCCAAACCAGGATATCAAATAAGTGTGGAAAATAAATGATAAACTTTCTAAACATTCTACACAGCATCAAACTGTAAAGAAAGTGTAGAGATTAAAAGTTATTACAGTTTGACTCGACTCAGCAAATAATTACATAGTCCTCAACTGAAATGAAATAATTACGCATACAGGCCTGAAAATGAAAGTACAACTACGCCGGGGCATACCTCGAAACGGTGGCTGCTGGCACACAACCTGAGACGAAACCCCACAACTGTTATGCCTGCTGGAAACTCTCACTTGAAACTGCAGGAAGTGAGTCACACTAGAATGGACTCAATAGGGATCGCTCGATCCCCATCTCCCACATACGCACATACAATCACAACACAATAAGGCTATATAGGCAACATAAGCACAAGTAAAGCAGTAAATAAACCACACGTCCACCGTGAGAAACACACGAAAGCTACCAAGTCAACTAGGAAAACACCAACTCGCTAGGACGAAATAGCAACCCCACGGATAGTGTGCTAGCTACTCCAGCCTGTCGGCTCTAGGTGGTTCTACCTCCTTCCAGCCACGAGTGACACTCTAAAGTGTATCACTTCCACACCGATATTAGCTATTACTCCGGGGTACACCAGGTGACCCTGGCCTCCTAGTTGCCACCTTGTCACTCCCATACTGACACTGACTGCGTCACTCCCACACCGACACTAGATGTGAAGCGCTAACAATTGTCACTCTAGCTCCACGATGGTATAAACACAACATAATGCGATTCCGAGCACATGGAAATCCCCACCCCCAATGATTTCAAGCATGCATTAAACAAGATTGTCTAACAATATACAAGAATCAAATTGACATAATGTATAGTAATCACTCATGTGACATGCGAGAAAATAAGGGGCTCTGTTTTGCATCGCGTCGACTCAGGTCGACACCATTCAACGGCCTTATAATTGATTTTCCTCACTCTCAGGCCTCGGGACCTTGGGATGCTGACCTGCATTGTGTCGACCATGGTCGACGTCATTCAGCGTCCTATCCCACTCTCTGGCCTTGGGACCGGGGGCATGGGCCGCAAATCGTGTCGACTCAGGCTAACGTTGTTCTCAAATTGCGTCGCCCTGAGTGGACGTGTTTTACACCTAAAATCGAGCTCCCCTCCGGTCTCCACCAATCCACAACACGGGGTCCCTTCTCTCCAAAACGAATAAAAAAACACATACAAGGAGATAGGGGAAAATCCACGAACCGAAATAAACATACTATTCCCATTTCAAAAATGTCCATTTCAACTAAAAACCCCTTAGAACATGCTCAATTCTACCCAAATTCCCCACACATCCATAGTGTGCTCTAAAGTGAAAAACTCATGAGTTAAAACAATCAAATCACGCGCAAGGATCGTCACCCTACCGGTTACTTGAACTCCTCTTAGCTCCTCGCCGCCGATCTGTCACACCACAAGCCGCCGTTGGTACCACCGTAGACGTCATCACCCCACCGAGACGTCGGCCGCCGTCCGGAGAGTGAAGAAGCGGCAGTGGAGATGATGAGGAAGTGGTGAGAGGTGGTAGAGGGGGAATGGAGTGGTGGAAGAGGAAGAGGGAGAGAAGGGATTGGAGAGAAGGAGAGAGGGAAGAAAGAGAGTGAGAAAGGGAGAACGAGATAAAAGAGGGAGAAAGGAAGGGTAACTCGGGGTGTCAACCCCGATTTAGCTAACTTGCATTGTCCCAAGACGACGTGGTTCAGATGACAAGACATGGGTCGTACACTGGCAGATGTCTAAATTGCGTCGACCATGTGCGACGCTATTCATACGACAAGACCGGGACCGTACGCACGCGCCCCGACATCCAACCACGTGGCACACCTGCAATGGCTCCTAAATCGTGTTGCCCACGATTGATGCCTTTCAAAAGCGCGTCGAGCTGCACCAAGCTCACAAGGGCCGAAACTAGGGGATCTAACAACGAAACTGACCTGATAACTTAATCAAAAACCTCAGTCCTTACACCTAGTTCGTAACTCCTCCTCCCCGGCGATGTTCATTCCATTCCCATTTTGTCCCACCTTCCCTCCCCTTTTTGGGTTACAGAACCTTCTACTTTTGAAATCCATGACCCCGCCCCCCCCCCCCCCCCCCCCCCCCCAAAAAAAAAAAAGAAAAAAGAAAAAGAAAAGAAATGTCAATCCAGAAAGGGGGTAGATGTGAGGTCATCATTGAGGAGCCATCGTACTGGCATGATTCCCACAAGTCATTGTTTCAAGGGCTTAGTCTCTCTTCATCTATAAACACTCCACCCTCCACTTGATCTTCAAGTGGATTCTTTGTACATGGTAGAGTAGGAATAGATGTAACCTTACGCTCTCCTAGGAAGGGCAAGGGCAAGCAAGTTCCTTTGTAGTTAGTTCAAAAGTTAGCTAGGAAGTTAGGTGGCTCATTAGAACTTCTTTAGTTAGATTCCATTAGTATGCTAGAAGAGTCATTAGAAGGAAGGTCAGATGATGGTCTAGGCATACATGAAATTGTAGAAATGAGGAAGAAGACTGCTTCGAAGATGATGACTTAGCCAGATCATTTGTAAGTGGGATGAGGTGGTTTGATGGGCCATCATCTGCCATCGATGAAGTCACCAAAGAAATCAACCTTGGTACAGAAGGGGATCCTAAGATGGTGCTGATTAGTGCCAACTTGAGTGCAGAAGAAGAAGAGTCTATTGTAACCATTCTTAGAGAATTCTCGAACGGGTTTGCATGGTCCTATGAGGATATGCCAAGATTGGACACAAAATTGGTAGAACATCGACTCGTCCTCAAACCCAACGCCAAACCAGTAGAACAAAAGCTAAGACGGTTACAACTCGAACTAGTGCTAAAGGTCAAGGAAGAGGTTGATAAATTACACAAAGCTATGTTCATCCGCATTGTGTTATATCTCCAGTGGGTAGCCAACATCGTCCCCATAATAAAGAAAGACGGTAGGATTAGGGTTTGCATAGATTTTCAAGACCTTAATAAAGCTTGCCCCAAGGATGATTTCCCACTACCTTACATAGACATGCTAATAGATAACACTACTGGGTATGAGATGCACTCCTTCATGGATGGGTTCTCGAGGTACAATCAGATTAGGCTGGTAGTAGAAGACTAGGAGAAAACATCCTTCATCATCCCTTAGGGCACCTATTGTTATATGGTATTGCCATTTGGTCTAAAAAATGCTAGAGCCACTTATCAAAGGGCGATGATAGCTATCTTTCACAACATGATCAACACTAGCATGGAGGTCTATGTAGACGACATCCTAATCAAGCCTAGAATGAGGTTGGGACATGCACAAGTGCTTAGAGCAGTTCTTCAAAGAGCTAGAGAGCATCACTTGAAGATGAACCCCAAGAAATATGTATTTAGGTATAATCTGGAAAGTTGTTAGGGTTCATAGTCACCGAGAGGGGCATCGAGGTAGACCCTAACAAGACTAAAGCTATGGTGCAAATGCCTCCGCCACGGAACATTAGAGAAGTCCGGAGCTAATCGGTAGATTGCAGTTTATTCGGCTCTTCATATGCTAACAATCCCTTAGATGCAAGCCCTTCTATGAGTTGCTCAAAGGAGGAGCTGAATTTAAGTGGAATAATAAGTGACAAAAAAACTTCAATGAGCTAAAATTATACCTCGTCAACCCCCCAATCCTCATGCCCTTGGTCCCGGGGTAGCCTTTACTGTTGTATGTCTCCACCACTGATGATTCTACTAGGGCAGTACTAACCCAATTAGATGATGAGAAAAAGGAGAGAGCAGTGTACTACCTATTAAAGTTGTTTAATGATGCTGAAAAGAAGTACAACGGCATGGAGAAGACATGCGCGGCCATCGTCTTAGTAGCGTATAAATTGAAGCACTACTTTCTAGCCCACGAGATTAAGCTCCTAGCCAAGATGGATCCTATAAAGTATTTACTAGAGAAGCTAGTACTAACTGATAGGTTGATGCGGTGGCCAATTCGACATCACTTATGTCAATCAAAAGGCCTATCAAGGGGTAGGCCATCGTCGAACACTTCGCCCATCATCTGCTACCAAAGTTTTCTCCCATAAAGGATGAGTTCTCAAACGAAGAGTTGAATTGGATGATTGATGATAGTGTGTCCTGGGTCCTCCACTTTGATGGTACTCTTAACTCCAAAGGTAGCGAGATTGGAGCGGTCCTACTCTCACCGTAAGGGGTAAGCATTTTGTGTGCTTACCAATTGTCCTTCCCCGTGACTAACAACTTCGCAGAGTACGAGGTCCTCCTAACCGGATTAAAAATGGCATTGGCATTAAAAGTCTAGGAACTGTGCATCATCGGAGATTCATAACTTGTCCTTCGCCAAACAATAGGAAAGTATCAAATCTAGGACCCAAAATTGAGGCCATATTAGGACTTGGTAAGACAGGTAGCTAGGGAATTT
Organism: Zantedeschia hybrid cultivar; assembly: GCA_030544215.1. Classification (NCBI taxonomy): domain Eukaryota; kingdom Viridiplantae; phylum Streptophyta; class Magnoliopsida; order Alismatales; family Araceae; genus Zantedeschia; species Zantedeschia hybrid cultivar. The sequence goes on from JARZZO010000009.1 coordinate 22,262,107, forward strand.
AAGAAGATTACCTATGTACGTATACCTAGGTCCCAAAATATTATTGTCGATGCCTTAGCTTCCTTAGCCTCTTCTCTGGATATTCCTATCTCTAAGAATGCTGAAACCATCACTATCCAAAGGATGGTCCTTCATTCACTACAAGATCCATGGTTCCACAAGTTCTTCACTCCATTTGAGACCGTCTTAGTCATTACCTGGGAACCTATGCCCTACTTGGACAATGGGAATCCTTGGTATTTTGACATTTTGAACTACTTTAGAGATGATACTTTCCTTGATTATGCCACGTCTTTTGACCGTAAGGTCATTCGCTGTGTCTCCCAACGATACATCATCCTAGGTGGGGAACTTTATAAATGGTCAATTAGTGGAATTCTCCTTCGTTGTCTTAATGATACTGAAATGTTGCAAGTCATTGAGGCACCCATGCTAGTGAGTGTGGCGGCCATGTTAACAATCGCGCACTCACTCAAAAGTTGCTCAAAACCTACTATTGGCATCCATGAAGGCCGATTGCACTATCTTTGTCTGTCAGTGCTTGAAATGCTAGCTTCATACTAACAAGATCCATGCACCTTCTACTTCTCTCCATCTACTCGTCTCCCCTATGGCCCTTCACCATGTGGGCATTTGATATCATAGGGCCTTTAGAGGACCAATCTGGTGAGGTCAAAAGGAAGTCATTCATCTTAACGGCCACAGAGTATTTCACAAAATGCGCAGAAGCAGAAGCATTCATAGTAATCAAAGCATCCACGCTGGTGAACTTAATCAAACGCAACATCCTTGCAAGATTCGGAACTCCAGGCGACTTCATCACCAAAAATGGACCACAATTTGCCTTACAGGAACTCCACGACATGTGTAGTAAGTATGACACTAATTTGCATCATTCATCACCTTACTGTCCACAGAAATAGACAAGCTGAAGCTACAAATAAAACTCTCATAAGAATAATTAAAAGAACCTATAAGTCTCATCATTATGCGGATTGGCTGGATCGTCTGGTGTAGACACGCTACTTTTGACCTCACATTGAATAAATTTTATATCACATTTATAATGTCCTGAAATAGTCTGAGTTTTAATCATTGATTAATTTTTATTATTTTCTTAAAATTTTCTAATTCGCGTCGCTCAAGGTCGACATCGTTTAGATTTCTACATTAAATTAATTTTGACTTAAATTCCTTAATCAGATACGGATTAAGTTGAATGGCATCGTCCATGGTCGACATGATTTAGTTTCCTAATTATGGCCGATTGCTAATTTGAATCTCAATCAATTTATTATTTATCTAAATCGGGTCTTTCTAGGCCGACGTGTTTTAGAGATTTTAAAATTATCTTGCTTTTTCTCGAGATTATCTTTTTTGATTGGCCCCTCTAAAAGACATCCGGGTAGGCCGACGCCTTTCTAAAAGGCGTCGTTTGAGGTTGACGCATTTCAATGGCATATTTATCTATATCATTTGGCCGAGATTATCTAGTTTCGTTGGATGAGAGGTCTCCATTCGGCTGGTAATTATTCACGGCAATATATTCACTGAGATAGAGGTTTTTTATACTTAAAATCCTAGAAAGAGCTCTCCATAAATAGAATACTCCTTTGAGCCTTCAAAGAGATTGGCCAAAGCGCTGTTGGAGACTCTTTTCAAGGTGAAAAGAGAGTTCATAGTTCAGAATGTGGATAGCGTCATTGGAGCACCGCCTTCTTCCTCCAAGCCGTCTCTTCAAGTCTAGAAGCCCAGTGGCTTTGGAGGGGCCAATCCTTCTTTTTCTTTCTCTCTAAATTCTCTTTCTCTTTTATTTTCATTGCTTTTGCTGGTTTTCATAGAAGTTGCATCTTCATTTATTCACTCTTCTCACACGCTCACTAGCACTTCATATTAGAATCCTCCCTTCGCATATAGGGGTTTTTAAAAAGAACAAAACAAATGAGTGTTTCTTGTTGAATTGCATGAAATTTCTCTTATTAGAATATATACTACACCTTTCAAACTTCTAATCATACTTCTTTTTGTCTTCTTGTTTTTCTTTCTTGCGAGGTACTAGAAGGGAAGCTCGAAAAGTATCATTTATTGTTGAAAAGAGAGTGAATTTCGATAAAGAATGGTTCTTCTTCTTAGCCGGCTGAAGAGGAGGAAATAGAAGAATCCGCAAACTCTCCCAATTTGGAAAAGGTAAGTAGTGATCAATTTATTTTCATTCGAGGTCCTCGATCTCCAGTGATTACAATTTTATTGTTATTCATGCTAATATTGATTCATGTCATGATAGCACATATTTGAGCACTTACAGCTTTTTGGCGATCATAGTGGGACTTATTCTTGCTGTTTTCTTTCTTTCACTCTTTTTTTTATCATTAGCACCCTCGCGTGCATCTTTGACACCCTTATGTGCATCTTTGGCACCCTCGTGTGCCCTCTTTGGTGCTCCTCGAGCACGTTTAATTGCTGGTTATTTTTTACCCCTTGTGAACCTCGTGTACGCCCTTGGCGGCAAGTCTTGGTTTCCCAATAATCATCTTTTAAGTTGTGTAACATATGATTCATGCTTAACTTGGCTTGATTGATTACATGTTAATTACGAATCAAAGTTGTTTTGAATCATCTTCTATTTTGTTCATATTCTGTTTGGTTGAAGGGGAGTGTCCGTTGTTGATTTGTGGTACGGGTTCCAAATCGCGTCGACTCAGATCGACGTGTTTTAAAACACGTCGTTCATTGCCGATGCCATTCAGTCGGCTATCTTGTTGTCCAAAGAGCATATGTTCAAAGACTTAGTTTACTTAATCACGTCGACACAGATCGATGCGATTCAGGAACCATGTCTTTCTGAGCAAACGTAATTTGGATCATTGTTCATCACTACTCTTTTACTGTTCACTACATTAGAGACCATCTAGGTCGTAGGTCATCTACATCGGGAGCCCACCCTCCCTCTTTCTAGGAGCTGTATACCTCTTTTAACACTCTTAACTCTCTCGGATTGGGGTCGGTCCTTCTTGATCGGACTAAAGTTGCTTGTGTTGAGACCTCCGTAAGTCCCCAAAAGCGAAGGATTCCCTCTTTGCTCATTGGACAGGTAGTACCACTGAAGTACCCGGTTAGATATTTCATTCGCGGTGAGTGTAAAGTCATAGAGAATAACGAAGAACATTGAACAAAAACTAGGAACCTACCATTCTTGAGTGAATTCATTCTCACTTAAAATTCACTTAAACTCAACAAAGAATTCTCAAGAAATGTAAGCATCCACTTGTTTAGAATTATTCTGCAGCCCTTTGTTGATTTGTCATCATGATACTACGTTCAGGTAGAATTATTGGAATGATTTCGTATGAGTATGATAACCTATTTGACCATGGGGAGGATGCTAACGATCCTCAAAACCAAGTTCAGTTCAATATGGAGGAACCCCATTATGACCAGTACAACCCCGCTTCCGGGTATCATGTCTATTCCGAAGTTTATGCTATGGGATATGTGTTAGGTTTTCGGGTTTCTCCGGATCTCACGCACAACAAAAAATAAAATAAAAACGGAGATCCGTTCCCGTTTCGAAAAACTAAAACTATGATTATCGGATAATCGATTCTCACCGTGTGCGGATTCGAATCTGCAACCGTTCGGTTCCGTCGGTGCGACACCGCAAGCCGCGCAAGCGCCCGGCCTCTAGCGAAGTCCACGCAATCCTCCTCGACGGATATCCTCACGTTCCTCGTTCTTCGCAGCCCACGAAACCTCCGCCGGTCGCCACAACGATCGCTGCAACGCGCAGACGATTTCCCGTCGAATGGGATTCAGAGAAGTGGCGGATCAGACCTGGATCTGTCTGGACGCCAGAGAGAGAGAGAAACAGAGGAGGGGCGGCTAGGGTTAGCAGCAGCTTGGCCTGCTCAGCCCGTTCGCTATGTTTTATACTAACTGCGCAATTTTTCATAAAAACCCCCGGTTTGTATAAAACCCACTTATTTATCCATCGCCTTGAGAATCATTTGCTTGTGACCCTCTAAGCCCAATTACCAGTCCAGTTAATGGCCCAACAAGCCCAATGACTCATCACTGGCTTTATTAATCAATTAATAACCCTTTATTAATTAATTAATCAATCGAATTGATGTCGCACATCGAATTCGACCGGGCCTCCGATCACGTTGGGTGCCAAGCAACACCGCGTGAACCCGGAAGGTAACGGGGTTAAGCAACCCACTCTTGGAACCTTTCCGCCGACAGTTACCGCATGGATATAATCCTTCATTCGTACAATGCTCTCGAGTCAACTCAGGGTATGGCGAGCTGTCAAACCCTAACCAGTTGACTCACTTGGATTGGATGCCGCTGATGAATATCGGAAAACTCATTTCCCGATATTATCGTCCGCCCTGGCCAGGGACTTCCGCGCATCCTTCCTAGAGCATTCTCTCTCTAAGTATCGAGAGCGAATGATTCCTTATTGACACACAATTCCCTTCGACGGTATTCCGCTGTACCCAATCCTTGGCGTTTTAGAATCCCGTGGCTAGAGATTCGTAAACCAAGGTCAAAGCACAGAAGTCTTCCGACAAGGTGTCCTTGGTGTCTCAGGTCCGAGGACCATCCACGCAATTGCGACAATAGAATCAAGCTGGTTGACAGTGAGGTACAATACCGTTCAGCGATTCAATCGGATCAGTTCAGTGAACTCATTCTCCAATGAGCACCTACAGATTCGCCTTAGTGTCTCCACACAAGTGACTTATGAGATCAGTCACCCTCATCATATGAGCAGGAGTAATCTGTACTAGTCTAACCGGATATCCGATGTCTTTCTCGGATATCCTCCGACTAGGAACAATTAAGAATATGTGTGTTTAAGTGATCAGTCTCATTAGTATGATCTCATCATAATCTGATCACTATAGCACATATTCACGGACTTCATTATGAGACAATAATTAATACGATTTACATATAATGAATATTATGCCATTATATTAATAAATGAACGAGATTTACATAGTCAGATTGGCTTGTAGGCCACCTAACCCTAACAATCTGAACTTAATCCTACTCCCAGGGAAGCTCAGGACCAAACTAAGCCCTCATCTCTCAATCCTACTCTCAACTTGGTCTCCGCTCTCAGAGTCCTTGCCACCTATGTGGACCCTCAAGAGATTGAGGCTATCCAAGCAATTCTAAAAGGGAAAGCTCCTGAGGGCTCTTCTAAATATGTCATTCCTGTTGCCCCAATTTCCACCCAAATCTCCACCCAGGCCATGGAGAGCCTTTGTATCTCTACCCCGCGGCAGGCAGGTCAGCGACAGTCCACCACCCACTATCCATCAAGGCCTCACACTTCTACTCCTCCAAACACCCTCTGATAGACGGAAGCTCTGCTGCACCCTAACCTTATTATGTGCCTTGTCCTGATACTCTAGGAAGCAGGCCTTCTATACATCTCCCCCTCGGTTGACTGATCCTCTCACACATGCCCTCCTAACAAAAAGAACTAGATGGAAGAACAATACAAGGATCTGAAGAAGATGATTGATGCTAAGGCCGCCCCTAAGATATCTGTTCCGACCGTACCAATATTTCATTTGTTACCATCATAAATGCCGGTTTACAAAAGATACAAAGGCACTGGTAACCCATTTATACATCTGAAAGAGTTCCTCTACGAGTCTTCGTTCGAACAGAATGACAAGAGATCCTTAGCTTTCTTGTTCAGAAGATCGTTTGAAGGGCTAGCCCTTGAATGGTTCTTTTCACTGGATCGAACAGATGCTGAATATTTCGATATTGTTGCCAAGAGGTTCTTGCAGCGATACAAAGATCACGTCGCCCCATCTCTCTCTATCACAGATCTGGTGTCTAAAAGGATGAAACCAAATGAAGATTTTGTTACATTCGCTGATAGGTGGCGTGCCATGGCTGAGAAGGTCAAAGATCACTTGTCCGAGTCTGAACAAGTCAAGATGATGATTGCCAATACTACACCCCAGTATAAGTTGGTCCTCACAGTAAACAACCTTACTAATATGGCTGAGCTCTATAAGAGGGCGTGCTATGCCCAAAATGCATTCAAAGACTCCACTTTTTCCAGCCTTTTTGATCCCCACTGACCCAACATGCCTCCACCCAGGAAGCCTAATGCGGCAAGTTCTTTGAACATTGGCCTAACCATTGAAGGCAAAATATCCAATGAGCAAGTGAGTTCTACGAACAACAGCCAAACCCCGTTTGTGAGAAATCGACCCCCACCATACAATAACCAACGGCCGCAGAACCCGCAAGGCTTTAGGCCCCAGCAGCAGCATCCACCTCAGTCTGCTTTCAATCAGCCTCGTCAGCACCCAAGTTAGAACCAGGTACCCCCACCCACTAAGTACTCCCAGCCAAGAAAACCGCCTGGTCCTAAGAGAGCCCAATATTCTCCACTGCCAGAATCCCCGTCTGATATTTTCAATGTTATCATAGCAGCCAATGCCCTCACATTGCCAAAGGAAAGGACCATCTGACCACATAATGTAGACACGTCCTGCTACTGTGTGCTCCATCATCAACTTGGACACACGATTGACGTATGCTTTCAGTTCTAGGACTACATTCATGATCTAAACAATCATGGTGAAATTGATTGGGAAGAGATGTGCAAGTACATCTCGGCTTTGAAAGCCACGAGACCCTAGCAACAGCAACAACAACGACAAGTTCAGCAAGCACCAGCCCAGCAAGTGCCACCAGAGCAACCGAATATGGGCATTGTCCAAAACCCACTCCCAGAGCACCCAACCAACAAATGGCCCCCATTCTCACTAACAGCCAGTCCAAAGTGAATCGGGGTCAACAATGGAAGGTAGAAGAACCACCCTCTGTGTACTCCACCATCTATAAGCCTGATGCCTCCATTAAACCACCACGCATCATCATTTGCATCATTAAACCTATATCGAGGCCATCACCCTTCCCCAACCAACTAACATCTACTCCGCCCCCACAACCCATGAAACCAAATCCTATCATGCCCACCATCTCCATGCCATCACCCGCCAAACCCTTGCTCGTCATCCCAAAATCCTTGCCACCACCAAATAACCCATCACCTCCATCTGTCCATGACCATATCATGCTATACAAGCTGCTACTTCGCATCCGTTTTCCCACATCAACCAGTCATGACATCCCTTAACCCGCCATGCCTCTCATCCGCATTCCACAACCCCCACCTGTTACTCAACATAGCCACCTCATGCCTTCTAAACCCCTGATAACCAAGCATGTGACTGTTAAAACCTCACCATCACCCCCTGCCACTAAGTCACAACCTTTGGTGCTCCAGAGCGGCAGGATTTTCAACAAAATGTTCCCTCAATCAGTTGCACAGGAAAACCTTCCTCAAACTTCAGAAGAACAACAAAATGAAGAAAGTGTACCGGGCACCCAATATGACCTGCTGAAACACCTTGACAAGACTCCAACACACATATCCATGTTGGGATTGATTAAAAGGTCTAAAGTACACCAAGTAGCCCTAATGGAATATATGCAGAGAGTTATGGTGAGTGAAGATGTGCCGGTACAAAAGATTGTCGCCGTTCTAGTTCCACAGAGTGATCAACCCTCCATATATTTTCATGCATCTGAGTTGGCACCCTTGGCTGCACGGGGTATGGCCTTAAGCATTACGGTGAACATTTGTCAAAAGGCTGTAGACACGCTAATTTTGACATCATTTTGAGTAAATTTCATATCATATAATAATGCCTCAGAATGGTTTGATATTTAATCATTGATTAATTTTTATTGATATTTTTGAGTGTCGGGTTTAACAGACATGTTTAAGTTAATCAATTAAATTGATTTTAACTCAAATTTCAGTTAAAATATGAAGAATTCTAACAGACGTCGACCCATGTGGACGCGATTTAGACTTTATTCCTGTTTTAACGTTGAAATTTCAATCAATTGATCAATTAGCTAAAAGGCGTCTGTGAGAGTTGACGCGTTTTAGGTTTCCTAAGTTATTTCTACTTCTCTTCCGGGTGTTTATCCTTATCTTAATTAGTGTAAAAGACGTCTATACATGTAGACGCTTTTTAGCTGATAAAGATAAAGATAAGTTTTCCCGGATGTTTATCCTTATCTTAATTAATCTGAAAGGCGTCAACCATGGTGGACGCGTTTTAGATAATTACAGATAAAGATGAATTAATCAGTATTTATCTGTCGGTTAAGATGGATAAATCTTAGATTTTTCTATGTTAATCGCGAACGCAGAAGAAGTCTATAAATACCTTACATGTTGAAGAGTAAAAAAAGTTAAGCGTGATCTTAAGTTAAGCGTAATCTTGAGTTGATTGAGCAATAGCGAGTTGAAGATCGAAGCAACAACGTCGGAACGCTGAAGTGCTGCAATTTCCAGAAGTCGGCGTCCATTCTTCATCCAATTCAAGGCTTCATCCAGTTGGCATAAGTGTTTCATTTCTGCATTTTCATTTTAGATCTTCATTAATCTCATTCTCCATCATCACTCTATGCAACACACACAACATCATTCTTTCAAAAACTTATTTGATAAAGGGGTTTCAAAAGCCATCCCAAAAAGTAAGTTCTATGTTTAGTTGCATGTTTGACATCATGATTAGAATAGATACTGTTTTTGCTTAAGTTCTCATCATTTCTTTATTTCTCTTTCTATACTTTCTGCTGCACTCAACAACAAGAGAATCAAGGAAGTCAAGCGCTCAACACAAGAATCTCTAGACGATCCTCAAATCCTCAACTTCAAACTCCAAATTCAACAGCAAGAACAAAGAACGAGAAGGGCTCTCTTTCCTCAGCCGGCTGAAGGAAGGGAATCAAGGACTCGATATCTTCCTCGTTCAAACAGGTAGGCGATCAAAACTTCTTTTGAAACTTTTTAGTTAAAAGTTTCTGGCGATCACTGCACGTAGTTGCTGTTTTTAATAGGTATATTTTGCACCTAAACAACATAGGATTTTTCATTTTAATCACACTGTCATTCTAAGCACCTACATCTTTTTTGGCGATCACGATGGGACTTGGTCTCGCCATCTTTTAGTTTTTTGTTCTTGCTATCATCAATCGGGCATCCACGGTGCACCATTTGTGTCTCTCGACACGTCCTCACCAATTGGTGAGTGTTTTAGTTTAGTTAATTTCCCTCGTGCACCACGTGCACACCCCAGTTGTAACGACCCGCCACCCTATAATCGGGGATCCGATTACTAAATGGGTACCGAATCATTAATTTGGAACCAAACCAGGATCTAGTAAGTCTGGGAAATAAATAATTAACTAAGCTAAACATTCACATCGCATTGAATTGAAATGAAAGTGCATGAATTAAAATTATTACAATGCGACTCGATACAGCAAATAATTACATACTCCAACTGAAAAGAAATAATTAAACATACAGGCCAGAAATAAATAACAACTACATCGGGGCATACCCCGGGACAACTGCTGAAGGCGCTCAACACACGGCCGCACACGCCGCTCTAAGTCTGCTGGGAGTCCTCACCTGAAAACCGCAGGGGTGAGTCTCAAGACAAGACTCAGTAGGGATCCTTCGATCCCCACTGCTCACGCACACACCCACAAGTGTAAAGTACTGCTAACGGTGAAGTAACAAGTGCAGTGGTAGGTACAATTCCTAATTCTCAACGTGAAATCACATACACTCGAAATATAATAACATGCACATTCTAAATCAGCTGATTAGAGAATCCACAACTGTCGTCTCGATAGAACTCGCCGATCGTACAAACAACGGTGGGAAAAACTCAACCCGCTGAGACCAAGCAGTAGCCCCTCGGATAGCACACTAGCTACTCCTGCCCAACTGGCTCAGGTGGCTACTCCTTCCCTCAGCATGAGTGACTCTCCGAATGTACCACTCCGACACCGGTACTAGCTGACCCCAGGGTTCACCAGGTGACCCTCTCTTACTAGGCGTCACCCCGCCCACGCCCCCACCGGCGCTGTGCTCACGCCCCCACCAGCACAGGGTGATAAAGCGCTACAATGTCACTCCAGGTCCACAGTAACACAAAACCCAGCACAGTACGATCCGGTCACGTGAAAAGTCCGCGATCGCATAACACACAAGGTAGCACCATCCGGTCATGCAGAATCCATCTCTACAGCGTACACCAAAACATGCACTAACCATCTATCTAGCAGTATGAACACATTTTACTGGCATGAATTAGTGAGGTTCTGTCTTGAATCGCGTCGCCCAAGGCCGACGCCATTCAAGCTCCATGTACAGGTTCATGTAAAACAGTCTTCAGAATCAGGCCTTAAAAGGCGTCGACACCAGTGGTCGCCTTTTAAAAGGCGTCGACATCCTCAGACGCCATTCAACACAGAAATCCAGAAATTCCAAAGGCCTTACTCAGGGGATTTCTGCCTTAAAAGGCGTCATGGCTACACGACGCTATTCAAAACGTGTCGCCCACCCATGACGTCTTTTAGTCCCAGAATCCCCGAACTGGCAGACTCTCAGTCAGGTGATTCATGTCTAAAAGGCGTCGTGATGGCCCGACGCCCTTCAAAAAGGCGTCGTCCACGCACGACGTCTTTCAACCCCAGGAACCAGAGTTACCCTGAGTCCGAGGGCTCCCTTTTCAACCCAAACAACCCCAAAATCACCCAAAAATGGAGGGAAAAGAGGAGCAATACAATCCATAGGCAAACACATTCATAGAAATCCCCCATATCATCAAAAGAACTCCTAAACATGCTCGTTCTACCCCCCAAAACCAAAGATCCATAACATGCTTAAACGGGGAAAAACATGGCTTAAACACGATGCTATGGGAACCGTCACCCTACCAGACACTCGAACGCCTCCGAGCTTCAAGCCGTCCACCCGTCTCGCCCCACGCCGCCGCCGGTACCGCCGTGGTCGTGCTTGCTCCACCGTGACGTCGGCTGCCGTCCGGAGAGTAGAACGCCGCAGTGGAGGTGGAGGTGGTAGTGGTAGGAGCTAGGTAGAGGATGGAGTGGAGGGAGAGATGAAATGGTGGGAGGAAAAGAGGGAGGAGGAGGAATCGCCGTCGAGTTCGCCGGAGGGGAAGGAGAGAAAGAGAGAAGGAGAAAATGGGGGAAAGAAGGAGGGCTCGCGGGGTTAACCAGAGACTGGCTAAAACGCGTCGACATCCATGGACGTCTATCAGGTGACGCGACGGCCGCTCTGACAAGCGTACTCTGACACACCCAGAGTCGCAGTCTGAAAGGCGTCGTCCCACGCGGACGCCGTTCAGACGACGCGACAGGGCCGTACTCTCGCGGCCCGAAGCCAGCCCACGTGGCACCCACGTGGCAGAACCCAAAACGCGTCTGCAACGGTGGACGCCGTTCAAACCGCGTCTCGCGGGCTCGACGCGAAACATCACAGAGCCCCAGACCTCACTAGGGCCAGAACTACAGGGTCCGACCCGAAAACCGGATCCGAAAGTCTCGATCCTTACACCAGTGGCAAGATCTTGCCCTCCCCTTGATTAGTTTAAAAAGCTGTTTTTGTGATGAAAATGATGTGTGATTGATTGATTTTCTAGTTGTTTAGTTAGTAAATCATCCTGTTAAAATCTGGAACTAAAAAAATCTGCATGAGTTGATTATTTACTGCTTTTACCCTGTTTGAGGAGGATTCAACCCAGAAAATCCTCCTGCAAAACTGTTTCTGCGAACTGAAAAGCGTCTAGGAGCACTGACCGTTTCAAACCGCGTCAACACACCCAGACGCTTTTCAGTCTTCACATTTTCTCTGCTGTTTGCATCTGTTTCTGCGAAAAAATTAAGGTTCTGTTTTGAATAGCGTCGACTAACATCGACGCGATTCAGACAGTTTCTTAGTTATTTTTCAGTTCTCAGATTTTTGTGGCTTGAGTGCTAGCTATCCATTACTATTAAGCATTAGAGGCCATCCAGGCCGCAGGACATACGCATTGAGGCGAATACCCTCCTTTTCTTAGGAACAAACTACTTGACGTCAGCAACTCTCTCTAATTGGGTTGGTCCCTTGATCAGACTAGAGAAGTTGACGTTAAGGCCTCCATAAGTCCCCAAAATCAAGGTATTCCTCCTTGATCATCGGGCTGGTTGTACCAATTGAAGTCCTGGCTAGATTCCAAAAGCGTTGTAAGAGAAAGCCCTAGAGAATAACGGTGGAAATTGAACTGAAACTAGGATCCTTTCCCTGAGCGAATTTGTGGTTTAATTAAATCCAAATAACTCAACAAAGAATTTCAAAATCACGTTAAGCATCCACTTGATTGATTAATCTCTGTGCAACTTGTTTGTCAAATCTTTGAAAAAAAAAAAGAATCTAACATCATGCTGCTGCGATCAGGCAGGGACTTGAGTATGGCTCAAGACGCCATCATCAACTAAGAGGGAGATGCTAATGCCCCTCACGATTCGGACTACAACTATGAGAACGGGAGAGATGCTGATGCCTCCCGTAATTCTGCCCCCATTCCATATCGACAAGATAGGAATGTCCGGACACCTCTCTTTCATCCCCATGATCGATATCCTGATCTTCCCCCGCATGAATATGCGATTCCTAATCCCGATCTTGAGGGGGACATGAATCAGAATGATCCCTCATCCTCTGATCCTGTGGATCTCGTCAACGCTTTGGGAGTTCTTGCCTCCCGACTGGACCCTCAGCAGTTCGAGGCGATCCAGTCTATTCTAAAGGGGAAGGCACCCATGCAGCCTGCTGAGCCGAACCCTGTGGCTCCCCCTGTTGTTACTCAATAACCTCCTCTTCACCCTCCTTACATCCATCAGGCCATGGAAGGCCTTCATATCACTTCTCGGCCAGCTGGGCCGCAGCTTTCATCCTCTAGGCAACTGGCTAGACCGCAAACGCCTGTTTATCAAAATGCCCTCGGGCATGGCGGAAGCTCTGCCGGACCTCCCCTTTATTTTCCCCCCTGTCCAACGTACTCTAGGCAGCAGGCCTATCAAGTACCTCCACCTCCCCAGGCAGATCTGACCACGCAAGCGTTGCTGGCCAAGATGGAGCGCATGGATGAGCAGTTTAACAACCTCCAGAAGATGATGGGGGTTAAAGCTGCGCCAGAGATCAATTTGCCGAGCCTGCCGGTGTTCCACCTACCACCCTCTGAGATGCCAGTGTACCGGAAGTACAACGGTACTGGGAACCCCTTCATACATCTGAAGGAGTTTATGTACGAATCGTCTTTCTGGCAGAACGACAAGAGGTCGTTGGCCTTTTTGTTCAGGAGATCTCTAGAAGGACCAGCCCTCGAGTGGTTCTTTTCTCTGGAACCCTCCGAAGTAGAGGATTACGGTATCGTTTCACGCAAATTTATCCAACGATACCAGGACAGAGTTGCACCCTCCTTGTCCATCATTGACCTCATTGCAGAAAAAATGAAACCTAATGAAGAGTTTGTCAGTTTTGCTGATAGGTGGCGGGGCCTGGCTGAAAAGGTGAAAGATCACTTGTCCGAGTCCGAGCAAGTGAAGATGTTAATTTCTAACGCCACGCCCTAATTCAAGTTAGTCCTTTCCCTGAACAATATGACCAACATGGCAGAGCTCTATGAAAGAGCACGGTACTGCCAAAATGCCTTCAAGGACGCTACGTTCTCTAGCGTCTTTGATCCTCACAGACCTAGCAGGCCTCCACCCCGGAAGCCTGCAGTGCCAAACTCTCCCAGCACAGGTCCGACTACTGAGGGCACGCTCTCTCACGAGCAAGTTAGTAGCATGAATAATAACTCGCCCCAATTCGTGAGGAACCAGCAGTAGTACCAGAGGCCACCGCAGCCAAACCAGCAGGGGTACAGGCAGCAGCAGAACCCCCATTATCAGCAACAGTATCAGCGGCCCTAGCAGCCGAACCAGAACCAACAACAGCAACCGCTACAACAGCCGCCGCAACGGCAACAGCAGTACCATCCCCAACAGCAGCAATATCAGCAACAGCAACAGCTACAGTATCAGCCGCGCGCACTGCCGGCATACCATAATGTCCCTCCTCCTGCTGACTATAATCAGCAGAGAAGACCTCCAGGCCCTAAAAGGGCAGAATACCCGGCCCTCCCAGAATCCTTGGCAGATATCTTCAGTGCTCTAATGGCAACTAATGCCTTAGTTTTGCCAAGGAAAAAGGCCGTCTGGCCTCAAAATACCGACACGTCCAGGTATTGCTACTTTCATAGGCAACCTGGGCATACCATCGACACCTGCTTCCAGTTCAGAGATTATATTCATGATCTCAACGAGCAGGGTGGCATAGACTGGGAGGAGATGAAAAAGTATATATCAGCCTTGAAGGCGAGAAGACCACAGCAGCAGTAGCAAGCAAGACCACCAGTACAAGCAGCACCACCACCCAATATGGGCATAGTGCAAAAATCGCTCCCGGAGCATCAGAACCAAAACCAAGTTGCTCCCATTCTGACGAGCAGCCAGTCTGAGGCTGGTCGTGGGCAACAGTGGAGAATAGAGGACTCTTCCTCTCTTTATTCAACGGGTCACTTTCAGAGTACCGCAGAACGACCACCACGCCGCACCATCCACATACCTAGGCCACAACCCGTTACCATCACCCCTCTACCGACACCCACATATCACTCGCCCACACCCAATAACCCATTACCACTACCCGCCTTCCTCAAGCCCATTACGCCCCCCACCACTACATCGCTACCATATAATCCCCCGCAAACCAATCACGCGCCCCTTCTACCATCCAGGCCGCTATTACGCGTACCATTTCCTACTTCACCCGCTACCACTACCACTTACCCAGATCCCCCCTTACCATCCAGACCGCTATCACGCGTGCCATTCCCCACTTCACCAACCACTTACCCATCCACCATCCAACCCTCTAGGCCTTTAATCCGCACCGCGCCATCACCACCTAGCCCTACGCCATCACCTACATACCAACCCTCTACATCATCCGCACCATCCAACCCTGCGGTACTTAAGGTGTCACCCGGATCCTCCACGGTCGAGGAACATGCGCTCCGAAGTGGAAGAATTTTCAACAAGGTCTTTCCTCAGTTCACAGTTAGAGACGGCCCATCACAGCCGACTGAGGAAGCCCATAATGAAGAGAGTGCACCAGGCACTCAATATGACTTGTTGAAACATCTGGACAAGACACCGGCACGGATCACCATACTTGAATTGATCAAAAGGTCCAAGATTCACCAAGAAGCCTTAATGGAATATCTACAGAAGGTGATGGTCAACGAGGACGTGCCGGTAGAAAAAATTGCAGCACTACTAGTTCCTCAGGGCGATCAACCCTCCATTACATTTCACACATCGGAACTAGCACCGCCAGCAGCCAGAAGCATGGCTCTGAGCATCACGGTCAACATCTGCAAGAAGGCCGTGGATGCATGCCTGGTTGACACAGGGGCCTCGATCAATGTTTTACCTCCGAAGACCCTGGAGCTGTGCGGTGTGCCCAAAGAAAAATGGCTGCCTAGCCCCATCTCTGTGACAGCATATGACAACTCTACCTGTTCCCCTCTGGGAATGGTTTATTTAAAGGTGGAGCTAGGCCCTGTGAGTCATGCAGAGGTCGAATTTCACATCCTAGAAATCGACCCTTCTATAAATGCCATTTTGGGTCGTCCTTATATCAAAACTCTTGAGGCGATTCCCTCTACGAATCACCAATGCCTCAAATTCCCTTTCAAAGGACGAATTATTAAAGTGACGAGCATGCCGATGCTTGCTGCTGCTCATACCTTGAATATTAAATCTGCTGCTTTACCTGGCCGACAACCTTTTCTGTCGGTATTACAGGTCTACCATCCAGTGGCTGATCCTTTGAAAGCCGCCACTATTTCTCCATACCCGTTAGATGCCATTAAAAGGGGGAAGTGCATGAGTACCCCAGGATGGAGAATTATGATGAAGAACGGCTACGAGCCTGGGAGAGGTCTGGGCACACAGTTGCAAGGCAGGACCACTCCTGTTAAAGATCATCGAGCAGCACCTAGAAGTGGTCTGGGCTACAGGCCAAGAAGACTGAAGCAAGATCTGGTTCAGCAAGCAGAGATTGAAGAAGGTCGGAAAATTTGGGAGACAATGTCTACACCACCCAAAGAAGGCCGAGATCCCCTAACATGGACCTTGTATACACACTTTGTGAAGGGGCCCATACTTAGTCACGACAACACTGTGGTCATTACTTCGTGTTTTGACTTCCATGACATATATGGGAGGGACTTGGCCAGGCATTGCTCAGAACTACTTACGTACTAATCCTTGGAGGCTCTGCGGCCTATGAAAAGGAGAAAATTTCATGATCCTGAATGTGAATGGTACAGGTGGTTCGATCTGAGAGACCTTTACATTGCACTGAATAGATTGTTCATAGATCCTGCAGAACCCAAGTGGCCGCCGCAGATTGATGAGCTGATTGAAAGCCCTGGTGCCATCTTTGATAAGCAGATATTGCTGTCTGAAGAGACCGACGAAGGGGAGCCAGATGACCCCTATGAAGCTGGTTACACTACAGATCTGCTCTGGAGGGGGACATATCCTTCACATGTCTTCATGCTCCATACTCTGTTTCGCACATTGCTCTTGACCCCGACTTGGTCGCGGGTCATTATCGAAGATATTCCACGGGCTCCGCCCGTTATGATTAGCCTGTCCCCTCGGGACCTTATTCCACGACCTCCTCTCGATCTAGAGAGGATGTATGATTTCATCTGGGACATATTGCTATATGATCCCCCTAATCCTCTGGCCTTGGTGCCACTTCCCCCATCTAATTCTCCTTCTATTTGTATTCATTCCTGTTTCATGTTTAATTCCTCTGATATCAAAAAAAAAACGCCAATTTTACAACAAATTCTTCTCAGATCCTCATCGAGGAAACATCTTACTTGTCCGATCGCACCCCGTCGCGCGGGTCCTTCGGTCAAGATTCTCTCTTAAATCTACTCTGCCCCTCCCCTCGGGAGGATTCTCCTGTATTTCCACTTGTATCCCAGGATTTCCATCCTACTTCATCTTCATTAGGTTATAATAGGGAGTTTAGTGAAGTTAGGCAGTCCAGTTTTAGGCAGTTTAATCAGGTTAGGAAGTCTAGGAAGCCTAAGGGTAGGCGAATTCCAGATAGATACCTCCAGGACTTAGCTGATAGATGCTTTTCTTGCTCTTTAATCTCTCAATTTTTAGAAAATCCAATTCAGATGCCAGAAGACTGTATTAATGATGAGTCAGTCAATGATGGGTACGGGGTATATGAGTTAGTGCATGAAAAGGACCCTCTTATTGAAAATGAGGAAGATGACGAGGATGCAGCTGAGGCATATGCCAGTGGAGTGAAGAGATTCGATGAACCCTCAGCTGCCGTAGAAGAGCCCACCAAAGAAATCAATTTAGGGACTGAAGACGAACCTGAGTTTGTCCTCGTCAGCAAAAATCTTTCTACAGAGGATGAAAAGGCAATGGTACAAGTACTTAAGGACTATAAGGACACTTTCTCCTGGAGTTATGAAGATATGCCAGGGTTAGACTCATCTTTAGTTGAACACAGATTGACGTTAAAGGAAGGAGCTAGCCCGGTCAAGCAGAAATTAAGGCGATTCCACCCATAAATGGCTCTAAAGATGAAGGAAGAAGTCGACAAATTACATAAAGCCAAATTTATTAGAGTTGTCCTTTATCCACAATGGGTGGCTAACATAGTCCCGGTTATGAAGAAGGACGGGAAGGTCAGAATTTGCATTGACTTCCGCGATCTGAACCGGGCGTGTCCTAAAGATGATTTTCCATTGCCTCATATTGATGTACTCATTGATACTACCGCTGGCTATGAAACCTTATCGTTTATGGACGGATTTTCAGGATACAATCAAATTAAACTGGCAGAAGAAGATCAAGAGAAAACGTCATTCACTACACATTGGGGAACATACTGTTATGTCGTCATGTCATTTGGATTAAAGAATGCTGGAGCCACTTATCAGAGGGCTATGATGGCAATATTTCATGACATGATGCACATAGATCTGGAAGTGTATGTGGATGACTTATTGGTTAAATCTAAGACAAAGGCTGAGCACGCCAAAGTTTTGGCAAGGGTATTAGAGAGGTCGAGAGAATATCAGTTAAAGATGAACCCCAAGAAATGTGTATTCGGGGTATCTTCAGGAAAATTGCTTGGATTTATCGTCAGCAAACGGGGAATTGAGATCGATCCCAATAAGGCGAAGGCTATTAGAGAAATGCCACCTCCCAAAAACTTGAAGGAGTTAAGAGGATTAATCGAGAGGTTACAATTTATTCGCCGCTTTGTCTCCCAGCATTCACAAAGGTGTAAGCCGTTTTACGAGCTTACCAAGCCGGGAGTCAAATTCGATTGGGACGATAAGTGTCAGGAGGCATTCGATGGATTAAAGAACTATTTAGCAAGTCCTCCTGTTTTGAGACCACCATCTCCAGGCAAACCATTGATACTTTACATTTCAGTCCTGGATGATGCAGTGGGGGCTGTCCTAGCACAAGAGGATGAAGAAGGAAAAGAGAGGGCAGCCTACTATCTCTCTAAACTTCTCAACTCCGCTGAACAGAGATATACGGCGATGGAGAAAACGTGTGCAGCATTGGTTTGGGTTGTGCAGAAATTGAAACATTATTTTCTGGCCCATGAAGTCCATCTCATCGCTAGGATGAATCCGATCAAATTCCTTCTGGAGAAATCTGTTCTTACTGATAGGTTAGCGCGATGGCAAAGCTTTCTATCTCAATTCGATATCACTTATATTCAGCAGAAAGCGATCAAGGGCTATGCCATAGCAGAACATCTCGCTCATCATCCCCTTCCTCAATTTGATCCAGTGCGATCAGAGTTTCCGGATGAAGAACTGATGTCCGTAAATCAAATCAGAGATGATATGTGGACTCTGCATTTTAACGGAGCTCTGAATTCTCATGGAAAAGGGATCGGTATCGTTCTGTTATCACCTGAAGGTGTCACCATTCCACAAGCCTTTCAGCTTGACTTTCCAGTCACCAACAATATGGTTGAATACGAGGCACTCCTTGCTGGCCTCGAGGCTGCTCATTTTCATGGTGCCACCACACTCAGGATTGTGGGTGATAGCCAACTAATTCTTCGCCAAGTGCTGACCAAGTATCGAACTCTTGATCCTAAGCTCAAGCCTTATCAAGAACTTACTTCGCCTTATCAAAGCTTTTCACGAAATTGATCTTTGTCCATGTCCCTAGGAATCAAAACATCTTAGCTGACGCTCTAGCTTCACTGGCATCTTCTCTTGATTTTCCAATCAGCAAGCAATCTGAATCAATCATAGTTCATAGGCGTCTTTCACCCGCCGTGAAAGATCCTTCATTTCTTAGAACTAAGGAGAAGTTGCTGAAGAAAGTCAGAGACGGAAACATTGTAGAAAAGAGAGAAATCATGTTAATGGAGCTGTTAGAAGAGATGGATGATGAACAGAAGCCATGGTATTATGAAATTGCAAAATATTGTGAAGATTAATCGTATCTTGAGGAAGCTACAACTGAGGAGAAGAGACCTATCAGGAGAATTGCTTAACGATATACCCTAGTTGGGGGAGCATTGTATAAGAGAGGTTTTGATGGAGTTTTTCTAAGATGTCTAGACGAAGATGAGCTTTGGAAGGTTATGGAAGGAGCTCATAGTGGAGTTTGTGGTGGCCATGTCAATGGACAGATGCTAGCAAAGAAGATCCTTAGACAAGGATTTTATTGGCCAACCATGGAAGAAGACTGCGTAGGATATGTCCGTAGGTGTGCTAAGTGTCAACTTCACGCCGACAAAATTTATTCTCCTGTATCTTCACTCCATCCTGTTTCTTCCCCATGGACTTTCTCCATGTGGGCTTTCGACATTATTGGACCCCTTGGTAATCCAGATTCCGGCATCAAGCAAAAATCTTTCATTCTCACGGCAACGGAATACTTCACCAAGTGGGCAGATGCTGAAGCGTACGTGGAGATCAAAGCATCAACCGTCTGCAAATTCATCATGAAGAACATCATCACCCGATTTGGAATTCCAAGCACCATCGTCACCGACAACGGACCGCAATTCGTGTCACAGGAATTGAAGACCTCTGCAACAGGTACAGAATTGCATTGCATCATTCGTCTCCTTATTATCCGCAAGGCAATGGCCAAGTAGAGGCAACAAATAAGACTTTGATAAAAATCATCAAAAAGACGTGCAAATCTAACAAATTTGCAGACTGGCCAGAAAAATTGGTTGAGGCTCTATGGGCCTACCGAACTTCAATCCGCACGCCCACTGGGCAAACTCCTTATTCCTTAACATTTGGAATGGAGGCGGTAGTTCCATATGAGATCCTCATACCGTCATTAAGAGTACAATTGAATAAGGAATTCTCCATTGATGAACATCGTTCAGCACTCCTTGTTCAATTGGAACTTTTAGACGAGAAAAGATGGTCAGCTGCTAATCATGCAAAAGTTTATCAAAACAGACTAGCACGTTTTTATCAAAAGAAAGTCATTGAACATAAGTTCAAAGTCGGTGAAATGGTCGTCAAAAGGATTTTTGTAAAACCTGGTGGTCCGCGTTCTAAGCTCCAACCCAATTGGGAAGGACCTTATGTTGTATCGCACGCTTTTCCTGGTAATGCTTATCGTCTTGTTAATACAGAAGGAGAAGAGCTAAATCATCCATGGAATGGTTTACATCTTAAGAAATACTACCCTTAGGTTAAAGAGTCGATCAGTATGGTACAAAGACCGGTGGAATCAGAAAGTTTATAAACTCGAATTTCTTTGTTAGTCTGGATAACTTAACTTCAAATACATTACTACACACACTGACACATTTGATTCGTGAGTAACAAGATATGCTAAGTCCTAAAGAATATCAAAAGCTTGACCGAAAGGGTAAAGTACAAATCATTCCTTTTTAAAGAAAAAATTCTGTTTTATACTCGGCCCATGATGTCGGAACGAGGCTTAGAATAGACTACCAAGAATACCCACCATCTTAGTAGGAGGCCGTCATAAAAAAAAGGGGGAGATCCGTCCCGAAAAAGAGAAAAGAATAGAAAAGAAAAAGCAAAAAGGCAAAATCCAAATGTCAAAACAGAAGGCCATTACATTACAAGCGTTACTTCAAGGCCATGAAATGAAATGAAAGGGAACGCAAGGTCGATAAATACCCCGGAATGAAATGACCGAACCCCAACGGATATTAGGGTCGGAAAGGAACATCTTTTTAAGTCTCCGGAACCTTCTCATGGGCTTTCTAAACTTATTCTTCCTTTCCTTCTTAAGAGATGTACTCCAAACTTAAGGAATGACATAGATTGACTAAGGATCGAATCATCAAATGGGATCACGAATGGAAACACAAATTCAAACACGATGGGTTTTAAGTTAAGTTGTTAAAGAACAATTTGAAAATTAGGTTAATAAATGAATATGATTTTTTTGATCTAAGTACCATGCTGATCTTTTAGTAAAAAATCCAAAAAAATACATATGTCAAAAATCCAAAAAAAATACATATGTCAAAAATCCAAAAAAATACATATGTCAAAGATTGAAAAAAAAATATATATGTCCAAAATTAAAAAAAAAGCATATATTTCAAAACCCAAACAAAAATGAATATTTCAAAACAACAAAAATATCTCAATTAACATTTGCTTGTTGCACTAAGTATGTTTCATTCCTTTTATTTTCAGTAAGCATCTGTTTGCTTGCATGTTGCATTTTGCTTAAGTTTGATTATTCACATTACCTTTGTTAATAAAGGCTATGCCCCTTGACCATTTATTGAAGGAAAAATTAATTGACCATTTATTTGGTCAGGCAAGGGGCTAAGCCTAAACAGATGGTTAACCTGTTTGCTAAGTCATATACAGGACACAAGGCATGAAAACAGTTGGAATCCGAATAGAGAATAGCCAGAAACCTGTTTCTGTGAGTAAAAGGTGTCGAGGAGCACTGCCGCATTTCAATGTTAAATGGCGTCTGCGCGACATGACGCGTTTCATCTTTTCTGTGATTTACCCGAAATTCTGTGGTTTTTGATGCATAAATTGAATATTTGTTTGGAATTATTAATAATGTTGATTGCAGAAAATTCAAAAAAATTCAAACGAAGCTGAAAATATCAAGAAGATCCCATTGTGGGAATTAAGAAGTCCAACCGTGGCTAAAAAGACGGTTATTTCTACCCTTGTACTCTTTTCATGTAATTAGTTTGCATTAGCATTACTATATGATAAGTATTTATTAGAGTATATCAAGGACCTTGTGGTTTTGATGAAACTGGAATTTTTGTTCCCGTACAACAAAAACAGTGATAATTCTAGAGAATTCTTAATCGCATGGATAGGCCGTTTGATTGTTAATTAGTAAGGACGATGGTTCCGCTTTTGTGAAACGGTGCGTGGATAAATGAGCTTCGGCTTAGCACTGAATTACAAGAATTGATGTCTTGACTCATTAATGACAATTTAACAATATTATCCTTGATTAATTTGTATTTTATTTGACTTTATATTTTTCTTTTAGCCCAGCATGCATCATATAGGACTTTGAAATCATTGTGATAAGGATTAATTACTGATTAAGTTTCAGACCATTAATCAATCAATCTCTAACATGATATGAAATATTCCATTCTGAATTGAGTATCTTGATTATCTTTGAGGTTCGCTTGAAGATATCATTGGAATTCTATCCTTTTTTAGATTCTTTATTCCAATATTTCTTGTTTTCTTTTAAGATCCATCATGGCTGCAGCACGTCCACATTGGCTGGCAAACGCTCCCCATGATGAAACCTGCAGTGTCTACGACCTGGGGTACTTCCCACTCCGAGGAGGTTGATCGACTTTATTTTATTTCTTTGTCTACCTCATCCAGACAGGATTAATTCCATTGATCTCCTTGAACTATCTTCATTGATAATTTCGAGAAAAAAATTCCAATCATGTAATGTTAAGAGCGTGTCCCATCACACCTTGGCATCACCTTTTCAGTACATTCCATTCTATTTCACTCCCTTGCAAAGACGATGCCAAGGTGAGGCAGCTGTAGACACGCTAATTTTGACATCATTTTGAGTAAATTTCATATCATATAATAATGCCTCAGAATGGTTTGATATTTAATCATTGATTAATTTTTATTGATATTTTTGAGTGTCGGGTTTAACAGACATGTTTAAGTTAATCAATTAAATTGATTTTAACTCAAATTTCAGTTAAAATATGAAGAATTCTAACAGACGTCGACCCATGTGGACGCGATTTAGACTTTATTCCTGTTTTAACGTTGAAATTTCAATCAATTGATTAATTAGCTAAAAGGCGTCTGTGAGAGTTGACGTGTTTTAGGTTTCCTAAGTTATTTCTACTTCTCTTCTGGGTGTTTATCCTTATCTTAATTAGTGTAAAAGACGTCTATACATGTAAACGCTTTTTAGCTGATAAAGATAAAGATAAGTTTTCCCGGATGTTTATCCTTATCTTAATTAATCTGAAAGGCATCAACCATGGTGGACGCGTTTTAGATAATTACATATAAAGATGAATTAATCAGTATTTATCTGTCGGTTAAGATGGATAAATCTTAGATTTTTCTATGTTAATCGCGAACGCAGAAGAAGTCTATAAATACCTTACATGTTGAAGAGTAAAAAAACTTAAGCGTGATCTTAAGTTAAGCGTAATCTTGAGTTGATTGAGCAATAGCGAGTTGAAGATCGAAGCAACAATGTCGGAACGCTGAAGTGCTGCCATTTCCAGAAGTCGGCGTCCATTCTTCATCCAATTCAAGGCTTCATCCAGTCGGCATAAGTGTTTCATTTTTGCATTTTCATTTTAGATCTTCATTAATCCCATTCTCCATCATCACTCTATGCAACACACACAACATCATCCTTTCAAAAACCTATTTGATAAAGGGGTTTCAAAAGCCATCCCAAAAAGTAAGTTCTATGTTTAGTTGCATGTTTGATATCATGATTAGAATAGATACTATTTTTGCTTAAGTTCTCATCATTTCTTTATTTCTCTTTCTATACTTTCTGCTGCACTCAACAACAAGAGAATCAAGGAGGTCAAGTGCTCAACACAAGAATCTCTGGACGATCCTCAAATCCTCAACTTCAAACTCCAAATTCAACAGCAAGAACAAAGAACGAGAAGGGCTCTCTTTCTTCAGCCGGCTGAAGGAAGGGAATCAAGGACTCGATATCTTCCGCGTTCAAACAGGTAGGCGATCAAAACTTCTTTTGAAACTTTTTAGTTAAAAGTTTCTGGCGATCACTGCACGTAGTTGCTGTTTTTAATAGGTATATTTTGCACCTAAACAACATAGGATTTTTCATGTTAATCACACTGTCATTCTAAGCACCTAGAAAGGCCATCGACACATGTTGGTAGATACTGGAGCTTCCATTAATGTGTTACCACCACAAACGTTGAAGCTATGTGGCATGTCAAAAGAGAAATGGCTACCCTCCCCTATCTCTGTTACTGCATACGATAACACCACCAAGTCCCCACTGGGCATGGTCTAGAGTTGGGCCCTATCTGTCATTTTAATGTCGAATTCCATCCTCGAAATAGATCCTTCCTTAAAAGGCATCCTCGGTCGCCCTTATGTCAAGTTCCTAGACGCTATACCTTCTACCAATCATCAATATCTCAAATTTCCTTATAAGGGCTGGATTGTCAAAGTCACAACTATGCCTATCCTAGCTGTTACTCACACCTTCACTGTTAATCCAACTCCTACTCCAAAATTAGTCTAGAAACCCATACTGTCTCTCTTGAAAACTTACCTCTCATCAACTGATCCGCTGAAGTCCACCATACCCTCCTTATATCCTTTAGGCGCGATGTAGCGGGGCAAACTTATGGACACCCCAAGATGGTGCATTATGATGAAAATAGGGTATCAACGTGGGAAAGGACTAGGAACACAACTGCAAGGGAGGCTTAAGCTCGTGAAAGACAGAAGAATTGTGCCAGGAAGTGGTGTGGGATATAACCTAGAGAAGGTAAGACATGAGATGGTCTAGCATGAGGAAGATGAAGGAGGGAACAAAGTATGGAAGACCATGGTAACATCATGCAAGGAAAATCAGGACCCATTAACCTGGACCTTGTTCACCCATTTTGTCAAGGGACCCATTATCCAACACGGAGGCGACAACACGATTGTAGTCACCTCATGTTGTGACTTGCATGCTGTATATGGAAGAGAACTAGTAAGACAATGTGCGCCCCTGCTCACCTACCAATCCTTGGAAGCTCTACGATCCCTGAAAAGAAAGAAGTTTCACGATTCTGAATGCAAGTGGTACCAGTAGTTTGACATGTGGGACCTATATATTGCTCTGAAGTGGTTATTCCTCCACCCCACAGAGCCAAAGTAGCCACCACTAGTAGAGGAGTTGGTGGAAGGACCAAGCTCCATCATTGATAAGAGAATTCTGCTGGATGAAGAGACTGATCAAGGAGAACCCGATGACCCTTATGAAGAGGGCTTGACTGTAGACCATCTCTGGCTAGCCACCTATCCCTCTCATGTTTTCACTTTCCATACTCTATTCAGAACACTGTTGTTAGCTCCAACCTGGGCCAAAATGATCACTGAGGACATTCCCAAAGGACTTCCCATCTTGATTACTCTCTCACCATAGGATTTCCTCCCTCAGACTCCTCTCAATCCCAAGGAGATCCATGACAAAATATGGAACATATTGCTATATGATCCCCCAAATCCTCTGGCCCTATTGCCATTCTCCCCTTCATCTTTTCTTACTCCATCTCTCCCACAAATTAATTTTTGCTTCGTAATCAATGATTTTTTTTTTAAAAAAAAGGTCAAGTTCTTAACCTCCTCTCAAATCACCATTGAGGAGACTTCCTACTTCTCGTCCGGGTGTACCCCGCCATACGGGTCACTCATGCGAGATTCCCTTCTAGATTTACTCTGCCCCTTCTCTCAGGGGAATCCACATGTATCCATTCTGTATCCTATGATTTTTATCCTTCTTCATCGTCCTTAGGTCAGGATAGGGAGTCTAGGTTTAAAGAGTCTAGCGAAGTTAGGTTTAGGCAAATTAGGGAGTCTAGGAAATTCAAGGATAGATGTATTCCAGATAGATACCTCCAAGAGCTAGCTTCTAAGTGCCATTCTTGTTCTCAAATCCCTCAGCTTCTAGAAAATCATATTCAGCTGCCAGGAGAATGTGAGGTCGATGAGTACATTGATGATGCTTATGGGGCGTATGAGTTGCTACATGAGAAAGACCCCATGATTGAAGGAGAAGAAGAAGATGAGGATGTGGTTGAGGCATATGCTAGCGGAATGAAGAGATTTGATGAGCCATCAGCTGCCGTAGAAGAACCCACCAAAGAGATTAATCTAGGAACTGAAGGTGAACCTAAGGTCATCCTCATCAACAAGAGTCTTCCTCCATCAGATGAAGAGGCTTTAGTTCAGGTTCTCAAAGATTACAAGTACACTTTCACTTGGAGTTATGAAGACATACCGGGGTTAGACTCATCTTTGATAAAATACAGATTGACTTTGAAAGCTGGAGCTAATCCAGTCAAACAAAAATTAAGGCGATTCCACCTTTAGATGGCCTTGAAAATGAAAGAGGAGGTCGACAAATTCCACAAGGCTAAATTTATTAGAGTAGTCCTCTATCCAAAATGGGTGGCAAATATAGTCCTGGTCACGAAGAAGGATGGAAAAGTCAAAATTTGTATTGACTTTCGAGACTTGAATAGAGCGTGTCCTAAAGATGATTTCCCATTGCCTCGTATTGATGTCCTTATTTATAACATAGTTGGATGAAACTCTATCTTTTATGGATGACTTTTTAGGGTATAATCAGATTAGCTTGACAGACGAAGATCAAGAAAAGACATCGTTCACTACACCTTGGGGGACTTATTGTTATGTGGTCATGCTGTTTGGACTAAAGAATGCTGGAGCCACCTACCAAAGGACTATGATGGTAATATTTCATGATATGATGCATGTTCATTTGGAAGTGTCTGTGGATGATCTTTTGGTGAAGTCTAGGACTAGAACCAATCATGCTGAGGTCTTGACTAAGGTATTGCAGCGATCAAGGGAATACCAATTGAAGATGAATGTTAAGAAATGTGTATTTGGCATTTGTTCAGAAAAATTGTTAGGATTTATTATTAGTAAACGGAGTATTGAGATCGGTCCCAACAAGGCAAAAGCCATCATAAAAATGCCACCTCCCAAGAATCTTAAGGAATTAAGAGGATTGATCAGGAGGTTGTAATTTATTCGCCGCTTTGTCTCTCAACACTCACAGAGGTGTAAGCCGTTTTATGAGCTTTCCAAGACAAAAGTCAAATTCGATGGAGAGATAAGTGTCAGGAGGCGTTCAATGGATTGAAGAAATATCTGGCAAGTCCTCCAGTCTTGAGACCACCATCTCCACGTAAACATTTGATTTTATATATTTTTGTTCTGGATGATTCAGTTGGGGTTGTCTTGGCACAAGAAGATGAAGAAAGGAAGGAGGAGGGGGGGGGGGGGGGGGGCGGGGGGCTACTATCTCTCCAAACTTCTCAACCACGTAGAACAAACATACACGGCGATGGAGAAGACCTGTGTTGCACTGGTATGGGTGGGGTCCAGAAGCTGAAACATTATTTCCTAGCTCATGAAGTCCATTTCATCGTTAGGATGAATCCTATCAAATTCCTCTTTGAAAAATCCATCCTTACAGATACATTAGCACGATGATAGAGCTTTCTTTCTCAATTTGACGTTACATACATTCAACAGAAAGTATCAAAGGCTATGCTATAGCAGAACATCTTGCTCATCACCCTCTTCTCAGATTTAACCCAGTTCAATCAGAGTTTCCGAATGAGGAACTGATATTTGAAAACAAACTGACTCATGACATGTGGACTCTGCATTTTGACAGAGCTCTGAATTCTCATAGTAAAGGTATTGACATTGTTCTCCTATCACCAGAAGGTGTCACCATCCTTTAGGCCTTTTAACTCGCTTTTCCTGTTACCAACAATATAGCTAAGTATGAGGCTCTCATTGCCGGCCTCGAGGCTGCTCATCTTCACGAGACCACCAAATTACGGATTATAGGTGATGTTCAACTTATCTTTCGCCAAGTGCTTACCAAATATCGCACCCTTTATCCCAAACTCAAGTCTTACCAAGAACCTACAATTGCTTATCCCAAGCTGTTCACTAAATTGATCTTCGTCCATGGTCCTCAGAATCAGAACATTCTAGCCGAAGCTTTCGCTTCTCTCGCATCTTCCTTGGATCTCCCACTCAGTAGACATTTTGAATCAATTTGTTACGCCCCAGATCCAGTTCATTTTTTTTTTTTAAAACTCGAAATCCGACTACATAATCTCAGAACAAATTCCACCATAACGAACAGATATGAGAACTAAACAACCACAAGACAATTTAAAATAAATGCCATAACCATCAATTAATCCAAAGTATCCAAATATAGCCAATACCAAAATTCACAAATTACAATATCCATCAATTTGTACATAAATTCTCAATCTCACCAAATAAAGAAAATACATTAACCTCTCATTATTCCTACTATATCAAATCTAAGAAAGCTGTAAATTTCAATCAAAATAACCTCCTAAAGATGTCAAATGTCTCAATCAGAAGTCTTTTCAAATTACAGGTTCTCTTTCTCATATCTGAAAATGTTAATAGGATTTATGAGTACAATCACTCAGTAGGCTTCAAACCATCCATGTGACTTAACATATAGTAAATTTTACAAATCACATTATACAATTATACTAAACATGATCTTAAACAGCTCTACATATATCTCAAATAAGAACATGATACAAAACATGGTCAGATATAAGCTTATCAAATAAAATGTGTTTTCTAATAATATAAATAGATCAACTAATATATACCATATATAGCATGATCGAACTCATATCAGACATATCAAATTCTACTAGCCATGATCAGAACGTATCACATATCGAATAGAACATATCAAATTGTCAGATTGTCAGGACATTACGTATTGATGTCCCCTGAGCACATCTCATATCAAATAACAAATATCATGATGTAGTAGCTTAACAAATGAAGATATGGAGCAAAGATTTCATATTTATGTGTCAATCGAACAAATCAAATCATATCATAACGGACATGCACCCAAACCACAATATAAGGAGCCAAACAAAAAAAATACCAAAGCATCTAGGCAAATGATGCAAAGGTCTTGGTCACTGCGCAGAACTGAGGAGTCTAAGTCCCACCCAACTCCAAACCGCTAGGACATTAAGTATCACCGTCCCATGGTTTTAGCCAGCCGAAAATCAGGATTCCACCTGTTTGCCCTCGGGTTTCAAACAAAGTACCATATCCAATATGGATGCTTATAATGGAATCGGGCCAAATTTCTCCTTAAGATGACAATGTCCAAGTAAAGTCAAATAATTTGGTACAATCAGATTAACAGAGATTAAATGATGATAAAAAATGAGTATAGATCTAAAAATTGAATTATCAAATTGATATGTATATATAAGAGTTAAAATACATACTTTTATATACAAAATAACAACTTAGAGAGTCATCATGGTCATATAGATGGATAATCAGAGTAAAGCTGATCAAAATAGGTCGCTGAAGAGAAAAGATAACCAAATAATTTTTCTCAGAATTTTCGGAATAAGAAACATATTTTTCGGTCATTAAGATTAATTTTTATAATTGAAAAATCAACAAATACGCCGAATAATAACTTTAAAAAATAATATATATTTTTAATATAAAATAGATCATGTGTATAGTTATCCACCTACCTCTTGAAGAAAGATCGGCTCTTGGCTCCCCTATGACATCCTTACTATTTATCAATGCCTTCTTCATCCTCTAAACTCTTTTTCACATTTTCTAAGCACTTTCCCACGTTCTCTAAGCTTCTAATAATACAAAACATTTATTAGAATCAAACCTCCAAAAGAAAAAACCATGAACAACTCTATTCTCTCAAGAACACCACATGAACTTACCATTTAGAAGAGAGTTGCATGCTATAGAGGTTGAGCACGACCCAAGGCTCTATTTATGTTTATTTATCCTCATAATATAATCATAAACACCTTCTTTATTTGCTTGAGTCGAATTCTTACTCCTCATAACTTAATCTCCAAGTCAAAATCACTTCCTAGTCTAAATCGGACTCTACACACGCTACTTGCAGTTTTCTTTTCTGAAAACCTTTAAATTCAGCTCCTTAAACATTCAAATTAAGAGAAACTCTCTTTACAAGGCTTTATAACTTTGTGTTATCTTTACAATGCCATTAAGATCTCTATTTTTGGACATCTATACAAAAAGATATGCCTATTTTACTGACCTGCTGTCCTGAGTACTCCGAACTCAGAAATCTGGCAGATTTCCTTTATGTCTAAAGATGTTCTGATTACGATTAAGAAACACCTTATTTAAAATATATGTTCTTCATAATGCTTCTATATTTTGAATCATATTTCTAATGATGGTTATCTTGATTAATTTAGAATTGTATATACGGAGTTATGCTTAAAATACTAGGACTATGTCAAGTAAATATGTGTACAGAGTCCTAGTCCAAGTAAGATTCTAATTATGACTTTCTATCCATTAACTAGAATCTTAATTATATTCAATTTTATTATGTTTTACTTCTAATATAAGTAAAATATGTCATATATAACTTTTTAGGTCATGTTTAACATTAATTATACCAACTTTCGTTTCCTAATTCAAATCCTAATATGATTAGGACTTGTTCTCTATGGGTAGCCCTTTTTAAATATGATCTTTGATATTATTGACCTCTAAAACATCTTAATTAATAAAAATGGTCTTTTACAAAATTATAGATCTTTTTATTCTCTTTCTTATGATATTAATTATGCCTTAATCAGAATTTTTTATAGAAAGTTATCATTATTTTACTATGTTGCTGTCTAATACGTCAATCTAGAATTTGAACTAAATTAGTAGGCTATTCTTAGTAGTATAATTAGGCTATTGGGCTTTCATAATTGGGTTAATTAGATTAAATTAAGTTACTTAAACTCAGTCATAGATTCTTATAATTAGTTAATTGGTCTAATTTAAATTAATTAAATTTATTAATAGTTATAAAAGTGTGGGGTACAACATTCTCTCTACCTTAAAGAAATTTCGTCATTGAAATTTGATAAACTCTAATAATCTATGTTTGTATTTATAGATTACTCATACTAATTTGTAAGGCCATAGGATAAGATTAAGGGATTACTTAATCAAGATCAGACCAGTACGATAATAGTATGATTCGAGTTACTTACCTCAAAAATAGATCCTCAATATCCTACCAAACATATATCACAGACTTAAATAAGAGTCACTTATGAAATTTAAGCACACTAACTTATCCTAATATTTTGAAGTGTTAACCAACTCTTTCTAGTTTTTAAGTAATATGAGTAAATGTAGATGAATAGATAACATTAATTAAATCTATGAATGTATGTTGTGGTCAAGGCATCCCTTAGTACTAATTATCAAAAAATCAAGGATAAAAATAGGCCAATACTTAATGGCTTACACCTAGTAGAAAGATGTAAGTGGTAGGAATATATATATCATGAAGTTTACTTTCCTCCTTAAAATATTTAACTTAATCCTCTTAATCTCCATTCATACTAAGAATTCTCTATATATAAGTCTAATTGTTAGAATCAACTAAATGCGACATCTACAATCACCTACCCCAAATGTCTTAACCATAACTTAAAACAAGACATCATCTTAATTTCTAATATAACTCAATATCATACAAATCTTAAACTTATCACATCCTTTAAGATCGATCGGTATGGATTACGATCAGATGGCCATGAATGTTTAAACTCTCATAATTGCTCTGATACTATATTGTTACGCCACGGATCCAGTTCAATTTTTTTTTTTAAACTCAGAATCCGACCACGTAATCTTAGAACAAATTCCACCATAACGAACAAATATGAGAGCTAAACAACCACAAGACAATTTAAATAAACTTTATAACCATCAATTAATCCAAAGTATCTAAATATAGCCAATACCAAAATTCACAAATTACAATCTCCATCGATTTGTACATAAATTCTCAATCTCACTAAATAAAGAAAATACATTAACTCCTCATTATTCCTACTACATCAAATCTAAGAAAGATGTAAATTTCAATCTGAATAACCTCCTGAAGATGTCAAATGCCTCAATCAAAAGTCTCCTTATGTTTCTCAGATATGAAAATGTTAATAGGGTTTATGAGTACAACCACTCAATAGGCTTCAGATCATCCGTGTAACTTAACATATAGTAAATTTTACAAATCACATTATACAATTATAGTAAACATGATCTTATACAGTTTTACATATATCTCAAATAAGAACATAATACAAAACATGGTTAGATATAAGCTTATCAAATCAAATGTGTTTTCTAATAATATAAATAGATCAACTAATATATAGCATATATGGCATGATCGAACTCATATCAGACATATCAAATTCTACTAGCCATGATCAGAACGTATCACATATTGAATTAAACATATCAAATTGTCAGATTGTCAAGACGTTACATATCGCCGTCTCCTGAGCACATCTCATATCAAATAGCAAATATTATGACATAGTAGCTTATCAAATGAAGATATGGAGCAAAGATTTCATATTTATATGTCAATCGAACAAATCAAATCATATCATAACGGACATGTACCCAAATCACAACATAAGGAGCAAACAAAATAAATACTAAAGCATCTAGGCAAATGATGCAAAGATCTTGGTCACTACGCAGAACCGAGGAGTCTAAGTCCCACCCAACTCCAAACCGCTAGGGCATTACGTATCGCCGTCACTTGGTTTTAGCCGTTCGGAAATCAGGATTCCACCCGTTTGCCCTCGGGTTTCAAACAAAATACCCTACCCAATATAGATGCTTATAATGGAATCAGACCAAATATCTCCTTAAGATGACAATGTCCAAGCAAAGTCAAATAATTATGGCACAATCAGATTAACAGAGATCAAATGATGATAAAAGATGAACATATATCTGAAAATTGAATTATCAAATTGATATGTATGTACATATAAGAATTAAAATACATACTTTTATATACAAAATAACGACTTAGAGAGTCATCATGGTCATACAAATGGATAATCAGATCAAAGCTAATCAAAATAGGTCGCTTAAGAGAAAAGATAACCAAAGAATTTTTCTCAGAATTTTCGGAATAAGAAACATATTTTTCGGCCATTAAGACTAATTTTCATAATTGAAAATCAACAAATAGACCGAATAATATCAAACAGATTCAGAAGATTACCAAACTTGATAATCATGTCAAATAGATCATATGTAAAGTGTGGATAAAGTTTCATCAATTTCTGGATGGGTTTGATATGATTTTGGATTCTCACTTCGATTTTGAGAATCTGACTTAAATATAATTATAGCAAATCAAAACAGAGGATAAACTGTATAAAAAACGGAATCAAAAATTTTTTAAACTTTTTAGAGAAGTCAGGGATAGTATAAAAAATGTTTTTAAAAAATTTGGTATTATTTGGACAAGAATAAAGTGAGATATAAGATTTATAAGTTAAGATTTCAAAACTGTCAGGACAGATTATATAGTCTGCGAAGTATATTACGGAATAAATATAAAAAAAATCTGAAAATTATGAAATTTATCGGGCATCAAGATAACATGAAAAATAGACTTTTGTCTAAGTTTTAGCTCAATTGGGCATCGCACTAAGGAGAACAAACATCTGTAACTCGTGCGATCATAATTAGAAATAGAACAAATTGAACGGACATATTATCTAAGCTGAGATAATAATCATGAAATAAATAGAAAAGAAAATCAAAAAATCTGAAAATTTAATATTATGAAGTAGACATATAGATAAAATTTCTTACCAATTTATTAACTTTTGAAAATTTTCAAAAATAATATAATTTTTTTAATACAAAATAGATCATGTGTGTAGTTATCCACCTACTTCTTAAAGAAAGATCAGCTCTTGGCTCTTCTATGGCTGCCTTGTTATTTATCAATGCCTTATTCTTCCTATAAACTCTTTTTCACATTCTCTAAGCTCTTTCCCACATTCTCTAAGCCTCCAATAACACAAAACATTAATTAGAATCAAACCTCCAAAAGAAATAACCATGAACAATTCTATTCTCTCAAGAATACCACATGAACTTACCCCTTAGAAGAGAGCTACATGCTATAGAGGTTGAGCACGACCCAAGGCTTTATTTATGTTTATTTACCCTCCTAATATAACCATAAACACCTTCTTTCTTTTTTGGAGTCGAATTCTTATTCCCCGTAACTTAATCTCCAAATCAAAGTCACTTCCTAGTCCAAATCGGACTCTACTCATGCTACTTGCAGTTTCCTTTTCTGAAGACCTTTAAATGTAGCCCCTTAAACATCCGAACTAAGAAAAACTCTATTCTACAAATTTTTATAACTTTTTGTTATCTTTCCAATGACACTAAGATCACTATTTTTGGACATCTATACAAAACGATATACCTATTTTATTGAACTGCTGTCCTGAGTACTCCGAACTCAGAAATTTGGCAGATTTCATTTATGTCTAAAGATGTCTTGATTCCAATTAGGAAACGACTTATTTTAAACATATGGCTTTCATAACACTTCTAGAATTTTGAATTATAGTTCTAATGGGAGTTATCTTGCTTAATTTAGAATTGTATACATAGAGTTATACTTAAAATACTTGGACTATGTCAAATAAATTTGTATACAGAATCCTAGTCTAAGTAGGGTTCCAATTATGACTTTCTATTCATTGAGTAGAATCTTAATTATATTCAAATTTATTATGTTTTTTTTCTAATCTAAGTAAAATATGTCATATATAACTTTTTAGGTCGTAGTTAACATTAATTATACCAACTTTTGTTTCATAATTCAAATTCTAATCCGATTAGGACTTGTTCTCTATGGGTAATCCTTTCTAAAACTGATCTTTGATATTTTTGACCTCTAAAACATCTTAATTAATAAAAATGATCTTTTAAAAAATTATATATCTTTTTATTCTCTTTCCAATGATATCAATTATGCCTTAATCAGATTTTTTTATAAAAAATATCATTATTTTACTATGTTGCTGTCTAATACATCAATCCAGAATTTGAATTAAATTAATGGGCTATTCTTAGCAGTATAATTGAGTTATTGGGCTTTCATTAATTGGATTAAATTAAGTTACATAAACTCAGTCATGGATTCTTATAATTAGTTAATTGGTCTAATTTAAATTTATTAATAGTTGTAAAAGTGCAGTGTACAACACATTCATCGTCCATAAGCGTCTCTCTCCTGTTGTAGAGGACCCTGCTTTTCTTAAGGTTAAGGAGAAACTACTGAAGAAAGTTCAAGATGGAGACATTATAGAGAAAAGAGAAATCATGTTTTTTGAATTGCAAGAAGAATTGCAAAATGAAGAGAAACTATGGTATTATGAGATTGCTAAATATTGTGAAGATCAATCATACTCGGAAGAAACCACCACTGAGGAGAAGCAGGCGATCAGGAGAATTGCTCAGAGGTACACCCTGGTTGCTGGGGAGCTTTATAGAAGATGATTTAATGGTATTATTTTGAGGTGTCTAGATGAAGATGAGGTTTGGAAAGTCATGGAAGGCACTCATACTAGAGTTTGTGGTGGCCATGTCAATGGACAAATGTTAGCAAAGAAGATCCTTAGACAATGATATTATTGGCCAACGATGGAAGAATATTGTGTATGGTATGTCCGTAGGTATGCCAAATGTCAACTTCTTGCTGACAAAATTCACTATCCTGCATCTTCGCTCCATCCTTTGTCCTCCCTATGGTCTTTCTTCATGTAGGCATTTGATACCATCGATCCCCTTGGTGATCCTAACTCCTCGGTCAAACAAAAATCCTTAATCCTCACGGCAACGGATTCACTAAATGGGCAGAAGCTAAAGCCTACGTGGAGATCAAATCGTCAACAATATGTAAGTTCATCATGAAGAACATCATCACCTGGTTTGGGATTCCAAGCACCATCGTCATCGACATTGGACTTCAATTCGTTGCTCAAGAGCTAAAGGACCTCTGCAATAGATATAACATTGCATTGCATCATTCTTCCCCATATTATCCGCAAGGCAATGGTCAAGTAGAGGCCATTAACAAAATCTTGATCAAATTATCAAAAAAATATGTGAGTCTACTAAATATTCAGACTGGCCACAAAACCTGGTGGAGGCTCTATGGGCTTACCGAACTTCAATCCGCACTCCCACTGGGCAAACCCCATATTCCTTAACATTTGGAATGGAGACGGTAGTTCCATATGAAATCCTCATTGTGTCATTAAGAGTACAATTGGACAATGAGCTTTCTCTTGACGAGCATTGCTCTGCACTCCTTGCTCAGTTGGAACTCTTGGACGAGAAGAGATGGGTAGCTGCCAACCATGCTCGAGTATATCAAAATAGACTTGTACGATTTTATCAAAAGAAAGTTATTGAAAGAAAGTTCAAAGTTGGTGACATGGTAGTCAAAAGAATTTTTTGTAAAATGTGGCGGTCCTCGCTTTAAGTTTCAACCTAACTAGGAGGGTCGGTATGTCATAACAGATGTTTTCCTGGTAATGCTTATAAGCTGGTCAATGCAGAGGTCAGGAATTGTCTCATCCTTAGAATGGTCTTTACCTTAAGAAGTATTACCCTTAGGATAAGTGTGTCAACCGGCATGGTGCAAGGACCAGTGGGGTCAGAAAAGTAGAAATCCAAAATTCTCTCCTTAGTCTTTGGTAGCCCAATGTAGGAGCATGTTACACACACCCACGCTTGGTTCTTGAATAACAAACGACGTGAAGTCTAAGGAATACCGACAACTTGACTGAGAGTGTAAGGTGCAACCTATTCTCTCCTTCTCGGTTCACTACATGGGAATGAGGCTTATGATAGACTACTGAATTTACCTGCCATCTTAGTAGGAGGCCGTCATAAAAAGAGGAAAAATCAAATACCTGCCCCGAAGCAAAAAGCAAAAGCAAAAAGAAAAGAAAGAAGAAAGAGGGTCATAAAGTAAAACGCTAAATCAAAGGCCAAAACCCAAAATAAAAGGGCGCAAAACCAAAGTAGAAAAAAATCCCCATAAAGTGAAAATGATTGAACCCCAACAAACAATAGGTTAAAGGAAGGAAATCTTTCTTAATCTTTGGAATCCTCTCCTAAGTTTTCTAGACCACTTCTTCCCTTCTCCCTAAAGGGGGTTCCCAAGTTTAAGGAACAATTTAAGTTGACTAAGGGGTCCGATCATCGGATGAGATTAGGAATACAAGCACAATAAAAGCATTGTGACCCTAGATTAGGTTATCAAAGAATGATTAGGGATTTAGGATAACAAGCGAGTAAGCTCTCTTGATCTAAGTACGATGCTGGTTCTAAGTCAGTTTACTCTATGGCTTTGGGCT
Source organism: Zantedeschia hybrid cultivar (assembly GCA_030544215.1). Taxonomy (NCBI): domain Eukaryota; kingdom Viridiplantae; phylum Streptophyta; class Magnoliopsida; order Alismatales; family Araceae; genus Zantedeschia; species Zantedeschia hybrid cultivar. The sequence continues at coordinate 22,299,770 of JARZZO010000009.1, forward strand.
TAGGTTAATGCAAGCGGTTTACCAGTCGGTACGATGGTGTTAATTCCGGGTTAGTGTTGCGCGGTTGACCATTAGGGTTCCAGGGTAATCCATTATATATCGTCTTGATTGTGAGGAAAGAGAACTGGGTCGGGCAAATTATTTACCGTTAGCAGATTTTTAGCTAGAACTTGTTGGTCAGATGCAGCTGGGAGCCAGAGCGTGGCATGGCGGTTTTGCCATCAACATAAGTCATAGCCGAGCGAGATTTAGACAAGGATCTCTAATGACCCAAATCAACCTTGATGTGCGCTTAGGATGCCTGGGGAGTCATGGGTATCGTAGGAGTAGACTCCCTTCTGTCTATGCGTCTTTGTTTTAAGGGGCTAGTTGAGCTGCGGCACAAAATTCAAAATAAAAAAAAAATTGAATATTTGAAAAAAATGAATATTTTAAAATCCAAAAAAGTTGAATATTTAAAAATCCATTTTTTTTAATATTTCAAAATAAAAAAAGTTGAATATTTCAAAATCTAAAATAATTAAATATTTCAAAATAAAAAAAAGATGAATATTTTGAAACCTAAAAAAAATGAATATTTCAAAAACCAAAATGAATATGTTGAAATATAAAAAAATGCATCCGCATGTTGCATTTTGCTTGTTGCATATTTTATATTTCCCGCTTGCATTTGTATGTTTGCATGTTGCATTAACGTATTTCCCTTTTCGTCTATTTTTGCCTCCATTAAATAAAGGCTTTGCCCCTTGACCTTTTTACCAAGGATAGGTTCAAGGTAGTTTGTTACTTACCGGGCAAGGGGCTAAGCCAAAATAGATACACTTATTAGTTTGTTCAAGTGACCTACAGGACATAGGTACACAGGAGAAGTGAAGACATGCAAGAAAGCATTTAATATCCACACATTCATAAAAACATCATATATATATATATATATATATATATATATATATATATCAAAAGTCCATCATCTCCTCAGATCAGGACTCAAAATTACATTGTCCCAGCACAACATCATAACATCAGTAAAAGATAAAATCACAGCACCATTAGGGTTGGCTCTCGCCATGGCCCTCGTCCAGCTGGCTTTGTGCCTCATCGTGCACGTCCAGACCTCGGACTGGTGGCGGAGGTGGGCCCCCATTGCACTCGGCTCTGTGCGGGTAGAGGATACCGCGATGCTGGCGGTGAACATGTTGCCGTGACCTCCCTCGAGGCCTCGTTGGCGGGCGCGCTGATACCTCTCCTCAATATTGCGTCGCTCGTGCTCTACGATTCTGAGATGTACTCGGAGCGTAGTGATCTCGGCCTCGGCTCTTCTCCTCTCCTCCCTCTCCTGGCTCCAATACTCCTCCACCATCCCCAATCGCAACTGGAGTCTTGTCAACTCTCAGGAGAGGTCGCCGGTGGGCTGCCGCGCCAGCCGCTCCTCCAGCTCATGGGCTCGAGCTGCCCTCTGCCTGCGCCTGGGCTGTGTCGCTCCTAGGCCGCTTCACTTCCTCCTTAGCCCTGTGGAGGGCCTCCTATAGCTCAGTCACCTGACAGTAAAAAATCACTCTCATGGTTAATTAAAATCAAATGCAGTCATGCATATTCACAAATGAACTGAATGTTGGAGTTAAAAACTTATCCGAGCAGCTTGATCCTTTTCTGCCCCGGTGGCTCGGAGGATGGCGCTGGCCAGCTGCTCCTAGAGAGAGGCGATAGCTGCAAATGATGAAGTGGCGGAGGTAGAGGCGTTGGCCGTGTCTGGGGCAGGCTGGGCAGCCTGGGTGTAAGCAGCGCACTGAAACAAGGAGAATCATCGTCAATAGTTAAGCACCTAAAACAAAGAAAGCATACATATAAGATAAGTTCTGCATACATACCTGAGTGTCGAGGTCTGTGTGGACTTGATCGAGTTGCTGCTTCGCATCTCAGAGGCGAGCTTGGAGGTCGATGATCGTGGCGTCTCGTGTATCCTGCATATTTACATTTAGTTAGTCATATAGAATGCATATAAATAAATAAAACACATGTATTTCATCATACTTACATGGAGGGGGCGAAGTTGTTGCAGGTGGGTGGTGTAACGCACCTGGTACTGCTGGAGGTAGGCCTCATTGCTCTTGACATGAGACTCTACTGCCAGGCTGCGCTGCTCCCAATCCGCGTACTGCTTCGCGAACTTCACCCGCCAGTCGGCGCGGGCCTGCTTCCCCCTCATTATGCGCCTGATCCCCTCCGGGATCTTGTCCTTGACCCATTCTTGGGGCAGGCCCAGGGTCCTCATGGTGAGTCGCAGTTGCAGCAACTTGATCTCGTTGAGGCAGTGCACCCACATCTGCCTTCTGAACTGCGTGCGCCCAACCATCACCCATGGCTGGCCCTAGTCGCCCATCCCCATGTAGGGCCTCCAGATAACCTGCATTGCATTCATTTAGGTTAGTTGCAACAAAATAATTCAATTTGCATAAATAAGAAAACACAAAAAAGAAAGATGACTCATCAGTAGCTCTGGATAATCGAGGAACTGCCGGCAGAGGGCAGTGAGTTGATGGTGCTGCGATGCTGTGTTAATGGTTGGCCCCCACCTGCGGGCCAACATAATAGCATTAGGGCGGATCTGCCTCGCCCATCCTAAAGGAAAGTAATAATATGTCTAGATCTACATCAATAGCATTTAGGTTAGATCATACATCATATCATCATATCATTCTAAAAAAAAAGAAGAAGTCATAATCATACTTGAAAAAATGGTACGAACCCGCTGATGGTGGTCTCTCGGTCAGGTGTGAACACTAATAAATCGGTGAAGAGATGTGTTAGGAGAGCCACTCCCCACGCATACTCCCCAATCCTCTCCAAGTCGATCAGGATTTCTAGGAAATGACAATGGATGTCATCTCCCTTCATCCCGAAGAGCAACCTCCTGAATAAGAAGAACAAGAACCGACGGAGGTCCCTATCAGTCTGCTCTCTATCGTCCTCATCCTAGCAGTAAGCTGCCCCAGCCGTTTTGGGCTAGCTGCGCCACAAACATCTCATGTGACTCCCCGACCCTCTGTCGTGGGTCATCCAATCCTAGGGCATCTATAACGTCCACCCGGGCTATGGTCCTGTGCTCTCTACTAGGAGTGGTCACCATCAGTCCCAATAACCTATCGACCATGTCTCTATAGTCAGGATAAGTGCCACCACTGACAGCCCGGCCTTCTATATGCACCCCTGTGATGCGCGCCACTTCCTCCAAGCTAGGGACCATATATCCCCAGGGTATTAGAAATGCCCTACTCTCCACATCCCACCTTTCCCGGAGAGCCTGGCGGAGTACTAAATCTAGTTAGAAGGGCTCTATGTATAGCAATTCATCGAATCCCATCTGCCTCAGCCTGGCCTTCTGGAAGTCTGGCAAACCCCTATAGGCCGCGATGACCATGTCCCACAAGATCCTGGTCCTTTAGATGGCTATCTCTTGCTAAACCTTAGGGGAGAAAGTGAAGAAACTAGAGAGACAAACTTCACAGGAGGATCAACAAAACCGTTAAAAGATTGAGCTACAACAAAGTCCTTCTTGACCTCTTAGATGCCCCGATTTACTTTTGACTTTTTAGGCCTGTGATGGATTTCATGGCCAGGCATGATCACAACTAGACTTTTTTGTGATTGCTTGAACCCTTTTGATTTTTCTTGACATTTTCTGGGTTATTTGCTTTTTCATTGTTTTTTCGCTTTTTGTTCCGCCTGTGGGGACACTGCTATCTTCATGTACTCTGGTCCTTTACATTTCATATGTTGGCTCAATTGAGGGGTTATATCTTTCGGGTCATTTAGAACCGCAGTTTGCTGAGCTCGACCATTTAAGGGCGTCGACTGTCCTGATCAGTCGAGAGAATAAAAGCAAAGGCCGTCGCAATTGACAGTATAATAAAGACATCGAACTCATTTTAAGGAGGTTCATTTGAAAAATGTGCGAATGTGTGCATCTCACAATGACAATGGAGACCCGTATGAAAGTAAAGCAGATATATCTAAGGTTCTGGTGGACCAAAGTCTTATCGAGATTTCAATGATAACTCAATGTATCATGTAACTAGACTTAGATAGGGGTTATATGGCAATCACCAAATGATTGGATTTTGTGTCTTTACGATCTTTTTGTGATTTTCTTTAGGATATGTACAAATTTACAAGTATTTTTGTTGTTTTTAGATATCGTATTTTTTTTTGGATTTTGAACTTTACATTTTTTTTATTGATTTATTGATTTTTTTTGTGCATTTCAAGGGTAAAATTTCTTCAGATAGACCCCATTCCAAGGGTGAGGCAACTCTTCTCCATTTTCATTGATCAAGCGATATGCATTTCCTGAATATGTCTCTTTAATTATAAATGGACCTTCCTAATTTTCTTGCAATTTGTTCCTGGGACCAAAAGTTTTAATCATTTTTCTCTTAAGAACCATCTCTCCAACCTCAAATTTTCTTTCAAAGACCTTCTTTGTATAGAATCTTGCAATTCTTTTTCGGTAAACTTGTGCATGATCCGCCGCCATCAGTCTTCTTTCGTCTAACAGTTCCAGTTGTGTTAACATGGTTTCGTGATGTTCATTATCGCTAATTTCTTCGTCCAACTGCACTCTTAGCGAAGGAAGGAGGATCTCGTATGGGAGTACGCATCCGTCCCAAATGTTAATGCATATGGTATTTGTCTAGTGAGTGTTTGGATAGAGGTGCGGTACACCCAAATAGCCTCAATTAGGCGATCGGGCCAATCAGAATAATTATGAGATTTACAAGTTTTCTTGATGATTCAGATGAGAGTCTTGTTAGTTGTTTTAGCTTGTCCATTTTCTTGTGGGTAGTAAGGTGAAGAATGAAGTAAGTTAATGCCATACTTACCATACATGTCGTGGAGTTCTTGGGAGACAAATTGCGGTCTGTTGTCCGTGACGAAATCACACAGTGTCCTGAACCTAGCGAGAATATTGCGCTTGATGAATTTCACTACTGTGGATGCTTTGATTTCAGTGAATGCTTCTGCTTCAGCCCATTTAGTGAAATACTTAGTGGCGATTAAGATGAAGGATTTCTTCTTAATTTCCTCTGATTGGTCTTCCAAATGTCCTATGACATCGAATGCCCATATGGCGAATATCCAAGGGGAAGCGATGGGATGGAGGGATGATGATGGCGCATGGATCCTGTCAGCATGTTGTAGACACGTTAATTTTGACGTCATTTTGAGTAAATTTCATATCATATAATAATGCCTCAGAATGATCTAATATTTAATCATTAGTTAATTTTTTATTGATCTTTCTGGGTCAGACAGACATAATTTAAATTTATTAATTAAATTGATTTTAACTCAAATTTTAATCAAATATGAAAAAGATTATAAAAGACGTCGACTTGTGCATACGCCATTTAGGATTTAATTCTTATTTTAATTATTGATCTGATTTTTAATTAATTTGTTAATAAACTAAAAGACGTCTGCTAGGCACGACGCCATTTAGGTCTCCTAAGCCGTTTCTCTCTCCTTTTATGGATGTTTATCCTTATCTTAATTAGTCTAAAAGACGTCTCCCATGGGCGACGCGTTTTAGATAATTACAGATAATGATGAATTAATTTGTGTTTATCTGTTTGTTAGCTGGATAAACTTCAAAATCTTTCATGTTAATCTTTAAAATAACCGCGGATGTAAAAGCCTATAAATACACAACCCCTTGGTCATTGAAAAGTTAGTGATAATAAGTGATTAAAGTGATAATTCTTGAGAGGTTAGTGATAATTCTGAGTGATCCAAGAAGAAGACGACGTCCAGACGCTAAAGGATCGAGGTGCTACTGCTTCAAGGAGTCTTCATCCATTCTTCGTTCTTTCAAGAACTTTCAAGAACCCAGGCTTTCCAGAGGCCATCCAACCTAGTTCTTTTCATTAATCTCTTTGATTTCATCATCATATTAGTTCAAAATCTCATTCATCACATCACTCCATGCAGCACACACTCACTAGCATAATTTCAAACCTATCTGTTTAAGGGTTTTAAAAGACCACAAACAAGTGAGTTCAATTGTTCAAGTTGCATGATTAAAATTATTACTGGGATAGATATAACATCTATTTGAGTTCTTATTATTTTTTCTCTCTCTTTCTTTCCACTTTCTTGCAAGGTGCAAAAGAAGATAAAGAGGAGGGAATCAACAAGGAAAAGAAAATCTAGATGATCCTCAAAGTCTGATAAGCAGCCAAAGCAAGAACAAAATCAAAATGGCTCTCTTTCTTCAGCTGGCTGAAGGAGGGGAATCAAGAACTCGAACATCTCCCAATTCCAAAACAGGTAGGCGATCAATCTTTTCTTTTGGAACTTTTTAGTTAAAAGTTTCTGGCGATCACATTTACTTAATTTTAATAGGTTTATTTGTCACATAAACAACATAATTTTTCATGATAATCACACACACCCAATTTGAGCACTCACAGCTTTTTGGCGATCACGGTGGGACTTGGTCTCGCCATCTTTTAGTCTTTATTCTTACTTTCGATCAATCGGGCACCCACGGTGTACCACCTGTGTCTCTCGACATGTCCTCACCGATCGGTGAGTTTTTAGTTTAGTTGTTATTCCCACATGCACCACGTGCACACCCTTGCGGCAAGATCTTGCCCTCCCCGTTTGATTGATTGAAGAGGTATTTTTGTGATAAGAAGTATGTGTGATTGATTGATTGTTTTGTTGTTTACATGATAAATCATCCTGTTAAGAAATTGAAATAAAAAAGATTCGCATGAGCCGATTATTTACTGCTTTCATCCTGTTTGTTTGAGGGAGAATCGATCCAAAAATTCCTCCTGAAATATTGATTCTGCGACTTGAAAAGCGTCCAGGAGCAGCGACGCGTTTCATACCGCGTCGCCCAACCCAGACGCCTTTCAGGCAATTTTCTTTGATGTCTGCTGCCTGAGTTTCTGCGAAAAAATAAGTTTCTGTTTGAATAGCGTCTACCAACAGCGACGCGATTAAGGCAGTTTCTTATTTTTTTCTTCAGTTCTCAGATTTCTGATCTGTTTGCTACTACACATTACGTAATAAGCATTAGAGGCCATCCAGGCCACAGGTCATACGCACTGGGGCTAACACCCCCCTCTTCTCTTAGGAACACCTTTCTTGATGTCTTCAACTCTCTCTGATTGGGTTGGTCCCTCGATCAGACTAGAGTGGTTGGCGTTAAAGACCTCCGTAAGTCCCCAAAATCAAGGTATTCCTCCTTGTTCATCGGGCTGGTTGTACCAATCGAAGTCCTAGTTAGATTTTCATAACATTGTGAGAGAAAGCCATAAAATATAACGGTGGAAATTGAACTGAAACTAGGATCCTACCCATTGAGTGGATTTGTGATTAATTGAATCTAAATAACCCAACAAGGAATCCTAAAATAACGCTAAACATCCACTTGTTTGCTTAATCTCTGTGCAACTTGTCTGCAAATTTTTGAAAAAAATCTAATATCATGCTACTTCGATCAGGAAGGGATTTGAGTACGGCTCCAGATGCCATAGTCAACTACGAGGGAGATGCTAATGCCTCTCTTGAGTCTGATTATCACTTTGAAAGCGGGGGAGATGCTGATGCCCCCCGTAATCCCCATTCTTGTCCAGTTCGATACGAGGGAAACCAACAAACCCCCCTTTCTTGCGCTCATGATCAATATTCCGATCTTCCTCCGCATGTGCATGCGATTCCTAATCCTATTTTCGAGGGGGGCATGAACCCGACTGATCCCTCATCCTCCGATCCCTCGGATCTAGTGAACGCTTTGGGAGTTCTTGCCTCCCGTCTGGATCCTCGACAGTTCGAGGCAATCCAGTCTATTTTGAAGGGGAAGACGCCCACGCAGTCTGCCGAGCCGAGCCCTGCGATTCCCCCTGTCATTCCTCAACCACCTCCTCATCACACTTCCTTCATTCATCAGGCCATGGAAGTTCTCCATGTTTCAACTTCTCGGCCAGCTGGGCCACAACTTTCTTCTTCGAGGCAACCGGTCAGGCCGCTGACGCCAACTTACCAAAATGCCCTCGGACATGGCGGAAGCTCTGCCGGACCTCAACTCTATTGTCCTCCTTGCCCTACATACTGTTAAGTCCACGATTTTACATAAATAACAGATCGAATTTACATAATTTGCTATCAATTTAAAGGACAAAATCACATTGAATGATAAGATAAACCATTTGCGCATTCAGAATCTGAATTTTAAAATTTCATCACTCCATGGATGGAATAAGGGTAGCAATTCCATTTTCTCAGCAATTATTTAATGCACAGTTGAATGATTTATGGCTATGAGAACTTAACTGTTATTTTATGTGAAACAGGACATGAACAAGCAGATGGCATAGTGGTTGGACCACCCGAACGTCAAGGAAGCAACCAGGGTTTGAATCCCGGCAAAAACATCATTTTATTTTCGTATTTTAGCTTCAACTGGGGCCCACATGCCAACTAAGAGAGAAAGAAGGAGGGAATTCTGAAATTCAAAGAAAGAAGGATCCATTTCAGAAATTCGAAATTCAAAAATACCAATTAAATGTTTTAAAGATGATCCCCTAAATCAAGGGGAACTTAATAACAGGATTTTAAAATCTCTTTTGAAATTCAAAACCCCCCTTCTTTTCTATAAAACTAAGGGAGGAGGTCAAGGTGAGGGGGTGCAATTTTTCAGAAATTTTTTTTAGCTTATCCCTCTCTCTCCCACAGATTTCTCTCCCTCATTTCCCACTGTTCTCCATCTCTCCCGACGCATTTCTCTCTCTACTTTTTTCCTCTTTTCTCTGCCTCTCCCGCAGACTCTCCCTCTTTCTATTCTTTCTCTCTCCGCCTACGTCTCTATCTCTCTCCTCCCCCTGCGCCATATCTCTCTCTCTCTCGGTGTTCTCTCTCTCTCTCCCTACGCATCTCTCTCTTCCCCCTCCCTCTCTCACAGTTTTCATTTTCTTCTTCTTTGTTTCTCTCCCTACCTTTTCTTCTTCCTCTCTATCTCTCTCTTCCTTTTCTCCCTGTGTATCTGCCTCTCTTTCTCTGCAGCTCACCAGCATCTGGCCAGGCCTGTGCTCTCCTGGGCCCGCTTTGCCACGCGGCAGCAGCCAGCAATTCGCCACTGCCCTCCTCATCTGCACCGGAGACACGCGGAAGCCCACGCACAAGCCAGCTGCCATCGAAGGGCCCACCGGCAACACGCGTCGCCTCTGCGCATTTCGCAGGGTCCGTCCTCGTCGCTCGTGCGCTCCACCGGGCCTCGCGAGGACACGCGGCAAGCGAAACGGATTCGGCCGCCACGCCTCGTCGCCCGTGCCGGCACGGGCTGTGCCTCGCTCGCCGCCGCACGCCACGCGGCGCCTCCCGGCTGCTTCCGGCCTGCCGCCTCGCCACGCGGCGCCTCCCGGCTGCTTCCCGCCTGCCGCCTCGCCACGCGTCGCCTCCCGAGCGCTTCCCGCCCGGCACCTCGCCTGCAGCGCTGCCTGTCGCGCTGCTGCTTCGCCTGTAGCGCCCGCGCCGCCGCGATCCACTGCGCCTCCTTCTCTGCTGCGTCTCCACAGAGTGGCCTGGCACATTACACCCACGTGCCACTGCCCGGTCCATGCCCCTCAGTGCACCCAGCATCGTCACAGAAGCCCCATTGCCCACATGAGCTCCTTTGCTGCATTAGTGTTTTTAGTTTATTTAGTTTAGTTGTTAAGCTTTCGTCTCATGTATTTAATTCATAGCATGTAATTAATTTGTTTTGCAGAATTCTGTTTTAAGTCTCTAAATAGAATAATATTTGTACTTCAATTGTTGGAAATTTTCTTTTAGGTGTGTTCGTCCCTTTTAACTTGTGCATGTGATTAAATTGTTTTTAGTTTCTTCTTGTTGGAAATTAGAGATAAACTCTTTAGAATAGATCTAATTAATTAGATTGTTGATTGATTAGGTAATTAGTTAATTAGTGCAATTAAGTCAAGCTCTCATTTCTAGATTAATCCAAATCCAAGGTTTTCAAAAATTAGATTTCTATTTCCCCGTGGATCGACCCGGTCTCAACCATACACTACCTTGTTATCTTTAATTGAGATTCGGAATTTAAGATTGATGATATTTGTGTTTTAACGACGGCATTTAAATGCGCATCACATACTCTAGGCAACAGGCCTATCATGTACCTCCGCCTCCCCCTCCCCCCCAGGTTGATCCAACAACAAAAGCGCTGCTTGCAAGGATGGAGCGTATGGATGAATAGTTCAACAACCTTTAGAAGATGATGGGAGTTAAAGCTGCACCTGAGATTAACCTGCCAAGTCTGCCTATGTTCCATCTGCCATCCTCTGAGATGCCGGTATACAGAAAATACAACGGTACTGGTAACCTTTTCACTCATTTGAAGGAGTTTATGTATGAGTCATATTTCTGGCAGAACGACAAGAGGTCGTTAGCATTTTTGTTCAGGAGATCCTTAGAGGGACCAGCCCTCGAATGGTTCTTTTCTTTAGAACCTGTTGAAGTAGAGGACTACGGTATCGTCTCACGTGAATTCATTTAACGATACCAGGATAGAGTTGCCCCCTCTCTGTCCATTACTGACTTGATAGCAGAAAAGATGAAGCCCGACGAGGAATTCGTCAGTTTTGCTGATAAATGGAGGGGTATGGCAGAAAAAGTAAAAGATCATCTGTCTGAGTCAAAGCAAGTAAAGATGTTAATTTCTAATGCCACGCCTCAGTTTAAACTAGTCCTCTCCCTGAACAACCTGACCAGCATGGCATAGCTCTATGAAAGAGCACGGTATTGCCAAAACGCTTTCAAGGATGCTGCATTCTCTAGCGTCTTTGATCTTCACCGACCTAGCAGGCCTCCACCTCGGAAGCCTGCCGTGCGAAATTCTCCTAACATAGGTCCAACCACCGTGGGCACGCTCCCCCATGAGCAGGTCAGTAGCATGAACAACAACCCACCCCAATTTGTGAGGAATCAACAACCACAGTACCAACGGCCACAGCAGCCAAACCAGCAGGGTTACAAACAGCAGCAGCCGAATCCACAGTATCAGCAGCCTCAGTACCAGCGGCCTCCGCAGCCGAACCAGCAGCCACAACAGCAAACACAGTAGCAGCCACAACGGCAATTACAGTATCAGCCCCCACAACAGCAGTATCAGCCCCCACAACAGCATCAGTACCAACCGCGTGCACCGCCGGCATACCACCTCCTCCTGCTGATTATAATCAGCAGAGAAAACCTCTAGGTCCGAAGAGGGCAGAATATCCAGTTCTTCCAGAGTCCTTATCAAATATTTTCAGTGCTTTAATGGCAGCCAATGCCTTGGCCCTGCCAAGAGAAAAAACTGTTTGGCCCCAAAATGCCGACACTTTCAGGTATTGTTATTTCCACAGACAACTTGGACACACCATAGATACCTGATTCCAATTCCGAGATTATATTCATGATCTCAACGAGCATGGAGGCATCGACTGGGAAGAAATGAAGAAGTACATATCCGCCTTGAAGGCGAGAAGACCACAACAACAACAGCAACAGCAACAACCAAGAGCACCGACGCAGGCAGCGGCGCCGCCAAACATGGGTATAGTGCAAAACCCACTCTCGGAGCACCAGAACCAGAATCAAGTTGCCCCCATTTTAACAAATAGCCGGTCTGAGGCAAATCGAGGGCAATAGTGGAAGATAGAGGACTCTTCCTCTATTTATTCAACAGGCCACACTCCAAGCACCATAGAACAACCATCACGCCGCACTATCCATATACCTAAACCACAACCCATTACCATCACACCTATACCAACACCCGCATATCACTCGCCCGCACCCACTAACCCATCACCACCGCCCACTTTCCTTAAACCCACTAACCCATTACCACCGCCCACGTTCCTCAAACCCATTACGCCCCACGCCACCGCACCTCCATTAAACAACCCCCCACAAGCAATTACGCACCCCTCATGCCATCCAAACCACTGCTCCGCGTACCATTCCCTACATCACTTACTACCGCCATTGCTTACCCAGATACCATACAACCATCTAAACCCCTACTTCACATGCCATTCCCCACTTCATCCGCACCAACCAATTACCCCTCCACTATCCAACCATCTAAGCCCCTCATCCGTACCATGCCACCACCAACTAACCCCACGCCATCACCCGTATACCAACCCTCCACACCATCTACACCATTCACTAACCTTGTGGTGCTCAAGTTATCACCCGGCCCTTCCACAACTGAAGAACATGCACTCCGGAGTGGGAGGATCTTCAATAAGGTCTTTCCTCAATCAACAGTCAGAGACGGCCCATCACAGCCGTCGGAGGAAGCACATAATGATGAGAGTGCACCAGGCACTCAAAATGACTTGTTGAAACATCTTGACAGAATACCGACACGAATTTCTGTGCTTGAATTGATAAAGGGATCGAAGACCCATCAAGAGGCTCTGATAGAGTATCTACAAAAAGTGATGGTCAACGAAGACGTTCCGGTAGAGAAGATCGCCGCACTACTAGTTCCTCAGAGGGATCAGCCCTCTATCTCATTTCATGCCTCGGAACTAGCACCACCAGCAGCCATGAGCATGGCTCTAAGTATTACGGTCAATATCTGCAAGAAGGCCGTAGATGCATGTCTGGTCGATACAGGAGCTTCAATTAATGTCTTGCCTCCGAAGACCCTTGAATTGTGTGGTGTACCCAAAGAAAAATGGCTGCCTAGCCCTATCTCTGTTACAACTTATGATAATTCCACCCGTTCCCCTCTGGGAATGGTCTATTTAAAAGTGGAGTTAGGCCCAGTATGTCATGCCGAGGTCGAATTTCACATTTTGAAAATCGATCTTTCCTTGAATGCTATTTTGGGTCGTCCTTATATGAAAATCCTCGAGGCGATTCCCTCTACGAATCATCAGTGCCTCAAATTTTCCTACAAAGGACGAATCATTAAAGTTACGAGCATGCCGATCCTTGCCGCTGCTCACTCCTTGAATATCAAGCCAACTTCTTCACCTAGCCGACAACCTTTCCTGTCGGTATTACAGGTCTACCGTCCGGTGGCTGATCCTTTAAAGGCCGCCACTCTTACTCCTTTTCCACTGAATGCCATAAAGCGGGGGAAGTGCATGAGTACCCCTGGATGGAAAATAATGATGAAAGGTGGTTATTAGCCTGGAAAGGGCCTGGGCACGCAATTACAAGGCAGAACTACGCCCATCAAGGACAACCGAAGGACACCTGGAAATGACCTGGACTATAGGCCAAGAAAAGTGAAACAGGACATTGTTCAGCAAGAAGAAAATGAAGACGGCCAGAAGATATGGGAGACAATGTCTACGCCATGCAAAGAAGGCCGGGACCCCTTAACATGGACTATATACACACATTTTGTTAAGGGGCTCGTGATCAGTCATGACAACACAGTGGTCATCACTTCCTGTTTTGACCTCCATGATATATATGGAAGAGACCTGGAAAGACATTGTTCAGAGTTGCTCACGTACCAGTCCTTGGAGGTTCTGCGGCCAATGAAAAGGAGGAAATTTCAAGACTCTGAGTGTGAATGGTACAAATGGTTTGACTTAAGGGATCTGTATATTGCATCGAATAGATTGTTTCTTGATCCCTCAGAACCTAAGTGGCCGCCACAAATAGATGAACTGATTGAAGGGCCTGGTGCCATTTTTGATAAAAGAATACCGCTGTCTGAGGAAATAGATGAAGGGGAGCCAGATGACCCTTATGAAGCTGGTTATACCACGGATCTTCTCTGGAGGGGGACTTATCCTTCTCACATTTTCACACTTCATACCTTGTTCCGCACTCTGCTTCTGACCCCGACTTAGTTGCGGGTCATTACTGAAGATATTCCACGGGCTCCGCCTATCATGATCACCCTGTCCCCACAGGACTTCATTCCTCAACCTCCTCTCGATCCCCAAAATCTGGGACATACTGCTATATGATCCCCCAAATCCTTTGGCCTTGGTGCCGCTTCCTCCATCCCATTCTCCTTCTATTCACCTTCACTCTTGTTTTATGATTAATTCATCTTTTCTCCAAAAAAAAACGTCAATTTGGCAACAAATTTCTCTTAGATCCTCATTGAGGAAACTTCCTACTTGTCCGATTGTACCCCATCGCGTGGGTCTTTCGGTCAAGATTCTCTTCTAGATCTACTCTGCCCCTCCCCCCCTCAGGAGGATTCTCCTGTATTTCCGCATGTATCCTATAATTTTCATTCTACTTCGTCCTCATTAGGTCAGGATAGGGAGTCTAGTGAAATTAGGGAGTCTAGTTCTAGGCAGGTTAGGAAGTCTAGAAAATCTAAGGGTAAACAAATTCCAGATAGGTACCTTCAGGATTTAGCCGATAAATGCCTTTCTTGCTCTATGATCCCTCAGCTATTAGAGAATCCTATTCAAATGCTAGAAGATTGTATAGATGATGAGTCAGTTAATGATGGATATGGGGTGTATGAATTGATACATGAAAACGACCCCATTGTTGAAGATGAGGAAGATGACGAGGACGCAGCTGAGGCATATGCCAGTGGAGTAAAAAGATTTGATGAACCCTCAGCTTCCGTAGAAGAGCCCACCAAAGAGGTCAATCTAGGGATTGAAGACGAACCTAAGGTTGTCCTCATTAGCAAGAATCTTTCTGAAGTGGATGAGAAGGCAATGATACAAGTTCTTAAGGATTATAAGGACACTTTCGCCTGGAGTTATGAGGATATGCCGGGGTTAGACTCATCACTAGTGGAACACATGTTGACATTAAAAGATGGAGCTAGTCCGGTTAAACAGAAGTTAAGGCGATTCCACCCACAAATAACTTTAAAGATGAAGGAAGAGGTCGATGAATTACATAAAGCCAAATTTATTAGAGTTGTCCTTTATCCACAATGGGTGGCCAACATAGTCCCGGTTATGAAGAAAGATGGGAAGGTCAAAATTTATATTGACTTTCGAGATTTGAACCGGGCATGTCCTAAGGATGATTTTCCATTGCCTCACATTGATGTACTCATCGATAACACTGCTGGCTATGAAACTTTATCATTTATGGATGGATTTTCAAGATATAATAAGATCAAATTGGCAGAAGAAGATCAAGAAAAGACATCATTCACTACACCTTGGGGGACATATTGCTATGTCGTCATGCCATTTGGATTAAAGAATGTTGGAGCCACTTATCAAAGGACTATGATGACAATATTTCACGACATGATGCATATCGATCTAGAAGTGTATGTGGATGACTTGTTGGTGAAATATAAGACTAAGGCTGAGCATGCCAAAGTTTTGGCAAGAGTATTAGAAAGATCAAGAGAGTATCAGTTAAAGATGAACCCCAAAAAATGTGTATTTGGGGTATCCTCAGGGAAATTACTTGGATTCATTGTCAGTAAACGGGGAATTGAGATCGATCCCAACAAGGCGAAGGCTATCAGAGAGATGCCACCTCCCAAGAACTTGAAAGAGTTAAGAGGATTAATCGGGAGGTTGCAATTTATTCGCCGTTTTGTTTCCCAGCACTTACAAAGGTGTAAGCCGTTCTACGAGCTTACCAAGCCGGGAGTCAAATTCGATTGGGACGATAAGTGTCAGGAGGCATTCGATGGATTAAAGAATTATTTGGCAAGTCCTCATGTTTTAAGACCACCATCTCAAGGCAAACCATTGATACTATATATTTCTGTCTTGGATGATGCGGTGGGGGTTGTCCTAGCACAAGAGGATGAGGAAGGAAAGGAGAGGGCAGCCTACTATCTCTCTAAACTTCTCAACCCCGCAGAACAGAGATACACAGCGATGGAGAAAACATGTGCAGCACTTGTATGGGTTGTTCAGAAATTGAAGCATTACTTTCTAGCCCATGAAGTCAATCCTATCGCTAGGATGAATCCAATCAAGTTTCTTCTTGAGAAATTTGTCCTTACCGATAGGTTAGCACGATGGCAAAGCTTTCTATCTCAATTCGATATCACTTACATTCAACAGAAAGCGATCAAAGGCTATGCCATAGCAGAACATCTCGCTCATCACCCCCTTCCTTGTTTTGATCCAGTCCGATCGAAGTTTCTAGATGAGGAACTGATGTCCATAGACCAAATCAGAAATGATATGTAGACTCTGCATTTTGACGGAGCTCTGAATTCCAATGGAAAGGGTATTGGCATTGTTCTGTTATCACCTGAAGGTGTCACCAATCTACAAGACTTTCAGCTTGACTTCCCAGTCACTAACAATATAGCTGAATACGAGGCACTCCTTGCTGGCCTCGAGGCTGCTCATCTCCATGGTGCTACCAAACTCAGGATTGTGGGTGATAGCCAATTGATTCTTCGCCAAGTGTTAACCAAGTATCGATCTCTTGATCCCAAGCTTAAGCCTTATCAAGAACTTACTTTTGCTTATGCTAAGCTTTTCATAAAATTGATTTTCGTCCATGTTCCTAGGAATCAGAACATCTTAGCTGACGCTCTAGCCTCACTTACATCTTCCCTCGATTTTCCAATCAGCAGGCAATCCGAGTCGATTATCGTTCATAGGCGTCTTTTACCCGCCGTGAAAGACCCTTCATTCCTTAGGACTAAGGAGGAGCTGCTGAAGAAGGTCAGAGATGGAGATATTGTGGAAAAGAGAGAGATTATGTTAATGGAGCTGTTAGAAGAAATGGATGATGAGCAAAAACCATGGTACTACGAAATTGCCAAATGTTGTAAAGATCAATCATATCCTGAAGAAGCCACAACTGAGGAGAAAAAGGCTATCAGGAGAGTTGCTCAAAGATACACCTTAGTTGGAGGAGCATTATACAAAAGAGGTTTTGATGGAGTTCTTCTAAGATGTTTAGACGAAGATGAGCTTTGGAAGGTTATGGAAGGAGCTCATGCCGGAGTTTGTGGTGGCCATGTTAATGGACATATGTTAGCAAAGAAAATCCTTAGACAAGGATTCTATTGGCCAACTATGGAAGAAGATTGTGTAGGATATGTCCGTAGGTGTGACAAGTGTCAACTTCACGCCGATAAAATTCATTCTCCTGCATCTTCACTCCATCTTGTTTCCTCCCCATGGCCTTTCTCCATGTGGGCTTTCGATATCATTGGACCCCTTGGTAATCCTGATTCCGGCATTAAGCAAAAGTCCTTCATCCTCACGGCAACGGAATACTTCACCAAGTGGGCAGAAGCTGAAGCATACACGGAAGTCAAGGCATCAACCGTCTGCAAGTTCATAATGAAGAGCATCATCACCAGATTTGGAATTCTAAGCACCATCGTCACCGACAATGGACCGCAGTTCGTGTCACAAGAGCTGAAAGACCTCTGCAACAGGTACAAAATTGCATTGCATCATTCGTCTCCTTATTATCCGCAAGGCAATGGCCAACCAGAGGCAACTAATAAGACTTTACTAAAAATCATCAAAAAGACGTGCAAGTCTAATAAATTCACAGACTGGCCAGAAAAATTAATTGAGGTTCTATGGGCCTATCGAACTTCAATCCGCACGCCTACTGGGAAGATTCCTTATTCCTTAACATTTGGAATGGAGGCGATAGTTCCATATGAGATCCTTATACCGTCATTAAGAGTACAATTGAATAAGGAATTTTCCATTGATGAACACCGTTCAACACTCCTTGCTCAATTAGAACTCTTAGACGAGAAAAGATGGTCAACTGCTAATCATGCAAGAGTTTATCAAAATAGACTAGTACGTTTTTATCAAAAGAAAGTCATTGAACGTAATTTCAAAGTTGGTGAAATAGTTGTCAAAAGAATCTTTGTAAAACCTGGTGGTCCGCATTCTAAGCTCCAACCCAATTGGGAAGGACCATATGTTGTATCGCATGCTTTTCCTAATAACGCTTACCGTCTAGTCAATGCAGAAGGGGAAGAGTTGACTCACCCCTAGAATGGTCTGTATCTCAAGAAATATTACCCTTAGGTTAAAGAGTCGATCAACATGGTGCAAAGACCAGTGGAATCAGAAATTTTAAAAACTCAAATTCCCTTATCAGTCTGAATAATTTAATTTAAACACATTACTACACACACTGACACGTTTGATTCATGAGTAACAAGAGATGCTAAGTCCTAAGGAATACCGAAAGCTTGACTGAAAGTGTAAAGTGCAATTCATTCTTTTCAAAAAAAATTCTATTTTTACACTCGGCCCATGATGTCGGAACGAGGCTTAGAATAGACTACCAAGAATACCCGTCATCTTAGTAGGAGGCCGTCATAAAAAAAATAGGAGAGATTCGTCCCAAGAAAAAGCGAAGCAAAAGCAAAAGGCAAAAGCCAAATGTCAAATCAAAAGGCCATTACATTACAAATGTTACATCAAGGCCGTGACATGAAAGGGAACGCAAGGTCGATAAATACTCCGGAAAGAAAATGACCGAACCACAATAGATATTAGGGTAGGAAAGGAACATCTTTTTAGGTCTCTGGAACCTTCTCGTGGGTTTTCTAAACCAATACTTCCTTTCTTTCTGACTAAGATCGAATCATTAAATGGGATCACGAATGAAAACACAAGTTCAAACACGATGGGTTTAAGTTAGATTATTGAAGGACAATCTGGGAATTAAGTTAATAAATGAATATGTTTTCTTTTGATCTGAGTACCATGCTGGTCTTTTAGTTTGCACCATATTTCAAAAATCCAAAAAAAATATATAAAAAAATACATATTTCAAAAATCCAAAAAAATACATATTCCAAAAATCTAAAAAAGAAGTACATATTTCAAAAATAAAAAAAAAGTATATATTCCAAAACCCAAACAAAAATGAATATTTCAAAAATAATAAAAATATTTCAATTAGCATCTGCTTATTGCATCTAGTGTGTTTCATTCCTTTTATTTTCAGTGAGCATCTGTCTGCTTGCATGTTGCATTTTTTCTTACAGTTTGATTATTCATGTTACCTTTGTTAATAAAGGCTATGCCCCTTGACTCTTCTATTAAGAAAAAGATTGATCGATCATTCACTTGGCAAGGCAAGGGGCTAAGCCTAAATAGATACTTAACCTGTTTGTTAAGTAATGTACAGGACACAAGACAAACACACAAGGCACGAAAGAAGGAAAAAGTTTCATATGTATATATATCAAAAGGTGTTTTGTACATGATACACAAAAAGAAAGGAAAATACATGATATGCAGCCCTCGAGGCTGACTCTCCCCGGCCCCTTCATCCAATTGGCTCTGAGCCTCATCAGGTGCATCTGGTGCCGGTCCTCGACTGGGCGGAGGTGGTGGTCCCATCAGACTCGGACCAGCTTGGCCCGATGATATGGCCACGCTCGCGATGAACGCACTTCCGTGCCCCCTTTCCTGCGCTCGTTGGCGGGCACGTCAGTAACGCTCCTCCAAGCTGCGTCGCTCATGCTCCGCGACACCAAGCTGGACCCGGAGGGAAGTCACCTCGGCATCAACTCGCTGTCGCTCTTGCCGCTCCCGTTCTCGGTCTTCGGTAAGCATTTCCAGACGAATCTGGAGGCGTATCAGCTCACGAAGAAGATCGTCGCTGGAGAGGCGTGCTAACTGCTCCTCCAAGGCTCAGATACGTGCATCAACGGCCTCGGCACGAGCAGCCGCTGCATGAGAATGCTCTAGCTCCGCTTCAGCCCTCTGAAGGGCCTCCTGAAGCTCAGCAACCTGCAGAAGAGATATTGTTAGTCCAAGGCAATTAAGCAATCAAGATCAAATTCAGGAAAGAGAAGTCAAAAGGATAAAACTTACTCCAGCGACATGGTCCTGCTCTGCGAGAGAAGCTCGATGGATGGCGGAGGCAAGCTGGCCCTGGAGGTCAGTCAAGGCAGCCTCGTGAGCGGCCGAGTAAGAGGAAAATGAGGCTCCATAGGTAGGAGCCGCCTGGGTGTAGACGGCTCGCTGCACCAAAAGACAACCGTCAGTGGCTAATTGTCAAAACAAATTAATTAATTGAAACATTCATTTGCATGCATGCATACCAGGTCAAATAGCTCATTTTGGACCTACTCTAGCTGGGCCTCCGCATCATGGAGACGAGCCCGGAGGTCGATAATGACCGCATCTCGCATATCCTACATACCACAAATACATACATTCATTTACAAATATAAGTTAAAGATAATAGTAAAATGAAAGAAGCATAAACTCATACTTACATCGAGTGGTCGGAGGAGCCGTAGCTGATCGGCGTAGTGGGCCCAGTATTGCTGGAGATAGGCCTCGCTGCTCTCCGCACGGGACTCCACTCGGACGCCGCAGCGGTGCCAGTCCTCGTACTGCTCAGGGAACTTGGCACGCCAATCAGTGAGGGCTTGCTTACCCCTCATGCTCCTCCCGACTCCCTCCGGGACCTCCTCGTCGATCCATTCCTGGTGGAGGCCCAGGGTCCTCATCACGAGCCGGAGGCGGAGGGGCTCGATCTCGTTCAGGCAATGTAGCCACATCTGCCTGCCGAACCTCCTCCGGCCAGCCGTCACCCACGGCTGGCCCTCCTCACCCATGCCCATATACGGGCGCCAGATCACCTGCATACAGATTAGATGCATTCATATAAATAACTTGCATTTAATAAATAAAAGATTGCATTTAATAAACAAAATTGAAATTAAAACTCACCAGGAGCTCTGGGTAGTCAAGAAACTGACGGCGGAGGGCCATCAGCTGGTGGTGCTGTGGTGCCGTGTCCACAATCGGTTGCCAGCGGCAGGCCAATGGGATCGCACCAGGTCTCACTATCCGCGCTCGGCTGAGCGGGAAGTAGTGGTAACTCCAAACCTGCATACATGAACATATAGGTTAGAAAAAGTATCATATCATTACATTTCATATCATGAACAAATAATAAAACAATTTAATACCTGGAGAAACGGCGAGAAGCCGCTGATGGTGGTCTCACGGTCAGGCGTGACCGCGGACAAATCTGCGAACAGGTGGGCCAGGAGGGCCGCACCCCATGCATACTCGTGCAAGCTATCTAAATCATCTAAAAGAAAAAGAAACCTACAATAGATATGGTCGCCCTTCGTACCGAAGAGCAACCGACCGAAAAAAAAGACAAGGAAGACTCGAAGCTGTCTATCTATCTCCTCCTCCTGACTAGGGTCACTACAATATACAGAGGAAGAGGACTCTGCTAGTCTACTCCTAAACTCCTCCCGGATCTCGTCAGACCGACGCTGGGGCTCAACTAACCCTAAGGCAGCCTCCATCTCTATCCTAGGGACCATCCTAGACTCCCTACCTAGGCTAGACACCTCTATGCCTAGTAGGGCCTCTGCCAATCCTCGGTAGTCGGGGTAAGTCACCCCGCTCACCGGTCGGCCCTCTACCCTCAGACCAGTAATCCTGACCACATCCTCTAAAGTGGGGATCATATGTCCCCAAGGCATTAGGAAAGCCCTGCTTTCTGTATGCCACCTCTCCCGCAGTGCCTGCAGGAGGACCAAATCGAGCCAAAACGGCTCGATCTCGAGTATCTCACTGAACCCCATCCGGTGCAGGCGCGCGTTCTGGAAGTCCGGGAGTCCCTGGTATGCACCTACTACTAAGTCCCAAGAAATCCTCGCCCTCATCGTCCCCTGCAAATAAGAACAAGGAACTTCATTAGTTAATGGACATGAAAACAAATAAAATATTCCTAATTGAAAGGCGTCGGGCAACATGGACGCCTATGGAAAGACGTCTACCAGTCTTGACGCCATTTAAGTTTATTTTATGTCCAATTAAAAATTTTAAATTTCGGTTGAATGGCATCGGACCAGGACGACGCCCTTTGAAAGGCATTACCTGGTCTGGACGCCATTCAAACCCGATTTAGGGTTCTTCCAAAGAATCCCTTTCTTCCCTCATTTTCTCATTCCATCACATAGAGACTTACCAGGTGGAGGTCGCCCTCCCCTCCTTCTTCCTCGGCCATGGGAGCCGGAGGAGCCTCCTCTTCCTCCAAAAAGGCTGCCATTGCAGCAAGTTCGGCCGACACCTCTTCTTCCTCCCTCACCGAGGTCCGTCGGTGCTTCACGATGGCCTTGGCCTTGCGGGACCCTTCACCGTGCTCCATGGACTTGAGAGAGAGAGTTTGCAAGAGGGAGAGAGCGGGGAAGATCGCCAGTGATCGCTAGAGAAGGGTAAGGAGAGAGAGAAGAACTTGAAAGAATGAGGAAGAAAGGAGGCCTTCGCGGCTTCTGTTAGGAAAGTTTGAAACGCGTCTGGGTACAACGACGCCATTCAGGACGCATAAACTGAGGCGGCAAGGCCATGTGTTTGAAATTTACTAAAAGGCGTCTACACAGAGCGACGCGTTTCAGTTTAAACCGCCAATTCTGGTCAGAACAGTACAAGACATGATGATTAAAGGCATCCACACATCACGATGCGTTTCAGTGGATTAATCATAGAATTAATGGCGAAATTCTGGAGAAAAGTAAGAGAGAGAATTGAAAGGCGTCTGCACTGGTAGATGCGTTTTAAGGGTAATTCAGGATTTTAAGGATTAATCTCTGATTTTTGGAATATGAATTATGGTTAAAAGACGTCTCCCTGGGTGGATGCGTTTTGCATAAACTATATCCGAATTGTTATATTTTAAGGAAAAATCAAGTTTTTACTTAAGGAAAAATCAAGTTTTTACTTAAGGAAAAATCAAGTTTTTACTTAAGGAAAAATCTTGGACAAATAACAAAAGATTGAGGATGGGTTTCAAAGGAATAATTCTTTATTGAAATAAATTATTTATTACATCACAAAAAGGAAAAGAAAAGAGAACATTCAAGGAAGAATTCCCGAAGTCTCAGTATATATGGAACAAATAATCCTCTATCTGTTTCTCTAGAGGATTTTACACGATGATTGAAGCTAATATTCCACAGTGTGACTATAAGTTCAGTGGCTTCATAATCTTCATCGGATTCCAAGGCACGCTTCTTGATTGGAGATGTATGGGAAAATTTAGGGAATTCATAGCGAGACAAGCTGAGTTGAGTATAGCATCGATGAGGATTGTACAGCACGAACTCAGTAGCCCCGATCAGCTTAAGCTCTGCACCCGCTGCACGGCGTACTCGAATGGGCTTTCCTACCAGTGCAAGTGGAGAAGAGTTGAACCCATTTGATGACATCCTTCTCAGATAATCTCTCCAGTCAGCTCGAGTCTTGAGTTTTGGCACTCGATTGATCATCTTCTCATTGAATTTCACAATGTTGGAAATATGGAAGATAGGGCTATTTTGATAGATTTGAGACGGTCTTGCAGAATTCCTCGTGTGATATTCAAACTTGCAGTGCAACTCGACCCATAGAGCGAAGAGTAACATGCAACCATAGGGAGGCTGACCTGTGGACGCTGCAGAGAGCCCACTGTAAAGATAACCTAGGATCGCAGTGCCGATCTGTTTTCCCTTAAAGATTTCGCAGATCGCACTCACTTGATCATCTTCTAGTATGTTGTCTTGAGCAGGAAAGAACAGAACTCCAGCTAGGCACGTGGTGAAAGCTTTTATCACGTTCTCAGTGTCATCTTCTCTAAGATCTTCAATCTCGTACAATGTCCTCTCTGCAAGCTTTGCAAGATTGATTCCTTTCTTAGTGAGGCACCCTTTAACTTCTGTTGGGTCCTTCATGATTTTCATAAACAATTGTTGACCGATGATCTTTTCCCTCATTAAAGCCATCTTATTCTGGATCACTTCGTTATCACCGTACAACTTGATTTTGGGAAGGCCCAATAAGAGTTCAACCTCCTCTAGAAGAATAGTGCATTCAAAATCAGGAAAGAGGAAGGTATGGGTTTGAGGATGCCATAACTCAATCAGAGCACCCATAGCCGCCCAGTCCACGTTTGGACTCTTGTAATGTTTCGCATGGACTACTAAACCTTGGAGATTCCACTTGGAAATAAAGGATTGCATAGAGATTGTGGTACTCTTAGCGAGCTTTCGGATCCAAGGAAGAGAGGTAAATTTCCTTGGGCCGGGAAACAAAGGATACGCCTAGAAAATAGAAGGGAGGATTACTTGAAGAACATGGAGGAAAAAGGAAAATTGAAGAAAAAGGATTGAAGGGAAAGATGATTCAACTTACTTGGAGGTTAGGATCTCTTCCACTTAGATGATTTTCCACATTGGAGAGCCTCTCTAGCGTCTTCTTCATCCTCTTGCTTGAAGAATCCATCTTGTTCTTGAGCTTTTTCTTCTTGAAGCCTTGAAACCTTGAAAATCCTTAAAACTTTGAAGAAAATCCCTTGCTTCAATCTCTAGATTGTGTTAGGATTGCCTTGATACAAGTTAATGGAGTTTATGTAGAGAGAATTGCGATTCTAGGAAGGCTTTTCCGGATTGGAAAAGGGATAAGCATGGGAAGAGTTGGAATCCGAGTAGAGACTAGCCAGAACCTGTTTATGCGACTGAAAAGGCGTCGTTGAACAGCGACGAGTTTTAGTTGGCTTAATGGCGTCAGCTCGACACGACGCGTTTCAGGTTTTTCTGTTATTTACCCGAAATTCAATGATTATCCATATTTTGATGCTTAATTGTACACTTGTTTGAAGTTACTAATGAAATTTTGAATGCAGAAAATTCAAGAAAATCCAAATGAAGCTGAGAATCTCAAGAAGGTCCCACTGTGGGAGTTTATGAGTCCCGACCGTGGCTAAAAGGACGGTTATCTCTATCCCTTGTATTCTTTCATGTAATTGATTTGTATAATCTCATTACTATATGTTAAATATTTATTAGACTATATCAAGGACCTTGTGGTTTTGATGAAACTGGAATTTGAGTTCCCCTTCAACAAAAACGGTGATAATTCCGGAGAATTCTTAATCGCACAGATAGGCCGTTTAATTGTTAATTAGTGAAGACGATGGTTCCACTTTTGTGAAACGGTGCGTGGATAAACGAGCTTCGACTTAGCACTGAATTATAAGAATTAATATCTTGACTCATTAATGACAATTTAACAATATTATCCTTGATTAATTTATATTTTATTTGACTTTATATTTCTCTTTTAGCCCAGCATGCATCATGTAGGACTTTGATATAATTGTGATAAGAATTAATTATTGATTAAGTTTCATACTATTGATCAAATAATTCAAACATGATATGAAATATTCCATTCTGAATTAAGTATCTTGATTATCTTCGAGGTTCGCTTGAAGATATCCTTAGAATTCTATTCTTTCTTGGACTCTTTATCCAACATTTTTTGTTTTCTTTTAAGATCCATTATGGGTGCAGCACGTCCACATTGGCTGGCAATCGCTCCCCATGATGAAACCTGCAGTGTCTATGACCTGAGGTACTTCCCCATCCGTAGAGGTTGATCGACCTTATTTTATTTCCTTGTCTATCTCATCTAGACAGGATTGATTCCATCGATATTATTGAGTTATCTTCATTGATGATTTTGAAAAAAATTCCAATCATGTGATGTTGAGAGCGTGTCTCATCACACCTTGGCATCACCTTTTCAGTACATTCCATTTCATTTCACTCCCTTGCAAAGACGATGCCAAGGTGAGGCAGCTGTAGACACGCTAATTTTGACGTCATTTTGAGTAAATTTCATATCATATAATAATGCTTCAGAATGATCTGATATTTAATCATTAGTTAATTTTTTATTGATCTTTCTGAGTCAGACAGACATAATTTAAGTTTATTAATTAAATTGATTTTAACTCAAATTTTAATCAAATATGAAAAAGATTATAAAAAACGTCGACTTGTGTAGACGCCATTTAAGATTTAATTCTTATTTTGATTATTGATCTGATTTTTAACTAATTTGTTAATAAACTAAAATACGTCTGCCAGGTACGACGCTATTTAGGTCTCCTAAGCCGTTTCTGTCTTATTTTCTGGATGTTTATCCGTATCTTAATTAGTCTAAAAGACGTCTCCTATGGGCGACGCGTTTTAGATAATTACAGATAATGATGAATTAATCTGTGTTTATCTGTTTGTTAGCTGGATAAACTTCAAAATCTTTCATGTTAATCTTTAAAATAACCGCGGATGTAAAAGCCTATAAATACACAACCCCTTGGTCATCGAAAAGTTAGTGATAATAAGTGATTAAAGTGATAATTCTTGAGAGGTTAGCGATAATTCTGAGTGATCTAAGAAGAAGACGACGTCCAGACACTAAAGGATCGAGGTGCTACTGCTTCAAGGAGTCTTCATCCATTCTTCGTCCTTTTAAGAACTTTCAAGAACCAAGGCTTTCCAGAGGCCATCCAACCTAGTTCTTTTCATTAATCTCTTTGATTTCATCATCATATTAGTTCAAAATCTCATTCATCACATCACTCCATGCAGCACACACCCACTAGCATAATTTCAAACCTATTTGTTTAAGGGGTTTAAAAGACCACAAACAAGTGAGTTCAATTGTTCAAGTTGCATGATTAAAATTATTACTGGGATAGATACTACATCTATTTATTTCTTATTATTTTTTTTCTCTCTTTCTTTCCACTTTCTTGCAAGGTACAAAAGAAGATAAAGAGGAGGGAATCAACAAGGAAAGGAAATCTGGATGATCCTTAAAGTCTGATAAGCAGTCAAAGCAAGAACAAAATCAAAAGGGCTCTCTTTCTTCAGCCGGCTGAAGGAGGAGAATCAAGAACTCGAACATCTCCCAATTCCAAAACAGGTAGGCGATCAATCTTTTCTTTTGAAACTTTTTAGTTAAAAGTTTCTGACGATCACATTCACTTAGTTTTAATAGGTTTATTTGTCACATAAACAACATAATTTTTCATGATAATCACACACCCCAATTTGAGCACTCACACATGTAGCTGGCATTTCAAGTACCTACGAACGATCATGGTACAGTCAGCCTCCATTGAAGGCCAGTAATATGACTTGAGGAGCTTTTGAGCCAGAGCACGGCCATTGACATGACCCCTCCGCATTCGCTAGAATGGGCGGCTTCAATGATCTGGGGGATTTCAACATCATCTAAATAATGAAGGAGATATTGCAGTAAAGGACCGTTTGTAAAGGATCCCACCCAAAATGAGGTAACGTTGCGATGCATGGCGGATGGCCTTACAATTAGAGGCCGTAGCATAGGTCAGGAAGGTCACATCTCGAAGATAATTCAAGACGTCAAAATACCAAGGATTCCCATCATCCCATTCGGGTATGAATTCCTTAGTGACGGCCGAAATATACTCAAGTGGGAGAAGAAATTGTTGGAACCACGGATCCAGCAAAGAGGGGGAATCTTGCTTCCGTACAGTGACGGTTTCTGAACTCCTAATGAGGGAGATTTCTAGGGTAGAAGATAAGGAGGCTAAGGCATCAGCTAGGATGTTCTGTAACCTAGGAACGTGGACAAAGGTGATATTTCTAAATTGCCTAGTCAATGAAGTTACCAATTCTTGGTACGGCTTCAACGTGGAATCCTGAGTTTGGTATTTGCTTAATGCTAATATTTTTTGGTCATTTGTTCGAGATAACCAATTTTTATATATAATTAACAAAATATAGGACCAACTGTTTGTAAAATAATTGAGGGTCTTTTGGGTAGTATATTAGGAAAATAATGGCTTTTGCCCCATATATTATAGAATCTAGAAGGGGTGCCGTTTTGGATATTTTGAATTTATAGGGCCTTTAATGGATATTTTGAAATGTTTTTTTGCCGTGCTCTATAATTTTCCCAAAAAAACATCCGATGATCCATTGGAGAGTAACCAACATGATTAAGGTCACACAGAGGTATTTAATAAACATCAGACTTGGATCCTTGATATGCTAGCAAAGATGGAACAGCTATCACTCGATAATATTTGAATGGCATTTTTTGCATATATACCACTGAAAATACATATTTGCATTTGTATTCCTAATTCTTACATATTGTCACTAAAACCCTTGAAATCTTGAAAAAGGTTGTACTGATACCCCTCATCTAAAGATTTTAGATAAATACTCTTAAATTCACTAATATTTTACATATATACCATTCAATTCACTAAATTCTACATATGTGCCATCAACACCTCTGATGTTATCATGATTTATCGAATCTTTTTGGATTGAAATTCACCTTATTTTGATAGAGGGGTATAAATGTAATATTTTGAAGATTTCAAAGATATTGATGATAATATGTGAGAGTTGAAAGTATAGATGCAAATACGATATTTCTCAGGGGCATATATGCAAAAACCCTATTTGAATCATTGGAAGATATGTGAACTCTGAACATGTTACAACCTTAATTATATATGAACTGCTTTCCATGTATCATTCAACCAAATACTTCCGGCGTAAATTGATTCGATGAATCATGAACCAGCCGCCTAGTGCAATTAGTTCACCTCTTACCTCTCAATTGAGAGGTCTCAGATTTCATTCATGGTTGGAACCTAAAAACTTCTTTGAGATACTTATCTCCATCCCATAGGATTACTTTCTCGGATAATCAGGTGGACCTAAATTTCTCGCCTATAAGTGAAATTATCGACCTGTTCGAAATTATCTCCAACTTTGGAAGATCTCTCGAACTTTGCCCCTAGTCACTTGTAAATATCTGTACCAGTTTAAAAAAACAAAAGATTCGGTGAACCATGAAAGCAGTAAACTCAGCAGCTCTCTTCTCACCAAAGTTAAGAGTTCATGAAACCAAAAAGAAGATGAAGATGACGTTACTTCCCCCTCCATTCGCATATAACTTCTTAATATTGCCATAGCTCATGCGTGATAACTTGTGTTGCATTGCAAAAGTAGCCAACAATGACAAAATGAACATAATAAACCCATGTGAAGCAGCCAGCATGCCTCGTTCGTGATCAAAATGGGGAGATCTGAAATCACACCAAGGCATCCGCCAACAGGATGACCCAACAGTACTACGCTGCAGTTATCCCTGGGCCATGACAAGATTCAGCTGAATAAATCTAGAAAAGAATGACAGCCTGATACAACCCTTGTTTTTATCTGATACAAAACAGCAGACCATCTTGGAACCTACACTTGTAGAAACCATTCAAAAATGAAAAACCCTTGTACAAGAACACCAAAAGCTTGACAGCTAACTGTAGCGGACACCTTCAACAAACTTCCATGTAGAAAGAACATATTCACCCATTGAGGAATCTAAGAAATATATGGGGCCACCTTTATAGAGGAAAAAAAAAGGGAAACAAGATGTAGAGTGAAATATTCAAATAAAAAGGCATGTATCAGATGGAAGTTCCATAAGGCTCTTTTACAAGCGGTGAAAGAGAAAATTCCACTATGACTGAAACACCAGGCACAAAATGATTGCCGACTGCTTCAGTTAGTATTAGTGAAATGAGTAATTTAATTCTCAAATGGTTGGGAATTAAATTCTCAGGTTAATGACCCTAAGTTTAAGTGGGAATCATGTGCCCCAGTGGATGTACGATTCCCAGTTGTTAATGCGTGTGGGTGGGTGGGGGAGCGTATGCTCTCTTCCCTTCCATCTTTTCCCCATGCCAAGGGCTTCTCTCCCAACCCTCCTGCCCCTCTTTCCCTTATGTTAGCACCCCACCTTAGCTCTCCCCACATCGTTCAAGGTAAGGGAGCAGCAGCATCATGCTGACAACCCCCACCACACCCACGGAAGCCAATTGTCATCTGTAGGTCAGGCCTTTTCATTGCACACCAGCATCATTTTTGCTCCAACCAGCAGTAGGTTGAGGGTTTGCCGGGGAGGGAAGCAGAGGTAGGCAAGTAAGGGTAGGGCTAAGTCAACAGTTGGAATGATATTGTGGCAACAAACATAGGGAAACCAACAAGGACCTGTGTTGGAAATGGAGTTCACTAAAGTATGAATTCAATTCCTAAACAAACTTTCACTTAACTCACAAACTGAAGAATTAAATTCTTAGACCGAAGCTCAGTGAAATACTTTCATAGGTTGAAATACAATTCATAGGAATGCATTCAACTACACATATCACTAACACCCCGAATCAGTAAACAAGAAGTTTGACTCCTGAACAGAAGTGTACATATATTCCAGAGAGTGATAAAGACGTGGTTCTCACAGAAGATATACTTGCAAGATGTCATCCTATTGAAGGGCTTCCATCTTGAAACGAAAAAAAGTCTAAGATAACGGGTCACTTACGACAATCTCTTCAGCCATACCATTGAAGGGTCTCAATCTTGAAATGAAGAAGTCTAAGACAGCAGGTCATACATGAGACAGTCTGCCCTGCCATGCCATTGAAGGACTCGATCTTGAAACGAAGAATCTAAGATAGCAGATCTCGGATGGCAATCATTACGTATAATTGATTGACAATAGATTTGTCAAATTACGTAAAATCACTGCTACCTACAAGTATACAGTTACAAAGACATCATATAATCATTGTCTCAGAAAACAAGTCACATATTGATAGATCTTAGAAAAGTGTTGCTGCTCTACTAAGAAACCAATGTGCAAAGAACGCCAGATAATGTTCCCAATGTAAAGAAAAGCCTTAACCTGAAACATACCTAGACCTAAAATGTTTCCCGAGTCCAAGTCGCAACACAAGTTATAATGCAATAACAGAAACCTCACAACTGGGTAAATGCTCAAGGAAAGAAAGAAGCAAATAATGGAAAATCCAAAGAAAGAAGAAAGAAATAGAAAGGTATAGAGGGGAATATATCCCTTAACCATCCACCGGGTGAATGCCATGATTCACACAGTTCTTGGCAAATGTAGATCCCACGTTAACTGGACGACACCATTCCTTGACACATGTGCAAAGTCACTAGATGATCAGAGAGCTTGAAAGCATCCTAACAGGTAGGCATCGAAGGGACAATCAACGAGAAGCATAAAGGGTTTTGAAGGGAACCCGATGGATGATTTAAAATGGGCTTATTTGAGTTCAACCTACATCTAACCAGTTCAATTGAACCTTCATAAGGGGAATATTGTCTACATCAGGAGGGATTCAGAAGCAGAGATGGCTGTATCAATCAGGTGCTTTTCGCATCTTGATGCCGTTTCTGTGCTATCTAACACTAACAACAAGACACTCTAAATTAAGTGGGAATGAACTTGCCATAGTTGATCCAAACATTACCTTTAGGCTCGAGCAATATAAGACGCACACCATGGTTTTGCAAGAATGATGAACACGACTCACAAAATTCAGAAAATGAAACTCGGGCAATTATAAAACGAAAAGAATACAAGCAAACATTTGCCTAAAGAGGCAATGGTGCAAACTGCTGCCCATCGTAAGAACACAAAGTACAGAAGCATAGGAAAAGCAAGAGGCAGAAACAAAGTAGACCACCTCCAAAAGTAATACAAGTCTTTTGCTTTTTCCCCTCTTCTCCGTTCTACTGCACGGGGAAGGGAAGCCCAGCGATAGGGGCGTTGGCCATTAACGCTCAGACTTCTTCTTGCCGGCAACGGTGACCCTCCTGCCCTTGAGCGTGCGGCAGTTGTTCTTCGTGCGCTGGCCCCTGCAGGGGAGCCCACGCTCGTGCCTGAGCCCCCGGTAGCACCGTATGTCCTTCAATCTCTGGATGTTCCTCTTGTTGTACCGTCGCTGCCCACGCCAATAACACAAACAAACAAATGGGTACATCAAAAAGAGAGAGGAAAACACTTGTTCAATTCATTTGCTGTTGTGGGTTGCATATCATATACATATATATATATATATATATATATATATTATTGAAGGGATTTGATTTGTAATGGCGAGTGGGTGGGTATGGAAGGACGAAGGCTAACCAGGTCGCCTTCGATCATGAACGCGGTGACCGCGCCTCTGAGGGCGATGAGCTCCTGCTCGGTGAGGTCCTTGGTGACCTTGTTCAGCATGCCGAGGTTCCACAGGATCATACGGGAAACCGTCCGCCCGACGCCGTGGATGTGCTGCAGCGAGTACTCCACCCTCTTGTGGTTGGGGATCTCCACGCCTGCCACACGCACGCACCGGATGTTCAGGCCCCGGTACTGTCCTCGCCCACGCACGGAACAACAAGAGCAAGCAATTTAATAGGCCGAAGCAACGGAACGAGGGGGGAGGGGAGCCGGGAGCCGGGAGGGTGCGTGTGTGAGACAGAGAGAGAGAGAAGGAAGGTGTGGGGGAGAAAACATTAAGACTCGCATACTACCTTGGAAGCAGGGGCTTTGGAGAAGGAAATGGAGTCGGGGAGAAGAGCAGCGGAGCCTCCTCTCCCCTTGGTGACGATGGAGAGGGAGGACGCGAGGGGCATCGCCAACGTCTGTGCCATGTTCCTCTCTCTGCCTCGCTCGGTGGCTCCGCGGCCGCGGCCAGGTGCTAGCGACTATGCACTGGATGTTGGAGGCCTGCCCTCACCCTTTTCGCCTTATCCCTTTCCGAGGGTCGAGAGGAGCGGGGCAAATTTCACTTTTGGGACTTCATTTATTTATTTTTTTGGGTTCTTCCACTGTTATCATAAGATAATATTTTTGGTGTCTTGCATGATTGGATAGCTTGATCTCAGATTGAATGATTCAAAAAGAATTATTATTCTTTTGGAATCAGTTTTTGATTTTTCATCTTTTCTAGATCATTCAATTTAAGATCGGGCGATAAGGCCATTTAAGAGGGTTTTTACTGTTTATTTGAGGTCAGTTTTCAATTTTTCATCTTTTTTAAGTCGTCCGATCCGAGATCGAGCTACGGTCATATAAAAAGGGTTAGAGCTGATTAATTTTTTTTTTAAAATAAATTAAAAACTCCGACTGCCGACGTAATACCGACTGTCAGTGCAGCAAATTATTCTCTTTACAAAATAACACTTCTTGAGATTCCACTATCACAGTCCAAATATACTTAGATTTGCCTATGATACGGACCTCCTGTTGGTCCAACCACCTGTCCACGACAAGCACACTTCCCTCGGGATCTCATTCACATAGGAAGGGAGAAATATAATAGCAACTATCAGTTACACAATGTTTTCCTCTCAGTGGACTAAGTATATACAATAAATGTAACAATGGAAACAAGAACCAAGACAAAGAATGTAAGAGTATAGCATTGAATGGTTTGAATACACAGAGCTTGAGCTTGAGCTTGAGCGTGAGCACAATAGAAATTTGTAGAGAGTGGGATGCTCCGGAGTTTTAGTGCAGTTCTCTTGAGTTCACTCTAGAATGCTAATTTGAATTTAGCAAGTGTCACTCTCCAAAAAGTCTTATGTGTTGTGAGAGTCCTGTACATATAGAGCTCTTATATATTTCTTCATGTTAGACTCATGAAGGTATATGTTACACTGGATCAGTTCTTTGTGCCTAACATTTATCATCTTCTATCTGTTTCATGACCTGTCCATCCAAGCTATTCCATCAACAAGTTAATCCTCTCTCTCTCCCCCTCTCTCTCTCCCTCTCTCTCTTGTAGATGCAAAATGAAAGTTTTCATTTTTTGGGCTCAATTTTACCTTGATTAGGTAGGCTTGTAGAGGGACTGAAAGCATCTACTACACCAATAGAAAACAAAACAAAATTACTAGTCTTTGAATAGTCATGTTAGTCTAGACTAGGTAGAAATCTCATATGCCAGAGATATGCAATGGGACATGAGAGAGTTGCATGTAATATCGAAAAAGTAGAGCAATAAATGCACAAAGATTTGAACAATATCTGTGATATTTGGACATAAAATGACCATAGGACAATAGTAAAATGACAAAGTATGCATGACATAATTAGAGACAAATCCTTATAGGGAGCATAAACCTCACAAAGATAGTTGATTATAAGAAACGCAGCTCAATCAAACAATCGTAGACAAGCTAAGTTAATCAAGTACTATACACTTAGTCAAAAGATTAAGCAAGATAATCAAATAAGTTCAGCTAAAGTGCATAAGCGACATTAGTTGAGATAATCGGTTAACTGAGATAGATAGTTGAAAGATTAGTCGAATAAGTTAATCAAATAGTAGAGACAGATTAGTCAAATAAGCACAGTTGAATCAAACAATTGTAGACAAGCTAAGTTAATTAAGTAAGCACAACTCAATACAATCATAGACAAGCTAAGTTAATCAAATACTATACACTTAAGCAAAAGATTAAGGAAGATAATCAAATAAGTTCGGGTATCGAAGCGAGATAGATTAATCAAATAAGCACAGCTCAATTAAACAATCGTAGACAAGCTAAGTTAATCAAATACTTGGAGATAGGGGTGTTCACTATTTGGTTCAACCCGAAAAACCGAACCAAACTAATCCAAATTTTCAATTTGGTTTGGATTGAAAACATGTTCGGTTCGGTTCGGTTTTCAAACCTCTTCAACCCGTACAAACCGAACCAAACCGGAAAAGCAAAAATGTTATTGTGCATCATATACACTAACGTCACACTCACCTTTTACACCACACACCAACAACTCTGACAGCACACGTGAACGTAATAGCATGTGAGAACTTGTAAGCAGCCAAAAACTTTTTATGCTGCCGGTACAGGACTAAAGTGTGTGTGTGATAGTGCGGCCTACGTGCCTGATGCTGGAAATTTTAGTCCTATATCGGGTGCTTTGATTTACCTGTTCTACACAGCGTCTATAAAGAAACAGCTGCCGTTACTTTCTTGCTTGCAATTGGGCTGGTGGCATCTAAAACAAAAATTAACTTGTAATTGGGCCGGTGGCGTCTAAAACGAAAAATAACGTGTAACTGG
Source organism: Zantedeschia hybrid cultivar (assembly GCA_030544215.1). Lineage (NCBI taxonomy): Eukaryota > Viridiplantae > Streptophyta > Magnoliopsida > Alismatales > Araceae > Zantedeschia > Zantedeschia hybrid cultivar. The sequence continues at coordinate 22,334,481 of JARZZO010000009.1, forward strand.
GCCAGTGGCGGCATAAATGTATATTGGACTAAAATCAAAGAAACCTAAATAAATGAGTTCAAATTAAATCTAAAGAAAATTTTGGTACACCTAAATCGGTTCAAACCGATCCGAACCGAAGTAAACCAAATATTTTCGATTTGGTTCGGTTCGGTTTGTAGGATGAGTCGGTTTGGTTTGGTTTGAAAAATTTTCTCTCTAAACCAAACCAAGCCAAACCGTGAACACCCCTACTTGGAGATAGCCAAATGTTGCTCTTATGAAATTCAAAAAAAAATATCAATAGTAATAAAATTGTGATCGCCAGAGAACGTGGTTCTTAATGAAAAGAAAGAGTGATTGCGATGATTAACTCACTTAGAAAATCGAGATGATGTTGATCTTTTCTTCTTCTCCTTCAGCCGGTTGAAGAGAAGAGCCTTTCTTTTGTTTCTTACATCCTTTTTAGATGAATTCTTCAAGAGATTGTGTTGAAGATCATCCAAACGCTTCCTTGCAAATAAAGACACCAAAACAAACAAGAAACTAGATTAGAGTTTTGATTATAGTGTAGTATCTACTCTAAAGATGCAAAACAATATGCAAGAAACTAAAGGACTCGCTTTTTTGTGTTTTTGTCTTTAACCCTTATATGCAATAGGTAGGAATATGGATGATTGATGTTCTGAAAACTAGTTGTGATGTTTGAAAGCAATGATGTATGCACTTAACTAAAACAACAGTGAATTGCAGAAGAAACTAAGAAGATGAAAAAGAAGAGATTGGTCCCTTTAGCCACCAAGCTTCAAACTCCTCCCTTCATGGATGAAGAAGACCTCTAGAGAGTAAAAGGGAAAGAAAAAAGACTATTTTTGTGTTCAGCGGGTGTAGAATTGATCTCTCAAAGTTGTGGATATGCTAATTTTGACTTCACACTGAGTAATTCCCATGTGATATTTGTGATGCCCTGAAATAGGCTTCAGTTTGATCATCAGGTTGATTTTTACCTATTTTTCTTGAAATTTCAGTTAAATTTCTTATTCGCATCACTCTAGGCCGACGTCTTTTAAATTTCTAGCTCAAATCAATTTTGAATCTAATTTTTAATTGATTTGTGATTTAACTAAATAGTGTTGCCCATAGTCAACGTCCGATCTGAGATCGAGCTACGGCCATGTAGAAAGGGTTGGAACCAATCAAAAAATTTAAAATAAATAAATAAATTAAAAACACCGGCTGCCAATGCAGCAAGTTATTCTCTTTACAAAATAACACCTCTTGAGATTCCATTGTCACAGTCCAAATAGACTTAGATTTAGCGTATGACACAAACCTCCTGTTGGTCCAACCACCTGTCCACGATAAGCACATTTACCTCAGGATTTCATTCACATATGAAGGGAGAAATATAATAGCAACTATCAGTTACACAATGTTTTCCTCTAAGTGGACTAAGTATATACAATAAATGCAACAATGGAAACATGAATCAAGACAAAGAATCTAAGAGTATAGCATTGAATGTCTTGAATGCACAAATCTTGAGCTTGAGTGAGAGCACAATAAAAGCTTGTAGAGAGTGGGATGCTAAGGAGTTTTAGTGCAATTCTTTTGAGTTCTCTCTTGAATATTAATTTGAATTTAGCAAGTGTCACTCTCCAAAAAGTCATCTTTTGTGATGTGAGAGTCTTGTACATATAGAGCTCTTATATATTTCTTCATGTTAGACTCATGAAGGTATATGTTACACTGGATCATCTCTTTGTGCCTAACATTTATCATCTTCTATCTGTTTCATGACCTGTCCATCTAAGCTATTCCATCAACAAGTTAATCCTCTCTCTCTTTCCCCCCTCTCTCTCTCCTGATAGAATTGAGTGGGCTAAAAGCCAATCATAAAATCATTTTGTACATTCTAGTTCAAAATATTAATAAAGATAATCTTTTCATTATATAGTTCTCTCGAATTTAACTATCATAATGAATGTCCATAGACTTATGTAAATGATATTGAATAATGATGATATCATGATAGTGAGATCAATATTCTATAAACATTTGTCTTAAACGATTTTTGATCATTGGATATTTGAGACGGATATCAAATATCCGATAAGATTGACACAAGTTATTTATGCTCATATGATGAGGGTGAATGATTTTACATTCACTTGTGTGGTGACACTAAGATAAACTTGTGGGTACTCATTAGAGAATGAGTTCACTAAATAGATCTGAATAAGAATACCTGGATGATCATTATACCTAATAGTCAATTAGGGTATTCAATCGTTGCAGTTGCGCAATTGATCCTTTGACCTGAGTCACCAAAGATACCTTGTTTGTAGACTATTGTGTCTTGATTTTCTGGCTTATGGACTTTAACCATTAAGTTCATGATAGTCAGTCTTTTAGATACAGTGGAAAGCTTGCGAAGGAAATTCAGTGAACAACAAGGGATCACTCACTCTTGGTATATCACTAGAAAGAGAATGCCCTACGGATGTGTACTCAGAAATCTCTGGCCAGGGTCAATTGAAAGAGGTGTCTTTCTAGAAGTTAATTGAGTATTGGAATCCATCCGGACAATGCTTTAAGGGTTTGACGTAGAAATCATACCTTTGCGTCGTTGGGGCATTGGATGAGTGAAGGATTAAATATGCGCGGTATCTGCAGACGGAAAAGTTCAACAAAGGGATCGTCATCCGTTATATCTTATGGGATCATAAGGTAGTACTTGGTGTCGTTCATGGTCAGATGGTCAAGTGGATTTATCATCGGATGATAATTCACTTATTTATTGAATTAATTATTTAATATATAGTGATTAAATAATAATTAATAAATATTAAACTCAAGAAATAGTTATAAGTTTAGTGGGCCTAAAATCAGACTGATATATGGGCCTAGAGGGTCACACACATAAGAGTTTTCGAAAGACGGTGAGAGATTATAAATATTCTATTATTTGGGTTTTTGTGAAAAATCACAAGATAAACATAGAATATTTAATGGAGAATTATCTAAAGCCAAATTCTTAGATAATTATGAGATTTAATCTTTACTTTATCTCTTATTTGAATAAGAGTTATAAAAGGGGCCATAGGGTGGTTGTGTACGAACACAACACCACAAGTTGTTGGAATATTTTATCTCTCCACTCTCTCTCTCTCTCTCTTGAAGAAGGATACGTCTACTCTTTCTCCTCCTTTTGAATGGTGGATCTGAGATCGGGTCGACATCTTCAAGCCGAGGGGAAAAATGCGTCTGCATCGGGAGCTCGTGTGGATACTTCTGAAGATCGTGCGCCTGCGTGATTATCAAATCGGTTCAATCCACGGGAGATTCGAAACCCCACAAAGGTGAAGAACGGTTCTTCCAAATTTAATTTAAATGTCCGTTTTTCGATCCCAGCAACGTGATACTAGGAATCATTTTATTTCCGCTGCGCTTCTGGCGATTCCAAACAGTGGTATCAGAGCCAGGTTGCTGGTTCGATCGGAAAACGGCATCGTTTTCGGTGTTGTTTTCTCGTTATACGTGAAGAACTTGTATTGTACACGTTCTTGGGTTATATTAAAAGGGGTGTTTAACAATAGCTTGATAGTGGGACTTGTTCCCGGGTTTGGGAATTGTTTTTCAAAAATGATGCACTGTTTAATCCTTCGTTAATATCTAAAAAGGGAAGGAGATATCTCCACGGTTTATTAAGCATCGCTAACTAGAGAACTGCAGGATTGTGCCTGCTTCTCTGCAACTATTAAGGGGGTCCGGTGGAGGCCTGGGGTCTATATATCTTCCTTTGGGGATGCTCTTGCCAGCCAGGATGCAAGTTTTTTTTTTTTTTTTTCTTACCCACGGGCTAGGAAAGAAACTGTGTAAACTGGTTTTTGGAAGCTGTAGGGATAGTCCCTGGCTTCTAGCTGGCGTCTGGTATGACCAGAGAAGTCTCCAGCGACGACCGGGGCTTCCCCAGATTGAGTGGCGGCCGGCGGCCTCCCTTTATCTTTCAGAAGGCATGCGAACCAGGCCGTGTTCAGAACCGGCCATGCATGGGTTCTCCACGCATGCAGGGAGAAACGAACGCCGGGGACGTCCGCGGGCGCCGTAGGCTCCGTCTGGAGCCTCGCCGCCCCTTGTCGTAGCTGGCGCCCCCCCCCCCCCCCCCTATCGGGAGGCCCGCGAACCAGGCACGCCTCACCCCAAAACCCTAACGGGCGACGGGGGTGAGGGCGCGTAGGCCTACGGGCCGGCCCGCCCGATCTGTGGCCTACGGGTCAGCCCACCGGGTCCGGGGCGACCCACGCTTGAATCAAACCAAGTCTGGACCCAACGCCCCCCCCTTTAGATTATTAACTTCCCTATTAATCAATTAAGTTTAAAAATTATTTTTAATTTATTTTCATGCATATCTTGATTTTAATATTCTGTTCAAATTGTTTGAATGTGTGATAATTTAACTAAATAGTTTAGTTAAATTATTTATCAATAAAATTGTGAATATTTGTTGATTTAAATGAAATAATTGTTATTTCGAAAAATTAATGGTATTATATTTTTTATTTTACTAACAAGAATTATCTGATAATTATTTGATGCATTTGATGTGTTGTGTTGAATGGTGGGATGATCATGGACTTAAGTTAATCATGTGATAGTTAATATGATTGAATGCAATGCATGTGATGTCTTTTTAAATAGGACCTGCGTGTCCTCCTTTCTCTTAATCTTATCCAAAATGTACATTCTATCTCCGTCAAACTTTGTATTCCTCTTGATCAGATCAAGGTTTCTTATTATAATTAACATGTACATTAGTGGGCCTGCGAGTCCAATCTTCATTAATACATGTAGATGTAGCGAGATAAGATTTGAAGACGGGATCTTATGAAGACACCTCTGGAGGACGGACTCGCATCAGATGGAACCTGTATTAATGGATTCACCATAGCATCTCATTATGGGTCATCCTTTGGCTCCGATGATTCCATAATAGAATTGGTAGTCCATGATCATCTTATTTTAAATTTCTGCTTATAGGTGATATTTGTGAAATGTGCTATTAGATAAATATTTCTATTAAGTATACTTGATACTTCAAATCGAAATATTTTTAGTAGCACTTATTTTATAAAAATAACTCAAATATCCTCTTTTGAAAATTTAAGTTGTAACATGAGAAATTTAGAATAATCCACGTAATCCACCATCATTATAGATCTCAGGTTAATTTTTATCTCAAATGGATTTGTTGTGCTACCGCAAGATCTATTTGATTTAGAAATTAATCGCGGTCTATGACATATGATGTTATTATAGATAGATTGATGAATGGTATAGTTTTGTTATGCTACCACAAGGATTGCACCACGAATTCACACTATCTACGTAATGATGGATTAACTTAACTGAATCATTTGATTTGTTGTGCTGCCACAAGATCATTCTGATTTAGGGGTTAAAATTGATCGGATATTGTAAATGTTGCGATTGCCAAGAGTTGGCTACCTGAGAAACATGATGTGATGTGTTGTGCTACCATACGATCACATGCATGATATCCAAAGGATTCTGATCCTCACTAGGAGATCATCGGAATCTCTCGTTCTGTACAATAGAGGGTCGTACAGATCGCCGAAAAATAGTGGGAGTAAAATCAAGATTAAAAGTCCTAAATCTGATTTAAAGAACTGTCTGCTTATTTTTCGTTATATTTCCTTGTAGGTCGCTATGTTGTCACCTAATCCTCTACGTAGTATTCTTGATGCTAACAAACTCACAGGACCGAATTATATAGATTGGCTCCGCAACATAAAGATTGTCCTCAGGTGTGAGAAACTTGCTTATGTCCTTGATTAGCCTGATCTGGAACAACCTAGTGATAATGCCAATGAAGATGAACTGATGATTTTTGTGATAGAATTGGGTGGCCTTAAAGCCAATCTTTGTACATTCTAGGTCTGAATATTAATAAAGGCAATCATTTCTTCATTATAGTTCTCACAAATTAACTATCGTAATGAAGGTCCGTAGACAAGTGTATAGGATATTGAATCATGATGAGATCATGATAGTGAGATCAATATTCTTAGTCACTTATCTTAAACAGTTCTCGATCATAGGATATTTGAATTGGACATTAAATATCCGATAAGATCGACATAGGTTATTTTTGCTCATGCGATGAGGGTGAATGATCTCACATTCACTCGTGTGGTGACACTAAGACAAGCTTGTGGGTGCTCATTAGAGAATGAGTTCACTGAACAGATCCGAATAAGAATTCATGAATGGTCATTATACCTGATAGTCAATTAGAGAATTCAATCGTTGCAGTAGCGTAATTGGTCCTTTGACTTGAGTCACCAATGATACCTTGCTTGTAGACCATTGTGACTTGATTCTCTGGCTTGTGGACTTTAATCATTAAGTCTACGATAGTCAGTCTCTCAGACACAGTGGAAAGCTTGCGAAGGTAATTGAGTGAACAACAGGGGATCACTCACTCTTGGTATACGACTGGAGAGAGAATGTCCTATGGATGTGTACACAGAAATCCCTGGCTAGGGTCAACTGAAAGAGATGTCTTTCTTGAAGTTAACTGAGTAATGGAATCCATATAAATAATGCGATAAAGGGTTTGACTATGAAACCATACCCTTGCGTTATTGGGACATTGGATGAGTGAAGGATTTTATCTATGCGGTATCTGCAGACGGAAATGTTCAAATAAACGGAACAATATCCCTTATATCTTATGGGATCATGAGGTAGTGTTTGGTACCGTTCATGATCAGAAGGTCAAATGAATTAATCATCGGATGGTAAACTACTTATTTATTAAATTAATTATTTAAAATATGATGTTTAAATAATAATTAATAAGTACTAAACTTTACAATTAGTTCTAAGTTTAGTCGTCCTAAAACTAGATTGATATATGGGCCTAGAGGGTCACACACATAAGAGTTGTCGTAAGACGGTGAGAAATGTTAAATATTAATTTATCTGGGTTTTTGTGAAAAGCCGTAGGATAAACATGAATATTTAAATAGAGAATTATCCAAGGCCAAGCTCTTAGATAATCATGAGAAATAAACCTTGTGCTTATCTATATTTCTTATAAAAGGAGGCCAAGGGGTGGGTGGTGGAAGGATACATATACAACACCAGAAGCCTAGAGTTTTTCTCTCTCCTCTCTCTCTCTCTCTTGAAGAAGAAGATCCCTGTAACGACCCGCCACCCTATAATCGGGGATTTGATTACTAAATGGATACCGAATTATTAATTTGGAGCCAAACCAGGATCTTGATAAGTCTGGGAAATAAATAATAAACTAAGCTAAACATTCACATCGCATTGAATTAAAAAGGAAGTGTAAGAATTAAAAATTATTACAATGCGACTCGACTCAGCAAATAATTAGATATTCCAACTAAAAGGAAATAATTAAGCATACAGGCCAGAAAATAAAATAACAACTACATCGGGGCATGCCCCGGAATAGCGGTTGCTGGCGCGCGACCCAAAGCAACACTCTCCTCGCTACGCCTGCCTGGAACCTATTAGTATTAGATGGTCTCAAAGCCAATCCGATACTATGTACCGATTCAGATTATTAATAAATGGCAATAATTCATTGTGTGTAATTAATTCGATCTCTGTTTATCGTATCACGATGAAGTCCATGAACATGTGCAACAGTCTTCGGATTATGATGAGATCATAATTACGGGACCGAAGACTTATAAATACATGTTCTTAATTGTTCATAGTCATAGGATGTTTGAGATAGGACATCGAACATCCGGATAGACTAGTATAGGTTACTTCAGCTCATATGATGAGGGTGACTGATCCCATAAGTCACTTGTGTGGAGACACTATGTTGGACCTGTAGGTGCTCATTGGTGAATGAGTTCACTGAACTAATCTGACTATGAATCGCTGGATGGTAAACACCTCACTGTTAACCAGCTCGATTCTTTTGTCACGGTTGCGTGGATGATCCTTGGACCTAAGACGCCAAAGATATCTTGTTGGTAGGTTTTTGAACTTTGACCTTGACTAACAAATCCCTAACCATGGGTTATCAATAAGTCAAGCGATCGGGTTCAGGGAAATGCCCTCGAAGGTAATTGTGTGTTTAATACGGGATCATCCGCTCTCGGTAGTTTGAGATAGAATGTTCCGGGAATGATGCGCTTAAAGTCCCTGGCCAGGGCGGACTCTGTATTCGATAAGGAGTTATCGGATTCAGATTAGTGGCATTTGATTCAAGTGAATCGACCGAATAGGGTTTAACAGTAAACCATACCCTAGGTCGATTCGGGAACATTGCACGGATGAAGGATTATATCCGTGTGCTAACCGATGACAGAAAGGTTTCAATAGAGGGTTGCGATAACCCCAGTGCCATCCAGGATCATGCGATGTTGCTTGGCATCCAACGTGATCGGAAGTCCGTCCGAATTTATTGTGGGACTTTAAATTCGGCTGATTAATTGAATATAAGGATATTAATTAATTCAGTGGGTCAGTAAAAGGTTACTGAACTTAATGGGCTATTAACTGGACTGGTATTTGGGCCTAGAGGGTCACACGCAAATGGTTTTCAAGTTGATGGATAATCCGACATGATTTCGGATAAGTCTGGGTTTTTATGAAAAACCGCAAATAGACTTATTATAAAAGAACGTATTCTACATCGGGGGCCAGCAACCCTGACCTAGCCATCGTTCTTTCTCTCTTTCTCCTCTCTTTTGGGCGTGCGACACGAGGCGGCCATTTGGAGGCTCCGCTTCGATTCTCGACTGCTCCGCCTTCCGTCGGACGGGAGATTCCGAATCCGCATGTCGCGGCGGATTACGCGCAGCCAGACGGGATCTACGAACGCCGCATCGAATGATGAGGCGAAGACGATCCATCGCGAGGAGAACCGCGTGGATACCGCTAGTGGTCGGGCATTTGCGCGACTTGCGGCATCGCTCCGACGGAACCGGAAAACGAACACGGATTCGAATCCGCGCAAGGTAAATCCGATTTACTCCGGTCTTGTTTTATTGATCGAAACGGGATGGATCCGATCCCGATATTATTTTTATTCCGCTGCATTTTCGGTCGGATCTCGACACAGCGATCCCAACAGTGGTATCAGAGCCAGGTTCCACTGTGTTTTCGCCGTTTCGGTCTCTAAAATTGTGGTTTTAGAATTTAATTCCATGCTGGTAATTATGTTCTTGAAAGATTTATATTCATTAGATGATTACCGCGATGAGATGGCGATTTAAATCTGAAGAAAATATATTTTTTTGGGTGTCTTTTCGTTATGTTCTTCGTTGGACGAAGAATTGGATATTGACGAGGGAATCGGATCCATAAAGATGGATCTTAGGAGTTTTTGATCACTGTAAATCATGCCTACGGACCCTGGATGAATTGTTGGTGGCATGGGAAGCTGTGGAAGAACGGCCATGGACCTTCTTCTTCCTCTCCACGGGTTTGCGAAACCTGCAAAACATAGATTTTAGGGAGGAAAAGGGAGGAAAATAAATCCCTTTCTGGAGCACCTCCAGGACCCTCACCGGTCGCCGGAGGTACGGTCATCATTGGCGGCCAGGTCCGGTCCCCGGTCGCCGCCGGGATCGGCGCCGGAGAAGACCCCAAAAGGGGGGGCGGAGCGCCGTCGGGTTCCCTACAACGCAGGGAATCCTCAGGCTGCCCGGCCGGGCGGCTAGGGTTTTCCTAGCCGCCGACCGGGCCCGGCTCGGCTGGACCCTGGCCCGAGCCAGGGGTCCGAGCCAGGGCGAGCCAGGGGCCGGACCAGGCCTACGGGCCTGGGTCCGGGCCCATGGTTGAGCCCTGGCTCGGCCCTGGCTCGAGCCAGGGGCTTAGCTGGGCTGAGCCCTTTAAGGGCCCTAGTTAATTTATTATTATTATTATTATTTATTTATTAAATTAATCAATAAATTGATTTAATAATCAACTGTAAAATATGATTTTACTCTTTGTTATTAAATTCAATTTTTGATTGGGTCCTAATTAAGGTTTATTTTGTTAATTAATTAACAAAAGTTGTTAATTTAATTAATTCTAAATGTTAGATTAAACCTTATGTAATCTAATTGTTAGATTAACCCCAAATTATTTGAATTGTTCAGATTGAGCATGGAATATTTCTAAAGCCATTAATTTTAGATTTTGTGCATATTTGAAGTGTTATTAATTGCTTGTTTAAATTCGATTTAAGTTAAGCATGCATAAATTGATTTTCGAAAATTCTAAATTCTCCAAAATTTTGTTTGGTCCCTGGTTTTATGAAACCTAAAATTACTATTATTTTCGAAAATTTTAATTAGCCATTTGATGTGCTATTTCATGTGTGTTTTGTTTAACTAAAACACATAGTGGTCATGGATGGGCAATTTTGTGGATGTGGAATCTGATTGTTTGGTTTGTTATTTATTAATAAATAGAGGTCTGCGAACCTCTCCCTCTCATATTCCAATGTATTTTTACCTCCCTCCTTGATGTAATCGCCATAAGGCTTCCTCTTTCTATAAATTATCTTGTAGTTGAGAATTATGAAGTAATTTGATCGAGGCAGCTACGCGCGGAGCGAGGATGATCTACAACTGCTGACCAGATGAAAATGAAGGAGTTCATTGAATCCATGGGTTTGCAGACTCATGATATAAGTTGTTATATTGTGTATGTGTGTGCGTTTGACTGTCTGGTTCAAGTCAAACCACAGTGCCATCTATGACCACACTAATGACATGTATGTGATGCGTGTGCTTAATATTTGCTAGGTTATTAGTATTTATAATATGTTCGATATATTTAATACTATCACCTAGGATGAGACCAAACTAAATAAGTAAAACCTTCGTAACAAATTCTAAGCCGGAGCGCGTGTCATTGAGAGTGCACCGCGTGGCTCTCCATCAATATGATTAATAGAACTTAATTCAGTGGTGGCAGATACTATGTGTTTACCCGAGATTTGCCATTAACTGATGAGAGAACTATTGATCATGGCATTAGATGCCTTTGGATAAAAGTAGAAGAACGATATAGTCATCCATGTGTTTACCCGGGAACTATATTTCTACTCTACTTTATCACGTATTGATGGTAATGCTTAGACTGGGGATAATGGTCTACTGTGTTTACCCGGGACCATTAATAACCTGGGAGCCGAAATATGATCGGATATTGCAAGGAGTTGCAATTATCATGAGATGATTGCTATGAGATAGCGGTATGATACTACGTGTTTACCCGAGGTCATACTGTGATGCTTGGAGATTCTGATCCCTACTAGGAGACAGTCGGCGTCTCCCGTTCTGTATATCTGAAGGTTATACAGTCCGTCGAAAATTAGTGGGAGTAAAACTAGATAATAAAAGACCATATCTTGTTTTAGTTAATCTGAATATCTGCTTATTATCATTTGATTATCTCCTGTAGGCTAGAATGTCGCACCATAACCCGTTGCGAGGCATACTTGATGCCAACCGTTTGACAGGCACCAATTACTCAGACTGGCTAAGGAACCTGAAGATTGTCCTCAGGTCTGAGCAGATTGCCTACATCTTGGATAATGAACCTCCTGCTTAACCAGCATTAGATGCCCCAGAGGAGGAAATGATAGCGTATGAAAAATGGAAGGAAGATTCCACCATGGCCCAATGCTACATGTTAGCCTCTATGAGCAATGAGTTGCAGAGGCAACATGAAGAGATGGATGCTAGATCCATCATGCTCCATTTGAAGGAGCTATTTGGTGAGCAGAGCAGAATCGAACAATATGAGATATCGAAGAATCTGTTCAAGGCTCAGATGGCAGAGGGAACTTCAGTACAGAATCACGTGCTGAAGATGATTGAGTGGGTGGAGAGGTTGGATGCTCTTGGGATTACACTTCCCAAGGAGATGCACACAGACCTCGTGTTGTCTTCACTTCCACAGTCATATGCTCAGTTCATCGTTAATTTTAACATGAACAAGATTCAGGCCACCTTAGCTGAACTACTGAACATGTTAAAGACTGTTGAAGGGAACCTTGTGAAGGATAAACCCTAAGTCCTCATGGTTGGTAAGACCAACAGAAAAAGACTTGCAGCCCAAGCTTTTTGAAGGAATAAGAACAATGTTCAGAGAAAGGGAAAGGTTGTCAAGAAAGACAAAGGTAAAAGTGTTGAGAAAGGTGATTGCTTCTACTGTCACCAGAAAGGCCATTGGAAGAGGAATTGCAAATAATATCTCAAAGACAAGGCTCAAGGAACTGTGAAGCAGCAGGACGCTTCAAGTATCTATATGATAGATGTAAACTTGTCAATAAGAGATTGTACATCATGTGTATTAGATACTGGATGTGTATCTCATATCTGTAATTCTGTGCAGGCACTGACAAGAAGGCGTAAGCTGAGGACTGGCGAGGTGGAGCTGAGACTAGGTAACGGCGGAAGAGTTGCAGCGATCGCTGTGGGGACAGTGAAGCTCAAGCTACCATCCGGAGACACATTTTTATTAGATGAATGTTATTATGTACCTAGCATAATAAGGAACATCATTTCTATTTCATGTTTAGATAGAATTAGATACAATTTAAATTTTGCAAACAATAATTGTTCAATTTATTTCGGAAATAAATTAATAGCTTCTGCTATTTTGTCCAATGGTTTGTATCTATTAAATGTGTCTCATGATAATTTACACATTGGTTCTTCAATTAAAATAAGTAAGTATGAAATGAACAAAGCTTACTTGTGGGTCATGTTTAATGGGTAAAATGGCTAAGTCTCCATTTAGTGGAACTAGAGAAGGAGCCAAAGACATATTAGAACTCATACATTCAGATGTATGTGGTCCTATGTCAACCCAAGCCATTGGTGGTTTCTCATACTTCATTACATTAACTGATGATTACTCAAGGTTTGGATATATATACTTATTGAAGTATAAGTCTGAAGCCTTTGAGAAATTCAGAGAATTTAAGAATGAAGTAGAAAAACAAACATGAAAGAGTATAAAAACCATCCGATCCGATCGGGGTGGTGAATACTTGAGTACAGAGTTCATTAAATACTTAAAGGATAATGGTATCCTTTCTCAGCTTACACCTCCTTATACACCTCAGATGAATAGTGTATTAGAAAGGAGAAATCGCACATTAATGGAAATGGTGCGATCCATGATGAGCATGTCCAAATTACCAGTGTCCTTATGGGGATATGCACTTAGCTCTGCTATGTACATCCTGAACAAGGTACCCAGCAAATCTGTTGAAACCACTCCATATGAGATATGGAATGGACGGAAACCAGACCTTAAACATGTTAAAGTCTGGGGATGTCCTGCTCATGTTAAAAGACATGACGTAGATAAGCTGGAATCCAGAACTGAAAAATGCAGATTTGTGGGATATCCAAAAGAAACTTATGGATATTACTTTTATCATCCTGGCGAACAAAAGGTGTTTGTGGCCAGGAGAGCTGTCTTTGTGGAAGAAGATTATATTCTCCAGAAGGACAGTGGGAGTAAAGTAATTCTGGAAGAAATTCCAGACCCACAAACTGGTAATGGTTCATCAGATGAACCGTTAGAATCTGAACCTGTTCAAAATGATACACAGGAACCTCGTAGGTCTGAAAGAGTATCTAAACCACCATAAAGATATGTGGGACATATTAATTTAGATGGTTCAAGGACACCCTATAATGAGGATGATGATCCTAAGACTTACCAGGAGGCCATTGAAAGTCCAGAGGTCGGGAAATGGCGGGAAGCCATGAATTCTGAAATACAGTCCATGTACATCAACCAAGTTTGGAACTTGGTAGATTTGCTCGATGGTATAGTATCTATCGGCTGCAAATGGATCTTTAAAAAAAAGATCGGTGCAAATCGACGTATTGAGACTTATAAAGCAAGATTAGTGGGGAAAGGATATCGTCAAAGACAAGGTGTTGACTATGACGAAACCTTTTCACCTGTTGCTATGATTAAGTCTATCAGAATTCTTCTCGCCATTGCTGCCTACCATAATTATGAAATCTGGCAGATGGATGTGAAGACTGCCTTCCTCAATGGAAACCTTGAGGAGGAGGTGTATATGATACAACCAGAAGGATTCACATCCAAAGAATCTCCAGACATAGTATGCAAGTTGCAGAGGTCCATTTATGGACTGAAGCAAGCATCCCGAAGCTGGAACATAAGATTTGATGAGGCAATCAAATCTTATGGCTTCATTAAGAATGAAGATGAGCCATGTGTATACAAGAAAAACAGTGGGAGCGCAATCACATTTCTGAATCTTTACGTTGACGACATCCTACTCATTGGGAATGATGTCATCAGTAAAGATATGGCTGTCAAAGAATTTCTCTATGAAGGATTTGGGAGAAGCATCTTACGTATTAGGAATACAGATCTATAGAGATAGATCAAAGAAGATGCTAGCTTTAACCCAATCCATGTATATAGAAACTATTGTCAAAATGTTTGGCATGGAAAATTCCAAGAGAGGTCTCATACCGATGAGACATGGAATTTCACTCTCTAAAGGTCAGTCTCCCAAGACATCTGAAGAGAGGGCTGTGATGGATAGAGTCCCCTATACTTCTGCCATAGGGTCCATCATGTATGCCATGCTATGTACCAGACCTGATGTAGCATATGCTCTAAGTGTTACGAGCAGACATCAGGCAGATCCAGGTGATGAACACTAGAAGGCTATGAAATGCATCCTTAAGTATTTAAGAAGGACTAAGGATCTATTTCTAGTCTATGGAGGAGGAGACTTAAAGCTGCAAGGATACACTAACTCGAGTTTTCAGTCTGATCCTGACGACAACAAGTCAACATCAATTTTTGTTTTTACACTCAACGGGGAGCAGTGAGCTGGAAAAGTTCCAAGCAGGAAACCACTGCTGATTCGACAACGGAAGTCGAATATATTGCTGCTGCTGAAGCCGCCAAGGAAGCTGTATGAATGAAGAAAAGAGAGGGGGAAAGGAGACGCCGGAGCCGGAGAGAAGAGAGGAGAGAGAGAGAGAAGGCGAAAATGAGGAAAAGGAGGGAGGCTTCGCAGGGTCAAACAGAAACCGGTTACAACGCGTCGTCTAAGACCGACGCCTTACAGATGACAAGACCAGTCGTACTCTGACATGCCAGGGCCATACTCTGAATGGCGTCGTCCATGCAGGACGCCATTCAAACGATGTGACCGGGGCCGTACTCTCGCGGCCTAAAGCCATCCCACGTGGTATAGCCTAAAACGCATCCATAAAACTGGACGCCGTTTGAACTGCGTCGAACAAGCTCGACGCGAAAAGAACAACATGCCCCAGCCCCACCAGGGCCCACACCAGGGGATCCGACCTTGAAACTGACCCTATAACCGGATCCGAAACCTGAATCCTTACAATCCCTCTCTCTTTTCAACTGTACGGTGGATTTGGGATCGGGTCGAAGTACTCAAGCCATGGAGAAAATCGCGTCTACGTTGGGAGCTCGTGTGGATACCTCTGGAGATCGTGCGCGTGTGCGATTACCGAAACGGTTCAATCCACGGGAGATTCGAAACCTCGCAAAGGGGAATAATGGTTCTTCCTATAATTTTAATCGTCCATTTTTCGAACCCAGCAACCCAATACATGTAATCGTTTTAATTTTCCGCTGCGTTTCGAGGATTCCTAACAGTGGTATCAGAGCCAAGTTTGCCATCACCACCGGCGCCGACTGTCGCTGCCTCGGCTGGCCAGGCGACTGGCTTCACCCCTCCTTCCCATGGGCAAAAGAACTAGAAGACATAAATAAGACCGGCCATGCATGCAAGGATAATTGGATTATCGCGCATGCATGTGACTAAGGCGACATCCGTAGCAGCGCCGACGGCGTTCACTGGCGCCGTAGAGGGCGACCGGAGCCCCGTCGCTCATCGCCTGGGCCAGCGGCGTGCTCCTCCCGCCGGAAGGGCCGCGTACCAGGCGCCTGCGCCCTACTCAAACCCTAACGGGCGGCGGGGGCGACAGGCGCATGGGCCTGCAGGCTGGACCGCCCTGATCGTACCGACCAGCGCTTGATCTGGATCAGATCCGAACCCGGTGCCTACCCCCCGACCCGTTCAGCCTTTTAAACCCCTTTTAATCCCTTTATAATCCTTTTAAGCCTATTTAAATTGGTTTTAAACATAATTTTACAGTTTTAAATTTTGTTTGAATTGTAAAATTATTAGTTAACAGTTTATTTAAATTGTTTAATTAACTGTTAATTAATTAAGGGGGTTTAAATCTAATAGGGTATGAGTTAGTTATTTAAAAGGAGTTTTAAATTATTAACTCAATCCATTTTATTTAATTAAGTTCAGAATTAGATTCTTGTAACTTGATTATTATGCATAACTTGATTTATCTTATTTTGTTCAAATTGTTTGAGAATGAGGAATGCTAACTAAATTGTTTAGTTATATTATGGTTTATCAATAATGTTTGATAAATATATTGAAATAAATGTTATTTCGAAATCTATTGGTATTATAATTTTATATTTATAAAAGTTAATACCAACAGTAATTATGTTGTTGCATGTGATGTGATGTGAAACATGAAGGGATGATCATGGACTTAGGTTAATTATGTGATGACTATTTGCGTATGTATGCAATGCATGTTTCATTTTATATTTTAAATAGGACCTTTGTGTCCTCTCTCTTAATCCTAGTGTACATTCTATCTTCCTCAAAATTTGTACTCCCCTTATTAAGATCAAGGTTTCTTATTATTTAATTGTACATTTATGGACCTGCAAGTCCTAATTTAATGATTAGATGTTGCGGATTAAGTTTTGAGGATGGGTTCTTTTGAAGACACCTCTGGAGGATGGACTCGCATCAAATGGAACCTGCGTTGCTGTATTTACACTAGGATTTTTTATTATGGATCATCATTTGGCTCCAATGATTCCATAATAGCTTAAGTAGTCCATGATCATCCTTGTTTAGTTTTCTGCATTTATAAGATATCTGTGGATTATGCTATTATATATATTTCTATTAAGTATTATGATACTTCAAATTGAAATATTATTAATAGCACGATTTTTAAAATCAAACTTAAAAACCCTCTTTCAAAATTTTAAGTTGTATACGTGAGATATTTAGAATAAACCACGTTACCCACCATCGTTATAGATCTAAGGATAATTCTTATTTCAAATGGATTTGTTGTGCTACCACAAGATTTGTTTGATTTAGAAATTAATCAAGGTTTACGACATGTGATGTCATTAAGATAGATGGACAAATAGTGTAGTTTTGTTGTGCTACCACAAGGATTGCACTACGAATTCATGTTATCTAAGTAATGATGGATAAACTTAACTGAATCGTTTGATTTGTTGTGCTACCACAAGATCATTCTGATTCAGGGGTTAAATTTTATCGGATATTGCAAATGTTGCAATTGTCAAGAGTTGATTACTTAAGGGACTTGATGTGATTTGTTGTGCTACCACAAGATCACATGCATGATACCCGAAAGATTCTGATCCTCACTAGGAGATCACCGGAATCTCCCGTTCTATATTTTAGAGGGTCGTCCAGATCGCCGAAAAATAGTGGGAGTATAAATCTAGATTAAAAGTCCTAAATCTGATTTTTAAAGAATTATCTGCTTATTTTTCGTTATATTTCCTTGTAGGTCGTTATGTTGTCACCTAACCCTCTTTGTTGCATACTTGATGCCAACAAACTCATGGAACCAAATTACATTCACTGGTTACACAACCTGAAGATTGTCCTCAGGTGTGAAAAACTAGCCTATGTCCTGGATCAATTTGATTCAAAACAATCTGGTGAAAATGCTAACGAAGATGAATTAATGATGTTTGAAAACTGGAAAGTGGACTCTATTAAAGTCCAATGTTATATGCTTGGTTCAATGAACAATGAACTACATCGACAACATGATAACATGGAAGTTAAGGCTATTCTGAATCACCTACAATAGTTGTTTGTTGAACAATCGAGAACAGAAAGATATGAGATATCTAAGAAACTGTTCAGGAGCAGAATGACCGAGGGCACATCTGTGCAAACTCATGTGCTCAAGATGATAGAGTGGATTAAGGACTTGCAGTGCTTGGTTTTGTTATGAACAATGACCTAAGCATTGACTTAATCCTTCAGTCCCTACCAGATTCAATTTCACAATTCATCATCAACTTCAATATGAATAAAATTGAGGTTACACTGGCTGAGCTGCTCAACATGTTAAAGACAGTTGAAAGTATTATCCAAAAAGATAAGCCACATGTTATGCTTGTTAGTAAGACCAATAAGAAAAGAAAAGCTGGACATACCTTTAAGAAAGGTAAGTCAAAGAAGCTAGTGAAAAGCAAACCAGTAGTTCAAAAGGACAAAGCTAAAGTCAAGGATAAAGGTCAGTGTTTCCACTGCCATAAAGAAGGTCACTGGAAGAGAAATTGCAAGATTTATCTAGTAGAAAAAGCAAAGGAGAAGCTTGGTGAAGCTTCATGTATACTCATGATTGATCTTAACTTGTCTTATAGAGAATCTACATCTTGAGTATTAGATACTGGATGTGTTTATCATATATGTAATAACTTGTAGGTGCTAACAAGTAAAAGAAGATTGAATCGCGGAGACGTGGATTTGAGACTTGGAAATGGAGCAAAGGTTGCTGCAATAGCTGTGGGGAAAACAAGACTCAAGATACCATCAGGAGACATATTGGAACTTAAAGATTGTTATTATGTTCCAACTATTATTAGGAATATCATTTCCATTTCTTGTTTAGATAGAGAAGGATATTCAATAAAACTACAGAATAATGGTTGTTCTATTTATCTAAGAGAAAAATTATTTGCTTCTCGATATTTATTAAATGGTTTGTATTTACTTGATATTGCATATGATGTATGTCTAGTAAATAAGTCTCTTGAACAAATAGATAAAGATGTGAATAAATCATACCTATGACATTGTAGGCTCGATCATATAAATGAGAATATGATCATTAAGTTTGTAACGACCCGCCACCCTATAATCGGGGATCCGATTACTAAATGGGTACCGAATCATTAATTTGGAACCAAACCAGGATCTAAGTAAGCCTGTGAAATAAATAATAAACTAAGCTAAACATTTACATCGCATTGAATTGAAATGAAAGTGCAGGAATTAAAATTATTACAATGCGACTCGATACAACAAATAATTACATACTCCAACAGAAAGGAAATAATTAAACATACAGGCCAGAAATGAATAACAACTACATCGACGCATACCCCGGAATAGCCGCTGAAGGCGCTCAACACACGGCCGCACACTCCGCTCTAGGTCTGCTGAGAGGCCTCACCTGAAAACTGCAGGGGTGAGTCTCAAGACAAGACTCAGTAGGGATCCTTCGATCCCCACTACCTACGCACACACCCACAAGTGTAAAGTACAGCCAACGGTAAGGTAACAAGCAATGTAGTAAGTACAATTCCTAAGCCTCAACGTGAAATCACATGCATTCGAAATGTATTAAACATGCATATTTCTAAACCAGCCGACTAGGGAACCCACAACTGCCATCTCGATAGAACACGCCAGCCACACAAACAACGGTAGGAAAAACCTCGACCCGCTGAGACCAAGCAGTAACCCCTCGGATAGCACACTAGCTACTCCGGCTCAACTGGCTCAGGTGGTTACTCCTTCCCTCAGCATGAGTGACTCTCCGAATGTACCACTCCGACACCGGTACTAGCTGACCCCGGGGTTCACCAGGTGCCCCTCTCTCACTAGGCGTCACCCCGCCCACGCCCCCACCGGCGCTGTGCTCACGCCCACACCAGCACAGGGTGATAAAGCGCTACAATGTGACTCCAGGTCCACAGTAACACAAAACCCAGTACAGTACGATCCGGTCACGTGAAAAGTCCGCGATCGCATAACACCATGTAGTACCATCCGGTCATGTAGAATCCATCTCTATCGAGTACACTAAAACATGCACTAACCAACTATCTAGCAGTATGAACACATTTTACTGGCATGAATTAGTGTTGTTCTGTCTTGAATCGCGTCGCCCAAGGCCGACGCCATTCAAGCTCCATGTACTGGTTTAAGTAAAACACTGTCTTCAGAATCAGGCCTAAAAGGCGTCGACACCAGTGGTCGCCTTTTGAAAGGCGTCGACATCCTCAGACGCCATTTAGCACGGAAATCCAAGAATTCCAGAAAACATAAATCAGGGGGTTTCTGCCTTAAAAGGCGTCAGGGTTACCCGACGCTATTCAAATCGCGTCGCCCGCCCATGACGTCTTTTAGTCCCAGAATCCCCGAACTGGCAGACTTTCAGTAAGGCGGTTCATGTCTAAAAGGCGTCGTGATGGCCCGACGCTCTTCAAAAAGGCGTCGTCTATGCACGACGTCTTTCAACCCCATGAACCAGTCTGTCATGAGCCCGAGGGCTCCCTTTTCAACCCCAAGAACCCCAAAATTACCCAAAAACGGAGGGGAAAGAGGGCAATTCAATCAACAGGAAACCACATTCATGGAAATCCCCCATATCATCAAGAAGAACACCTAAACATGCTTGTTCTACCCCCCAAAACCAAAGATCCATAACATGCTCAAACGGGGAAAACATGGTTTAAACACAATGCTATGGGAACCGTCACCCTACCGGATACTCGAACGCCTCCGAGCTTCATGCCGTCCACTCGTCTCGCCCCACGCCGCCGCCGGTACCGCTGTGGTCGTCCTTACTCCACCGTGACGTCGGCCGCCGTCCGGAGAGTAAAACGCCGCAGTGGAAGTGGAGGTGGTAGTGGTAGGAGCTAGGTAGAGGATGGAGTGGAGGGAGAGATGGAATGGTGGGAGGAAAAGAGGGAGGAGGAGGAATCGCCGCCGAGTTCGCCGGAAGGGAAGGAGAGAAAGGGAGAAGGAAGAAAATGAGGAGGGCTCGTGGGGTTAACCAGAGATGGCTAAAACGCGTCGACATAGACGGACGCCCATCAGATGATGAGACGGCTGCTCTGACAGGACTCTGAAACGCGTCGTTCAAAGCAGACGCCGTTCAGAAAACATGTCAGGGCCGTACTCTGACAATCCTAGAGTCGCAGTCTGAAAGGCGTCGTCCCATGCGGACGCCGTTCAGACGACGCGACAGGGCCGTACTCTTGCGGCCCAAAGCCAGCCCACGTGGCACCCACGTGGCAGAATCTAAAACGCGTCTGCAACGGTGGACGCCGTTTAAACCGCGTCGAGCCCGGCTCGACGCGAAACATCACAGAGTCTCTGCCCCACAGGAGCCTGAACTACAAGGTCCGACCCCGAAAACCGAATCCGAAAGCCTCAGTCCTTACAAAGTTGCAAAAGAATGGATATCTTGATCCATTTGATTATGAATCATTTGCTACTTATGAAGCTTGTCTCATGGGAAAATTGACCAAAGCTCCATTTTCTGGACATGGAGAAAGAGCTAAAAAATTATTGGAACTAATACATAGTGATATATGTGGTCCAATGTCTACTCATGCTATGGGTAGTTACTCATACTTCGTTTCATTTACAGATGATTTGTCAAGATATGGCTGCATATATTTAATGAAATATAAGTCAGAATCTTTGATAAATTTAAAGAATTTAAAAATGAACTTGAGAACCAAACTAGAAAGAATATCAAGACTCTTTGATCATATCGAGGGGGAGAATATTTAAGTTCAGAATTCATACAATATCTTAAGAATAATGGTATTCTGTCTCAGTGGACTCCTCCCTATATACCACAGTTAAATGGTGTATCGTAAAGGAGGAATCGTACTCTATTAGATATGGTATGATCAATGATGAGTTATGCTAAGCTTCCAATTTCTTTATAGGGATATGCACTATTGTCTGCTGCATATCTGTTGAACAAGATTCCCAGTAAGTCAGTATCTTCCACTCCATATAAGATATGGAAATGGAAGAAACCAGACTTTAAGCATGTTAGAGTCTGGGGTTGTCCTGCACATGTCAAAAGACATGATGCAAATAAATTGAATTCCAGGACAGAAAAATGCAGGTTTGTGGGATATCCAAAAATGACTATTGGATATTATTTCTATCAGCCCAGCGATCAAAAGATGTTTGTCGTAAAAAGAGCTGTCTTCTTAGAGAAAGAATATTTTTTAAAAGAAGACAGTGGGAGCAAGATAGAACTGGAAGAAATTTCAGACTCACAATTCAATGTTGGCTCATCTGATGAGCCATTGACTCAAGAACTTGTTCAAGATAATACACAAGAAATTCGCAGATCTGGTAGAGTGTCTAAACAGTCTAAAAGATATGTTGGACATATCAATGACGGCAAACCAATAGTGCACATAAATGAGGATGATGATCTTCAAACCTACCAAGATACCATGAATAGTCAAGAACTAGAGAAATGGCAAGAGACAATGAATTCAGAAATACAGTCCATGTATGTCAACCAAGTTTGGAACTTGGTTAATCTGCCAGAAGGTATAGTACCTATTGGAAGTAAATGGATCTTTAAAAGAAAGATCGGGACATATGGACAGATTGCCACTTACAAGGCAAAGCTGGTTTCGAAATGGTATCGTCAATGACAAGGAATTGACTATGACGAAACTTTTTTTCTGGTTGCCATTATTAAGTCAATCAGAATACTTCTTGTCGTTGCTGCATTCTATGATTATGAAATATGGCAAATAGATGTGAAAACAACATTCCTTAATGGCAACATTTAGGAAGAAGTGTATATGATACAACCTGAAGGATTAACTTCCAAAGAGCATTCAAGTAAGATATGCAGGCTGCAAAGATCCATTTATGGATTAAAGCAGGCATCCCGAACTTGGAACTTAAGATTTGATGAAGCAATCAAATCTTATGACTTCATTAAGAATGAAGATGAACCTTGTGTATATAAAAAGACTAGTGGGAGTGTAGTTACTTTTTTAGTACTTTACGTTGATGACGTTCTACTCATTGGAAATGATGTAGGAATGTTGTCATCTGTAAAAATATGGTTATCCAAGAACTTCTCTATGAAGGATTTGGGAGAGGCATCCTATATTTTAGGAATTAAGATCCATAGAGATGAATCCAAAAGGATGTTCGGACTATCCCAATCCATGTACATAGACACTATAGTCAAAAGATTTGGCATGAAAAATTCCAAGAGAGGTCTCATTCCGATGAGACATGGAATTTATCTCTCTAAAGGAATGTCTCCCAAGACACCTGAAGAGAAAGCATACATGGATAGAGTTCCTTATGCTTCGATAATAGGATCTATCATGTATGCAATACTATGTACTAGGCCTGATGTGGCACATTTACTAAATGTCACTAGTAGATATCAGGCTAATCAAGGTGAGGAATACTGGAAGGCGATGAAATGTATCCTTAGATACTTGAGAAGGACTAAGGATCTATTTCTCGTCTATAGAGGAAACGGCTTGGAACTTCGAGGGTTTACTGACTCGAGCTTCCAGTCGGATATGGATGACAACAAATCCATGTCTAGATTTGTGTACATTTTAAATGGAGGTGCAGTGAGTTGGAAAAGTTCCAAACAAGAAACAACTATAGATTTGACGACCGAAGCAGAATACATTGTTGTAGCTGAAGCAGCGAAGGAGGCAGTTTGGATGAAGAAGTTCATCTCTGCACTATATTTGTATTTTAGATCATGTCCCATTATTGTGTAACAACAATGGGGCAATAGATCAAGCAAATGAGCCAAGATCACATTAGAGGTCAAAGCACATTCTGAGATGATTTCATCTGATCCATGAGATAATCGCTAGAGGAGATATAAAGGTTAATAAAGTCTCATCCGAATAATGTAGCATATCTCTTGACTAAGCCATTGTCTCAAAATAATTTAGAACGTCACCTTAAGTCTATGGGACTTACACATATGGGTGATTGTCTTTTGTCTAAGTGGGAGAATGATAGAATTGGGTGGCCTTAAAGCCAATCTTTGTACATTCTAGTTTTAAATATTAATAAAGGTAATCATTTCTTCATTTTTAGTTCTCGCAAATTAACTATCGTAATGAAGGTCCATCGACAAGTGTATAGGATATTGAATTATGATGAGATCATGATAGTGCGATCAATATTCTTAGTCACTTATCTTAAACAGTTCTCGATCATAGGATATTTGAATTGGACATTAAATATCCGATAAGATCGACACAGGTTATTTCTGCTCATACGATAAGGGTGAATGATCTCACATTCACTCGTATGGTGACACTAAGACAAGCTTGTGGGTGCACATTAGAGAATGAGTTTACTGAACAGATCCGAATAAGAATTCCTAAATGGTCACTATACCTGATAGTCAATCAGAGAATTCAATCGTTACAGTAGTACAATTGGTCCTTTGACCTGAGTCACCAATGATACCTTGCTTATAGACTATTGTGACTTGATTTTCTGGCTTGTGGACTTTAACCATTAAGTCCACGATAGTCAGTCTCTCAGACACAGTGGAAAGCTTGCAAAGGTAATTGAGTGAAAAACAGGGGATCACTCACTCTTGGTATATGACTAGAGAGAGAATGTCCTATGGATGTGTACATAGAAATCTCTGGCCAGGGTCAACTGAAAGAGATGTCTTTCTTGAAGTTAACTGAGTACCGGAATCCATCTAAATAATGTGGTAAAGGGTTTAACTATGAAACCATACCCTTGCGTTATTGGGACATTGGATGAATGAAGGATTTTATCTGTGCGGTATCTGTAGAAGGAAATGTTCAAATAAAGGGAACAATATCCCTTATATCTTTTGGGATCATGAGGTAGTGTTTGGTGCCGTTCATGATTATAAGGTCAAGTGGATTAATCATCGGATGATAAACAACTTATTTATTGAATTAATTATTTAACATATGATGTTTAAATAATAATTAATAAATACTAAACTTTACAATTAGTTCTAAGTTTAGTGGGCCTGAAATAGACTGATATATGGGCCTAGATGGTTACACACATAAGAGTTCTCGTAAGATGGTGAGAGATGTTAAATATTAATTTATATGGATTTTTGTGAAAAGTCGCAGGATAAATATGAATATTTAAATGGAGAATTATGTAAGGCCAAGCTCTTGGATAATCATGAGAAATAAACTTTGTGCTTATCTATATTTCTTATAAAACGAGGCCAAGGGGTGGGTGGTGGAAGGATACGTATACAACACCACAAGCCTAGAGTTTTTCTCTGTCCTCTCTCTCTCTCTCCCTCTCTCTCTCTTGAAGAAGATCCCTCTCTCTTCTTAACTGTATGGTGGATTTGAGATCGGGTCGAAATACTCAAGTCGAGGAGGAAATCGCGTCTGTGTGTGGAGCTCGTATGGATACCTCTGGAGATCGTGCCCGTGCGCGATTATCGAAACGGTTCAATCTATGGGAGATTCGAAACCCTGCAAAGGTAAAGAACGGTTCTTCTCATAATTTTAATCGTCCGTTTTTCGATCCTAACAACCCGATACATAGTATCATTTTAATTTTTCGCTGTGTTCCAACGATTCCTAACATTTTGAAAACTGGAAAGAGGACTCTATTAAAGTCCAATGTTACATGCTTGGTTCAATGAATAATGAACTACAGAGACAGCATGATAACATGAAAGCAAAGGCCATTTTGAATAACCTACAAGAGTTGTTTCGTGAACAATCATGAACATAAAGATATGAGATATCAAAGAAACTGTTTTGGACCAGAATGACCGATGACACATCTTTGCAAGCACAATATGTTGATGACAGCTGAAGGTAACTATCTAAAAAGATAAGCCACACATTATGCTTGTTGGTAAAACCAATAAGAAAAAGAAAGTTGGACAAACCTTTAAGAAAGGAAAGGCTAAGAAGCCAGTGAAAAGCAAACCAGCTGTTCAAAAGCAAAAAACAAAAGCCAATGATAAAGGTTAATGTTTCTACTGCCATAAAGAAGGACACTGGAAAATAAATTGCAAGATTTGTTTAGCAGAAAAAAGAAAGGAGAACCTTGGTGGAACTATAGGTATACTCATGATTGATCTTAGCTTATCTTATAGAGAATCTACATCTTGGGTATTAGATACTGCATGCGTTTCTCATATCTGCAACAACCTACAGGTGCTAACAAGTAGAAGAAGACTAAATCGTGGAGATGTAGATATGAGACTTAGAAATAGAGCAAAGGTTGTTGCATTAGCTGTTGGGATAGCAAGACTCAAGATGCTATTAGGAGACATATTGGAACTTAAAGATTGTTATTATGTTCCAACTATTATTAGGAATATCATTTCTATTTCTTGTTTTGACAAAGAAAGATATTCAATGAAACTAGAGAATAATGGTTGTTCTATTTATCTAAGAGACAAATTGTTTGCTACTGGATATTTATTAAATGGTTTGTATTTACTTGATATTGCATATGATATATGTCTAGTAAATAAGTCTCTTGAACAAATAGATAAAGATGTGAATAAATCATACCTATGGCATTGTAGGCTCAGTCATATAAATGAGAACATGATTTTAAAGTTTTAAAAGAATGGATACCTTGATCCATTTGATTATGAATCCTTTGCAACTTGTGAAGCTTGTCTCATGGGAAAAATGACTAAAACTCCATTTTCTGGACATGGGAAAAGGGCTAAAGAATTATTGGAACTAATATATAATGATGTATGTGGTCTAATGTCCACTCATGCTATTGGTGGTTACTTATACTTCATTTCATTCACAAATGATTTCTCAAGATATGGGTGCATATATTTAATGAAATATAAGTTAGAAGTCTTTGAGAAATTTAAAGAATTTAAAAATAAAGTTGAGAAACAAACTCGAAAGAGTATCAAGACTCTTTGATCTAATCGAAGTGGTGAATACTTAAGTACAGAATTCGCAAAATATGTAAATAATAATGGTATTCTGTCTTAGTGGACTC
This sequence comes from Zantedeschia hybrid cultivar, assembly GCA_030544215.1. Classification (NCBI taxonomy): domain Eukaryota; kingdom Viridiplantae; phylum Streptophyta; class Magnoliopsida; order Alismatales; family Araceae; genus Zantedeschia; species Zantedeschia hybrid cultivar. The sequence goes on from JARZZO010000009.1 coordinate 22,361,440, forward strand.
CTCCCTATACACCATAGTTAAATGGTGTATCGGAAAGGAGGAATCGTACTCTATTAGATATGGTACGATCAATGATGAGTTATGCTAAACTTTCAATTTCTTTATGGGGATATGCACTACTGTCTGCTGCATATCTATTGAACAAGGTCCTCAGTAAGTCAGTATCTTCCACTTCATATGAGATATGGAAAGGGAAAAAATCAGACTTTAAGCATGTTAGAGTTTAGGGTTATCCTGCGTATGTCAAAAGATATGATCTAGATAAACTGAATTCCAAGATAGGAAAATGTTGGTTTGTGGGATATCTAAAAGAGGCTTTTGGATATTATTTCTATCAGCCTAGTGATCAAAAGCTGTTTGTCACAAAAAGAGTTGTCTTCTAAAAGAAATAATATCTTTTAAAAGTAGACAGTGGGAGTAAGATAGAACTGTAAGAAATTCAGACTCACAAATCAATGCTGGCTCATCTGATGAACCATTGACTCAAGAACCTATTCAAAACAATACTACACAAGAAATTCGCAAATATGGTAGAGTGCCTAAGTAGCTCGAAAGATATGTTGGACATATCGATGACTGCAAACCAATAGTGTACTTACCTAGAGGCCATGAATAGCCAAGAATCAGAGAAATGACAATAGGCAATGAATTCATAAATTCAGTCTATGTTTGCCAACCAAGTTTGGAACTTGGTTAATCTACCAGAAGGTATAGTACCTATTGGCAGTAATCAGTTTATGTATGCCAACCAAGTTTGGAACTTGGTTAATCTGCCAGAAGGTATAGTACCCATTGGCAGTAAATGGATCTTTAAAAGAAAGATTGGGCATATGGATAGATTGACACTTACAATGCAAGACTGGTAGCAAAAGGGTATTGTCAAAGACAAGGAATTGACTATGACGAAACTTTTTTCCCAATTACCATGATCAAGTCAATCAGAATACTTCTTGTCATTGTTGCATTCTATGATTATGAATTATGGCAAATGGACGTGAAAACAGCATTTCTAAACGGCAACCTTCAGGAAGAAGTGTATATGATACAACCTAAAGGATTCACTTCTAGAGAGCAACCAAGTAAAGTATGTAGGCTGCAAAGATCTATTTATTGATTAAAGCAGGCCTCCCGAACTTGGAATTCAAGATTTGATGAAGCAATCAAATCTTATGACTTCATTAAGAATGAAGATGAACCTTGTGTATATAAAAAGACCAGTGGGAGAGTGGTTACCTTTTTAGTTTTTAATGTTGATGACATTCTACTCATTGGGAATGATGTAGGAATGTTGTCATCAGTAAAGATTTAATTATCCAAAAACTTCTTTATGACAGATTTGGGAGAGGCATCCTATATTCTAGGAATAAGGATCTATAGATATAGATCCAAGAAGATGCTTGGATTATCTCAATCCATATATATATACACCATAGTCAAAAGGTTTAGCATCGAAAATTCTAATGAGACATGGAATTTATCTCTCCAAAGCAATGTCCCCCAAGACACCTGAAGAGAAATCATATATGGATAGAGTTCCTTATGCTTCCATAATGGGATCTATCATGTATGCAATGCTATGTACTAGGCATGATGTGGCACATTCATTAAGTGTCACTAGTAGATATCAAGCTGATTCAGGTGAGGCACACTGGAAGGCAGTGAAATATATCCTTAGATACTTGAGAAGGACTAAGAATCTATTTATCGTCTATGAAGGAGATGACTTGGAACTTCGAGGATATACTGACTCGAACTTTCAGTTGGATATGGATAATAGCAAATCCATGTCTGGATTTGTGTTCATGCTAAATGGAGGTACAGTGAGTTGGAAAAGTTCCAAACAAGGATTTGTGGGTGAATGATCTCACATTCACTTGTGTGGTGACACTAAGATAAATTTGTGGGTGCCCATTAGAGAATGAGTTCACTGAACAGATCCGAATAAGAATCCCTTGATGGTCATTATACCTAATAGTAAACTAGGATATTCAATCGTTGTAGTAGAGCAATTGATCCTTTGACCCGAGTCACCAAAGATACCTTTCTTGTAGACTGTTGTGTCTTGATTTTCTGGCTTATGGACTTTAACCATTAAGTTTATGATAGTCAGTCTTTCAGATACAGTGGAAAGCTTACGAAGGAAATTGAGTCAACAACAAGGGATCACACACTCTTGGTTTACCACTAGAGAGAGAATGCCCTACGGATGTGTACTCAGAAATCTTTGGCTAGGGTCAATTGAAAGAGGTGTCTTTCTAGAAGTTAATTGAGTACTGAAATCCATCTGGACAATGCTTTAAGAAACCATACCCTTGCGTTGTTGGGGCATTAGATGAGTAAAGGATTAAATTTGCACGGTATCTGCAGACGGAAAGGTTCAACAAAAGGATCGTCATCCCTTATATCTTATGGGATCATGAGGTAGTGCTTGGTGTCGTTCATGGTCAGATGGTCTAGTGGATTTATCATCGGATGATAATTCACTTATTTATTGAATTAATTATTTAACATATGATGTTTAAATAATAATTAATAAATACTAAACTCAAGAAATAGTTCTAAGTTTAGTGGACCTAAAACTAGACTGATATATGGGCCTAGAGGGTCACACATATAAGAGTTTTTAAAAGACGGTGAGAGATTATAAATATTCTATTCTCTGGGTTTTTGTGAAAAATCGTAGGATAAACATGGAATGTTTAATGGAGAATTATCCAAGGCAAAGTTCTTGGATAATTATGAGATTTAATCTTGGCTTTAGCTCTTATTTGAATAAGAGTTATAAAAGGGGCCATAGGGTGGTTGTGTACGTACACAACACCACAAGTTGTTGGAATATTTTTTGTCTCCACTCTCTCTTTCTCTCTCTCTTGAAGAAGCATATGTCTACTCTTTCTCTTCCTTTTGCATGGTGATCTGAGATCGGGTCGACATCTGCAAGCCGAAGGGGAAAACACGTCTGCATCGGGAGCTCGTGTGGATACTTCTAGAGATTGTGCGCTTGCACGGTTATCAAATCGATTCGATCCAGGGGAGATTCGAAACCCTGCAAAAGTGAAGAATAGTTCTTCTAAATTTAATTTAAATGTTCATTTTTCGATCCCAACAACGTGATACTAGGTATTGTTTTATTTCCGTTGCGCTTTTGGCGATTCCAAACATCTCTCTCTCTCTCTCTCTTGTAGATGCAAAATGAAAGTTTTCATTTTTTGGGCTCAATTATACCTTGATTAGGTAGGCTTGTGGAGGGATGGAAAGCATCTACTACACCAATAGAAAACAAAACAGAATTACTAGTCTTTGAATAGTCATGTTAGTCTAGATTAGGTAGAAATCTCATATTCCAGAGATATGCAATGGGACATGAGAGAGTTGCATGTAATATTGAAAAAGTAGAGCAATAAATGCACAAAGATTTGAAAAATATCTGTGATATTTGGACAATAAATGACCATAGGACAATAGTATAATGACAAAGTATGTATGACATAATTAGAGACAAATCCTTACAAGGAGCATAAACCTCACAAGATAGTCGATTATAAGAAACGCAGCTTAATCAAACAATCGTAGACAAGCTGAGTTAATCAAGTACTATACACTTAGTCAAAAAATTAAGCAAGATAATCAAATAAGTTCAGCTAAAGTGCATAAGCAACATTAGTTAGATAATCGGTTAACTGAAATAGATAGTTGAAAGATTAGTTGAATAAGTTAATCAAATACTAGAGACAGATTAATCAAATAAGCACAGCTCAATCAAACAATCGTAGACAAGCTAAGTTAATTAAGTAAGCACAACTCAATACAATCATACACAAGTTGAGTTAATCAAATACTATACACTCAGCAAAATATTAAGCAAGATAATCAAATAAGTTTGGGTTTCGAAGCGAGACAGATTAATCAAATAAGCACAATCAAACAATCGTAGACAAGCTAAGTTAATCAAATACTTTGAGATAGCCAAATGTTGCTCTTATGAAACTCAAAAAAAAATATTAATAGTAATAAAATCGTGATCGCTAGAGAACGTGGTTCTCAATGAAAAGAAAGAGTGACTACGAAGATTAATTCACTTAGAAAATCAGGATGATGTTGATCCTTTCTTCTTCTCCGTCAACCGGTTGAAGAGAAGAGCCTTTCTTTTGCTTCTTATTGATAGAATTGGGTGGCCTCAAAGCCAATCATTGTACATTCTAGATCAGAATAAAGGCAATTATTTCTTCATTTATAGTTCTCGCAAATTAACTATCGTTATGAAGGTCCGTAGACAATTGTATAGGATATTGAATCATGATGAGATCATGATAGTGAGATCAATATTCTTAGTCACTTGTCTTAAACAGTTCTCGATTATAGAATATTTGAATTGGACATTAAATATCCGATAAGATCGACATAAGTTATTTCTGCTCATGTGATGAGAGTGAATGATCTCACATTTACTTGTGTTGTGACACTAAGACAAACTTGTGGGTGCTCATTAGAGAATGAATTTACTGAACATATCCGAATAAGAATTCCTGGATGGTCAATGTACCTAATAGTCAACTAGGGAATTCAATCGTTGCAGTAGAACAGTTGGTCCTTTGACTTGAGTCACCAATGATACCTTGCTTGTAGACCATTGTGTCTTGATTCTCTGGGTTCTGGACTTTAACCATTAAGTCCACGATAATCAGTCTCTTAGACACAGTGGAAAGCTTGCGAAGGTAATTAAGTGAACAACAGGGGATCATGGTTAGAAGGTTAAGTGGATTAATCATCAGATGATAAACCACTTATTTATTGAATTAATTATTTAACATATGATGTTTAAATAATAATTAATAAATACTAAACTTTAGAATTAGTTCTAAGTTTAATGGGATTGAAACCATACTGATATATGGGCCTGGAGGGTCACACACATAAAAGTTCTCGTAAGACGGTGAGAGATGTTAAATATTATATTTATTTGGATGTTTGTGAAAATCCGCAGGATAAACATGAATATTTAAATAGTGAATTATCTAAGGCCAAGCTCTTGGATAATCATGAGAATTAAATCTTGTGCTTATCCTTATTTCTTATAAAAGGAGGCCAAAGGGAGGGGTGGTAGGTGATTGGACGTACAAGACATCCCTTCTTGGAGTTTCTCTCTCCTCTCTCTCTCTTGAAGAAGACCTCTCTCTCTTCTACTTTTCGATTGCATAGTGGATTTGAGATCGGGTCGAAGTACTCAAGTCGAGGAGGAAATCGCGTCTGCATCGGGAGCTCGTGTGGATACCTTTGGAGATCGTGCGGGTGCGCGATTACCGAAACGGTTGAATCCACGGGAGATTCGAAACCCCGCAAAGGTGAAGAATACTTCTTCCCAGTTAATTTAATTGTTCGTTTTACGATCTCAGCAACCCAATACATGGAATCGTTTTATTTTTGCGCTGCGCTTCGGTGATTCCTTACAGTGGTATCAGAGCCAGGTTGCTGGTTCGATCATAAAACGACATCGTTTTACGTGATTATTTCTCGTTATGTGTAAAAAACTTGTATTGTACACGTTCTTGGGTTATATTAAAGGGGGTATTTATCTATAGCTTGATATTGGGAACTGTTCCCAGGTTTATAGATTTTGATTCTATGCCTTCTTGATATATTTGGAGAGCATGTATCTTTGTTAATAGAATTACTCTCTTAAAATAATCTTTGATTGCTCAGCTGAGAGAGAACTAAGGGATTCTCTTTACTTCTCTATTGATGCAAGAGGGTTAACGGGATCTTAGACTGCTACTCATGCCGGCCAAGACGAAAATTGTTTATCCTCTTGGGTTGTATTTATACAGAGGGTCTATGTACATTGCAATATTTACTTGTGTTAAAGGAAGCTACAGGGATCGTCCCTCGGTTCTAGCCACCATTTGGTACAACCAGCGTGGACTCCGGTCGCGGCCGGTGCTTCCCAACGCAAGCGGCAGCTAGCATTGCCTCCTTTCTTCCCCCCACGGCCATATGTAATAGGCTGTTTTGGAATCGGCCATGCATGTGCATGCTGGAAGAAAAGAGGGCTGGCGACGTCCGGAGTACTGCCGGCGACGACTACCAGCGTCGGCAATGCTGTCTGGCACTGCCCTGGCCCCACCATGGCAGACCGGGCCCTCCCACGCCGTGTCACCTACACGATAAATACGCCTTGCATGGGGCGTTATGAGACATCCGACGATGTCCACCGGGTTGCCGGCGACGTCGGCTGGCACCGGAGAGTCTGGACGGAGCCTCGCTGCCCCTTGCCGCGGCCGGCGGCGCCTCTCCCCCCACCCGGGAGGACCGCGAACCAGTCGCCCCCCTCAGAGAAAACCCTGATCGTGCGGCGGGGGCGACAAGCGCGTGGGCCAGGGGGTCGACCTGTCCGGACCAGCGCAACCCGCGCCCAACCCGAACCGGGTCGGACCCGGCGCCCACTCCCCATACCCGATTAACCCTTTTTAACCCCTATTTAGCCCATTTAAATTGATTTTAAACCATTTTTTTGCAGTTTTAAAATTTGTTTAAATTGTAAATATTTTAATTAACAGATTATTAAATTGTTTAATTAACTGTTACTTAAAATTGTAAGGGTTTAAAGTTAATGGGATATTTTTTAATTATTTAAAATAGTTTTAAATCATTAACTTAATTCTTTATAAAACTATTAAGTTGAGAATTAGATTCTTAGACTTAATTCTTTTTGCATAACCTGAAATATATTAAATTGTTCAAATTGTTTGTGCATGAGAAAAAGTTAACTAAATAGTTTAGTTAAATCTTTTGTCAATAATATTATGAATACTTGTTGATTTAAACTTGAAATAATTATTATTTCAAATACTATTGGTATTATAATTTTATATTTATAAAAGTTAATACCAACAGTAATTATGTGATAATTATGTTGTTGCATGTGATGTGATATGTTATGTGAAGGGATGATCATAGACTTAGAATAATTATGTGATGATTCTTTTTGTGAATGAATGTGATGCATGTTTTATTTGATATTTTGAAAAGGACATGTGTGTCCTCCTCTCTCTTAATCTAAGTGTACATTCTGTCTTCCTCTAAGTTTGTACTCCGTTTGATAAGATCAAGATTTCTTATTATTTAAATGTACATTTATGGACCCGCGAGTCCTAAATTCATGTTTAGATATTGCGGATTAAGTTTTGAGGACGGGCTCTTCTGAAGATACATCTGGAGGAAGGACTCGCATCAAATGGAACCGGTGTTGTTGAATTCACACTAGGATTTTATTATAGGTCATCGTTTGGCTACGATGATTCCATAATAGCTTAAGTAGTCCATGATCATCCTTATTTATTTTTCTGCATATATGTGATATCTGTAGAATATGTTGTTAAATAGATATTTCTTTCCTGTATTATGATACTTCAAATCAAAATATTATTAATAGCACGATTTTTATAAATCAACTTAAAACCCTCTTTCAAAATTTAAAGAAGGTCTATTGAGATATTCAGAATAATCCACGTAACCCACCATCATTATAAATTTAAGGATAATTCTGATTTCAAATGGATTTGTTGTGCTACCACAAGGTCTATTTGATTTAAAAATTAATCTAGGTCTACAACATGTGATGTCATAGAGATAAATGGACAAATAGTGTAGTTTTGTTGTGCTACCACAAGGATTGCACTATGAATTCAAGTTATCTAAGTAATGACAGTAGAACTTAACTGAATCGTTTGATTTATTGTGCTACCACAAGATCATTCTGATTCAGGGGTTAAATTTGATCGGATATTGCAAATGTTGCAATTGTCAAGAGTTGACTGCCTAAGGGAGTTGATGTGATTTGTTGTTCTACCACAAGATCACATGTATGATATCCGAAGGATTCTGATCCTCACTAGGAGATCACAGGAATCTCCCGTTCTGTATATTAGAGGGTTATACAGATCGCCAAAAAATAGTGGGAGTATAAATCTAGATTAAAAGTCCTAAATCTAATTTTTAAAGAACTATCTGCTTTTTTTTTATTTATTTCCTTGTAGGTCGCTATGTCGTCACCTAACCCCCTTCGTTGCATACTTGATGCCAACAAACTCACGGAACCAAATTATATTGACTGGTTACGCAACCTGAACATTGTCCTTAAGTGTGAAAAACTAGCCTATGTCTTGGATTAACCTGATCCAGAACAACCTGGTGAAATTGCTAACGAAGATGAACTAATGATATTTGAAAACTGGAATGAGGACTCTATTAAAGTCCAGTGTTATATGCTTGGTTCAATGAACAATGAATTATAGCGACAGCATGATAAACATGGAAGCTAAGGCCATTCTAAATCACCTACAAGAGTTGTTTGGTGAACAATCGAGAACAGAAAGATATGAGATATCTAAGAAACTATTCAGGACCAGAATGAGCGAGGGTACATCTGTGCAAACTCATATGCTCAAGATGATAGAATGGATTGAGAGGCTTGCAATGTTTGGTTTTGTTATGAACAATGACCTAAGCATCGACTTAATCCTTTAGTCCCTACCAGATTCATTTTCACAATTCATCATCAACTTCAATATGAACAAAATTGAGCTACACTGGCTGAGCTGCTCAACATGTTGAAGATAGCTGAAGGTACTATCCAGAAAGATAAGCCACATGTTATGTTTGTTGGTAAGACCAATAAGAAAAGAAAAGCTGGACAGACCTTTAAGAAAGATAAGCCAAAGAAGCCAGTGAAAAGCAAACCAGCGGTTCAAAAGGATAAAGCTAAAGTCAATGATAAAGGTCAATGTTTCCACTGTCATAAAGAAGGTCACTGGAAGAGAAACTGCAAGATTTATCTAGTAGAAAAAGCAAAGGAGAAGCTTGGTGAAGCTTCAAGTTTATTCATGATTGATCTTAACTTATCTTATAAAGAATCTACATCTTGGGTATTAGATATTGGATGTGTTTCTCATATCTGTAATAACTTGCAGGTACTAACAAGTAAAAGAAGATTGAATCGCAGAGACGTGAATCTGAGACTTGGAAATGGAACAAAGGTTGCTACGTTAACTGTGGGGACAACAAGACTTCAGATGTCGTCAGGAGACTCATTGGAACTAATAGATTGTTATTATGTTCCAACTATTTTTAAGAATATCATTTATATTTCTTGTTTAGATAGAGAAGGATATTCAATAAAACTACAGAATAATGGTTGTTCAATTTATCTAAAAGGCAAATTGTTTGCTTCGGGATATTTGTTAAATGGTTTGTATTTACTTGATATTGCATATGATGTATGTCTAGTAAATAAGTCTCTTGAACGAATAGATAAAGATATGAATAAATCATACCTATGACATTGTAGGCTCGATCATATAAATGAGAATAGAATCATTAAGTTGCAAAAGAATGGATACATTGATCCATTTGATTATGAATCATTTGCAACTTGTGAATCTTGTCTTATGAGAAAAATGACCAAAGCTCAATTTCTGGACATGGAGAAAGAGCTAAGGAATTATTGGAACTAATACATAGTGATGTATGCGGTCCAATGTCCACTTATGCTATGGGGGTGAATACTTAAGTACAGAATTTATACAATATCTTAAAAATAATGGTATTCTGTCTCAGTGGACTCCTCCCTATACACCACAGTTAAATGGTGTATCGGAAAGGAGAAATTGTACTCTATTAGATTTGGTACGATCAATGATGAGTTATGCTAAACTTCCAATTTCTTTATGGGGATATGCACTATTGTTTGCTGCATATCTATTGAACAAAGTTCCCAATAAGTCAGTATCTTCCACTCCATATAAGATATGGAAAGGAAAGAAACCAGACTTTAAGCATGCTAGAGTCTGGGGTTGTCCTGCACATGTTAAAAGACATGATCCAGATAAACTGGATTCCAGGACAGAAAAATGCAAGTTTGTGGGATATCCAAAAGAGACTTTTGGATATTATTTCTATCAGTCCAGCGATCAAAGGGTGTTTGTCGCAAAAAGAGCTGTCTTCTTAGAGAAAGAATATATCTTAAAAGAAGACAGTAGGAGCAAGATAGAACTAGAAGAAATTTCAGACTCACAAATCAACGCTGGCTCATCTGATAAACCATTGACTCAAGAACTTGTTCAAGATAATACACAAGAAGTTCGTAGATTTGGTAGAGTGCCTAAGCAGCCTGAAAGATATGTTGGACATATCCTTGACGGCAAACCAATAGTGCACTTAAATGAGGATGATGATCCTCAAACCTACCAAGAAGCCATGAATAGTCTAGAATCAGAGAAATGGCAAGAGGCAATGAATTCAGAAATTCAATCAATGTATGCCTATGACATTGTAGGCTCGATCATATAAATGAGAATAGGATCATTAAGTTGTAAAAGAATAGATACAGTGATCTATTTGATTATGAATCATTTGCAACTTGTGAAGCTTGTCTTATGAGAAAAATGAGCAAAGCTCAATTTTATGGACATGGAGAAAGAGCTAAGGAATTATTGGAACTAATACATAGTGATGTATGCGGTCCAATGTCCACTTATGCTATGGGTGGTTACTCATACTTCGTTTCATTTACAGTTTGGAACTTGGTTAATCTGCCAGAAGATATAGTACCTATTGGCAGTAAATGGATCTTTAAAAGAAAGATTGGGGCAGATGGACAGATTGACACATACAAGGCAAGGCTGGTGGCGAAAGGGTATCGTCAAAGACAAGGCATTGACTATGATGAAACTTTTTCCCCAGTTGCCATAGTTAAGTCAATTAGAATACTTCTTGCCGTTGCTGCATTCTATGATTATGAAATATGGCAAATGGATGTGAAAACAGCGTTCCTTAACGGGAACCTTCAAGAAGAGGTGTATATGATACAACATGAAGTATTAACTTCCAAAGAACATTCATGTAAGATATGCAGGCTGCATAGATCTATTTATGGATTAAAGCAGGCATCCCGAACTTAGAACTTAAGATTTGGTGAAGCAATTAAATCTTATGACTTTATTAAGAATGAAGATGAACCTTGTGTATACAAAAAGACCAGTGGGAGCGCGGCTACCTTTTTAGTACTTTACGTTGATGAGATTCTACTCATTGAGAATGATGTAGGAATGTTGTCATCAGTAAAAATTTGGTTATCCAAAAACTTCTCCATGAAGGATTTAAGAGATGTATCCTATATTCTGAGAATAAGGATAGATAGAGATAGATCCAAAAGGATGCTTGGGTTATCCCAATCTATGTACATAGACACCATAGTCAAGAGGTTTGGTATGAAAAATTTCAAGAGAGGTCTCATTCCGATGAAATATAGAATTTATCTCTCCAAAGGAATGTCCCCCAAGACACCTGAAGAGAAAGTATATATGGATAGAGTTCCTTATACTTCCGTAATAGGATCTATCATGTATGCAATACTATGTACTAGGCCTGATGTGGCATATTCTATAAGTGTCACTAGTAGATATCGGGCTGATTCAGGGGAGGCACACTAGAAGGCGGTGAAATATATCCTTAGATACTTGAGAAGGACTAAGAATCTATTTATCGTCTGTGGAGGAGACGACTTGGAACTTCGAGGATATACTGACTCGAGCTTTTAGTTGGATATGGATAATAGCAAATCCATGTATGGATTTGTGTTCATACTAAATGGAGGTACAGTGAGTTAGAAAAGTTCAAAACAAAAAACAACTGCAGATTTAACGACCGAAGCATAATACATTGTTGCAACTGAAGCGGCTAAGGAGGCGGTTTGGATGAAGAAGTTCATCTCAGCACTTGGAGTAGTCCCAAGCATTTTAGATCATGTGCCATTATTGTGTGACAACGATGTAGCAATAGCTCAAGCAAAGGAGCCTAGATCGCATCAAAAGTCAAAGCACATTCTGAGACGATTTCATCTGATTCGTGAGATTATCGTCCGAGGAGATATAGTAGTTGAGAAAGTCTCATCTGAAGATAATGTAGCAGTCCCTTGACTAAGCCATTGTCTCAAAACAATTTAGAACGTCACCTTAAGTCTATGGGACTTAGACACATGGGTGATTGGTTATAGTCCAAGTGGGAGAATGATAGAATTGGGTGGCCTCAAACCCAATCATTGTACATTCTAGATCAAAATAAAGGCAATTATTTCTTTATTTATAGTTCTCGCAAATTAACTATCGTTATGAAGGTTCGTAGACAAGTGTATAGGATATTGAATCATGATGAGATCATGATAGTGAGATCAATATTCTTAATCACTTGTCTTAAATAGTTCTCGATCATAGGATATTTGAATTGGACATTCAATATCCGATAAGATCGACATAAGTTATTTCTGCTCATGTGATGAGGGTGAATGATCTCACATTCACTTGTGTGGTGACACTAAGACAAACTTGGGGGTACTCATTAGGGAATGAGTTCACTGAACAGATCCGAATAAGAATTCCTAGATGGTCAATATACCTAATAGTCAATCAGAGAATTCAATCGTTGCAGTAGCACAGTTGGTCCTTTGACCTGAGTCTCCAATGATACCTTGCTTGTAGACCATTGTGTCTTGATTCTCTAGGTTCTGGACTTTAACCATTAAGTCCACGATAATCAGTCTCTCAGACACATTGGAAAGCTTGCGAAGGTAATTGAGTGAATAACAGGGGATCACTCACTCTTGGTATACGACTGGAGATCGGGTCGAAGTACTCAAGTCGAGGAGAAAATCGCGTCTGCATCGGGAACTCGTGTGGATACCTCTGGAGATCGTGCACGTGCGCGATGACCGAAATGATTGAATCTACAGGAGATTCGAAACCCCGCAAAGGTGAAGAATAGTTCTTTTCGGTTAATTTAATTGTCCGTTTTATGATCCCAACAATCCAATACATGGAATCGTTTTATTTTTTCGTTTTGCTTCGGTGATTCCTTACACTTATACCCTCTTTAGATGAATTCTTAAAAAGATTGTGTTGAAGATCAACCAAACGCCTCCTTGCAAATAAAGACACCAAAACAAACAAGAAACTAGATCAAAGTTTTTATTATAGTGTAGTATCTACTCTAAAGAGCAAAACAACATGCAAGAAACTAAAGGGCTCGCTTTTTTGTGTTTTTGTCTTTAACCCTTATATGCAATAGGTAGGAATATGGATGATTGATGTTCTGAAAACTAGTTTTGATGTTCGAAAGCAATGATGTTTGCACTAACTAAAACAACAGTGAATTGCAGAAGAAATTAAGAAGATGAAAAAGAAGAGGTTGGCCCCTTTAGCCACCAAGCTTCATACTCCTCCCTTCATGGATGAAGAAGACCTTCTAGAGAGTAAGAGGGAAAGAAAAAAAGACTATTTTTGTGCTCAGGGGGTGTAGAATTGATCTCTCAAAGTTATGGACACACTAATTTTGACTTCACACTGAGTAATTCTCAGGTGATATTTGTGATGCCCTGAAATAGGCTTTAGTTTGATCATCGGGTTGTTTTTTACCTATATTTCTTGAAATTTTAGTTAAATTCCTTATTCGCATCGCTCTAGGCCGACATCTTTTAAATTTCTAGATTAAAACAATTTTGAATCTAATTTTTAATTGATTTGTGATTTAACTAAATAGTGTTGCCCATGGTCAACGTATTTTAATTCTAATCATAATTAATTATTAATTTAATTTTTAATTGAATTACTATTTATCTGAATAGTGTCGTTCATGTTCGATGTGTTTTAAACTTCACATTATTTTCTTTGAAATTTCTTGTAATGACTCACCACCTTATAATCGGGGATCCGATTACTAAATAGGTACTGAATCATTAAATTTAGAGTCAAACCAGGATCTCGATAAGTCTGGAAAATAAATGATAAACTAAGCTAAACATCCACATCACATCAAACTGTAAAGGAAGTGCAGAAATTATAAATTATTACAATTTGACTCGACTCAGCAAATAATTACATACTCCAACTGAAAAAGAAATAATTAAGTGTACAGGCCAAAAAAGGAAATAACAACTACATCAGGACATACCCCAGAACAACGAATGCTAGCGCACAACCCAAGGCAACACTCTCCTCGCTACGCTTGCCTAGAACCCTCACCTGAAAACCGCAGGGGGTGAGTCTCATCGAAAAAGACTCAGTATGGATCCTTCGATCCCCACCACCCACTCACACACCCAAAAGTGTAGTACACAAATATAGGCAATTTAACTAAATAAAGCAGTAACACAATTCTTAGATTTCGATATAAAACACACGCATTTATAACAGTAACTTGTACGATTCTGAAACTATCACGGAGTCCACAACTAGCGTCTCGGCTAAACACACAAGTCACACGGCCGAACGCAGAAAACACTGACCCGCTAAGACCAAACAGCAACCCCTCGAATAGCACACTGGCTACTCTGGCCTGACCTGGCTCAAGGTGATTCTGCTTCCCCTAGTACGAGTGACACTCCGAATGTATCACTCTTACACCGGTACTAGCTATACCCCGGGGTACAGTAGGTGACCCTCTCACTAGGCATCACCCCACCATTCCCACACCGGCGTCGTGTCACTCCCACACCAACACAAGGTGCCTAAGCGCTAACAATTGTCACTCTAGGTCCATGATCGCACAAAACGCAACACGGTGCGATCCGATCACGTAGAAATCATCGTCCTTAAGTATGTTCTCAAACATGCAATTAACCAAACTATCTATCAACGTAAACACATGTTAATTGCAGGAATTAATGAGATTCTGTCTTGAATCGCGTCGCCCAAGGCCGACGTCATTCAAGACTCCTAAACTGGTTCATGTGAAATCTGGCCTCGGAAGAAGGCCTAAAACACGTCGTTCAAATGGGTAGCTGTTTAAAAGGCGTCGCTGTCCCTGGTCGCCTAATAACGACAGAAACAGAGACAGGCCTCGGGGTGATCTGAACTTAAAAAACGTCGTGCACGGAAGTCGCCATTTAAAAGGCGTCGCTGTCTTTGGACGCTATTCAATCCAGAGACAGAGTTTGTTATCTGGGGTTAAATGGCGTAGTGGGTGGAAGCTGCCTTTTAAATGGCGTCGTTGTCCCCAGACGCCTTTTAAGCCTGATAGATAGGTTCTCCTCCGGCCTCCCCCAAGTTCCAAAACGGGATTTCTCCTCCAAATTCTCACAAAACACTATAAAAATAGAGAGGGAGGAGGAGAACCTAAACACCCATTAAAAACCCACAATTCTTCATTACATGCAATTAGTATTTTCACCCCAAAAATCTCCTAAACACGCTCCAAAGCAGGAATAAACGTGGTTTTAAACAAAATACAACGGAGATCGTCACCCTACCGATTACTCGAACTCCTCCGAGCTCCAAGCCACCAACCCGCCTCGCCACATGCTCCTGCCGGTACCGCGGTGGACGTCGTTACTCTACTGAGACGTCGGCCGCCGTCCGGAGAGAAATGCGCCGCGGAAGAAGTGGTGGTGGTAGTGGAGGAAGTTGGGAGGTTAATGGAGTGGAGGGAGAGGAGGAATGGGGAGAGGAAAGGAAGGAGAAGGGGGAAAGGGAGCCGGAGGGTCGGATGGAAGAGAGGAGAGAGAAGAGAAATGAGAGAATGAGGGAAAGGAGGGAGGGTTCGCGGGGTCAAACTGAAATTAAGTAAAACGCGTCGTCCAAGACCGACGTCATTCATACGACAAGTCCGGGCTGTACACTGACAAACCAGGGCCGTACTCTAAATGGCGTCGTCTATACAAGACCGGGGCCGTACTCTCGCGGCCAAAACCAACCCACGTGGCGCCCATGTGGCACAACCTAAAACGTGTCCACCTTGCTGGACGCCGTTTTAATCGCGTCGAGCAAGCTCGACGCGAAAAAGGAACCCATGCCCCAGCCCCACAAGAGCCCAAACCAAGGGGTCCGACCCCGAAACTAACCCGATAACCGGATCCGAAACCTCAATCCTGACATTTCTTGAGATTATCTTTTTTAATCGGCCTCTCTAAAAGACATCTAGGTTGGAGGCTGCATTTCTGAAAGACGTCGTTTCGAACCACGTAATTCAGTTGCGTAGCCTACAA
Source organism: Zantedeschia hybrid cultivar (assembly GCA_030544215.1). Taxonomy (NCBI): domain Eukaryota; kingdom Viridiplantae; phylum Streptophyta; class Magnoliopsida; order Alismatales; family Araceae; genus Zantedeschia; species Zantedeschia hybrid cultivar. Next base: position 22,377,470 of record JARZZO010000009.1, read on the forward strand.
GGCCCATAACTAACCAAAATCTAGCAATTTCCATCTTTGAAGGTCTCTACTTGATTAAGAATGTTTCCTTATGGGTTGATGCAAATTTGTGGAGTATTTTACATGGTCTTTCCTTCTTGGAGCCCAAGAACACTATTTTTCATTAAATTATTGTCGGAATTAAAGCTCTATATATACATATGGTTATTAGAGCTTTGAGGCGGTTGGCCAGTAAATGATTTGTGAGTCGCATCCCAGTGAGAAGAGTGCCCTCTCTCTATGAACATGGACAACAACTGTGGGTCTTCTTCTTCTTCCTCTTCTAAGACACTCCATCCGCCATTGAAGGGCCTAGGAAGCTTGGGTGGCTTTGGAAGGGGCAACTTCACAAACTTTTTTTTTTCATCATCTTTCTTTCATTTTCTTATTCTTTTTAGTTCTTATTTTTAATTTTTAGTTGCATCTATTCATCATATTCACTATATATCACACCCATCAATAGCATCACATCATTGCTATCCTTTCCTTCTAGCATAGGGGATTTAAGAAATTCAAAACAAGTGAGTTTCTTAATGAAGTTGCATGTTTCTTTTCACTCTAGAATAGATACTAACCTCCAATTATAGCTCTAATGGTTTTTTTATGGTTTGTTTCTTTTGCCTTTCTTGCAAGGGATGAAGAAGGATAAAAGGCTTCAAGAGACAAAGCTTCTTCCACTTGTCATTGCTTCCAACAAGAGAGTAAAACTAAGAAGAAATGCTCTTCGTCTTTGGCTAGCCGAGGAAGGAGAAGTTGGAGGATCTACATAGCCTCTCCCATTTCAAGGTATTTACACGCAATCATTTATTTGTATTTCTTCGAGAACCTTGTGTCTCTGGCGATGACATCATTATTATTTGTAATATCTTCTTTTGATTTCAACAAACACTCCTTTGAGCACTTACAACTTTTTGGCGATCATAGTGGGACCAATTCTTTCCATTTTTTCTTATTTTTCACTCTCTTTTACATATTGGCACCCTCGTATGCACCTCTTTGGCACCCTCGTGTACACCCCTTTGTGCTCCTCCAGCACATCTTTTATTTACTGTTTTTATCCCTCGTGCACCGCGTGCACACCCCCTATAACAACAAGTTTGCACTCTCCATGGTTGTTTAAAAGTTGTGAATTGATTAAAGGTCTTTGATTGAAGTGTGTTTAATTCTTAAGTTGATTGTCTTTTATCTAGAAATTTGGATTGCCATGTGAATCTTTCATCTTCCTCATCTTTTGTTTGGCAAAAGGGAAGTGTCCCTTCTTATTTTTTGCTATAGACTCTTAAACGCGTCGACATAGACAAATGCATTTCTGAACCACATCGACCATAGCCGATGCAATTTAGTCGGCCTGATTGTTGCCCAAAGTGCGCTTGTATGTAAGATTCGTAACAGGAAGAACAACGGCGCAACAAAATTAAAAATTAATTAAATCTTCGCTCAAATCTTGTGCATCAACACTCGGGAGTTGAAATAAAAAATAACATAGAAAATATGAAGATCAGATCTTTACGATTGTAGGGATGTAAATCCCTCGTTGAATCGGAGACGAATGAGTGGTCGACCTTGGGATCACAAGGTGTTCAAGCATTCAGCCTCTAAATGCACCCACACGAGTCTCTACGGCAGTTTGGATCTCCTCTGTACTCTACAAACTCCGCTCGGATCTCATCTCCACCATGAACAAAGAGGGAAGAGAGAAGGCGACTCTAGAGAGAGAGAGGAGGAGAGAGGATGACGGCTGGTTGTAGAGGAAAATCATAAAGCTTGGTTAGGGTTCCTCCATAGCAACTATTTATAGACTCCCGCCACTTTTCACAAAAATCCAGAAGTTTATGAAAACTTAATCCTCTCCAAATCCACAAGAACTCTTTTGTATGTGACCCTCTACACCCAACTATCAATTTGGTTTTCAGGCAATTATTTGACTTAATTAATTATTATTCATTATCTTATAATGAATTTTAACTCGATTATCACATAATCAATGATCCATTATTGCATGATGAATTCTTCGAGCTTTTCGATCATGAACGGCACTAAATACACCTTATGATCCCAAAAGACATTGAGGACATTCAAAACACTAATTGTAGCCTTTTGTCCACATATACCACATAACTATAGATCCTCATTCATTCAATGTCCCAGTCAGACCAGAGTATGGTTTAATTGTCAAACTCTAATATGTCTTAACCTAATGGAACTTTATAATCAATATTAAATTAAATATAAAACTTATTTTCTATTTAATTATCATACTTTGGCTCGAGATTTTTTAGTACTATTCTATAGGAAATTCTCTCTCCGATGACATATCGAGGGTGAGTGATTCCATGTTGTCAACTCAATTGCCTTTGTAAGAATCCCATTGAGTCTGAATAATTGACTATACAAAATCACAAACTTGAAATCCTTAAGTCAATAATCAAATACTCAATGTCACTCAAGCAAGACATCTTTGGTGACTTAAGTCTAGGATCCAACTATGATACTGTGACTATAGAATACCCCGATTGATAGTTAGTATGATGACCATTCTGGAATTCTAGGTCAGATCAGTTCAGTGAACTCATTCTACTAATGAGCACATGCACATATACCTTAATGTTAACACACTAGTGACTATGAGATCAGTCACCCTCATCATATGAGTAAGTATCACGTGCACAAGTCTATCAGGATCTTTAGTGCCCCGTCTTGGAGATCTTATGACCAAGAGCAATTCAAATACATACATCTAGATGACTAATATGATTATCATAATCTCAGTATGATTCAATCATCATTGCATGTGTTGCAGGACGTCATCACATCAAACAATAAACGCGCATGAAATGGTAGATGTAATGAAGAATTATTATTTATTATTAATAAGAATGAGATAATTATATGAAATGATACCATCACATCTCATGTGATTGACTTGCAGGACACACATTTCTATCAAACTCCCACTTGCACTAAAGTCAATCACTGCATTCCTGATACCCATCAGCTCAGGGTGACGCTCAAAAATATTTTGAGACAATGGCTTAGTAAGTGGATCTGCAATATTATCACTAGATGATACTCTATTAACTACTACATCTCCTCTAGTTATAAGCTTTCTGATCAAATGGTAACGCAGCAGAATATGCTTTGATTTTTGGTGAGACCTCGGCTCCTTTGCTTGAACAATTATCCTATTGTTGGCACAAAATATAGGGACAGAATCAAAGATGCTTGGGACAACTTCCAGTTCGGTGATGAATTTTTTCGTCTAGCCGCTTTTTTAGACGTTTCGGCAGCAGCAATATACTCAGCCTCAGTTGTCGAATCAATAGTAATTTCTTGTTTGGAACTTTTCCAACTTATTGCCTTGCCATTTAGGCTAAAGACGAACCACGAGATTGATTTGTTGTCATCTTTATCACATTGGAAACTTAAGTCAGTGTAACTACGAAGTTTCAAGTCTTCTCCACCATATAGCAGAAACATATCCTTAGTCATTCTTAAGTATTTAAGGATATATTTCATGGCCATCCAATGTTGATCACCTAGATCTATTTGATACAAGCTCGTAACACTTAGAGCATATACTACATCACGTCTTGTATATAGCATGACATACATAATAGACCCTATGGCAGAGGCATAGGGAATCCTGCTCATATGCTCTCTCTCTTCGAGAGTTTTAAGGAACATCTCCTTGGAGAGGTAAACTCCATGTCTCATCAGTATGAGACCTCTTCTAGAGTTCTCTATGCCAAATTTTTAACAATAGTATCTATGTACATGGACTAGGACAAGCCTAACATCCTCTTTGATCTATCTCTATAGATCTTAATCCTCACTACATAAGATGCTTCACCCAAGTCCTTCATGAAGAAGTTCTTAGATAGCCAGGCTTTCACTGACGATAACATACCTACATCATTCCCAATGAGTACAATACTAGATAAGTGACTGCACTACCACTCACTTTCTAGTACACACATAGTTCATCTTCGTTCTTAACAAAGTCATAAGATTTAATTGTCTCATCAAATTTTATGTTCCAACTATGGGAAGCTTGTTTCAGTCCATAAATGAACCTTAGAAGCCTACAAACTTTATATGGATGCTCTTTGGATGTGAATCCTTCAGGTTGTATCATATACACCTCATCTTCAAGATTTTCATTGAGGAAAGTCACTTTTACATCCATTTGCCATATTTCATAATTATGATATATAGTGATGGCAAGTAAAATCCTGATGGATTTAATCATGGCTACCGGTGAGAAGGTCTAGTCATAGTCAATACCTTGTCTTTGATAATATCCCCTTACCACCAGTCTATCCATATAGGTTTCAACCTTTCCATTTGCTCCAATTTTTATTTTATAGATCCACTTGTAACCAATGGGTACAAAACCCTCAGGTAGATCTATCAAGTTCTAAACTTGGTTGGAGTACATGGAATCCATCTCAGATATCATGGCCTCTTGCCATCTCGCAGAGTCAATACTATTTATTGCCTCCTCGTAGGTATTGATATCATCATCCTAGTTATACTGTACCTTATTCTTTCCATCAAAGATATGTCCAACATATATTGTTAGGAATCGCTATGAACGCAGCGGAAATAAAAATGATTCCATTGTATCGGTTGCTGGGGTCGTAAAACGGACATTAAAATAAATGCGGGAAGAACAGTTCTTCACCTTTGCGGGGTTTCGAATCTCCCGTGGATGATGCCGACTCGGTAATCGCGCACGCGCACGATCTCTAGAGGTATCCACACGAGTTCCCGCAGCAGACGCAATTTCCTCCTCGACTTGAGTGCTCCGACCAGATCTCAAATCCACCATGCGCGGAGAGAGATAGATCCACTCCAAGAGAGAGAGAGGAGAAAGAGAATCTGGGGTGTAAAATTCGTCCAACCAACTTTTTTACTCCTCCCCCTTGGCCCTCCTTATATAGAAATAAGGATAAGTACAAGGGTTAATCCTCATGATTATCCAAGAGTTTGGCCTTGGATAATTCTCCATTAAATCTTCATGTTTATCCTGCAGCTTTTCATAAAAACCCAGATAAGCATGAAATTTAACGTCTCTCACCGTCTGACGAGAATCTTATGTGTGTGACCCTCTAGGCCCATATCAGTCCGGTTGCAGGCCCATTAAACTTAGAACTGTTTCTTGAGTTTAATATTTATTAATTAACATTTAAACATCATATGTTAAATGATTAATTTAATAAACAAGTGAATTATCATCTGATGATCAAATCACTTGGCCTTCTGATCATGAACAGCACCAAACACTACCTCATGATCCCAGAAGATATAAGGGATATTGTTCCCTTCAATTGAACCTTTCCGTCTGCCGATACCGCACAGATATAATCCTTCACTCATGCAATGTCCCAATAACGCAAGGGTATGGTTTTATAGTCAAACCCTCTATCGCAGTATCCAGATGGATTCTAGTACACAGTTAATATCTAGAAAGACATCTCTTTCAATTGACCATGGCCAGGGATTTCTGTCTACATATCCATGGGGCATTCTCTCTCCAGTCTTATACCAAGAGTGAGTGATCCCTTGTTGTTCACTCAATTACCTTCGCAAGCTTTCCACTGTATCTGAAAGACCGATTCTGGTGGACTTAATGGTTAAAGTCCATGAGTCAGAGAATCAAGATACAATGGTCCACAAACAAGGTATCATTGGTGACTCAGGTCAAAGGACCAACTGTGCTACTGCAACGATTGAATTCCCTGGTTGACTAATATGTATAATTACCATCCAGGAATTCTTATTTGGGTCTGTTCAGTGAACTCATTCTCTAATGAGCACCCACTTGTATGTCTTAGTGTCACCACACGAGTGAATGTGAGATCATTCACCCTCATCATATGAGCAGACATAACTTGTGTCGATCTTATCGGATATTTAATGTCCATCTCAAATATCCTATGATCGAGAACTGTTTAAGACAATTGACTGAGGATATTGATCTCACTATCATGATCTCATCATGATTCAATATCCCATACATTTGTTTATGGACCTTCATTACGATAGTTACTTTGCGAGAACTATAAATGAAGAAATAATTGTCTTTATTAATAATTTGAACTAAAATGTACAATGATTGGCTTTGAGGCCACCCAATTCTAACATTCTCCCACTTGGACTATAGCCAATCACCCATGTGTCTAAGTCCCATAGACTTAAGGTGACGTTCTAAATTGTTTTGAGACAATGGCTTAGTCAAGGGATCTACTACATTATCTTCAGATGAGACTTTCTCAACTACTATATCTCCTCAGGTGATGATCTCACGAATCAGATGAAATCGTCTCAGAATGTGCTTTGACTTCTGATGTGATCTTGGCTCCTTCGCTTGAGCTATTGCCCCATTGTTGTCACACAATAATGGAACAGGATCTGAAATGCTTGGAACTACTCCAAGTGCCGAGATGAACTTCTTCATCCAAACCGCCTCCTTGGCCGCTTCAGCTGCAGCAATGTATTCTGCTTCGGTCGTCGAATCTGCAGTTGTTTCCTGTTTGGAACTCTTCCAACTTACTGCACCTCCATTTAACATGAATACAAATCCAGACATGGATTTGCTGTCATCCATATCCGACTGGAAACTCGAGTCAGTAAATCCTCGAAGTTCCAAGTCGTTTCCTCCATAAACGAGAAATAGATCCTTAGTCCTTCTCAAGTATCTAAGGATACATTTCACCGCCTTCCAGTGTTCCTCACCTGGATCAGCCTGATATCTACTGGTGACACTCAGTGGGTGTGCCACATCAAGCCTAGTACATAGCATTGCATACATGATAGATCCTATTGCCGTGGCATAAGGAACTCTATCCATGTATGCTCTCTCTTCAGGTGTCTTCGGAGACATTTCTTTAGAGAGATAAATTCTATGCCTCATTGGAACGAGGCCTCTCTTGGAATTTTCCATGCCAAACCTTTTGACTATAGTATCTATGTATATAGATTGGGACAAGCCAAGCATCCTTTTGGACCTATCTCTATAGATCCTTATTCCGAGAATATAGGATGCTTCTCCCAAATCTTTCATGGAGAAGTTTTTGGATAACCAAGTCTTTACCGATGATAACATTCCTACATCATTCCCAATGAGTAGAATGTCATCAACGTAAAGTATCAAAAAGGTAACTGCGCTCCCACTAACCTTTTTTGTATACACAAGGTTCATCTTCATTCTTAATGAAGTCATAAGATTTGATTGCTTCATCAAATCTTAAGTTCCAAGTTCGGGATGCCTGCTTTAATCCATAGATGGATCTTTGCAGCTTGCATACCTTGCTTGAATGCTCTTTGGAAGTGAATCCTTCAGATTGTATCATATACACCTCTTCTTGAAGGTTCCCGTTAAGGAATGCTGTTTTCACATCCATTTGCCATATTTCATAATCATAGAATGCGGCAATTGCAAGAAGTATTCTGATTGATTTAATCATGGCAACTGGAGAGAAGGTTTCATCATAGTCAATGCCTTGCCTATGACGATATCCTTTTGCTACCAGCCTTGCCTTGTATGTGTCAGTCTGTCCATCTGCCCCGATCTTTCTTTTAAAGATCCATTTACTGCCAATAGGTACTATACCTTCTGGCAGATCAACCAAGTTCCAAACTTGGTTGGCATACATGGACTGAATTTCAGAATTCATTGCCTCTTGCCATTTTTCTGATTCTTGACTATTTATGGCTTCTTGGTAGGTATGAGGATCATCATCCTCATTTAAGTGCACTTTTGGCTTGCCATCATCGATATGTCCAACATATCTTTCAGGCTGCTTAGGCACTCTACCTGATCTGCGAACCTTTTGTGTATCATCTTGAACAAGTTCTTGAGTCAATGGTTCAGTAGATGAACCAGTGTTGATTTGTGAGTCTAGAATTTCTTTCAGTTCTATCTTGCTCCCACTGTCTTCTTTTGAAAGATATTCTTTCTCTAAAAAGACAGTTCTTTTTGCGACAAACACCCTTTGATCGCTGGGCTGATAGAAGTAATATCCAAAAGTCTCTTTTGGATATCCCACAAATCTACATTTCTCTGTCCTGGAATCCAGTTTGTCTGGATCATGTCTTTTGACATGTGCAGGACATCCCCAAACTCTAACATGCTTAAAGTCTGGTTTCTTTCCTTTCCATATCTCATATGGAGTGGAAGGTACTGACTTACTGGGAACTTTGTTCAACAGATATGCAGCAGTCAACAGTGCATATCCCCATAAAGAGATAGGAAGTTTGGCATAACTCATCAATGATCGTACCATATCTAATAGAGTACGATTTCTCCTTTCCGATACACCATTTAATTGTGGTGTATAGAAAGGAGTCCACTGAGATAAAATACCATTATCCTTAAGATATTCTGTGAATTCTGTACTTAAGTATTCACCCCCTCGATCCGATCGAAGAGTTTTAATACTCTTTCTAGTCTGGTTCTCAACTTCGTTTTTAAACTCTTAAATTTCTCAAAGACTTCTGACTTATATTTCATTAAATATATGTAGCCATATCTTAAGAAATCATCTGTAAATGAAACAAAGTATGAGTAACCACCCATAGCATGAGTGGACATTGGACCACATACATCACTATGTATTAGTTCCAATAAGTCCTTAGCTCTTTCTCCATGTCCTGAGAATGGAGCTTTGGTCATCTTTCCCATGAGACAAGCTTTATAGGTTGCAAATGATTCATAATCAAATGGATCAAGATATGCATTCTTTTGCAACCTTATGATCCTGTTCTCATTTATATGACCTAGCCTACAATGCCATAGGTACGATTTATTCACATCCTTATCTAAGCGTTCAAGAAAATTATTTACCAGACAAACATCATATGAAATATCAAGTAAATATAATCCATTCAATAAATATCCGGAAGCAAACAATTTGTCTCCTTGATAAATTGAACAACCTTTATTCTCTAGCTTCGTAGAATATCCTTGTCTATCTAAACATGAAATAGATATGATATTCCTAATAATAGTTGGAACATAATAACAATCTATCAGTTCCAAAGAGTCTCCTGACAGCATCTGAAGTCTTGCTGTCCCCACAGCTAACGCATCAACTTTTGCTCCATTCCCGAGCCTCAGATCAACGTCTCCGCGGTTCAATCTTCTTTTACTTGTTAACACCTGCAAGTTATTGCAGATATGAGAAACACATCCAGTATCTAATACCTAGGATGTTGATTCTCTATAAGACAAATTAAGATCGATCATGAGAATACCTGAAGCTTCACCAAGCTTCTCCTTTGTTTTTCTGCAAGATAAATCTTGCAGTTTCTCTTCCAATGACCTTCTTTATGGCAGTGGAAACACTGACCTTTATCATTGACTTTAGCTTTGTCCTTTTGTGCCGCCGGTTGCTTTTCACTAGCTTCTTAGGCTTACCTTTCTTAAAGGTCTGTCCAGCTTTTCTTTTCTTCTTGGTCTTACCAACAACCATTACTTGTGGCTTATCTTTATGGATAGTGCCTTCTGCTGTCTTCAACATGTTGAGCAGCTCAGCCAGTGAAACTTCAATTTTGTTCATATTGAAGTTGATAATGAATTGTGAAAATGAATCTGGAAGGGACTGTAGGATTAAGTCGATGCTTAGGTCATTGTTCATAACAAAGCCGAGTACTGCAAGCCTCTCAATCCATTCTATCATCTTGAGCACATGAGTTTGCACAGATGTGCCCTCGCTCATTCTAGTCCTGAACAATTTCTTAGATATTTCATATCTTTCTGTTCTGGATTGTTTACCAAACAAATCTTGTAGGTGATTCAGAATGGTCTTAGGTTCCATGTTATCATGCTGTCGCTGCAGTTCATTATTCATAGAACCAAGCATATAACACTGGACCTTGACAGAGTCCTCCTTCCAATTTTCATACATCATTAATTCATCTTCGTTAGCATTATCACCGGGTTGCACTGGATCTGGTTGATCCAGGACGTAGGCTAGCTTTTCACACCTGAGGACAATCTTCAGGTTGCGTAACCAGTCAATGTAATTTGGTCCTGTGAGTTTGTTTGCATCAAGTATGCAACGGAGGGGGTTAGGTGACGACATAGCGACCTACATGGAAATATATAAAAATGAGCAGATAGTTCTTAAAATCTGATTTAGGACTTTTAATCTAGATTTATGCTCCCACTATTTTTCGGCGATCTGTATGACCCTCTAAGATACAGAATGGGAGATTCCGGTGATCTTCTAGTGGGGATCAGAATCCTTCGGGCAACATGCATGTGACCTTGTGGTAGCACAACAAATCACATCAAGTCCCTTAGGCAGTCAACTCTTGACAGTTGCAACGTTTGCAATATCCAATCGATTTAACCCCTGAATCAGAATGACCTTGTGGTAGCACAACAAATCAAATGATTCAGTTAAGTTTATCCATCATTACTTAGATGACATGAATTCATAGTGCAATCTTTGTGGTAGCACAACAAAACTACACTATTTGTCCATTCATCTTAATGACATCACATGTCGTAGACCTAGTTTAATTTATAAATCAAATGGACCTTGTGGTAGCACAACAAATCCATTTGAGATAAGAATTATCCTAAGATCTATAATGATGGTGGGTTACGTGGATTATTCTGAATATCTCACGTTTACAACTTAAGTTTTTAAAAGAGAGTTTTTTATTTTGATTTGTAAAAAATCGTGCTATCAATAGTATTTCAATTTGAAGTATCATTATACTTAATAGAAATATATATATGATAGCATAGTCCACAAATATCACATATATGCAGAAAAATTAAATGGGGATGATCATGGACTGCTAAAGCTACTATGGAATCATCGGAGCCAGACGATGATCCATAATAGGATCCTAATGTGAAAACAGCAACACTGGTTCCATTTGATGCGAGTCCTTCCTCCAGAGGTGTCTTCAGAAGATCCCGTCCTCTTAGCTTAATCCGATACATTTAAATATGAAATTCAGGACTCGCAGGTCCACAAATGTACATTTAAACAATTAGAAACATTGATCTTATCAAGGGGAGTACAATCTTATAAGAAGGTAGAAAGTACACTTGGATTAAGAGAGAGGAGGACACGCATGTCCTATTTAAAATACCAAATGAAATAAGCATTATATTCATCCACATCATCCATCACATGAAAATACTAAGTCCATGATCATCCCACCATAAAACACATCACATGCATCACAATCATCACATAATTGCAGTTTGGTATTAAATTTTATAAATATAAAATTATAATACCAATTAGTTTTCGAAATAACATTTATTTCAGTATAATCAATAATATTCAAAACATTATTGACAAATAAACTAACTAAACAATTCAGTTAATCTAAATCTTGATTCAAACAATTTGAACAGTAAAAGTAATCAAGTTATGCATGAAATCAGTTTAAAACAATTTTAAACTAATTAATTTAACAGGGAAATTAATTATCTAAAACAATTTTAAATAATTAACTAACACCCCATTAAAAAAAAAACAAATCCCTTTAATTGAATAACAGTTATTAAACACTTTAATAAGCTGTTAATAATCATAAAAATAATTAATAACAATTATTAATTATTCCTATAATTTTACTGTTTTAAAACAATTTGAAAACCGGTTTAAATGGGCTTAATAATGGGTTTAATAGGGTTTAACAGGCATTAAAAACAATTTTTAATAAAAATAAAAATGGGCCCAGCCCATTAGGGCCCAATGGCCCGGACCCAGGGCCCTGGCTCGGCCAGGGTCGAACCCTGGCTCAGCCAGGGTCGAGCCCTGGCTCGGCCAGGGGGTCTGGCCCAGCCAGACCCGTGCCCTGGCTCGGCCAGGGGCGAACCATGGCTCAGCCGGGGTCGAACCCTGGCTCGACCAGGGCGCCGCCCGGCCCCCGCCCGGTCCGACCGGGTCGGGACCGGGCGGTTCAGCCCGTTCAACGTCCATTCGACCGGCTCCTGCCCAAAACCTGCAACCCTAATTTTGTGCAGGCCGGCGGCGGATGAGGCGATGGCAGCGCCGCCAGGCACCGCCGGCGACGCCCCTACCTCCGGCGGTCAGCCCGGCACCGGTGGGGCAGCCGGCGGTGGCCAAATGGCCCTTGAATCGAGCCCTAAACTCCCCCTTAAAAACTGATTTTTTCAGGTTTAAAAAAAACCGAGTTTGGGCTTGATTTTGAACACCTCCAAGGGCACTCCGGCGCCGACAAATGTGTCGAATGCGTAGTGGTGAATATCACCAATAGATCCAGACATCCGGCCCGCCATCCCAACACTTGGGAATCGCGTACGAAGCCGCTAAAGTACCCCGGCTCATCATCATATGAAGAACTCCGAAAAACCAAAATAAAATCCGAAAAATTACAGAAAAATAATCAAATTGTTTGTACTCATCATATGAACACGATTCTGTCATTTTAATCAGATTAAATACAAGAACACGTACAATACGGGTTCTTCACACATAACGAGAAAAACACGCAAAACGGTGCCGTTTTACGACCGAACCAGAAACCTGGCTCTGATACCACTGTTAGGAATCGCCACGAACCCAACGGAAATAAAAATGATTCCATTGTATCGGTTGCTGAGGTCGTAAAACGGACAGTTCTTCACCTTTGCGGGGTTTCGAATCTCCCGTGGATGATGCCGACTTGGTAATCGCGCACGCGCATTATCTCTAGAGGTATCCACACGAGTTTCCGCAGCAGACGCGATTTCCTCCTCGACTTGAGTGCTCCGACCAAATCTCAAATCCACCATGCGCGGAGAGAGATAGATCCACTCCAAGAGAGAGAGAAGGAGAGAGAGAGAGGAGAAAGAGAATCTGGGGTGTAAAATTCGTCCAACCAACTTTTTTACTCCTCCCCCTTGGCCCTCCTTATATAGAAATAAGGATAAGCACAAGGGTTAATCCTCATGATTATCCAAGAGTTTGGCCTTGAATAATTCTCCATTAAATCTTCATGTTTATCCTGTAACTTTTCATAAAAACCCAGATAAGCATGAAATTTAACGTCTCTCACCGTCTGACGAGAACTCTTATGTGTGTGACCCTCTAGGCCCATATATCAGTCCGGTTGCAGGCCCATTAAACTTAGAACTGTTTCTTGAGTTTAATATTTATTAATTAACATTTAAACATCATATGTTAAATGATTAATTTAATAAACAAGTGAATTATCATCTGATGATCAAATCACTTGGCCTTCTGATCATGAACAGCACCAAACACTACCTCATGATCCCAGAAGATATAAAGGATATTGTTCCCTTCAATTGAACATTTCCGTCTGCCGATACCGCACAGATATAATCCTTCACTCATGCAATGTCCCAATAACGCAAGGGTATGGTTTTATAGTCAAACCCTCTATCGCATTATCCAGATGGATTCCAGTACACAGTTAATATCTAGAAAGACATCTCTTTCAATTGATCCTGGCCAGGGATTTCTGTGTACACATCCATGGGACATTCTCTCTCCAGTCTTATACCAAGAGTGAGTGATCCCTTGTTGTTCACTCAATTACCTTCGCAAGCTTTCCACTGTATCTGAAAGACCGATTATGGTGGACTTAATGGTTAAAGTCCACGAGTCAGAGAATCAAGATACAATGGTCCACAAACAAGGTATCATTGGTGACTCAGGTCAAAGGACCAACTGTGCTACTGCAACGATTGAATTCCCTGGTTGACTAATAGGTATAATTACCATCCAGGAATTCTTATTTGGGTCTGTTCAGTGAACTCATTCTCTAATGAGCACCCACTTGTTTGTCTTAGTGTCACCACACGAGTGAATGTGAGATCATTCACCCTCATCATATGAGCAGACATAACTTGTGTCGATCTTATCGGATATTTAATGTCCATCTCAAATATCCTATGATCGAGAACTGTTTAAGACAATTGACTGAGGATATTGATCTCAGTATCGTGATCTCATCATGATTCAATATCCCATACATTTGTCTATGGACCTTCATTACGATAATTACTTTGCGAGAACTATAAATGAAGAAATAATTGCCTTTATTAATAATTTGAACTAGAATGTACAATGATTGGCTTTGAGGCCACCCAATTCTAACATATATGTCTGGTTGAATAGGTACACAGCTAGACCTATGAACAGTTTGTGTGTCAGTTTGAACATGTTCCTGAGGTAATACATGACATGTTTAGGGTTCTAGAATTTCTTCTAGTTCCACCTTACTCCCACTGTTTTCTTCAAAGATATACTCTTCCTCTATAAATACATCACATTTAACAACAAACACTCTTTGATCACTAGGTTGATAGAAATAATATCCATAAGTTTCCTTAGGATATCCCACAAACTTACACTTTTTTGTCTTGGACTCTAATTTGTCTGGACTGTGTCTTTGACATGTGCAGGGCATCTCCAAACCTTAGCATATTTAGGTCTGGTTTCTTTCCTTTCCATATCTCATATAGAGTGGAAGATATTGATTTAGATGGAGCATTGTTCAATAGGTAAGCAGTGGTGTCTAGGGTATAGTCCCATAAGGACAATGGTAATTTAGCAAAGCACATCATAGATCTTACCATTTCCAGTAAGGTACGATTCCTCCTCTCAGCTGCACCGTTTAGTTGAGGTATGTAAAGAGGTGTCCACTGAGATAAATATCCCATTATCTTTCAAATGTTGTGTGAATTATGTACTTAAGTATTCTCCTCCTCGATTTGATCGAAGAGTTTTAATACTCTTTTAAGTCTGTTTATCTATTTCATTCTTAAACTCTTTGAATTTCTCAAAGACCTCATATTTGTACTTCATTAAGTACACATATCCATACCTAGAGAAATCATTAGTAAAAGTGATAAAGTATGAGGAACCTCTCCTGGCCTAAGTGGACATGGGTCCACATACATCAGAATGTATGCGTTCTAACATTTCTATAGCTCTCTTTACATGTCCAATAAATAAAGAGTTGGTCATCTTTCCTATGAGGCAAGACTCACAGATTGCATATGATTCATAATCAAATGCATCAATATATGCAACTTTTGAAGTATTTTCTCACTAATATGACCAAGCCTACAGTGCTAGAGGTAAGCTTGATTCACACCAGCCATCTTCCTTTTAGGAGGATTGTCTGCATACATCATAGGAGTATCTATATATAACATGAATAAATCATTTATTAAGCTCCCACTGGTAAACAATTCACCATTTAAGAACAAAGAACAACTTTTATTGACAAAGCTTATAATAAATCCATATTTATCTAAGCATGAAATGAAAATAATGTTCTTAATGATAGAAGGAGCATAGTAACATTCTTCAACTCCTAAGATAACTTCTGAGGATAACTTGAGGTTCACACTTTCAACGATGAGTGCAACAACCTTTACTTTATTTTCTAATCGTAAGTCAACATCTCCTTTGTTTAGTCACCTACTGTTTGTCAGCACTTGCAAATCATTGCAGATATGAGATGCGCATCTAGTATCTAATACCCATGATGTGGATTTATATGACAACTTAAGGTCAATTATGAATATACTTGAAGCTTCTCCAAGCTTCTACTTTGCTTTCTCTGCAAGATACAACTTGCAATTATTCTTCCAATGTCCTTCCTTGTGACAGTGGAAGCAATTGGCCATTGTCCTTCTTAGCCTCTTCCTTAGCCTTTGCCTACTGTAGTTTCTTCTTTGCCTTGCCTTTCGTAAAGGCATGCTGAGTCTTCTTCTTCTTATTGGTCTTACTAACAAGCATCACTACAGGCTTTCTATTGTTCATAGTGCTCTCAGCAGTCTCTAACAAATTCAGAAGTTCTAGCAGAGAACATTCTATCTTGTTTATGTTAAAGTTCATAATGAACTAGGAGAATGAGCTAGAAAGAGATTGCAGAATCAAGACAATAGCATATTCCAGCTTCATGGAAAAATCCAATTCCGTCAATCTTTCATTCCACTCAAGCATCTTGAGAATATGTGTCTATCTAGATGTTCCCTTGAACATTCTTGCCCCGAACATATTTTTCTATATCTCATATCGTTTGGTTATACTCTGAGATTCAAAATGCTCCTCATGATGAGTCAGAATATCTTTAGCATCCATCTTCTCATGTTACCTCTATAACTCACTAGTCATATAAACCAACATATTACATTGGTCAAGGGTGGCATCTTCCGTGTGCTTCTCATAAAGAAGGATTTCTCCTTCCTCAGCATCATCAGCAGGTAATGGAGGTAAAGGCTTTTCAATAATGTAGGTTATCTTATCAGCAATGAGAACAATTCTCAAATTTTTGAGCCAGTCACTATAGTTAGGACTAGTAAGCCTGTTGGCATTAAGTATGCCTTTCAACAGATTGTTCGACATATTAGTCTACAAGAGAAAAAAATGTATAATTAGATAACACGTAGATATTCTTTAAACAAATTAAGATATAGCCTTTAATCCTAATTTTAAAACTCCCACTAATTTTCGTCGAATTTGCATAACCCTCTATATGCAAAGAGGGGATACACCGATGGTATCCTAGTGGGGACTAGAATCCCATTAAGTTTATGGTGATAGCCTTATGGCAACATAACAAACAATCCCATACTTAATGGATAGGCAACTCTTGCTAATTGCAACTCCTTGTAACTTTCAATCATATTCAACTTTTAGAACACTTGTAACCTTGTAGCAGCACAACAAATTATAAAGTATGGTAGGTTGAACCCGTTTGTTACGCCATGAGAATGAATTTTTGACACAACTCCTGTGGCAGCACAACAAAGTTATGCCAGTCATTGATCCCAAAGTTTGGCACAAGCCTTAGTTTAGGTCATTGACTCCTTCCTAAGTGGGTCTTGTGGCAGTACAACAAACTCACTCAATCTAAGGTCAGCTCACCTACACTATAATAACAAAAGGCTACACGGGTCATTCTTAATACCTTACGTTCATCAACCTAATATTTGACCGATGATGGATTTTTAAAATTTTAGTACCATCAATCATAGTGCTACATAGATATAAGTCTTTGGAGTATCATATATATACTCATCTAAGAGATATCTTACTAGTAACACATCCAGTACATATCAAATATATGTTAAAACCACATGGATGATCATGGACTTTTAAATATGTATGGCAACACCGGAGCCAGTCGGTGAACCACACCATAATACAAAGAATGAATGCAATTGGCCTTCGCATATCATACTCTTTATGATGTGAATCTCTATTCAATAGTACACATGATGTCATCCTCGCTCCAAGACCATTCTATCTCTTAAAATTATGTGTAATTAACAAAATGGGCTCGCAGGCCTACAATTTGGATTTAAAATTGAAATTTAATTTAATTTTAATCATATTTTATAGAGAGAGGGAGGCACGCATGCCTCATTAAATAAATCACACAATTAACCATTTAATGCATTCATCTACACATCATCACATGATTAATTTTGTGTATGATCATCCATCCACACATCATCACATGATTAATTTTGTCTACGTTCATCCATCCACACATCATCACATGATTAATTTTGTCTATGATCATCCATCCACACACATAAACACATCACATGAGTTGAGTGTTAACTGTCACATAGTTAATTCTGAAATAACCATTATTTCAAAAATAATAATTATATTAATAATATGATTAAAAACTATTTTCTTTTAACTAAACAATTTTAGTTAAAAATATAAAGAAAGTCTAAACAATTTAGACAAAAAATTATTTTTCGTCATCACACACTGAATTCCGAAAAAAATAATTAATTGATTAATTAGAATCATATTCTAATCACAATTAATAAAATCTTTAAGTTAACAATTAACTAAAGTTAACTTAACAAATTTTAAAACAATTTTAAAACTTGTTAACTATGAAATAAAAGGGTTTATAAATCTTTTGATATAATTAAAAGTATCTAATATTTTAAAAACTTTAATTATATATAAAATAATTTTTAATACTCCTAAACCTTTTAAAACTATTAAAAAAAATTAAATCCCTTTTAAATGATTTTAATTAGGCTTAAAACGAGGTTGACATGGGCTAAATGGCGCTCAAACGGCCCCTACGGATCCGGTCGGGTCTGGATCTTGGGGCCAGTTCCGATGGACAAAGAAGGGGGCCCGACCCCTTCATCTCTTCTGCCCATTAGCCCCGCACCGCCCCCCCCCCCCCCCATACAACAGCAGCAGCACTGGCGGGATGGTGCCGCTGCCGACCGTCCACCATCTAGAGGCCCTACCAAGGCCGGCCGGTGGTGATTTGCCAGCGGTGGTGGCTGTTTGGCCAGTTCGGCCCCATTTTATACCTAAAGGATCACGGCAGTCGTTCTTCTTCATCCGGACCCCAAAAATCGCAAAATAAATTTTCCTAGGAGTGATTTTCGATTCTTAACAAACCTGGGACACTTCCAGGACGATCCAGACGAGAAAAGGGGTGGTAAAATCAAAATACTATATTGAATAAACTGTGCACACAAATGATAAAATCATATTTTGGGAGGGTTCAAAATGACCATTAAGCATCACTCTAATGCCCAACTTATAGTCCACGGCTTCGATAATATATCCAACTACTCACAAATATTTAGTGACAGTTGGGTCGATGGCAACATCACATGCACAACCCTGACCAAGTGGCTCCGAAAATTGCACATGCGATGACGAAAAATAACACAAAATGCATCAAAACAATCTAAACAGAGCTGGAAACATGATCCTAATACCACTGTAAGATTCGCAATAGGAAGAACGACAGCATAATGGAATTAAAATTAATTAAATCTTCCGTCGAATCTCTTGCATCAAACTCATGGGTGTTTAGATCGTAATAAAATAACATATAAAATATGAAGAACGGATCTTCAACATCGCGGGGATGTAAATCCTGCGCCAAATCGAAGACGAACAAGTGGTCGACCTTAGGATCGTGAGCCGTTCAAGCGTCTAGTCTCTAGAAGTATTCACACGAGTCTCTGCGGTAGTCTGGATCTCCTTTGCGTTCTGCAAACTCCACCCAGATCTCAACTCTCCCATGAACAGAGAGGGGAGGGAGAAGGTGTTATGTTCAAGCTGAATCCCGGGATCCCGCTCACAGTAGAAGAACAAATAAAACGGGATCCCAAAAACTAGTTTGGACTCCGATTGATGCAACAAAAACGATCTAATATGATAATAGATTTTCATCTTACGCAGAATACGTTGTTATGCTAAATTCGATGTCACACTCCTCAAAGCGTAGAGCCATACAAGTGTATTTCCTCTAGAGCTAGATCCACACGGACCCTTCGCAGCAACAGTACCCTTTCTCCTCCAACTGCACAATGCCCAAGACATCCCACCTCAATAACCTTCTCCTAGACGGCAGAGGTTGGGAAGAATATGAGAAGAAGCTTGTGTTGCTTTTTCTTGGTGCTAGAGTGACTAGTGCGTTGGAGAGAAAGGAAGTTTATAAAGGATGGTTTAAGTAGTTGCTTAAACCGCCTCATCAACGGCCCTTCTTAGAGTATCTTATATATATGTACATATTATTAGCCTATTTGTCAAACAAGCCTAATCATACATATATTGTATATATGCCCTTAATATTTTGTACATATATTTTTAAGCCGTTTATAAATTCTTTTCCCAAAAGAACCTTAAGCTTTTGTATATTTTTCTATACAATAAAATCATGTTCTACAAGAATCTATTGTGTGTGATCCTCTAGGTCCATAGTCACTCGGGTTTGAAGATCCATTAATTTCTAATTTAACTAGAAGTAAATTCAACTAGTTATTTTCAATAATCGTTTAATTTAATTTGGACCTTTGATCACGTTGGGTCAAGAAAATCCGCGTGATTCCAGAAGACGTCAGGTTCATCTCCATCGTGCCCTTAGGAATGTGGTAGCTGACCACCTATTCCGAATTCTGATATCCGAAAGTACACCAATCATTGATTCCTTTCCTGATGAGCATCTTCTAGCCATCTCTCACACTGTTGCACCTTGGTATGCTCATATTGTCAATTACAAGGTGACTAATCAGCTTCCGGAAGGATGGACTAAAAGTGAGAAGGAAAATTCTTTTCTCAGGAAAAGTATTATTTCTGGGAGGATTCTGAATTATTCAAATTCTGTCCTGATCAAATCATTAGGCGATGTGTTCCTGAAGAAGAACAAGTGTTCTCAACTTTTGCCATAATCTAGCTTGTGGGGACCATTTCTCAGGAAAGAAAACTGCAACCAAGGTCCTGCAAAGTGGTTTTTACTGGCCCACACTTTTCAAAGATGCCCATGAATTTAGCAAAACTTGCCTCCGATGTCAGGGTGTAGGAAATATGGCGAAAAGGGATATGATGCCACTCAACCCAATCTTAGTGGTTGAAGTATTTGATGTTTGGGGAATTGACTTTATGGGACCTTTTTTACCTTCTTTTGGACATACATATATTCTGATAGCGGTGGATTATGTCTCTAAGTGGATTGAAGCAGTAGCCACCCGGACCAATGATCATAAAGTGGTCATTAAATTCGTTCAGAAGAATATCTTTTCTCGGTTCGGGTGGCCTAAAGCTATCATAAGTGATGGGGGAACGCATTTTACGAATTACCAGTTTCGAGCTTTGCTTAAGAAATATGGGATTAATCACAAAGTAGCTACCCCTTATCATCCCCAAACCAGTGGCTAAGTAGAAGTTTCCAATAGAGAGATTAAGAATATTCTGCAAAACTCCATTAGGCCCGATAGAAAAGATTGGTCTGAAAGATTAGATGATGCTTTATGGGCCTATCGGACCACTTACAAAACTCCTATTGGCATATCTCTTTATCGCCTGGTTTTTGGAAAAGCATGCCACCTTCCGGTGGAATTAGAACATAGGGCTTATTGGGCCATCAAACAAGTCAATATGGACCTATCCCAAACTGGTTCCCACCGAACCTTACAACTGAGTGAGATAGAAGAGTTGCGCAACGAGGCTTATGAAAATTCCAAGATTTATAAAGCCAAAACTAAAGCTTTCCATGATAAACATATTGTGAGAAAATCTTTTTTTCCGAATCAGAAAGTTTGGCTATTTAACTCTAGGCTTCGCCTATTTCCTGGAAAACTGAAATCCAGATGGGATGGACCCTTCGTTGTCGTTAAAGCCTTCGATCATGGAGCCGTTAAAATTCTGAATCCCAAGAATGGGAACACTTTCATCGTTAATGGTCAACGGTTGAAACCATTCATTGAAAATCTTCAAAATGCATCACCTGAATCCATAGAACTGAGTGATCCACAATAACTGAACTGTCGTCTGGCTGAAGACGATAAACTTAGGGGTTGTTGGGAGGCAACCCAATATTTTACTTCAGTGTTTGTGTTTCTTTCCCTTTTAGGTCCCTGAGCAGCAGTCGCCCTGGATATGTCGCATCCTCTTCATTACAAGTTATTTCTCTCCTTCACAATTCTCTTCTGGCTGACATGTTTTTCATATCTTTTATGCCATTGAGGACAATGTCAATCAAGTTGGGGGGTAGGACAATAAATTTGATATGCATTTATTGGAAAATCTTTTGAAGAAAACTGATATCCTTCACTGAAAAATGGTCAAAATTTTAAAATTTCTTTCAAAAACTTCTTTTCACATCTTATGAAAATTACATGAAAATCACGTTTCATTAAGTAAATCTTAAACAAATCAGTTTTCTGTTAGTCACATTGGTTAAAGAACCTTCAAAGTTTAAATATCCCACTTCACAAAAATCCACGGCAGGATAATTTTCACACACACACGGCAACTTAAAATAAATGAAAGATCTTAAAAATATAGAATTGCTAGAATTAACCTTAAGAATAAGACTACTTATTCTAATTTTTCTTTTTAGGTTGAACGAAAGGAATGTGTAGGATTCGTAATAAGGGACTGTCCCACTCAGCACTCTAAAAGAGGCGGTCATTTAAAATGGACAGCTGTAAACACTAAAGGCAATAGAAGGCGTTAAAAGAGCTAAAGGAAGGTAGGTGGCAAAAAGTACGCACCTCCTTTCAGGCAATTCAAAGAGAGTGGCAAAAAGTACGCACTCTCAAAAGCAAAAGTACAATGAAATGAAAAAGTCACGCTAAAAAGTCCATCGTACCAAAAATATGAGCAAGTCATGAAAAGTGCTGAGTCGCGGCGGGAACTGAAAAACAGTCCTCGCTAACTGATCGGGAAATCTTTTATTCTCTTCTCCTCCCCAGGTAGTCTTATCTAAAGGGTAGTAAAGGCAAGAATATACCAGAAAGGTCGGAAACGAGTTCTAAGCGTGCCAATTTTCATGCACAATCACCTGTCGCGAATCAAAATATTGTGGGATATGAAAACTTTAGCTTAACCAATCGGCTACCACTTAAATTGTTTGTGATAGATACTACAAATGAAGCATGATAATTCATTGTCTGTCCTAACTTTTCCTTATTTGCATTGCTAAGGGACTAGCAATGAGTAAGTTGGGAGGTGTGATAAAGTGTTAAATTGATCATTTAAAGGCAATCAAACGCATCATAATCATGTTTTTATATGTAAAATAGCATGAAATGATAGATAATTGCGTACCAAGTCCAACGGTACCAATTTCGTCAAATTCTGACTCAAAAACATCGTCATTTCATGTGATTAATGGAGTATAGCGCATTTGCGGTTTTTCGACAAAATCGAGATGAAATAAATAAATATAATAATTTTTTAATGATTATATGCTAATTTATGTTTATTCTATGTGAACATGACATGCCGATGATGCAGTGCAGTTGATGGAGTTTCTGGAAATTTAGGGGAGGTCTAGTGTTCAAATTTTGATAAATTCGACTTCATTTTGTTCAAAAGATTAAAGCAGGGGTAAAAATGTCATTTGATGTCCTAATATTGTCCTAATTCTTGTCCAAAGAACCCAAGAAAAACCAGCCACCTTCCCTTCCCCCACTTTCTTTTTTTTAAAAAAAACTTCCTTTCCGTCTTTTTTTAAAAAAAGAATCCTCACTGTTTTCCTTCTCTCCTCTCTGTTTCCTTTTCTCTGTCTTTCCCTCTTTCCCGCCGCACACCTTCCTTCCTCTTTCCCACGTCTCTCTTCCTCTCTATATATTTCCTCCTCCTCTCTCTCGGTTTCCAACCCTCTGATTCCGGCTCCTTCTCTCTCTCCAGTTTCCCTTCCCGCACGCACTCCTTCTTCCTTTCCGTTTCCCAGTTTCCCATGGCCTCTCCTTGCTATCCCTCTCTTCCTCCTAGCCGTAGTCTCTCTCTCTCGGTCACTCTTCTCTCTCTCTGTTCTCCTCTCCTCCGGGTCTCTCCCTCGCCGTCTCCCTCGCTTCTCTCCCGGTTTTCCCAGCCCCTCAACCGTTCCCACTTCTCTCTCTTCCTTCTCGCTCCAGCTCTCTCTCTCTCTCCCACATCTCTCTCTCGGTTCTTCTCCAGCTTCCCCAACCAGCGGCAACGTCCATGCACCTGCCAGAAGCTCCAGCGCCCTCCACATGCATGCGTGCACGCCTGCATGCCAGCAAGCTCCACCGCATCTGCTAGCCCCCACGCGGCAACCCTTGAAGCCTAGCCTACCGCCCGTGCATGCATGCTTGGCTCCTCCAGCACACGCCTGCATGCATGTAGGCACGTTTGCTGAAACATGTTCACCGCACCTCCACGCGCCAGCAAGCTCGTGCACGTCGCCTGAAGCCAGCACCTCCGCCTGCCAGCAGCTGCACACGCACGTAACCAACAAAAGCACACGCGCCGCAGCACATGCATGCACAACCCACGGGCCTCCAAGCACACCTGCACTCGCATGCCTCCTAGTTCCACCGCACTACTGCATTTGTATTATTAGTATCATCTGTTACTTTGATTTGGCTTATTTTAGTTTAGTTAAGTTAAGTTGTTATTGTTTATTATTTCTTGTTGCATAAAACTCGATTAGTTCAACATAGAAGTTATGTTATTTTTACAATATTTTGTTAATCTCTCTCTCTTCTCAATTTTAAATGTGGTTGTATTTGTGCTTTTAAAAATTAGGTTAGTTAAATTCGTAAATTTAGTTTAATTTAATTAGGTAGTTAATTAATCGATTCAAATTCCCAATTTTTTTTAGATAATTAAAATCTAAGGTTTTCAAAATTAAAATCTTAATTCCCTGTGGATTCGACTCGGACTCACAATTATTAATTTTCAAAATCTAATTTAAATGAGCCGAATAAATTTAGATTGAGCATTCTTATGAGTGTTTAACAACGCACAATTTGGGACGATCAATTCCACATCTTGGGTATTAAATACCGGATGTGCTTCTCATATCTACCATGATGCGCATATGTTGACAAGTAAGCGTAAGCTGAGAAAAGGCGAGGTGGAGCTGAGGGTAAGAAACGGCGCAAAAGTTGCGGCAGTTGCTGTTGGGACAGCGAACCTTAGGCTTCCATCGGGAGATGCCTTATCATTGGAAGATTGTTATTATGTTCCTAGCATAATAAAGAACATCATATCAATATCTTGTTTGGACAAGATAGAATATAGGTTGTCTATTGAGAATAGAAGTTGTTCGATTTATTATGGTAATAAATCAATAGCTTCGGCATCTTTAGTCAACGGTCTATATCTTTTAGATGTTTCTTATTACAATCTTCATATTGATAATGCTCTTAAGAAGAGTAAGAATTGTATGAACCAAGGCTACATGTGGCATTGTAGACTTGGACATATTGATGAAAGCAGGTTGCAAAAGTTGCACAAACATAGATATTTGAACACATTCGATTATGAATCGTTTGTGATATGTGAATCCTGACTTATGGGAAAAATGACAAAATCTCCATTTACTGGACATGGAGAACGTGCCAAGGACATCTTAGAACTAATACATTCGGATGTATGTGGTCCCATATCTACCTAAGCCAAAGGTGGCTTCTCGTACTTCATCACGTTCATCGAAGACTTCTCAAGATTCGGCTATGTGTACTTAATGAAGTACATGATGGATATAGGTGTCCTCTAAGCCAATCATAAGGCACATATTTCAATCTAGTTCATTAATAAATGGCATTAAATTCATTATGTAGATTGGCATATTTATAATTGCGCATAATGAAGTCCATGAATATGTGCAATAGTCATCAGATTATGATGAGATCATAATGATGAGACTGATGACTTATAAACACATATTCTTAATTGTTCCTAGTCGTAGGATGTTTGAGAAGGACATCAAACATCCGGTTAGACTAGTACAGGTTATTCCAGCTCATATGATGAGGGTGACTGATCTCATTTGTTACTAGTGTAGAGACACAATGGTAAACCTGTAGGTGCTCATTGGGGAATGAGTTCACTGAACTGATCCGACATGAATCGCCGAATGGTAATTTACCTAACTGTCAATCGGCTTGATTCATCGTCACAGTGGCGTAGTTGATCCTTGGACTTGAGACACCAAAGACACCTTGTCGATGGACTTCTGGACTTTGACCTTGACCTACGAATCCCTATCCACAGGATCTCTAATAGTCAAGGATCGGGTCCAGTGGAAGACCTTCGAAGGTGATTGTGTGTTCAATAGAGGATCGTTCGCTCTCAGGTAACTGGAGAGAGAATGCTCTAGAGTAGATCCGCAGGAGTCTCTGGCCAGAGCAGAAACAATATCAGAAAAGTGGTTTTCGGATATTGTAAAGCGGAGTCTGATTCAAGTGAGTTGACAATATAGGGTTTGACAGTTGACCATACCCTAGGTTAACTCGAGAGCATTGTGCGAACGAAGGATTATAGCCACGTGGTAACTGTGGACGGACAGGTTCCATGAGCGGGTTGCTGAACCCCATTACCTTCCGGGATCATGCGGTGTTGCTTGGCACCCAACTTGATCAGAAGTCCGACCGAATTCACATGCAATGTCAATTCGGTTAAGTAATTAGCTAATATCTAGATATTAATTAATTACAATAAGTCAATAACTAGTTATTGGACTTTACGGGTTGAAAACCGGACTGGTAAATGAGCCTAGAGGGTCACACGCAATAAGATTCTCAGTCGGTGGTACATAAGTGGGATTTATATTAACTCGGGGACTTTTGTGAAAAGTCGCGCCGACTTAATATATATACACGCTGTTGAGAAACCCTGGGCCAAGCTCCAGGATTTCTCTTGCTGGCCGTCATCCCCCCTTTCTCTCTCCTCCTCTGGGCGTCCCGTTCGACGCGCCAGAACAACTTCCGTCTCCGCCGCGTGTGATTCCCGAAAGTCGGGAATTCCCATCGGCGGGATTTCCGCAACCGTTGCGGCGACGGATCTTCAACGAGCGAGTTGTAACGGACGAGGGATCGAGGATGAACCACCGCGGAGGATCGCGTGGATACCGCTGGAGGCCGGACGCTTGTGCAGCTTGCGGCATCGCCTCGACGGAACCGAAACGGAAGCGGACTCGAATCCGCGCACGATAATTAGATTCCAACCCGGTTTTTCGGTTAGCGTTTTTCGTTCCGAATCGGATCAGCAGGCATCGGGCGGGTTTAATTTTTATTCTTCGTTACCGCTGCGTTCTTCGCGTCCCGCCCAGATCCCAACAGTACAAGTCGGAAGCATTTGAGAAGTTCAAGGAGTTTAAGAATGAGATAGAGAAGCAGTTAGGAAAGAGTATTAAAGCTCTTCGATCAGATCGGGGAGGAGAATACTTGAGTACTAATTTCACACAATTCTTAAAGGATAATGATATACTTTCTCAGTTGACCCCTCCATATACACCACAGATGAATGGTGTATAAGAAAGGAGGAATCGCACCTTGTTGGACATGGTGCGAGCCATGATGAGCTTTTCGGGATTACTAGTGTCCCACTGGGGGTATGCTCTAGAGTCAGCAGCATATCTACTAAACCGAATACCCATCAAGTCTGTGACCTCTACTCTATATGAGATGTGGAAAGGCAGGCAACCAGAATTTAAACATGTTAAAGTCTAGGGTTATCCTGTTCATGTAAAGAGGCATGATCCAGACAAGCTGGAGTCACGAACTGATAAATGCAGGTTTGTGGGATATTCAAAGGAAATCTTTGGATACTACTTTTACCATCCTGGTGAACAAAAAGTGTTTGTCGCCAGGAAAGCTGTCTTTTTAGAAGATGAATACCTTCTCTAGGAGGATAGTAGGAGTAAAATAGTGCAGGAAGAGGTTCCAGATTTCCAAATAGCTACAATATCATAGGATGAGATATCAGTTCCTGAATCTGTTCAAGTATACACACATGAGCCACGTAGATCTGATAGATTACCTAGACTACCCGAACGATATGTGGGACATATCGCTGAAGGTGAGACTAAGGTAGAATATAATGAGGATGATGATCCTCAAACCTACTAGGAGGCCATAGAAGGCCCAGAAGCCAGGAAATGGCGAGAAGCTATGAACTCAGAAATCCAGTCCATGTACACTAACCAAGTTTGGAACTTGGAGGACTTGCCCGAGGGTATTGTACCCATCGGTTGCAAGTGGATCTTTAAGAGAAAGATCGGTGCTGATGGACGGATCGACACTTATAAGGTAAGGTTGGTGGCAAAGAGATATCGTCAAAGGTAAGGAATTGACTATGACGAGACTTTCTCACCAGTTGCTATGATAAAGTCAATCAGGGTTCTACTCGCCATAGCTGCACATTTCGATTACGAAATCTAACAGATGGATGTGAAGACTGCCTTCCTCAATGGTAAGCTTGAGAAAGAGGTGTATATGATACAACCAAAAGGTTTTACATCCAAATAATCTCCAGATATAGTGTGTAAGCTTCAGAGGTCTATTTATAGACTAAAGCAAGCTTCCCGGAGCTGTAACATAAGATTTGACGAAGTTGTCAAGTCTTACGACTTCATTAAGAATGAAGATGAGCCTTGTATGTATAAGAAGACCAGTGGGAGTGCAGTCACTTTCTTAGTTATTTACGTAGACGACATACTACTCATTGAGAATGATGTAGTTATGATGTCATCAGTAAAGATCTGATTGTTGAAAAACTTCTCCATAAAGGATTTGGGAGAAGCATCCTACATATTGGGAATACGGATCTATAGAGATAGATCGAATAGGATGTTTGGAATGACCCAATCCTTGTGCATAGATACCATTGTCAAAAGGTTGGCATGAAAAATTCCAAGAGAGGTCTCATACTAATGAGACATGGAATTAATCTCTCAAAGGAGCAGTCTCCTAAGACTCATAGTGAGAGGGCATTTATGAATAGAGTACTTTATGCTTCTGCCATAAGATCTATCATGTATGCCATGCTGCGTACACGGCCTGATATGGCATACGCTCTAAGTGTTACAAGCAGATTTCAGGCTGATCTAGGCAAAGAGAACTGGAAGACAGTGAAATGTATCCTTAAGTACTTAAGAAGAACTAATGATATGTTTCTTGTCTATAGAGGAGATGATTTGAAACTGCGAGGCTTTACTGACTCGAGTTTCCAGTCAAATCCTGATGATAGCAAGTCTACATCTGGATTTGTGTTTACCTTAAACGGAGACACAGTGTGCTGGAAGAGTTCCAAGCAAGCAACCACTGTAGATTCGACGACGGAAGCTGAGTACCTCGCTGCAGCTGAAGCCGCCGAGGAAGCAGTGTGGTTGAAGAAATTCATCACCGACCTCGGTGTAGTTCCTAGTATCTCTAAACCTGTTCCACTATTGTGCGACAACAATGGAGCCATTGCACAAGCGAAAGAGCCGCGGTCTCATCAGAAATCGAAGCATATTCTGAGGCGCTTTCATCTAATCAGAGAGATTATATCCAGAGGAGATGTAGTGGTGGAAAGAGTTCCATCTGTCGACAATGTAGCAGATCTACTAACAAAGCTGTTGGCTCAAAATGTGTTTGAGCATCACCTAGAGTCTATAGGTTTAGTGCATAAAGGTGATTAGCTTTAGTATAAGTGGGAGATTGTTAGTCTTAGGTGACCTACAAGCCAATATGACTTTGTAATCTCATTCATTTATTAATAAAATGACATTATATTCATTTTATGTAATTCGTATTGTTAGCGTCTCATAATGAAGTCCGTGAATATGTGTGATATTGATCAGATTATGATGAGATCATACTAGTGAGATTGATCACTTAAATACACATATTCTTAATAGTTCCTAGTCAGAGGATATCCGAGAAGGACATCGGATATCCGATTATACTAGTACAGAGTACTCTCGCTCATAAGATGAGGGTGACTGATCTCATAGTCACTTGTGTGGAGACACTAAGGTGAATCTGTAGGTGCTCTTTAGAGAATGAGTTCACTAAACTGATCCGATTGAATCGCTGGATGGTATTGTACCTCATTGTCAACCAGCTTGATTCTATTGTCGTAGTTGTGTGGATGGCCTTCGGACCTGAGACACCAAGGACACCTTGTCGGTGGACTTCTGTGCTTTGACCTTGGTTTATGAATCTATAACCACGAGATTCTAAACAACCAAGGATCAGGTACAACGGAATACTGTCAAAGGACATTGAGTGTCAATAAGGAATCATTTGCTCTCAGTACTTAGAGAGAGAATGCTCTAGGAAGAATGCGCAGAAGTCCCAGGCCAGGGCGGACGATATTATCGGGAAATGAGTTTTTCGATATTATATGGCAGCATCCAATCCAAGTGAGTTGACCGGTTATGGTTTGACAGTACACCATACCCTAAGTTGACTCGAGAGCATTGTATGAATGAACGATTATAATCACGCGGTAACTGTTGGTGGAAAAGTCCTAAGAGTGGGTTACTTAACCCCGATACTTCCAGGTTCGCGCGGTGTTGCTTGGCACCCAACGTGATCGGAGGCCCGATCGAATTCGATGTGCGACATTAATTCGATTGATTAATTAATTAATATGAGTTATTCACTGATTAATTAGGCCAGTGAGGAGTCACTGGACTTATTTTGCCATTAACCGGACTGGTTATTGAGCCTAGAGGATCACACACAAATGATTCTCAAGGCGATGGATAAATAAGTGGGTTTATTATAAATTGGGGGTTTTTATGAAAAATCGCGCGGTTAATATAACATGTAGCGAACGGGCTGAGCAGGCCAAGCTATTGCTAACCCTAGCCACTCCCTACTCTCTTCCTCTCTCTCTCTCTGGCGCCCCAGGCCGAACAGGTTCTCCGGGACTGCTCTGTCGCTTCTCCGACTCTCGTCCGACGGGAAATTGTCCGCGCGTTGCAGCGATCGTTGCGGCGAACGGCGGAGGCTTCGTGGGCTGTGAAGAATGAAGAATCGTGAGGATATACACCGCGAGGAGGATCGCGTGGACTCCGTTAGAGGCCGAGCGCTTGTGCGGCTTGCGGTGTCACACCGACGGAACCGATCGGTCACGGATTCGAATCCGCGCACAATAAGAATCGATAATCCGATTATCGATTTTGTATTTTTGAAATAGGAAACGGATCGCAGTATTTTATTTTAATTTTTGTTGTGTCTGCGATCCGGAGAAACAAGAGAACCCAACAAAACCCTCGCTAAAGTTTGAGTCGTAACATGAGTAGTTGAGAACTTACTGTGTGGTCCTCCATCGTTATAGTCATAGGACTCAAATTACCTTAGACAGGTTTGCTGTGCTACTGTAAGGCTTGTCTAATTGTGATGAGAGACTCTGGCTATGGCATAAGATGTCTTCTGATCGGGGTAGAGGAACCATGTAGCCTTGTTGTGCTACCACAAGGGTTGCATGCAAATCTATGCCCGTCTCGTAACGTTGGTAATGTTTAGACCAGAATTAATGATTTGTTGTGCTATCCATAAGGCCATTAAATCTCTGGGGACCAAAGCTATGATCAGATGTCGCAAAGAGTTGCAAATCCCATGAGATGGGTGCTATTTGATTGAAGTATAATTTGTTATGCTATTCACAAGGCTGTACTATAAGTCATTGAGATTCTGATCCCTACTAGGAGACTATCGAAGTCTCCCGTTCTGGGTACCTGAGGGTTATATAGTCCGCCGAAAAATAGTGGAAAATAATTCAAAATAAAAATCCATAATTGAATTATAAGAATTGTCTGCTTAAATCATTTTATTTCCTCTATTAACTAAAATGTCATTTATTAATCCGATACTTGGCATACTGGATGTCAAAGCATCTCAAATTCAGATTTACAAAAGGACTATAAAGCATGTCTTTAGGGCCATAGGATACTATCCTAATCAGATATCATGAAATCTCTTACTTGGGTGAAACTGTAACAACCTACCACCCTATAATCGAGGATCCGATTACTCAATGGGTACCGAATCATTAAAATTTGGAGCCAAACCAGGATCTCGATAAGTCTGGGAAATAAATGATAAACTAAGCTAAACATTTGTTGTCACCAAAAAATTGAACAAGAAGAAGATCCTAAAGATCAACAAAGAAGGCCCAAATCAAAGAGAATTGAAAGGAAGAATCGAGCCCATTAATTCAAGCAAGAAAGGTCCAATCAATTTTTCAAAGAAAGCCCAAGTGAAGAAGAATTAATGGACAGCAGTCATGCCCATTCTTACAAGCCAAAGGAAGTCAAAAAGAGGTTACTTTGAGCTCAAATGATGAAGAAATCCAAGAGGGGCAGGCCCGGGCCCATTATCTTAAACAAAGAAGCCCAATAGGGCCAATTTGGGCCCAAAAAGTAAAGGCCAAAGCCCAACTTCATGGCAGCCTTTAAAAGGGCCCAAATGGTCCCCCCCATAGCCTATTCTTATCTCTTTGGCCCATGTTCAAATCTACCTAAAGGAGGATAAGAAGAAAAGCAAGTGGTCCCCCCCTCAAGATTCTTCTAGAAGAGGATAGGTGAAAAGCAAAAGAGAAGCCAATCATGATTCTCCAAGTGTTGTGACCTCATTGGAAGGTTCTTAAGAGGGGTTTCTTATCCTTAATCCAAAGCTAATGGATGCCTAATCTACCCCTCAAAAGTAATCCAACTTTATCTATAAAAGAACCCCCATCTTCTACAAGAAAAAATTGGGACAAAAATCCCAAAAAAGAGAAAAGAGAAGAAGAAAAGATAGAGGCCAGGAGGAGCACGTCTCCCTCCTCCATTCCCCTCCATCTCCTGCATCCCAAGAGAGAAAAAAGAAGGAAAAAAGAAGAGAAAAAGAAAGGAAGAGTGCTAGAGAAGAAGAGAGCAAGATTGTAGGCTTCAAGAGCCATTCTCTCTTCTCATCTCCTCTCCAAGGTAGAGTGGGGGTGAAGAAGAGGTTTATTTCTGTCTCATTGCTTTCTTATAATGTTTTTTCTTTCAGTTTGATATTCAAAGAAACTTCTATCTCCCCCTTGATGTTCATCTATGGTGATTGAAAGCAATGAAATGTAATGTTCAGATTTTCTGAATCTGTTTTGTGAGTTTGCTGGTTATCTTGCTTCTATGTTATTTTTTCCTTCATAAGGTATGTGTTTTTCGTGTGGGGATGGTAGAGGGGCCTTTCTAGTTTATAGAAATAGTCTCCTCAAGCCTTAGAACCCCTTGAATATGGAGATATGACTCGAAATGTGCTTTACTGTCCAGATTTCCTGAAAACTGATTTTTCATTTATTTGTCTTTGGTTTTGGGGTTTTT
Source organism: Zantedeschia hybrid cultivar (assembly GCA_030544215.1). Classification (NCBI taxonomy): domain Eukaryota; kingdom Viridiplantae; phylum Streptophyta; class Magnoliopsida; order Alismatales; family Araceae; genus Zantedeschia; species Zantedeschia hybrid cultivar. The sequence continues at coordinate 22,410,047 of JARZZO010000009.1, forward strand.
CAAGATGGCTTGGTCTTCCATGACCCTTAGGAGCACATCTCCTCCATGGATAATGTTCCTCCAAGGCCAAACATCAAGAGAAATTCCCTAAGTTTCATATATATTAAAGTTTGAGTTTATGTTTTCATGTTGGAACCGAATGGGTTTTGTTTGGATTTTTTCCTTTAATGGCTAAGGATTTAGGCCCTAAAGATTCTCAAGGAGGTTCCCTCACTAGTTGAGGATGAGTTTCTTTGAGTATAAACCCTCTAACATGGAGCCAAGAATGAGAGATTCATAGAAAAGATAAAAAATATACATAAGTTTCTCATATGTTAATATTCAAGTTTTCATGATATTTTCCTAAAGAAATGCATCTAAAATATATTTTAAATAAATATTTAGGCCTTGTATCTTTTATATTTTATTTTCCATCATTTGGGTTATATTTAAACTTATTTTTCACCAAAAATCCGGATTTCAGGTGAGTCTGCGCCTGTGCAGTGCTACAGTGTTGAGTCTGCGGCTATTGTTCATGAGTCTGCGCCTCCCTGCGCAAAGTCAGCGCCAGTTGTAGTTTTTTGAGTCTGCGCTTCTTTCAGCTTGATTTTTGGGCTTGAGGTGGTTCTTTGATCCTCCCCCAAGTTGTCCAAAGGTTCCTTGGACCTAGGGTTGTCCTTTTGAGGCCCAATGAAGGTCCTAAATGGCTTGGACTTTAGGTTGTTAAGCTCTTAATGTTTCAAACCGAAATTTTACCATATGTTTTAAGATTTTAAGTTTCTTCCAATGTTTCTCAAGGATGTCCCAATCTAAGGGTGCCAACAATCCAATGTTAAGTAACCCATCAAAGGCCCTCACACAAAAAACATCATTCTTGTGTTCCCATTTTTATGGGTTTATATAGATGATATGTCCCGAAGTCCCAATGAGTTGGTGGAGTTCCTTACTCTCCAAATGTAGAAATGGAATGGGTGATTCCCTGTGGATAACCCTTTCCTTTTGAAGGCATTAAGGGCACTCTTTGGGTGAGTGGTTGGATGCTCGGCACGCCTCCCTTTATGGCCACCTCCATAGTTCATGGCTACATGTGATCCTCTAGGGAAATTGGTGGAGTTCCTTACTCCCCAAATGTAGAGATGCTTTGGATTACCCCTTGTGGGTTTTTCTTACATCTTGAAGGCATTAAGGGCATCCTTTGGGTGAGTGGTTGGATGCTCGGCACGCCCCCCTTTACAGCCATCCCTATGGTCCATTAGCCATTACATATCCCTTTAAGGGAGTTGGTCCTTCGGGTCCCTTCATGCCATGATCCTTCATGAATATCCTAAACCTTTGATTGGGATTTCCTAATGAAAGGTTAAAATTCAACTTGGAATCATTATCTTAAGCATTTTCAATGCTTTATAAAGTGATCCAAGAAGAATGGGATAAATATGAAGAAATCATGTCATTTGAAGAAATCCACATAAGAACCACTCCTTGAAAAGGCTTTATGTAGCCATACTCAACTTCTGAGATTTCTCAGTGTTATCCTCCCCAAATTTGTGGTGATTCTTGGGTCACTTCAAGTTAAAAGAGGTATAAACCTAAAATTATGCTTAGATTTTGAGTCTGCGCACCTATAACCACGGAAATTGGATTGGGAATGGGATACAATCTATTTTTCTCCACCCCGGATTTCATATTCTAACTTTGCTGGTTGAAACTAACCTTTTGAAATACTTAAATGCACCTTGAACTGTGCAGGAACTTCAAAAACCATTTTCAGACTTGAGTATGCGCACCCATGCGCAGACTCAACCGAAAAACTGTCAAGTGATGGATTTTTGGAACAAGGACATTGGTTATGGCTCAAATGATTCAACATAACTAAATTTAGATTATATTTAAATCAGAAAAGGTTAAAAAATGGACATTCTCCCTTTTAAATAAACACAAAACTTCAAAACACAAGTTGAGTCTACACACCTTTCATAAGCTCATTTCAAATGAAAAAATCAATTACACAATAAGTCAAATTGCTCAAATCACTTGCAATCATATATCAAATACTTCATTTCATTTAAAATAAACATCCATTTACCAAAAGAATCTAAATCCCCTCAAATAAATAAAAAATTACAAGTTCAGCTGAGTCTGCGCACCCCCTGCGCAAACTCAAACCCATTTTCATGTCTCCTTGATCTTTGAAGCTCCCCAGCATTTTGAAAATCTTGGAATTCCCCTCAACCTTAGGAGATTCCATCTTTTTAAGAATCTTGCTCAAAATCCTCTTTAAATTTGAGTATGCGCAGCAATCTCAAGGCCAAAACCTCATCTCTTGGCCCCCAAATCATGCCCGCAGCTCCAAATTTGTAAATCATCACCAAACAAAACATAAAATCAAGTTATCCCACCAAAAATCCAATAAAATAACTCACAAACAAGAAATTCACAGTTCAGACTTGAGTCTGCGCATCTTGGCGCAGACTCAACCCTAAAATTCACAAAAAATAAAAAATCAACTTCCTGACCATTTCAAGATGATCTAAAACTCTCTAAAAATCAAGTTTATTCTTATCAATCAGGAAATCAAATAAAAACACCAAGTTGTTCTTGAAAAAATGCAAAAAACAACTCAAAACAAATTGGTGACAAATGAGTTTGTGCTACCCTGTGCAGACTCAACCCTGAATTTCCAAAATTGGCCTTTCGAACCTTAAATTCCCTCCAAATTAAACCCAAAAATTTACATAAAAAATTTATACTTTATATAAGTAAAAAACCTAAATAAAAGCTTAAAACTCCTTTTGCAAAAAATATAAAAAATGTTTAAACACTTTGATAACAAACGACTCTGTGCCCTATAGCGCAGACTCAACCCTAAATTCTTAAAATCTGGTATTTTGGCCATTAAATTCCCATAAAATCAAATCAAAATCTTAAGAATAAACCATATATTTTTCACAAATCAAAACACAAACAAAAATGATAACTTTTTCCTTGAAATTACCTAAAAAATTGAAAAAACAGGCTTGTGACTCATGAGTCTGCGCTCCCTTGCACAGACCCAACCCCCAATTGTTAAAATCCAATTTTTTCAACCTTAATTATTTTAAAAATAAATCAAAAACCCCAAGATAAGTATAACATACTTCCTATAAATCAAAAAATCAAATAAAACTCATTTTTCCCCTTTGCAAAAGATAAAAAATACCTAAAAGAAGCATCACTTCAATTAACTTTGTAACCTTGTTCATTCTTTAAAAAACCTACAAATTCAAAACATAAAAAGCATAAGCCTTTGAAGCATTTTTCACTTAAATCAAATAAGAAAACATAAAAAAAAGTACTTTTCCATACATTGCAAATCAAATCCAAAATCTCTTTACTCCAAATCAGAAAAAACACAATAAGAAATGTTTATTAGACTTTCTTGTCAATATAACACAACCAAAATTGATATTCAAATTCTAAATCATAATCCCCACAAAAATATCATCAAAAAATCAAAATAAATACAAGTATTCTCATTGGTAACAAATGAGTCTGCGCATCCTTGTGCAGACTCAACTTCATGTTCACTTCCAAGCATAAAAATTCAACAAATCTTCATTGCATCCATATAAATCAATCCAAAAAGACTAAAAAATGTCTCTCATCATCATCCATCAATAAAAATCAATAAATCAAGTCTTGCGCAGACTCAACTTTAAACTAAAAAATGAGTTTTCTTCTTAAATAAAAATTGAAATTCATCCATTTTTTCGAATGCAATCTTGTATATCTTACTTATATCATTTTAAAGGGTGTTATTCTAATCTTCCGACGATTAATCAAGGGTTTTCCTCTTAGAATGATGTAATTAACGCTATTCCATTTATGGGTAACGGGATCAGGTCGAAGAACTACGCATTCATCTGATTGAGTCAGGTAAAGCGCACAAACACACATCTAAATCTAAATCAGAAAATCAAGATCAAGTGCATTTTCCCTAAAAAATGTAAGACAACATCCCACATCACATCGAATTGTAAAGGAAGTGCAAGAATTAAAACTTATTACAATTCGACTTGACTCAGCAAATAATTACATATTCCTACTGAAAAGAAATAATTAAGCGTAAAGGCTAGAAATGAAAATAACAACTACACCGGGGCATACCCCGGAACAGTGGTTGTTGGCATGCAACTCGAGATGAAACCCTCCACGCTATGCCTGCTTGGAATCCTCACCTGAAAACCGCAGGGGTGAGTCTCATCGAAATGGACTCAGTAGGGATCCTTCGATCCCCACCACCCACTCACGCACCCACAAGTACAACAACACAAATATAGGCAATTTAAATAAATAAAGGAGTAAACACAACTCCCAAAGATTCTCAAATTCTGATATAAAACACATGCATTCGTAAATGCAACATGCACAACTCTGAAATCATTCCACGATGGAGTCCACAACCAGCGTCTCGGTTAAACACACAACTCATGCGGCCGAACACGGAAAACACCGACCCGCTGGGACCAAACAGCAACCCCTCAGATAGCGCGCTGGCTACTCCGGCATGTCTAGCTCTAGGTGGTTCTGCTTCCCCCAGTACGAGTGACACTCCGAATGTACCACTCTCACACCGGTACTAGCTATACCCCAAGATACACCAGGTGACCCTCTCTCTAGGCGTCACCCTATTACTCCCACATCGGCACCGTGTCACTCCCACACAGACACAGGGTGCCTTAGCACTAACAACTGTCACTCTAGGTCCACAGTCGCACAAAACAACACAGTGCGATCTGATCATGTAGAAATCCTTGTCCACAAAGTACGTTTTTAAGCATGCATTTAACCAAACTATCTAACAATGTATACACATGTTAATTGTATGAATTAATGTGGTTATGTCTTGAATTGCGTCGCCCGTAGTCGACGTCATTCAAGACCCCTAAACTAGTTCACACGGAAACTGGCCTCGGAAGATGGCCTAAATCACGTCGCCCCTGGTAGACACCATTTACAATGGCGTCGTTGTCTCCAGACTCTATTCAAGACAGTGACAGATCCCACTGATCTGACCTCGGAACAAGTTGGGCTAAATCACGTCTCGGGTGGCAGCCACCATTTAAAACGGTGTCGCTATCGCCAGACGCCATTTAGTACTCGCAGACATATTCCCCCTCCGGCCTCCCCCGAGTTACAAAGTAGGATTTCTCCCCCAAATTGCACAAAAACGTCAAAAATTGAAAAAGTAGGGGAGAAGCCTAATTATTTTCATAAAGAACTCCTTAGAACATGCTTTCTACCCCAGAAGCATCCACACATATTGCTTGCTTTCAAAGCAGGAAAATCATGGTTTTAAACAAAACACCGCGATGATCGCCACCCTATCGGTTACTTGAACTCCTCTGTACTCCTAGCCGCCGAACCACCACGCCACAAGCCGCCGCCGGTACCACTGTGGACGCCGTTACTCCACCGGGACATCGGCCGCCGTTCGGAGAGAAATGCGCCATGGAGGAGATGGTGGTGGAGTGGTGGAAGTTAGGGGGGGGGGGGGGGGTTGATGGAGTGGAAGGAGAGGAGGATTGGAGAGAGGAAGGGAAGGAGAAGGGGAAGGGGGCGGAGCGATCGGAGAGGAGGGGGAGGAGAGAGAGAGAAATGGAGAGAATGTGAGAAAGGAAGGAGAGCTTCGAAGCGTCAACCGAAACTGCACCAAATCGTGTCGTCCAAGACCGACGTCAATCAGACGACTTGACAGGGTCGTACACTAACAAATCTCTAAATGGCGTCGACCATGCAAGACGCTATTTAGACGATAAAACCGGGGTCGTACTCTCGCAGCCCAAAACCGGCCCACGTGACACATTCTAAAAAGCGTCCCCCCAACCTAATGCCATTTGAACCCACAAGGGGCCAAACCAAGGGGTCCGACACTGAAATTGACCCGATAATCGAATCAAAAACCTCTATCCTTATATTCTCCCCATTTTAAAAGAATTTCGTCCTCGAAATTGCTGCTAGAACAATAATGAGATCGAAAAATGATGGTACAAGCTCATAAGAGAACTTACAAGAAAAGGTAGGGAAACTGTTCTCGCATCTCATCCTCTTGCTCCCAGGTAGCCTCACATCCGGAGCGATGTTACCAAATCACCTTAACCAGAGGAACAACCTTGTTCCGAAGGACCTGCTCCCTGCGATCCTCAATACGCACTGGAAATTCCGGAAAGGACAAGTCCTCAACGACTTCCAGTTCCGAAAAGTCCAAGACATGAGATGGATCCTAAACATACTTCCTCAATAAAGAAACGTGGAACACGTCGTGTACTCTTGCGAGACAGGTGGCAAGGCTAGCTGATACGTTGTTTCCCCAATTCGAGTAAGAATGGGAAAATGCCCAATATATCTCAGACTCAGCTTACCTCGCTTCTCGAATCTCATTACATCCTTGGAGGGTGAGACTCGGAGAAACACGTAGTCCCCAACTTCGAACTCAAGCGGTGTCCTACAGATATCTGCATAAGTCTTCTGCCTGCTCTGAGCTGTAGTCAACCTCTGCTGTACTACTCTGACAACCTCAGCACACTGTTGTACCAACTGTAGCCCTACTATCTGCCTCTCGCCAATCTCAGACCAATTCACAGGAGATCAACATGGCCGCCCATACAATGCCTCATATGGCGCCATGTCGATACTAGAATGATAACTGTTGTTACAAGCAAACTCCACTGTGGACAAATGTTGTTCCCAAGAACCTCCCCAATCTAGGCATGATGCCCTGAGTATATCCTCCAATGTCTAAATGGTCCTCTCTGACTGCCCATCAGTCTCGGGATGGTAAGCCGAGCTGAAGTCTAACTGTGTACCCAAGGCCTTCTAAAAACTCCTCCAAAACCTAGAAGTAAATCTCGGATCCCGATCTGACACGATGGACAAAGGCAGCCCATGCAAAGAGATGATCCGGTCCACAAACAACTTAGCCAACTTACCGACTGACCAGTCATTTCTTATATCTAGAAAGTGCGCAGACTTTGTCAATCGATCAACAATGACCCAGATTGCATCCCTCCTGCCAGGTGACACGGGCAATCCCATCACAAAGTCCATAGTCACGTGCTCCCATTTCCACTCTGGGATCGGTAACGGCTGCAATAACCCTCCTGGTCTCTGGTGCTCTGCCTTAACCTGCTGACAAGTTAGGCACCTTGCCACATATTTAGCTACGTCCTTCTTTATGCCTAGCCATCAAAAGTGTCTTTCAAACAATGATACATCTTAGTCATTCTGGGATGCACTGCATATCTAGAATGGTGCGCCTCATCTAGGACACTCCTGCGCACCTCTTCCTCAGCTGGAACATAGAGTATGCCTCTAAATCTGACTGTGCCATCATCCCACAACTCTACCTCTAATATTTGGAGAATCTGCGGTAGCTCTGCATCCGCCCTTTGAGCCTCGATCACTACATGGTACACTGTTGGCCTCATAGTCAAGTTGGCCAAAACGGCTTTATCAGCCTCTCGATGAATCCTAAAGGAAGATTCGACAACCTGTTCATATAATCTCCATTCCTGAATCATAAGATGTGATACGACCATCTTCCGACTCAAGGCATCTGCCACCACTTTCACCTTGCCCAGATGATAAGAAAGGTCGATAAACTCCATCCACCTGCACTGCCTCAAGTTCAAATCCTTCTGCGTGAGTACATACCTCAGGCTCTTGTGATCAGTGAAGACCTGAAACTTCTCTCCATATAAATAATGCCGCCAGATCTTCAGTGCAAATACCACAGTTGCCAACTCTAAGTTGTGAGTGGGGTAGTTCTCCTCATGCTTCTTTAGCTGCCTAAAAGCATAGGCTACAACCTTACCATGCTGCATTAGAACCGCACCCAAACCTCGACGAGATGCATCTGAGTAAACCACGAATCCATCAGAACCAGATGAAAGTACAAGAATTGGAGTCGAAGTGAGACGAGTCTGCAACTCAGTGAAGCTTCGCTCACACTCCTCGGTCCACACAAAACGAACTTCCTTATGAGTCAACCTCGACAAGGGGGTAGATATTGAAGAAAAATCCTGGACAAACCGTCTGTAATACCCTGCTAACCCTAGGAAGCTCCTGATCTCAGTTACTATCGTCGGTCTGCCCCAATCCATCACTGCCTCAATCTTGGCTGGATCTACAGTAATGCCGTCACCAGAAATGACATGTCCTAGGAAGTGCACCTTATCTAGCCATAATTCACACTTACTAAACTTGGCATAGAGTTGGTGCTCTCTCAAAACTTGCAACACCACTTGAAGATGCGTGGCATGTTTTTCCTCAGAAGAAGACTATACCAAAATATCATCTACAAACACCACCACAAACTGATTCAGGTAGGCCCTGAAGACCCAATTCATCAAATCCATAAAAGCCGCCTGAGCATCGCCGAAAGGCATAACCAAAAACTCATAATGTCCGTACCGAGTCCTAAAAGCCGTCTTACTCACATCAACCTCACAGATCCTCATCTGGTAATACCCTAACCTTAAGTCAATCTTCGAGAATACCTTAGCAGACTGCAACTGATCCATCAGATCATCGATTCTCGGCAGTGGGTACTTATTCTTTGCTGTTACCTGGTTCAGCTGTCTATAATCAATGCACAGCTTCAGAGAACCATCCTTCTTCCTAACAAACAGAACTGAAGCACCCCACGGGGAAGTACTGGGACGGATAAAACCATCATCCAGCAGTTCCTGCAACTGCGCCTTCAACTCAACGAGTTCAGCCAGAGCCATCCGATACGGGGCCTTAGACAAGGGCGCCGTACCCGGTGCAAGCTCAATAGTGAACTCAACCTCTCGTTGAGGAGGAAGGTCAGGCAACTCCTCAGGAAACACATCAACAAAGTCACATACTACAGGCACCTCCCAAAGACTGGAACCACTACTAACACCAGCTACAACTGCTGAGGCAAGGAAAGCCTCACAGCCACCAACAAGCAACCTATAAGCCTTAAAACTAGAAATAAGAATACCACGAGAAGAGAGCCTAATACCTTGGAAGTAGAAGGCCGAGATGCCCGAGATGGAGAAGCGCACCCTCTTCCTATGACAGTCCACTTCGGCATAATAAGCCTCCAACCAGTCTATGCCCAAGATGACATCAAAGTCACGAATGGCAAGTACAACTAACTGGGCAGGCAACTAATGACCCTTGATGATCAAGGGAATCTCACTTCTATAGTTATAAGTCAGCATGAAATCTCCAGAAGGAACCTCAACCATCAGTCCATCAGATAACTTATCAACGGGTGCAGAAAAAATATCTACGAACTGCTCAAAAATAAAGGAATGTGAAGCACCCGAATTAATCAACGCATGCGCGGAGTTCCCAAGGACAGAAAGTGTACCTTCCACCAAGTTGGACGCACGAGCCTCCTTTCTGGTAATAGCGAGAACTCTCCCCTAGGTCCTCAGCTTCTTCTGATCTCCCGATCCCTGCCCCTGACCATGCCCCTGTGGGCAATATCTCGCCAAATGGCCTTGCTGGCCACAAGTGTAACACCTCCCAGAAAATGTGGGACACTGAGTCCCACCGTGAGTACCACTACAATGACGACAAGCTGCTGGAAGCCTCTGAGCTGCCTCCTGCTGGGCGCTGGACACCGACTGACTTTACTGAGTTTGCCTGGGTCTGCTACTACCACTATTGCCGTTGCTGCCGCTACCACCTCGGAAGAACCTCCTGAATCTGGAGCCGAGTGGAGACGATCCTGATCCAGATGAAGGAGCTGCTACTGCTGCCTTCCCTTGTCGTAAGCTGGCCCCTGAATAGCCAGTCCCCTCTCCTGAGCTGACTAATTGTGCTGTGCCTCTATTGCCGCGGCACACTTAACCGCCGATGCCAAGTCCGTACAATAGTGGGATGCCACAAAACTCCTCAAGTTGGACCTCAGTCCATCCACGAACCTCTCGGCCTAACGCTCTTCGTCTCCTGAAATGAAGGGTACAAACCTCCCAAGCGAAACAAATTTCATCTGGTACTCGAGCACTGTCATGCTCCCTTGGGTCAATTCCATAAATTCCCTCTCCTTGGCCTTCTGGACATGCCTAGGGAAGTACTGTCCGTTGAACTCCTTCACAAATGTTTCCTATGGAATCTCCTTGAGAGTCCTATCTGCATAAGACAAGCTCTTTAAAGTCGTCCACCAGTCATAGGCATCATCCTTCAACATAAAGGTAGCCAACAGAGTCCTCTCAACTGCCGCACAATCTATGGTATCGAAAGTCTTCTCTAACTCCTTCAGCCGATGAATAGCCTCATCAGGGTTGGGACGACCGATAAAATGAGGCGGTTTTCAGCTTCAGGAATCTCGCCAGAGCAGCTAAAGGCCCTCCCCGAGTACTAGCACTCTCACTAGGGTCTCGAGTCTAATATCTAGTCATCGTGTCCATCATAGCCTCCATAAAACGCCCCATATTCGGCCTATTAGCCTCAAACCCACTAGGAACATCTTCCTGCTCCTAATAATTGGCACTCTCTTCCTAGGAGCCATTTAATCGCCTACAGTCAGAAGAATAAAAAATTTCTAATTAGAACCCAAAACCTACACTACCGTCGTGCCTGTACAGGATAATGTAATTATTTGCCGAAATTACGATATTTAACCTAGCTATTCAACTATTTGCCAGACCGAATGCTCTGATACCAACTGTAACGACCCGCCACCCTATAATCGGGGATCCGATTACTAAATGGGTACCAAATTATTAAAATTTGAAGCCAAACCAGGATCTCGATAAGTCTGGAAAATAAATGATAAACTAAGCTAAACATCCCACATCACATCGAATTGTAAAGGAAGTGCAAGAATTAAAAATTATTACAATTCGACTTGACTCAGCAAATAATTACATATTCCTACTGAAAAGAAATAATTAAGCGTAAAGGCTAGAAATGAAAATAACAACTACACCGGGGCATATCCCGGAACAGTGGTTATTGGCATGCAACTCGAGACGAAACCCTCCACGCTATGCCTGCTTGGAATCCTCACCTAAAAACCGCAGGGGTGAGTCTCATCGAAATGGACTCAGTAGGGATCCTTCGATCCCTACCACCCACTCACGCACCCACAAGTACAACAACACAAATATAGGCAATTTGAATAAATAAAGGAGTAAACACAACTCCCAAAGATTCTCAAATTCTGATATAAAACACATGCATTCGTAAATGCAACATGCACAACTCTGAAATCATTCCACGATGGAGTCCACAACCAGCGTCTCGGTTAAACACACAACTCATGCGGCCGAACACGGAAAACACCGACCCACTGGGACCAAACAGCAACCCCTCAGATAGCGCGCTGGCTACTCCGGCCTGTCTAGCTCTAGGTGGTTCTGCTTCCCCCAGCACGAGTGACACTCCGAATGTACCACTCCCACACCGGTACTAGTTATACCCCAGGATACACCAGGTGACCCTCTCTCTAGGCATCACCCTACCACTCCCACATCGGCGCCGTGTCACTCCCATACAGACACAGGGTGCCTCAGCGCTAACAACTGTCACTCTAGGTCCACAGTCGCACAAAACACAACACAGTGCGACACGCAACCCAAGATGAAACACTCCACGCTACGCCTGCCTGGAACCCTCACCTGAAAACCGCAGGGGTGAGTCTCATCGAAATGGACTCAGTAGGGATCCTTCGATCCCCACCACCTACTCACGCACCCACAAGTGCAACAACATAAATATAGGCAATTTAAATAAATAAAGCAGCAAACACAACTCCTAAAGATTCCCAAATTCCGATATAAAACACATGCATTCGTAAATGCAATATGCACAACTCTGAAATCACTCCACGACGGAGTCCACAACCAGTGTCTCGGCTAAACACACAACCTACACGGCCGAACGTGGAAAACACCGACCCGCTGGGACCAAACAGCAACCCCTCGGATAGCGCACTGGCTACTCCGGCCTGTCTAGCTCTAGGTGGTTCTGCTTCCCCCAGTACGAGTGACACTCCGAATGTACCACTCCCACACCAGTACTAGCTATACCCCGGAGTATATCAGGTGACCCTCTCTCTAAGCGTCACCCCACCACTCCCACATCGGCGTCGTGTCACTCCTACACCAACACAGGGTGCCTAAGCGCTAACAACTGTCACTCTAGGTCCACGGTCGCACAAACAACACAGTGCAATCTGATCATGTAGAAATCCTCGTCCTCGAAGTACATTTTCAAGCATGCATTTAACCAAACTATCTAACAATATAAATACATGTTAATTGTATGAATTAATGAGATTCTGTCTTGAATCGCGTCGCCCGTGGCCAACGTCATTCAAGATTCCTAAATTGGTTCACACAGAAACTAGCCTCGAAAGCTGGCCTAAATCGTGTCGGCCCTGGCAGAAACCATTTAAAATGGCGTCACTATCTCCAGACACTTCAAGACAATGACAGAATCCCACTGAACTGGCGTCGGAACAAGCTGGGTTAAATCGTGTCTTGGGTGGCAGCTTCCATTTAAAATGGCGTCGCTATTACCAGACGCCATTTAGCACTCGCAGACAGGTTCCCCCTCCGGCTTCCCCCGAGTTACAAAGTAGGATTTCTCCCCCAAATTGTACAAAAATGTCAAAAATGGAGAAAATAGGAGAGAAGCCTAATTATTTTCATAAAGAACCCCTTAGAACATGTTTTCTACCCCAGAAGCATCTACACATATTGCATGCTTTCAAAGCAAGAAAATCATGGTTTTAAACAAAAAACCGCGAGGATCGTCACCCTACCGGTTACTCGAACTCCTACGTGCTCCTAGCCGCCGAACCATCATGCTACAAGCCGCTGCCGGTACCGCTGTGGAAGCCGTTACTCTACCTAGACGTCGGCGGTCGTCCGGAGAGAAATGCGCCGCGGAGGAGATGGTGGTGGTAGTGCTGGAAGTTAGGAGGGGTTGATGGAGTGGAAGGAGAGGAGGAATGGAGAGAGTAAGGGAAGGAGAAGGGGAAGGGGGCGGAGCGTCCGGAGAGGAGGGAGAGGAGAGAGAGAGAAATGGAGAGAATGAGAGAAAGGAAGGAGACCATTGGAGCATCAACTGAAACTGCGCCAAATCGCGTCGTCCAAGACCGACGTCAATCAGATGACTCGACAGGGTCGTACATTGACAGATCTCTGAATGGCGTCGACCATGCAAGACGCTATTTTGACGATAAGACTAGGTCTGTACTCTCACAGCCCAAAACCGGCCCACGTGGCACATTCTAAAAAGCGTCCGACACCGAAATCGACCCGATAATCGAATCAGAAACCTCAGTCCTTACAGAAACCAAGTAGAAGAGATATTCATGGTATGCCTTTGAGAAAGGCTAGAGATAAGATCTTAAACGATCAAACCTACATCTAAGAAGGATAAAAGCAAGTTAGCTGAAAGTGAGAAGGAGTAGTTCTCCCACTGCAACCAATATAAGGATATTGGTAAGGGCAAAAAGAATTTGAAACTTGTAAGAAGTTTCAGATATTCTTATTATCCACTTTTGTATGTCTATGAGAAAGTTAGTGTCTCTAATATGAGATATTGGAAATGATTCTCAAATCTGCAATAGAATGTAGACTTAGACAAGTAAAAGAAAATTGAGAAAATGAAAATGTTGAGTTAGACTCAACAATAGTTTTAGAGATACATATGTTACTGTGAGACAGTAAATCTTTGTATACTTTTAAGAGATTAATATGAAACTAAATAATTGTTATTTAGTTCCATTAATTATCAAGAAGTTTAAAGGTGAATAACATTGACTGAGAAGGAACAACCGTTGTTTCATATAGTTTTAGAAATGAAAAGATTTTAAAAATCGATCAATGCACTAAAGATTCTTGATGTGACATATCATGTGATGAATGTTTATAAGTCTCTTATAGAAATGAACTTAGTGAATCATGATTATCTATGGCATTGTACACTAGGTTGTGCGATAAGTAGAAATTATTGGAGCTTATACATGTTGATGTAAATAGTCCAATATCTTCTTAAGGCTAAAGATAATCACTTCTATTGACTTACCTTAATAGTTTTCTCTTGAAATGATTTGGCTACATGTACTTACTGAAGTACTAGTCGAATGCATCTAAGAGATTAAGGTATAGAAGATCAAAATGAAGTGACTAATTGAAAGAGTATCAAATTCTTCGATTTGATCAAAGAAATTAATACTTAAGTACAAGATTCACGCAAGTCATTAAAAGGATAATTGTATCCTCTCTCGATAAATCCTCATTGTATATCATATCAATATGATATAATGAGGAATAGCACTTTATTAGATATAGTACTATATTTATAATAAGATTTGACTAACTCTTGTATTCTTGTATATATATATGAGTATGAACATTAAATGTCCATACTTCACATATGGTTCCAAATAAGTCAGTATATCTATATAAGATATGGAGATGCGATAATTCATACGAGATGTGAATTATAAAATAACATGATTTTAAGGATGTTAAAGTCAAGTTATGTCCTAATCTTTTAGAAAATATATGATCCAAAGAAGTTGGATCTAAAAAGATACGGCGTAATGTGAATTTGTAAGATGTCCAAAGAGTTTGAACATTATTTTGGCCAGGCAATAATTAAATAATTATCGTACTGAAAGCTGTCTTCTAAGAAGAGGAACATGTCCTCAAAGAAGACAGTGGGAACAAATAAAACTAGAAGATGTTCTACACTCACAAATTAACATAAGATTATTAGATAATCTTCGGATGTTTGGAACCATTCATAACACACATTAAAGAGCATCATAGATTTTTTGAGATTCTCTCAATGGCTAATCTGATATGTTTGACATATCAGAGATAGCAGAATGAGAGGAGCTCAAAGATGTGGATCATGATCCTAAATCTATGAGGGAACTCTCTATCATAATTACAACTTTTAAATTGGCAAGAAGTTAAAAGTTCTAAGCTATAGTCCATAACACCTATTAAGTTCGGAACTTGATAGTATTGCTTGAGGGTATTGTACCTCTCAGAAGTAAGTAAATCTTCAGAAAGAAGATTAGTAAAAATAGACTACTTAAAACTTATATAATAATCTAAAGGAAATGGTCATGGTCAAAGTGTTGACTTGGTCAAGTTTTCCTTAAAGGTTACCAAAATAAGTTTATTAGAAGTTTATTAAAAGTATTCTCTCAATGTGATTGAGGAAAAAGTGTATATAATACAATTTTAAAGTTTTTAGAATATCTAGGAAGCAAGTTGTGATTCAAAGACTATTTTTAAATCAAACTAAAGCCTCCCAGAGTTGCAATAAAACTTTTGACTTAATGGTCAAACACTTAGTGATCATTAAGAATGATCACGGATTGTGTGTGTACAAAGAGGTCAGTGGGAGCACAGTCACATAAGTAATGCTTTGTGATAATAACATCAAAATCATCAAGAATGACATTAGGATGTTACTATCAGTAAAAGCATTATTATCCATATTCTTCTTCATAATAGGTTTGGATACAACATCTTCTATATTGAGAATACGAATCTATTAATATAGATCGATGATGATGTTACCTTAACCTGTATGTCAAAATGTTTGACATAAATTCCATAATAAATCTCAATTGTTGATAGAATTTATTTCTTTAAGAAAAGGTTCATTGAAGGATACACGGAAACCTTGATAGAAGGAGTGAAATATATCACTAAGTACTTGAGAAGTGTTAAGGATGTACTCCTATATATGAAGAGGATAATTTGAAATAATGAGTTATACTGACTCAAATTTCAAATCAGACATGGGTTTAACCTTCTAATAAGAAAAGAATGGATTGAAAGGATTCTAACCCAGAACTCGATATTAAGATGATGACATTAACAAGTGATACTGTTATTAGAACAGTATGGATGAAAGAGTTCATCCTTGAACTAAATGTAGTTCTAAAAGATCTCCGATCTCGTCCCGTTGTTGTAGGAAAACAATGGGAGCGATCAATTTTGTAGTCGAGCCATGGTCTCATCAGAAGTTGTAGAACATTCTGAGGCTTTTTTACAAGTCCAAAGACAAAGAATTAAGATGAAATAACGTAATAAAAATTATTCCATTTATAAATGATTGAACAGATCCCGGACCAAACCTTAGTCACAGATTTGATGTAAGTATCACTTAGATTTGATGGAGATCAAATGCGAATGTGATTGGCTTAAGTCCAAGTAGGAGATTGATAGATATAGGTGGCCTCTAAGCCAATCACGAGACACCTATTTCAATCTACTTTAATAATAAATGGCATATATATTTCATTATGTAGATTGACGTGTTTATTATTATTGCGCATAATGAAGTCTATGAAAGTGTGCAACAGTCATCGGATTATGATGAGATCATAATAATGAGATCGATGACCTATAAATACATATTCTGAATTGTTCCTAGCCGTAGGATGTTTGAAGAGGATATCAAACATCCGGTAAGACTAGTACAGGTTATTCTAGCACATATGATGAGAGTGACTGATCACGTTAGTCACATGTGTGGAAACACAATGGTGAACCTGTAGGTGCTCATTGGGAAATGGGTTCACTAAACTAATCCGAAATGAATCGCCGAATGATAATTTACCTGACTGTCAACCGGTTTGATTCATCGTCATAGTGGCGTGGTTGGTCTTTAGACTTGAGACACCAAAGACACCTTGTTGGTGGACTTCTGAGCTTCGACCTTGGCTTACGAATCCCTATCTACGGGATTTCTAATAGTCAATGATTGAGTCCAGCGGAAGACCTTCGAAGGTGATTGTTGTAGACATGCTAATTTTGACCTCATATTGAGTAAATTTCATGTCATAATTATAATACCCCAAAATGGTCTGATGTTCAATCATTAATTAATTTTTATTATTTTTTTCGAAAGTTATTGATTGGCGTCGCCCGTGGCCAACGTCATTTAGATTCCTAGCCGAAATCAATTCAGAATTAAATTCCTAAATTCAGATAGATTTAACTGAATAGCGTCGCCTAAGGGAGACGCCATTTAAGTCCTAATTCGTCTAAGTTTACAATTTTTAATTCGAATTAATTTCCTAATTATCTAAAGCACGTCGCCCTAGGGAGGCGCGATATAGGTTTCCTAATGTATTTCAGTTTTCTTTTTAGATTTTCTTTCTATTTTGGCCGCTTTAATTAACCAAATGGCGTCCCGATTGGACGACGCGATTTGTGAGTTTCCTGATAAGCATGATTTGGCCGAGATATTTCGATTTCCGAAGTTGGGAAGGTTGTAAACTCCTCCATAGCCATCCAAGGTAAGTCCGACTGCAGGAGAGAGTTTTTTGAAGCCCTAAACACCCTTAAACATGTTCTTATAAATACAATACTCCTTGGGCCTTTGAAAAAAGTTGGCCATTGGTGATTTTAAAGTTCAAGACAAGGTATTTGGAAGCTCTAAAGGAGAAAAACGTGGATAGAAAGAGAAGCTTCATCTAAGGCTTCTTATTTCTCATCCTATTCATCCTTTGAAGCTCTTGAAGATCAAGACTATGGAGAAGCCAACCAACCATTTTTTTTCTTTAATTCCTTTCTAGTTTTTCATTGATTTCATATAGTTTATTCATTGTGTTCCGTAGTTCATCATCATCACTTCATGTTCACACATACACACATCATATTTTCCACACCTATATGCATATTAGGGGTTTAAAGAACAACAATCAAGTGAGTAGATTAGTTTAGTTGCATGTTTAAATTTCTTATTAGAATAGATACTACTCTACTTTAATTCTAATTAGAATTTTCATTGTTGTTGTTTAATCTTTTTTGCTCGGTACAAATAACCAAGATATCAAAAGCAAGAACACATCAACAAAAGGACTCTCTTTCTTTAGCCAGCTGAAGAGAGGGAATCAAGTGACCAATCTCCCAAATTTGAAAAGGTAAGCGATCAATCTTTCTTTTAAAACTAAACAGTTTCTGGCGATCACGTTTTCTTTAGTTTTAATAGTTTTATTCATCATATGAACAACATGAAATTCATGAAAATCACACACATGATTTGAGCATTCACAACTTTTTGGCGATCACGGTGGGACTTGGTCTTGCCGTCTTTTACTATTTGTTCTTGCTTTTTATCATTGGGCACCCACAGTGCACCACTTGTGTACCCCGGGCACTCCTTCCACCAATTGGTAATTTTAGTTACTATATCCCTACGTGCACTACGTGCACACCCTTTGCGGTAAGATCTTGCCCTCCCGGGATTGATTGGAAGTTGTGAGTGTGATAGGAAGTGTGTGGTTGATTGAGTTCATGCTTGTTTACATAATAATAAACCTGTTTAACCTGAATTTGCATGATCGGTTAGATTTCTTTTTATCTTGATAATTTGGGAGGAGATTGTCCTCGAAATTTCTCTTTGTTTACTATTTTCAAGTTCTGAATAGCATCTAGACAGCAAGACGCGATTCAAACCGCGTCCCAGTGTCAAGACGCTATTAAGCCTCATATTCCTGTCGCGTTGCTGCCCGAGCTTCTGTGAACAAAAGAAGCTACTATGTTGAATAGCGTCTGGGAACAGTGACGCGATTCAACCCAGTTTCTTCTCTTGGTCAACAGTCCTCAGATCTTTGATCTCTTTTGTTACTTATATCTATCTTATACTACATTAGAGGCCACCCAGGCTATAGGTCATTTGCATTGGGGCTCACCCCCCCCTCATAGGAACACTTTTCTTAACATCTTCACCTTTCTCTGACTGGGTCGGTCCCTCGGTTAGACTAGAGTGGTTGGTGTTAAGACATCCGTAAGTCCCCAAAAGCAAGGTATTTCTCCTTGTACATCGGGCTGGTTGTACCAATTGAAGTATTGGTTAGTCATTCATACCGTTGTGAGAGAACCATAGAGTATAATGGTGGAAAAACTAAATTGAAACTAGGATCCTACCCCGTTAAGTGAATTTGTGTCTAAAAATTCAAGTAATTCAACAAGGAATCCTAAAGCAACGTAATCATCCACTTGTTTGTTAAACTTTGTGTAACGTGTTTGAACTTCTTTGTCAAAACTTAACATCAGGATGCTCCGAAAAGGTAGAACTCTTGGCATGGTTGCCATCGAACAGGAAGATTGAAAACGAGGGAGATGCTAATGCCCCTCGTAATTATGATTACTATTTCGAGAACGGGGGAGATGCTAATGCCCCTCATGACTCTAGCTTCTTTCGCGTTGAATATGAGGGAGACACTTATGTCCCTCCTCAGGCTCAGTTTGTCCATGACCAGTATGATCGTGGTACCAATCATCCTCATGTGCACGTAATCTCTAATCCCACTTATGAAGAGACTCAAGATCAAGCTGAGCCTTCGTCTAACAACCCTCCTGATCTGGTCACCGTCTTGGGAGCTCTGGCTACCCACGTGAATTCTCAACAACTTGAGGCGATCCAGTCCATTCTTAAGGGGAAGATGCCCTTGCGTTCTGACGAACCGAATCCCTCAGTTCCCCTTGTTACTCATCAAGTTTCTCCTCCTCGCCGTGTTTCTCCCGTTCATCAGGCCATGGAGGGTCTTCATATTTCAACTCCCTGGCCATTTGGGCCACAACAATTTTCTTGGAGATATTCGGCTAGATCGCGTACGCCGACATACAAAAATGCTTTCGGGCATGACGAAAGCGCTGCTGGACCTCAGCCATATTGTCTCCCTTGCCCTACTTATTCCAGGAGCCAAGCTTATCATGCTCCACCACCTCCTCCTTCCGAAATTGATCTAGTGACTCAGGCTCTACTCACAAAGATGGATCGTATAGACTAGCAGTTCAACAATTTCAAGAAAATGATGGGAGTCAAGGCTGTACCTGAGATCACTCTCCCCAGTTTGCCAGTATTTCATCTGCCACCTTCAGAGATGCCAATATATAGAAAGTACAATGGTTCTGGTAACCCCTTCACCCACCTAAAGGATTTTATGTACGAATCCTCCTTCTGGCAGAAGACAAAACGTCGCTGGCATTCTTGTTCAGGACCAGCCCTCGAGTGGTTTTTCTCTTTGGATTCGTCTGATGTAAAGAATTATGACGTTGTGTCAAGGAAATTTATCCAACGATACCAAGACAGAGTTGCCCCGTCCTTATCAATAAATAATTTAGTGGCTGAAAAGATGAAGCCCGATGAAGACTTCATCACCTATGCAAATAGATGGAGAGGTATGGCAGAGAAGATAAATGACCATATGTCTGAGTCAGAACAAGTAAAAATGATGATTGCCAATGCAACCCCCCAATACAAGCTAGTCCTCACGTTGAACAACTTGGCTAGCATGGCGGAATTATATGAGAGGGCGCGTTATTGCCAAAACGCCTTCAAAGGTTCAACCTTCTCCAGCATCTTTGACTCCCATAGACCCAGCAGACCTCCACCTCGGAAGCCTGCCATGCCAAATTCTCCTAGCATGTGTCCTACTACTGAGGGCACACTCTCCCATGAACATATCAGCACAATGAATAATAACCAACTGTAGTTCATGAGAAATCAACAGCAACAGCCGCAGTATATAGTGCAGAGACCGCCAAATCAGCAGGGCTTTAAGCCGCCACAACAACCATACCAGCCAGCCTACAATCAACCTCAACAGCAATATCAGCAGACGTTCAACCAACCACATCAGCAGCCAGCATACCACAATGAACCCCCCCAGGCGATTACAATCATCAGAGAAAACCTCCCGGCCCAAAGAGGGCATCTTAT
The DNA here is from genome assembly GCA_030544215.1 of Zantedeschia hybrid cultivar. Classification (NCBI taxonomy): domain Eukaryota; kingdom Viridiplantae; phylum Streptophyta; class Magnoliopsida; order Alismatales; family Araceae; genus Zantedeschia; species Zantedeschia hybrid cultivar. Next base: position 22,430,756 of record JARZZO010000009.1, read on the forward strand.
CCACCACTCCCAGAATCTCTAGCAGACATATTCAACGCCCTTATGGCAGCTAATGCTCTAGTATTTCCTAAGGAGAAAATTGTCTGACCTCAAAATGCTAATGTCTCCAGGTGTTGCGTCTTCCATAGACAACCTGGACATACAGTGGATGCATGTTTCTATATCCATGATCACAATGACTAGGGAGGTATTGACTGGGAGGAGAGGAGAAAATACATAGCCGCCCTGAAGGCAAGAAGATCACAGCCACAGCAGCAACAACAGTCACAGCAGCAGCAACAGCAGATGCAAAGAGCACCAGCACAAGCAGCAATACCATCAAACATGGGTATAGTGCATAACCCGCTGCCAGAGCATCAAAACTAGGTCACCCCAATTCTTACTAATAGCTAGTCTGAGGCTAATAGGGGGCAACAATGGAAGGAAGAAGAATCATCCTCTGTCTACTCAACAGGTAACACCCTGAGTACTGCCAAGCAACTGCCTCGCCGCATTCTCCGCATACCCAAACCAGAAACCATAACCGTTACTCCCATATCAAAACCCACCTACTATAGACCCACTCCACTACCTACCTTCTTTAAACCCATTATCCTCTTCCACCACCATGCCTCCACCAAATAACCCTCTGCGACCCAACCACGAACCCCTTATGCCTTCTAAACCATTGCTATGCATACCATTTCCCACATCATCTGCATCAACCATTCACCTAATACCATACAACCCACCAAGCCACTCATCTGCGTTCTAGCACATCCACTAAACAATCCCCCACCATCACCCGTTTACGAATCCATTATCCCCTCTAAACCCCTCATCAATACAACGGTACTTAAGATCTTACCTAGACCTTCCAATATTGAACAACACACGCTCCGGAGCAGGAGAATCTTCAATAAGGTCTTCCCTCAGTCCACCGTAAGAGATGTCCTATCACAGCCGTCAGAAGAAATTCATAATGAAGAGAGTGCACCTGGCACTCAGTATGACTTACTGAAGCAACTGGACAGAACACCGACACGCATTTCTATACTATAATTGATCAAAAGATCTAAGATCCATCAAGAGGCTCTAATGAAATATCTGCAGAGAGTGATGGTCAGTGAAGATGTGCCAGTAAAGAAGATAATTGCACTGCTAGTTCCACAGGGGGATCAGCCCTCTATAACATTTCACACATCTGAACTAGTACCATCAGCGGCCAGGAGTATGGCGCTCAGCATTACAGTTAACATATGCAAGAAGGTTGTGGATGCATGTCTGGTTGACACAGGGGCCTCTATTAATGTATTGTCACCGAAGACTTTAGAATTATGTGGTGTACCCAAAGAAAAGTGATTGCCTTCACCCATCTCTGTTACCGCCTACGACAACTCTACCCGTTTCCCTCTAGGAATGGTTTACTTGAAGGTAGAGATAGGTCCCGTTTGTCATGCCGAGGTTGAGTTCCACATCTTGGAGATCGACCTCTCTTTAAAAGGCATCCTTGGCCGTCCCTACATCAAATCCCTTAAGGCCATACCTTCTACAAATCATCAATGCCTCAAGTTTCCTTATAAGGGATGGATTATTAAAGTAACGAGTATGCCAATCCTTACTGTTTCTCATTCTTTGAACAACAAACCGACTCCTCTACCTGGCCGACAACCCATTCTGTAGGTATTACAGATTTGTTCCCCCTCAGCTGATCCTTTGAAAGCCACTATACATGTTCCTTGTCCAGTTGATGTTGTTAGAAGGGGGAAGTGCGTGAGTACCCCTGGTTGGGACATCATGATGAAGAGTAGCTATCAACCAGGAAAAGGCCTGGGCACGCAACTGTAGGGCAGAACTGAGCCTATCAAAGACAACAGAAGGGTACCTGGTAATGGTCTGGGCGATAGGCCAGGAAAGGTGAGATGATACATTGTTCAGTAGCAGGAAGATAAAGATGGTCAAAAAATCTGGAAGACAATGACCACCCCGTGCAAAGAAAATCGGGATCCCTTAACTTGGACCTTGTATACACACTTCATTAAGGGACCCGTAATTAATCATGACAATGACAACACTGGTGATCACTTCCCACTTCGACCTACATGACATATATGGAAGAGACTTAGCCAGACACTGTTGTGAACTGCTGACATACCAATCCTTAGAGGCTCTGCGGCCAATGAAGAGGAGGAAGACACAAGATCCGGAGTGCGAGTGGTACCGCTGGTTCGACACATGGGACATGTACATTGCACTGAATAGGCTGTTCATGGATCCTTCAGAACCAAAGTGGCCGCCATTAAAAGATGAGTTGATTGAAGGGCCTAGGGCCATCTTTGATAAGAGAATTTTGCTGAGCGAGGAGACTGATGAAGGGGTGCCTGATGACCCCTACCAATCTGGATTCACCACTGATCTTCTCTGGAGGGGAACCTATCCCTATCATATTTTTACCCTCCATACCTTATTCCGCACTCTGCTTCTGACTCAGACTTGGTCGAAGGTCATTACTGAAGATATTCCTCGGGCTCCGCCCATCATGGTTACTTTGTCCCCGCGGGACCTGAATCCTCAGATTCCTCTCGACCTTGAGAGGATCTATGATATGCTCTGGGACATACTATTGTATGATCCTCCTAATCCTTTGGCCTTGGTGCCGTTACCTTCTCATTCTCCTCCTTTCCAGATTCACTCCTGTTTTATGATTAATAATCAAAATCACCAAAAAAAAAATGCCGATTTGGCAACTCCCTCCTCTCGTATCCTCGTCGAGGAAACATCGCGCGGGTCACTCGGGAAAGATCTACTCTGTCCCTCCCCTCAAGAGGATTCACCTGTATTCTCTCATGTACCCCTTGATTTTTATCCTTCTTCATCCTCACTAGGTCAGGATAGTGAGTTTAGTGGTAGGCAGTTTAATGAAGTTAGGGAGTCCAATTCTAGGCAGGTTAGTGAGGTCAGTCAGGTTAGGAAGTCTAAGGGTAGACGAATTCCGAATAGATACCTGTAGGATTTAGCCCTAAGATGCCTTTCTTGTTCTCAAATCCCTCAGCTTTTAGAGAATCCCATTCAGTTGCCAGAAGGATGTGAAGTTGATGAGTTAGTCGACGATGGATATGGGGTATATGAATTGTTACACGAGAAAGACCCCATTACTGAAGATGAGAAAGATGACGAGGAAGCGGTTGAGGCATATGCTAGTGGAGCGAAGAGATTTGATGAACCCTTGGCTACCGTAGAAGAACCTACCAAAGAAATCAATCTAGGAACTAAAGACGAACCTAAGGTTGTCCTCGTCAGTAAAAATCTTTGTGAAGCAGATGATGACGCATTGGTCCAATTTCTCAAAGACTACAAGGACACTTTCGCCTAGAGCTATAAAGATATCCCGGGGTTAGATTCTTCCCTAATGGAGCACCGATTAATGTTGAAATCAGGAGTTAACCCGGTTAAACAGAAGTTGAGGCTATTCGATGGATTGAAGACATATCTAGCAAGTCCTCCTGTCTTGAGACCACCATCTTCGGACAAACCTTTAGTTCTTTATATATATGTCATGGATGATGCGAAGGAGGTTGTCCTAGTACAAGAGGATGAAGAAGGAAAGGAGAGGGTAGCCTATTATCTCTCTAAACTTCTCAACCCCACAGAACAGATATACACAGTGATGGAGAAGACCTGTGCTGCATTAGTCTAGGTAGTTCAGAAGCTGAAACATTATTTCTTGGCCCATGAAGTCCATCTTATCACTAGGATGAATCCCATCAAATTTCTTCTCGAGAAATATGTTCTCACCGATCGATTAGCACGATCGCAAAGCTTTCGATCTTAATTTGATATCATCTACATTCAGCAAAAATTAATCAAAGGCTATGCCATCGCAAAACATCTTGCTCATCACCCTCTTCCTCATTTTGATCCAGTATGATCGGAGTTTCCGGATGAGGAACTGATGTCCATAGACAGAATCAAAGATGATATGTGGACTCTGCATTTTGACTGAGCTCTGAACTCTCATGGTAAGGATATTGGCATTACTCTACTATCACCCGAAGGTGTCACCATTCCACAAGCCTTTCAACTTGACTTTCCTGTCACCAACAACATTGCTGAATATGAGGCTCTTCTAGTTGGTCTCGAGGTTTCTCATCTCCATGGTGCCACCAAGCTCAGGATTGTAGGTGATAGTCAGCTAATCCTTCGCCAAATGCTTACCAAATACCGAACTCTTGATCCTAAACTCAAGCCTTATGAAGAACTTACATCAGCCTACGCTAAACTTTTTACTAGATTGATCTTTATCCATGTTCCTTAGAATCAGAACATCTTAGCCGACGCTCTAGCTTCTCTTGCATTATCCTTGAATTTTTCGATCAGCAAACAATCTGAATCGATCATTGTCCATAGGTGTCTCTCACCCGTCGTAAAAGACCCTTCATTCCTTAGGACTAAGGAGAAATTGTTGAAGAAGGTCAGAGATGGAGATATTGTGGAGAAACGATAGATCATGCTAATAGAATTGCAAGAAGAGATGGAAGATGAAGAGAAACCATGGTATTTCGAGATTGCCAAATACCGTGAAGATCAGTCTTACCCTGAAGAAGCCACAGCTGAAGAGAAAAGGGCTATCATGAGAGTTTCTCAGAGATACACCCTAGTTGGAGGAGCGCTTTATAAACGAGGTTTTGACAGTGTTCTTCTGAGATACTTTGATGAGGATGAACTTTGGAAAGTTATGGAAGGAGCTCATGCTGGAGTTTGTGGTGGCCATGTTAATGGACAAATGTTATCAAAGAAGATCCTTAGACAAGGATTCTATTCGCCAACCAAGGAAGAAGACTGTGTAGGGTATGTTCGTAGGTGTGCTAAGTGTCAACTTCATGCCGACAAGATTCATTCCCCCGTATCTTCACTCCATCTAGTTTCCTCCCTATGACCTTTCTCCATGTGGGCTTTTTACATCATTAGACCTATCGATGATCCCAATTCCAGCATGAAGCAAAAATCCTTCATTCTCACGGCAACGGAATACTTCACAAAGTAGGCAAAAGCCGAAGCTTACATGGAAGTCAAAGCGTCTACCATTTGCAAGTTTATCATGAAGAACATCATCACAAGATTTGGAATTCCAAACACCATCGTCACCGACAATAGACCACAGTTCATATCACAAGAGTTGAAGGACCTCTACAACAGGTATAAAATTACTTTGCATCATTCGTCTCCATACTATCTGCAAGGCAATGGCCAAGTAGAGGCAACAAATAAGACTGTGATAAAAATCATCAAGAAGACGTGTAAATATAATCGATACACAGACTGGCCAGAAAAATTGATTGAGGCTCTATGGGCATACCGAACTTCAATCCGCACGCCCACTGGCAGACTCCATATTCCTTAACATTCGGAATGGAGGCAGTAGTTCCATACGAAGTCCTCATCCCATCTTTAAGAGTACAGTTGGACAAGGAGTTTTCTATTGATGAGCACTGCTCAGCACTCCTAGCTCAATTGATACTTTTAGATGAGAAAAGATAGTCAGCCGCTAATCATGCGCGAGTATATCAGAACAGATTAGCACGTTTTTATCAAAAGAAAGTCATTGAACGAAAATTCAAAGTTGGTGAAATGGTTGTAAAAAGAATCTTTGTAAAACCTGGTGGTCCGCGTTCTAAGCTCCAACCCAACTGGGAAGGACCTTATGGTATTTCGCATGCTTTTCCTGGTAACGCCTATCGCTTAGTTAATGCAGAAGGCCAAGAATTAACTCATCCCTGGAATGGTCTTTATCTTAATAAATACTACCCCTAGTTTAAGTTGTGTCAATCAGCATGTTGCAAGGACTAGTGGAGTCTAAAATTTAGAAACTCAAATTTCCTTATTAGTCCTTGATAATTTAATCCAAACTCATTATTGCACACACAAACACATTTGGTTCGGGAGTAACAAGAGATGCAAAGTCCGAAGAATACCGAAAGCTTGACTAAAAGTGGAAAAGTACAACTCATTCTTTTTTTAAAAGAAAACTTCTATTTTTACTCTTGGCCCATGATGTCGGAACGAGGCTTGGAATAGGCTACGAAGAATACCTACCATCTTAGTAGGAGGCCGTCATAAAAAAAAAGGGGGAGATCCGCCCCACATAAAGCACAAAGGCAAAAGCCAACATAATCAAAAGGCCACTCAACATTACATCAAAAGGCCAGAAATCAAATGAAAAGGGAGCACAAGGTCGTTAAATACCCCGTAAAAGTGAAAATGACCGAATCCCAACAGATAATAGGGTAAATGATGGACATCTTTATGAGTCTCCGGAACCTTCTCGCGGACTTTCTAAACCAATTCTTTCCTTCTAAAGAGGCGTGCTCCAAGCATGAGGAATGGCTTAGGCTGACTAAGGGTCGGACCATCGAATGGGATCACGATCATGAACATAACTCAAGTACGATGAGTTTGAATTAGGTCGTTGAAGAATGATTTGGGAATTAAGTTAATAAATAAATATACTCTTTTGATCCGAGTACCTGCTGGTCTTTAATTTATTTAATGAATATTTCAAAACCCCAAAAAAAATTAGATATTTCGAAAATTGCAATGGCAAAACAAAAATATTACAATTAGTATTCGTTTGTCACATCTTGTGTGTTGCATTCGTTTTATTTTCAGTGAGCATCTGCATGCTTGTATGTTGCATTTTACAATTATATTTCTTTTTTTTCATTATTATTTGCCTTCATTAATAAAGGCTTCGCCCCTTGACCCTTCTACCAAGGATAGGATCAAGTAGTCACTTACCTAAATGGGCAAGGGGCTAAGCCCAAATAGATACTTGACCTGTTTGTTAAGTGATAAACAGGGCATGATACAAACAGCATGAAGCACATAGAACTCAAATGGTAAAGTCAGGAGTTTCATTCATCAGAAGAGTTTCAAGTACATATAAGAGTCCGTCATCATTAGGACTCACAAAAGAGAAGAAGATACAAAAGCGTAGCCATCAGGGATGGCTCTCCCCTGCACCCTCATCCAGTTGGCTCTGCGCCTCATCCTGGACATTGGGTCCCCGTGCTGGCGGTGGTGGCGGTCCTATGACGTCGGCCCAGCTTGGCCGGAAGATACTGCTATGCTAGTCGTGAATGCACTCGCCTGTCCTCGATCTAGCGCCCGCTGCCGCGTACGCTGGTATCGAGCCTCTATGCTCTAGCGCTCGTGCTCTGCAACCGATAGCCGCCCCTGAAGACTCTCTAACCGGACTTGCTCACGATCCCTCTCCTCGGTTAAGATCTCCAGCCGAACGGGAGTCGTGCGAGCTCGTGAGGAAGATCGCCGGCGGAAAGCCTAGCCAACTGCTCTTCCAGCTCAACAACACGGGCTGCTCCACAGGCCTGTGCCAGCTCGGTGTCTCTCTATTCAAGAGCCTGACAGAGCTCTTGGACCTGCAACAGAAGACACCTTCAGCCAACTGATCAAGCAAATAACAGGTACCACACAGGAAGCAAGTCAAAGACTTACCCGAGTAGCAGCATCCTCCTCAACCTGGGTAGCTCGGCGAATGGCTAGGGCCAACTGACTCCGCAAGTCAGCGATGGCGGCCTCATGGACAGCAAAAGAAGATGAAGCGCCAGTAGGAGCATAAGGGGTAGCTGCATGAGTGTAAGCGGCGTGCTGTAACAGAATGGAGATCACTGTCAGTATGCCAGTGTCAAAATAATTTAATAATAATAAAAACATTCATTGTTTGTTTATAACATCCATGCATGATATACACTTACCAGCTCATTCAACTCTTTTTGGACTTGTTCTAACTGGGCCTCGGCGTCCTAGAGATGGCCCTGGAGAGTGATGATGGTGGCATCCCGTGCATCCTGTATAGCACATCATATCATACACAAAAATAAACAAAATAATTAACAAAATAAAAGAAGCATTCTTGTCATATCATATGCATATCATACTCACATCGAGAGCGCGGAGTAGCTGGAGGTGGGCCATGTAATGGGTCCGATAGCGTTGAAGGTAAGCATCACTGCTCATCGCCTGCGACTCCACCGAAACCCCATACCGATGCCAGTCATCCCGCTGATCCGGGAATTTGGCGCTCCAGTCGGTGCGAGCCTGCTTGCCTTACATAGTCCTCTCGATCCCCTCTGGGATCGCCTCCTCTACCCACTCCTGATACATCCCCAATGTCCTCATCACTAGCTTCAGACGCAGGAGGGCGATTTCGTTCATACAATGCACCCAAATCTGGCGTCCGAATCGGCCCCGCCCCTGCTCCACCCAAGGCTGTCCTACATCATCCATACTGAGGTATGGACGCCATATAACCTGCATTCATATAGGTTAGCTGCATTGCATTTCATATGAAAACAATAATAAAAATCAATAAGTCAGGTTATTATAAATATTTATACAAACTAACATTTAAATCATCAATCAAATAGTCAATCAAGTATTTAACAAATGAATGATAATTTAACAAGTATCTAAAATGATTTAACAAAACAATCCATTAATAATTAAGCATCTAAACAACATTCTAATAAAACAAATAATCAAGCATTCTAATAAATGAAACATGATAATGGTAAGAAAATAATTCTAAAACTTACCAGAAGCTCTAGGTAGTCAAGGAACTGACGGCGGAGGGCCGTCAGCTAGTGATGATGTGGCGCCGTGTCTACTACCGGACGCCAACGCCGGGCAAGTGGGACTGCCGTTGGCTGTGTGGATGGCTTTGCTCGGCTCAGAAGAAAATAATAATATGTCCAGATCTGCACACATGAACATACAGGTTAGAATCATCATATGCATTGCATTGAATAATAATAATAATGAAACGAACTTAAAAATAAATTAAATACCTGAAGAAACGACACGAAGCCATTGATGGTGGTCTCCCAGTCCGGCGTAACCGCGGAGAGGTCGATGAAGAGGCGAGCCAGAATGGCTGCACCCCACGCATACTCACCTAACCTATCAAGGTCAGAAAGAAGACTCAGGAAGCGACAGTGGATGTAGTCGCCCTTCATCCTAAAGAGAAGCCTACCAATGAAGAAAACTAAGAACCTCTTAAGGTCCCTATCTGCTCTAGCCCTATCAGAAGGATCCTGACAATATACCTCACTAGCTGCCTTGGCTAGTCTCGCTCTCAGCTCAGCCCGAGACTCATCGGTCGACTGCCTAGGCTCCTCTAGTCCTAGGGATCTCTCTACAACTGTCCTAAGGAGAGTCCGAGACTCTCGACCTTCTATCCCTATCACCTCTAAGCCTAAGAGCTCTAATGCTAATCCTCGATAATCGAGATATATGATCCTGCTAACTACCCGAACCTTCTACCTGAAGGCCGGTGATCCTCACAACGTCCTCGAGACTGGGGATCATGTGTCCCTAGGGCATCAAAAATGACCGGCTCTCAGTATGCCACCGCTCCCTAAGAACCTGAAGTAGCACTAAATCTATCCAAAACGGCTATATCTCTAAAATCTCTTGGAATCCCACATCCGTTAGTCATGCCTTTTGAAAATCCGGGAGACCCCTATAAGCCGCCACCACCAGGTCCCATGATATCCTAGTCCTCATTGTACCCTACAATTGTCAAATAACTCATCAAATAACTTATTAACGCGTTAATAATCAATTTATGAAAGAATTCTCAACATTTTTTTAATCGTGTCTGGGTTGAGGGACGCACTTCAAAAGGCGTCCCTGTCCCTAGACGCCATTTACCCCAGGTTCCGAGAACCTATAGCCGAGTTCCCTTCCCCCCTAAAACTGAATTTTGAATTATAAAAGAGTGTTGTAGACACGCTAATTTTGACGTCATTTCAAGTACATTTCATATCATATAATAATGCCTCAGAATGGTCTGATAATTAACCATTGATTAATTTTTATTGATATTTTTGAGTGTCGGGTCAAACAGACATGTTTAAGTTAATCAATTGAATTGATTTTAGCTCAAATTTCAGTTAAAATATGAAGAATCCTAAAAGGCGTCGACCCATGTGGACGCTATTTAGAGTTTATTCCTATTTTAGCGTTTAAATTTGAATTTTAATTAATTGATTTATTAGCTAAAAGGCGTCTGTGGAGGTCGACGCATTTTAGGTTTCCTAAGCTATTTTAACTTCTCTTCCGGATGTTTATCCTTATCTTAATTAGGGTAAAAGACGTCTACACACGTGGACGCGTTTTAGCTAATAAGGATAAAGATAAGTTTTCCCGGATATTTATCCTTATCTTAATTAATCTAAAAGGCGTCAGCCAAGGTGGACGCGTTTTAGATAATTACAGATAAAGATGAATTAATCAGTAATTATCTGTCGGTTAAGGTGGATAAATCCTAGATTTTTCTATGTTAATCGCGAACGCAGAAAATGCCTATAAATACCTTGCATCTCAAAGAGTTAAAAAAGAGAGAATTGAATTAAGTTGAGCCATAGCGTTATAGTGATTTGAAGATCGAAGCAACCACGTCGGAACGCCGGAGCGCTGTCATTTCCAGAAGTCGGCACCCCTTCAAGATCTTCATCTTTTCAAGGCTCCAACTGGGCATAAGTTTTTTCATTTCTGCAATTCCATTTTTACATATTCATTAGTTTCATTCTCATATTCACTTCATGCAACACACACCACAGCATCAATCTTCCAAAACCCATTTGATTTAAGGGGTTTCAAAGCCAATTAAACAAGTGAGTTGCTGTTTAAGCATGTTTATAATCATGGTTAGTTTTGATATTACTTATACTTAAATTCTCATCAGTGTTTCTTCATTTCGTTTTTCTTTCTCTGTCTCTGCTGCACCCAACAACAACAACAAGAGATCAAAGGGGGAAATCAAGCACCAAGCCAGAAGGACTTCTGGACGATCCTCAACCTCAACCTCAACTGCAAGAACAAAAGAACAAAGAAAGAGCTCTCTTTCTTCAGCCGGCTGAAGGAGGGGAACCAAGGACTCAATCTTCCGCGTTCAAACAGGTAGGCAATCAAAACTCTCTTTTGAAACTTTTTAGTTAAAAGTTTCTGGCGATCACTGCACTTTAGTTGCTGTTTTTAATAGGTTAGTTTACACTAAACAACATAGTTTTTCATATTAATCACACGAGCATTTTCAGCACCTACAGCTCTTTTGGCGATCACGGTGGGACTTGGTCTCGCCGTCTTTTAGTTTCTTTTTGTTCTTGCTATCATCATATCGGGCACCCACGGTGCACCATTTGTGTCTCTCGACACGTCCTCACCAATTGGTGAGTGTTTAGTTTAATTAATTTCCCTCGTGCACCACGTGCACACCCTAGTGACAAGATCTTGCCCTCCCCTTGATTAGTTCAAAAAAAGTTGTTTTTGTGATAAAAATGATGCGTGATTGATAGATTTCCTAGTTGTTTAGTTAGTAAATCATCCTGTTTAAAATCTGAAACTAAAAATCTTTGCATGAGTCGATTGTTTACTGCCTTTTACCCTGTTTGAGGAGGATTCGACCCAGAAAATCCTCCTGCAAATCTGTTTCTGCGAACTAAAAAGCGTCCAGGAACGTTGACGCGTTTCAAAACCGCGTCAGCACACCCAGACGCCTTTTAGTCTTCACTTTCTCTGCTGTTTGCATCTGTTTCTGTGAAAGAATTAAGTTCTGTGTTGAATAGCGTCGACCACCATCGACGCGATTCAGACAGTTTCTTAGTTATTTTTCAGATCTGTTTCTGCGAAAGAATTAAGTTCTGTTTTGAATAGCGTCTACTATCATCGACGCGATTCAGACAGTTTCTTAGTTATTTTTCAGTTTCCAGATTTCTGTGTTTTGAGTGCTAGCTACCCATTATTTTATTAAGCATTAGAGGCCATCCAGGTCGCAGGGCATACGCATTGAGGCGAAAACCCTCCTCTTCTTAGGAACACATTACTCGACGTCAGCAACTCTCTCTGATTGGGTTGGTCCCTTGATCAGACTAGAGAAGTTGACGTTGAGACCTCCATAAGTCCCCAAAATCAAGGTATTCCTCCTTGATCATCGGGCTCGTTGTACCAATTGAAGTCCCGGCTAGATTCCGAAAAGCGTTGTGAGAGAAAACCCTAGAGAATAACGGTGGAAACTAAACTAAAATTAGGATCCTTCCCTGAGCGAAATTGTGGTTTAATCCAATTCAAATAACTCAACAAGGAACCCTAAAATCACGTTAAGCATCCACTTGTTTGATTAATCTCTGTACAACTTATCTGATTAAATCTTTGAAAAGGGAATCTAATATCATGTTGTTGCAATCAGGCAGAGACTTGAGTATGGCCCAAGACGCCATCATCAACTACGAGGGAGATGCTAATGCACCTCGCGATTCAGACTTCAATTATGAGAACGGGACAGATGTTGATGCCTCCCGTAATTCTGTCCCCATTCCAGTTCGACATGATGGGAATGTCCGGACTCCTCTTTTTCATCCACACGATCAATATCCTGATCTTCCCCCGCATGAATATGCGATCCCTAATCCCGATCTAGAGGGGGACATGAATCAGAATGATCCCTCATCCTCCGATCCTATGGATCTTGTCAACGCCCTGGGAGTTCTTGCCTCCCGACTGGACCCTCAGCAGTTCGAGGCCATCCAGTCTATTTTGAAGGGGAAGGCACCCATGCAGCTTGCTGAGCCGAACCATATGGCTCCCCCCGTTGTTACTCAACAACCTCCTCTTCCTCCTCCTTATATCCATCAGGCCATGGAAGGCCTTCATATTGCTTCTCGGCCAACTGGGCCACAACTTTCATCATCTAGGCAACCGGCTAGACCGCAAATGCCTATTTATCAAAATGCCCTCGGGCATGGCGGAAGCTCTGCCGGACCTCCTCCTTATTATCCTCCTTGTCCATCGTACTCTAGGCAGCAGGCCTATCAAGTACTTCCACCTCCTCCTCCTCCCCAGGCAGATCTGACCACGCAAGCGTTGCTGGCCAAGATGGAGCGCATGGATGAACAGTTCAACAACCTCCAGAAGATGATGGGGGTTAAAGCTGTGCCAGAAATCAATTTACCGAGCCTGCTAGTATTCCATCTGCCACCCTCTGAAATGCCAGTGTATCGAAAGTATAACGGTACTGGTAACCCCTTCACGCACCTGAAGGAGTTCATGTACGAATCATCTTTCTTGCAGAACGATAAGAGGTCGTTGGCCTTCTTGTTCAGGAGATCTCTAGAGGGACCAGCCCTCGAGTGGTTCTTTTCTCTGGAACCCTCCGAAGTAGAGGATTACGGTATCGTTTCACGCAAATTTATCCAACGATACCAGGAAAGAGTTGCACCCTCCTTGTCTATCACGGACCTCATTGCAGAAAAGATGAAACCAGATGAGGAGTTTGTCAGTTTTGCTAACAGGTGGCGGGGCCTGGCTGAAAAAGTGAAGGATCACTTGTCCGAATCTGAACAAGTGAAAATGTTAATTTCTAACGCCACACCCCGGTTCAAACTAGTCCTCTCCTTGAACAATTTGACTAACATGGCAGAGCTCTATGAAAGAGCACGGTACTGCCAGAATGCCTTCAAGGACGCTACGTTCTTTAGCGTCTTTGATCCTCACAGACCTAGCAGGCCTCCACCTCGGAAGCCTGCAGTGCCGAATTCCCCCAGCACAGGTCCAACTACTGAGGGCACGCTCTCTCACGAGCAAGTCAGTACCATGAACAATAATTCGCCCCAGTTCGTGAGGAACCAGCAGCAGTACCAGAGGCCACCGCAGCCGAGCCAACAGGGGTACAGGCAACAGCAGAACCCCCATTACCAACAGCAGTACCAGCGGCCCCAGCAGTCGAATCAGAACCAGCAACAGCAACAGCCGCAACGGCAACAGCAGTATCAGCAGCCCCCTCAACAGCAGTATCAGCAGCAACAACAGCCACAGTACCAGCCGCGTGCACCGCCGGCGTACCACAATGTCCCTCCTCCTGGTGACTACAACCAGCAGAGGAGACCTCCAGGCCCGAAGAGGGCAGAATACCCGGCCCTCCCAGAATCCTTGGCGGATATCTTCAGCGCTTTAATGGCAGCTAATGCCTTAGTCTTGCCAAGGGAAAAGGCCTTCTGGCCTCAAAATGCCGATACGTCTAGGTATTGCTACTTCCATAGGTAACCTGGGCATACCATTGACACCTGCTTTCAGTTCAGAGATTATATTCATGATCTCAACGAGCAGGGCGGCATAGACTGGGAGGAGATGAAAAAGTACATAACAGCCCTGAAGGCGAGGAGACCGCAGCAGCAGCAGCAGCAAGCAAGACCACCAGCACAAGCAGCAGCACCACCCAACATGGGCATAGTGCAGAATCCACTCCCGGAGCACCAGAACCAAAACCAGGTTGCTCCCATTTTGACGAACAACCAGTCTGAGGCTAGTCGTGGGCAGCAGTGGAGAGTAGAGGACTCTTCCTCTCTTTGTTCAACGGGTCACGTTCAAAGTACCGCAGAGCGACCACCACGCCGCACCATCCACATACCAAGGCCACAACCCGTTACTATCACCCCTATACCCACACCCACATACCACTCACCCATGCCCAATAACCCATTACCACTACCCGCCTTCCTTAGACCCATTACGCCCCGCACCACTACGCCTCCATCATATAACCCCCCGCAAACCAATAACGCACCCCTCCTACCATCTAGGCCATTATTACGCGTACCATTTCCTACTTCACCCACTACCACTACCACTTATCCAGATATCCCCTTACCATCTAGACCGCTATTACGCGTACCATTCCCCACTTCACCAACCACTTACCCATCCACCATCCAACCATCTAGGCCTTTAATCCGCACCGCGCCATCACCACCTAGCCCTACGCCATCACCTACATACCAACCCTCTGCGCCATCCGCACAATCCAACCCTGCGGTACTTAAAGTGTCACTCGGATCCTCCACGGTTGAGGAACACGCGCTCCGGAGTGGAAGGATTTTCAACAAGGTCTTTCCTCAGTCCACAGTCAGAGACGGCCCATCACAGCCGACTGAGGAAGCCCATAATGAAGAGAGTGCACCAGGCACTCAATATGACTTGTTGAAACACCTGGATCGGACACCGGCACGGATCACTATACTCGAACTGATCAAAAGATCCAAGAGTCACCAAGAAGCTTTAATGGAATATCTGCAGAAGGTGATGGTCAATGAAGACGTGCCGGTAGAGAAGATTGCAGCACTACTAGTTCCTCAGGGGGATCAGCCCTCCATAACATTTCATACATCGGAACTAGCACCGCCTGCAGCCAGAATCATGGCTCTGAGCATCACGGTCAACATATGTAAGAAGGTCGTGGATGCATGCCTGGTCGACACAGGGGCTTCGATCAATGTTTTACCTCCGAAGACCCTGGAGTTTTGCGGTGTGCCCAAAGAGAAATGGCTGCCCAGCCCCATCTCAGTAACAGCATATGACAATTCTACCCGTTCCCCTCTGGGAATGGTCTATTTAAAGGTGGAGCTGGGCCCTGTAAGTCATGCAGAGGTCGAATTTCACATCCTGGAAATCGACCCTTCCATAAATGCCATTTTTAGGTCATCATTATATCAAAACTCTTGAGGTGATTCCCTCTACGAATCATCAATGCTTCAAATTCCCTTATAAAGGACGAATTATTAAAGTGACGAGCATGCCGATCCTTGCTGCTGCTCATACCTTGAATATTAAATCTGCTGTCTTACCTGGCCGACAACCTTTTCTGTCGGTACTACAGGTCTACCGTCCAGTGGCTGATCCTCTAAAAGCCGCTACTATTTCTCCATACCCATTAGATGCTATCAAAAGGGGGAAGTGCATGAGTACCCCAGGATGGAGGATCATGATGAAGAACGGCTACGAGCCTGGGAAAGGTCTGGGCACACAGTTGCAAGGCAGGACCACTCCTGTCAGAAATCATCGAGCAGCACCTGGAAGTGGTCTGGGCTATAGGCCAATAAAACTGAAGCAAGATCCGGTTCAGAAAGCAGAGATCGAACAAGGCCCGAAAATCTGGGAGGCAATGTCTACACCACCTAAAGAAGGCCGAGATCCCCTAACATGGACCCTATGTACGCACTTTGTAAAAGGGCCCATACTTATCTATGACCACACGGTGGTCATTACTTCCTGTTTTGACTTCCATGATATATATGGGAGGGATTTGGCCAGACATTGCTCTGAACTGCTTACGTACCAATCCTTGGAGGCTCTGCGGCCTATGAAAAGGAGGAAATTCCATGATCCCGAATGTAGATGGTACAGGTGGTTCGATCTGAGGGACCTCTATATTGCACTTAACAGACTATTCTTGGATCCTGCAGAACCTAAGTGGCCGCCGCAGATTGATGAACTAATTGAAAGCCCTGGTGCCATATTTGACAAGCGGATACTGCTGTCTGAAGAGACTGACGAAGGGGAACCAGATGACCCCTATGAAGCTGGTTACACAACATATCTGCTCTGGAGGGGGACATATCCTTCACATGTCTTCATGCTCCATACTCTTTTTCGTACACTGCTCTTGACCCCGACTTAGTCGCGGGTCATAATTGAAGATATTCCACGGGCTCCGCCCGTCATGATTACTCTGTCCCCTCGGGACATTATACCACAACCTCCTCTCGATCTAGAGGAGTTGTATAATTTGATCTGGGACATATTACTATATGATCCCCCTAATCCTCTGGCCTTGGTGCCACTTCCTCCGTCTGATTCTCCTCCCATTTGTATTCATTCTTGCTTTACGTTTAATTCTTTCATTGTCCAAAAAAAAACGCCAATTTGACAACAAATTCTTCCCAGATCCTCATCGAGGAAACATCTTACTTGTCCGATTGCACCCCGCCGCGCGGGTCCTTCGGTCAAGCTTCTCTCCTAGATTTACTCTGTCCCTCCCCTCGGGAGGATTCTCTTGTATTTCCACTTGTATCCCAGGATTTTCATCCTGCTTCGTCTTCGTTAGGTTATGATAGTGAAGTTAGGCAGTCTAGTCAGGTTAGGAAGTCTAGGAAGCCTAAGGGTAGGCAAATTCCAGATAGATACCTCCAGGACTTAGCTGATAAGTGCTCTTCTTGTTCTTTAATCCCTCAGCTTTTAGAAAATCCAATTCAAATGCCAGAAGATTGTATGAACGATGAGTCAGTCAACGATGGGTACGGGGTATATGAATTAGTACATGAAAAGGACCCCATTGAGGAAGATGACGAGGACGCGGCTGAGGCATATGCCAGTGGAGTGAAGAGATTCGATGAACCCTCAGCTGCCGTAGAAGAGCCCACCAAAGAAATCAATTTAGGGACTGAAGACGAACCTAAGGTTGTCCTCGTCAGTAAAAATCTTTCTTCAGAGGATGAAAACGCAATGGTACAAGTACTCAAGGACTATAAGGACACTTTCGCCTGGAGTTATGAGGATATGCCGGGGTTAGACTCATCTTTAGTTGAACACAGATTAACGTTAAAGGATGGAGCTAGCCCTGTCAAACAAAAATTAAGGCGATTCCACCCACAAATGGCTTTAAAGATGAAGGAAGAGGTCGATAAGTTGCATAAAGCCAAATTTATTAGAGTTGTCCTCTATCCACAATGGGTGGCCAATATAGTCCCAGTTATGAAGAAGGACGGGAAGGTCAGGATTTGCATTGACTTCCGTGATTTGAACCGGGCGTGTCCTAAAGACGATTTTCCATTGCCTCATATTGATGTACTCATCGATAACACTGCTGGCTATGAGACGTTATTATTTATGGACGGATTTTCAGGATACAATCAGATTAAGCTGGCAGAAGAGGATCAAGAGAAAACGTCATTCACTACACCTTGGGGAACATACTGTTATGTTGTCATGCCATTTGGGTTAAAGAATGCTGGAGCCACTTATCAGAGGGCTATGATGGCAATATTTCATGACATGATGCACATAGATCTGGAAGTGTATGTGGATGACTTATTGGTTAAATCTAAGACAAAGGCTGAGCATGCTAAAGTTTTGGCAAGGGTGTTAGAGAGATCGAGAGAATATCAGTTAAAGATGAACCCCAAGAAATGTGTATTCGGGGTATCTTCAGGGAAATTGCTTGGATTTATCGTCAGTAAACAGGGAATTGAGATCGATCCTAACAAAGCGAAGGCTATTAGAGAAATGCCACCTCCCAAAAACTTGAAAGAGTTGAGAGGATTAATCGGAAGGTTGCAATTTATTCGCCGTTTTGTCTTCCAGCACTCACAAAGGTGTAAGCCGTTTTACGAGTTTACCAAGCTGGGAGTCAAATTCGATTGGGATGATAAGTGTCAGGAGGCATTCGATGGATTAA
The DNA here is from genome assembly GCA_030544215.1 of Zantedeschia hybrid cultivar. Taxonomy (NCBI): domain Eukaryota; kingdom Viridiplantae; phylum Streptophyta; class Magnoliopsida; order Alismatales; family Araceae; genus Zantedeschia; species Zantedeschia hybrid cultivar. The sequence goes on from JARZZO010000009.1 coordinate 22,449,039, forward strand.
AGAACTATCTAGCAAGTCCTCCTGTTTTGAGACCACCATCTCCAGGCAAACCATTGATACTTTATATTTCAGTCCTGGATGATGCAGTGGGGGCTGTCCTAGCACAAGAGGATGAAGAAGGAAAAGGGAGGGCAGCCTATTATCTCTTTAAACTTCTCAACCCCGCTGAACAGAGATATACAGCGATGGAGAAAACATGTGCAGCATTGGTCTGGGTTGTGCAGAAATTGAAGCATTATTTTCTGGCCCATGAAGTCCATCTCATCGCTAGGATGAATCCGATCAAATTCCTCCTGGAGAAATCTGTTCTTACTGATAGGTTAGCGCGATGGCAAAGCTTTCTATCTCAATTCGACATCATTTATATTCAGCAGAAAGCAATCAAGGGCTATGCCATAGCAGAACATCTCGCTCATCATCCCCTTCCTCGATTTGATCCAGTCCGATCAGAGTTTCCGGATGAGGAACTGATGTCCGTAAATCAAATCAGAGATGATATGTGGACTCTGCATTTTGACGGAGCTCTGAATTCTCATGGAAAAGGGATCGGTATTGTTCTGTTATCACCTGAAGGTATCACCATTCCACAAGCCTTTCAGCTTGATTTTCCAGTTACCAACAATATAGCTGAATACGAGGCACTCCTTGCTGGCCTCGAGGCTGCTCATTTCCATGGTACCACCAAACTCAGGATCGTAGGTGATAACCAACTGATTCTTCGCCAAGTGCTGACCAAATATCGAACTCTCGATCCCAAGCTCAAGCCTTATCAGGAACTTACTTCTGCTTACTCAAAGCTTTTCACGAAATTGATCTTTGTCCATGTCCCTAGGAATCAAAACATCTTAGCTGACGCTCTAGCTTCACTTGCATCTTCTCTCGATTTTCCAATCAGCAAACAATCTGAATCAATCATAGTTCATAGGCGTCTTTCACCCGCCGGGAAAGATCCTTCATTCCTTAGAACTAAGGAGAAATTGCTGAAGAAAGTCAGAGACGGAGATATCATTGAAAAAAGAGAAATCATGTTGATAGAGCTGTTAGAAGAGATGGATGATGAAAAGAAGCCATGGTATTATGAAATTGCAAAATATTGTGAAGATCAATCATATCCTGAGGAAGCTACAACTGAGGAGAAAAGAGCTATCAGGAGAGTTGCTCAAAGATACACCCTAGTTGGGGGAGCATTGTACAAGAGAGGTTTTGATGGAGTTCTTCTGAGATGTCTACACGAAGATGAGCTTTGGAAGGTTATGGAAGGAGCTCATAGTGGAGTTTGTGGTGGTCATGTCAATGGACAGATGCTAGCAAAGAAGATCCTTAGACAAGGATTTTATTGGCCAACCATGGAAGAAGATTGTGTAGGATTTGTCCGTAGGTGTGCTAAGTGTCAACTTCACGCTGACAAAATTCATTCTCCTGCATCTTCACTCCATCATGTTTTTTCCCCATGGCCTTTCTCCATGTGGGCTTTCGACATTATTGGACCCCTTGGTAACCCAGATTCCGACATCAAGCAAAAATCTTTTATTCTCACGGCAACAGAATACTTCACCAAGTGGGCAGAAGCTGAAGCGTACGTAGAGATCAAAGCATCAACCGTCTGCAAGTTCATCATGAAGAACATCATCACTCGATTTGGAATTCCAAGCACCATCGTCACCGACAACGGACCGCAGTTCGTATCACAAGAATTGAAGGACCTCTGTAACAGGTATAAAATTGCATTGCATCATTCATCTCCTTATTATCCGCAAGGCAATGGTCAAGCAGAGGCAACAAATAAGACTTTGATAAAAATCATCAAAAAGACGTGCAAATCTAATAAGTTCGCAGATTGGCCGGAAAAATTGGTTGAGGCTCTATGGGCCTACCGAACTTCAATCCGCACGCCTACTGGGCAGACTCCTTATTCCTTAACATTTGGAATGGAGGCGGTAGTTCCATATGAGATCCTTATACCGTCCTTAAGAGTACAATTGAATAAGGAATTTTCCATTGATGAACATCGTTCAACACTCCTTGCTCAATTAGAACTTTTAGACGAGAAAAGATGGTCAGCTGCTAATCATGCAAAAGTTTATCAAAATAGACTAGCACGTTTTTATCAAAAGAAAGTCATTGAACGTAAGTTCAAAGTCGGTGAAATGGTTGTCAAAAGAATTTTTATAAAACCTGGTGGTCCGCGTTCTAAGCTCCAACCCAACTGGGAAGGACCTTATGTTGTATCGCACGCTTTTCCTGGTAATGCTTATCGTCTTGTTAATGCAGAAGGAGAAGAGCTAAAACATCCCTGGAATGGTTTACATCTTAAGAAATACTAACCTTAGGTTAAAGAGTCGATCAGTATGGTACAAAGACCAGTGGAATCAGAAAATTTATAAACTCAAATTTCCTTATCAGTCTGGATAACTTAATTTCAAGCCCATTACTGCACACACTGACACGTTTGATTCGTGAGTAACAAGAGATGACAAGGCCTAAAGAATATCGAAAGCTTGACCAAAAGTGTAAAGTACAAATCATTCTTTTTGAAGCAAAATTCTGTTTTATACTCGGCCCATGATGTCGGAACGAGGCTTAGAATAGACTACCAAGAATACCCGCCATCTTAGTAGGAGGCCGTCATAAAAAAAGGGGGAGATCCGTCCCGAAGAAAAAAAGAAAAAAAGAAAAGAATAAGCAAGGCAAAAGCCAAATGTCAAATCAAAAGGCCATTACATTACAAACGTTACATCAAGGCCGTGAAATGAAACGAAAGGGAACGCAAGGTCGATAAATATCCCGGAAAGAAATGACCGAACCCCAACGGATATTAGGGTAGGAAAGGAACATCTTTTTAAGTCTCCGGAACCTTCTCATGGGCTTTCTAAACTTATTCATCTTTTCTTTCTAAAGAGATGTACTCCAAACTTAAGGAATGGCTTAGATTGACTAAGGGTCAAATCATCAAATGGGATCACGAATGGAAACACAAATTCAAACACGATGGGTTTAAGTTGAGTTGTTAAAGAATAATTTGGAAATGAAGTTAATAAATGAATATGATCTTTTGATCCAAGTACCATGCTGATCTTTTAGTCAAAAATCCAAAAAAAAATACATATGTCAAAAATAAAAAAAAAATACATATATCAAAAAAATAAAAAAAAATACATATATCAAAAAAAATAAAAAAAAATACATATATCAAAAAAATCAAAAAAAACACATATGTCAAAAAGCCAAAAAAATACATGTGTTCAAAAATCCAAAAAAATACATATATCAAAAAAATCAAAAAAAACACATATGTCAAAAAGCCAAAAAAATACATGTGTTCAAAAATTCAAAAAAAATACATATGTCAAAATTCAAAAAAAGGCATATATTTCAAAACCCCAAACAAAAATGAATATTTCAAAACAACAAAAATATTTCAGTTAGCATCTGCTTGTTGCATTTAGTGTGTTTCATTCCTTTTATTTTCAGCGAGCATCCGTCTGCTTGTATGTTGTACTTTGCTTAAGTTTAATTATTCTCATTACCTTTGTTAATAAAGGCTATGCCCCTTGACCCTTCTATCAAGGATAGGATCAAGTAGTCGGTTACTTAACCAGGCAAGGGGCTAAGCCTAAACAGATACTTAACATGTTTGTTCAAGTCATATACAGGACACAAGGCATTAAAAGAGTTGGAATTCGAGTAGAGAACAAGCAGAAACCTGTTTCTGTGAGTAAAAGGCGTCGAGTATAAGCGACGCTTTTTAACGTTAAAAGGCGTCTTCTCGACACGACGCGTTTCAGATCTTTATATGATTTATCCGAAATTCTGTGGATTTTGATGTTCTAATTAAATATTTGTTTGGAGCTAATAATTTTGATTGCAGAAAATTCAAGAAAACCTAAGTAAAGCTGAAAAATGTCAAAAAGATCTCACTGTGAGAATTCAAGAAGTCCTGACCGTGGCTAAAAAGACGGTTATTTCTACCCTTGTATTATTTCATGTAATTATGTTGCATTCGCATTACTATATGATAAATATTTATTAGAGTATATCAAGGACCTTGTAATTTTGATGAAACTGGAATTTGAGTTCCCCTTCAACAAAAACAGTGATAATTCCAGAGGATTCTTAATCGCATGGATAGGCCGTTGGATTGTTAATTAGTGGGGACGACGGTTCCACTTTTGTGAAACGGTGCGTGGATAAACGGGCTTCGGCTTAGCACTGAATTACAAGAATTGGTGTCTTGACTCATTTAATGACAGTTTAACAATATTATCTTTGATTAATTTATATTTTATTTGACTTTATATTTTTCTTTTAGCCCAGCATGCATCATGTAGGACTTTGAAATCATTGTGATAAGAATTAATTATTGAGTAAGTTTCAGACCATTAAATCAAATAATCTCAAACATGATGTAAAATATTCCATTCTGAATTGAGTATTTTGATTATCTTTGAGGTTCGCTTGAAGATATCCTTGGAATTCTGTCCTCGATTGGACTCTTTATCCAATATTCTTGTTTTCTTTTAAGATCCATCATGGTTGCAGCACGTCCACATTGGCTGGCAAACGCTCCCCATGATGAAACCTACAGTGTCTATGACCTGGGGTACTTCCCACTCCGAGGAGGTTGATCGACTTTATTTTATTTTCTTGTCTACCTCATCCAGACAGGATTGATTCCATTGATTTCATTGAGCTATCTTCATTGATAATTTTGAGAAAAATTCCAATCATGTGATGTTAAGAGCGTGTCTCATCACACCTTGGCATCACCTTTTCAGTACATTCCATTTCATTTCACTTCCTTGCAAAGACGATGCCAAGGTGAGGCAGCTGTAGACACGCTAATTTTGACGTCATTTCGAGTACATTTCATATCATATAATAATGCCTCAGAATGGTCTGATAATTAACCATTGATTAATTTTTATTGATATTTTTGAGTGTCGGGTCAAACAGACATGTTTAAGTTAATCAATTGAATTGATTTTAGCTCAAATTTCAGTTAAAATATGAAGAATCCTAAAAGGCGTCGATCCATGTGGACGCTATTTAGAGTTTATTCCTATTTTAGCGTTTAAATTTGAATTTTAATTAATTGATTTATTAGCTAAAAGGCGTCTGTGGAGGTCGACGCGTTTTAGGTTTCCTAAGCTATTTTAACTTCTCTTCCGGATGTTTATCCTTATCTTAATTAGGGTAAAAGACGTCTACACACGTGGACGCGTTTTAGCTAATAAGGATAAAGATAAGTTTTCCCGGATATTTATCCTTATCTTAATTAATCTGAAAGGCGTCAGCCAAGGTGGACGCGTTTTAGATAATTACAGATAAAGATGAATTAATCAGTAATTATCTGTCGGTTAAGGTGGATAAATCCTAGATTTTTCTATGTTAATCGCGAACGCAGAAAATGCCTATAAATACCTTGCATCTCAAAGAGTTAAAAAAGAGAGAATTGAATTAAGTTGAGCCATAGCGTTATAGCGATTTGAAGATCGAAGCAACCACGTCGGAACGCCGGAGCGCTGCCATTTCCAGAAGTCGGCACCCCTTCAAGATCTTCATCTTTTCAAGGCCCCAACTGGGCATAAGTTTTTCATTTCTGCAATTCCATTTTTACATATTCATTAGTTTCATTCTCATATTCACTTCATGCAACACACACCACAGCATCAATCTTCCAAAACCCATTTGATTTAAGGGGTTTCAAAGCCAATTAAACAAGTGAGTTGCTGTTTAAGCATGTTTATAATCATGGTTAGTTTTGATATTACTTCTACTTAAATTCTCATCAGTGTTTCTTCATTTCGTTTTTCTTTCTCTGTCTCTGCTGCACTCAACAACAACAACAAGAGATCAAAGGGGGAAATCAAGCACCAAGCCAAAAGGACTTCTGGACGATCCTCAACCTCAACCTCAACAACAAGAACAAAAGAACAAAGAAAGGGCTCTCTTTCTTCAGCCGGCTGAAGGAGGGGAACCAAGGACTCAATCTTCCGCGTTCAAACAGGTAGGCGATCAAAACTCTCTTTTGAAACTTTTTAGTTAAAAGTTTCTGGCGATCACTGCACTTTAGTTGCTGTTTTTAATAGGTTAGTTTACACTAAACAACATAGTTTTTCATATTAATCACACGAGCATTTTCAGCACCTACAAGTGTTTTGAGGCTTACCAAATGTGGGCCGGCATCCTCGGCCGGTGCCGCTGCCGCCTCGCCCACTGAAACCTCAGAAGGAGCTTCCTCGGCCTCCATGAAGGTTGCCGCCTCCACGAGTTCCGCCGCCATTTCTTCGCCCTCGGCGACTTCCACCACCGCGATGGCCGCGACCCGGCATCGCTTCCCACCGAGATCGCTAGGTCCACCAGATTCCATGGCTAGAGATGAGAGATATGGAGAGCTCGGAGAGGAAAGCTCGAATGGAGAGAGTGAGAGTAAGATTGGGGGAGCCCGAGAGAGAGAGTGTGGGTGAGGAAGAGTGAGAAGAAGGGAGAAGATGGCCGAAGAAGCTCGCCGGAGTTGAGGAAGACGGCCGGAATTTCAGGAACTCGCCGGAGTCGCCCACCGTCGCCGGAAAAGAAGGAAGAGAGGAGAGAGAATGCCATGGAGAAAGTGTAGGGAGAAAGGGGGCTCGGGTTCGCGAACCCCTGTTTGAATTGGTCAAATCGTGTCTTGGGACAGCGATGCTATTTAGTGGCGCATAAACTGAGGCAGCAACATATATTTTTGAAAATTTTTAAACGCGTCCCCCGAGGGCGACGCCTTTTATACTTTACCGCATCTTTTGGTTAGGATCATATCACGGAAATACGGAGTAATCAGAGATACGCACCTCTCAAGGAGGACGCTATTAAGTGGATTAATTGTTGGAAATCTATAGAAAATAGGAGAGAGAAAGTAAAAGGCATCTCTCTGGCTAGACGCGATTTGGGTTTTAAAGGATTAAATTCTTATTTTTGAAAATTGAATTATATTGAACAGCGTCTCTCTGAGTCGACGCTATCTGAATGAAATGAACCTGAACCTTCATATTTTGAGGAAAATCATAGTTTCACTCAAAGAAAAATTACAAAAACATTGCAAAGCATTAAGGAAGGATCTTTATTGTATTAAGGAATGATTCTTCATCAAAAATAAAATCAAAGTACATCAAATTGGAAGATAAGGATGAGGAGCTTTCAAGGTTGGATTCTCTTCAGCTCTTTTACATATGTTTTCCACAATTCTTTATTCGCTTCATGAGGAGCTTTTACACAACAGGTGAATCCGATGTTCCATAGAGTTGTAATGAGTTCTGTCGCCTCAATGTCCTCGTCAGTTCCCAATGCCCGCTTCTTGACTGGAGAAAGAAAAGATATTTTTGAAAATTCATAGCGCGGCATACCAAGTTGAAGATGACAGCGATGAGGATTGTAGAGAATGAACTCGGTCACCCCGATCAATCGGAGTTTTCTGCCAGCACCATGGCGCACGCGAACTGCGTTTTCCATAAGAGCAAGTGGCGTGAATTCGAATCCAGTCCTAGGCATAGTCTTGAAGTAAGCGCGCCAGTCAGTTCGAGTTTTGAGGTTGGGCACCCGATTAGTCATGTTATCGTCAAACTTTACATTGTTGGTAATATAGAAGATAGGACTTTGTTGATACATCTGAGATATCTTTGGAACGCCTTCTTCATTGTGGTTGAACTTGAAGTGGAATTCTACCCACAGAGCTAAGAAAAGCATACTGCCATAAGAAGGATGACCTGTAGAAGCTGCAGAAAGTCCACTATAGAAGTAGGCTAGAATGTTGTGCTAATCTGCTTTCCTTCGAAGATCCCATTGATTGCACTAATTTGATCATCTTCTAGAACATTATCTTGGGTAGGGAATAGTAGAGCTCCAGCCAAGCAGGAGGTGAACGCCTTCATCACATCCTTTGTCTCTTCATCTTTGATATCTTCTATCCTTTTGAAGGTCCATTCAGCCAATTTTGCAAAATTGATCCCCATCTTAGTAAGACAGCCTTCAATTTCCTCTAGATTCTTCATGATCTTTCCTAACAATTGTTGATCTGTGATTTTTTCCCTCATGAGCATCATATCACTCAAATCAGGTTCATCATTATTGATCTTGAGCTTAGGAAGGCCCAATAGGAGTTCAGTTTCTTCTAAGAGGATAGTGGCGTCAAACATGGCAAAGAGAAAAGTATGAGTTTGTGGATGCCATAGTTCGATCAAAGCGCCTATAGAAGCCTAATCCATGCTTGTGCTTTTGTAATGTTTGGCATGAATAACCAACCCTTGGATATGCTACTTGGATATATAAGATTGTATAGAGAGATTAATCTTATTAACTAACTTTTGGATCCAAAGAAGTGAAGAAAATTTTCTCGGACTAGGAAAGAAAGGATATTCCTAGAGGAAGAAAGAAATTGGAATAGTTCTATCATGCCTATGAAGAATTTGAATATGGAAAATATGTAGAGAGTTGCATAAAGAGAAAGAATTGATTGGAAGGGAGATTAGCTTACTTGTAAGTTAGGATCTCGCCCACTTAGATGATCCTTCACTTCAGAGAGTTTTCCAATTGTCTTCCGCATCCTTTTGCTTGAGAAATCTTGTAAAGAATTCACCATCCTCCTTGAATAAATTGCTCAAATCCTTGATCTTCCTCCTTGATTTCTCTTTGTTCTTCCCCATTTGTTCTTAAGTTTTGGAGAGAATCCTTTAGCTTTTCCTATTGATTGCTTATTGTAATGCCTTGATATGAAGAGGGGGAGGTTTTATAGAGGAATTTGCGGGATTAGGAAGCCCTTTCCGAATTGGAAGAGGGATGTGCATTGAGGGAAAGTGGAGTTCGGATTGGAGTCAGAACTAGGGGTGTGCATAATACGGTTCAAACCGAAAAACCGAACCGAACCGTTCGGTTTGGAGTCAGGTTCGGTTCGGTTCGGTTTCACAAAGTTGTGAAACCGAACCGAACCGAAAAATCGAATAAATCGATTTTTTAAAGTAAATAAGTATTTATATTAACATTATGCATATAAATGTTTTAATATTTTAATATCATATACATATTTATGTATAAATAAGTATTTTTTAAATATAATTTTAATGTTAAATATATATATATACATTTAATATCAATAAGTATTTTTTAAATATAATTTTAATGTTAAATATATATATATACATTTAATATCAATAAAATATTAAAATTCGGTTTGAACCGAACCGAACCGAAAAATTTCGGTTCGGTTCGGTTCGGTTTCAAATGTCAGTTCGGTTCGGTTCGGGTTGAAGAAATTTCCTCCAAAACCGAACCGAACCGAACCGTGCACACCCCTAGTCAGAACAAAGAACAGTTTCTGTCAGTTAAACGACATCTGGACGGAGCGACATCATTTAAATGACGTCTGTAAACGTCGACGCTATTTGATGCATTTTCTGCCTTTCTGTTATTTTCCCAAAATTCCATAATTGCTAATATTTAATATTGATTACTATTTGCTTGAAGTTACTAACAAATTCTGAGTGCAAGAAAGAGGAAAATTCAAGAAACTTTCATTAAGGTCTCACTGTGGGAGTTTCACTGAGTTCCAATCGTGACTAAAAAGACGGTTATCCCTATCCTTGTATTCCATTATATAATTGATTTACATCAACATTACTATATGATAAATACTTATTACAGTATATCAAGGACCTTGTGGTTTTGATGAAACTAGTATTTGAGTTCCCCTTCAACAAAGACAGTAATAATTCCAGAGGATTCTTAATATCACGGATAGGCCGTTGGATTGTTGATTGATGGGGACGATAGTTCCGCTTTCGTGAAACAATGCGTGGACAAACAAGCTTCGACTTAGTACTGAATTGCAAGATTGGTGTCTTAACTCATAAATAGCAATTTAACAATATTATCCTTGATTAATTTATATTTTATTTCATCTTAATTTTCTTTTCAGCCCAGCATGCATTATGTAGGACTTTGATATAATTGTGGTAAGAATTAATTGTTGATTAAATTTCAGACCATTGATCAAATAAATCCCAATGTGATATGAAATATTCCATTCTAAATTGATCTCTCAATTATCTTTGAGGTTTTCTTGAAAATATCCTTAGAATTCTATCCTTGCTTGGATCTTTATCCGAAATATTTCTTGTTTCCTTTCAAGATCCATCATGGTTGTAGCACATCCACATTGGCTGGTAATCGCTCTTTATGATGAAACCTGCAGGATTTGTGACCCAGGGTACTTCCCAATCGTAGAAGTTGATTGACTTTATTTTATTTTCTTGTCTCTTTCATCATATATGATTGATTTCATTGATTTCTTTGAGTTACTTCATTGATCATTTTGAGAAAAATTCTTACTATATAATGTGGAGAGCATGTTATATCACACCTTGGCATCACCTTTTCAGTGTATTTCATTCCATTTCACTCCCTTGCAAAGCCAATGCCAAGGTAGGGCAGCTATAGACACGCTAATTTTGACCTCATATTGAGTAAATTTCATGTCATAATTATAATGCCCCAAAATAGTCTAATGTTCAATCATTAATTAATTTTTATTATTTTTTCTCGAAAGTTGTTGATTGACGTCGCCCGTGGCCGATGCTATTTAGATTCCTAGCCAAAATCAGTTCGGAATTAAATTCCTAAATTCAGATAGATTTAACTGAATAGCGTCGCCTAAGGGAGACGCCATTTAAGTTCTAATCTGTCTGAGTTTAAGATTTTTAATTTAACTTAATTTCCTAATTATCTAAAGCACGTCACCCTAGGGAGGCATGATTTAGGTTTCCTAATGTATTTCAATTTCCTTTTCGGATTTACTTTCTATTTTGGCCGCTTTAATTAACCAAATGGTGTCCCGATTGGACGACGCGATTTGTGAGTTTCCTAAGAAGCATGATTTGGCCGAGATATTTCGGTTTCCGAAGTTGAGAAGGTTGTAAACTCCTCCATGCCCGTCCAAGGTAAGTCCAACTGCGGGAGAGAGTCTTTTGAAGCCCTAAACACCCTTAAACCTATTCTTATAAATACAATACCCCCTGGACCTTTGAAAAAGGTTAACCATTGGTGATTTTGAAGCTCAAGACAAGATGTTTAGAGGCTCTAAAGGAGAAAAACGTGGATAGCAAGAGATGCTTCATAAAAGGCTTCTTCTTTCTCATTCTATTCATCCTTTGAAGCTCTTGAAGATCAAGGCTATGGAGAAGCCAACCAACCATTTTTTTTCTTTAATTCCTTTCTAGATTTTCATTGATTTCATATAGTTTATTCACTGTGTTCCATAGTTCATCATCATCACTTCATGTTCACACATACACACATCATATTTTCCACACTTATATGCATATTAAGGGTTTAAAGAACAACAATCAAGTGAGTAGATTAGTTTACTTGCATGTTTAAATTTCTTATTAGAATAGATATTACTCAACTTTAGTTCTAATTAGAATTTTTATTGTTATTGTTTAATCTTATTTGCAAGGTACAAATAACCAAGAAATCAAAAGCAAGAACACATCAACAAAAAGGCTCTCTTTCTTTGGCCGGCCGAAGAGAAGGAATCTAAGACTCAATCTCTCGAATTTAAAAAGATAAGCGATCAATCTTTCTTTTGAAACTTAACAGTTTCTGGCAATCACGTTTTCTTTAGTTTTAATAGTTTTATTCATCATATGAACAACATGAAATTCATGAACATCACACACATGATTTGAGCGTTCACAATTGTGTGTTCAATAGAGGATCGTTCGCTCTCAAGTTACTGGAGAGAGAATGCTCTAGAATAAATCCGCAGGAGTCTCTGGCCAGAGCAGACACAATCAGAAAAGGTGTTTTCGGATATTGTACAGCGGAGTCTGATTCAAGTGAGTTGACCATCTAGGGTTTGACAGTTGACCATACCCTAAGTTAACTCGAGAGCATTGTGCGAACGAAGGATTATAGCCACGTGGAAACTGTGGATGGACAGGTTCCATGAGTGGGTTGCTGAACCCCATTACCTTCCAGGATCATGCGGTGTTGCTTGGCACCTAACTTGATCGGAAGTCCGACCGAATTTTACATGAGATGTTACTTCAGTTAAGTAATTAATTAATATCTAGCTATTAATTAATCGTAATAAGTCAATAATTAGTTATTAGACTTAATGGGCTGAAAACCCGACTGGTTAATGAGACTAGAGGGTCACACCCAAATAGATTCTCAGTCGGTGGTACTTAAGTGGGATTTATATTAACTCAGGGACTTTTGTGAAAAGTCGCGCCGACTTAATATATATATACGCACTGTTGAGAAACCTAGGCCAAACTCTAGGAGTTCTCAAGGCTGACCGTCCCACCTCTCTCTCTCCTCCTCTGGGCGCCCCGTTGAGGCATTGGGAGACTTCCTGTCTCTACCGCGCGCGTTTCCCGAGAGTTGGGAATTCCCATCCGGATGATCCGGACATGGTTGCGGCGAGGATTCTTCAGTGAGCGAGATGATCTGGACGAGGGATCGAAGACGAACCACCACGAAGGATCGCGTGGATACCGCTGGAGGTCGGACGTTTGTGCGGCTAGCGGCATCGTCTCAACGGAATCGAAACGGTTGCGGATTCGAATCCGCACAAGGTGATTCAATCACTTCTCGATTTTTTGTTTTAGTTTTTCGTTCCGAATCGGATCAGAGAGCATCGGGCGAGATTTTGTTTGTTTCTTCCACTGTGTTCTTCACGCCCCGCTTGGAACCCAACAGAAGGCAACAAAGCTGGCCTTCCAAGAAGATGGAAGGCAACAAAGCTAGCCTTCCACGGGAAGGTGGAAGGCAACAAAGTTGGCCTTCCGGGAAGGTGGAAGGCAACAAAGTGGCCTTCCACAGGAGGTGGAAGGGAATTTGGTTAACGGGCTTGGCTATCGAATGGGTTGAATTAGATGGGAAAATGTGATGGGTTCAGGTGATGGGTTAATGGTGACGGGGGTTTTATGACCAGAAAGGTGTCCAAAATCTGATGTATACAAATGCCCCTCCAGGACGCTCACTTTGCAGTGGAGGGGAGCGGAATGATAAATGGGCGTTCCGAAAATCGAGCATGATTTTGGACAACCTGAAAAGGGGATGAGCTACGCCCAAGGATATGCGAATGTGAAGAATGTACGAGAATTAGGTATTTGGACTGCAAAATTGATTAGGAAGAGAAATAAAATCCATACTGGAGAATCACAATCTGTGGGACCCTTGAGTGCTGGAACTGCGAGGCCTTAGCGCACTAGGATGCATGGCTATCTGGCCTAAGGGGATCTCAAGTAGGGAAGATGAAGGGGTATGAGTTGAAAAGGTCTCAACACAACGGGCACACGACGGCCTGGCGCATCACATGATCGCCAAGTGAGAGAATCTCATGCACGAGGATTAGGAAAAGATAAGGTCTTACAATTCAAAGAGCTAACAAACGAACACTCACCAAAATCACGGATCATCGATGTGGTAGGCAGAGTGACAAATTGTGGTCATTGCCCCCAGGGTGGGAATGGACTTTCTTATGGATGATGCAATGCATGGTGGTTTAAAAATTAGAAAATAAATTCTTAATCTAAATGCAAACAGGAGGGATTTATTGGCCAATCGAATAACTTGGGGAATATAGACTCTTCATTGTTTTGTTTTAAAGAGGAACTCAGAGTCTATACGCCCAAAGCTATTAGCCTCCTACGTCTTCAATTTGCTTCAAATTTCCTGCAGCTGCAATAACACGCATCAGCAAAATGTCAATAATAAATAATCATAGCATTTAAATATTAGACTACAAGAAAGTGAGAGGCAAAGGCTGATTTCAAGTCGAAGCCTGATGCGGAAGATATGGCTATTCTAATAATAGAATGCCAATCCAATATGGCTTCGACTCGATTGAAGAGAGGCCATTCATTCAATTTGTTCATATAAAGCAAGGACCTTACCTACATTTTGGTGGATGGTGGAAGAGCCTACCTTCCAGTCCGGGGTAGAAGGCGCAAGTGTCTGCCTTCTATGAGAGGGTGGAAGGTGACAAGTCTATGGCCGTCCACGCCATCGGACGGCCAGCTCTATGGCCATGAGGGAGGATGATGTGGAGAGTTAGATGAGACATTCCTCCCGTGAGGGAAGAGAGGACGAGGCCGAGGGGGAGAAGAGAGACTAATGGTTTATCACAGGGGTATGCCCCTGTTCATGATGTATGAGCTTATGTTTGCCATTGTATTTCACTGTTGATTTGTGGGCATTTGAGTCTTTCTTCTTTCTGTTCATACATGTTCTTCTTGTACGCATAGCATTAAAGAAAAATAGTTAGTAGCATATGTTTTCGGCCCCTTGCCCAAAAGAGAGCAACTACCTTTTCCCTAACCTTCGCATAGGATCAAGGGGCCGTGTCCTACTAACCAAATGAAAATGGAAATAACGCGATAAGCAAACATGCGAATGCTGGTGGATATGAACAAATGAGGTGTGTGTGATGTGAATGTTTTTAATAAATGAAAAAATGTTTTTGACTCCGTCCACCTGGTGACCGCCCATTCTTAACCTAGCTAAATGATGAAAGGGAATGCATACTCAACTTCCTAGGTATCCTAAGCCCGCATCTACGTTGATTTGGGCCTCTAAACTCCTCAAACTGACCTTGACCGGCTAAGACTCATACTGATGACAATACCGTCATGCCATGCTTAGGCTCCCAGCTACTTCCGACCACCAAGTTCACCCAAAAAGTTTTCAAGGTAAATGATTTGCCCAATCTTGGTCTATTTCCTCACAACCTTGAAGATATAAGATGGAACACCTTGGAACCCTAACGGTCAACCGCGCGACGTTGACTCAGAATCAAACGCCGTCGCACCTATAGGTGACGTGCTTGCATTGACCTAAGCCCGAAGTTTTGAAGACGCTCATTAAGACCATGGCCAAGGAATTGATTCACCATAAATATGGAAATTTTTCTTCACCCATTTCGAACCTCTCTGATCATGTGAGCATGTGATGATTTTTGAAAATGAACTATTTTAAAATGTATGTAGATTAGTTTCTTTATAATATTTCATACTTGTGGTCATGTTCTTAGTTATAGTTTAGATGGCTACTCACTAGCTGGTACACTTTTGATTTTGTCTCCTGGGTTATGGAGGTAGGGATTTGTATCCCTTTTGTTTGGGTCTAGAAGTCTAGACTCGTATGCATGATTACATTTGGGCAGTGGAGGAGTCCACTTGTGTGTACACCTCAACTAAGGACTGGACCACGTAGTAGTGTGCTTACCAATCCTAGTTGGCCTTACTTCTTGCCACACCTTCAAGGATTTTTCGGAGATTCTAGAAGGGTGAAGCGGCATTGACTGGGTAGGAATTCTTTGGGATGTCTACGCCCTTATGTGATTATGAATATGAATATGTAGATATGATCGATGTTAATGTAGTTTCCCATCATCCTTATTTGAGTATCCTTATTGAAATGTGATATAAATTCGTTGTACCATGACATCGCATGATGATTAAATTGTGAAATTATAAACTATGTAACTTGGAATTTATGTGATTCATGGTGTTTGATGGATAACTAAATGTGCATGTAAATTTGTAAATTTCAGCTTGATATAGATTGGAAGATCTATCTTGATTATTTTAATTATATTGTGGCTATCTGTTTAGTAGGCCTTTATAGGCATGAGATCACTATTGAGCTCTATTTGTGAGACTCAGCTTGTTTTGTTTTCATGTTCCAAGGAATGGGAATCTTAAAGAGATTTGGGAGTGGACTTGACCATCTGATCTTGGTTGGGTACGCCGAAGGAGTTTCGGCTCTTATCTTTTATTGTGGTGAAAATTTTTTTGCTATGTAATAATTTTATTTGAGCTCTACATTTGTACTTTTCCAGAACATGTATGCATTGTCTTATATATGGAACTTATTTTGTACCTATGTGTACTAAATTCTCTCCTTTTTAATTTTCACTTATCGTCCACAATGCATGAAATGATTATTGATCGGGTCTTACTCCGATAACACATTGAGTCCAGTGAGCCAACCCAGAGCGGTTCGATATCTTGACTTGTGGTGTTATAACGTTGGTATAAGAACATACTTGAGTATGGTTTGTGCGAATGTAAAAGGGAAGAATGGAATACTTGTAGTTAGACTATTAAGCACATGCTTAGTTTCGCATAGTCTTTTGTTTACGCTAACCATTGGGTTGCGCCTACCTTTGCATTATTTATGTGGTGTTTGTATTGATCATGTTGCAGAGTATGTCACCTAGTCCTCGACTCAAGAATGTGTTTGAAGGTGAGGAGAATTCATGTCCTGCATAGAATAGTTTATGGAAGCCATGTAGGATTCCATGACCCGTTACCAGCAGAGGTATGAGGGAGGGGTTGAAGATAGTAGTCGCCGTCATACTACTTTAATGTATATGTTTCTTGCTCTTCATCCACCACTATTTAAAGGCAACAGAGAGTCTAAAGAAGTTGGGCATTGGGTTCATGAAATAGAAAAGATGTTTCAATTAGTGGAATGTCTAGAAAGAGGGAAAGTGGTGTTGGCTACCTATTTGCTTAAGGAAAGTGCAAATGAATGGTGGCAAACTGCTAAAAGAAATTATTTTGTTCAGTTGTCCTTAAGAGAGATTGAGTGGAATAGGTTTGCAGAGGTGTTGAATGGACAATACTATCCTCCATATTTGCAGTAGAGTAAGGATATGAAATTTATGGAACTAGTTCAACGTTCCATGGCTGTGTAGGAGTATGAAAGAAAATTCCATGAATTGGGTAGATTTGCACCCTATATGATGGGAGATGAGAAGAGAAGAACCTAGAAGTTTGTATTAGGACTCAAGAGTAACTTAAGGGAGAAGGTAGTTCCTACTAAATACAAGATTGTGGCAGCAGCATTGGATGTTGCTAGCACAGCTAAAGCACAACATGAGCAATTCTTGAGGAAATAGAAATAAAAAGGACCAGTGTTTGGTAGGGGCAAGTCAACATCAACAACTCCTACTAAATCATCATCCTCTTCTTCATTGGGATTTAAGATGAGGGGGCTATTTAGAGGAGGATTTTGATGTGGGTTTTGGGGTGGATTTTAGAAGGCAAGTGGCAGCAAAGGCTTAATTTAACCACAATAAGAACAACAACCAAAAGATCAATTGGAGCAGAGTGTCACTTAGGGTTGTGGACATTATGGTCATGTGCACGTAATATGTGACTATTATCGAGCTAATGGAAGGTGTTTTACTAGTGGTCAGTCGGACCATATAGTGAAGGATTGCCCAAACAATAGTGAAGGAGGCAGCATTCAGTCTAGACATCAAAAGAAACCTAAGATTCAAGGGAAGGTGATTGCTCTTACCAAGTCAAATGCTTAAGGCTCCAACAATATAGTGGAAGGTATAGTTTTCATCCACAAACATGCAACTCATATACTGATTGATTTTGGTGCCTCTCATTGCTTTATTTTTGAGGAATCTGTTGATAATTTTGGTATGCTTGCTGTTCATAAGTGCTCTGAGTTAGTGATCGGCACTCCAAGTGGTAATGTGTTGTTGTCTTTTCAATGTTTGGAGGATGTTCCTATTAAGATTAGAGGTTTTATCTTAGAGGCAAATATGTATTTGCTAGGCCTTTATGATTTTGATCTCATCATAGGTATGGATTTTCTGAGGTACAAGGCTCATGTTAATTGTGCATGCAAGAAAGTTACCTTCAACAAGCAAGGAGGCTTCTTTTAGGTTTAGAGGTGTATTTGACTCACCTAGATGTGCTATTATTTTTGTCCTTAAGGCTAGGAAGTTAGTACATAAGGGTTGTGTTGCCTATCTAACTTCAGTTGTCGGGACATCAGGGTCTCTTATGACGTTGGAGAATCTCAGAGTTCATGATGTGGTGATAGTACAGAACTTTGTTGATGTTTTTCCTAATGATCTTCCTGGTCTACCTCTGCATCATTAAGTGGAGTTTTATTTTGGCATGATATTTGGATCAGCACCTATTTCCAAGGCACTATATAGGATGGCTCCAATGGAGTTGAAAGAGCTTAAGACCCAGTTGCAAGATTTATTAGATCGTAGCTTTATTCAACCTAGTATGTCACTGTGGGGAGCTCTAGTGTTGCTTGTAAAGAAGAAGGATGGTTCCTTTGTTGACATTGTGAATGGCCTATAAGCCAATCATGCACAGTGTACGATCTTATTCAATTATTTCAATTATAATGACATTATATTCATTATGTGTAAATCATTTTTTATTCAACCATTTCACAATAAAATCCATGAATGTGTGCAATAGTTGTCAAATTATGATGAGATCATAAGAATAAGATTTACAACTTAACACACATTCTTAAGCATTCCTAGTCAAAGGATATTTGAGAAGGACATCAAACATCTGGTGAGACTAGTACAAGTTACTCTTGCTCATTTGATGAGGGTAACTGGTCTTATAGTCACTCATGTGGAGATACTAAAGGGAACATGTAGGTGCTCATTAGTGAATGAGTTCACTAAACTGATCCGACTTGAATCGCTAGATGATAATTTACCTGAGCGTCAGCCAACTTGACTCAATGTCACAGTTGCATGATTGGTCCTTAGACCTGAGACACCAAAGACATCTTATTAGTAGACTTTTCGGCTTTGACTTTGACTAATAGATCTCTAACCAGGGGGTCCTAATCAGTCAAGTGATTGGGTTCTAGTATAATACCTTTACAGGTGATTGAGTGTTCAATATGGGATCATTCGCTCTCAGTAATTAGAGAAAAAAATGCTCTAGGTAAAATGCACGGAGTCCCTAACCAATGTGGACACTATATCGAAAAAGGAATTTTCTAATATTGTATGTCAATATCTAATCCAAGTGAGTTGGTCAGTTAGGATTTGACAGCTGATCATGTCCTATGTTGACTTGAGAGCATTGTACAAATAAAGGATTATGCCCACGTGGTAACTAATAACGGAAAGATCCCTTAAGCAGGTTGTTGAACCCCAATGTCTTCTAAGATCATGTGGTGTTATTGGCATCCAACTTAATCGAAAGTCTGATTGATTGTCATGAGATGATAAAATCGATTAAAATAATTATTTAATATGAGATATTAAATGAATTATTTTAAGTAAAACTAGACTAACACTTGGGCCTAGAGGGTCACATGCACAAGGTTCTCGGTCGATAGATATTAAGTGGAAATTTATATTAACTCAGAAACTTTTGTGAAAAGTCGCTAGAGATATATGCCAGAGGGGAACATGGGCCAAGCTCCAAAGTTTCCCCTTGAAGAAGGGCACCCCTTCCTCTCTCTATTCCGCCTCCTCTCGCGTGGATAAAGGCATCGCTCGCATGCCACAGGCACCCGTAACGAAAATAAGGACAAAAGATCAGGCAGATCTCTAGAGACGAAGTGAGGACAATCCCTCAACAGGAGAACCAATAGTTTTGTATATATCCTTAGAAATTATGATATTTGTATATATAGTTTTGACTCTCACTTATTATTATATAAATATCCTTGACATCTTTAAAAAGATTACAATTACACTCTCCTGTCAAAATGTCCTGAACTTTAACTAAATATGTCAAAAAGATTTCATAAATTTTGATAAATTTAGGGATGTACATAAAATATGAGACTTATTTATAAAATTTTGTTAAATTTTTAGTAATATTTAAAATGCATATTTAATTTGTTGCAACTTATTTTAGACAATATTTCATATTAAGAAGATTTTTTATTCTAAAATGCCTTATTTTCATTGACATGATATTATTTTTTGCGTATTTATATCATTAGCTATTTGAATAATTGAATTTTCAAAATTATGATAAATTTCAATTACTATAAGACATGTGCCATTAACTATAAAATATTTAATATAGATATTGTCATCTTAAAGAGATTATGTGACCCGATCTAATATATGCGTCCTTGTTGAATATGGCATTATGTGAACTCGAGGGCAATAGATAAAATCTATGAAACCAACTATCAATATGATATAATGGTGGGATATGTGTAATTCCCAGTTCCATGATAGTCAAGACTTTATACTATTGCCTAAGCGCCTGATATATGTGTACATGTTACCCCTTATGTTGTGCTTAGGATGCTTGTCCGTTTGTACATATGAAATATGATAAGTTTAAAACATAATGATGGATATAGGTTTCCTCTAAGCCAATCATAAGGCACCTATTTCAATCTGGTTCACTGATAAATGGCATTTATTTCATTATGTAGATTGGCATATTTATTATTGCGTATAATGAAGTCCATGAATGTGTGCAATAGTCATCAGATTATGATGAGATCATAATAATGAGACTGATAACTTATAAACACATATTCTCAATTGTTCCTAGTCGTAGGATGTTTGAGAAGGACATCAAACATCCGGTAAGACTAGTACAGGTTATTCTAGCTCATATGATGAGGGTGACTGATCTTGTTAGTTACTTGTGTGGAGACACAATGGTAAACATGTAGGTATTCATTGGGGAATGAGTTCACTGAACTGAATTGCCGAATGGTAATTTACCTGACTGTCAACCGGCTTGATTCATCGTCACAGTGGCGTGGTTGATCCTTGGACTTGAGACACCAAAGACACCTTGTCGGTGGACTTCTGGACTTTGACCTTAACCTACGAATCCCTATCCACGGGATCTCTAACAGTCAAGGATCAGGTCCAGCGGAAGACTTTCGAAGGTGATTGTGTGTAATAAAGCATTGTTCGCTCTCAGGTAACTGGAGAGAGAATGCTCTAGAATAGATCCGCAGGAGTCTCTGGCCAGAGCAGAAACAATATCAGAAAAAATATTTTTGGAT
Organism: Zantedeschia hybrid cultivar; assembly: GCA_030544215.1. Classification (NCBI taxonomy): domain Eukaryota; kingdom Viridiplantae; phylum Streptophyta; class Magnoliopsida; order Alismatales; family Araceae; genus Zantedeschia; species Zantedeschia hybrid cultivar. The sequence goes on from JARZZO010000009.1 coordinate 22,469,856, forward strand.
ATTATACAACGGAGTTTGATTCAAGTGAGTTGACCATCTAAAGTTTGATAGTTGACCATACCCTAGGTTAACTTGAGAGCATTATGCGAACGAAGGATTATAGCCATGCGGTAACTGTGGACAGACAGGTTCCATGAGTGGGTTGCTGAACCCCAATACCTTCCAGGATCATGCGGTGTTGCTTAGCATCCAACTTGATCGGAAGTCCGACCGAATTTACATGAGATGTTATTTCAGTTAAGTAATTAGTTAATATCTAGATATTAATTAATCATAATAAGTTAATAACTAGTTATTGGACTTAACGGACTGAAAATCGGACTGGTTAATGGGCCTAGAGGGTCACACGCAAATAGAATCTCAGTCGGTGGTGTTTTAGTGGGATTTATATTAAGTTGGGGACTTTTGTGAAAAGTCGCGCCGACCTAATATATATATACGCGCTGTTGAGAAACCCTGGGCCAAGCTCTAGGGTTTTCCCATGTTGGTCGTCCCCTTTCTCTCTCATCCTCCTCTAGGCGCCCCTCTCGAGGCGCCGAGCTGTCTTCGTCTCCGCCGCGGGTGATTCCCGAAAGTCGGGAATTCCCGTCCGTGGGTTTCCGGCAATCGTTGCGGCGACAGATCTTTAGCGAGCGAGCTGATACGGACGAGGGAGCGAGGACGAACCACCGCGGAGGATCACGTGGATACCGCTGGAGGCCGTACGTTTGTGCGTCTCGCGGCATCGCCTCGATGGAACCAAGACGGAAGCAGATTCGAATCCGCACACGGTAATTAGATTACTTCCCGACTATTCAGTTTATACTTTTCGTTCCGATACGGATCAGCGGGCATCGGGCGGGATAATTTTCATTGTTTCCGCTGCGTTCTTCGCGTCCCGCTGGGATCCCAACAGTGGTATCAGAGCCAAGTTTTCGCTCTAATCCGTTTTGGGACGACGAAATTAGGATTCTAAAATATATTCCATGTTATATTTATTTTTCTCGCGCAAGAAATCCTTCATGAAATAGACATACGATGTTCTATTTAACTTTTTGTGGAGAAAATCGATTATATTGGGGTTTTTCGTTTTGTTCTTCATGTGGATGAAGAACGGCCTCAAAGGGCTTTATATGCAGGTTTTTAGGATCCCGTTAGCCGTCCTCATCATCTCCGGTGTGACCGGTGGTGGGCGACGACTCTATTGGCCCCCTGTTGGGCGATAGTAACCGGAGGTGGTGCCTCTCTCTTTGATTTTCCAATAGTTTGAAGAACAAGGGAGGTAGCCACGAGTTAAAACCAGTCCGGACCGGCGGTTTTGGGGGCCACCGGCGGCATAGGGGATCGTCGGCCGGCAACCACCGGTGCCGGGGACGAAGGGGGTAACCCCCCCTTGCAGATTCCGGTCGGCCCCCGCCACCAGCGCCGGCCGCGGCGCCACCCCAAGCGGCTGAAAACCTGCAACATAAAAGGGTACCCTAGCTGGCCGACCGGCGCCCAGGTGGGCTGGACCGCCAATTCTATGCCGGCCCGGCCGGCCCTGGCCCGACTAGGCCAGGGCGCACCCTGGTCCAGGGCTGGCCGAGCCCTAGCTCGGGCCAGTGACCTGGACCAAGTCTGCCTGGCCGAGCCAGGCCCGACCCTGAACCGATTGGCCCTAGCCCTTTCTACCCCGTGGCGCAATAAACCCCCTATTAACCCATTAACCCCTTAAACCCTTTTAATAAATTATAAAACCCCACCCTTTTAACCTGAAAATATAACTAAATTTTGTTTAAAACAGTTTTAAAATTAAATTTCTTATTTTCAATTAAATGGGTTCATTAAGATTTGATCTTAATAAAAGGTTAATTTCTTAAGATATGATCTTAATTTATTAACTAAAAGGTGTTGTTACTAATTATTAAGATATGATCTTATAATAGGGGATTATAATTTAAGATTTGAACTTTAATCTTGATTACTATTAATTTAGTAATAAAGGGGATTTTAATTTAGATATGATCTAAATATTTAATTAACAAGTATTAATTAATTAATTCTTTAAACTTTGAATTAAAGAGAATTATTTAAGATGAGATCCTAAATAATATTAACAAGTGTTGTTAATTAACGCTTAATTAAGTGTTAAAGGATTAGACTAAGATGTGACTTTAAATTTTATTGACAAGTGTTGTTAATTTAAATTTAAGATGTGATCTTATAACTAATTAACAAATGTTATATTTAAGTGATTAGATCAATATTATGGTTTTAAAATTAATTAACAAATGTTGTTAATTTTATTTTAATTAACTGATTAGATAATAATAATTTCTTAGCAATTGTTGTTAGAGAATTATTTTAATAATTTAGGGACACTTAATAATAGTTGTTAAGTGATTAATTAACTAATTATAATAGTTATAATTAAGTTAATTATTTCTTGAGTAATAAATCTTAATAAAAGTTATTAAGGACTAATTAAGTCTTAATAATAGTTATTAAGATGATTAATTAGTTTACTCATGTATCTCTTAACTATTGTTTTGAAGATCTAATCTACTTAAATTTATCTTTTAATAAAAGTGATTAAAAATAGTTAAATTGAGTCTAATTGTTAGACTTATATTAGAAATGTTCTAAATTATATTTCTTAATAATTGTTAACAAGAAATATATTTAAATTAAGGGGTTTTAACAAGGAGTTGTTATGGGATTAATAATTTGAGTTGGAAATTCTTTTATAAGTGTTATTTAAAAAATTTTAATTATGTCTAAATGTTAGATTGTTTCGTATTAATAATTGTTATTAATGTGATTTGACATTAATCAAAGTGTTAGATTAATTAATTTAGAAGTGTTCAAAATTATGTATGGAATGTTTTAGAATTTTAATTTTTGAGTGCAGATGTTGATGTGTTTGATGCATTAAATTATATTTAAATGCATGATTAGAAAATGAGATTTTTAAAAAATCCTAATTATCCAATTTTGATTGGTACCTAGGTTTTAAGAAAACCAAAATTATTATTCTTCAAAATTGTAGCCTTCATATGATGTGTTTTATCATGTGTGGATGGTTAAAATTAATGGTGGTCATGAACATGCATTTTGTTTATTTCATATTATGTGATGGTATGTGGTTTATGTGGATCATTTTAAAATTTGAGTTGGTTAATTAATTATTAATTAATGTGGCCTGCGTGCCTCCCTCTCTCTCTCTCTTATTCTAATGTAATTCTATCTCCCTCTATTATTGTACTCGGCCATAAGGCTTTCTCTTACAATTAAGTTGTATTTAAAATTGTTTCAAATTTTACATTAGTTGTAATTGATCGTGTCATTTGAAGAGAAGCGAGGATGATCCACAAGTGCAACCAGGAAAGCGACAGGAGATGAGATCACCAGTGCTTGTGTGTTTGCATGTTTAGATTATATAATTGTTATATAGTTATGATGATTAATTGTATGGCTCCAGTTAATCACCGTGCTATCCATGACCACATAATCAATATGTATGGTTGATGCATGATTTTAGTTTTTGATTATGAATCGATTGCTAATATCTAAGTATAGTTAAATATATACGATATATTTTTAAACTATCACCTAAGATGAGACCTGTTAGTATTAGATGGTCTAAAAGCCAATCTGATACTATATACTGATTCAGATTATTAATAAATGGCAATAATTCATTATGTGTAATTAATTCGATTTCTGTTTATCGTATCATGATGAAGTCCATGAACATGTGCAACAGTCTTCGGATTATGATGAGATCATAATTACGGGACCAAAGACTTATAAACACATGTTCTTAATTGTTCCTAGTCATAGGATGTTTGAGATAGGACATCGAATATCCGGATAGACTAGTATAGGTTACTTCAGCTCATATGATGAGGGTGACTGATCCCATAAGTCACTTGTGTGGAGACACTATGCTGGACCTGTAGGTGCTCATTGGTGAATGAGTTCACTGAACTGATCCGGCTATGAATCGCTGGATGGTAAACACCTAACTGTTAACCAGCTCGATTCTTTTGTCACGGTTGCGTGGATGATCCTTGGACCTGAGACGCCAAAGATATCTTGTTGGTAGGTTTCTGAACTTTGACCTTGACTAACGAATCCCTAACCATGGGTTATCAATAAGTCAAGCGATTGGGTTCAGGGAAATGCCCTCGAAGGTAATTGTGTGTTCAATACGGGATCATCCGCTCTCAGTAGTTTGAGAGAGAATGTTCCGAGAATGATGCGCTTAAAGTCCCTAGCTAGGGCGGACTCTGTATTCGATAAGGAGTTATCGGATTCAGATTAGCGGCATCTGATTCAAGTGAATCAACAGAATAGGGTTTAACAGTAAACCATATCCTAGGTCGATTCGGGAACATTGCACGGATGAAGGATTACATCCGCGTGCTAACCGATGACAGAAAGGTTCCAATAGAAGGTTGCGATAACCCCAGTGCCATCCAGGATCACGCGATGTTGCTTGGCATCCAACGTGATCGGAAGTCCGTTCGAATTTATTGTGGGACATTAAATTCGGCTGATTAATTGAATATAAGGATATTAATTAATTCAGTGGGTCAGTAACAGGTTACTGGACTTAATGGGCTATTAACTGGACTGGTATTTGGGCCTAGAGGGTCACACGCAAATGGTTTTCAAGTCGGTGTATAATCCGACAGGATTTCGGATAAGTCTGGGTTTTTATGAAAAACCGTAAACATACTTATTATAAAAGAACGGATTCTACGTCAGGGGCCAACAACCCTAACCTAGCCGTCGTTCTTTCTCTCTCTCTCTCTCTCTCTCTTCTGGGTGTGTGACACGAGGCGGCCATCTGGAGGCTCCGCTTCGATTCCCGACTGCTCCACCTTCCGTCCGACGGGAGATTCCGAATCCGCATGTCGCGGCGGATTACGCGCAGCCAGACGGGATCTACGAACGTCGCAGCGAGCGAGGAAGTGAGGACGATCCATCGCCAGGAGAACCGCGTGGATACCGCTAGAGGTCGGGCATCTGAGCGACTTGCGGCATCGCTTCGACGGAACCGGAAAACGAATGCGGATTCGAATCCGCGCAAGGTAAATCCAATTTACTCCGGTCTTGTTTTGTTAATCGAAACGGGATGGATCCGATCCCGAAATTATTTTATTCTGCTGCGTTTTCGGTCGGATCCCGACAGTGATTCCAACAAGACCAACTTAACATAAACAAAACCTTCAACATAAAGTCTAAGTCGGAGCGCAACTCATTGAGAATGCACCACGTGGCTCTCCATCAGTATAGTTTTTAGAACTTGATTCAATGATGGCAGTTTCTATGTGTTTATCCGAGATCTGCCACCATCTGATAAAATGACTATTAATTATGGCATTATGATGCCTTGAGATCGGAATAGAGGAACGGTGTAGCTATCCTCGCGTTTACCCGGGAGCTACATTCTTACTCTACTCTATCACGTATTGATGGTAAAGCTTAGACCAGGGATAATGGTGTACTGTGTTTACCCGGGACCATTAAATACTTGGGAGACGAAATAAGATCAGATATTACAAAGAGTTACAATTACCATGAGATGGTTGCTCTTTGATAATGGTATGATTCTATGTGTTTACCCGAGGTCATACTATGATTCTTGGAGATTTTGATTCTCACTAGGAGACCGTCGGAGTCTTCCGTTCTGTATACCTGAAGGTTATACAGTCCGTCAAAAAATAATGAGAAATAATTCAAGATAAAAGACCATAATTGAATTATAAAAACTATCTGCTTAAATCACGTTATTTTCTTCGTTCACTAAAATGTCGTCTATTAATTCGAGATTTTGGCATATTGAATGCCAATACTTCTCAGATTCAGATTGATTAGAAAACTTTGAAGAATGTTTTCAGGGCCAAGCAAAAGTTACTATCCTAATTAGTTGTCATGAAATCTCTTACTTGGATAGACCAAGATAAAGAGGTTTTCATGGTATGCCTTTGATAAGACTAGAGGTAAGACCTTAAATGGTCGAACTTACACCTGAAAGGATAAAGGAAAGTCAGCTGAGATAGAGAAATAACAGTTCTCCCACTGTGACCAATATAAGGATATTGATAAAGGAAATCGAGAAAATAAATATCAAGGAAATGTTGAGTTAGACTCAACAATTGTTCAAGATATGCATAGGTTACTGTTAGACAGTAAATCTTTACATATATATAGGAGTATAATATAAAACTGAATAATTGTTATTTAGTTCCATAAGATATCAAGAATTATAAAAGTGAATAACATTGATTGAGAATGAATAATAGTTGTTCGATATGATTTTAAAATCGATCAATGCACTATAGATTCTTGCTATGACATTTCATGTGATGAATGTTCTCACGTCCCCTATGAACTATGTGAATCATGATTATCTATGGTATTGTACATAGGATTGTACAATAAGAAATTATTAGTGCTAATACATATTAATGAAAATTGTCTAATATCTTCTTAAAGCCAAAGATAATCACTTCTATTGACTTACCTTATTAGTGTACTCTTGGAATGATTCGACTGTATGTACTTGCTGAAGTACAAGTCGAATGCATATGAGAGATTAAGGTAAAAGATCAAAATTGAGTATTATAATTCTTTGATTTGATCAAAGAAATTAATACTTAAGTATATGATTCACACAAATCATTAAAAGGATAATTGTATCCTTGCTCGATTGATCCTTATTGTACATCATAGTAATATGATAGAATGGGGAATTGTACCTTATTAAGATATGGTGCAATACATAATAAGATTAGCCTAATTCTTATATCCTTCTGAACATGAGTATGAATATTAGATGTCCATAATTTACAGATGGTTCTAAATAAGTCAGGGTGTGTCTATATAAGATATAGAAACCAAATAATTCATATGAGATGTGAATTATAAACAAACCTGATTTTAAAGTCAAGTTATACAGAGGTGTGAATTTGTGAAATGTCCAAAGAGTTTGGACATTACATTTATTGGCCAGGAGATAATGAAATAATTATCGTTCTGAAAGTTGTCTTCTATGAAGAGGAACATATCCTCAGAGAAGACAGTGGGAGCTGATAAAACTAGAAGATGTTTTAGACCTACAAATTAACACAAGATTATTAGATAATCTTTAGTTATTTGGAATCACTCATAACACACATCAAAGAGCTTCATAGATTTTTGAAATTCTCTCAATGACTAAAAAGATATGTTTGACATATCAGATTTAGTAAAATGAGAGGAGCTCAAAGTTATAGATTATGATCTAAAATCTATGATAATGTTCTCTGTCATTACAACTTTGAGATTGACAAGAAATTAAGAATTCTAAGCCATAGTCCATAACTACTATTGAGTTCAGAACTTGATAGTATTGATAGAGGGTATCACACCTAAAGCAAGCAAATCTTCAGAATGAAGATTGACATAAATATACTACTTAAAATCTATATGGTAAACTGAAGAAAATAGTCAATGTCAAAAATGTTGACTTAGACAAGTTTTTTCTCAGTGATTACCATTGATAAGTTTATTAGAATTCTATTTGCCAATACTGTCTATCATAATGATGAGATGATGGCAATTGGATATAAAAAGTGTTCTCTCAAATATTGAGGAAAAGATGTAAATGATACACCTTTAAAGTTCTTTGAATATCTAGGAAGTAAGTTATGATTTCAAAATCTATTTGAATCAAACTAAAGCTTCCCAAAGTTGTAATAAAAGTTTTTGACTTAATTGTCAAATATTACGTGATCATTAAGAATGATCATGGACTGTGTGTGTTCAAAGAGGACAGTGGGAGTACGGTTGCTTTAGTAATGCTTTGTGATAATAACATCAAAGTCATTAAGAATGACATCAAGATGTGACTATCATTAAAAATATTATTAACCATGTTTTCCTCTATAATAGGTTTGGTTATAACATCCTACGTATTGGAAATACGAATCTATTAAGATAGATCAGTGGGGATATTGCATTGACCTGTATATCAAAATATTTGATATAAATTTCATAATAAGTCTTAATTGTTGAGATATGAAATTTATTCCTTTAAGAAAAAAGTTCCTTAAAGGATACAAGAGTGAAACGGATCACTAAGCACTTGAGAAGTGCTAAGGATGCACTCATGTATATGGAGAGGATGATTTGAAACTATGAGGTCACACTGACTCAAATTTCAAGTCAAATAATGGATTTAACCTTCTAATAGAAAGGAATGGATTGGAAAGATTCTAATCCAGAACTCGATATTAAGGTGACGACATAAACAAGTGATATTGTTATTAGAATAGTATGGATGAAAAAGTTCATCCTTGAACTAGATGTAGTTCTAAAAGGTCTTTGATAAAATCCTATTGTTATAGGACTACAGTGAGAGCGATCAATTGTGTGATCGAGCCATGGTCTCTTCAGAAGTTGCAGAACATTCTGAGGCTCTTTCACAAGTTCAAAGACAAAGGATTAAGAGGAAATAACGTAATGGAAATATTCCCTCTATAGATAATTTAGCAGATCCCTGACCAAGCCTGAGTCGTAGACTTTATGTGAGCATCACCTAGATTTGATGGAGATCAAATGCGAAGGTGATTGGCTTGAGTCCAAGTGGGAGATTGATGGATATAGGTGTCCTCTAAGCCAATCATAAGGCACCTATTTCAATCTGGTTTACTGATAAATGACATTTATTTCATTATGTAGATTGGCATATTTATTATTGCGCATAATGAAGTCCATGAATGTGTGCAATAGTCATCAGATTATGATGAGATCATAATAATGAGACTGATAACTTATAAACACATATTCTCAATTGTTCCTAGTCGTAGGATGTTTGAGAAAGACATCAAACATCCTGTAAGGCTAGTACAGGTTATTCCAGCTCATATGATGAGGGTGACTGATCTCGTTAGTTACTTGTGTGGAGACACAATGGTAAACCTGTAGGTGCTTATTGGGGAATGAGTTCACTGAACTGATCCGATATGAATCGTCAAATGGTAATTTACCTGACTGTCAACCGGCTTGATTCATCGTCACAGTGGCGTGGTTAGTCCTTGGACTTGAGACACTAAAGACACCTTGTCGGTGGACTTCTGGACTTTGACCTTGACCTACGAATCCCTATCTACGGGATCTCTAATAGTTAAGGATCGGATCCAGCAGAAGACCTTCGAAGGTGATTGTGTGTTCAATAAAGGATCGTTCGTTTTTAGGTAACTGGAGAGATAATGCTCTAGAATAGATCCGCAGGAGTCTCTGGCGAGAGCAGAAATAATATCAGAAAAGATGTTTTCGGATATTGTACAGCGGAGTTTGATTCAAGTGAGTTGACCATCTAGGGTTTGACAGTTGACCATAACCTAGGTTAACTTGAGAGCATTGTGCGAACGAAGGATTATAGCCATGCGGTAACTGTGGACGGACAGGTTCCATGAGTGGGTTGCTGAACCCCATTACCTTCCGGGATCATGCGGTGTTGCTTGGCATCCAACTTGATCGGAAGTCCGACTGAATTCACATGAGATGTTAATTCTGTTAAGTAATTAGTTAATATCTAGATATTAATTAATCACAATACGACAATAACTAGTTATTGGACTTAACGGGCTAAAAATCGGACTGGTTAATGGGCCTAGAGGGTCACACGCAAATAGATTCTCAGTTGGTGCTGTTTTAGTGGGATTTATATTAAGTCGGGGACTTTTGTGAAAAGTCGCGCAACTTAATAATAAACGTACTGTTGAGAAACCCTGAGCCAAGCTCCAGGGTTTTCCCATGCTGGCCGTCCCCTTTCTCTCTCCTCCTCCTCTGGGCGCCCCTCTCAAGGCGCCGGGCTGTCTTCGTCTCCGCCGCGGGTGATTCCCGAAAGTCGGGAATTCCCGTCCGTAGGTTTCCGGCAATCGTTGCGGCGACGGATCTTCAGCATGCGAGCTGATATGGATGAGGAAGCGCGGACGAACGACCGCGGAGGATCGCGTTGATACTGTTGGAGGCCGGATGTTTGTGTGGCTCGCGGCATCGCTTCGACGGAACCGAGACGGAAGCGGATTCGAATCCACATACGGTAATCAGATTACTTCCTGACTATTCGGTTTATGCTTTTCGTTTTGATACGGATCAGCGGGCATCGGGCGGGATAATTTTCATTGTTTCCGTTGCATTCTTCGCGTCCCGCCCGGATCCCAACACATAATAAGTATGATTTGAATTTGTTTAAGACCTTTTTGAAATATGATTTGAAATTTGATAAGAAACTCACATGCGAATCTTTGATTAATCTATAAGTTTTGACACTTTGAACTATGCCCTGTGTCTTAAGAATCTAAATTTTTAGAATTTTGCTAAAGTTTGAAAAATATGATTTTGCACAAATGTAAATATGAAAGTTGAATATGTTAATACAATCATATGTTATTAGCCATGACAAGTTGTTATATGATATGTGATACATGAGCCTCCGTGTATGTTGGAGGAATATGTGATATCTTTATGGTTATGACTAATAGATCTAACTAAGTAAAAATATAATTTGAGTAAGAATGTGCTTATATACCATTAGATATGTATGTTATCAGATCTGATCATGATTAGTAGAAAATATATTTGATTCAATATGTTATTTTTATGTACCCATTTTGTATCATCTCTTTATTTGAGCTATATGTATATTTGCTTAATTCTCCATTATATGTATTAATTGTCATTTGAATTTCAAGTATTATATATTTATCCTATGATGGGTATGATGCATGTTGAGTTTTATACTCATAAATAGTGCTATCCATTTTTCAAGAGAACTAGTTTTGGATTCTAAATATGGGAGAATCTTGGATCTTACTAGAAAAGATTAGATTTTTATAGATGTGTTGTTATGAGGAGTTTATGATGATTATATTTTATTTAACTTGTTATTGTAAGAGTTGTAAGAGTTTTGATGTACTAGTGAGATGAGAGTTGACTGTTGATGTAATTTTGATTCTAGTAAATATTGGACACTGTTATTTGTGGAGTTTGGTATTCATCTACTTATTTAGATTATGAGATGGTTATGACGTTTGTTGAACTTGCCTTGTGATTGTTTGACTTTCATATATATATGTTATTATGGGATTTATCTCGATGGCGTGTTTGGAGTCTGGATTTTAAAAAGATGATTTCGGGGTGTTACATATACCTTGCTAGCCATCTCCCATTTAATGACTCCAATCTTTGATTCCACTTATACTTACAAGGGGACTAGGTTTTTAAAAAGAGAATTCAATAGAGATTCCACATCCATGAAGGACCACAAAACCACTACCGAACAAAACTTCAAATTCAATAGGAAAGAAAACTGCATCAAGTAATTACAATTACCTTTGCGTCATGAATTAAAATCCTAAACTATCCATTGGAATCATGAATCATTAATCATAGCCTTTCTATGGATCATGACAGGTCATCTCTCATGGAAGAATAAATGTTTGAGTCTACTAGTTGTTTCTACCATGGATGCAATTATGCCATTTCACATGGTGACCATATGCCAATCAAGAAGAATCATCCATACCATGTGTCTATGTCAATAAGCCAATATCATCTTACAGTACATCACTTTATTACACTATCGATAGGTAGATACGTCATGCTTAAATTGCATATATATAGGCATACTTCATAGTCTATAGAGCCTATAACGTATGGCAGATGTCAATCATATGATATTTTATTCATTCATGTAAACAATTCCAAGGTTGATTTGTGATCAATCATCAATCTGCAGGAGTATGCTTATAAATTCTATGTATTGATCATTGCATATTTCATTCGTTCAGGTAACTGCAGGTGCCAGAAATGGTCCCACACTCGACTTGCAAGCGGAGATCAATCCTTGAAGCGCCATGAACTTAGAGATAATGGAGATAAAAATGAAATAAAAATGAATGAATGGCTGATCACTAGGAACTTCTACCTCAATTCTAGAAGGAAGGAACGTTGATGTCCATGGATCATCCTTGTGTACGCGAAGACATGAATTCCACTTCTCACCTCCTAGCCGGCCATGAGGATTGTGACTCGTGATCTCCGCTCCTTGAAAGGAAAATTTTCCCATGATTGGTATGTTGTGCCCACATTGGAGGCATAATTGCCTTGAATGGGGCCTTCATTTTGATGAAAGACCTCGGTTGCCATTTTAGGTCCGGGATTACATTGTGGAGGAGCCCACAAACCTTAGGAGTTTGAGTAGGAAATGAGATCTTCATCTCTTTGCTCCTGGGTGTTTATGTGCTTCCAGAACGCATGGAGAATAAGTTATTTGTCATGAAAATATGAAAAAGTACTAGATACACTTCAGAGGCCCAAGAAAAAGAGGTCCAGCTGATCTTGTACTTGAGAGTGGTGCGTGAAGGCGACCCTTAGTCCGGCAGGTCCCAGGATGCTAGTAACTCCCGTCTACACTCTTAGCCTAGTAGATAACTTCAAGTCTAACAGCTTGACAACCTAGCTGCTTGATCTGATTATGACATATTGCACAGATGAGCCTGCTAAGGGCCCCCTCAGTAGGAGGTGGGCTTGCAATAGGCCTTTATTGGGCCAACCCATGGCCCTCTTCAATGCACTTTTTAAAAGGTTCAGATATATTTTTTAAACTTATATATTGTTTTAAATAATTAGCATCAAAAAGCAAAGAAATGAAGGATGAATGCTCGTAACCAATTCTTGAGAGTACGGATCTTTAATTATTGTAAATGAAATAATAAAGGTATCTACATTGAGTACGCAATTAGGCATCCGATGGTGTCTAAATAGTGGTTAGATATATTTTTTTCAAGAAAATTTTACTCCCAAAATTGGTGAGAAATTGTACGGCCTATTTGGTTCCAGTATTATGAAGTTGTCTTAATATCAGTTTTAATATTAATAGTGATAGTGGTTTTTTTTTGTTTGATTAAGTAATATCAATTTTAAAATTTCTTCACATCTAAGCCCTCAACTCTACCAAATTTAATACAGGTCATACCCTGTATTAATTTTGATAGAGAGCATCGAAATACCTCTCGCCTCCCTTTTCCTCTCCCAAACTTGCAAGCAAACGCCCTCCTCCGCGCTGCCATCGCCATCCCCATCCCCATCTCTTCCTCCACCATCGCCATCTCCTTTGCATCGGCTGTCGTCGCCATCTCCACTATAGTCTCTCTCTCTCTCTCTCTTCCTCCGCCATCACCATATCCTCGGTAGGTTCTCTCTCTCTCTCCCTCCCTTCCAAATGCAACTGAGAGAGTCATAAGAAGAAATCGAAAAAGAAGAGGAGCAAAAGAAGGGAAAAGAAGAATTATCCAATTCCATTCGCCACCTCGTCTGCTCTCCTTCCGGTCTGTCGGTGTCGTCTTCGTCCGTTCCTCCGATCAGATGCCATCCGAGCCCTGAACCCACAACAAAAGGTACACCAACGGGTTTCCTTCCCTCGATTACCACTGCGAAGCTGGATCTTGGAGGAGCTCCGCACTATAGCAATTGGCCATTTCTCCCGATTTCTTGGTGTATGCACCACATTATCCTTGGATCTTCAATTCAATTTGTTGTGGGTAGCGAAAAAATTGCCGTCAGTGAGCAAACATAGGGGATCCTCAATTCGTAAAACGTTTCTTTCTTGCTGTTTAGGGTTTCCAGAAGAATAAAGATCTGATTTTTTCCATGTGGAGTGATGAAGTAGGATGCAACTACTTGTCCATGAGCTTTGCCTTTGGAATTTGTCTTTTGTTTTTTAAAAAATTTTAGATCTCTCTAATGCTAAGTGAGATTGCTGATGCTTTTGCATTTTGCTTAATTATTTGTTATTATTTTTTACTTTTTTTTTCTTGCAGTGAAACAGTGGCATAATCGATCATGTTTGTTTGTGTTTGTTTCAACATTTAGCTAGCGTTTGTGTTTAATCATTTTAAATTTCATTTTTCAAATAAAATTTATAAACTAAAACTAGATTCGATTTTATTTAATATAAAACAATGTATGTGAAAAAAATAATTAATTTTAAAATTATTGAATGAAAAGATCTAATTTTAAATTCACAACCATAAACATCCTTGAATTGATTTTAAGTAATTTTGAACTAAGAATGGGATAGAAAGATGCTAATTTAAATCCAATAATTTGCGACACTTCAAACCTCTAATTTTAATATATTATTTAAAAATAATATTATAATAATTACTATTGGATAAAAGGGATGTCAAAGATTTTGAAAACACTGCAAGATATTTTATAACAGATCAAGTAGACGAAAATGTCATTTTACAAGAATGTATTATTTTATCGTATTTTTTGATACACTAAATAACCACATTTGATATTATTATAATTTCAACTAAACACCTAAAATGTTGTTATTATCATTTTGTTATTGATACTCAATATCATAAAAATATCAATATCAAATCAAATGTAGTTCTCTATACCAAACAGGTCGGTAGATTTTCTGGTGTCGTAACAGGCAAAACTATCACCCATAATTTAACTAAAATATTATAAAATATCGTAGAATGTGCGTCCGTGCAAATATAATATTTTGCGGTGTTAAATCGGTGACCAAGTAAAATTGGTTGGTATAAGGTCATTCTGCTACGCAAAGCATTTGAACCCTAGCGATACAACAGATGTCCATAAAGGTATTTCATGTGGGTTTGTATACTACATATGTTAATCCGAAGAGAAAGATTTGCTGTACCGGTTTTTATTTAAAAAATATTTTTTTGAAATTTTTTTGGTGACTCATTATTTCTTACGTATACGTATAATCTGATTCTAATTGACTGATCTAAAAAAAATTGAAAATTCAAATCTGATATGAGATTGTATGATCATGTAATTTAGGCTGGAAGTTATTAAAAGAAATTAAAAAAAATTCTTTTTTTCTAATAAGAAGGCGTAAGAACCGCCGTCCGTGCAGCAAACCTTTCTCTCATCTGAAATAAAAAATATATATATGCGGACTTATTTTTAATTATATCAATTAAAGGAAACAAAGTAAAACTCTTATCGGATTTTGGGTTACCGTTGAAACCCGCCGGGCCCGTGGTGTCGAATCGAAGAATAATACATCAGCGCTCGGCCCTCAGCAGTGCGGGCCTGCGGGGAAGGGGAGACTCGGGATCGAGGTCGAGATAGAGAGAGAGAGAGGCGATGATGATGCCGGAGCCGGTCTCTTCATTCGAGCAGATGCTGACATCCTTCGTCTACACTCCCACTTCAACCACCGTCGTCGCAGTCGCAGACGACAGCGCTGCTGCGAGAAGTGGGACCACGAAGACGAAGGAGCAGCAGCAGAGGCAGAGCAAGTCGAAACAGGAGTCCCCGTCCCCGCCAAAAAGGGGCAAGACAAGCCCAGCGCCCCCGCACACGCCCCCCCGGCCGCTGAGAAGGAGAGCAGCCGCACGGCCGGCCGGGGCCGCAGCTGCCGATGCAACCGTGTCAGTCGAATCGGCAGCGACGACGTCGAGGGAGACGATGGCAGCGGATTCCGCCCTCGCCAGTACCTCCGCCACGGCCGAAGGCGTGCCGCTCCTGCAACTTTCCCCGGCAGGTCCCGCCACTCCTCTCGTTCTCCCTCCCGATAAGGGCAAGGGCAAGCCTAAGAGGGATCAGATAGATGCTGCTGGCAGCAGGAAGAAGAGGAAGAAGAGGTCCTCTGGAGACGGGGAGAGCAAGCCGAAGAAGAAGGTTGTGGTGATCTCTCCCTATTTCGCAGCCGCCTCCGACCTACCCGTCCCTGAAGGGGGACGAGGCGTCGGAAAGGAGGTGGACGTGGTTGTTCAGAGGAGGACCAAGAAGAAGAGAAACCCTGAAGCCGCGGAATCCCCTGCCAAGCCACGAACATCGGGTGGGAGCCATCCTCCCAAGGTTGCTGTTGATGTCAAGAAGAAGAGGAAGAGGAAACATCATCAATCGGTTCAGTTGTCCACCGCAGAACGCCTGGCGGATGCTTACAAGAGGGTGCCCGGCGACAACCCGTGGACTCCTCCCTTCTCCCATCACCAACTCCTCCAGGAATCCCATTTCTTCGACCACTGGAGGGTGTTGGTCATATGCATGCTCCTTAATCGCACGACAGGGCGAGAGGTTTGGTTTGTTTCTTCTTCCATTTTTGTTTCCTTTTTCCTGCTATTGTTTTGGTTTATTTCATTTAGGGTATGCGCGTCCTGTTCTTCTCTTTGATCATGATTCCCTTTTCGTGTATTAGTTTGTTACCTTGGACGGTAACTTCATCAATTGCACATCTATCGCAGAGATGAGGTATCTCTGTGATATCAAATAGGAAAAGCTGGAAAATGGGGACGCTCAAGCAAGTCCTCTTTTACTATAAAACTTAGGTTTTGCGGAATAATTTTGTTAGCTTATATTGTCAAATTTAGCAAAACTATTGAAGTCTCTTCAACTTGAAGTGGGTCGGAAGCTGATATCTTTTTGAACCTTCAAATAATGCATTTTGTAACAAGCCAACGTAATTGACCACTGTTTGCCATGTAGAGCTATGTACTTGGTCTTTTACATGTTGGATTTATGAATGCTGTCTTTACAAATAAGCAAAAGTCTTTCACAACGATATGAAAAACCTCTAAAAAACCTTATCACTTAGTATCTTGCAACATGAATAGCTGGTTGGCTTACTGAACTCTGATGAGCTTATGGTCATGCATAATCAGTTTTAGATATTGCCATGTGCAAGGCTGCAAGCCCAGAATAGTATTGCAAAGTCCAAGCATGCCGGGAATATATCTTTGTGATAAACTTTTCCTATGTCCTGTTCCTATGGAAACAGCCTCCTTGTTAAAGCAAGGGCAAGGCTGCATGTAGTTGACCCTCCCCAGACCCCATAGTGGTGGGAGCCTCATGGCACTGTGCAGCCCCTATGTACTTTCCCAGATCGTCTCTATGTCACTCTCCTCCCCCCCCCCCCCCCCACACACACACAAAAAAAAAAAAAAAACCACATTATTTTAATGCAGTCCTTAGATTCTTTTGCTGCTGTCCAGATGGATCTTCTCCCCAAACACTTATTTTGCGTTCTTTTCAAAATTCCTCATCTTTGTCAAAATAAAAGGCATCATCTTCTACATAATCTTATTAGATGTGCAAGAATCATATGTCTAATATAAAGTTATTATTTATATTTTTACAGGCTTTAGATTTATCATACTTTATGGACTTTGGGACTTTGGCCCAGCTTTGTCCAGCTTCTCCCTGTTAAGAAGAATTGATTTGTTGGATTAAAAAAAAAGGCTCCTTTCTGCCACTTAATTCTGTTCAATAAGGAGTGGGGCAGGTTGAACTATTGGGTTTTGTGTACTCATACCAAGTCTCCAATATTTAAACAGAAAAGGTCAAAAAAGGATAGTACATTCAGACAGTACCCCCATTTTCTTTTCTTTTTTTTCCCCTCAACCTTTTTAGACTATGTTTGGGACCATTTTAAAGGGGCCTGTTTGGCACACTCCTGAACCTTTGTTGTTCTGCATGTGCCTTTAGTTCCTTGATAAACTTAGGATCTGCCCTAAACACGGTATGCTGGTCCATTGAACACCCTAAACTGGATAGGTCTCTATAGGGTACTGCTATCCTGCCCACTAGTTTATTAATTGTCCAACGTTAAAAGGCATGCCCTCCCACGACTAGTAAATATTTTGTAGTTCAGTTGTAGGTAGTTGAACAATCATGTCCTTCTACACGTGTAGATGTTGGAGGTGTTTGGACCCCCCCCCCCCCCCCCCCCCAAAAAAAAAAAAAAAAAAGGAGAGGAAGGGGGGGCACAGCAACCACACAGCTGGTTAAAATGGTTAAGGTTTGTGTTCAACAAACAACACGAAGAACAAATGAAATAGACAAGATGAAAAGGGAATGCCTAGAGGCATATTTGTAACATCCCTACTACTAGGAAAGATTCAGAAACCAGAATGCCCAAGTAGTAGTTCTGTTACTCAAATTAAAATCTGGTTTCCCAAGATCTTTTGCTGAACACATGCACAAATCTTAAGAAAACATTAATCATGTCACAAGATATTTAACAAAGTATAAACTTTAATTTCAACTGTCATATATGTCCATGATTACACACTGAGCAAAATAGTACAGTGGTATAAAACGACAAGCATAATGTACAACTAGACTTGAACTACAACGTGACCTTTAAATCACATAACTAAAACTCTACTGACCACAAAACCTAACTGAAGGTGATTCCTCTGGTGTTGCTCTCTTCAACTCAATCTGCCCTTCTTCACTGTCCTTCATTTTGACCTAAAGAAAAATATTTTAATATCTTTTATGACAACCCTGAAACTGAGATCTCAGTAGGGATCATTTAGATCCCTACTGATATCCAAAAATTTCACATATTAACGCATTCAAACATTTATTCAGAGGCAAGTTCATATCTACAATTTCAATAACACATATAATTTACTTGAACATATAACGTCCATACACAATTTTTCACATTTTCTTCTTTTTAATATTTTACTAATATATTTGTGATATTTTATTTTAGTGATAAGTATTACTTTATAGTTAAATCTATAATCATCTTAGACTTTTAAGAGTGAGTCCTTAAATCGTCCATATCATTAATATCATCTGTAATCATTGTCGTAGGACTCATCTTTCAGTTTGAAGTGACAGGGATAATCATCCACTAACAGTCGTAACAGTGAGTAGGCCATTCCTTCGACGCGCCTACTACTCTACAACCTACATAGCTTAGTAAATCTCCAGAAACCTATTGAAGAGACTGGAAAGGGCTAAGCTGGGTCTGCAGTGTACCTATACTCTCTCACTGCAGCGTCCACACCCTAGCCTATGAGTGCATTCAAGTAGGAACTCCGTCCTCTTGCCCAGTCGAGGTCCCGAACCTGGATTCTGAAACTGTACTAAAATAGGGATGCTCCATGCCTCGGTGCCACACATCGTTAGGGAGTTTTCCGTACGTCTCCTTATCTCCGGGAGACGTGCCGTTGTCCCGCTAGCAATGATGTCACCTCATTCTTTTTTTATAGAAACAAAGTGTGTAGATAGAACATCAGTCATTCAAATCGTAACAGTTTGCCATTGTTATAAGGGTCATTATTCTATTTCTCTAAATTCTATAATTTTCATCTCCCTCAATGGAGTCATCATAGCCATGAAGGCTTTATTTTTCTTTTTCTCATTATATATATATATATATATATATATATATATATATTATGTATACTTATAAATTTCTATTGAAGTTTGCAAGACTCCAATTTATATTTCATATGCATGTAGAGGATTCCCAGTCAATTGTTCCACAATTTTCTTCTAAATGAAAATTTTCATGATTTTCAAACCATATGATTTTATTATAAGTTTAGGGTTTTCAAAATTTATCAAGACTTCACACGCATAATAAACTAAAAATCATACTAAAGTCATGCCTCCTCTCTCTTTTTTCTTTAAGTAATTATTATTTTTCAAAACTAAAAATCACGTAAATAATTATATTATTTTCTATTTTATTTTATTTTTATTATTATTATTATTACTATTATTTATTTATTTTTAAAAATTAAAAATCACAAGAATAATTATTTTCTATCCTATATTTTATTTTTAAACTAAAAATCATAATAATTTTTTTTATGAGGAGTATCATCCTACCTCTTACTTAGGAGGCCGACTGCCGGCCACCGCTGCCTCTTCTCCTCCTCCTCCCTTCTTCTCTTTTCCACTCTCTCTCTCTCTCTCTCTCTCTCTCTCTTCTCTTCCTGCCCCTACTAGTGCCCTTGCCAGCCCCCTCACCCCTCCTTATATAATAGGGAAGGGCGGTAGGTAAGGGGAGGGAGTAGGGCGGTTGGAGGGGCCCCCCTTTATTAGGGGGGGGGAGGGGTTGCCCCATAATAACCAGGGTCCACTGGCATGATTGTAACATGCCCATTTAGGCCCCAATTAGGCCTACAAATTAGGCTCATTAAGGCCTATGTTTTTGGTCCGTTTAGGTCCATTAATAGGACCCAATATATGTTAGCTTAGGCCCAGTAAGTTTATTAAGTTTAAATAAACAATATTATATATAAGTCCTCTTATCTTTTATTATTTGTAGTCATGTCTCTTTTGTATTGATGTAGGATCTTACATCCTCCCCTCCTTTAAAAAAAAATTTGTCCTTGAAATTTCATGTTAACAAGTAAACCAAAGACTAGTAGTATCATAATGATGATTATAAAAGACCACATACAAAACATTACGTTCATTAAAATCACTAGTTCAAAATAGATAGGGAAATTGGTCCTTCATGTCATCTTCTCGCTCCTATTTACTTCATTAATAGTTCGATGCTGCCAAACCACTTCCACAAGTGTAATTACCTTATTTCATAATCTCTGCTCCTTACCCACAATTCCAATCGGATATTTAAGTGCTGATAAATCAGGAGCAACCTCGATGCCCGTATAATCCAATACATGAGATGGATCTGACACATATCTTCTTAGCATTGATACATGGAATACATTATGTATATTTGCAAGACTTGGGGGTAAGGAAAGTTGATAGGCCACCTCTCCAATTTGCTTGATTAGCTTAACTGGTCCGACGTGACGTGGGCTTAACTTTCCACGCTTGTCAAATTTGATCGTCCCTTTGGTCGGAGAAATCTTTACAAACATATAATCCCTGGCTTCAAACTGAAGGGGCCGTCTTTGAGCATCTGCATATGCCTTTTGTCTGCTTTGTGTTGCCTTTAGTTTTTGGCGTATCGATCTTATCTTATCAATGCATTTTTGGACAAAATCAAGTCCACTTATTTTCCTTTTCCCTACCTTATCTCAATATAAAGGTGATATGCATGGTCTTCCATATAGGGCTTCATAAAGTGCCATTCCGATGCTTGCATGATAGCTGTTATTATAAGTAAATTTTATTAAAGGCAAGTAATCATCCCAGGCACCATTCTATTATAAACAATAGGCCTTTAACATGTCTTTTAGAGTTTGGATGGTTATTTTAGATTGATCATCTGATTCTAGATGGTACGTTGAACTCATGGCCAATTTGGTATCGAGTTCCTTTTGAAAACTTCTCCAAAAATTAGATGTAAGATCCCACATCAATACAAAAGAGACATGAGTACAAATAATAAAAGATAAAGGGGTTTATATATAAGATTGTTTATTTAAACTTAATAAACTTACTGAGCCTAAGCTAACATGATTAATGGATGTTATTGAGTCCCATTAATGGGCCTAAATGGACCCTAAACATAGGCCTTAATGAGGGCCCTCCAACCGCCCTACCCCTTCCCTTTACCTACCGCCCTTCCCCTCTATATAAGGAGGGGTGAGGGGGCTGGCAAGGGCACCAGCAGGGGCAGGAAGAGAAGGGGGGGCATAGAGAGAGAGAGAGAGAGAGAGAGAGAGAGAGTGGAAAAGAGAAGAAGGGAGGAGGATAAGAGGCAGCGGTGGCCGGCAGTCGGCCTCCTAAGTAAGAGGCAGGGTATACTCCCTATAAAAAAATTATTGTGATTTTTAGTTTTAAAATAAAATAATAATAATAATAATAAAATAGAAAATAATATAATATAACTATTTACGTAATTTTTAGTTTTGAAAAATAATAATAATAATTTGAAAAAAGAGGAGGCATAACTTTAGTATGATTTTTAGTTTATTATGTGTGTGAAGTTTTGATAAGTTTTGAAAACCTTAAGCCTATAATAAAACTATATGATTTGGAAATCATGAAAATTTCCATTTCTTAGAAGGAAATTGTGGAACAATTGACTGGGACCCTCTACATGCATATGAAATATAAAAGAAACATGAAATTGGAGTCTTGTAAACTTCAATAGAAATTTCTAAGTCTTGTAAAGCCTTCATGGCTATGATGACTCCATTGAGGAGGATGAAGATTATAGAATTTAGAGAAATAGAATGATGACCCTTATAACAATTAACAAGGCAAACTGTTACGATTTGAATGACTAATGTTCTATCCACGCACTTTGTTTCTATAAAAAAAGAATGAAGTGACATCATTGCTAGCGGGACGACGGCCGTCTCCCGGGGATAAGGAGACGTACGGAAAGCTCCCTAACGATGTGTGGCGTCAAGGCACGGAGCATCCCTATTTTGGTATGGCTCCAGAGTCCAGGTTCGGGACCTCGGCTGGGTAGGTGTTGAAACCCTTTTTTTTAAAAGCAAAAGGGAGAAGGGGGAAGCCCCCCCACCGGTTGGGGAACCCCCCACCGGTTGGGGAACCCCCCCACCGGTTCCAAGAGGGAAACCGGTGGGGGGGGAGGAGCAGCCCTCCCTTCTCTCCCATTATTAAATTCAAAGAAAAGGGGGGGGGATTAATTAGGATGGAGGGAGTTAATGGGGAATCCTAACCCCATTCACACATGGGTTGAGAATCCCATGTGAACCCCATTTAATACCCATCCTAAAAAAAAACCCCTTTCACATGTAGCCAAGTCTGGATTTAAGGGGTTTAAACCTTTTTCACATTGGCCAAACCCCCCCCAAATCTGAAACCAGGGCATTAAAGAGCCCAAGAAAGCAAAAAAGTGGAAGGGATGGGGAGGAGAACCCCCCCCCCCCCACCGGTTCCCAAACAGGTGGAAGGGGGGCCAACCGGTGGCACCCCCCCCCCCCCCCCCCCCCCCCACCGGTTGGGAACCGGTGGGGGGGGGGGGTGCCCACCGGATTCTCCCCCCTCTCTCTCTCATTTTTTTAATGCCCTCTCTCCCACTCTCTCACCCATGTGATTAAAAAATTAAAAAAAGAGAGGGGGAGGAGGAAGAGGCAACCGGTGGGTACCCCCCACCTCAAGCCAAACCGGTGGGTACCCCCACCGGTTAAGGCTTTGAAGCCTATAAATACCCCCCAAGGGGTAAGGAGAAGGGCATGTCCATTTGGCCCAAAAATTCCTAGGGGAAACTCTATCAATTTGAAGACCAAATCCGGTGCTCTTGCCCGGGTTTGCTGCGATTTGGAGGCGATATTTTCTTGGAGGGCTCTCTTCCTAAGGTTTATTCCTAAGGGGAAGCTCTGCCAAATTTATGTTGTAAAATCACCGTTCTATAAGACGGGATTATGCCGAAATAATGAATGAAATGTCCATGTTGTTCTTTGAGCATATGTGTGTGCATGTGTGTTCATGAATCTATTATTTAAGTAACACTATGTTACTATATTTTCATATGCAAAATAATTAGTTTTATAACTAATTAAAATACATAAAACATATAATTAAATATTCTAAAATATCATTGGCCTCATCCCATACATAATTAATCTTAGATTCATAATTAAAACTTAATAATGAAACATTGAGACATAAAATAATATCTTAAGTTAAAAAATGACTTAAATACTCCACATACTTAATTAATTAATAAAATCTGCGAAAATTATTTAAAATCAGTAAAACAAATATAAAAATCAGAAAAATTCTATAAAAATCAGTAATACTCAGTAAAAATCAGAAAACAAAATCTGGAAATTACATAAATCCAAAATATAACTTAAATATCCTTCATATACCTAATTAATTAATAAAAATCAGTAAAATTAATAAAAAATCAGTAAAAACCAGTAAAAAACAGAGAGCCAAATCTGAAAATATACAAAATTCTGAAATGACTAAAATGCCCCTAGAGCTTAATACAAATTACAAAAATACCCTCATACATGTTAAAAATCTGTAAAAATCACAGAAAATTCTCAAAAATATCAAAATCTCTCATATGTCCAAAATACCCTCCAAACCTTAATAAGATGGGTAAAATTACCAAAATACCCTCAATATGATAAAAATAAATAAAAATCTCAAAAAAATATAAAAATAGACTTTAAGTCTAAAAATCCAATTTGGACAAAATTACCAAAATACCCTTACAATCCAAACACACTTGAAATAACTCTAAAATACCTCCTAAAGTTTTGAAACCTTCCTAAATCATTAAAACTCATTTCATACACTTAAATAACCATAATCCCCCTATACTCTCCAACTTGGCATAATTACAAAAATACCCTTATGGATCTAAAATACTTGGAATCAATCCAGAATACTTGGAGTCAATCCAACATACTTGGAATTAATCCAGATAACTTGGAATCAATCCAAAATCATATAAAGACATCCTAAACTTGGGTGAGGCCAAGAGTTTAACCTAAAATATATCTTCATATGCATGCGCTGCCTATAGTAGTAGTTTTGCATGATTAAGGGCATCATACGGACGGTTAATCAAGGGTTGCCGAGCAGTCGCTCAACGTAATTAACACTGACCGAGGTCAGTGGAGAGAGGTCATATACTCGAATCTTCGCTTGATTCGAAGTCCCGGATTCTCTGAGGGCTAATCCCAAGCTCTCATAGTCCGATAAAATATAAAACCGACCTATAATTCTCTAGATAAGAAAAAAAAAAAATGGATTTCCGAATAATCCGACATAGGAGAGATGTGTCTAGGTCAGGTCCCGACGAAGGTTAGAAAAACCTTCGCGCAAACAGAGATGGCACGCCCGGTGGGACCTATCTTTCCCTTCATCTCTCCGTCCGGTGATGCCCTCACCACAACTCTACTACTAACTTTGTCTTGTCTTATGCAGGCGACTGACTTTCTGCTTAAAAGACGACGATGGCGGCAAGGTTCACATATGGCCCACTTGTGGTGGCGACCCACGTACGGTGTGGATATCTGACCACACCAACATGCTTCGGGGACTTCCCCGCAGTGATAGGATCTCCATACTTTTTGGGGGTCATTCCGGCACCGGAGCTTGCTCCGGAAAAGAAGAAGAAGAGGTGCGCTTCTCGCGCCAGAACATGCAACAACGGCAGCCGATATGGGCGAGTGCTTGCCGTGAATACCATCAGCATCTCTCCGGCCTCCTCGTCCAACGGGGGGCAAAAGCGGAAGGTTCTAACCGCAAGCCCGTCCAGGACGGGGAAAACTATATTAGTGGGGAACCTGCATATTCGTCTGGATGGCGGGCAACCCATCATTCCTAAGATCCATCATATCCCGACAGTTCCTGTCCAGAATCGGTTCGGGATTCTATTGAAGGTTTGCCAAGATGGGGCAACGTTCGAAAAGAAGAAAAGGACTCCAAAGGACACTGCTTGTCGGGAGCCAATAATTATACCAGAGCCTGTCATGTCTCGAGCAGGGGGCAATGCCACCCCCCGAGCAGGGGGCAACTCCAGGCCTCGGAATGGAGGCAAATTTATGCCTCGGGCTGGGGGCAATCCATCGGAGGATAGGAGCCTCCGCATAAAGGAAATGTGGGTAACCAAAAAAGAAGCCCGAAAAATTCGCCAGGCTAGGGATACCCTAGCAGAACAACAGCCTCAACAGCTCGTAGAGCCTGAGGGGCAGATAACCAGCTCAACTACCTGGCCTTGTTCTTTACATGGTCAAAAGATAAAAAGTGCCTATAAGGCGCAGGAACAAGTCTGGCAACAGACATCTGTCCTCGAGCGGTCGGGCGCATTGGTCCGATCGACTCACAAAAAGAAGAAAACTGCCAGAAGGACAGAGAATAGTATACGGGTCTACACATGCTACACCTCCAATATCACCAACCGGCAACCTTCCCAGCCGGAAGACCCAAATGATATCATCAATCTGATGCAACGGGTCGGGCCCATAACCCGTCAAATGGAGCAGGCTATGCGCTTGCTGAATCGAGGAAGCCATGGGGCAGAGCCACCCCAAATTGGCAGTAGCAATGCTGCTGGAGGAGCTGATGAAGACGGGGCAAATGCTTCAGATATTGAAGCCGCTCCAGAACAACCTCAAGATCAAATACAACCTCAGACTATAGAGGAGATGAGGCAAGAAAATCAACAACTCATGGCCTTGCTCTATGGCCTAATACAAAAGATAGGGGAGCAGCAAAGGGCAGCTCAAGTCCCCCCAGTAAATGCACCACCTCCAAGGGCAGTGCCTATGCCAGCGGTGATAAGACCGCAAGCTGCAGATGTCAACTTCGACCCTGATGAGATACAAGAAGATCGGGTTGTAGAGCCCAATCATAATGCTCAGCAATCCCATGCTTCTGCAGATGATGCTACGGCATTGCAGAAGCATCTTATTGAGCAAATTGTTGAAGCCAAAATAGCAAAACAAGACGACGGAATAGGCACATTCGACTTATACAAAGTGCCATTTCCGGTACGTCATATGTTCAAGAAGCTCCCGCCAGATCACAACAAGTGCCCCAAATTCATCAGGTATGACGGGGAAGGTTCAGCCCAGGAGCATATTGCCCACTATATGAGCAACTTGGGAGAGTTGGCTACTGATGAGGCCTATCTTCTGAGGTTCTTTTCTACCTCTCTCACGGGCATTGCATTCCAATGGTATGCAAAGTTGAAGCCTAACTCTATCAACAGTTGGGAGGAAATGCAGAAAAAGTTCCTCGACCGTTTCAAGGTGTCGGAGCGAAAGGTCACCATCACTGAATTGGTGACACTAAAGCAGGGCAGGAATGAATCCGCCACCGACTATATCAAAAAATGGCGTAACCTCTGCATGAAATGCGACAATCCGCCGACCCACGAGGATGCGGTACGATTGTGCAAGAGGGGCTTAAAGCCTGAAATAAGTGAAAAGCTGATTGGCGCAAATGTCAAGAACTTTGATCAACTAAATAACATTGTAACGGAGGTCGAAATATTCTATGCAGACCATCCAACCATTGCCTCCATTGGGGGGAAAGCCCCAAAGAAGCAAAATATGGATACAGAAGAGGCCAATGCTATAGACTTCGCCTCAGCTGTAGAAAATACAGGGGGCAAGAACAATGTAAATGCCTCAACATCTAATAGAAGGGGATCATATGCCACCCTTAATGAGAGAAGGAAAATGGCTTACTCTTTCATAAGGGAGGATACGAGAGAGTTGTTTAATGTCTGCATGCGGGCCAATCTCTTGATGCTACCCGAATCAAAAAGACCAGCAGAAGTTGGTAAAATAGATGAACCCAACTATTGCATGTACCATCGTATGTTGGGACATGTAATAGAGGATTGTTATATCTGCAAAGGGGAAATTGAAATGCTTATCCGAGAAGGGGCCGTGGAGATGGGGAAATACCTGGTAGACCCGCCTCAACCACACCGAATGCCCAGACAAACATTTACAGCAAATGTCGTCCATATGGATGAAAACTCCTCAGAAGAAGAGCCTACAAATAAGAATATAGATGCCCCTCCAGAGCAGGAAGTGGTATCATCATATCCCCCAGCGACCCCCACTCCGGAAGGGTCTATCGTGGCGGCACTGGAGGAGATTCAGATGAATATGTCACAACTCTCCCATCAGCAAGTGTCGCCGGAACAAGAGGCAATACCATCATATGCTCCAGCGACTTCCACTCCAGAAGCGTCTATCATGACAACACTAGAGAAGATTCAGATGAGTCTGATACGACTCTCTCACCAGCAAATCTCATTGGAGCAGAAGATAAATCCATCATATACTCCAGCAATTTCCACTCTCGAGGGGTCCATTATGGCAGCACTGGAGGGGATTCAAGTGAGTCTGGGACAAATCTCTCATCAGCAGTATGAACTTACTCAAGTAATGGAAGGTCTTGCAAGACAATGGACAGAAGTCATGTCGATTGACAGAATCAATAGGCCCTTCTCCCTTGAGGAGCCAGGACCAAAATGCAGCCGTCCTCTAAAGAATAAGGGCAAACTTATCATAGACTTAAATGAACCACCAGAGGCCCAGTACCGAGAGGGAGTGGCGCTCAAATGCAAAGGTTGTGAAAGTCACGACAATACTCTCGAGGCCACCCTTGCAGCTAGGCAAAGTTCCCGGGGAAAGCAAGTTGCTGGTGCAGAAACAGGGATAAGTTTTAAAGATGCTGAATCCCTGGCAAAAGGGCTCAAGAGACCATACTCCTTTCCAAAGGAAAAGACCAAAGAACTCTTCGAGTTGTGTATGAGCATAAAAGTAATTATTCTGCCCAAGCCAAAAAGGGAAGAAGAAATACATCGGGTAGATGCACCCAATCGGGTAGATGCACCCAATTACTGTCCATACCACCGCTTCATCACCCATCCAATTGAACGTTGCTTTATGTTCAAAGATGAAGTAGAAAAGCTGATTCAAGAAGGAAAGATAAATATGGGGAAATACCTGGTGAATCCCCCACAGCCACATACGATTACACATTGAGTGTAATTCGCAGATCCATGAGCAAAAAAAAAAAAAAAAAAAAAAAAAAAGAGTGTGGGGCTTAAAAAATGAGGTGCCCCGACAGACTTGATTGGTCCCGCTCCTGTGAGGGGCCAATTAAGGGCAAAAAAGTCTAAAAATCCAGCTGAAGTGAAAACCCGAAAGGGCGCTTCAGGCAAAAATGGGTGAACCCTGCTGTGTGAAAACCCGCAAAGGGCATACAGGCAAAAAAAATAATAAAAGGGGCTAGCTTTGGTGAAAACTCGTAAGAGCGCCGATGTTAGTATTATATATTAAAAAAAAAAAAAAAAAAAAACATTATCCTGCAACCCGTCGGGGGACAACGCGCAAAAGTTATTTGCGCCAAGAAAAGCCAATAATATTCGTGCGCGAATACATAGGCTCATAAAGCCGCATATTTGTTCCCCGACGGGGAGGAGAACTCTCTCAGCCTGTTGAGGGTAGAGATCGAGTTTTCCCACATCCCTACCCAGGGAGGATATCAGAGTCGCCAATGACGAATAAACCCTTGGTACCACACTGGTGGTACAATAATGTCCCATCAAGGGCTACGACCGAGGCGATGATGACGATGACCTCCCGACCCGGTAGGGAAGTGGGGAAACTCGCTCTTCTGATCGATACAGCCTGAGGGGATGATCCCCGTTCCTGTTATACCCAAGGCAAATACACAGGCATATTCTTGAAAGATGTCACATAATTGTGGGTGATTCACCTCGAAAGAAAATATTTGCCGTCGAGAATATTATGCAATGGAAAATTCCCATATTTCGCCTACGGAAGGCGTTAAACTCCGGCATTCGCCCGCGGAAGGCGTTAAACTTCGGCATTCGCCCACGGAAGGCGTTAAACTCCGGCATTCGCCCGCGGAAGGCGTTAAACTCCGGAAGCTGCCCCAGGGAGGCGTTATACCCTGAAGATTTTCATATTCGCCATGAGAAGGCAATGTATCCTAAATCCTCCCCTTGGCTTAAACTAGTCCCACCGGTACGCCATAAAGGGGTTGAAAGATTCCTTTGCCCCAAGGAGGCATTGTATCCTAAAGTCTTCCCTGAGCATACGCCAGTCCCGCTGGCATGCCATAAAAGGGTTGAAAATTTTCCTATCGCCCCGAGGAGGCAATGTATCCTGAATCTTCCCTGGGCATACATTAGTCCCATCGGCATACCCATATGCTATAGTCCCATCGGCATACCCATATGCTATAGTCCCATCGGCGTGCTGAAGGCGGTCGAATTCGCCCCAAAGGGACATTATATCCTAAAATTGCCCCTGGTATACGCTAGTCCCACTGGTGTGCCTTGGTGGCCTGGAAATCCATATTCGCCTACAGGAGGCTTTATATCCTGGAAATTCATATTTCATATTCGCCTACATGAGGCATTATATCCTGGGAATTCATATTTCATATTCGCCTACAGGAGGCTTTACATCCTGGAAACTCATATTCGCCTACAAGAGGCTTTATATCCTGGAAACTCATATTCGCCTACAGGAGGCTTCATATCCTGGAAATTCATATTTCATATTCGCCTACAGGAGGCATTATATCCTGGAAATTCATATTTCATATTCGCCTACATGAGGCTTTATATCCTGGAAACTCATATTCGCCTACAGGAGGCTTTATATCCTGGAAACTCATATTCGCCAACGGGAGGCTTTACATCCTGGAAATTCATATTTCGCCTACGGAAGGCTTTAAATCCTAGAATTCATATTTCGCCTATGAGAGGCTTTGAATCTCGGAATTCATATTCGCCTACGGGAGGCGTTAAACTCCGGAATTCGCCTACGGGAGGCTTTAAATCCTAGAATTCATATTTCGCCTGCAGGAGGCTTTGGATCCTGAAGTTCATATTTCGCCTACGAGAGGCATTAAACCCCGGAATTCGCCTCCGGGAGGCATTGCGTCTCAAAATATTCGATCTTCGGGAGCCGTTGTATCCCAAGTCCGCGGCTATCTAGAGCCCCCGTTTCTCGAAAACTACATATTTCTTATCGGTTCTCAGGGAAGACTCAGTTCCCTACATATAATTCCTTATCGGTTCTCAGGGAAGACTCAATTCCCTACATATAAAATTCATTATCGGTTCTCAGGGAAGACTCAATTCCCTACATATAATTTCTTATCGGCTCACAGGGAGGCCTCAGTTCCCTACATAAATTCCTTATCGGTTCTCAGGGAAGACTCAGTTCCCTACATATATTTCTTATCGGCTCACAGGGAGGCCTCAGTTCCCTACATATATTCCTTATCGGTTCTCAGGGAAGACTCAGTTCCCCACATATAATTTCTTATCGGCTCACAGGGAGGCCTCAGTTCCCTACATATAATTTCTTATCGGCTCACAGGGAGGCCTCAGTTCCCTACATATAATTTCTTATCGGCTCACAGGGAGGCCTCAGTTCCCAACATATAATTCCTTATCGGTTCTCGGGGAAGACTCAGTTCCCTACATATACTTCTTATCGGTTCTCAGGGAAGACTTAGTTCCCTACACATAAATTCCTTATCGGTTCTCAGGGAAGACTCAATTCCCTACATATAAAATTCATTATCGGTTCTTAGGGAAGACTCAATTCCCTACATATAATTTCTTATCGGCTCACAGGGAGGCCTCAGTTCCCAACATATATTTCTTATCGGTTCTCAGGGAAGACTCAGTTCCCTACATATAATTCCTTATCGGTTCTCAGGGAAGACTCAATTCCCTACATATAAAATTCATTATCGGTTCTCAGGGAAGATTCAGTTCCCTACATATATTTCTTATCGGCTCACAGGGAGGCCTCAGTTCCCTACATATATTCCTTATCGGTTCTCAGGGAAGACTCAGTTCCCCACATATAATTTCTTATCGGCTCACAGGGAGGCCTCAGTTCCCTACATATAATTTCTTATCGGCTCACAGGGAGGCCTCAGTTCCCTACATATAATTTCTTATCGGCTCACAGGGAGGCCTCAGTTCCCAACATATAATTCCTTATCGGTTCTCGGGGAAGACTCAGTTCCCTACATATACTTCTTATCGGTTCTCAAGGAAGACTTAGTTCCCTACACATAAATTCCTTATCGGTTCTCAGGGAAGACTCAATTCCCTACATATAAAATTCATTATCGGTTCTTAGGGAAGACTCAATTCCCTACATATAATTTCTTATCGGCTCACAGGGAGGCCTCAGTTCCCAACATATATTCCTTATCGGTTCTCAGGGAAGACTTAATTCCCTACATATAATTTCTTATCGGCTCACAGGGAGGCCTCAGTTCCCTACATATAATTTCTTATCGGCTCACAGGGAGGCCTCAGTTCCCAACATATAATTCCTTATCGGTTCTCGGGGAAGACTCAGTTCCCTACATATACTTCTTATCGGTTCTCAGGGAAGACTCAGTTCCCTACATATAATTTCTTATCGGCTCACAGGGAGGCCTCAGTTCCCAACATATAATTCCTTATCGGTTCTCGGGGAAGACTCAGTTCCCTACATATACTTCTTATCGGTTCTCAGGGAAGACTCAGTTCCCTACATATAATTTCTTATCGGCTCACAGGGAAGACTCAGTTCCCTACATATACTTCTTATCGGTGCTCAGGGAAGACTCAGTTCCCTACATATAATTTCTTATCGGCTCACAGGGAAGACTCAGTTCTCTACATATACTTCTTATCGGTTCTCAGGGAAGACTCAGTTTCCTACATATAATTCATTATCCGTTCTCAGGGAAGACTTAGTTCCCTACATATACTTCTTATCGGTTCTCAGGGAAGACTCAGTTCCCTACATATGATTCCTTATCGGTTCTTAGGGAAGACTCAATTCCCTACAGATATCTCTTAGCGGTTCTCAGGGAAGACTCAGTTCCCTACACATATTTCTTATCGGTTCTCAGGGAAGACTTAGTTCCCTACATATATTTCTGAGTAGTTCTCAGGGAAATCGTAATTCCCTACCAAAAAAAAAAAATGAAAATGAAATGAAAAATAAAAAAATGGGGCTTAAAAACGAGGTGCTCTGACGGACTTAATCGATCTCATCCTCAAAGGGGTCGGTTAAGGGTAAAAATGTCTTATACCCAGCTAAGGTGAAAACCCGAAAGGGCACCTTAGGCAAAATCGGGTAACCCTGCTGTGTGAAAACCCGCAAGGGCGCACAGGCAAAAATAAGAGGGGGCTAATGCTGGCGAAAACCTGAAAAGGCGCTAGTATTAGTATTTAAAAAAAAAAAAAAAAAAAGAGCTTAAAAATGAGGTGCTCCGACGGACTTAATCGATCTCATCCTCAAAGGGGTCGGTTAAGGGTAAAAATGTCTTATACCCAGCTAAGGTGAAAACCCGAAAGGGCACTTTAGGCAAAATCGGGTAACCCCGCTGTGTGAAAACCCGCAAGGGCGCACAGGCAAAAATAAGAGGGGGCTAATACTGGTGAAAACCTGAAAAGGCGCTAGTATTAGTTACGTAAGAAAGAGAGAATACATGCAACATATAATAAATGGTCCGTACCACTCAAACTTAGCATTTATCTCCAGGAGAATATTTGCGATACACTGGAGCAATGTTGGAGTTCGAGACGAACACGCAGGGTAGTTCGAGTTCTTCAGCAAATGGAAAACTTCAATCCTGTTGAAGAAATTCGACTCCATTTCCGGAATATCAGTCGAAGCAATGTTCGATGGTCGCCACAAAATGGGAATTCTCCCTCCAGTGGAGCCTCAGGAACATATGCATTCTGACGCAGAGCGGCGATATGGGCGTCCGCGGTACCACAAAGGACAATGTCCTTCTGATATTGGAGCATAGGAGTTTCCGCAACCCGAGCTGCACAGCCTGCCTCGATAGTTTCAGTCTCGGCTCGCTTTGGCGGAGAGTTACTCAACAATTAGCGGGAATGGGATATCGTCCTCCCCATGCCCTGCCATAGGAGAAACTCCCATGAGAGCCATGGAGACAAAGACAGCAAGCTACAAGAAGATAGAGAGATAAAATCAGCGCCAGAGGGCCGCAATAAAAGCCTCGAAAAGCCAAAAATTGACCAAGTCCTAATAAAGTCATAGGACAAAGTCAAATTGCTATGAACCAGATATTAGGCCAGTCCAGAACGCTTCGTACGGAGCTCCTGGAAATGCCAATATAAGGTACTGATACCCCAAGATAGAGCAAATGCCGGAAGAATTAAACGACTCGCCTGTGTGTTCTTAAGGAGTCTCCATGTCGTGAAGGCCAAGAGATCTCCTAGAATCCAAGTAAACGTCGAAAGATTCAAGCGGCATCAACTCTCGCAGAACCTCCAAGTCGCGAAGGCCAAGAGGATTCCCATAATCAGAGGGGTAGACGCTTTCAAATATATTCGGAAAGTCGAAAAGTTATGAAAACAGGACTTCCTGGACATAGTTTGAGGTGTCTAAGTACCAAAATTGAGCGTCATCAAGACCCAGATAAGCTCAAATGGGACATATGCACAGCAAGCCAAAGCAATATATCGCCTGGCATATATGAGACAGCAGTTGACTTTTCCCAATAGCCGTAAATACATAAGGCGAGAAACGGGAATTCATCAAGACAATACCGGCATGCCGCATTTGAGAACTCCTCAAGCATGCAAAATGATGATTCTTGTAGCCGAATGGGGCACGGGACATGCACCGTCGTCTTCACCTCCGGCACATGTCCCGTGGGGGGCATTTGTTGAAACCCTTTTTTTAAAAAGCAAAAGGGAGAAGGGGGAAGCCCCCCCACCGGTTGGGGAACCCCCCCACCGGTTCCAAGAGGGAAACCGGTGGGGGGGGAGGAGCAACCCTCCCTTCTCTCCCATTATTAAATTCAAAGAAAAGGGGGGGGGATTAATTAGGATGGAGGGAGTTAATGGGGAATCCTAACCCCATTCACACATGGGTTGAGAATCCCATGTGAACCCCATTTAATACCCATCCTAAAAAAAAACCCCTTTCACATGTAGCCAAGTCTGGATTTAAGGGGTTTAAACCCTTTTCACATTGGCCAAACCCCCCCAAATCTGAAACCAGGGCATTAAAGAGCCCAAGAAAGCAAAAAAGTGGAAGGGATGGGGAGGAGAACCCCCCCCCACCGGTTCCCAAACAGGTGGAAGGGGGGCCAACCGGTGGCACCCCCCCCCCCCCCCCCCCACCAGTTGGGAACCGGTGGGGGGGGGGGTGCCCACCGGATTCTCCCCCCTCTCTCTCTCATTTTTTTAATGCCCTCTCTCCCACTCTCTCACCCATGTGATTAAAAAATTAAAAAAAGAGAGGGGGAGGAGGAAGAGGCAACCGGTGGGTACCTCCCACCTCAAGCCAAACCGGTGGGTACCCCCCACCTCAAGCATTCCGGTGGGTACCCCCCACCTCAAGCCAAATCGGTGGGTACCCCCCACCTCAAGCATTCCGGTGGGTACCCCCACCGGTTAAGACTTTGAAGCCTATAAATACCCCCCAAGGGGTAAGGAGAAGGGCATGCCCATTTGGCCCAAAAATTCCTAGGGGAAACTCTGTCAATTTGAAGACCAAATCCAGTGCTCTTGCCCGGGTTTGCTGCGATTTGGAGGCGATATTTTCTTGGAGGGCTCTCTTCCTAAGGTTTATTCCTAAGGGGAAGTTCTGCCAAATTTATGTTGTAAAATCACCGTTCTATAAGACGGGATTATGCCGAAATAATGAATGAAATGCCCATGTTGTTCTTTGAGCATATGTGTGTGCATGTGTGTTCATGAATCTATTATTTAAGTAACACTATGTTACTATATTTTCATATGCAAAATAATTAGTTTTATAACTAATTAAAATACATAAAACATATAATTAAATATTCTAAAATATCATTGGCCTCATCCCATACATAACTAATCTTAGATTCATAATTAAAACTTAATAATGAAACATTGAGACATAAAATAATATCTTAAGTTAAAAAATGACTTAAATACTCCACATACTTAATTAATTAATAAAATCTGCGAAAATTATTTAAAATCAGTAAAACAAATATAAAAATCAGAAAAAATCTATAAAAATCAGTAATACTCAGTAAAAATCAGAAAACAAAATCTGGAAATTACATAAATCCAAAATATAACTTAAATATCCTTCATATACCTAATTAATTAATAAAAATCAGTAAAATTAATAAAAAATCAGTAAAAACCAGTAAAAAACAGAGAGCCAAATCTGAAAATATACAAAATTCTGAAATGACTAAAATGCCCATAGAGCTTAATACAAATTACAAAAATACCCTCATACATGTTAAAAATCTGTAAAAATCACAGAAAATTCTCAAAAATATCAAAATCTCTCATATGTCCAAAATACCCTCCAAACCTTAATAAGATGGGTAAAATTACCAAAATACCCTCAATATGATAAAAATAAATAAAAATCTCAGAAAAATATAAAAATAGACTTTAAGTCTAAAAATCCAATTTGGGCAAAATTACCAAAATACCCTTACAATCCAAACACACTTGAAATAACTCTAAAATACCTCCTAAAGTTTTGAAACCTTCATAAATCATTAAAACTCATTTCATACACTTAAATAACCATAATCCCCCTATACTCTCCAACTTGGCATACTTACAAAAATACCCTTATGGATCTAAAATACTTGGAATCAATCCAGAATACTTGGAGTCAATCCAACATACTTGGAATTAATCCAGATAACTTGGAATCAATCCAAAATCATATAAAGACATCCTAAACTTGGGTGAGGCCAAGAGTTTAACCTAAAATATATCTTCATATGCATGCGCTGCCTATAGTAGTAGTTTTGCATGATTAAGGGCATCATACGGACGGTTAATCAAGGGTTGCCGAGCAGTCGCTCAGCGTAATTAACACTGACCGAGGTCAGTGGAGAGAGGTCATATACTCGAATCTTCGCTTGATTCGAAGTCCCGGATTCCCTGAGGGCTAATCCCAAGCTCTCATAGTCCGATAAAATATAAAACCGACCTATAATTCTCTAGATAAGAAAAAAAAAAAATGGATTTCCGAATAATCCGACATAGGAGAGATGTGTCTAGGTCAGGTCCCGACGAAGGTTAGAAAAACCTTCGCGCAAACAGTAGGAGACATAATTCTTATTTGAGTGCACTCATAGGTTGGGGCACTGCAATGAGGGAGTATGGGTACACTACAGACCCAGCTTAGCCCTTTCCAGTCTCCTCAGTAGGTTTCTGGATACTTAGACTAAGTAGACTGTAGAGTGGTAGGTGCATCGGAGGAATGGTCTACTCACTGTTACGACCGTTTGTAGATGATTATCTCTGTCACTTCAAACTGAAAGGTGAGTCCTATGACGATGATTATAAATGATATTAACTATATGAATGATTTAATGACTCATTCGTAAAAATGTAAGATGATTATAGATTTAACTATAAAGTAATACTTATCACTAAAATAAAATATTACAAATATATTAGTAAAAGATTAAAAAGAAAAAAAATGTGAAAAATTGGTGTCTGAATAAATATTTGAATGTGTTAATATGTGAAATTTTTGGATATCAATAAGGATGTAAATGATCCCTACTGAGGACTCAGTTTCAGGATTCTCATAAAAAAAATGTGAAAAATTGGTGTCTAAATAAATATTTGAATGTGTTAATATGTGAAATTTTTGGATATCAACAAGGATGTAAATGATCCCTACTGAGGACTCAGTTTCAGGATTCTCATAAAAAATAATTAAAATATTTTTCTTCAGGTCAAAAGGAACGACAGTGAAAAAGGGCAGATTGAGTTGAAGAGAACGACACTAGAGGAACTTAGCTTCAATTAGGTTTTATGGTTAGTAGAGTTTTAGTTATGTGATTTAAAGGTCACATTATAGTTCGAGTCCAATTGTACATTATGCTTGTCGTTTTGTACCACTGTACTATTTTGCTCAGTATGTAATCATGGATATGTATGACTGTTGAATATTAAAGTTTGTGCTTTTGTTAAATATCTTGTAACATGATTAATATTTTCTTAAGATTTGTGCATGTGTTCAGCAAAAGATCTTGGGAAACCGGATTTTAATCCGGATAATGGAACTACTACTTGGGCATTCTAGTTTCTGAATCTTCCCTAGTAGTAGGGACGTTACAGGAATAAACAATGTTATATATAAGCCTTATCTTTTATTATTTGTACTCATGCCTCTTTTGTATTGATGTGAGATCTTACAATATTATTCTATAATATGAAGCAAGCAACACCTATGGCGTAGCAGAAGCACCAATAATAACCACACACCCAAAGCCCTGTTATAATTTACAAGATGCAGAACAAAGAGGAGGAAAGGGGCAGGAAAGAGATGGACTTAAAATAAAAAAGGAAGAGAAGAAGAAAAGGAAAATCAAGCTTTTTTTTTTCTTTTGGGGTGTGTGTGTTGGGGGGGTGGGAGATGGATCTGTTGGACCCACCTGCGCTCCTCACAAGGTTCTTTTGTGCACTCCAAAGCTACAGCGATAAAGTAGGTTGAAGCGAGCCAAAACACCTCGCCTCGCCTCAGGTTCACCTCGCTCAGGCACTTGTATACGATGTCTATGCCAAATGTTTGTTTCTTTTTTAACTATATGGTATTTTTTTTTCTTATTCTTAATTATTCCAAAGTGACTAATACTTCTTTTAACAATGTCTAGTACCTTTTTCTTTTACATGCTGTCACATTTTTCTCTTATTTTTTATGATTCCTAAGACCATCTACCACCTTTTTCTCATATATATTGGATATGATCAGTGTTTCTTAAAGTCTTACATATGATTATCTTAGATGTTTTCTGTATCGTTCCTTATATTGTCATTTTCTTCCTTTATGGTGTTTTATGATAGAACACATCGCCTCAAATGCCTAGGCGATTGCCTTGGCATTTGAGGATGAGATGAACCCATGTTCCCCTCGCTTGCCTCTCCCCTTCGACTACATAGCTCTAAAGAGAGGAAGTGGAAAATAAGGGGAGACAAGAGATAAATATAGAGGGAAGAAGAAGAGACCAACATGAATAAGGGGGAAAAAGGAAATAAACCCCCTACTAAGGGTTTACTTCTTGTTTAAGAAAGAAGAGGAGGCAACAACCAACAGATATGTGTGTGTGAGAAAGAGAGAAGGGGGGGGGGTCTATAATAGATGGGGAAGAAAAAAAAAATGAGGGGGGAGCGGGGAGAGAAGGGGGGGGTCTATAATAGATGGGGAAGAAAAAAAAAAAGAGGGGGAGCGGGGAGAGAAGGAAAGTAGAAAAGAAAAACACCAGTAAGGTCTTTTCCATCCTCCCCTAGCACTAATCTTGGAGCTTGGCTGGCCTCTCCTTGGCCTATAAACATCCCTTAGGGTGGTCTTCAAAGGACTTCGAGGAGGATCACGAAGGAGAATAGGAGCACGTCCTGGACTCGGTCTATAGGGCTTACGAGCTCCCTAAGGATTCACGGGCTTTAAGTCCTTATTGAATGCTAGGTGTTCTTACTTTGTTCATTGCAATTATAGAAGAATTTTGGTAAATTCTTCTTTTTGATCCTTGTGTTTTGTGATTTTATGTTCATGGATCCATATTGGTTCTTAATTTGGTCCCTTCACCATTAATTCTTTTGGATTCTTAATGGATTTTAACTTAGGTCTACCTAGAGCCATTAAGTTTTTGGATCCTAAGTGGATCTTTAGTGGACTGTAGTGTGCCATGGGAGGTACCACTAGGTTAACGAAAGGATACAAATATAATGGATTCTTAATAGACTGGGGTCTATAATAGATGGGGAAGAAAAAAAAAATGAGGGGGAGCGGGGAGAGAAGGAAAGTAGAAAAGAAAAACACCAGTAAGGCCTTTTCCATCCTCCCCTAGCACTAATCTTGGAGCTTGGCTGGCCTCTCCTTGGCCTATAAACATCCCTTAGGGTGGTCTTCAAAGGACTTCGAGGAGGATCACAAAGGAGAATAGGAGCACGTCCTGGACTCGGTCTATAGGGCTTATGAGCTCCCTAAGGATTCACGGGCTTTAAGTCCTTATTGAATGCTAGGTGTTCTTACTTTGTTCATTGCAATTATAGAAGAATTTTGGTAAATTCTTCTTTTTGATCCTTGTGTTTTGTGATTTTATGTTCATGGATCCATATTGGTTCTTAATTTGGTCCCTTCACCATTAATTCTTTTGGATTCTTAATGGATTTTAACTTAGGTCTACCTAGAGCCATTAAGTTTTTGGATCCTAAGTGGATCTTTAGTGGACTGTAGTGTGCCATGGGAGGTACCACTAGGTTAACGAAAGGATACAAATATAATGGATTCTTAATAGACTGGGGTCTATAATAGATGGGGAAGAAAAAAAAAATGAGGGGGAGCGGGGAGAGAAGGAAAGTAGAAAAGAAAAACACCAGTAAGGCCTTTTCCATCCTCCCCTAGCACTAATCTTGGAGCTTGGCTGGCCTCTCCTTGGCCTATAAACATCCCTTAGGGTGGTCTTCAAAGGACTTCGAGGAGGATCACAAAGGAGAATAGGAGCACGTCCTGGACTCGGTCTATAGGGCTTATGAGCTCCCTAAGGATTCAC
Source organism: Zantedeschia hybrid cultivar (assembly GCA_030544215.1). Classification (NCBI taxonomy): domain Eukaryota; kingdom Viridiplantae; phylum Streptophyta; class Magnoliopsida; order Alismatales; family Araceae; genus Zantedeschia; species Zantedeschia hybrid cultivar. The sequence goes on from JARZZO010000009.1 coordinate 22,509,603, forward strand.
GGGCTTTAAGTCCTTATTGAATGCTAGGTGTTCTTACTTTGTTCATTGCAATTATAGAAGAATTTTGGTAAATTCTTCTTTTTGATCCTTGTGTTTTGTGATTTTATGTTCATGGATCCATATTGGTTCTTAATTTGGTCCCTTCACCATTAATTCTTTTGGATTCTTAATGGATTTTAACTTAGGTCTACCTAGAGCCATTAAGTTTTTGGATCCTAAGTGGATCTTTAGTGGACTGTAGTGTGCCATGGGAGGTACCACTAGGTTAACGAAAGGATACAAATATAATGGATTCTTAATAGACTCCAGTCGATCCATGATGCTTTATCAATGGCGTCTATCCATTAAATTGGTATCTTGTAGTGAACATAGGCATGTTCTTCTAAGCCATTATGTGTGTTACATGTAGCATGGGACTTAGCCAAATCTTATTTGAACCCACCCAATGATATAATCCTATGGATCCTTATTGGCCCCTCATGGGTCCTTATCATCTTGTTTCCTTAACTAGTAACCACTAAGGTCATATCTTTTAGTGGTTTGATGGAGGGCTTAATAAGAGATGTTTCTAGCAGACTGTATCACATGTTGAATTTTTGGCAAGAGGCCAAGATGAAGGTATTAACTTTGTATTTGAAAATAATTCAAAACATGCCTCAGTTGGTGCAGACTCCAGTGGGAATAATTTTCTCAACAGTTGGAGTAATGAAAGGATAGCTTACAAAGCCAAATCTTCGGTATTCAAGTTGACAGTTGAATTGGGCAACTTCAAAAGCTTTTCTTGAGGGGATCACAGAATCAAGGAAAGCACACCAAAGCAGGAAAGGGTGAATGCGAGCTCCAGAGCCTTCTAAAATTTTCTCGTGACTCCTTGCTTTAGACATAGGTCGGGTTTGTAGGCAGACATCCTCAGTTGAATAACCATGTGTGCTAGAAAGCTGTTTTTTTAAAGAAGTTCATACACTTTATTTCTCTTCTAGTTTAACTCTGTGGGGAACTTTACTTTATTTGTAGTTTAGATGAGGAACCTCTCCTTGTCCTCTCAATTGCACTACCTTTATTCGTTTTGATGCGGGACAGCAAGGGGGGGAAGCCGAAGAAGGAAGAAGAGAGGGGGTTGGAGAAGGAGAAGGCTAGGACTTTACGCCCTCACATGGGTTCCCGTCCCATCTCGGGAGAAAACGCAACGGCTGCTTTCATTTCTTTTTCAAAATCTTCTTCAATATCTCTCCCAAAGGAGTACATAGGACATATATAGGCCTCTAAAAGGAAGCCCTAATAAGAAAATTACTAAGCTACCCCTAGGACTTCGAAAATAGCACAAAAACATGTGGAAAATTATAGATAAAATAAAAAGACTCTAAATGGGCTCCTAATGGGCCAAATAAACTGCACAGTGGATCTTTGACTCCATTCTTGCCGTTCCTGGATCCCCATCATTCTCTCCTGATTTGAAAAAATTCGTCCTCGAATTTTAAAGTGTGTTAGAACAAATATGTGGATGATTGGGTCATCTGGAGGAATCTTCAAGCAGAGAATCATATCAACAATCACAAACTGATCTACTGCACGTGAATCATAAAAGGCCTGCCATATCATGTCCACTGGAGACTGTAGCAAATCATATGGGCCATCGTGTAGGGTAGCAATCATTACACTCTCAGTAAGTGTTGGACGAAGCTTTGAGTCAGCAAAAACATCATCAACAATAAGATCTAATCATGCCTCAACAAATAACTCATGATCCCATGAGATAATATGACCTGGTGCAGCATCAAGTAGACCAACGCTAAATACATCATCAGAGATGCGATCCAATCTTGATCGTCTAAACAATGCGTGATCCCAGCAATCAACCATACGTAAGACATCAACCTCAAACACTGTATCAACGATCATATGCAGTCCAGAAGCAATGAATAGGTCGTGATTCCAACCGGTAACAGGTGATGGTGCCACTTTAGCGAAACAAGCTAAATACAGCTCTAGAAGCTTTTCTCGATCCTGATAAGTGGCATTGAGAATATGAATGGATGCCTGGTATCCCTTAGGTTGTAAAAGACATTCTCGCCCAATGGGATCAATCACAACTTGCCGCTCGTCCATCCATTCTCTACCCAAACTGATATATGAACCATGTGGTATAATCTTGCACCATACATCATCATAATATCAGACGCATTGGGAAGTGCTTTTGCTCTTTAAGAGACGGAAAAATAACACATAGGCTTGGTCTCCAGAGACAATTATGTAGTCCGTATGGGAGATAGAATCCACAATAGCTTGCGAGATAACATTGTTGAACGGAATTGCATTAAAGAAATACCCTAGCTTGCACGGACTTGGGTAGCTCCACCTCAAAGCTAAAATCCATGGTGAGGAAATGTACCTAGGATTCCGATTTGTAAGACAAAATCGAACTGAATAGAACAGATGACGTGCAGATCAATGCACCACTGGCTAAAGAAATGATAGACGAGGTCCGCCTCGCTTCAAGGATGCCAACGGTACGATCGGCGCAAGAAATGGAGTTCAAATCACCAACCTCGGTATGCGTGCAAAAAAGTGGCACGCAAAACGAGGTAAAACGGACATTGACTGCTGCGAAATTAGTGCACTAGGAGGATGGCACGCAAATTGAGGCGGCTGACGCGGGTCTCAGGATGCGCAATTGAGGGTCCTCGATATACGTGCAGAAGTGATACGCAAAACGAGACAAATCTGAGATATAGCACATTGGATCTGGGTTGGCCTCGTCAAGACGAACCCAACAACGCCAACGTCACGCGAATCGGAGTCCGGAACAACCTCGAACGGCGAGCCCAAGTGTCCTCGTAAAGCGTGCAAGTGTGGCATGCAAAACGAGACACTACTGTCGGGCGGAACGTACAGCGAGGTCGGCCTCGCCTATACGACCCCAACGGCGTAGACGACGCACGAATTGGAGCACTAATGAATCCGGAACGAGGGCGATGCGATAGGGACTTTTAGTGCACCTCCTATGCCCTGAAGCAGACCGGATTGCATCCTGGTTTGGGCCTAGGCCGGGTTGAACTGGTTCAGCTGAAACGCTCGACTTGGATTACCGGTTCGCTTACTGGGTCGGATCTGGTCTAACGAACCAGTTTAGGTGAACCGGCGCTTAAGTAAACGGATATAGTGTTGGACCCAGACCGTTCGGGTTCGAACCCAAACGACCCGATACGAGGGTCTTCTTCTCCAATCCCTCCAACCCTAACAGCGTAAGGGGAGGTGGGGAGGGAGGCAGCAACGGCCGAGCGCAGCGGCGTTGTCGGCGACCGGCGAGCACGGCAGCGATGATGGCGGGGCGGGACGGCGACGGAGACGCCCACGGCAGCTGCGGGACCCATCGATGCCCACAGCGGGAGCGGGAGGCGGCGGAGTGAGCAGCTGGCGACGACGACGCCGCTGGCTCCAGCGGGACCGGTGGAGGGCGGCTACTGCGGCGGCTTCCGCTGCGTACGGTGACTGTGGCTGCGGGTCCTGCCGACGACTGCGGCGGCTTCCGCTGCGTACGGTGACTGTGGCTGCGGGTCCTGCCGACGACTGCGGCGGCAGTGGGAGAAGGCGACAGCGGAGGAGGCTTCGGGGCCCGACGATGGCGGCAGCAGCACGCAGGTGCTCCGGCGACTCTCTTTTCTCTTCTTCCTCTTTCTTGTTCTTTCTGAAGCAACTGACAGAGAGGGAACTGAGCGGGAGAGAGAGAGAGTCGACTGGGGGGTGGGGAAAGGCACTATTCACGGAACAGTGCGTGAACAGTAGAGTAGCATGGTGGGGGACTGAAATTGGGCTCTGATACCAAGTTGATGCGGGACAACAAGGAGGGGAAGCCGAAGAAGGAAGAAGAGAGGAGGTTGGAGAAGGAGAAGGCTAGGGCTTCACGTCCTCACACGGGTTCCTGTCCCATCTCGGGAGAAAACGCAGCGGCTGCTTTCATTTCTTTTTCAAAATCTTCTTCAATATCTCTCCCAAAGGAGTACATAGGACATATATAGGCCTCTAAAAGGAAGCCCTGATAGGAAAATTACTAAGCTACCTTTAGGACTCCGAAAATAGCACAAAAACATGTGGAAAATTATAGATAAAGTAAAAAAACTCTAAATGGGCCCCTAATGGGCCAAATAAACTGCACAATGGACCTTTGACTCCATTCCTGCCGTTCCTGGATCCCCATCACATTTTCTTTAATAAAATTGGTGGTTCAATTCACGACCTCTTTCAGAAACAAAAACCCATCGACTTGTTGAAAGCTTTATCCTTATCACATGTCTGTAGCCTTTCAAATGCCTCTTCCTCATAAATGTTTTCATTTTCCTGCCTATTCTTTGCAACAATTTTTCTTAGCCTACCATTTTTTCTACTCTTCATCCATTAGTAACCTAATGGTTGAGTTGATCCCTGAGTAGGGCTAGTATGCTGTTTCCAAAACCTCTTATCTACTACGTTATGTCTTACAGACCATTGTACTTAGCAAAGGCATAAACTCTACAAATTCCTTTCATCTTCCTTGAGGCTCCTAAACCATAAGGGCCATCTCCTTTCCTATGCCACTGACTGTGATCTTCAATGTGGTTATGACAAGTAACCTCTGAAATCTTTCCTGAAAAGACTGCAGTTCGTTTTGTATGTCCTCCCCAAATAAAATCTGCTGCCCATTGTGCCTGAATTCTATATGGCAATAAATTGGATCCTCATTGGCCAGGATTGCTTTCCAGATGAATGACATTTTGCTTTTAGTAGACAGAATCAGCTCCCATTTCCTACATCTAGAGTAGTATTTTTGTCTAAACACATCAATCCATAGTTACCAGGATGGGAAACCAAAGTGTGAAGCAGAAGGGAGAATGCTTTGTTTGGTAACATTTTAAATGACAAGTGAAGGTGAAACCAGAAATGGGAATCAGAATTCAATATTCTTTTAAAATGTAAAATTAGCATCCTGGTATCCGTGCATCAACCTATGGTGCCCTCTTTTTCAATCCCAATTTTGACAAGGGCTTTATTCATTTCATTCAGGGTTAATCCTGCACATTCTCATTCTACTCTCCTGCGAATGCCTTTACAATTAATTTGACAATAGGCCCTCCTTACTCCTAGGGCCCTCCCTATTACTTAGGGCTATACTGTCCCTGAAAGAGCACTTCTGAATTGTTAGGACAAACAGGAAACAATGAAAGCTTTGTATGCGCTATTGGGGCAACAATCCAATGTATATACGTGTGACTGGGGTGAGTCCCAGGGTAGGGACATATATACAATAATGAAAGGGACAATGACACAACCTATAGGGATATATGTGCAACACCCCTCTAATCCCACCATCCCCTCTCGAACTCATTGTAGATTACAAATTGTGAGTTTTCCAACCAATGCCTTTTAGCATAGAGGTGTCTGAAGTCTTGGTGATGGGTTGGCAAGTTGCTCAAAAGAAGGAATATGAGGAAGTGGAAGTTTGCCAAAGAGAGGGAGAGAGTGTGGAGGTGGACAGATGAAGTAGTAGTCAATCTCAGTATGTGTCACATGCTTGTGGAATGTCAGATTGCTCACTATCTCAAGAATGCTCCGATTGTCACAATACAAAGGAGTAACAGTTGGAGTAATGATACCATGGTCAGGGAGGAGATATCGCAACTAGACAATCTTGGCAGAAGCATCAACCATACAACACTCTTTAGCTTCAGTATTGGAATGAGAAATCATGACATCTTCATGTGAAACAATAAGAGAATGCCCTAGAAGATGTAGGTTTATAGTAGAATGCCATGTAGTGGGTTCACCTCCCTGGTTAGTGTAAGAGAAGGCTTGCAACTAAAGAGAAGAAGTGGTAGACATGAACAAGGATTGTCGGATAGTGTCAAAAAAGTATCACAAAGTACATAGGAAAGTTGCACATGGAAGGTAGGAGCACTAACAAATTGACTCACAATATAAACAGCTTGAGCAATATTATTACAAAAGATAGTCAAACTGACTTGCTTTCCAGTAGGTTGGCAATGTCCAGTTGATTCTGCCATAGGCTCACTATTTCTAGGATGAAGTGAAGCTTCAAATGAAGCTCCAATGGTGTGTTAGGTGGTTAGAAGTAGCTGTGAGTGGAAAAGAACATTTGAGTTATACTTTTACAGAGAAGAAATAGCCACGTAAGTAGAAGGCAATTTCAATGTCAAGAAAGTAACAAAGAGGCCCAGTTAACATGTTGCTTCAGAGAGGTGATAGTAGTAGTGTTGTCGCCAGTGATGATCAATTCATTCACATAGAGGTCATTCGGTTTGATGTAAATGCTGCAAAATATCAATTTCAAACTCTCTGGTTTTAAGATAGACAAAAAATAAAATCCCTGATTTTAAAATCACAGATTTTAAATCCCGAATTTTGGTTTTTGAGTGAGTTTAGACAGAAAGGCAAAATCAGGTAAAAAGAGTACTATGTATATCAATCAATTTTCAAGTACAGCAGTTCATGAGACTGCAAAAATACGGAAAACTGTAAAACAATTTACAGCAATCTAAACATTAAAAAAAAACAGTTTACAGCATGTTCTGACATGCCAAACGAGCCCATAAAGAAGAAAATGACGACCCGATGATGAAGTCCAAACAATGAGCTCAAAAAACTGCATGGTGAAAACACTCGAATTAGGCCAGTGGCGCTTGTCTAAGCTGATATATAGCTTAAGGAAGATGACAAACATGCTATAGTAGTACAGAGGATATGATGAGGTTGCAAGATCACCTCGAAGACAGACATTATTTATGTCCAATTTATATGAAGGCCAACCCCGAAGAATTATAACTGCAACCAAGGCGTGTATTGAAGTCATCTGGGCCATAGAAGCAAAGGTACTCACACAATCAGTCTCATAAACTTGTGCAAAATTGCAAGTCACTCATTGAACGAAGTGCTATTTGATAGATTCATCCGGTTTTGGACCTCAAGTCTTGAAAATCTTCCTAAGGGTTATGGGCACTTTGCTCAATAGAAGTGGAAAGATTTCAAATTGAAGTCCAGTAAACCACTTGGAACTCTTCCTGGATAGCATGTTGCCATTGAGAGTATGTTAAGTGTGAATGGCTACAAGACTGGCAGAAAAGTGTGGAGAATAAGAATCAACCATAACAAAACCAAGGTGATCAGGAGGTTGCTGACTGAGATGAGGAATTGCGTCTGCAGAAGGGGAGACAAGACTAGCTGAAGATAAAGAGTTACCAGATGGAGTATCTACATGAGCCCCAAAGGAGTTGCCAATGGGGTGAGGGTGACGAGTATAAACTTGAGCTTAGGCAAGAGGAAGCCAGACTCGAGGGATGGAGTGGGAGAAAGTTTAATGGGTAGTGAAACACAAGGCTTTGTAGGCGTAGGCTCACATGGAGGGGGAACACCTGAGAGGTGAAGATGAAGACATGAATAAAAGTAGATGCAAAGCCAGGATCATGAATAAGGGAAAGATCCTAAGAGGAAGAGATATACTAGGGCACATCGCCAAATAATATAACATGGTAGGATCTCCGAAGGTGCAAAGAAATAGGATTGTAACACCAAAATACACTTCGCAAATAGATTTGTACCCAAGAAGAATACACTTCACACCTTGAAGGGAATGCTTAGTGTGTTCATGGGTAGGAAAGAGCTCAAAGCAAGTACTAATGGAGGATGAAGAACATTGTAATTGAGAACAGAGGAATATATGTGTGCAAAGTAGGAGCATCTCGTGAGAATGGAAGATGAAAAAATATGATAGAGTTGACTACAGTGAGGATAGTGTCAGCCAAAGGAGCAAGGAATGGAGCTTGAATAGTCTCAAAAATGTGGCAGTCATGTTTGGCATTGTCGGGCAATTTGGTACCGATATCGATAAGGGGGGGGATACCCCGATACCAGTCATTAAATTGAAATAAACTGGTATTGACCAGTACCAGACTGGAACCGGCTGGTACCAGCCAATCCGATCCGATACCACCGAAACCGGTACTTATCGGTACCAGTGCCAACTGGTACCGAGACTACCATCCTTGGAGGCAGTTCTTCCTCATAACAACTCCATTTAGCTCAGAAGCATGAGGACTGGGTTGTTGAGGAAGAGTGCAACCAGATGAAAGGAGATCACGTCTCTCAGATGAAATATCTTCTCAAATTCTGTCAGCATGATGGACTATAATTTGACAAGGAAATTGGGTACGAACCATTTTAGTGAACTGGCAATAAATGAGGGGTAGAACTTGGTGAAATGAGAAAAATCATCAATGAAGCTAGCATAGTAATAGGAACCTGTTATAAAAGGCAAAGGAGCTGGTCTCCAAATATCTAAGTGATTGAGGTCCAATGGGATAACAAGAATAGAATGATGTGAAGAAAATAGAAGAGCCGAAGATTTGACTGACTGATAGCTAGTACAGACAGGCAAATGAACTTGGAACAAATGCTAAATTGAAACAGTTTTGATACGGGCTGAGAAAGGATTCCAAGTCTGTGATGTCAAAGATGGATGACAGAGAAGACAGCCACAGAGAGAGGAGAGATGGCTGAGTGAGGTAGATGAAAATGCTTGAAATGATATAGCCTGCCCACTTGATAACCAATTCAAAATTTTCTGGCCCATCCTTGGATCCTGCACATAACAATGAATGCAGTGAGGGAAACTATTTAACCAAAATTAGCAAGGTGACTAGCAAAAACAATATTCATAGAAAGCTGAGGAACGTAGAGCATTGTTGTAGGAATGAAACATCCAGAGGGATCATAACATAGGAGTGATAGTGCCACACCATGAGAGACATAGGAGTGCTGTTAGCTGTGTGAATCTGAAAGTGAGGTATAATAAGAGTGCAATCATTCAAAGAGCCATAATATGTTATGTAGCGGGAACCAAACATCGCAGGGGAAGTAGAACCACTAAATAAGCCAACCGACTGAAGCATCTATTGTATTTGCTGAAGCAGACCAGTGAGCTGAACCGACTGAACGATCAATTGAGCAATTTGGAGCCACATCTGGAATAAGAGAGGTAGTAACTAAAACTGTAGTCAGAGACGACTCTGGATCTACAATAGCAATTGTGGAATATTAAGTATGTGAGGTCAAGGATGCTGTGGGCTGTCTATAAAATGATTTCACTGACATTAAGTATAACTTGGATTTTGACTGGAATGGAAGGAGCTGAATCCACTACAAGATGTAACTGGACCATGTGATGCAGAGATAGCCATTCATATAATAGAGAATAGAAGTGTCTGAGTGGAGAGATGGTCCACAAAAGCTCTCACTCAAAGCCCAAAGTAAAAAGGTGGACTGCATCGAGATTAAACACCTCTGGATTGGAGATATGTTGTGACGAGCCTGCAAGTCGGCTATTGGATGGTAAAATAGCCCCCAGTACCTCACGGACGTGCATGGAACAGACAAACAGGCAATGCTAGTGTGATCAACACTTTGGAATATCCCTAGATAGGTATATCGCATACTGATGCATGCAAATGGTACCTGGATAGCAAAATGGCTCTCAGTACCTCACCAAGGTACCAGATAACAGATGCTGTGACTGCTTTCATCGTCTCTTTCAGATAGGTAAATGCAAGCAGCCCAATTTAAGTTAAATGGATTGGAGTTAAATGAAACCTGATGTGAGAACGTGTCAGTAGAGGCTGAAACGGGTCTGATGGACCCATGAAGATCTTTGTTGCCATGGAACCTAGTTGCAGGACTAGTCGCAACAACAGTGAAGACCAGCCTGGTGGTCTTGCTAGTTGGTCTGGACAACACCATTGGCAGCTGATGGTGATGGTAGCTGCAGCAAGAACCATGAAGATTGATGACGACGCAAGCCGATGAAGTGGGAGTTGATGACACCAATGTCTGTGGCTGATGATGAAATCTATCAGCTGATGGAATCCAATGACTGATGGTTAAGAAGCTGGTGGCACAGTGACGGCAAAGCCAGAAGAATGATTTGTGGTTGGCAGTACCGGCCGATACTGGTACGTACCGGTATTGGCCGGCACTGGTACCCTTGATTTAAAGGGTATCGGCCGGTACCGGACCGGTACTGGGCCAGTACCGGCCGGTACGTACCGGTACCGGTACCCACCGATACCGGTACCGGTACTGCCATCCTATTGATTCCAGAGTCAAGCAAGGCTGCTGGAAACTGTCCAACAGAGGCAAATGGGTACTCAGGCCGTGAAGAACAGCATAGTGAAGCAAAAAAAAAAAAAAAGAGAGAAAACAGTGCATAAGAATTCCAAAATGCAATAGAGATAGCCAGGGAGCCTTGGGGTCGGAGGGAGGCTTGGTGCTTCTAAAAAAAGCAGCAGGGAAGAGGCTTTGCCATCTCCACTGCTGCTTCATTGAGCAGCATCAAGCTTCCATTTCTAGTGATATAGCTGTCTTTCAGGGTAGATGTTGCCATTATCTGTTTTGTTTGCCCTATTTCCCATTGTTTCTTGTTTCTAGCTTATTCAGTTCCTTTTCTCTTCTTTAATTTCTAGATTATATTTAAACAGTGTTGGTTTCTTAATTAGTCTGTACTATGATGTTAGAAGGAAGCTTTAGCTTGGTCAGCCATGTTTATGCATTTTTGTCCGTTCAGCTTCTAGAATTTTGTTGTTCAATGTCTCTAAGGAACCTATTTCATTGTCGGCATCTTTCAGGTACAGAAAATACTTCCAAGGCTCTTTTTGTTATGCCCTGATGCAGAGACTACAACGAAGGTGTCTGAGGAGGAGATAGAGGAAACTACAAAGCATTTAGGTCTGCAAAAGAAACGCTCTAGGATGATTAAACAAATGTCAGAAGAATATCTTCAACCTGAATGGACACACGTAACCCAGCTACATGGAATTGGAAAGTAAGTGAAATTCGTTTCAAATTTATCATTTTTTGTTTAATTTTAATAAGCATTTCCATGGTGAATATTTGAAACTTATTGAAAAAGTGAGTGGATCTTGCTTAAGCTTTCTCATCCTCTTTTTGTCCCTGAAGCACCAAAATGCATGTTACATATCTTTAGTTTGATAAGATTTTTTCAGTCAATTTTGTTAGCCATTTTTAAATAATTGCATGGTCAAAAGTATTTTTTCTCCTTATATCTCATCTTTCTTTTTCCCTTTGCCTTGTAGATATGCAGCTGATGCATATGCCATCTTTTGCTCAGGAATGTGGAAGGAGGTGAAACCCAAAGACCGTAAGTTAGTTGACTACTGGAGGTTTCTTCTGGATGATAAAGATACGAGAGGAAGTATTATGGTGCAGAAATCTACTTGAGTTGATCAATCTTAGTGGGCCTTCTTAATTTTTTCCTTCCTGGTGTTCTCTGTGCATTTTGTTAAACTGATGTTATTGTTTGTAGGTCGTTCTGTGCATAGATAGTCTTGAGTATTCCCAAGTTTATGTGCCTTGTGACTATCACGGCTGGAATTTGATTGCACAGGTTTTGACGGGCTCCCTTCATAAGTTAAATGTTGTCTTCAGATGGAGATGTGTATTAAACTATAAATTGAAGATCTCTGCTCCCAAATCTGGTTAAGTATTTGAAAGTATCTGGTTTGGTCAGAGCTAGGAGGGGGACGCATGTAATTTGTAGAAAGCTGCAGTTTTGAAGTGATGCGTGGTGGAGGAAGCAACCTTTTGCATATGGAGCTGTGCAGGATTGCGGTAAATAAAGATGCTTTTGTGGCAGAATTAGGCTGCAAGTGGATCAGGTAATCAATTTTGCCCCCGATCTGTAATATCTGATCTAATTCTTAAGGTTCACTTTGTTTGCAGAATAGTTTAATCCAGAATAAAGATTTGGAGATTTCTTAAACCAGTATAAGAGGTATTTTGATTTGGTAAGTAATTGGTGTTTCATTCAGAATAAATAGAATTGTGCTGCGCTATTCCAAGTGATTTGGTAGGAATAAGTGGAATAAAGAGTGGAATAAGGGTCAAAATAACCATGTTATCGTTGCATAGGTTATTTTAAATTTCTATGCTTTTCAAATTACTTATTAATGTGTACAATATTATTCGATTTGTCAACTATTTTTATTTTAATTTCTAAAATTAATACACGTTACGTCACCAAAATAAAAATATATTTTAAAGTTAAATTATTTTTTATTTCCATCAAATTCGATGATTTAACATAATATTTTGTTAAAAATGAATTTATAATAAAACATATTAATTTTAATGAGATAAAATTGACAACATGGTGTGACTAAAATTATATTTTTATGGATGTGAAAAATAGGTTCATGAATTACAATTAGTTAAATAAATATTACTACGAGACCATTTTCACCATGTAGTAACTAATATCACTGAATTATTATTTTATTTTATTCTAATTATACAATGATGGTTGTGGCAAGTTCAAATATATACGTTTCAATCTCAACATACGAAATATAGTTCTTAAAAATTATAACATGTTGTAATCGTATATTCAATTATGTCAAAAATTTCCTAGACAAATTCATCTACCATGACAAAGACTTATACAAATTCGCCAATTCAATAAATACAATTTCAAGTTTACAATATCTATTATAATTAAAAAAGATTACAATGCATCATTCATGAGTTTCCTTTTTAACCCAATCCACAAGCAACTATGTATACATTTTATCCATGTTATCAAAAATTTGAAGTTCTACACACAAAATTAGTAGATTCTATGTAACAAATACGAAAATAAATTAAAAAAATGATAACATTAAAATTACAATGCTTACTGTTACTATAATCTCACCATCCATCAGTACACTGTAACGTTGTCAAGTAGTAATGATTTTAAGGTTCAGAAATATGTATATAATACATAAAATATCATTGTCTATAAGAGTTGTTACAAGTAGTGCAGTCATTTTACCAATAGATTCAATTTAATTCTTTCATCATCGTCCATAACGACTTAATTAGGAGCGTGCAATTTTGCCTTCATGTTATCAAAAAAATATATTGAGATGTGGTTACATTAAAGCCGTCCGACAATCCTAGCGTAGTAATGGATAGGACTGTAAATTTGCACACGATTAACCATCCTTAATGGAGATGCGTCGTTCACAAGCTCAGAAATAGGAACTTAATACTGACTGAAATTATTGTCTAGTGGGATTGTTCTAAACAGTGGAACCATCCTACCAATAGATTCTTTTCAATTATTTCATTATTGTCCATAATGAGCGAATTAGGAGCGTGCAATTTTGTCCTCATGTTATCCAAATAATCCATTGAGATGTGGTTGCACTATGGCTATCTGACCATCCTAACATAACAATGGATAGGGTTGCAAAATTTCATGCACCGTTCGCAGTCTCGGAAATAAAAGGATGGTTCGATAAAATCATTGTCCAGTAGAGTTACTTTAAGTAATGGAACCATCCATCTAATAAACTCATTTACATTAATTCCTCCTGCGGAAAAAAAAAACGTACTCATTACAAGGTTTAAGTCAATGGACATGTTTCAAATTAATTTGAAAATTGCTCATAAAAATGAAATACGGGAGTTCAATAAGTTCAAATGTTAAAAAGAAATGTTCAACATAAGCAACAACAAATATGAAGCATAAAGTATATGAAAAATCAAACATAACACTAGCAAATAGACAATAAAATCAAATGTCAAGGGACGTGCGTAACAAAGCACCGAACAGGAGACATAACGAAACGCAACTCATGTCCACTGTGCGTTAGCAATTGACTTCCTAATTTGTCTTCCTAACGTAACCTTACCCCTACTGAAAGGGATATCAATGGGAACGTCTTCATCACCACCATCCACACCAACTGCTTCTTTATTATTCTCGTAGTTGAAGTAATAGTCATGTCCCTAAGATCAATGTACAAAGTTGTGAATTACAGCACATGTAATTATCATCTTCCTCTGCGTCACTCAAGGGTACATGTTATCCTCCTTTAGCATCTGAAAGCGATTCTTCAAGATGTTGAATGCTCTCTCAATAACATTTCTTAACTGAGCATGACGGTGGTTGTACTTCTCTTCTTTGTTCACATATGTGCGATTATGTTCCTCCCAAAATGATGCCAAGTGATATATTCGGTCACGATATGGAGTCAAGAAATCACTTGAGTTTGCATACCCATAATCAACAAGATAATGCTTTCTACGATGGACACTCAATTTGCCTTCGTCTAAAGCCCATCTAAGCACGTGCATGTCGGCAGCTGATCCTTCCCAACCAACCGCAACGTATTGGAAGGTGTGGTCGAAGGACACGACACCCATGACATTCTGGTTAATGAAATATGTGCGGTTTCGGAATCGTCTGTGGTGTATTCGTGGTACATTTGCCAACACATACGTGCCATCGATGGCTCCAATCGCATCTTACATAGTTATACAGAAAAGGTGTGTGCAAGAATATTTATCAGTCAATGTCAACACATACATCACGACTAACCTAAAAAATGCACAGTAGTAATGTGGTCACCTTGAAGTAGGAGTAGAACGTTTGCTTTCCCCGAATGTGCGGATGACACTCATGGACTTGAGCATGTGTAGGCAGTTGAATAAAGTCATACTTTAACTCAGTTATATGTTTTGTGACGAGGTTGACGTACCGACTAATTGTCTGAGAAGAGTGTTGGAACCGCTCGCACATGGCTCTCGTTGCAACGCCATGGTCGGCAGCATATAGGAACATAACAAGTTGCTCCGTCATTGTCACATGGCGTGAGTCCCTCAAAAGGCAACGACTCACAAGTAAGTCACGGAGTCATAAAAATATGGAAGGATGCACTCGAAATATGTGGTAAGATCTTTCGTCATGTCCGTCTTGTATCTCATGGATCTATGTGTGGCCGGATAGAACAGAGTTATGCATACGTCGATGTACCCGCGGAACGTATTCATTCTCAATGTGCCCAATAATTGTCTTCTCGATCACATTCAATAATTCTTCGTCTTCTTTAAAGAACTCCAATACAACATCAATAAATTCTACATGGAAGACATTGTAATAAGTGGGACAAAATGTTACATAAACCATACTCAAAATGAATACATATATAACAGAGTACAATACAAATTAGAAGTTCGGATGGATATAAGTACAACGGTAAGTAAGATCATGAGAAAGATGACTACAACGACACAGAGGAGTATCATTACAACAAACGATTGCCAGACAAAGTGGACAACGTGTGTAAAGGAGACTGGTGGCCTTGCAAGTACTTGCTCAGATGTGCAAGGCACAATGTAATACCGAGGAACTTATGTTCGCCTCTCTAGATGTTGTTGGATGATATCAGAGAACGTACACTCGGCCTTCTCAATTGAATGGAAGCCCTTATAACGAGCCCCTAGGTACCCATTAACTTGGGCAAAGCATTCAGGCCAAGTGAAATATAACCTTGGCTCACGTCCAACCCAAACGACATAACATTTGTACTGTCCCATACCCACAAAGTTGTCAAATACCTGCATTTACTTCGATGAGTACCCACAGCAGTAAAACATAATGAGCACGCAATAAGTATGAATAAGAACATAAGAAATTCGAATACATGTTACAAGTCAACACATAATCCAAATCAACATAAGAAATCAATAACCACAAGTATGAACAAGAAGGCACAAATTATACGACTCAAAATAAATATTATCCGAATACAACATCCAAGTCAAGATCTAAGAAATCACAAATCAACTATCCCATGTGGTGCAACATCCACCGGATCTTCTCCTCATTACTCATATTCATAAATATTCTGTGATTTTCCGGATCCTTGAAGAGATCCAAAGAAGCCATGAACAAGTCTGGATGTAGGCCAAGAACCTCTCACAATGCGTCTATGCATTCCTTCATAGAAGAAATACAATCTGGCTCCTGGGTTGTGGGTTGTGTCTAGATCGAGGGTGTAGGGGCAGACACGATAGAAGCACATTCCGCATGCAACTCCCTCACAAGGTTAGTCTACTGTCGAACATAATTAACAAAATTGGTGATCAAAGTGGGGTTCTCAATTGCCTTTCTCTTCATGTTTGAGGAGGCACGTTTCTTGCACGGAGAGTTGACTCACTGTTCGAGGCCATAGTTCAGGTTTGGAGTGTAGGAGGGGAAGCCGTGTGGCCAGTGGACACACCCATAAGAAAATCATCATCGGGAAGCCATGTGGCCAGCAGACACATCCATGAGAAAATCATCATCTTCTTGGTCTCCCTAAAGTGCGGCAAGAAAGTCATGGACGGGTGTGCGCTGTAACTGACTATGCATATTGTAGTCAGTGTTAGTTTGATCGGAGCTGTAATTAGGCACACTATACCTACGACGGGACCAAACGTTGTGTTGTTGCTGGCTAGGTATTTCATCTCAGTCCTAAAGGAGAAGGGCTTGCCTCTAAGGGAGCTATACTGTGGACATGACTGAAAAACAAAAAAAAGATGGTGTATGAGTGTATCGATCATGTTGTGTGTATGTGTAGAAAAGTGAAGTTCATCACGGGAGATGCTTACCGACAGGATGTTGTTCCAAAACTCCTGAAGTCTAAGGATAGAAAGTTGTAAATGCGCTTAAGGGTTTTGTATTGATTTTTCAACGTAGAATCTTTGAAGTCCAGGTGTGCCGCGCTATTAAACGCAAAAATTATTTCACGTCAGAGCTCTAGCTTAAAGGTTCCTTCAATACAGTTACGCTTATCAAACTGCTCTATAAGGAGACCTGTAAGGACCCGATCTTGGGCCTCAGTGAAGTTGAGAG
The DNA here is from genome assembly GCA_030544215.1 of Zantedeschia hybrid cultivar. Classification (NCBI taxonomy): domain Eukaryota; kingdom Viridiplantae; phylum Streptophyta; class Magnoliopsida; order Alismatales; family Araceae; genus Zantedeschia; species Zantedeschia hybrid cultivar. The sequence goes on from JARZZO010000009.1 coordinate 22,526,323, forward strand.
CTCGAGTGCCCCGAGTTGTTCTCTCCTCCCCAGAAGACAGACGTTTCGTTCTGCCACTTTAATATTAGGGCGAAGAACACTAAAAAAAAAATCAGACAAATGTTCTAATCAAAGTATGTCATTTTAAATGCAGGACAATGATGCTTTTAAAATGAAAGTAATACAAGTAATAAGTTCACTGTGCGATAAGAAGTAAGAAATGAGGGCATAAGAGAACACACTACTGTTAGACATCATCCTTGCCCACTTTCTCGCCCTCCTAAAGTGACCATTCTCAAAATATTCATGAAGGAGATAAAAATGTAATAACAAGTCCTAAAGTGACCATTCTCAAAATATTCATGAAGGAGATAAAAATGTAATAACAATGAGATAAAAATGTTGCAACATAGAAGAAGGAGATAAAAATGTAAATTTTTAGACAAAAAAATGACTTACATAAATCACAAATCAACTCATTAAGAAAAATAATTGGTAGAATGGTTTCCAATGAACTTAAAAACTGTTCAGCAGGTATGGTCATCGTTGACACAAATTTGTAGCCAGACATAGCAACTGTTCCAGTGCATAGCAACCTGATGCCACCAATTTTGCAGCAAGGTCGGGAGATGATGCTGGGTCATAATGCTGCTGGCGAAAGAAGGCAAGAAGGTAGCCAACCTCAACCGGACTTGGTCAAGAAGCTGGTTCCATAGAACAGGAGACAACCACATTGACCCAGAGGCAACATATGGGAGGAAGCAGAACCATGATGCAGCCACCCCTAAAGTTAAGACTTAGGTACATATAACCATATGGGAGGAAGCAGAACCAACTTAGGCACATGTGCATGTATAGTAATCAACAAACTATATGTAGTATCAAATATAACCATAAACACTGATATGAATCCGGCCACTGTCCTGAAAATGGCCACAAATTGAAACAATGGGCACAAATTGAAAGAAACCATCCAGCTCATGGAGGCAAAATCTTTTGTTCCATGTGGGGCAAAGCCTTCTGGCCAATGGGCATGGGATGATTCCCCTCCTCCCCAAACATGGCATGGGGTACAGATATCCTATAATTTTGTCCCATTGTGGAAAAGTTCGATGTCCACTGAGTCACAATCTCAAGATTTGAGGCAAAAACACTAATTTGTAGTTTTATCTCAGACACATAGTTTGAGCTCAATCTATAGCACACTGACCAATGGATTTTTGTTTTACTAAAGCAAGTGGTTACTTAATTTACTCTACAATCCATACCTTACTATTCTAAACACATATAAGGCTCCTCAAGATTATTTCATGGCATGAGGATTAATGCACTATCATGAAATTAGAGAAACGCTAGGAGGTATGCAGACACAATCATGGAGAAAAAGAAAAAAGAATAACTTAATTGGAAGGCACATGATGCAGCCACCCCCAAAGTAAAGACATGGATTGAGAGAGTGAAAAGATGAACAAAACATCTGTGATAGCTAGTAGAGTTGATATAGAAAAGAGAAACAGATCAGCAACAGACAGTTAAGTAGGACCAGGTATGAAGATAGTGCTAGACTTAAAATAATGTCAACCCTAAAAAATATTGTCTAAAAAATATTATCATTAAATATGAAAAAGGTGCAGTTTGTACAAAAAGAAAAATCTAGGGACAAAATGTTGAGATTAAGATAATTTACATCGTCCCAATTAAGAAAGACATATCAATAGTAGAATATTACTTCAACAAATCCATATATAATGAATAGCTTCATTTTCATCCTATAAGGACCACAAGCTTATATGATCTGGCATATCAATTGAGACCATTGATTCCAAGGCATGGATGTCTATGTCAGATTTGAGCTAATCTATATAATCTTGCATCACACAACTTTGTATTCTACTGGATATTAATCTCAGATGATAGCTAGCCTTTGCTTTACTCAATTTTTCCTACCATTCCTATCTATTCTACTTGTTTTGGGTGATTTATGGAAAAAAATCACAAGAAAAATTACGGACTTTGACACAAGAAATCACGGTAAAGCTGAGAAATTGCATACCAATTAGTGGAAGCCATTCAACCAATGAAAAAACTGTTTAGCAGGTATGAAGTTAAATTCGAACCAATGAAAAGTAAACTTGTTTTGGGTGATTTATGGACAAAATTTAGAAAAATCCCTCGGTAAAACTAAGAAATTACATGTACGCAGTATGCAAAATTGTGACCAGCAAGATAGAGGAATGAAAGCGATTTCGGTGCCATGGGACAGAGAAAAATCTAATTTCATGAGGATCCAAGATCAGGCCCAGGGAAGAAGAAGGGCAGACATCTTCCTGTTGCAGGGAAAATTTGGGGAAATGGTCTAAAATGCTCTAACCGGAAGTTCCGTGCACGGATGGACTCCTCGTTGGAGGATGAAGAAGACACCGTGACCGGCGAACGATGATCGGCAGGAACACGGTCGCTAGAGAAGGATCCGCAACGGGAACCAGCAGCACCGTGTGGAAGAACTCCTCTATCTTGCATCCTCGTTTCAGAAGGGGAGGAGAAACTCATTTTATCAACAAGGCGAAGCACACATGACATGGATAAGATGGCGATGCGCCAAGACGCTGCAAAAGGAGGCGAATCTAGAGCTTCCGTCCATCGATCAGGCCCTTGCGAAGAGCTCACAGAGTGGGCTCTATGCCCTAGCTGTGTCCTCTTTGACCGGGTGAAGAAGAAAGTGTCACCAACAAGGACTTCGTGATGTGCTTCCCCTACAGCAAGCAAGGATTGGACGGAGGGGAGAAGGAAGAAGCAAGCTTGGGACTTGGGCGACGATGACGGATAGCTGGTAAGGAAGAGGAAGCGCCAGTGACTTGGGAGCTTGGGGGGACGACTGGTGTGATGCGCCCCTATTCCACTTAAACCCCAGTATAACCCATAGCACCCTAGATTAAGCACTCCCCTCCGCCAAAGTGGGTTAAAAGGTTTTGGGGAATAAGACATCCTATTCCGGCCCTATTCCACAAACAAAGCGAGGTTAAATATACAGATTAGATTAGTGTTTGGCTCAAAAAACCTCATTAGCTATTTGTGGACCGTGTCACGGGTTAATAGTAGTCTAAAATTAAACTCATTCGTACTGCACATCGATGTAGAACAGATTGGATCTCCTATCTTTAGTCTCTAAACTTGAAGAAATGGTTAAAATCCGATACAACAGTGCATTAGGAGTAATGCTGGCTGCATTAAGGGTCAGTACAACAAGCTACCTGATCTTGCAATGCAAGATGTCATTGGTCCACCTAAGTAGGGATCACGTGGGCTGAGTAGTTTTTTTTTCGTAGGTGGGTCAGAAAGCATTAAATGCGAGTGCAGAGTTTTAGAGGTGACAAATATTTCGTGGGTGTGACACCATCTGAAAAATATTTTTCATGCCTATAAATCTGTACACAAAAGCACAAGAGTGACAAATACTTTATGAACATGACATATTATTTTGTTATGCCTACGAAGTATGTCACGCTTGTAAAATATTTGTTACGCCAAAAATATGTAGAATGACAATTTTTAGGCATGATAAATACTTGTCACGAACATGAAGTATTTGTCACGTCCACATATATTTGTCATGCCTAGAACTTTGCATTCGCATTTAGTGTTTGTTTGGGTACTTGTGAAAAAAACTATCCAATCTATGTGATTCCTACCTAGGTGCACCAATAACATCTTACATTGCAGGATGACTCAATTTGATGTACTGATCGTTATTGCAACAAGCATTACTCGTTCATTAGACTCACGAGGCCTGAGGGAGTGTCACAAAATCTCTCTCATCTTCATGTTGAAAAAATAATAAAATCATCAAACAAAGTTAAATATTCAATTATCCTTCTTAGAGTTGTTTTCATTATTTTGAGATTTAAATTTCACGGTCAGATCATAAAACTTAATCATAGCTATTTGATTGGATGCACATAAAAAATATTTTAATTTTTTTAAAGATCAAATATGTTAATTACATCACCAATTAAGGTGTTTAGAGAGAGAGAGGCATGTTGTGCAAATTGCACCTTGCGTGCGGTCAATCCGCACGGACAGTTTCGACTCCTTCCTCATGTTGAAAAAAAATAAAAAATATTATAGACTTATAAATATTCAATTGCCCTTTCATGGTATCCAGATTGATTGTAGCTATCAATCAGGTGCGAGCAAGTTGGTGATGAATATTAAAATCTCAGGAGGAGATGATAACAACTTTAAGGACTTGATCAATTTTTTTACTTTTTTATTATTTTTTCATAATTTTTGAAAATTTGGATCTGCAAGTGTCCGATGGACGACTTAAATCGAGTTTCAAAATCGATTCACGATCAAACGCTCAAAATAAAATCCCAAAAGATAAAAACAAACTTAAGAGGGATTATTAAATATTTATAAATTTATAAAAAAATATTTTTTAAATATGTGGACGGGCTCTAAAATAGTGCACGCATTGTAGTGGTTTATATATATATGAAAAAAGATTCAAACACGTCTCAGGGCGAATCTAAGTTAGATACTCTCCCATCAAAAATCCACCCTCTCTATGTTTAAAAAGATAAAAATCATCAAGATTTTTTAAATATCACGAACAGCTAGGCGTCGAGGCCATGGCAGGCGGACAGGGTGTGGAGCTGCCGACTGACAGCGAGAGAGGGGATGGCGGTGGTGCCGCACATGGAGGAGAAGGCGAGGAGGGAGTCAATAGAGTGGGAGGAGGGGGCAAGCTTGCGGAGGTGTTGTGGAGGAAGGTGGTGGAGGAAGGAGTCGTGGCGGGTGGGGGAGGGGAGGGAGAAGAAGAGGCGTAGGGCATGGGGAAGGGTGCTGGTGAGAGAGACAACATTGAGGAGGAGGAGCTTGCTGGCGACGAGGGGGTCAGCACTGAGGCAGGTCTTGAAGGCACGGGTGTGGGGAGGGTGACAGCGAGGGAGATAGTGGTCAGGAGGAGGAGCTTGCCGGCGATGTGGGGGTCAGCACCGAGGTGGGTCCTGAAGGCGTGGGCGTGGTGGAGGGACACGGCGGTGAGGAGGAGCTTCTTGCTGGCGATGAGGGGGCCGGCACCAAAGCGGGTCTTGAAGGTGCAGATGTGTGTAGGGATCATAAATCTGGGAATAAAACGGAGGGCAATGGAGATCCGACGAACATATCCACAGATACCCAGTTTCAAAATGCAGGCATACGGGATGGTCCGCATCCGAGGAAAGCTGATCTGATCGGCGGTCCGGGTCTACCCGACCCGATTTGTAGGAATATTTTAAATTTTTAATGACTTTTTACGGACATTGCGATGGAGGGACAACCAAGAAATTTGTAACAGGCCAAAAAATTGGAATAGTAGCTCTAAGATTTTTTTGAACTTCTATCCAAGTGACTTCTCATGCTTCTCTTTGAGTGCTATTCTCTTCCATTGTCACATGACACTTTAATATCTCAAACATTATTAGGCTTTTATCATTATTACATACATAGATTTTAATCTTCAAAATGGTTTTTTTGTTAATAATTATAATTCACCGTAGAATCTGCTCCAATCCATACATGCTCTGATGCGCATAGAAGTAGGTCATACTTGGACAAAGTACTTCTTTGATTCAATGCATACAAATATGTAGATGAGAACAAATATGTATATATCTAACCCGATCAATCCAAGATAGTAGTTGGGTTAAAATCTTGATCCCCTATCCATAGCGGAGTGCAGCCCTGCATAGAATGGCCATTCTTTTGAAAGGCGGGATCTTCTCGATTGCCGTTGGGATGTCCCTCGGACTACTTTAGACATGTTCTACTCGGTCTTTTTATTGGCAGGAAAAATAAATGGTTTTGGTGTTGGGGTCGAGGGCGGCATACTGCTCTGTTGTAGATAAGATGATGGTATCATATGCCCATTTGGTGAGGCAATTTGGAAGCCAGTGTATGTGTGATGGCTCGCAAAGTTCATATTGCTACAATGTGACAGCCTGCTATCTACATCATGTCTCCACTGTGCAGGAACAGGATACGGAAGAGAGGAGACTATGGACACCTTGCTAGTTGGTGCCTAAGAAGTCGCAAGGATCTGGCAGGACGTACGACTGGATGGTTTGCAATAGGCTTCTCCTGATAAATGAGTCCCTGCCTTGGCCATCTAATTTAGGACGTGTTTGACGTAACTTTTATTTGGAAGTTATTTTTAGTTTTTACTTCTTACATAGAATAAGTTGAGGGACAGAGGATAGAACTATTTTTTATTTGTTACAAAAGTCAATTCTTTCACAATCATCTCACTTTTTCTCTAATATTGGAAGCTCTTCTCTTGTAACTTTTGGTTGGAAGTCAAAATACGAGTAAAATATCATATAAATGGCTTCAAGATCTAATGACTTTCATAAAAAATAATTAAATGAAAATCCAAAAGTGCTTTCAAGTGGAAGTTGTGCCAAACACGGCCTTAGTTCGTGTTTGGCATAGCTTCCATTTGGAAGTATCTTTGTACTTTCATTTAGTTATGTTTTTGTAGAAGTTATTAGATCTTGCAAGTTATTTATGTAGTACTTTACTTGTGTTTTAGTTTCCAACCAAAAGCTACAAGAAGAGAACTTTCAACATTGGAGAAAAATGAGATTGTTATGAAAGAGTTGACTTTTGTAACAAATCAAAATTAATTATAACTTATATCTCTCTACTCGTTCTATGTGAGAAGTAGAAGCCAAAATTGATTTTCATGTTAAAAATCTTTATGAATCGGCGGAAGCATTTACCTGAAGCGTCTATAGCCAGAAACGGCGACCCGATAACAACGACGGAGCCGATGAAGAATGCCCTACACGAGGACGATTGCCGGTGGACTTCTCTCTCTACATCTTCTCCTTTAATCTCCTTTGGTGATGGAACCTTCATAGTACTACGTGAGAGAGAGGGAATGTGGCACTGCTCCTATTTATAGACCCTTCCATCAAGAGTCTTGCTCCAAAAATGTAACACCTCCATCAAGGTATAGCAAGAAACAGTTCTATTAAAACTGGAAGCTATTAACAATAACTTCACTAAGGGTAACTGGAAGGCCATCATCACGGAAGCTCCAACATTCTCCCACTGCGCCTGACTTTAAAATAATAATTCATTAATATATAAAATATTATTCCCTTGGAATATCATTTTGAAAAAGAAATCAGATGAGTGCACTCATTTGAAAAATATTCCCAGTTAAAATGTCCCTTTGCTAACTTTCATACTTTAATTAAGAAAACTCATCACATAGATCATGGCGGTTATATGTATATCACACATTTCCTTCCGTGCATCATAATGTCAATGAAATTCTCTCAATTAAGCTTCATATGATGGAGATAACTTTAATGCCAACACAATTGGTCGCACTTTAATGTCATAAAGACAATTCTTTTGTTTCAAACATTTAACCATAATTGTTAACGAAAATATATTTATGAAACAGAAGAGAATAATCACCCATTAAAAGATCTTAAAATGTCTATTACATCAGTTATCCCATGAAATAAGACCCATTTTTCTTACATGTCATGTGAAAACTTTAGGCGCCAAAGGCTTAGTCATGAGATCAGCTATCATATGAGAACTACTAACAAAATCAATAGACACTTGATGATTATTGATCCTTTCTTGTACTGAAAGGTACTTAATATCTATGTACTTATTAGCACCAGTAGACTTGCTGTAATTTGAGAAGGAAATAGCAGTGAAATTGTCACAATAAAGTCTCAGAGGTCTGGTAATAGAATCTACCACCTTAAGCTCTGAAATAAATTTCTTCCGCCACAATACATGTGAAGAAGCCTCATGACAACCAATAAATTCAACTTCCATGGTAGAGGTAGCCACAATATGTTGCTTGGCACTCTTCCATGAAACTGCTCCACCAGCTAATAAGAAAATGAATCATGATGTGGATTTTCTGCTATCTAAGCATCCAGCAAAATCTACATCTGTATAGCCAACCACTTCCAAGTGATCACTCCTACAGTATGTGAGTATATAATCTTTGGTTCTTTGAACATCACCTTCTTTGCTGCCTTCCAATGCTCCATACTAGGGTTGCTTTGATACATTCCAAGTATACCCATGGTAAAGCTGATATAAGGATGAGTGCAAACTTGAACATACATCATGCTCCCAACAGCAGTAGCATACAGTATAAACTTCATTTCATTCTTTTCAATCTCATTCTTAGGACACTGATGCAAACTGAATTTATGACCTTTAAATATTGGCACTTCACATGATGAACAACTAGACATTTTAAACTGTTCTAGGATTTTAGAGATGTAGCCCTTTTGAGACAAACTAAGCACCATCTTAGACCTATCACGATAGACTTCAATTCCTATTACACATGATGCATTACCTATATCTTTCATATCAAAAAAATTCGATAGGAATTTCTTCGTTTCATGCAAGAGACCTAAGTCACTATTAGTAAGCAATATATCATCCACATACATAATCAAGAATAAAAACTTGCTCCCATTGACCTTTAGATATATACATTGATCACCAATGTTTTTCGTGAATCTGAAAGAAGTGACAACCTGATTGAACTTTAAGTACCATCGTCGGGAAGCTTGTTTAAGTCCATATATAGATCTCTTTAATTTGCAAGCTAGTGTTTCTTTTCCTTACACCTCACATCCTTCCGGCTGCATCATGTATACCTCTTCTTCTAGAATCCCATTTAGAAACGCAATTTTAACATCCATCTGATGTAGTTCTAAATCAAGGTAAGCCACTAATGCCATAATGATTCTAAAAGAATATTTCCTAGAAACAGGTGTTAATGTTTCCTTATAATCTATACCTTCTTTCTGAGTGAATCATTTAGTCACAAGTCTGACCTTATACCTTTCCACATTACCCTTAGGATCTCATTTGGTTTTGAATACCCATTTACAAGCAACTAGATTGAATCCCTTAGGTAATGTAACAAGGTCACATACATTATTCTTATGCATAGTTTCAATCTCTTCTTTCATGACATTAAACCATAAGTCAGAATCTTCACATTTCATGGCTTCATTATATGAGAGTGGATCATCTTTAATGCCAGTATCAAAATCACACTCCTGCAAATATATGATGTAATCATCTGGTATAGCAGGTCTCCTTACTCTTTGAGACCTTCTCAATTCACCAGCCTAGACAACATCATTTTCATTCTGAGTGTCATTTTGAATTGGAGCAAGTTCAACAGTAACCTCTTCAATGAGTAATGCAACATCATTTGCCTGATCTATGATTCCTTGATCAGTAGGCTCATGAATGCCTTGATCAATAGGCTCATGCATTGTGTTAGTTGGGGTAGTTCTTGGGAATGGATCCCAGATTTCCTCAACCTGCACATTTCGGGGTTCTGTGTTCCCACTATTGTTGCCATCCTTAATGAATCTAGCAGTTCCAGTCTCAATAATTTTTATGGTGTGGGATGAACAATAAAATCTATAACCCTTTGACCATTAAGGATACCCAATGAATGAACAACTAATTGTTCTTGGGTCTAATTTCTTTTCATGTGGATTATATACTCTAGCCTCTATATGACATCCCCATACATGCATATGTCTTAAACTGGGTTTCCTTCCTATCCATAACTCAAAAGGAGTCTTAGGAACAGTCTTACTAGGAACCCTATTAAGAATATACATAGCAGTCTTCAGGGCTTCACTCCATGAAATCAAGGGTAAAGAAGAATTGCTAATCATACTCCTCACCATATCCATGAGAGTACGATTCCGTCTTTCAGCCACACCATTCTGTTGAGGTGTCTCTAGCATAGTGTATTGTGGTGTAATGCCATTCTCATCTAGGAATCTAGCAAATTGACCGAGAAGGCGACCTAACTGATCATATCTCCCATCTCACAACTTTAATTTTTTTATTCAATTTATTTTCTACTTGATCTTTAAAAACTTTGAAAGCATTCAAAGATTCAGACTTTTCATTCAATAGGAAAACAAAACCGTAACGTGAGAAATCATCAATGAATATGATAAAGTATCTTTCACCTCCTATGCAAGGAGAGAGAGGATCACATATATCAGTATGAATCAATTGTAAGCGTCCTTCACTTCTCATGGCAATCTCTTTATGGGTTCTGGTCAATTTACCTTTGATACAATCTATGCATGTACTAAAATCAGTGAAGTCTAGGGTGGATAAGACCCCATCCTTCACCAACCTTAGTAACCTTTCCTTCGATATGTGACCCAATCTTTTATGCCATAACATAGAAGAATTCTCATCTATCATACCACGTTTAGTACCAACATTCACATTCAAAGTGGAAAAATTGGGAGGAGATGAAGTGTCTAGATGTAATTTATATAAACCATCACAAAGAATCCCATGACCAACTAACAAAGAATCTTTAAATAAATTAAACTTTCAATTTCCAAAAGTGAATATATATCCTTGATCATCAAGTTTGGAAAGAGAAATTAAATTTCTAGACACTGAAGGAACATAAAAGACATCATTAAGAACTAGATAATGCCCAGTCTGAAGGCGAAGCTTGCATGTCCCTACCGCCTTGACCTTGGACTTTGTTAGATTTCCCATGAAGATTGATAGCACATTCTGACTAGACTTTTGGCTTGAAAGGAATACATGTGATGAGTTCACAACATAGGTTGTGGCTCCAGAGTCAATCCACCAAGTTTTAGAGGAAACTAAAATAAAGTTGGTTTGAAGACAAACATTCAATTGATGTTTACCTTTCTTTTCAAGCCAATCTTTACGTTTCTGACAATCAGCCTTGAAGTGTCCCTTCTTGTGACAGAAGTGACATTTGTCATCTTTCTTTGTCATATTGTCTTCTTATCCTTTCTTTGGTGAAAATTTCTTTCCTTTCCCTTTTCATTTTCTGGACTTTTGCCTTTTTATTGCTAACACATAATTGATGACTTGTGCACCTTCCTGCTTCAATCTCTCTTCTTCTTGCATACACATGGATATGAGTTCATTCATAGTCCATGATTCCTTATGTGTTATAAGAAATTTTGAATTGAGAGGACTGTGATGGAAGAGAATTGAGCACAAACATGACTAGGAAAGAGTCAGAGATTGTCATTCCTAATCCTTTCAGCTTTCCAGCTATGTCACACATCTCCATAATGTGCTTACGCACTCCACCAATGCCATCATACTTTATAGAGGTCAATTTATTAGTGAGCATTCCTACCATAGCTTTATCAGACCCACTAAATTGTTTATCGATGGAATCCAAATATTGCTTGGCACTTTCATTATCTGGGATAGATCCCCTGATAGTTTTTGCGATTGTGCTCTTAGCAATCATGAGCGACAATCTATTGGAATGCTCCCACTTTTCAAATTGAGTCTTTTGTTCAACATTGCTAGCCTCAGTTAGTGGATCTGATTTCTCAACTTTAAGGGCTAGGTCCAAATCTAAGCATCATGTAATGAGTAGTTGTTCGTGCCAATCATTAAAGTTTGAACCGTTCAGTGTCGGAATGAGAGATAGATGTGAATGAAGGGAGGCCGGAGTCATTACTATAACAAACACAATAAAGCTCACATTACTTTCACGATGCAATAGACAATTCCAATAAAACTTAAATAGTTGACTAAGAATGCATAAAGGCGAAGATATGTCCACCTTTGGGTGTAGAATTCCTCGTGTTAAAGTAGTTTTAATCAATTTCCAATTATTAACCTTTACGTTTTCATTAAATTATAGCCACCTTCGGGTAAGTTATAACCCAATAGACTTTGATGCAATTCACATTAACGAGGGTGTTAGTAAGTATGTTAAGTTTTTTTTTTTTTAATATATATTCCGGACCCTTTCAGGGCAACACGAAATAAATAAATAAATCTTAACTTAGTGAGTTTTGAATTGCAAAATAATGCCTCATAGGAATCCAAATTGTAAAATCAACATTTAGATCAAACAATAAAGATATAAATATAATTCGGAAACTATTATTTAGATCAATGATTTACAGAGATTACTCGTAAATTATGTTCAAGGTTCTAAACAAATATGCATGCAAAGTAACTAACTTATTGACGAGTACTGTAAAGTGTATTATTGAAATTTTTCCAAGGACATTAATGGGTTCAGGGATTTCAATAGACGAATAAACCAACAAAATCATAGATGTAAGTATATGGGCCTAAACAATTATTTTCTAATGTTTAGAACCTTAAGAGACATTAAAATTTCAAAATTATCATAGTATTCAGAACATGAACGATTATGATAATATAATTCTAATTCTGAAATTATAATGCCAAAATACTATTATGTAATCTAAAATTACTTAAGAATTCATGCTAATCAATTACATGCTCTAAACTATAATTATACGTTGTAATCTGGCATGACTTTTCAATAGAAAGAACATAAATAACATTATGTAAATTAAAGGCCTAAATACTAAAACTAAACAAATCATAAAATCCTTCCACATGAGCACGTACGGTTAAAGCCCATATGTTATAGAAAGGATATAGATGCAAATTAAAACTTCACAGCCTTTATCATAAATATCTCATACTTTTAGGAGTTTCCACGTGAAACTCGTTTCAACAGGTTACGGGACTCTATTTTGATTTTGCAGAGTACGCATGGGTACAGACGATGGCGGCGAGGTCAATGGCTGGGGCAGACGGGTCGCCGGCACATATAATTATATTTATTGGGTTGCCGGCACCACCGACAATGGGGGCGAGGCTGCCACGGCGGCCGTGGCCTATCTATACATGGCCAAGATCCCATGTTCTATGTGCATGCAACATTGCCACTGCAGCAGCACACGATGGCTGCCTGCCACCGCACCTCCTCGTCGAGTGGACCACTTCGAGGGAGCCGTAATCTGGCTCTGATACTATGTTAAAAATCTTTATGAATTAGCAGAAGCATTTACCTGAAGCGTCCATGGCCAAAAATGGCGACCCAATAACAACGACGGAGCCAACGAAGAACGCGACGATTTGCCGGTGGACTTCTCTCTCTACACCTCCTTTAATCTCCTTTAGTGATGGAACCTTGAGAGTACTACGTGAGAGAAAGGGACCGTGGCACTGTTCCTATTTATAGACCCTTCCATCAAGAGTCTTGTTCCAAAAATGTAACACCTCCATCAAGGTATAGCAAGAAACGGTTCTATTAAAACTGGAAGCTATTAACAATAACTTCACTAAGGGAAACCGGAAGGCCATTATCACGGAAACTCCAACATTTTCAAGTGGAAGTTTTACCAAACACGCCCTTAAACGAGCTTTCTTCTAAATTTATCATTTTAGAAATAGAGTCGATGCTTAAAATGGGTTTAGATGTAAAGGATATCGGTGATATAAAGGGGGTTTGAAACCATTCACGTGTTTACAGGGATTTCTATGACAATTCAAAAAAGAACATATTTTTGACAGATATCTTTGTCCATTCATGGACAGCTTGTGTTTAAAGGATAAAAAATAAAATTGTAAGAGAAAATAGTAATCAGATTAAAATATACATGTATGTTGTGCATAAGGCTTCATATAGTACTAGATCCATTTAATCTCAATCAACAGCTCCATTCAATAAAAATGGGGGGCCCAAAAAATAGCAGATTCGTTTGCAGCCCACCCTTCCTGTCGTAGTGCTTGATGCAGTGTTTAATGCCACAACAAATATTTCAATACGGCAGACAAACAGATTGCATGTTTATGCAACTGAGCGTTACCGACGTATGAATGTATGTGTGTGTGTGTGTAATGCATGAATGGGTGTGTGTGAGAGAGAGAGAGAGAGTAAATTAAAAGGCTAAATTGAGCTAGGATACCATGAAATCATACTAACACCATTAAACATGGAAAAATGCAGAAAGTAAGGAAGATTAAAAGGTAGGAAAGAAATAAAATAAAAAATAAAAGCATTTTTATCAAAGTTTTTAAATCATTATAATAAATAAACATTAACGTTTCTACAAAGGCCAAATCCTCAAAAACAAACGGTTCTTTTCTCTCTGCTCTCACCGCTTCCATCCATGTCTTTTTTAAGAAAAGTTGATATGAATTGTTTGGTTATTCTAAAGCTTTAGTGTCACACCTTCGAACATCATTTTAGATTGCAAGCTTACTCTGATGCCGGCGACATGTGACAATGGGAGCAACCCATCAGAAAATAAAAGTCTAATTCACAATATTACAATGCCACAACCAACTCAGCTACAAGTGTCCATGCCAAAACATCCATCATGTTAATATGGACAAAGTCATCAGATTATTACAACGCCAAAATCCTCAATAGTCCAAAATCCACTTAAGCTAAACTAAAAATACATCAAAGTTCTCTCTCTTCAGCGGAAAGTCTATACATATCACTGAAAGAATTAGGGTGTTATCAAGCCAATCACTTGGAGCAAATCACTTCTCATTATGTATGTGTATTTTGTTATGTAATATATATTGATGTCTATAGACTTATGCAATGAGGATTAAATCATAAAGAGTTGTACTAATAAGAGTAATCTTCTATAAACATAAGTTCTCAATAGTTCTCAGTCAGAGGATGTTCGAACTGGACATTGAGTATTTAGTTAGACTAACATATGTTGTGTCTACTCATATAATGAAGGTGGTTGATCTCATAACCACTTGTATGAAGACATTAAGATAAACATATAGGTGCTTATTATTAGAATGAGTTTATTGAACTGATCCGCTCTACATTTCCTACATGGTCAATTCACCAATCTATCAACCAAGACATTTTACATCACAGTAGTATGGTAGATCTTTAGACTTGAGACACTAAGGACACCTTGTACGAGGATTGTTGTCTCTTGGCTCTTGATTAAGGACTCTGATTATGTGAGTCTAAACATTCAGGTGACTGTTAACAGTAGAATCCGTACGAAGGTGATTGAATTGTCAAGATGGGATTGCCCACATCCGGTATACTCAATCAAATCCATGGCCAGAGTTAATGGGATTATCAGAAAAGGAGTTTTTCGAGAATATACTATTGACTGTTTGGATCCATTTAATGATTGAGGGGTTTGATAGTTTAACCATGCTCCGTTATCACTATGAGATTTTATGTGGGCGAAGGATTTGATTCCGTACAGTAAACTGATGACATATAGGTTATCCATAGTGAGATGATGATCCCCAACATCATCTCGGATCACGAGGTGTTGCTTGGTGCCATTCTTGATTGGAAGGTCCACTAAATAAATGTGATAATTAAATCATTTGATCATGAGATGATAAATAAGCTAATTTTATTTTAAAAGGTATTTGAAGGTTAATGGGCTTTCTGTAAGATCGAGGCGGGACGACGAAAAATGCAGCGAAAATGAATGAATAAAATCAATCTCGCCTATTCCGAATGCGTTTTAGACAAAAACAAACAAACACAGTGATTACACATCACATTGCGCGGATTCGGATCCACGTCCGAGTGGTTCCGACGAAGCAATGCCGCCAGCTGTGCATGTGCTCGGCCTCCGACGGTATTCATACGATCCTTGCTCGATGGTTTGTCCTCGTTCCCTCGTCTAGTATGGCACATTCGCCACGATCTCGTCTCTTCGACAGTGCCCGCGACGAGCGAGCGAAGCTCCCAATAGTCGAGAAGCAGAAGCGACAGTGCTGAGCAACAGGGGGCACCCCATACGAGGTACACAGCTCGATGAGATAGAGAGAGAGAGAGGGGCAGCCGTCCGAGAAAACCCTAGAAGTTGGCCCATGGTTTCCGCTCAGTGCTTATTTATATTAAACTGGTGCGACTTTTGACAAAAGTTTCCGAGTTAATATAAAACCTACTTATTACTATCAATTGAGAATCTTTATACATGTGATCCTCCAGGTCCAAGTACTAGTCCAGTTTTCGGCCCAATAAGCCCAGTAACATTTTATTGGATTAAATTAGTTAATTTAATATCTCATATTAATTAATTAATCTATCGAATTAATATCACACATATTAATCGGCCAAACTTCCAATCAAGTTAGGTGACAAGCAACACTGCATGATCTCGGAAGATAATGAGGTTTAGAAACCAGCTCAAAGAACATATCTGTAACGACCCGCCACCCTGTAATCGGGGATCCGATTACTAAATGGGCATCGAATCATTATAAATTAGAGCCAAACCAAGATCTCGATAAGTCTGGGAAATAAATGATAAACTAAACTAAACATCCACATCACATCGAATTGTAAAGGAAGTGCATAAATTAAAAATTATTACAATTCGACTTGACTCAGCAAATAATTCCATATTTCAACTGAAAAGAAATAATTAAGCATACAGGCCAGAAAAAAAAAATAACAACTACATCAGGGCATACCCCGGAATAGTGGTTGTTGGCGCGCAACCCAAGACAACACTCTCATCGCTACGCCTGCCTGGAACCCTCACCTGAAAACCGCAAGGAGTGAGTCTCATCGAAATGGACTCAGTAGGGATCCTTCGATCCCCACCACCCACACACACATCCACAAGTGTAATAACATAAATATAGGCAATTTAAATAAATAAAGCAGTAAACACAACTCCCAGATTTCGATATAAAACACATGCATTCATAACAGTAACATGCACACCTTTGAAACCACTCCACCACGGAGTCCACAACTAGTGTCTTGGCTAAACACACAAACCACGCGGCCGAACGCGGAAAACACCAACCCGCTGAGACCAAACAGCAACCCGTCGGATAGCGCGCTGGCTACTCCGACCTGACCGACTCTAGGTGGTTCTGCTTCCCCCAGCACGAGTGACACTCCGCATGTACTACTCCCACATCGGTACTAGCTATACCCCGGGGTACACCAGGTAACCCTCTCTCTAGGCGTCACCCCACCACTCCCACACCAGCGCCATGTCACTCACACACTGACACAGGGTGCCTAAGCACTAACAACTGTCACTCTAGGTCCACGATCGCACAAAACACGTCACAGTGCGATCCGATCACGTTGAAATCTTCGACTTCGAAGTATGGTTTTAAGCATGCATTTTAACCAAGCTATCTAACAATGTAAACACGTGTTAATTGCATGGATTAATGAAGTTCTGTCTTGAATCGCGTCGCCCGTGGCCGACGTCATTCAAGATTCTTAAACTAGTTTATACGAGAATTGGCCTCAGAATGGCCTAAAACGCGTCGTGCAAGGTAGTCACCTTTTAAAAGGCGTCGATGTCCCTAGTCGTCTAATCACGACAGAAACATAATCAGGCTTCGGGGTGATCCGAACTAAATCGCGTCGTTCAAAGGAGTCGCCATTTAAATGGCGTCGCTGTCCCTGGACGCCATTCAATCTAGAGACAAAGTCCGTTATCTGGGATAAATCGCATCGTGGGTGGAAGCCGCCTTTTAAATGGCGTCGCTATGCCCAGACACCATTTAACCCTTACAGACAGATTCCCCTACAGCCTCCCCCAAGTTACAAAACGGGACTTCTCCCCCAATTCGCACAAAAAACATCACAAAATGGAGAAGGAGGAGAATCCAAATACCCGTTAAAAGTCCACCATTCCTAATTTTGTGAAATTAGCATTTTCACCCCAAAAATCTCCTAAACATGCTTGAAAGCGGGAAAACATGGTTTTATTCGAAACACACGGAGATCGTCACCCTACCGGTTACTTAAACTCCTCCTAGCTCCTAGTCACCGTACCGCCACGCCACGAACCGCCGCCGGTACCGCCGTGGACACCGTTACTCTACCAGGACGTCAGCCGCCGTCTGGAGAGCAATATGCCGTGGAGGAAATGGTGGTGGTAGTGGTGAAAGTTAGGGGGGTTGATGGAGTGGAGGGAGAGGAGGAAAGGGGAGAGGAAAGGAAGGAGAAGGGGAAGGAGACGTTAGGGGTTCGGAGAGAAGGAGGAGGAGAGAGAAAGAAGTGGAGAGAATGAGGGAAAAGTGGGAGGGTTCGCAGGGTCAAACCGAAACTAACTAAAATACGTCGTCCAAGACCGACGCCAATCAAATGACAAGCCAGAGTCGTACGCTGACATACTAGGGTTGTACTCTAAATGGCGTCGTCCATTCAAGACACCATTCAGACGATAAGACCGAGATCGTACTCTTGCGGCCCAAAATCAGCCCACGTGACACAATCTAAAACGCGTCCCCCTAACCGGATGCCGTTTGAACCGCGTCGAGCAAACCCCAGCCCCACAAGGGTCCAAACCAAGGGATCCAACCCCGAAACTGACCCGATAATCGGATCCGAAACCTCAATCCTTACAATATCTCTCAGTAGTTACTACGTGTCTATAATCCTTTATCCAAATAATACTCTCGAATTAATTTAGGATATGGTCAACTGTCAAAGCCTATCTGATCAATTCACTTAAATTAGATGGCGATGTGCTATATTAGGAAACCACTTTTCTGATATAGTGTTTATGTTGGCCAGAGACTCCTGCGCATCATTCCCAGAGCATTCTCTCTTCAATTACCGAAAGCGAATGATCTCATATTGAACAGTCAATCACCTTCGAAGATATCCCACTAAACCCAATCTTTTGACTAATTAGGACCCCATGGTTAGAAATCGGTAAGCCAGGGTCAAAGCTCAGAAGTCCACTAACAAGACATTTTTGGTGTCTTAGGTCCAAGGACCAACCACGCTACTGTAACGATGAATCAAGCTAGTTGATAGTTAGATAAATTACCATCCAACGATTCAAGTCGGATCAGTTTAGCCTAATGAGCACTTGTGTGTTTGCCCTAGTGTCCCCACACATATGACCATGAGATCAGCCACGCTCATCATATGAATATGCACAATGCACACCAGTCTATCCGGATATAAGATGTCCTGTCTCTTACATCTTTTGACTAGGAACAGTTTAGGGATTATGGTTAGAAGTATTGGTCCCATTATCACAAATCTCATTACGACCAAAATTCTCACATAATCTCATATACTTCATTATGCGCTATTAGTTGAACGCCAATCTTCATAATGCATTAATTATCATTTAGTTTGTGAACTAAAATATAATAGATGTCTTATGATTGACTTTGAGGGCACCTATATCCAACACCTGCAAGCAGACTGATCGTCGAGCCCAGAGGGCCACACATATAAGGATTCTCATGAGACGAGTATATGTATACATATACATATATATATATATATATATATATATATATATATATATATATACATATACATATATATATATATATATATATATATATATATATATATATATACATTATCTAGATTTTTGTGAAAAACAAAAAATGATATACATATAAGGATTCTCTCTTGGCCGTCCCCCTCTTTCTCCCTTTTCTGGGTGGTGGTGGCAGTCACATCGGTCTCGCGAGGAGAAGAAGGGACCGTCTATACAAGGATCTGTGTGGATATGTCTAGAGGCCGTGCACGTGTGCGACTAACTCCATCCCGTGGATCCTCCGCATCGATTTTTTGAAGAGTCCTTAATAGCTTAAGATTTGTGTCGTTAAAAATCAAAGCTAACAATCTAAATTAATCGGCTCATTCAAATTGAATTTTTAACAATAGTAATAGTGAGTCCGAATCGAATCCACAGGGAAATAGATTTTTAAAGTTGAAAACCTTGGATTTTTTTAGAAGAAAAACAGAGAATAAAGAAGATGGAGCATGATGATTTAATAAATAACAATTGAAGCTAACCGGACTTACTATGAACTGACAAAAGGAGCACCCCTAAAGGAAAATAATTAGACCATTTACTGAACTAAGACTACCTCTAAAATACTAATTAAAAGTAAAACATAAAGTTTGAGTAGTGTCAACAGAAGAAAAAATAAAAGTTGTAGAACAAAAAGAGGGAGAAAAGATAACTTTTTTCAAAGGAGCTATTATCATTCGTTAACAGAACTCGATGAAATTTTATAGAGACATTGAAAATGAAAAAATAATATAACTTTCATAAGGAAATATTTACAAAAAATATTCGAAATACAGTGCAATATGGAGAACTCAAAAACTAGAGAGAGAGGCGATGAAGAGAGAAAACTGGTGCTTGCAGTCGTCCTAGTCCTTCGCAGGGATATTTGGCTGCCCTAGACTCCTTCCAATAGTCAGTTGCAGTGCCTTGAGTCCCCCTCTTGCCCTTGACAGCCGCTGGTTTGAGAGAGATGTAGAGAGAGAAAGAGAGAGAGAGAGAGAGCCAGAGAGAGAGAGAGAGGTGCTACAGTAACCTGTGGTACTGTAGCTATAGTATTCATGGGTACTGTAGCAGAGAGAGGGAGTGAAAGAAGGTAGGAAGGATAAAAAGAAAAAAATAGGAGAGAGAGAGAAGGAAAGAGAGACATTTTAAAAAATGAGAGAGAATTTTAAAATAAAGAAAAGAAGAAAGTGGATGGCGGTTGGCTCCTCTTATTCTATTCTTGAGTAAGAATTAGGGCAACCATTTAGGATAGCAAAAGACCATTTTACCCCTGCTTTAGTATTTTTGCCAAAATAAAGCCGATTTTTCTTGGATTCGAACTCCCGTCCTTCCTACAAATAACCAGAAACTTAGCCAATTACACTGCATCTTCTTTATGTCATGTTCACATAAAATAAATGTAAATTAGGATATTATCATGAATAAAATTACATTTATGCTTAAATAAATTATTTTATCTCGATTTTACTGAGAAAACCGCAATTGCATGAAATGATGATGTTTTTAACTCGGAATTTAACGAAATTAGTACCGTTGGGATCGGTACAAAATTATCTATCATTCCATACTATTTTACACATAAAACTGTGAGTATGATGCATGCGATTGCCTTTTTAAATGATCAAAATTATCAACTTATCACACCCCCCAACTTACTCATTGCTAGTCCCTTAGCAATGCAAATAGAAGACAAATAGGGACAACAATGAACTATCATGCTTCATTTATAGTTATCTATCACAATCAATTAAATGGTAGCTGATCGGTTAGGCTAAAGTTCTCATTTCCCACTACACTTTGGTTCGCGACCGGTGATCTTGCATGTAAGTTGGCATGCTTAGAACTCGTTTCTGTCCTTTCCATTATATCCTCGCCTTTACTAACCTTTTAGATAAAACAACCTGGAGGAGAGAAGAGAAAAGGGATTTTCCGATCAGTCCGAGAGGATCGTTTTTCAACTTCCGCTCCGACTCAGCACTTTCCACGACTTGGTCGCATTTCTGGTGTGAAGGACTTTTCATTAAGCACGGCTTTTCACTTAGTTGTGCATTTGCCTTTGAGAGTACTTACTTTTTGCTACTCTCTTTAAACTGCCTGAGAGGAGGTGCGTACTTTTTGTCACCTACCTTCCTTTAGCTCTTTCTTTGAACACCTTATTTGACATTTAATGTTTACAAATGCCCCTTTTTAAATGACTGCTTCTTTAGAGTGCTGAGTGGGTCGGTCCCCTATTACAAATCCTAACGTTCTTTCATTTAACCGAAAAAAAAATAAAAATGGAATAGATAGTCATATCCTTAAGGTTAATTCCAACAATTTTATATTTTCAAGGTCTTTCACTCATTCTAAGTTGCCGTGTGTGTGTGAAAATCATTCATGTTGTGGCTTCTTATGAAGTATGATATTCTGAACTTTAAAGGCTCTATCCAATTTGATTAACATAAAATTGATCGGATTATAATTCACTTAATGAAGCATGATTCCAGGCACTTATGTAGGATGTGAAAAAAAATTGTAACCATTTTCTCATTGAAAAATATCAGTTTTCTTCAAAGGATTTTTCAAAACAATTCATATCGTTTGCCCCCCCAACTTGATTGACATTGTCCTCAATGACATAAGAAATAAGAATATTTGCTAGCCATAAGAAAACTGAGAAGGAGAGAAACAACTTGTACCCATGAAGATGCGACTTTACCAAAGCCGACTACTGCAGAAAAACTTAAAAATGAAAAGACAAACAGAAGCTGCTCTAAAATGTTGGGTTGCCTCCCGACAAGCGCTAAGTTTAACGTCTTCAGCCAGACGGAAATGCAATCACTGTGGATCACTCAGCATCATAGATTCAGGTAGGTTATTTTGAAGATTTTCCACAAATGGTTTTAATCGTTGCCCATTAACAGTGAATGTGTATCCATTCTTTGGATCCATGATTTTAACTGCTCCATGGTCAAAAGCTTTGATGACCAGGAATGGCCCATTCCATCTTGATTTCAGTTTCTCTGGGAATAGGCGAAGCCTAGAGTTAAATAGCCAAACTTTTTAATTTTAATGGAAAGATTTCCTCACAATGTGTTTATCATGGAAAGCTTTGGTTTTAGCTTTGTATATCTTGGAGTTCTCATAGGCTTCATTGCGTAATTCTTCTAACTCGCTCAGCTGTAGGGTCCTGTGGGTACCAGCTTGGACTAGGTCCAAATTGACTTGTTTGATGGCCCAATACGCCTTATGTTCTAATTTCACAGGAAGGTGGCAAGCCTTTCCAAAAACCAGGCGATAAGGAGACATGCCAATAAGAGTTTTATATGCGGTCTGATAGGCCCACAAAGCATCATCTGATCTTTCAGACCAATCTTTTCTATCAGGCCTAATGGACTTTTGCAGAATATTCTTGATTTCTCGATTGGAAACTTCTACTGGCCACTGGTTTGAGGATGATACAGGGTAGCTAGCTTGTGAGTGATCACATATTTCTTAAGCAGAGATCGAAATTGGGAGTTCGTGAAATGCGTGCCCCCATCACTTATGATCTCCTTGGGCCACCCGAACTGAGAAAAGATGTTTTTCTGGATAAATTTCATGACCACTTTACAATCATTGGTTTGAGTAGCTACTGTTTCAATCCACTTAAAGACATAATCCACCGCTACTAAGATATATTCATGACCAAAAGAAGGTGGAAACAGTCCCATAAAATCTATCCCCCAAACATCAAAAACTTCAACCACTAAGATTGGGTTGAACGGCATCATGTCCCTTTTTGACATATTCCTTACAGCTTGACATTTGAGGCACGTTTTGCTGAACTCATGGGCATCTTTGAAGAGTGTGGGCTAGTAGAAACCACTTTGAAGGACTTTGGCGGCAGTTTTCTTTCTCGAGAAGTGGCCCCCAAAAGAAAAATTGTGGCAGAAATTCAGTACACTTTGTTGTTCTTCCTCTGGGACATATCGTCGGATGATTTGATCGGGACATAATTTAAAAAGTTCAGGCTCTTCCTAGAAGTAATACTTCGCCTAAGAGAAGAATCGGTCCTTCTCACTTTTGGTCCATCCTTTCGAGAGCTGATTAACTACCTTATAGTTGACAGTATGGGCATACCAAGATGCAATGGTGTGAGAAATGGCCAATAGATGCTCATCAGGGAAAGAATCAATCATTGGTCCACTTTCAGAAATCAGAATTCGAGATAGGTGGTCAGCTACTATATTCTCAGATCCCTTTTTATCCCGAATTTCTAAATCAAATTCTTGAAGGAGTAAAATCCATCTGATGAGTCTAGGCTTAGCATCCTTCTTGGTCAGAAGATATTTCAGAGCTGAGTGATCAGAATGGATTATGACTTTTGCCCCTAAAAGATAAGATCAAAATTTTTCTAGGGCAAAGACCATAGCCAATAATTCCTTTTCCGTAGTAGTATAATTCATTTGAGCATCTGTAAGGGTACGACTTGCATAATAGATCACCACGGGACACTTGTTTATTCTTTGTCCCAGAACTGCACCGATAGCATAGTCGGAGGCATCACACATGATTTCAAAGGGCAAAGACCAATCAGGAGATTGAAGGGTCGGGACTTTGGTCAACGATTCCTTCAAAGAATTGAATGCCTTTATACAAGGTTCGTCCAAGTGGAATGGGACATCCTTAGCTAGGAGAAGAGTTAGAGGTCGGACAATTTGAGAGAAATTTTGGATAAATCGGCGATAGAAGCCGGCATGGCCAAGAAATGAACAGATTTGTCTGACCGAAGTGGGAGGAGGAAGATTAGATATGAGATCAATCTTAACTTTATCTACCTCTATCCCCCTCTCAGATATAATGTGGCCTAGAACAATACCCTCTCGAACTATGAAGTGGCTCTTCTCCCAATTAAGAATCAGGTTGGTTTCTATGCATCTTTCTAACACCTATTTCAGATTCTTCAGGCAATTTTCAAAAGAATCCCCGAAAATCAAAAAATCATCCATAAAAACTTCGAGGAACTCTCCCACCATATCGGAGAATATAAGCATCATGCATCGTTGAAATGTGGTTGGTGCATTGCATAATCTAAATGGCATTCTCCTAAAAGCAAACGTGTCATAAGGGTACATAAAGGTGGTCTTTTCTTAATCTTCCGGGTAAATAGCCACTTGATTGTACCCGGAGTACCCATCTAAGAAGTAAAAGTACTTCTGGCCTGATAACTTTTTTAGAATCTAATTCATGAACGGGAATGGAAAGTGGTCCTTCTTAGTCATGAGATTAAGCTTTCTGTAATCAATACACACTCTCCATCCCGTGGTGAGCCTAGTGGGTACCTCTTCCCCATGATCGTTTTTGATAACCGCCAATCCAAACTTCTTGGGTACCACTTGGGTTGGGCTGACCCATTTGCTATCCGATATAGGGTAGATGATACCCGCATCAAGTCATTTCACAACCTCTTTCTTAACCACCTCTTTCATGTTTAGGTTAAGCCACCTTTGCATTTCTCGACAGGGCTTAGAATTCTCTTCCATATAGATGTGATGCATGCAAATGGACGGGCTAATTCCCTTTAAATCGGCCACCGACCATCCAATGGCACTCTTATGGTCTTTAAGGACCTCAGTTAATTGGGCCTCTTGAGGCAATGTGAGGTTTGCCGCGATAATGACCGGAAGAGTTCTGTTCGGGCCAAGAAAATATACTTGAGAGACTCAGGTAATGGCTTGAGTTCAAATTCAGGAGGGTCCTCTAAGGATGGCAAAGTGGGCTCAGACTGCAAGGCTGATAAGGGTTCAACCTTGGGCCAAGATGTTAATGGGCCGGGAGAATCTTTCAGAGCCTTGGCTTCTTCTAAGAGATCATGAGTGAACACCGAATTCTCTTCAACGAAATCATCCAAAATATCAATGGTGTGGCACTCTTCTTCGTGATCCAGATATTTGGATGCTTTGAATATATTAATCTTGACCTTTTGACCCCCAAATGATATGTCCATCATGCCAGTTTCACAATTGATATTAGCTTTGGCGGTAGCTAAGAATGGACATCCTAAGATGATCAGGGTATGAATGAGTTCCTCAAGTGAGGCCATATCCAGAATAAGAAAATCTACGGGGAAGTAGCAATCATATACTTTTACAATAACATCCTTAATGAGTCCCCGTGGAATTTCACAAATCTATCTGTCAACTACAAGACGATGGATGTGGGCTTCAGTTCTCCAATATCGAATTTCTTATAAATAGCAGTTGGCAGTAAGTTCACACTAGCACCTAAATCCAATAGAGCTCTATTAAATGTGACTCCACCTATGTCACATGAGATTAAAGGTGCCCCAGGGTCCTTGAGCTTCTTAGGCAGATGGTTCATCAAAATTGCACTAACATCTTCCGAGAGTCTAACCTTTTCGGGAGCCAATCTCGGTTCCCTTCTCGGTGCGCACAATTCCTTCATGAACTTAGCATAAGCTGGCACATTCTTGATGGCATCGAGGAGTGAAATATTAATCTGAACTTGTTTGAATAATTCCAGTAACTCCTCATTCTGGACCAGTTTCTTCCTGACATTGGGCTTGGCTAGTAAAGCATTGGGGAATGGCACCCGTGGTTGATATAAACTTGGGCCTTCATCCAACTTTCCTTTTCCTTTCGGATCCCCCCTCCTAACTTCTCCATATTGGGTTCAGCCTCACTCTCACTTTTAATTTCCTGAGACCCATTAGTAGAACCTTCTGCCACCTCCCCATCCATTTGTAGGTTCTCCAAACTTTTTCCACTTCTAAGGGCCGAAATAGCTTTAGCATTCTCGAATTGTGGCCCTTTAGGTTGTGATAATGGGCCGAGTTGAGATAAAAGGCCCGATTGGGGTGGAAAACCTAGAGGTTGATTCCTCAGATTGGCAATAGGTTAACTAGAAAGTTGGCCCATTTCCCTCCTCATAGCAGCCTCAGCTAATTGCCCCATTTGACTCTCCAACTTAAAAATGGATTGTTGTTGAGTCAAGATAAGTTGTTGGAGCTACGTGAATTTATCATCAAAATTGGGCTGAGGAGGTTGTTGGTAAGGTGGTGGAGGAGGATATTGGGTGGATTGCCCTGATTGGAAGGATTGATAGTGGGCTGGTTGAGAGAATTGGGCTTGAGAGAATGGAGCTTGTGGTCCCCTAGCATGCGAATTCCCGTAGAAGTTGGGTTGATGTTGAAAGGAGTTCTAGGGCTTTTGGGCTTTATGTATGGGAGGATTAGGCATTTGCAATGGGACATGTTGATTTTTCCATCCAAAATTAGGGTGGTTCCTCCAGCCGGGGTTATAAATGTTGGAGAATGGATCATTACCAGGCCTTGAGAACCCTTGAGCAGTCTGAACTTGTTCTTGAATGAATGGTGATAATTGGGCCGCAGTTGGACAATCATTCACTTGATGGGCCGGACTTGCGCACAAAGCACAAATATCATGAGAGATGGAAGGTGGGCCCTCGTATGGACTAGATGGTGTTGGATAGGTAGGTTCTTGTTTGTTTAAGGCCAAGAGTTGGTCTAACTTTTGAGTTAAGATGTCTACCTTATCTAATTTTTTATTGATCAAATTAATGTTCATTCTTGATTCGGGCTCTCCACGAGTCTTAAGTTCATACATTCCGGCCCGTTTAGATGGCCTAACATACCTCTCATAAGATGATAAGGAGGCATGATTGATGGAATTTTCACTTAACATCTCAAATAAATGATAAGCCTCATCTTCATTTTTCATCATAAATGCCCCTCCACATAAGGCATCCACCATTTGTCTGAACTGTTCAGACAATCTTTCATAGAATGCTTGAACGATTTGCCACTTAGATAACCCATGATGCGGGTATTTTCGAAGCAATTCTTTTAACCTTTCCCAAGATTCATAAATTAATTCCCCAGGAGTTTGGGTAAAACCCGTGATAGCCCTTCTCAGGGTATTGGTCCGCCCTATGGGATAAACTTTTTGAGAAATTCTTTTTGCATTTCTTCCCATGTCCTAATGGGCATTCCTATAGTCCCCAGCCAATATTTGGCCTTATCCTTCAATAAAAAGGGGAATAGGGTCGACTTAAGGGCATCATCGGTGAAATTCTAGATTTTCACCGTTGAACAGATTTCTAGAAATTCATCCAGATGTTTATAAGGATCTTCATTGGTATTCCCATAAAAAGATGAGAGCATCTAAATGGTGCTTAATTTAATTTCATATTGATTAACCGAATTCTGAGGAAGGTGAATACAAGATGAAGGTTGATATTGATTTGGGATGAAATAATCCTTCATTTGCTTCGGTGGATCATGATTATCGGCCATTTCATCTTGCGGTCGATTTCTGTGATGGATAATTCTCTCAATTTCAGCAATCGGTCTTAGAAGATTAGGGATTTGAGATCTCCTACCTTACATACACTGGAACGAAGAGAGAGAAGAAGGATTTGAATTTTATTTTTCTTTCACTTTTTTTTTTTAATATGCAAACAAATTGTCAAACAATCTTAACCTAATGACATAAGGTTGACCTAGACTTTTATGTGAATTTTCTCACAAGGTGAATGGGGTCTACCTCGAGTCACAACCACAATCAGTCAATGGTCAGGTAACATGTGGGGTAGTGGGAGGCTCCCCCTACTTTCGTAGGGACTTAATTAAAAAACCACTTTCCCGCTTAGGCATTTGCCGTGTAACCTCTAGCCTAGACACCGTTGCCAAAAATGGAGGCAATCCGACATTTAAACCACTCACAGTGTGAACCTTAGAATCCTTTCGACTTGCTTTCAGTGGATTAGGAAACGACAATGCAAGGAAGGTGATTTGTGGGCTAAGGAAGGGTGATGAAATCCCCACCTTATGTTGTTATGAGAATTGCCCTTAAAAGTCTTTTTTTTTTTTCAATGCAATGCAACAGTCAAATCACGCAAGGGGTGTTTGATACAATCATGAATGGCATGCTATAGATGAAACACGTACCTTTCCTCCGCAATCTTCAACAAAAAATAGAAATGACTATGAAAGGAAACTAACTCATACTTTCCTATAATGATGAATGTTTAACATGGATGGTTTCTAATCTTGGAATGACAATTTTTAAATTTGATTTTGAATTTTCTTCTTTTAGTTAATGAAAACTTATCTAAATTAGAAACTACAAAAAAGAAACTAACTAAAATAATGAAAATTAAAAAGATAATGTTGGAACACACTTACCAATGATTTCGCTATCTTTTTTTTTTTTTTCAATACACCTACAAAAATAAGAAAAAGAAGATGAGATTAAGAATAATTACACTAAATCCAAAATAATCAAAATTAAAAATTTAATTCCCCTCCAACGGCGCCAAAAATTGATCGCTCGAAATTATGTGTCGTTAAGTATATTCGAACATCAATATTAAAATTCTAATTTCCGCATACAATTATTTGAAAAATAGCAAATTGTGAGATTTAGTCGAATCCACAGGGAAATAGATTTTTAAAGTTGAAAACCTTGAATTTTTTTAGAGGAAGAACAGAGAATAAAGAAGATGGAGCATGATGATTTAATAACTAACAATTGAAGCTAACCGGACTTACTATGAACTGACAAAAGGAGCACTCCTAAAGGAGCATAATCAGACCATTTACTGAAATAAGACTACCTCTAAAATACTAATTAAAAGTAAAATATAAAGTTTGAGTAGTGTCAACAGAAGAAAAAATAAAAGTTGTAGAGCAAAAAGAGGGAGAAAAGATAACTTTTTTCAAAGGATCTACTATCATTCGTTAACAGAACTCGATGAAATTTTATAGAGATATTGAAAATGAAAAACTAATATGACTTTTATAAGGAAACGTTTATAAAAAATATTCAAAATACAGTGTAACATGGAGAACTCAAAAACTAGAGAGAGAAAACTAGTGCTTGCAGCCATCCTAGTCCTTCGCGGGGATCTTTGGCCGCCCTAGACTCCTTCTAGTAGTCAGTTGCAGTACCTTGAGTCCCCCTCTTGCCCTTAACAGCCGCTAATTTGAGAGAGATGTAGAGAGAGAGAGAGAGAACAAAGCTAAAGAGAGAGAGAGGTACTATAGTAACCCGTGGCACTGTAGCTACAGTACTCACGAGTATTGTACCAGAGAGAGGGAGTGAGAGAAGGTAGGAAGGAGAAGAAGAAAAAAATAAGAGAGAGAGAGAAGGAAGGAAAGAGAGACCTTTTAAAAAGGGAAAGAGAATTTTAAAATAAAGAAAGGAAGAAAGTGGATGGCGGTTGGCTCCTCTTGTTCTCTTCTTAGGTAAGAATTAGGACAACCATTTAGGATAGCAAAAGACCTTTTTACCCCTGCTTTAGTATTTTTGCCAAAATAAAGTCGATTTTGCTGGAATTCGAACTCCCGTCCTTCCCACAAACGACCAAAAACTTAGCCAATTGCATTGCATCTTCTTCATGTTCTGTTCACATAAAATAAATGTAAATTAGGATATTATCATGAATAAAATTACATTTATGCTTAAATAAATTATTTTATCTCGATTTTACTAAGAAAACTGCAATTGCATGAAATGATGATGTTTTTAACTCGAAATTTAACGAAATTAGTACCATTGGGATCGGTACAAAATTATCTATCATTCCATACTATTTTACACATAAAACTGTGAGTACGATGCGTGCGATTGCCCTTTTAAATGATCAAAATTATCAACTTATCAGTCCTCATGTCCGTAAGGTGAGAAATCATTTGTCTCATCCTTGCATTCTATTGAATGGGCAACCGATAACTTTGAGTCTCGTGGATAATTTTTAATCGTTTATTCTGCTGCTATCTTTGATCCCCGCAAGCTTACAATCACTAAAATCATAACAGAAAGTTTAATTATCAAATAACCACCTGAACTCCACAGCAAGCAAATCCACAAAATACACCAAGTCTTGCTAGTTCAAGCCTCTTCAGCCTACAGGTCTAAAAAACATAAGTATTTTTTTAATGAGTACAACTCAATAGGCTTCAACATCTTACCAAATTAAAAATATAATATTTAAAATTTTCAGATAATATGATTATGAATAAAGAACTAAGATAATCATATATCTATCTACAAGAAAATTTGTAGTTAAACATGGCAAAAGGTCAAAAAAGTAAATATCCAGATGAACAAATAGTCAGATATTCAAACTCCCAATGGATTGGAGCACATAATCGATTCTAACTAGAAGGGATCATTATCTAAGAGATAAATCACAACAGGTCATATTCTAATTGATTATCTTAAGTCAGATACTCAAATTTCAAAGATGCAGTTATCCAAATTCATATAATCTCATAATCAATCCCTTAATAGAGCATAAGGGATTGTCAGAGTGACTCATAATCAGTGTCAGAGATAGAGTACAATCATAGCTGAGTGATCCTATAATCGATCTCAGAATAAGAGTTAAATCGATTATAATTCATGAGATTAATCGTTGTCTGAATTGAAGCTTAATTGAATCCATAATCGATTAGAAGTATCACCAGGAATCGATTACAAGATCTATGTTGATCGGTTATTAACATAAACAATAATCAACTACAAAATATCAACAATCGAAATGATAACCAGATGCATAATCGATTCACAACTTAAGGCTAGACAGATTAACAGATTATCAGACCAATCGATTAATGAATACTTGGCAATCGATTATTGGTTCACAGGAATAATCAATTAACTAGGTCCGAGATAAATCGATTACTGAGTGTTGACTTAATCGATAACAGACTGAAAGAATAATCGATTAACCCAAGGAATAGTTATTAAACCATAATTGATTATAGCATAGGAGATAATCAATTACTAAAGCAAATGTCTTAACCAGGTAATAGAACAAAGCTCAATTGATTAAAAGTTAAAAACAAATCGATTAATGAACACATGGCAGATCGATTAGCTGAAAGATGTCCAAAATGATTAACTGCTTAAAAGGTAATCAAACTTGCTGAATAAAGCTTAATCGATTAACATAATAAAATAAGTTTAATCAGTAAAATCAGGTCGTAATTGACTAAGTGAACTGATACTAGTTCCGATTAAGTAAATGAGTCTATATTAATATATGAACAAAACACATTGATTGGATGTGTTTCAAGGCTAATTAGAAGCAAAAATTGATTGCATGATATCATTGAGCTATGAAATTCTTAAGCAACAAATTAATTAAGATAATTACTGGATTCAAGTGTGTTAAATCACAGTATATGCAAGGAATAGACTAAAAGCATACGTTGATTTATTCTAACTGAAATATTGTTAATTGTATCAAATAGATTTATATCAATTTGAACTGAACAACTTCATATGAACTAAAATGACAATTTGAACTTAGATATCTTCTGATCTGTATGGAGTAACTAAATTGATATATCAAAATAAGTAACAATTGAACAGAAGTATTTCAAAAGAAACTGAACTGAATCAGCCATAAATCTTTTACAAAATAGATGGCCTAAAGAATCCTTATGGATTATCAACAAATGGAACTCCAGGGTTATAGAATTTATATGGTCAAATCAAATATATCTCATATTATAATTTCATACTTTCAGATGTACCCATTGCCTTCATATCAAAACCTACTGACTACGCATATACTAAGCACCTAAGCAATACAATGCTATGGTCTTAGCTCATGTACAAAATTGGAGAGTCTCTAGTCCTACTTAAGAATTTCAAGCCACATGCACCTTAGCACGCATGGATCCTGGGATTTTAACATGTTGCCTAGAGGTCTTCAAAGCACCAAGCCACATGCATTTCTGCATACAAGGCCTCTAGTCAGACCACTAAGCCACATGCATTTTTGCATGCAAGGCCTCTAGACCACATGCAAATGCAATGGCATTGTCTGTAGCAGAATTTATCTCAAAACTAGCACAGAATTCAAAAATTATAAATAAACAATGAATCCAACAAACTGAACAAGACCACCAATGATTGGTAAACAGATCAAAGTTCTAAGGAGGTACAACATTGAGTAGAAATGATACATCAACTTCTTAAAGTTGGAAGAACATGATCACATATGGATGATTAGATGGACATATTTGAATTGTTGACAGAACTAGGGAGCCAAACAAAATTTCAGCAGATCAGAAATCAACAAATTTCATATCAATAATTTAAAGTTTGCTTATGAGAATCATCTCAAATTTGACTCAGATCAATTTACTCAAATCAAATTTCAGATCAGATAGAATTGTAAAAGAACAAATCGAATTCGAACAACTTAGATTAGAACTAAGAGTATCTTGTAGAATAATTTTAAATCGTCAAAGTACATACAAATTTTATACAAATTAAACTTGTTCAGATGTATCTACGTACCATAACCACAAAAACTCTAAGAACTCTAAGCTCTCCTTCTCACTTCTGCTCCCACAGACATAACAACCTACTCTCAAGGAAATGTCCAGCCAAAAGCAAGTTCTAATGGCCTTAAGGGTCTATTTATATCTTTCTAATTCCCTTGACACACCTAAAACCTGAGCAGATATTTTTTAGTTTTTCGCCAAGATTAGATTCCAAATTCATACTAAAACTTAATTTGATCTAAGCCAACTAATTCAATTGCTCCACTACACTCACTGTTGACTTCTCTAATGAACCACACTATCAATAGTCACCATGTGTCTAACCCAATCCGATCTCACCTACAAATCTACCTGCTCAGCCGCTACTAATAAACTGCATTAAATAGCTACACAACAAAATAACTAATCATTTTCTAATCGAAATCCACAACCTTCCTTATTAATCATATGTCCAATTAAATTACTAGATTGAATTTAGATCTGTTGTAATTATTAATATAAATTTCTAAGTAATTATTTACCAGGTCATAATATCATCTCTCCCTTAAAGGAATTTCATCCTCGAAAGTTAACAACCACTTACCAAAAAGATAAGGGTACTTTTTCTTCATCTCTTCTTTAGATTCCGAGATAGCTTCTTCTATTGAGCAATTCCTCCATAAGACTTTTATCAAAGGAATGACCTTAGTTCTTAAAACATGTTCCTTGTGATCTAAAATCTTCATAGGTTGTTCTTCATATGTCAAATCTGTTGCACATTCAAAGGTTCATACTCCAGTATATGACATAAACCTTACACATACTTCTTTTGCATTGATACATGGAACACTGGATGAACATTAGTCAATGCTGGTGGTAATGCTAATTTATATGCTACTACTCCAACCTTCTCTAAAGTCTCAAAAGGACTAATAAATCTTAAACTTAATTTACCTTTCTTACCAAATCTCATCACTCCTTTCATAGGTGATACTTTCAAGAACACATGATCTCCCATTTCAAAATTTAATTCTCTTCTCTTACTATCAACATAACTTTTCTATCTACTTTAAACTACAAGCAACTTGTTTCTAATAAGTTCAATTTTCTCTGTGCACTCTTGTATAATTTGTAGTCCTAGTAGCCTTCTTTCTCCAACTTCAACCCAACTCACAGGTGATCTGTAAGGTGTTCCATACAAAATTTCATAAGGTGCCATTTCAATGCTAGCATGATAACCATTGTTATATGTAAATTTCATCAATGGTAATTGCTCATCATAGAACCATTTCCACTTAATACTACATGATCTAAGTATATCTTCTAGAGTCTAAATTGTCCTTTCATTTTGTCTATCTGTCTGTAAATGAAATGCACAGTTGAATTTCAATCAACTCTCCAAAGCTTCTTGCAATTTTTTTCAGAACTTGTCAATAAATCTTGGGTCTCTATCTGAAATAATTGATACAGGAATCTTACGCAACTGACATTTTCTTCAACGTATAATCTGACTAAAGACTCTAATGACAAATCAAACACTTACAGACAAATTCAGTAATATCTTTCTTTATCCCTACCCACTAAAGTTTTGTTTCAAATCTTTATACATTTTAGTACTCCCTAGATGAATAGAGAATTTAAACTTATGTGCTTCAGCTAATAACACCATCTTAAGTTCCTCCATTTTAAGTACACAAAGTATGCCATTGAATCTAATCCCCTTATCATTATCTTGTGAAAATCTAGGTTTATTCAGTGATTATGCAACTATCTGATTTTTACTTTGATTATCAATGATTTTCTCAATGATCCTTAGTTGCATAACCCATTTCATCAAATAAGACTTATTATTGTACGCTTGTGGTCTTGCTTCCATCAAATTCTCTAAAGATTTCCAATATGAACTGATCTGCAGAGATATAACCTTCCTACTTAATACATTTGTCACCACATTAGCTTTCCCTAGGTGATAACGCAAGGTAAAATCATAGTCCTTTACGAATTTTATCCATCTCCTCTGTCGTAGATTCAAGTCTTTTTGAGAAAATATATATTTTAAACTCTTATAATCTGTAAACACTTTAAACTGAGCTTCATATAGATAATATCTCTATATTTTCAAAGCATGAACCACTGTAGCCATCTCTAAGTCATGTGTAGGATAATTATGCTCATGATTCTTCAGTTGTCTAGAGGCATAAGCAATTACTATGTTATATCAATACACAGTCCGGTCCTTTCCTTAAAGCATTAATGTAAACATCAAAACCTTCCAACCCATTGGGCAAAACCAATACATATGTAGAAGTCAATTTTCCTTTTAGCTCTTGAAAACTATATTCACAATCAGCAGTCCATATAAACTACACTTATTTATTAGTCAATTTAGTCATAGGGATAGCCAAAATAGAGAATCCCTTAATGAACCTGCTGTAATATCCAGCTAATCTCAGAAACTCCTAATTTCAACCACAATCTTAGGCACTTCCCAATTCAGAACAACTTCTACCTTTGTAGGATTAAAATGATACGAACAAGAAACTGAAGTTCTTTTAGCCAAAATTCACATTTACTTAACTTAACATAAAGCTGATGACTTTTGAGCTCCTCTAAAACCATCCTTAAGTGTTCATTGTGAACTTCATTGTTAGGTAAGTAAATCAGCATGTTATCAATGAAATAACTACAAACTGATCTAGATAAGATCTAAAACTCTATTCATCAAATCCATAAATACCCAGCTAGGGCATTAGTCCATCCAAATGGCATAGTCAAAAACTTTTAATGCCCATATCTTGTTATGAATGTTGTCTTAGGTATATCTTCAGCCTTGATTCTCAACTTATGGAAACTAGATCTTAAATCAATCTTGAAAAATACACTTGCTCCACTTAATTGATTAAACGAATTGTCAATTCTTGATAATAGATACTTGTTCTTCATTGTAACCTAATTCAATTATACTCTAGAATTAAAAAGTTTAACCTACTCTAGAAAAGTCATTTATACTCCTATTTAAATTTTGAATTTTTCTTGTTGCATTCTCGTCAAGTTTAATATTGCTTTAAAAAATATTCTATGAATATTACTTCATTTAAACAATTCTTAATTAAAAATATTTATTATTAACTTATATTAACTCTCCAAAGACTAATATCAAAAACTATATAAAGATTTATTTTGAATTCAATGCATTTATAAGGATACATATTCAAAAAACCCTTAACTTGATGTTGGCATAATGTACGCTACGATGCTAGGGGGCTAGGGGCACTACAATCCGATGTAGATTGTAATGCTCTCAACCTTGTCATTTAACAAATGAAATCAAATAGTAGCACAACAGATTTTTACTTTCCAATCCTTGAAGAGTCCATCCAAAGAGCCATTTTAAAAAAGGTTGAGTGGCCTCTTAGGGATATTTTGAATAATTACAGAGACTAATAAGGAATATAAAGATCATAGAACTTTCAAATATTACAAGGATTGAAAAGTAAAAAAATCTTTCTTTTTTGGACATACTGACTCAATGGCCGAGTATGTACTCATTTACAAGATACCAAGGTTCAATTCCAAGAATTGCCTAACTTTTCCTTCAAGTAGGAGAGTATTCTGCATGAGTCCAACTAGTCCGCCTGATTAAGCGAGCATTCCATTGAACTAGGTTTGAACTCTAGACCTCCCAAAAAAAGGTCATATTATGAAGCCAACTGACCTACTGAGTTTTAAAGGTTCAAACAAGTATAAGAATGATAATAAAATCTAACTTGGTAATGCTTAGCTCTACTTTGATCCTGGCCATCTATTCTAGGGTTACGCAAAAAAGTAAAGAGTAGCAGTGTTATTAAATGTGGTCGTAGCAAAAAGCGAACAATCCTCTTTGAGCGGATAGCTATGCATGAACTTATCCACAACAGGGCCACCACCTAATCTGCGACTCACCATTTTCCAGATGTTTCCAAGCAAGCTCACGCCAGAAACAGAATTCAGAACATGAACAGAACCCTGGAAATGCTATTCCAGTGCTGGGTTTCTATAGCCTTTCACCAAAATATTTCCTATGCAAGGCCACAGGTGCTTCCTTAAAGAAAAAGATATAAAAGCGGAACCACGAATACAAGCATTCGCCAGGAACAATTCTCTCATTAGAACACAAAAGCATGACTAAAGCCCACAGCTAAAAGGAAAAATACCACCTCCACCACATCTTTCATTGCTTTGAAACTGTCTTTCAAATGAATGACCCGGACAAGATGCTCAGGAAAAAGATACCAAAGCAGAACCACGACTACAAGCCTTCGCACAATTCTCTTATTAGAGCATAAAAGCATGACTAAAGCCCCCAGCTAAAAGGAAAAATACCACTCACCACATCTTTCATTGCTTTGAAACTGTCTTTCAAATGAATGACCTGGACAAGATGCTCAGGAAAAAGATACCAGAGCAGAATCACGAATACAAGCCTTCGCACAATTCTCTCATTAGAGCATAAAAGCATGACTAAAGCCCACAGCAAAAAAGGAGGAATAATACCACACTCACCACATCTTTCATTGCTTCAAAACTGTCTCTCAGACGATATTCACAGAGAAACATCCAGTTAAGTCCGCAGATGTGAATTTGTCAAGCCTTCTTCAAGTTCTGCTATGAGTTTCTGGAACTGAAGGAGCAGTCTAGATACCTCAGGGACGTGAGAATAAACTTCAATCTTTTTTACTAGAAAATTCCAGGTGTTATCACTAGGTGGAGGCAGCTCTTGAGGTATTGGGGGTACTAGGAATGGGTGCTGAAGCAACTGAGGTATCCGCCACCTTTCATTGCGATCCCATGCAAGGCATTTTTTCATCAAATCAACGAGCCATGGATTCGAAAGTGGCTCATATAGAATTTGGTGATTCCGATCTGTGACAACTTTATACTTGGCCCAAACGGTCTTGTATTCTGCAAATGGTGTCTTCCCATAGACCATTTGGTAAAGAATGCAGCCCAGAGACCAAATATCTGATGGACGGCCACACTTGATGGTGCTTCCATTGGCATCAAGCTCATTGCACATATATGCTTCAGGAGACATATAGTTCAGTGTCCCTACCTGCAGTTCTTGGAAACCAGAAGAAAGTATTGCATGAATGTCAACTCTATAATTGGGAAATCCTAAACGTGCATGGTACAAAAATAGTGAAAGTAACCAAAAGAACCTGTGAATCACGCTGAATATTAGTTGTATCACTTGAAATAGCCTTAGCAATGCCAAAGTCAATAAGTTTCAATGAACCTCTGACAAGTAGAAAGTTGGCAGGCTTCAAATCAGAGTGCACAATGCGCTCCTCATGTATAGTATTTACAGCTTCGAGCATTTGCTGAATAATTAAAAACTACATAAGATCAACTGAATTTGTAAGATTATATCTTAAAATAAGGGTTAGGAAGACTCCATGTAAAAGTGGTTACGTAAATGGTCAGAAAAGAGCACAGAAGAGCATTATTCAGGTCCATTCTGTGGGATATGAACATATGTACAGTTGTTTACAAATTCGGAGAATGTCAAGCTCACTAGAAGCATCCAGTAAGAGCATTCCTCCAACATGTATATTATCAGACATCTAGATTTTATCCTTTACAGAGAACAGATAAAAACCGATAAAATCATAGAATAGGAAATAGGGTCCACTCACTGGATTATCACTTTGGTGAACTATATGGCATAGAGGTACTCTTCTAGAACCAAATCAAACATGTAGATGAGATTTCCCGAGTTTGACACATGGACAAGGGTACGCATAGCTCTACCACAAACATCTCTTGCAGTATATAATCATTGTTCCCCCAACAAGTCCCATCAATCCTTAGGTTCAGGAAGTGGCATCAAAAACCCAAATCCAGATGGATGTGACCTGCCCTAGGCCACCAGCTACCAGTTGGCTTTGCAATCACCGAAGACACATGACATGCTGAGTACCTGCATTAGATTAATGGGCGACCTCTTACCCGCTACCCCAGGTTCCAACACCTTTCAATCAAGAGCCACTCGCAATCAGCCACCACCATGGCATATGCACGGGTTCAGACAAAGGACAGACATGGGTCACTCCATAACCCTTTTCCTACAGTAGGCTTGCAACCACTATATTCCCAGCGGACACTGAAGCAAAAAGGTCTCCTTCACTAAAGGACACACTTTATCATGCTCCAACTTATACCCATGAGATCCAGGGCCAATGGACCTCCTCTCTCTCTTTGCTCCAACCTTCTGAGCAAGCAAAATAGAATCTTCTGAAACTGCTGCCATTACTTTTGATGCCAGTAGCTCAGCATTCATACATTCTCCACTGGGGCAAATTCATGCCTCTGTGTTCCCATTATCCACCGCATCTGCAAACAATTGTAGCCACACCAGCACACACCACCTTTATTTCAATTTTGTTCCCTGAGAAACACCAAACAGTGCAACTGAAGCCTTTCATATCTGCCGAAAGGTTTTGCAGCAAAAGCACAAAAATCTCTTTCTTGGCTTGTTCCTTGTGATGCCTTGAGAATGACTAGAGTGAAATGAGCAACTTGTCCCAACATTGAGACCAGTTGATTGGGTCCAAGGGTGACTAAAATGCCTACGTGCCCGAATACAGCACATTAATATTATAAAATCTCCTTTACAACTTGTCCATTGAGTGCCCAAAAAGTGACTAGAGCTTACTGCAACTTGTCTTAAGGCAGAAACCAGTCAACCCAGCTCAAGGGATCTCAAAGGAGGTCAATGCAAGAAAACTCTCATGAAAATCATGTGAAGTCTTTGCAAAGATGTCTTCAACCTCAATGTAAAATCCAAACATCAAGCATTTGGTAAAAGTTGAACACAAATACACACCATTCATGGTCGTATGTTTGTGTTGAGAGATTTTTAGACCAATTTGAAAGGGGCACATTTTCAAAGGGTATTTCTGCAGATTTATGAAGAGTGCAAGTTTTAAGGGCAAAATGATGTATATTTTTATGACCATTTTAGTCCTGATATTTTACATTAACCATAGTAAACTGATGGGAGAGGGTGCCCATCTAAGCTAGATGAGCCTTGGGGCTCACTTGATCCCCCTATAGAGTGCGCGCGCACGCACCATAATCGGGAATTAATACTAAAACCCTAGGGATGGAAACAACCCTAGGGCTTATTGGAGTAATTTCTTATTTTAATGTTTTTAAAAAATATTTTTTGTGTGCACCCAATTAGATGGCTACGGTTGAGTTTCATGATCGGACAGTAATGGATATTCAAATTTTTTTAATATTTTTCATTTTTTTTAACATGAGGATGGGGGGGATTTCGGGTGGGGTGCATTTTATATTAGATGAGCCCAGAGCACATTTGATCCATTTCCATACATACATACATATATAGGATAAAGACAGATTTTCTATTACCTATATTGTTTAAAAAGGTAGTGCCTCAAGGCACTGAGGCGTACACATCTTATTAATTGAGGCATGCGCCTCACACCATTTACTTGAGGCTTATGGCTTGAGGCGGTGAGACAATGAGATGCTTTAAGTAGATCTAAGGCTTATGCCGCCTCTATTGTTTTTAAAATATGCTTCAATAATGACAATTCCACTAGATAAACAAAATAAGAGGATTCGAACTGAACCCAAATCTTCTACTTTCAACACCAAAAGAGAGGGCAATAACTATGGCAATTCATGCTTCAATGCCAACTAGTGGTCCATGGCTTTCACCCCATAGTTCATTTGTATAGGCACTTTCATTAAGTTAAGATAGTATTACCAATGACAGAGCAGCATCATTTAATTTTCTTTGATAGTTTTAACACAATCTCCTTAAAATAGTGAGGCTTATGCCACACCGCGCCTCAAGGCTTACGCCTTGTAAGGCATTTGAGCGTCTCATGACCACCTCAAGCCTTTTTAAACTATGGTTACCTAGGAACAGGATTTTTTTTTTCTGTTACCAGATTTTCAACCATTACATCAAGTAAATATATCCCACGGTGATAATAATGAGTCAGCTGTGCTGCAGCGCATTCAAGGCCATTAAGTTCAAGGAGGGGTGAATGTGTGCATGGGGGACACTTGGGTTAAAGATGGAAGGAGAGGTGCAGAGATTTTGTTAATGGGTTCTCAGCCACTCATCAGATTGATTTTTTAGTCTTTGGAAGTGGATAAAACAAGCATTTCATTAAGAACCAAAAGGGGATATACAACTATACAAAGTATCACATTCAAAAATCCCTTTGTAACACCAAGCTGGTGTGACATCACTTCCCCCCTCCAAAAAAAAAATTAAAAAAAAGGGGACTCAATAACATTAACATTGGCAACAGTAACATTAACATTGGCAATGACTGGGCGTGAAAAGTCCACTCATCATATCGATGAATGGTTAAAGTCCCAAACACTGGGCATGGAAAAGGATGGTGCTGGGCAGCATCACTCTGTCTAATGTGGAATAATCCACCCAGCATGGTGTCTTTCCTGTGCCGGTGATGAAGCATGGTGTGCACATGTTTCCATGCTGGTGTGTGGGAAGGGAGGGCCAATTGCAGTTTGTTCTGTGGAAGAACTTCAAATCAAATACAATGACTTACAGAGCATTTGTAACAGAAAACATTCCTGTTACAAATACTGCGGGGACTTGTGAACACTTTGGATGATCTGTTGGATGGCTGAGGGAAAAAAACCACTGGGCAGACTTGTGAAACACGGTAGACCATCCAACTACTTGATCAGACAGTCCAGCGAGCTACACACTCACATTTGATGTGGAACAATTGGAGGTGTCTCACCTAGCAATCCTCGAGCGTCTCACCCGGCCCCATCACAGGGCAATTCTGATCCCATCCCAGGGTCGTCTTCTCTATTGCAAAAAGGAATAAGAGAAAATTTATTGAATTCGCAGCAATAATCATTCATAAATTAAAAAGAGATAGTACATGCTTATAAATAGTGTTTAGGGGCCTTTCTGAATCCAACTCAACTACCAAACTCAACCATAGACTAAAATACCCGAAACTAAATAAATATTATGAAAAATCGCATTAAAAATCTCTAAAAATTAAAAAATCATCTCTAAAATCCTGAAAAAATTAAAAAAAAAATGTCAAATGGGCTTCAAATAGGTCAAACAGACTGCCTATGTCAAAAAATAAACTATACATCAATCAAGTTCTAGTGAATCTTCAAACCATAAGGACACTAGCTTGGTCTTCCGACGGCAGTAAATGCGCTCCATCCTGTGTAATGCATCTGTGCGCTGGTCCTGAATCCCCATTACTCTCCCTCAATTCAAGAAAACTCATCCATGAGTTCTGAAATGTGCCAATATCTACAGGGAGATGCAGAGAGTAGCCAAGCAAGGAAGTAGGGATGATGCCATTGACTTCATCATGCGAAGGAGAGCCTCGACTCGATGTAGAAAGTATGCCTCAATGTCACTCCATATCTAATCAAAATCATGCTGGTTGAAAGTGTCTTCATAATCTTCGGTTAACTCTCTTCAAAAGGGCCTCTGAGGACCCAGTCTTGCCTTAGTTCAACGAAGAGGACGCCATCACATGTTTCGGACATTTAGTATTTGACCTATTCGAAATATTCCTCAACTAATAGCACATTTGCTTCGTACACTACTTACTTCATTTGGTTGTAATACTCCACAGCCAACGTTGGGTTGGCTTTGTAAACTACGTCCTTTGGTTCGATCATTCTGTAAAGTAAGCTCAGAATGTTATTCTCCAATGTAATCCACTCCATGTCATCCTTTAACGCAACCCAACCCATGCCAAATAGTCTGCAATCATCATCTCAGTAAGCATGTTATGATAGCATGCCAACAACTAGACTCCAACTACGACTCTAAGCATACGACTCTAAACGACACCCTAGACAAGCAAACCTAGCTCTGATATCAAATTGATGTAGAACGATCAGAAGCATCTCACTCCACGATCCTCGAGCCCCTCACTCGGCTTCATCGCAAGGCATTTCCAACATTGTCCTAGTGTCATCTTCTCCGTCGCATAGAGAAAAAAAGAAAATTCACTAAATTCACAGCAATAACCATTCATAAATTTTAAAAAAAGATAGTACATGCTTACAAATAGTGTTTAGTGACCTTCCAAGTCCAACTCAAACCATACACTAAAATACCCCTAACTAGATAAATATTGTGAAAACTTGGCACTAAAAATCTCTGAAAAATAGAAAATCACTCCTAAAATCTTGAAAAAATAGAAAGCATACCAAGCAGGCTCCAAATGGGCCAAACAAAATGTTTATAGACTTGCCTAAAATAACTAAGCATCAATCAAGCTCTAGTAAATCTCCAAACCATAGGAACACTGGCTTGGTCTTCTGACGGCGGTAAATGCACTCCATCATGTGTGAAGCATCTATCCTTGGTCCTGCATCTCCATCACATGCCAAATGGGTTCCAAATGAGCCAAGCAAAATGTCTATAGACTCATTTGAAACTAAATTACGCAACACTCAAGCTCTGGTGAATCTCCCAACCACAAGGATAATAACTTAGTCTTCTGACAACAATAAACACGTTCCATCATGTGTAACGCATCTGTGCCCTAGTCCTGGATCTCGATCAGCAACCACTGTGACATGGACCTTCACTACCTACAATATATATACATACATACATATATATATATAGGAAATGGTTACAGTCCGCTGCTATGCTGGCAGCAAACTGAACCAAAGGGGGTAAAATCTCCCCATCCCATATTTAAAAAATAAAATAAAATTCACTAAAAAAAATTAATATTCAATTACCACCATAAGGTTGTTTCCATCCCTTGTCACCTTCCGATCGTGAGCTTAAGTTTCACCATCCAATCGTGAGACTCAATTGTAGTCGTCCGATGGGATGTGCACAAAAAACATTTTTAAAAAATTATAAAAAAATAGTCAGAAAAAGGAAATTTGTCCAATTAGCCCCTACGGTTGCTCCCAGTTCTTGGGGATTTAGTTTCAGGCACTAATTTAAGGGGATTAAAACCCCAAATGTTAGTACGCTGTCAACGGGCAGCATATAGTAACAGTTTACACACACACACACACACATATATATATATATAGAGAGAGAGAGAGAAGTGATATAGTGCAGTTGTTATAGTGCGCGCAGTTACACCGCATGTACTATTTTGACCTCATACTCATGTTTTAAAAAATAAAAAATATAATATTTTTTTAAATATTCAAATTTTTGCCCTAAAGTGGTTTTCATCCCATTGGGGTTAACTTTCACTGTTGGATCGTCAAGCATTCAATCTTCGCCATCCGATTTTCCATGTGTAAAGTGGTAATGAATACTAAAACCCCAAGGGATGGAACAACTTTGGGGGCTAATATGATGATTTTTTTTATTTTTTGACTATTTTTTTGATTTTTTGAAATCGGCATTTGCATGTACTCGATGGACGACTAAGATTGAGTTTTGCGGTCTAACACAATCAAATGGTTAAAAAAAAGTTCCAAGGGATGGAAACAACCCTTAAGGGGATAATTGAATATTTAAATATTCATAATTTTTTTATTTTTTTAAACATAGGGATGGGGTCGAAAATAATGCATGCAATTTGTGAACCACACTCTAGCATCTCTCTCTCTCTCTCTCTCTCTTTCTATTACGTGTGTATGTATGTGTGTGTATACGTATATATATAGGAAAGTGTTACAGTCTACTGCCAGGGCTTTGTCCACTGGCAGATGGACTGTAACAATGGCCATCCAATCTAAATAGGAATGAAACAAAAATTAAAAAAAAAAAAAAAAACAAGCGGGCGCACACGCGTGTGCTCTTTTTTTTTTCTTTTTTTTTCCTGACCAGGCTTTCCCTCCGTGAATTTTAGGCACTGAAGGCGCCGCAACACCCTAAAATGTAGGATCTGTTGCCAACGGATATAAAGTGGGCAG
This sequence comes from Zantedeschia hybrid cultivar, assembly GCA_030544215.1. Lineage (NCBI taxonomy): Eukaryota > Viridiplantae > Streptophyta > Magnoliopsida > Alismatales > Araceae > Zantedeschia > Zantedeschia hybrid cultivar. Next base: position 22,570,687 of record JARZZO010000009.1, read on the forward strand.
CGCATAGTAACACAACCCTTTACATGGGGCCGGCTATAACAAGCCCAGGGTGCATCTAACTTAGATGCGCCCTCTCACCCCCAACCCCCAAATCTCCCTATCCTGATGTCAAAAAACAAATAATAATCACCAAAAAAATTTAAAATATTCAAATACCCCCCTTTAGATTGATTCCCACCCTTTTAGGTTTAATTTTAACCGTTGGATCGAAAAACTTAATTGTAGCCATCCAGTCAAATGTGTCATTGTTTGGGGGTCAAAATTAAAACCCCATGAGACAGGATCAACGCTAAGGGCTAATCTAACAAGTATTTTATTTTTTACTATTTTTAGTATTTTTAGATGTTCATTTTTATACATACCCAATTGGAGGGCTAGAATTGATCATCAAGATTAGACAATGAAAATTAAAGCCCCGAAGATGGGAGCAACTCTAAGGGGCCTATTTGAATCTTTAAAAATTATTGGAGATTTTTATTATCTTTTTTACATAGGGAGGGTGGGGTTTTGAGGGGGGCATATCTAACTTAGATGAGTCCCAAGGTGCAGTGAATCCTTTACCTATATATATATATATATATATATATATATATATATATATATATATATATATATATATATATATATATATATATATATTCCCACAATTTTTACCATCTTTGCCACACTCACTAAGAACCATTTATCACTTGATCTGAGGTTCTTATTAAAGTTACTTTTGATCATGGTTTGTTGTATCGTACCAGATCTGGCTAACTCATACAAGTCAACTCATATTTAGACAAATCCAAGTCACTAGGATGGTTCAAGTCGCCAAGTTGCATACGACTCAAGCCAACTAGATGCAACTCGGACTATCTCATGTCGACTCGTATGTAACTCATACCGACTCGATATGACTCGTATGTGACTTGTGTGACTCGTGATATGTTGCGATCCAGCACACGTCACTACAATCCGGCTCAAGCGTACTCGATGTGACTTGTATCTTATTAAGTAGACCTTTTTTTCTAATTTGATAAGTAATTTGACTTTTTTCTCCAATTGGTAAATAACTGGACCTTTTTCTCCAATTTAATAGATAATTTACACTTTTCTCCTAAATTAGACTTAAAAGTGTTTTAATTAAGAAACCACTAGAGCTAAAAGTTTATTTATGTCATAATTATTCACAAAATTAAAGAATCTAAAAAAACAAAAATAAGCCTGGATCGGCCTGACTCATGTGATTCATGTAAGTCGGCCTAAGCCCGGCCCGAATCGAATCTGTATCGTAATGTATCTGGGAATAAACAATCCGATACAGATCAACAATACGGTAAACCTTGCTTTTGTCACAAATTTTTGTGTGCAATTAGTGCATTTAAAAAGAGCTCTTTAATCAAGTGGTCAAATGGCCTCCAATAAGTGTGGCAAAGAGAGTGGTTAAAAGTGTGGTATAATAGCATTCATTTGTATGCATGAGAAGAAGCAGATGTCCAAGTCAGAACTGAATGAAGCTTGGATTCAAAAGACTAAGTCTACAAATAGAGGCCCTAAGCAGTAGATTCTTCGGAGAATGGTTCTTGGGACAGTTAAACAGAAAGCATAATCTTTCTAATCCTACAAAGATCTATTTCCTATGAAGGTGTCTTTTTTTTCTGATAACAAGCATAATCCTTTGCGAAGCTTTTTATAAATGAGATGCTTTGATGTCCTAAAAAACTAGTCTCTCAAGCAATAAGTTCTTTTTTTCAAGCACCAAGGGAAAAATTACAGCAGAGAGGCCCATAACAGGTGATTATTGAGTAGATCCTTCTTTTTAGGACTATATTTCACCAAATTTTGCCACTAAGGAATATGACCTTTGATGGGGGAAAAGTTATCATAGGAAAACCTGCCAATAGAATCGAAGCCAATTTTCATCCATTTTCCAATTTGATCTATCAAATGCCTTCCATTTCTGCAAAAGCATGTGAGCCAAATCAATCTCTCCATACTCGAGCACCATGTAAATGTGAACATCATCTTTAATCCTGCCATTCTTGACAGACATGTATTTGTTCATAACTTCCCCGAGTAATACTTCGTCTGTCACCTAGGAATCAACAAAGGGTCAGGAATTTGGTGCTATGATTGATATACAATAAGAAAATACAATAATAGTGGTAACATGAGACAGAAATCCACTCCAATATGTGTTCCACCATCTATTTGACTTGGATAAGTAACAAAATAAAAAAGAAGGCTGTTTTACTTTTCAGTCTCTAGAATCTTTCAATTTTCTGTATAAGCCCCTGCAATCTGCATGCTTATTTAAAACCCCTCAAAATCTTTTAACCCTCATGAAATAGCTCCTCCAGTTAGAAATTGTCAAAAAAAGGAATACTTGCTGAATATTCCTTCCATGTACCATCATCACTCTACTGGGAATATACTAGGAAAATATTACTAGTATCTTCCTTTTGTTCTGACAATTTCTAATTGAAGGAGCTTCTTATTGAGGGTTGAAAAAGATTGTGGGGATTTTAAATAAATATGGAGATTGCAGGGGCCTATATAAAAGTTCAAAGATTGTAGGCAGTGACAACTGAACCCAATAAAAAAACATTCCCAAAAAAAAAAGATTTCTGTTTGTTGTCATACATCTTCAATTCATCGGGTTACCTCTTAAAGGCTCAGCTTGCCTTTGATAACACTAAGATGTAAGTCTGAAATCTGAGATGCACATCTTATGAATGAGTAGGTAACATCAAGACTTTTGAGTACTGAATGGAGCAGACTATTTGATAACAACAATGACAAAATCTTACTAGACATTTATTATTTTATCCTCGTGATTGATTTTAATAGTTGACAAAAAAAACATATATTAATTTGTTTAATAAATCAATATATATAATTTATTAATTAATAAAAGCATAAGTATAAATAATCCTCCCTGCAAGATTACATATGAAACACGAGCACGGATTGGAAATTTGGAATTGCACGCATGTTAGATAGTAAGGTTATGTATACAACAATGTATTCTTGATTGGAATAGCAAGGTAGAAGATCGTATGCCTCATGTATGGAGTCAAGATGATTACAGGAAATTCAAAAACGCCGGAGACAGAAATGAATACGTGCTGCTTCCTGCTCCGTGTTGGGAAAGGTCAGAAATGGAGGAAGACGAAAACATAGGGGAAGGAGACCTGTGCTACTCCACCCAAGAATCCTAATGAGTACTGCAAAGTACGAGGGTGAAGACGAGTACGCGAGGATGAGAATATGAGTTCCTCATGAAGATAGTTCAAGAGTCCTAATGTGTGAAATTCTCCCCATGTTATGCAAAAGCAAGGATGGAGAGCTTAACTATTAAGAGAGTAACCATCTGACTAATGGCAATTAAGGGATGTTTTATCAAACACATAATAACCTAGTTAAGAGTTATCAAACACCCCCTTAGTCACAAAATATGGAAGCAAATTGAGTTGGCAAAGAAAAGGAATAACATAAGTGCTACTTCAAGGAACTTAAGTGTGGTCTTCGAATGAGCCTCATCAGCAAGTACTTAGCATGAATTTCAATGCTCAAAACTTAACATCTAACCTTGGCCAAAAAGGTAAAACAACCATAGCTATTATATTAAATTTTCCATGAAGATTACTTGAGGAAAAACAAATCCATCACAAAGCTGTATCTCCTGTCAAAATTACAAGATTAAATGTTCCAGTCAATTGTGACTTTGGAATCAGTGGTATTAGCATCACCGATACAGGACCATGCATATGTGATTTATCGTCCTTTTGTGTGTGTCCGACACGACATATACTGGTGGACTATCCACTAAAGTTCAAAACAAAATGAAGTTACCAAGTCATGATTTATAACAATACTATGCCCTTGGCAACAATTCCATTAATTTCTAGGCATGTAGTTACTAAGAGTTCTACTGATACTGACAGGGATGATTCGTTTACTGATACTGACACAGATGATTCTTTGTGCAATTATTGAAACATTATTGCTATTCCAAGAGGAAGAAATGACATTTGAAGAGTAAATACCGTTAGGCTTTTGAAATTTTGGATTCCTAGGAGAAACATCTTATTGGCATTTCAATTACAGATATTGCAGATGAACCATATAATGTGGGGACGATGTATTTTTCTGTAAGAGTGTGAACTCACTTGTCAGTACTCTACGATGTAAGGAACATAAAAATTAGTACTTTTCCTCCTAACAGTTCATGGTGTATATGGCCTTCCAAAAAAGGTGTCTTCTCACATATCTCATATTTTCATATACAAACTTAATATATTTTAGGTGAAAGAAAGGCAGGGTCTGCAAAGGTTAGATGGGGCAAGAGGCAACTTTGGGTGAAAATGGTGGAAGATAATACACCATGGATGCCTCTTAGTTCTCCAAACTGGACACATAAGGAGTAGCCCAGGCCTATAAAACATATAGAATCACAAGATGCATGGAGGGCAACATGAGATTGAAGATGACCAAGTCAGCTTCTCTAACTGAGTCAGATTTTCCGTTGTGTCAACACAGAGAGTTTGTCTATGGTCCATGCACGAGGGACCATAAGTAAAGCACATCTGACCACTTCCACTTATCCCTCAAAACAGGTCAACTGAAGGATGTATCAGACTATCAGTCTATGTAGGCAGAAGTGAGAAGCAACAGAGGCGACCAAGTGTTCGCCTCACACTCAAATGCCTAGGTGATCACCTAGGCATTTGAGGCGATGCATTCTATCATAGATCACTACGAAGGAAGAAAATGACAATATAAGGAAAAATAAAAAAAACATCCCACATAATCATATGTAAGATTCTTAGTTCTCTAAACTGGACACATAAGGAGTAGCCCATGCCTATAAAACACACAGTATCACAAGATGCTTGTGGGGCAGCATGAGATTGAAGATGACCGAGTCAGCTGCTTTAACTCGGCCAGGCTTTCCATTGTGTCAACACAGCAAGTTTGTCTATGGTGGTGTACCGACCATAAGTAAAGCGCATGAGACCATTTCCACTTATCCTCACAACAGGTCAACCAAAGGATGTATCAATCTATGTAGTCAAAGGTGAGAGCCAACCAAAGGTTCACCTCACCCTCAAATGCCTAGGTGATCACCTAGGCGTTTGAGGCGATGCATTCTTTCATAGATAACTATGAAGGAAGAAAATGATAATATAATCATATGTAAGATTCTGAGAAGCACTGACCATGTCTAGCATTTAATCCTAAGACCATCTACTACTCAGATAAGTAGTAGATGGTCTTAGAAACCATCAAAAAAAAAAAAAACGTAACAGCATGTAAGAGAAAAAGGGGACTGGACATTGTTAAAACTTAAAAGAGACATTAGCCACTTTAGAATAATTAAGAAAAAGAAAAGTAGTACTACATAATTTAAAAACAAACAAGCAAATGTTATAGACATCATAGGCAAGTGCCTAAGTGAGTGAGGCGAACATGAGGCGAGGCGAGGTGAGACATTTTGATTCGCCTCAGCCTACTTCATTGCCCAGGCTAGTGAGGAGATCGCCTTTGATAACATAGATATCAGTTGACTTGATAAAGATGATGTATCCTAGACTCCTAGTTGATGATAATGGGAGGAAAGGAGCATATGAGGTATTCAGGAGAGTAGAGAAGGAAATTTCATTCTTATGGATAGGAGAGCAGCTATTGCTACCCTTGCATTCCAAGTCATCAATGGGCACCACAAAGAATAAAAATGTGGTAGGAGGTGACATAGTTACTCATTGTATGTTTACCGATGAGAGCACATGTGACAAGGAACAGTTCTGATTCTTCAGCTAAAAGGGCCGGCAATTTTGTAGAGGTCGGTCAATGAGGGGATAGCAACAGAGTATGGTGAGGGCAATCTCAAAGTCCTTTTGTGTGTGTGTGTGTGTGTGTGTGTGTGTGTGGGGGGGGGGGGGGGGGGGTTCACATGAAAGAGCTGTGACTTTGTCACCAAAATTTCTTCACCCACCCATTGTGACAAAGACACACAAGTGGCAAGTTTCAACAGTCTCCTCAGTCACCTCCAAAACCTAATCCAGATAAGTGTGATAAAGATTTACATTTTTTTCACCCTGCCATCAGTCATCACCTATCCCTTCTCCCAACCCCCACCTTCTCACAAAGGTGATCAAAGAACTTGTGCCTCCTTCACTAATACTGCTAAGTGCTAACAATATACAAAAGGGTTAATTACATATATAACCCGGTTATATAGCTAATTTCACTTTTGGCCCTCTTATTTTTGCCCTATTATTAATAACCCTACTAAATAAAAATTCTGTCAAAACACCCCTACAGTTAACTTCCATTAAAGATTCTGTTTTCAACTTTCACCTATTAAATTTAATGTTTAGACAAAAATACCATTACAACAGGTTTTTTTTTAATTGGCACATTGTGCCAAAGAGGGAGAAAGAGAGATAGATGGAAAGAGAGAGAAAGAAATTTGAGCAAAGAATAAGGGTATTTTAGATTTTTACTTTGGTTAAAGGTTAACTAGGGTTAAATAAGAGATGTTTAACAGAATGCTGACAGATGGCGACGGCAGCGGCATTTTTGCAACTATGTACATGCAACGAGGTTATTAGTAATAGGGAAAAAGATGGGCAAAAGTGAAATTACGTCTCTAACAGGGTTATACATGTAATTAACCCTATACAAAATCTGGAAGAAAAAAAGCTGTCGATGACATGAAGGCAATTAGCAGAGTTTAAAAAAAAAAGGTAGAGCCAAATGGAACTTTGCTTGTATTTCCTTTCTATCTGATTTGGTCTAGAGAAGGCCAGTGCGCTTGGAATTGACATTGTGGACAAAGTGGGGTAATATTGGAAGTTGTAGACAAACAATGATGGCACTAACAGATCCTGTGATAGGTCATTTAAGGGACAGGGGGAACTGCTGAATCTCCTAAGAGACTCTAACACAGAAGCGGCAGTTGAAAGTCATTCTACACACAGACCTCAAGGAAGAGGAATCTTGAGAACATGACAGACTTGAAGCCAGAGGTTTTAAAGCTGCACATGCAAGGTGAATGTTGTTAGAAAGTGATTGAGAGGAAGGAGTTTACTCAAAAGATCAGATTGCTGTTTGTATTCTGGCCTGCAGAGGGCAAAGAAAACAGTCAAAGACCATAGTTGTCAAGGTGGTAAGCCAACGGAACATGTAATTGGGGGTTCCTGAAGAAGAAAGAGACTCAATCTCTCTTATCTATCACACACCCTGTGAAGCCCGGATCATTGAAGTGGGGCATATGAGAGGATACTAATGGCCATGAGGGACTCCAAGTCCTTCGATAGTGGCAAGTGGGGCTTGTTGCCTCATCGTGTCCATCATAGCAAGAGGATAATAGTCTCGTCGATGTAGAAGTACCCCATCGCTAATGCTGAGATTTAGTTCACCAAGGAGGGAGAAGGCCAAAGACAATGAGAAAGACAAAATGATGAGGAAGACAAGATGAAAGAGTATCGAGAACTAGTGCCTGATCATCCATGCAACCCTATTTATATTTGGGCTGAGTAACTTGAGTCCAAAAGGATCCTATTTGACCAGCCCATGAACTAGCCCAAGCATTGCCTAGGCATCCTAAGCAAGCCTAGGTGTGCCTAAGTGGCATCTAAGCTTGCTTTTCAAGGCCCAGTAAGGCATTCAACCACCTAGGGCTTCAACAAATGCCTTTTTGCCTAGGCAATGCTTAGGTATCACCTAGGTGGACACCTTGACAATTATGGCAGAGATACATCTTGGGATAATCAGTGTAGCATCTTCGTCAGTCAAAACCTATAGAGACAATAGAGTCAGCAACAAAGTTGGTTTGGGAAGCAGAATTTGTTCCAAAAAATTGGAGCATTTTATTCTGTTCTTTCAATTTACATAGCTTGGGCGGGAAGCGCAAATCATTTTCCTTGACATTTGATGATCCTTAGTTCTTTGTAGTTTGTAGCCTGGAGTGATCTGCTTTATGGATGAGGAATTTCTCTATCCTCAAATAAAATTGGTGGCGCTGCAGTCCACAACTCTTTTGAAAAAAAATAAAAACTTAACATATTTAAGAAACTTCCTCGATCATCTGAACAACTTAACCAGGGGTAGATTATCACCAAATTCTAGGAGTATTTTTAGGTCCCTCTTGCATCCTTTTTGCATACTACAGAAATATAGATAGGCAGGTGGCCAATAGACTTCACATCCAGAATATTCTAGTAGATCCAAGCTCTCTTTTATGGAGTTAAATTTGAGGGAACTAACTGAACATCATTAGAAGACATGAGGGGTATACATCAAAAATCAAAATGCACAAAGGCATTCACCAAAATTCAGTTTAAAGACAGTATATGTGCACACGCATGCTCAAGTGCGCAAGCATCATGGACAAATCTTTAGTTCATCTTTCCCTGCCTCACAAATTTCAGATGTGTCACTGTCTATCTGCAACAAGTCCAGTTAGTTACCACAAAAGGGTGTTGGCACCTACAATCTAAATAATGATAATGTTCGTATACCTTGCTTTCTCAACATCAAAAACTGTCTGAACCTCCGGGAAGAGTTGGACTCTCCTTGTCTCGGAAAAATATGAACATACAAAGGTTCACCTCTCAAACTTGCAAGACCTTGCAAAGTAAAGATGTCTGTCTTTCAAATCATTTGGGACTTCAACATCCAAAACTGCACAAACCTATGGGAAAAGCAAGGGCCACGTTGTCCTCAAAATTTAAGCACAGAAAAGTGTGCATCCAACTAGAAGATAGTCCCTGCTCATGCATGAACCCATATCTCAGCTCCTGAAAAGCAGGAAAAGAACATCTTAAATCATAATAATGGTACCTTAAACCTCCAAATCTCAAACTCAGCAAACTCTATCCCAACAACAAGTGGCAGGTCAATAGACCTGATCATGAACTCCTTCAGCAATGGCTATAACGGAATCTGATCTTCATAAGTTGAAGAGGTAGAATAGGATCTTCCCACCTTTAAATCTGCGCAAGAACTGAAAGACCCACTGGAGATCCACAAACTACAGAAAACTTGGCACAGTATACCTTTTTGAGGTGATTGCCTATCACCATGGAACGTGGCCCTTACAACCTCATACTAAGAATTCCAAGCCTTAGTGTTTTAGACTATCAGAATCCAATTTTAAAACTATGCCCATCAATCTGTGTTGAAAGAAACAAATCTAACAATAACACTATAAGAATTCAATTTTAGAACTATGCCAATCAACCTGTCTAGAAAGAATCATTATAACAAGAAGCCATTGGAAATTCCCTAACTTTAGAATGTTCTCTAAGGAAAGGGTACAATTTTCACACACGACAGTGGAGTGGTCCATTCTCTCTTGGATGTGACAATCACAAAAGGCTTTTTTGATAACAGGAAAAATTAATCTGGATATGTTATGCTTGTATAAGATAAACCAGAATAATTGAGTATTCATTTGATTCAGTTATTCATTTGATAACTACAATGGTAATCCACATGGAATTAAGAGAATAATAAAGTAATGTTATCCTAGTGGGTTTGGTCAAAGAGTTGAATGAGAGGTAGTCAAGACAAATTCACTCCTAGTGGCACCAGGTAGTTTGCCCCCAGGACCTAAATGGGTTTATTCAGGGTTATATCAGAATAATTCACTCCTAGTCAGGCAACTCATTCCAGCAATCAAACCAGATCTGAGGAACAAGACCTGATAACCCAGAATACTTCCCTCTTATCCAGCCATCAAAGAGGCTCAAATGCATTCTCCATTCTCAACCAAAAACAGTCTTATGGCAGTGTCCATTTCACCTCCATCAAGTCATTGAGAGCATGCGGAAGCCACAATAGCAATTAAGAAAGAAAGGAAACAGAAATAAAGCCATCAGAAATTAGCAATACTTGCCTGTTGCCAAAGCACCATTTAATAGAAACACATACACAAGGTAAGCTATGTGTTCATATACCAACAGTCAATTTTGTTTCACCAAGACTAAATGATGAAGTACTGAAGCCTCATGTATAAAGAATCAGCGTACGCTGGCTAAGTGCACAAGTCTGTACCTCATAGTCAATTAGCTGAATAATGTTGCTCTTTCCTTTCAGCCTTTTCAGATATTCAATCTCCTGATAAAATCCATATGCAGTGGAATAGTCACGTCCTCTAAGCACGATGCTTTTGAGCGCATAAATAGTACACTCTGATGTTATTACTTTATAAACTTCACTGCTTCCGCCACTGCCTATTTTACCAAGCTTCTGATAGAACTTCCCGTTGACTTTAAAAAATGAGTCAGCATCATATTTCTTCTTACGGGAAGCTTTTTCTGCTTTTGTTGATTGGGAAGGTCCTACACCAACATTCAAAGATGAATCTTTTACTGAAGAGATCTGGGAATGCAGAATGCCAGCATCACCAGAGACCTTCTCATGAATCCTATCATCAAATGGAGGATCCTTTCCTTGTTCCTCAAGCTGGTCACCTTGCTTCCTTACCATCCCGTGAGCTTCAGGAGGGACATTTTCTTGAACTCTAAACTCATTCTTCACTTCATAGGAAGACATCTGCATAGGGACGCCTGCCAATGTCGCACGGTTACCCTGAGGTGCCTGTCCCAATTGTAGCGACAGGGCAGTGAAACTTGAACTAGCGACTGATCCTTGAGTCGTTGGATCAGCAAAATGCTGATTGCATCCTGGTTCCATCCTCTTGTCCATCATATGTGCATCCCCAGTCATCATGCTGTGGCCTGATATTTCCATTGGCTGAAAATCTTGCTGTTTTGACTCTGGATCAAGTCCTGAACTTCCTTTCCTCTCTCCCAATGCAAGGGAAGTCATGTGAGATGAAATGTCACCCCTTGTAGAATGATTGGTCTTCCCAGTGACGGCCGCACCTGCACAAACAATAACTGAGAGAATAGAGACAGAGAGAGTGGAGATAACTACAAGAGATATTGACAGTAGTGCCAAGCAAATACGTCTAGTCTCAACGCATCTGGGATAAAAAATAACCAGCAATTACAAAGCCAGCGATCGCACTTACCCTGAACGGAAGTGCTAACGTCGTCCCCTGCGATCGGAGAGCAGGGAACCTTGTTCTGAGCCTCACAACAGATGGTAGAGCGCTGCTGCCGAGCGCATTCCAGCAGCGCCTCACCTCCCTCCTGTAAAGATAAAGACCCATTTTGCTCAGCAGCCATCAGTCCCGCAGACGGAGGAGGAGTAACCGACGCATTCCCCTGAGGTGCGGGCGTAGTCTCCACCTCCCTACCCAACGGCAGGCCACCCTTTCCCTCATCGGACGAAGAAGAAGAAGCAGCAGCCACATTTAGCAACAACGAACCGCCAGATGAGGCATCTGCGACAGAGGGCATAGAATCGGCGGAGGGTACAGCAGCACCCGACGCAACCAGCACCCTCCTCGCACGGGGACCGTTAGCATGCATACCTAGAAAGGGAGAAGGGGAAAGGGGTGAAGCCGTCAGCCGGAAGCACAAACACGAAAATGGCGAAACCCTAAAATTTCCGAAACAGCAGATGGGCCTGGAGGACCCTACAGAAGGAATCCAACTTTCGAAAGAAACTCGCTTAAACAACTACCAAGGGGGCGGTGGCGCTTGAGAGCAGCCTGGACATGGCGGAGGAAATCCGGCGGGGAGAAGGAGGACGATGAGGAGGAAGAGGTGGAGCTGGTCAGGTTGGGTTCCCAGGCAGCGAGAGCGGGGCGCACGGGCAGCACCCTCGACCGGGCGGGAGGAGGCGGAACGTTAGCCTCCTTCCTCTCCATTGTCGGCGGGGGTGGCGGCGGGGACGGAGAGGAGAAGGAGGCCAGACCTCAACGACATCTCGGCCAGCGCCGGAGCAGGACAGGGTCACCTCTGCTGATAGGACGGTAGGCGGGGTCTCCAGAGGAGAGGTGGAGGGCCGGTCATACCCTGGCCGGTTGGCGACGTGCGGGAGGGGGAGGGCCCGTGCGGCGGCGGCAGCTCAGATCAGTTGTCAAGAGTTAAGACCGCGGAGCGGCGGGGAGGCCGGGGACCGGTGTGTGGAGAAAGGAAAACACCCCAAGTTCGAAATGACCATTTGCCGCCCCCCATGTGCCATGCTCACTTATGAGCGCAGTGGCGTCGGGTCAAAGTTTGTCCCGTTTACTGAGACCCGACCCGAACCGCCTAAAATCGAGTACGGAACGATGCTGGCATTCACCGCACTGAAGCGGGGCAGATTTGGAGATTTAACAGCTAAGAAGGCTCCCATTTTTCACATTTCAGGTCTCATATAAAAGAGGTCGTTCAGCGGATAGGATTTTTCTGGGGAGAGAAGGAAAAAAAACAGTATAATAATATTATTTTCTAACATTATTTTTTAACACACTTAAGTTGTAATCACTCCTAAGAAGAAAGTGTTATGGTCTCGTACTTTTTATAGTCATGCCTTTTAATGTACCATTGCCACCCAGGCATGTCAAAATTATGATGAGATATGGATGCAAATGTAAAGCACTCAAAACATAGTATGTAGGATAAATCTTTTCTCCCCTTTTTTGACAAACACTAAAATGAAGAGGTTTGGAAGTGTAAAAAGAGAAGAGAGAAAGATGTTATAGAGTTGTTGCAGGGATGTGGAAGGAGTAAGTTGTGATGATTTTTCAGGTTTCTAATTCTCTCTCTTCAGATGTCTAGGCAAACACTTCAAATGATTCTATGTCTAATTTGTTTGCTGCCTTCATCTTTTCACAATATGTTCTATGAGCTTGCTACACTGTGTCCTATGTACTTATGGAGGCAAGGTGTTCTTCAATAGCAGGAAGGTCTCCAAGCCATTCCCTTGATAGGTCATGAAGGTCTTGAACTTGATGGGGGCATTGCAATCCTTTATTCGTGGGTTTAGCCTTCGTTTCATAGTAGGCTCTAAATTTTTAGATCCACCTCAAGTAAACGTCAAGGAATAAGTCTATGGGCTGAATATCTTTGGATGCTTGGAGTGTAGGAGCCTTCTTCTTGTCTTTCTTTTTTTTTCTTTATTCAACTGAGAGTACATTTCAAAGTGGGTTGGATAAGCTTTTCTCCATTCTTCCAGAGCATATCCCTCTGCTATAGCATAGAGTTCGGCTAAGTCCATGGTAAGAATCAATTCCTTATTATGAGCATTCCTTAGGAACTGATAGAAAGTCATGGTCTTGTTGAACTTGGGTCACATGTCATGTTTTGTCCCTCAAGTAAGTTATATGCAAGGTAACGCAATGATGGAAATATGAGCATTTCTGGAGGCCAAGAGTCTTGGCATGTAACTCAATTCTAGATGATTCACCTTGCCTTACTTTTTTTGTGAGGAACAACTATTAGAGTGATCTCTAATTAATCTACATTGGTCATGTAATCAGTGTACTTCAAGAATTGTTTGTACTCTTTCTCTGCATCATCTCATATCTTCTCTCATTTTACCTCATGTTTGAGCTCCATCCACTACCACAACTTGATGGGATCTTGGGCTTTCTCTACCCAAGCCTTATTACTGTGTAAGAATTCTACATAAGGCTCGACATGCTGCTTACGTCATCCTACTTCTATCAGCTTGTAGGAATCCTTTTTAATTTTCACTATATCTTCTGTTAAGAGCTTGCCTTACTTGAGAGATAGGCCAATGTAATGATCCAGGGTCAGAGTGCGTAGACCTACGACAAGTATTTTTTGGCCTTCCTCTCAAGCATATGTGTTATACCCTGTATTTTTATAATCTATAAATAAATTTAATTAATTTAACTAAAACCAATTAACTAATTGTAAGAGTATACTAGTGAGTTTAAGTAACTTGATTTAGTCTAATTAACTCAATTATAAAAACTCATTAGCCTAATTATACTACTAAGGATAGTCTACTAATTTAGTTAAAATTCTGAATTTGATACACTAGACAATAACATAATAAAATAATAATAACTTTCTGTAGAAAATTCAGATTAAGGTATGGTTGGTATCATTAGAAATAGCACGAAAAACTATATAACTTTGTAGAAATTCTTTTTTACTAATTCAGATATTTTAAAGGTCAAAAATATCAATAATCAGTTTTAGAAATGGTAGTTCACAGAAAATAAGTCATAATCGGACGAAGATTTGAATTACAAAACAAAAGATGATATAATTAAAGTTAACCACGACTTGAAACATTATATATGACATATTTGACTTAAAATTAAAAGTATAAAAAAATAAATTTGAATATGATTAAGATTCTAATTAGTAGATAGAAAGTCATGATTGGCATCCTACTTGAACTAAGATTCTATACACAGATTTACTTGACACAGTCTTGATGTTTTAAGCATAATTTCGTGTATACAATTCCAAATTATATGAGACAACTTCCATTAGAAACATAACTCAAAATTATAAAAGTTTTATGAAAACCATATATTTAAAATAAGTCGTTTACTAGTCGGAATCAGAAAACTTTGGACGGAAACGAAATCTGCCAGATTTATGGGTTCAGAGTACTTAAAAATAATATAGGCATAACTTTTTGTATAAATGTCCAAAACTAGTGAGATTAGTGGCATGGAAAGATAATAAAAAGTTATAAAATTTTGTATAAGAGAGTTTTTTCTAATTCGAACATTTAAGGGGTCTAATTAAAAATTTTGCAAAAAAAAAAAAAAACTGCAAGTAGCATAAATAGAGTCTAATTTACACTAGGAAGTGACTTTGGCTTGGAGATTAAGTCATAAGAAGTTGGAGTCTGACTCCAATATAGAAATGAGGTGTTAGTAGTTGTATTAGGAAAATAAATAAGTATAAATAGAGCCTTAGGGTAGTACTTAAGCTCTATTGCATGCAGCTCTCTTCTAAGGGTCAATTCATATGGTGTTCTTGAGAGAATAGAGTTGATTCATAATTATTTCTTTTGGCAATTTGATTCTAATCATTGTTTTGTATTATTGAAAGCCTAGAGAACGTGGGAAAGAACTTAGAGAATGTAGAAAATAATTTATTAGAGGAAGAAACTATGGATAGATAGCAAGGAAGCCATAGGGAACCAAGAGTCAATCTTTTTCAAGCGGTAGGTGGATAACAATAAGCATGATCTATTTTGTATTAAAAAGTTTTCAAAAGTTAATCAATTAGTAAGAAGTTTTATCTATATGTCGATTTTATGATCATAAAGTTTCATATTTTTTGTGATCTTCTTTACTATCTATTCCATGATTATTATCTCAGCATATGCAATCTGTCTATTTAATATATTATAACTATGATCACCTGAGTTATAGATATTTGTTATCCCTTATACGATGTTTAATTTATTTAGTTTTTAAAAAAAAATGCTATTTTACATGTTATATTTGTGTATAATAAATTTCATAATTTTTGAATTAATTTGATATTTATTCTGAAATTTTATTCTCATACTATATAATCTGTCTTGACAGTTTTAAAATCTCAATTTCTGAATTTTATATCTCATTTGATTCATGTTTAAATCATGTCAAATTTTGTGGAGGCCTTTGTTATATTATCCTTGACTTTTCTATAAAGTTTGAGAATTTTATGACCCTGTTTGTTATTTATTTTGTCATCTATTTTAATTTGTTGAAATTCTATTTAAGTCAGATTTTCGAAATCGAAACGGAAGTTTAAAATCATATCAAACCAATCCAGAAATTAATGAAACTTTGTCCACATGATATATTCACAATTTTTTGAATCTGTTTGATAATATTTGGCCTACTTGTTGATTTTTTTATTTTAAAAATTAGTTTTGATGGCCGAAAAATATATTTGTTATTCCGAAAATTCTGAGAAAATTCTTGAAGCTTAATTTTCACTCCATTAATCTATTGGGATCAGCTTTACTCTGATTTTACATATATATGATCATAATGACTCTTTAAGTGACTATTTTGTATATAAAAGTATGTATTTTTTACTTATACTTATATGTAGCACTTTGATAATTTAAATTCCATATCTATGATCCTCTTTTTTCATCATTTAATCTCTGTTATATGATTGTACCATATTTATATGACTTTTCTTGGACATTGTTTTCTTAAGGAGATATTTGACCCGATTACATTTTAAAGATTCATATTGGATAGGGGTATTTTATTTGGACCTGAAGACAAACAGGTAGAATCCTGATTTCTGGTCGATAAACTAGGAGACGGCGATATGTAATGCTAGCAGTTTGGAGTTAGGTGGGACTTAGACTCTCCGGTTCTGCGCAATGACTAAGACCTTTGCATCATTTGTCTAAATACTTTAGTATTTGTTTCGTTCGGCTCCTTATGTTGTGGTTTGGGTGCATATCCGTTATGATATGATTTAATTTATTTGATTAGCACATAAATATGAAATCTTTGCTCTATATGTTCATTTGAATTCAACTTAGTCATTTGAATCCTTTGATCATCATATTTATCCCTTTGCAATCATATGAATATGTCTTAACTATATGATCCATGATATGAATCTGATTTGATAAACTACTATACCATAATATTTGCTATTTGATATGAGATGTGCGACGACGATAAATAACGCCCTGACAATTTAATATTTCTATTCGATATGTAATACGTTTCTAATCATGGCTAGTAGAATTTGATATGCCTGATATGAGTTCGATCATTCCATATATAGTATATGTTAGTCGATCTATTCATGTTATTAAAAAGTAAATTTAATTTGATAAGCTTATATCTAACTATGTTTTGTATCATGTTCTTATTCGAGCTATATATAAAACTGTATAAGATCATGTTCAGTATAATTGTATAATATGATTTGCAAAATTGACTATATGTTAAGTCATGTGGATGGTTTGAAGTCTACTGAGTGGTTGTACTCATAAACCCTATTAACATTTTTAGAAACTGAGAAAGATAATCTGGATTTTAAGGAGACTTCTGATTGAGGCATTTGACATCTTCAGGAGGTTTTGGGTTTAAATTTACAGTTTTCTTATATTTGGTGTAGTAGGGATAATGAAAGATTGATATATTTTTCTTTATTTGGTGAAATTGAGAATTTATATATAAATTGATGGATATTATAATATGTGAACATTGGTATTGGCTATATTTCGTTATTTTGGATTAATTGATAGTTATGTCATTTATTTAAATCGATTTGTAGTTGTTTAACTCTTATATCTATTTGTTATGATGAGATTTATTATGAAATTATGCATTCGGAGTCTGAGTAAAAAAAAAAAAATCAGATATAGGGCGTAACAATATCAACATACAACTATTTGCTTTTAGGTGCGATAGGGAAGATATATTTGTGACAGGGATACTTGATTTCCCCATCCATAATTATAACCTCATATGAGGAGAGCTTGGCTGGTATTAACACAATCTATACTTGTTGGTCTCTCCATGAACTTCCTTTTCTATTGTTTACCCTTGCCTACTAGAGTGTCTTCAACCTTAATTATGGCACCCTCTTTTCGCTTCTTAAGTGCGTGGAACATTTGAGCCAGAGGTACATTATCTTCATCATCTTGTAGCTCTGGCTTAGGAACCACGACCTAAAACTGACGGGGTGGAGGAGGAGGTGTTAGTGAGGAACTAGTAGTACCAAGAGGTGGAGGAACGTATGAGGAACTACCATTGTTGATGAAAGAAGAGGGAATGGTAGGTGAGGTTGGTGCTTCAAAGGAGGTGGAGGGTGTGGGAATGGCTGTTGGAATCTAAGAAGAAGATGGTCCAACAAGGATGGAAGAGACTGATGTTGTGACTAGTATTGTGTACTCATAGGGAACTAAAGATGGTGGAGTAGGAGGTGTAACCTCAAGAGGAGGTACACTTTTAGTGTTATATCTTGCATCTCAAACCCGTTAATTTGTTAATGGGCTAAGGTTAATCAAGCTCAATTAGACTTAAATAAGCATAATTAAATCAATTAATAGATTAAAATAATTTAAATATATTTAATATTTATTTCATAATATGATAATAAGTTTAGAACGGGTAAGTCATTAGTTAAGTCAAAACAAGTCTAATAAACCCATTAGTGACCCAATTAGGAAACTAGTTGGTTTCCAACACCTAGTCAAATTTTCGGGTTTAAAAACTATGAGAAAGTGTTGTTTTGCGAACACAATAATTTTGCGTACAAAAGTTAAAAAATGACATGGCGTATATGGTTGGAAAGAAGATATAAAAGATTACAACTTTGTCAAAGGACCAAAAGCTAATTATGTCGTTTAATGGGTCGAATCAAAGAGGGTTTATAGGAGGAAACCCATTCTGCGTGAAAATCTAGATTCCTAGTTTGAATCGGAATGCTTTAGCTTGTTAGTTTTATGGTTTGAGTTTGACTTGGTAACTTTGGGGGCTTAATTTGAGTAGTATTAGGAAGCCAAAAAAGCATGTATAGGGCCTTGGGAGTCGTGCATAAGGCATCTTGCACGTAGCCCCAAGATAAGAGGTAAGAACATAGTGTTCTTCATTAGAAAGAGAAGTGTTTTGATTTAATTCTCTTTGAAAATTGATTCTAATTGATGGATTGTTGTTCTTTGAGGTTTAGAGGTCGTGGGAGAAGCCTTAGATTACAAGAAAATCTAGATTACATTGCTAGAAGGTGATTAAAAGGCATTAGAGGGGAGTGTTCTTCGTGTTCTTGAGGTAGGTGATGATAACCCAATAAATGATATTTTGTATTAATAAAAAATTTATTTCATTTTTAAAAGTGGTCAAACATGATTTTTGAAACAATATTCTATGCATCTATGATCTCAATTCTCACTTTGTTTTCTCAATTTTTGATCAAATTCATGAAATATGCAAGTTCAAAAAATCCTTATTAAAATGTGTCGCCACGACTTGACGCGATTTAAAAGCATGTCCACTGTCCCTGACGTGATTCTTACTTAAAGAATAAGGCGTCATAAGCCTATGGTTATAGTTATGAGTACCTTTGGCTATAGTTATTAAGGTCTTTTGCTACAGTGTTTAGAACATGTGACCAATTGTGTTGATGCAGAATGGGAAGGTGGTAGCCTATGCTTCAAAACAGTTGAAGGATCATGAGTTGAACTATCCTACTCATGACTTAGAGCTAGTAGTAGTTGTTCATGCTTTGAGGATTTAAAGGCACTACCTATATGGAGAAAATTTTGAGGTGCTCATTAATCATCAAAGTTTGAAATATATGTTCTCTCAAAAAGAGCTAAACTTAAGGTAGAGAAAATGGATGGAATTCCTAAAGGACTATGACATTTCGGTGAACTACCATATGAGAAAAGCCAATGTGGATGAGGATGAACTGAGCAGGAAAAGATTAATGTCTATTCAGGTTGCTCCTTTATTTCATCCTAAGAAGGCTTCATCGTATACTGAGAGGATCTCTTTGTAGTTTTTGGGGTCTGATTGATAAGTTTTCTCCTGCATCCCCTTCTCTTGTTTATTGGATGCTTCTCCTAGATATCACGTTAAACTTAATATTGATGGTTGTTGTAAAGGTAATCCAGGTGTTTCTGCAAGTGCTGCTATCCTTAGAGATGAAAGGGGATCTTTTATTTCTGCTTGGTGTGGTTATTTTGGTATCACCTGCAACATTATTTCTAAGATCAGGGCTATGATTATTGGGTTACAGATGTGTCTACAAATAGAATTTCTTCTATTATTATGGAGTCTAATTGTCAGGTCTTGGTTATGCTTCTGCTTTCAGATGGCCAAAAGATTCTTTGGATCCTTTATCCGTGATGGGATATACTTTGCCACTTGAAGGACTCTATGCATATACAATTCCAGCATGTGGTCAGAGAATGTAACAAGGTAGCTGATGCATTGGCCAATTTCTCATGCTCCTCTTATACTTCTTAGACTTTTTCTTCAGCTGTTGTTTTACCTTCTTCTGTTAAAGGAGAGTTGACTATGGACAAGTCTGGTGTTCCTCATTTTCATTTTTGATTGGTTACTGTACCTGGGGAGTATGTTTATTTTCTTTATTATTTTATCTCCCTTGGGTAAGGTGGCATGCCCCCCCCCATGTAAGTTGATTTGATTCTATCAATAAATATCCAAGGGCTTGCCCAGGGTCTTAGATAAGGTTCTGGGCCCCCCCAAAAAAAAAAGTAGGCTGGGGAGATTATTATGGTGGCCTGAAGCTTTGCTGATTTTGGGCAAGAATGGAAAGCAATAACAGATGTGATTGAGTTTTTCTAAGCGAGCAAAAGTGGAAAATTAATTGTGGCTTAGTTGACTATTAAATCTACAACGGTGGATCAGATTGTGGGAGCCCAATAAGGGGATCAACAGCTTCATTTGATGGTTGAAAAAACGGGATTTTCTCAAGGCACTGATGGAGTGATCAAATTTCAAAGGAGATTATATGTCCCTTGAAATGAAGACATCAAGAAAACCTTGTTGATGGAGGCACAAAAACTTTAATATTCTATCTAGCCAGGCAGCACAAAAATGTACAAAGATCTGGAGTAGCATTATTAGCGAGTTGGCATGAAGAAGGACATAGCAAAGTCTATGAGTAAGTGCCTTTCATGTCTACTGATTAAGGCTGAACATCATAGGCCAGCAAGGCCATTACAGTTGATGGAGATTCTACAGTGGAAGTGAAAGCATGTCGCCATGGATTTTGTGATGTAGTTGCCAAAGACATATGAAAGACATCATTCTATATGGATCATTATGGACATACGTACCAAGTCAACTCATTTTCTGACCATTTCAAAGATTCAATCTTTTAGAGGTTTTGGCTCAACTTTACATTAAATAAATTGTGAGATTTAACGGAGCACCAATCTCCATTACTTCAAATAGGGACTCCAGGTTCACAACTAAATTTTAGAGGAGTTTACGGCATGCACTTGGTACCCAACTGAAGTACAGTTTAACTTTTCATCCTTAGACTGATGGGCAATCTGAGAGGACAATCCAAACCTTAGAGGATATGTTGAGAGCTTGTAATGTACATTGGCAAGGTAATTGGGATGAACACTTGCTATTAATAGAGTTTGCCTACAATAATGGTTACCATTCGAGCATTAGAATGGCACCTTATGCAGCTCTTTATGGCAGACCTTGCAAATCTTCAATCTGCTAGGATGAAGTTGAGAAGAGAAGACCAATTAAGCCCTAATTGGTGCAGGCTTGTGTAGAGAAAGTTGTGTTGATTAGAAAGAGGCTACTCATAGCTTAAAGCAAACAGAAAAGTTATGTAGACCAAATAAGAAGGCAACTAGAGTTTCAAGTTGGATAGCATGTATTCTTGAAGGTTTCACCCATAAGAGGAGTAATGAGATTAGGCAAGAAAGGAAAACTCAAACTGAGATATGTGGGATCCTTTGAGATTCTTTAGAAAATTGGTAAAGTGGCTTATCAGTTAGCCCTACCACCAGCATTGTCAGGGGTTCATGGAGTCATTCATGCATCCATGTTGAAGAAGTATGTACTAGATCCCTCCTACATGTAAGGATCGGGGCAAGACGACGAAGAACAAAAATCAATCTTGCTCGTACTGGATCCGTTTCGAATAGAACAAACAAAACGGGATTACATGTAAGGATCGAGGTGGGACGACGAAGAACAAAAATCAATCTTGCTCGTACTAGATCTGTTTCGAACAGAACAAACCAAACACGATGATCAAACATCACCTTGCATGAAATCAGATCCGTGACTAAACGCTTTTGTCGAGGCGATGCTGCTAGCTGCACAAACTCCGGACCTCCAGTATCCATACGATCCTCGTTAAAGGTTCGTCGTCTCTTCTTGTCAGATGTGCCGCGATCAAGCGGTTTCTTCTCTGTGGTTGTGCCCGTGGCATGCAGGCGAACTTCCGACAGTTAGAAAGCGGAAGCCCAAAGCAGAGCAGCAAGGAGCGCCACCTGGGTGAGGCGCACGACAACCTTTGACTGAGAATCTTTATGCGTGTGACCCTCTAGGCCCAAGTACCCTTTCATATTTTAGCCTGTTAAGCCCAAAAACACTTTATTGACTTAGAGTAATTAATTAACATCACAAATTCAATTAATTACTTAACCGAATTAACATTTCATATAAGCCCAACTAAGCTTCCGATCAAGTTGGGTACCAAGCAACACCGCATGATATCAAAAGGTAATGAGGTTCAACAACCTGCTCTTAGAACCTTTCTTCCGACAATTATCGTGTGGCTATAATCCTTCATCTGTACGATGCTCTCGAGTTAACCTAGGGCATGGTCAACTGTCAAACCTTAGGTGGTTAACTGTATGAGATTATATGTCGTTGTATAATATCAAAAATACCTTTTCTGATATTATGTCTGCTCTGGCTAGAGAGTCCCACACATCTTTCCCAAAATATTCTCTCTCTAATTACCTAAGAACGAATGATCCCTTATTGAACACACAATCACACTACTGTGACGTTTAATCAAGCTGGTTGATAGTTAAGAAAATCACCATCTAGCGATTCAAGTCAGATCAATTCAGCCAACTCATTCCCCAACGAGCACCTATGTGCTTGCTTTAGTGTCTCAACATATATGACTATAAGATTAGTCACGCTCATCATATGAGTAAGCACAACACACCTCAGTTTATCCGAATATAAGATGTTATGTTTCTGATATCCTATGACTGGGAATAATTTAACAATTGTGGTCATGAATATTAGTCTCATTATTACAAATTCATCGTGATTTAACATTCCCCTCATAACTCCAAGGACTTCATTATGCTTGATAAGATAATCGCCAATTTTCATAATAAATTAATTGTCATTCGTTTAGTGAACCATAAATGTCATAAGTGCTGACTTTGAGGACACCTATATCCAATACTCTCCCAGTTGGACTAAAGTCAACCATCTTCTCATTTGATCTCTATCAAACCTATGACTCTAAAGTACAATCTGAGATAAAGCCTAGTTTGTGGATTTGCTATGCTACAATATCTCCTCTAAAATAACGTCTTTGATCAAGTGAAAATGCCTCATAATGTTCTCCAACTTCTGATGAGCCAATAGCTTTCTCACATCTCAATTGCTCTCACCGTTGTCATACAACAACGGGATAAGATCAGAGGTGTTTAGAACTACTCCTAGTTTTGAGATGAACTTTTCAGCCACAGTGTTCCAACAACAGTGTATGTTTGCCTCTATTATCAAACTTGCAGTGATTTCTTGCTTGGAACTTTTCCAGCCTACTGTGGCTCCATATAATGTCAAGACGAATCATGGCATTAATATGCCTCTAGCCACGTCAGACTTAAAACTTGAGTCAGTGCGACTTCATAAATTCAAATCATTTTTTTCATTAACCAATAGCACACTCTTTCATGGATTTATCTTATGCGTGCTCGTGGTTCTTAATGTACACTTTATATCAAGTCATATATTTGGTCAAATCAAAACATCCTTTTTTGATCTATCATCATTGATCCGTATTCCTAATATGTAGGATGCTTCACCAAATCTATCATAGAGTCTATGCTTCTACAGATGGTAACATCCCTATGTCATTCCTAATGACTAGAAAGTTATCAACATATAGTATTAATGAACTAACTGCACTCCCACTAGCCTCCTTGTGCACACACAGTTCATGAACTTGAAAGATTTGATCACCAGGTCAAATATCTAATTCCAACTTTGGAAAGCTTACCATGATTCACAAATGGATCTGTTAAGCTGGTATATCTTAAGAGGATACAACCTGAATGTAAAAACATTCATGTTTTATCATATACACATCTTCTTAAATCATATTGAGAAGAACTGTTTTAACATCTATCTACCAATGGTCATCGTCATGATAGACAATTATGGCAAGAAGAATTCTAAATTACTTGATTATGGCAACTGTCGAGAAGGTTTCATTATTGTGAACACTTTGACTTTGACAGTAACTCTTGGCTATTAATCTTGCCACACAAGCATCAAAGCACTACAACACTGATCTTCCATTTGAAGATCTACTTGCAACTGACGGGTACTGTACCCTCAAGCAAGACCACCAAGTTCCAAATTTGGTTGGTATGTATGGACTGGTTGTAAGAATTTCTGACCTCTTGCCATTTCTCATAGTAGAAACTAAAAGTCTCTTTATAGGTCTTCAGATCATTATCCTCATCTTAGAGCTCCTCCCTTTAGTCATCCTTGATATGTCATACATGTCTATCCAGCTATCTAGAGAAATTTAAAGGACCTACATAGCTTTATAAATATGTGTATTAATAGGTTCCATAGGAAAGGGATCATCATATGATCCAGTGTCAACTTGTGTATTTAGGGCTTCTTCTAGTTCTATCCAGCTCCCACTGTCTTCTGGAAGGACAACTTCCTCTTCATAGAAGACAGTTCTCTCAACTGTGAAATATCCTTTTCTTTACTAGATCGATAGAAATAATGTAACGACCCGCCACCCTATAATCGGGGATCCGATTACTAAATGGGTACCGAATCATTAAAGTCTGGAGCCAAACTAGGATCTCGATAAGTCTGAGAAATAAACGATAAACTAAGCTAAACATTTACATCACATTGAATTGTAAAAGAAGTGCATGAATTAAAAATTATTACAATTTAACTTGACTCAGCAAATAATTACGTATTCCAACTGAAAAAGAAGTAATTAAGCGTACAGGCCTAAAAAGAAATAACAACTACATCGAGGCATACCCCGGAACGATGGCCGCTGGCGCGCAACCCGAGACAAAATCCTCCTCGCTACGCTTGCCTGGAACCCTCACCTGAAAACCGCAGGGGGGTGAGTCTCATCGAAATAGACTCAGTAGGGATCCTTCGATCCCCACCACCCACTCACGCACCCACAAGTGCAACAACATGAATAAATGCAATTTAAATAAAGCAGTAAAACACAACTCTGAAACCACTCAGACTACGGAGTCCACAACCAACGTCTCGGCTAAACACGCAAACCACGCAGCCGAATGCGAAAAATACCGACCCGCTGAGACCGAACAGCAACCCCTCGGATAGCGTACTGGCTACTCCGGCCTGACCTGGCTCAAGGTGGTTTTACTTCCCCCAGCACGAGTGACACTCCGAACGTACTACTCCCACATCGGTACTAGTTATACCCCGGGATACACGAGGTGACCTTCTCTCTAGGCGTCACCCCACCACTCCCACACCGGCGTCGTGTCACTCCCACACCGACACAGGGTGCCTAAGTGCTAACAACTGTCACTCTAGGTCCACGATCGCACAAAACGCAACATGGTGCGATCCGATCATGTAGAAATCATCGCCTTCGAGTATGTTGTAAAACATGCATTTATCCAAATTATCTAACTACGTAAACACATGTTAATTGCATACTTTAATGAGATTCTGTCTTGAATCGCGTCGCCCAAGGTTGACGTCATTCAAGATCCCTAAACTAGTTCATGCGAAAACTGGCCTCAGATGATGGCTTAAAACGCGTCGTGCAAGCTCGTCACCTTTTTAAAAGGCGTCGCTGTCCCTAGTCGCCTAACCACGACAGAAACAAAATCAGGTCTTGGGGTGATCCGAACTTAAATCGCGTCGTAGGAGGCAGCCGCCATTCAAAACAGCGTCGCTGTCCCAAGACGCCATTTAACATTCGCTAACAGGTTTCCCCCAGCCTTCCGAGTATAAAAAGTGGAATTTCATCCCGAAAATCTCCTAAACATGCTCCGAAGCAGGAAAAACGTGGTTTTAATCAAAATACAACGGAGATCGTCACCCTACCGGTTACTTGAACTCCTCTGAGCTTCAAGCTACCAGACCGCCACGCCACAAACCGCCGCTGGTACCGCCGTTACTCCACCGAAATGTCGGCCGCCGTCCGGAGAGCAATACGTCGCAAAGGAAATGGTGGTGGTAGTGGTAGAAATTAGGGAGGGGGTTTGATGGAGTGGAGGGAGAGGAAAGGAAGGAGAAGGGGGAAGGGAGAGCGAAGGGTTCAGAGAGAGGGAGGAGAGAGAAGAAAATGAGAGAAATGAGAGAAAGGAAGGAGGGTTCGTGGGTTTAAACCGAACCTAGCTAAAACGCGTCGCCCAACACTGACGCCATTCAAGTGACAAGACTAGGGCCGTACTCTCGCGGCCCGAAACTGGCCTACGTGGCGCCTACGTGGCACCATCGTAGCACACTCTAAAAACGCGTCTTTCTATCAAGATGCCGTTTGAACCGCGTCGAGCAAGCTCAACGTGATAAGGAACCTATGCTCCTAGCCCCACAATGGCCCAAATCAAGAGGTCCGACACCAAAACTGACCCAATAACTGGATCCGAAACCTCAATCCTTACAAATAACATCCAAAGACTATTTTGGATATTTCACAAGTTCTAGAGTTCTCTGTCCTTGATTCCAACTTCCTTAGATCATGCCCCATTTTTTGGGTTGGACATTGTTGACTTTAACACATTTAAAGTCTGGTTTCTTTGCTTTCCATATCTCATATGGAGTATTACGTAATGAGCTAATTGGAACCTTGTCTAATGGATAGGCATCTTATGCCAATGCATAAGCTCATAAAGATATAAGAAATTAGGCAAACTTATCAGCAATCACACTATATCTAACAATGTGCGATTCCTACGTTTAAATACACCATACAACTATGGCCTCTAAAGAGGAGTCAATAGAGAGAGAATACCATTATCCTTAAGGAATTATGTGAATTATGTATTCAAGTACTTACCTCCTCGATCATATTGAAGAGCTTTGTTAACAGTTAGCGATACAAACTATTCGCAATAATTAGCAATGCCAACTAATTACAACAGTTAGCAGTTAGCAGTGCAAACTAATCGCAATAGAAAATTAAGCACACAGCGAGGGGAGGAAAAAAGAGCAAACACACAAAGAACACTAAGATGTATACTAGTTCGGTCTATCCAAACCTACGTCTAGTCCCAAAGCAAACTCTTGGGAGTTCCACTAGCATACAAGCTATGCAAGGTACAAATCCCTTGCTGGTTACATCAATATCAAAACCTCCAACCACAGTTGGGCCTCTATTCTGCACTAGGAAGAGGTACAAACCTCCTACAACAAGCAAGCCCTCTTTTCGGCACTAGGAAGAGGTAACAAGCATTTTACAAAAGGAAATACATTGAATGCCTATCAATAGGAAAATACGTATATACAACACAAAGGAACTAGATCAAGACAGAAGTGAAAGAGAAGTGAGCAGGTCTTGATCAGTCGCTGAGGAACACATGAAAGCTTGGTGAAGCATAGCAGAGTGAAGTAAGCTCTCTCAGGTTCTTCTCATAATCCCTCTCTAGCTTAGGAACGCATGAAAGTTTTGGCACAAAGAGACTAGAATTTGAATTCTCTATATACTGTAATCTTCTAGCCTAAGTCTTCAATTTATAGGGAATTTTTAATTCTCTCGTTGAGACTCATCTTCTTTCTTATTAGACTCTTAGAGGGAAACGTTAGATAGATGATCATGTAGGCGTCTGGAACGTCCCCCACCGCCGCTGCGGGCGTCAGGCGAGGGCTTCTCCGTTCGTCTTAGCGCTGCGGCGATTTGGAAGGGTTAGAAATCAAAGTATGTGATCGTCAGGAGCATTACCTTACGGTCCCTGTACTCTACAGGATGGTGAGAGTGATCGCGTTCTGAGGGAGCGGGAGACGGCGGATTCCTCTTCTCTTTCTCTGGCCGGCCAGATGAGGAGAGCTCGGACAGTCTGCACGCAGAAATGAGGTAAGGGTCCCTAAAAGGAAAAGACAAGACAAAAGAAGAAGATAACCCAATTAGGACTGTGATATGTAGAATCTATCCATGCAAATATAAAAATAAACTAAAATTGGGAGGAGACGCACCGGATGGGTGTTTGGGGAGGGAAGATGACCATATGTTATGGCCACCCACCTCCCATTTTTTTTTGTTTAAAACCTCTGGGGAGTAAGGGTTGCTAGGTCATCCTAACATGCATACATGCAGATGGGGGTGCTCGTGTGTGAAAAGTGAAGTGATGTGTTAAAAGAGAAAAAAGAGTGAGGGGAGGAGATGATGTTACGGAGTGGATGGAGAGTGGGAATGCAATGAAATGGAAAGGAGAAAAGTAAGGAGAGAGTTAAGAGAACAAGCCCATTTGGAATGCGAAAGATCCCTTCGGCTTGTCGACTACCAATGCTTTCTCTCGCTTGAAGTTCTTCCTGAAGCTCTCTGACTCCTTGTCCGCTCAACTCCCCCTCTAACCTCAAAACCAACCCACTTGCCAACTTCCCCTCTCGAGGGGACATGGGGGGTTTAAATAGGTGAAGGGAAAATAGGAGAAAAAAGGGGTCTAAATCTCCGTAAATCATGAAAGAACTAATGGGAAGTGGTCAAGAGTGGGAGGTGGTGCGCGCGGCAGTCGTCGGAGTGGGGAATGATCGGAGTAGTGGGGGTGAGGGTGGCGAGTAGAGGAGATCGTGGGAAGACGAGGTCAAGATGGGAGTTAGGGGAGTGGGCGGCCAACCATCTTGCCTTCCAATCCCGTGGAAGGCCAGGTAGCTGGCCTTCGAGGGGTGGTGGAAGGCAAGGGGTGGACTTCCAAGGGTGGTGGAAGGCGGACTGGTTGGCCTTCGAAGGGTGGTGGAAGGCGGATATGTTGGCCTTTGAAGGGTGGTGGAAGGCGGGCTGGTTGGCCTTCTAAGGATGGTGGAAGGCGGACAGGTTGGCCTTCTATGAAAAAGGTGGTGAAAAGTGAAAAAGGTGTCCAAAAGGTGGAAGGCAAGGTGGCTAGCCTTCCGCGGGTGGTGGAAGGCAGCCTGGTTGGCCTTCCACGAAAAGGTGGTAAAAAGTGAAAAAGGTGACCAAAAGGTGGAAGGCAAGGTAGCTGGCCTTCCGCGGGTGGTGGAAGGCGGCCTGGTTGGCCTTCCACGGGTGAGAGGAAGCGGAGATTGGTTAATAGGCCTGATTATTTAGTGGGTTGAATTATGTGAGAAAATCTGATGGGCTAAATGAGATGGATAAGGTGATGGGGGTTTGGAAATGATGGATGGGGTTCATGACCAAAAAGGGGGGGTCCAAAATCGGTGTCTACAAATGCCCCTCCGGGACACCTGTTTTGCAGTGGAGTGGAGCGGAATGATAAATAGGTGTTCCGAAAATCGAACCTGATTTTGGACAGCCCAGAGGAGGGATGAGCTATATCCAAAGATGGTATGAGAGTGTGGTAAATGCATGATAGTTGGCTATTTGGATTGCAAGGGTGATTAAGAAGGGGAACAAAGTTCAAACTGGAGAATCACAATCCATGGGACCCTTGGGTGCTGGAACCACGAGGCCTTGGCGCACCAGGATGCAACGATCTGGCCCAAGGGGATCTCAAGCCTGAAAGATGGAGGAGTGTGACTTGGAAAGGTCTCGACACAACGGGTGCGCGGTGGCCTGGCGCATCAGGTGATCACCAAGTGAGAGAATCTCAAGCACACGTGTTGGAAAAAGGATGAGGTCTTGCAATTCGAGGGGCTAACAGACGAACAATTGCCAGACTCACAGATCAACAATGGGTTAAGCAGAGTAATAAATTATGGTCATTGCCCCTAGAGCGAGGATGGATGCTTATGCAAATACATGCTGGTTTAAAAAATTGGAAAACAAATTCCTAATGCAAACAGGAGGGATTTATTGGCCAATCGAATAACTTGGGGAATATAGACTCCACATTGTTTTGTTTAAAGAGGAACTCATAGTCTATACGCCCAAAGTTATTAGCCTCATGTATCTTCAATCCTACTTGCTTCAGATTTTCTGCAGCTGCAATACCACACATTAGCAAAGTTCATATATCCAATGATCACATCATCTAAGTATTTAAACTGCAAAAGGACGAGAAGCAAATGGTTAGTTTCGAGTCGAAGCCGATATGGAAGATATGGCTATTCTAATGGTAGAATGCCAATCCGATATGGCTTCGACTCGATTTTCAGGAATAACCATTAATTTGTTGATGTTAAGCAAAGTGGTCTCCTGAACTTGGGGGTGAAGTTACCTCCTCAAAGTAGAGAGGGGAGAAGGGCAATATGACTTTTCGTAGGTGAGCCTTTTCTAAAATGGTGGAAGGCCAACTAGCATGCCTTCTACGAAAAGGTGGAAGGCCAAGGGATATGCCGTCCATGAAAAGGTGGAAGGGATATGCACGCCCTCCATCTTTTATGGAACATGAAAAGTTTGTAGTTTATCCCGTGGCCTTAAAAGGGGAGGGTTGTCCCGAGGCTTTCTTCGAGAACTCAAACTTTCAGTGGGAAAAATGGCCTCGCCTTCTGCTCATGCAACTGCTAGGGAACCTCAGGTTCTATCTGATGTTGAAGGCCATCTCAGCAACCTACTGGCCTGTTAGTATTAGATGGTCTCAAAGCCAATCCGATACTATGTACTTATTCAGATTATTAATAAATGGCAATAATTCATTGTGTGTAATTAATTCGATCTGTGTTTATCGTATCACGATGAAGTCCATGAACATGTGCAATAGTTTTCGGATTATGATGAGATCATAATTACGGGACCGAAGACTTATAAACACATGTTCTTAATTGTTCCTAGTCATAGGATGTTTGAGATAGGACATCAAACATCCGAATAGACTAGTATATGTTACTTCAGCTCATATGATGAGTGTGACTGATCCTATAAGTCACTTGTATGGAGACACTATGCTGGACCTATAGGTGCTCATTGGCGAATGAATTCATTGAACTGATCCGACTATGAATCGCTGGATGGTAATCACCTCACTGTTAACCAGCTCGATTCATTTGTCACGGTTGCGTGGATGATCCTTGGACCTGAGACTCCAAAGATATCTTGTTGGTAGGTTTCTGAGCTTTGACCTTGAGGAACGAATCCCTAACCATGGGTTATCAATAAGTCAAGCGATCGGGTTCAGGGAAATGCCCTCGAAGGTAATCGTGTGTTCAATACGGGATCATCCGCTCTCGGTAGTTTGAGAGAGAATGTTCCGAGAATGATGCGCTTAAAGTCCCTGGCTAGGGCGGACTCTGTAATCGATAAGGAGTTATCGGATTAAGATTAGCGGCATCTGATTCAAGTGAATCGACCAAATAGGGTTTAACAGTAAACCATGCCCTAGGTCGATTCGGGAACATTGCACGGATGAAGGATTATATCCGCACGCTAACCGATGATAGAAAGGTTCCAATAGAGGGTTGCGATAACCCTAGTGCCATCCAGGATCACGCGATGTTGCTTGGCATCCAACGTGATCGGCAGTCTGTCCGAATTTATTGTGGGACATTAAATTCGGCTGATTAATTGAATATAAGGATATTAATTAATTCAGTGGGTCAGTAAAGGGTTACTAGACTTAATGGGCTATGAACTGGACTGGTAATTGGGCCTAGAGGGTCACACGCAAATGGTTTTCAAGTCAATGGATAATCCAACAGGATTTCGGATAAGTCTGGGTTTTTATGAAAAACCGCAAACTGACTTATTATAAAAGAACGGATTCTACGTCCGGGGCCGGCAACCCTGACCTAGCCGTCATTCGTTCTTTCTCTCTTTCTCTCTCTTCTGGGCGTGCGGTTCCCGACTGCTCCGGCTTTCGTCCGACGGGAGATTCAGAATCCGCATGTCGCGGCGGATTACGCGTAGCCAGACAGGATCTACGAACGCCGCAGCGAGCGAGGAAGCGAGGACGATCTATCGCGAGGAGAACCGCGTGGATACCGCTAGAGGTCGGGCATCTGCGCGACTTGCGGCATCGCTCCGACGGAACCGGAAAACGGACGCGGATTCGAATCCGCGCAAGGTGAACTCAATATTCTCCAGTTTTATTTTAATGATCGAAACAGGATGGATCCGATCCCGAACATATTATTCCGCTGCGTTTTTCGGTCGGATCCCGACACAGCGATCCCAACAATGGTATCAGAGCCAGGTTCCACTGTGTTTTCGCCGTTTCGGTCTTTAAAATTATGGTTTTAGAATTTAAATCCATGCTGGTAATTATGTTCTTGAAAGATTTATAATCATTAGATGATTACTGCGATGTGATCGCGATTTAAATCTGAAGAAAATATTATTTTTGGGGTTTTTCATCGTGTTCTTTGTTGGACGAAGAACAGAATATTTTTGATAAGATCGGATCCATAAAGATGGATCTTAAGGGGTTTTAATCACTGTAAATCATGCCCACTGACCCTGGACGAATTGTTGGTGGCATGGGAAGCCGTGGAAGAACGGCCATGGACCTTCTTCTTCCTCTCCACGGGTTTGAGAAACTTGCAAAACAGAGTTTTTTGGAGGAAAAGGGAAGGCGAATAAACCCCTTTCTGGAGCACCTCCAGGGCCACCGCCGGTCGCCGGACATCGCTGGCGGTAAGGGCTTTGCCGGCGGCAAGGCGCGGTCCCCGGCCGCCGCTGAGATCGGCGCCGGAGACGACCCCAAAAGGGGGACGGCGCCGTCGGGTTCTCTGCTGTGCAGGGAACCCTCGGGCTGCCCGGCCGGGCGGCTAGGGTTTCCCTAGCCGCCGACCGGGCTGGCCCGGGCCAGGGGATAGAGCCAGGGCCAGCCAGGGGCCGGACCAGGCCTGCGGGCCTGGGTTCGGGCCCCTGGCTGAGCCTTGGCTCGGCCCTGGCTCGAGCCAGGGGCTCAGTAGGGCTGAGCCCTTTAAGGGCCCTAGTTGATTTATTTTTTTTATTTTATTTAATTAATCAATAAATTGATTTAATAATTAACTGTAAAATATGATTTTATTGTTTGTTATTAAATTCAATTTTCTGATTGGGTCCTAATTAAGGTTTATTTTGTTAATTAATTAACAAAAGTTGTTAATTTAATTAATTTTAAATGTTAGACTAAACCTTATGTAATCTAATCGTTAGATTAACCCCAAATTATTTGAATTGTTCAAATTGAGCATGGAATATTTCTAAAGCCATTATTTTAGGGTTTTATGCACATTTGATGTGTAGTAATTGGTTATTTAAAATTTGATTGGTTTGCTTGTTTAAATAATGATTTAGATTAGCATGCTTAAAATTAATGAAATCTATTTTCGAAAATTTCTAAACCCAATTTTGATTGGCTCCTGGTTTTCTAAAACCAAAATTATTATTATTTTCGAAAGATTTCTTTAGCCATTTGATGTGCAATTCATGTGTGGTTTGTTTAACTAAAACACATGGTGGTCATGGACAAGCATTAATTGTGGATGTGGAATGTGATTGTGTGGTTTATTGTTTATTAATAAATAGAGGTCTGCGAACCTCTCCCTCTCATTTTCCATTGTACTTCTACGTTCCTCCTCGATGTAATCGCCATAAGGCTTCCTCTTTTGAATTATTAAGTAATTGAGAATTATGATGTAATTTGATCGAGGCGGGTGTGCGCGGAGCGAGGATGATCCACAACTGCCGACCAGATGAAAATGAAGGAGTTCATTGAATCCATGGGTTTGCAGACTCATGATATAAGTTGTTATATTGTGCATGTGTGTGCGTTTGATTGTCTGGCTCAAGTCAAACCACAGTGCCGTCCATGACCACACTAATGACATGTATGTGATGCGTGTGCTTAATATTTGCTAGGTTATTAGTATTTATAATATATTCGATATATTTAATACTATCACATAGGATGAGACCAAACTAAATAAGTAAAACCTTCGTAACAAACTCTAAGCCGTAGCACGAGTCATTGAGAATGTACCGCGTGGCTCTCCATCAATATGATTAATAGAACTTAATTCGGTGGTGGTAGATACTATGTGTTTACCTGAGGTTTGCCATTAACTGACGAAAGAACTGTTGATCATGGCATTAGATGCCTTTGGATAAGAGTAGATGAACGATATAGTTATGCACGTGTTTACCCGGGAACTATATTTCTACTTTACTCTGTCACGTATTGATGGTAAAACTTAGACAGGGGATAATGGTCTACTGTGTTTACCCGGGACCATTAAACTTGGGAGTCGAAATATGATCAGATATTGCAAGGAGTTGCAATTGTCATGAGATGATTGCTCTGGGATAGCAGTATGATACTACGTGTTTGTAGACACGCTAATTTTGACGTCATTTTGAGTAAATTTCATATCATATAATAATGCCTCAGAATGGTCTGATAATTAATCATTAATTAATTTTTATTAATCTTTTTGAGTGTCGGGTCAAACAGACATGTTTAAGTTAATCAATTGAATTGATTTTACCTCAAATTTCAGTTAAAATATGCAGAGTTCTAAAAGGCGTCGACCCATGTAGACGCGATTTAGAGTTTATTCCTATTTTAGCGTTTAAATTTGAATTTTAATTAATTGATTTATTAACTAAAAGGCGTCTGTGAGGGTAGACGCGTTTTAGGTTTCCTGAGCTATTTTAACTTCTCTTCCGGATGTTTATCCTTATCTTAATTAGTTTAAAAGACGTCTACACATGTAGACGCGTTTTAGCTAATAAAGATAAAGATAAGTTTTCCCGGATATTTATCCTTATCTTAATTAATCTGAAAGGCGTCAGCCATGGTGGACGCGTTTTAGATAATTACAGATAAAGATGAATTAATCAGTATTTATCTGTCGGTTAAGGTAGATAAATCCTAGATTTTTCTATGTTAATCGCGAACGCAGAAAATGCCTATAAATACCTTGCATATCAAAGAGTGAAAAAAAAAAGAGAGAATTGAATTGAGTTGAGCCATAGCGTTATAGCGAATTGAAGATCGAAGCAACAACGTCGGAACGCCGGAGCGCTGCCATTTCCAGAAGTCGGCATCCCTTTCAAGATCTTCATCCTTTCAAAGCTTCAATTCAACTGGGCATAAGTGTTTCAATTCTGCAATCATTTTACATCTTCATTAATTTCATGCTTTATATTCACTTCATGCAACACACACCACAGCATCAATTTTCCAAAACCCATTTGATTTAAGGGGTTTCAAAGCCAATTAAACAAGTGAGTTGCTGTTTAAGCATGTTTATAATCATGGTTAGTTTTGATATTACTTCTACTTAAATTCTCATCAGTGTTTCTTCATTTCGTTTTTCTTTCTCTGTTTCTGCTGCACTCAACAACAACAACAAGAGATCAAAATGGGGAAATCAAGCACCAAGCCAGAAGGACTTCTGGACGATCCTCAACCTCACATTCAACAGCAAGAACAAAAGAACAAATAAAGGGCTCTCTTTCTTCAGCCGGCTGAAGGAGGGGAACCAAGGACTCAATCTTCCGCGTTCAAACAGGTAGGCGATCATATCTCTTTTGAAACTTTTTAGTTAAAAGTTTCTGGCGATCACTGCACTTTAGTTGCTGTTTTTAATAGGTTAGTTTACACTAAACAACATAGCTTTTTCATATTAATCACACGAGCATTTTCAGCACCTACAGCTCTTTTGGCGATCACGGTGGGACTTGGTCTCGCCATCTTTTAGTTTCTTTTTGTTCTTGCTATCATCAACCGGGCACCCACGGTGCACCATTTGTGTCTCTCGACACGTCCCCACCAATTGGTGAGTGTTTAGTTTAATTAATTTCCCTCGTGCACCACGTGCACACCCCAGTGGCAAGATCTTGCCCTCCCCTTGATTAGTTCAAAAAAAGCTGTTTTTGTGATAAAAATGATGTGTGATTGAGTGATTTCCTAGTTGTTTAGTTAGTAAATCATCCTGTTTAAAATATGAAACTAAAAATCTTTGCATGAGTCGATTGTTTACTGCCTTTTACCCTGTTAGAGGAGGATTCGACCCAGAAAATCCTCCTGTAAATCTGTTTCTGCGAACTAAAAAGCGTCCAGGAACGTTGACGCGTTTCAAAACCGCGTCAGCACACCCAGACGCCTTTTAGTCTTCAGACTTTCTCTGCTGTTTGCATCTGTTTCTGCGAAATAATTAAGTTCTGTGTTGAATAGCGTCGACCACAATCGACGCGTTTCAGACAGTTTTTAGTTATTTTTCAGATCTGTTTCTGCGAAAGAATTAAGCTTTGTTTTGAATAGCGTCGACTATCATCGACGCTATTCAGACAGTTTCTTAATTATTTTTCAGTTTCCAGATTTTTGTGTTTTGAGTGCTAGCTACCCATTATTTTATTAAGCATTAGAGGCCATTCAGGTCGCAGGGCATACGCATTGAGGCGAAAACCCTCCTCTTCTTAGGAACACATTCCTCGACGTCAGCAACTCTCTCTGATTGGGTTGGTCCCTTGATCAGACTAGAGAAGTTGACGTTGAGACCTCCATAAGTCCCCAAAATCAAGGTATTCCTCCTTGATCATCGGGCTGGTTGTACCAATTGAAGTCCCGGCTAGATTCCGAAAGCGTTGTGAGAGAAAACCCTAGAGAATAACGGTGGAAACTGAACTGAAACTAGGATCCTTCCCTGAGCGAAATTGTGGTTTAATCCAATTCAAATAACTCAACAAGGAACCCTAAAATCACGTTAAGCATCCACTTGTTTGATTAATCTCTATACAACTTGTTTGAATAAATCTTTGAAAAGGGAATCTAATATCATGTTGCTGCGATCAGGCAGAGACTTGAGTATGGCCCAAGACGCCATCATCAACTACGAGGGAGATGCTAATGCCCCTCGCGATTCAGACTTCAACTATGAGAACGGGAGAGATGCTGATGCCTCCCGTAATTCTGTCCCCATTCCGGTTCGACATGATGGGAATGTCCGGACTCCTCTTTTTCATCCACACGATCAATATCCTGATCTTTCCCCGCATGAATATGCGATCCCTAATCCTGATCTAGAGGGGGACATGAATCAGCATGATCCCTCATCCTCCGATCCTATGGATCTTGTCAATGCCCTGGGAGTTCTTGCCTCCCGACTGGACCCTCAGCAGTTCAAGGCGATCCAGTCTATTTTGAAGGGGAAGGCACCCATGCAGCCTGCTGAGCCGAACCCTATGGCTCCCCCCGTTGTTACTCAACAACCTCCTCCTCCTCCTCCTTATATCCATCAGGCCATGGAAGGCCTTCATATTGCTTCTCGGCCAACTGGGCCACAACTTTCATCATCTAGGCAACCGGCTAGACCGCAAACGCCTATTTATCAAAATGCCCTCGGGCATGGCGGAAGCTCTGCCGGACCTCATCCTTATTATCCCCCTTGTCCAACGTACTCTAGGCAGCAGGCCTATCAGGTACTTCCACCTCCTCCTCCTCCCCAGGCAGATCTGACCACGCAAGCGTTGCTGGCCAAGATGGAGCGCATGGATGAACAGTTCAACAACCTCCAGAAGATGATGGGGGTTAAAGCTGTACCAGAAATCAATTTACCGAGCCTACCAGTATTCTATCTGCACCCTCTGAAATGCCAGTGTATCGAAAGTATAACGGTACTGGTAACCCCTTCACGCACCTGAAGGAGTTCATGTACGAATCCTCTTTCTGGCAGAATGACAAGAGGTCGTTGGCCTTCTTGTTCAGGAGATCTCTAGAGGGACTAGCCCTCGAGTGGTTCTTTTCTCTGGAACCCTCCGAAGTAGAGGATTACGGTATCGTTTCACGCAAATTTATCCAACGATACCAGGACAGAGTTGCACCCTCCTTGTCTATCACGGACCTCATTGCAGAAAAGATGAAACCAGATGAGGAGTTTGTCAGTTTCGCTGACAGGTGGCGGGGCCTGGCTGAAAAAGTGAAGGATCACTTGTCCGAATCTGAACAAGTGAAAATGTTAATTTCTAACGCCACTCCCCAGTTCAAGCTAGTCCTCTCCTTGAACAATTTGACTAATATGGCAGAGCTCTATGAAAGAGCACGGTACTGCCAGAATGCCTTCAAAGACGCTACGTTCTCTAGCGTTTTTGATCCTCACAGACCTAGCAGGCCTCCACCTCGGAAGCCTGCAGTGCCAAATTCTCCCAGCACAGGTCCAACTACTGAGGGCACGCTCTCTCACGAGCAAGTCAGTACCATGAACAATAACTTGCCCCAGTTTGTGAGGAACCAGCAGCAGTACCAGAGGCCACCACAGCCGAGCCAACAGGGGTACAGGCAGCAGCAGAACCCCCATTACCAACAGCAGCACCAGCGGCCCCAGCAGCCGAATCAGAACCAGCAACAGCCGCAACGGCAACAGCAGTATTAGCAGTAGTACCAGCAGCCCCCTCAGCAGCCATATCAGCAACAACAGCCACAGTACCAGCCGCGCGCACCGCCGGCGTACCACAATGTCCCTCCTCCTGGTGACTACAACCAGCAGAGGAGACCTCCAGGCCCGAAGAGGGCAGAATACCCGGCCCTCCCAGAATCCTTGGCGGATATCTTCAGCGCTTTAATGGCAGCCAATGCCTTAGTTTTGCCAAGGGAGAAGGCCGTCTGGCCTCAAAATGCCGATACATCCAGGTATTGCTACTTCCATAGGCAACCTGGGCATACCATTGACACCTGCTTCCAATTCAGAGATTATATTCATGATCTCAACGAGCAGGGCGGCATAGACTGGGAGGAGATGAAAAAGTACATAACAGCCCTGAAGGCGAGAAGACCGCAGCAGCAGCAGCAGCAAGCAAGACCACCGGCACAAGCAGCAGCACCACCCAACATGGGCATAGTGCAGAATCCACTCCCGGAGCACCAGAACCAAAACCAGGTTGCTCCCATTCTAACGAACAGCCAGTCTGAGGCTGGTCGTGGGCAGCAGTGGAGAGTAGAGGACTCTTCCTCTCTTTGTTCAACGGGTCACGTTCAAAGTACCGCAGAGCGACCACCACGCCGCACCATCCACATACCAAGGCTACAACCCGTTACTATCACCCCTATACCCACACCCACATATCACTCACCCATGCCCAATAACCCATTACCGCTACCCACCTTCCTTAGACCCATTACCGCTACCCACCTTCCTTAGACCCATTACGCCCCGCACCACTACGCCTCCATCATATAACCCCCCGCAAACCAATAACGCGCCCCTCTTACCATCTAGGCCATTATTACGCATACCATTTCCTACTTCACCCGCTACCACCACCACTTATCCAGATATGCCTTTACCATCTAGACCGCTATTACGCGTACCATTCCCCACTTCACCAACCGCTTACCCATCCACCATCCAACCCTCTAGGCCTTTAATCCGCACCGCGCCATCACCACCTAGCCTTACGCCATCACCTACCTACCAACCCTCTACGCCATCCGCACCATCCAACCCTGCGGTACTTAAAGTGTCACCCGGATCCTCCACGGTTGAGGAACACGTGCTCCGGAGTGGAAGGATTTTCAACAAGGTCTTTCCTCAGTCCACAGTCAGAGACGGCCCATCACAGCCGACTGAGGAAGCCCATAATGAAGAGAGTGCACCAGGCACTCAATATGACTTGTTGAAACACCTGGATCGGACGCCGGCACGGATCACTATACTCGAATTGATCAAAAGATCCAAGAGTCACCAAGAAGCTTTAATGGAATATCTGCAGAAGGTGATGGTCAATGAAGACGTGCCGGTAGAGAAGATTGCAGCATTACTAGTTCCTCAGGGGGATCAGCCCTCCATTACATTTCATACATCGGAACTAGCACCGCCAGCAGCCAGAAGCATGGCTCTGAGTATCACGGTCAACATCTGTAAGAAGGCTGTGGATGCATGCCTGGTCGACACAGGGGCTTCGATCAATGTTTTACCTCCGAAGACCCTGGAGCTGTGCGGTGTGCCCAAAGAGAAATGGCTGCCCAGCCCCATATCAGTGACAACATATGACAATTCTACCCGTTCCCCTCTGGGAATGGTTTATTTAAAGGTGGAGCTGGGCCCCGTAAGTCATGCAGAGGTCGAATTTCACATCCTGGAAATCGACCCTTCCATAAATGCCATTTTGGGTCGTCCTTATATTAAAACTCTTGAGGCGATTCCCTCTACGAATCACCAATGCCTCAAATTCCCTTATAAAGGACGAATTATTAAAGTGACGAGCATGCCGATCCTTGTTGCTGCTCATACCTTGAACATTAAGTCTGCTGTCTTACCTGGCCGACAACCTTTTCTGTCGGTATTACTGGTCTACCGTCCAGTGGCTGATCTTCTGAAAGCCGCTACTATTTCTCCATACCCATTAGATGCTATCAAGAGGGGGAAGTGCATGAGTACCCCAGGATGGAGGATTATGATGAAGAACGGCTACGAGCCTGGGAAAGGTCTGGGCACACAGTTGCAAGGCAGGACCACTCCTGTCAAAAATCATCGAGCAGCACCTGGAAGTGGTCTGGGCTATAGGCCAATAAAACTGAAACAAGATCCAGTTCAGAAAGCAGAGATCAAAGAAGGCCCGAAGATCTGGGAGGCAATGTCTACACCACCCAAGGAAGGCCGAGATCCCCTAACATGGACTCTGTGTACGCACTTTGTAAAAGGGCCCATACTTAGCCACGACAACACGGTGGTCATTACTTCGTGTTTTGACTTCCATGACATATATGGGAGTGACTTGGCCAGACATTGCTCTGAACTACTTACGTACCAATCCTTGGAGGCTCTGCGGCCTATGAAAAGGAGGAAATTTCATGATCCTGAATGTGAATGGTACAGGTGGTTCGATCTGAGGGACCTGTATATTGCATTGAACAGACTATTCTTGGATCCTGCAGAACCTAAGTGGCCGCCGCAGATTGATGAACTGATTGAAAGCCCTAGTGCCATATTTGACAAGCGGATACTGCTGTTTGAAGAGACTGACGAAGGGGAGCCAGATGACCCCTATGAAGCTGGTTACACAACAGATCTGCTCTGGAGGGGGACATATCCTTCACATGTCTTCATGCTCCATACTTTATTTCGTACACTACTCTTGACCCCGACTTGGTCGCGGGTCATAATTGAAGATATTCCGCGGGCTCCGCCCGTCATGATTACTCTGTCCCCTCGGGACATTATACCACAGCCTCCTCTCGATCTAGAGAGGTTGTATAATTTGATCTGGGACATATTACTATATGATCCCCCTAATCCTCTGGCCTTGGTGCCACTTCCTCCGTCTGATTTTCCTCCCATTTGTATTCACTCCTGCTTTATGTTTAATTCTTTCATTGTCCAAAAAAAAACGCCAATTTGGCAACAAATTCTTCCCAGATCCTCATCGAGGAAACATCTTACTTGTCCGATTGCACCCCGCCGCGCGGGTCCTTCGGTCAAGATTCTCTTCTAGATATACTCTGTCCCTCCCCTCGGGAGGATTCTCTTGTATTTCCACTTGTATCCCAGGATTTTCATCCTGCTTCGTCTTCGTTAGGTTATGATAGTGAAGTTAGGCAGTCTAGTTTTAGTCAGATTAGTCAGGTTAGGAAGTCTAGGAAGCCTAAGGGTAGGCAAATTCCAGATAGATACCTCCATGACTTAGCTGATAAATGCTCTTCTTGTTCTTTAATCCCTCAGCTTTTAGAAAATCCAATTCAGATGCCAGAAGATTGTATGAACGATGAGTCAGTCAATGATGGGTACGGGGTATATGAATTAGTACATGAAAAGGACCCCATTGTTGAAGAGGAAGATGACGAGGACGCGGCTGAGGCATATGCCAGTGGAGTGAAGAGATTTGATGAACCCTCAGCTGCCGTAGAGGAGCCCACTAAAGAAATTAATTTAGGGACTGAAGACGAACCTATGGTTGTCCTCGTCAGTAAAAATCTTTCTTCAGAGGATGAGAAGGCAATGGTACAAGTACTTAAGGACTATAAGGACACCTTCGCCTGGAGTTATGAAGATATGCCGGGGTTAGACTCATCTTTAGTTGAACACAGATTGACGTTGAAGGAAGGAGCTAGCCCGGTCAAACAGAAATTAAGGCGATTCCACCCACAAATGGCTTTAAAGATGAAGGAAGAGGTCGACAAATTACATAAAGCTAAATTTATTAGAGTTGTCCTCTATCCACAGTGGGTGGCCAATATAGTCCCGGTTATGAAGAAGGACGGGAAGGTCAGAATTTGCATTGACTTCCGCGATTTGAACCGGGCGTGCCCTAAAGATGATTTTCCATTGCCTCATATCGATGTACTCATCGATAATACCGCTGGCTATGAGACGTTATCATTTATGGATGGATTTTCAGGATATAATCAGATTAAGCTGGCAGAAGATGATCAAGAGAAAACGTCGTTCACTACACCTTGG
The DNA here is from genome assembly GCA_030544215.1 of Zantedeschia hybrid cultivar. Taxonomy (NCBI): domain Eukaryota; kingdom Viridiplantae; phylum Streptophyta; class Magnoliopsida; order Alismatales; family Araceae; genus Zantedeschia; species Zantedeschia hybrid cultivar. The sequence continues at coordinate 22,612,706 of JARZZO010000009.1, forward strand.
GGAACATATTGTTATGTTGTCATGCCGTTTGGATTAAAGAATGCTGGAGCCACCTATCAGAGGGCTATGATGGCAATATTCTATGACATGATGCACATAGATCTGGAAGTGTATGTGGATGACTTATTAGTTAAATCTAAAACAAAGGCTGAGCACGCCAAAGTTTTGGCAAGGGTATTAGAGAGATCGAGAGAATATCAGTTAAAGATGAACCCCAAGAAATGTGTATTCGGGGTATCTTCAGGAAAATTGCTTGGATTCATGGTCAGTAAACGGGGAATTGAGATCGATCCCAACAAGGCGAAGGCTATTAGAGAAATGCCCCCTCCTAAAAACTTGAAGGAGTTAAGAGGATTAATCGGAAGGTTGCAATTTATTCGCCGTTTTGTCTCCCAGCACTCACAAAGGTGTAAGCCGTTTTACGAGCTTACCAAGCCGGGAGTCAAATTTGATTGGGACGATAAGTGTCAGGAGGCATTCGATGGATTAAAGAACTATTTAGCAAGTCCTCCTGTTTTGAGACCACCATCTCCAGGCAAACCATTGATACTTTACATTTCAGTCCTGGATGATGCAGTGGAGGCTGTCCTAGCACAAGAGGATGAAGAAGGAAAAGAGAGGGCAGCCTACTATCTCTCTAAACTTCTCAACCCCGTTGAACAGAGATATACGGCGATGGAGAAAACATGTGCAGCATTGGTTTGGGTTGTGTAGAAATTAAAGCATTATTTTCTGGCCCATGAAGTCCATCTCATCGCTAGGATGAATCCGATCAAATTCCTTCTGGAGAAATATGTTCTTACTGATAGGTTAGCACGATGGCAAAGCTTTCTATCTCAATTCGACATCATTTATATTGAACAGAAAGCGATCAAGGGCTATGCCATAGCAGAACATTTAGCTCATCATCCCCTTCCCCGATTTGATCCAGTACGATCAGAGTTTCCGGATGAGGAACTGATGTCCGTAAATCAAATCAGAGATGATATGTGGACTCTGCAGTTTGACGGAGCTCTGAATTCTCATGGAAAAGGGATCGGCATCGTTCTGTTATCACCTGAAGGTATCACCATTCCACAAGCCTTTCAGCTTGATTTTCCAGTTACCAACAATATAGCTGAATACGAGGCACTCCTTGCTGGTCTCGAGGCTGCTCATTTTCATGGTGCCACTAAACTCAGGATTGTAGGTGATAGCCAACTGATTCTTCGCCAAGTGCTGACCAAGTATCGAACTCTCGATCCCAAGCTCAAGCCTTATCAGGAACTGACTTCTGCTTATTCAAAGCTTTTCACGAAATTGATCTTTGTCCATGTCCCTAGGAATCAAAACATCTTAGCTGACGCTCTAGCTTCACTTGCATCTTCTCTTAATTTTCCAATCAGCAAACAATCCGAATCAATCATAGTTCATAGGCGTCTTTCACCTGCCGTGAAAGATCCTTCATTCCTTAGAACTAAGGAGAAGTTGCTGAAGAAAGTCAGAGACGGAGATATCATTGAAAAAAGAGAAATCATGTTGATGGAGCTGTTAGAAGAGATGGATGATGAACATAAGCCATGGTATTATGAAATCGCAAAATATTGTGAAGATCAATCGTATCCTGAGGAAGCTACAACTGAGGAGAAGAGAGCTATCAGGAGAGTTGCTCAAAGATACACCCTAGTTGGGGGAGCATTATATAAGAGAGGTTTTGATGGAGTTCTTCTGAGATGTCTAGACGAAGATGAGCTTTGGAAGGTTATGGAAGGAGCTCATAGTGGAGTTTGTGGTGGCCATGTCAATGGACAGATGCTAGCAAAGAAGATCCTTAGACAAGGATTTTATTGGCCAACCATGGAAGAAGATTGTGTAGGATATGTTCGTAGGTGTGCTAAGTGTCAACTTCACGCCGACAAAATTCATTCTCCTGCATCTTCACTCCATCCTGTTTCTTCCCCATGGCCTTTCTCCATGTGGGCTTTCGACATTATTGGACCTCTTGGCAATCCAGATTCCGGCATCAAGCAAAAATCTTTCATTCTCACGGCAACGGAATACTTCACCAAGTGGGCAGAAGCTGAAGCGTACGTGGAGATCAAAGCATCAACCGTCTGTAAATTCATCATGAAGAACATCATCACCCGATTTGGAATTCCAAGCACCATCGTCACCGACAACGGACCGCAGTTCGTGTCACAGGAATTGAAGGACCTCTGTAACAGGTATAAAATTGCATTGCATCATTCATCTCCTTATTATCCGCAAGGCAATGGCCAAGCAGAGGCAACAAATAAGACTTTGATAAAAATTATTAAAAAGACGTGCAAATCTAACAAATTCGCAGATTGGCCAGAAAAATTGGTTGAGGCTCTATGGGCCTACCGAACTTCAATCCGCATACCCACTGGGCAAACTCCTTATTCCTTAACATTTGGAATGGAGGCGGTAGTTCCATATGAGATCCTCATACCGTCATTAAGAGTACAATTGAATAAGGAATTTTCTATTGATGAACATCGTTCAACACTCCTTGCTCAATTGGAACTTTTAGACGAGAAAAGATGGTCAACTGCTAATCATGCAAAAGTTTATCAAAACAGACTAGCACGTTTTTACCAAAAGAAAGTCATTGAACATAAGTTCAAAGTCGGTGAAATGGTTGTCAAAAGAATTTTTGTAAAACCTGGTGGTCCGCGTTCTAAGCTCCAACCCAATTGGGAAGGACCTTATGTTGTATCGCACGATTTTCCTGGTAACGCTTATCGTCTTGTTAATGCAGAAGGAGAAGAGCTAAAACATCCCTGGAATGGTTTACATCTTAAGAAATACTACCCTTAGGTTAAAGAGTTGATCAGTATGGTACAAAGACCAGTGGAATCAGAAAATTTATAAACTCAAATTTCCTTATCAGTCTGGATAACTTAATTTCAAGCCCATTATTGCACACACTGACACGTTTGATTCGTGAGTAACAAGAGATGACAAGTCTTAAAGAATATCGAAAGCTTGACCGAAAGTGTAAAGTACAAATCATTCTTTTTGAAGCAAAAATTCTGTTTTAAACTCGGCCCATGATGTCGGAACGAGGCTTAGAATAGACTACCAAGAATACCCGCCATCTTAGTAGGAGGCCGTCATAAAAAAAGGGGGAGATCCATCCCGAAGAGAAAAGAAAAGAAAGAAAAGCAAAAGCAAAAGGCAAAAGCCAAATGTCAAATCAAAAGGCCATTACACTACAAACGTTACATCAAGGCCATGAAATGAAACAAAAGGGAACGCAAGGTCGATAAATACCCCGGAAAGAAATGACCGAACCCCAACGGATATTAGGGTAGGAAAGGGACATCTTTTTAAGTCTCCGGAACCTTCTCATGGGCTTTCTAAACTTATTCATCTTTTCTTTATAAAGAAATGTACTTCAAACTTAAGGAATGACTTACATTGACTAAGGGTCAAATCATCAAATGGGATCACAAATGGAAACACAAGTTCAAACACGATGGGTTTAAGTTGAGTTGTTAAAGAACAATTTGGAAATTAAGTTAATAAATGAATATGATCTTTTGATCCAAGTACCATGCTGATCTTTTAGTCAAAAACCCAAAAAAAAATACATATCAAAAATTCAAAAAAAAATACATAAGTAAAAAAATTCAAAAAAAATACATACGTCAAAAATCCAAAAAAAATACATATGTTTCAAAAATTCAAAAAAAAAAAAAAAAAAAAATACATATGTCAAAATTCAAAAAAAAAAGGCATATATTTCCAAACCCCAAACAAAAATATATATTTCAAAACAACAAAAATATTTCAGTTAGCATCTGCTTGTTGCATTTAGTGTGTTTCATCCCTTTTATTTTCAGTGAGCATCTGTTTGCTTGTATGTTGCATTTTGCTTCAGTTTAATTATTCTCATTACCTTTGTTAAAAAAGGCTATGCCCCTTGACCATTTATTGAAGAAAAGATTGATTGACCATTCATTTGGTCAGGCAAGGGGCTAAGCCTAAATAGATACTTAACCTGTTTGTTAAGTGTGTACATAATACAAGACAAGCACAGGAACACAAGATTGGAGCCAAAAGTTTCATGTATATTATCAAAAGGAGTTTTTGTACATGATACATGAAAGAAAAAAAAAAAGAAAAGATACATGAACCCTCAAGGCTGGCTCTCCCCTCCGCCCTCGTCCAACTGGCTCTGGGCCTCGTCAGGTGCATCTGGTGCTGGCCCTCGACTGGGAGGTGGAGGTGGTCCCATCGCGCTCGGCCCCGCATGGCCGGAAGATACAGCAGCACTGGCGGTGAAGGCGCAGGTCAGACCACGCTCATGGGCACGCTGCTGAGCTCGCTGGTACCGTTCCTCCACCATCTTGCGCTCATGCTCCGCAACTGACAAGCGACCCTGCATAGCCTCCAGTCGAAGGCGGTCGCGGTCTCTCTCCTCAGTCACAACCTCCAGGCGAATCTGGAGGCGTGCAAGATCTCCAGTCGAGAGAAGGGCCACCTGCTCCTCCAGAGCCCGGATCCGCTCTGCATCAGCCTCGGCACGAGCCGCTGCAGCACGGGCATGCTCTATCTCCGCTTCAGCCCTCTGAAGGGCTTCCTGAAGCTTAGCAACCTGAAAAGGAAAATTTTGTTAGTCCAAGGCAATCAAGTAATCAATTTCAGAATTCAAAAGTTGAAGAACTTACCCGAGCAGCACAGTCCTCCTCCGCTAGAGAAGCCCGGTGGATGGCGGAGGCGAGCTGACTCTGGAGGTCAGCCAGAGCAACATCATGAGCAGCGGACGAGGAAGACGAAGCTCCATGGGTAGGAGGAGCCGCCTGGGTGTAGACGGCTCGCTGCACCGAAAGACAACTGTCAGTGGTTAATCGTCAAAACAATTAATTAATTAAAACATGCATTCATATTCATTCATACATACCAAGTCATATAGTTCCTTCTGAACTTGTTCTAGCTGGGCCTCCGCATCATGTAGGCGGGCCCGGAGGTCGACGATGACCGCATCACGCGCATCCTGCATGTCATACATACATTCATTCACAAATATAAATCAAGATAATAATAAAATTGAAGACGCATGAATTCATACTTACATCGAGTGGTCGAAGGAGCCGAAGCTGATCGGCGTAGTGGGCCCGATATTGCTGGAGGTAGCCCTCGCTACTCACCGCACGGGACTCCACCCGTACGCCCCGACGGTGCCAATCCTCGTACTGCTCCGGGAACTTGGCACGCCAGTCGGTGAGGGCTTGCTTCCCCCTCATGCTCCTGCCCACACCCTCCGGGACCTCCTCATCTATCCATTCCTGGTGGAAGCCCAGGGTCCTCATCACGAGCCGGAGGCGGAGGGGCTCGATCTCATTGAGGCAATGTACCCACATCTGCCTCCCAAACCGCCTCCTGCCAGCCGTCACCCACGGCAGACCCTCCTCATTCATGCCTAGGTATGGGCGCCAAATCACCTGCATATAGGTTAGATACATTCATAAAATAACTTGCATTTAATGAATAAAAGATTGCATTTAACGAAATTAAACAAGTGAAAGTTTACCAGGAGTTCTGGATAATCCAGAAACTGACGGCAGAGGGCCGTCAGCTGATGATGCTGTGGAGCCGTGTCCACAATCGGCTGCCAACGGCAGGCAAAAGGGACGGCGTTTGGACGAACAATCCTCGCTCTGCCGAGCGGGAAGTAGTAGTAGCTCCACACCTGCATTCATGAACATATAGGTTAGAAAAAGCATCATATCATATTGCACTGCATATAACAAATAATTAAACATTTTAATACCTGAAGAAATGGCGAGAAGCCACTGATGGTAGTCTCACGGTCCGGCGTGACCGCGGATAAGTCGGCGAAGAGGTGAGCCAGAAGGGCTACACCCCAGGCATAATCTCCTAGGCTATCTAGGTCATCTAACAAGTAAAGAAATCTACAATGGATATGGTCGCCCTTCGTACCGAAGAGCAACCTACCAAAAAAGAAAACTAAGAAGACCCTCAACTAAGGGTCAGTAATTAATAAAAATAGGAAAAATTAGTTCTGTTTTGAAAGGCGTCAGCCCACATGGACGTCTTTTAAAACACGTCAACACGACTTGACGCGATTCAAAATGTTTATTCCTAATTAAAAATCCGAAATTTATCTTGAAAGACGTCGACCCATGGTGACGCCTTTTGAATGGCGTCACCTGGTCTGGACGCCTTTCAAGTCCAGATTTCGGGTTCTTTAAAGAACCCCGTTCTCTCTCTTTTCTTCATACAATCACACCCATAGGGAGCTTACCGTGTGGAGGTCGCCCTCCTCTTCTTCTTCCGCCGCCATAGGTGCCGGTGGAGGGAGTTCTTCCTCCAAGAAAGCCGCCGCCTCGGCTAGCAACGCCGGAATCTCCTCAGGGGCTTCTTCTTCTTGCCTTCGCCGCCTCTTAGCTATGATTTTCATCTTCTTTGAGCCCTCACCGCGCTCCATGGCTTGAGAAGAGGGGGTTTTGAGGGAGAGATCGCCGGTGATCGTCGCCGGAGAGCGGTGAAGAGAGAAATTTTGGGAAAAGTGGGGAAGAAAGGGGGCCTTCGCGGGTCTGTTAACAAAAGGCTGAAAGGCATCTACTAAGGCGGACGCGTTTTAGAGCGCAAAAGTTGAGGCGGCAGGGACAGAGGTTTGAATTTGAATGAAAGACGTCCACCTACGTGGACGCGTTTCAATATTTTCGTCAGAGCCGTACAGAGGAAAATGATGAAACGCGTCTTATTGTCGTGACGCGTTTCAGAGAATTAATCATGGAATTAATGACAGAATCCTGGAAAAAATAGGAGAGAGAGTTGAAAGGCGTCAACTTGTGAAGACGCGGTTTAAGGTTTAAATCCGGTTTTTGAGGATTAAATTGAATTTCTGGAAAAGAATTACGGTTAAAAGGCGTCGATTTAGGCGGACGCTTTTTAACGTTTAAATCGGGTTTTTGAGGATTAAATTGAATTTCTGGAAAAGGAATTATGATTGAAAGGCGTCTTTCTGACTGGACGCGTTTTACATTTTCACAGAACCCGAACTGTTGAATTTTCAGGAAAAATCAAGTTTTTTTTTCTAAAGGATAAATCATGTGCACATCACAGAAAGTTGAGGAAAGGTTTTGAGGCATAAAAAAACTTCTTTATTCAATAAAATTCTTTATTACATCATGAACAAAGAGAAAGGGGACATTCAAGGAAGAATTTCATGAAGACCTTTAAGGTATAGAAATTTCAATCCTCTATCTCTATCTTTAGAGGATTTTACACGGTAACTGAAGCCAAGATTCCATAGAGTGGTAATGATTTGTACGGCTTCATAATCTTCGTCGGATTCCAAGTCGCGCTTCTTGATCTGAAGTGTGGGAGAGAACTCAGGGAATTTACGACGGCCCAAGCTAAGTTGAGTAAGGCACCGATGTGGATTGTATAGCACGAACTCGGTGGCTCCAATCAACTTAAGGTCTGCTCCTGCTGCACGGCGCACCTACACAGGTTTTCCAACTAGAGCAAGTGGAGACGAGTCGAATATGTCGGACGTCATGAGCTTTAAATACTCTCTCCAATCGGCTCGGGTCTTGAGTTTTGGAACCTTGTTAACCATATGCTCATTGAACTTTACAATATTAGCTATGCAATGAATTGGGCTATTCAAGTAAATCTGAGATGGATTCAAAGGCCTTTTCTTGCTGTGCTCAAACTTGAAGTGAAGTTCAACCCATAAGGCGAAGAGTAGCATGCATCCATAAGGAGGACGGCCCACAGACGCTGCAGAAAGCCCACTATAAAGATATGCTAAGAGTGCAGTGCTAATGGATTTACCTTCGAAGATTGCGCATATGACACTAACTTGGTCATCTTCTAAGATGTTATCCTGCGCAGAGAAGAACAAAGCACCGGCTAGGCATGTAACTAAAGCTTTTGTTACATCCTCCGCTTCATCCTCTCTTAGATCATCAATTTCGTACAGCGTCCACTCGGCTAGCTTGGTGAGATTGATCCCCTTCTTGGTGAGGCATCCTTTAGCTTCTGAAGGATCTTTCATAATAGATGTCAACAATTGTTGACCGGTGATTCTCTCTTTCATCAAAGCTATCTTCTCTTTGTTCTCTTTGGTCTTTGGGAGACCTAAAAGAAGCTCCGCCTCCTCCAAAAGAATCGTGCACTCGAAGTCTTGGAAGAAGAACGTATGAGTTTGGGGATGCCACCACTCGATCAAGGCACCCATAGCCGCCCAATCTACGTTCACGCTCTTGTAATGTTTGGCAAGCACTACAAGACCTTGAAGATTCCACTTGGATATGAATACTTGCATGGAAAGCTTGATGCTTTTTGCAAGTTTACGAATCCAAGGTAAGGAAGTAAACTTCCTTGGGCCAGGAAATATGGGATAGTTCTGAAAACCAAAAGAAAAGACGAAGAACATGATGAGGAACATGAAGAACATGATGAAGAACGTGAAGAGAAGTTGATTAAACTTACTTGGAGATTGGGATTTCTTCCATTGAGGTGATTCTCCACATCAGAAAAACTCTCCAAAGACATCTTCATCTTCTTGCTTGAAGAATTCATCCTCCCTTTTTCGGAGTTCCTCCTTCTTGAAGCTTGAAAACCTTGGAAACCTTGGAACTTTGAAGAAACCTTGAAGAAAACTCAACTTTTGATCTTTGGATTGTAGTGGGATTGCTTGGGAACGACCTAAGGATGTTTATATAGACAGCATTCCGATCCTAGGAAGACTTTTCCGGATTGGAAAAGGGATGTGCATTGATAGAGTTGGAATTCGAGTAGAGAACAAGTAGAAACCTGTTTCTGTGAGTGAAAGGCGTCGAGGATAAGCGACACTTTTTAACTTTAAAAGGCGTCTTCTCGACACGACGCGTTTCAGCTCTTTATATGATTTATCCGAAATTCTGTGGGTTTTGATGTTTAAATTGAATATTTGTTTGGAATTGTTAACAATTTTGATTGCAGAAAATTCAAGAAAGCCAAGTAAAGCTGGAGTTCAAGAAGATCCCACTGTGGGAGTCAAGAAGTCCTAACCGTGGCTAAAAAGACGGTTATTTCTACCCTTGTATTATTTCATGTAATTATTTTGCATTCGCATTACTATATATTAAATATTTACTAGATGATATCAATGACCTTGTAATTTTGATGAAACTGGAATTTGAGTTCCCCTACAACCAAAACAGTGATAATTCCAGAAGATTCTTAATCGCACGGATAGGCCGTTTGATTGTTAATTAGTGAGGACGATGGTTCCACTTTTGTGAAACGGTGCGTGGATAAACGAGCTTCGGCTTAGCACTGGATTGCAAGAGTTGGTGTCTTGACTCATTAATGACAATTTAACAATATTATCCTTGATTAATTTATATTTTATTTGACTTTATATTTTTCTTTTAGCCCAGCATGCATCATGTAGGACTTTGAAATCATTGTGATAAGGATTAATTATTGATTAAGTTTCAGACCATTAATCAAACAATTTCAAAACATGATATGAAATATTCTATTCTGAATTGAGTATCTTGATTATCTTTGAGATTCGCTTGAAGATATCATTGGAATTCTATCCTTTCTTGGATTCTTTATCCAATATTTCTTGTTTTCTTTTAAGATCCATCATGGCTGCAGCACGTCCACATTGGCTGGCAAACGCTCCCCATGATGAAACCTACAGTGTCTATGACCTGGGGTACTTCCCACTCCGTGGAGGTTGATCGACTTTATTTTATTTCCTTGTCTACCTCATCCAGACAGGATTGATTCCATTGATTTCATTGAGCTATCTTCATTAATGATTTTGAGAAAAATTCCAATCATGTAATGTTAAGAGCGTGTCTCATCACACCTTGGCATCACCTTTTCAGTACATTCCATTTCATTTCACTCCCTTGCAAAGACGATGCCAAGGTGAGGCAGCTGTAGACACGCTAATTTTGACGTCATTTTGAGTAAATTTCATATCATATAATAATGCCTCATAATGGTCTGATAATTAATCATTAATTAATTTTTATTAATCTTTTTGAGTGTCGGGTCAAACAGACATGTTTAAGTTAATCAATTGAATTGATTTTACCTCAAATTTCAGTTAAAATATGCAGAGTTCTAAAAGGCGTCGACCCATGTAGACGCGATTTAGAGTTTATTCCTATTTTAGCGTTTAAATTTGAATTTTAATTAATTGATTTATTAACTAAAAGGCGTCTGTGAGGGTAGACGCGTTTTAGGTTTCCTGAGCTATTTTAACTTATCTTCCGGATGTTTATCCTTATCTTAATTAGTTTAAAAGACGTCTACACATGTGGACGCGTTTTAGCTAATAAAGATAAAGATAAGTTTTCCCGGATATTTATCCTTATCTTAATTAATCTGAAAGGCGTCAGCCATGGTGGACGCGTTTTAGATAATTACAGATAAAGATGAATTAATCAGTATTTATCTGTCGGTTAAGGTAGATAAATCCTAGATTTTTCTATGTTAATCGCGAACGCAGAAAATGCCTATAAATACCTTGCATATCAAAGAGTGAAAAAAAAAAGAGAGAATTGAATTGAGTTGAGCCATAGCGTTATAGCGAATTGAAGATCGAAGCAACAACGTCGGAACGCCGGAGCGCTGCCATTTCCAGAAGTCGGCATCCCTTTCAAGATCTTCATCCTTTCAAAGCTTCAATTCAACTGGGTATAAGTGTTTCAATTCTGCATTCATTTTACATCTTCATTAATTTCATGCTTCATATTCACTTCATGCAACACACACCACAACATCAATTTTCCAAAACCCATTTGATTTAAGGGGTTTCAAAGCCAATTAAACAAGTGAGTTGCTGTTTAAGCATGTTTATAATCATGGTTAGTTTTGATATTACTTCTACTTAAATTCTCATCAGTGTTTCTTCATTTCGTTTTTCTTTCTCTGTTTCTGCTGCACTCAACAACAACAACAAGAGATCAAAATGGGGAAATCAAGCACCAAGCCATAAGGACTTCTGGACGATCCTCAACCTCACATTCAACAGCAAGAACAAAAGAACAAAGAAAGGGCTCTCTTTCTTCAGCCGGCTGAAGGAGGGGAACCAAGGACTCAATCTTCCGCGTTCAAACAGGTAGGCGATCATATCTCTTTTGAAACTTTTTAGTTAAAAGTTTCTGGCGATCACTGCACTTTAGTTGCTGTTTTTAATAGGTTAGTTTACACTAAACAACATAGCTTTTTCATATTAATCACACGAGCATTTTCAGCACCTACAGTGTTTACCCGAGGTCATACTGTGATGCTTGGAGATTCTGATCCCCACTAGGAGACAGTCGGCGTCTCCCGTTCTGTATATCTGAAGGTTATACAGTCCGTCGAAAATTAGTAGGAGTAAAACTAGATAATAAAAGACCATATCTTGTTTTAGTTAATCTGAATATCTGCTAATTATCAATTGATTATCTCCTGTAGGCGAGAATGTCGCACCATAACCCGTTGGGAGGCATACTTGATGCCAACCGTTTGACAGGCACCAATTACTCAGACTGGCTCAGAAACCTGAAGATAGTCCTCAGGTCTAAGCAGATTGCCTACGTCTTGGATAATGAACCTCCTGCTGAACCAGCATTAGATGCTTCAGAGGAGGAAATGATAACGTATGAAAAATGGAAGGAAGATTCCACCATGGCCCAATGCTACATGTTAGCCTCTATGAGCAATGAGTTGTAGAGGCAACATGAAGAGATGGATGCTAGATCCATCATGCTCCATTTGAAAGAGTTATTTGGTGAGCAGAGCAGAATCGAACGATATGAGATATCGAAGAATCTGTTCAAGACTCAGATGGCAGAGGGAACTTCAGTACAGAATCACGTGCTGAAGATGATTGAGTGGGTGGAGAGGCTGGATGCTCTTGGGATTACACTTCCCAAGGAGATGCACACAGACCTCGTGTTGTTTTCACTTCCACCGTCATATGCTCAGTTCATCGTTAATTTTAACATGAACAAGATCCAGGCCACCTTAGCTGAACTGCTGAACATGTTAAAGACTGCTGAGGGGAACCTTGTGAAGGATAAACCCCAAGTCCTTATGGTTGGTAAGACCAATAGAAAAAGACTTGCAGTCCAAGCTTTTCGAAAGAATAAGAACAAGGTTCAAAAAAAGACAAAGGTTGTCAAGAAAGACAAAGGTAAAAGTGCTGAGAAAGGTGATTGCTTCTACTGTCACCAGAAAGGGCATTGGAAGAGGAATTGCAAAGAATACCTCAAGGACAAGGCTCAAGGAACTGTGAAGCAATAGGACGCTTCAGGTATCTATATGATAGATGTAAACTTGTCAATAAGAGATTGTACATCATGGGTATTAGATACTGGATGTGTATCTCATATCTGCAATTCTGTGCAGGCATTGACAAGAAGGCGTAAGCTGAGGACCGGCGAGGTGGAGCTAAGGCTAGGTAACGGCACAAGAGTTGCGGCGATCGCTGTGGGGACAGTGAAGCTGAAGCTACCATCCGGAGACACATTTTTATTAGATGAATGTTATTACTTACGTATCATAATAAGGAACATCATTTCTATTTCATGCTTAGATAGAATTGGATACAATTTAAATTTTGGGAACAATAGTTGTTCAATTTATTTCGGAAATAAATTAATAGCTTATGCTATTTTGTCCAATGGATTGTATCTATTGAATGTGTCTCATGATAATTTACATATCGGTTCTTCAATTAAAAGGAGTAAGTATGAAATGAACAAAGCCTACTTGTGGCATTGTAGGCTTGGACACATTGGTGAAAACAGGCTCCAAAGGATGTATAAAGATGGATATTTAGATCCATTTGATTATGAATCATATGCAACCTGTGAGTCATGTTTAATGGGTAAAATGGCTAAGTCTCCATTTAGTGGAACTGGAGAATGAGCCAAAGACATATTAGAACTCATACATTCAGATGTATGTAGTCCTATGTCAACCCAAGCCATTGGTGGTTTCTCATACTTCATTACATTCACTGATGATTACTCAAGGTTTGGATATGTATACTTATTGAAGTATAAATCTGAAGCCTTTGAGAAATTCAGAGAATTTAAAAATGAAGTAGAAAAATAAATAGGAAAAAGTATAAAAACCATCCGATCTGATCGGGGTGGTGAATACTTGAGTACTGAGTTCATTAAATACTTAAAGGATAATGGTATCTTTTCTCAGCTTATACCTCCTTATACACCTCAGATGAATGGTGTATCAGAAAGGAGAAATTGCACATTAATGGAAATGGTGCGATCCATGATGTGCATGTCCAAATTACCAGTGTCCTTATGGGGATATGCACTTAGCTCGGCTATGTATATCCTGAACAAGGTACCCAGCAAATCTGTTGAGACCACTCCATATGAGATATGGAATGGAAGGAAACAAGACCTTAAACATGTTAAAGTCTGGGGATGTCCTGTTCATGTTAAAAGACATGACGCAGATAAGTTGGAATCAAGAACTGACAAATACAGATTTGTGGGATATCTAAAGGAAACTTATGGATATTACTTTTATCTTCCTGGCGAACAAAAGGTGTTTGTGGCCAGGAGAGCTATCTTTCTAGAAGACGATTATATTCTCCAGAAGGACAGTGGGAGTAAAGTAACACTGGAAGAAATCCAGACCCACAAACTGGTAATGGTTCATCAGATGAACCGTCAGTTTCTGAACCTGTTCAAAATGATACACAGGAACCTCGTAGGTCTGAAAGAGTACCTAAACCACTAGAAAGATATGTGGGACATGTTAATTTGGATGGTTCAAGGATACTCTATAATGAGGATGATGATCCTAAGACTTACCAGAAGGCCATTGAAAGTCCAGAGGCCGGGAAATGGCGGGAAGCCATGAATTCTGAAATACAGTCCATGTACATCAACCAAGTTTGGAACTTGGTAGATTTACCCGATGGTATAGTACCTATCGGCTGCAAATGGATCTTTAAAAGAAAGATCGGTTCAGATGGATGTATTGAGACTTATAAAGTAAGATTAGTGGCGAAAGGCTATCGTCAAAGACAAGGTGTTGACTATGACGAAACCTTTTCACCTGTTGCTATGATTAAGTCTATCAGAATTCTTCTCGCCATTGCTGCCTACCATGATTATGAAATCTGACAGATGGATGTGAAGACTGTCTTCCTCAATGGAAACCTTGAGGAAGAGGTGTATATGATACAACTAGAAGGATCCACATCCAAAGAATCTTCAGACATGGTATGCAAGTTGCAAAGGTCCATTTATGGACTGAAGCAAGCTTCCCGAAGCTGGAACATAAGATTTGATGAGGCGATCAAATCTTATGGCTTCATTAAGAATGAAGATGAGCCCTGTGTATACAAGAAAAACAGTAGGAGCGCAATCACATTTCTGGTTCTTTACGTTGACGACATCCTACTCATTGGGAATGATGTAGGAATGATGTCATTAGTAAAGATATGGCTGTCAAAGAACTTCTCCATGAAGGATTTGAGAGAAGCATCTTACGTATTAGGAATACAGATCTATAGAGATAGATCAAAGAAGATGCTAGCTTTAACCCAATCCATGTACATAGAAACCATTGTCAAAAGGTTTGGCATGAAAAATTCCAAGAGAGGTCTCATACCGATGAGACATGGAATTTCACTCTCTAAAGGTCAGTCTTCCAAAACACCTGAAGAGAGGGCTATGATGGATACAGTCCCCTATGCTTCTGCCATAGGGTCCATCATGTATGCCATGCTATGTACCAGACCTGATGTAGCATATGCTCTAAGTGTTATGAGCAGGCATCAGGCAGATCCAGATGATGAACATTGGAAGGCTGTGAAATGCATCCTTAAGTACTTGAGAAGGACTAAGGATCTTTTTCTAGTCTATGGAGGAGGAGACTTAAAGCTGCAAGGATACACTGACTCGAGTTTTCAGTCTGATCCTGACGACAGCAAGTCAACATCAGGTTTTGTTTTCACACTCAACGGGGGAGCAGTGAGCTGGAAAAGGTCCAAGCAGGAAACCACTGCTGATTCGACAACGGAAGCCGAGTATATTGCTGCTGCTGAAGCCGCCAAGGAAGTTGTATGGATGAAGAAATTCATCGGCGATCTTGGTCTGGTGGAAAGCATATCTGGTCCCGTCCCACTGCTATGTGACAACAATGGGGCGATTGCTCAAGCAAAAGAGCCGAGGTCTCATCAGAAGTAGAAGCACATTCTGCGGCGCTTTCATCTGATCAAAGAAATTATAGCTCGAAGAGATGCCGTGGTGGAAAGAGTTTCCTCAGCCGACAACATAGCAGATCCACTTACAAAGCCTTTGTCTCAAAATGTTTTTGAACGTCACTTAGAGAATATGGGTATTCTGTATAAAAGTGATTGGCTTTAGTCCAAGTGGGAGATTGTTAGTATTAGATGGTCTCAAAGCCAATCCGATACTGTATACTTATTCAGATTATTAATAAATGGCAATAATTCATTGTGTGTAATTAATTCGATCTGTGTTTATCGTATCACGATGAAGTCCATGAACTTGTGCAATAGCCTTCGGATTATGATGAGATCATAATTACGGGACCGAAGACTTATAAACACATGTTCTTAATTGTTCCTAGTTGTAGGATGTTTGAGATAGGACATCAAACATCCGGATAGACTAGTATAGGTTACTTCAGCTCATATGATGAGGGTGACTGATCCTATAAGTCACTTGTGTGGAGACACTATGCTGGACCTATAGGTGCTCATTGGCGAATGAGTTCATTGAACTGATCCGACTATGAATCGCTGGATGGTAATCACCTCACTGTTAACCAGCTCGATTCATTTGTCACGGTTGCGTGGATGATCCTTGGACCTGAGACTCCAAAGATATCTTGTTGGTAGGTTTCTAAGCTTTGACCTTGAGGAACGAATCCCTAACCATGGGTTATCAATAAGTCAAGCGATCGGGTTCAGGGAAATGCCCTCGAAGGTAATTGTGTGTTCAATACGGGATCATCCGCTCTCGGTAGTTTGAGAGAGAATGTTCCGGGAATGATGCGCTTAAAGTCCCTGGCCAGGGCGGACTCTGTAATCGATAAGGAGTTATCGGATTCAAATTAGCGGCATCTGATTCAAGTGAATCGACCAAATAGGGTTTAACAGTAAACCATGCCCTAGGTCGATTCGGGAGTATTGTACGGATGAAGGATTATGTCCGCGCGCTAACCGATGACAGAAAGGTTCCAATAGAGGGTTGCGATAACCCCAGTGCCATCCAGGATCACGCGATGTTGCTTGGCATCCAACGTGATCGGCAGTCTGTCCGAATTTATTGTGGGACATTAAATTCGGCTGATTAATTGAATATAAGGATATTAATTAATTCAGTGGGTCAGTAAAGGGTTACTAGACTTAATGGGCTATTAACTGGACTGGTATTTGGGCCTAGAGGGTCACATGCAAATGGTTTTCAAGTCGATGGATAATCCGACAGGATTTCGGATAAGTCTGGATTTTTATGAAAAACCGCAAACTGACTTATTATAAAAGAACGGATTCTACGTCCGGGGCTGGCAACCCTGACCTAGCCGTCATTCGTTCTTTCTCTCTCTTCTGGGCGTGTGGTTCCCGACTGCTCCGGTATCCGTCCGACGGGAGATTCAGAATCCGCATGTCGCAGCGGATTACGCGCAGCCAGACAGGATCTACGAAGGCCGCAGCGAGCGAGAAAGCGAGGACGATCCATCGCGAGGAGAACCGCGTGGATACCGATAGAGGTCGGGCATCTGCGCGACTTGCGGCATCGCTCCGACGGAACCGGAAAACGGATGCGGATTCAAATCCGTGCAAGGTGAACTCAATATTCTCCGGTTTTATTTTAATGATCTAAACAGGATGGATCCGATCCTGAACATATTATTCCGCTGTGTTTTTCGGTCGGATCCCGACACAGCGATCCCAACATGGCCCATGGACAGGTATGCTCAAACTTTTACGTCGTTCACCTTGACTCTCTCCTCTTGACTTTTGGTTGTCCTACAGCCTATTCCCAAATTCCCTGATGCTCGGCATACTCGCAAGTATGCATGGCTTGCGACCATAATGGACGAGATCACCCTAGACATGAGGGTGTATATGCGCCGGTAGAATCTGACCCGATCCATTGTGTTCGCGAAGTGGTTCACCTCCATTCACTGGCATTAGGAGGGGCTGGGTGCACTGCTCAAACTGTGGCATCC
Source organism: Zantedeschia hybrid cultivar (assembly GCA_030544215.1). Classification (NCBI taxonomy): domain Eukaryota; kingdom Viridiplantae; phylum Streptophyta; class Magnoliopsida; order Alismatales; family Araceae; genus Zantedeschia; species Zantedeschia hybrid cultivar. The sequence continues at coordinate 22,629,929 of JARZZO010000009.1, forward strand.
GGAGACGCATACGTTCGGGTTCCGAGAGTTTGAGGCAACAGTGCTGGTGGAGGAGGTAGAAATCTTTTATAGTTGGGAGGGCCTAGCCACTGGCGATCCCTCGGCTTTGCCTACATAGGAGGTAATTGTAGACACCGATTTTGGACCACCCTTTTGGTCATGAACCCCATCCATCATTAGCCCATCATCACCAAACCCATCATTTTATCCATCTCATTTAGCCCATCAGATTTTCTCACATAATTCAACCCACTAAATAATCAGGCCCATTAACCAATCTCTGCTTCCTCTCACTTCGTGGAAGGCCAGCTACCTGGCCTTCCACGGAATTGGAAAGCATGTTGCCTGGCCGTCCACTCCTAACCACCCCTTTCCTTCCACCACCCGTGGAAGGCCGACCACCTTGCCTTCCACCTTTTGGCCACCTTTTTCACTTTTTACCACCTTTTCGTGGAAGGCCAGCCGGTCCGCCTTCCACCATCCTTCGAAGGCCACCCCTTGCCTTCCACCACCCTTCGAAGGCCACCCCTTGCCTTCCACCCCCTTCGAAGGCCAACCGGGCCGCCTTCCACCACTTCGTGGAAGGCCAGCTACCTGGCCTTCCATGGGATTGGAAGGCAAGTTGGCTGGCCGTCCACTCCCCTAACTACCACTTGACCTCGTCTTCCCCACGATCTCCTCTACTCGCCGCCCTCACCTCCACTACTCCGATCACTCCCCACTCCGGCGACTGCCGCGCGCACCACCTCCGATCCTTGACCACTTCCTATTGGCTCCAGGATGATTTACGGGGATTTAGACCCCTATTTCCCATATTTTTCCTTCATCTATTTAAACCTCCCAGGTTCCCTCGAGCAAGGGGGTTGGAAAAGGATTAAGAAGGAGTTTCTTTCTCGGAGCGGGTCGGCTTTGAGGAGTCGAGCGGGTAAGGAGTCAGAGAGTTTCAGAGGAATCCTTCGCACTCCAAATGGGCTTGTCTTCCTAACCCACTTTTACTTTTCTCCTTTCTTCATTTCATTGCATTCTCACTTTTCATCCATGCCGTAACATTCTTCCTCTCTCACTCTTCTGTTCACTTTTAATACAGCACATCACTTTTCACACACGAGCACTTATCTGCATGCATGCATCTTAGAATGACTTAGCAATCCCTATTTACCCCCAGAGGTTTCAAACAAAAATCGGGAGGTGGGTGGCCATAACATATGGTCACCTTCCCTCCCAAACACCCATCCGGTGCGTCTCCCTCCAATTCTAGTTAGTTTTTTATATTTTTATGGACAAATTCTGCATATTATAGTTCTAATCGGGTCGTTTTCTGTCTTGTTTTTTCTTTTCCGGGGCTCTTACCAGATTCTGCGCGCGGCCTACCGAGCTCTCCTCCTCTGGCCGGCCGGAGGAAGAGAAGGGGAAGCCTCCATCTCCCGCTCCCTCAGAACGCGATCACATCACTCTACAATCCTGCGGAGCAAAGGGACCGTAAGGTAATGCTCCTGGCGATCACACCTTAATTTCTAACCTCCCCTTAAATCGCCACAGTGCTAAGACGAACGGAGAAACCCCTCGCCCAAAGCCCGCAGCCGCGGCGGGGGACGTTCCGGGCGCCTACAGCCCTCTGGCGATCACGATGGGACACTCTCTTGGTCGCCGCGCGGGTAAGACAGCTTAAAAATATAAGAGCTCCTCCCGTGGACGGCCAAGCACTTGGCCGCCCAGAGTCCTGAATGGCCATGAGCTTGGCCGCCCAGACCGGACGGCCAAGTACCTGGCCGTCCAGCGCAGACCGGACGGCCAAGTGCCTGGCCGTCCGGTGGACCGGACGGCCAAGTGCCTGGCCGTCCAGCCCAGCCCGGACGGCCACGTACCTGGCCGTCCAGAGCCCAGGACGGCCAAGCGCCTGGCCGTCCAAGCTGGACGGCCGACTGCCTGGCCGTCCAGGCTCTAGGACGGCCAAGTAGGCTGCCGTCCAGGCTCCGGCCTTTCTGGCTGCCTGATTTTTTTTAGTGTCCTTTTTTTATATATTTCTGATTAAATTGTTGCGCATTCTAGTTTGCTTTTTTTTGTTTACTGTTCTCTTGTTTTTTCTTTTCTTTTCTGTCTGTTGGAATGTGGGTTAATTTCAGGGTATTCTCCGCGGGGGTTTTAAGGAAGAGCCGGCATCACATCTCTAGTCACCTCTCCCGCAGGATCTGACTCTCCACCTGAGGATTCCCACTCGGGTATGACTAGTCTTATTCTGTTGGGAACCTCCGTCAGTCTCCGCGAGCCAGGGATTCCCACTTGGCCGCCGAGCAGGTTGTACCTGAAACCACCCCATAGGAACCTCGGGTTTGTGTGAGAGATTAATTAAACCTTTCCATTCACAATTATCCACCTATAGGTGTCACTGAGAGAATTATTTCAAAATTTAAAGACACCTAATTAAACCTTGGTGGAACATGTTTTGAAAGAAAAATTCCAGGGTCGTTAAGGGTTTGAACTTGATTTGTTAGAAACCAACTCTCATAATACACAGTTAACCTTCCAAGTGAAATATAAAATCTCTTAGGATTTGTATTTCATAATGAACCGAATGTATGTTAACACTGTGTATGATGACATGTATGAGTTTGGTAACAATGTCACACACAACCCTCTGTTTGAGATTGAAGAGGATCCACAACAAACATTTGTGGGCATGTTCCAAACACCTGGAGAGGAATTTAGGAGAAGGTGCTTGGATGAATCTTCTTCTTCAGAAAGTGACCCTATAATGTCCAACAGAACCCTCCGAAACCCGAGTGAGGACCCGGAACTTATTGCCGTGTTATCACGGTACACCCCTAATCAACTCATCCGGTTGGCCTCTTGTGGCAAAACTCAAAATGCCACTCCTCGGAGAACTCACTTTCAAAGGTCTCCCGACAGAGCTCATACCCACATCAATCAGCCAACTCCTACTTCAGTTGCTCCACCCGTCATGCCGATTCCAGTCTCTCCAACTACACCTCCTCCCGAGCAGAAAGAATTCATTTACAAAAGTGAGATTGAAACCTGTGTGCGTAAGCTCATGGCCGAGAAACTTACCCTGAAACAACCGCACTCTCTCTTGAGTTATTGCAAGCTCCCTCTGGCCTACTTTCCACCAGGATTCAAAGCCCCCGAGTACAGAAAATATGATGGCACCTCTGACCCTCATGATCACCTGTCAAGTTTCCTCATGGATTCCCATCAATAGCTCTACGACAGAGTCCTCCTTGTCCATCTGTTCCAGAAATCCTTAGAAGGTGAGGCCTTAAGATGGTTTTCTTCCTTGCCCTCCACAGGCCTAATCAATTTTGATATGGTCTCCGAAAAATTCATCACTCTGTTTAGTCACATGACAGCCATGCCTCCCACCTTGGTTGATCTTGTGATGGAGAAGATGAAGCCTGAAGAGGAGTTCACATATTTTGCCAACAGGTGGAGGGCTATGGCCTCTAGGGCGGAAGTGGCAATCCCCGAATCTCAAGCTATCACCATGCTAGTCAATAACGCTACCCTGCAGCTTCGGTCTATTCTCATGCTGAGCGAATTTCACACATTCACACAACTTTATAATCGAGCTCGGGTAGTTCAATCTCAGATCTGGAGTTCCACTTCGCCATTCTTCTTTGAAAATCAGAACAGAAATAAGAGGACTCCACAAACTCCACCAACAGAGGGAGTGACAATCAATGAACAGGTGAGTGCCTTGGGGCAACCCTTTAGATCACCCAGTCCCATGTCCAGATCAGACAACCAATCCAATCAGAAACCATATTCAACAGTTCCCCTTTCCTCCAGTACCAAGATCAATTGAGGGCATATGAAAGAGACTATTGAAACCTTGAAAGTCAAGGGCCCTCCGCCCTCTCATCAGGTGGCTCAAGATCCATCTAGCTCTCTAGAAAGGGTAAGCACCCTTGACAAAAATTTGGAACCAAATGTCGATCACAGAGGACAGTACTGGGAGTATGAAGAGGTTGGGATATGGCGTGAATGTCCTACTAGGACGACCAAACCTAGAGAGCCGTTGCAAGGAGTCTCCACTATCATCCAAGACAAACCTTTGGTCTTGATACGACCCAGGGAACAACCAACAGTCATCAACCCAGTTACTCTGGACCCAGTTCCCTCAATTTCAATCAGAGAACCTCCTCTATCTATCTTGTGTCCAACACCAAAGCCAGGTCCGATAACCCAATTCTGCCTAATGAATTCACCACCAGTTCAACCACTAAAGTCAGATCAGGCAGTGGACCCCAGTCCGATTGGTGTTACACTGAGAAATCGCATCATTCCCCCAACAAGTCAACCCTTGGACTCTCAAGAGGATTCAGATCTGTCTAAAAGGATTATTCAATCCAAGTATGACATCCTACAACATCTAGGGAGGACTCCCGCCAAGATTTCGGTCCTAGGGTTGATTAGGAGATCTCCTACATACAGGGAGACATTGTTCAAGTTCCTCTAGCACATTACAGTCAATGAAGATCTTCCTACCAGGGGGCTCACAAATGCCATTCTCTCAGTCACCCAGACACCTACGATATCCTTCACAGATAAGGATCTGGCTCCCCCTGAATGCCAATCCCTTCCCTCATGCTTGACCCCAACACTCAAGGGTCACTCATTGGACTCCATCCTGTTGGATACTGGAGCATCAATCAATGTTTGTCCACTCAAGACCCCCAAGAAAGTAGGGATTGATCCAGAGAAGATTAAGTCTACTTCCATGATGGTCTCAAATGGGAAAATGGAAATTGACCCAGTGGCCATGATCTTTGAATTCTACATCCTTGATGTCAAGCCCATATACAACGCCATTTTGGGAAGGCCTTGGATAGACCAGACCCTGGGAGTGCCCTCCACTAATCATCAGTGCTATAAATTCCCATACACTGGGAAGATTGTCAAAATGAAGGGTACCCCCTATCTTGAGCCTTTGGATTTAGTCTCGACTGAACAAATTCCATCCATGATCACTTCTGGAAAAGGGGCAGACCCCATCCGTTCATCGATTGCCTCTCAGGCCAAGTCCCAGCCTAGCATAGGTTGGCAACTTATGGACAAAATGGGGCATAGTTCGGGATCTGGATTAGGTAAGGAAGAGCAAGGAATTCAAGAACCTATCTTGGAAAATCTGACCATTGGGGGATTCAGATTGGGTTACCTACCAACCAAACCAACTGAGGAATCAAGAAAATGGAGTATCTTGGATCACTTTGTGAAGGAAAATCAAGAGGTACTCAAGATACACTATCTTGAGGATGAGTTGAAGGAAACAAGCAATGAAGCTTAAAGAGAAGATGCAGAAAATTTCGGTACACAGCTGCTGTTCTACGAACCAATCACTCAACGAGAAGGAGCCTCCTTAGTAAGGGATGAACATGTACCCACCGCTCTCATTCCCTTACTATTCCACACACCTGCCCTTCTCAGGCTTTTAGCATCGGTCGTAGCACACTCCTGGGGCAATTCTGCCATCATTGGGTCTACGTCTCAAGGACCCACCTTTGCAACATGTCTGACTCACCCTCAGAGTCTTGTGCATAATCGCTTGGGGATTGGATAGCCTCCTCTTTATCTACAAGTTGTAGAGGTAAGTAAGTTCTTTTGTTTCTAGTTCAAGAGTTAGCAAATAAGTGTAAATATTTGGAAAATATTTTTCTTTTACCCTTAAAATACAAAAAAATTCAAAAATTTCAAAATCTCAAAAAAGTTGAATATTCAAGAAGTATCAAAAATATTTGTAAATATGTACATACTTTAATGAAAATGACAAAAAATCAGAATAGACACGAAATCCAACTGTCTGGTGATTGCCATGTAACCCCCTGTCTAGGTCTAGTTGCATGATAGATTGGGTTGACATTAAGGTTTGGCTAAGACTTTGGTCTACCAGAACCTTGGACGTGTCTACTTTACTTTCATACGGATCCCTATGATCATCCTGAGATGCACACACCTACACGTTTTTTCAAAAGAGAACCTTCTTAAAATGAGTTCCAAGTCTTTAGTATACTGTCAAAATGCAATCTTTGCTCTTCGTCTCTCGACCGATCAGGACAGTTGACGCCCTTAAACGGTCGAGCTCAGCGAATTGCGGTTCCTCAACAACCCGATAGATGTAACCCCTAAAAAAAAGGGCCCCAAAATAAAATGTAAAGGACCAGAGCACGTGAAGAGGGCAGTGTCCCCGCAGGCGGAATATCAAATAACCCCGAAAAATGTCAAAAGCATCAAAAAGAAATACAAAAAAGAAAAAGGGGTTCAAGCAATCATACAAAAAAGCCTGGTCGTGACCGTGCCTGGCCATGAAATCTACCAAAGGCCTGAAAAGTCAAAATAGGGGCATCTAGGAGGTCAAAAGGGGTCCGTTTTGTCACAGCTCGCCCTTTTAACGGTTTTGTCGATCCTCCTGTGAGGTTTATTTTCAAAATTTCTTCACTTTTTCCCCCTCAAGGTTTAGCACGAGATAGCTATCTAAAGACCGAACATCATTTTAAAACGGTTCATTTTTCAAAAATCGTCACATGCTCACATGACCACAGGAGTCCAAAATGGGTGAAGAGTAATGTCGATGTTTCTGGTGAACTAATTTCTTAACCATAATCTCAATGTGTACCCTCGAAAACTTCGGGCTTAGGTCAAGGCATGCGCGTCACCAATTGGTGTGACGGCGTCTAATTCCGGGTCAGCGTCGCGCGGTTGACCGTTAGGGTTCCAAGGTGTTCTATCATATACCTTCTAGATTGTGAGGAAAGAGACCCGGGTCGGGAAAATTATTTACCTCGAAAACCTTTTGGGCAAACTTGGTGGTCGGAAGCAGCTGGGAGCCTAAGCATGGCATGACGGTATCGTCATCAGTATGAGTCTTAATCGGTCAAGGTTAGTTTGAGGAGTCTAGAGGCCCAAATCAATCTAGATGCGTGCTTAGGATACCTGGGAAGTTGAGTGTGCATTTCCCTTTCATCATTCAATCAGGTTAAGTTTGAGCAGTCACCAGATAGGTGGAATCAAAAACATGTTTTCATCACACACTTCATTGTTAATATCCACCAGCATTTGCATATTTACTTGTCGCATCAGTTTCAATATTCTTCCTTTTGTCTGGTTAGTTGGACACGGTCCCTTGACCCTATGCGAAGGCTAGAGAAAAGGTAGTTGCTCTTTTGGGCAAGGGGCCGAAAATAGATACTACTAACTGTTTCCCCTTCCTTTTTGTGCATACAAGAAAATGATTCTGTCCAAAAGGTGGACACTTTTGCTGTCGAGTCGAAGCCAAAAGCAGCTGGATTGGCATTCTACTTTGAGAATGGCCATATCTTCCGTGCTAGCTTCGACTCGACAGGGACCTTTGTCCCTCGTTTCCTTGCAGTTTGTCATTAAGATATTGTGGATCATTGATTATTTACATTTACTGATGTGCGTTCTTGCAGCTACAGGGAATCTGAAGCAAGTAGGATTGAAGACACAGGAGGCTAATAACTTCGGGCGTATAAACTCTGAGTTCCTCTTTAAACAAAACAATGAGGAGTCTATATTCTCCAAGTTATTCGATTGGCCAATAAATCCCTCTTGTTTGCATTAGGAATTTGTTTGTTAATTTTAAACCAGCATGCATTTGCATAAACATCATCCACCATTCCCGCCCTAGGGGCAATGACCATAATTTACCACTCTGCTTAACCCATTGCTGATCTGTGAGTCTGGCGATCGTTCGTCTGTTAGCCCTTTGAATTGCAAGACCTCATCCTTTTTTCCAGTACGTGTGCTTGAGATGTTCTCACTTGGCGATCACATGATGCGCCAGTCCATCGCGCGCCCGTTGTGTTGAGACCATTTCAAGTCATACTCCTCTATCTTTCATGCTCGAGATCCCCTTGGGCCAGATCGTTGCATCCTGGTGCGCCAAGGCCTCGCGGTTCCAGCACCTGAGGGTCCTACGGACTGTGATTCTCTAGTACTGAACTTTGTCCCTTTTTTTAAACCACTCTTGCAACTCGAATAGCTAGCTTTCATGCATTTGCCGCATTCGCATATCATCCTTAGATATAGCTCATTCCTTTTTCGGGTTGTCCAAAATCAGTTTCGATCTCCGGAACACCTATTTATCATTCCGTTCCACTCTACTGCAAAATAGGTGTTCCGGAGGGGCATTTGTAGACACCGATTTTGGACCACCCTTTTGGTCATGAACCCCATCCATTATTAGCCCATCATCACCAAACCCATCATTTTATCCATCTCATTTAGCCCATCAGATTTTCTCACATAATTCAACCCACTAAATAATCTGGCCCATTAACCAATCTCTGCTTCCTCTCACTTCGTGGAAGGCCAGCTACCTGGCCTTCCACGGAATTGGAAGGCATGTTGCCTGGCCGTCCACTCCTAACCACCCCTTGCCTTCCACCACCCGTGGAAGGCCAACCACCTTGCCTTCCACCTTTTGGCCACCTTTTTCACTTTTTACCACCTTTTCGTGGAAGGCCAGCCGGTCCGCCTTCCACTATCCTTCGAAGGCCACCCCTTGCCTTCCACCACCCTTCGAAGGCCACCCCTTGCCTTCCACCACCCTTCGAAGGCCACCCCTTGCCTTCCACCCCCTTCGAAGGCCACCCCTTGCCTTCCACCCCCTTCGAAGGCCAACCGGGCCGCCTTCCACCACTTCGTGGAAAGCCAGCTACCTGGCCTTCCATAGGATTGGAAGGCAAGTTGGCTGGCCGTCCACTCCCCTAACTACCACTTGACCTCGTCTTCCCCACGATCTCCTCTACTCGCCGCCCTTACCTCCACTACTCCGATCACTCCCCACTCCGGCGACTGCCGCGCGCACCACCTCCGATCCTTGACCACTTCCTATTGGCTCCAAGATGATTTACGGGGATTTAGACCCCTATTTCCCATATTTTTCCTTCATCTATTTAAATCTCCCAGGTTCCCTCGAGCAAGGGGGTTGGAAAAGGATTAAGAAGGAGTTTCTTTATCGGAGCGGGTCGGCTTTGAGGAGTCGAGCGGGCAAGGAGTCAGAGAGTTTCAGAGGAATCCTTCGCACTCCAAATGGGCTTGTCTTCCTAACCCACTTTTACTTTTCTCCTTTCTTCATTTCATTGCAGTCTCACTTTTCATCCATACCGTAACATTCTTCCTCTCTCACTCTTCTATTCACTTTTAATATAGCACATCACTTTTCACACACGAGTACTTATCTGCATGCATGCATCCTAGAATGACTTAGCATTCCCTATTTACCCCCAGAGGTTTCAAACAAAAATCGGGAGGTGGGTGGCCATAACATATGGTCACCTTCCCTCCCAAACACCCATCCGGTGCGTCTCCCTCCAATTTTAGTTAGTTTTTTATATTTTTATGGACAGATTCTGCATATTATAGTTCTAATCGGGTCGTTTTCTGTCTTGTCTTTTCTTTTCAGGGGCTCTTACCAGATTCTGCGCGTGGACTACCGCGCTCTCCTCCTCTGGCCGGCCGGAGGAAGAGAAGGGGAAACCACCATCTCCCGCTCCCTCAGAACGCGATCACATCACTCTACAATCCTGCGGAGCACAGGGACCGTAAGGTAATGCTCCTGGCGATCACACCTTAATTTCTAACCTCCCCTTAAATCGCCACAGTGCTAAGACGAACGGAGAAACCCCTTGCCCAAAGCCCGCAGCCGCGGCCGGGGACGTTCCGGGCGCCTACAATAATCTTTGCTGATATAGTGCAAGACAAACGGGAGGTATGCCGCATGACTGATAAGCGAGGAATCCTCGTCGATCGCCTTGCGCACTAGTTGGTCCGAGAGATTAAACGCAAGACGGTCGAATCTGAGAGACTGATGCGAGGCTTATGCCTAGTCCTTGGGGGAGTCTTGTGGTTTCCGACTTCAGGCTTTGTGCCAGAAAGAGAGTATGTGGGTGTGCTGAGCTTGTTGTGGAAAGGTTATTCTCTTGCCCCGGTAATTCTGTCACATCTATATGGAGGGCTTAGCCACATGAGCATGGGGCGATCTGTAAGGGGGAGCTTATTCACTCTGCAGTTGTGGATGGAGATGCACTTAGTTTTTTATTTTGATGAGAAATTGACTTCCACCTCCAGGATATTTCAGCACAGCGCATGGTATCCTGCACGCTCGCTTCTTGGTCCCGAAGATCAAATCAGGTGTCTCACGGCTCATCTCAAGACGAGGGATGACTGGCGTGATTACCTGAACTTTCTGACCGTGGAAAAATGATAGAATTGGGTGGCCTCAAAGCCAATCATTGTACATTCTAGTTCAGATTATTAATAAGGGCAATCATTTCTTGATTTATAGTTCTTGCAAATTAACTATTGTAATGAAGGTCCTTAGACAGATGTATGGGATATTGAATCATGATGAGATCATGATAGTGAGATCAATATCCTTGGTCACTTGTCTTAAACAGTTCTCGTTCATAGGATATTTGAGATGGACATTAAATATCCGATAAGATCGACACAAGTTATGTCTGCTCATGTGATGAGGGTGAATGATCTCACATTCACTCGTGTGGTGACACTAAGACAAACTTGCGGGTGCTCATTAGAGAATGAGTTCACTGAACAGACCCAAATAAGAATTCCTGAATAGTAATTATACATATTAGTCAACCAGAGAATTCAATCGTTGCAGTAGCACAGTTGGTCTTTTGACCTGAGTCACCAATGATACCTTGTTTGTAGACCATTGTATTTTGATTCTCTGACTTGTGGACTTTAACCATTAAGTCCACGATAGTCGGTCTCTCAGATACAGTGGAAAGCTTGCGAAGGTAATTGAGTGAACAACAAGGGATCACTCACTCTTGGTATAAGACTGGAGAGAGAATGTCCTATGGATGTGTACACAGAAATCCCTGGCCAGAGTGAAATGAAAGAGATGTCTTTCTAGAAATTAACTGAGTACTGGAATCCATCTAAATAATGCGATAGAGGGTTTGACTACAAAACCATACCCTTGCGTTATTGGGACATTGGATGAGTGAAGGATTTTATCTGTGCGGTATCTGCAGACGGAAAGGTTCAATTAAAGGGAACAATATCCCTTATATCTTTTGGGATCATGAGGTAGTGTTTGGTGCTGTTCATGATCAGAAGGCCAAGTGAATTAATCATCAGATGATAATCCACTTGTTTATTAAATTAATCATTTAACATAAGATGTTTAAATGATAATTAATAAATATTAAACTCTAGAATTAGTTCTAAGTTTAATGGGCCTGAAACCGAACTGATATATGGGCCTAGAGGGTCACACACATAAGAGTTCTCGTTAGACGGTGAGAGACGTTAAATTTCATGCTTATCTGGGTTTTTATGAAAAGCCGCAGGATAAACATGAAGATTTAATGGAGATTTATCCAAGGCCAAACTCTTGGATAATCATGAGGATTAATCCTTGTGCTTATCCTTATTTCTATATAAGGAGGCCAAGGGGGAGGGGTAAAAAGTTAGTTGGACGAATTTTACACCCCAGATTCTCTATCTCCTCTCTCTCTCTCCTTCTCTCTCTCTTGGAGTAGATCTGTCTCTCTCCGCGCATGGTGGATTCGAGATCTGGTCGGAGCACTCAAGTCGAGGAGGAAATCGCGTCTGCAGCGGGAGCTCTTGTGGATACCTCTAGAGATCGTGCGCGTGCGCGATTACCGAGTCAGAATCATCCACGGGAGATTCGAAACCCTGCAAAGGTGAAGAACTGTTCTTCCCACGTTTATTTTAATTGTCCGTTTTACGATCCCAGCAACCGATACATCGGAATCGATTTTATTTTCCGCTGCGTTCTAGGCGATTCCTTACAAAAAATTCATCTTTGTTCCGATGATCCTTCGGGGTATGGAGTTTACCACAAGGGCTTCTCGTGAGCGTGAGTTATGGCTAATCGGCCCTGACTAGTTAGGCGTGTACCAAGGGCATCGTTGCCATCTCTAGATTAGAGTTCCAAGACAAGTGCCATTCCCCGCTTTGCGTGATATGCTGATTGTGCCGAGGCATGCAGGGTACGCGAGGGAAGTGCGAGCTATAGAGCGATTCCGACGTGCATGGCGTCGTCACTCTAGACTCACCAAGACTTGCATTGATGTAGCAGAGACTTTAGAGGAAGTCGAGAGATATGTGAATTACTGAACAAATGTACGACCTGTTGTATGTGCCTTTTTCATGGGCCGTAGAGCACTTGAATAATGTATTCATTGAAATTTTGCTTTCCAAAAATCTCCTCGGACGTAGGGCTATGGCGGACGGCCATGCGGGTGACCGTCTGGGACAATGGACCGCCGCATTGGTGGCCGTCCGACCGGTCGGGCGGCCACGCGTGTGGCCGTTCGGCCGGTCGGGCGGCTACTCGTGTGGCCGTCCGGCCGGTTGGGCGGCCACTCGTGTCGCCGTCCAACCCGTTGGACGGTCACGTGCGTGGCCGTCCGACCCGCCGTCGGACAGCCATGCGTGTGGCCGTCCAAGACGACGGACGGCCACATGTGTGGCCGTCTGATTCGTCGGATGGCTTTAAGAAGCCCGGGGCCTCCTAGTTGCACTCCCTACCCTTTTTCCTCTTCTTTCTTGGTTCCGATTTCTCCTTCACCCTCCCATGGCGCGAGTTTGGCTTCCCCGCTCTCTTAGGAGGAGGAGGACCGGTGGTGGCAATGATGAGGCGGCAGCGGCCGGTGGCGCCGATGAAGAGGAGGAAGATGAAGTTGATGAAGAGGAAGAAGAAGAAGGAGAAGATGATGAGGAAGGCGGCGACAACAGGGAGGTGCCCCCGAAGAAGAAGAAGGTGAGTTCCTTCGTTTTTTGTTCCTTGATCGCGGTGGCCAGCGTGGCGGACGGCAGGAGATCGCGTCGTCCGTCCGTACGGACGACGGAGGGGCTCGCCGTCTGTCCGCACGGACGGCGGATGGGTATGCCGCCCGTCCGTGCGGACGGCGGGGGGCCCGCCGCCCATCCGTACGGACGGCAGAGGGCCCCGCCGCCCGTCCGTACGGACGACGGAGGGGCCCGCCATCCGCTTGTACGGACGACGAGTAGGCCCGCCGTCCGTTAGGTTGGGGGGGGCCAGCTGCCTCACTCACTCAAAATCTTTTTGTATAATCATGCCCCTAACTTTTAATCTTGTTGGGATTTACAGGGCCCACAGAGAGTCCGGGGCAGAGTTTCTTGAGAGTTGGTCTGGGCCTGGTACCATGCGCTGCCCGATCGGCTCATTTTCCAGGTGGATGCGTTTGGGTTCGGGCCGTTGTTTCGGATCTGACCGTTCATGGTTGATGCACCCTTCTTGGTGGCTCTGCGAGAGCGCTGGGATGACAGATGCAGAGCCTTCATCATTCCCTGGGGACACATGCTGCCCACGCTGGAGGACGTCTCCTTTTTGACAGGCTTGCCAGTCATTGGTGATCCGGTAGTGGGTCCTGAGCTCAGGGATTCCATGCAGCTATCAGATCGACTCCTGGGTGAGGGGTACTATCGGGTTCAAGGAGCACTATCTCACATACCCCTCGGACATTTCGCCCGGTCTGTGGGATTGAGTCGGGTACGGCGGATGCCGAGCGAGGCTCTTGAGGCTTTTGCTGAGAGAGTGGAGGCTTTGCTGAACTTGGATGGCCGCTCAGACGATGAGAACTTATGGATCTTCCTCTTGTTCTTCTTCGGAAGGCTGTTATTTGCTACAGCTTCAGACAAGGTTAACTTGAAGTATCTGCCGCTGTTGGAGGACCTCCAAGCAGCGAAGAAGATGGGATGGGGAGCTGCGATGTTGGGTCACCTCTTTTCCCATCTGGTGAGCTATCGCCAGGGATCTGGCAATTTGGGTGGATTCACGCCTTTTCTTCAGGTAATCCTTCTTGGTTGTTGATCTCCGTCCTTCCTCACTTATGTTGGTTAACATTGACTGTGTTGTCCCTTGTAGATCTGGGGTTATACCCGCTTTCCCATCGGCCGCGGGGCCATCTCTGTGGATCGTGAGGGATGGACTCCACTTATGGCGCGGTGGGAAGTGATCCGGGATTATCATCCAGTGATGTACCGCGTGGAGGACATCCGCGCCCAGCTCGACACATTTCCTCCTCATATGGTGAGTGATTCGAGATGTATGTGCATCTTAACCAATGATTAAGTCTGACCTTTTACTTCATTCAGGTGGTGTGGATGCCATATGCAGAGGAGGACCTGGCCGATCATCCATATGTGTCTCAGAGTCTCTCCCAATTCCGGCGGGAGGTTCCCTTGCTGTGTGTGAACATTTGTGACAGCCTCTTTGTTCGGATGGCCTACCGCACGTGGGGATGGCATCAGCCTTTACTCGCCTTTCCGACCTATCCTGATATGAACCGCGGTCGTCGTCGATCTTCTGCAATTGGTCAGGATTGGCGAGTGGTGAGGCGAGCTGAGATTGAAGTATGGTACCGCACCGGGGATGCCCTGCAGGAGGATAAATTCCTGCGAGACAGTTACAGATACTTGGGAGATTATGCCCGACGGTATGCGGATTGCATGTTTCTGGATGCGCGGCGGGTGCGTCACTCTAGACCCTTTAATCCATTTCACCCAATCTTTTCTCACTAACTAATCTTGGTGGTATTCCTGCAACAGATGCCTGAAACCGAAGCTGTGCAGATCCTAAAGAATCAGAATGAGATTCTGGTTCTGCAGACGAGTGACCTGCTCCGCCAGATTGGAGAATTGGTGAGAAGTTTGATCTTTTTTGGTTTTGGGTGTGAAGTTGTCCTCTTATTTTATAAAACCCTTGTGATGCAGAGAGAAATGCTGGCCCGTCACGGGCTGCGAGGAGATCCTGGTGCGGGCTCATCATCCCAGGGGCCAACTGCCCCTGCCGATTGGGAGGTGAGGTTGCAGGATGCCCTCCGTCGTGCGGAGGCCCGGGAGGCCTACTTGGCACAGCAGGTGAGGCTTGTTCCGCTCTTGTGTTATTCCGATTGAGCTTGCTTAACCCTATGTTCCTTTGCAGTGCCAGGAGGTGGAGACCGCTTTAGCCAGGGCGCAAGAATTGGAGAGCCTCAATCAACAGTTGAGAGATTAGGTCTTAGAGGAGCGGACTGCTCGGGCCAAGGCAAGAGAAGGATCCCACCCCGACGTGTACTGGGAGGGTAAGATAGCCGGCTTGCGGGAGGAACTGACGAGGTCGCAGACAGAGGTGAGGGAGCTTGATTTCAAGTACCAGACCCTGTGGGACCGAGTGATGAAGAAGGGGCGAGAACGGGCCACGAGATCCAGCGCACAGAGTCCGGGAGCTCGTCCCCCTATTCCTGCCCCGTCGGCTGGCCAGGCACCTGCTGGGAGCTCTATCTTTAGAGACCTCGACTCCCTTCTTGCTGAGGACGCGTGGAGAGCACTGCGACCTGCTAACTCATCGGGGTCTATGCGACCGGCATCAGGTCATCGCCGTGCTCGAGAGGATGATGCTGAGAGTCAGATGAGGCACTCTTCTCGAGATAGGAGGGATGATGAGGCGGAAGGAAGGAAGAGGGATTGAGAACTGACGCAGGGGTATGCCCCTGTGTCGTGATGTATGAACATTATGTTATGCTTGCATATTTCACTATTTGTATCCGAGCACTTCTTGTTTTGCTTTTTGTTCATACCTGTTATTCTTGCATGCACAACATTAGGGGAAACAGTTAGTAGTATTTGTTTTCGGCCCCTTGCCCAAAAGAGCAACTACCTTTTCCCTAGCCTTCGCATAGGGTCAAGGGGCTGTGTCCTACTAATCAGACAAAAGAAAGAGCATTGAAATCGATGTGATAACAAAATATGCAAATACTAGCGGATATTAGTAAGTGGGGTATGTGGTGGATGAAAACATGTTTTTGATGCCGACCACCTGGTGACTTGCCAAACTTAGCCTGATTGAATGATGGAAGGGAAATGCACACTCAACTTCCCAGGTATCCTAAGCACACATCTAGATTGATTTGGGCCTCTAGACTCCTCAAACTAACCTTGACCGGCTAAGACTCAAACTGATGACAATACCGTCATGCCATGCTTAGGCTCCCAGCTGCTTCCGACCACCAAGTTTACTCAAAAAGTTTTCGAGGTAAATGATTTGCCTGACCCGGGTCTCTTTCCTCACAATCTATAAGGTATAATATGGAACACCTTGGAACCCTAACGGTCAACCGCGCGACGCTGACCCGGAATCAGACGCCATCGCACCTATTGGTGACGCGCATGCATTGACCTAAGCCCGAAGTCTTCGAGAGTACTCATTGAGATTATGGTTAAGGAATTGGTTCACCAGAAGCACTGACATTACTCTTCACCGATTTTGGACTCATGTGATCATGCGAGGATATGATAATTTTTTGAAAGGGGAACCATTTTAAAATGATGTTCGGTCTTTAGATAGCTATCTCATGCTAAACCTTGAGGGAGAAAAAGTGAAGAAATTTTGGAGACAAACCTCACTGGAGGATCGACAAAACCGTTAAAAGGGCGAGCTATAACAAAACGGACCCCTTTTGGACCTCGTAGATGCCCCTATTTTGACTTTTCAGGCCTTTGGTAGATTTCATGGCCAGGCACGGTCACGACCAGGCTTTTTTGTATGATTGCTTGAACCCCTTTTCTTTTTTGTATTTCTTTTCCACTCTTGACATTTTTCGGGGTTATTTGATATTCCGCCTGCGGGGACACTGCCCTCTTCACGTGCTCTGGTCCTTTACATTTCATTTTTGGGCCCTTTTGAGGGGTTACATCTATCGGGTTGTTGAGGAACCGCAGTTTGCTGAGCTCGACCGTTTAAGGGTGTCGACTGTCCTGATCGGTCGAGAGACGAAGAGCAAAGGTTGCAGTTTGACAGTATACTAATGACTTCGAACTCATTTTAAGAAGGTTCTCTTTGAAAAACGTGTAGATGTGTGCATCTCAAGATGATCATAGGGATCCGTATGAAAGTAAAGTAGACACATCTAAGGTTCTGGTGGACCAAAGTCTTAGCCAAACCTTAATGTTTAACCCAATCTATCATGCAACTAGACCTAGACAGGGGGGTAATGTGGCAGTCACCAGACAGCTGGATTTTGTGTCTTTTCTAATTTTTTTGTCATTTTCATTGAAGTATGTGCATATTTACAAATATTTTTGTTGCTTTTTGGAATATTTCATTTTTTTGGATTTTTGAAAATTTTGAATTTCTTGTGCGTTTTTATGGGTAAAACTCCTTTAGATACACCCCATTCCATGGGTGGGGTAACTCCTCTCATTTTTCATTGATTAAGCGGTATGCATTACCTGAGTATGCCTCCTTGATTACAAATGGACCTTCCCAATTTTCTTGCAACTTGCTCCTAGGACCAGGAATTTTGATCATTTTTCTCTTGAGTACCATTTCCCCGATTTCAAACTTTCTTTCAAGAACCTTCTTTGCATAGAATCTTGCGATCCTATTTCTGTAAACTTGAGCGTGGTTTGCCGCCATTATCCTTTTTTCGTCTAATAGTTCCAGTTGGGTTAACATGGCCTTACGACGTTCGGCGTCACTAATTCCATTATCCAACTGCACTCTTAGAGAAGGAAGGAGAATCTCATATGGAAGTACCGCATCTGTTCCGAATGTCAGTGCATAAGGTGTTTGTCCGGAGGGGGTTCGGACAGAAGTACGATACGCCCAAAGAGCTTCTACTAGGCGATCCGACCAGTCTGAATAATTGTGAGATCTGCAAGTTCTTTTGATGATTCGAATGAGAGTCTTATTGGTGGCTTCGGCTTAGCCGTTTCCTTGTGGATAGTAAGGCGAAGAATGGTGCAAATTAATGCCATACTTACTGCACATGTCCTGGAGCTCTTGGGAGATGAATTGTGGTCCATTGTCGGTGATGAGATCGCGCGGTGTCCCGAACCTGGCGAGAATGTTGCGCTTGATGAACTTCACCACCGTGGATGGTTTGATTTCCACAAACGCTTCCGCTTCAGCCCATTTAGTGAAATAATCAGTGGCAGTTAAGGTAAATGATTTCCTTTTTATTTCACCTGATCGATCTTCCAGAGGTCCTATAACGTCGAATGCCCACATGGCGAAGGGCCAAGGGGAAATGATGGATTTGAGAGATGATGAAGGTGCATGAACCTTGTTAGCATGTAACTGGCATTTCAAGCACCTCTGAACAAATATGGAACAATCAGCCTCGATTGAAGGCCAATAATAGGACATGAGGAGTTTCTGAGTTAAGGCACGACCATATATATGACCGCCACAATCACTTGCATGAGCTGCTTCTATGACATGGTGAATTTCGGTATCATCTAGACACCGAAGGAGCACCTCGCTGAAGGATCTTCTAAAAAGACGTCCGCCTAAGATAAGGTATCGTTGAGATGCACGGCGGATAGCCTTACGGTCAGAAGATGTGGCATAAGATGGAAATGAACCATCGCGAAGGTAGTTCATGATATCAAAATACCACGGATTCCCATCATCCCAATCGGGGGTGAGTTCTTCCGTGATAGCAGAGACATGTTCAGATGAGCGGAGGAATTGCTGGAACCAGGGGTCCCAGAAGGAGGGCGAGTCTTGCTTGTGTAGAGTGATGGTGGCTGAACTTTTGGTGACGGGAATCTCTAGTGCTGAAGATAGGGAGGCCAGGGCATATGCTAGGATGTTCTGAGACCTAGGCACATGTACGTAGGTAATCCTTCTGAAATGCCTGGTTAGCGACTTCACTAACTCCTGATATGGCTTCAATTTTGAATCCTGGGTTTGATACTTGCCCACGGTTTGGCAGAGGATCACTTGAGAATATCCAATTATCTTCAATTCCAGGACTTTGAGGACCGGCGCCAATTTTAAGCCAGCTAGGAGAGCCTCATATTCAGCGACATTGTTGGTCACTGAGAAGGAGAGTTGGCAAGCGTGCGGAATACTTACCCCTTTCAGAGATACGAGGACCGCTCCTATCCCACTGCCTTGAGAATTAAGCGCCCTGTCGAAGTAAAGGACCCAGGATGGAGTATCATCCACTATTAGACCCAACTCCTCATCCGGGAATTCCTTGTCGGCGGGCGAAAATGTAGGCAACGGATGATGAGCTAGGTGTTCGGCAATTGCTTGCCCCTTTACAGCCTTCTGATTTACATAGGTAATGTCAAATTGGTTCAAGAAGGTCTGCCATTGCACCAACCTATCTGTTACAACTAGCCGCTCTAGCAAATATTTGATCAGGTCCATTCTTGCTAGGAGTTTGACCTCGTGGGCGAGGAAGTAGTGCTTCAATTTCTGCACTACCCAGACGACGGCCGCACATGTCCTTTCCATGGCAGTGTATCGCTTTTCAGCATCATTGAAGAGCTTGGAGAGATAGTACACTACTCTTTCTTTCTTCTCGTCGTCAAGTTGGGCCAATACTGCTCCAGCCGATTCTTCAGTGGTGGAGACATATAGCAATAAAGGCCGCCCTGGGATAGGAGCCATAAGGATTGGTGGATTGAGGAGATAGCTCTTCAATTCGTCGAAGGCCTTTTGACACTTATCACTCCAAATAAACTTTGCCCCTCCTTTCAATAAATCATAAAAAGGTTTACATCTCACAGAATGTTGAGATATGAACCGTCTGATGAATTGCAAACGACCGATGAGACCCTTTATATTCCTGACATTTTTAGGAGGGGGCATTTCCACTATCGCCTTCACTTTGTCCGGATCGACCTCAATCCCCCTTCTGCTTACTATGAACCCTAGCAATTTACCAGAGGAAACACCGAATACACACTTTTTTGGGTTCATTTTCAGTTGGTGCTCTCTTGACCTCTACATTACAACCCTAAGAATTTGAGCATGTCCCTTCCTGGTTTTAGACTTCACTAAGATATCATCCACATAAACCTCCATGTCGATGTGAATCATGTCATGAAAGATTGCCATCATCGCCCTCTGGTAGGTGGCCCCAGCATTCTTAAGCCCAAATGGTATGACCATGTAGCAATAAGTTCCCTATGGGGTTATGAAAGATGTTTTCTCTTGATCTTCTTCAGCTAGTCGTATTTGATTATATCCCGAAAAACCATCTATGAAGGATAACATTTCAAATCCAGCCGTGTTGTCGACCAGCAAGTCGATATGAGGTAGTGGAAAATCATCCTTTGGACAGGCTGGATTAAGATTGCGAAAATCTATGCAAACCCTAACCTTTCCGTCCTTTTTTGTCACGCGGACGATATTAGCCACCCACTTAGGATAGAGCACTATCCGAATGAACTTGGCCTTGTGTAATTTGTCAACCTCTTCTTTTACTTTAAGTGCTAATTCCGGTTGTAGCCGTCTCAACTTTTGTTTCATGGGTTTAGCATCGGGCTTGAGGATTAGCCAATGTTCCACCAATTCTGTGTTTAATCCGGGCATATCCTCATATGACCAAGCAAACCCATCACGATGTTCTCGGAGCACGGCTATTATGGACCCTTCTTCTTCTGGACTCAATCGGGCGCTAATTAGCACTATCTTCGGATCCTCCTATGTTCCAAGGTTGACTTCTTTAGTGAGTTCGTCGATGGCTGACGAAGGTTCATCAAACCGTCTTGTCCCATTGACAAGTGGTTCGGCCAAGTCATCCTCCTTTTCCCCTTCGCTAAGCTCAAATACTCCCAGACCATCACTGCAAGATTCGTCTTTCACCAACTCCAATGATTCAGAGATGACCCCTATCTGAAGAAACTTATCCAATTTGTTCAAAACTTTACACCTATTTGCTAACTCCTGAACTAAGAACGAAGGAACTTGCTTAGCCCTACAATCTCTAGACAGGGAGGAGGCTATCCTAATTC
This sequence comes from Zantedeschia hybrid cultivar, assembly GCA_030544215.1. NCBI lineage: Eukaryota > Viridiplantae > Streptophyta > Magnoliopsida > Alismatales > Araceae > Zantedeschia > Zantedeschia hybrid cultivar. The sequence goes on from JARZZO010000009.1 coordinate 22,650,722, forward strand.
CTAAACTGCTATGTACATGACCTAGAGAATGGGTCAGTTTTGTCCTGGATGGGACAAGGGTAGACCCTTGGGACAAAGATTCAACGATGGCGGGGTTGCCCCACCACGTAAGCTCCTCAAAAGTGACTTACCCCCTTTCAGGATGAGAATTGGACTTTTTTTTTCGCGACCAAACGTCTCTAACATGAAACATTCAGAAGAAGTGGCGTCGACCGGAGCTGAGAGCATCGGGATGGAAGGTGGGTGGAACAAGAAAGGAATGAACGTAGCAGGAGCTGGTTCATTCCTGGCCAAGAAGAGCCCTATCGGTGGGCTGTTTGATTCATGAAACAAGGATGATATGCCAAAATCTTCTTCATTTCCTTCTCGACTACCCTCATTATCTTCTTGCACTACCTCTTCTATCCTGGGCAACCCCTGCTTCTTTCTCACAAAGTGATTCATGAGGGACCATTTCTTTGTTCCTTTTGGTGGTTCAGTAGACTTGTAACCCAGGCCACATCCCCCAATGACAGGGTTCTCTAAGATGGGGTCACGAATGCCTTGTTCTTCTCTTCCTAACCTGGAGCTTGAGCTATACCCCATCTTACTCATGAGCTGCCAACCTATGCCAGGCCTAGGCCTAAGATGAGAATTGACTGATGAAAGAACGGACTCTTTGCCTTTCCTAGAAGTTATCATGGACGGAATCTGTTCTGCTGTTACTGAGTCCAATGACTCAATGTAGGGAGTGCTTTTGACCTTCACAATCTTCCCGTTATACGGGAACTTATAGCACTGGTGGTTGGTGGATGGGACTCCCAAGGTTTGGTCCATCCAAGGTCTCCCTAGAATAGCATTGTAGATTGGCTTAACATCCAGGATGTAGAATTCCGAAATCATGGCTACCGGGCCGATTTCCAGTTGCAGGAAGATCTTTCCATCTGCTGGTCTTTGGGAATTATCATAAGCTTAGACCATCATGGAGGTGGACTCAACCTTCTCTGGATCTATCCCTATCCTTTTGAGGGTCTTAAGGGGACATACATTGATAGAGGCTCCGGTATCCAGTAAAATGGAGTCTACTGAATGACCATTGAGAGTGGCGGTTAGGCACAAAGGAAGGGATCGGCACTCGGGGGGAGCCAGATCCTTTTCCGGGAAGGAGATCATGGGGGTCTGAGTGACTGAGAGGATGGCATTAGTGACTCCTCCACTAGGAAGATGCTCATTGACCGTGATTTGTTGTAGGAAATTAAACATCGTCTCCCTGTGTGTGGGAGATTTCCGGATTAGCTCAAGGATAGAGATCTTAGCATGGGTCTTCTCTAAATGCTGGAGGATGTCATACTCAGACTGGGCATTCCCCGTGGTAGGGATTGAGTTACCCTGGGAGTCCAAGGGTTGGCTCGGAGGAATGATGCGATTCCTGAGCGTTACCCCCACCGAGATTGGATCCGCTTCCGTTGGTGACCTTATGGATTGAAGCCGGTCATCGATCCCTGGTTCCTGGTTGGACAATAGATGGATAGGGTGGGCCCCTCGGCTGTGATCGGAGGGATCCGAATGAGAGTGACCAGCTTGAGGGTTGCTGGTTGCTCTTTGGGTCGGATTAGGACCAAAGGCTCGTTAGGGGAAAGCGTAGAGACTTCTGGAGTAACTCCTTTAGTCTCACGCGACCAGGTGGGATCTTGATGTTTTATCCCATACCCTTCATACTCCCAGTATTGTTCTCTGCAAACTATTACGGGCTCCAAGTCTTTGATCAAAGTGTTGACCTTTCCTTGAGAACTGGAGGAATCTTGAACCACTTGATGAGAAGGTAACGGGTCTTTCACAATTCATAGTTCCTTCTTAGCCTTCAAAGCATCAATAGCCTTTCTCATGTCCTCCCAGCTTATCCGACCTTCATCATTCAAGTCATACACCCAATCCCTGAAGGTGAAGCAATTGTAGATCGTGTGTCCTGAGATCCTATGGTAGGGGCAATACCTGGACGTGTCCGCATTGCGCGGAACAACTTCTCTTTGAGGTGGTAGTTGAATGGCATTACAAGCTAGCAAGGCATACAAAATATCCGCCAATGATTCTGGCAGAGGCGGATATGATGCTCGCTTAGCCATAGGACGACTGTAATTGGTCGGGGGAGGGACAGCTGAATATTGTTTCTAATTGGGCTGAGTGTCAGACTTAGGATGGGAATTGGGTGTCCTGGTTGGCTGTGCTAGCATACTGACCTGTTCATTGATGGTGACTCCTTCCGTAGTAGGAGTTGGTGTGACTTTCTTGTTCCTATTTCTGTTCTCAAAGAACGAAGGCAGGGTGGAGTCTCGAATTTGAGACTGAACTACCCTAGCTCGGTTATACAGCTGAGCGAATGTTTGAAGTTCGCTAAGCATGAGAATAGCTCGGAGCTGAGGGGTAGCGTTGTTAACGAGCATAGTGACCGCTTGTGTTTCAGGGATGACAACCTCCGCTCAAGAAGCCATAGCTCTCCACCTATTAGCAAAGTGAGTGAAGTCTTCATCGGACTTCATTTTTTCCATTACAAGGTCAAACAAGGTAGGGGGCAAAGCTGCCATGTGGTTGAAGTGGGTAATAAATCTTTCAGAGACCATATCAAAGTTGATTAGGTCAGTGGCTGGTAGAGAAGAAAACAATCTCAAGGCCTCTCCTTCGAGAGACTTCTGAAAAAGGTGGACAAGGAGGACTCTATCGAAGAGCCATTGGTGGGAATCCATGAGAAACCCAGATAAGTGATGGTGTGGGTTAGTAGTACCATCGTATTTCCTATACTTAGGTACTTTGAATCCTGGTGGAAAGTAGGCTGGAGGGAGCTTACAGTAGCTCAAAAGAGAATGAGGTTGCCTAAGGCTGAGATTTTCGGCCATGAGTTGCCGCACACAAGTCTCAACCTCATTCTTATAAATGAACTCCTCCTGCTTGGGAGGTGTGACCTGGTTGATGAGATTAGATGGCACTGTTTGAGTGGGCATTGCTTGATTTGCCTGGGGTCGGCTAGAAGATCCTTGGAATTGAGTTTTCCGAGGAGTGGCATCCTGAATTTTGCCACGGGAAACCAACTGGATGAGTTGATCCGGAGTATAGCGTGATAACACAGCAATAAGTTCCGGATCTTCTCCAGGATTTTGAAATGTTCTACTTGAAATTACTGGCTCATCTTCTCCCTGCGAGGTAGAAGATTCATCAGAATCTTTCCTTGGAAATCCTTCTCTAGACGCTTGGAGCATACCTATGAAGGTTTGTTGTGGATCTTCTTCAATCTCGAATAAAGGGTTGTGTATAACATTGTTGTCAAGCTCATCCATGTCATCATAGACAGTGTTAATATACATTCGGTTCATCATGAAACACAGATCCTAAATGATCTTATATTTCACTTGAAAGGTTAGCAGTGTATTATGAGTGTTGGTTTCTAACAAATCAAGTTCAAACCCTTAACGACCCTGGACTTTTTTCAAAACTTGTTCCACCAAGGTTTAGTTAGGTGTCTTAAATTTTGTAATAACTCTCTCAGTGACACCTATGGGTGGATGATTGTGAATGGAAAGGCTTAATTAATCCCTCACACAAACCCGGGGTTCCTATCGAGTGGTTTGAGGTACAACCCGCTCGGCGGCCAAGTGGGAATCCCTGGCTCGCGGAGACTCACAGAGGTTCTCGACAGAATAAGAGTAGTTACACCCGAGTGGGAATCCTCAGGTGGAGAGTCAAATACTGTGGGAGAGGTGCCTAGAGATGTGATGCCGGCTCTTCCTTAAAACCGCCGGGGAGGGTACCCCAAAAAACCCAGAAACTTAACAACCAACGAGTCAAAACATACAACGAATCAACAAAGCAGGAAGCAACATCATACATGTACAGAGGACGGCTAGGGACTTGGCCGTCAAAGGCAGAGGACGGCCAAGAGGTTGACCGTCAAGTAGAGGAGGACGGCCTAGGGGCCTGCCGTCCAATGGAGTGGACGGCCTCTGTGTTGGCCGTGCAATCGAGAGGACGGCCAGGGTACTGGCTGTCCAGGGGAGTAGACGGCCATGCAAGTGGCCGTCCAAGGTGTCGGACGGCCAATTGCTTGGCCGTTTGGCGGCTTGAACGGCCTAGCAATAGGCCGTCTGGATCAAAATAAAATATATCAGGGCCTTACCTTCTTAGCTTTGATCGCGATGCGCGTAACGGGCTATAGAAGTCCCACCGTGATCGCCAGAGGGCTGTAGGCGCCCGGAACGTCCCCCGCCGCTGCTGCGGGCGTCGGGCGAGGGCTTCTCCGTTCGTCTCAGCGCTGCGGCGATTTGGAAGGGTTAGAAATCAAAGTGTGTGATCGCCAGGAGCATTACCTTACGGTCCCTATGCTCCGCAGGATGGTGAGAGTGATCGCGTTCTGAGGGAGCGGGAGACGGCGGATTCCTCTTCTCTTCTTCTGGCCGGCCAGAGGAGGAGAGCTCGGGCAGTCTGCATGCAGAAATGCAGTAAGGGTCCATGAAAGGAAAAGACAAGACAAAAGAAGAAGATAACCCAATTAGGACTGTGATATGTAGAATCTATCCATGCAAATATAGAAATAAACTAAAATTGGGAGGAGACGCACTGGATGGGTGTTTGGGGAGGGAAGATGACCATATGTTATGGCCACCCACCTCCCTTTTTTTTTTTATTTAAAACCTCTGGGGAGTAAGGGTTGCTAGGTCATCCTAACATGCATGCATTCAGATGGGGGTGCTCGTGTGTGAAAAGTGAAGTGATGTGTTAAAAGAGAAAAAAGAGTGAGAGGAGAAGATGATGTTCCGGAGTGGATGGAGAGTGGGAATGCAATGAAATGGAAAGGAGAAAAGTAAGGAGAGAGTTAAGAGAACAAGCCCATTTGGAATGCGAAAGATCCCTCCGGCTTGTCGACTACCAAGGCTTTCTCTCGCTTGAAGTTCTTCCTGAAGCTCTCTGACTCCTTGCCCGCTCAACTCTCCCTCTAACCTCAAAACCAACCCACTTGCCAACTTCCCCTCTCGAGGGTACATGGGGGGTTTAAATAGGTGAAAGGAAAATAGGAGAAAAAAGAGGTCTAAATCCCCGTAAATCATTAAAGAGCCAATGGGAAGTGGTCAAGAGTGGGAGGTGGTGCGCGCGGCAGTCGCCGGAGTGGGGAATGATCGGAGTAGTGGGGGTTAGGGTGGCGAGTAGAGGAGATCGTGGGAAGACGAGGTTAAGATGGGAGTTAGGAGAGTGGGCGGCCAACCATCTTGCCTTCCAATCCCGTGGAAGGCCAAGTAGCTGGCCTTCGAGGGGTGGTGGAAGGCAAGGGGTGGCCTTCCAAGGGTGGTGGAAGGCGGACTGGTTGGCATTCGAAGGGTGGTGGAAGGTGGACAGGTTGGCCTTCGAAGGATGGTGGAAGGTGGACAGGTTGGCCTTCGAAGGGTAGTGGAAGGCGGGCTGGTTGGCCTTCTAAGGATGGTGGAAGGCGGACAGGTTGGCCTTCCACGAAAAAGGTGGTGAAAAGTGAAAAAGGTGTCCAAAAGGTGGAAGGCAAGGTGGCTGGCCTTCCACGGGTGGTGGAAGGCAGCCTGGTTGGCCTTCCACGAAAAGGTGGTAAAAAGTGAAAAAGGTGGCCAAAAGGTGGAAGGCAAGGTAGTTGGCCTTCCGCGGGTGGTGGAAGGCGGCCTGGTTGGCCTTCCACGGGTGAGAGGAAGCGGAGATTGGTTAATGGGCCTGATTATTTAGTGGGTTGAATTATGTGAGAAAATCTGATGGGCTAAATGAGATGGATAAGGTGATGGGGGTTTGGAAATGATGGATGGGGTTCATGACCAAAAAGGGGAGGTCCAAAATCGGTGTCTACAGATCCAACCTGTTAGAGTCTTGAGAGAGCAGCTGACTGGTGTGCATCAGCCTTCTATTCTATGTTTATCCCTTCTGCTGCCTTCTAATGGATGCATATGCAGATTCCCAACCTATACTCGAGTGCAATCTCTTTTTGGTTGGTGAAAAGTTGTTTGACAGGTGCATGCACCAATAGAAAACTCAAAATGCTATTAGACTTTTTGCCCAGTGTGTCAATGTAGCCGAAGTTTATGAAGGTATAAGGGGTAGAAGTATAGGAACTCATATAAATAAAATAAACTGACGTATTAAATATCTCGAAGATGATCTTAAATGATCTTAAAGTGAATCTCCATAGAATAAAATATTTGGTAAGTTAAATATGTTCAAGTAATGGCTAAAATAATCTAGAAAAATGTAGATAAATTACTACACCCAAGTGATACAAAACAATTTGGAAATATATTGTCAATCAAGTCTTAAAGGCACAGAGAAATCGATCTAGTAGATCATACAAAATGACTTCAAAATACACAGTCAAATCAATTTAGATGTTATCAGATAATTGAAGCAATAATGCTCAGTAAATTACAACAAATAATCGATTAAATAGATCAAAACAATCGAGTTCAAACTTTATAGAAAATTGATTTAAAATGTCATAGATAATTGATTAAACAAATAAGGATAATCGAGTTTAAAATAGTTTGTTAATTAATTCAAATTAACACAAATAATTGATTAACATACTACACGTAATTGATGATAGAATAAATAGATAATCGATCTCAGAATAGATCATAAAATTGATTAAACGGGAACATATAATTGATTTAGAAAATAACTGATAATCGATTATAACAATGTATGTACTCGATAAAAGAACAACCATATAGTCAATTAGGAACAATATAGACAATTGATAGCAGATAAGGCAGATAATCGATTTGGTACAAGTCATGTAATCGATAACACGAACAACATGTAATCGATTTTGAAACACACATACAATCGATTAAGCACAATACATGTAATTGATCGCAAAGATAATAATTAATCAATTTGTACTATACATGTAATCGATAGCTCTGAAGTTAATTGATAGATTTAATCGACTAAGAGATATACATGTAATTGGTAGAGCTAATCGATTTAGTCTTTGGTGAAAGATTTAATCGATAACGATAGCGATTATAAGAAGACCTTAATCGACTAGCGATAGTCCTATAATTGATACATTTAATCGATTTAGCCTTAGCGATAGACTTAATCGGTTAGCGATAGCAATTACAAGAAGAAATGTGAAGGCATACTAATCGATTTGAAGTCTGAACATGTAATGACTTATTTTCCTATTAATCAATTAGTGATAGAGATATGTGTGTTGTGACCAAAATATAGGGATTAAATGAGATACAATAAATATACTCAACATAGATGAAGATGAAGTATCCTCAACTTTTTGGTGAGTAGAATTTAAATCGAAGACGAAATTTTCTTTAAGGAGGAGAGGATTTGTAATATCCCAGATATTAGGAAGTCAGATTGGCTTAAATAAGTTAATTAGAGTAGGTTTTAGTTAGTTAATTTAGGTAGAAACTTCTTAAAGTGTAGCAGGTTCTTAGTAGAAAGAACTCAAAATTTTACTAAGTCCTAGATAGTCGATTAGATTAGATAATAGAGAGTCCAATTAACTGACAAAATAACTATAATTAAAGTTAAAGTAAACTTTATAATCGAAGCTAAAATAAGGTTTACAATCGAGTTCAAGTCGAGAAATAATGATTAATAGAAGCCTTATAATTGAATTTAAGTTAAGTAATAATAGATTAAAAGTAAGCTAAGTAATCAAACTATGTTAAGCTAATAATCAAAGATAAATAAGCCATGTAATCAGAGATAAATTAAAGCACAAAATTGATTAACGGAAGACAGATAATTGATTAAAATAAGTCTTTTAATCGGGGTCAAAATAAGTCTTGTAAATGATTAAGTAAAGACACAAAATCGATTAACAGAAGGTAGATAATCGATTAATTAAAACATATGTTATCGATTAGACTGATACATGTAATTAAGTATAAGAAGAATACATAATCGATTGAGATGGGTAATCGATAATTGATTCGATGAAGACAAGTAATCGATTAATAAGACTTCATATAATCAATTAGAAGAATACCATGAAAAAAAATAAGCAAGAAAAAGGGCAGCAGTGAGTCCCATGGCTCATATAAGATCCTTCATGCTTTATGTCATTCTCTACGATTCGAAATACATGATTTAAATTGTTAAAGAATTTGTATATGCATGAACAGTAAAACAATGCATCTACATCAGTCAAGTTGCAACGTAACTGCTGGAAAAGGTCCAAACTCACAGTTCAAGACAATCATGCGATTACCCATAAATATGTCTAAAACATTTCACATACAATACGATTTTTCAAGAATAAAAGACTACCAACGACAAGAGTCACCAACAACACTAGAACAGTATGGTCTACCTGCCTGTCCACCCTATAGGGTGCTAGCGCCACAATAGGTAAGGCAAGTTAGTTGGACTAATCGATCTCGACGGCTAGCTAAACCGTGAAGTCCAGAGACCGACCACATGTACATACAAGTGGGTAACTCTCTCTCACTATCCTAGTCAGATAAGCTGAGATTGGACTCGTTTCTCCATATCAAAGGCTATCCAAGGTCCTCGCATGCCTCCACAGTAAATGGGCTTACTTTCCGACCCTTACCCTGATAACGTTCACAGTAAATGAGAACATAACAACTAGTGTGAGGTGTCGCTCTGCCTAAAATAACCATAACAATTCTGCAGTTAATATAATAATCGAGGTCACAGTCTTACAGTCAATCAGTGGAACAATTATACAGTCATACAGTTACATCCACAGTTGGTGCTTATATGAGATATACAATAATGCTCAACAATTATATACAATGTATGCCATTATATGTAAGCATGCTCTACAATTATAAAGATAAGCTACATGTTTGTGTGCATCAATGCAATCTATACCTCATCGCACGCACTTAACATACACCCCATTACACACACAAAGCTACATACACGTACACACACACACACACACGCCCTGCTGCACATACACACAAACACACCCTACACATGTATACATATACACACATGCTCTCACAGTCATAATCTCACACACTCACCCTCATAAAACTTTGGTAGCATGCTCCCTATTTAAAGAGGTAAAACCTTAGTAATAAGATCCAAAAAAATAAAGAAAATCATAGACACATAGAGAAGGACAAGAAGTAGATCTCCTACCTTCTTAACAGACCCAAAAGAGCTCCCAAAGCCACTATTTTAAGCCTAAAGAAAATATCCATCACACTATGTACGCACTTTGCACGCACTATAGCAAACTATAGCAGGTACCTCTCTCTCTCTTTCTCTTTGTTTCTCTCTTTCCGCCTGCAGCTGGTTCTCCCTTTCTCTTTTTCTCCTTCTTTTTCTCTCCCTCTCTCCCCCTTCTTGTTTCTACATTCTACCCCTTTGGGGCCAGAGAAAAGCTTCAAGAGGAGGTGGAGAAGGTTCAAGAACAAGGACATGTGTGTCTCCCTGTATTGGGCATGGGCTGGTCCACTAAAAGACCCACTAATAGGCCCAATAAGAGCCATAAACCACACTTATAACAGGACATTTTAAACCCCTATATACAATGGTTTAATAGGTCTCCCTTTACTAAGGCCCATTAAATGAGCCCACAAACTTTACTTTTTCTATCAATCGTTTCTACACCTTATTAATTTATATTTGTGTATAATATACTTTATCACCATTTACACATATACCCTTAACACTCTTTATGGGCATATCAATGAACTTTCTTTAAGGCATTTTTAATAAAACTTCTAGGGTCTTACATCCTTCCTCCCTTACAAAAATTTCTTCCTTGAAATTTGCACTTTTAATTTGAATATATGCACACATCATTTATCAACACTAAAAGCTTACCTAAGTAGTAGTAAACAAATATGGGAATTGTTCTCTCATCTCATCTTCACGCTCCCATGTTGCCTCAGCTTCTGAATGATGTTGCTAGATAACCTTAACCATTAGAATCACTCTAGATCTCTATAATTGTTCCTTTCGGTCAATAATTTGAATTGGTGGTTCTGGCATAAACAAGTCAGGTTTCACTTCCGAAGGTGCATAGTCTACAAGAGGAATCATGCACATATTTCCTCAACATGGAAACATGAAACACATCATGGACATCTGCTAATGCTGGAGGCAAGGCTAACCGGTAAGCTACATCACCAACCCTTTTTAGAATTTTAAATGGTCTAATAAATCTAGGGCTCAATTTTCCTTTTCTATCAAATCTCATCACACCTTTTGTTGGTGAAACCTTCAAGAAGACTTTATCTCCCTCTTGAATTCTAAGGGTCTACGCCTGACATTTGCATAACTTTTCTGCCTATCTTGTGTTGCACACTATTACATTAGATTATAATCCCATAGTTTCCTTTCACCCACTTCATCGCAACATATACGAGATCGGCATGGTCTGCCATATAAGGCTTCATAAGGTGCCATACCAATACTGCTATGACAACTGATATTATAGTAATTCAATCAAAGGTGGATGTTCATCCCAATTGCCTTTCCATTCCAAACTATATACTCTTAACATCTTTTCTAAAGTTTAGATGGCTCTTTCTCACTGTCCATCTGATTCTAGATGAAAAACAAAACTGGATGCTAAATTTGTACCCATCGCCTTTTGAAAACTCTGCCAAAATCTGGAAGTAAACCTAGGGTATCTATCTGATGCAATAGATATATGAATCTTGTGTAATGCCAAAATCTCATTAATATATAGTTGAGTCAATCTATCCAAGGACCATATCTTGTTGGTGGGAAGAAAATGTGCTGTCTTAGTAAGTCGATCCACCACAACCTAAATTGCGTCATGTTCTCTTCGGGTTTTAGGTAGCCCAACTACAAAGTCATTTGTGATATGGTTCCATTCTCGAATTTCGAAGGACCACAGTAATGCTCCTGGGTGTTGATGCTCGGCCTTAACTTGTTGATAGGTCAAGCACTTTGCCACGTACTCAGTAACTCCCCTCTTCATTCCTAGCCACAAAAACTGCCTTTTCAGAGTTTAGTACATTTTAGTGCTACCAGGATGAATGGCATACTTGGACTCTGTACTGCTGCCAACAATTCCCTCTTTAACTCAATCTCATCAGGGACATAAAGACGATTCCCACATTTCACAACTCCTTCTTCATTAATCACCACCCCTGAATGCATAAGAATATGAGGAAGCCTTCCATCTGCTTTTGAGCTTCCACAATCTCACCGTGAATGACAGGTTTCACAGCAAATATATGCCACAATTGCACTATGCTCTTCTTGAGGAATATGAAATTCAACTTATGCCGCTTCTTGCATTAGCTTCCATTCTTTCACTAACATGTTTGCTAGAAGAGCCTTCCTACTCAATGCATCTACAACCGCATTCCCTTTGCCAAAATGGTAGGAAATATTGAAATCATAGTCTTTCAAATATTCTAACCATCCAACTACCTCAAATTTAAGTTCTTCTGAGTAAAAATATATTTCAAACTTTGGTGGTCTGTATGTGATAATTATATATTTTTAGGAAATAAATAGATGAAATTTGCACATTACACTTGTGATTTTATATACAAAATCATATGGAATGATAGATAAATCAGTGATCTTTTGAAATATATCAATTTTGTAAAATTCAGAATTAAAAATATCGTCATTTCATGTGATTAATTGAGTGTCAACAGATTGGTGAGAATTCTATTATCAACAGGGGCTTCTCTGTAATTACCAAGGGCTTAATGTACATCTAAATAATTTATGTCAGTGAAGAAACACAATTATTTACTACACGAATTTAATTTTTACTTTACGAAGAAGTAGGACATGAATGAGCAGATGGCAGAGTAGTTAGACCACTTGAACTCTATTGAAGTGACTAGGATTCGAATCTCGGTAAAAATATTGATTTACTTGGTGTTTTTTCTTCGAGTGGGGCCCACATGCGAACTAAGAGAGAGAAGAAGAAGGGAATCTTGAATTCAACGGGAGAGAGATTTCTCCTCTTCAAAATTCAAATTTCAAAAGCCCCTTATCTGAGAGGAGGAAGTCTGGATTAACTATGATGAGAAATGAACAAGGAGAGGAAATGCCCACTAGGCTGACCACATGGTGGAGAGTTTGCATTGATTACAGAAAATTGAATGCAATGATAAAGAAATATCGTTTCCCATTCCCATTTATTGATCAAATTTTGGAGAAACTAGCGGGTCAAAAGTATTTTTGATTCTTGGATGGATATGTGAGTGCTCAAATTAGGTGTGTGATTATCATGAAAGATTATGTTGATTAAGTGACAAATAAACCTATTAAAAACTAAGTGAATGTGATCGCCAGAAACTTTTAACTAAAAAGTTCCAAAAGAAAAAAGTTTGATCGCCTACCTGTTCTGAATGTGGGAGATGTTCGAGTCCTTGATTCCCCTCCTTCAGCCGACTGAAGAAAGAGAGCTCTTTCTATCTTTCTTCATACTTTGAATGCTTATTGGACTTTGAGGATCATCCAACTTTCCCTTTTCCATGTTGATTCTCTCCCCTTGATCTCCTTTCGTACCTTGCAAGAAAATGGAAAGAAAGAGAGAAAAACAATGAGAACTCAAATAGATGTAGTATCTATTCCAGTAGAAATTTTAATCATGCAACTTGAACAATTGAACTGTTGGATTTTCTCGGTTTCTCCGGATCGCTCACGCAGCGGAAAACAAAAATATTTACAGCGATCCGTTCCCGTTTCGGAGACTTAAACGAGATAATCGGATTATCTTTTCTCACCGTGTGCGGATTCGAATCCGCAGCCGTTCGGTTCCGTCGGTGCGACACCGCAAGCCGCGCAAGCGCCCGGCCTCTAGCGAAGTCCACGCGATCCTCCCCGCGACGGATATCCTCGAGTTCGTCGTTCTTCGCAGCCCGCGAAGCCTCCGCTGGTCACCGCAATGATCGCCGCAGTGCGCGGACGATTCCCCGTCGAACGGGATTCGGAGAAGCGGCGGAGCAGATCTGGATCTGCCTGGACTCCAGAGGAAGACAGAAAACGAGGAGGGGCGGCTAGGGTTAGCAGCAGCTTGGCCTGCTCAGCCCGTTCGCTATGTTTTATACTAACCGCGCGGTTTTTCACAAAAACCCCCGGTTTGTATAAAACCCACTTATTTATCCAACGCCTTGAGAATCATTTGCGTGTGACCCTCTAGGCCCAAGTACCAGTCCAGTTAATGGCCCAGTAAGCCCAGTGAGTCCTCACTGGCTTTATTAATTAATTAATAACCCTTTATTAATCAATCGAATTGATGTCGCACATCGAATTCGACCGGGCCTCCGATCACGTTGGGTGCCAAGCAACACCGCGTGAACCCGGAAGGTATTTGGGGTTAAGTAACCCACTCTTGGAACCTTTCCGTCGACAGTTACCGCGTGGATATAATCCTTCATTCGTACAATGCTCTCGAGTCAACTCAGGGTATGGCGAGTTGTCAAACCCTAACCGGTCGACTCACTTGGATTGGATGCCGCTGATGAATATCGGAAAACTCCTTTCCCGATATTATCGTCCGCCCTGGCCAGGGACTTTCGCGCATCCTTCCTAGAGCATTATCTCTCTAAGTACCGAGAGCGAATGATTCCTTATTGACACACAATTCCCTTCGACGGTATTCCGCTGCACCCAATCCTTGGCGTATTAGAATCCCGTGGCTAGATATTCGTAGACCAAGGTCAAAGTACAGAAGTCCACCGCCAAGGTGTCCTTGGTGTCTCAAGTCCGAGGACCATCCACGCAACTGCGACAATAGAATCAAGCTGGTTGACAGTGAGGTACAATACCATCCAGCGATTCAGTCGGATCAGTTCAATGAACTCATTCTCCAATGAGCACCTACAGATTCGCCTTAGTGTCTCCATACAAATGACTTATGAGACCAGTCATCCTCATCATATGAGTAGGAGCAATCTGTACTAGTCTAACCGGATATCTGATGTCCTTCTCGGATATCCTCCGACTAGGAACGATTAAGAATATGTGTGTTTAAGTGATTAGTCTCATTAGTATGATCTCATCATAATCTGATCACCATAGCACATATTCACGGACTTTATTATGAAACGATAATTAACGCGATTTACACATAATGAATATTATGCCATTTTATTAATAATGAACGAGATTTACATTGTTAGATTGGCTTGTAGGCCACCTAAACTAACAATCTCCCACTTGGACTAAAGCCAATCACCTTTATACAATAAGCCCATAGACTCTAGGTGACGCTCAAACACAATTTGAGCCAACGGCTTTGTCAGTGGATCTGCTACATTGTCGACGGATGGAACTCTTTCCACTACTACATCTCCTCTGGATAATATAAAAGCGCCTCAGAACATCTTTCGATTTCTGATGAGACCACGGCTCTTTCACTTGTGCAATAGTCCCATTGTTATCACACAACAGCGGAACATGATCAAGGATACCGGGAACTATGTCAAGGTCGGTGATGAACATCTTCAACCACACTTTTTTCTTGAAAGCTTCAGCTGCAGCGATGTGCTCAGCTTTAGTCGTCGAATCTGCAGTGGTTACTTGTTTGGAACTCTTCCAGCACACTGCCCCTCCGTTCAATGTAAAAACGAATCCAGATGTTGACTTGCTATCATCTGGATCTGACTGGAAACTCGAGTCAGTAAAGCCTCACAGTTTCAAGTCACCTCCTCCATAGACAAGAAACATATCCTTAGTTCTTCTCAAGTACTTAATGATACATTTCACTGCCTTCCAGTGCTCTTCGCCTGGATCAACCTGAAATCTGCTCGTAACACTTAGAGCAAACGCAACCTCAGGCCGTGTACATAGCATAGCATACATGATAGATCCTATGGCAGAGGCATAGGGTATTCTATCCATGAATGCCCTCTCATCAGGAGTCTTAGGAGACTGCTCCTTTGAGAGATTAATTCCATGTCTCATCGGTATGAAACCTCTCTTGGAATTTCCATGCCAAACTTTTTGACTATGGTATCTATGTGCAAGGATTGGGTCATTCCAAGCATCCTCTTTGATCTATCTCTATAGATCCGTATTCCCAATACGTAGGATGCTTCTTCCAAATCCTTCATGGAGAAGTTTTTCGATAGCCAGACCTTTACTGATGACATCATAGCTACATCATTCCCAATGAGTAGTATGTCATCTACGTAAAGAACTAGAAAAGTGACTGCACTCCCACTGGTCTTCTTGTACACACAAGGCTCATCTTCATTCTTAATGAAGTCATAAGATTTGACAGCCTCGTCAAATCTTATGTTCCAGCTCCGGGAAGCTTGCTTCAGTCCATAAATGGACCTCTGAAGCTTGCACACTTTATCTGGAGATTCTTTGGATGTGAAACCTTTCGGTTGTATCATATACACCTCCTCCTCAAGATTACCATTGAGTAAGGCAGTCTTCACATCCATCTGCCAGATTTCATAATCAAAATGTGCAGCAATGGCGAG
Organism: Zantedeschia hybrid cultivar; assembly: GCA_030544215.1. NCBI lineage: Eukaryota > Viridiplantae > Streptophyta > Magnoliopsida > Alismatales > Araceae > Zantedeschia > Zantedeschia hybrid cultivar. Next base: position 22,666,138 of record JARZZO010000009.1, read on the forward strand.
CAGAACTCTGATCGACTTTATCATGGCAACTGGTGAGAAAGTCTCGTCATAGTCAATTCCTTGCCTTTGACGATATCCCTTTGCCACCAACCTTACCTTATAAGTGTCGATCCGTCCATCAGCACCGATCTTTCTCTTAAAGATCCACTTGCAACCGATGGGTACAATACCCTCGGGCAAGTCCTCCAAGTTCCAAACTTGGTTGGTGTACATGGACTGGATTTCTGAGTTCATAGCTTCTCGCCATTTCCCGGCTTCTGAGCCTTCTATGGCCTCCTGGTAGGTTCTAGGATCATCATCCTCATTATATTGTACCTTAGACTTACCTTCAGCAATATGTCCCACATATCGTTCGGGTAGTCTAGGTACTCTACCAGATCTGCGAGGCTCATTTGTATGTACCTGAACAGATTCAGGAACTGATATCTCATCTGATGATAATGTAGCTGTTTGGAGATCTGGAACCTCTTCTAGTACAATTTTACTCCCACTGTCCTCTTGGAGAAGGTATTCCTCTTCCAAGAAGACAGCTTTCCTGGCGACAAACACCTTTTGTTCACCAGGATGGTAAAAATAGTATCCAAAGGTTTCCTTTGGATATCCCACAAACCTGCATTTATCAGTTCGTGATTCCAGCTTGTCTGGATCATGCCTCTTTACATGAGCAGGACAACCCCAGACTTTAACATGTTTAAATTCTGGTTTCCTGCCTTTCCATATCTCATATGGAGTAGAGGCCACAGACTTGCTGGGTACTCTGTTCAATAGGTATGCTGCTGACTCTAGAGCATACCCCCAGAGGGACACTGGTAATCCCGAAAAGCTCATCATGGATCGCACCATGTCCAACAAGGTGCGATTCCTCCTTTCTGATACACCATTCATCTGTGGTGTATATGGAGGGGTCAGCTGAGAAAGAATACCATTATCCTTTAAGAATTGTGTGAAATTAGTACTCAAGTATTCTCCTCCTCGATCTGATCGAAGAGCTTTAATACTCTTTCCTAACTGCTTCTCTACTTCATTCTTGAACTCCTTGAACTTCTCCAACGCTTCCGACTTGTACTTCATTAAGTACACATAGCCGAATCTTGAGAAGTCATCGGTGAACGTGATGAAGTAAGAAAAGCCACCTTTGGCTTAGGTAGACATGGGACCACATACATCCGAATGTATCAGTTCCAGAATGTCCTTGGCACGTTCTCCATGTCCACTAAATGGAGATTTTGCCATCTTTCCCATAAGGCAGGATTCACATGTTGCAAACGATTCATAATCGAATGCTGTTAAGTAACCATGCTTGTGCAACTTTTGCAACCTGCTTCCGCCAATGTGCCCAAGTCTACAATGCCACATGTAGGCCTGGTTCACACAATTCTTGCTCTTCTTAAGAGCATTATCAATCTGAAGATTGTAATGAGAAACATCTAATAGATATAGACCATTGACTAAAGATGCCGAAGCTATTGATTTATTACCATAATAAATCGAACAACTTCTATTCTCAATTGTCAACCTATATCCTATCTTGTCCAAACAAGATATTGATATGATGTTCTTTATTATGCTAGGAACATAATAACAATCTTCCAATAGTAAGGTGTCTCCCGATGGAAGCCTGAGGTTTGCTGTCCCAACAGCAATCGCCGCAACTTTTGCGCCGTTTCCTAGCCTCAATTCCACCTCACCTTGTCTCAGCTTGCGCTTACTTGTCAGCATCTGCACATCATGGCAGATATGAGAAGCACATCCGGTATCTAATACCCAAGATGTGGAATCTCTAACTGATAAGTTGATATCTATCATATAGATATCTGAAGCATCAGACAGCTTCACTCTTCCATGAGCTTTATCGTTAAGGAACTCCTTTCTGTTCCTCTTCCAGTGACCATACTGCTTATAGTAGAAGCAGTCACCCTTCACTACACTTTCGCCTTTGTCCTTCGATCTTTTATCGTTAGCTATCATCTCTGCTTCAGGGGCATGTAATGCCGATTTAGCAAGAGGATCAGCTCCAGGGACAAAGTTATTGCGTTCAGTTCTGAAGACATTCTTCAGGCTTCTAAACCAATCTGAGTAGATCAGGTAAGTCAAAACGGCATCAAGTATGCTACGGAGTGAGTTATTCGACGACATAATTCCCTACAGGAGATAAGTAAAATCTATTTAGCAGATGTTCAATTATTAAAGTTTAAAAACAAGACACGGTCTTTTGTTCAAGTTTAACTCCCACTAATTTTCGACGGACTGTATAACCCTCAGTTATACAGAACGGGAGACGCCGACAGTCTCCTAGTGGGGATCAGAATCTCAATGACTTGCACTACAGCCTTGTGGATAGCACAACAAACTGTAATACAATCAGAGAGCACCCAACTCATGGGACTTGCAACTCCTTGCAATATCTGATCATAGCTTCGGTCCCCAAAGATTTAATGGCCTTGTGGATAGCACAACAAACCACTAATTCTGGTCTAAGCTAACCATCATTACGCGACGAGCATAGATTTGCATGCAGCCCTTGTGGATAGCACAACAAAGCTACATGGTTCCTCTACCCCGATCTATAGGCATCTAATGCCATAGCCACAGTTTCTCCTCCCAATTAAGCAGGCCTTGTGGATAGCACAACAAACCTGCCTAAAGTGATTCGAATCCTATGACTATAACGATGGTGGACCACGCGGTAAGTTCTTAACTACTCGCGTTACGGCTTAGAGTTTATCTGAGGGTATTTAGATAACTTTTATCTTAGTCTCTCCTAGGTGATAGTATAAATATATCGTATATATTTACTAAATACTATAACATGCTTTGATTCATAATCAAAAGATAAACAATGCATCACATACATGTCATTAGTGTGGTCATGGATAGCACAATGGGTTTGACTGGAGCCAACAGTCAAACGCACACACATTCTAATCATAACAATTATATTAGATAACCTGCAAACACATAGGCAAGAGATCTCCATGTTTTCGCCTTCCTGGTTGCAGCTGTGGATCGTCCTCGCTCTTTCCTCGGTTGCCTCGATCATATTACATTAATTCTAGAATTAACAGGTAAATTGAAGAAGGCCTTATGGCGAGTACAAGAGAGAGAGGGAGGTAGAAATACATCGGAGTATGAGAGAGAGAGGTGCGCAGACCTCTATTTATTAACAATTAATAAACTATCATACATCCACGATCTACACAAACCATTCATCACATGAATAATAAATTAAGTGCATATCCATGACCACGGTGTGTTTTAAACATCCCACACATGATTCAGCGCATCACATGGCTAAAACAAATGAGTTTTTCAAAATAGATAAGTTTTGGCTTTCAAAAAGCTGGGATCCAATCAAAATTGGTGTTTGAATTTTGAAAAAACTCATTTATTATCTTAACATGCAATTAAATCAAATTTAAAAGCAATAAACACACATCACATGTGCACACACTCCAAATTAATAATTCCAGATTATTCAATGCAAATTAGAACATTTCTAATAATCTAACACTTAGATTTAAACTCCATTAATAATCTAACAATTAGACTATTTAAAGACTAATCTAACTCTTAGATTAATCCAACATAATTAATTAATAATTTAACACTTAAATTATTAATTAACTACTAATCTAACTCTTAGATTAGTTAATTAATGTTAATTAGTAATTTAACACTTAAATTATTAATTAACACTAATTAATTAATAACTATAATCTAACAATTAGATTATAAGATTAAAGTTAATCATTAATTTAACTCTTAAATCAATAATCAACAATTAATCATTAAAGATTACTAATTTAACACTTAAATTAGTTATCTAAGTTAATTATTAATTTAACTATTAAATTAACAACTAACTCAAATAATAATTAACAATTAGTTGAAATAACAATTAATAATCTAACTATTAGATTAATAATTATTAATTACTAATTTAACCATTAAATTAGTTTAATTAATATTAATTATTTGTTTAACCATTAAACTAACAGTTAATGTTAATCAAATTAACAACTAAATGTTAATCATAATTGATTCAAAAATCATTAATAAGCCCAATGAATAATAAATTTAAATTTCAAAACCATTTTGAATTTTAAAATTTAATTCAAATTTTTCTTGAATTTTAAATGGGCTCAATTTGGGGTTTTAAATGATGTTAATCAAAATTAAGGGGGGGGCTAAATGGGCTCAGCCCACTGGACCTGGTCGAACCAGGTCCAGCGGCTAAGACCTGGGACCCTGGCCCAGCCAGGGTCCGGTCTAGCCGGCATCGGCCCCTGCTGGCTCAGCCAGCTAACGCGGCCCGGCCCAGCCGGTCCGGTCCGGCCTTGGACCAGTCACCCCCCCCACCCGACGCTGCAGAAACCCTAGAAGCTGCTGCAACCGGCGGCTGGGGTCGTTGCAGGCCGCCGCCGGCCCGGGGCCGGCAGGGGTTCCGGAGAGGCCCCGAAGGAGCCTGCTAAGCACCCAAAAATCCCCCAAAAACCTGGTTTTCGCAGGGTTTAAATCCGATTTGGGGCTCGATTTTCTAGCTCTTCAAGGCCACCATGGAGCCGACCATCATGCCCGGTGTGTAGTGGTGACTATCACCAAGAGATCCGGACATCCGGGCCGCCATCCCAACGATTGGGAAGCGAGTACGAAGTCGCCGAAGTACCCCGGTTCATCATCTCATGAAGAACTCCGAAAACCCCAAATAAAATCCGAAAAATCACAGAAAAATAATCAAACTATTTGTGTTCATCTTATGAACACGATTCCGTCATTTTAATCGGATTAAACGCATGGAATAACTCAAGAAAAATCAATTTCGGAAACCGAAACGGGACGAGATACAGTGGAACCTGGCTCTGATACCACTGTTGGATTTTCTCGGTTTCTCCGGATCGCTCACGCAGCGGAAAACAAAAATATTTACAGCGATCCGTTCCCGTTTCGGAGACTTAAACGAGATAATCGGATTATCTTTTCTCACCGTGTGCGGATTCGAATCCACAGCCGTTCGGTTCCGTCGGTGCGACACCGCAAGCCGCGCAAGCGCCCGGCCTTTAGCGAAGTCCACGCGATCCTCCCCGCGACGGATATCCTCGAGTTCGTCGTTCTTCGCAGCCCGCGAAGCCTCCACTGGTCGCCGCAATGATCGCCGCAGTGCGCGGACGATTCCCCGTCGAACGGGATTCGGAGAAGCGGCGGAGCAGATCTGGATCTGCCTGGACTCCAGAGGAAGACAGAAAATGAGGAGGGGCGGCTAGGGTTAGCAGCAGCTTGGCCTGCTCAGCCCGTTCGCTATGTTTTATACTAACCGCGCGGTTTTTCACAAAAACCCCCTGTTTGTATAAAACCCACTTATTTATCCATCGCCTTGAGAATCATTTGCGTGTGACCCTCTAGGCCCAAGTACCAGTCCAGTTAATGGCCCAGTAAGCCCAGTGAGTCCTCACTGGCTTTATTAATTAATTAATAACCCTTTATTAATCAATCGAATTGATGTCGCACATCGAATTCGACCGGGCCTCCGATCACGTTGGGTGCCAAGCAACACCGCGTGAACCCGGAAGGTATTTGGGGTTAAGTAACCCACTCTTGGAACCTTTCCGTCGACAGTTACCGCGTGGATATAATCCTTCATTCGTACAATGCTCTCGAGTCAACTCAGGGTATGGCGAGTTGTCAAACCCTAACCGGTCGACTCACTTGGATTGGATGCCGCTGATGAATATCGGAAAACTCATTTCCCGATATTATCGTCCGCCCTGGCCAGGGACTTTCGCGCATCCTTCCTAGAGCATTCTCTCTCTAAGTACCGAGAGCGAATGATTCCTTATTGACACACAATTCCCTTCGACGGTATTCCGCTGCACCCAATCCTTGGCGTACTAGAATCCCGTGGCTAGAGATTCGTAGACCAAGGTCAAAGTACAGAAGTCCACCGCCAAGGTGTCCTTGGTGTCTCAGGTCCGAGGACTATCCACGCAACTGCGACAATAGAATCAAGCTAGTTGCCAGTGAGGTACAATACCATCCAGCGATTCAGTCGGATCAGTTCAGTGAACTCATTCTCCAATGAGCACCTACAGATTCGCCTTAGTGTCTCCACACAAATGACTTATGAGACCAGTCATCCTCATCATATGAGCAGGAGCAATCTGTACTAGTCTAACCAGATAGCTGATGTCCTTCTCGGATATCCTCCGACTAGGAACGATTAAGAATATGTGTGTTTAAGTGATTAGTCTCATTAGTATGATCTCATCATAATCTGATCACCATAGCACATATTCACGGACTTCATTATGAAACGATAATTAACGCGATTTACACATAATGAATATTATGCCATTTTATTAATAATGAACGAGATTTACATTGTTAGATTGGCTTGTAGGCCACCTAAACTAACATGAACTCACTTGTTTGTGGTCTTTTAAACCCCTTAAACAAATAGGTTTGAAATTGTGCTAGTGAGTGTGTGTTGCATGGAGTGATGTGATGAATGAGATTTTGAACTAATATGATGATGAAATCAATATGATGAAAATAGGAGGACTAAGTTGAATGGCCCTTGGAAAGCCTTGGTCTTGAAAGTTCTCGAATGGACGAAGAACGGATGAAGAAAGGATGCGGACTCCTGGAGACAGCAGCACTTCAATCCTTCAGCGTCTGGACGTCGTCTTCTTCTTGGATCACTCAGAATTATCACTAATCTTTTAAAAATTACCACTCTTAATCATTATCACTCTTATCACTGATCAAGGGGTTGGGTATTTATAGGCTTTACATCCGCAGTTATTAATGGATTAACATGAAGGATTTTAAAGTTTATCCAACTAACAAACAGATTAACACAGATTAATTCATCATTATCTGTAATTATCTAAAACGCGTCGCTCATGGAAGACGTCTTTTAGACTAATTAAGATAAGGATAAATATCCGAAAAAAGAGACAGAAACAGCTTAGGAAACTTAAAAGGTGTCGTGTCTAGCAGACGTCTTTTAGCTAATTAATCAATTAATTAAAATTCAAATTTAAATATCAAAATATGAATAAACTCTAAATGGCGTCTACACATGTCGACGTTTTTTAGACTTTTTCATATTTGATTAAAATTTGAGTTAAAATCAATTTAATTAATTAACTTAAATTATGTCTATCTGACCCGATATCATTTAGATAATTAATCCGGAAAAATTAATAAAAATTAACTAATAATTAAATATCAGACCATTCTGAGGCATTTATTACATGATATGAAATTTACTCAAAATGATGTCAAAATTAACGTGTCTATAGCTGCCTCATCTTGGCATCGTCTTTGCAAGGGAGTGAAATGAAATGGAATATACTGAAAAGGTGATGCCAAGGTGTGATGAGACACGCTCTTAACATCACATGATTGGAATTTTTCTCAAAAATATCGATGAAGTTAGCTCAAGGAGATCAATGGAATCAATCATGTTTGGATGAAGTAAACAAAGAAATAAAATAAGGTCGATCAACCTCTACGGATTGGGAAGTACCCCGGTCATAGACACTGCATGTTTCATCATAGGGAGCGTTTGCCAGCCAATGTGGACGTGCTGCAGCCGTGATGGATCTTAAAAGAAAACAAGAAATATTGGATAAAGAATCCAAAAAAGGATAGAATTCCAAGGATTTCTTCAAGCGAACCTCAAAGATAATCAAAATACTCAATTCAGAATGAAATATTTCATATCATGTTAGAATTATTTGATCAATGGTCTGAAATTTAATCAATAATTAATTCTTATCACAATTATATCAAAGTACTACATGATGCATGCTGGGCTAAAAGAAAAATATAAAGTCAAATAAAATATAAATTAATCAAGGATAATATTGTTAAATTATTATTAATGAGTCAAGATACTAATTCTTATAATTCAATGCTAAGCCGAAGCTCGTTTATCCACGCACCGTTTCACAAAAATGGAACCATCATCCTCACTAATTAACAATCAAATAGCCTATCCGTGCGATTAAGAATTCTCTAGAATTATCACAGTTTTTGTTGTAGGGGAACTCAAATTCCAGTTTCATCAAAATCACAAGGTCCTTGATATACTATAATAAATATTTAACATATAGTAATGATGATGCAACTTAATTACATGAAAGAATACAAAGGATCGAGATAACCATCTTTTTAGCCACGGTCGGGACTCATAAACTCCCACAGTGGGATTCTCAGCTTTATTTGAGCCTTCCTGAATTTCCTGCACTCAAAATTCATTAGTAACCTCAAATAAGTGTTTAATTAAGCATCAGAACATGGGTAAACATTGAATTTCGGGTAAAATAGCAGAAAAGCCTGAAACGCGTCGTGTCGCGCCGACGCCATTAAGCCAACTAAAATGCGTCACTGTTCAACGATGCCTTTTCAGTCGCAGAAACAGGTTCTGGCTAATTCCCACCCGATTCCAACTCTTCCCATGCTTATCCCTTTTCCAATCAAGAAAAGACTCCCTAGGATCGCAATTCTCTCTATATAAACTTCATTAACTTGTATCAAGGCAATCCTAACACCATCTAGAGATTGAAGCAAGGATTTTCTTCAAAGTTCAAGGATTTTCAAGGATTTTCAAGGTTTCAAGAAGGAAAACTCAAGAACAAGATGGGTTCTTCAAACAAGAGGATGAAGAAGACGTTAAAGAAGCTCTCCGAGGTGGAAAATCATCTAAGCGAAAGAGATCCTAACCTCCAAGTAAGTTGAATCATCTTTCTTTCAATCCTTCTTCTCCAATTTCCTCTTTTTTTTTTCCCCATGTTCTTCAAGTAATTCTTAAATAATTCTTCCTTCTATTTTCTAGGCATATCCTATGTTTCCCGGTCCAAGGAAATTCACCTCCCTCCCTTGGATTTGCAAACTTGCTAAGAGTACCAAAATTTCCATGCAATCTTTTATTTTCAAGTGGAATCTCCAAGGCCTAGTGGTTCATGCAAAGCATTACAAAAGTCCAAACGTGGACTGGGCGGCTATGGGTACTTTGGTTGAGCTATGACATCCTCAAACCTATACCTTCCTCTTTCCGGATTTTGAATGTACTAATCTTCTAGAGGAGGTTGAGCTTTTGTTGGGCCTTCCCAAAATCAAGAATAAGATGGCTTTAATGAGGGAAAAGATCACCGGTCAACAATTGTTGATGACGATCATGAAGGACCCCACAGAAGTTAAAGGGTGTCTCACCAAGAAAGGAATTAATCTTGCTAAGCTTACAGAGTGGACCTTGTACGAGATTGAAGACCTGAGGGAGGATGATGCTGAGGACGTGACAAAAGCCTTCATCACGTGCCTTACCGGAGCTCTGTTCTTTCCTGCGCAAGACAACATCCTTGAAGATGATCAAGTCAGCGCGATCTGCGAGATCTTCGAGGGAAGATATATTGGCACTGCGATCCTGGCTTATCTCTATAGTGGGCTCTCTGCGGCGTCCACAGGTCAGCCTCCCTATGGTTGCATGCTGCTCTTCGCTCTATGGGTCGAGTTGCACTTCAAATTTGAATATCACACGAGGAATTCAGCAAGACCGTCTCAAATCTATCAGAATAGCCCGATCTTCCATATTTCCAATATCGTGAAATTTAACGAGAGGATGATCAATCGAGTGCCAAAACTCAAGACTCGAGCTGACTGGAGAGATTATCTGAGAAAGATGTCATCTAACGGGTTCGACCCTTCTCCACTTGCACTCGTAGGAAAGCCCATTAGAGTACGCCGTGCATCCGGTGCAGAGCTTAAATTGATCGGGGTCACTGAGTTTGCGCTGTACAACCCTCACCGATGCTTTACTCAACTCAGTTTGCCTCGTTATGAATTCCCTGAATTCTCTCATACGTCTCCAATCAAGAGGCGTGCCTTGGAATCTGATGAAGACTATGAAGCTACTGAACTTATAATCACTTCGTGGAACATTAGCTTCAATCATCATGTAAAGTCCTCTAAAGAAAGAGACAGAGGATTGTCTATTCCATATATTCTGAGACTTCGGGAATTTCTTCCTTGAATGTTCTCTTTTCTTTTCTTTTCTTGATGTAATAAAGAATTGTTCCTCTATGTCTTGAAATCCTTCCTTAATCTCTTGTGACTTGTCCTTGATTTTTCCTTCAGTAAAAACTTGATTTTTCCTTAAAACATAGCAGTTCGGGTATAATTAATATAAAACGCGTCCACTCAGGGAGACGCCTTTTAACTATAATTCATTTTTCAAAAATCAGTCATTAATCCTCAAAATCTCGAATTAAGCCTAAAACGCGTCCACACATCCAGACGCCTTTAAATTCTCTCTCTTACTTTTTTTCGGAATTCCACCATTAATTCTGTGATTAATCCACTGAAACGTGTCGTAATATGTGGACGCCTTTCATCATCATGCCTTGTACTGTTCTGACCAGAATTAGCGGTTTAAATTGAAACGCGTCGTCCTGTGTAGACTCCTTTTACTCAATTTCAAATAGCTCGCCTTGCCGCCTCAATTTATACGCCCTGAATCATGTCATTGTACCCAGACGCGTTTTAAGCTTTTCTAACAGAACCCGCGAAGGCCCCCCTTTCTTCCTCATTTTCCAAACCTTCTTCTCTCTCCTCATTCTTCTCCGGTGATCACCAGCGGTTTCCCACGTTTTTCCCTCTTGCAAACTCTCTCTCTGAAGTCCATGGAGCGTGGTGAAGGGTCCCGCAAGGCCAAAGCCATCGTGAAGCGCCGACGAACCTCGGCGAGGGAGGAAGAAGAGGTGCCGGCCAAGCTCGCCGCGGTGGCGGCGTTTTTGGAGGAGGAGGAGGAGGCTCCTCCGGCGCCCATAGCCGAGGAAGAAGGAGGGGAGGGCGACCTCCACCTGGTAAGTTCCCCGTGGTTTGAATGGAATGGAGGAAAGAGGGAAGGAAAGGGGTTCTTGGAAAGAACTCGAAATCGGGCTTGAATGGCGTCCAAACCAGGTGACGCCTTTCAAACGGCGTCGCCTTGGTCCGACGCCGTTCAGTCGAAATTCAGAATTTTTAATTGGGCAGAAAATAAACCTAAATGACGTCAATACTGGTTGACGCCTTTCAATAGGCGTCCATGTTGGTCGACGCCTTTCAATTTAGGAATATTTGATTTGTTTTCATGTTCATTAACTGATGAAGTTCTTTGTTCTTATTTGTAGGGGACGATGAGGGGGAGAATCTCTTGGGACTTAGTTGTAGGTGCATATAGAGGACTCCCGGATTTCCAGAAGGCGCGCCTGCGCCGAATGGAGTTCGGCGAGATTTTAGATATCGAGCCGTTTTGGCTCGATCTAGTCCTCCTGCAGGCGCTGCGGGAGAGGTGGCATGCGGAAAGCAGGGCTTTCCTAATGCCTTGAGGACATATGATCCCCACTCTAGAGGATGTGGCCAGGATCACTGACCTCAAGGTAGAGGGCCGACTGGTAAGCGGGGTGACTTACCCCGATTATCGAGGACTGGCAGAGGCCCTACTAGGCATAGATGTGTCTAGCCTAGGTAGGGAGTCTAGGATGGTCCCCAAGGTAGAGGTGGAGGCCGTCCTAGGATTAGATGAGCTCCGACGTCGGTCAGACGAGACCCGGGAGGAGTTTAGGAGTAGGTTAGCAGAGTCCTCCTCTTCTGTATATTGCAGTGACCCCAGTCAGGAGGAGGAGGTAGATAGACAGCTTAGGGTCTTCCTCGTCTTTTTCTTCGGTCAGTTGCTCTTCGGTACGAAGGGCGACCACATTCATTGTAGATTCCTTTTCTTGTTAGATGATCTAGATAGCCTATATGAGTATGCATGGGGTGCGGCCCTCCTGGTCCACCTGTTCGCAGACTTGTCCGCGGTCATGTTTGACCGTGAGACCACCATCAGCGGCTTCTCGCCGTTCCTCCAGGTATTAAATTGTTTTATTATTTGTTCATGATATGAAATGTGATATGATGTGATGATTTCTAACTTATATGTTCATGTATGCAGGTTTGGAGTTATCACTACTTCCCGCTCGGCCGAGCGTGGAGAGTGAGACCTGGTGCCGTCCCATTGGCCTGCCGTTGGCAGCCAATTGTGGATACGGCACCTCAGCACCACCAACTGACGGCCCTCCGCCGTCAGTTCCTTGATTATCCCGAGCTTCTGGTGAGTTTTTAATTTGTTCAATCTTATTCATTAAATGCAATCTTTTATTTATTAAATGCAAGTTATTTATATGAATGCATCTAACCTGTATGCAGGTGATTTGGCGTCCGTACCTAGGTATGGGCGAGGAGGGTCAGCCGTGGGTGACGGCTGGCCAGAGGAGGTTCGGCAGGCAGATGTGGCTACACTGCCTGAACGAGATCGAGCCCCTCTGCCTCCGGCTCGTGATGAGGACCCTGGGCCTCCACCAGGAGTGGATTGACGAGGAGGTCCCGGAGGGAGTCGGGAGGAGCATGAGGGGCAATCAATCCCTCACCGATTGGCGTGCCAAGTTCCCGGAGCAATACAAGGACTAGCACTTCCGCGACGTTAGAGTGGAGTACCGTGCGGAGAGCAGTGAGGCCTATCTCCAGCAGTACCGGGCCCAGTACGCCGATCAGCTACAGCTCCTCCGACCACTCGATGTAAGTATGATTTATGCGTCTTTCATTTTATTATTATCTTAATTTATATCTGTGAATGAATGTGTGTATGTGATATGCAAGATGCACGAGATGCGGTCATCATCGACCTCCGGGCCCACCTACATGATGCGGAGGCCCAGCTGGAGCAGGTCCAAAAAGAGCTCTTCGACCTGGTATGTATGAATGAGTATGAATATTTTAATTAATTAGTTTTGACGATTAGCTACTGACGGTTGTCTTTCGGTGCAGCGAGCCGTCTACACCCAGGCGGCTCCCCCTGCATACGGCGCTTCATCTTCCTCTTACTCTGCCGCTCATGAGGCTGCTCTGGCTGACCTCTAGAGTCAGCTCGCCTTTGCCATTCACCGAGCTTCTCTTGCAGAGGAGGATCGGGCTGCTCGAGTAAGTTCCATCCTTCTTCTTACGTTGTTGGACTTAATTTGCTTGATTATTTTGAACTGACAGTGTCTCCTTTTGTAGGTCGCTGAGCTCCAGGAGGCTCTTCAGCAGAGGGATGCAGAGCTGGCAGAGGCTTGGACTTCGGCCGCTCGCATTGCTGAGCTGGAGGCTCAAGTGGCGCGTCTTTCCACTGGAGATCTTGCACGACTCCAGGTTCGCCTAGAGATCTTGACTGAGGAGAGAGACCGCGACCGCCTTCGACTGGAGAGTCTTCAGGGTCGCCTATCTGTGGCAGAGCACGAGCGCAGGACGGTGGAGGAGAGATACCAGCGAGCCCGCCAGCGGGCTATTGACCGTGGTTAGGCGAGTGCCTTTACCGCCAGCATCGCCATATCGTCCGGCCAGGCAGGGGCGAGTGCGATGGGACCACCTCCACTTCCTAGCCGAGGACCGGCACCTGATGCTCCGGATGAGGCTCAGAGCCAGCTCGATGAGGGGGCCAGGGAGAGTCAGCCATGAGCGTTGCATATGTATTTTTCTTTTTCTTTTGTGTATCATGTACAAACACCTCTTTGATATATATATGAAATTTTTACCTTCAGCTTTGTGTCTTGGCATTTGGTGTGAGCGTTCATTCCTGTACCCTATATATTACTTAACAAACAGGTTAAGTATCTATTTAGGCTTAGCCCCTTGCTCAGTCAAGTAACTGATCAATCAATCTTTTTCTTGGCAGATGGGTCAAGGGGTATAGCCTTTATTAACAAAGGTAGCATGAATAATCGAACTGTAAGCAAAAATGCAACATGCAAGCAGACAGATGTTTACTGAAAATAAAAAAAGAATGAAACACAATAGATGCAATAAGCAGATGCTAATTGAAATATTCATTTTTGTTTGGGTTTTTTTGCAACATATATATTTTTTGAATTTTTGAAATATATACTTTTTGTAGATTTTTGAAATATGTATTTTTTTTGGATTTTGAAATGCGTATTTTTTTTGGATTTTGAAATATGTATTTTTTTTTAATTTTTGAAGTATGTATCGTGTAAACTAAAAGACCAGCATGACACCCAAATCGAAAGATCATATTCATTTATTACCTTAATTCCCAAATTGTTCTTCAATAATCTAACTTAAACCCATCGTGTTTGAACTTGTGTTTCCATTCGTGATTCCATTTGATGATTTGATCCTTAGTCAATTGATAAAGTGTTAAATTGATCATTTAAGGGCAATCATATGCATCATACTCATGTTTTTATCTGCAAAATAGCATGGAATGATAGATAATTGTGTACCAAGTCCAACGGTACCAATTTCGTCAAATTCTGACTTAAAAACATCGTCATTTCATGTGATCAAAGGAGTATAGCGCATTTGCGGTTTTTCGACAAAATCGAGACGAAATAAATAAATATGATGATATTTTTATGATAATGTGCTAAATTATATTTATTTGATGTGAACAGGACATGCCGATGATGCAGTGCAGCTGGTGGAGTTTCCGAAAATTTAGGGGAGGTCCAGTGTGCGGATTTCAACTAAAACAGGGGTAAAAATACAATTTGATTCCTTCCTTCGCTGGAGTTTCCTAAAACCCACTATTTCCCTCCGTCTCTCCGATTTCCTAAACACATCCCTTCCTTTATTTTAAAAATCCTCTCTCTCTTTCTCGTTTTAGAAAGTCGAATCCTATTTCTTTTCCAATTTCCTCTTCCTCTCCAGATCCAAATCCTGTCCCTTCTCCAAGTCTCCCACATATCCTCCTCCTTTTCCAACTCAAACCCGGCAGCCTCTCCTCCTTCTCCTCTCTATAAATCTCTCTTCTCCTCTTTCTCTTCCTCCTCCGTCTCTGTTCTCTCTCCGTTTTTATTTTTTTTCCCAACCTCCTCTTCTTTTCCAACTCTCTTTCCCGCAGCCCTCTCTCTTATATTTTCTCTCCTTCTCTCGTCCTCCCTCTCTGTTTCTCTCGTCTTCTCCGTTTCCCAGCTCCCTCTTCTTTTCCAACTCTCCTCCCCGCAGCCTTCTCTCTTCTCTGCCTCCCTCTCTCTTCTCTTTTCTCTCTCGCCGTCTCTCCTCCCTGTCCACGCAGCAACCAAGCCTTCTTTCTCTCCTCCTACCCTCCACGCACCACCGGCAAGCACCCAGCCAGCAGCAGCTGCACCCACGGGCCCAAGCGCTGCACCTCCAGCGGCAGCACCAAGCAGCTCCAGCAACCCCCACGCATGCAGCAGCTTCCTGCACGTCCCAGCGGAGCCCAGCACCTCCATGCACGTCTCTCTCCAAGCCCCACACGCTGCACTTGAAGCTGAACCAGCACCTCCTCCACGCTCCAGCCTGCAGCCACGTACATCACCATCCTCCATGCGTGCATGCGCAGCCGGCAGCTCCTTCCTCCAACGCATAGCAGCCACCTCTCCTCCAGCAGCTGATTCCTTCAACACCTATCACGTACACCAGCAACCAGCATCCTCCTGCAGCCACGCACAGCAGCCTCCTTCCGCAAGCATCCAGCAGCAGCTTCAGCAAGGGAATTGTTATTAGAATTTATTTATTTCAATCATGTTGTTGTTGTTTCTTACATTTGATCTAATGATTAGTTAATTAAGTACTAATAGTTCAAGTATTTTTATTTCTTATCATTAAATATTTGCATATTAGCGTTAATTTGATTGTTTAGATAGTTGCATGAACAGTAACGTCACTATTCACCTCTAACTTCCAGAATTTTATTCTTCCAATGTAAAATATTTTTATTCAAATCAATCGATATCTAGTACTTGTTTTGATTTAAATTTTATTTAAAAAATGTTAAAAAAATAAAATAAAATGAAAAAAAATCTTTTGATGAATAGTAACAAGGGGGTATGTGGCTAAGTTTGATTGGGCTCCATCACTATGCATGCGTATGCAGGGGCTTTGATTGAGTGTTCTTTTCATCATTTGTATTAATACCTTTGTTTAATTAGTTAAAGTTAATTGATTCCACTATTTTTTTTACATTGTTTTTTTTATAAAAAAAGAAAAGATATCTAAATTTCCAAAATCCAAAGTTTTCAAAGTTAAAAATTTAACTCCCTGTGGTTCGACTCGGACTCACCGCTATTAAATTTCCAAATTTTGATTTGAGTGAGCCGGATAAATTTAGATTGAACGTTTTCATGTGTTTAACGACGCACAATTCGAAACGATCAATTTTTGGCGCCGCTGCCGGGGAGTTAGATTTTTAATTTTGATTATCTTGGATTTAGTGTAATTAATCTTTAGCTAACCTTATTTTTCTTATTTTTGCAGGTATATTGAAAAAAAAAAAAAAAAAGGAAAGCGAAATCATGGTAAGTGTGTTCCAACTTTCTATGTTTCAATTTCCTGACTTTCGTTAGTTTCCATTTTTGTAGTTTTTAGTTTAGATAGGTTTCCATTAACTAAAAAAGGAACAAAAAGAAGAACATCCAAATTTAAAAATCTCCATTTCCAAGATTAGAAACCTTCCATGTTAGGTCATGCATCATGTAGGACTGCATTTTTAGACTGTTTCCTTTCTTGTAAATTTCCATTTTGTTGAAGATTGCAGGGGACAAGGTGAGATTTCTACCTTCCTTAAATTCCATGTTCATGCATTTCCATGATTGCATAGAACCCCTTGTTTGAATTGGTTGTGCACTTCACATAAAAATATCTTAAAGGCAAGTCCATTAACAAAATAAGGTGGGGATTTGACTATCCTTCCTTGGCCCAAAAACAACCATCCCTTGCACTCTTTCACTAACCCAAGCCCATTAAAAGTGAGTAGGAATTCAATTTAGGGTTCACAATGAGATTTGGGTCTAGCTTGAGCCCACTATCACTTTTGGAGACCGGTGTCTAAGGCTAGAGGTCCAATGGCAAACGCCTAAGTGGGTCGGTGGTTCTTTAATTAGGTCCCTACGAAAGTAGGGGGAGCCTCCCACCACCCCACCTCTTACCTGGCCGATTGATAATTGTGAGGGTGGACTTGAATTAAACCTAGATTAATTTGTGAGAAACACATCATGTAGGCTAGTTTAACCATAGTTGTTTTAGGAATAATTGTGTGATAACTTGTTTGCATCATTAATAAAAAAAAAAAAAAAAAGATTTTCAGCATGGAGTGGACTCAAATGAACCAATTTCTTGGCCCATGTCTTAATACCATCACACCTTTCCCTTCACCACCTAATATGGATTTGGCTCACAGATTAGCTAAGCTAGACAAGTTGGCCCACACAATTGATCAATTTCTAGCTTTGGGCCCAGAACTGTCCTCATATCCCACACAATCATATACCTATCACGAAAGATGTCCCGTTTGGGCCAATCAGGACCATTATGATACCCCACCTGCTCTTCAATTTCCACCTCACCAGGCCCAAGCTCCAAGTCTAGCTATCCAAGACTTCTCGGATTGGCCCCAATTCCAAGTCTACTCTGGTGGTTTGGCCCACAATCATGGACACTCCGATTATCCATTGTCCACAAGCTCTTGTCCACCTTGCTTCCAATCAAATTATTCGACATATTCTCATTCTTCGCAGTCTGATTATCAGCCCAGTTATCCGCATTCTCAAGATGATCAATTCATGCGACTTGAACAAATAGTCTTGGCCCAACAAGAAACCATTGGTAGAATGCAGGCCCTAGTTGACTGTTTGACTGAAACTAATCTAAGGATGGATTTAGAAGAAGTGCTTAGCAAGCCCATTGAAAATCTGAAATCTTTTTCACCTGATTTTGACCAACAAATCAACTCACAAATTCAACTTGACATCGTCCAATCCGGTAATGGTCACATCATGCCTGATCTTGAAAACGGAGAGTATCTTACGGAGTCGCATCAGGTGAGAATAGGGAATGCTAGCATGAATCAATCTATGAAAAATCCTGAGACTGGTCAACAAGATGCATCCATGATCATACCTGTCTGTCCTGAGGAAAGCTTAAGTGATAGAAAAGGAGAAGGGGAAGTGAGTGATCTTTTAGAGGTTAATCCGGATTTTGAACACTTCATATTCCCCACAGTGGAAGTCAATATGCATGCTAGTCCGAACCTCGAATATTTTTTCTTCCCAATAGAGAAAGTGGATATTCTAGAAGATATATACCCGGTGGATAGAGAGAAGATGGAAAACCCTCAGACTGACCAGCAAAGTGAAGTCACGATCACACCTATCTCTCTTGAGGTAATCTTGAAGGAAAAAGGAGAAGGAGAAATGAGTGCTTTGCTGGATATTGAGCTGGACTTTGAACACTTTTTATTTCCCACAGAGGAATTAAATACATATGATGGTCCGGATCTTGGATATTTCTTCTTCCCAATGGATCAGAAAGTGGATAATCTTGAGGAATTGCATCAAAAGAAAACTGAAGCCATAGACTTAGCTAATCATCAAGAAGAGCCCATTGAGGGTAAGTTGGGGGGAGATGAAGGAGACGAGAAGGATTCTAGTGAGAGCCTAGATATTCACCTACCTATGATCCGTTTCCCGAATGTTAGAGAATCTAAGCCCAATAGCCTCCAAAAGCTGGCCCGACTCAAGGAGGTGATGGAATTATTGGGCCAAGTCCACATCAACAACCATTTTCTCAAAGAAACTCACTGTGTTGCCCAACTCAATTCTTACAATATCGATAACATCAATCTTTACTGGATTTTATTGAAATTTGAGGCCAAACTGAGCCTGTCCTCAGTCTCTATCTTTGAGAAATTTGGAATCCACAAATTAAAGTGCACGTCGGTTGCTTTGCAGTCAATTGATCATTTCATTAAGCAACCACATGACATGATCCAAGATACTCTTATTCAGGTGGATAGGAGCCACATATTTGTTGATTTCCTCATCTTCGACATTGGATCATCCCCTACATTGAATCAATGTCCCATCATTTTAAGAATTTATGATATTTTTCTAGGGGATCAAATGCTTCAGTTCAGTCAAGGACAAGAAGTAGGGTACGTAGTTGACATGGCCTATGAATCAAGTAGAACCAATATCCCATTGACCATGTGGAAAAATTCTTTTCTTTGGAATCTCAATGATAACATTCTGACTCATCAGCTACATGCAATGCTAAGTGCACTCCAACCAACAAATTTTAAAATGCATGCACTGAAATTTGTGCTAGTAGGCATTGGATAGTGTGCACATTCTGTCTGGCTGAAGACGATAAACTTAGCGCTTGTTGGGAGGCAACCCAATATTTTACTTCCGTCTTTGTATTTCTTTTCCTTTTAGGTCCCTGAGCAGCAATCGTCGTGGGTATGTCGCATCATCTTCATTACAGGTTGTTTCGCTCCTTCACAAATTCTCTTCTGGCTGACATGTTTTCCATATCTTTTATGCCATTGAGGACAATGTCAATCAAGTTGGGGGGTGGGACAATCAATTTGATATGCATTTATTGGAAATCTTTTGAAGAAAACTGATACCTTTCACTGAAAAATGGTCAAATTTTTAAAACTTCTTCTCACATCCTATGAAAATTGCATGAAAATCATGTCTCATTAAGTAAATCTTAAACAAATCAATTTTCTGTTAGTCACATTGGTTAAAGAGCCTTTAAAGTTTAAATATCCCACTTTACAAAAATCCACGGCAAGATGATTTTCACACACACACGGCAACTCAGAATAAATACAAGGACTTAAAAGTATAGAAATGCTGGAATTAACCTCAAGGATAAGACTACTTATTCTAATTTTTCTTTTGGGTTGAACGAAAGGAATGTGTAGGATCCGTAATAGGGGACTGTCCCACTCAGCACTCTAAAAGAGGCGGTCATTTAAAATGGACAGCTGTAAACACTAAAGGCAATAGAAGGCGTTAAAAGAGCTAAAGGAAGGTAGGTGGCAAAAAGTACGCACCTCCCCTCAGGCAATTCAAAGAGAGTGGCAAAAAGTACGCACTCTCAAAAGCAAAAGTACAATGAAATGAAAGAAAACGCCGCGCTAAAAAGTCCATCGTACCAAAAACATGACCAACTTGTGAAAAGTGCTGAGTTGGGACGGGAACTGAAAAACGGTCCTCACTGACTGATCGGGAAATCTTTTATTCTCTTCTCCTCCCCAGGTAGTCTTATCTAAAGGGTAGTAAAGGCAAGAATATACCAGAAAGGTCGGAAACAAGTTCTAAGTGTGTCAAATTTCATGCACAATCACCTGTCGTGAATCAAAATATTGTGGGACATGAAAACTTTTAGCTTAACCAATCGACTACCACTTAAATTGATTGTGAAAGATACTACAAATGAAGCATGATAATTCATTGTTTGTCCTAACTTTTCCTTATTTGCATTGCTAAGGGACTAGCAATGAGTAAGTTGGGGGGTGTGATAAAGTGTTAAATTGATCATTTAAGGGCAATCATATGCATCATACTCATGTTTTTATCTGCAAAATAGCATGGAATGATAGATAATTGTGTACCAAGTCCAACGGTACCAATTTCGTCAAATTCTGACTTAAAAACATCGTCATTTCATGTGATCAAAGGAGTATAGCGCATTTGCGGTTTTTCGACAAAACCGAGACGAAATAAATAAATATGATGATATTTTTATGATAATGTGCTAAATTATATTTATTTGATGTGAACAGGACATGCCGATGATGCAGTGCAGCTGGTGGAGTTTCCGGAAATTTAGGGGAGGTCCAGTGTGCGGATTTCAACTAAAAAAGGGGCAAAAATACAATTTGATTCCTTCCTTCGCTGGAGTTTCCTAAAACCCACTATTTCCCTCCGTCTCTCCGATTTCCTAAACACATCCCTTCCTTTATTTTAAAAATCCTCTCTCTCTTTCTCGTTTTAGAAAGTCGAATCCTATTTCTTTTCCAATTTCCTCTTCCTCTCCAGATCCAAATCCTGTCCCTTCTCCAAGTCTCCCACATATCCTCCTCCTTTTCCAACTCAAACCCGGCAGCCTCTCCTCCTTCTCCTCTCTATAAATCTCTCTTCTCCTCTTTCTCTTCCTCCTCCGTCTCTGTTCTCTCTCCGTTTTTATTTTTTTTCCCAACCTCCTCTTCTTTTCCAACTCTCTTTCCCGCAGCCCTCTCTCTTATATTTTCTCTCCTTCTCTCGTCCTCCCTCTCTGTTTCTCTCGTCTTCTCCGTTTCCCAGCTCCCTCTTCTTTTCCAACTCTCCTCCCCGCAGCCTTCTCTCTTCTCTGCCTCCCTCTCTCTTCTCTTTTCTCTCTCGCCGTCTCTCCTCCCTGTCCACGCAGCAACCAAGCCTTCTTTCTCTCCTCCTACCCTCCACGCACCACCGGCAAGCACCCAGCCAGCAGCAGCTGCACCCACGGGCCCAAGCGCTGCACCTCCAGCGGCAGCACCAAGCAGCTCCAGCAACCCCCACGCATGCAGCAGCTTCCTGCACGTCCCAGCGGAGCCCAGCACCTCCATGCACGTCTCTCTCCAAGCCCCACACGCTGCACTTGAAGCTGAACCAGCACCTCCTCCACGCTCCAGCCTGCAGCCACGTACATCACCATCCTCCATGCGTGCATGCGCAGCCGGCAGCTCCTTCCTCCAACGCATAGCAGCCACCTCTCCTCCAGCAGCTGATTCCTTCAACACCTGTCACGTACACCAGCAACCAGCATCCTCCTGCAGCCACGCACAGCAGCCTCCTTCCGCAAGCATCCAGCAGCAGCTTCAGCAAGGGAATTGTTATTAGAATTTATTTATTTCAATCATGTTGTTGTTGTTTCTTACATTTGATCTAATGATTAGTTAATTAAGTACTAATAGTTCAAGTATTTTTATTTCTTATCATTAAATATTTGCATATTACCGTTAATTTGATTGTTTAGATAGTTGCATGAACAGTAACGTCACTATTCACCTCTAACTTCCAGAATTTTATTTTTCCAATGTAAAATCTTTTTATTCAAATCAATCGATATCTAGTACTTGTTTTGATTTAAATTTTATTTAAAAAATGTTAAAAAAATAAAATAAAATGAAAAAAAATCTTTTGATGAATAGTAACAAGGGGGTATGTGGCTAAGTTTGATTGGGCTCCATCACTATGCATGCGTATGCAGGGGCTTTGATTGAGTGTTCTTTTCATCATTTGTATTAATACCTTTGTTTAATTAGTTAAAGTTAATTGATTCCACTATTTTTTTTACATTGTTTTTTTTATAAAAAAAGAAAAGATATCTAAATTTCTAAAATCCAAAGTTTTCAAAGTTAAAAATTTAACTCCCTGTGGTTCGACTCGGACTCACCGCTATTAAATTTCCAAATTTTGATTTGAGTGAGCCGGATAAATTTAGATTGAACGTTTTCATGTGTTTAACGACGCACAATTCGAAACGATCATCAATCAAGGCCATCCCTTAAGCTTAGAGTACGCCTCTTCAGAAAGAATGGAAGAATTGGTTTAGAAAGCCCACGAGAAGGTTCCGGAGACCTAAAAAAATGTTCCTTTCTTATCCTAATATCTGTTGGGGTTCGGTCATTTTCTTTCCGGAGTATTTATCGACCTTGCGTTCCCTTTCATTTCATTTCATGGCCTTGATGTGACGTTTGTAATGTAATGGCCTTTTGATTTGACATTTGGCTTTTGCCTTTTGCTTTTGCTTTTGCTTTTCTTTTCTTTTCTTGGGACGGATCTCCCCCTTTTTTTTTATGATGGCCTCCTACTAAGATGGCGGGTATTCTTGGTAGTCTATTCTAAGTCTCGTTCTGACATCATGGCCGAGTGTAAAAACAGAATTTTGTTTGAAAAGAATGATTCGCACTTTACACTTTCAGTCAAGCTTTCGATATTCCTTTGGACTTGGCATCTCTTGTTACACACGAATCACACGTGTCATTGTGTGTAGTAATGTGTTTAAATTAAATTATTCAGACTGATAAAGGAATTTGAGTTTCTAAATTTTCTAATTCTACTGGTCTTTGCATCATGCTGATCGACTCTTTAACCTAAAGGTAGTATTTCTTGAGATACAAACCATTCCAGGGGTAGGTTAACTCTTCCCCTTCTGCATTAACTAGACGGTAAGCGTTACCAGGAAAATCATGTGATACAACATATGGTCCTTCCCAATTGGGTTGGAGCTTAGAACGTGGACCACCAGGTTTTACAAAGATTCTTTTGACAACCATTTCACCAACTTTGAACTTACGTTCGATGACTTTCTTTTGATAAAATCATGCTAATCTATTTTGATAAACTCTTGCATGATTAGCAGGTGACCATATTTTCTCGTCTAAGAGTTCCAATTGAGCAAGGAGTGGTGAACGGTGTTCATCAATGGAAAATTCCTTATTCAATTGAACTCTTAATGACGGTATAAGGATCTCGTACGGAACTACCACCTCCATTCCAAATGATAAGGAATAAGGAGTCTGCCCAGTGGGCGTGCGGATTGAAGTTCGGTAGGCCCATAGAGCCTCAATCAATTTTTCTGGCCAGTCTGTAAATTTATTAGACTTGCACGTCTTTTTGATAATTTTTATCAAAGTCTTGTTAGTTGCTTCTGCTTGGCCATTGCCTTGCGGATAGTAAGGAGACGAATGATGTAATGCAATTTTGTACCTATTGCAGAGGTCTTTCAGCTCTTGTGACACGAACTGCGATTCATTGTCGGTGACGATGGTGTTAGGAATTCCAAATCTGGTGATGATGTTATTCATGATAAACTTGCAGACGGTTGATGCTTTGACTTCCGTGTATGCTTCAGCTTCTTCCCACTTGGTGAAGTATTCCGTTGCTGTGAGGATGAAAGACTTCTGCTTAATGCCGGAATCAGGATTACCAAGGGGTCCAATGATATCGAAAGCCCACATGGAGAAAGGCCATGGGGAGGAAACAGGATGGAGTGAAGATGCAGGAGAATGAATCTTATCGGTGTGAAGTTGACACTTAGCACACCTACGGACATATCTTACACAATCTTCTTCCATGGTTGGCCAATAGAACCCTTGTCTAAGGATTTTCTTTACTAATATCTGTCCATTAACATGGCCACCACAAACTCCAGTATGAGCTCCTTCCATTACCTTCCAAAGCTCATCTTCGTCTAAACATCTTAGAAGAATTCCATCAAAACCTCTTTTGTATAATGCTCCCCAAATTAGGGTGTATCTTTGAGCAACTCTCCTGATAGCCCCTTTCTCCTCAGCTGTGGCTTCCTCAGGATATGATTGATCTTCACAATATTTGGCAATTTCTTAGTACCATGGCTTCTGCGCATCATCCATCTCTTCTAACAGCTCCATTAACATGATCTCTCTCTTTTCCAAAATATTTTCATCTTTGACCTTCTTCAGCAGCTTCTCCTTAGTCCTATGGAATGAAGGGTCTTTCACGGCGGGTGAAAGACGCCTATGAACGATGATTGACTCGGATTGTCTGTTGATTGGAAAATTAAGAGAAGATGCAAGTGAAGCTAGAGCGTCAGCTAAGATGTTCTGATTCCTAAGAACATGGACGAAGATCAATTTTGTGAAAAGCTTAGCATATGCAGAAGTAAATTCTTGATAAGGCTTGAGCTTGGGATCAAGAGTTCGATACTTGGTTAACACCTGGCGAAGAATCAATTGGCTATCACCCACAATCCTGAGTTTGATAGCACCATGGGAATGAGCAGTCTCGAGGCCAGCAAGGAGTGCCTCGTATTCAGCTATATTGTTAGTGACTGGAAAGTCAAGCTGAAAGGCTTGTGGAATGGTGACACCTTCAGGTGATAAGAGAACAATGCCAATCCCCTTTCCATGGGAATTCAGAGCTCTGTCAAAATGCAGAGTCCACATATCATCTCTGATTTGGTCTATGAACATCAGTTCCTCATTCGGAAACTCCGATCGGACTGCATCAAAACGAGGAAGGGGGTGATGAGCGAGATGTTCTGCTATGGCATAGCCTTTGATCGCTTTCTGCTGAATGTAAGTAATATCGAATTGAGATAGAAAGCTTTGCCATCGTGCTAACCTATCAGTAAAGACAGATTTCTCAAGGAGAAACTTGATTGGATTCATCCTAGCGATGAGATGGACTTCATGGGTTAGAAAGTAATGCTTCAATTTCTGAACAACCCAGACCAATGCTGCACATGTTTTCTCCATCGCTGTGTATCTCTGTTCAGCGGGGTTGAGAAGTTTAGAGAGATAGTAGGCTGCCCTCTCCTTTCCTTCTTCATCCTCTTGTGCTAGGACAGCCCCCACCGCATCATCCAGGATAGAGATGTAAAGTATCATCGGTTTGCCCGGAGATGGTGGTCTCAAAACAGGAGGACTTGCCAAATAATTTTTTAATCCATCGAATGCCTCCTGACACTTATCGTCCCAATCGAATTTGACTCATGGCTTGGTAAGCTCGTAAAACAGCTTACACCTTTGTGAGTGTTGGGAGACAAAACGGCGAATAAATTGCAACCTTCCGATCAATCCTCTTAACTCTTTCAAGTTCTTGGGAGGTGACATTTCTCTGATAGCCTTCGCCTTGTTGGGATCGATCTCAATTCCCCGTTTACTAACAATGAGTCCAAGTAATTTCCCTGAAGATATCCCGATACACATTTCTTGGGGTTCATGTTTAACTGATATTCTCTTGATTTTTCTAATACTCTTGTCAGAACTTTAGCATGCTCAGCCTTAGTCTTAGATTTCACCAACAAGTCATCCACATACACCTCTAGATCAATATGCATCATGTCGTGAAATATCGTCATTATAGCCCTTTGATAAGTGGCTCCAGCGTTCTTTAATCCAAATGGCATGACGACATAGCAATGTCCCCCAAGGTGTAGTGAATGATGTCTTTTCCTAATCTTCTTCTGCTAATTTGATCTGATTGTATCCTGAAAACCCATCCATAAATAATAAAGTTTCATAGCCAGCAGTGTTATCGATGAGTACATCAATGTGAGGCAATGGAAAATCATCCTTAGGACAGGCCCGGTTCAAATCTTGGAAGTCAATGCAGATCCTGACCTTCCCATCTTTCTTCATAACCGGGACTATATTGGCCACCCATTGTGGATAAAGGACAACTTTAATGAATTTGGCTTTATGTAATTTGTCGACCTCTTCTTTCATTTTTAAAGCTATTTGTAGGTGGAATTGCCTTAACTTCTGCTTGATCGGGCTAGCTCCATCCTTTAATGTCAGCCTGTGTTCCACTAGTGATGAGTCTAACCCCGGCGTATCCTCATAACTCCAGGCGAAAGTGTCCTTATAATCCTTAAGAACTTGTACCATTGCCTTCTCGTCCTTTTCGGAAAGATTCTTGCTAATGAGGACAACCTTAGGTTCGTCTTCAGTCCCTAGATTGATCTCTTTGGTGGGCTCTTCTACGGCAGCTGAGGGTTCATTGAATCTTTTTACTCCACTGGCATATGCCTCAGCCGCATCCTCTTCATCGTCCCCATCTTCAACAATGGGGTCCTTTTCATGTATCAATTCATACACCCCATATCCATGATTGACTGACTCATCATCTATACAATCTTTTGGCATCTGAATAGGATTCTCTAATAGCTGAGGGATCATTGAGCAAGAAAGGCATTTATTAGCTAAATCCTGGAAGTATCTATCTGGAATTCGTTTACCCTTAGACTTTCTAGACTTCCTAACCCGACTAATCTGCCTAGAACTAGACTGCCTAACTTCACTAGACTCCCTATCCTGACCTAATGAGGACGAAGTAGAATGATAGGATACAGGCGGAAATATAGGAGAATCCTCCCGATGGGAGGGGCAGAGTAGATCTAGAAGAGAATCTTGACCGAAAGATCCGCGCGATGGGGTACAATCGGACAAGTAGGAAGTTTTCTCAATGAGGATCTGAGAGAAATTTGTTGCCAAATTGGCGTTTTTTTTTTTTTTTGGAAAAGTTGAATTAGACATAAAACAAGAATGAAGGTGAATAGGAGGAAAATGTGATGGAGGGAGTGGCACCAAGGCCAAAGGATTAGGGGGATCATACATCAGTATGTCCCAGATTAAATCATACATCCTCTCTGGATCGAGAGGAGGTCGGAGAGTGAAGTCCCGTGGGGACAGAGTGATCATGATGGGCGGAGCCCGCGGAATATCTTCAGTAATGACCCGCGACCAAGTCGGGGTCAGGAGCAGAGTGCGGAACAAGGTATGAAGTGTGAAGATATGAGAAGGATAAGTCCCCCTCCAGAGAAGATCCGTGGTATAGCCAGCTTCATAGGGGTCATCTGGCTCCCCTTCATCAGTTTCCTCAGACAACAATATTCTTTTATCGAAAATGGCACCAGGCCCTTCAATCAATTCATCTATTTGTGGCGGCCACTTTGGTTCTGAGGGATCAAGGAACTGTCTATTCAATGCGATATACAGATCCCTTAAATCGAACCATCTGTACCATTCACATTCAGAGTCATGAAACTTCCTCCTTTTTATTGGCCGCAGAGCCTCCAAGGACTGGTACGTGAGCAGTTCTGAACAATGTCTAGCCAAGTCTCTTCCATATATATTATGGAGGTCAAAACATGAAGTAATGACCACCGTGTTGTCATGACTGATTACGGGCCCCTTTACAAAATGTGTGTATAGAGTCCACGTTAAGGGGTCTCGACCTTCTTTGCACGGTGTAGACATTGTCTCGCAGATTTTTTGGCCGCCTTCATTTTTTTCTTGCTGAACAATGTCCTGCTTCAGTTTTCTTGGCCTATCGCCCAGGCCATTTCCAGGTGTCCTTCGGTTGTCCTTGATGGGCGTCATTGTGCCTTGTAATTGCGTGCCCAGGCCTTTTCCAGGCTGATAATCACTCTTCATCATTATTTTCCATCCAGGGGTACTCATGCACTTCCCCCTCTTTATGGCATTCAGTGGATAAGGAGTAAGAGTGGCGTCCTTTAAAGAATCAGCCACCGGATGGTAGACCTGTAATACCGACAGAAAAGGTTGTCGGCCAGGTGAAGAAGTCGGTTTGATATTCAAAGAATGAGCAGCAGCAAGGATCGGCATGCTCGTAACTTTAATGATTCGTCCTTTGTAGGAAAATTTGAGGCACTGATGATTTGTGGAGGGAATCGCCTCGAGGGTTTTTATATCAGGACGACCCAAAATGGCATTCAAGGAAGGATCGATTTCCAAAATGTGAAATTCGACCTCGGCATGACATACAGGGCCTAACTCCACTTTCAAATAGACCATTCCTAGAGGGGAACGGGTGGAATTATCATATACTGTTACAGAGATAGGGCTAGGCAGCCATTTTTCTTTGGGCACACCGCACAATTCAAGGGTCTTCGGAGGCAAGACGTTGATTGAAGCCCCTGTGTCAACTAGACATGCATCTACGGCCTTCTTGCAGATATTGACTGTGATACTTAGAGCCATGCTCCTGGCTGCTGGCGGTGCTAGTTTCAAGGTATGGAATGAAATAGAGGGCTGATCCCCCTGAGGAACTAGTAGTGCAGCGATCTTCTCTACCGGTACGTCTTCGTTGACCATCACTTTCTGTAAATACTCCGTGAAAGCCTCTTGATGGGTCTTCGATCTCTTTATCAGTTCAAGCACAGAGATTCATGCTGGTGTTCTATCAAGATGTTTCAACAAGTCCTATTGAGTGCCTGGTGCACTCTCATCATTATGTGCTTCCTCCGGCGGCTGTGATGGGCCGTCTCTAACCGTTGACTGAGGAAAGACCTTGTTGAGGATCCTCTCACTCCGGAGTGCATGTTCTTCAGTTGTGGAAGGGCCGGGTGATAACTTGAGCACCGCAGGGTTAGTGGATGTTGTGGAGGGTTGGTATACGGGTGATGGTGTGGGGTTAGTTGGTGGTGGCATGGTACGGATGAGAGGCTTAGATGGTTGGATGGTGGAGGGGTAAGTGGTTGGTGCAGATGAAGTGGGGAATGGCATGCGGAGTAGTGGTTTAGATGGTTGTATGGGATTTGGATAAGCGGTAGTGGTAATTGGTGATGTAGGGAATGGTACGAGGAGTAATGGTTTGAATGGCATGAGGGGTGCGTAGTTAGCTTGCGGGGGGTTGTTTGATGGAGGCGTAGTGGCGTGGGGGATAATGAGTTTGAGGAAAGTGGGCGGTGGTAATGGGTTAGTGGGTGCGGGTGTTGGTATAGGTGTGATGGTAATGGATTGTGGTCTAGGTATGTGGATGGTGTGGCGTGATGGTTGTTCTGCGGTGCTCGGAGTGTGGCCTGTTGAATAATTAGAGGAATAATCCTCTATCTTCCACTGTTACCTCCGATTAGCCTCAGACCGGCTATTTGTAAAAATAGGGGCAACTTGATTCTGATTTTGGTGCTCCGGAAGTGGGTTTTGCATTGTACCCATGTTTGGCGGTGCTGCTGCCTGCGCCGGTGCTCTTGGTTGTTGTTGTTGTTGCTGTTGTTGTGGTGGTCTTCTCGCCTTCAAGGCGGATATGTACTTCTTCATTTCTTCCCAGTCTATGCCTCCCTGCTCGTTGAGATCATGAATATAATCTCGGAATTGGAAGCAGGTGTCTATGGTGTGTCCAGGTTATCTGTGGAAATAACAATACCTGGAAGTGTCGGCATTTTGGGGCCACATAGCTTTTTCTCTTGGCAGGACCAAAGCATTGGCTGCCATCAGAGCACTGAAAATCTCCGCTAAGGACTCCGGAAGGACTGGGTATTCTGTCCTCTTCGGGCCTGGAGGTTTCCTCTGCTGGTTATAATCAGCAGGAGGAGGTACATTGTGGTATGCCGGCGGTGCGCGCGGCTGGTACTGCTGTTGTGGGGGCTGGTATTGTAATTGCCGTTGCGGCTGCTGCTGTGGCTGCTGTTGTGGTTGCTGGTTCGGCTGCTGAGGCCGCTGGTACTGGGGTTGCTGATACTGTGGATTCGGCTGCTGCTGTCTGTAACCCTGCTGGTTCGGCTACGGTGGCCGCTGGTACTGTGGTTGCTGATTCCTCATAAATTGGGGCGGATTGTTGTTCATGCTGCTGACCTGCTCATGAGAGACCATGCCCTCAGTGGTTGGACCTGTGCTAGAGGAATTTGGCACGGCAGGCTTCCGAGGTGGAGGCCTACTAGGTTGGTGAGGATCAAAGACGCTAGAGAATGTAGCATCCTTGAAAGCATTCTGACAGTACCACGCCCTTTCATAGAGCTCTGCCATGCTGGTCAGGTTGTTTAGGGAGAGGACTAACTTGAACTGAGGCGTGGCATTAAAAATTAGCATCTTTACTTGCTCCGACTCAGACAGATGATCTTTTACTTTTTCTGC
Source organism: Zantedeschia hybrid cultivar (assembly GCA_030544215.1). NCBI lineage: Eukaryota > Viridiplantae > Streptophyta > Magnoliopsida > Alismatales > Araceae > Zantedeschia > Zantedeschia hybrid cultivar. The sequence goes on from JARZZO010000009.1 coordinate 22,696,349, forward strand.
CATACCCCTCCATCTATCAGCAAAACTGACGAATTCCTCGTTGGGCTTCATCTTTTCTGCTATCAGGTCAGTAATGGACAGAGAGGGGGCAACTCTATCCTGGTATCGTTGAATAAACTTTCGGGAAACGATACCGTAGTCTTCTACTTCAGCAGGTTCTAAAGAAAAGAACCATTCAAGGGCTGGTCCCTCTAAGGATCTCCTGAACAAGAATGCCAACGACCTCTTGTCGTTTTGCCAGAAAGATGATTCATACATAAACTCCTTCAAATGAGTGAAGGGGTTACGAGTACCGTTGTATTTTCGGTACACTGGCATCTCAGAGGGTGGCAGATGGAACACAGGCAGACTTGGTAAGTTAATTTCTGGTGCAGCTTTAACTCCCATCATCTTCTGAAGGTTGTTGAACTGTTCATCCATACGCTCCATCTTCGCCAGCAGCGCTTGTGTTGTTGGATCAACCTGGGAAGGAGGGGGAGGTGGAGGTGCATGATAGGCTTGTTGCCTAGAATATGTAGGGCAAGGAGGACAATAGAGTGGAGGTCCGGTAGAGCTTCCGCCATGCCCGAGGGCATTTTGGTAAGTAGGCGTCAGTGGCCTGACCGGTTGCCTAGAAGAGGAAAGTTGTGGCCCAGCTGGCCGAGAGGCTGAGACGTGGAGGCCTTCCATGGCCTGGTGAATGAAGGAAGTATTATGAGGAGGTTGTTGAGGGATGACAGGGGGAGCCGTAGGGTTCGGCTCAGCAAACTGCATGGGCGTCTTCCCCTTCAAAATAGACTGGATCGCCGCGAACTGTTGAGGATCCAGACGGGAGGCAAGAACTCCCAAAGCATTCACTAGATCCGAGGGATCGAAAGACGAGGGATCATTCGGATTCATGTCACCCTCGAAAACAGGATTAGGAATCGCATGTACGCGCGGAGCGAGATCAGAATATTGATCATGAGCACAATGAAGAGGGGTTGGGACATTCCCCTCATATCTAACTGGACGAGGGTGAGGATTACGGGAGGCATCAGCATCTCCCCCGCTTTCAAAATGGTAATCAGAGTCACGAGGGGCATTAGCATCTCCCTCGTAGTTGACTATGGCATCTGGAGCCATGCTCAAATCCCTACCTGATCGAAGTAGCATGATATTAGATTTTTTTCAGAGATTGACAGATAAGTTGCACAGAGATTAAGCAAACAAGTGGATGTTTAACATTATTTCAGGATTCCTTGTTGGGTTATTTGAATTTAATTAATCACAAATTCACTCAGTGGGTAGGATCCTAGTTTCAGTTCAATTTCCACCGTTATACTCTATGGTTTTCTCTCACAACGTTATGAAAATCTAATCAGGACTTCGATTGGTACAACCAACCCGATGAACAAGGAGGAATACCTTGATTTTGGGGACTTACGGAGGTCTTTAACGCCAACCACTCTAGTCTGATCGAGGGACCGACCCAATCAGAGAGAGTTGAAGACGTCAAGAAAGGTGTTCCTAAGAAGAGGAGGACGTTAGCCTCAGTGCGTATGACCTGTGACCTGGATGGCCTCTAATGCTTAATACATAATGTGTAGTAGCAAACAGATCAGAAATCTGAGAATTGAAAAAAAAAAAACAAGAGACTGCCTGAATCGCGTCGCTGTTGGTCGACGCTATTCAAACAGAAACTTATTTTTTCGCAGAAGCTCAGGCAGCAAACAACAGAGAAAATTGCCTGAAAGGCGTCTGGGTTGAGCGACGCGGTATGAAACGCGTCGTTGCTCTTAAACGCTTTTCAAGTCACATATTCAAATTTTCAGGAAGAATTTCTGGATCGATTCCCTCTCACACAAACAGGATGAAAGCGGTAAATAATCGACTCATGCGAATCTTTTTTTCTTTATTTCAATTTTTTAACAGGATGATTTATCATGCAAACAACAAAACAATCACTCAATCACACATGCCTCTTATCACAAAAATAACTTTTCAACTAATCAAACGGGGAGGGCAAAATCTTGCCGCAGGGGTGTGCACGTGGTGCATGCAGGAATAACAACTAAACTAAAAACTCACCGATCGGTGAGGGCGTGTCGAGAGACACAGGTGGTGCACCGTGGGTGCCCGATTGATAAAAGCAAGAACAAAGATTAAAAAAATGGCGAGACCAAGTCCCACCGTGATCGCCAAAAAGCTGTGAGTGCTCAAATTGGGTGTGATTATCATGAAAGATTATGTTGATTAAGTGACAAATAAACCTATTAAAAACTAAGTGAATGTGATCGTTAGAAACTTTTAACTAAAAAGTTTGATCGCCTACCTGTTCTAAATGTGGGAGATGTTCGAGTCTTTGATTCTCCTCTTTCAACCGGTTGAAGAAAGAGAGCCCTTTCTATCTTTGTTCTTGCTTTGAATGCTTATTGGACTTTGAGGATCATCCAACTTTCCGTTTTCCTTGTTGATTCTCTCCCCTTGATCTCCTTTCGTACCTTGCAAGAAAATGGAAATAAAGAGAGAAAAACAATGAGAACTTAAATAGATGTAGTATCTATTACAGTAGAAATTTTAATCATGCAACTTGAACAATTGAACTCACTTGTTTGTGGTCTTTTAAACTCCTTAAACAAATAGGTTTGAAATTATGCTAGTGAGTATGTGTTGCATAGAGTGATGTGATGAATGAGATTTTGAACTAATATGATGATGAAATCAATATGATGAAAATAGGAGGACTAAGTTGAATGGCCCCTGGAAAGCCTTGGTCTTGAAAGTTTTCGAATGGACGAAGAACGGATGAAGAAAGTATGCGGACTCCTGGACACAGCAGCACTTCAATCCTTCAGCGTCTGGACGTCTTCTTCTTCTTGGATCACTCAGAATTATCGCTAATCTTTCAAGAATTACCACTCTCAATCATTATCACTCTTATCACTGACCAAGAGGTTGGGTATTTATAGGCTTTACATCCGCAGTTATTAATAGATTAACATGAAGGATTTTGAAGTTTATCCAGCTAACAAACAGATTAACACAGATTAATTCATCATTATCTGTAATTATCTAAAACGCGTCGCCTATGGAAGACGTCTTTTAGACTAATTAAGATAAGGATAAACATCCGGAAAAAGAGACAGAAATAACTTAGGAAACCTAAAAGGCGTCGTGTCTGGCAGACGTCTTTTAGCTAATTAATCAATTAATTAAAATTCAAATTTAAATATCAAAATATGAATAAACTCTAAATGGCGTCTACACATGTCGACATCTTTTAGACTTTTTCATAGTTGATTAAAATTTGAGTTAAAATCAATTTAATTAATTAACTTTAATTATGTCTGTCTGACCCGATATCATTTAGATAATTAATCCGGAAAAATTAATAAAAATTAACTAATGATTAAATATCAGACCATTCTGAGGCATTTATTACATGATATGAAATTTACTCAAAATGATGTCAAAATTAGCGTGTCTACAGGATACTCGGGGTATAATCAGGTGGCCATCTACCTATAAGATCAGGAAAAAACCACGTTCACATACCCCTATGGCACCTTTGCCTTACGAAGAATGCCATTTGGACTCTGTAATGCACCAACAACTTTTCAATGGTACATGTTGGCTATCCTTTTGGACATGGTGTGAGAGTTCCTTGAAGTATTCATAGATGATTTTTCAATATTTAGAGACTCATTTGAAATTTGTCTGGAGAATTTGAAAAGAATGCTTGGAAGATGCATTGAGACTAATCGAGTTTTGAGTTGGGAGAATAGTCACTTTATGATGAAAGAAGGCATAGTTTTGGGTCACATAGTTTCTGATCTTCCTCCACCTACCTCTGTAAGCAAATTCGCTCATTTGTGGGCCATGCCGGTTTCTATCGCCATTTCATTCAAAATTTCTCCCAGATTGCCCGACCATTGACCCTTCTCCTACCCAAAGATGTTCCGTTCCATCTTCATGGACTATTGACCAAGGCTCCTATTCTTCAATCTCCTGATTGGTCATTACCTTTCGAAATAATGTGCGATGCCTCTGATTATGCTATAGGTGCAGTACTGGGACAAAGAATTAATAAGCGTCCCGTGGTGATTTACTATGCAAGTCGCATACTTGTTGATGCTCAGATGAATTACACCACCACGGAGAAGGAATTGTTGGCTGTAGATTTTGATCCTATCTTTTAGGGGCAAAAGTGAATATGTATTCTGATCACTCGGCTCTAAAATATTTGTTGACTAAGAAGGATCCAAAACCTAGACTCATCAGATGGATCTTACTGTTAGTCTTAGGTGGCCTACAAGCCAATATGACTTTGTAATCTCGTTCATTTATTAATATAAGGGCATAATGTTCATTGTGTGTAAATCGTATTAATTATCGTCTCATAATGAAGTCCGTGAAGATGTGCGATAGTGATCAGATTATAATAAGATCATACTAGTGAGACTGATCACTTAAACACACATATTCTTAATCGCTCCTAGTTGGAGGATATCCGAGAAGGATATTGGATATTTGGTTAGACTAGTACATATTACTCCTGCTCATAAGATGATGGTGACTGATCTCATAAGTCACTTGTGTGGAGACACTAAGGCGAGTTTGTAGGTGCTCATTAGAGAATGAGTTTACTGAATTGATCCGACTGAATCACTGGATGGTACTATACCTCACTGTCAACCAGCTTGATTCTATTATCGCAATTGCGTGGATGGTCTTCGGACCTGAGACACCAAGGACAACCTGTCGGTGGACTTCTGTGCTTTGACCCTGATTTATGAGTCTCTAACCATGGGATTCTAAACAACCAAGGATCGGGTTCAGCGGAATATCGTCGAAGGGAATTGAGTGTCAATAAAGAATCATTCACTCTCGGTACGATGAGAGAGAATGCTCTAGGAAGGATGCGCGAAAGTCCCTGGCCAGGGCGGACGATAATATCGAGAAAGGAGTTTTCCGATATTCATCAGCGGCATCCAATCCGAGTGAGTTGACCGGTTAGGATTTGACAGTACACATACCCTGAGTCGACTCGAGAGCATTGTACAAATGAAAGATTATATCCACGCGGTAACTGTCAGCAGAAAGGTTTCAAGAGTGGGTTACTTAACCCCGATATCTTTCGGGATCACGCGGTGTTGCTTGACACCCAACGTGATCAGAGGCTCGACCGAATTCGATGTGCGACATTGATTCAGTTGATTAATTAATTAATAAAGAGTTATTAATTGATTAATAAAGCCAGTAAGGAGTCACTGGGCTTATTGGGCTATTAACCGGACTGGTTATTGGGCCTAGAGGGTCACACGCAAATGATTCTCAAGGCGATGGATAAATAAGTGGATTTTATATAAACCGGGGGTTTTTATGAAAAATCGCACGGTTAGTATAAAATGTAGCGAACGGGCTGAGCAGGCCAAACTGTTGCTAACCCTAGCCGCCCCCTCCTCTCTTTCTCTCTCTCTCTGGCGCCCCAGGCCGGATCCGGATCCCCGGATCTGTTTCGCCGCTTCTCCGACTCCTGTTCGACGGGAAATCGTCCGCGTGTTGCAGCGACCAGCGGAAGTTTCGTGGCTGCGAAGAACGAGAAATATAAGGATATCCACCGCGAGGAGGATTGCGTGGACTCTGCTAGAGGCCGGGCGCTTGCGCGGCTTGCGGTGTCGCACCGACGGAACCGAACAGTTGCGGATTCGAATCCGCACACGGTAAGATCTGATAATTTGATTATCGTGATTTTTGATTTTTTGAAACGGGAACGGATCTCCGTTTTTATTTTATTTCCGCTGCGTGGGAGATCCGGAGAAACCCGAGAACCCAACACTTACTGCCCCAAGAATTTGATTTGGAGATTCAGGACAAGAAGAGATCTGAGAATGTCGTAGTTGACCATCTTTCCTGAATCTTAATTCCTGACAATGAACCAATGAAAGATTCATTTCCTGATGAACATCTCTTGGCCATCTCTCATACTTCACCACTATGGTATGCACATATTGTAAACTTTAAGGTGGCCGGCCAACTTCTTGAAGGATGGATTAAAAGTGAAAAAGATAGATTCTTCTTTCAAGAGAAGTATTATTTTTGGGAAGATCCTGAACTCTTCAAAATCTGTCCATTTGAAATCATTCGAAGATGTGTCCGTGAGGAAGAACAACAAAGTGTGTTGAACTTCTGCCACAATCTTACTTGTGGGGGCTATTTCTCAGGAAATAAAACCGCAGGCAAGGTCCTATAGAGAAATTTTACTGGCCCACACTTTTTAAGGATGCATATGAGTTCAACAAAACTTGTCTAAGATGCCAAGCTGTAGGAAAGATGGCCAAAAGAGACATGATGTCACTCAATCCGATTCTAGTTGCTAAAATTTTTAATGTTTGGGGGATAGATTTTATGGGTCATTTTCCACCGTCTTTTGGACATGATTACATCTTGGTGGCGGTGGATTATGTTTTCAAATGGATTGAAGTAATAGCCACCCAAACCAATGATCATAAAGTGGTCATCAAATTTGTCCAAAAAAACATCTTCTCCAGGTTCGATTGGCCTAAAGCTATCATATGTGATGGGGGTTCACACTTCACTCATTCTCAATTTCGATCCTTGTTCAAGAGATATGGGATTACCCATAACTTTGCTACCCCATACCACCCCCAAACTATTGGAAAGGTGGAAGTATCAAATAGTGTGATCAAAAACATTTTGCAAAAGTTTGTTAGGCCCGACAGGAAAGACTGGTATAAAAGATTAGATGATGTTTTATGAGCCTATCGGACTGCCTATAAAACTCATATTAGTATGCCCCCTTATACATTGGTTGTTGGAAAAGCCTATCATCTTCCAGTGGAATTAGAACATAGAGCATATTGGGCCATCAAACAAGTCAATCTTGACTTAGCCCAAGCCGATTCACATAGCACCTTGCGACTGAGTGAATTAGATGAAATGCGCAATAAAGCCTATGAAAGTTCTAAGATCTATAAAGCCAAGACTAAAGTCTTTCATGACAAACATATTGTGAGGAAATCTTTCCATCCCAATAAAAAAGTATAGTTCTTTAACTCTGTAGACACGCTAATTTTGACCTCATATTGAGTAAATTTCATGTCACAATTATAATGTCCCAAAATAGTCTGATGTTTAATCATTAATTAATTTTTATTAATTTTTCTCAAAATTTGTTGATTTGCGTCGCCCTAGGCCGACGCCATTTAGATTCCTAAAAGAAATCAGTTCGGAATTAAATTCCTAAATTCAAATAGATTTAATTGAATAGTGTTGTCCAAGGGAGACGTCATTTAGGTCCTAATCGGTCTGTGTTTTTTATTTTTAATTCGAATTAATTTTCTAATTATTTAAAGCACGTCGCTCTTGGGAGACGTGATTTAGGTTTCCTAATCTTTTTCGGTTTCCTTTCCAAATTTTCTTTCTATTTTGGCTACTTTAATTAGCCAAATGACGTCCCGTCTGGCGACGCGATTTGAGAGTTTCCTAATAAACATGATTTGGCCGATGTAATTCAGTTTCCAAGGTTGGGAGGGTTGCAAACTCCTCCATGCTCATCTAAGGCAAGTCCGGAGCCGTGGGAGAGTCCTTTTGAAGCCCAAAACACTACAAAATCTACTCTTATAAATACAATATCCTTTGAACCTTTGAAAAAGGTTGACAATTGAAGAATTAAGAGTTCATAGCAAGGCTTTTGGAAGCTCTCAAGGAGGAGAACATGGATAGCAAGGAAGAGCTTCTTCTTCATCCTTCTCTTCCTTCATTGAAGCTTTTGAAGACCAAGACTTTGAAGGGACCAATCAACGAACCATCCCACATGTTTTCTTTCTAGTTTTTCATAGATTCTTCACAATTTTCTTCATAGTTTCATCACATCACTTCATGTTAACATACACCCACATCATTCTTTCCATGCCCATGTTCATGTTAGGGGTTTGAAGAACCATAAAAAGTGAGTTATTTTAGTTTAGTTGCATGCTTAATTTGTTTGATAGAATAGTTACTACACTGCCCCATAGCTCTAACCATATTCTTTCTTTTCTTTGTTCAACTTTCTTTTGCAAGGTTTGAAAGGAGAGAAGCTTGGAGAAAGGAGAAAACAAGTCAAAAAATCCACAACAAAAGTAAGAGCAAATAAGAAGAAAGTTCTTTCTCTTTGGCCAGCCAAAGAGAAGGAACAAAAAGAATTCCAATCTTCCAAAGTTTGAAAGGTAAGCGATCATCTTTTATCATTGAAACTCTCGATTTTTGGTGATCACGATCTTTATAGTTTGTTTATTATCCATATGAACATGAGATTCATGATTTTCACACACCACAATTGAGCACTCACAAACTCTAGGCTGCGTTTGTTTCTAGGAGAATTAAAATCAAGATGGGATGGGTCATTCCTGGTGATTAAAACTTTTGACCATGGTGCTGTTAAGATCATAGATCTAAAAAATAGACAAACATTCACTGTTAATGGGAAACGCTTAAAACCTTATATTGAAAACCTTCAGAATTGTCCATTGGAGTCTATGGAGCTGAATGATCCGCAATAAATGTGTTTCCGTCTGTCTGAAGACGTTAAACTTAGTGCTTATTGGGAGGCAACTCAATCTTTTCATTTTTCTGATTTCATTTCCTTTATGAATTTTTAGGAAGCTGATACTATCTACCTTGGTACACTTGGAGAAGCCTTTCCTATGCCTCAGGTTGTATCTTTCCTTATTATAGATTTCATGTTACATTGTTCTTTACATTTATAATTACCATGCCATTGAGGACAATGCCATTCAAGTTGGAGGGGGAGAAATCATTGTGCATGTTGAATAATCTTTTAAGAAAATGACTTTTTTTTTTCAAAAATTTCTTCATTTTCACGCTCCAACTGAGTTTCTTTTCGATCATGCTTCATTTCGGAAGTCTTAAACAAATCAATTTCGAACTAGGTAGTTGAGTAAAAGTTCGAATTACCCCCCCCCCCCCCTCCACAAAAAGTCACGACATGATGACTTTCACAAACACACGACAACTTGGAGAGAGTGGAAGATCCTGAAACTGTAGAGTTGTTGAGTTGACCCAAAGTATAGAATTACCCAATCTGTTTTTATTTTTGGGTCGAACGAAAGGGAGGTTAGGATTCACAATAGGAGACCAACACACTCAGCACCCCAAGGAGACAGTCATCTCAAAAAAGGGACAATTAGAAGCATGTAAATCAAATGATAAATAAATATGTTTCAAAAGAGCCAAATGATGAAGGGTGGCAAAAAGTACGCACCATCTTTTCAGACAAAGTAAAAAGGATGGCAAAAAGTATGCACTCTCAAAGGCAAAAAATGCAACCAAATGAAAAAACTGCATTAAATAAAAAAGTTTGTTACAACAAAATAGGACCAAATCTTAAAAAGTATTGAGTCGGGATGAAAACCAAAAAGCGATCCAACCCAACTAATTAGGAGATATCTCTTTTCCTTTCTCTCTCCTGGGTAGTTCTTCTCTAAAGGTTAGCAAACACAAGGATATACCAGACGGTGTGGAAATGAACTCTAAGCATGTCAACTATTAGGCATAATCACTTGTCATAATCCCAAGTGTAGAGAAGGGAGAATGAGAACTTTAACTTAAACTAGCTACCATTTGTGATAGACATCATTTAAAATGAAGTTTGATTTTCTACTAATCATGGTAGTCCAAATTTTTGACTGTTTGCATTGCTAAGGGACTAGCAATGATTAAATTGGGGGGGTATGGTAATTACATATTTTTAGATAATAAATAGATAGAATTTGCACATTACACTTGTGATTTTATGTGTAAAATCATATGGAATGATAAATAAATCAGTGATCCTTTCAAAGATATCAATTTTGTAAAATTCAGATTTGAAAATATCGTTATTTCATATGATTAATTGAGTGTCAATAGATTTGTGAGAATTTCTATTATCAACAGGGGATTCTTGATAATTATTGAGGGCTTAATGTACATTTAAATAATTTATGTCAGTGCAGAAGCACAATTATTTGCTGTAGAGATTTAATTTTTATTTTATGTGGATGTAGGACATGAACGATTAGATGTCATAATAGTTAGATCGCTTGAACTATATTGAAGTGACCATGATTCGAATCATGGTAAAAATAATAATTTATTTTGGAGAGAGATTTCTCCTCTCCAAAATTCAAATTTCAAAAATCCCCTTATCTTGGAAGAGGTTCCTCCAAGTAAGGGGAGATAAGTTTTAATTCCAAATTCAAAAATTTTATTTTTGGTGCCATGTTTTGAAATTTAAAACTCCTTCTAGGCCTATAAATCCGAAGGGTGTTCTCTTTCAAGGGGATTCCATTTTTTTGCTCCCTTAATTTTTAAAAGTATGTCTCTCTCTTTCTCTTCCCCCCTGCAGCACACTTTCTCTCTCTCTCTCCTTCTTCTTTCTCTCTCTGCGTTTCTCTCTCGATACTATGCTCTCTCTCTTCTTTCTTTCTCCCCCCCTCCGACCGAGCCTCTCTCCCTGCCTTTTTCTCTTTCTCTCTCTCTCTCCTTGCGTGTCTCTCTCCATCTCTCCTTCTCTCTCATCCCTCTTTGCCGCCCGCCTGCACCTTTAAAACCCGCCTGCCACGTGTCAACGCCGCCTGCCACGCGCAGACGGGCACACCACTACAACCGCCGCGAGACGCCTGGGCCCGCCACACGTCGCCCGCACGACCACCCTGTCTGTGCCCCTCGTCGGTCAAGCCCTGAGCGGGAGCAGCACCGCCACGCGTCGCCCCACGCGCGTTTGTGCGGCCTTGCATCGTCGCCTGCGCCAGGCTTCGTTGGTGTCACTGCCACACATCAGCAGAACGCTGCTTCCCGCCATTGCCATCGACGCGGTACGCTGCCAACCGCCGGGGCGCACTACATCGTCGCCCTGCTGAGGGGCGTACAACACCGGCCGCCCTTGCTGCCCTGTTTCATTTTATTCTACAACTTCTTCCTTGGAATTTTTATTAGTTCTTTGACATGGTGTTTTACTTTTCTCAATTAGGTTGTAGTTTTAAATTTTATTTTGTCAAAATCAGGTGTACTCTTTTCAGTTTTTGAATAATAGTCGGTTGTCAAAGTATTTATCATGATCTCTCCTTCATCTTAATTTCTCTCTCTTTCTTGTTTTAAATGAGATTAGTCTGAATGCTTTTCTAGATTGAAGTTATTTAAATAGATTTGCATATTTTGTTAAACTTTATTAATTAGGTAGTTGCATATTAGTGATAATTTTAAGTGTTAATTAGGTGTTGAAATTGTGCACTTAGTTTTTTTTCAAAACATTCAATTAGTTTCGTTAATCTTTAACTTCATATCTAAGTGTTAGGTAGGCTAATTAGTGTAATCTTTTAACTCCAAACCACTCTCTTTTATAACATTCATTAAAAACCCAAGGTTTTCAATTCTAAAAGTTTATTTCTTTGTAGATTCGACTCATGCTCACCACTTGCTTCATGCCATGTACTTAAAATACGTGAGTTTGGTTTAATTTAGATTGACGTTTGTGCGAGTGTTTACTGACGCACGTGTGTGATCGATCAATCTGCACTTCAAATGTGGCCCCATATAAATAATGTCGCCACATCTTCAAAGCAAACACTATTGTGAATTTTAGATCATGCGTAGGGTAATTTTCTTCACGTTTCTTCAATCGACGCGATGCATAAGCAACAACTCGACTATTTTACATCAATATGGCTCCTAATCCCTTCTTGGAAGCATCTGTATAAACAAAAAATCCATCTACACCAGATGGCAAGACTCACACTGGAGTAGATGTCAACCTTCTTTTTAATTCTTGGAACTTTTCTTCACAATTTTCTTTCCACACAAATTTCACTCCCTTACAGGTCCACCTAGTCAAAGGAGTAGCTAGGGTAGAAAACCCTTCAATAAATCTCCTATAGTAGCCTGCAAGACCCAGAAAACTTCTACTTTCAGTAATAGATTTTGGCCTCTCCTAATATAGTATTGTCTCAACTTTGGCTGGATCCATGGTTGTCTTCAATTGAGATGACATGCCCCAAAAAATGAACCTTGTCTAACCAAAAGGCACATGTGCTAAATTTAGCATAAAATTGATGTTCTCTCAATTTCTGTAACATCATGCTTAAATGTCTTTCATGCTCCTCAAGACTTGAAGAGTATATCAGAATGTCATCTACAAACACAATGACAAACTGATCCAAATAATCCTTAAACACTCTGTTCATTAGATCCATGAGCTGCTGGTGCATTTGTCAACCCAAATGGCACCACTAAGAATTCATAATGACCATATCATGTCATGAAAGTTGTCTTGCTAATGTCCTCCTCCTTAACCCTCAATTGATAATACCCTGACCTTAAGTCTATCTTTGAAAACACAATGGCTGACTGCAATTGATCAAATAGATCATCTATCTATGGAAGTGGATATTTGTTCTTAATAGTAACCTAGTTCAACAACCGATAATCAATGCATAGTTTTAGGGTGTCATCTTTCTTCTTTACAAATGGTAATGGAGGTCCCCAGGGTGAAACACTGGGTCAGGTAAAACCTTTATCTAATAACTCCCTGTAATTGAGTCTTTAATTCCTTCAATTCTGTAGGAGCCATTCGACAAGGAATTTTGGAGATAGGAGATGTTCTTGGTACTAAATCAATGACAAAATCAACTTCTCAATGAGAAGGCAATCCTAGCAACTCATCAGGAAATACATCTCTAAAGTCTAACCACAGGAACATCGAAAATTGCTATTTGCTTGTCTTCAACTCTCTCATACTCAGGCATAGACACAACTGATGTTAAATAAGCTTGACATCCAGACTCATTCAATTGCTTAGCTTTAAAAGCAGAAACAAGATCTTTCTTGTCATTCAAGAGGGTACCTTGGAAAATAAATCTCTCCTTCCCAGGCCTACAAAAATATATCTTCTTCTTATGACAGTCAATCTGTGCCAGTCCATCCTAAGGATTAAATCAAAGTCCTGTATTCTAATAAGTGAAATCAACTGGCAATGAATAACCAGTCACTACTACATTTGCGGCCTCCAACACTTGAGAAGGCAATATGAACTCGCCTGCTATTGTCTCTACTAAAAGTGAGGACTCCACAAGTAGCATGGATCTATCTAAACCGGCCATAAACGCTTTAGATATAAAGGGATGAGATGCTCCAGTATCAAACAAAACATAAGCTTCATGATTGAGGACATTAATAGTACCTTCCATCACTTGGGGTCGGTTTGTCTTGTAGATGTAGTATTTTGGATTTCTTATTCCCGGATCTCTTATTACTAGAACAAGAAGAATTCACTTTACGTGGAATAAGTAGTTCGGTGGAATAAATAGTTCTTGCCTTTTAGATGGAATGATTTATTCCACTTTTCAAGGAATAACGCGTCCGCACCTAGAATAACAAAGAATAACGTGTCCAAGCTCCCAAACCGAATAAGCGGAATAACGCATCTTATTCTATGCTTATTCTTGAAACACACTGGCCCTTGGGGAATGGACATATCTATGGAAACCGAACTAGTACAAAAAATACTGCACGTAATTTGTATCTCTCATCCCCTTTCTTGTGATTATTTCCTACTTTTAGTACTCAAAATTTTCATTACCCATTCAATCCCTCCCTGGGTAAGGCCATAGCTTAGGCAATAAAGTGTACTTGGTCTCCTCAAATGGCTAAGCGCTTAGGCACCTTCCTAGGCATCGTCTAGGCACTAGTTGATAATAATATATCTAATATTATACTAATATGACATTAACATAAAAATACAAGAAAAAATTCAAATATGACATGAAGTATCAAAGTTAAATATGTGATTGAAATATTCCATAATAAAAAAAAATACTAACATTAATGTCTGCAACTTATTCTTCCAAAATCTGCAATATAATACTTCAACAACAATATACAATGCAATAATGTAAAACACATGATAAAAAAAATATTATCACCAACAGAAAATGAAGTTTCATAATAAAATAATGCTAATTGGATGAAAAATACAATGAGAGTGAGAGCGCTTAAAATGGGTCAGTAGGTCTGGTATGGGCGCCTTGGGTGCCTTTTGCGCCTGTGGAAAGGCGGTCTAGTGCCTTAGGGATGAAAATCCGTCTTGGCGCCTTGGCGTCTGACTCAACAACTATGTCCCAAACCATCAAAGGACATAATTTTATGGGCTAAATTCGTGAGTGAACTCTCCAAATGAGGAAACCACGAAATACCAATTGAGTTAGGCCCAATGGGTCTTCTATTTACTTTCCAACTTCTTGTGATTTTTTATTTTTTATTTTTTTTTAGAACTGATTATTAATTCAATCCATCCACATCATATTATATACTCTTCTATTTGCTTTTCAAAGTGTTGTGGTTACTGATAATTAGTAATCCATCCACTAAAATAGGTGAGACAATAGCATGCATCTATTTAGAGTAAGGATCACATCGGTAGGAGTTTGAAGAGAATTCCAGGAAATCGCTCTTCCTATCCAATATGCATCTCAAGTGAGCCTTTACACTCTTGTGCATCCGTCTCCTTTTTCTCTTTTCCGATTTCTGATCCTAGTGTTAATGTTTCTATATTATTTTTTTAATATTGACCCCTATAAATATAATGAATTCGAAATAAGTTCTTATATCTCATGTATTTAATTTTTAATCCTTAAAAAGTTAACATAATTATTAATAAGTCCTTTTAGTTGCCATCCACCTAAAAAAGAAATTATACCTCGAGTATTCCCTAAGTTGGAGTTAAACTTAAAGTTAATGGAAAAGTGTGAAAAGTCTTTGTTACCTATAGAGAGAGAGAAGCCGAATCCCTTTCAGCCTCCATCCCCCGGGTCCCCACTGTTGATGAGAGAAACCAGATTAGGTCGGTCGCCGGCAGTTCGACAGCAGAGCGGCCTTGTCCAGGGATGCTACGGTGGATTCCTCCGTGGACCGGGGTCTCTTGTTCTTCTTTGCCGCTCAGCGACCGCAGTAGACTGGCTTCCCGAGTCCTCCTCACACCCCTTTCCCTCCCTCTTTTACATCAAACCCAACTGAGAAGCAGCACCCAACCAACTCCTTCTTGAACGCATCCTCACAGCCTACGCCAGAAAGAGGCAGGAAGGGTGAGGAATAGAATACCCAAACCTCCATCTCAACCCACCCAACGGACCCTGGTCAGTCCAAAGCCATCCAGCGTCCCCCGGGGCTGGGCCGGCTGCAGCTGGGCGTGCATTGGCTGCTCCACGGACCTCGTCGACTCCAAGCTCTCGTGCGCCTCCGGCGACTGCTGCATTGTCGAGAGGAAGATCTCCATCTCTGGATTTCGGAGGGGGGGTTGACGAGCGGAGAGAGGGAAGGATCTCCTCCTGTATTGTCGGATTTTGGTGGTGTTCAACTATGATGGAGTTAATAAACCTTGACGAAAGTCAATGTTTAAATTTTTTAAGTATATGAGTAATGATATCTAAACACGGGAGATAACAGATTCTTATTCTAAGGCATCGTTTGAAAACCGATGGGATGA
This sequence comes from Zantedeschia hybrid cultivar, assembly GCA_030544215.1. NCBI lineage: Eukaryota > Viridiplantae > Streptophyta > Magnoliopsida > Alismatales > Araceae > Zantedeschia > Zantedeschia hybrid cultivar. Next base: position 22,711,851 of record JARZZO010000009.1, read on the forward strand.
TAGATTTTGTCAAAATTCTATTTTTTAACTAATAATTGGAGAGAGAAATTTTAATGTGACGGGGAAAGAGCCCACTAAGCCCATTAATGTCGGTCCGGTCCCGTTCGAGAATGGGCCGAACGTCATTCAGCTATTATCGGTGGCCCACGATAGTAGCGGGCCGGTGTGGACTCGGCCCAATCACCCGGGACAGCCTGTTTCGGTCTGACCCAGACGTTTGCCAGGCCAATAAAGGTCCAGCACACACGGGATAGCAAAATGTAAGTTGCTTGGGATCGGCCTAGGTGCGTAAGAACCGAGACAGGTCCAGTCATTTCGATCAGGCCTTAAGCCCACTAACTCAGGATACTCTCGAAATTTTCCGATAATTTCTATAGTCCTACATCGCTCGCCGCAATAAGGGAACCCTTATCCTTCATTATAAAAGGGCACTATTCAATGCAAAAAAAGAGGATGATTAAGCCTTCATCTCTCTCTCTCTCCCTCTCTCTAAATATTAAAAGTCTTTCATTAATCCAGCAATTGACTTAATCATCGGAGGGTTCCCCCCGAGACAAGACCCGGGACCCTTCTGACTGTTTCTTCTCTGCAGTGAGAAGACCCTTCGTCTTCGACTCTCCTTCAGCTTCGGATCCTCTCGGCAGTCGGTCACCAGCTGGTATTCGGATTTCCCCCCCGGAATCTGATAGTGATTGCCTCGGCTACATCAGTTGTTAATCATTAGATTTGAAATTTTTTATAATGATGGAAAAAATTAAAAAATGAAATTAGGTATATTACTTATCAAAATGTCTATTCTTTATTCTTAAAGTGTAAAAAAGTAATCACATTTTAGTTCTTTCCCACACATCCGATAATTAGAATCTATATTACTTTTTTAAAAGCTCTTCATTTTTTACTTTGATTTCTCTCTCCACTTTACATCAAATGTGCCTATCTCTCTCTTCTACTCCCTCTCTCTAGCTTTTAACTTTTCCCAAAATCAAGAAAAATCTGTGTTATTTGTGAACTCATATTATTGGAATCCACCCAATGTGAGCTCCCAAATGATACCTAAGATATGCAAGTTCGCGTGGGTCATTATCAAAAAATTCCTTTTATGTTTAACGCTATATTTAAGTCATCCTTCTATTTTTATGTTGTATTTTAATGTTTAATGTTGGACCTTCAAACCAACATTGTATTTTCAGGTTAGTATTGTATTTATCAAAATAATGTTATAATACGACGTTACTCCTGAAGATGCAAGGATTGTTGTTTTTTAATCTGCAATATAAAAAGTGGGTCAAAATTAAGTTTCAGTCCCCTCTCCAATCCCTGATCCTGGCGCAGTGACAAGCAGAAGTGTGCGCGGCAGTGACGAGCAAAAGCCATCACTCCAGACACGGCGACAGCCACCCAAGGCGGCGACGACCACCCAAGTCACCGGCGGAGGTGACGAGGCCCAACACCTGCCGCCCTCCAAACGCTACCCCCTACCGATCTTCATGGCGGCGATGAGTAGAACGTCCTGAGCATCCAAGATGCCAGCAGAGGTGCGTAGATCAACAGCGAGACGCGTAGATCTACCCACATTGTTCACTAGATCCCTTACCTACACAGATCTATCTCCTTACAGCCTTCAAACCTGCTACACAGAAGCCCTCTGTGAGATTCGTTCTTGAAATTGCCATCAATCTTGCGGGGAAGATCTGGTGAAGTGCAGTCAAAAGACAATAATTATATTGATACCCATTTTTGTTCTACCATGTTTTGCTTGTTTTACCTTGCATTCTATTGTTACACGAGAATGTGACTTTTACCTTGCGTTCTTCACTTCTGTCTTTCTTTTAAAAAACATAAAAGATACTTTCATTCAAACATTAAACTAGTACAACTACGGGTAGAGGCATGGAGCCCCATCTGCAAAAAGAAAAGAGAGCAAGAAACGAGTACAAGTGATACAACAGTCACAATGCGGTGAGGCAAAATCCCATCACAGGGGACACAACAACACATAAAGAACACAAAAGAGCCACAGGATATTAATCAGAAAGCAGTAGGTACTGGAAGATCCAACGGAGAAGTCGCCGGGATGTTGTTCTCGAAGAAGCCGGCAATGGCAGCCGGAGCTGGCTATGGCACCAAGAAGGCAGCCAGAGAGGGGAGGAGTTCGGGGGCACATGTCTTCGCAAGACACATGCGATGAGCTCAAGGTCTCGAGCTCCTCCAACGATCTTTGAAGTCCCGAAAAGGGACGAGAACGAACAGAGCGGACGAACTAATCATACGGCTCCCAGTATCGAAACGTTTCATAACTTGAGAGGTACATGAGGGAGTAGCATCGACTGAACGAAAGAACGCCTGAGGACCAGGGGGCATAGGTTGAGTAGATAGCCACACTCACGGCTACCGTTACTTCTCTAGCCCTGCTACGCGACATGGTCTCGGCCATCGCCTAGCACATGGGTCTGCTTGGTCAATTGGCGAGGCTGGTACCACCCCAGTCACAATACTGTCTGACCGCTCAGCCTACGAAGGGGCAGGCCGGACCTTCACGTACGTGCCCTCATGAAGGAGTCTCAACTCGTTGCGAACCATATGGGCCGCAAGGCCGAGTTCCGCATGCTAGTCAACTGTTGACGAGCCGGACAACATTGTCCAGCTCCCACCCTACCGAAGCAGAGGGACGCTCGGCCGCCACTACTGCTACAACTCCGGAGCTAGACCGGAGATTGACTGAAATGAGAAAGGAAATGCAGCAGATGGTGTCCCGGCCGTATGGAGCACCTCTCGCCAGCACAATTCTAGAACAAACTCCCTTCTCCCCTAAAATTCTAGCCACTGAAGTACCTTCCCACTTCAAGCTGCCGAGGGGACCTCTGTACGATGACATGACAGACCTAATCAGCCATTTCCAGAGATTTAATTCCTACCTTTCTGTTCGAGGGGTTCCTGAGGCAGTTCGCTGCCGTCTTTTCCCCCTCACCCTTGAGAAAATAGCCTCCACCTTATTTGAAACCTTGGCACCTAATTCTATCCACTCGTTGGTACAACTGGGCCAATTGTTCATTGACCAATTCTATGATGCCACTCGGCAATGCAAAACTTCAACCAGTTTACTCGCCATCTGACAAGGACCAGCCGAGAGTCTTCAGGAGTATTTCGTCAGGTTTCGGACTGAGGCAGCCCATATTCCAAATCTAGATAGCTCAATTGCGGTCTCGGCCGTGGTTAGTGGCTTCACGGACGAGGGGCTTCTAAACTCCATTGGGAAGCGGCTTCCTCCCACCTTTCAAGACTTAGTGGCCCGGGCTCACAAATACATCAATCGGGAAGCTCTGATGATGTCTAAGGACAAGAATGCCGCCGAAGTGGTGTCGGTTGTCACCCTGCCAGCAGCGCGTTCGCATGCCGAAGATCAAGAATCCTCCCGCAAGAGGTACAGAAGAGAGGAGGATTGGGGCTGAGTCAGGCGTTGGGCTCCACAGCAACAGTACCTGCCGCTACTAGCTCCCCCCTCCCGAATGCTCATGGAGGTAAAAGGAATGCTCAGTCAGCCAGAGCACATCAGAACCGATCATCGCCAAAGCGACTCCCGAAAGTACTGTGAATACCATCGAGAGACAGGGCCTTCAACAGACGAGTGCTGACACCTTCGGGAAGAAATTGATCGCCTCTTTCGAGAAGGCCGCCTGCCACAATATAATCGGGTGCGACCGCAGCAACAGCAAGGCTGAGACCCTCCGGCAGTACCCAGACATCCCCGACTTTCGGCTAAAGAAGCGCCGCCTCAACCGAAAGCCGCCCCAGCCACGGCGGAGGCATCGCACCAACGACCTAGTGTCGGGTCCATCATGGTCATATCTGAAGGTCCGGGAGAGGGTTCGCGACGTCGTTGTCGCCCTGAGTCTTTGTCGGACATAGTAGCGATTGACGCAAAGCCGAAGCGCTCTCGTCAGGAGGACATCGTCTTCGGCCAAGAAGATCTCAATGACATCCAAGTCCCACATGACGATGCTCTCGTAGTAAATGTTGTATTGAAAAATTACGATGTTCATCGTATCTTTGTTGATAATGGGAGTGCACCTAATGTGCTTTTTTACGACTGTTTCCTGAAACTTGGTCTAGCTGAGACCGATATGAAGGCTCATCGGGGACCCTTGTTTGGCTTCAATGGAGCCTCGTGCCGAGTAGAAGGCATTGTTCGACTACCCGTAACCCTCGGTGCTGCCGAAGTAGTTAACCATTGAAACCGACTTTGCAGTTGTGAAAATCGACTCAGCATACAATGCTATCTTCGGCTGACGGTTGATCGGAGGGATCGGTGCTGTACCTTCATCTTACCACTAGAAGTTGAAGTTCCACACCAGCCATGGAGTCGGCAAGGCTAAAGGGAACCAAGAAGCTACCCGGCAATGTTACATGATTTCAGTAAAAGGGAAAGTTGCGGCCGAGTCCCTCTCAATTGAGTCATCGGCCGAAGCCTCCCCAGGTGAAAGACGGTAAGTGGCGAATGTGTGTTGATTTCTCTAACCTTACTAAGGCTTGTCCGATGGACAGTTTTTCGCTGCCTCAGATAGACCAGATGGTGGACGCCACTGTTGGGATCCGGGCGGGACACAAAGAACGCAGCATAAACGACGAACAAAAATTGTCCCGCCCGATGTCCGTTGATCCGAATCGGAAAAAAAAAAACTAAAACCAGAAATTAGGATGTAATCTGATTACCGTGTGCAGATTCGAATCCGCTTTCGTTTCAGTTCCGTCGAGGCGATGCCGCGAGCCGCACAAACGTCCAGCCTCCAGCGGTATCCACGCGATCCTCCGTGGTGGTTCGTCCTCGCTCCCTTGTCCGTATCAGCTCGCTCCCTGAAGATCCGTCGCCGCAACGATGTCCGAAAACCCGCGGACGGAAATTCCTGACTTTTAGGAATCACGCGAGGCGGAGAAGGAGACTGTCCCGGCGCCTCGAACGGAGCGCCCAGAGGAGGAGGAGAGAGAAAAGGGGATGGCCAATATGAGGAAACTCTGGAACTTGGCCCAGGGTTTCTCAACAGCGCGTATATATGTTAAGTCGGCGTGACTTTGCATAAAAGTCACCGAATTAATATAAATCCCATTAAAACACCACCGACTGAGAATCTTATTGCATGTGACCCTCTAGGCCCATTAACCAGTCCGATTTTCAGCCCGTTAAGTTCGATAACTAGTTATTGACTTATAGTAATTAATTAATATCTAAATATTAACTAATTACTTAACCGAATTAACTTCGCATGTAAATTCGGTCAGACTTCTGATCAAGTTGGGTGCCAAGCAACACCGCATGATCCCGTAAGGCAATGGGGTTCAGCAACCCACTCATGGAACCTGTCCGTCTACAGTTACCGCATGGCTATAATCCTTCGTTCGCACAATGCTCTCGAGTTAATCTTGGGTATGGTCAACTGTCAAATCCTAGATGGTCAACTCACTTGAATTAGACTCCGCTGTACAATATCCGAAAACAACTTTTCTGATATTGTTTCTGCTCTGGCCAGAGACTCTTGCGGATCTATTCTAGAGCATTCTCTCTCCAATTACCTGAGAGCGAACGATCCTTTATTGAACACACAATCACCATCGAAGGTCTTCCGCTGGACCCGATCCTTGACTATTAGAGATCCCTTGGATAGGGATTCGTAGGTCAAGGTCAAAGTCTAGAAGTCGACCGACAAGGTGTCTTTGGTGTCTCAAGTCCAAGGATCAACCACGCTACTGTGACGATGAATCAAGCCGATTGACAGTCAGGTAAATTACCATTCGGCGATTCATATCGGATCAGTTCAGTGAACTCATTTCCCAATGAGCACCTACAGGTTTACCATTGTGTCTCCATACGAGTAACTAATGAGATCAATCATCCTCATCATATGAGCTGGAATTGTTGGGTTTTCTCTATTTCTCCGGATCGCTCACGCAGCGGAAAATAAAATATTTACAGCGATCCGTTCCCGTTTCGAAATCTAAAATACGATAATCGGATTATTGAAGTTCTCACCGTGTGTGGATTCGAATCCACAGCCGTTCGGTTCCGTCGGTGCGACACCGCAAGCCGCGCAAACGCCCGGCCTCTAGCGAAGTCCACGCGATCCTCCCCGCGATGGATATCCTCACGTTCCTCGTTCTTCGCAGCCCACGAAGCCTCCACCGGTCGCCACAATGATCGCCGCAACGCGCGGACGATTTCCCGTCGAACGGGATTCGGAGAAGCGGCGGAGCAGATCTGGATCTGTCTGGGCGCCAGAGAAAGATAGAAACTGAGGAGGGGCGGCTAGGGTTAGCAGCAGCTTGGCCCGCTCAGCCTGTTCGTTATGTTTTATACTAACTGCGCGATTTTTCATAAAAACCCCCGGTTTATATAAAACCCACTTATTTATCCATCGCCTTGAGAATCATTTGCGTGTGACCCTCTAGGCCCAAGTACCAGTCCAGTTAATGGCCCAACAAGCCTAGTGACTCCTCACTGGCTTTATTAATTAATTAATAACCCTTTATTAATCAATTAATCAATCGAATTGATGTCGCACATCGAATTCGACCGGGCCTCCGATCACGTTGGGTGCCAAGCATCACCGCGTGAACTCGGAAGGTATTTGGGGTTAAGTAACCCACTCTTGGAACCTTTTCGCCGACAGTTACCGCGTGGATATAATCCTTCATTCGTACAATGCTCTCGAGTCAACTCAGGGTATGGCGAGCTGTCAAACCCTAACCGGTCGACTCACTTGGATTGGATGCTGCTGATGAATATCGGAAAACTCCTTTCTCGATATTATCGTCCGCTCTGGCCAGGGACTTTCGCGCATCCTTCTTAGAGCATTCTCTTTCTAAGTACCGAGAGCGAATGATTCCTTATTGACACACAATTCCCTTCGACGGTATTCCGCTGTACCCAATCCTTGGCGTATTAGAATCCCGTGGCTAGAGATTCGTAAACCAAGGTCAAAGCAAAGAAGTCCACCGACAAGGTGTCCTTGGTGTCTCAGGTCTGAGGACCATCCACGCAACTGCGACAATAGAATCAAGCTGGTTGACAGTGAGATACAATACCATCCAGCGATTCAGTTGGATCAGTTCAGTGAACTCATTCTCCAATGAGCACCTACAGATTCGCCTTAGTGTCTCCACACAAGTGACATATGAGATCAGTCACCCTCATCATATGAGCAGGAGTAATCTGTACTAGTCTAACCGGATATCTGATGTCCTTCTCGGATATCCTTCGACTAGGAACAATTAAGAATATGTGTGTTTAAGTGATCAGTCTCATTAGTATGATCTCATCATAATCTGATCACTATAGCACATATTCACGGACTTCATTATGAAACGATAATTAATGCGATTTACACATAATGAATATTATGCCATTATATTAATAAAATGAACGAGATTTACATAGTCAGATTTGCTTGTAGGCCACCTAAACTAACAATCTCCCACTTGGACTAAAGCCAATCACCTTTATACAATAAGCCCATAGACTCTAGGTGACGGTCAAACACAATTTGGGCCAACGGCTTTGTCAGTGGATCTGCTATATTGTCGACGGATGGAACTCTTTCCACTACTTCATCTCCTCTGGATATGATCTCTCTGATAAGATGAAAGCGCCTCAGAATATGCTTTGACTTCTGATGAGACCGCGGCTCTTTCGCTTGCGCAATTGCTCCATTGTTGTCGCACAATAGTGGAACAGGCTCAGGGATGCTGGGAACTACGCCGAGGTCGGTGATGAATTTCTTCAACCACACTGCTTCCTTGGCGGCTTCAGCTGCAGCGATGTACTCAGCTTCAGTCGTCGAATCTGCAGTGGTTACTTGTTTGGAACTCTTCCAGCACACTGCGCTCCGTTCAATGTAAACACGAATCCAGATGTTGACTTGCTATCATCTGGATCTGACTGGAAACTCGAGTCAGTAAAGCCTCGCAATTTCAAGTCACCTCCTCCACAGACAAGAAACATATCCTTAGTTCTTCTCAAGTACTTAAGGATACATTTCACTGCCTTCTAGTTCTCTTCGCCTGGATCAGCCTGAAATCTGCTCGTAACACTTAGAGCAAATGCAACATCAGGCCGTGTACATAGCATGGCATACATGATAGATCCTATGGCAGAGGCATAGGGTATTCTATCCATGAATGCCCTCTCATCAGGAGTCTTAGGAGACTGCTCCTTTGAGAGATTAATTCCATGTCTCATCGATATGAAACCTCTCTTGGAATTTTCCATGCCAAACCTTTTGACTATGGTATCTATGTACAAGGATTGGGTCATTCCAAGCATCCTCTTTGATCTATCTCTATAGATCCGTATTCCCAATACGTAGGATGCTTCTCTCAAATCCTTCATGCAGAAGTTTTTCGACAGCCAGATCTTTACTGATGACATCATAGCTACATCATTCCCAATGAGTAGTATGTCATCTACGTAAAGAACTAGAAAAGTGACTGCACTCCCACTGGTCTTCTTGTACACACAAGGCTCATCTTCATTCTTAATGAAGTCATAAGACTTGACTGCCTCGTCAAATCTTATGTTCCAGCTCCGGGAAGCCTGCTTCAGTCCATAAATGGACCTCTGAAGCTTGCACACTTTATCTGGAGATTCTTTGGATGTGAAACCTTCTAGTTGTATCATATACACCTCTTCCTCAAGGTTACCATTGAGGAAGGCAGTCTTCACATTCATTTGCCAGATTTCATAATCAAAATGTGCAGCAATGGCGAGCAGAACTTTGATCGACTTTATCATGGCAACTGGTGAGAAAGTCTCGTCATAATCAATTCCTTGCCTTTGACGATATCCCTTTGCCACCAACCTTGCCTTATAAGTGTCGATCCGTCCATCAGCACCGATCTTTCTCTTAAAGATCCACTTGCAACCGATGGGTACAATACCCTCGGGCAAGTCTTCCAAGTTCCAAACTTGGTTGGTATACATGGACTGGATTTATGAGTTCATAGCTTCTCGCCATTTCTCGGCTTCTGGGCCTTCTATGGCCTTCTGGTAGGTTCTAGGATCATCATCCTCATTATATTGTACCTTAGACTTACCTTCAGCAATATGTCCCACATATTGTTCGGGTAGTCTAGGTACTCTACCAGATCTGCGAGGCTCATTTGTATGTACCTGAACAGATTTAGGAACTGATATCTCATCTGATGATAATGTAGCTGTTTGGAGATCTGGAACCTCTTCCAGTACTATTTTACTCCCACTGTCCTCCTGGAGAAGGTATTCCTCTTCCAAGAAGACAGCTTTCCTGGCGACAAACACCTTTTGTTCACCAGGATGGTAAAAATAGTATCCAAAGATTTTCTTTGGATATCCCACAAACCTGCATTTATCAGTTCGTGATTCCAGCTTGTCTGGATCATGCCTCTTTACATGAGCAGGACAACCCCAGACTTTAACATGTTTAAATTCTGGTTTCCTGCCTTTCCATATCTCATATGGAGTAGAGGCCACAGACTTACTGGGTACTCTGTTCAATAGGTATGCTGCTGACTCTAGAGCATACCCCAGAGGGACACTGGTAATCCCGAAAAGCTCATCATGGATCGTACCATATCCAACAAGGTGCGATTCCTCCTTTCTGATACACCATTCATCTGTGGTGTATATGGATGGGTCAGCTGAGAAAGAATACCATTATCCTTTAAGAATTGTGTGAAATTAGTACTCAAGTATTCTCCTCCTCGATCTGATCGAAGAGCTTTAATACTCTTTCCTAATTGCTTCTCCACCTCATTCTTGAACTCCTTGAACTTCTCAAATGCATCCGACTTGTACTTCATTAAGTACACATAGCCGAATCTTGAGAGGTCATTGGTGAACGTGATGAAGTATGAGTAGCCACCTTTGGCTTGGGTGGACATGGGACCACATACATCCGAATGTATTAGTTCCAAAATGTCCTTGGCACGTTCTCCATGTCCAGTAAATGGAGATTTTGCCATCTTTCCCATAAGGCAGGATTCACATGTTGCAAACAATTCATAATCGAATGTAGTTAAATAACCATGCTTGTGTAACTTTTGCAACCTGCTTTCGCCAATGTGCCCAAGTCTACAATGTCACATGTAGGCCTGGTTCACACAATTCTTGCTCTTCTTAAGAGCATTATCAATTTGAAGATTGTAATAAGAAACATCTAATAGATATAGACCGTTGACTAAAGATGCCGAAGCTATTGATTTATTACTATAATAAATCGAACAACTTCTATTATCAATAGTCAACCTATATCCTATCTTGTCCAAACAAGATATTGATATGATGTTCTTTATTATGCTAGGAACATAATAACAATCTTCTAAAAGTAAGGCGTCTCCTGATGGAAGCCTGAGGTTTGCTGTCCCAACAGCAATCGCCGCAACTTTTGCGCCGTTTCCTTGCCTCAATTCCACCTCACCTTATCTCAGCTTGCGCTTACTTGTCAGCATCTGCACATCACGGCATATATGAGAAGCACATCCGGTATCCAATACCCAAGATGTAGAATATCTAACTGACAAGTTAATATCTATCATATAGATATTTGAAGCTTCAGACAGCTTCACTCTTCCATGAGCTTTATCGTTAAGGAACTCCTTGCAGTTCCTCTTCCACTGACCATACTGCTTATAGTAGAAGCAGTCACCCTTCACTACACTTTTGCCTTTGTCTTTCGATCTTTTATCGTTAGCTATCATTCTTGCTTCAGGGGCATCCAATGCCTATTCAACAAGAGGATCAGCTCCAGGGACAAAGTCAATGTGCTCAGATCTGAAGACATTCTTCAGGTTTCTGAACCAATCCGAGTAGATCAGGTAAGTCAAAAGGGCATCAAGTATGCCACGGAGTGGGTTATTTGACGACATAATTCCCTACAGGAGATAAATAAATTCTATTTAGTAGATGTTCAATTATTAAAATTTAAAACAAGACATGGTCTTTTGTTCAAGTTTAACTCCCACTAATTTTCGACGGACTGTATAACCCTCAGTTATACAGAACGAGAGACGCCGACAGTCTCCTAGTGGGGATCAAAATCTCAATGACTTGCACTACAGTCTTGTGGATGGCACAACAAACTGTAATACAATCAGAGAGCACCCAACTCATGGGACTTGCAACTCCTTGCAATATCTGATCATGGCTTCGGTCCCCAGAGATTTAATGGCCTTGTGGATAGCACAACAAACTATTAATTATGGTCTAAGCTAACCATCGTTACGCGACGAGCATAGATTTGCATGCAGCCCTTGTGGATAGCACAACAAAGCTACATGGTTCCTCTACCCTGATCATCTAGGCATCTAATGCCATAGCCACAGTTTCTCCTCCCAATGAAGCAGGCCTTGTGGATAGCACAACAAACCTGCCTAAAGTGATTCGAATCCTATAACTATAACGATGGTGGACCACGCGGTAAGTTCTTAACTACTCACATTACGGCTTAGAGTTTATCTGAGGGTATTTAGATAACTTTTGTCTTGGTCTCTCCTAGGTGATAGTATATAAATATATCGTATATATTTACTAAATACTATAACCTGCTTTGATTCATAATCAAAAGAAATCAATGCATCTCATACATGTCATTAGTGTGGTCATGGATAGCACAGTGGGTTTGACTGGAGCCAACAATCAAACGCACACACAATCTAATGATAACATTTACATTAGATATCCTGCAATCACATGGGCAAGAGATCTCCATCTTTTCACCTTCCTGGTTGCAGCTGTGGATCGTCCTCGCCCCTTCCTCGGTTGCCTCGATCATAATACATTTAAATTCTAGAATTTATAAGTAAATTGAAGAAGGCCTTATGGCGAGTACAAGAGAGAGAGGGAGGTAGAAATACATCGGAGTATGAGAGAGAGAGGTGCGCAAACCTCTATTTATTAACAATTAATAATCAAACATACATCCACGATCCACACAATCTATTCATCACATGAATAATAAATTAAGTGCATATCTATGACCACGGTGTGTTTTAAACATTCCACACATGATTCAGCGCATCACATGGCTAAAACAAATGAGTTTTTCAAAATAAATAATTTTGGCTTTCAAAAAGCTGGGATCCAATCAAAATTGGTATTTGAATTTCGAAAACTCATTTTATTAACTTAACATGCAATTAAATCAAATTTAAAAGCATTAAATACACATCACATGCGCACACACTCCAAATTAATAATTTCAGATTATTCCATGCAAATTAGAACATTTCTAATAATCTATCATTTAGATTAAACCCCATTAATAATCTAACAATTAGACTATTTTAAAGACTAATCTAACTCTAAGATTAATCCAAGAAAGTTAATTAACAATTTAACACTTAAATTATTAATTAACTCTAATTATTAATTAACTACTAATCTAACTCTTAGATTAGTTAATTTAAAATTAATTATTAACTTAACACTTAAATTAACAATTAACCTTAATTAATTAATAATTACTAATCTAACAATTAGATTATAAGATTAATGTTAATTATTAATTTAACCCTTAAATTAATAACTAACAATTAATCATTAAAGACTACTAATTTAACATTTAAATTAGTCATCTAAGTTAATTATTAATTTAACTATTAAATTAATAACTAACTCAAATATTAATTAGCAATTAGTTGAAATAACAATTAGTAATCTAACTATTCGACTAATAATTATTAATTACTAATTTAACCATTAAATTAGTTTTATTAAAATTAATTATTAGTTTAACCATTAAACTAACAATTAATATTAATCATTTAACAACTAAATGTTAATCCAAAATGATTAAAAAAAAAATCATTAATACCCTGATTAAATATAATTGGAAAATAATTTCAATTTCAAAACATCTTTTGAATTTCAAAATTAAATTCCAATTATTAATTAATTGGGCAATTTGGGGTTTAAAAGAAAAAGAGGGTTAAAGGGTAATGGGCTCAGTCAATATGGCACCTGGCTCGAGCCAGGTGCGAGCCCTGGATCGGCCAGGGGCTCGGACCTGGAGCGCCCTGGTCCGAGCCAGGGCGGGCCCGGTCTGGGGCCCTTAGGCCGGCCGGTTTGGCCAGTCGAACCGGCCCGGGCCGGCCTCCACCAACCCCGAACCCGACGGCCCCCTTTCCTGCAACCCTAGTTGCAGGCAGCGGGGAGGAGGCCATGGCAGCGCCGCCGGGCGCCGGCACAGGCGCCGCCGGAAACGCCCCCACCGCCGGCGACCTGCCCGGCACCGGTGGGGCAGCCGGCGGTGGCCAAATGGCCCCTGGTTCGAGCCCTATGAAAAACAATTTTCTGGTTTTGCAGGGTTTCTAAACCCGAATTAGGGCTCGATTTTTGCAGCTCTTCACGGCCACTCCGGCGCCAGAAAAATACCGGATGTGCTGTGGTGACTATCACCTAGAGATCCGGGCATCCGGGCCACCATCCCAACGTTTGGGAATCGCTTACGAAGCCGCAAAAACACCCCGTTCATCGTCCCACGAAGAACTCCGAAAAACCCCAAATAAAATCCGAAAAATCACAGAAAAAAATCAAATTATTTGTGTTCATCTTATGAACACTATTCCGTCATTTTAATCGGATTAAACGCATGGAATAACTCAAGAAAAATTAATTTCGGAAACCGAAACGGGACGAGAAACAGTTGAACCTGGCTCTGATACCACTGTTGGGTTTTCTCGGTTTCTCCGGATCGCTCACGGAGCGGAAAATAAAATATTTACAACGATCCGTTCCCGTTTCGAAATCTAAAGTACGATAATCGGATTATCGAAGTTCTCACCGTGTGCGGATTCGAATCCGCAGCCGTTCGATTCCGTCGGTGCGACACCGCAAGCCGCGCAAACGCCCGGCCTCTAGCGAAGTCCACGCGATCCTCCCCGCGATGGATATCCTCACGTTCCTCGTTCTTCGCAGCCCACGAAGCCTCTGCCGGTCGCCGCAATGATCGCCGCAACGCGCGGACGATTTCCCGTCGAACGGGATTCAGAGAAGCGGCGGAGCAGATCTAGATATGTCTGGGCGCCAGAGAAAGACAGAAACTGAGGAGAGGCGGCTAGGGTTAGCAGCAGCTTGGCCTGCTCAGCCCGTTCGCTATGTTTTATACTAACCGCGCGGTTTTTCATAAAAAACCCCGGTTTATATAAAACCCACTTATTTATCCATCGCCTTGAGAATCATTTGCGTGTGACCCTTTAGGCCCAAGTACCAGTCCAGTTAATGGCCCAACAAGCCTAGTGACTCCTCACTGGGTTTATTAATTAATTAATAACTCTTTATTAATCAATTAATCAATCGAATTGATGTCGCACATCGAATTCGACCGGGCCTCCGATCACGTTGGGTGCCAAGCATCACCGCATGAACCCGGAAGGTATTTGGGGTTAAGTAACTCACTCTTGGAACCTTTCCGCCTACAGTTACCGCTTGGATATAATCCTTCATTCGTACAATGCTCTCGAGTCAACTCAGGGTATGGCGAGCTGTCAAACCCTAACCGGTCGACTCACTTGGATTGGATGCCGCTGATAAATATCGGAAAACTCCTTTCCCGATATTATCGTCCGCCCTGGCCAGGGACTTTCGCGCATCCTTCCTAGAGCATTTTCTCTCTAAGTACTGAGAGCGAATGATTCCTTATTGACACACAATTCCCTTCGACGGTATTCCGCTGTACCCAATCCTTGGCGTATTAGAATCCCGTGGCTAGAGATTCGTAAACCAAGGTCAAAGCACAGAAGTCCACCGACAAGGTGTCCTTGGTGTCTCAGGTCTGAGGACCATCCACGCAACTGCGACAATAGAATCAAGCTGGTTGACAGTGAGATACAATACCATCCAGCGATTCAGTTGGATCAATTCAGTGAACTCATTCTCCAATGAGCACCTACAGATTCGCCTTAGTGTCTCCACACAAGTGACTTATAAGATCAGTCTCCCTCATCATATGAGCAGGAGTAATCTGTACTAGTCTAACCGGATATCCGATGTCCTTCTCGGATATCCTCCGACTAGGAACAATTAAGAATATGTGTGTTTTAGTGATCAGTCTCATTAGTATGATCTCATCATAATCTGATCACTATAGTACATATTCACGGACTTCATTATGAAACGATAATTAATGCGATTTACACATAATGAATATTATGCCATTATATTAATAAAATGAACGAGATTTACATAGTCAGATTGGTTTGTAGGCCACCTAAACTAACAGGAATAATATGTACTAGTCTTACCGGATGTTTGATGTCCTTCTCAAACATCCTACGACTAGGAACAATTGAGAATATGTGTTTATAAGTCATCAATCTTATTATTATTATCTCATCATAATATGATGACTATTGCACACATTCATGGACTTCATTATGCGCAATAATAAATATGTCAGTCTACATAATGAAATAAATGTCATTTATCAATGAACTAGATTGAAATAGGTGCCTTATGATTGGCTTAGAGGACCCCTATATCCATCAGCCACCTCTGGCCACAAACTGCTCAGCTTCCTTGATGCCTATTCGGGGTATCACCAAATCCGGATGCATCTGAAGGATGAAGACAAGACAAGTTTTACAACGGATCTTGGCTTGTACTATTACACCCGAATGCCCTTCGGCCTGAAGAATGCGGGAGCGACTTATCAACGTCTCGTCAACAAGATGTTCACTTCCCAACTAGGCCGAAACATGGAGGTTTACATCGACGATATGCTGGTAAAGAGTTGAGCTGCCGCTAACCATTTGGCCGATTTGGCCGAGACTTTCTCCATACTATGCATGTACAAAATGAAGCTAAAACCCACGAAGTGTGCCTTCGGCGTGGCCTCTGGGAAATTTCTTGGCTATATGGTCACTCGCCGAGGGGTGGAAGCAAATCCTGTGAAGGTCTCGGCCATCCTTCAAACGCGCCTCCCAGCGAGTATCTGGGAAGTTCAAAGGCTAAGCGAACGAGTAGCGGTGCTAAGCCGTTTTATGTCGAGAGCAGCGGATCGTTGTTTTCCCTTCTTCAAGTTGCTGAAGAAGATGAGCGACTTTTCATGGACGAACGAATGCCAATCGGCCTTCGAACAGCTGAAGGCCTATCTCTCCGAAGTTCCAGTCCTTTCCAAGGCTGTCGAAGGAGAGCATCTGTTTGTATATCTTGCTGCATCCGAGGCTACTGTAAGTGTTGTTCTTGTCCGGGAGGAAGACGGTTCCCAAAAACCAGTGTATTATACCAGCCGAGCACTCCACGGAGCAGAGCTTCGGTATCCGGCCTTGGAAAAGCTGGCCCTAGCCTTAGTCACGTCCGCCAGAAGACTTCGACCTTATTTCCTCGCACATCCCATAAAAGTATTTACGGATCAACCTCTGCGACAGATCCTCTCTCGACCAGAGGTATCCGGAAGGCTAGTCAAATGGGCGATCGAGCTGGGGGAATTCGACATCTCTTATGGGCCGCGGACTATAATCAAGGTACAGGCGCTGGCTAATTTTATTGCTGAGCTGACATCCGAAGAGCCCCCAGCTCCTGTAATAAAAAAAGACAAGCCATCTGCCTTCACGCTCTCAAGTGCGGGGGCCGAAGGAAGTTTGACCCCAGAAATCGACGGCGGATGGCAATTATACGTAAACGGGTCCCCCTGCTCGTCAGGTAGTGGCATCGGATGGGTCCTAACATCTCCGGACGGAACGGTCACAGAGTATGCTTTTCGCTTCACCTTCTCCGCCACCAATAATGCTGCTGAGTCCGAAGCCCTCATATCAGGCCTCCAGGCTGCAAGAAGACTTGGCGTACAAGAAATAAAGGCATTTAACGATTCTCAGCTGATTGTTAGTCAGATCACTGGGGAGTATGAGGCTCGAGACGCCTTGATGACATCCTATCTGCAGGTAACTAAAAGAACCATTGCTGAATTCAGTTCTTTTAGTATTACGCGTATCCCTCGGGCCGACACCCTCTCTCGGCTGGCTTCTACCGGAACCCAGCATCCATAATGGTTCTCGTCGAGGAATTATCGGAACCCAGCATCCATAATTCCAAGGTAATGCAAGCCAATACTTCCGAAGATGAGACATGGATGACTTCAATAATGGCATTTATTCTCCGAGGGGAGCTTCCGTCCGAAGCAGGAGAGGCGAGACGTATCCGACTACGTTCCTCTCAATTTATCGTCCTAGAAGAAGTATTGTATAAAAGGTCTTTCGGCCGACCACTCCTCAAGTGTCTCGGACCAGCTGAAGCTGATTATGCCCTTTGGGAAGTTCATGAAGGAGTCTGCGGAGCACACGCAGGGGGTCGAGCCTTGGCACACAAACTCATGAGGCAAGGATACTGGTGGCCAACCCTCCGTGAGGACACAGCCGGCCTCGTCCTCCGCTGCGACCAGTGCCAGAGGTACAGCTCTCTTATCCATCAGTCAGAAAACATACTGACTCCTCTCTCAGATCCTTGGCCTTTTGCTCAATGGGGGATCGATATTCTCAGCCCGTTTCCCATGGCCACCAGACAAAGGAGATTTCTTATTGTAGCAGTTGATTATTTTACCAAGTGGGTCGAGGCCGAACCCCTTGCATCCATAACTGATAATAATGCATGGAATTTCGTGTGGAAATCCATTATCTGCCATTTTGGTATCCCTCGGGTCCTCATATCAGACAATGGCAAACAATTAGATAATTGTTGATTCAAAGATAATTGCACAAGCTTCAACATTCTATATAAGTTCACTTCGGTGGCTCATCCCCAAAAGAATGGTCAAGCCGAAGTCACCAACCGAAGCATTTTACAAGGGTTGAAAACTTGTGTTGGAAAAGCCAAAGGCCGATGGGTGGAAGAATTGCCAAGTGTACTGTGGGCTTATCGAATGACGAGCCGAGCCCCTATCGGAGAAACTCCATTCAGAATGGCTTACGGAGTAGAAGCGGTCATCCCGGTCGAAATTGGCCTACCTTCGTCAAGGGTCCTCGCCTATAATCCGGAAAGCAATGACGAGGTCATGAGAGATCATCTTGATCTCGCGGAAGAGACAAGAGATCAGGCTCGCATCTGGCTGGCTGCATATCAACAACGTATGGCCAGATATCACAATGCCCGAGTAAAGCCTCGAAACTTTGAAGCTAGGGACCTTGTGCTGCGGAATGCTCATGTCTTGAAGCCTGCCGAGGCCGCAGGAAAGTTATCTCCCAACTGGGAATGCCCTTACCGAGTGAAGTAGGTCATTCGACGAGGGGCCTATTGGCTGGAAACCCTCTCGGGTCAGCCTCTCCCTCATACATGGAATGTGGAACGCCTTCGGTGCTATTTTATGTAAAACTTCCCCCCGGCTTAAGACCGAATATATGTCATACAAAGGCATCAATTGAGTACATAATTCTGAAGTACTATATCTAATTCTAAGTCCGTGTAAACCATACCAGGAGTGGCTTCGGCCATGCAGACCATATCGGGAGCAGCATCATTCTAAGTCCGTGTAAACCGTACCGGGAGTGGCTTCGGGTATGCAAACCGTATCGGGAGAGGCATCATTCTAAGTCCGTGTAAACCGTATTGGGAGTGGCTTCGGTCATGCAAACCGTATCGGGAGCGGCATCATTCTAAGTCAATGTAAACCGTACCGGGAGTGGCTTCGGCCATGCAAACCGTATCGGGAGCGGCATCATTCTAAGTCCATGTAAACCGTACCAGGAGTGGCTTTGGCCATGCAAATTGTATTAGGAGCGACATCATTCTAAGTTCGTGTAAACCGTACCGGGAGTGGCTTCGGCCATGCAAACCGTATCGAGAGCAGCATCATTGTAAGTCCGTGTACACCGTACCGGGAGTAGCTTCGGCAATACAAACCGTATCGGGAGCGGCATCATTCTAAGTCCGTGTAAACCGTACCGGGAGTGGCTTCGGCCATGCAAATCGTATCGGGAGCAATATTATTCTAAGTCCGTGTAAAGCGTACTGGGAGTGGCTTCGGCCATGCAGACCATATCGGTAGTGGCACTATTCTAAGTCTGTGTATACCGTATCGGAAGTGGCTTCGGCCATGTAAACCGTATCGGGAGCGGCGTTATTACAAAGTCTGTGCGTACCTATTCCGAGCACATACTGATCGTATCGCTATTTTTTCAAATTCATAAGATCGCTCTTGGTAGAAAACAAAGAATAGAAGCTAAGAGCCGAGAACAACCTCTGAGACAACATTTGACAAAAGTATTTTTTTTTAATCGAAGATCGCTACAAGAGGTATCGTTCAATACAAAAGGGCCGAAACATGCCCCGGCACGCCGATTACAAAAGATATAAAAAGAAGAAAATACAGTTATTCGGCTAACTCCCCGTCGTCAGAACTGAGAAGAGAATTCTTCGAAGTCACGGGGGTCGGGTGAGACTTGGAAGGGTCGGCCAGGGCCACGACATCTTGAGCGACTGAGGCCCTCTCGGCTTTAAGGCCACGCCACCATTCCAGCAGTTCATTCCCCTCCGATTCCGAGGGGAAACTGAATCCCATAAGATCTATCTCGGGGCAGGCTTTCTATGCAATGGCCATCCCGAGGTCGAACATATTGGAGGTGGCATTGGCCCCAGCATCAAGGAGAGCCTCAGTGAAGTCCAGTCCGGCCTTATAAGCTTCTACGGCTGAACAAACTTCCTCTTACGCCCTCTTCGTGGTCTCATCCGCGTTATTCTTAGCCGCTTCCAGGGCTTCGGTGAGCCACGCTGTCTCTTCGTTACGCTCCTTCTGAAGGCGAGTGAGGGCTTCATCCTTCTCAGCCAACTTGGCCTAGAGCGCTTCTAACTCCTAGCGCTTCAGCTGAATCCGCTTCAGCTTTCCTTCTTGCCTCGGCCTCGAGGCGCACTGCCTCTCTTTGCCGAGACAACTCGACCCCCAGCCGAGCGTTCATCCCAAGGAGGGTATCAATATTGCCCTCCAGGTCTCGCTTCATCGTAGCTACCCTACCAGCAGCCAGGTGGTCCGCCGCCGCGTCCACGTTCTTCAACTTCTTGTGGACGTGAGCGAAGCGCCGGGCAAGGGTTGCACTTATTGCCGAAGACTACAGAAGATCACATTAGAATCTCTTGACCGAAGCAGAAAAGGGCACAAAGATGAGAAAGCCGAAGGCCCACCTGAATGGCGTTGTGCACGCACAACGCAGCCAACCCCTATCGTCTGCAGTTCGGTGGCCACTATAGGGAGGATATTTCCCTGGGCCAACCTTAGGCAGGTGGCGGAATCCTCGATAGAATCATCTGTGAACACCCCGGTCTCCGGAAGCCATGGCTCGTGCCTGTATTCCCGGGACGTGTGAGTGCCGGTCGGGCCTAAGGAGAAGGACACCGAGGTTCCCATGGCCGATAGGGATTTGGGTTAAGTCACTGTAGACACGCTAATTTTTACATCATATTGAGTGAATTTCATATCACAATGATAATGCCCAAAATGGTCTGATGGTTAATCATTAATTAATTTTTACTGATTTTCTCGAAATTTGTATAATCACGTCGCGCCTACACGACGCCATTTAGATTCGTAGCATAAATCAATTAGGAATTGAAAATTGTAAATTTAAGAGGATTTAATTGAAAACCGTCGCCTTTACATGATGCTGTTTAAATCTTAATCCGCTTAGGTTTACTATTTCTAATTCTGGTTAATTTCTTAATTTATCTAAAGCACGTCGCGTGTACACGACGCCTTTTATGTCTCCTAATTATTTTCGGTTTCCCTTTCCGGATTTATTTCTATTTTGGCCGTATTAATGAACTAAAAGGCGTCTCCCGTGAGCGACGCGTTTTAAGAGTTTCCTGATAAGCAAGATTTAGCTGAGATAATCCTATTCTGGAGGGTGGAAGGGTTTCCAATTCCCATTATGATCGTCCAGAGCAAGTCCGAGCTGCGGGAGAGTCCCTTTGAAGGCCAAATACCCTAAAGTTACTTCTTATAAATACATTTGGACATTGACCTTTGAAAAAAGGTTGGTTTTTAGAGAATTCGGAGCTCTCTACAAGGTGTTTGAAGGTCGTCAAGGGAGAAAAACGTGGATAACAAAAAGGAGTTCTTGTTTCTTCATCCTCTTCCATTATTGAAGTTCAAGAAGATCAAGGCTTTCAAGGGACCAAACCAATCGATCTCTTCTCTAGTTTCTTCTAGTTTCTTTTTCATATAGTTTTTCATTGCATCAACACATCGCACACACTCACTTCATGATTTCCAAACCTACACTCCTTAAGGGGGTTTAAAAGAATACAAAAAGTGAGTTCTTTTAGTTTAGTTGCATGTTTAGATTCTTAATTAGAATAGATATTACACTATTCTGGTTCTAATCATAGCTTTATTGTTTATTTGATTTTTTGTGCAAGGTACAAAAGAAGAGGAAGAGTAAAGAAAGAGAAGGCTCTTTTCTTTCGGCCGGCCGGAAGAGAAGAACAAAAGAACCTCATATTCTCCCGATTTGCAATGTTAGTAAGCGATCACTTTTTCTTTGAAACCCTCGGTTTCTGGCGATCACGATTCTTTTTATATTATTAGTCATAGTAAACACATGATAACATGATGAACACACACTCCTTTTGAGCACTACAGCTTTTTGGCGATCACGGTGGGACTTGTCTTGCCGTTTCTCTTTTATTTACTCTTGTTAATTCCATTGGGCACCCTCGGTGCACCGCTTGTGTCCCTCGGACACGTTTGATGGTTTGTTGGTTGGTTAGTTGACTTTTATCCCCACGTGCACCTCGTGCACACCCCTTTGTGGTAAAATTTGCCCTCACTTGATTGCTTTGAGAAGTGGTGTTGGAAAGTGTGTTTGTTCAGATTGATACTTATGTGTTGCATGATTAGTCTATATGTTCAAATTGCCGTAGCATGAGCAGTTGATTTCTTAGTCATCTTGTTATTTGAAGAGTGGATTACCCCTAATCTTGCTTCTTATTTGCTGCTTTTGGGACCTCAAGCGCGTCTGTACAGGGAGACGCGTTTCATTAAACGCGTCGCCGTCTCAAGACGCGCTTTAGTGTCCCCCTTTATCTTCCTTGCTGCCCGAGCCTCTGTGAACAGGAGGGATTACTGTTTTGAATAGCGTCGGTGAACAGTGATGCGATTAAAGCTCTCATCCTTGTTGGTCATTATCACTCGGATCATTGATCTTCTTGTTACCTATATTTATTTATTCTACATTAGAGGCCATCCAGGCCACAGGTCATTTGCATCGGGGCTCACCCCCCTCCTCTAGGAACACCTCTCTTGGCATCCTCACCTCTCTCTGACTAGGTCGGTCCCTCGGTCAGACTAGAGTGGTTGGTGTTAAGACCTCCGTAAGTCCCCAAAAGCAAAGAATTCCTCTTTGTTCATCGGGCTGCTTGTACCATTTGAAATCCCGAGTAGTTGATCATATCGTGGAGAGTGAAGCCGTAGAGTATAACGGTGGAAATTGAATTGAAACTAGGATTTTACCCATTGAGAGAATTTGAGTCTAAAAATTCAATTAACCCAACAAGTAACTCTCAAAACAACGTAAGCATCCGCTTGGTTGTTAATCTGTGCAAACTTGATTAATTGTCATCTCAATACAATGATGCTATGTTTAGGTAGAACTGTCGGCATGGTTGCCTTTGAACAAGAAGATCTGGTCGAGTACGAGGGAGATGCCTATGCCCCTCAGGTTCATGGTACATCCTATTCTGAAGATGAAAGGGACACCTATATCTCTGATTATCACGATAAATTCCAAACTGTTCACGAGGGAGATGCTCATGCCCCTCAGTATGTTGATGACTCGATCTACCGTCAATATCACCCGTATTTGGGCAATCATTCACGTATTCACGTCATCTCTAATCCTACTGTTGAAAGAGCCCAAGACCAGACTGGGCCCTCTGCCGATCATCCTTATGATCTTTCTACTCTCATGGGAGCTTTGTCTAATCATGTGGATCCCCATCAATTTGACGCCATTCAATCAATCTTAAAAGGGAAAGCTCCTCTGCATCCTTCCGAGCCAAGCCCTGTGGTTCACCCTGCTGCTTATTAAGCTCCTATTCAGGCCATAGAAGGTCTCTGTATTTCCACTCCACGGCAAAGAAGCCCTCAACAGTCTGGTTCACGGCATCCTGTCAGGCCGCAAATCCCAATCTATCAGAATGCATTCGGGCACGGTGGGAACACCGCCAGTTCACAACCTCACTGTCCCCGCATCCCGACTTATTTGCGGAGGCAGTCTTTTCAACAACCACCACCTCCACCAGCAGATTCTACTACCCAACTCCTACTTAACAAGTTGTCCTAGATGGACGAGCGGTTCAGGAATCTTGAAAAGAATATGGACAGCAAGGCCACTCCTGAACTCTTTGTTCCTGATTTGCCAGTATTCCATCTCTTACCCTCTGAAATGCCGATTTACAGAAAGTACAATGGCATAGGCAATCCTTTCCTCCACATCAAAGAATTTTTGTATGAATCATCATTCTGGCAGCATGATAAAAAAACATTGGCATTCCTCTTCAGAAAGTCGTTGGAAGGATCGGCCTTGGGGTGGTTCTTCTCTTTAGACCCAAGTGAGGTAGAGAACTTCGACATAGTGTCGAAGAGGTTCCTGCAAAGATACAAAGATAGGGTGGCACCTACCTTATCCATCACTGACTTATTCATTGAGAAGATGAAGCTGGACGAAGACTTCATAGTGTTCGCCGATAGGTGGCGAGGGATGGCTAAAAAGATAAAAGACCATTTGTTCGAACAAGAATTGGTAAATATGATGGTTGCCAACGCCACTCCACAGTACTAGCTTGTGCTGACCCTGAATAACTTGACTACTATGGCAGACCTATATGAGAGAGCACGTTATGCTCAGAATGCATTCAAGGACTCCTCCTTTGCTAGTGTCTTCGATCCTCATCGACCCAATAGACCTCTACCCCGGAAGTCTATTATCTCCAATTCTTCTATGGCTCCAACTACTGAGGGTACATTGTCTCATGAATAGGTCAGTACAATGAACAATAATCAGCACTAGTTTATGAGAAATCAGCAGCAATATCAGTCACCAGGCCTCAAAACCAGCAGGGTTGTTGGCCTCCTACTCAGCAGCTTCAGTCGGCATCGCAGCATTCTCATAAGCAAGTATACAATCCACCTCAGCAGCCACCGAATTACACTCATGCTCCTCCTCCTAATGACTATACACAGCAGAGAAAACCTCTTGGTCCCAGAAGGTCGGTATACCCCCAATTACCAGAATCCCTCATAGATATATCCAATGCCCTCATGGCGGCCAACGCCTTAGTATTGCCGAAGGAAAGGGTCGTTTGGTCATCAAATGTTGACATGTCCCGTTACTGTGTATTCCACTGTCAACTGGGATACACAGTAGATGCTTGCTTTCACTTTCGGGATTATATTCATGACCTCAATGATTAAGGAGGGATTGATTGGGAAGAGATGAAAAAGTACATAGCCGCCTTGAAGGCGAAAAGACCACAGCAGCAGCAACAACAGTCATAGCCACCACAACAGCAGCAACAACAGTCACAACCACCACAGCAGCAACAACCAGTTCAAAGGGCCCCGGTACAACAAGTAGCACCACAGAATATGGGCATAGTGCAGAACCCGTTGCCAGAACATCAAAACCAAATCGCCCCCATCCTAACAAATAGCCAGTCTGAGGCTAATAGAGGGCAACAATGGAAAGTGGAGGATTCATCTTCTATCTATTCTGCAAGTCACATGTCAAGCACTGCCGAGCAACTGTCTCGCCGCATTCTCCACATACCTAAACTACAACCTATCACCATTAAACCCATTCCACCCTCCACCACCACATCCTCACCAAGCAACCCTCTGCAAACCAATTATACACCCTTTATGCCATCCAAACCATTACTCCGTATGCCATTCCCTACATCACCTACAACAATCACCCACCCCAATACCCTACAACCTCCAAACCACTCATCCGCAGAGTACCCCCACCAAATAATCCATCACCGTCACCTGCTCATACGCACCCCCAGCCCTCTAAACCACTCATTTGAGTTCCCTTATCTCCACCAACATCTCCTCACCAAGCCATTATGCCTTCCAAACCACTCCTCAACACGGCAGTGCTCAAGATAACACCTGGAGCTTCTGCTCTTAAAGAACATACGCTCCGAAGCGGCCGAATATTCAACAAAGTGTTCCCCCAGTCCACAGTGCGAGATGGCCCGTTACCGCCATTATGATTTGTTGAAACAGCTGGATAGAACACCGGCACGCATCTCCATATTAGAGCTAATCAAGAGATCTAAGGCCCATCAAGAAGCCCTAGTAGAATACCTACAACGGGTAATGATCAGCAAAGATGTGCCAGTGGAAAAGATCACCACATTATTAGTACCCCAGGGGGATCAGCTCTTTATATGTTTCTATACCTCTGAACTGGCACTGCTAGCAGCAAGGAGCATGGCAGTAAGTATAACTGTCAATATATGTAAAAAGGCTGTGGATACTTGTTTAGTAGACACCGGGGCATCTATTAATGTGTTGCCACCGAGAACCCTGAAGCTTTGTGTGGTCTCGAAAGAAAGATGGTTGCCTTCTCCCATTTCTGTTACCGCCTATGATAACTCTACCCGTTCCCCTCTGGGGATGGTCTATTTGAAGGTAGAGTTAGGTCCTGCTTGCCATGCTGAAGTCGAATTTCATATTCTTGAAATCGACCCTTCACTGAAGGGCATACTCGATCGTCCTTACATCAAGTCACTTGAGGCCATCCTATCGACGAACCATTAATGCCTCAAGTTCCCCCACAAAGGACGTATCATCAAAGTTACTAGCATGCCTATCCTTGCTGCAACCCACTTGCTGAATGTGAATCCCAACCTAGCCCCTCAGAGGCCAGTCATCTCCTTATACCAAACCCACACCCTTTTGGCAGATCCTTTTAAGCATATTGTACCTACATCTTACCCGATTGATGCCGTAAAGCGGAAGAAGTTCATGAATACCCTAGGCTGGAACATCATGCTGAAAGTGGGATATCAACCTGGAAAGGGTCTGGATACCCGGCTGCAAGGAAGAATTAAACCAGTGACAGATAAGAGAAGGGTACCTGGCAGCGGCCTAGGTTACAGGCCAGAGAAGGTGAGGCATACTATTGTGGAACAACAAGAAGGTGAAGATGGTCAGAAAACATGGAAAACCATGGTTACCCCTTGCAAAGAGAATCATGATCCCTTAACTTGGACTTTGTCTACTCATTTTTTTAAAGGGCCTGTTATTCAACATGACCACAATAACACAGTAGTGATCACCTCTCATTTTGACCTGCATGATGTATATGGGAAGGACCTGGCTAGACATTGTACTCCACTGCTGACATACCAGTCTTTAGAGACTCTGCGGCCAATGAAAAAGAGGAAGACTCAAGATCCGGAATGTGAATGGTACCGCTGGTTTGACATGTGGCCACCACTAATAGATGAACTGATCGAGAGGCTCAGGGCCATCTTTGACAAAAGGATGTTGCTGGCAGAGGAAACAAATGAAGGAGAGCCAGATGACCCCTACGAAGCTAGTTATACCACTGATCTTCTATGGAGGGGAACCTATCCCTCTCATGTTTTCACACTCCACACTTTGTTCTGCACTCTGCTCCTAACCCCGACTTGGTCACAGGTTATTACTGAAGACATTCCACGGGCTCCGCCCATCACTATTACTATATCCCCTCAGGATCTCATCCCTAGGATTCCCCTTAATCTTGAGAGGATCTATGATCTGATCTGGGACATACTACTGTATGATCCCTCTAATCCTTGGGCACTAGTGCCGATACCTCTATCATTTCCTTCTCTCCCTATCCACATCCATTCTTGCTATATGTTAAACTCAAATAATTCACAAAAAAAACGCCTATTTAGCAACTCCTTCCTCCCAAATCCTCGTCGAGGACATCCTACTTGTCCAACTGTACCCCATCCCGTAGGTCATTCGGGCAGGATTCCCTTCTAGATCTGCTTTGCCCCTCCCCGCGGGAGGATTCACTTGTGCTCTCCCCTGTACCCTTTGATTTCTATCATTCTTCGTCCTCATTAGGTCAGGATAGGGAGTCTAGTGAAGTTAGGGAATCTAGTGAAGTTAGGGAGTCTAGTTCTAGGCAGGCCAATCAGGTTAGGAAGTTTAGGAAGTCTAAGGGTAGACAGGTTCCAGATAGATACCTCTAGGAGTTAGCTTTAAGATGCCTTTCTTGCTCTCAAATCCCTCAGCTATTAGAAGATCCAATCTAGATGCCAGGAGAATGTGGAGTCGATGATGGATATGGGGTATATGAGCTGTTACATGAGAAAGACCCCATTAATGAAGAAGGAGAAGACGACGAGGACGCGGTTGAGACATATGCCAGTGGAGTAAAGAGATTTGATGAACCCTCAGCTGCTGTAGAAGAGCCTACCAAAGAGATCAATCTAGAAACTGAAGATGAACCTAAGGTTGTCCTCGTCAGCAAGAATCTATCTGAAGTAGATGAAGAGGCAGTGGTCCAAGTTCTCAAAGATTATAAGGACACCTTCGCCTGGAGTTATGAGGATATGTCGGGACTAGACTCATCACTAGTGGAACATAGATTAACCTTGAAAGAGGGAGCTAGCCCGGCAAAACAAAAGTTAAGGCGATTCCACCCTCAAATGGCTTTGAAAATGAAAGAAGAGGTCGATAAGCTGCATAAAGCCAAATTCATTAGAGTTGTCCTCTATCCGCAACGGGTGGCCAATATAGTCCCGGTTATGAAAAAGGATGGGAAGGTCATGATCTGTATTGACTTTCGAGATCTGAACCGGGCGTGTCCTAAAAACGATATCTCACTGCCTCACATAGATGTACTCATTGACAACACTGCTGGCTATGAAACACTGTCATTTATGGATGGGTTCTTGGGGTATAATCAGATTAGGTTGGCAGAAGAGGATCAAGAGAAAACATCATTCATCACACCTTGGGGAACTTACTGCTATGTCGTTATGCCATTTGGATTGAAAAATGCTGGAGCCACTTATCAGAGAGCCATGATGGCGATATTCCATGACATGATGCACATTAACTTAGAGGTGTATGTGGATGATTTGCTAGCGAAATATAAGACGAAAGCTGAGCGTGGTGAAGTTCTGGCAAAGGTTCTGGAGAGGTCGAGAGAATATCAATTGAAGATGAACTCCAAGCAATGTGTATTCGGGGTATCCTCAGGGAAGTTACTTGGATTCATTGTCAGTAAACGGGGCATTGAGATCGATCCCAACAAGGCCAAGGCTATCAGAGAGATGCCGCCTCCCAAGAATTTGAAGGAATTAAGAGGATTAATCGGGAGGTTGCAATTTATTCGCCGATTTGTCTCCCAACACTTGCAAAGGTGTAAGCCGTTCTACGAGCTTACTAAACCGGGAGTCAAATTTGACTAGGACGACAAGTGTCAGGAGGCATTTGATGGATTGAAGAATTATTTAGCAAGTCCTCCTGTTCTGAGACTGCCATCTCCGGGAAAACCTTTGATTCTATATATTTCTGTCTTGGATGATGCAATGGGGGCTGTCCTGGCACAAGAGGATGAAGAGGGAAAGGAGAGGGCAGCCTATTATCTCTCAAAACTTCTCAACCCCATCGAACAGAGGTATACAGCGATGGAGAAAACATGTGCAACACTTGTATGGGTGGTCAAGAAGTTGAAGCATTATTTCCTGGCCCATGAAGTTCATCTCATTGTTAGGATGAATCCCATTAAGTTTATTCTTGAGAAATCCGTCCTCACTGATAGGTTGGCACGATGGCAGAGCTTTCTTTCCCAATTCGATATCACTTACATTCAGCAGAAATCGATTAAAGGCTATACCGTAGCAGAACATCTTGCTCATCACCCTATTCCTCGATTTGATCCAGTCCGATCAGAGTTTCCGGATGAAGAACTGATGTCCATAAGCAAAATCAATGATGATATGTGGACTTTGCATTTTGACGGAGCTCTGAACTCTCACGGTAAGGGCATCGGCATTGTTCTCCTATCACCTGAAGGTGTTACTATTCCACAAGCCTTTCAGCTTCACTTCTATGTCACCAACAACATAGCTGAGTATGAGGCTCTCCTTGCTGGCCTCGAGGCCGCTCATCTCCATGGTGCCACCAAACTGAGAACTGTGAGTGATAGTCAATTAATTCTTCGCCAAGTGCTTACCAAATATCGTACTCTTGATCCTAAACTCAAGCCCTATCAGGAACTCACTTCAGCTTATGCCAAGCTTTTCATCAAATTGATCTTTGTCCATGTTCCTCGGAATCAGAACATTCTAGCTGACGCTTTAGCCTCTCTCGCATCTTCTCTAAATTTCCCGATCAACAGGCAATCTGAGTCCATTACTGTCCATAGGCGTCTTTCTCCTGCTGTGAAAGACCCTTCTTTCCTTAAGGTTAAAGAAAAGTTGTTAAAGAAGGTTAGAGATGGGGATATTGTGGAAAAGAGGGAGACCATGCTGCTAGACTGGCAACAAGAAATGGAAAATGAGGATAAACCATAGTATTATGAGATTGCTAAGTACTGTGAAGATCAGTCATACCCCGAAGAAGCCACTACTGAGGAGAAAATGGCTATCAAGAGAGTTGCTCAGAGGTACACCTTAGTTGGAGAAACTTTATACAAACGTGGATTTGATGGTGTTCTCTTGAGATGTCTGGATGAAGATGAGCTTTGGAAGATTATGGAAGGGGCTCATGCTGGAGTTTGTGGTGGCCATGTTAACGGACATATGCTATCAAAGAAAATCCTTAGACAGGGATATTATTGGCCAACCATGGAAGAAGATTGCGTAGGATAGGTCCGTAGGTGTGCTAAGTGTCAGCTTTAGGCCGATAAGATCCATTCCCCCGCATCTTCACTCCATCATGTTTCATCCCCATGGCCTTTCTCCATGTGGGAATTCGACATCATTGGTCCCCTTGGTAATCCTGATTTTGCCACCAAGCAAAAATCTTTCATCCTCACAGCAACAGAATATTTCACCAAGTGGATAGAAGCCGAAGCATACACGGAGATCAAAGCATCAACGGTTTGCAAGTTCATCATGAGGAACATCATCACCAGATTTGGAATCCCAAGCACCATCGTCACCGACAATGGACCACAGTTCATATCACAAGAGCTGAAAGACCTCTGCAACAGGTATAAAATTGCATTGCATCATTCATCTCCTTATTATCTGTAAGGCAATGGCCAAGCAGAGGCAACCAATAAAACTCTGATAAAAATTATCAAAAAAACGTGTAAGTCTACTAAGTTCTCGGACTGGCCAGAGAAATTAGTTGAGGCTCTATGGGCATACCGAACTTCAATCCGCACTCCCACTGGGCAAAACTCCGTATTCCCTAACATTTGGAATGGAGGCGATAGTTCCATACGAAGTCCTCATCGCATCATTAAGAGTACAATTGAGCAAGGAATTTTCCATTGATGAGCATCGCTCTGCACTCCTTGCTCAACTGGAACTCTTAGATGAGAAAAGATGGTCGGCCGCCAATCATGCAAGAGTATATCAGAACAAACTAGCACGTTTTTACCAAAAGAAGGTCATTGAACGAAAGTTTAAAGTTGGTGAGATGGTTGTGAAAAGAATCTTTGTAAAACCTGGTAGTCCACGTTCTAAGATCCAATCCAACTGGGAAGGACCGTATGTCATATCACATGCTTTCCCTGGTAACGCTTATCGCATAGTCAATGCAGAAGGGCAAGAGTTAACCCACCCCTGGAATCATCTGTATCTTAAGAAATACTACCCTTAGTGTAATCGATCAGTATGGTACAAGGATTAGTGGAGTTAAAAAATTCGAAAACTCAAATTCCCGTATTAATCTTTGGTAATCTAATTCAAACATATTATTGCACACAAGCACGTTTGATTCGTGAATAACAAGAGATGTGAAGTCCGAGGAACACCGAAAGCTTGACTAATAGTGGAAAAGTATAGCTCATTCTTTTCAAAACAAAACTTCTGTTTTTACTCTCGGCCCGCGACGATGGAACGAGGCTTAGAATAGACTACTAACAATACCCGTCATCCTAGTAGGAGGCCGTCATAAAAAAAAGGAGGAGATCCGTCTCGCAGAGGCAAAAGAAAAATCAAAAGCCAAACCAAATCAAAAGGTCACTCAATATTGCAAATGTTACCACGAAAGGCCACAAAATCAAATGAAAAGGGAGCGCAAGGTCATTAAATATCTCGTAAAAATAAAAATGACAGAACTCCAACGGATAATAGGGTAAAGAAAGGACATCTTTCTGAGTCTCTGGAACCTTCTCGCGGGCTTTCTAAACCAATTCTTCCTTTCATTCTAAAGAGGCGTGCTCTAAGCTTGAGGAATAGCCAAGGTTGACTAAAGGTCGGACCATCGAATGGGGTCACGATTCCAAACATAATTCAAGCATGATAAGTCTGGATTAAGTCATTAAAGATTGATGTGGGAATTAAGTTGACGAGTGAATACGCTCTTTTGATCCAAGTTCCATATTAATCCTTAGTTTATTTAGTTAATGTCATATTTCAAAACCTAAAAAAAAATGAATTGAATATTTCAAAATCCAAAAAAATTGAATATTTCAAAACCCAAAAAAAATTGAATACTTCAAAACCCAAAAAAATTGAATACTTCAAAACCCGAAAAAAAAGAAATTGAATATTTCAAAACAAAAAAAAAAGAATATTTCAAAACCCAAAAAATTGAATACTTCAAAACCCAAAAAGTCGAAAAAAAAAATGGATATGGCAAAACCTCAAAAATTGGGAAACAAAAATATTTCAATTAGTATTTGTTTGTCACATCATATGCGTGTTGCATCTTTTTACCTTCAGTGAGCATTTGTATGCTTGTATGTTGCATTTTACTTCCTTTTAATTATCCTTATTCACCTTTGTTAAATAAAGACTTCGCCCTTGACCCATCTACCAAGGATAGGATCGAGTAACTGGTTACTTAACTGGGCAAGGGGCTAAGCCTGAACAGACATTTAATTTGTTCGTTTAAGCCATGTACAGGAATGGAAAAGAAAAGACAGTGAAGAACAATACCAAGACAACTCAAGCATGAAGAAAGTACTTCCATATATCATAAAGAGTTTGAACAACATGAAAGTCCATCCATAGGATTCCAAAACGAAAGAAAATACATGGTGGCAGCCCTCACGGCTGACTCTCCCTTGCACCCTCATCCAGCTGGCTCTGCGCCTTGATAAAGTGCTAAATTGATCATTTAAAGGCAATCAAATGCATTATAAAGTGCTAAATTGATCGTTTTTATCTGTAAAATAGCATGAAATGATAGATAATTGCGTACCAAGTCCAACGGTACCAATTTCGTCAAATTCTGACTTAAAAACATCGTCATTTCATGTGATTAATGGAGTATAGCGCATTTGCGGTTTTTCGACAAAATCGAGACGAAATAAATAAATATAATGATATTTTTATAATAATGTGCTAATTTATATTTATTTTATGTGAACAGGACATGCCGATGATGCAGTGCAGCTGGTGGAGTTTCCGGAAATTTGGGGGAGGTCTAGGGTTCGAATTTCGATAAATTTGACGTTATTTTGTCCAAGAGATTAAAGCAGGGGTAAAAACGTCATTTGAGGCCCTAGTGTTGCCCTAATTCCACGGCCAAGAAGAACCCAAGAAGGGCCAGCCGCCTTCCTAAAGTCTACTTTCTTTTTAAAAAAAGACACTCTGATTCCTTCTTTCTCTGGAGTTTCCCAAAACCCTCTCTCCAGTTTCCCAAACCCTCGATTTCCTTCTCCTTCTCCAGTTTCCTTTCCCACGCCTCTCTTCCTCTCTATATTAGAGAACCCCAGCCTGCAGCCTCTCTCCCTTATTCTTTCTCAACCCCGCGGCCCTCTCTACCTCTCTCCTTCACCCGCTCGTTTTCTCCTCCTCCACAACCCTCTCTCTCTCTCTCGGTTCTATTTCTGCAGCCATCCCTCTCTTCCTCCCAGCTGTAATCCCTTTCTCCGTTTTCCCTTCTCTCTCTCTCTCGCAGCCCTCTTCCTCTCCCTCCTCGGTTTTCTCTCCCTCCTCTCCTTGCCACCGTTTCCCAGCACACCTCTCCCTGCACGTTCTCTTCCTCTTCTCAACCTGTCCCAGCATCTTTCTCTCCGGTTTTCTCCTTCTCTTCTCTCTCTCCACCACCGACCAGCAGCCGGCTGAAGCCAGGCAAGCACCACCTGCGAGTACCTACGGGCCTGCACGCGCGCATGCATGCACGCGTCTGCAAGCTGAACCAGCAAGCTCCTCCTCGCGCCAGCATCCCACCGTCCAAGCCTGCATGCCGGCAAGCACCTTATGCATGCACGCTTGAAGCCTCCAGCGTCTCCATGTCAAGCTCCCATCTGCTGCGCCTGCAGCACCAGCAGCGACAGCTCCTCCACGTAGCCACCAACAGAAGCACCTGCACAAGCATCCGGCTGGTCCACTGCGCCACCCCCTACTCTGGCCGGTCCACTATGCCGGCGTTCCCACAGAACCATGCTGCCAGCAAAACTTGCCTCCTTCCTACTTCCACCACTCTGTTGCAATTTGTTTTATTAATAGCATCTTTTACTTTGTTTTAGTTTAATTTAGTTTAGTTAAGTTAAGTTGTTAGTGTTTAATTATTTGTTGTTGCATAAAACTCAATTAGTTTAACATAGAAGTTTTGTTATTTTTATAATATTTTGTTAATCTCTCTCTCTTCTCAATTTTAAATGGGGTTGTATTTGTGCTTTTAAAAATTAGGTTAGTTTAATTCGTAAATTTAGTTTAATTTAATTAGATAGTTAATTAATCAATTCAAATTCCCAATTTTTCTAGATAATTAAAATCTAAGGTTTTCGAAATTAAAATCTTAATTCCCTGTGGATCGACTCGGACTCACTATTATCAATTTTCAAAATCTAATTTAAATGAGCCGAATAAATTTAGATTGAACGTTCTCACGAGTGTTTAACGACGCACAATTTGGAACGATCATGCCTCATCCTGGACATCTAGACCTCGAGCTGGCGACGGCGGTGGTCCCATAACGCTTGGACCTACCTGGCCAGAGGATACTGCAATGCTGGTGGTGAAGGCACTCGCCTGTCCTCGCTTCAACACCCGCTGGTGCGCACGCTGGTAGCGAGCCTCGATGCTCTGGCGCTCGTGCTCCGCCACTGATAGTCGTCCCTAGAGACTCTCCAACTGGGACCGGTCGCGATCCCTCTCCTCCGTCAAGACCTCCAGCCGAACCTGGAGACGTGCAAGCTCACGAGGGGGGTTGCCCGTGGAGAGTCTGGCCAGCTGCTCCTCCAGCTTTGCGACTCGGGCTGCTGAGCTGCAAGCCTGCGCCATCTCCGCATCCCTCTCCTCAAGAGCCACGCAGAGCTCTTGGACCTGCAACAGAAGACATCATCAGCTAAGTGATCAAGCAAGCAAAAGACATCATGCAAGAAGCAAGTTGAAGGCTTACCTGAGCAGCAACATCCTCCTCAGCCTGGGTGGCTCGGCAGATGGCAAAGGCTAGCTGACTCCGCAGGTCATCTATGGCGGCCTCATGGGCAGCTGAAGAGGAGGAAGGACCGGCAACAGCAGAAGGTGATGGGGTCGCCGCGTGGGTATAAGCAGTACGCTGTAACAAAAGGGGACCATCGTCAGTGTACAAGTGTCAAAACAATTTAATAATAAAATGGAACATTCATGTCATTCATGCATAGCACTTACCAGCTCATCTAACTCCTTCTGGACCCGCTCTAACTGGGCCTCGGCATCTTGGAGGTGGCCACGGAGTGTGATGATGGTGGCATCCCGAGCATCCTGTATAACATGTCATACAGTTACAAATATAAGCAAGATAATTAATAAAATGAAAGAAGCATTCATAAGCATGCATATCATAATACTCACATCGAGAGGTCAAAGAACTTGGAGGTGGGCTGCGTAGTGGGCCCGGTAGCGCTGCAAGTAAGCGTCGCTGCTCACCGCCTGCAACTCCACCGGGACCCCATATCGGTGCCAGTCATCCCGCTAATCTGGGAAATTAGCACTCCAATCCGTGCGGGCCTGCTTCCCCCGCATCGACCTCCCGATCCCCTCCAGGATCTCCTCCTCCACCCACTCCTGATGCAGACCCAATGTCCGAATCGCCAGCCTCAGGCGCAGGAGGGCGATTTCATTCATGCAGTGCAGCCACACCTGGCGCCCAAACCTACCTCGGCCCTACTCCACACACGGTTGTCTAGCATCGTCCATACCCAGATATGGACGCCAGATAACCTGCATTCATATAGGTTAATCGCATTGCATTTCAATAATCATCGATTAAATATGCAAATTAAACCAATAATAAGTTAACAACACCTTAACAAAACAATTAATTAATTAAACAGTTGAACGATCATATAACTAAGCAGAAAGGAATTTTAAAACTTACTAACAACTTTGGGTAGTCAAGAAATTCATGGCGGAGGGCCGTCAACTGGTGGTGCTGTGGCGCCGTGTCCACTACCGGATGCCAGCGCCGGGCAAGTGGGACTGTTGCCATTCGTACAGATGGCCTCGCTCGGCCCAGAGGAAAGTATGAGTTTGTGGATGCCATAATTTGATCAAAACGCCAATTGCAGTCCAATCCATGTTTGTGCTCTTGTAATGCTTGGCATGGACTATCAATCTTGATTGATATAGGTCTCCTCTAAGCCAATCATAAGGCACCTATTTCATCAGAAGTTGCAGAACATTCTGAGGCTCTTTCACAAGCTCAGAGACAAAGGATAAATAGGAAATAACGTAATGAAAAATATTCCATCTATAGATAATTTAGCAGATCTCTGACCAAGTCTTAGACACAGACTTTATGTGAGCATCACCTAGATTTGATGGAGATCAAATGCGAAAGTGATTGGCTTGAGTCCAAGTGGGAGATTGATGGATATAGGTGTCCTCTAAGCCAATCATAAGGCACTTATTTCAATCTGGTTCACTAATCAATGGCATTAAATTTATTATGTAGATTGGCATATTTATAATTGCGCATAATGAAGTCCATGAATATGTGCAATAGTCATCAGATTATGATGAGATCATAATAATGAGACTGATGACTTATAAACACATATTCTCAATTGTTCCTAGTCGTAGGATGTTTGAGAAGGACATCAAACATTCGGTTAGACTAGTACAGGTTATTCCAGCTCATATGATGAGGGTGATTGATCTCGTTAGTTACTCGTGTGGAGACACAATGATAAACTTGTAGGTGCTCATTGGAGAATGAGTTCACTGAACTGATCCGACATGAATCGCCGAATGGTAATTTACCTGACTGTCAATCGGCTTGATTCATCGTCACAGTGGCGTGGTTGATCCTTGGACTTGAGACACCAAACACACCTTGTCGGTGGACTTCTGGACTTTGACCTTGACCTATGAATCCCTATCCACGGGATCTCTAATAGTCAAGGATCCGGTCCAGCGGAAGACCTTCGAAGGTGATTGCGTGTTCAATAAAGGATCGTTCGCTCTCAGGTAACTGGAGAGAGAATGCTCTAGAATAGATCCGCTGGAGTCTCTGGCCAGAGCAGAAACAATATCAGAAAATGGGTTTTCGGATATTGTAAAGCGGAGTCTCATTCAAGTGAATCGACAATCTAAGGTTTGACAGTTGACCATACCCTAGGTTAACTCGAGAGCATTGTGCGAACGAAGGATTATAGCCACGTGGTTGTTGGGTTTTCTCGGTTTCTCCGGATCGCTCACGCAGCGGAAAAATAAAATTATTTACAGCGATCCGTTCCCGTTTCGGAGACTAAAATACGATAATCTAATTATTGAAATTCTCACCGTGTGCGGATTCGAATCCGCAGCCGTTCGGTTCCGTCGGTGCGACACCGCAAGCCGCGCAAGCCCCCGGCCTCTAGCGAAGTCCACGCGATCCTCCCCGCGACGGATATCCTCGTGTTCGTCGTTCTTCGCAGCCCGCGAAGCCTCCGCTGGTCGCCGCAATGATCGCCGCAGTGCGCGGACGATTTCCCGGGATTCGGAGAAGCGGCGGAGCAGATCTGGATCTGCCTGGAGTCCAGAGGAAGACAGAAAATGAGGAGGGGCGGCTAGGGTTAGCAGCAGCTTGGCCTGCTCAGCCCGTTCGCTATGTTTTATACTAACCGCGCGGTTTTTCACAAAAACCCCCGGTTTGTATAAAACCCACTTATTATCCATCGCCTTGAGAATCATTTGCGTGTGACCCTCTAAGCCCAAGTACCAGTCCAGTTAATGGCCCAGTAAGCCCAGTGACTCCACACTGGCTTTATTAATTAATTAATAACCCTTTATTAATCAATTAATCAATCGAATTGATGTCGCACATCGAATTCGACCGGGCCTCCGATCACGTTGGGTGCCAAGCAACACCGCGTGAACCCGGAAGGTATTTGGGGTTAAGTAACCCACTCTTGGAAACTTTCCGTCGACAGTTACCGTGTGGATATAATCCTTCATTCGTACAATGCTCTCAAGTCAACTCAGGGCATGGCGAGCTGTCAAACCCTAGCCGGTCGACTCACTTGGATTGGATGCCGCTGATGAATATCGGAAAACTCCTTTCCCGATATTATCGTCCGCCCTGGCCTGGGACTTTCGCGCATCCTTCCTAGAGCATTCTCTCTCTAAGTACCGAGAGCGAATGATTCCTTATTGACACACAATTCCCTTCGACGGTATTCCGCTGCACCCAATCCTTGGCGTATTAGAATCCCGTGGCTAGAGATTCGTAGACCAAAGTCAAAGTACAGAAGTCCACCGCCAAGGTGTCCTTGGTGTCTCAGGTCCGAGGACCATCCACGCAACTGCGACAATAGAATCAAACTGGTTGACAGTGAGGTACAATACCATCCAGCGATTCAGTCGGATCAGTTCAGTGAACTCATTCTCCAATGAGCACCTACAGATTCGCCTTAGTGTCTCCACACAAGTGACTTATGAGACCAGTCACCCTCATCATATGAGCAGGAGTAATCTGTACTAGTCTAACCGGATATCCGATGTCCTTCTCGGATATCCTCCGACTAGGAACGATTAAGAATATGTGTATTTAAGTGATCAGTCTCATTAGTATGATCTCATCATAATCTGATCACCATAGCACATATTCACGGACTTCATTATGAAATGATAATTAACGCGATTTACATATAATGAATGTTATGCCATTTTATTAATAATGAACGAGATTTACATTGTTAGATTGGCTTGTAGGCCACCTAAACTAACAATCTCCCACTTGGACTAAAGCCAATCACCTTTATACAATAAGCCCATAGACTCTAGGTGACGCTCAAACACAATTTGAGCCAACGGCTTTGTCAGTAGATCTGCTACATTGTCGACTGATGGAACTCTTTCCACTACTACATCTCCTCTGGATATGATCTCTCTGATAAGGTGAAAGCGCCTCAGAATATGCTTCGATTTCTGATGAGACCGTGGCTCTTTCGCTTGCGCAATGGCTCCATTGTTGTCGCACAACAGTGGAACAGGCTCAGAGATGCTGGGAACTACGCCGAGGTCGGTGATGAATTTCTTCAACCACACTGCTTCCTTGGCGGCTTCAGCTGCAGCGATGTACTCAGCTTCAGTCGTCGAATCTGCAGTGGTTACTTGGTTGGAACTCTTCCAGCACACTGCCCCTCCGTTTAATGTAAACACGAATCCAGATGTTGACTTGCTATCATCTGGATCTGACTGGAAACTCGAGTCAGTAAAGCCTCGCAGTTTCAAGTCACCTCCTCCATAGACAAGAAACATATCCTTAGTTCTTCTCAAGTACTTAAGGATGCATTTCACTGCCTTCCAGTGCTCTTCGCCTGGATCAGCCTGAAATCTGCTCGTAACACTTAGAGCAAATGCAACATCAGGCCGTGTACATAACATGGCATACATGATAGATCCTATGGCAGAGGCATAGGGTATTCTATCCATGAATGCCCTCTCATCAAGAGTCTTAGGAGACTGTTCCTTTGAGAGATTGATTCCATGTCTCATCGGTATGAAACCTCTCTTGGAATTTTCCATGCCAAACCTTTTGACTATGGTATCTATGTACAAGGATTGGGTCATTCCAAGCATCCTCTTTGATCTATCTCTATAGATCCGTATTCCCAATACGTAGGATGCTTCTCCCAAATCCTTCATGGAGAAGTTTTTCGATAGCCAGACCTTTACTGATGACATCATAGCTACATCATTCCCAATGAGTAGTATGTCATCTACGTAAAGAACTAGAAAAGTGACTGCACTCCCACTGGTCTTCTTGTACACACAAGGCTCATCTTCATTCTTAATGAAGTCATAAGATTTGACAGCCTCATCAAATCTTATGTTCCAGCTCCGGGAAGCTTGCTTCAGTCCATAAATGGACCTCTTAAGCTTGCACACTTTATCTGGAGATTCTTTGGATGTGAAACCTTCTGGTTGTATCATATACACCTCTTCCTCAAGGTTACCATTGAGGAAGGCAGTCTTCACATCCATCTGCCAGATTTCATAATCAAAATGTGCAGCAATGGCGAGTAGAACTCTGATCGACTTTATCATGGCAACTGGTGAGAAAGTTTCGTCATAGTCAATTCCTTGCCTTTGACGATATCCCTTTGCCACCAACCTTGCCTTATAATTGTCGATCCGTCCATCATCACCGATCTTTCTCTTAAAGATCCACTTGCAACCAATGGGTACAATACCCTCGGGCAAGTCCTCCAAGTTCCAAACTTGGTTGGTGTACATGGACTGGATTTCTGAGTTCATGGCTTCTCGCCATTTCCCGGATTTTGAACCTTCTATGGCCTCCTGGTAGGTTTTAGGATCATCATCCTCATTATATTGCACCATAGACTCACCTTCTGCGATATGTCCCACATATCGTTCGGGTAGTCTAGGTACTCTACCAGATCTACGAGGTTCATCTGTGTGTACATGAGCAGGACAACCCCAGACTTTAACATGTTTAAATTCTGGTTTTCTGCCTTTCCATATCTCATATGGAGTAGAGGCCACAGACTTGCTGGGTACTCTGTTCAATAGGTATGCTGCTGACTCTAGGGCATACCCCCAGAGGGACACTGGTAATCCTGAAAAGCTCATCATGGATCGCACCATGTCCAACAAGGTGCGATTCCTCCTTTCTGATACACCATTCATCTGTGGTGTATATGGAGGGGTCAGCTGAGAAAGGATACCATTATCCTTTAAGAATTGTGTGAAATTAGTACTCAAGTATTCTCCTCCTCGATCTGATCGAAGAGCTTTAATACTCTTTCCTAACTGCTTCTCCACCTCATTCTTGAACTCCTTAAACTTTTCAAATGCTTCCGACTTGTACTTCATTAAGTACACGTAGCCGAATCTTGAGAAGTCATCGGTGAACGTGATGAAGTAAGAAAACCCACCTTTGGCTTGGGTGGACATTGGACCACATACATCCGAATGTATTAGTTTCAAAATGTCCTTGGCACGTTCTCCATGCCCACTAAATGGAGATTTTGCCATCTTTCCCATAAGGCAGGATTCACATGTTGCAAACGATTCATAATCGAATGTTGTTAAGTAACCATGCTTGTGCAACTTTTGCAACCTTCTTTCGCCAATGTGCCCAAGTCTACAATGCCATATGTAGGCCTGGTTCACACAATTCTTGCTCTTCTTAAGAGCATTATCAATCTGAAGATTGTAATGAGAAACATCTAATAGATATAGACCGTTGACTAAAGATGCCGAAGCTATTGATTTATTACCATAATAAATCGTACAACTTCTATTCTCAATTGTCAACCTATATCCTATCTTGTCCAAACAAGATACTGATATGATGTTCTTTATTATGCTAGGAACATAATAACAATCTTCCAATAGTAAGGTGTCTCCCGATGGAAGCCTGAGGTTTGCTGTCCCAACAGCAATCGCCGCAACTTTTGCGCCGTTTCCTAGCCTCAATTCCACCTCACCTTGTCTCAGCTTGCGCTTACTTGTCAGCATCTGCACATCATGACAGATATGAGAAGCACATCCGGTATCTAATACCCAAGATGTGGAATCTCTAACTGACAAGTTGATATCTATCATATAGATATCTGAAGCTTCACACAGCTTCACTCTTCCATGAGCTTTATCATCAAGTAACTCCTTGCAGCTCCTCTTCCAGTGACCATACTGCTTATAGTAGAAGCAGTTACCCTTCACTACTCTTTTACCTTTGTCCTTCGATCCTTTATCGTTAGCTGTCATCTCTGCTTCAGGGGCATCTAATGCCGATTCAGCAAGAGGATCAGCTCTAGGGACAAAGTTATTGCGTTCAGATCTGAAGACTTTCTTCAGGTTTCTGAACCAATCCGAGTAGATTAGGTAAGTCAAAATGGCATCAAGTATGCCACGGAGTGGGTTATTCGATGACATAATTCCCTACAGGAGATAAGTAAAATCTACTTAGCAGATGTTCAATTATTAAAATTTAAAACAGGACATGGTCTTTTGTTCAAGTTTAACTCCCACTAATTTTCGACGGACTGTATAACCCTCAGTTATACAGAACGGGAGACGCCGACAGTCTCCTAGTGGGGATCAGAATCTCAAAGACTTGTACTACAGCCTTGTGGATAGCACAACAAGCTGTAATACAATCAAAGAGCACCCAACTCATGGGACTTGCAACTCCTTGCAATATCTGATCATAGCTTCGGTCCCCAGAGATTTAATGGCCTTGTGGATAGCACAACAAACCACTAATTCTGGTCTAAGCTAACCATCATTACGCGACGAGCATAGATTTGCATGCAGCCCTTGTGGATAGCACAACAAAGCTACATGGTTCCTCTACCCCGATCTATAGGCATCTAATGCCATAGCCACAGTTTCTCCTCCCAATTAAGCAGGCCTTGTGGATAGCACAACAAACCTGCCTAAAGTGATTCGAATCCTATGACTATAACGATGGTGGACCACGCGGTAAGTTCTTAACTACTCGCGTTACGGCTTAGAGTTTATCTGAGGGTATTTAGATAACTTTTTATCTTGGTCTCTCCTAGGTAATAGTATATAAATATATCGTATATATTTACTAAATACTATAACCTGCTTTGATTCATAATCAAAAGAACAACAATGCATCTCATACATGTCATTAGTGTGGTCATGGATAGCACAGTGGGTTTGACTGGAGCCAACAGTCAAACGCACACACATTCTAATCATAACAATTATATTAGATAACCTGCAAACACATAGGCAAGAGATCTCCATCTTTTTCGTCTTCCTGGTTGCAGCTGTGGATCGTCCTCGCTCTTTCCTCGGTTGCCTCGACCATATTATATTAATTCTAGAATTAACATGTAAATTGAAGAAGGCCTTATGGCGAGTACAAGAGAGAGAGGGAGGTAGAAATACATCGGAGTATGAGAGAGAGAGGTGCGCAGACCTCTATTTATTAACAATTAATAAACATCATACATCCACGATCCCCACAATCCATCATTCATCACATGAACAATTAAATAAGTGCATATCCATGACCACGGTGTGTTTTAAACATCCCACACATGATTCAGCGCATCACATGGCTAAAACAAATGAGTTTTCAAAATAGATAAGTTTTGGCTTTCAAAAAGTTGGGATCCAATCAAAATTGGCATTTGAATTTCGAAAACTCATTTAATTAAGTTAACATGCAATTAAATCTAAATTTAAAAGCATTAAACACACATCACATGCGCACACACTCCGAATTAATAATTCAAGATTATTCCATACAAATTAGAACAATTCTAATAATCTAACACTTAGATTAAACCCCATTAATAATCTAACAATTAGACTATTTAAGATTAATTTAACTCTTAGATTAATCCATCAAAATTAATTAACAATTTAACACTTAAATTATTAATTAACTCTAATTATTAGTTAACTATTAATCTAACTCTTAGATTAGTTAATTAATGTTAATTAGCAATTTAACATTTAAATTATTAATCAACACTAATTTTTTAATAATATTCATCTAACACTTAGATAAGATAACTTAAAATTAATCATTAATCTTAACACTTAAAATCAACAATTAACTCTAATTAACTGATAAGTACTAATTTAACATTTAAATTAGCTAATTAAAGTTAACTATTAATTTAACACTTAAATTAACAACTAACTTTAATCAATTAACAACAATTGTTAATAATAATGATTCAAAATCATTAAAGCCCAATTTAA
Organism: Zantedeschia hybrid cultivar; assembly: GCA_030544215.1. NCBI lineage: Eukaryota > Viridiplantae > Streptophyta > Magnoliopsida > Alismatales > Araceae > Zantedeschia > Zantedeschia hybrid cultivar. The sequence continues at coordinate 22,755,124 of JARZZO010000009.1, forward strand.
TAAAACTGAATAATAATTAAAATTTTCAAAACAGATTTTGAATTAAATTAAAATCTAATTCTATTAAATGGGCCAACAATGATTAAAGGTGTTTAATATGATTCAAAATCATAAAAGAGTTAATTAAATAAAATTGAACAATAATTCAAAATTTTAAACAATTTTAAATTTTAAATTAAGTCCAATTTTAATTTAATTAACATGGCATAAGGATTTAATTTGGGGTTTAGAGGGTTTAAATGGGCAGAAACCAATTGGGCCCAGCCCAATAACATGAACCAGGGTTCGGACTTGGTCGAACCAGGCCGGCCCGTGGCTCATGACCAGGCCCAGTCCAGCCAGGGTTAAGCCCGGCCTGGCCCAGCCCCAGAACCGGCCAAGTCCAGGCTCTGGGCCGGCTGGAGCAGCCCGGCTTGCCCCTTTGAACCGGCCTGGGCCGGCTTCTTCCCCACCCGAAGCACCCTAAACCTGCAACTTGCTAACCCTAGCCGCAGTTGGCTAGGCGGCTGGGCAACGCCGCCGCCGGCGAGCCTCAGGCGCCGCCGGCCCCGGCCGGCGTTCCCTCCGGAGCCGGCGACGTGCCCGGCGCCGGCAGGGCCGCCGGTAACCGGCGATGGGGAGCAGACCAACCCTATTAAAAAAACCCCCAAAATCTGGTTTTTCAAGGGTGACAAAGTGCAGGAAAAATCCGGCCACTTCCAGCGGCTCTCCGGCGATGGCCTTGCTGCCCGATGGTGCCCAGCAACCCCTTGGATCATCCAGGGTATTGCCCACGCCTCTCCAACATTTGTGGATGCATATCCAAAGCCCAAACGGCCGCCGTTCTTCGTCGAACGAAGAACACCATAAACCCCAAAAAAATTTCGAAAAATTGCAGAAATAAAAATAATCAAATTATTTTAACATTAGTGTTCATCTCATGAACACGGATCCTGCAAAAAGATCGAACTGACGCATGGAATAATTCAAGAAAAATCAATTTCGGAAACCGAAACGGGACGAGAAACAGTGGAGCCTGGCTCTGATACCACTGTTGGGTTTTCTCGGTTTCTCCGGATCCCTCACGCAGCGGAAAAATAAAATTATTTACAGCGATCCGTTCCCGTTTCGGAGACTAAAATACGATAATCTAATTATCGAAATTCTCACCGTGTGCGGATTCGAATCCGCAGCCGTTCGGTTCCGTCGGTGCGACACCGCAAGCCGCGCAAGCGCCCGGCCTCTAGCGAAGTCCACGCGATCCTCCCCGCGACGGATATCCTCGTGTTCGTCGTTCTTCGCAGCCCGCGAAGCCTCCGCTGGTCGCCGCAGTGCGCGGACGATTTCCCGGGATTCGGAGAAGCGGCGGAGCAGATCTGGATCTGCCTGGAGTCCAGAGGAAGACAGAAAACGAGGAGGGGCGGCTAGGGTTAGCAGCAGCTTGGCCTGCTCAGCCCGTTCGCTATGTTTTATACTAACCGCGCGGTTTTTCACAAAAACCCCCGGTTTGTATAAAACCCACTTATTATCCATCGCCTTGAGAATCATTTGCGTGTGACCCTCTAGGCCCAAGTACCAGTCCAGTTAATGGCCCAGTAAGCCCAGTGACTCCTCACTGGCTTTATTAATTAATTAATAACCCTTTATTAATCAATTAATCAATCGAATTGATGTCGCACATCGAATTCGACCGGGCCTCCGATCACGTTGGGTGCCAAGCAACACCGCGTGAACCCGGAAGGTATTTGGGGTTAAGTAACCCACTCTTGGAACCTTTCCGTCGACAGTTACCGCGTGGATATAATCCTTCATTCGTACAATGCTCTAGAGTCAACTCAGGGCATGGCGAGCTGTCAAACCCTAGCCGGTCGACTCACTTGGATTGGATGCCGCTGATGAATATCAGAAAACTCCTTTCCCGATATTATCGTCCGCCCTAGCCAGGGACTTTCGCGCATCCTTCCTAGAGCATTCTCTCTCTAAGTACCGAGAGCGAATGATTCCTTATTGACACACAATTCCCTTCGACGGTATTCCGCTGCACCCAATCCTTGGCGTATTAGAATCCCGTGGCTAGAGATTCGTAGACCAAGGTCAAAGTACAGAAGTCCACCGCCAAGGTGTCCTTGGTGTCTCAGGTCCGAGGACCATCCACGCAACTGCGACAATAGAATCAAACTGGTTGACAGTGAGGTACAATACCATCCAGCGATTCAGTCGGATCAGTTCAGTGAACTCATTCTCCAATGAGCACCTACAGATTCGCCTTAGTGTCTCCACACAAGTGACTTATGAGACCAGTCACCCTCATCATATGAGCAGGAGTAATCTGTACTAGTCTAACCGGATATCCGATGTCCTTCTCGGATATCCTCCGACTAGGAACGATTAAGAATATGTGTATTTAAGTGATCAGTCTCATTAGTATGATCTCATCATAATCTGATCACCATAGCACATATTCACGGACTTCATTATGAAACGATAATTAACGCGATTTACACATAATGAATGTTATGCCATTTTATTAATAATGAACGAGATTTACATTGTTAGATTGGCTTGTAGGCCACCTAAACTAACAGTGGTAACTGTGGACGGACATGTTCCATGAGTGGGTTGTTGAACCCCATTACCTTCCGGGATCATGCGGTGTTGCTTGGCACCCAACTTGATCGAAAGTCCGACCGAATTTACATGCGATGATAATTCGGTTAAGTAATTAGTTAATATCTAGATATTAATTAATTACAATAAGTAAATAACTAGTTATTGGACTTAACGGGCTGAAAACCAAACTGATTAATGGGCCTAGAGGGTCACACGCAATAAGATTCTCAGTCGGTGGTACATAAGTGAGATTTATATTAACTCGGGGACTTTTGTGAAAAGTCGCACCGACTTAATATATATACGCGCTGTTGAGAAACCCTGGGCCAAGCTATAGGATTTCCCCTTGCTGGCCGTCATCCCCCCTTTTCTCTCTCCTTCTCTGGGCGCCCTGTTCGAGGCGCCGAAACAGTTTCCGTCTCCGCCGCTTGTGATTCCCGAAAGTCGGGAATTCTCGTCGGCGGGATTTCAGCAATCGTTGCGGCGACGGATCTTCAGCGAGCGAGCTTATATGGACGAGGGATCGAGTACGAACCACCGCGGAGGATCGCGTGGATACCGCTGGAGGCCGGACGCTTGTGCGGCTCGCGGCATCGCCTCGACGGAACCGAGACGGAAGCGGATTCGAATCCGCGCAAGGTAATCGGATTACTTCCCGTTGTTTTCGGTTTTAATTTTTCGTTCTGAATCGGATCAGCAGGCATCGGGCGAGATAAAATTTTGTTCATCGTTTCCGCTGCGTTCTTCACGTCCCGCCCGGATCCCAACAGTGGTATCAGAGCCAGGTTCCGCTCTGATCCATTCCAGAACGACTAAATTAATATTCTAGAATTAATTCCATGCGTAAATTTATTTTTCTCTCACACATGAATTTGTTCATGAGATGAACTATGAAATTTAGATTAAATTTATGTGGAGAAAAATCCGTTTTGGGGTTTTTTCGGAAGGTTCTTCATGGTGATCAAGAACCAGCTTTGTGGGTTTAGAAGAGACTTCCATGGTGATGGAAGACCTCAATTTTGTATGCTGGTATGACCAGCAATCCTTCCCAATCCTAGGTTGTCGTTGGCAGTCGACGGCGAAGCTTTCTTTTTCTGATTTTTTCAAATGTTGGAGATGGAAGAAAAGGGAAGGCCTTAAAATAATTGATGTTTTAGGGGTGATTTTAAGGGGCTTACCGGCGGCAAGCAACCGCCGGCCGGTCACCACCGGCACCGAGGACGAAGGGGGCACCCCCCCAGCCATCTCCGGCCGGCCCCCGCCGCTGGCGCCGCACCTTTCAACCTACAAACATAAGAAAGAGGGGGGGGGGGGGGGGGGGTGGACCCTAGCTCTGCAGGCCGGCCAAACTTGGCCCTGGGGGCCTGGACCGGCGGTCCCGAGCCGGCCCAACCGGGAGGTTGGCTGGGCCCAGGCCGGGCGCGCCAGGCGCCAGACCTGGCTGGGCCAGCTGGCGCCTGGCTCAAGCCAGGCCAAACCAGGGGCCTCCCTGGCTCGGACCAGGCATCCCAGGCCAGGCCCGAAGACCAGTTGGGCCTAAAACCCTTCTATCCGGCCCATTTAGCCCCCCTAAAACACATTAACCCCTTTTTTAAATGCCCTTTATTCCCTTCATAATTTTTTTTATAAAATGAATCCCACCCCATTTAACTTAAATATTGAAATTAATTTTTGTTTAAAATATGTTTTAAACATTAATTTATGTTTTTGATAATAAGGGGTTCTTTTAAGATATGATCTTAAAATTAAAGGGGATTTAAATTTAAGATGTTATCTTAAGGGTAATTAACAAATGTTGTTACTTATCGAAAAGGAGATCTTAATTAATTATTAACAATTGTTGTTATTAATAATTAAGATAATAATTTTAATTCACATTAACAAGTGTTGTTAATTTATATTTAAGATGTGATCTTAAATAAAATTAACATAATTTGTTGATTTACCTTTAATTAAAGTAATTAAAGGGGTTAATATTTAAGATTTTGATCTTAAATTATAATTAACAAGTGTTGTTAATTAAATTAAATTGTGACTTTAAAATTAATCAACAAATGATGTTAATTATTTAGGTGATTAGATCTTTTAATTTCCTAACAATTGTTGTTATGAAATTAATATTTTAATTAAGAGACACATAATAAAAGGTTACTATGTGATTAATTAACTTTTTATAATTGTTATAATTAAGTTAATTATTTCTTGAGTAATTAATCTTAATAAAAGTTATTAAGTACTAATTATGTCTTAATAATAGTTATTAAGATGATTAATTAGTTTACTCATGAATCGCTTAATTATTGTTTTTGAAGATCTAATCTACTTGAAATTGATCTTTTAATAAATGTTATTAAAAGATTAATTAAGTTTAATTGTTAGACTATTTTAATTAGAAATGTTCTAATTATTATTTCTTAATAATTGTTATTGAGAAATATGCTTTAAATAAAGGGGTTTATTAACAAGGAGTTGTTAAGGGGTTAATAATTTGAATTGAAAATTCTTTTATAAATGTTATTTAGGAATTTTTAATTCTTTCTAAATGTTAGATTGTTTCACATTAATAATTGTTATTAATGTGAATTAAAATTAATCTAAGTGTTACATTAATTAATTTAGAAATGTTCTAAATTATGCATGGAATATTTTAGAATTTTAATTTTAGCTTTGTGTGCACATGTTGATGTGTTTAATGCTTTAAATTAGATTTATTGCATGTTAGGAAATAAGATTTTCGAAAATTCAAATTATCCAATTTTGATTGGTACCCAGGTTTTAAGAAAGCCAAAATTATTATAATTTCAAAAATTTTAACCTTCATGTGATGTGCTTTATCATGTGTGGATGGTTAAAATTTGTAGTAGTCATGGACTTGCACTTAATTAAATTTCATATCATGTGATGGTGTGTAATTACGTGGATTGTTATGGAATGTGATGTACATTAATTAAGTGTTAATTAATGAGGCATGTGTGCCTCCCTCTCTCTCTCATTTCATTGTAATTCTATCTCCCTCTGTTATTGTACACGGCCATAAGACTTTCTTTTACAATTAATTTGTATTTGAAAATATTTCAAATTCTATTTTATATTTGTAATTGATCGCGCCGACCGAGGAGAGGCGAGGATGATCCACAAATGCAACCAGGAAGGCGACAGGAGATGAGATCACCAGTGGCTATGTGTTTGCATGTTTAGATTATATAAATGTTATATAGTTTTGGTGATTAATTGTTTGGCTCCAGTTAATCACCGTGATGTCCATGACCACATAATGAACATGTATGGATGATGCATGCTTTTAGTTGTTGATTATGAATTGATTGCTAATATCTAGGTATAGTTAAATATATTTGATATATTTATAAACTATCACCTAGGATGAGACCAATTTAATATAAACAAAACGTTCAATATAAAGTCTAAGCCGGAGCGCGAGTCATTGAGAATGTACCGCGTGGCTCTCCATCAATATAGTTCTTAGAATTTGATTTAGTGATGGCAGTTTCTATATGTTTACCCGAGATCTGCCACCATCTGATGAAAGGACTATTAACCATGGCATTATGATGTCTTGAGATTGGAATAGAAGAACGGTGTAGCTATCCTCACGTTTACCCGGGAGCTGCATTCTTACTCTACTCTGTCACGTATTGATGGTAAAGTTTAGACCATGTATAATGGTCTACTGTGTTTACCTGGGACCATTAAAGACCTGGGAGCCGAAATAAGATCGGATATTGCAAGGAGTTGCAATTACCATGAGATGGTTGCTCTAAGATAATGGTATGATACTATGTGTTTACCCGAGGTCATACTGTGATTCTTGGAGATTCTAATCCTCACTAGGAGACCGTCGGAGTCTCCCGTTCTGTATACCTGAAGGTTATACAGTCCGTCGAAAAATAGTGGGAAATAATTCAAGATAAAAGACTATAATTGAATTATAAGAACTATCTGCTTAAATCACGTTATTTCCTTCGATTTACTGAAATGTTGTTTATTCGAGAAGTTGGTACATTGGATGCCAATACTTCTCATACTCAGACTAACTAGAAAACTCTAAAGATGAGTGAATGTCACTATCCTAATCAGATATCATGAATCTTCTTACTTGGATAGACCAAGGTGAAGAGATACTCATGGTATGGCTTTTTGAAAGATAATGAATGTCATGAAATCTCTTATTTGGATAGACCAAGATGAAGAGATATTTATGATGTGCCTTTGAGAAAGGCAAGTGGTAAGATTTAAACGATCGAATCCACACCTGAAAAGGATAAAGAAAAGTCAGCTGAGATAGAGAAGTAGTAGTTCTCCCACTGCAACCAATATAAGGATACTGGTAAAGGCAAAATGAATATGAAATTTGAAAGAAGTCTCATATATTCTTATTATCAACTTTTGCATATCTATTGGAGAATTAGCGTATCCAATATGAGATATTGGAAATGATTCTCAGAGCTGCGATAGTGTGCAGACTTAGACAAGTAAAAGAAAATCGAGAAAAATATAAGTGTTGAGTTAGACTCAACTATTGTTCATGATATTCATAGGTTACTGTTAGACAGTAAATCTTTGTATATCTATAGGAGTCAAATATGAAACTGAATAATTGTTATTTAGTTGCATAAGATATCAAGAATAACATTGATTGAGAAAGAATAATAGTTGTTCAAATCAGTCAATGCACTATAGATTCTTAATGTGACATTTCATGGGATGAATGTTCACAAGTCTCCTATAGAAATGAACTGTGTGAATCATGATTATCTATGGTATTATACACAGGGTTGTACAATAAGAAATTATTGATGTTGATACATATTGATGTAAACAGATCAAAGGCCAAAGATAATCACTCTCATTGACTTACCTTATAGTTAACTCTCAGAATGATTCGACTGTAAGTACTTATTGAAGTACAAGACGAATATATCTGAGAGATTAAGGTATAAGATCAATATGAAGTATTAGAATTTTTGATTTGATCAAAGAAACTAATACTTTAGTATATGATTCACATAAATCATTAAGAGGATAATTGTATCCTCGCTCGATTAATCCTCATTGTGCATCATAGCAATATGATAGAATGAGGAATTGTACCTTATTAAAATATGGTGCAATACATAATAACATTTGCCTAATTCTTATCCTTGTGAACATGAGTATGAACATTAGATGTCCATACTTTACAGATGGTTCCAAATAAGTCAGTGTGTGTCCATATAAGATATGAAAACCAAATAATTCATATGAGACGTGAATTATGAACAAACCTAATTTTAAGGTCAAGATATATAGTATGTGAATTTGTAAAATGTCTAAAGAGTTTGGACATTATATTTATTGGCCAGGCGATAATGAAATAATTATCGTCCTGAAAGCTGTCTTCTGTGAAGAGGAATATATCCTCAGAGAAGACAGTGGGAGCTCATAAAACTAGAATATGTTCTAGATTCATAAGTTAACATAAGATTATTAGATAATCTTTAGTTGTTTGGAACCACTCATGACACACATCAGAGAGCTTTGTAGATTTTTTAAGATTCTCTCAACGATTAGAAGGATATGTTTGACATATCTAATTTTACAAGATGAGAGGAGTTCAAAATAGATTATGATCTAAAATCTATGATAATGATGCTCTCTGTCATTACAACTTTGAGATTGATAAGTTTATTAGAATTCTACTTATCTATACTGCCAATCATGAGATGATGACAGTTAGATATTAAAAGAGCTCTCTCAATGTGATTGAGGTAAAGATGTATATGATACACCTTTAAAGCTTTTAGAATGTTTAGGAAGCAAGTTATGATTTCAAAGATCATTTTGAATCAAAATGAAGCTTCTTAAATTGTAATAAAAGTTTTGACTTAATATTATGTGATCGTTAAGAATGATCACGGATTGTGTGTGTTCAGAAAGGACAATGGGAGCACGATCGCTTTAGTAATGCCTTATGATAATAACATCAAAGTTATTAAGAATGACTTCAGGATGTTACTATTAGTGAAAGTATCGTTAACTATGTTTTCCTCCATAATAAGTTTAGTTATAATATCTCACGTATTGGAAATACAAATCTATTAAGATAGATCGGTGGGGATATTATATTGACCTGTATGTCAAAATATTTGGCATAAATTTCATAATAAGTCTCAATAGTTGAGACATGAAATTTATTCCTTTAGAGAAAAAGGTCCTTAAAGGATACAGGAGTGAAATGCATCATTAAGCACTTGAGAAGTGCCAAGGATGCACTTACATATATGGAGATGATGATTTGAAACTATGAGTTCACACTGACTCAAATTTCAAGTCAAATAATGGATTCAACCTTCTAGAAGAAAGGAATGAATTGGAAAGGTTCCAATCTAGCACTCGGTATTAAAATGACTACATAAACAAGTGATACTGTTATTGGAACAGTATGGATGAAAAAGTTCATCCCTGAACTAGATGTAGTTCTAAAAGGTCTCTGATAAAATCTCGTTGTTGTAGGACAACAGTGGGAGCAATCAATTTTGTGGTCGAGCCATGGTTTCATCAGAAGTTGCAGAACATTCTGAGGCTCTTTCACAAGCTCAGAGACAAAGGATAAATAGGAAATAACGTAAGGAAAAATATTCCATCTATAGATAATTTAGCAGATCTCTGACCAAGTCTTAGACACAGACTTTATGTGAGCATCACCTAGATTTGATGGAGATCAAATGCGAAAGTGATTGGTTTGAGTCCAAGTGGGAGATTGATGGATATAGGTGTCCTCTAAGCCAATCATAAGGCACCTATTTCAATCTGATTCACTAATCAATGGCATTAAATTCATTATGTAGATTGACATATTTATAATTGCGCATAATGAAGTCCATGAATATGTGCAATAGTCATCAGATTATGATGAGATCATAATAATGAGACTGATGACTTATAAACATACATTCTCAATTGTTCCTAGTCGTAGGATGTTTGAGAAGGACATCAAACATTCGGTTAGACTAGTACAGGTTATTCCAGCTCATATGATGAGGGTGATTGATCTCGTTAGTTACTCGTGTGGAGACACAATGATAAACTTGTAGGTGCTCATTGGAGAATGAGTTCACTGAACTGATCCGACATGAATCGCCGAATGGTAATTTACCTGACTGTCAATCGGCTTGATTCATCGTCACAGTGGCGTGGTTGATCCTTGGACTTGAGACACCAAACACACCTTGTCGGTGGACTTCTGGACTTTGACCTTGACCTACGAATCCTTATCCACGGGATCTCTAATAGTCAAGGATCCGGTCCAGCAGAAGACCTTCGAAGGTGATTGCGTGTTCAATAAAGGATCGTTCGCTCTCAGGTAACTGGAGAGAGAATGCTCTAGAATAGATCCGCAGGAGTCTCTGGACAGAGCAGAAACAATATCAGAAAATGGGTTTTCGGATATTGTAAAGCGGAGTCTGATTCAAGTGAGTTGACAATCTAGGATTTGACAGTTGACCATACCCTAGGTTAACTCGAGAGCATTGTGCGAACGAAGGATTATAGCCACGTGGTAACCGTGGACGGACAGGTTCCATGAGTGCGTTGCTGAACCCCATTACCTTCCGGGATCATGCGGTGTTGCTTGGCACCCAACTTGATCGGAAGTCTGACCGAATTTACATGCGATGATAATTCAGTTAAGTAATTAGTTAATATCTAGATATTAATTAATTACAATAAGTCAATAACTAGTTATTGGACTTAACGGGCTGAAAATCGGACTGGTAAATGGGCCTAGAGGGTTACACGCAATAAGATTCTCAGTCGGTGGTACATAAGTGGGATTTATATTAACTCGGGGACTTTTGTGAAAAGTCGCGCCGACTTAATATATATACACGCTGTTGAGAAACCCTGGGCCAAGCTCTAGGGTTTCCCCTTGCTGGCCGTCATCCCCCCTTTTCTCTCTCCTTCTCTGGGCACCCCGTTCGAGGCGCCGAAATAGTTTCGTCTCCGCCGCGTGTGATTCCCGAAAGTCGGGAATTCTCGTCGGCGGGATTTCAGCAATCGTTGCGGCGACGGATCTTCAGCGAGCGAGCTGATACGGACGAGGGATCGAGGACGAACCACCGCGGAGGATCGCGTGGATACCGCTGGAGGCCGGACGCTTGTGTGGCTCGCTGCATCGCCTCGACGGAACTGAGACGGAAGCGGATTCGAATCAGCGCACGGTAATCGGATTACTTCCTGTTGTTTTCGGTTTTAGTTTTTCGTTCCGAATCGGATCAGCAGGCATCGGGCGGGATAAAATTTTGTTCATCGTTTCCGTTGCATTCTTCGCGTCCCGCCCGGATCCCAACAAATCCTTGGATATGCCATTTGGATATATAAGATTGCATGGAGAGATTGATCTTGTTAACTAACTTTTGGACCCATGAAAGTGAAGAAAATCTTCTTGGACCGGGGAAGAAAGGATACCCCTAGATAGAGAATTGAAATATGGAGATCATGTAGAAAGTTGCATAGGAGGAATTGATTGGAGGAGAGAATAGCTTACTTGTAAGTTAGGATCCCGCCCACTTAGATGATCCTTCACCTCAGAAAACTTTTCAATCGCCTTTCTCGTCCTCTTATTTGAAAAATCTTGTGTAGAATCCATCCTCTTTGAATTGATTTTCTTGACTCCTTGTTCTTCACTTCTTTTCCTTGAGTCTTGAGAAGAAATCTCTACCTTTCCCTCTTGAGTGCTTATTGTAATGCTTTGATATGAAGAAAGGAAGGATTTATTGAGTGATTTACGAAATTGGAAGCCCCTTTTCCGAATTAGAGGAGGAATATGCATTAAGGTAAGCAGAGTTCGGATTGGAGTTAGAAAGGAGAGGAGTTTCTGCAAGTTAAATGGCGTCTTGATGGGGCAACGTCATTTAAATGACGTCTGTGAACAGCGACGCATTTTAAAATAGGTTTCTGAATTTCTGTTATTTTGTTGAAAATCCATGATTCCATGATATATAATTTGCTTGAAGTTACTGACGAAATGCTGAGCGCAGGAAATACCAAGAGGTAAAAATAAAGCTGACAATTCCACTAAGGTCCCACTGTGGGAGTTCATGAGTCCCAGCTGTGACTAAAAAGACGGTTATCTCTACCCTGTACTCTTTTATGTAATTGATTTGCATTCGCATTATTATATGATAAATATTTTTTAGATACATCAAAGACCTTGTGGTTTTGATGAAATTGGAATTTGAGTTCTCCTCTAAAAAAAACAGTGATAATTTCAGAAGATTCTTAATCACACGGATAGGCCGTTAGGTTGTTAATTAATGAGGACGATGGTTCCACTTTTGTGAAACGGTGCGTGGATAAACGAGCTTCGGCTTAACACTGAATTTCAAGATTTGATATCTTGACTAATTGATGACAGTTTAACAATATTATCTTTGATTAATTTATATTTTATTTTATTTTATATTTTTCTTTTAGCCCAGCATGCATCATATAGGACTTTGATATAATTGAGATAAAGATTAATTCCTGATTAAATTTTAGACTATTGATCCAATAAATCCCAACGTGATATGAAATATTCCGTTCCGAATTGAGTATCTTGATTATCTTTGAAGTCGCTTGAAGATATCTTTGGAGTTCTATCCTTTCTTGGATTTCTCACTCAACATTTCTTGTTTCCTCTTAAGATCCGTCATGATTGCAGCACTTCCACATTGGCTGGTAACCGCTCTTCATGACGAAACCTGCAGGATTTGTGCCTAGGGTACTTCCTAATCGCGGAAGTTGATTGACCTTTTGTTTCCTTTGCCTCCTCCATCCAGATAAGATTGATCCTATTGATCTCTTTGAGCTATCCTCACTGATTGTTTTGAGAAAGATTCCCATCATGTGATGTTAAGACCGTGTCACATCACACCTTGACATCACCTTTTCAGTACTTTTCACTCCCTTGCAAAGTCAATGTTAAGGTGGGATAGCTGTAGACACGTTAATTTTTACATCATATTGAGTGAATTTCATATCACAATGATAATGTCCTAGAAAGGTCTGATGGTTAATCATTAATTAATTTTTACTGATTTTCTCAAAATTTGTTTAATCACGTCACGCCTACACGACGCCATTCATATTCTTAGTAGAAATCAATTCGGAATTGAAAATTATAAATTTAAGAGGATTTAATTGAATCGCGTTGCCTTTACACAACGTCGTTTAAATCTTAATCCGCTTAGGTTTACTATTTCTAATTCTGGGTAATTTCCTAATTTATTTAAAGCACGTCGCGTGTACACGAAGCCTTTTATGTCTCCTAATTATTTTCGGTTTCCCTTTCCGGATTTATTTCTGTTTTGACTATATTAATGAAGTAAAAGGCATCCCCCTTGAGCGACACGTTTTAAGAGTTTCCTGATAAACAAGATTTGGCCGAGATAATCCTGTTCTAGAGGGTGGAAAGGTTTCCAATTCCCATTATGATCATCCAGAACAAGTCTGAACTGCGGGAGAGTCCCTTTGAAGACCAAATACCCTAAAGTTACTTCTTATAAATACATATGGACATTGACCTTTGAAAAGGGTTGGTTTTTAGAGAATTCGGAGCTCTCCACAAGGTGTTTGAAGGTCTTCAAGGGAGAAAAATGTGGATAACAAGAAGAAGTTCTTGTTACTTCATCCTCTTCCACCATTGAAGCTCAAGAAGATCAAGACTTTCAAGGGGCCAAACCAACCGATCTCTTCTCTAGTTTCTTCTAGTTTCTTTTTCATATAGTTTTTCATTGCATCAACTCATCGCACACACTCACTTCATGATTTCCAAACCTACACTCCTTAAGGGGGTTTAAAAGAACACATAAAGTAAGTTCTTTTAGTTTAGTTGCATGTTTAAATTCTTAATTAGAATACATATTACACTATTTTAGTTATAATCATAGCTTTATTGTTTATTTGATTTTTTGTGCAAGGTACAAAAGAAGAGCAAGAGTAAAGAAAAAGAAGGTTCTTTTCTTTCGGCCGGCCAGAAGAGAAGAACAAAAGAACCTCATAATCGCTCGGTGGGTGATCTCAAGATATTACCTCCTTTTTTGTACATCTTCGGTCCGCGAGGATTGAAACGACTCTCAGCCTTCGGGAATTCTGTGAGAGGTGTGTATACTCTCGGTACTTTGTCTTTCCAGAAACAGGCCAAGAGTAAGGGGGCATGTGATGGAGAAAGAGCCCACTAAGCCCATTATCGTCGGCCCGGTTCCCATTCGAGAATGGGCCGAACGCCATTCAACTATTATCGGTGGCCCACGATCGTAGCGGGTCGGGGTGGACCCAGTCCAATCACCCGGGACAGTCTGTTTCAGTCTGACCTGGACGTTTGCTAGGCCAACAAGGGTCCAACCCACACGGCATAGCAAAATGTAAGTTGGTTGGGATCGGCCCAGGTGCGTAAGAGCCGAGACAGGTCCAGCCCATTTCGATCAGGCCTTAAGCCCACTATCTCAGGATACTCTCGGAATTTCCCGATAATTCCTATATTCTTACATCGCTCGTGGCAATAAGGGAACCTTCATCCTTCATTATAAAAGGGCACTATTCAATGCAGAAAAGGAGGGCGATTAAGCCTTCATCTCTCTCTCTCTCTCTCTAAATAATAAAGTCTTTCATTAATCCAGCGACTGACTTAATCATTGGAGGGCTCCCCCCGGGCCAAGACCTGGGACCCTTCTGACTGTTTCTTCTATGCAGTGAGAAGACCCTTCGGCTTCGGATCCTCTCGACACTCGGTCACCGGCTGGTATTCGGATTCCCCCCCAGAATCTGACAGTGATTGCCTCGGCTACATCAATTGTTAATCATTAGATTTGAAAATTTTTATTTGGATGGAAAAAAGTAAAAAATGAAATTAGGAATATTACTTATCAAAATGTCTATTCTTTATTCTTAAAGTGTAAAAAAGTAATCACATTTTAGTTCTTTCCCAGACATCCTATAATTAGAATCTATATTACTTTTTTAAAAGCTCTTCATTTTTTACTTTTGATTTCTCTCTCCACTTTACATCAAATGTGCCTATCTCTCTCTTCTACTCCCTCTCTCTAGCTTTTAACTTTTCCCAAAATCAAGAAAAATCTGTGTTATTTGTGAACTCATATTGTTGGAATCCACCCAATGTGAGCTCCCAAATGATACCTAAGATATGCAAGTTCGCGTGGGTCGTTATCAAAAAATTTGTTTTATGTTTAACTCTATATTTTAAGTCATCCTGCTATTTTTACGTTGTATTTTAATGTTTAATGTTGGACCTTCAAACCAACATTGTATTTTCAGGTTAGTATTGTATTTATCAAAATAATGTTATAATACGATGTTACTCCTGAAGACGCAAGGATTGTTTGAAAAATACAGTACTCGTTTACAAAAATATAACATTAAATGTTAAAATACCATGCAGATCTAAGAATACAACGTCAAACATAAGAGGGTTTTTTAATCTGCAATATAAAAAATGGGTCAAAATTAATTTTCAGTCCCCTCTCCAATCCCTGATCCTGGCGCAGTGACAAGCAGAAGTGTGCGCGGCAGTGACGACAAAAGCCATCACTCCAGACACGGCGACAGCCACCCAAGGCGGCGACGACCACCCAAGTCACCGGCGGAGGTGACGAGGCCCAACACCTGCCGCCCTCCAAACGCTACCCCCTACAGATCTTCATGGCGGCGATGAGTAGAACGTCCTGAGGATCCAAGATGCCAACAGAGGTGCGTAGATCAACAGCGAGACGCGTAGATCTACCCACATTGTTCGCTAGATCCCTTACCTGCACAGATCTATCTCCTTACAGCCTTCAAACCTGCCATACAGAAGCCCTCTGTGAGATTCGTTCTTGAAACTGCCATCAATCTTGCGGGGAAGATCTAGTGAAGGGCAGTCAAAGGACAGTAATTATATTGATACCCATTTTTGTTCTACCATGTTTTGCTTATTTTAGCTTGCATTCTATTGTTACACGGGAATGTGACTTTTACCTTGCGTTCTTCTTCTGTCTTTTTTTTTTTTAAACGTAAAAGATACTTTCATTCAAACATTAAACTAGTACAACTACGGCTAGAGGAATGGAGCCCCATCTACAAAAAGAAAAGAGAGCAAGAAACTGAGTACACGTGATACAACAGTCACAGTGCGGTGAGGCAAAATCCCATCACAGGGACACAACAACACATAAAGCACACAAAATAGCCGCAGGATATTAACCAGAAAGCAGCAGGTACTGGAAGATCTAACGGAGAAGTCGTCGGGATGTTGTTCTCAAAGAAGCCGGCAACGGCAGCCGGAGCTGGCTGTAGCACCAAGAAGGCAGCCGGAGAGGGGAGGAGCTTGGGGGCACATGTGTTCGCAAGACACATGCGATGAGCTCAAGGTCTCGAGCTCCTCCAACGATCTTTGAAGTCCTGAAAAGGGACGAGAACGAACAGAGTGGACAAACAAATCATACGGCTCCCAGTATCGAAACGTTTCATAACTAGAGAGATACATGAGGGTGCAGCACCGAACGAACGAAAGAATGCTTGAGGACCAAGGGGCATAGGTTGAGCAGATCAATGAAGAGCCACCGGAGTAAGTTTCCCACATGGATGGAGACAAAATCTCCATGGAGACGCCAATAACAAGGTAGTTGGAACAGCACTGCCACATTAAGGTGTAGGTGCTGAAAATGCTCGTGTGATTAATATGAAAAACTATGTTGTTTAGTGTAAACTAACCTATTAAAAACAGTAACTAAAGTGCAGTGATCGTCAGAAACTTTTAACTAAAAAGCTTCAAAAGAGAGTTTTGATCGCCTACCTGTTTGAACGCGGAAGAATGAGTCCTTGGTTCCCCTCCTTCAGCCGGCTGAAGAAAGAGAGCCCTTTCTTTGTTCTTTTGTTCTTGCTGTTGAGGTTGAGGATCGTCCAGAAGTTCTTCTGGCTTTGTGTTTGATTTCCCCCTTTTGATCTCTTGTTGTTGTTGTTGAGTGCAGCAGAGACAAAAACAGAAAAATAAAGAAGAAACACTGATGAGAATTTAAGTGGAAATAATATCAAAGCTAACTATGATTATAAACATGTTTAAACAGAAACTCACTTGTTTAAATGGCTTTGAAACCCCTTTAAAACAAATGGGTTTTGGAAGATTGATGTTGTGGTGTGTGTGGCATGAAGTGAATATGAGAATGAAACTAAAGAATATGTAAAAATGAAATTCAAAAATGAAACACTTATGCCCAGTTGGAGCCTTGAAAAGATGAAGATCTTGAAGGGATGCCGACTTCTGGAAATGGCAGCGCTCCGGCGTTCCGACGTTGTTGCTTCGGTCTTCAATTCGCTATAACGCTGTGGCTCAACTTAATTCAATTCTCTCTTTTTTTTTTAACTCTTAGATATGCAAGGTATTTATAGGCATTTTCTGCGTTCGCGATTAACATAGAAAAATCTAGGATTTATCTATCTTAACCGACAGATAATTACTAATTAATTCATCTTTATCTGTAATTATCTAAAACGCGTCCACCTTGGCTGACGCCTTTCAGATTTAATTAAGATAAGGATAAATATCCGGGAAAACTTATCTTTATCTTTATTAGCTAAAACGCGTCTACATGTGTAGACGTCTTTTACACTAATTAAGATAAGGATAAACATCCGGAAGAGAAGTTAAAATAGCTTAGGAAACTTAAAACGCGTCGACCTTCCCAGACGCCTTTTAGCTAATAAATCAATTGATTAAAATTCAAATTTAAACGTTAAAATAGGAATAAACTCTAAATAGCGTCCACATGGGTCGACGCCTTTTAGACTTTCTTCATATTTCAGCAGAAATTTGAGTTAAAATCAATTCAATTGATTAACTTAAACATGTCTGTTAAACCCGACACTAAAAACATCAATAAAAATTAATCAATGATTAATTATCAGACCATTATGAGACATTATTATATGATATGAAATTTACTCGAAATGACGTCAAAATTAGCGTGTCTACAGCTGCCTCACCTTGGCATCGTCTTTGCAAGGGAGTGAAATGGAATGGAATGTACTGAAAAGGTGATGCCAAGGTGTGATGAGACACGCTCTTAACATCACATGATGGGATTTTTTCTCAAAATTATCAATGAAGATAGTTCAAAGAGATCAATGGAATTAATCATGTCTGGATGAAGTAGACAAGGAAATAAAATAAAGTCGATCAACCTCCTCGGAGTGGGAAGTACCCCAGGTCATAGATACTGTAGGTTTCATCATGGGGAGCGTTTGCCAGCCAATGTGGACGTGCTGCAGCCATGATGGATCTTAAAAGAAAACAAGAATATTAAATAAAGAATCCAAGAAAGGATAGAATTCCAATGATATCTTCAAGCGAACCTCAAAGATAATCAAGATACTCAATTCAGAATGGAATATTTCACATCATGTTTGAATTATTTGATTAATGGTCTGAAATTTAATCAGTAATTAATCATTATCACAATGATTTCAAAGTCCTATATGATGCATGCTGGGCTAAAAGAAAAATATAAAGTCAAATAAAATATAAATTAATCAAGGATAATATTGTTAAATTGTCATTAATGAGTCAAGATACCAATTCTTGTAATCCAATGCTAAGCCGAAGCTCGTTTATCTACGCACCGTTTCACAAAAGTGGAACCATCGTCCTCACTAATTAACAATCCAACAGCCTATCCGTGTGATTAAGAATCCTCTGAAATTATCACTGTTTTTGTTAAAGGGGAACTCAAATTCCAGTTTCATAAAAAACACAAGGTCCTTGATATACTCTAATAAATATTTATCATATAGTAATGCGAATGCAAAATAATTACATGAAAGAGTACAAGGGTAGAAATAACCGTCTTTTTAGCCACGGTTGGGACTTCTTGACTCCCACAGTGAGATCTCCTTGACATTTCCAGCTTTATTTAGGCTTTCTTGAATTTTCTGCAACCAAAATTGTTAACAATTCCAATAAATATTCAATTTAAACATCAAAATCCATAGAATTTCGGATAAATCATATAAAGATCTGAAACGCGTCGTGTCGAGCAGACGCCTTTTAAAGTTGAAACGCGTCGCTTATCCTCGACGCGTTTTACTCACAGAAACAGGTTTCTGCTTGTTCTCTACTCGAATTCCAACTCTATCAATGCACATCCCTTTTCCAATCCGGAAAAGTCTTCTTAAGATCGCAATGCTGTCTATATAAACACCCTTAGGTCGTTCCCAAACAATCCCACTACAATCCAAAGATCAAAAGTTGAGTTTTCTTCAAGGTTTCTTCAAAGTTCCAAGGTTTCCAAGGTTTTCTAGCTTCAAGAAGGAGGAACTCCGAAAAAGGGTTCTTCAAGCAAGAAGATGAAGATGTCTTTGGAGCAGTTTTCTGATGTGGAGAATCACCTTAATGGAAGAAATCCCAATCTCCAAGTAAGTTCAATCAACTTCTTTTTCAATTCTCTTCATGTTCTTCATCATGTTCTTCTCGTTCCTCAGCATGTTCTTCGTCTTTTCTTTTGGTTTTCAGAACTATCCCATGTTTCCTGGCCCAAGGAAGTTTACTTCCTTACCTTGGATCCGTAAACTTGCAAAAAGCATCAAGCTTTCCATGCAAGTATTCATATCCAAGTGGAATCTTCAAGGTCTTGTAGTGCTTGCCAAGCATTACAAGAGCGCGAACGTAGATTGGGCGGCTATGGGTGCCTTGATCGAGTGGTGGCATCCCCAAACTCATACGTTCTTCTTCCAAGATTTCGAGTGCACAATCCTTCTGGAGGAGGCGGAGCTTCTTTTAGGTCTCCCAAAGACCAAAGAGAACAAAGAGAAGATAGCTTTGATGAAAGAGAGAATCACCGGTCAACAATTGTTGACATCTATTATGAAAGATCCTTCAGAAGCTAAAGGATGTCTCACCAAGAAGGGGATCAATCTCACCAAGCTAGCCGAATGGACGCTATACGAAATTGATGATCTAAGAGAGGATGAAGCGGAGGATGTAACAAAAGCCTTAGTTACATGCCTAGCCGGTGCCTTATTCTTTTCTGCGCAGGATAACATCTTAGAAGATGACCAAGTTAGTGCCATATGCGCAATCTTCGAAGGTAAATCCATAAGTACTGCACTCTTAGCATATCTTTATAGTGGGCTTTCTGCAACGTCTGTGGGCCGTCCTCCTTACGGATGCATGCTACTCTTCGCCTTATGGGTTGAACTTCACTTCAAGTTTGAGCACAGCAAGAAAAGGCCTTTGAATCCATCTCAAATCTACTTGAATAGCCTAATTCATTGTATAGCTAATATTGTAAAGTTCAATGAGCATATGGTTAACAAGGTTCCAAAACTCAAGACCCGAGCCGACTGGAGAGAGTATTTAAAACTCATGACGTCCGACATATTCGACTCGTCTCCACTTGCTCTGGTTGGAAAACCTGTGTGGGTGCGCCGTGCAGCAGGAGCAGACCTTAAGTTGATTGGAGCCACCGAATTCGTGTTATACAATCCACATCGGTGCCTTACTCAACTTAGCCTGGGCCGTCGTGAATTCCCCGAGTTCTCTCCCACACTCCCGATCAAGAAGCGCGACTTGGAATCCGACGAAGATTATGAAGCCGTACAAATCATTACCACTCTATGGAACCTTGGCTTCAGCTATCGTGTAAAATCCTCTAAAGATAGAGATAGAGGATTGAAATTTCCATACCTTAAAGGTCTTCATGAAATTCTTCCTTGAATGTCCTCTTTCTCTTTTATTCATGATGTAATAAAGAATTTTATTGAATAAAGTAGTTTTCTTTCATGCCTCAAAACCTTTCTCAACATTCTGTGAAGTGCACATGATTTTTCCTTTAGAGAAAACTTGATTTTTCCTGAAAATTCAACAGTTCGGGTTCTCTTCGCCGACTTATCCGCGGTCACGCCGGACCGTGAGACTACCATCAGTGGCTTCTCGCCATTTCTTCAGGTATTAAATTGTTTAATTATTTGTTATATGCAGTGCAATATGATATGATGCCTTTTTTTCTAACCTATATGTTCATGAATGCAGGTATGGAGCTACTACTACTTCCCGCTCGGCAGAGCGAGGATTGTCCGACCGGATGCCGTTCCTTTTGCCTGCCGTTGGCAGCCGATTGTGGACACGGCTCCACAGCATCATCAGCTGACGGCCCTCCGCCGTCAGTTTCTGGATTATCCAGAACTTCTGGTAAACTTTTAACTTGTTTAATTTTATTAAATGCAATCTTTTATTAAATGCAAGTTATTTATGAATGCATCTAACCTATATGCAGGTGATTTGGCGCCCATATCTGGGCATGAATGAGGAGGGTCAGCCGTGGGTGACGGCTGGCAGGAGGCGGTTTGGGAGGCAGATGTGGGTACATTGCCTCAATGAGATCGAGCCCCTCCGCCTCCGGCTAGTGATGAGGACCCTGGGCCTCCACCAGGAGTGGATCGACGAGGAGGTCCCGGAGGGTGTAGGAAGGAGCATGAGGGGCAAGTAAGCCCTCACTGATTGGCGAGCGAAATTTCCTGAGCAATATGAAGACTGCATCGCCGGGGTGTCAGAGTGGAGTCACGGGCGGAGAGTAGCGAGGCCTACCTCCAGCAGTACCGGGCCCACTACGCCGATCAGCTTCGGCTCCTCCGACCACTCGATGTAAGTATGAATTCATGCGTCTTTAATTTTATTATTATCTTGATTTATATTTGTGAATGAATGTATGTATGATATGCAGGACGCGCGTGATGCGGTCATCGTTGACCTCCGGGCCCGCCTACATGATGCGGAGGCCCAGCTAGAACAAGTCCAGAAGGAGCTATATGACTTGGTATGTATGAATGAATATGAATGCATATTTTAATTAATTAATTGTTTTGGCGATTAACCACTGATAGTTGTCTTTCGGTGCAGCGAGCCGTCTACACCCAGGCGGCTCCTCCTACTCATGGAGCTTCGTCTTCCTCGTCCGCTGCTCATGATGCTGCTCTAGCTGACCTTCAGAGTCAGCTCGCCTCCGCCATCCACCGGGCTTCTCTAGCGGAGGAGGACCGTGCTGCTCAGGTAAGTTCTTCAACTTTTGAATTCTGAAATTGATTACTTGATTATTTTGATTGCCTTGGACTAACAAAATATTCCTTTCAGGTCGCTGAGCTTCAAGAAGCACTTCAGAGGGCTGAAGCGGAGATAGAGCATGCCCGTGCTGCAGCGGCTCGTGCCGAGGCTGATGCAGAGCGGATCAGGGCTCTGGAGGAGCAGGTGGCCCTTCTCTCGACTGGAGATCTTGCACGCCTCCAGATTCACCTGGAGGTTGTGACTGAGGAGAGAGACCGCGACCGCCTTCGACTGGAGGCTATGCAGGGTCGCTTGTCGGTTGCGGAGCATGAGCGCAAGATGGTGGAGGAACGGTACCAGCGAGCTCGGCAGCGTGCCCATGAGCGTGGTCTGACCAGCGCCTTCACCGCCAGTGCTGCTGTATCTTCCGGCCATGCGGGTCCGAGTGCGATGAGAC
The DNA here is from genome assembly GCA_030544215.1 of Zantedeschia hybrid cultivar. Classification (NCBI taxonomy): domain Eukaryota; kingdom Viridiplantae; phylum Streptophyta; class Magnoliopsida; order Alismatales; family Araceae; genus Zantedeschia; species Zantedeschia hybrid cultivar. The sequence continues at coordinate 22,777,236 of JARZZO010000009.1, forward strand.
CACCTCCACCTCCTAGTCGAGGGCCAGCACCGGATGCGCCTGACGAGGCCCAGAGCCAGTTGGACGAGGGCGGAGGGGAGAGCCAGCCTTGAGGGCTCATGTATCTTTTCTTTTCTTCATATATCATGTACAAACAATCTTTTGATAATATACATGAAACTTTTGGCTCCAATCTTGTGTTCCTGTGTTTATCTTGCATCCTGTACACACTTAACAAACAGGTTAAGTATCTATTTAGGCTTAGCCCCTTGCCTGACCAAATAAATGGTCAATCAATCTTTTCTTCAATAAATGGTCAAGGGGCATGGCCTTTATTAACAAAGGTAATGAGAATAATCAAACTTAATGCAACATACAAGCAGACGGATGCTCGCTGAAAATAAAAGGAATGAAACACACTAAATGCATCAAGCAGATGCTAACTGAAATATTTTTGTTGTTTTGAAAATATTCATTTTTGTTTGGGGTTTTGAAATATATGCTTTTTTTTGAATTTTGACATATGTATTTTTTTTGGATTTTAGGATATATATATTTTTTTGGATTTTTGACTTATGTAATTTTTGGATTTTTGACTTATGTAATTTTTGGATTTTTGATGTATATATTTTTTTTGGATTTTTGACTTATGTAATTTTTGGATTTTTGATGTATATGTATTTTTTTGGATTTTTGACTAAAAGATCAGCATGGTACTTGGATCAAAAGATCATATTCATTTATTAACTTCATTTCCAACTTATTCTTTAACAACTCAACTTAAACCCATCGTGTTTGGATTTGTGTTTCCATTCGTGATCCCATTTGATGATTTGACCCTTAGTCAATGTAAGCCATTCCTTAAGTTTGGAGTACATCTCTTTAAAAAGAAAGATGAATAAGTTTAGAAAGCCCATGAGAAGGTTCCGGAGACTTAAAAAGATGTTCCTTTCTCACCCTAATATCCGTCGGGGTTCGGTCATTTTCTTCCGGGGTATTTATCGACCTTGCGTTCCCTTTTATTTCATTTCATGGCCTTGATGTAACGTTTGTAATGTAATGGCCTTTTGATTTGACATTTGGCTTTTGCCTTTTTTTTGCTTTTTCTTTTCTTTTCTTTTCTTCGGGACGGATCTCCCCCTTTTTTTTTATGACGGCCTCCTACTAAGATGGCGGGTATTCTTGGTAGTCTATTCTAAGCCTCGTTCCGACATCATGGGCCGAGTTTAAAACAGAATTTTTACTTTAAAAAGAATGATTTGTACTTTACACTTTCGGTCAAGCTTTCGATATTCTTTAGGACTTGTCATCTCTTGTTACTCACGAATCAAACGTGTCAGTGTGCGCAGTAATGGGCTTGAAATTAAGTTATCCAGACTGATAAGGAAATTTGAGTTTATAAATTTTCTGATTCCACTGGTCTTTGTACCATACTGATCGACTCTTTAACCTAAGGGTAGTATTTCTTAAGATGTAAACCATTCCAGGGATGATTTAGCTCTTTTCCTTCTGTATTAACAAGACAATAAGCATTACCAGGAAAAGCGTGCGATACAACATAAGGTTCTTCCCAGTTGGGTTGGAGCTTAGAATGCGGACCACCAGGTTTTATAAAAATTCTTTTGACAACCATTTCACCGACTTTGAACTTACGTTCAATGACTTTCTTTTGATAAAAACGTGCTAGTCTGTTTTGATAAACTTTTGCATGATTAGCAGCTGACCATCTTTTCTTGTCTAAAAGTTTCAATTGAGCAAGGAGTGCTGAACGATGTTCATCAATGGAAAATTCCTTATTCAATTGTACTCTTAGTGACGGTATAAGGATCTCATATGGAACTACCGCCTCCATTCCAAATGTTAAGGAATAAGGAGTCTGCCCAGTGGGCGTGCGGATCGAAGTTCGGTAGGCCCATAGAGCCTCAACCAATTTTTCTGGCCAATCTGTGAATTTGTTAGATTTGCACGTCTTTTTAATGATTTTTATCAAAGTCTTATTTGTTGCCTCTGCTTGGCCATTGCCTTGCGGATAATAAGGAGATGAATGATGCAATGCAATTTTATACCTGTTACAGAGGTCCTTCAATTCCTGTGACACGAACTGCGGTCCATTGTCGGTGACGATGGTGCTTGGAATTCCAAATCGGGTGATGATGTTCTTCATGATGAACTTGCAGACAGTTGATGCTTTGATCTCCACGTACGCTTCAGCTTCTGCCCACTTGGTGAAGTATTCCGTTGCCGTGAGAATAAAAGATTTTTGCTTGATGCCGGAATCTGGATTACCAAGAGGTCCAATGATGTCGAAAGCCCACATGGAGAAAGGCCATGGGGAAGAAACAGGATGGAGTGAAGACGCAGGAGAATGAATTTTGTCGGCGTGAAGTTGACACTTAGCACACCTACGGACATATCCTACACAATCTTCTTCCATGGTTGGCCAATAAAATCCTTGTCTAAGGATCTTCTTTGCTAACATCTGTCCATTGACATGGCCACCACAAACTCCACTATGAGCTCCTTCCATAACCTTCCAAAGCTCATCTTCGTCTAGACATCTCAGAAGAACTCCATCAAAACCTCTCTTGTATAATGCTCCTCCAACTAAGGTGTATCGTTGAGCAACTCTCCTGATAGCTCTTTTCTCCTCAGTTGTAGCTTCCTCAGGATACGATTGATCTTCACAATATTTGGCAATTTCATAATACCATGGCTTCTGTTCATCATCCATCTCTTCTAACAACTCCATCAACATGATTTCTCTTTTTTCAATGATATCTCCGTCTCTAACTTTCTTCAGCAATTTCTCCTTAGTTCTAAGGAATGAAGGATCTTTCACGGCGGGTGAAAGACGCCTATGAACTATGATTGATTCAGATTGTTTGCTGATTGGAAAATCAAGAGAAGATGCAAGTGAAGCCAGAGCGTCAGCTAAGATGTTTTGATTCCTAGGGACATGGACAAAGATCAATTTCGTGAAAAGCTTTGAGTAAGCAGAAGTAAGTTCTTGATAAGGCTTGAGCTTGGGATCGAGAGTTCGATACTTGGTCAGCACTTGGCGAAGAATCAGTTGGCTATCACCTACGATCCTGAGTTTGGTGGCACCATGGAAATGATCAGCCTCGAGACCAGCAAGGAGTGCCTCGTATTCAGCTATATTGTTAGTGACTGGAAAGTCAAGCTGAAAGGCTTGTGGAATGGTGATACCTTCAGGTGATAACAGAACGATACCGATCCCTTTTCCATGAGAATTCAGAGCTCCGTCAAAATGCAGAGTCCACATATCATCTCTGATTTGATTAACGGACATCAGTTCCTCATCCGGAAACTCTGATCGCACTGGATCAAATCGGGGAAGGGGATGATGAGCTAGATGTTCTGCTATGGCATAGCCCTTGATCGCTTTCTGCTGAATGTAAGTGATGTCGAATTGAGATAGAAAGCTTTGCCATCGTGCTAACCTATCAGTAAGAACAGATTTCTCCAGGAGGAATTTGATCGGATTCATCCTAGCGATGAGATGGACTTCATGGGCCAGAAAATAATGCTTCAATTTCTGCACAACCCAGACCAATGCTGCACATGTTTTCTCCATCCCCGTATATCTCTGTTCAGCGGAGTTGAGAAGTTTGGAGAGATAGTATGCTGCCCTCTCTTTTCCTTCTTCATCTTCTTGTGCTAAGACAGCCCCCACTGCATCATCCAGGACTGAAATGTAAAGTATCAATGGTTTACCTGGAGATGGTGGTCTCAAAACAGGAGGACTTGCTAAATAGTTCTTTAACCCATCGAATGCCTCCTGACACTTATCGTCCCAATCAAATTTGACTCCCGGCTTGGTAAGCTCGTAAAACGGCTTACACCTTTGTGAGTGCTGGGAGACAAAACGGCGAATAAATTGTAACCTCCCGATTAATCCTCTCAACTCTTTCAAGTTTTTAGGAGGTGGCATTTCTCTAATAGCCTTCGCCTTGTTAGGATCGATCTCAATTCCCCGTTTGCTGACGATAAATCCAAGCAATTTCCCTGAAGATACCCCGAATACACATTTCTTGGGGTTCATCTTTAACTGATATTCTCTCGATCTCTCTAACACCCTTGCCAAAACTTTAGCGTGCTCAGCCTTTGTTTTAGATTTAACCAATAAGTCATCCACATACACTTCCAGATCTATGTGCATCATGTCATGAAATATTGCCATCATAGCCCTCTGATAAGTGGCTCCAACATTCTTCAACCCAAATGGCATGACAACATAACAATATGTTCCCCAAGGTGTAGTGAATGATGTTTTCTCTTGATCTTCTTCTGCCAGCTTAATCTGATTATATCCAGAAAATCCATCCATAAATGATAAAGTTTCATAGCCAGCAGTGTTATCGATGAGTACATCAATATGAGGCAATGGAAAATCATCTTTAGGACACGCCCGGTTCAAATCGCGGAAGTCAATGCAAATTCTGACCTTCCCGTCCTTCTTCATGACCGGGACTATATTAGCCACCCATTGTGGATAAAGGACAACTTTAATAAATTTAGCTTTATGCAACTTATCGACCTCTTCCTTCATCTTTAAAGCCATTTGTGGGTGGAATCGCCTTAATTTTTGCTTGACCGGGCTAGCTCCATCCTTTAATGTCAATCTGTGTTCAACCAAAGATGAGTCTAACCCTGGCATATCTTCATAACTCCAGGCGAAAGTGTCCTTATAGTCCTTTAGTACTTGTACCATTGCCTTCTCATCCTCTGTAGAAAGATTTTTACTGACGAGAACAACCTTAGGTTCGTCTTCAGTCCCTAAATTAATTTCTTTGGTGGGCTCTTCTACGGCAGCTGAGGGTTCATCGAATCTCTTCACTCCACTGGCATATGCCTCAGCCGCGTCCTCGTCATCTTCCTCAATGGGGTCCTTTTCATGTACTAATTCATATATCCCGTACCCATCATTGACTGACTCATCGTCCATACAATCTTCTGGCATCTGAATTGGATTTTCTAAAAACTGAGGGATCAGAAAGCAAGAAAAGCACTTATTAGCTAAGTCCTGGAGGTATCTATCTGGAATTCGCCTACCCTTAGGCTTCCTAGACTTCTTAAACTGGCTAACCTGACTAGACTGCCTAACTTCACTATCATAACCTAACGAAGACGAAGCAGGATGAAAATCCTGGGATACAAGTGGAGATACAATAGAATCCTCCCGAGGGGAGGGACAGAGTAGATCTAGAAGAGAATCTTGACCGAAGGACCCGCGCGGCGGGGTGCAATCGGACAAGTAAGATGTTTCTTCGATGAGGATCTGGGAAGAATTTGTTGCCAAATTGGCGTTTTTTTTTGGACGATGAAGGAATTAAACATAAAGCAGGAATGAATACAAATGGAAGGAGAATCAGACGGAGGAAGTGGCACCAGGGCCAAAGGATTAGGGGGATCATATAGTAATATGTCCCAGATCAGATTATACAATCTCTCTAGATCGAGAGGAGGTTGTGGTATAATGTCCCGAGGGGACAGAGTAATCATGACGGGCGGAGCCCGTGGGATATCTTCAATTATGACCCGCGACCAAGTCAGGGTCAAGAGTAGTGTACGAAAAAGAGTGTGGAGCATGAAGACATGTGAAGGATATGTCCCCCTCCAGAGCAGATCTGTTGTGTAACCAGCTTCATAGGGGTCATCTGGTTCCCCTTCGTCAGCCTCTTCAGATAGCAGTATCCGCTTGTCAAATATGGCACCAGGGCTTTCAATCAGTTCATCAATCTGCGGCGGCCACTTAGGTTCTGCAGGATCCAGAAATAGTCTGTTCAGTGCAATATACAGGTCCCTCAGATCGAACCACCTGTACCATTCGCATTCGGGGTCATGAAATTTCCTCCTTTTCATAGGCCGCAGAGCCTCCAAGGATTGGTACGTAAGCAGTTCAGAGCAATGTCTGGCCAAGTCTCTCCCATATATGTCATGGAAGTCAAAACAGGAAGTAATGACCACCGTGTTGTCGTGGCTAAGTATGGGCCCTTTCACAAAGTGCGTACACAGGGTCCATGTTAAGGGATCTCGGCCTTCTTTAGGTGGTGTAGACATTGCCTCCCAGATTTTCGGGCCTTCTTTGATCTCTGCTTGTTGAACCGGATTTTGCTTCAATTTTATTGGCCTATAGCCCAAACCACTTCCAGGTGCTGCTCGATGATTTCTGACAGGAGTGGTCCTGCCTTGCAATTGCGTTCCCAGACCTTTCCCAGGCTCGTAGCCGTTCTTCATCATAATCCTCCATCCTGGGGTACTCATGCACTTCCCCCTTTTGATAGCGTCTAACGGATATGGAGAAATAGTGGCGGCTTTCAGCGGATAAGCCACTGGACGGTAGACCTGTAATACCGACAGAAAAGGTTGTCGGCCAGGTAAAACAGCAGATTTAGTGTTCAAGGAATGAGCAGCAGCAAGGATCGGCATGCTCGTTACTTTAATAATTCGTCCTTTATAAGGAAATTTGAGGCATTGGTGATTCGTAGAGGGAATCGCCTCAAGAGTTTTAATATAAGGACGACCTAAAATGGCGTTTATGGAAGGGTCGATTTCTAGGATGTGAAATTCGACCTCTGCATGACTTACAGGGCCCAGCTCCACCTTTAAATAGGCCATTCCCAGAGGGGAACGGGTAGAATTGTCATATGCTGTCACTGAGATGGGGCTGGGCAGCCATTTCTCTTTGAGAATACCGCATAGCTCCAGGGTCTTCGGTGGTAAAACATTGATCGAAGCCCCTGTGTCGACCAGGCATGCATCCACGGCCTTCTTACAGATATTGACCGTGATACTCAGAGCCATGCTTCTGGCTGCCGGCGGTGCTAGTTCTGATGTATGAAATGTAATGGAGGGCTGATCCCCCTGAGGAACTAGTAGTGCTGCAATCTTTTCTACCGGCACGTCCTCGTTGACCATCACCTTCTGCAGATATTCCATTAAAGCTTCTTGGTGACTCTTGGATCTTTTGATCAGTTCGAGTATAATGATCCGTGCCGGTGTCCGATCCAGGTGTTTCAACAGGTCGTATTGAGTGCCTGGTGCACTCTCTTCATTGTGGGCTTCCTCAGTCGGCTGTGATGGGCCGTGTCTGACTGTGGACTGAGGAAAGACCTTGTTGAAAATCCTTCCACTCCGGAGCGCGTGTTCCTCGACCGTGGAGGATCCGGGTGACACTTTAAGTACCGCAGGGTTGGATGGTGCGGATGGCGTAGAGGGTTGGTAGGTAGGTGATGGCGTAGAGCTAGGTGGTGATGGCGCGGTGCGGATTAAAGGCCTAGAGGGTTGGATGGTGGATGTGTAAGTGGTTGGCGAAGTGGGGAATGGTACGCGTAATAGCGGTCTGGATGGTAAGGGCATATCTGGGTAAGTGGTGGTGGTAGCGGGTGAAGTAGGAAATGGTATGCGTAATAATGGCCTAGATGGTAGAAGGGGCGCGTTATTGGTTTGCGGAGGGTTGTATGATGGAGGCGTAGTGGTGCGGGGCGTAATGGGTCTAAGGAAGGCGGGTAGTGGTAATGGGTTATTGGGTGTAGGCGAGTGATATGTAGGTGTGGGTATAGGGGTGATGGTAACGGGTTGTGGCCTTGGTATGTGGATGGTGCGGCGTGGTGGTCGCTCTGCGGTACTTTGAACGTGACCCGTTGAACAAAGAGAGGAAGAGTCCTCTACTCTCCACTGCTGCCCACGACCAGCCTCAGACTGGCTGTTCGTCAAGATGGGAGCAACCTGGTTTTGGTTCTGGTGCTCCGGGAGTGGATTCTGCACTATGCCCATGTTGGGTGGTGCTGCTGCTTGTGCAGGTGGTCTTGCTTGCTGCTGCTGCTGCTGCGGTCTCCTCGCCTTCAGGGCTGTTATGTACTTTTTCATTTCCTCCCAGTCTATGCCGCCCTGCTCATTGAGATCATGGATATAATCTCTGAATTGGAAGCAGGTGTCAATGGTATGCCCAGGTTGCCTGTGGAAGTAGCAATACCTAGACGTATCGGCATTTTGAGGCCAGACGGCCTTTTCCCTTGGCAAAACTAAGGCATTGGCTGCCATTAAAGCGCTGAAAATATCCGCCAAGGATTCTGGGAGGGCCGGGTATTCTGCCCTCTTCGGGCCTGGAGGTCTCCTCTGCTGGTTGTAGTCACCAGGAGGAGGGATATTGTGGTACGCCGGCGGTGCGCGCGGCTGGTACTGTGGCTGTTGCTGCTGATATTGCTGCTGAGGGGGCTGCTGATACTGCTGTTGATACTGCTGTTGCCGTTGCGGCTGTTGCTGTAGCTGTTGTTGTTTCTGATTCGGCTGCTGGGGCCGCTGGTACTGCTGTTGGTAATGGGGGTTCTGCTGCTGCCTGTACCCCTGCTGGCTTGGCTGTGGTGGCCTCTGGTACTGCTGCTGATTCCTCACGAACTGGGGCGAGTTATTGTTCATGGTACTGACTTGCTCGTGAGAGAGCGTGCCCTCAGTAGTCGGACCTGTGCTGGGAGAATTCGGCACTGCAGGCTTCCGAGGCGGAGGCCTGCTAGGTCTGTGAGGATCAAAGACGCTAGAGAACGTAGCGTCCTTGAAGGCATTCTGGCAGTACCGTGCTCTTTCATAGAGCTCTGCCATGTTAGTCAAATTGTTCAAGGAGAGGACTAGCTTGAACTGGGGCGTGGCGTTAGAAATTAACATTTTCACTTGTTCAGATTCGGACAAGTGATCTTTCACCTTTTCAGCCAGGCCCCGCCACCTGTCAGCAAAACTGACAAACTCCTCATCCGGTTTCATCTTTTCTGCAATGAGGTCCGTGATAGACAAGGAGGGTGCAACTCTGTCCTAGTATCGTTGGATAAATTTGCGTGAAACGATACCGTTATCCTCTACTTCGGAGGGTTCCAGAGAAAAGAACCACTCGAGGGCTGGTCCCTCTAGAGATCTCCTGAACAAGAAGGCCAACGACCTCTTATCATTCTGCCAGAAAGAGGATTCGTACATGAACTCCTTCAGGTGCGTGAAGGGGTTACCAGTACCGTTATACTTCCGATACACTGGCATTTCAGAGGGTGGCAGATGGAATACTGGCAGGCTCGGTAAATTGATTTCCGGTACAGCTTTAACCCCCATCATCTTCTGGAGATTGTTGAACTGCTCATCCATGCGCTCCATCTTGGCCAGCAACGTCTGCGTGGTCAGATCTGCCTGGGGAGGAGGAGGAGGTGGAAGTACTTGATAGGCCTGCTGCCTAGAGTACGTTGGACAAGGAGGATAATAAGGATGAGGTCCGGCAGAGCTTCCGCCATGCCCGAGGGCATTTTGATAAATAGGCGTTTGCGGTCTAGCCGGTTGCCTGGATGATGAAAGTTGTGGCCCAGTTGGCCGAGAAGTAAGATGAAGGCCTTCCATGGCCTGATGGATATAAGGAGGAGGAGGAGGTTGTTGAGTAACAACGGGGGGAGCCATAGGGTTCGGCTCAGCAGGCTGCATGGGTGCCTTCCCCTTCAAAATAGACTGGATGGCCTCGAACTGCTGATGGTCCAGTCGGGAGGCAAGAACTCCCAAGGCGTTGACAAGATCCATAGGATCGGAGGATGAGGGATCATGCTGATTCATGTCCCCCTCTAGATCCGGATTAGGGATCGCATATTCATGCGGAGGAAGATCATGATATTGATCGTGTGGATGAAAAAGAGGAGTTCGGACATTCCCGTCATGTCGAACTGGAATGGGGACAGAATTACGAGAGGCATCAGCATCTCTCCCGTTCTCATAATTGAAGTCTGAATCGCGAGGGGCATTAGCATCTCCCTCGTAGTTGATGATGGCGTCTTGGGCCATACTCAAATCTCTGCCTGATCGCAGCAACATGATATTAGATTCTCTTTTCAAAGATTTAATCAAATAAGTTGTGCAGAGATTAATCAAACAAGTGGATGCTTAACGTGATTTCAGGGTTCCTTGTTGAGTTATTTGAATTGGATTAAACCACAATTTCGCTCAGGGAAGGATCCTAGTTTCAGTTCAGTTTCCACCGTTATTCTCTAGGGTTCTCTCTCACAACGCTTTCGGAATCTAGCCGGGACTTCAATTGGTACAACCAGCCCGATGATCAAGGAGGAATACCTTGATTTTGGGGACTTATGGAGGTCTCAGCGTCAACTTCTCTAGTCTGATCAAGGGACCAACCCAATCAGAGAGAGTTGCTGACGTCGAGTAATGTGTTCCTAAGAAGAGGAGGGTTTTCGCCTCAATGCGTATGCCCTACGACCTGGATGGCCTCTAATGCTTAATAAAGTAATGGGTAGCTAGCACTCAAAACACAGAAATCTGGAAACTGAAAAATAATTAAGAAATTGTCTTAATCGCGTCGATGATAGTCGACGCTATTCAAAATAGAACTTAATTCTTTCGCAGAAACAGCTCTGAAAAATAACTAAAAACTGTCTGAATCGCGTCGATGGTGGTTGACGCTATTCAACACAGAACTTAATTATTTCGCAGAAACAGATGCAAACAGCAGAGAAAGTCTGGAGACTAAAAGGCGTCTGGGTGTGTTGACGCGGTTTTGAAACGCGTCAACTTTCCTGGACGCTTTTTAGTTCGCAGAAACAGATTTCCAGGAGGATTTTCTGGGTCGAATCCTCCTCAAACAGGGTAAAATACAGTAAACAATCGACTCATGCAAAGATTTTTAGTTTCAGATTTTAAACAGGATGATTTACTAACTAAACAACTAGGAAATCACTCAATCACACATCATTTTATCACAAAAACAGCTTTTTTTGAACTAATCAAAGGGGAGGGCAAGATCTTGCCACTGGGGTGTGCACGTGGTGCACGAGGAAAATTAATTAAACTAAACACTCACCAATTGGTGAGGACGTGTCGAAAGACACAAATGGTGCACCGTGGGTGCCCGATATGATGATAGCAAGAACAAAAAGAAACTAAAAGACGGCGAGACCAAGTCCCACCGTGATCGCCAAAAGAGCTGTAGGTGCTGAAAATGCTCGTGTGATTAATATGAAAAACTATGTTGTTTAGTGTAAACTAACCTATTAAAAACAGCAAATAAAGTGCAGTGATCGCCAGAAACTTTTAACTAAAAAGCTTCAAAAGAGAGTTTTGATCGCCTACCTGTTTGAACGCGGAAGAATGAGTCCTTGGTTCCCCTCTTTCAGCCGGCTGAAGAAAGAGAGCCCTTTCTTTGTTCTTTTGTTCTTGCTGTTGAGGTTGAGGATCGTCCAGAAGTTCTTCTGGCTTTGTGCTTGATTTCCCCCTTTTGATCTCTTGTTGTTGTTGTTGAGTGCAGCAGAGACAAAAACAGAAAAATAAAGAAGAAACACTGATGAGAATTTAAGTGGAAATAATATCAAAGCTAACTATGATTATAAACATGTTTAAACAGAAACTCACTTGTTTAAATGGCTTTGAAACCCCTTTAAAACAAATGGGTTTTGGAAGATTGATGTTGTGGTGTGTGTGGCATGAAGTGAATATGAGAATGAAACTAAAGAATATGTAAAAATGAAATTCAAAAATGAAACACTTATGCCCAGTTGGAGCCTTGAAAAGATGAAGATCTTGAAGGGATGCCGACTTCTGGAAATGGCAGCGCTCCGGCGTTCCGACGTTGTTGCTTCGGTCTTCAATTCGCTATAACGCTGTGGCTCAACTTAATTCAATTCTTTTTTTTTTTTTTAACTCTTAGATATGCAAGGTATTTATAGGCATTTTCTGCATTCGCGATTAACATAGAAAAATCTAGGATTTATCTATCTTAACCGACAGATAATTACTAATTAATTCATCTTTATCTGTAATTATCTAAAACGCGTCCACCTTGGCTGACGCCTTTCAGATTTAATTAAGATAAGGATAAATATCCGGGAAAACTTATCTTTATCTTTATTAGCTAAAACGCGTCTACATGTGTAGACGTCTTTTACACTAATTAAGATAAGGATAAACATCCGGAAGAGAAGTTAAAATAGCTTAGGAAACTTAAAACGCGTCGACCTTCCCAGACGCCTTTTAGCTAATAAATCAATTGATTAAAATTCAAATTTAAACGTTAAAATAGGAATAAACTCTAAATAGCGTCCACATGGGTCGACGCCGTTTAGACTTTCTTCATATTTCAGCAGAAATTTGAGTTAAAATCAATTCAATTGATTAACTTAAACATGTCTGTTAAACCCGACACTAAAAACATCAATAAAAATTAATCAATGATTAATTATCAGACCATTATGAGACATTATTATATGATATGAAATTTACTCGAAATGACGTCAAAATTAGCGTGTCTACATAAGGCAGTCGAACATGTGGATGCTCAGAGACGCGCACCAACGCGCACCAACGTGAGCGCACGGATAAAGCCTAATACCTCGAACATCACTACCAAATTTAGGATCTTTGAAGGGGAGAACCATGGAACCAAAAGCCACCAAGGGGGCATCGCTGATGTCCACCACCGCCACAGTTGATCTAGACGGCAAACTTGAGAAAACACTAAACAAAAAGACACAACCACAAAACAAAGGGTAAACGTAATAGCCGAGTCCAAGATTAGCCATTCCCCTGCCACCAACACAAAATCCACCAGGCGGAGGCAACAAAGAGCTTAGACAACAAGGGAGGTGTTGAAGGGATGGAGAGGGGTTGCAAAATAGCACCAAAAGGGGCTTAGGGGGAAGATCGAGCATGCTAGGGGGAGTGGGAAATGCAAGCAGAGTTGAAGGGGAATGTCTGAACAAGGGTGGGTGGGATGGGGAAGAGGATGCGGCGCTAGATGGGGAGAAGGGGTGGTCAGGGAAGTGGGGTAGGTAAAGAAGATGTAGATGGTGGTTGTGGAGGAGTTTGGTTGGTGGAAGATGAAGAAACAAGAACAAAATTAGAAAGAAAATGAAGGAACCAGAGCAGAGCAAGAGGATGAAAGGAGAGGGGGAGGGTGGGAGTTTGTAGGTGGAGGATGAAGAAATAGGAAACAAACTGCGGAGGAAGCAGGGGAAACCTGCGGAGGTAGAGGAAAAGGAGAAGGGGAGGGGGGAGAGCACCATGCGGACACTCTCCCCCTCCCACGGGACCGACGGTGACCGACTACTTGGGCTCCGTCGAAGCTATCGTCGGGATCTCGGCAAGAGGTCCAGGGAATGCTCCCTGTTGGTAGAGATGGTCCCCATCGCTCTTCACTTTTGTCCATCTCCTTAGAGCTTGGTTTTAAATATGTTAGAATTTTGTCCCTATTAATGTTGCTGATCTAGATGTAGATTCTCATGTTAATGTTCAATGGAGCCAGTTTGGGTAGATTTCTCATTTTAATGTTGGATGAAGCCAGTTAATGCTGCTGATATCGTCTAGATAATTTTCTTAAATAAAGACCTTGTTTGGATGCAACTTAAGAAAACACAAATAAGTTATCATAAACGTACTTATCATAAACTCATTTATTTTAAAAATGTTTTTCTAAACTTCCGTTTGGTTGTTTTGTATAAATTTAAACGAGTTTATGGTAAATATGAGAGAGGCTCCAGTGTAAACCAACTCCTAGTAGGTTCATGAAAAATGTGTTTATGGGGCTGTTTTCAGTTTATCGTAAACTCAAATGAGTTTATGATAAACCTATTTTTATATCATCTAAACTAAGGTTATGATAAGTATGGGTGCTCAAATTAGGTGTGTGATGTTCATGAATTTCATGTTGTTTATATGAATAATAAAACTATTAGAAATTAAAGAAAACGTGATCGCCAGAAACTGTAAAGTTTCAAAAGAAAGGATGATCGCTTACCTTTTCAAATTCGGGAGATGTTGAGTCCTTGATTCTCTTCCTTCGGCCGTCCAAAGAAAAAGAGCCATTTTCGTTCTTATTCTTGCTTTTATTTCCTTGATGGTTATTCCTTTGAACTTCCTTCTTTCTTTTTCTTTGTACCTTGTAAGAAAGATTAGACAAGAAAGAAAAATAATCTAATTAGAACTAGAGTAGAGTGGTATCAATTCTAATAAGAAATTTAAACATGCAACTAAATTAATCTACTCACTTGATTGTTGTTCTTTAAATCCCTAACATGCATATGGGTATGAAAATATGAGTGTGTGTGTGAACATGAAGTGATGATGATGATGATGATGATAAACAATGATGAATCTATAAAATTAAGGAAAAGCTAGAAAAAAATTAGGAAAAGAAGATGGTTGGTTGACTCCTCCAGAGCCTTTGTCTTCAAAAGCTTCTAAAGATGAATAGGATGAAGAAGAAGTCTTGGATGAAGTTCTTCTTGCTGTCTACGTTTTTCTCCTCTAGAGCCTTCAAACACCTTGTTTTAAACTACAAAATCACCAATGGCCAACCTTTTTTAAAAGTCCAAAGGGTGTTGTATTTATAAGAATAGGTTTTGAAGTGTTTAAGGCTTCAAAAAGACTCTCTCCCGCAGTCGGACTTACCTTGGACGAGCATGGAGGAGTTAGCAACTTGCCCAACTTCGAAAATCAGATTATCTCGACCAAATCAAGCTTATTATGAAACCCTCAAATCGTGTCGTTCTACTAGGACGCCATTTGGCTAATTAAAGTGGCCAAAATAAAAAGGAAATCCGAAAAGGAAACTAAAGTACATTAGGAAACCTAAATCGTATCTCTTAAGGGCGACGTGCTTTAGATAATTAGAAAATTAATTCGAATTAAAAATCGGAAACCCAAATGGATTAGGACTTAAATGGCGTCTCTCCTATAGGCGACGCTATTTAATTAAATCTATCAGAATTTGAAAATTTAATTCTGAACTGGTTTTGGTTAGGAATCTAAATGGCATCGTATTGGGGCGACGCTAATTAACAAATCTCGAGAAAAATCAATAAAAATTAATTAATGATTAAACATCAAACTATTTTGGGACATTATAATTATGACATGAAATTTACTCAACTTGAAGTTAAAATTAGCGTGTCTACAGCTACCCCACTTTGGCATTGACTTTGTAAGGGAGTAAAATGGAATTGAATGTACTGAAAAGGTGATGCCAAGGTGTGATGAGACATGCTCTCAACATCATATGATGGAATTTTTCTCAAAATAATCAATGAAGATGACTCAAAGAGATCAATAGAATCAATCATGTCTGGATAAAAGGGACACGGAAATAAAATAAAGACGATCAACCTCCATGATTGGGAAGTAGCCTAGGTCACAAATCCTGCATGTTTCATCATGGAGAGCGGTTACCGGCTAATGTGGACGTGCTACAACTATGATGGATCTTAAAAGGAAACAAAAATATTTGAGATAAAGAGTCCAAGAAATGATAGAATTCTAAAGATAACTTCAAGAAAATTTCAAAGACAATTGAGAGATCAATTCATAATGGAATATTTCATATCACGTTGGGATTTATTAGATCAATAGTCTGAAATGTAATCAAGAATTAATTCTTATCACAGTTATTTCAAAGTCCTATATGATGCATGCTGGACTAAAATAAAAATTAAAATAAAATAAAATATAAATTAATCAAAGATAATATTGTTAAATTGTTATTGATCAGTCAACATACCAACCTTGCAATTCAGTACTAAGCCGAAGCTCCTTTATCCACGTACTGTTTCACAAAAGCGGAACCATCATCCCCATCAATTTACAACCTAATGGCCTATTCGTGCGATTGAGAATTCTCTGGAATTATCACTGTTTTTATTGAAGGGGAACTCAAATTCTAGTTTCATCAAAATCACAAAGTCCTTGATATATCTAATAACTACTTATCATATAGTAATGATAATGTAAATCAATTACATAAATGAATACAGGGATAGAGGTAACCGTCTTTTTAGTCACGGTTGGGACTCATGAACTCCCGCAGTGGGACCTTTTTTGGAAATTCTCAGCTTCATTTTCATTTCTTTGAATTACTTGCACTCGAATTTTATCAGTAACTTCAAGTAAATAGATAATCAACATTAAATATCATGAAATTATGGATTTTCAGATAAATAACATAAATTTAAAAAACTGATAAATGGCGTCGCTATTCGCAGACGTCATTTAAATGACGTCGCCTCGTCTAGATGCCATTTAACTTACAGAAACTATTCTATGTTCTGATTCCAATTCGAACTCTACTTGCCTTAATACACATCCCTCTTCCAATTCGGAAATGAGCTCCTCAATCTCGCAAATCCTCTATAAAACTTCCCTCTCTTCGTATTAAAACATTACAACAAGCAAGAAAGAGCGAAAGCTAGAGAATTCTCTTCAAAACTCAAAAGAAAGAGGGAAAGAACAAGAAGAAGTCAAGGAAATCAATTCATGGAAGATGGATTCTACTTCAAACAAGAGGATGAGAAAAGCGATTGAAAAGCTCTCTAAAGTGAAAGATCATCTAAGTAGGCAAGATCCTAACTTACAAGTAAGCTAATCTCTTTTCTATTCAATTCTTTCTTTTTTTTTTTATGCAACTTTCTACATGTTTTTCATATTCCAATTCTTCACGGGCATGATAGAACTATTCCAATTCTTTTCTTTTACCTAGTGATTTCCTTTCTTCCCTAGTCTAAAAAGATTTTCTTCACTTTTATGGGTCCAAAAGCTAGTTAACAAGATCAATCTCTCCATGCAATCTTATATATCCAAGTGGCATATCCAATGATTAGTTATTCATGCCAAACATTATAAGAGCACAAGCATAGATTGGGCTACAATGGGCGCTTTCATCGAACTATGGCATCCTCAAATTCATACTTTCTTTTTTGCCACGTTCGAAGCCATTATCCTCTTAGAAGAAGCTGAACTCTTATTGGGCCTTCCTATGCTTAAAATCAACAGTGATGAACCTAATTTGAGTGATATGCTACTTATGAGGGAAAATATCACGGGTCAACAATTATTAGAAAGGATCATGAAGAAGCCAAAGGAAATTCAAGGCTGTCTTACTAAGAGGGGAATCAATCTTATCAAATTAGCTGAATGGACTCTGAAGAAGATAGAAAACCTCAAAGATGAAGATACAAAGAACGTGATGAAGGCGTTCACCACATGCTTAGCTGGAGCTTTACTATTCGCTGCCCAAGATAATGTTTTAGAAGATGATCAAATCAGCGCAATCAATGAGATTTTTGAAGGGAAGCATATTAGCACAGCAGTTCTAGCCTACCTTTAGAGTGGGCTCTCTACAGCTTCTACGGGTCAACCTCCTTATGGAAGTATGCTTCTCTTAGCTCTATGGGTGGAGTTCCACTTCAAGTTCAACCATAATGAAGAAGGAGTTCCAAGGATATCCCAGGCGTATCAGCGTAGCCCTATCTTCCACATCTCAAATATCGTGAAGTTCAACGACAACATGACCAATCGAATGCCCTACCTCAAGACTCGAGCCGACTGGCGTGCTTATTTCAAGACTATGCCTAGAACTAGATTTGAATCTATGCCACTTACTCTCATGGAAAAGGCAATTCGAGTGCGCCGTGGTGCTGGCACAGAACTCCGACTAATCGGGGCAACCGAGTTCATTCTCTATAATCTACATCGTTGTTATCCTCAACTTGGTATGCCTCGTTATGAATTTCCAGAAATATCTTCTCTTTCTCCAATTAAGAAGTGGGCTTTGAGAACTGAAGAAGACTTTGAGGCGACATAACTCATTGCGACTCCGTGGACCATCGGCTTCACCTGTTGTGTGAAAACTCCTTATGAAGCCAATAAAGAATTATGAAAAACATATGTAAAAGAGCTTATGAAAATTTGTCCTTGAAAGCTCTTCATCCTTATCTTCCGATTTGATGTATTTTGATTTTCATTTCATCGAAGAAATCATTCCTTAATACAATAAAGATCATCCTTTAATGCTTTGTAATTTTTCTTTGACTGAAACTGTGATTTTTCCTCAAAATATGAAGGTTCGGGCTAATTTAATTCAAATCACGTCGACTCAGAGAGACGTCTTTCAGTGAAATTCAATTTTCAGAAATAAAAATTTAATCCTTAATAACCAAAAATAGTGTCTGTTTAGCAAGACACCTTTCTCTTCTCTCTCCTATTTTCCAGAGATTTCCAACAATTAATCTACTGAATCGCGTCTTCCTTAGGAGACGTGAATCTATGATTACTCCGTGTTTCCATGGTACGGGTTTGACCAGAAGAGGCGGTAAAATCCAAAAGGCGTTGCCCACCAGGGACCGTTTCAAAAATTTCAAAATTTTTCTGTTGCGCCTCAGTTTGTGCGCCACTGAATGGTGTCGCTGTCCCAAGACGCGATTTAATCAATTCTAACAGGGTCGCGTTAGCCCGGGCCTCTTCTCCCCTCATTCTCCTCTTGGGCTTTATCTCTCCGCCTCTCTTCTTCCTCCCTTCTGACGAACTGTGGGTGACTCCGGACGTTCTCCTCCTTCTCCGGCCATCTCCCTCAACTCCGGCGACTTCTTCGACTCCAGCGAGCTTCTCCGACGCCGGCAACCCCCACTCTCACCCTTACAAGCTTTCTCTTCCTCTCTCAAGCTCTCTCTCACATCTCCACTCGAGCTCTCTCTTACTCTCTCTCACGCCATGGAATCCAGTGGAAGCTTGAGCGGTTATGGGAAGCGTTGGCGGCTTGCTCCATTAGCGACAAGGGCGGAGGCGTCCGAAGAAGCTCCCCCCGAGGCGATGGTTCTAGCGGAGGCGGCGGCATTCATGGAAGCCGAGGAAGCTCCTCCGGCGGCTTAGGAGGGCGAGGAAGCAGCAGCACCGGCCGAGGAGGCAGGCCTACGTTTGGTAAGCCTCGAAAACACTCCATTTAGTTAAATTCTCAATTTTAATGGGGAAAGAGGGAGCTCGGCCACAGGTTCTCGAAACCTGTGGTGAAAGGCGTCTGGGGACAAAGACACCTTTTGAAACGCATGCCTATACCCTGACGCGATTCAAAAATGGTAATTAAACCTCAAAATTGATTTAAAAATTGATTATTAGTGTTCTAACGATGATTTTGATCAATTATTTGAAAATCGTAGGGCACGATGAGGACCAGGATCTTATGGGACTTAGTGGTGGCTGCCTATAGGGGTCTCCTGAACTTTCAAAAGGCACGGCTGACGGAGATGGGATTCTGGGAGATATTAGAGATAGAGCCATTATGGATTGACTTGGTATTGCGCTAGGTCTTGAGAGAGAGATGGCATGCTGAGAGCAGGGTATTTCTAATGCCCTGGGGACACATGGTCCCCAGTCTCGATGACGTATGCAGGATCACCGACCTTCGAGTAGAAGGTCGGGCAGTGAGCGGGATCACATATCCTGATTATCACGGACTAGGTTAGGAGTTGCTGGGCTTAGAGTGCACGGGGCTGGAGGGTCGAGAGTCTCGGACTCTCTTGAGGACAGCGGTAGAGAGATCCCTAGGACTAGAGGAGCCTAGGCAACAGACCGATGAGTCCCAGGCTGAGTTGAGATCGAGACTAGCAAAGGCAGCTAGCGCAGTGTATTGTCAAGATCCTAGTGATACGGTTAGTGTATATAGGGATCTTAGGAGATTTTTAGTGTTTTTCTTTTGTAGGCTTCTCTTTGGGACAAAGGGCGACTACATCCACTGTCGCTTCTTGAGTCTCCTTACCGATTTAGATCATCTACACGAGTATGCCTGGGGTGTGGCCCTTCTGGCCCACCTCTTCACCGACCTCTCCGTCGTCACACCGGACAGGGAGACCACCATCAGCAGCTTTGCGCCATTTCTTCAGGTACTTAATTTATTTTATTTTTGTTCATTTGATTAAATGCTTATGATACAATGCATGTGATAATCCTAACCTGTATGTTCTTTTATGCAGGTGTGGACATATTATTACTTTACTCTGGGCCGAGCGAGGCCATCTACACAGCTGGCAACAGTCCTACTTGCCCGGCATTGGCGTCCGGTAGTGGACACGACGCCACAGCATCATCAACTGACGGCCTGCCGCCGTCAGTTCCTCGATTACCTAGAGCTTCCGGTGAGTTTTAATTCTTTTCTTGTCATTTATTATTATGTTTCATATTTGATTAGTTATGTGGTTAAACTGCTTAACTATTAATTAATTGTTTTGTTAAAATGTTTTTAGATACTTGGGAAATTAACATTTATTTAATTGCATATTCGATTGATGATTTAGATGTTAGATATTTTAAATGTTTATTATAACATGACTTGTTGATTATTATCATTATTTCCATATGACATGCAATGCAATTAGCCTATATGAATGCAGGTTATCTGGTGTCTGTACCTTGGTATGGACGATGCAGGACAGCCCTGGGTAGAGCAAGGATGGGGCCGGTTCGGGCGCCAGGTTTAGGTGCACTGCATGAACGAGATCGCCCTCCTGCGCTTGAGGTTGGTGATGCGGATGCTGGGGTTTCATCAGGAGTGGGTGGAGGAGGAGGTCCCGAAGGAGATCGGGAGGACCATGCGGGGCAAGCAAGCCCGCACCGACTGGAGCGCCAAATTCGCGGATCAGCGGGATGACTGACATCGGTATGGGATACCGGTGGAGTCGCAGGCGATGAGCAGCGATGCTTACCTTCAGCGCTACCGGACCCACTACGTGGCCCACCTGCAGCTGCTCCGCCCTCTCGATGTAAGCATGATGCATATGACATATTATGAATGCTTCCTTTATTTTATTAATTATCTTGCTTATATTCGTGAATGTATGACATGTATGGTATGAATATGCAGGATGCACGGGACGCCACCATCATCACACTCCGGGGCCATCTCCAGGATGCCGAGGCCCAATCGGAACAGGTCCAAAAAGAGCTGAATGAACTGGTAAACATGATATGCATGAGTGACATATGCATTATGAATGCTTCCTTTTATTATTAAACTGTTTTGACACTTGTACACTGACGGTGGTCTCCTTTTTGTTACAGCGTGCTGCTTACACCCACGCGGCGACTCCCTCATCTTCCACCGCTGCTGGTCCTTCATCTTCTTATGTTGCTCATGAGGCCGCCCTTGCCGACCTGCGGAGTCAGCTAGCTCTAGCCATCCGTCGAGCCACTCAGGCTGAGGAAGATGCTGCTGCTTGGGTAAATCTTCAACTTGTTTCTTGCATGGTATGTTTTTGCTTGCTTGATCAGTTGGCTAACAATGTCTTCTGCTGCAGGTCCAAGAGCTTTGCGTGGCTCTTGGAGAGAGAGATGTTGAGTTGGCACAGGCCCGTGGTTTAGCAACCCGGGTTGCTGAGCTGGACGAACAGCTGGCGAGGCTCTCCACTAGTGATCTTTTTCACGAGCTTGCACGACTCCAGGTTTGACTGGAGATCTTGACTGAGGAGAGGGATCACGACCGTTCCCGATTGAAGATTCTCCAGGGCCGACTTTCAGTGGCAGAGCATGAGCACCAGAGTATAGAGGCTCCGTACCAGCGTGCGCGGCAGCGTGCATTGGAACGAGGACAGGCGAGTGCTTTTACCACTAGTATAGCAGTATCTTCCGGCCAGGCTGGGCCGAGCATCATGGGACCACCGCCGCCGCCAACACGAGAACCAGATGTCCAGGATGAGGTGCAGAGCCAACTGGACGAGGGCACGGGAAAGCGTTAGCCGTGATGGCTGCCATCATGTACTTTCTTTTCATTATGAAGTCATGTAGATAGACTTATACATGAACACTTCTGATATATGAATGAAAGTAGTTTCTTCATCCTTGAGTTGCCTTTTGCACTTTTATCTATTGTCTTTCTTTTCATACCTGCACGCGGCTTGAACAAACAAGTTAAATATCTGTTCAGGCTTAACCCCTTGCCCAGTTAAGTAACCGGCAATTTGATCCTATCCTCGGTAGAAGGGTCAAGGGGTGAAGCCTTTATTTAATGAAGGCAAATAAAGATAATTAAAAGGAAATAAATAGTAAAATGCAACATACAAACATGAAAATGCTCACTGAAAATAAAAAGGATGCAACACACGTGATGTGACAAACAAATGTTATTTGAAATATTTTGTTTTGCAATTGCAATTTTAGAAATATCCAATTTTCTAGGGTTTTGCCATATTCAATTTTTATTTTTATAGCTATGAAATATTCATTTTTGTTTTGTTTTGCAATATTCAATTTTTCTGTGGTTTTGCAATATTCAATTTTTTTGTGGTTTTGCAATATTCGACTAACCTAAGGACCAGCATGGTATTTGGATCAAAAGAGTATATTCATTTATTAACTTAATTCCCAGATCCTTCTTTAATAGCCTCATCCAGATTCATTGTGCTTGAAATATGTTCGTAATCGTGATCCCATTCAATAGTTCAACCCTTAGTCAACCTCGGCCATTCCTCAAATTTGGAGTACACCTCTTTAGAATGGAGGGAAGAATTGGTCTAGAAAGCCCGCGAGAAGGTTCCGGAAACTTAGAAAGATGTCCCTCCTTTACCCTGTTATCCGTTGGGGTTCGGTTATTTTCACTTTTACGGGGTATTTAACGACCTTGTGCTCCCTTTTCATTTGATTTTGTGGCCTTTTGAGGTAACGTTTGTAATGTTGAGCGGCCTTTTGATTTTGTTAGCACTTTGCCCTTGCTTTTTCTTTTGCTTTTTGTAGGGCAGATCTCCCCCTTTTTTTTTTATGACGGCCTCCTACTAAGATGGCGGGTATTTTCAGTAATCTATTCAAAGCCTCGTTCTGACATCATGGGCCGAGAGTAAAACAGAAGTTTTCTTTCGAAAAGAATGAGTTGTACTTTTCCACTTTTAGTTAAGTTTTCGGTATTCCTCGGGCTTCACATCTCTTGTTACTCACAAACCAAACGTATTTGTGTGCAATAATGCGTTTAGATTAAATTATCAAATATTAATAGGGAATTTGAGTTTTCAAATTTTCAGACCCCACTGGTCCTTGTACCATGCTGATTGACTCATTAAACTAAGGGTAGTATTTCTTAAGATATAAACCATTCTAGAGATGAGTTAACTCTTGACCTTCTGCATTAACTAAATGATAGGTGTTACTAGGAAAAGCATGCGAGATAACATAAGGTCCCTCCCAGTTGAGTTGGAGCTTAGAACGCGGACCACTAGGTTTTATAAAGATTCTTTTAACAACTATTTCACCAACTTTGAATTTTCGTTCAATGACTTTCTTTTGATAAAAACGTGCTAATCTATTTTGATATACTCGTGCATGATTAGTGGCTGGCCATATTTTCTCGTCTAAAAGTTCCAATTGAGCTAAGAGTGCTGAGCGATACTCATCAATGGAAAACTCCTTATTCAATTGTACTATTAAGGACGAGATGAGGACTTCATATGGAACTACCGCCTCCATTCCGAATGCTAAGGAATACAGAGTCTGCCCGGTGGGCGTGCGGATTGAAGTTCGGTATGCCCATAGAGCCTCCATTAATTTCTCTGGCCAATCAGAGAACTTATTGGACTTACACGTTTTCTTGATGATTTTTATCAAAGTCTTGTTAGTTGCCTCTGCATAGCCATTGCCTTACGGATAATATGGAGACGAATGATGCAATGCAATTTTATACCTGTTATAGAGGTCCTTCAGCTCTTGTGATATAAACTGTGGTCCATTGTCGGTGACGATGGTGCTTGGAATTCCGAATCTTGTGATGATGTTCTTCATAATGAATTTGCAGACGGTTGATGCTTTGACTTCCGTGTAAGCTTCGGCTTTTGCCCACTTGGTGAAGTATTCCGTTGCGGTGAGGATGAAAGATTTTTACTTAATGCTGGAATTGGGATCACCGAGAGGTCCAATGATGTCGAAAGCCCATATGGAGAAAGGCCATGGGAAGGAAACATGATGGAGTGAAGATGGAAGAGAATGAATCTTGTCGGCATGAAGTTGACACTTAGCATACCTACGGACATATCCTAAGTCTTCTTCCATGGTTGACCAATATAATCCTTGTCTAAGGATCTTCTTTGATAACATCTGTCTATTAACGTGGCCACCACAAACTCCAGTGTGAGCGCTTTCCATAACCTTCCAAAGCTCATCTTCGTCCAAGCATTGCAGAAGAACACCGTCAAAACCTCGTTTATAAAGCGCTCCTCCAACTAAGGTATATCTCTGAGCAATTCTCTTGATAGTCCTTTTTTCCTCAACTGTGTCTTCTTCAAGGTACGACTGATCTTCATAGTATTTGACAATCTCAAAATACTATGGTTTCTCTTCATCGTCCATCTCTTCTTGCAACTTTAACAGCATAATTTCTCGCTTCTCCACAATATCTCCATCTTTGACTTTCTTCAACAATTTCTCTTTAACCTTAAGGAATGAAGGGTCTTTCACGGCGGTTGAGAGATGCCTATGGACGATGATAGATTCAGATTGCTTGCTGATTGAGAAATTAAGGGATAATGTGAGAGAAGCTAGAGCGTCGGCTAAGATGTTCTGATTCCGAGGAAGATGGACAAAGATCAATTTAGTCAAAAGCTTAGCATAAGTAGAAGTGAGTTCCTAATAAAGCTTGAGTTTAGGATCAAGAGTTCGGTACTTGGTGAGCACTTGGCGAAGGATTAGCTGACTATTACCTACAATCCTGAGTTTGGTGGCACCAAAGAGATGAGCGGCACCTTTAGGTGACACCTTTAGGTGATAACAGAACAATACCGATACCCTTACCATGAGAGTTCAGAGCTCCGTCAAAATGCAGAGTCCACAGATCGTCTTTGATTCTGTCTATTGACATCAGTTCCTCATCCGGAAACTCTGATCGGATTGGATCAAAACGAGGAAGAGGGTGATAAGTAAGATGTTCTGCAATGGCGTAGTCTTTGATCGCTTTCTGCTGAATATAGATGATATCGAATTGAGATAGAAGGTTTTGCCATCGTGTTAATCGATCAGTCAGAACAGATTTCTTGAGGAGGAACTTGATAGGATTCATCTTAGCGATGAGATGGACTTCATGAGCCAGAAAATAATGCTTCAATTTCTGAACTACCCAGACTAATGCAGCAAAGGTCTTCTCCATCGCTATAGTAGGCTGCTCTCTCTTTCCCTTCTTCATCCTCTTGTGTTAGGACAGTCCCCACCGCGTCATCCAGGACAGAAATATAAAGAACTTAAGGTTTGTTCGGAGATGGTGGTCTCAGAACAGGAGGACTTGCTAAATATGTCTTTAATCCATTGAATGCCTCCTGGCACTTATCGTCCCAATCAAACTTGACTCCTGGCTTAGTAAGCTCGTAAAACGGCTTACACCTTTGTGAGTGCAGGGAGACAAAACGGCGAATAAACTGCAACCTTCCGATCAATCCTCCCAACTCTTTCAAGTTTCGAGGAGGTGGCATCTCTCTGATAGCCTTAGCCTTGTTGGGATCGATCTCAATGCCCCGTTTTCTCACGATGAAACCTAACAGCTTCCCTGATGAGACACCAAATACGCACTTTTTGGGATTCATCTTCAATTGATATTCTTTTGACCTTTCCGAAATTGTCGCCAATACTTTGGCATGCTCAGCCTTAGTCTTGGATTTTACTAACATATCATCCACATACACTTCTAAATCAATATGCATCATGTCGTGGAATATAGCCATCATAACCCTTTGATAGGTGGCTCCAGCATTCTTCAATCCGAATGGCATGACGACATAACAATAAGTGCCCCAAGGTGTAGTGAACGACGTCTTCTCTTGGTCATCTTCTGCCAAGCGAATCTAATTATACCCTGAGAATCCATCTATGAATGGCAATGTTTCATAACCAACTGTGTTGTCAATGAGTACGTAAATATGAGGCAGTGAAAAATCGTCTTTAGGACATGCCCGGTTCAAATCTCGAAAGTCAATACAGATCCTGACCTTCCCATCCTTTTTCATGACTGAGACTATATTTGCCACCCATTGCGGATAAAGGACAACTCTAATAAATTTGGCTTTATACAATTTATCGACTTCTTCCTTCATCTTCAAAGCCATTTGAGGGTGGAATCGCCTTAATTTCTGTTTAATCGGGCTAACTTCATCCTTCAATGTTAATCGATGCTCCACTAGGGAAGAATCTAACCTCGGCATATCTTCATAGCTCCAGGCAAAAGTGTTCTTATAGTTTCTGAGAACTTGGACCACTGCCTCCTCGTCTGCTTCTGAAAGACTTTTATTAATGAGGACAACCTTAGGTTTGTCTTTAGTGCCTAAATTAATCTCTTTGGTAGGCTCTTCTACAGCAGCTAAGGGTTCATCAAATATCTTCGCTCCACTGGCATAAGCCTCTGCTACATTCTCGTCATCTTCCTCATTTTCAGTAATGGGGTCTTTCTCGTGTAGCAATTCAGTAATGGGGTCTTTCTCGTGTAGCAATTCATACACCCCATATCCATCATTGACTAACTCATCTATTTCACATTCTTCTGACATCTGAATGGGATTATCTAAAAGCTGAAGGATCTGAGAGCAAGAAAGGCATCTTAAAACTAGATCCTAGAGGTATCTATTCAGAATTCGTCTATCCTTAGACTTCCTAGACTTCCTAATCTGACTAACCTGTCTAGAACTAGATTCACTATCCTGACCTAATGAGGACGAATAAGGATAAAAATCGAGGGGTACATGAGAGAGTATAGGTGAATCCTCCCGAGAGGAGGGGCAAAGTAGGTCTAGAAGGGAATCTTCCCTGGGTGACCCGCACGATAGGGTATAATAGGACAAGTAATATGAAATTTCCTCAACAAGGATGTGTGAGGAAGAGGTTGCCAAATTGGCATTTTTTGTTGTTAATGATTTTGAGTATTAATCATAAAATATGAATGAATATGAAGAGGAGGAGGATGAGAAGATGGAGGTAACAGCACCAAGGCCAAAGGATTAGGAGGATCATATAATAATATGTCCAAGATCAGATCATCGATCCTTTCAAGGTCGAAAGGAATCTGAGGAACTAGTTCCTGAGGGGACAAAGTAATAATGATGGGCGGAGCCCGTGGAATATCTTCAGTGATGACCCTCGACCAAGTCGGGGTCAAGAGTAGAGTACGGAACAGTGTATGGATGGTAAAAACATGACGGGGATAAGTTCCCCTCCAGAGAAGATCAGTGGTGAATCTAGGCTGATAAGGATTATCTGGCTCTCCTTCGTCTGTCTCTTCACTTAGCAGGATTTTCTTGTCAAAAATAACTCCAAGCCCTTCAAACAACTCATCAATCAATGGGGGCCACTTTGGTTCTGAGGGATCAAGGAATAGCCTGTTCAATGTAATGTATAGGTCCCAGGTGTCAAACCAGCGGTGCCACTCGCACTCTGGGTCTTGGATCTTTCTCCTCTTCATTGGTCGCAGAGCCTCCAAGGATCGATATGTCGGCGACTCATAATAGTGTCTAGCTAGGTCCCTACCATAAATATCATGTAGGTCAAAGTTGGAAGTGATTACCACCGTGTTATCATAGTCATGATTAATCACGGGTCCTTTAATGAAGTGTGTATATAGGGTCCAAGTTAAATGATCATGATTTTCTTTATACGGGGTGGTCATTGTTTTCCAGACTTTCTGACTATCTTTGTCTTCATGCTGCTAAACAATCTGTTGTTTTATCTTCACTGGCCTATAGCCCAAACCATTACCAGGTATCCTTCTATTGTCTTTGATAGGCTTGGTTCTGCCCTGCAGTTATGTGCCCAGGCCTTTTCCCGATTTGTAACCATCTTTCATCATAATGTCCCAGCCAGGGGTACTCATGCATTTACCCCTTTTTATGGCATCGACTGGACAAGGAACGAGCATAGTGGCTTTCAAAGGATCAACCAAAGGAGAATGAACCTGTAAAACTGACAGAATGGGTTGTCGACCAAGGTGAGGATCCGGCTTAATGTTCAAAGAGTGAGCAGCAGCAAGAATTGGCATGCTCGTCACCTTAATGATCCATCATTTATATGGAAACTTGAGGCATTGATGATTTGTAGATGAAATTTCCTTAAGGGATTTGATGTAAGGACACCCAAGGATGCCTCTCAAAGAGGGGTCAATCTCCAAGATGTGGAACTCGACTTCGGTATGACACATAGGGCCTAATTCTACTTTTAAATAGACCATTCCCAGAGGAGAATGTGTAGAGTAGGACATAGGCTAGCTTTTCTCACCTGAGGACAATCTTCAGGTTGCGTAACTAGTCAATGTAATTTGGTCCCGTGAGTTTGTTTGCATCAAGTATGCAACAGAGGGGGTTAGGTGACGACATAGCGACCTACATGGAAATATATAAAATGAGCATATAGCTCTTAAAATCAGATTTAGGACTTTTAATCTAGATTTATGCTCCCACTATTTTTCGGCGATCTGTATGACCCTCTAAGATACGGAACGGGAGATTCCGGTGATCTCCTAGTGGGGATCAAAATCCTTCGGGCAACATGCATGTGACCTTGTGGTAGCACAACAAATCACATCAAGTCCCTTAGGCAGTCAACTCTTGACAGTTGCAACGATTGCAATATCCGATCGATTTAACCCCTGAATCAGAATGACCTTGTGGTAGCACAACAAATCAATTTGATTCAGTTAAGTTTATCCATCATTACTTAGATGACATGAATTCATAGTGCAATCCTTGTGGTAGCACAACAAAACTACACTATTTGTCCATTCATCTTAATGACATCACATGTCGTAGACCTAGTTTAATTTCTAAATCAAACAGACTTTGTGGTAGCACAACAAATCCGTTTGAGATAAGAATTATCCTAAGATCTATAATGATGGTGGGTTACGTGAATTATTCTTAATATCTCACGTTTACAACTTAAGTTTTAAAAGAGGGTTTTGATTTTGATTTGTAAAAATCGTGCTATCAATAGTATTTCAATTTGAAGTATCAATATACTTAATAGAAATATATATATGATAGCATAGTCCGCAAACATCACATATATGCAGAAAAATTAAATGGGGATGATCATGGACTGCTTAAACTACTATGGAATTATCGGAGCCAAACGATGATCCATAATAGGATCCTAATGTGAAAACAGCAACACTGGTTCCATTTGATGCGAGTCCTCCCTCCAGAGGTGTCTTCAGAAGATCCCGTCCTTTAAACTTAATCCGATACATTTAAATATGAAATTCAGGACTCGCAGGTCCACAAATGTACATTTAAACACTTAGAAACCTTGATCTTATCAAGGGGAGTACAATCTTATAGGAAGGTAGAAAGTACACTTGGATTAAGAGAGAGGAGGACACGCAGGTCCTATTTAAAATACCAAATGAAATAAGCATCGCATCTATTCACATCATTCATCACATGAAAATTCTAAGTCCATGATCATCCCACCATACAACACATCACATGCATCACAATCATCACATAATTGTTATTTGGTATTAAATTTTATAAATATAAAATTATAATATCAATTAGTTTTCGAAATAACATTTATTTCAGCATCATCAATAATATTCAAAATATTATTGACAATTAAACTAACTAAACTATTCAGTTAATCTAAATAATAATTCAAACAATTTGAACGGCAAAGTGTAATCAAGTTATGCATGAAATTAGTTTAAAACAATTTTAAACTAATTAAATTAACAGGGAAATTAATTATCTAAAACAATTTTAAATAATTAACTAACACCCATTAATTATAATAAAGCCATTTAAGTAAATAACAGTTATTAAACACTTTAATAAACTGTTAATAATCATAAAAATAATTAATAACAATTATTAATTATTTCTATAATTTTTCTGTTTTAAAACAATTTTAAAACAGGCTTAAATAGGCTAAAATTGGGTTTAAAGGGGTTAAACAGGCATTTAAAACAATTTTTAAAATTCAGAAAATGGGCCCAGCCCATTAAGGCCCGAATGACCCGGGCCCAGGGCCCTGGCTCGGCCAGGGTCGAACCCTAGCTCAGCCAGGGTCGAGCCCTGGCTTGGCCAGGGGCCCTAGCTCGGCCAGGGAGCCGCCCGGCCCCCGCCCGGTTCGACCGGGTCGGGACCGGGCTGTCCGGCCCGTTCAGCCAGGTTCGACCGGCCCTCTTCCTTCTATTCCAGCAAACCCTAACGAGCAGCAGACGGCGGCGGTTGCAGCGATGGCAACGCCGCCAGGCGCCGGCGACGGCGCCGCCAGGCACCGCTGGTGACACCCCCACCTCCGGCGGTCTGCCCGGCACCAGTGGGGCAGCCGGCGGTGGCCAAATAGCCCCTGGAACGAGCCCTTAAACTACCCCTAAAATCTGGTTTTCAGGTTTAAAAACCCAAGTTCGGGCTCGATTTAAAGCACCTCCAAGGGCATTCCGGTGCCGATCTCCATGCCCAATGCGAAGTGGTGACTATCACCAAGAGATCTAGGGATTCTTCCGGCCATCCCAACGCTTGGGATGCACATACGAAGCCGCCGAAGTACCCCGGTTCATCATCACATGACGAACTCCGAAAAAACCCAAATAAAAATCCGAAAAATACAGAAAAATAATCAAATCGATCGTGATCATCATATGAACACTAATCTGTCATTTTTAATCGGATTATACTCAAGAACACGTACAATATGGGTTCTTCACGCATAACGAGAAAACACACAAAACGGTGCCGTTTTACAACCGAACCAGCGAGCCTGGCTCTGATACCACTGTAAGGAATCGCCATGAACGCAGCAGAAATAAAAAATGATTCTATTGTATCGGTTGCTGGAGTTGTAAAACGGACATTAAAACTAACGCGGGAAGAACAGTTCTTCACCTTTGCGGGGTTTCGAATCTCCCGTGGATGATGCCGACTCGGTAATCGCGCACGCGCACGATCTCTAGAGGTATCCACACGAGTTCCCGTAGCAGACGCGATTTCCTCCTCGACTTGAGTGCTCCGACCAGATCTCAAATCCACCATGCGCGGAGAGAGACAGATCCACTTCCAAGAGAGAGAGAAGGAGAGAGAGAGAGGAGAGAGAGAATATGGGGAGTAAAATTCGTCCAACTAACTTTTTACCACTCCCCCTTGGCCCTCCTTATATAGAAATAAGGATAAGCACAAGAGTTAATCCTCATGATTATCCAAGAGTTTGGCCTTGGATAATTCTCCGTTAAATCTTCATGTTTATCCTGCAGCTTTTCACAAAAACCCAGATAAGCATGAAATTTAACATCTCTCACCGTCTGACGAGAACTCTTATGTGTGTGACCCTCTAGGCCCATATATCAGTCCGGTTGCAGGCCCATTAAACTTAGAACTGTTTCTTGAGTTTAATATTTATTAATTAACATTTAAACATCACATGTTAAATGATTAATTTAATAAACAAGTGAATTATCATCTGATGATCAAATCACTTGGCCTTCTGATCATGAACAGCACCAAACACTACCTCATGATCCCAGAAGATATAAGGGATACTGTTCCCTTCAATTGAACCTTTCCGTCTGCAGATGCCGCACAGATATAATCCTTCACTCATGCAATGTCCCGATAACGCAAGGGTATGGTTTTATAGTCAAACCCTCTATCGCATTATCCAGATGGATTCCAGTACACAGTTAATATCTAGAAAGACATCTCTTTCATTTGACCCTGGCCAGGGATTTCCGTGTACACATCCATGGGACATTCTCTCTCCAGTCTTATACCAAGAGTGAGTGATCCCTTGTTGTTCACTCAATTACCTTCACAAGCTTTCCACTATATCTAAAAGACCGATTATGGTGGACTTAATGGTTAAAGTCCACGAGTCAGAGAATCAAGATACAATGGTCCACAAACAAGGTATCATTGGTGACTCAGGTCAAAGGACCAACTGTGCTACTGCAACAAAATGAATTCCCTGGTTGACTAATAGGTATAATTACCATCCAAGAATTCTTATTTGGGTCTGTTCAGTGAACTCATTCTCTAATGAGCACCCACTTGTTTGTCTTAGTGTCACCACACGAGTGAATGTGAGATCATTCACCCTCATCATATGAGCAGACATAACTTGTGTCGATCTTATCGGATATTTAATGTCTATCTCAAATATCCTACGATCGAGAACTATTTAAGACAATTGCCTTAGGATATTGATCTCACTATCACGATCTCATCATGATTCAATATCCCATACATTTGTCTATGGACCTTCATTACGATAGTCGTTTGCGAGAACTATTAAATGAAGAAATGATTACCTTTATTAATAATCTGAACTAGAATGTACAATGATTGGCTTTGAGGCCACCCAATTCTAACACAGGGTAGGTGCCACCCTGTTTTTGTATCTCTGTAAGAACTTATTTGACACAACGTCGAAGTTCTTTACCTCACTCGGGTCCAGAGAGAAAAACCACTCCAAAGCTAACCCTTCCAATGACCTCCTGAAGAGGAAGGCCAATGCTCTCTTATCATGCTGCCAGAATGATGATTCATATAGAAATTCCTTGATATGAAGGAAAGGATTGCATGCGCCGTTGACTTTCTATAGACTGGCATTTCGGAAGGCAGGAGATGGAAGACTGGCAGATCAGGAACAGAGAGTTCGGGAGCAGTTTTACTATCCATCTTCTTCTCGAAATTCTTGAACCGCTCATCCATCTGAGAAATTTTGTTAAGTAGAAGTTGAGTGGCAGAATCTGCTGGTGGAGGTGGGGGTTGTTGAAAAGACTGCCCTCCTGGAATAAGCAGGGATAGGAGGACAGTAAGGTTGTGGACTAACAGTATTTCCACCATGTCCGAAGGCATTCTGATAAACTAGAGTTTATGGCCTGACAGGATGCCGTGAACTAGATTGTTGAAGACCCGTGGGCCGAGGGGTAGAAATATGGAGGCCTTCCATGCCCCGAGTAGGAGCTTGATAAACAGAGGGGTTAACCAAGGGATTTGGTTCAAGAGACTGTAAGGGGTTTTCCCTTTCAGAATAGATTGGATGGCGTCAAACTGACAAGGATCCACATGATTAGATAGAGCCCCCATGAGGGTAGCGAGATTAGAAGGATGATTGGAAGAGGGTCCGGCTTGGTCTTGGACTCCTTCGAAGACGGGGTTGGAAATGACATGAACATGGGAATGATCGCCCATATCATGATTATATTGATCATAAGTTGAATCCATTTGAAATTGAGAGACATGAGCATCTCCCTCGTATAAAGTTTGGAGTTGATTGGAATTATAAGCATCTCTCTCGTCTTCTGAATAAGACGGATCATAAACCCAAGGGGCATGAGCATCTCCCTCGTACTCCACCACATCTTCTCGTTCGAAGGCAACCATGCCGAGAGTTCTACCTGATCGGAGAATCATGATATTAATTTTTGACAAAGATTCAAACAAGTTGTGCAGAGGATTAGCAAACAAGTGGGTGGTTACGTTATCTTAGGATTGCTTGTTGAATTATTTGGATTATTAAACACAAATTCACTCAATGGGTAGGATCCTAGTTTCAGTTTTGTTTTTCCACCATTATACTCTATGGTTCTTTCACAACGGTATGAATGACTAACCAGGGCTTCAATTGGTACAACCAGCCCGATGAACAAGGAGGAATACCTTGCTTTTGGGGACTTACGGAAGTCTTAATACCAACTACTCTAGTCTGACCGAGGGACCGACCCAGCCAGAGAGAGGTAAAGATGCTAAGAAAAGTGTTTCTATAAGGGGGGGGTAAGCCCCAATGCAGATGACTTATGGCCTAGATGGCCTCTAATGTAGTATAAGATAGATATAGGTAACAAAGAAATCAAAGATCCGAGAACTGATGAGCAAAAGAAGAAACTGTTTGAATCGCGTCGCTGTTCTCCGACGTTATTCAACACAACAGTTTCTTCTATTAACATAACCTCAAGCATCAGTAAACAGAACCTCACGTCGCTGAATGGCGTCTGGCCACAGGGACGCGGTATGAATCGCGGCTCTCTATCCAGACTCTATTCAAAGCCTGAAAGTAATAAACAGAGAGTAATTTCGAGGACAATCCTCTCTCAAATTATCAAGATAAACATGAATCTAATTGATCATGCAAATTCAATTCAAACAGGTCTACTTTCATGTAAACAACATAGACTCAATCACCCATACACTTCCTATCACACTCACAACTTTCAATCAATCACGGGAAGGCAAGATCTTGCCGCAAAGGAATGTGCACGTAGTGCACGTGGGGATAAAAGTAACCAAACTCACCAATTGGTGAAAGGAATGCCTGAGGGACACAAATGGTGCACCGTGGGTGCCCGATGATAAAAAGCAAGAACAAATATTAAAAGACGGCGAGACCATGTCCCACCGTGATCGCCAAAAAGCTGTAGGTGCTCAAATTAGGTGTGTGATGTTCATGAATTTCATGTTGTTTATATGAATAATAAAACTATTAAAAATTAAAGAAAACGTGAAGGTTGATCGCTTACCTTTTCAAATTTGGGAGATGTTGAGTCCTTGATTCTCTTCCTTCAGCCGGCCAAAGAAAAAGAGTCATTTTCGTTCTTATTCTTGCTTTTATTTCCTTGATGGTTATTCTTTTGAACTTCCTTCTTTATTTTTCTTTGTACCTTGTAAGAAAGATTAGACAAGAAAGAAAAATAATATAATTAGAACTAGAGTAGAGTAGTATCTATTCTAATAAGAAATTTAAACATTCAACTAAACTAATCTACTCACTTGATTGTTGTTCTTTAAACCCCTAACATGCATGTGGGTTTAAAAATATGAGTGTGTGTGTGAACATGAAGTGATGATGATAATGATGAACTATGAAAAACAATGATGAATCTATAAAATTAAGGAAAAGCTAGAAAGAAATTAGGGAAAGAAGATAGTTGGTTGACTCCTCCATAGCCTTTGTCTTCAAAAGCTTCTAAAGATGAATAGGATGAAGAAGCAGAAGTCTTGGATGAAGTTCTTCTTGTTGTCCATGTTTTTCTCCTCTAGTGCCTTCAAACACCTTGCTTCAAGCTTCAAAATCACCAATGGCCAACTTTTTCAAAAGTCCAAAGGGTGTTGTATTTATAAGAATAGGTTTAGGGGTGTTTAGGGCTTCAAAAGGACTTTCTCCCGCAGTTAGACTTACTTTGGACGAGCATGAAGAAGTTAGCAACCTGCCTAACTTCGGAAACCGGATTATCTCGGCCAAATCAAGTTTATCAGGAAACCCTCAAATCGTGTCGTTCTACCAGGACGCCATTTGATTAATTAAAGCGGCCAAAATAGAAAGGAAATCCGAAAAATAAACCGAAATACATTAGGAAACCTAAATTGCGTCTCCTAAGGGTGACGTGCTTTAGATAATTAGGAAATTAATTAGAATTAAAAATAAAAAACCTAGACGGATTAGGACTTAAATTGCATCTCCCATAGGCGACACTATTCAGTTAAATTGAAATTTTAATTCCGAACTGATTTTGGCTAGGAATCTAAATGGTGTCGTGTTGGGACGATGCTAATTAAAAAATCTCAAGAAAAATCAATAAGAAATAATTAATGATTAAACATCAGACTATTTTAGAGCATTATAATTGTGACATGAAATTTACTCATCATGAAGTCAAAATTAGCATGTCTATAATAAGAAATGCATTTGTCATAAATACAAACGCATTTATGCTTGCATCCAAATAGGGCCATAATATACATGTGGGCGTTCTTTCATAACTCAAGTGGATAGTTGCAATTTTCCACAAACCGTTACCGGTTCAAGTGAGACGAATGACTCTTCACTACTAGCCGATCCTAGACCAATCCTTTTGGACATATTGTTCTGCATATCTGCAAAATGTGATACGTCCCCCTGAGTCTGTTCATTGTCCCTATCACCCTGAAGCCCCAAATCATCATTTTTGTTGCTCTTACCCTCAGGAGTAGCCAAGATATCATCGAACCCTTGAACTAAAAGTCCTGGGACCTCCAAGGGAGAACCCGATTGCAAGGTATTGGCATGAGGCTCTTTCTCATGATTTGAATCAACTTGGAGCACAACCTCCCTTGTTACTTCATCATTACGGACCAGATCACCTTAAAACATCAAATACATTGGCAATTGGGATCTTTAAGTGTGGATGTGGATTCCCACACACCCCTCTTTGTGGAATTATTGTGTCAACTTTATTGAACAAGGTTTTGAGTAGATTTTAGGCGAATGCCGCCTACCCTCATCCGTGTAGTGAATTCATCTAACAAATAAGGTGGCATGAATTTTCTGGTTGTTATAACAGTGTTATGACAATTTTTATGGCCAGTTATGAATGTTATATGATGTGGCAGGTGTATGACATGGAACGAATTTTTGAAATTTTCTTGTAAGGATGAGACTTATGTAATTCACTTGTATCGAGACATGGGATTGAATGAGATTATTCATGATGTTAGTTGTAGATGGAGATTGAATGCCGAACAAGTGGAGCAAAAATGTGTTATTTCGGAGCAACCTAATTCATCTGAGAATGTTGAATGGAGATGATATTGACAGGATGATTGATATATATACTATAGTTAGATCAAATGTAATGAATGTGGCGGTACTTATACGTAGCGATCAAGAAGTGATAAGCATCAGGTAAATTCAATGTGTATGCATATATTTCATTTGCTTGAGGTTATATTATTAGTGTTGATTATGATTATAATGAGGAATGAATATTTGCAGATCATCTTGTGTACAATCTTCTGGGAGTAACAATATATAATTGTTATGGTGATTCAAGTCAAGATTTAAGGAAAAGGACTAGCCTGGGGTATGACATCATCTACTTGTTGGTCAAATCTTTAGTAGTGTTGAACACCTTCATGGAGATTTAACTTGATATGCTATATCAAGGGGATTTGATTACATTTTTATTAATAATGACTCGACACGTCTCACTATATATTGTAAAATTCTACAATGTGATTGGTCTCTTCATGCAATTAGGGTTGGGAAGGGACCTCATTTTCAAATCAATAACGTGCATGTATGTAGATTTGGTTTGAGCACATAGAAACATCCTAGAGCATCAAAAAAATAAGTTAGTTCTGTCATAATGGAAAAGATTGAGGATACTGCATTATACTGACCTAGAGACACTAAAAAAAATATTTTAGAGAGTATGGTGTTGATATACCTTATTATCAAGTATGGCTTGAGAAGGAGTTTGCATATAGAGAGCTTTATGGTGATGATATGTGTTCTTTTAATTCTTTACGTTGGTACAAGGAAGCTGTTGAAAGGTCCAACCCAAATAACATTATAAACTTGATGTCTCTAATGATGGTCAGTTTAGAGGATTTTTTGTGTACTTTCATACATGCATTCTTGGCTTTGTGATGGGATGTAGGCCATTATTATTCTTTGATGACACATTCAAAAAGGATAAGTACAAGGGCATTTTTCTTTCGGCAACTACACTTAATAGGGAGAATGAGTTATTTCCACTTGCCTCTGCAGCATATGACATTGAAAATAAAAATAATTAGGAGTGATTTTTGTTACAACTTAAAAAATCCGTGTCTGCTAATCGCATGATTACATTTATCTATGATAAATATAAAGGATTATTTGAGGCCATTTCAATTGTTTTCTCTGAATCTCATAATGCATATTGTTTGAGACATTTGAAAGTCAAATTTTCAAAATAAGTTATAGGAAAATATCGTAGTATTACAAAGAAAATATTGCTCTCCTTATTTGATCAAGCAGCTTATGCATATAGAGTGGAAGAGCATGAGTAGCCTTGCGAATAGTGCGTGGAATATCACAAGAAGTTGAAAGGTGGGCAAGACAATCAAATTTAAATTATTAGACCAATACTTACTTTGAAGGTGAGAGACCATGAAATTTAGTCAAATGCCATAGAGTTATTTAATGTGTGGATACTTAAAGTACAAAATCTCCCAATTATGCACACGGTGGAACGTATTCAAACACACATCATGAACTTGGCATATATAAGAAGAAATGAATGTAGCAAGTGGGAAATAAGGTTATGCCTCTTAATTGATGTGAGGATAAAGAATTTGATGGACACCTTTCGAGGTATTCTTGTTAATTGTTCAAATGGCATTATGTTTGAAGTCATGACTCGGTCTTCTGCTATAGTGAACCTTCATGAGGGTACTTGTTTTTATAGAGGATGGCAAATTTTGAGATTGCCATGTAAACATATGTGTGCAGCGATCCACCAAATAGGAGACAATGTTGAAAATTATTGTACATTGTATTTCACCCCCGATCTATATTGAAAATGTTATGAGGAGATTATTCTACCAATTTTAAACATGAATAAGAAGCAGACATTGATAATATTAAAGTTAGGCTTCCTAAAACAAAGAAATCTGCTGGAAGGCCAAAGAAGAAAAGAGTTCCATCACAACAATCATTAGAACTAGAGAAGATGGTGTATAATTGTTCAAGATGCAAGCAACCTGGATATAACAGAGAATCAAGTTCCAATCCAATAGTTGAGTAGGTATGAACATTCTACCCAAATACTAAAGGACATTACACTTAACATATCGATTGTGAGCATTAATGTTAAATTGGTAAGCTTGTATTTTTTTCGTTAATCTTATTTTCTTTGTTGTGTTGTACATATATGGCACACCATCCTCTCATTCCACTTGTGTAGTGCACAGTTAGACATGGTTACCGTGTAGTTAGGACAAGTCAAATGGAAAGAAATCCATGATGACGCCACTATCGATGCAAGGTATAATTTAATTGTTATGAATGATTTTGCATAAGTACTTTGCATTAGTATTAATCATGCTCGATTATGTAAACAGGTTGAAGGTTGCAACTTCTTCATGTCGTGTGATGAGTTACATAATTTTATAGCATCATCTTCTTCAGACTATTGTTATCATAAGGATGATTGGATCAAATGTTTAGAGGCTTGTGTCGATGATTTGGAGAAAATAAGTGGGGTATTGTAAGACTCCCTTGAAGAGATGTAGGATGGTTACCCATGCTTTATCTAAAGCCTTTTCTTTTATGAACTTCTCATATGCTAATGGTGGGAGTGATGGTGATTTTGATGATGTGAGGATTGTATCTTTATCTTTGTGATCTTTAGAGACTCCGTTGATCTTTAGAGACTACCTTATGTTTTGTATTTTAGATGGACTTTTTTTCATCTATGGCATGAATTTCTTTCAAAAGAAAAAATTGATCGTGAGTTTGGTTCTTATGTTTGTGATCTCTTATATTATTGTCTTCCCATTACTATTGAGTTGTTATCAGTAGACTAATGTGTTTGTGATCTCTTCGATTATTGTGTTTCTTTTTTCCATATTTTTATAAGCTTGATGAGCAGTTGTCAAAGTCTACTTGTATAGAGCTGGCAATGAGTCGAGCCACTCGCGAGCCGCTCGAGCTCGGCTCAGGTTGAGCTTGATTCGGCTCGACTCACTTGTTGAAATGAGCCGAGCTCGAGTTACACTCAAAGCTCGAGTCATTAAACGAGTCGAGTCCGAGCTCAACCCAACTCGGCTTGTTGGCTCGCGAGCTGGCTCACATCAAAATAAACATTAATATTTTATAACATTCTAACATTATTATGCTATCATAAAAACCTCCACCGCACCGCACCACACAACATTTATACCCAAAGGACCGTTTGGAAGCTTATAGCCAGCATAAAACCTTTTAGAACCCAGTACAGGACTAAACAAGCTACCCAACTCCCCAAGCGCCAGGCCAAGGGTCGTTTTCCTTAGGACTTTTAGTCCTGTACCGGGCAAAACTAAAAGCTTACCCCACCTGCCCTCCTATAAATAAAGTTGTTTCCTTTCCTACCCATCCTAACTTGCTAGAACTCTTGGCCTTATAGGGCCGGGTCTTCGTT
Organism: Zantedeschia hybrid cultivar; assembly: GCA_030544215.1. Taxonomy (NCBI): domain Eukaryota; kingdom Viridiplantae; phylum Streptophyta; class Magnoliopsida; order Alismatales; family Araceae; genus Zantedeschia; species Zantedeschia hybrid cultivar. Next base: position 22,816,888 of record JARZZO010000009.1, read on the forward strand.
CATGGGTTTTGGCCTAATAACAGTTTAAATGGGCCGAGTCTTTTACAGATTTGGGACGTAAAAATAAATGGGCTAATCTTGTGGACTGGGCTCGAGTTCGACTCAAGCTCGAGTTTTTTCACTTGAGCCCGAGCTCGAGCCTTAGTATGGGCTTGATTCCAGACTCGGGCTCGGCTCGATCTCGTAATTTTTGTGCTAAGCCAAGCTCGAGTTTGGTTAAGCTCGGCTCAGCTCGGCTCATTGCCAGCCCTATACTTGTACATGTTTGTGTTCCCTCTGTCCCAGGGAAATGGTAAAAGATAAGTGATGATCTGTGTTTGTGAGTATATATATTATGCCCATAGAGTCTGTTGGATATGAACATCACACGTTTGGTCAGTTGGTTGTTGGTTTATGGAGGTCCTGTGTCTTTTATTTTCTTATTTTCACAGTAGTGGGTCACTTTTCTGATGGAATAAATCACATTCAATGAATGTGTACCCTTTGTTCCCTTATTGATCATGGCTTCTTTGTTCATTAAGTGAGATTGGGTCGTCTTATTATCCAACCTCCTCTTTTGATAACGAGGAAATCAAGTAAGATATCACCTAAAACTTCATCAGGATTGATCATCACATTGATTTGTTTGAATTGATCAGGAGATCTCAAAAAAAAAAAACGAGAATTTATAATGTGGTATTTTCTTGTTGACAAGGTCTTGGGCCGAAATTTGTATAAGATAATGAAATATGTTACCAACACGTGTAAAGAAGCAAAAATCCCAAAGAGAATCAAGAAGCACATATGTTCACTCATAATAGGATTACATGCAAATTATGCATGCACCCTAATAATAAACCTTAGGTCTAATTTATCTTTTTGGCCTTTGAACACATCCTCATATAAGGTAAATACCCAATGTGAGGGAAGGAAGTATAACTCCACCATAGCCAGTCCCAAGTCCGGATGAGAAAGGAGGAGGATGTGTGTTAGGTTGACAACCATCACTTAATAAAGTTTGTCACAGTCCAATCATGAATCCTGAACTAATATTTTGTGCTAGTACTAAGGCATTCCCCGGAAGCCACGTGTTACATCGACCCCCGGATGTAATGAGAAGTGAGCAAGGGGTTACTAGGGCATTCCCCAGAAGCAACACATTACATCAGTCCCCAGGTGTAATGAGAAGTAAGCAAAGGGTTGCTAGGGCGATCCCCAGAAGTAAAGTGCCGCAATGGCGCTCGGTTTCCATGACAAATAGGCAAGGATTCTTGTGTATTAGATAAACACGAGTGAAGAAGTTAGTCCATAAGAATAAGAGTAAGAATAAAATTCGTTTAGATACATGGAACATAGGAACCCTAATCGATAAAAGTTTAGGGTTAGTTAAACTTATGAGAGATGGGAGGGTCAACTAGTTTGTTTACAAGAAATTAGGTAGAAATGTTCTAAAGTTAAAGATATTAAAGATTTTAAACTTTGGTATGTTGGCAAAAGCAATAATAGAATTGGTGTTAGACATTATCATAGATAGAGAGTTCAAAGACAAAGTTGTAGAAGTTTTAAAAGAGGAGATAGACTTATACTAGTTAAACTTGTAGTAGATGAAGAAGTTTTAAATATAATTAGTGCCTATGCATCCTAAGTAGGATTAGAAGAGAGTATTAAGAAAGAATTATGGGAGAATTTTGATAAGATAATCCAAGATATCCCTAATGGTGAAAAGACTTTTGTTAGGGGAGACTTAAATAGCCATATAGGAAAGAATAATAGTGGCTACGAGAGGGTCTACAGAGGTTTTGATTTTGGTAATAGAAATGACATGGGTGATGCCATTCTTGACTTCACCATTGCTTATTTTAAAAAAAGAGATGAAAATTTAATAACTTATAAAAGTGTAACATATAAAAGTCAAATCGACTATTTTCTTATTAGAAAAGTTGATCGATCATTATGTAAAGATTGTAAAATCATACCTAAGGAGAGTTTAGCCCTTCAATATAGGATCTTAGTGTTAGATGTTTATATTCAAAAGTAGAAGAGAAAGGATGTAGTGAATAGTTATCTTAAAATTAAATGGTAGAACTTAAAAAGGGAGAATCTAGATGCCTTTCAAAGGTACCTATTAAAAGAAAATATATGGGATTCTGATGGAGAAATTAACATAATATGGAATAGAATGGGTAATTATATAAAAGGAGTAGCTAAAGAAATTTTAGGTGAATGTAAAGGTAAAACGGTCCTTAAAAAAGAGACATGGTGGTGGAATACTGAAATTCAAAAGTCTATTAACAATAAGCGAGAGTGCTCTAAAATATGGTAAATGAGTAAAAATAATAAAATATTAAAAGATTACAAAATTGTAAGGACAAGTACTAAAAAAATAGTTAATGAAATTAAGTTTAAGACTTTTGAATAATTATATCATAAGTTGGGAACTCGAGAAGGTGAAAAAATGTGTTTAGACTAGAAAATTGAGAGACAAAAAGAGTAAAGATCTTAATCATGTCAGATGTATTAAAAGCGAGGATAATAAGGTCATAGTAAATAATTGTAAGGTTAAGAAGAGATAGAGTGCTTCTTTTAAGAAGTTGTTATATAAAGATCCATTTAGAGGCTACCTTTGTGAAGAAATTAATGATTCCAATGGACAAATTAATTATCATTACATTCGATATATTAGATCTTTAGAAGTTGAAGATGCTCTTAAAAGGATGAGAATGGGGAAGGTCTTTGGACCAGATGGAATATTCAAAATTGTAATAATTATTTTAGAATTAAATTTATGAGTCGCACTATGAAACTTTAGGAGAGAGTAATAGAGAAATGTCTCAAGAGTGTTACTAGTGTTTCAAAAGATCAATTTGAGTTCATGTTCAGTAGATCTACTACATAAGTTATTTTATTGTTGAGATAATTGATGGAGAAATTTAGAGAGATGAAGAAAGATTTATATATGATTTTCATTGATTTAGAGAAAGCTGATGATCTTGTACCTAGGGAGCTAATTTGTTAGACTTTAAAGAAGAAGGGAGTATCGAAAAGTTATATCTATGTGATTATAAATATGTATGAGAGGGTTTATACTAGTATAAGGTCTATTACTGGAGAGACGTTTGAGTTCCCTATTACTATTGGACTACATCAAGGGTCAACTTTAAGTCTTTATCTCTTTACTTCAGTTATAAATGAAGTTACTAAGTACTTACATGATGACATCCCTTGGTGTATATTATTTACAGATGATTTTATTCTGATTGATAAGGATATTAAGAATTTAAATGATAAATTTGAACAATGGAAGTCTGCTTTAGAATCCAAAGGCTTTAGGATTAGCCGAGCTAAGACATAATACGTGAAATGTAATTTCAGTAATAGAAATGTTGATCCAATAGATTTAGTTACTATCGAAAGTCAAATTATTCCTAAAACTAGTAACTTTCGATATTTAAGATTTATTATTCAAAATGATGAAGAGATCTAAGAAGATGTCACTCGTAGAGTCAAAGCATGTCAGTTGAAGTAGAGAAGTGTATTTGCAATCCTTTGTAACCGGCAGATCCCCTTGAAACTCAAAAGTAAGTTTTATAGGACAGCTGTGAGACTTACTATGTTATATGATTCAGAGTGTTGGACTTCGAGAAATGATCATATGCAAAAGTTATGTGTTGCTAAGATGATAATGTCAAGGTAGATGTGCGATAAGACTAGAAAAAATAAAATTAAGAATAAATATATATGTAAAGATTTAGGTGTATTTTTTATTGACGTTAAGTTTAAGGAGAATAGGTTGTAGTGGTTTGATCATGTACATCGTCGTATAAGTTTAGTACTAGTTAAGAGGTGTGATAGAATTAAAGTGGAGGAGGATAGAAGACATCAAGGAAGACCTAAGATGAAATGGTTAGATATTATTAAAAGGATATGACATAGCTACGTGTTATTTCAAATTTGACATTTGATAGATTAAGATGACGGGACATGATTCATGTAGCCGACGTCAAATACAAAGGATAAGACTTTGATGCTGATGATGAAGAGGGAAGGAAGTATAAGGAAGGTCCTCTGTAAAATGAGTTTGACCTCCTGACCCAAATATCAACTCGAGATCTGAGGTCACCTTGGAGATTTGCAAGGACGATAGGTCCTTAGAGATATTTATTGGAGGAGCACTGCGATGGTCATGTTAGCTGCTAGAGTGGGACTGGACATGATAAGTTCCTTATAAATGTCACAGGTTAAATGGACCGAAAGTTAAATTCCTTAACACATTTAGATCCTATGTTAAAACTAATGGACTGAAAGTTAAGTTTAAAATGGACTGGAAATTAAATTTGGAGATCACAAACAAGGAGGACCATGATGAAATCTGGGAGGAGGATGGGAGTTAAAGTGTATGTTATTTTTTGGACTGCAGGTCAAATTTTTGAACAAAAAAATACAAGAGAATAACTTGTTGCACCGTGGAGGACAATTACGTCGTTTAGCGATACAGTCGAGTTAGTATTTTTTTAAAACTCTTTAACCAACTTGATCTGATCATACAATTCAATCTTGAATCAGACAAGTCAAAAAGATGAAAAATTGAAAAGTGACTGAGAGCGAATTATATGATCAAGTTGACATTATAAAAAATTTCAAACAAACAGAAATTATTTTTTTTAACCGGCTGCACCACCGGACTTAATAACCCCCGGCGGTTGAGCACGTTATTCTCGACGAGAAATCGGAAACGAAAGAGGAAAAAGAGACGGGCGGTGAGTCGGCGGCACATTTGAGACGCGTGTTGGACAAACAGACCGGAATTGTGTGATTCTTTTATTATGGTTTGCAACGGTCAAGCCAAAGCCAACGCCGTCGCCTTCCCTCCTTCCAACGCCACCGCCTTCCGTTCGCGGGTAATTAGTTTTCTAACCCTTCCAAGTTTAAATTTAATCCTAATAAGTAACGCGAGCGTTGGAGAAGGGATGGCGCCGCCCCTCCCCAGGCCGAGGTGGCCCCCTATATCCCCGCGCCTTCTCATGGCCTCCATCGTCTCCCTCCTCCCCTCTTCGGGGCGCCTGTCGCGCCGGAACCCTGTCTCCCCATTCCGTCGCCCCATGCTTGTCCTCTCCCCACCGGGCTTCCTTCGCTTCTACGCCAGGGCGGAGGGGGAGAGCACGCAAAGAGATCCCCCACTGCCGCCCCCGTCGGAGAAGAAGTCCTTCGCCGTCGCCACGGGGGAGCTCTTCCTCGGCTTCGCGTCGCTCCTGCTCAGGAGGAGCGGCCTGGCATCCCCGTCCGTCTCGGTTCCGACGGGGGAGGAGGTGGAGGCGGACGAGGGGACCCTGTACTTGTACGACCGCGGGCAGGCCGTCGCCACGGTGGTGGAGGATCCGGTCGACGGGGAGGTGGTGTGGGAGCAGAGGAGGAAGGACGTGGAGGCCGAGAAGAGGAGGAAGAAGGTGACGAGCCCTGGCTTTAGCTTCTCTGCGGCCGGGCTCCTCTTCCCTTACCATCTTGGCGTCGCCCAGTTTCTTCAGGAGAAAGGCTATATCACGGTAATCAGACCAAGGGCCAAGGATTTGTTGTGCACCTCTCAATTAACCACCTTAAGATCTTGGCCACTCTTCCCAAATCGCTTGTTGCGAGGATTTTCCCTTTTCCTTGAATAAAGCTGCTTAACTTCTCGCATCGCATTTTTACTGATTGTGTCTGGGAGGGTCGCCATATTGGTGATCGGGAATGTATATATGTGTGTACCTGGTTTCTTTCTCTCTCTCATATATATATATATTCTCATATATATATATATATATATATATATATATATATGTATATGCATGTATTTATTTATATATAGAGTAAATTCTTTTTTGAAACCGCCCATGGTGTTCGACCCGACAGTATAATCCGATCTGGGATCGGACGAGCCAAAAAAGATGAAAAATAAAAATGATTCGATCTTAAGATCAAATTGTACTTCGTCGGGTCGGTTAGGGGGTTTCAAAAAAAAAAATTATTTATTTTTAATCTTGCTGCACCGCCAGACGGGATAACTGCCCCTCGCGGTGCAGCAAGTTATTCTCTTATGTATATACACATTAATGGATTAGACGATTTTTCAAATTTAATCCTAGGAATGTTTTAACTATAGTGTTTTGTATGACTTCTGTTTTCCATTCAGGTTTACCATCGACACTAGTATCTTCATTTCCTATGGTGCATGTCATTCTCCCTTTGGTCATCAGACATTATGTGACATCATGATAAGCTTAATAAATAGGTTTAGAAGGAATGCTAACTGTTGGAGGTGGCATAGATTTCCTATCTCAAGATTATTTGTGAAAACAAGGCATATAAATAAATGTGTGTGTGCATGTGTGTATATGCTGATATTATGCGCTCTCCCTATTTATGTCTGCTGGGAGTGGATCCTACGTACCAGGGGTGTTAGGGCTGCTACTATGTGGTCCTTATTTATGTCTGCAGAAAAAAGATAAAAGAAACAATATATATATATATATATATATATACCACCTCACCATATCCATGGCCAAGCAAGGGAGGAGATCCCACACCACGGCAGCGGCAGGTGAGCGCCCCTTCTCTCTCTCTCTCCACCACCTCACCATAGCCACGGCCAGGCTGGGGAGGAGACCCCACACCTGCCGCTGAGGATGTCAAGGTCCAATAAAGGATAATGTGCTTTCTATGCATCTGGTTATCTGTGTGGAAAGTGAATGTGAAATAAAAAAAAAAGTTACAAATGTTCTTTATGTTCCATCCATGGAAGCCAAGGCATATGTGCTGACAACACCCAGTTGTAAATGCCATCGATACATCTAGAAATTGCAAAACATTGATTCGATACTGAAAGAATAAAAATCCCTGATGCTTCAGTTTCCTTGACATAGGTCACAGATGAAAATCATACTTTCTTTGATAGTCCATGCATCTTTCTTATTCAGATGGTTCTTTATCTTTTCCAAGTAACTTTAATTCCTTATGTTGCAGGAAACAACACCATTAGCTGGCTCATCAGCTGGTGCCATAGTTTGTGTGGTGATTGCCTCTGGAAACACGATGCAAGATGCACTAAAAGCTACAAAGATATTGGCTGATGATTGCCGAATTAAAGGCACGGCATTCCGTCTTGGGGTATCCACAGTTTATTTAATCAGTTGCTCTATTGTTCACTTACACTCAAGATATATGAATGATGACTGGTTTTTCAAACTCCTGAGATGCATATTATTTTGGTATTTGTGTAATCAATTAGCATTTATATAGTGGTTGAATTTTAGTGCCTCAGCTCAGTGAGACTTCTGTCTGTTTTGATCTATCGTTCATTCTTTCAACCATTACATGGTCTCTGCCCAAACTCTTGAGGTGCACATCACTTTGATTGTGTAAATCAATGAAGCCTTGCATATAATGCTTAAATTTTAGTGCCTCAGCTATATGGAACTAATGTATGTTTCTCTCCCACATATTCGATCAGTGGTGCACCTGCGACAATGAAAAGTATTACTTTCTCAACTGCCAAAAATCTGTTTGAATAGTGCCTCTTGAAGTTTCATCCCATATAATGATACTTTCTCAACATCCAAAAATCTGTTCGAATAGTGCCTCTTGAAATTTCATCCCTTATAGTCTTAGGTTGTTTTCTTTCATGTGTGTGTGTGATAAGGTTTACTTTCAGCTCACTTCACTGTAAGAATTTTACCAGAGATTTTACTGGCCAATTTCCTTTTGTTGAGATGGAATTGGTAAGGCAGGAAAGATGCCAGTATTGTGGGGATTGAAGCATGATGATAAATTCCTTAAAATGGTTAAAAGGCAGCAATGCAATTTCTTGGATAAGAAAGGAGAGAGGACAGAAATGTTGCAATATTTTGGTGAGAACCTAAAGGTCACTTATTTATATTATGCCGTATTTCTTGGTTTACTCTCTGAAGAATAATCACTAGTTCTGTGACACCTAGGATTACAATAAAGTGACAGTGGCATATTACTTGATGTGCTGTAAATGTTATACAGCTGACCATATAAATACATTTCAAAAGTTGAGGGCTCCAATCAGCAAGATTGTTATTTTCATGCTTTATATTATGCAGTATTTCTTGGTTTACTCTGAAGAATAATCACTAGTTCTGTGGCACCTAGGATTGCAATAAAGTGACAGTGGCATATTACTTGATGTTCTGAAAATGTTATGCAGCTGACCTTAAAAATATATTTCAAAAGTTGAGGGCTGCAATGAGCAAAATTATTATTTTCCTTGACGGTGGAACCAAGAACGTTATCGTTGATTATTATTTAGGAAGTGCTTAACAGCTATTTATGGGTTCAGTGATGGAGTTCATATATTTACTGTAATAACTGAAATATTCTGCTTCAGATTTCTTATAGATTAAAATTAGTTACCAGAAGAAAACTTTGACTTTAGCAGTCCCTTAATTTGAGTCCTTAGGATGCTGATAGTTATTGGTGTTTTATAACGGGTGACCATTTCAGCGGCTTTAGTACCACCAAGGAGAAATCGACCTTGTGCTGCACATATATATGAAGAAAGATTTGCATGATCCAGAAAATTCATTGATATATGAACACATAATTAAATGTTGGAGGGTAAGCTTGAGATGCCAATCAGCTTTAGATATTCATTTATGGATCAATACTTCAATAGCCTTTTCTGGGAAAAAAAATGACCAGGCTACTAGTGGCATATGGACAATAAAGGTGCAGTGCAGGAGAATTGACTGCTCGTAACCCATTATAGGTATCTGTGAATGAGGTATAATCCTTGATAATGTCTGTGACAAGCTACAACTCCAGCCATAACCACGCTGGCATCTGATCTGGTTTGAAGGTCACTGGCTCACTAGACTGTGCCAGTCTGAGAGATTTATGGGGTTACAACAACAGATTAAGCACAATCGAACATGAACAATGGGGTGAGTAAGAGATGATTTATAGGCCAAGACCAAACATGCAACAGTTCACTTACAAAATTTAAGTGTGCAACCAAAAGAAAACATCTTTCTTCACTGTCTGATTCTGAGACGATTGAGACACTGATGCAGCTTCATTTGAAGCTATATAGTATGGATAGTGAGCTTCTATAGATTAAAACCCACTATTGATAGCTTGTTAGAGCTCTTGTATTGCCCTGACATTGGTCATGCAGTGCATGTTGTGGGTCAGCTTATTAGTGCTCTCAATTCCATTCATTATGAACTCTTCTGTGTAATCATTGCTGTCCTTGTAGCACTATTTGGTTCTCTTTGTTTATGTTTGCCACCTCTTCATCAGAGTTGTGTGCCTTTAGGGACCGTAAAGGGGCCGGAGTCCCTAGTAACTACCATTGTACCATGGGCTTCCACATATCCTCATGAACTTCTCTTAGGTCAGAATAGTAAGAATTAGGAAGTTGTCTCTTGACCAATACTATACATGCTATGCTTCATACTTCTGCTGAGAATGTCTTTGTCGCCGCCTTCTTGATTTAGGCATTTGTTCTCCCACTGCTATGTGCTTACACTGTGACAATTACAGTGTCTTGCAGATTGTGTTTGGGTCAGTCTTTCATGAATGGATGAGGCACATTGAGAATAACTTCTACATACTTCACCAGCACTATCTGTAGCACCCTCACTCTCCCTTATATCTTGTCTGTTCAGGAGGTTAATGACCTCTTCACCAATCTTACACTGTGCTTCAAGGAATGGATTAGAAAACCCTTGGTGTATAATTCCACAACTGTAGAAGAGAAGGAGGAGGATGTTAAACTGTCATATGTATATGTTAGAGTGTTGTAGCTGCAATGTATTGGATGTATAAGATGTACATGTATTGTGGTTCATGGTAGTGCCTCAGTGCAGTAGAGAGTGCCTATTGATCCTCATACATTTGTTGGACTTCTGCCCTCATCAATAATATGGAGCATCTGATTGTTCTTGTTTCTGCTTGTAACATTACACAATGATTTGTACTTGGCAATTTGATCTGCTCGTAACAGTATACAGTGATATGTACTTTGGCGGTGGCTCTCTGTTTCCTTTGTATATACGCTTGCTTTTGACCTTAAATCAATCCTCATATACATCAAATATAGGACTGAGTAATGTGATTTGAGAGATTGTTCTTCTGATTAATGCGGCTATCAGTAGATTTACAGAGTGTTTGGGAAGATTGTACTGGCGTATAATGTTATTTTAGACTTTTTTATTTACATTGCAGTGAATCTTTGTTATGTGCAGGCTGTACTCAGAGATGTCCTCAGTGAGTTGCTGCCAGATGATGTGCATGTTAGGTCAAATGGGAGGGTTCGTGGTGAGCTCAATTTTCCATTAACTGATGACAAGTTCTGATGTTATTGTGTTATCTTGACCCTTTGCTGTCTTTTTGAAGATGACCTTAAGGAAGGTCACAATTCATTTCAAAGATGAAAGGATTACAAGAAATATAAAAACCCACTCCTGGAGAAGGAATGGAGACAGAGTACAAGACAGTAATGCCCTGAAAAAGACCCCATGAACAGCCCCAAGTACAACCTCATTTTATCAAGAAAATAAAATTAGGCAAAACACGACCAAAGAACACTAAATAAATTCATGCCATTGGGAGCTCTTCGAGATAAGCAAAGAGTTCTGCATCTCAGAGTGAAGACCAGCTGCCTTCCCCCACTCTATTACCCACTTAAATGCTCTTCTCAAAATCTCAAACAGGTGATTGTGATTCTGCAAGAATCTTCTTGAATTTCTTTCATTCCAAACACACAAAGTATAGCAGGCAAGAGCAAAGACCACAACTGCTTTTCTGACTGAGTCGGACTGATAGAACCCCACCACTCCATGAGTTCCAGCAGATTAGAGTGGTCCTTCCAAGGAATATGGAAAATACTGAAATTGACTTTCCACAACACATTAATGATCCCACAGTGCCAGAACAAATGATCTGAGCTTTCCTTAAGGATTCCACAAAAGACATATGAAATCTTCTGATCCTGGAAGATCTTTTTGAGTCTAACCATAGTGGGAAGCCTCCCCATGGCTAATTTCCATAAGAAGATCTTGATCTTATTAGAAAAGAGCTTAGAGCTTAGATCAGACAAGGTGGTCCCAAGAAACTCTTATGCCCCCATCAATAATAAGCATTGAAAGAAGCTTCACTGTAAACTTTCCTTTGCTGTTCCACATCCAAACCCTGGTATCCTCAGTGTCACTGTTAAGACTGATGCCATGAATACATCCCAAAACTGGCATTAACTGGTTGGTTTCCAAATCAGTTGGCTGTCTTCTCATCCTGAGGTTCCATGAAGAGTTAGCTTCAGCATACAAGTGTGCAACTGTCTTACATTATCCTCCACTATATTATAGAGCTGCTGGAAGCCTGGAACTGCACTGCGAATGATTGCTCTGAACACCATCTCTTCCCAAATCTGATACACCTACCATTTCGAATCTTGAATCAATAGCTGTCCTGACCAGATCAACCAATGGGGCAATATTTCTCCAAATGGGAGACATACTTGAGTTAGAAGAAGAAGAAGATCCCATATCCTGGAGTTTGGGTAATATCCATCTCTAATGATATTGGCCCATAAAGCATTCTCCTCCTCTCCCAATCTCGAAATCCATTTGGGTAGTAAGGCCTTGTTGAAACTACCAACTTGAAGCAGCTCCACACCACCTTGGTGTGTTCTCTTGCACACCATGCCACAAGGTGCAAACCTCTCTTCTCTCTCTTACCTCCCTCCCAAAAGGAGGAGTTCCTTTTAGCCTCACTCAATCTCTCAACTGTTCTAGGCATTTTAAGATGGAGAAAATAGATGGCCAATGAAGAGAGAACAGATTTGGACAGTATCCACCTACCTCCAGCTGATAGGAATCTTGCTTTCCACCCTTCCAATTTCTGATTGAACTTTTTAATAAGGTCATCCCAATCCCTCAATTTACTAGGGCCATAAGAGAGTGGGAGGCCCAGATATTTGATTGGGAATTGAGAGGTTTTACAGGAGAGAATATGATGCAGGAGACGATGCAGGGCTTGGAGTTCCCTTTATTGGCTTTTATTAGGACCATTTATGGTCCATTATGTTTTTTTTATTTTCTAGGAATTATAGAAACGTGAATAAGGGATGGGAAGTCCTAGGGTCGGATAGGAGCTCTAGAGTCAGGAGTTACAGAGCTAGCCTATATATGTATGCTCTTTTTTTTTTTTTTTTTTCAGAAGAGGAATTGAAGAAGAAGAAAATTGAGTTGTTTTTATCTGAGTTGTCCGTCATCGGTTCTCTGCGAGAGAGAGCCCTAAACCCCCATCTTCCTTGGTGCGACGCCAAGGAACCTGTCTTCGGTGCGACGTCGGGGAGCCCCCACAATCCTCTGGCGCGAGGCCGAGGGCCCCTCTCCCATTCCCCCCTCTTTCCCTTTGTCCCGCATCAATTTTGGTCTTAGAGCCTACCTCGATCGCCCACTGCGCCGCCGCTCCGTCGCCGGTCCCCGTAGCCGCCCCTGTCATTGCCCTCCGGCATGGCCGCTGTCGCCTTTCAGCCGAAGCCTGCCGGCGCCGCCCTATCGCCGCCTCCCTCCGATGTGGCTGCTGCCGCTTCTCCCTCCACCAGCCGCCGTCGCCTTTCCCCACAGGACTAGTGCCAACCGCAACCCCCCCTCCACTGGCCATCAGTGTTGTAGGCGTCGCCGCCCACCGTCGCCCCCGCTCCGCCGCGCTCGCCGGTGTCCCGCCTGCTCCGCCACAGTCAATGGCAGAACCCGCAGTCGGCTCCTTCCCCTCGCCGCCTGCCGCAAGCCCCGCCGGCCTCGCTATCGTCTCCCACCACTGTCGCGGCCTGCCGTTGGCCTCGCCGGCCTCACCGCCTTCTCCCACCACCATCGCCGCCTGCCGCAGGCCACCCTGCCGTCGCCGCCGCTGCCGCGAGCGCCAGCCGCCCGCCTGCCGGCCTTCGCCGCGCCGCCCTCCCACCGACGCCGCACCCTCTCTCTGTTGTTCCTCTTTTTCTGTTAGGGTTAGGAGAGAGGAAGAAGGTGGGGGGAAGTAGAAGGGCTCGTGCCCTATTAGCCAAACCCGGTCAAACCGGGTTTGACTCGACCCAGCCCGAGCCACAACAAGTGGTCCGAGCTACTTTTTAAGGTAGTCCGAGCTAGGTTCTTAGGTTTGAGCCACCGAGCCTTAACGGGCTTAACCCAATATGCTGGTTCGACCAGGTTACCACTGGTTCAGTCTTGGTTCGAGCCAGGGTGCGGCCAGATCCAAACCAGGGTGTCGTCCAGGTCCGCTGCTGGGTGCTGGGTGGTGAAACTAGAGCCGTTTAGCGCACTGTCCTTGCTCGAGCTTGTCCCGATTCCGATTCGTGAGCTACTTGCCATTGGGATCGTATCGACGAGGCCGAATTCGCTATACGCTTCTTCCGACATTAGTGCCTTGTTTTTGCGTGCCGCACTTACACGCTTTACGAGGATGCTTGTGCTCACCGATCGAGGTCATCCCGGACTTCGATTTAGATGCCGTCAGCAACGTTGGTTTTGTGTCAGCGAGGCCAACCAAATCTAGCACGCTGTGTCCCCAACTTGCCTCGTTTTGTCGGTTTGGGCTCCATTTCTTGCACCGATCGCGATGTTAGCTTCGTCTCAGTAAGACAGACTCAGCTCCAAAGTGGTGTTGCCCTAAGGCGCTTCGTTCTACGTGCTGCTGATTGATTCTAACAGAATTAGAGTCCCGGGGTAATTTCTTTCAACATGCCTTCCATTTAACCGAATTGAGAATGGACGACATTGATGTTAGATGAGAGAGTGAGTAATAATGTGATTCCTCAGTATATTGTTGATTCACTATTTAAGACGGGCGAGATTTTTGTAGAGGGTGATAGAGCTTTTGTGGAGTTCTATCGGCGCGTTAAGGGTCACCACAGGACACTCTACTACTTATGTGGATGGAGCTTGGTGTACTATAAATCTATGCAGCTCTTCTATTTGCTTAAGTCGAGAGTGGCTATTAGAGCGCCAAGCTACAGTGGATTGTGATAGACGTCGATGCTCCCTCGTGCACCCTCATTTTGATGGATGTGAGTTCACGTTTCCGGAGTTGTCACTTTATTCTCCTAAGGTAATGGAAACACCGTCCAAGTTACTTGATACAATCTCGCCAGCTACAAATAATAATCAATCAGATGTGTCGGTTTATACTCAAGATGCTAGTGTTGATCCTACGATTGACGATATTCGGGATGCTACTCTATATATTGAGTTTGGACTTCATTTAATGACCGACGATGTGATTGAGACCAATTCAGTACTATTGGTCATCAATGAGTCATCAGATAATGTTGTATGGGATCAGACGCTCATTGTTGAAGTCAGATTTGACTTACTTTCTAAATACTCGTTTGATGTTCCGGATATCCAGTGTGATTCCCTATGTCTTGCAGACGTTGCTTCATCTGAGTTTGACTTGCTATGGTGTAACTTTGAGGCCTATTATCAGTGCCACCTTCGGCTCCTCACCCTGATGATCTATATGCAGTCGATTGTGCACCGCTGGTCTGTGGCCCTTTGCTCCTCATATGGCTTCTTCGGCATTTCAAAACTTGAGGACGAATTTTTTTGAAGCAGGGGAGATTGATGCAGGAGACGATGCAGGGCTTGGAGTTCCCTTTATTGGCATTTATTAGGACCATTTATGGTCCATTATGTTTTTTTTAAAAATTTTCTAGGGATTATAGAAACGTGAATAAGGGATGGGAAGTCCTAGCGGATGGGAGCTCTAGAGTCGGGAGTTATAGAGCTAGCCTATATATGTATGCTCTTTTTTTTTTAGAACATGAATTGAAGAAGAAGAAAATTGAGTTGTTTTTATCTTAGTTGTCCATCATCGGTTCTCTGCGAGAGAGAGCCCCAAACCCCTATCTTCCTTGGTGCGACGCCAAGGAACCTGTCCTCGGTGCGACGCCGAGGAGCCCCCCCAATCCTCTGGCGCAAGGCCGACGACCCCTCTCCCATTCCCCCCTCTTTCCCTTTGTCCCGCATCAGAATACCTGCTATGTTCTCCAGCTTGTGCTGAGCTAAATTGATCCCTGCCACCTCATAAACTCAACTCAACTCAACTCAACGAAGCCTTAATCCCAAATAATTGGGGTTGGCTATATGGATTCTCTGTTTCCACTCTAAACGATTTTGGGCTACCTCTTCTGAAAGGTTTAAAACTTCCAAATCATATTGTACTACCCTCTTCCAAGTTAATCTAGGTCTACCCCTTCTTTTCTTCCCCTTCTCTATCCTAATATGTTTAACTTATCTAACTGGTGCCTCCTTAGGCCTATGCCTAACATGCCCACATCATCTCAGTCTCACTTCTCTCAATTTGTCCTCAATTGGTACCACTTCTACTTTTTTTCTAATATACTCGTTACGAATTTTATCTAGCCTAGTATGCCCAAGAAATTCCGGATCGGACCAGGTCCTCGAATCGAGACCTGCCGATCCCGAACTGAATCGGGATCGGATCGGCCGTAATCGGCCAAATCGGGGCTTGTCGATCCCGATCCGAATCGGCCGATTCGGATCGGGATCGGCCGATTATGCATTCCATGAGTATGCCTGCATATCCACCTTAACATTCTCATCTCAGCAACACTCATCTTGGAGACATGTTGCCGCTTCATCGCCTAACACTCGCTACCATATAACATTGTAGGTCTTATCGCCCTACGGTAGAATTTTCCTTTCAGTTTCGTTGGGATCTTGCGGTCACACAAGACTCCTGTAGTAAGTCTTCACTTCAACCGTCTTGCTTTAATCTTATGACTAACATCTTCATCGCACCCTCCGTCTTCTTGGATGATCGAACCAAGATATTTGAAATGAGTGTTTTGGGGTATTTCTATCCCATCCAAGTTAACTCCCTTCTTTTCGCCTATCCGACATTCACTAAATTTACAATGCATGTATTTTGTCTTAATTCTACTTAACCTGAAATCCTTATACTCTAAGGTACTTCTTCAAAGCTCTAGTTTTTTATTAACTCCCTCTTACGTCTCATCTATCAACACGATATCATCCGCAAACATCATACACCATAGAATATCCTCTTGTATATCTTTTGTTAAATCATCCATAATTAATGCGAAAAGGTAAGGACTTACTGCTGATCCTTGAAGCACTCCAACAGAGATAGGAAAATCTCTTGTTTCCCCTCCGACCATGCGGACGCTAGTAGTTACTCCTTCATACATGTCTTTTAATACTTGTATGTACCTAGTAGATACCCCCTTGCGCTCCAACACCCACCATAAGATATCTCTTGGAACTCTATCATAGGCCTTCTCTAAATAGATGAACACCATATGTAGATTTTTCTTCAAATCTCTATATTTCTCTATCAAGCTCCTAATAAGAAAAATAACTTCCATAGTTGATCGACCCAACATAAAGCCGAATTGATTAGCCGAGATAGTTGTGTCAGAACGTAAACGATGTTCCACAACTCTCTCCCACAACTTTATAGTATGACTCATGAGCTTAATTCCTTTATAATTTGAGCAGTCCTGGATATCTCCTTTGTTTTTAAAAATAGGTATAAGAGTGCTCTTCCTCCATTCATTTGGCATTTTCTTAGAGACTAGAATCTTATTAAACAGTCAGGTCAACCATTCCACTTCTATATCTTTTAAACATTTCTACACTTCAATAGGAATTCCATCAGGGCCACAAGCTTTACCTACTTTCATCATCTTCAATGTTTTCTTGATTTTCGAAAATCTAATCCTCCTAGTATAGTTTACATTATGCTCTGTTGTACATTCTATGTCCACTATATTTCTACTATGTTTCCACTATGATTATCATTAAAAAGATTGTCAAAGTAGCTTTTTCACCTTTCTCTGATGTCCTCATCTTTCACCAAAACCTTTCCTTTACTATCCTTGATGCACCTAACTTGGTTTAGATCCCGACACTTTTTCTCTCTTATCCTTGTCAATCTATAAATATCTTTTTCCCCTTCCTTAGTTCCAAGTTTCTCATACATCTTTTTGAAGGCCTGAGCTCTTGCCCGACTAACAACATTTTTTGTTTCCTTTTTTGCTGTCTTGTATTGTATATAAACCTCATTATTATCACACTTTGGCAATCTTTTATATTATTCTCTTTTACTCTTTACCGCCCTTTGTACCTCCTCATTCCACCACCACCTCTCCTTTACAGGTGGGTCATGTCCTTTAGACTCTCTGAGCACTTTTCTAACTACTTCTCTCATCTTTGAAGTCATATCTATCCACATAGTATTGACCTCCAAATCCGACTTCCTATCACCCATATTGAGAAGTTCATTCTTAAACATCATCTGCTTCATCCCTTTTAATTCTCACAACCTTGTTCTAGCAGCAGTCTTCCTTCTAAACATACCTGACCACCTCTTGATCTTAATATCTAAGACTACTAATCTGTGTTGACTTGTTAAGACCTCTCCGGAGATAACTTTGCAATCCTTGTATAAAGCGCGATTTATTTTCCTTGTGAGAAGGAAGTCAATTTGGCTTCTATTTTGTCCACTTTTAAAGGTCACTAGATGAGATTCTCTTTTTATAAAATGAGTATTTGCCAATATAAGGTCGTAGGCCATATCAAAATCGAGGATACTTTTTCCCTCATTATTTCTAGTCCCAAAGCCAAAACCTCTATGAACTTTCTCATAACCCTGATGTTCACTTCCTACATGTCCATTGAGGTCCCCACCAATAAAGATATTCTCTTCATTTGGTATGCTTTGCATAAGGTTATCCATATCCTCCCAAAACCTCTGTTTATTCTTACTATCTAGTCCAACTTGTGGAGCATAGGCACTAATTACATTAATCGTATTTTTCTCTATAATTAATTGCACTAAGATAATCCTATCTCCTACTCTCCTCACCGCTACTACTGCATCCTTCAAAGTCTTATCAATAATAATACTTACTCTATTCTTATTTCTCTCCTTTCCTGTATACCACAATTTGTAGCATGTATTTTCCACTTCTTTACTTTTCTCTTCTACTCATTTAGTCTCTTGAATGCAAGTAATATTGACTTTTCTTCTCTCCATAGTATCAACAAGTTCCATCAACTTTCCTGTAAGAGACCTTATATTCCAAGAACCTATTTTGATTCTCTTCTCAACCTGCACTTTTTTAGAATTCTTTTTGTAGTAACATTTATTATTCTCTAAGTTTGCCCGTGTCCTATTCTCTGTTCGGTTCCATGGACTAGCTTCTTTACCCACATCCGTCCATGATGTGGGAACCCTTGATCATTTAACACTACATCCGGATGTCGACGTGGCGCATTGCTTGCGGGGAACGCCCTCAACCCTTGCCTATTTTTCACTACACCCGGGCTCCGGTGCAGCGCGTCGTAAGTAGAGGACGTCCTAACGTTAATTTTGATTGAATCCATATCATGAGATGTGACAAGATTTTTACGCTGGCTGTCACCTACTGCAACCCTCCTCCTTTATCCGGACTTGGGACCGGCTATGCACAAGAGACTCATACCTAGGCGGAGTTCCTTGCCACCTTATACTTATTGAAATTTATACACATCCCTGTGATTGCCTCAACTAGTCTCAGTAACTTAATCATGTTGCATAACATTTCCTCATTTCCCAAAGTGAACAAAAGTGTATCATCAGCAAACTGTAAGTGAGACAGCAAAAAACCAGTTGTACCCACTGTAAATCCATCTACCAGCCCTTGAGATGCCACTCTATCCCATAGAGAACTCAAAACTTGTCCAACCAGAAGGAAGATAAGGGGTGAAATGGGATCTCCTTGCCGCAGTCCTCTAGTATTACTAAAGAACCTACAAGGCTCTCCATTAATTAAAACACAAAATTTGGCTGTTGAGAACTTGAGATGCAGCTCATCTCCCACCCAATCCACTTGGGTCTAAAGCCCATTGCACCAAGAATCCTATGAATGCAGTGCCAACTCACTTTGTCGTAGGCTTTTTCAAAGTCCAACTTAACAACAGCTCCTTCCTTTCTATTGGTCTTCTGATAATGAATGGCTTCATGGGCTGAAAGGTAGTTATCCAAGATAAATCTACCTTTTAAGAAAGCTGATTGGTTACTACTGATGACCTTATGCAGCACCTTCCTCAATCTGTTGGCCATTACTTTGGTGATGATCTTATAACACCCATTTAATAAGCTAATTGGTCTATAATCAGAGACTAGTTCAACTCCCTCATGTTTAGGGGTTAACACAATAAATGTAGAGTTGAACCCTTTAACCGAGAGTGGTCTCTCTTGAAACTCTGCCATGACTTCCATCAGATCCACTTTAATTAAATCCCAAAAGTACTGATAGAACCCCATTGAAAACCCATCAGGTCTGGGAGACTTGTTTGCATCCATACCAAAAACTGCTTCCTTGACTTGCTCTTCTGTGAAACGATTGCACAGCTCCTGAGCTTGACAATCATCAATTCTAGGTAACAGTCCCTCCTGTAACTGAGGCCTTCACCACTCAGTTTCTTTAAACAGGTTTTGATAAAAGGATATGAATGCTTTCTTTATGTCTTTCTCAGATTCGAAAGTCTGATTCTCAACTGTGATCTGCTCCATCCTCACTCCTCAAAGTTCTCCTCTTGGCAGTAGGCTCCTTGGCCCTTTGTCTCCATTTAATTTCATCACGGAGTAAGCAGGTACTATACTCCTCCTTGTGGCTATCCAAGTCTTTAATTTCTTCAGCTGACAGTTTCCGCACTTCAGCTTTTACTTCAAGCACATCAATTTTATGGCAATTGCTGTCTAAAAGCTGAGGCTTCCCCAAAAGTTTTTGAACTCCGGCTTTTTAATCTCACTCTGAGCTTCTTGAGCTTATCAGAGAATTTTTCTGCTGCCTGAACTGCTGGTTGACTTTCATTCCACATATCTGTCACAATACTTTTGAAATCCCCGTGAGTATGCCAAGCCATCTCATATCTGAACATTCTGTGCCTGTTCTTCCCTTCTCTAACAGTTAAGAGCAGGGGCAAATGATTTGAAACTGTTCTATTAAGACCTTTGACCTTAGATAAGGGAAAGAGCTCAATCCATCTGGGGGAGATTGTAGCTCTATCTATCCGAGACTGAACTGGAACTTGCTGCATATTGGACCATGTGAACCTTCTATTGGGAATTTCAATATCCATCATACTACAATCAGAAATCCACCTACCCAGCTTCTCCATATCATTGTCCCATTTATGATACCCAGACCTTTCCCAGGGAAATCTTACATAATTACAATCTCCAAAAACGCACCATCCCTCCTTGATACTTGAAGATACTCTGTAAAGTTCCTTGTTGAAATTTTTTCTATCATGCTGAGTATGCGGGCCATATGCTGATGTTACAACCCATTCCTCATGAGTATCAATAGAAGAAAATCTAACTGAAATACTATAGAGACCCTCATCAAGAACACCTCATCTGTAGTTGTTACCATTCCATACAATAATCTGCTCCCCTACTCATCCCAACTGCCGGGATAGCTGCCCAATCTGTCAAAATAGGACCTCCAATACCCTTGATGATATGAGAGTCCACCAGTTCCATTTTAGTTTCCTGTAAGCAAAAGCAGTCCATTCTATCATATTCTCTCACAGCCCTCTGCTTGAAACCTCCATTAAGGTCTCTGATATTCCCAACTACCAACATTTATTTCAACTTGCTACCCCCTTGCTTCTTGGCTCTTAAAGAGTCAATAACTTCATTTTATTAATGAAATTAATCTCCCTCTTCCCAATCTTCACACCCTCCCTAGGCCTTTCTTCTTACCTGGGTTCTGCAAGTTATCAGCTCTTCTCAGCCTTTTGGTAAAGCTCGTAACTACTTCCTCCTTCCCTTGAAAAGAGACGCTTATTTTCCTGCCAAAATTGATGATGTCAACTGTCCAGTCTTCAACTAAATCAGAAACCCCCAGCTGATTACCTCTGTTGAGTGGGACAATCATTGATGAATGCTGTCCCCTCCAGTCCTGGTCTATCTCCATAACAGAATCTTCCATGGCCACCGTAGTAGAACCCTTGCCAACCTTAGAATGCAGAACAGAAGTACCCCTCCTCATCTCCTCAGTCCTCATGACACTATCCACAACAGCAAGTGGGGAAAGGTCGCACACACTCACTGCCCCCCCCTTGTGGAAAAAAGGGGGAACCAGTGAGGTCCCCACAGGGAAGCCTTTCATCTTCACCATGAAAAATCACTTGGATCAGGATCCCCTGATCTCCATTGTCTTCCGGCAACGGTTGGACCTGGTTAGAACAGGACCTCTGCATCTCCCCGCCGTTGACGAGAGGAGGAAGATAAACAGTGCTCGAGCCCACGACCTGATTGGATGATCTGAACTGGTCCCACGACTTAAACTTTGGGCTCCCACTCAAACTAGTGGACCATTTCGAAATAGCACGGTCCAAATTTATGTTGGGATCCAACCTGAAGGAGACCCGATAGGCCCATAAATGGTTCGTCTTCCACGCCTGGTACGGTTTATCTTCCCCACCCATCCCGGGCAATCGATCCCATCCACTGCCGCAGAATCCATGTCGAGAGCATGAGAGATCCAACCAGCTACGGCCACCTCGAAAAGGGCAACGTAGAAGCGTGCAGTAGAATCTCCCACAGTCCCCTGCTTCCGAGAAGGCAGAGATAAGGGTTGCTTCTGCCGAGGCTGCTTCTGCCTAGGAACTGGGACCGACGCTATGGCCGGTGGAGATTGTGGCTGCGAGAAGCAAGGCACTCCCAACTGAGTTGAACCTGGAGTCTTCACCCTAGACTCAGTCAACTCCGAAGAAACACCTCCAGCAGACTTCAACTTCTCAACTCCAGAACAGAACTTCTCGTTTTTGAGCTTATTATACTCCAATACAACCTCAGCCCACGTCCAGTTCTGCAACCCTGAGCTATCTGAAGATGAAGCAACCTCCTTGACAATCGAAATCCTGTAATCCCTGCCCACCAATTGGATAATAACACTCTCCGGATTGTTATCCAGAGTGACCGCCTCCACCAAAATTCTAGCATACTGGAGCATGGAATCATCCAAGGACCTCGCATCGACAGCCCTCAACTTCCTGAAGCTGGCAGCTATGGCTTGGAATGTCTCACCATTCCAAATGTGCAGAGGTATTCCATATAGGCAGAGCCAAACCTTGCTTCCTTCCGGCACAGGAGACGTAGCCAAACTGATAGTCCAAGGGGCACACTTAATTACCAGACACCTAATACGGGAACCATCCATCCTCAGACCATCCTTCCACCCCAGGAAATGGCTCTTCACCAAGAACCTGCCATCAGCAAGTCCTCGGCTCCACCACCCCTTAAGCAGAGGCCAGTTACGATGAAGAAGGCTTGAGAGGCTTTGGAAAGCATCCGGCCTATCGTCAGAAGATTGGTTAGAGAAGGAGAAAGAGAAGGTGAGGCAGTCCTCCATCCAGTCCCTCGCAACTGCTACCGATGAGGACCAGGGGATGAAGATTCTCCCTGGAGGACGAGCCGACCCTGCGGGAGCAGGACCAGAAAGCTTTGGGGAAACAGAATCCGGGTCCCCATGCTTGTGGCTGGCCTTGGAGCATGAAGAACTCTGGTGTCCACTGGCCCCACAGTGCAAGCAACGAACAGATTCCCTGCATTCCATCGCTCAATGACCACTGCCCGGGCACCTCATACAGGTGTTCTTCCCCACTGGGAGTGCAGAGAACCTACGTCTCCCTCCAGGATGAGAAGAATGGAAGCCCGTAAGGGCCTTCTTCCTCCTCCGCTGAACCAAAGTCCACTCCCCATCATCCCCTGAGAAAATCTGGGCACTCTTCTCACTCTTCCCACTCTCTCCCACATCAATGATCCTCTCTCCCTCTCTACCCATCTCATCCCTGAAAGGATTGCACAGCTCCTGAGAAAGGTGACCCTTTATATCATCTCTTCTAGGAATCCATTATTTGTAAAGATCATCTCATCTAGTTGTGGAAGGAGTAGTTCTTTTTCATATTACTCTCTGAAAACTTAATCACTGTACTTGCATGTCCTGAAATAGATTTTCCCTCCAACCTTGTGCTAAATTCTGTGCTCAAACCAGTCTGGGGCTGCGACAATGACTGGTGACTGGCAGGTAAGTTTACCCTTGATCGAGGTTTGCCAACTCGGGGATCCGGATCAGATCAGGTCTGGCCAGATATGAGTCGGATCCGATCCAACCTGGTCCGACTCAATCCGACTTGCACGAGTCGGGCCAATTCAGGCCATCTTTTTGTTTTTGTTTTGCAGATCTTTCATTGTTTTGAATGATTTCTCCAATAATAAATGTCCTACTTCACGTCCTTCATTACATTAAATAATTATAAGTTACATTTAAAAAAAATACTCAATTTAATAATATAAATTTGTTAAAAATTTAAAGTAGGATATTAATAGAGAGGAATGTACTCATAATTCATAAACACTCATCATTCATAATCTTAATTCACAAAAAAAAATAGATACACCACATGCAATAATCTCGTACAAATATCAGACGTAACAATAACGATGACGGATATCTAGTACATGAGACTCAATCACCCTCATCGAAGGCATCGGAGGAAAGAAAAGATTCATTGTCTGCTCCACCAGAATCTAACTCAAGCTGGGTGGGAGGTGGAACATGTGGCTATTTTTGAATGGATCTAACCACTTCAACAAATGATAGTGAGTGTACAATAGTGGATGGAACATGAAACTCTAGAAAAATACTTGTACAATATCTACGAGTTTCACCCTAAATCTTCTTGCCGATGTAGATAAAGATGGACGACTGGACGATGTAGGTGACCTGGCTGTCGGCTGTGTACGTGTTGTACTAGATCCTTGCTCATGGTGTAGGAGCCTTTGGAACTGTGTACACATATGGGTAGGTACTAAATTGCATGGGATGCTGTCTTTATGTATCCAACAAGATGCTTCATGAAACGATGGGTCCCACTAACAAGGTGTGCCAGTAAAGAATGGATCCTTCGATCATCTAGGATTGGGTACCCATGATCACGTTGGATGACATCGCATGCGCGACATCTGTAAAATAGGAATTAATATAATTATTCTAGAACATGATGTTGAATTCATGTATACTACTACAAGTCTACAATAATAGTAAAAAAATCAAATACTAATAATGACCTAATATGGATATTGAGTTGGCGTCTCATATGTGGTTGTCGGAGCATTTCATACTAACTGAACCTAGTATGTGGACAACATATATACGTAATATTGGTTCCAAGTCATGCAGGCGCTATCTCTCTATTGGTAATGTCTGGCCATTTTACTGATATGCATCTGAATTTGGTGTGTACACCACCGGCCGTAAAGATATTTGCGGAACATAAGCTACACCATAACCATAATCATAATAATAACCACCATATGGATATGCACATGTAGTAGAGTATCCATATAGAATGTTTGTGGGCTGCTGGTAGCCTGAGACTGAATGATCATTACGATAGCTATAAGAAGATAAACTCTCCTATCCTGTCTACGGTTGTTGATAAGAATTTGATGCATCATAAAAATAATGTCCAATAGAAGAGCTTCTATCATCTTGTGTGCTCATGTTGTCAAGCTCTCTCTAAATGTGGTGCAGTCCGTACTCATACATTATGGTGCTAGACTCTGGATCATAATAACACTTGTCATTTGATTACGAGTTAGTGTATATCCTATCAGGTTTGTCTCCCTAGTGTTCCCTCGTATGTTATGGAACCTTTGCCAGATCCCCGAGGTAGTGCCTCAACTCTTTGACGAGCTCTACGGTTAGTACCTTGATGCATATGTGAAGTGCTGCTACTCAGTAAAACTCATCCCACCTCCACCACCACTATAATTATTGTCTTTGTCATTGCTGCTGCCGCCACCACCCCCAGCACCACACTCATCACCACCCTCCTCAGCCCCATCATTTATGTTATGTCCAGTTGATGAATCATCTCCACTCTCTGACACTCTAGTATCAGAAGGTGATGATGTTTTTGTTTCTATATAAGTATCCAATGTCTCTAAGTCTACAATGTCAAGTCGATCATTTGGAGCTTACTTCTTACTCTTTTTAGATCATGTTAACATTTTTGACATACTGAACTTCATGTTAATTTGGAACTTGCTTTTTACTCTTTTTAGATCTTCCTAACATTTTTGACATACTGAACTTCATGCTAATCGATCCCTTTTTTCTTGCCCTTGAAGCTGATCCTTTCCTTTTTCCTTATTTATGAGTTAACTAGCTGGGAGACAGGCTGGAGTAATAAAACTTGAATGACATGAACTTTGACTTGAATGCTATGCAGCTGCATTATGTCCAGTTTGAGCTACGGATGGACAACGTGAAGGCTGAGGTGCGGCTGGAGGATATGAAGGCTGAGGTGCAGTTGGGGGGTTGTTGAGATGAAGCTGTAGGACCCTGCATGTAATGAGCTACGGAAATAAGGGTATCTACATAATTACATAAAGAAAAGGGGAGATATGTAAAATAATCCTTATATTTCTAACAAACATATCAAAGAAAAAGTTTACTTAAGATTTTAGTGAATTTTAGTGCAATTAAGTTGTTAAAAAGTTTTACTAGAATATATATAATTGTGAAAAGGGCATATTCTGTAACGAGCCTATTTTTTTATCATTAGAAAATAATCACAATAGTAAAGAAATTGGTACCGCTACCCGGACCAGATGGTCCGTCATATCTAGGATCGTTTTTCGTAGTTGCTTAAATTATAAATGAAGTACAAAAAATATAAACAATAAAAACTTAATATTGACCAAAATTAAAGTGTGGATCCAACGTAACATATTAAATTAAATTCATGAGTCCAACTATTAATAGACTCAGTAGGGATCATTTACTCCCTATTGATCCAATATAATGATTAATGCCTTTTTGTAACAATATAAATAGATGAATGAGATGATCATCAAATAAGCTTATAAATGAATACATGACTAAATCTTACTTGAATCTTTTGAAAGAATCGCCATATATCATAAGAATCGTCGAAAATCACAATAACATGTACATAAATATATTTTGAATCTTTCTTTCTTTAAAATAATAAACTAAATTCTTGTCTCTTTCAATAATTTGCATCTTTCTACTTCCATGATTCTAGAGATATGTGTGCATATTGGCATCATAGAATCATTTTGAATCTTAATAATAAGCCATGATCAGAAAGTCAGTTCTGACACTTTAACCCAATCAGTCTTTCTTTCACCTGATTGGTCTTTCTTTTACAAGCATAATCCGATCAATCTTTCTTTCTTTCACCTGATCAGTCCTTTTCTTATAATAGTAGCTCTTTTGACAAAATGACTTATTCATGTAAGGGATGGGGATAACTACTCATTAGTAGTCTTTAATCTAATTGAACAGGTTGCCCATTGTTCTTGACCGACTGGAACTCACAGTCTAAAGCTATGTCATCTTGGCTCCAGTCGAATGCACTCAAGTAGTTTATATAGCCACTATCACAGGATGTTCTGAGTCTGGACTACTAGACCCCTTTAATTAACCTGATCTATCTTGATTGGTCTTTTATCCGATCTGTCTTGATTGTCTTTCTTTCTTTCTCTTCTTCAATAGGAGACACCTTGTCTTTCTTTCACTTGCAACAATGGCCCGTGTCCCATATCCTTAAGGACAGATTTGTGGGCTTACCTCCGGTGAAGTGTTATCACCTTGTTAATAGTAGGAAAATATCTCATGCAATCCAATAGTAACATAATCTTAATTATAAAATCAACATAATAACATATTTACAACATTATCCCTTTTTTAAAAGGGTCTTATTTATAATCGTTGTGATAATCTTAATTGTGACCTCTTTTATTAGAAAGGCTCTATAATTATATCTCGGTCTTATCTCTTCTTTCAGAAGGTCTTTAATCATCTTTCTAGTCTTATCCCTTCTTTTAGAAGGCCTTTAATCATCTTTTTAGTCTTATTCGCTTCCTTTAGAAGGTCCTTAATTATCTTAAAATCACTACTTGCAAGAAAACGTTCGAACATAACATTTCCTTAAATTTTTTTTTTTTTTGAAAATAGACTTCACATGATCTCGTCTTTATGAAAGACTCTTGGAATCTAATTTGAACATCTAATCAAATTTTAAACTATAAGTTGAGGGTAGTAGAACAATATCACCCTACTTCTTGGAACAAAGACCCTAGTTCGAGAAGACTCCTTTGCCAAGAAGAGTGAAGCTAAAGCCGCTGCCTTCACTTGGGGAAAACTGCTCAGCAACAACCCTTCTTTTTCGCTATTCTCTCTCTTTCCTCAAGTCTTTTCCAAACTTTCTCTCTCACTCTTACTATTGTTCTCACTTCCCTCTCCAACTTCTTCTTCATCACCTCCAAAATCTGCCTTTATGTCACTCTTTTTCTCCTCTTACTGGCTTTCTTTTCTTGCTATCTATCTTGCCGGGATGGAACCAACAAATCCCTCTTCCGTTCTTTCCCTTTCTCCATTGTCTTCTCTATCTCTCCTTCTCACCTTCCTGCTCTCTCTCTCTTTCTCTCTTTCTCTCTTTCTCTCTCTCTTCTTGGTTGAACGCCCTAAACAAAGGGAAAAGAAGACAAGGGAGAGGAGAGGATAAAGATGAGTGGGGATAATGATGAGAGGGGGTAAGGTGACATGCTAAAGTGGCAGGGAGATAACTTATAGGTTAAGAAATCTCTATCCCTCCCATTCTTTTAAAATAATTGGATATATACTCCTATTCTATGTCTATTTCACCAATTAATCAATAACAATTCTTTTTGGCAATTCCGAGGATATTTTTGACACCTTGAAAAATTTATGTTGACTCTATAAAAAATATCAATCATACTTTAAGTCTTAAATTTCTAATTAACTATATTTGTACTTTTTAAGAATTTATAAATGGCCCTTTTCACAATTATATATATTCTAGTAAAACTTAGTAATTATTTAATTGCACCGAAAATTCACTAAAATATTAAGTAAACTTTACCTTCGATATGTTTGTTAGGAATATAAGGATTCTTTTAAATATCTCCCTTTTTCTTTATGGAATTGTGTAGATACCTTTATTTTCATAAGTCATTACATTTTCCCCCTCTTATGAAAATTTCGTCCTCGAAATTTCATGATAATCGTGCAAAAAAAGTTACATATGTTGGGTACACCTTGTTACAATTACAATTTCTATTCTTTCGTCTCATTCACCCTTAAACTCTAATAGCAACTGTTATTCTTTTTTAAAGTATGTGTAACTTCATATTTTCATTTAATGTTACCCCAGAGAAAATTTATTTTGTTTCTCCATTTCACCTTCTCGTTCTCAAGTACTTTCATTCATGGGCCTATTTTCCTCACTACTTAATCAATATCATACTTATGTGGAGATCGTTAAAAAAATTTACTTTCTTAAACATTCGTCATAAAGCTTTGTTCCTCGTCCTTTTATAATAATTGAAGCAAAAGAAATGTGATCATAATCAGATAGGCTTATATGCCACTGCAACGTTTGACTGAATCATATATGAATTATTTGCCAAAATCATCATATTGTTTCATAATCATCATCTAGGTTCATATTCATTCTGATGTTTGTTGAGATCATAGTCATCATATTCTTTCTTCATGTTTATCATGTTCTTCATCATGGAATCTCCTTTCTTGGTATTCATCATATTCTTTTTTATAGAAAAATAAGAATGGACTGTAAGGCATCATCGATTATCAACCGTCATAACAATTTCATAAATCGGCCTCCAGCCGTCATAAGTCAGGATTCTCATATATCTGTAGCATTAAGTATCACCAGCCCATGGGTTCAATGGTTGATAGTCGTTGTAAATCATCTTCTAACCGGCTCTCCAGCCGTCGTAGAACATTCTTTAATTGGCCCTTTGGCCGTCGTAAAAATGATAAAATATTCTTTCATGTGCCTTACTTTGATAAATATGTTCTTAGCATGGGGTTTTATTTTCTTATGATTTTTCTTTTTTTACACAAATTTAGAAATCGTAGTCACTTTCTCTTATGTTCGGATTTTGTTTCTTCTAAACTCATGAATAAATGTTTCCCTTTAGTTATCCAAGTCCTTAAGTTATATCGTCATGCAAGCCTAGTATCAAACATTGACATCATCGATGAATTCAGTAAAAATCCATATCGTAAATCAATTGGTACGTAGGACTTGAGATTTTGACTTGATTCGTAGTTGCAACTAGCAATCGCTTGCCAAGAACAAAAAATCTCGTCACTACTATAATGCCCAAGGAATTTCGGGTCGGATCGGGTCCCCGAATCGGGACCCGGTGATCCCGATCCGACCCGGATTAGATTGGCCGAGTCGGCCGATCCAGATGAAGTCTGGCCGGTCCGACTCGGTCGGATTAAAAAAATAAAAAAAATCAGAAAAAATTAGAAAAAAATCAGAAAAAATCAGAAAAAATTGTATACATCTCCGACCCGGATTAGATCGGCCGAGTCGGCCGATCCAGATGAAGTCTGGCCGGTCCGACTCGGTCGGATTAAAAAAATAAAAAAAATCAGAAAAAATTGTATACATATGATTCAATGAATGTATAATAAAAATGAATGCAATTCATGTACATCCATAAAAATATATATATTAAAGACAACTAAGGGTCTGATGTCCGGAAGAGTGATGTTGTTTCCTTTGAAAAAGCAAGTGGACAAGTGTCCCAAGGGCCGAACAATTGGAACAAATGGAAGGGGTTTGACAGCGACTCTGCAAAAGCATGGAATTCCACATATGTGTCAACCAAAGGAGCAATGTCTAATAAGGATAAAGCTTGGACTTCAGAGACTGATTTCGATAAAGCTGATGAGCCTAGTTACTGGGGCAATCGTAGTGGTTCATTTCAGCAGAGAGATGCTTGGAGTCAAGAAAAGCCTCATGGTGGAGCACATAGTTCTGGCGAGGGAAGTGGCTGTGAGAGATCTAATGGGGGGAGTGCAGAGAACGGCGGATGGTAGCCATTCATAGCATGGCAATGTACATCAGCTTATTGTTTCTGCTTTGATGGTTCTGTATCTATTATAGTTGCTGGTTATACTCTTTTTGCCTTATATACTGATGATCATTTGTGTATATTTTCCTTCCAATGTCTGAAGCCAGTGGCAACCTTGTTTTTGGATGGAGCCTATTTTGAATCTTTCCAGATAAAAGGCAACAAGGTTCAATCACTTCGTTTGTCCCTAGCCTATTGTACTTGAGATTTTCCAAGCTGTAGCCTGTTTTGGGGGTCAAGTTGCTGTCGGCGGCGGCTGTGGTGGCCAGGGGAGGGGGAGGGGCTTGGGGAAGGGGGGAAGGCCAGCAGCTGGCTGGATCGGCCCCCTTAAGGGGGGATCCGAATCGCGCCTGAATCGGGCCAAATCGGGCTGGACCGGCCTGATTGGCCGGTCTGGACCCTATTTGGCCCGATTCAGACCGATTCACATTTTTTAAAAAAAATAAAAATTGGGGGGGGGGGGGGGAGGGAGATGAACAGTGAAATCCCCCCTGAATCGGATTGGAACCCCCCGATTCCAAAATCCATGATAACGCTGGCATGTCACCCTCATGACCATCGTAAAGGATTTAATTACATGGTGTGGCCAGCACCATGCATCAAACCTCTTATAGTATTACTCAGGTTTCGTACAAAACATGCAATTGAGACACATGCACATGAGCAACACAACATAATGATCATGTCGTCTATTTTTTTTTTTTTTCATGTCAACTAACTTTACCCCTTTAGTTTCCATTTCATATGTCCTTTCCTCATATTATAATGAGCAACCGTTAAGGCATTATACAACTAGGTCCACAGCTTTAAGGTTCTTTACATCTGGGAACCATGCATTATAAATTTCCATTAGTTCCAATCGCTCAATCCTCCTCCTCGTTATTTAAGGCTCTACCTTGATCAGTTGATTAAGTCTTGTCTTTACATCTAATTTTACTTGATGTTGTTCTTGCAACTCCATCTGGAATCCTAACCATTCTGCTTAGATTTCTTCTAGACTAGTGTATCTATCATTGTCTAAATTGCTTACATGTTTAGATCAACCACTTTGCTCATAAACATAACATCATTTTAAGACAAAATTCCATTTTAACCCCTATTTTATCTTAATTTCTCTCTAACATTCTGCTAACATTAATACTGCTGATCGCAGCTCTTATATGTCTATCTTAGCATTAGTTTCACTTAGATTACCATGCAACTAATACAACTTGATACTAATTTGTAAGCAATTTAACTTGGGTTATAATTAGAAATAATGTATTTCTATCTGATTTTCCTAATGAGAAACCCAAATTCCTTTAATTCATACTAATGAAACTTTCTAACAGCCCTTTATATCCACTCAAAAGTCTTAACTTCATTTATTATTATTATTATTATTATTGCTACTATTACTATTACTATATAATGTAGATAAGGCATCATAACATGTTTTATATTTTCTTTTTTTTTCTTCTGTTAGGACTTTCAAGCATGCCTAGATGTGAATCATAAAAGTTGCATACCAATTACTCACTGTTATGGCTTATAATTAAAGGGACTTCTTGGGAATATGTTCACCTATTAATTTATCCAACCCAGATTTTAACTTAATATTTATCCAATATGGTTATCTTTCTAGTCTTCCACCACCATTCTCTAGGTCAAAAGAAACCACTCATTATCTTCTTACTCACGTACTAAGTTACTACCACATTAGAAATGTTAACTTTGCAATTTCATTTTCATTATCAATTTTCTTTTTGTCGGACTGACATATTTTATTTTGTGCCTGTCTCCATTTTTCCCCATTATCCCTTTTTTTTTTTTTCTTATGATCATATTCTCTGTACTAGCTTCCTGCACATTGGTTGTTCATTAATTTGAATGTAGCCTTCTATTTCTCTAGGAATACTTGTTTAGTGGGCTTTTCTTATTATCTTTACTATCATTACTCTTTTTAGCCCTCATTTGTCATTTTCTTTTTACCAAGGTCTATCTAGTTACAATCCCCTTTATATGGTTGTTATTAAACAAGAATCTCAACTCAAATTGCAGCAATAACTAACACAAATTCGAATACATCAGATTATCACATTAGCTCCTTTTAGATTCAATATAAACACCCAATTCCCAAGATACTCCTAAATAATCATCCTTAAATTCTTAAATCTCATTAATAAGTCATTCTTTGTAATGTTTGGCACTTAATACGTCCTGCTTCTTATTCTTACCTCATATAAGGGACGAGGATAATCACTCACCAGTAGTCTTTAGTCTAATTGAGCAGGTTGCCTAATATTCTTGGCCGATTGGAACTCACTGTGTAAAGTTATGTCGTCCTGGCTCCAGTCTCAAGTGCATTCAAGTGGTTTATCTAGCCACTATCCAAGGATGTCTCGAGTATGGACTACTAGATCCTTTAATTAACCCGATCTATTTCGATCGGTATTTTATCCGATCTATCTTGATCGGTCTTTCTTTCTTTCTCTTAAATAGGAGACACTCTGTCTTTCTTTCACTTGCAATAATGGCCCATGTCCCATATCCCTAAAGACAGATTTGTGGGCCTTACCTCCGGTGAAGTGTTGTCACCTTGTTAATAGTAGAAAAATATCTCATGCAATCTAATAATAACATAATCTTAATTATGAAATCAACATAATAACGTATACACAACATTATCCCCTTTTTATCGTTGTGATAATCTTAATCGTATACCGGTCTCTACCCCTTTTGTTAGAAAGGCTCAGTAATTATAATCTTGGTCTTATCCATTCTTTTAGAAGGTCTTTAATCATCTTTCTAGTTTTATCCCTTCCTTTAGAAGATCTTTAATCATCTTTCCGGTCTTATTCACTTCCTTTAGAAGGTCCTTAATTATCTTAAAATCATTGCTCGCAAGAAAACATTTGAACATAACATTTCCTTAAAAATCATTCTTTTTTTTTTTAAACAGACTTGACATGATCTCATATTTAGGAAAGACTTTTGGAATCTAATTTGAGTATCTAATCAAATTTTAAACTATAATTTGAGGGAAGTAGCATAGTATCAGCCTACCTCTTGGAGCAAAGACCCAAGACTCCTTTGCCCACGAAGAGTGAAGCCGAAGCCGCTGCCCTCACTTGGGGAAAACTGCTTAGCAGCAGCCCTTCTTTTTCACTATTCTCTCTTTTTCCTCAAGCTCTTTCTGTCTCTTACTATTCTTCTCACTTCCCTCTCCAACTTCTGTTTCGTTACCTTCAAATCTCCCTCTATGTCACTCTTTTTCTCCTTCTCCTTTTGGTTTTCTTTTCTCTCTAACCCGCTGGGATGGAACCAATAGTCTCTAGTTTCCTGCTCCCTCTTTCTTTCTTTCCCTCCACTCTCTTCTCTCTCTCTCTCTCTCTCTCCTTTCTTGGTGTCAAGGGGAGGGGAAAAGAAGATAAGGGAGAGGAGATGATAAGGATGAGTGGGGATAATGATGTGAGGGGGTGAGGTTCACGCTGAGGTGGCGGGGTGATAACTTAAAGGTTAAGAAATCTCTATCCCTCCCATTCTTTTAAAATAATTGGACATATACCCCTATTCTATGTCTATTTCACTAATTATCAATAACAATTCTTTTTGGCAATTCGGAGGATAGTTTTGAAACTTTGGAAAATTTATGTTAAGACTCTATAAAAATTACCAATCACATTTTAAGTCTTAAATTTCTAATAACTGTATTTATACTTTTTAAGAATTTATACATATACTCTTTTTACAATTATATATATTCTAGTAAAACTTATTAACAACTTAATTGTACAAAAAATTCACTAAAATCCTAAGTAAACTTTTTCTTTTGATATGTTTGTTAGAAATATAAGGATTCTTTTAAATATCTCCTGTTTTCTTTATGTAATTGTGTAGATACCCTTATTTTCGTAGGTCATTACACTGTATTAACCTCTCCCACTCCGCATCATCATTCTCAAGAGCTCTGATCTTGCCCTTGGATGCATATTGACTCATAATGATGTCTCCTTCTAAGTCAACCTCATCATCATCATCATCATCATCATCCTGTACTTGCTCTTGAGTCTGGGATTGTCTAGCAATGCATTCACCATCATCTCCTGCCTATCCTACTGTTGCTGATACTTTTGTTATAAAAAAAAGGTGCTAAGATGAGGTCCTTCATTAGGATCCACCTCCTCATCAAGCTCTTGTTTACTATGATCTATTGTTGCCCTGGCAACCTAAGAACTATTGGATCTTCATCATCTCGTAAGTAATTAAGATCAGTGGGATCATAATCACCTCCCCCTTCTTTGCATCCATTTGCAAATGTTTAGTCAACCTCATGTTGTAGTAAACATAGACAAGCTTGTTCAACTGAATGTGTGACAAGCAGTTCCTGATCTTTATATGTATGAAGGTAGACCAATTCTACTCACATCTACTAGAGGAGGATGCCAGTGATAGTATCTTGATAGTTGTCTCTCTCAATCTTGGCACACACTTCTCACAATTCAACAACCAATCAGTTGCAAAACAAATAATAAACGTGTCTATCAAGAAAGATGAGAAAGAAAATTATGTGCAACTCTTTTTCAGAAACGATTTTTTTCACACTAACATCAGATTTCTCACCAACTGTAGCTGCTAACTCAACAAACATTCACACTGCCTCCTATAAGAATTTAATCTTCGTGATTACAATATTGTCAGAACGTATGCAACAATAGGCGTAATGGAATGAAGAGTAATTAGTTGTTGAACCCCTACTTCACTAATTGCATGCGCCACTCTTACAGGATCTTTCCCCAACCGATGGACCACCATTATAACAGCTGCAATCAAGTCATCATTGTACGCGAACTTGTGTGCGTACTGAAATGTCAGATGGAGATAGTATGTTGCAATATTATCGAAGGTGGTGCATCAGCCTTCAAGTGTCTCTAATAATTAAGAGAAGGTAACAATCAAGTAGGCATGAAATGTGACCTTTCACCTGCCATGTGTAACTCTTGACCCATCTGATAATCCCACCTTCCTTCTACAATATTCAAGAAATCTATAGAATAGCTTTTTAAGATTTTACTTATCATTTTCTTTGTAGCCTCCAGTTTGGCATGCACCGACCTTAAGGTTGATGTTTAGTCCCCATCAACGTAGTGCAACACCTCATATAATGGCTCAATAAGCCATATTAGAAGCTTTATCTTGTGCTGAAAATCTAGTGCGTTTACTAAGCCTTCAACATCCTTTCCCTCCTCTAAGGAAGCAAAGGATGGCTGCAGCCATGTGTCACTCTTGAACATCTATTTGAAGCCTACTTCATCCTTCAATATACTTTGCAAGGTAATGAAACTAGTGACAATTTTTTGGTGCTGTCAAACCTCAGCAACTCACCATGTGTATGATCCCTCATCATCTTTAACACATAATGATGGTTGTAGATATATCATATAATCTTTTGTGTTGAAGTAATAGTCTTCTTGACATTCTCCAGCTGTCCAATGTCATTTAGCATTAAATCTACATAATGGCTACACATGGGGTCTAGAACAAATGCGGCCTGCGGAGCAGTACTCCCCTCCTACTTTTTTAGTATGTTGAGGCATTATCTATCATCACTTAGATGATGTACTTCTCCCTAATTTTTTGTACAACATTGTCCATTAGTTCCAGAATGTACTCATGGTTATGTATCGTATTTGATGTATCCACAGATTTATGATAGAATATTTGTTTGTCGTAATACACAAGAAAATTGATGAGGCTACTTTTGGTGGTTCTTGAGCCGTCATCACACGTTAGGGTAACCCCATATTGTCTCACTTTTTCTTGAATGAACTAATGTACTACTTGATCTCTTGGACTTCATCATTAAGATACTTTCTTGATAGCTCTTTTGGAGTGAGGGGGGCTTGACATGCAACCTCTGAGTTTGTGCTTCTTGGACCATGCTTGTATATTAGGGGCTGTTTGCTGCATTGAAGTAGATGCGTGTATGATGCCAAAATTTTGCAATGACTCTTCCCACCTCAGACCCTTCTTCTTGTATGCATCATCAACCTTTGTCCGTTTTTCTTGCTTCTTAGGAAACACGTGTGGGTCTACCTCAACACGAGTGCTTGACTTATGCTTCTATGGCCGATTTGTAGTTGGTGGCCTAATAGTGAAATAGGTCTTTACATTTTTGGACCGTTGGTGGACCTCTTTAGAGGAGCTTCCACTAGCACTTGATGATCCACTAGTATGATGCTCCGCCCCTTCAAAGTGAATCCTTTGAGATCTCATTTATTCTCTCTCCCAATACTTAGCCCTACTTTGCTCCATAACTTGCTGAGTATGTGAATCGGCTCACCACCCAGTACCTCCTAGACATCATCACCATCATCATCACCAGTCTACGCCGCTTGATCATCATCATCATCGTCTCCTCGTCAATCAACTCCGGAGATGATCCGTTCAGCTACTTTCTTATTTGCAACCTTCCTTAAGCGGATTTCTTTGAAACTTTTAAAATGTTGGGCCATTTGTATCTTCACCTCCCTAGGAACACTTGCAGCCATTTCACTTCGTTACCAGGGATTGCAAAATCGGCCGATCTGGAGTCAAGATTGGTGGGGGGTGATCCGGCTGATTCTCGGACGATTCCGGCTGATTTTGGCGATCCCCGCCGGGATCGGAGTGGGATCACTGGGGTGCGATCCAGACCCCTGACCCGAGCCAGAATTCCATGTTCGTTATAGCCTACTGGATGGCCTCCTGCAAGATGCTTTTTCAGGCGAGAGACACCACCTCTATGTCCTATAAACTGACAATTGTTGCATTTGAACTTGTGCTTGTGCCCATCAACTATGGTCCTATGAAGCCATATAGTATCTCCCGACCCTCATTGTGAGGCGGCCATCTACTAAAGTACAAAACAGGAAGCAACATCAAAATTATATGATACATCGTTGATCAAGAAGAGATGTTACATACACCTAATCAACTATGGCACTATATAGTGCATTAATTAAAAATACAATTGACTAATAATTTCATTATTATGTATTAATTTATTAAATATTTGAACCATTACATAAAGTAAACCTTATAAAACATAACTTTATTATATGGGAAATTAGATTTAAGAAGAATATGACTTGAACAATTTTTTCTTACAATGAACATATTCTTTTACATTTTTAATATTTTTTAATTTTTAGAAGTTATTTAATGATTATAAAAATTCATAAACAATAATTCATGATATTTAAATTTTAACTCTCATGCACAGCAAAATTAGATAGAACATACATTTAGGACTTGCATTAATGTTTTTTACAAAATATCAAATTATTTTATAATTTGAGCAATAATTTAAAAATTCTAATAATTTAATAAATTAATTAACTTATTTCCTAAAAATTGTATGAAAGTTAAATTTTAATAGTTTTTTTTATCTTGAATACAAATTATATCATCATTTAACCCCCTTTACCATAGTGTATAAGCTTTTAATGAGTGTTTAGATTATTAAATTATTTTTAATATTATATTAACTTAAATTGCATCACATTTAAGCTACAATTTAATGAAATAGGTATATATACATAGATCTAAAGATCTAATGCCTACATTGATATTTTTGAATAATGTACTAATTATTTTTATTTTTGTATTTATTTAATATTTATAATATTAAAATATTTAACATGCTTTTATTTGAATGAAAAGTTCATGAAATGAAATGGAAATGATAGATCTATGTCTGTCAACACCAAGGTTAAGAAACCCGGGATCGGGGCTCGGATCGGCCGGTCCAAAACCGATCGGATCGGCCGATTCCGATCCGAGTCAGTCCGATCCCGGCCGATCCTGGCTGAGTCAGGCTCGGCTGGTTCGGATAGCAGAAAAAAATAGAAAAAAATATGAAAAAATGTGGAAAAAATATAAAACACAAGTCTAATGCATAATTGTGTTGAAATACATTGTTTTGAAGTACATAAGATGTTGTTGGACAAAAAAACCTTGAATAAACTTACATATATGATTATGAACTCACATTTATTCCAAACGTACATTATACTGAATGAACATATGGCTAACATACTCAACCCATGACATATAGCTCTGGTAGTATTGTTCATACTGCATCACATACCGGCTATAGTCATCCGTATTGGTATAAATGACTGAAAATTGTGGATATTCTAGACAACCCCCTGAATAGTCGGATGTATCAGAATGTTGAGGAGGGTAAACTACATATCCAGTAGGCTAACTATATGAGGATGCATCTGATAGTTGCTCCTGATATTCCTGAGGAGCTTTACCTTTGTCCTTCCTCCTTGATCTGCTGAATGTTTGAATGGAAGATTCTTCACGTCCTCCTCTGCTACCATGATGTTCATCTTGGGTAGCATGTGTGAATTCTTCTTCTCCAGTGAATTGAATTGGTGGAGTTGGAGCTGGGGCACTGGTAGCATCTCCGCCATCCTCAGAACTGTCGGAGCTCGTCTTTGATGTCGAGTCATTTGAGGTTTGATATTGGACCTCATCACTTGGTTCTGGCGTTTCATCATCTTCCTCGATAGTCTCCAGATCAGCAATTTGAATTCCATGACCACTCTTCCTTCTGCTTGGTACTTGTTTTTTGCTCTTCTTCTGACGTTTTGGAGAAGGAGGTTGAAAATCAGTAAGTAATGGAACATTATCTAACTCACCTTCCGCCCATTCCCGATCATTTGGGTTGAATTCAGGCTCATTTGAGGTGCTTGAATCAACCCATGCATTTAGTGGATGTTGCTCCTCGAACAGCTCATCCAAGTCTATGGGTTCTTCTGCATGTGTCGTCTCTGTGGCTTGTCCGGAAATTCTCTCTTTCTCCTGCCTTTGAAGGTTCCTTATGAGCTCCAGATTCTTTAGCTTCAACCTCATGTTATAATGACAGAATACGAGCTTCTCTAGACGGCTCGACTTCAATCTATTCCTTTGCTTGGTGTGAATCAAGCCAAAGGTGCTCCAGTTTCTCTCACAGCCTGATGAAGAGGTTGTTTGACTTAAGACCCGAATTGCAACATGGGCTAGATCTTCATACCCATATATTTTTCCATGATCTAGCCACCAGTCAGCTGTAAATAGAAAATTGGCCATGTCAACAATGTGCAAGTTATAATTAAAATTTAAGTAGAACATCTAGTTAATAATTTTCAAACCTGGACTCAAAATTTTGGCAGCTCTTTGAGCAGTACTTGTCCCAAAGTGGTATAACATCATTCTGTAATCATGCATTTGCTTGCATGCCAATATTTCTCTGTCCTCATCTGCAAGCATACGCTTAATAACAGACTTAGCCCCCATCAACACTTCCGAACAACTATCATAGCTATCCTTCTTCCCATCAGTTCTGAACATGTACTGAGGGTTGAAAAAATAACCTAAATAAATAAGTCGAAGTTAGTTATTACTTAAGAGAAATGTGTATACAAATAATACATATAGAAAGTTAGTAGCTTACCAGCTGCATGAAGATCGTGATGTAAAGTGTGTTCCCAACGTCTGTCTATTATGTCCCACCACTTCACAAAGGTTGTTGGGTTGTTCAGTTGAATGAGCTCCTTAGCTCTGTCCATAGCTTCATATAAAAAACCCATATCCGATCTTCTTTCTCCATCACAAGATCGCAAGACACGGACAAGCGGTTCTACAACATTTAACACCGCTTGCACCCCCCTCCATAAGGGTCTAGACTGAATTAGATCAGCCACTTTCTTACCTTTCTCTCTAACCTTAGTTGGTACATGCCGCAATATGTGATTCTCCCAATCTTCCGATGCCACCATCCTAATCAAGTTGTTCTTTTGTTGACTTAAACTATCTAGAGAGATATATTGAGATGCAAACCTGGTGGCTCCCGGACGAAGCAACTCTCTTCCATGAGTATGTGTGCGCATGATATCCAGAATGTTGTTGTGGTTGTAGATGAATGTGGTGATAAATCGACCACTCTTGACCATTCCATCTACCATCGGATCAGAGCAAATGTCTTCCAACATCAAGTCAATACAATGAGCAGAACAGGGAACCCAGTATAAATGTTCTCTCTTCTGCATCAACATTTGTCCAGCTAACTTGAACGCCGCTGCATTGTCCGTAACCACTTGGACAATCCTTTTTTCGTCCACTTCTTCCACCATTTGATCCATTAATTCACACAGGTACTGGGCATTCTTTATCTTTCCAGATGCATCAATGGATTTCCAAAATACGGTTCCAGCTTTACAGTAAATTAAGAAGTTGATCATACTTCTTCTTGTTATCCCTGTAAAATTCCAAACGTGATAAGAAATCAGAAAGAGACCTATTCTGATTAAGAAAAAAATGAAGATAAGATAAGAAACTGAATATAAGATTTATGTACCTGTCCATCCATCGCACATTAAAGTGCATCCATATTCATCTCAGATCCTTTCAAATGATTTAATGTATGTTCGGATGTCATTAACTTCCATATCCAAGTACTTGTTGTATATCTCATATGGAGAAGGTCCTTCAACCCCTTTGCCAACTTCTTGTATGGTCTCGATCATGGACTCATAATATGGCCCCTTGGCCGCATTAGCAGGGATACTGTTATAGAAAAACCACCTAGATGTAGCTCTCCCTATCTTCTCCTTACAAAGTTTTAAGTTTTTGAATGCAGCACTAATAGAAGGTTGTTTATCCCTCTTCTTGGTGAGCAAGGGATCTATTGGACCTACTCTAGGATCTGCAGCTCTAGTGAACTCCTGAGGCAGCTCCTCGCATACATTAGTGCTCATGCCGGCACTAGTGCTCCCTTGTGCTGAAGGTGTGGAGCCACTTCCTTGTCCTCCGTATCTTCCAGTGTGCCGAAATAAGTCCTCATCTGCAAAGGACCGCCGGCTTGCTTCCATTGCACGACGCAATTCAGCTTTAAATGTAAAAGAAAAAAAAATAATCTACTATAACTATTTGTCTGAAAACGTTAAGTGAAGAACATGAAAATAAGTTAAATAAGAAACTTACTTGTATCCCAATCATCAACATTTATAGGTTGATTACTTCCACCAAGCCGGACTCCAGCATCAGACCTTCGCGCTGGTTCAGTCAATTCCTCTCGAATTTCCTGTCTTCTTCTGGCAGTACTTGCTTTGCTTGATTCCTTCTCCTTCATGTAAGTTCGAAATTGGATCCTAACCTCTGAAGGAACTCGAGCACATGCTGCAACTTCACCTTTTATTCCAGCAAGATGTTGTTTGAATCGGTAGACCCCGCCAGAGACAACCCGGTTGCAATATTTGCATTGTACCTTTCTTTGGCCCATGTCCACCGGCGTGCAATGACCCCAAGCAGGATCAGCACTAGGAGGATTCTCAGATGACCGCTCAGCAGCACCTTGAGATGCCATTCCTTTACAGCACAAGAAGATGAGAGATCGCGGAGCTTGTAGTAGACTAGAAGTGACCTCGTGGGAGAGATGGAGAGAGAATTCTATGAGGGAGAGAGAGCAAGAATGTTAGGAGGCTTAAAGGGCATTTGTGGAGCCTTAGGAGGGCCTTGGGGGGGTTTAAATAGACCCCCAAGGCCCAAACTAGCCGTTGCTGGCCGTTTGGGAACGGCCAGCAACGGCTAGTTTGACCCCCAACGGCTAGTCAAACTAGCCGTTGGGGGCCGGGTCGGGCCGATCCGAGCCGACCCGGCCCGATCCGGTCCAGGATCGCCCGATCCGGCTCGGACCGGCCGATCCGAGTCCTGGACTCGGCCAGGAAACCCGGGATCGGCACGGTCGGCCAAAAACCTGTCCGACTCGGCCGATCCGTGCCGATCCGAGCCGAGTTTTTGAACCTTGGTCAACACATTAATGTTCATTTATTTATTTTTA
The DNA here is from genome assembly GCA_030544215.1 of Zantedeschia hybrid cultivar. Taxonomy (NCBI): domain Eukaryota; kingdom Viridiplantae; phylum Streptophyta; class Magnoliopsida; order Alismatales; family Araceae; genus Zantedeschia; species Zantedeschia hybrid cultivar. The sequence goes on from JARZZO010000009.1 coordinate 22,858,769, forward strand.
GAAGTTTATTTTATTTTTTCTACATTTTCTTAATTTCTTCCCCAAAACCCATAAATCGTCCCAAATTTGATGAAATCTAATTTTTTACATGTTTCTAACGACCTAGGGAAGATCAAACAGCAAAGAAATTAGATCAAACAAACAAAAACTTTAGCATTTGGGTCGAACACAAACTATACCTTGGTTTCAAGCCTTGAAACCAGATGGAATTGGCTGCAAATGGGTGGGAACGCCTTCTCCTTGAAAAAAACCACCTCTAAGACCTTCAATCCACCACTTTCACCCAAAAAATCAAAAGAAGGGGAGAAGGGAGAGGGGGGGAAGGGTTTGTAGGCTTTGGTTGCTGCATTCTGTGCTAACAGAAACGCAGCAGGCCAAAACCCTTGGTTTTGACTGCGTATCATGCGAATCGGGCCATATCGGGTCGGATCGCAGCAATTTGTACCAGATCGCGATTGGGTCGTAGCGGCTTGAGTCCATATCGTGTGATCCGGCATGAGGCGGACCGATATGCTACCAGTTGGACCGATCTCCTAATGTGCCAGACCGGATCGACCAAGCAAAATGACCCAATGACTCGTTATCGTCTAGATTCAAGTCGATTTGTACGAGTCGGCCAGATCCGATATGATATTGCAAACCATGCCCTTGATTTCAAATAAAATTTTATTCCTAGAATGCTTTACATTACCATGGAGTTCCGAATTGGGAAGCTCAAAGCCTCAAACTAATATTTTGATTTACGAGCCACCTACAGTGTACATCTGGTTTTCATGAGTCAGCCTTTCAGCAATGCATGCCATCTTTTCTTCTTGTGGGTGGATGATGATGCGGTTACAAGGATATGTCTTGTACAAGCCTATTCCCTCTCACTGCATAGATGTTGCTGTTATCCTAGGTTTTCTGTTTAAATGTTTTTGTCTTCTTCGATCTCCTTGGATGAAATGACAGACAAAAAGCCTTTAATTGCTTATTTCTATGATTTGATAGTATTTATTATGTCATTTTCTGGTTAAATCCACTAGCTTTTAACAAGTTGTTGATTTAATGTGATGTAATTGGTGCAAATGACCAAAGATATATGAAATATTGTTTATGAGCTCATCATTTCAATAAGCACTTCAGGATTCTATGTGATGCAAGGAAATCTCTGCTGTCCCAATCATTTCTTCTTACGTGGTTTTGTTTTTCTGCAGTTGCTGTTACTCAATTATTTTGGAGGCCAAAAGGTTTGCTTGTTGACCAATTTGACTCTAAGGAGGATCTCATAAATGCAGTCTTCACCTCTTCTTTCATTCCAGGGTATGAATATTTTTTGATATTTCATGTCGTCTCTACACTTCTATTGTTCATTGTTCTTTCTGCCTGTTGATGGACATTCAATTCTAACATTTTTCTGCAGATATTTGGCTCCAAGACCAGCAACTTTATTTCGCAATCGGCTCTGCATAGACGGAGGTTTAACATTGTTTATGCCTCCAACATCTGCTTCAGAAACGGTACTTCGATTTGCATCGTTTGTCGGATGGCATATTTTATACATTCTGTAGCATGGAACATTAAGAGGGGTGCTAAATGGCTAGGCTAGCTTTCATGATCATGAAGGAAAGTAGATGAACGTTTAACATTGTTTATGCCTCCAACATCTGCTTCAGAAATGGTATTTTTATTTGCACCTCTTGCTGGATTGCATATGTTTGTACTATCTGTACCATGGAACATTTGGAGGTGTACTGAATAGCTAGGCTAGATTTCAGAATCATGAATAAAGTAAGATAGACATGCTTTAACCCAATCTTGGTTCTCTTTCCAAGAATCAAAACTATTGGGTAACTCTCCCTGTCAATTCAGCTTTTACTTATTCCGACAACTTACAGTGACCCCAAAGATATTTACAGCCACATATAAAAGCCTACTAAGGGTGATTTCTTTTGTTGAGAGTGAGTCTTTATGAATGTTGTGCTTTTAAGCTAGTTGTTAAGGTTTTGTAACTTTGTAAATTCAATGTCTTGTCTGGAGTGAAATTCTATGAATTAAGGATGTGCATACCATCCTGAACTGATCAAAGTGCATGTGATGTTAGTAAATGATTTGAAGACGGTTGCTTACATGGATTAAGCTTTCAGAATGGAATGACAACCTGCATGCGACGAGAGTCTAGGATGAGACGATCAGGTTATTTTGAGATGGGTATTTCAGTTGAAAATCATCTATCAAAAACAGACATGTTGTTTCATTGTGGTATTTACCAAACACAGGCACAACTTCTGTTGTGATTGACAAATTCACAACTTAATTGTAATTGAGAAATCCTGTTCGTTTTCTCATAGCAAACAATTCTTTTATGGGCCATATACTATCCATATGGCACGTTAGCCTTTCATCCTTTGTCAGTCCAATTCTTCTGGAATCTTGTCTTTTTCACACTTTGCATTTAGTTCATATATGTTGTCCACATTCCTTAGCCACTATTTAAATGTATATATACAAAGCTTTTTTTATTTCAATCTTGACACTTGCCAGGGGTCATCCAAGTGAACAGTTTGGATCAGGGTCTATTGTTCATGTTCAGTGGATATTACTCTAAATTGTTAAGAGGGATATTGCATGTATGTCCTTTTTTTCTTATATATAAGCCCATTTAGTCCTTGTATGTCTTGGGAGATGTCCTACTCATTCTTGCATTAGGAAATGCACTTACCACTTGTATGTATATTGGGTCCTTGTGCGAATAATATCATGGTGTGCTTCCTGTTCTACAGGTGTCTAGTGTATGATCTTTCTGATCGCTGTCATTTGTCACCATCAGTAATCCATCAGGGAGGGTCACTTGGTGTCTCCCAGCCATTTCACCAACCCAATTTGACCCACCTTAGTGCTGGTATCTTTTACATTGTCTCTCTACATCATTGTGTTCTCCTCACAGCCAGCGGTTGGAGTCTTGGAGCCAATGGCGACATCATGAATGGCATACTTCTCTTAGATACCTCACCTTCGCCTGCATTTGTCATCTGTCACTGTGACTGTCCTTGGTTTCCACCATAGCCATTATCTTCCAGAGCCTTGGATGAGGGCATCATACCCACTGTCACTGTCATTTGCCTATGCTAATGTTGGGTGTTATTGACATCCCCCATTACCGTCACAATACCCTCTTCCCTTGAAACTTACCCCTGCCAGTAAAGGGTGTCTTCTTAGTGTTTTTAGTAGAGAACATAGGTCTTACAAAACTTAATATGACTTTCCAATCGACCATTGGTTAGACATTCAACCAAATGGGTGAGCCAATAGTCTGGATCAATTTGACTTGATATCTGTTCAGTTTGCCAGTTCAACCTTCTATGCCAAGTTGTATAAACACTAATAGCTCCTGCTCAGGCTTATTGCTGATATTTTTTTTCTGTCAAAGCCATATTCTGCATTACTAGTGAGCTCATGCTCCACGTTCCATTGTTGCTTTTGCAGACTTTGAGGCATCACTACTTACTGATCCTATAGCCATGCTTCCTACTACTGGACTCCAAATCTCACTCAACTAGCTACTCAACAGGCTTAGTTTGTTACTTGCCTTTAGCAAGTTCATTAAATGCTCCAGTCGCCTGGTTTTTCCTTTAGTTTTGTTCCTTTTATTTTGTTTTCTCTTTTGATACTGCTTTCTATTAAATCTTAGACTTGGGGGGCTTAAAAGCATATACTTTGGATGTCTCATTACTCATAGATTGCACCACAGCTTCTTTCTGCTTTTGGATTCACTCTGTTGACAGAAATTCAGTTTATGCCGCTAAATGTGCAATCATCACTTCCCTGTCCAATCTCTTTGCCATGTTATGCTTTCCCACATACTTCATTCACTTCAATTATATCAATTTAGTGTCTGTCATTCGAGTTGGATGATTCTAGTTAGAATGTTTCCTTCACTGCTTCTTTCTATTTTGTACAAGACTAGACAATTGGAGGACATGCTATAGAGCAGGTAGATTATATCTTGTTGAGCATCTGCATCTTCCTCCTTTAGCCATTCCTTCTCCTTCTTCATGTGCTCTCACCTTTTCCATTACCGTTCTATGGGCCTATGGCACTGTATAATTGGCACATCACCGGGCTCATGTATGGTCTATTCTTTATTATGGTGTCATACGTCTCGTTTCTCTTGTCTATTTATCTAGATGTGCATTTCAGGTTGATAGAACACTTGGCCCTTTTTTCCTTCATGTGAGTGTGGATCTATAGTTCCTTTTGGTTCAATGCACATCGATATTTGAGGTCCTGCCCCTCCCCTTCTATAATCGGATTGTACACCGTGTCAGTGTTATGGATGACTTTTTCCCCTTCTGTAATGGGATTCTACACTGTCAGTGTAATTGATGACTTCTCTCACTTCTCTTGGGTGTATCTCATGCAGTATCATTAAGAGGTTATTTGTACTTGTTCTCTGCCATGGTTCATACTCAATTCCATTGTTGAATGAAAGTCTTTCGTATGGATTGTGCTTGGGAGTACCTTTGCTTTGAGATAGTGCTGTCCTCCCCACCCAGCACACCCTTGCGCAATAGTCCTATCCTGATATTCATGAGCAAAATCATGGCATAAAAAGGAAGCATCGTTGCATTTTTGAAATTGCTTATGCTCTTCACATCTATGTTTCTATTCCTTGCTCTTTTTTTTATTGAAAGTTGTACTCAGTTTGGCCAATCTTGTCAATGTCTCTCCTATTCTTTGAGTATGTTCCTCCTTTGAGCATGTGTCTTAATTATTCTACTCTTGATTACGATGTTCTTTATACCGTTTGTTGTTCTTGCTTTGTGCTCTTCTCTTGTCATGCGCACACTAAGCTTTCCCCTTGGGCTATGAAATGCATTCTTTTTTGGGTACAATTAAGAGTACAAAGTGTATCATTGTTACGATCCTGCTTCTTGACATTTTAAAGTCTCCACGATGTCAATTTCTTTGCGAATGTGCCCTATTTTTCCTCTTGCTCTCAAGATTTTCCCTATGTTCGCCATTGATGGCGGGGAGGTCTAAGCGGCGGGGGATACTCAGGCCATTGGCGCTAACCAGATCCCTCTAGGGAGGGGTCTGATGAGTCCTCTCCAGTCGCAAAGATGCTGGTTTTGTGGTGGGTATGGCCACTCTTAGAGGATGTGCCCATAGAAGAAGATGATGTCTTACACAGAGGTAGTTCACCTCGGTTCTAAGAATCTTATCTAGTGGAAAGCATATGTTGGATGTCCTAGACTTGGTTTCCACTCGGTCTCCATTAGGGACTCCGATCTTCTTTCCTCTAGGCAAGCGGAGATCCATAGGTGTTGTCAGTGTGGGTTGTTGGATGGGGAGGGCTCAGTTGGAGGCCTCTTGAGCCTGGTCGTAGGAAGATGGCCAGGTTTAGGCTGGGAGGTGAGAAAGATCTCATCTTCTCTTTTCCTTCTGGTTTGCCCATCTAAGGAGCTGGTGGCAGAAGTGTCGGCAGGTGGGGTCCTTGCTGGGAGGAGTTCGGTGTTCAGGGTTTCTCCTTGGTTACCGTACACTAAAACCTACCCCGGCCCTAGGATGGAGGAGTTCGATTTGAAGCTGGTAGGGCTTCCTTTGATCCTGTTGGAAGTTTCTTTCATTACTGAATTGGTTTTGCCTTTTGTCGATCTTATGGCGGTTCTCTCTTGGGAGCCCTAGTGTGAGCCCTTGTTGGGTGCTATGGTCAGGAAGAGAGCGTCAGCCTGGAGGGAGATCCCGGAGGTTCTAGAGGTGTTGGCAGGCAACCTTCGGTCGCTTGTCATGGTCTAGGTCCTCGCGGGGGGTAGGCAACGAAGAACACCCAACCGTTTAGGATTTCTAGGGGTAGGGGGCAGCAGGCTGGATGTGGAAGACGATGCGAGGACATGTGCGTCTCACGTGGAACCTGGCGGGAGTTTGAATTCGAATTGCCCGCCTGAATGGGTCAATTACAGCGATGGGGTGTTTGGTTCAGGCGAACGGGTCATAGGTGGAGCCATCAGGTGTACTCGATGACTTACCCATTAAGAGGCCCATAAATAAACCCGTCCATAGTCTTCTTCCTAGCCCGATTGCGAAGGCTCCCCATCATGTTTGTTCCTCTATGGAGACGAAGGCACTTGGTCCTCTGAGGGGACCTGCTTCCCACTCTCGGGCACTTCTGCTCTATCACATTGCAGAATGCCGGATGGGGATCTATCTGCTCCAGCTTCCAGGGAGGACGTTGCCCATTGCCAGTAGTCAGAGGTGGCGTCCACGACAAGGTGGACCATCCCATGGGGCATTATATGGGGCCCTCTGCTCTGGAAGGATAATACTGCCCACTTTGACTGTTGCTTCCTGGATAGCTAAGGATGGCATGCCTTCCCAGGCATATCCAACACCTCTACTTCTTCAAGGTGTAGTTCATGCTGGATCAGTGGCTTTGGTGTCCGGTGATTTTTGGGGAGATGATGTGTCATCCCCTCAGCAGGGGGCGCAGGGATTAGGCTCTGGTGTGCACCGCATGACTTTAGAAAAGTTATTGGATAATGCAGGAGTTAGGGAGGAAGTGGATCAGCAGGATGGTTGTCAAGAGTTGTCTTTGGACCCAACTGTCATACAAGCTACGTAGGTGGATGGCGAGGAGATTATGGGCCATTGTCTGTAGGAAGCTTTTACTGCAGAAGAGGTGTCTGAGGAAGAAATGGAGGGGCTAGGGGATGTGAATAAGGAGAAAATCAAAGAACTATTAAGGGTCTGACTGAAGAACATGCAAGAGATGTTGCTAGTAAAGTGGGTGTCTCTTTTGAAGGCCTAGAAAAAAAAATGTAAGACATGTTTTCATCAATATTCAGAAACTGTAGCAGTTATGTTGGCCTTGATGGCTAGAGGTGATAAATCCAATAGGAAGGAGAGGTCAGGGGTAGAGGAGGGGTTGTCAGGAGAGGTGGAGGAGGGTAGGGTACCTAGTTCTCAATGAGAGTTATTTCCTAGAATGTCAGAGGGGTGTGTGGTAAGGAGAAGAGGAGAGTGGTGAGAGAGTTTGTGAGGAGCTGTAAGCCAGACATCTTATGCATTCAAGAATCGAAGTGTGGGGAGCAGGATGGGGAGGTTGTTTTGAAGGAAATTGGGTGTAGCAGGCTTACAAAGGCAGTGGCTTCTCCAGCTGTAGAGAGTGCTGGCGGGATTATGATATTGTAGAACACTTTTGTTGTGGAAGAGCTGGAAGGGTGAAGAAAAGTGAGTAGATCGGTAGTATCTCTTAGATTTCGATGTATTAGTGACGATTTTGAGTGCAATTTTACAGGGGTCTATAGGCCTCAGAGTAGGACAGAGAAGAAGTTGGTATGGGACGAGCTCCTTTCCTTTTAGAGGCAAGCTTGCAGAACATGGTGTATTGGAGGGGACTTTAATACCATCGCGGCTCCAAAAGAGAGTAATGGTTTTTCTTACTTACTGAGGATATGGAAGATTTCAAGGAATTCATTGCTGCAGCAGTTTTGGTCGATGTGCCCACTCCTAATGCTTCCTTCACATGGTCCAATCTTAGGGAGGATCCTTCCCTCTCTAGGTTCGATAGATTCTTGGTATCAGTGGAGTGGGAGAATCACTTCCCCCATTTGTAGGCATAGTGTATGACAAACACTATCTTGGACTACAAGCCTATGCTTCTCTGATCAAACTGTCCATCTTATAGACGACCAAGATTTAGAATGGAGAAGTATGGCTAAGGGAGGAAGGGTTCTTTGATGTGTAGTATGTGGGGAGGATTTTCACTCTTCCAATGCTATGGCTAGGTTCATTCGGAAGCTTTAGAACTTGTCTAAGGAACTTGATGCATGGGGTGCTTTGAGGACTCTTCCTGGCAAGGCAGCTAAGGACAAAATCATGGATTAGTTGGATACTCTGGATGCCCTTGAAGTAGCATGCCTCCTTGATGAAGTGGACATGGTCAGTAGGAAGGGCCTTAGGGAGGATTATAATGAGATCCTCCTTAAGGAGGAATTTTTTTGGAAGCCGAAGTTAAAGGAGAGGTGGATCAAGGAGGGCGACAAAAATACTGCTTGTTCTAAAAAATTGGAGTTAGGTAGGAGGAGGATGAATCTGATCAAGTGTTTGAGGGATGGTGAATTGGTGATTAGACTTTTGCCCAGCCACATCATATTAGACTTTATGCGCAACATTTCTACTCCAAGCTTTTCATAGAGCAGGACTCCATTAGGACTTCTATTGCAGAGGATCTTTTACCAGCCATTTCTTCAAATGATAGGGAGGCTCTATCTGCTTCATTCATTGTAGAAGAAATTAAAAGGTCTATCTTTGCTTTAACAAGTGACATAGCTCGAAGGCCAGATGGCTTCCTATGTTCTTCTTTTAGTCTTGTTCGGAGATTGTCAAGGCTGATTTATGCCAGGCTCTTGCGGACTTCCAGGAAGGAAGAGCTCACATTAGGGGTATCAATAAGACTTCTGTTACTTTGATTCCTAAGAAAGAGGGTGCAGACAATTTGGAGGATTACAGACCTATCAACTTGCTTAATGGGGTGTACAAGCTCCTCCCTAAGATTCTAACTGTCAGTTTGGATAAGGTAGTAGATAAAATTATCAGTGATAATCAAGGAGCTTTTATAAGGGGTAGGAATGTCCTTGAAAAGTTTTTAGTGGCTCATGAAGGTTTGCATTCCACGAAGCTGCATCGTCGGAAGGGCTTCGCTCTCAAGCTAGATTTTGAAAAGATCTATGACAGAGTTAATTGGGAGTGTCTATTCCAAGTTCTAAGATACATGGGTTTTATAGATAGATGGTTGAGATGGATTAAGGATTGCATCTCCTCTGCCACTTTTGTTGTGCTTATTAATGGGCAGCCTACTCCTTTCATAATGGGGGAGGGCTTAGACAAGGGGATTCCTTGTCACCCCTTCTTTTTATCCTAATGGCTCACATCTTGAACAAGATGTGGAAGAGGGCTGAGTCAGTCGGCCTTATTAAAGGATTCCAGGTTACTCAACAGGATATGAGACTATCCCATCTATAATATGCAAATGATACCATTCTTTTCTTAGAAGAGGAAGGGCAACTTTTTGTGGCTAGGCTTTTACTTGAGCTCCTAAAGGAGGTGGCGGGCTTGAAAGTCAACTTGCACATGAGCTTATTATTTGCCTTTAATCTGGGAGAGGATGATATGAGGAGAACATCTCTTATCCTGGGCTGTTCTAGAGGAGTTTCCTATCACATATTTAGGTCTTCCTCTATCTCTTGGGGATCTTTTATGTAAGGATTGGGAGCTTGTGATTTAAAGGTTTGAAAATAGACTTGCAGGTTGGAAAGGAGGTTGTTGTCTTATTGGGGCAGATTGACACTTTGTAGATCAGTTCTGGCTAGTCTACTTACCTACTTCTTGTTTTCTTTAAGATCCATCCTCTGTGGCCAGAAGACTAACATCTATAGAAGCCAGGTTCTGGAGAACCTAAATAGGGTGGTTTTATAGTTAGCTGGGATAGAATTTGCAGATCTAGAGAAAATGGGGGACTAGGTCTGAAGAGCATCCCACACTCCAATGTTGCCCTCCTTACTAAGTATCTTTGGAAGCTTGTGTCATCTGGTTCAGGATTGTGGTGGGAGATTATTTCTTAGAAGTATTATGGTAATTCTAGAATTTGGGATGTGCTCCTTTCCACTGCATACAATGTTTCATCAGTATGGAAGGGTATTCTATCATGCTCAAATGTTTTGTTTGCTGGGTCCTAAATATTGATTGGTAATGGTGCATCCACTCTCTTTTGGTTGGACACATGGTGTGCACCACAACCCTTATGTCGTTTCTTCCCAAGATTGTTTGCTATTGCTAGCAATCCTTCGTTTGTGGTGCCACAAACCTTTGATCTTGAGCTACCTTGGTCTTGTTGGAGCCTTCTTTCAGGAGAAGCCTTTGAGATGAAGAAGTGTCCAATCTGCTCATCCTTTTCCAATTGCTTGATCAGAGGAAAGTGGAGCCTTCATCCATTGATACTTGGACGTGGACATGGAATTCAAAGGGTATTTTTCCGTTAAAATTATGCGACTCAGTTATAGCTGATGGGGGAATGAGATACCCTTTCTTTCGTAGTGTTTGGGAAGTGAAAAGCCCCTTAAAAGTTGTTTGTGAAAGGGTTATAGAGTGGGCGCATCTTACATGTAATATGGATGAGCATAAATCTGTTATTTTTTGTTTGCTTGGTGAGGGTGTTTTAGAGTCTCACACCTACTTGGTGTTTTTGTATAGAGGGACTTTTGTTTCTACCCTCTATTTACTTGTACATCCTTCTTTTCATTTTATAATGCTAGTGGTACCATCCACATTAAAAAAGAAATGGATTTTTCCTGTCTTCTGCTCCTCCCACTATTACTCTTGGTATCCCCCAATGTATATCAGCTACCTCCTCTCCACCTACTATGCCCTGCTCCTCTAGAGAGGATATTTTAGTCATAATTATTAGAGTTATTACACAAGGTCATAGACATCATTTTATTTCTTTCGTCTCCATATAGAAAGAACACTCATGCAATTTTAGAATTAATGAATAGATTGGAGAGAAAAGGACCCTAATTTCTTACGTCTCTAGAGTAACACCACCTGAATGGAGGGAGAGAAGCCCATCCATCCCCTGCTTCCTCTTTTCCCCTTCCCGTGCTGCTGCTTCTTGACAAGTTCCTTTTTTTGTGTTATCCTGGCCTATTGACCCACTTTTGAACCCCCCCCCCCCTGCTGGAACAAGTAAGACCTGGTGGGTCTGAGTTTCAAACGTTGGTCAATCGAGATGATTGATTGTCAACAACTTTGGGCAGAGCTTCCAGTTGGATCTTATTAATCAGATTGTAGAGGACCAGGCCTTGCCTCAAGCAAGAAACAAATTCCATCTGATGGCTGTGATAATAAGCCAAGAGATCCAACCATGCTTTCCAGCCATCTAGCTCCAAAACCCTACTCATCACCACTCCCCCTCTCCCCTCTACACCCTCCCCTTCGCCATGGCAAGCAGACGTAAACCTGGTTCCATCCCTGTAGATCCCCACCGGTGCCAGAATCCTGGCAGGGCAGCACTATCTTGGGACAACCATGTGGCATCACAAAAGACGGATTAGGCAGCATTAAGGGTTTTAGAGCTGGATGGCTGGAAAGCATGGTTGGATCTCTTGGCTTATCAGCACAGCCATCAGAGGTGGAGTTTGTTTCTTGCTTAAGGAATGGTCTGGTCCACTGCCATCCGATCAATAAGATCCAACCAGAAATTGTACCCAAAGTTATCGACAAGCAATCCTCTTGATTGAGCATTGAAACTCAGCCCCAACCAGCTTACCAATATTTTGAGAACATACTCAATTTTCTAGCAGCTGTTGAAGAGCTAAAGGTTCCAGCATGCGAGGCAATCAAATCTCGAAAGGGATGCATTAGACTCTGGATCAGCAACTAAAATTGTTGATTGCATTCTAGCACTTAAGTCATTCTATGAATGGAAGATGTACAATGATAGAAAATAGAAATGGTCCATGCAAGTTTATCAAGTCCCCTGTCATTCCACATTCCAGTAAATTTTATACGCATTGCTTCTTCAAGATCTGAACTTTGCAGAAGCTTGACTATACTCACCGATTCAAAGAAGCAAGATATACCAAATGAGACACAAATAATGAAGATTTGCTTATTAACATGTTGTCAGAGCAAGTTGTTGGTTCAGAAGAGAACATCCTAAGCATTTATTTCGATCTTCTCTACTAGTCAGAAAGACTTAATAGAAATTCAGATCAGTGACATCAGTCATCAATGGAAAATGCTATGCCAGAAAAAGATTGTAAGAATTGTAATTGGTTCTTGGAAAGGTCAATCGCAACCATTGGCAGATCTTAGAAGCACATGAGAAAGAACTTGGGGATCTTAAGGTTTGGTTATCCAGATGATGTTATATCTTTATAGTGTCAATTACAAAGTGACTAAACACAATTAAGAAGTCGGATGCAAGGACTTTCTGTTGCTGCTTTGGGGTACAGTCAAGTTATGAAAAAAAAAAAGGAACATATACAATTTGCTTCAGGATTTGAAGGAAAATATGTGTGTCCTTATAGAATCAGGCCCAATGTCAATGCTGAAGTTGAATCATCGAAACGGTGGTACGTTGGTAATTGTGGATCCACTTAAGATGAAAGTGATTTCACGCAAAAATTTCCAGTTTAACAAGGTTCTTGGTGCAACTGCTACACAAGAAGTATACAAGGATACACTAAAGCAGATCTGTGATAGATGGATGCTATGAATGCAATGGAATAGAAAAGTTTGTTTGTTTGGAAAGCCCTAAATGGGGGGTCTCATAAGTAGAGTGAACTGAGAGAGGGAGGGTGTGAGGCCCTGCACTTGCACTGCTACCCCTTCTTCCTTCCCTATTGACCTCGATCTGTATGCATCCCCCCACAACAGATGCCAACTTTCTCTTCTTCTTCTATTCTTCTTCTTCCTCTCTTCTTCTTCTTCTTCACCTTCATTAGTTTATTGCTGCCCCTTTTTACTACCCGCGATCCACCTGGTTGAGAAGAAAGGTCCATGTTGGAGCCTGTGTCGTTACTCTTCCTTTACTTTCTCCCCTCTTCTTTATTGTTTCTATAGCTGATAGGACCAGGAAGATTCTACCTTGAGGAGAATGGGTTTCTTGATTGGTCCTACATTTTTACTACCCGCGATCCACTTGGTTGTGAAGAAAGGTCCATCTTGGAGCCTGTGTTGTTCCTCTTCCTTTACTTTCCCTCTCTTCTTTATTGTTTCTGTAGCTGATAGGACCAGGAAGATTCTACCATGAGGATAATGGGTTTCTTGATTGGTCCTACATTGAAGACTGCACTTTCTCCTTTCTCTTCTTTATTTTTTTGGGGAAGCCTATGATCATCCTCTCAGCAGGTCTTCCATTTCCCCTTATTATAATCCTTCCTCACCCACCACCTTGGCCCCAGCACCCTTAGAAACCTGTGGCCTAATGTTCCCAGCCCCACCATCTCCCCCTTTATTAGTTTCCCTCCAAGGGAACCAGCTGGACTGCTGGATCTGCTTGTATGACCTGCGGGCTCCTCACACTTGCATGCAGCTGTATTCCACACGTCAACACTAGAGGAGCTCCCGCCAATGAATCTGTGCTACCATCTTCCACACCCTCGTTTGAGTCCCTCAAGGCTCCGCCAAGCTTCGTGCGAAGAGACCTCTTTGTTCATGCCCTCGACGGATGAGCCGGGCTAGCGTCTCCAAGCTCTTCGTCTCCATGCCAGAGGACACCCTCCCACCTTGTTTGAGCCAGGGGCTCATGTGCACCAGAGCTGGTCGAGTCTACCTCATCTTAGCCCGCGATCAACTGGGCCGAGATGGCTGAGCCACCATGAGAAGGCCCTACGTCCGCCTGCCAGCACTCCAAGTCCCGCAGAACATCTGTTTGCTAAGTCACATTAAGAGGTGGAGCTTCTTTGCACCGTGCCTGACTGTACTTTGGGGGGGGGGGGTGTTGTACCAGAGAACCGTGTTTGGACGTAATTTTGACAAGCATATGTTAGTGTTGCTACTCGGAGAGCCTCTTTATATAATTTTGTTTGTCTCGTTTGCTCTGTTCTCTGAGTTGTGCCGAGAGTGATTGAGAAAGAGTGTATCTTCTAGTTTAAAATTTGAATCGACTGTCAGGTTGTGTGATTTGTGAGGACTTTATCTTTTATCCCTGCTGTTATCCGTACTGTGTGCATTAAATTTGGAGCAATTCCCTATCCTAACAGCAGTTCCTAAACTGCCATTGATTCCCCATTTGATTATTTTTTAATGGAACTATATCATGGGATGCTTGCATTGTTTCATAGTTGCATGATTGGGCTCTTGGTTTGCACATGGATGCTTGCTATATCTTTGTGGGCTTCTTGTTGACATCATGATGCTTGCTATAGTTGCTTCTCTACATAGCCGTCCCACATCAAGATGCCCTTATAGATGGTCAACTCCCTTGTAGGGGTCTGCAGTGTAGGTTCTTCGGTTGCGCTTTCAGTACACGAAGAAAGAGGCAGGTGTCACCAACATAGATGTGCTTGTGAACTAACCATCTTTAAGATAAATCCATCTTGCAACTTCTGAATTTAAGGGCAGGTATTTTGTGGTAGGTTAATAACCTTTCGCTGGTTCAGATTCACTAACACTGATGTGGGGATTGTGGACCAACTGCCATGCAGGAATGATGAAGGTAATCGCTGCTGATAGCCAATGTATCCAACCCTTCACAGTGAGGGCTTCGAACATCTGGTTCCAGCCTCTGTTGATGTTTACCAGTGTATTTAATGTTAACCGAAGTTTTAGCTTTCAAATGCCTGATCATTGTCCTCCTAACTGCAAACATCATTAGCCAAATATGCCCCCGACTCCCAGGAGTGGCAAATGAGATCATAGCTGGATACAGCCATGCTATTGTCTGGAGATGCTCCAGAAATGTTTTCATGAACACACAATGGTATGATAGAACATTCAATGGTGATGCTGATTTTTTAATTTTATTTTTTTGTATCGGATTCTCACCCAGAAAGTTTAATGTGGTTGGGTGGGTGCAGGAAATTGGGACTTTGTGAGAATTATGTTGTGTAGATAAGCTTCCCAGTTCCAAGCCTCCTTCCTAGGAATTCCGCAAGGGTCTCAAGGCACTGCCATTGTTGGAGCCACCTGATGGTCGACATCTTTTGGTGGTTGACAAGATGACCTCCATCTGTTGATGCTGTCAAGAATCTTGAGGTCTCTATATCATTGGATCCAAAATTCTGGCAGGGACATTTCTGGTTGATGGAATGGAGGTGGCTAACCTCCTGTGGCCTTGCTGATGATCTCGAGGTGTTGATGTAGGGCTGCAGTCAGCATCATTTGAGTAAGGTTCCCCACCCTCTTGACGGAAGCCAGAAGTTGTGTAGAAAGAAAAAGAAGAAAAGTAAAGGAGTTAGGGTTTGGGTTCTAAATAGTTTGTGTACTTATGATTTCAAAAACTTACTGTGGGTATTAAGTCCCAAGGTAGCAGTGGAATAAATGGATGGAATAGGGGTTTGCCCGACCTTAGGTGCTAAAAAAAAAAATCTTCGGCAACCAGGACACTAAAGGAGTCAGACTATCGGTCAAGAGGGTGCATAACATGGTGATTTCTATTTGGGCTATTCCCACGAATAGGAGGAGAGGTCAGATATTCCAAACCGTTGTTGAAATTTCTTCTTATTCCAACACTTTCTGCTACATAGAGAATTGATAGAACACGGAATAATCTGCATGCAGTTGAATATTCTTCACACTTTATCTGGTTGCTAAATAGAAGCTAAATCAAGAGCTGCGCGCGCGCCCCCCCCCCCCCCCCCCCCAAAAAAAAAAAAAAAAAGAGGAAAAGAAAAATATGATTATCTGCAGTTGGACGAGATTTTTGCCTCAGTCATTCCAATAACCTGCTAGTTGTTTCCAAATGGATCCGAAGTGATTGTTCCAGCGACTGGAACACAGCGTGGTGGAACTGTGGTGGTACTCTATATGTTACCATGAGACTTGCCCATTATGAATTTGGGTTTATTTCTTAAACATGACTTCGTGCTTAATTACATGCTTTACATATCTGGGAAAGTGATCTGATGAGTGAAAACATTACTTAATTGTGCATGAGGTTAATGGATTTGATTCTTCCTTGATGGGCAAATGATAAGTAGGGTCACGTTTGCATTGGGTTCACAAGGTGTTTTCTCTTTTATCCTTTTTTTTTTTATGCTTTCAGTTAATGAACTTCAGATGTAATGGAATGGTCTCGTGACCCTGTTCTGGTTATGCATTGCAGGTTCGGGTTTGTGCTTTCCCAGCATCCAGACTCGGGCTGAGAGGAATTGCCATCAGCCCAGATTGCAACCCAGACAATAGGGCTAGCCCTCGACAGGTTTGCCTTAAAGTCTTCTAAATATATATTTGGGTTGTCATTAAGACTGAGTGCCGTTTTTGTTTGTGCTCCCAGCTATTCAACTGGGCACTGGAACCTGCAGAAGACTATGTTCTTGATAAACTCTTTGAGCTTGGATATCTGGATGCAGCTGTGTGGGCCGAGCAGAACCCTGTGGAATCGATTGTGAGAGATGATTGTTCTCGGTAGTGCCTATTCAAAACTTTCACATCAGGGAGACGGTTACGGTAGCCTCCCTCGGGTGACAACAATCGTCGATACTTGGCCTTTGCTTTCTTTTGGGTGACAAAATCGCCCACAAAACATACATCTGATGGCAGCTTCTGTATTAGTCTTTTTTTCTTTTTTCGTTTTTCATAAATGAAAAAAAAATGTTCTAACAGGCATGCTAAGCTTGTAAAGTCACAGAAACGTAGTAATTTCATCCATTATAGGTCATAGCGTCATGTTGAGCTTTATACTGAACTGGACAGCCTTTGCATGCTTATTTGTTCTCTTCGTTTCGTGCCTCCCCATGTTACACAGTATCATTCTCGAATGACAATGGGATAAATGCAACTTATGTAAATTGTTGAGCATAAAGGAGTCTCAAGGTAAAATAAACATTAAATGTCAACGCCATCCACCAAAAGAAAATAGTTAAAGTTCAACCATACAGACTCCAAGAAGCATAGGATAAAATTGTCCAATTACAAATCCAAGGTCAACCGACCTAAGAAGACTCAGAATATAAGTATTACATTTCACAAAGTAAAATGATAGGGTGCCTACACAAGTAAATAAAGAGTAGATATCCGACCCCATGAACCAAAACTAGCTCCTAGTTTAAAGCACCTGAAAAATGTTAGCAATGAAAGTGAGTCCAAGGACTCGGTAGGCATTAGAATTCGATCGCACGGCATATCATATATCTAAAAGAAAATTTTGCATGTTAAGAATATCTATAAAATTTCATGTTTGAACAAGTTATATGTATGTGCCATAGAACAAGGAAAACATAATCACGAAGGTCAGATTTTGTAATTAGACTTGATTCAGAATTTGGAAGGACATTAGCTTGATAGAAGCAAACGTTATTTATCTAAATGTGCATAAATCTTTGTAAGTTCTACAAGTGAACAAAATTTGTTCAATTGTATGAACAGAATCTTGTATCGATTCCAATGCATCCACCAAATCTCCCACAAATTCTTGTAGTGGCATGTAATCTCCTGTGAGATGCTCCTTGTACGGTTGTAAATCTTTTCTGGCTCTCCAACGTTCCTCTTAACATACTTGGACACGAATTTTGGCAAGTGCATATTATATATATAGTCACAGCCCGGCCGCTAAGAAGGTAAATGATTCAACTTCCTGTACTGTTATCTTCACAAATTATATGATATAAGAGCCTCCGTCTTCCCTCCCACGCCTTTCAAACCATCTCTTCTACCTCATCCACCAACACCCCAGCCCTCTCACACCGTCGTCACCTTCTGACTTGACCCTCCCTGCGGCGAACCCGTCTCACACTTGTCATCGTGGACGAGGCCGTGGACGTACGCATGCGTGGCGCCAGTCGTGGCTCTTTCTTTAGTAACGAGATCGCCTACGGTCAGTAGGCGATCAGTAAAAAGGGATGGAGGGTAAAAAAACGTCTACGGTCCGTCGAAGACTGTGGACGATCTGGTACTATTACTCGTTCACAGCAGCGGGACGACACTGCCGAGCGGTGCCAGATCTGCAAGCGATCCGGGCCCACTGCTGATCGATGTTACGATCGCTACAACGGAGGTCCCACCGACCGTGCGCCGATCGGCGGCTCATACAGCAACTTTTCCCGCAACGGCCACCTCTGCTTCCCGCGCCCAACATCGACTGGTACCCGGGACGCACCATGACCGGCAGATTTGTCACTTGCAGCCGAGTACTCCGGCCAGGATCCTTTGCGTGTGGGCAATGGATCAGGTTTGACGATCCATCATGTTGGCTCGTCCTCTTCATCTATGCAATATTTTACATGTTCCCAAAGTTATAAGAATCTTCTCTCCGTACAACAATTTTGCCGTCATAATCGTTGCTTCTTTGAGCTTCACCCCCTCACATTTTGTTGTCAAGGACACCAGGTCGAAGACCACGCTTCTCCACCATGGAAGTACCCACCAGAGTTGCTGGCCTCTACCGGCTACCCTCCTCCGTGCCCACACCCATCGTCTACATCTCCACCCCACGTACATGCCGTCTCCACGGCCTCTTCGGATCAGTGGCACGTTTGGCTTGGACACCTCCACAATGCAGCCGTTGGTCAGTTGGTCCAGTCTAATGCTCTCCCCTGTTCCTCCTTTTCCTAACGTTCCCAACAAATCGTGTCGTGCCTGCTGCCTTGGAAAGTTACACAAATTTCCTTTACTTCCCACCCCCACCAGAAGCATGTCACCGTTCTCTCTTTTGTTTATTATGGGCATTGGGGTCCTAGATCCAACCGCTGGCTGCATGTACCATGCTCGTCATGTTTGTTTTGATGAGAACATTTTTCTCTTTTGCACCCTTGAGCCAGTTGTTTCCCCTATTTTCCAGACCCCTGTGACCCCCATCTGCTGTCCTCCCATCGCTGGTGCCGTGCCACCCCTACTCATCACTGCCGAACGCAACGCCGACGAACCTCTCATCCCTGCTACGTCCGTGTAGTCCTGTCCACCCTTGTCACATCACTGCCCCAACACATGGATGAATCTTTCCCACCCAGCCCTTCGTTGAACCCAACCACAACATCCACCACCTCCTCCCCAAGCAAGAACATGTCACCAACCCATCCTCCCACCCGAACTCACCACATGCAGGTGCGCCCCATCCCACTCCGACCCCAAACGCACCAGCCCTTACATTCTTCTCTGTGCCCTCACCACCCATTTATCACCCCATCCTGATCCTACGTGCTTCACTGAAGCCAATCGTCACCCACAGTGGTGTCAAGCCATGGCCGACGAAATTCATGCTCTCTTCTGCAATGGTACCAAACATGAATGTCGTTCATTGTAAGTGGCGGCGGCGGATGTAAAAATTTTATTCAGTGAGATCATTCGAATAGTCTGCCTGCTGCAACGTGTGCAATTCTAACTGCCACAATAAAGATATATAAACAGAGTAAATACAGACCGAATATATATATATTCATATTTTATATATGAATACGAATTCAAGTATGAATAATTATCAAACTGTAAGATTGATATTCATATTTGTAATAAATGAATATGGATATACATTAGATACAATAAAAAATTTTATAGAAAAGAGAAATTGGCCTTGAAAGAGAACAATTTGATTTATTGGTCCTCCAAAAAGCAATCTACAATTGCCCGGTCATCCACCGAAAGAAACATGCGTGGCTGCTGAAATCATGTCGCTTCGGTCTCTTTTGCAAGAACTTGGTTTTCCTCTCACTTGCTCCACACTCTGGTGTGACAATCTTGGTGCTGGGTACTTGGCATACAGTCCAATATTTCTTGCTCACGTCAAATGTATCGAGATAGACCTTCACTTTGTACACCTCTCATTAAACAATCGCATTCTCGATATTCGCTATATTTCCACTGGTGATCAACCTGTTGATGTAACGACGAAGGGGTTGTCTCCTGCGCGATTCTGCACTATGAGGTCCGAGCTCTCTCGATCGAGAGGCTTTCACTTGTGGTTGTGGGGGCAGTATCAACAGAATCCTGTACCAATTCCGTTGCATCCACCAAATCTCCCACAGATTCTTGTAGTGATGTCCTTGCACAATTGTAAATCTTTTCTACCTCTCCAACCATCCTTTTGACATATTTAGACAGAGGAGTTTGGGCAAGTGCATATATTATATAGTCACAGCCCGACTGCTAGGAAGGTAGACGATTCAGCTTCTTGTACTATTGTCTTCACAAATTATAAATTGGATCCTGAATCCATAAAAAATGTGAAGTTATACTATGTATTTCCACTTTCATAACTAGACATGCATCCAAACCGTGATATAAGAGGCCAAACAAACATAACAAATACCTATGTAGCCTAGGCAACGGTGTAATCAGTCTTGACGACGTACTATGCAGTTATTGGGGATACTGGTCGCACCTTATACTTGGGTAAAGTCTGGTTTTAGGATTTTGTCCCATTGCCCCAAGGCCAAATGGGTGAACCGTCTAATGATGACTGAATTGATGTGATTTGAGATAATTTTACGAGATCAGGACCCACTTTCTAGTCTACAGACTTCAAAATTTCCCTATGATTAGATCTGAATTCCTCCCTATGATTTGCTGTTCACCAACTTTTCTCGAAAAAATTGATAGCTAGGTGTATGAGTATAAAACTCAGCAAGTATTAAAAACATTTACATGCTTACATATAAAATAAAATTGATAAACATATGATAAATGTAAACAATGCATGATTTGCAGTAAGCCTCATACATACA